>CM042820.1:8675880-13475880 GCA_009982885.2 Hyles vespertilio
ATACAATGACTACTGGTGAAATTCACATAATATTTTATAGTACTGATTTTATGTAAGTGGCGTGCGCTCCTTGTGGCAGAAATGCAGTGCTTTACTTGACCCATACACAGACTTTAATACGCACCATTCGTAGTTTTTGATGACTGGTAATATAGTTACATAAAAGATATAAACAAGAATCATAATAAAAACACGCGTCTACTATTTTATAAATAGCACGTATTTGCAAGCACACTACATTATGTGTCCAGAAATTTACCACAACGGCGCTGCCAAATAATGTTACCAAAAACCGACCAAAGTGTACACGACGGCCAGTCGCGTTAACACCAGGACTGGGATGAGATATACTGCAAATATCAAGTACAGGGTTTCTAAGTACGAGTACCGTAAAAATCTAGGGTTCAAACCAAGTTAAAATATTGTAAAAGTATTTTGTAAGTATGAGTCGGCACCCTCGCGTCCCAGCCGCGGCGCAGCGTCTAGAAAATACTTGCCATAGGAAGTCATTCGTATTTCATAAGCGATAAGACAAAATCAACAATAAAAAATCCTTTGTAAGGATTTTCTATTCAGGAATCGATTGTGATTCTTATTTATACTAGTTAGGATAGTTTTTCTATGAAGTATTTTTATATGTATAGTGTTCCAAGTTCCTCGCGCACCGACGTATAGCGGTGCCTAAATTTGAAAATACTTGCATAGGAATCAACCCGTATTTGAAGGCACATAAAGAGCAAAATAGTATGAATAAAAAATACTTTGAAGTTTAAAGTATGTGTTATTGACAGATACGATTGTGGTTCTTATTAATATTCTATTATGAATCGTTTTCCTATGCAAGTATTTTCATGTGTAGTTTCCAGATCTCTCCGCGCATCGACGTACTTCCATACTTGTAAGTATTTTCTGCTCGTACCAGGGCGCCGTAATTCGAAGTGAATACCTGGTTTTAAAAACCTGGTATCGTAAATACGTCTCATCTTACCCTAGACTGTCGTTTGTCATGACTGTAGACGGTTAGACAGTCGGAAACGCCAGGCGCGGCTTCAAGCAAAAGTAACCTACTGTCATTGAAATAGGGTTCATTTTAGTGTGATATAAAAAAAAATTAGCAAAATAATGCAATTGATGTACATTTTTCAAATTCAGATAGTAATTTGTGTAGATTAGAAATAAAACCCTTCAAATGATATAAACAACTATTTATTTCAATTCATTTATACATTCAAAAGTATTCGTCGAAATATACAAATGTGTTATTACAAATATGACATTTTAAGTTGAAATAAAGTACACTTTTGCCTTACGTAGCTACAATTTTACCAAGGTTTCCAACTGGGCGTACCTGAATGGGAAGTACCAAGATACGAAAAAATGTAAAGCCTCTTATATTGGATTATATTTATATAAGCATGTGTACTATGTTATAAGTAATAGAAATCTTTCATCATAAATAAAATTAGATATTATTAAAATTCTGACATTTGGTACATTGACTTTACACATTATTCATTAAATATTTATATGAAACTAATATGAAGGGGGTAGTAAATAAACACAAAAAACGAAATCGAACAAACATGAATTTAGATAATAATAAACATTTTCAATTGAATTAATTAGGATGCAACAACAATACATGTATTTATAAAATTACGAATGGTCTACTATTTGTGATTGTTACATTCATAGAAATCAAACAAATATTTGGAGAGAATATTTACATTTTTGATTATTGAATTGATGAGTAATGATTTCTTATAAGTTACGAGCATTATTTTTCAAATATTCAATTGTTTCCTTGACGTCACTTACACTGCACGTTTAATACACGTATTCACTGCACATTAATCACTGCACAAAGCAATCCATTCTGGTCATTACATTTGCAAATTCACTAAAAGAAAATACAAGTAAATCTATCGACGCATTTGTTGTAACCAACATGGCGGCCCGGGGCGCAGACAGGCGCTGTTACACAGCAACATTTTTTAAACATTAGTCCTAATTAATATCCTAATTAATATATTAACATAATATTGTTCGGGTTCGATTCCCGCACCGAAACAAATATCTGTGTGAAGTAGAGGTATTTGTTTCGGGTCTGGCTATTAGTGAGACCGAAAAGTCTGTTGTAGTTCCTGATACCCACGACACAAGACTAGTTCTTTGTGTGGGGTCGAGACTATAAATGTGACTGTTGGGTGTATTTATTTATTTTTATTTTATTACATTTTTGGATATTTAGGAGACTGTAATGCACTGCAACTCCTGTAAGCCAGGATCAACAGTGGCACGCAATGTAATGACACCAAGCATTGAAGCTCGGTGAGTCTCCGGGAATGTCTAACTTGTCTTTAACCCGCAACGAAATGAAAATTAAATTAATAGGAGGAGTTGGAAATAAATAATGTCCACTTCCCTCCGTGCAAAGCGGGTGACAAAACATTGAACTAAAGAGGTAAATGACCTCCCAAAAAGACTTTTACAGCCGGAGAAGCCAGCTGTAAAGCACCACGGAATTCATTATTACATTTAAATGGGACCTATTGTGTGAGCTGTTATACTTGATTCCAGTAATAGGTATGGCAAAAACGCCGGAAAGCACGGAAATTCGTCCTAGTCTATTTTTGGATATTTGATTACAATATATGACATCATATTTTCAATAAACAATGATGTGTCGGATTTGATAATGGCAGCTTTTCAATAATTTTCGCCAGCCCCCAAACCATTTAAAATCCACTAAAAGCAATGTTTCCCAACCAGGACCAAACTACCAGATTTTGTGGAAAATCCACTAAGTTGGCAACACTGGTGAAAAAAAGCTTGAAAGATGGCCGCCCATGTAAGTTCTTGTCCAGACGATATTTGATACAGATGTTAACCGGTTTAAAACAGCGCGGGGGCCAATAAATAAGTTACTATCTACGTGTAATAACATGAATGGAATATAAATGACTTAGTCCTATCAAATGTTAACACTGTTATACCTACTTTTTTAATGTATTTATTGATTTTGCATTAATGAAATTTTAGCGATCGAGACATGCAAAGCTGTTATCCTTTTTATAGTGTTTGGTTTAGAAACCAAATTATAGTTTATGGTAGATTTTTAAGAAAATATCCTTAATTACGACGAGATTTGTATAGGTAAAGGTACTGGTAGGTATAGCGTAATCCATTACAATCAAAATTGTAATAGTATTTAAAAATTACGAATAAGGGTAGGTAAGTGGTGGTTGAAAATTAAAACAAAATAAAAATAAACAATTATTATTATTTCAATCAATGAATAAATATTTAGGAATAAATCCTGACAATTTCAAATCTATAAACTAATAATTAAAGATTTGTACGATTTATTTAGTATTTTTTTTTATTTGGTCCGGCATAGTAGCCCGACACAGTGCCTCTGCTTCTGCCTCGGCTTCTGTCTCTGCCTCTGCCCGGGCCTCGGTCCCCCCATTTCCGCACTGCCCGCTCAATGTAAAGTTCAAGTTAACTCTTAGCACTAGTGATGGTTTTTTGTTTGTTTAATTGACACAAACAATGCATGCACTCTATCACTGAAATAAAAAAATAAAAAACTCGCGAGCATTCTTGCTTTTCCATTGATGACCTAAAATTGAAAATGTATTTTATTATTTTTCTTTTTTATTTCAATAAATTTGTCCAATTGTAATACTAGTTTTGTATCAGAATAACTACGTTAGTAAAGCCGGGTACAATTTATAAGATGCGGCTGATGAACGCAGCTGAAGATATTTAGAAAATTGAAGATTCTGCCGCGCCGCGTCCAAGAGACCCTGAATATTGTACCACTCTTCAGCCGCGTCCGGCAGTCTTATAATTTGTTTTTGGCGTAATAGTAGATCATTTCAATGTTCGGATTATTCGCAGTCGCGCATCTATACTTTATCGTAATGTACGTAACGGTTTGCAGTCCCTGATGGCGGATTCCATTCCGTATATATATATATATTTTTAATAGCCTAGATTGTGTCCCACTGCTGGGCAAAGGCTTCCCCTTTATCATTCCATTTGACCCTGTCCTCGGCTTGCTCTTGTGATTTTGGCTCGAATGTATCCAACTCGTCTTTCCACGGTTTGGATGCATATTTGGAGAGGAAATATTGAAATATTTAAACTGAATTAATAAATTAATTCTTTGATATTGAAAATTTAAATCACCATATAATTGGCTTCATCATACTTAATTTATAACAATCACATCCAACATCAAACATACCACACATTCTAGTTTGAACAAAAACTTTGGAACGCAAACTCTGATCTTACAAAAAATGGCGCGCGACTTTCTACGGAATACTGGAAATCAATTAAAATATTGAATTGTTTTGATATATTTTCAATTATCAAATGGCACCTATTTATTCTTTATGATATGTTTTCTCTCTCTAACACTTTATTTATCATTTTTTCATAGAATTAACACACAAATATTTAATGAAAACCGACAAACAACGACCGTGATTTACTTTAGTATCTAAAAAACTTCGAATCACGCGTCGAATATGGCTTATTTTTAGATAATTGATAATTATTAATGTAAAGGTATCTTTTAATAAACTATATAACAACAATAAGAGAGTTAAAAATCAATATTTACATTTTTAAAAAATCCTGCGCACCACTCGTCGTTGTTCTTAAACAACACACGAGTTTGCCTGTATTTTTTAAATATGCCTATTGCTAATGTATTTTTGGCCAATGTTACATTAAAGGTACTTTATTCAAACATTATATATATTTTTTCATAACACTTTTTATAATATATTATAAACTACCAGAAGTGGTTTTACATTATTTAATAAAATTAGGTATCCGCTTTGCACAAAGTCACGATCAATAATAATCCAAAGACATTCAAACTACTGTCACATGTGTTTCGTCTTCTCTTGAGAGGGTGCGTGCCAACGAGGTAACATCCACGGAGTTCACATATAACACGGCCTCTCCTGACACCCTGGCGTCCCGACAGGCTTAATCGTCGTCGACCAAAGATGTAGAAATCAACCGAAGTAATGATCCAACGCCATCGGCAAGTTCCTTTTCTTGCAAAGACGTTGAAACCAGGCGTGGCAAAGGCCTAGTTGTTCAGTCAAACGTTGAGGATGGGCCAGCCCCATTGGAATCTATTTATTTAGATTCAAACACTCATCATCCACACCATGATTAGTCTCTGAAACCAAAGTCCAAATTACTTCAGAGCTCCATTGCTACATGTAACAAAGTAAATTTGTTAGAGATTGTCATAAAAGTCAAACCAGTCAGAAAGTCAAAGTCAAATAAGTTTATACAAGCTAAAACATTCAACATATAAAAGTCTAAACATATGCACATACACAGGTCCTCGGTATGGGCCCCTACCGAGGAAATACTTAAATCTACACTAGGGGTCAGGGTGCATTTAATCCCCCTAGCGACTCTCCGAACACGGAAAGCTTTCACACCGAGGGAAAAGGAGGCTGTACTCCCTCGATGACTCTCCGAACACGGAAAGCTTTCACGCCGAGGGAAAAGGAGGCTGTACTCCCTCGACGACTCTCCGAACACGGAAAGCTTTCACACCGAGGGAAAAGGACACTGTACTCCCTCGATGACTCTTCGCGAAAAGCTTTTAAAAGGAACAAACCAAGGTACCAGCTTCAATCTAAGACAGGTACTTAAAGAGTGAACACACACCTTCAAAGAATATTGCACACGTCTCAGGGGTCCATTCACCTTTCCATGGAATCATATACTGAGCAGCCGCATAAGTAGACTTTCCATATGATCCAGCAAGTAACTTTAACTCATATCGGTGATTAGAGAGGGTTTTCACTACCCTATAGGGCCCCCGCATGCCAGAATCCAATTTACCCTGAGATTGAGCAAACTTGACAACAAACACCAGGTCACCCTTCTGGAATTCACGAGGAGGCTTCCGGCGCTCATTGACCATTATGTCTTGACGAGTCTGATTGTTTTTCAACCGTTCGGCCGTCCTTTGTCTGAGCATTTCCCGTTTTGCTTCCCGGTTGCCTTTGGTTAAATTCAATGCCACATCTCGCACCAACGTTCGGATTGCAGGCGTTGCGCTTTCATGGCCAATTAAAAGGTTAAGAGGAGAAGTCTGCGTAGTTTTCTGCTTTGTTAGGTTAAGAATGAGCTGTAAATGCCATAGTTCTTCAGCCCACTCAGCTTTTTGATGATTGACCGCAATACGAAGCATATTCAAGACCGTACGGATGTAACGTTCAACCTGTCCGTTTGCATGATGCATTTCAGGAGTTATGAAGTGAAGCTGTACACCAAGGACCTTCATCCATGAAGTGAAGCCCGTCGACTCAAACATGCGTCCCTTATCTGATACAACTAACTTAGGAGTACCAAACAACGATAACACAATTTTAAATACTCGTTTCAGTTCATTTAAATCTTGTCGACATATAGGTGTCAAGAGACAATATTTTGTGAACGCATCTACCACAAGCATGACAAACTTATAACCCTTGGACATAGGGAGAGGCCCGAGAACATCAACATGTAAGGTTTCAAAGGGAACTTCGGATTTTTCCCAGGATGTAATTGGCTGTAAAGGTGCTCGCGGTACACGCTTGTGGGCGACACATGTTAAACAATGAGAAGTATATTTAGTGACAAACTTTCTAAGACTAGGGAACCAAAAATGTCTTAAAATTAGATCCACTACCTTATCTGCGCCTACATGGCCATGCTCATCATGAAAGATGCGGAGGAGGCTCAAACGGTTACCTTTAGGTATAAAGCAAAGTAGCCTCGGGTCTTCACCCGTCGGCATATATCGGTAATATAATATGTCATTGTGTACTTCATACCTTGACGCATCCAATTGACCTTGTTCAAGCAATCGAATCATATTTTGAGTCTCCTCATCACCTGCTTGAGCAATTTGAGCCCAATTACGTGGGCGTTCGACATTGTTAACATTACATGGGTTTCTACTTAAATAGTCCACGTGCGGCATCATGGTGCCCTTTCGGTAAAGAATGGTGAAATTAAAATCTTGTAGATAAATCCACCATCTCGCCACACGCGGTAACAAGTCTTTCTTATTTTGGGTGGATTTTAAGGCATTACAATCCGTTACCACCAGAAACTGAATACCAATGAGATAGTGCCTGAAATGCTTTAATGCATTTACTACCGCAAGGGTTTCGAGTTCATAGGAATGGTATTTCGGTTCAGCACCTTTTGTGACCTGACTATAATAGGCCACAACACGCCGACTACCATCCCTATGAACCTGTTGTAGAACCGCACCATACCCAAGACTACTTGCATCCGTATGAACTTCCGTAGGTAAACTTGGATCGAATATCGCAAGTACGGGTGCACCAGTTAAAATTTTAATAATTTCTTGACGTACAGTTTCATGTTCCGCAGTCCAGTGAAACTGCACGTCCTTACAAGTCAGGCGCGCAATGCAAGCAGTTCTGGTGGAATACTCTGGGATGTATTTTCGAAAATACCCCGCCAACCCAAGAAACTGTCTAACCTGTTTAACATTCTGTGGTGCAATGGAATCTGAAAGAGCCTGAACCTTACCAGTAGCGGGTCGCACTTCACCGTTAGATATCACCCGCCCCAGGTATTCTACTTCTGTGCACAAAAAGAAACATTTGTTCAAATTTAACGAGAACCCAGCTTCCGTCAATGTTTGTAGTACTCCCCGCAAAGTTTGCAGTCCCTCTTCAACGGAAGAAGACAAGATCAAACAATCGTCGATGTATACCAGAACTTTCCCATCAGTGATGAATTTCTGCAAAGTTTTACTAATAATGCGCTGGTATACAATCGGCGCGTTTGCTAACCCAAATGGCATTTTTACGTACTCATAATGGGCCTCTGGCGTCACGAAGCCGGTGAGTGGTATGGATTCTTCATCAAGCTTTATTTGATGGAACCCAGTCGCCATGTCCAAAGTCGTAAAGTAGGTGCTTTTACCCAAACGGTCAATGTGGTCATCAATTAGGGGTAGCGGAAATCGATCTTTTACCGTTCGGGCATTTAACGCACGGAAATCGACACACATCCGGTCAGAGCCGTCCTTTTTCTTAACAAGCAACACTGGGCTTGCATAAGGCGACTCTGACTCACGAATGATACCCTTCGAAAGTAAATCTTGAATAATTCGACGTACCTTCAACTTTTCGTCATATGACATCTTGTACGGTCTATAATGAACTGGTGTATCGTCCTTTAGACGAATGCTCATGGTACCTGTTGTAACCGTGGAAGTGGCCGTACCTGAAATCATGTGTTCGGAGAACTCGTCCAAGATCCTATTGAGATCAACCAAATGAGGACCGCTTAAACTGGTTTTATACAAGCGTTGTCGGTTATCATGCACAGAAGAAACAGCACATTCAGGAGCCCGTATGATTCTCTGCAAGTCCTTGGTACGTACATATGTGACGCCCTCCCGATTCAGCACATCGGTGCCAATAATGACTGGAGCATTCATACACTCACTAGGGACAACCAAGAAGTCCACATCTAATAAAACGTCTTCCAGCTGAACCATGAGAGAGACGTAAAAATTAACATGCGTAATTAACTTACCTACGCCTTTATTTGTCGACTGGTGGGTTTCTTGGTACAAGAAAGATGATTTACTACCACTGAAGAGATAAGCGACACCCCTATAGCACCACTATCTATAAGTATGTCAACTGGAATTCCATTGATGACACCAACAACGACGTCTTTTTGTTTTTGAGCTGAGTAACTTGAGCAAAAGTTGACTTTACCTGAATCCGCACGCTTCCTTACAAAGCAATCACGTATGTGATGGCCTTGTTTTTTGCAGTATGCACATGAGACGAATCGATCAATCTTAGCAGCGGTCGGTTTTAGGGCCGGCTCAGTTGCAGAACCAGTGGCAGCAAGTTTCGACTTCTTAGAACATTGCAACTGTTTGTGTCCCAACTTACCACATAAATAACATTTAACGCCTATTCCAATTCCCGGAGTCGGTCGGTTGGTAACTGTCGTTTTCTCGGTACCACTTTGCGCAATCGGATAGCGCATAGCACGAGCATCTGCATTTTCCGATTTTGAGAAGGTAGCCAAATAACCTACCAGGTCCCGCGGAGCTAAATTTGCGTTCATAGCCGCTGCTTTAACTTGGGGATCCGTAACACCCCGAAGCACAATATCGGTGATTAGGTCATCACTAAGGCCCTTAACAACCCACAACTGAAGTAATGATTTTCGTGCATATTCAGCATAAGTACGAAAACCATTAGAATTAGTGGACATTACCTCATACAAGATTGTTGCCCGATCTACCTTTTTGGTACATAAACATCTAAAGTCCTCTTTAAAGTTGGTCCATGAACGGTCGTTGGTAACCCACTCATCCAACCATGACCTTGCATCACCTTTCAAACACTTACCAACACGAGCGAGGCACTCGCGTTCATCCCACCGATTTGCAACCTTGGCCCGATCAACTTCCTCAAACCAGGAATCCACGTCATGTATATTAGGGTTAAAATTAGACACATAATAGCTATGTGTACTTACCGATTTCAATGATTGAATCGCTTCGACAATCTGTTCTGTTCCGCTCGGGTTGCGTGACTCAGTAGAGGCTAATCGACCTGATAAATGCGAATCATACGCTTGCGACTCTAAAGCCTGAAGACGCGACATTATAGTGTGCCAGGATTCATAACCACTAAACTCACGATTATCGTTTCGCCGATTACTATCACAGCGGTAATGGTTGTGGCCACGACTGCGCCCGTAGTCACAACTCCGGCTACGATCGCGACTGCTCTTGCGACTGCTATTATGATCTCGGCGCGTGTGACGTTCACCACGACGTTCATTGCGGCTTCGGCTACGGCTGCGACTACAAGTAAAGTGTCGTTTTCTTACCGGAGGGGTATACCCTCTACTTGAACTGCGCGAACGATGTCTCACCAAGCGTTCGCCGCGCGAGCGGCTGGTAGTAGAATAACACCGGTCACGAGATCGGGATCGACCCATTTTCTACTACAGCAATACAAAACAAGCTTACCAGAGATTATCAATCGCAACCTTGTGTTTCACGGACACTCAAACAAAATAAACCAACTGACTTTTGAAAATTTCAAAGTGGACGTAGTGAGCAATCCCACTTCTGATATAAACTACCAGAAGTGGTTTTACATTATTTAATAAAATTAGGTATCCGCTTTGCACAAAGTCACGATCAATAATAATCCAAAGACATTCAAACTACTGTCACATGTGTTTCGTCTTCTCTTGAGAGGGTGCGTGCCAACGAGGTAACATCCACGGAGTTCACATATAACAATATTTTGAATTTAGGACGCTTTTTCATTACTAGTGTATTTTCCTATAAAAATGACAGCTTACGTCAAAATTGGGGGTCGGGACGTTTGAGTGGGTAGCATCAAATGGACTCGACATCGAAAAAAGCAGGGATACCAGATCATATATTTTCCCATAAATATTTTAACTAAATAAATAAATAGACGCAACATTCAAATTCATAGTCCTGACCCTACAAATGATAATCTTGTGTCGTGGGTATCAGAAACTACGAGAGACTTTTTGGTCTCACTAACACCCCGATTTGAAAAAAATATCAAGTCACTCAAATATTTGTCTCTTCTTGAGCTGGTATCGAAACCGCGGCCTCACTTTTACATCTGGCGTCTAACCAGCTGCGATGAGTGATGCGGATGAAGGGCGTCAGTATTAAACAACGTGACGTTTTGCAAATTGCAATATTTTCACAAAGGTTAGAAAGCAAAAAAGGAAAGTTAGCCTTGTATAATTATTAATACTTATATCATTTACGTAACTCGAATAATACACAGCTAGTAATGATAATATACACATAGAAACAAAACCTGCCGAGTGTTCTATAAATTATAGAAGATCAGAGAATTCATAGTAACGTAACTACTAAGGATAGAATAACATCTTACTTTATTTTATTTATTTATTTTAAGAAAGCTTAAAAACAAGTGTTTACAATATACTTAATATTTCCCTAAATTAAGTTCCTAATAACAAGTTTCTGCAAACGAATCGTAAATAACAAAGGTACAGAAAACCTATTGATATAGACCTAAACATTTCTCAAATGTAACAAAATGGAAAAAATATACCTATATTTTTTTTCTTTTCTATATCTAAATTAAAATAAAATGATATAGCAAAATATCGAATGTGTAATAATACAGCGCTTGTACATTTTTTTTATCATCTGGCTTTTTTTTCCTGGAATATTGATTTTTCAAAAATACATTTATGCACTTTTTGTTTTCATCCATATCAGGCTCATGTGTCCTTTCAGCACTCTTTGTTGTTCCCCACAGTTTCGGATTCGGTCATCTGTAAAAATTAAATCTAATTAATTAAAGAATAAAATATATGTAATTAATATGTGCAGAACAAAATATAAATTGAAATAATGTAACGTAACGTGACGCCTCGGGTCAAGGCGTGTGTGGATTGGGTATTTATTGCATTGACTTTAAGTTTTGGCACTCAAAGTCTGTAAGTTGTAAACATAAAATCTTTGTTTTTGTTGATGAACACGACTGTTTATGTCTAAAATAAAATAAATAAAAAATAAAGAAGTATTAAGCTTGGTGGATTGGGTGCATTTTTGTAATTTTTTCGAATACAGACTTCAAATTTGAAAAATACAACTTAACTGACTTCGAAACTACATTTTGTAATTTATAGATTATGCATGTTGTAGCTTCACTTAATACACAGGAGGACAATTTATGAAGACAGGCTGCCGGGAGACTGATTATAGGAGAGGTTTCATTCATTTTCGTCTCAAGGATATACTCTGGATTTTTATTATTTAGATTAAATAGATTATAGTTTACCTTTATTTCGAGTGCCGGGAGAGAAAACGGTTTTAAGAAAGTTATAATATGCTTAGTCTTCTGAATGCAATTTTTGAACGAGTGTGTTTACCCAGCTGTCTAATTTTCCGTCACATCCTATTAATTTGATCCACAAAACACGCGAAGGTAAGCCTTTTGAAAAGCTGAAATAAAATGAAAGATGGTTTAATTTACCATAAAACCAGGAAATGCAAATTGTTATAAGCTGGTATCCCGAAACATAATATAATCCAACTAATTAAAAATCATGTACAAAATGGCGTCCTCTTCGAGTAGTATACAGATTGTCATAATAAACAAAGTCAAGATAATTTGGTCGGATAATACTTTTAAAATACGTATTTTTTATGCAAATATAATCCTATTTTTCAATGTATTCTATGAAATACTAATTGCACATATTAGTAATAATGAACGTCTACATTTATTTTTACTAATATACTAAATAAAATGCACTTACCAGTGAGAGGTTATATTTTCATAATATCGTTTAGATCGGCTATCACAGCCAATAATAAAGCAGCACAACATACCTTTTGTCTTATCCACTCAAACGTCCCGACCTCCAATTTTGACGTAAGCTGTCATTTTTATAGGAAAATACACTAGTAATGAAAAAGCGTCCTAAATTCAAAATATATTATAAAAAGCGTTATGAAAAAAATATATATAATGCTTGAATAAAGTACCTTTAATGTAACATTGGCCAAAAATACATTAGCAATAGGCATATTTAAAAAAAAAACAGGCAAACTCGTGTGTTGTTTAAGAACAACGACGAGTGGCGCGCAGGATTTTTAAAAAATGTAAATGTTGATTTTTAACTCTCTTATTGTTGTTATATAGTTTATTAAAAGATACCTTTACATTAATAATTATCAATTATCTAAAAATAAGCCATATTCGACGCGTGATTCGAAGTTTTTTAGACACGAAAGTAAATCACGGTCGTTGTTTGTCGGTTTTCATTAAATATTTGTGTGTTAATTCTATGAAAAAATGATAAATAAAGTGTTAGAGAGAGAAAACATATCATAAAGAATAAATAGGTGCCATTTGATAATTGAAAATATATCAAAACAATTCAATATTTTAATTGATTTCCAGTATTCCGTAGAAAGTCGCGCGCCATTTTTTGTAAGATCAGAGTTTGCGTTCCAAAGTTTTTGTTCAAACTAGAATGTGTGGTATGTTTGATGTTGGATGTGATTGTTATAAATTAAGTATGATGAAGCCAATTATATGGTGATTTAAATTTTCAATATCAAAGAATTAATTTATTAATTCAGTTTAAATATTTCAATATTTCCTCTCCAAATATGCATCCAAACCGTGGAAAGACGAGTTGGATACATTCGAGCCAAAATCACAAGAGCTCGCCGAGGACAGGGTCAAATGGAATGATAAAGGGGAAGCCTTTGCCCAGCAGTGGGACACAATCTAGGCTATTAAAAAAATATATATATACGGAATGGAAGCCGCCATCAGGGACCGCAAACCGTTACGTACATTACGATAAAGTATAGATGCGCGATTGCGAATAATCCGAACATTGAAATGATCTCCTATTACGCCAAAAATAAATTATAAGACTGTCGGACGCGGCTGAAGAGTGGTACAATATTCAGGGTCTCTTGGACGCGGTGCGGCAGAATCTTCAATTATCTAAATATCTTCAGCTGCGTTCATCAGCCGCATCATATAAATTGTACCCGGCTTTACTAACGTAGTTATTCTGATACAAAACTAGTATTACAATTGGACAAATTTATTGAAATAAAAAAGAAAAATAATAAAATACATTTTCAATTTTAGGTCATCAATGGAAAAGCAAGAATGCTCGTGAGTGTTTTATTTTTTTATTTCAGTGATAGAGTGCATGCATAGTTTGTGTCAATTAAACAAATAAAAAACCATCACTAGTGCTAAAAGTTAACTTGAACTTTACATTGAGCGGGCAGTGCGGAAATGGGGGAGACCGAGGCCCGGGCAGAGGCAGGGGCAGAAGCCGAGGCAGTGGCAGAGGCACTGTGCCGGGCTACTATGCCGGGCCAAATAAAAAAAAAACTAAATAAATCGTACAAATCTTTAATTATTAGTTTATAGATATGAAATTGTCAGTATTTATTCCTAAATATTTATTCATTGATTGAAATAATAATAATTGTTTATTTTTATTTTGTTTTAATTTTCAACCACCACTTACCTACCCTTATTCGTAATTTTTAAATACTATTACAATTTTTGATTGTAATGGATTACGCTATACCTACCAGTACCTTTACCTATACAAATCTCGTCGTAATTAAGGATATTTTCTTAAAAATCTACCATAAACTATAATTTGGTTTCTAAACCAAACACTATAAAAAAGGATAACAGCTTTGCATGTCTCGATCGCTAAAATTTCATTAATGCAAAATCAATAAATACATTAAAAAAGTAGGTATAACAGTGTTAACATTTGATAGGACTAAGTCATTTATATTCCATTCATGTTATTACACGTAGATAGTAACTTATTTATTGGCCCCCGCGCTGTTTTAAACCGGTTAACATCTGTATCAAATATCGTCTGGACAAGAACTTACATGGGCGGCCATCTTTCAAGCTTTTTTTCACCAGTGTTGCCAACTTAGTGGATTTTCCACAAAATCTGGTAGTTTGGTCCTGGTTGGGAAACATTGCTTTTAGTGGATTTTAAATGGTTTGGGGGCTGGCGAAAATTATTGAAAAGCTGCCATTATCAAATCCGACACATCATTGTTTATTGAAAATATGATGTCATATATTGTAATCAAATATCCAAAAATAGACTAGGACGAATTTCCGTGCTTTCCGGCGTTTTTGCCATACCTATTACTGGAATCAAGTATAACAGCTCACACAATAGGTCCCATTTAAATGTAATAATGAATTCCGTGGTGCTTTACAGCTGGCTTCTCCGGCTGTAAAAGTCTTTTTGGGAGGTCATTTACCTCTTTAGTTCAATGTTTTGTCACCCGCTTTGCACGGAGGGAAGTGGACATTATTTATTTCCAACTCCTCCTATTAATTTAATTTTCATTTCGTTGCGGGTTAAAGACAAGTTAGACATTCCCGGAGACTCACCGAGCTTCAATGCTTGGTGTCATTACATTGCGTGCCACTGTTGATCCTGGCTTACAGGAGTTGCAGTGCATTACAGTCTCCTAAATATCCAAAAATGTAATAAAATAAAAATAAATAAATACACCCAACAGTCACATTTATAGTCTCGACCCCACACAAAGAACTAGTCTTGTATCGTGGGTATCAGGAACTACAACAGACTTTTCGGTCTCACTAATAGCCAGACCCGAAACAAATACCTCTACTTCACACAGATATTTGTTTCGGTGCGGGAATCGAACCCGAACAATATTATGTTAATATATTAATTAGGAAATAGGAATATTTATAATTAGGATTAATGTTTAAAAAATGTTGCAAAAAAAAACTGAAATACAAACTGAAAATATGACTTCCTGACATCTATTGGCGAATAATGATGTGTTAAGCCATTCTATGCATGCCCAGCATTAATTGTGTAACAGCGCCATCTACCGATAAATATAGAGGTACCAGCGTTAATTGTGTAACAGCGCCTGTCTGCGCCCCGGGCCGCCATGTTGTTTACAACAAATGCGTCGATAGATTTACTTGTATTTTCTTTTAGTGAATTTGCAAATGTAATGACCAGAAAGGATTGCTTTGTGCAGTGATTAATGTGCAGTGAATACGTGTATTAAACGTGCAGTGTAAGTGACGTCAAGGAAACAATTGAATACTTGGAAAATAATGCTCGTAACTTATAAGAAATCATTACTCATCAATTCAATAATCAAAAATGTAAATATTCTCTCCAAATATTTGTTTGATTTTTATGAATGTAACAATCACATACAGTAGACACTTCGTAATTTTATAAATAGGTACATGTATTGTTGTTGCATCCTAATTAATTCAATTGAAAATGTTTATTATTATCTAAATTCATGTTTGTTCGATTTCGTTTTTTGTGTTTATTTACTACCCCTTCATATTAGTTTCATATAAATATTTAAATGAATAATGTGTAAAGTCAATGTACCAAATGTCAGAATTTTAATAATATCTAATTTTATTTATGATGAAAGATTTCTATTACTTATAACATAGTACACATGCTTATGTAAATATAATCCAATATAAGAGGCTTTACATTTTTTTGTATCTTTGGTACCTCCCATTCAGGTACGCCCAGTCGGGAACCTTGGTAAAATTGTAGCTACGTAAGGCAAAAGTGTACTTTATTTCAACTTAAAATGTCATATTTGTAATTTTGGTGGTTATAAGTGTAGGTATTAGAATAAGCACTCACTTCCAGGAACTAACTATTGTATATTTTGTAAATTAACACTTAATACATTCACAAACAGAGTAAAATTATAATTATGCGACTCGGAGCGAGATGTGCTCGTGACGAGAGATGGCAGACTGTCTCTTCTTTCATCCAAATAAACCGACCCTTTTATAGGACTACCCGAATCGGTGGGGATAAATCTTCCAGAAAATATATTTAAGCCATAAAATAGGGTCTATCCTTTCAACTAAAAATTAAGGTCGGCCCAAACATCTGGGCTATTGTCCAAACAGAAAGGTTTACCCAAACATGTATACTATTGTCTAAAAAACATAAATTTGTTGCAAAGGATTACCGCCACTAAAGAACTTAACTATAATAATACAGTTTTATTGCCCCGGCATGAACGGGTCATTACAATTAAGAAACAATAATTTAGAACAGCATCTTTTTAACTAATATTAAACAATAAGGTACACAAAAATTCTTACTTAAATAAAACGACTCGCAGATGTTTTATGGTTAAACATCTGCAGTCATATTTTAAAATGAAATGCGTGTTTAAATAATGTTTAAATTACAACTAATAAGCGTGTTATTTTAAAAGCTAAATATAAGCTGGCGTATTGCAACCGCTTTAAAAGCTATATCTAAGTTGGCGTATTGCAACCGCCACATAATAAACACATTTGTATATTTCGACGAATACTTTTGAATGTATAAATGAATTGAAATAAATAGTTGTTTATATCATTTGAAGGGTTTTATTTCTAATCTACACAAATACTATCTGAATTTGAAAAAAGTTACATCAATTGAGTTATTTTGCTTATTTTTTTTATATCACACTAAAATGAACCCTATTTCAGGTTACTTTTTGCTTGAAACCGCGCCTGGCGTTTCTGACTGTCCAACCGTCTACAGTCATGACAAATGACAGTCTAGGGTAAAGATGAGACGTATTTACGATACCAGGTTTTAAAACCAGGTATTCACTTCGAATTACGGCGCCCTGGTACGAGCAGAAAATACTTACAAGTATGGAAGTACGTCGATGCGCGGAGAGATCTGGAAACTACACATGAAAATACTTGCATAGGAAAACGATTCATAATAGAATATTAATAAGAACCACAATCGTATCTGTCAATAACACATACTTTAAACTTCAAAGTATTTTTTATTCATACTATTTTGCTCTTTATGTGCCTTCAAATACGGGTTGAATTCCTATGCAAGTATTTTCAAATTTAGGCGCCGCTATACGTCGGTGCGCGAGGAACTTGGAACACTATACATAAAAATACTTCCATAGAAAAACTATCCTTAACTTAGTATAAATAAGAATCACAATCGTATTCCTGAATAGAAAATACTTACAAAGTATTTTTTTTATTTTTGCGTTTTTGCTCCTTATCTCTTATGAAGTACGAATTGAATTCCTATGCAAGTATTTTATAGACGCTGCGCCGCGGCTGGGACGCGAAGGGTTGCCGACTCATACTTACAAAATACTTTTACAATATTTTAGACCCTGGTTTTGAACCCTAGTATTTTTACGTACTCGTACTTAGAAGCCTTGGTACTTGATTTTGCAAGTATATCTCATCCCTAGTCTAGAGGTTAAGCGAGTCGGCCGTCTGTAGTACTACTTGGTCTGTGGATACATTATTTTGCAGCGCCGTTGTCATTAAATGCCTGGCAAACATAATGTTAGTGTGCTTGCAAATACGTGCTATTTATAAAATATTAGGCGTTTTTATATTATGATATTTTGTTTATTCTTTTATTTACTATTAATTAAAGTCATCTAAAACGTACGAATGTTTTATTAAAATATCTGTGTTTGGCAAGTAAAGCACTGCATTTCTGCCTACAAGGAGCGCACGCACCTTACATACATAGTCTATAAAATCATATTTCATCATTTCACCAGTATGTAATTTGTATTTCAATATGATTTCTAAAATACATAATTAAACAAAAAAAAATACCGATCAAAGTTCATCGATCATCCAGGTGTTATTTTCTTACATCTCGTTCTTACTTGGCAACATTAAATCGTAACCCGGAGCTCGGGAGTCACTAAGCAATAATGGCAAAACGCAAACGTAACAAAAATTGGTTATGTGATTATGGGTATATTTTTTTGGCTTTTTATAAGATAAGAATAACTTTAAGTACTAAAATATGGATATCAAAAGAAAGCTTATAGTATATACTTTATTTACAAATGGATTTTATTGGTATGTAATATGATTTAATGGGTGAAAACATGATTTGAAAATTAAAAACCATTGAAATTCGATCTGTATAGAATTTTTATTATTTGTTTACAACACATTTGAATTATATTTGTAAAATAATTGTCACATCTAATAATGCTGCATAGTTTTAGATACTTAAAGGTATTTTTTATTTCCCTGTAGCTAGAATAGGTACTAGGATATAATTTATTTCATAACTGCCGACAACAACAATAATAAAGCTTCAATCACAGAGTACATTTTACATACTAAGGCTCAGTTGCACCAAGTAACTTTGCCAATACCTTTGCCTATGAAAATGTCATCGCCATACATTTGAGATGTATTTGACCTTGCGAATGTATGGAATTGACAGTTTCAAGGGCAAAGGTATTGGCAAAGTTAGTTTGTGCAATTGAGCCTAAGATAGAGACGTCACTCAATCAATTCAAGGCGGCCTCTGGCGTTAAGTAAGAAAAACAATCCAGTAATACAGGGTGGACAAGAAAACGGCGCACCTGCCAATATACATTATAGTATATGGTGAAGGAATCTTAATTTAGACGGATTTGTATGGCGCTAGCGAATATTAAGAAAGATGCCGAGAAAAAAAAAAGACGGGTTGCACTCCGGAAGTGCCGGCAGAAGTGAAAACTTGATTATTAACGTTGAGCATGTTTGATATTTTGGAATGGTTAGGGAATAATTTTGCACCAATTGCTTTATCAGTATAAAAGTACTATCATTTATGTGGTAGAATACAATATTCATTTATTGCGCTATCGTACACAAACATGACAATTTATATTACATTAAAAATTTAACACTTTAAAACTATTACAATTATTTTACATTAAAAAGTTTATCTCTCCGAAAAATCAACTTTCATCCATAATTTCAACGACTTTTTCACCATCATCATTACCAGAACTATCATCGCCAATCTCTAAAACTGATACGATAGGTTTATGGTAGCTGAAGTAAGAAACGAACAGTTTTGATTCGAACCTATTTAAATGTCTAATAAAGACCGCATCAATAGTAGTTTTGTATTTCGTTGTGCTAAGATTGCGATCATTCGACATAGTTAAACCAAATTCATTATTTAAAAATTCAATTAATAGTTGATTTTTATCGTCTGCGAAGTTTATGTTGAAATCTCCACTCAAAATCATTGGCAATTCATCAAAGCTTTATAAACTGACAGCTAACTGACAGCTGTCTACTCTCCATCCGTCTTACGCTTTTTCGATCAGGTCACGTGTCCTGACGCGAGTTTAAGATTGTATACCCATTACAGAAAAAGTGCTCAACGCCGCTAAAGAAGTTTTCACTTCAAAAAAAAACTAACGTTACACATGCTACCCCTTAACATGTTAAGCTAAAGTGATTGAACCTTACAACTGAATGGTAGACATTCAACAATAAATAAGCAGAGCTCATTATTTACTTATAAGTCGATTGTGTACATCACGCTCAGGGTACATAAAAAATATATTAAATTAATACTGCCAACAGTCACATACATGGGTACTAACCCCACACTAAGATACAAATCTTGTGTCGCGGGTATTAGAAAAATAATTATGGTTCACGGAAATTATTTGTCTCGGGGCGGGAACCGAACCCGCGGTCTCTCATTTCACAGGCGGTTCTTACCAACTGCGCCACGGAGGCCGTCGGTGACTCATATGGGCTGGTTAGTTGTCATTAATGACCACCAAAATAGTTAACTGACCTTGTAATGTAAACCGTAATGACCTTGATAGGCAAAGCTGGAAACGCAGGATCCGCCAAAACCCGCACGAAAACACTGTCACAGTTTGGTAGCACAAATCACTTTTTCTTTTACATTTCACATAACACAAGTTACATCAAAAGCTATCAAATTGGGTAATGTTCAAAGGATAGTGAAATTAATAAAATTTACTCAAAATAAATTATTATTTTGATTCTTGAAAGATAAAGGCCTGTTCACATTAGATACAAAGCTTTCCTATTTGAGTTCATAATAATTCATCTGAACAATTAGTATGACCTACTGTATCAGACCATATACGTGCCACTGCAGGGCACGGGGTCTCCAGTGCAGTAAATTAGTAGTTAGTGTTTATTGATTTCACTAATTTTATCTCAAATAAGTCTCATATGCAAATTCTATGCTATAATGGTAGACGACATTTCTCTAGGTATAAGAATTTAGAAGAAATTTTATCACTTTAAAGTAACATTATTTTCAAAATACATTAAAATAATGTTAAATACAATAATAAGCAAAGTAAATAGGCAATTTGTAATTGACTGGATCGGCTGATGACATATTTAAATAACATTATAAGCTCTTGAGCAAGTATCAGTATCAGTCCAATAAGATCTTTTTTTTAACGTAACTTTTATATCGGAGTACTTAATCCAATTAAGTTATATCAAGTGTGTAGTGTGAACACACCTCAAGATGTCGGTCTTCTTTTGCAAAATGCTAAAAGTTACCGACAAAGAAATTGCCGCCTTTCGGCACGCACTCACAAACGGCGGCGGCGACCTCAAAGGAAGAATAATCGAGCCGCGTTGGATCCGACAAAGTACACTATGACCGGCGGCTTCCTTTGACTAATAGGGCCGAATTGGGCCATCATTTTAAAAATATTATTTTTTATTAATCAGTGTCATCAGATTATTTTTTCAATGAATCTAAATTATTTAGAAAATTTAAATGTTATGTAGGTATTACGAAAACTTTTCTAATTATAATTAAATTCGCAATCTTACATGATTTAAGCGATGACCAGTGTGATTTCTTGGTATCTTTCAGTTTGGATTTGTGACACTAAGGAAAATAATGACAAACAAAATAGTCAATCCATTCACGATGCAACTGCACCTAAAGTTATTATGTTGTTAATTTATTGACGCTTAAATCTAAGTACGTTCCTGTTTAACTGATTGATTTATTTGAAATGAAACAAAAAATATCCTTTTTTGAAGTTAGAGAAGGATAAATTATACAGCTAAGAGTTCATGACCTTACTCATGTGTGAGTGGCTGAATCATCACAGTAGTGTGTCATCGTATATATTGATATATATTTATTTATGTGTATATATATTATAGTAATTATGTATATTTGAACATATAGTTTTACATAGTATGTAAGTATATACTTATTCATATATTTGTTTATTTATATTATGTATTTATGTAGAAATAAACCAACATCAATAATCAAATAAACATATGTACCCCTACCTCTGTAATCTCAGCACCATCTCAAGGTAGACTGGTAGAGAATGCCTCTGGCATTAAGTCCGCCTATGTACATATTTGTATATAAAGTTAAATAAATAAATAAAAAATAAATAAATCTAAGTACGTCCCTGTTTAACTGATTGATTTATTTGAAATGAAACAAAAAATATCCTTTTTTGAAGTTAGAGAAGGATAAATTATACAGCTAAGAGTTCATGGCCTTACTCATGTGTAAACAGCTGTTAAAGCGAAGTTTAAGAAAGTTTTGATGCTGTTAAAAACGGTTTTCGTGGTATATTTCGTTAACCGTTCAATTAACGACGAAACGAAAAAATACGTATGTGTTTAAATCTTGTTCTTCATCCATTCCAACTGATTTTATGCGAAAAAGTGGTGATTAAACTTAAAACTTTAAACGGTCATAACTTCAAAACGGATAGGTATTTTCCAAATATTATTTTTTTATTACGATATTAATATTATGCCCAACCGTAGTTGTACCCAACTGAGCAAGTGTGCCATTTATTTGCGCTCCCTGTATATCTATACTTACTTTCATTACCTTTATATACGAAAAGAAAAGATTTAGGCAGGTTTGGACCTGAATAAGATCTAATAGAATCGATTTGAATTTTGTCTATTTGAAACAAATTATTCTGTATAGAAATGTGAACATAACAATGATCATTTCCGCATGTGTATGCATTTTAATAAATTTAATAATTGTTTTAAAATTAACTCATCAGCAAATAAGCTAATCAATGCTGTTAAAAGTAATTTAGGGCCAATAATATCCGCGTAAAATACAATCTACATAAAATGGAGAAACCCGTACAAACCAACGATTTTTTCGCCCTCTGGTGTTAAGTTAGTAAAAACGATGATTATAATTCGTCGTTGTTTGTTCTAAGTTAAACCACCGTGGCTTCAATGCCAACCCGCACTAGGCCAGCGTGGTGGACTATATGGCCTAACCACTCTCAATCGTATTCTCGGTTGTAGAGTAGGCCCGTGCCCTGCAGGCTGCAGTGGGACGTATATGGGCTGATACAGTACAGTACAGTACTTTCAATGACATTTATCATACTCCTTCTGTGCATTCCAGTCTCAATGCAACTGTCATTTGGCTTAATGGCTTAGACCTTAGCCTTTCCGTCAGGATAAATAGAAAAAAACAGCAACTGTCATGTCCACAGTCATGTCTACTGTCAATTTGTTCGTAAACTATTTTTACGGGAACATTTATTGCTTGCAACATATTGCTGTTTTTCGTTTGAAAAATAATTTGTAATAGTGATAAGTGTGGATACTCTACATGATGATTGTTTGAAAAAGACATACAGTCAGAATGAGTAATAATTTAGACGGTGATAGGTCGGTGACGACTGGCAAAATGTATCCTATAGATTTAGCGCCTCAAAAAATAACTATCGTTAAAAGTGTATCAAACACTGAAGTGAAAATGGCTCTGATTCCGGGCCAGTCTAAGAATTCTAGTAGCAACCAGTTGTTAGGGCACGCTACTCCGGGCTCCGGGTTAATGCGTCCAGGCCTCGCTCAAATAATTTCTCCAAGCGTCGCGTCACAGGTGAGCCACCAGCCTAATAAGCTACTGTGTTACTTAAGTACATCTAATTTATTGTAAAACAAAAAGGTTACAATTTTATAATTGTTTATTTCCTGCTAGTAAAGTGGGATAATGCCATTGCCTATTCAATCAATCAATATTGACTAGAACAAAATTGACTGTTGTTTAGGTTATATCATATACAATTCATGTTTGTATCATTGATAGTAACATTATTGTATCATTACACTAGCGGTCGGGCCCGGCTCCGCCTGGGTGCATACATGTTTTAAAATGGCGGTCAAAATGTTTAATTCTGACTATCAGTTTAGAATATCGACCAATCGGGCCATGAAAAACGAACAAAATTTCCTTGTATTTGCTAGAAATATCACTACTGCTTTCCTCCTATAGGTCATAGCGTGATGATATATAGCCTTCCTTGATAAATGGACTACCCAACATTGAAAGAATTATTCAAATTGGACCAGTCGTTCCAGAGATTAGCGCGTTCAAACAAACAAACCTGCAGCTTTATAATATTAGTATAGATAAATGTTACACAAAGTATTATCCCTAAAACTAAAGTATAGTCACTTAAGAGTTGACAAAAAGAATGTTCAGAATAAAAATTCTTAGTTTTAATTATTATTTTGACCATTCCTTTTTGTCAACTTTTATATACATTCAATTAAATAGAGATAACAGAAGCATTTATAAAAGATAATTTATAACTATTGAAAGAAATGTTTGTATGAAAACTTTCAGCCTCAAATGATTGTAAGCGGATCACCAATATTGCAGGGAACTCAAATTGTCAGTCAAGGTCCACAGATCATTGGACAAAGTTCACAAATTATATCTCAGTCACAACTCATCACACCCAGTGGGCAAATAATAAGTCCTGCCACTCAAATAATAAGCCAGGGGACCCAGCTGTCAGCTCCTGTATCAAGCTCAAGTAATACTGCTAACTGCCAAACAAGTGTTGCATCTTCTGTGAGTGGCACTCAGGTGCTAAATGTTGCTGGACAATTGGTCAGTGGTGGTGGGAACTTAATGGTCAATTCATCAATGAGAACATTGCCTCAAACTGTCCGAGTTCTGCCACCTTTACAGCATCATAACAACAGACCAGGTAAGCTAGAAACATATCCTTCAAAAATATATATATTGTGTGTAATTTTTTCTAACTGTAATCTACAAAACTTATATTCAATTACAATCATTTTCAATTAATAATTGCAACACTTACTCATGTAAATTCCATATCCACCAATATTCCATATTGATAAGCAGTAAACTACTGCATGCACTATTTTTGCAGAATTAGCAATAAGGGACTATGGTAGAATTTTTGTTTTATTTTGCATACAAACAAATACCATATTGCATGGTTTGAATTATCGAGAGTTAACTGTTGTATTATTTGAAAGGGGGAGTGGGAGTGTAGTTTGGACTTCTTATGGTCTCTTTCACATGCTCAACCCATAATGCACATTAAATCCACTGATTTCATAAGTTTTGTCTCCCACTTCAAGATTTTAATGTTTCTTACCTAATTGTGAATTGATTTCCAAAATCTTTGTTTAGGGGGTCATCCATAAATTATGTCACACAAATTAAATGATTTTTTTGGTCCCTCTTAGGGGAGGGACCAAAAATACTTTACACAACTTGTTACATTTGTGGACCACCTCTACCTAGCGTGATGTCAAATATTTCGCAATTTTACCCAGACAGAGTTGCAACTATTTTTATGTAATACTTAGATATAAAATAAGACATTTTCAAAAATTTTAGTCACATGTTTGTATAGGTGTATCAGAATCTCATGGCATTTTGGGAAATTTTAATTTGCTCATCGCAACACTGGTGTAATTGGATGAACATATTTTGATACTTTCAATAATTGTAATAATTATTATTTCAAATGAATATCTTTTTTTTTAGTACAACTTTTATATAAAGTCCATAATGTTTTAAATGACTTCAAAATCGTACTTTTAGGTTAATAGCCAATTAAAACAGGTAAATAAGATTTTTTTCAGTTCTAAATTATAATATACATATGTGCCTTATGAGTATTTATAATAGAGAATATATATGGTATAGGGGGAGCACTGGTACTTCCAAAACGTAGATAAAAATGGTGATACCATGCCACCAGTTTAGTTTTAATTCTCTCTTCTTATTAGTTCTCACTTAATATAACAACTTTCAATTTCTAATTGTAATTTGATTATGAGTCGGTTTTATTTGGTTTGGTATTTATAGATTTTTTGGTATTTAAAGAATTTATTTAATATCATTAACACTTTAAACAGAGCTTACTTCAAAATACTCTTCCTGTACATCTTCTGATGAAGACAATGAGGATAAAGGATTAATAATAAAGTGTTCCATATCTAAAAATTCTGGAAACTCCTATAAATAGGTATTTAATGCATTATTGTTTAGCAACAAAAAATTATATCAAAGAATATACGATAAAACACATGTACATATCTAACACTAACCAAAAAAAATGAAGTGTCCAAAAGTATTCACTCCAACCTAATTGTTAAAAAGACGTCGATTTTAAAATCGACGATTTTGTTTAAATTTGATCACAATATTCCCGGATCTGGTGATAAACCGTGTAAACAATGTGTGGCACTTGCGATCTATAACTAATTTGTATATTTTCAGTAAGAAAGTATAGAAATCTTAAAATATTCACATTGAATGACATAATTCATGTTTTGAACCAGCTGTTGAACGATGGTATTGCCACATAAAAAGTGTTATGTTTGTTTTTAATTTTATGCCATGAGATTCTGGTAGATCTATACAATCAGTTGAAATTATGTATTTGACCTATATACTTTATATTATATGTTAAACTAGTTCTGAAGTTATTTATAATTATTAATTTATTAAAATCGATACATTTGTATAATATACTGGTTTGTGTATTTAAGCGGCTGTGCAACTGTCGAGTGTGAATGTGAGCACAGCAGGCGGTGTGCTCGTGAGTAAGAGTGTGGGTGTTGGTGTGACGAGCCATGTGCCGCGGGGACTCGCTGCTGGCGCGTCTCTCGCTGTGAGACCAGTGGCTCCACCTGCTGCACAGCCAGGTGGAGGCGCTCAAGGTATGATTCTGTATAGCATATTCAGCCCAGATTCCAAATTAGAGTTATGAATATTGAATACCAGCAACAGCCAGCAACTTCTCTTGGTATCTCCAGTTCTCCATGGTATCGGAGCTTTATTTAAAAATTACTTAAAACTAAATTTATGGTTTTTTTGTAGTGATTAAACATATCGCACTTTTAGAATTAAAGTGACCCAATCCAAAAATATATATATGGAAATCAATAAATCTTATATTGGCACAAAATGACCCATTGACCCGTTATTAAAGAAGGGCCTATTGATGCAGGAAAGGCAGAAAAATGTGTATTTCTTTCTTTTATTTCTTAAAATCTTTAATGAATGTTTAGTTTATATAGTTAAGAGATTTTTTAGTTCGGTCTCTATAATTCTAAAGATGCGATATTATGACGCAATATTGATTGAATTATATGAGTGGATGTTGTGTCGGACGCCCGCCTACAAGGTGGACGGACGATCTGGCTAAGGTTGCAGGAAGTCGCTGGATGCATGCCGCTTCCAACAGGTCATTGTGGAGATCCTTGGGGGAGGCCTATGTTCAGCAGTGGACTTCCTGTGGCTGATATGATGATGATGATGTTGTGTGAACACGTTACATGAGTAGTGTGTGTGCAGGCGGCGCGTGGTCGAGCAGCGCGCGCGCGGCTCGCGGCGCACTCGTGTACGGCGCACGCGGCGCCCCCCCGCGCGCCTCGCCGCCCCCCGCGCCCGCCGCGCCGCACTCCGCCATACTCACGCTGCCCACCACTTCCGTGCTCACATGTAAATATTTTTAGATCAGTAATACTAACATGGCTGGACATTTTTAGTATACGTAGGTCATACATAAATACATGCATATGTCATATGAAGTAGGTATTTTATAATTCTTACTTTTTTTTTAATTCTATCTTGCTTATTAACAGTGGAAAATATTAAATACCGATATTCGTTTGTTGTAATAATAATTAAACAGTGATTATGAGTCTATTGCCTCTTTATTTCTTATTTTTAAATGTCTTTAATTTGAAAAAGTGTAAAGGAGAATATTTTTGCAGCGAGTGGTGTGATATCTGGCACAGTACGTGGAGTGGCGCCACGGACTCCGACGCCCACACCGGCTCCGGCCACCTCCGCGCCACGACCTCTTCCGCTCTTGCAAAGAAACTATCAGCCTGCAAAGGTAAATTTCACTTAAATTCAATGCCACAAAATGGTTACCTTAACGTCTTTTTAAATGTAGCGTAGGACCCCTCGGCCAGACGGCGGGACTACTTGCACAAGTCGGCAGCGACTGGATGCATAAAGCAACAGACCGGGCTCTGTGGCATACTTTGGGAGAGGCCTATATCTAGCAGTGGATTGCAATGGGCTAATGACGATGATGAATGAAATCATTCTACATAGATAACAAACACTCTTTGTAGCATATAATAATTTGTAAAATGTTTCATCAATATTTAAATTATTCATCACGTGCTCTTTAACTATCTCTTTGATGATAATTAATATTAAATTAATGTTATTTCTTACTACATTGTAAACAGACTAGATTTTTCTATTAAAAATAAGTATTTTGCTAACAAGAGTCCTCTCCGTCACCCAGATAGTAAGTTTGGCGAGCGTGGGCGTCCGTAGCGCTGTGGGCAACAGCGCCCCCGCGCAGCTGTACTACGAGGTGCCGCGCGCGCCGCTCACCAGCCTGCCCGTGCCCGCCGCGCCCGCCGCGCCCGCGCCACCCCCCGCCGCGCCCGCCGCGCCCCCCGCCGCGCCGCACGCCACCGCGCTGGCGCACGCGCTCGCGCCGCAAGCGCACCGCCCGCACGCACCGTACGCGCATGCGCACCAACACCAACACCAACACGCCTCCGCCCAACGTGAGCATTGCCGCTATATTACTATCTCAAATATACGTATATAAAACCCCTTTGTACAATGAAAATGAAAATAATTCATCATTTGGATACAGTTTTTTTTTTTCAAAAAGCGGTTTTCACTGGGGCAGAATGGGCAAGAAGCTCTAGAGTTGCTCTTTTCAAAACCAGCTTACAATTTGGTGATTATTACAAAAGTTACAAAAGGTTTTAATCAGAGCAGGCCATTAATAATTTCTTCTAACATTTAAAAAAATATGAACATGCTTACATTATATTTAATATGGCTGAGTGAAGGGAAGTCCAACGAACGAAGAATCAATATCTGCTTCTTGTGAAAGCCTAATCTGTACTGAAAGGCATTTAATACTAATCGCCTCGTGGTTGTAGACAATACTAAAGTACTAGGTATTCGAAATGTGAAGTCACTTAGGCTCATTGTGAGCCGCTCACAATCGTCCCTATGCGCCTGCCCTGTCTGCTTTTAACTAAATTCAAAAAAAGAGGAGATTCTCAATTTATCGTAATCTTTTTTGTAATCATAATTTTATCCACATCGTCCCTGCTAATCCATTTTTAAAACTCCTATATCTAACCATTTTATATTATTGTGTGTTATTCGCAGTGAGCATAGTGAACACCGGACTTCCAATACAAGAGTCTCGTGCGTCATCAGTATCAATATCCTCTACACCAGTACTCCCCAGACCGTCCATATTAAGAAAACGAGATGTAGATGGGTAATTATTTTGTCATTGCGTTCAACAATTTTAAATATCAATAGTTAAATAAGCCAAGTATAACTTAGCAAAAAGTTTTTCCCATGGGGTGACAATTAGCATTAAAGAAAAAATTATGTCAACACAGTTATAAATGTCAATGTGTTCCTTCTATATTTTTATATGAAAGTATTTGTATACATTTCCTACAGTTTTTGTTTATTTTGTGATTTAAAACAAACAAAGAGCCTATAAACAACAATAAATAAAAATAACAATGTCTTAAACATTTGCCGTCATATTATATCGTCGTATATCCGTTTGCCATATTACTTTTAAAATCGATTTTACCGCCACCATCAAAAACAGACTCTTTTTCGCCAAGCTATACAGTATAATAATCACATACAACTGCATTATGCAATATATTATTTTACATCAAACATGCTTGCAGATTCGTATGTTAATTACTGCGCCTATGAAACGCATATTTATTGATTTATAATTATAAACTAGTGAAACCACTGGTTTAAACTCACAAATATATTCATCGGAAACATTTACAAGGGGCACAATAAAAAACTAAACGAAACGGAGGTGAACCTTGACGTGTGCCGGCGCCATCATCTTCCCGAGTCTAACATCACGCCGTCGGGGTTCCTCCAATGAGGTTCTCGCGTGAACACCATACCGCGCTCCGATTGGCGGAGCGCGCCTGGAGAGCCAATGGCAGGGAATGACGCGAGTGAGGCGAGCGCGCGCGCGATATTTGAAATGAAATTGATCGCGCTCGTTACATAATTCTTTATTGTACACAAAAAATATTAAAATAATTTTACAACTAAGGAACTTATAACATAAGTACGTACAAACGGTGGCCTTATCGCTAACGGCGATCTCTTCCAGACAACCTTTGGATGGATTGGAATGAATAGGAGAAGGAAAATCGAAGATAGTCATTAAAAAGAAAAGGAAGAAAATCATGTACAACTAAAAGCTATATAAATAGGCATTACATATATATAATACAAGTATACACTTACATAAACTACACATAGTAAAATGTGACTTTACTACATATATTATACTATAAACGTAACGAAAAATATATATATGAGAGAAAATATATTTATACATAATATATTACTGTTGTGACAAATAGTGCGTTCTGACTAATCTCTTAAAAATAGGCAGAGATTTAGCAAGTCTTATTGTCAGGGGTAGCTCATTCCATAAGCGAGCAGCATGGACTGTAAAAGATTTATCTAGGAATGATGTGCTGTGCTTAGGAATTTCTAGAATCAAATTTCCTGAAGACCTAAGAGATCGTACATGGGTATTGCTTAAGAAATTAAAGCGACGTTTTAGATAATTTGGAGTCGTGGGATGAAATAATATCTAAGTATAAAGAAGTGAAAGGATGCGAGTATTCCGGCGAAAGCGTATTGATAGCCACTTGAGTTTAGTTCGATATTCAGAGACGTGGTCATATTTTTTAAGTCCAAATACGAACCGAATGCAGAAATTTTGAAGTCGCTCAAGCTTTTCAAACTGGGCTTCGGTGAGATCTAGGTAGCTAGCATCACCATAATCAAGGAGAGGAAAAAGAAGAGACTGGACAAGCGCAATTTTCGTGGAAATAGGGAGAAAATTTCGTAATCTTCGCAAGGACCCGCTGCAGCGAACAATTTACGACTAAGTTGTTGCAATTGGGGACCCCAGGATAAGTTTTTGTCGATTAAAACGCCCAAGTTTTTTGCGTCATCACAAAAAGGAATAAGGCAGCCATTGAATGAGACCTGGGGTAATAGATTTAAATTCAGTTGCGAAACCATCCTGGAGCTGCCAACAACAATGACCTGAGTTTTAGAAGGGTTAACTGTGAGACCATGCATCCCACTCCACTCATTGATCCGAGTGAGATCTTTATTTATTGCAGCAATAGCTTCCGCCATTCTGTCCACCGGGGCATGGTATTAAATCGTCTGCATACAAGTGGTAGGAAGAAATAAGTTTATAGGATATTGAATTAATAAATAGTGTGAAGAGTAAAGGAGATAAAACGCCGCCCTGAGGAACGCCAGCAAAGGTATCACACCAAGCAGACACTGCAGCTTTAATGCGTATGCGCTGCCGGCGCCCAGTCAGGTAACTACGAAACCAGTCAATTACAGCTGGAGATATTTTAATAGAGCGAAGCATACTTAACAGAACATCGTGGTCTACAGTGTTAAACGCATTGCTAAAGTCTAGCAAGGCTAGTACCGTTAGCTTTCCGCTCTCCATTGCAGATCTGATGTCGTCTGTAATATTAAACAATGCAGTGGTTGTACTATGACCAGGACAAAATCCGGATTGAAATGGATTAAGGAGATTGTTGTCGGTAAGAAAGGAACTTAATTGATGATGGATAAGGATTTCGAGGACCTTTGAAAGAAACGGTAAAATTGAAATAGGCCGATATTCAGAAAAGGATACAGGATTAGGTTTTTTGGGAAAAGGAATATGACTTCTGCATCCTTCCATAAAGATGGGAAGACGAAGTTCGAGATAGAAAAATTAAGAATGTGACATATGATAGGAAGAATTTGGTCAAGGATAGGTAATCATACTTCGGCTGATACAGTCATTCCCAGCATGCATTGGAGGAAATTGATAAAATGCTCTTTTTAACATCACTATCGTAGAATTGACTAAAGACAAATTGAGAATAATTAGGGGTTGGAATAGATGAAAGATCATTAATGGTTTTATCTTTTGTAGCCCTGTCAAAAAAGGGAGATGCTGTGAAGTGTGAATTTAATAAATCAATATTTATGTTATGAAAACTTAAATCAGGACGTGACTTTCCAACTCCCATAGATCGAAGAAATTTTCAAACTTTAGCTGGATCACCGTTTTCAACAGATTCATGGACATATCGGCGTTGAGCATGTCTACACAACTTGTTGCAGAGATTACGGATAGCTACAAATTTTTCCCAGTTCAAGGATTTAGGTCTACGCTTAAACCTAGACTTAGCTGCAGTTTTACTTGATAACATCGTCTTAATTTCATCCGTGAGCCATGGGGACGGAAGGTGTTTTAATTTAACTGTGCGTAATGGAGCATGTACATCATACAGTTTTGTAATGTTGGTGGAAAAAATGTTAACCTTATCATCGATTGTACTCGAGGTAAGCAGAGGGATCCAGTCAATGTTGCTGGCATCCTCACGAAGACTTACGGAATCTACCCCACGAAAGCAACGCCGCATCACAACCTTACATCTATCTTTAGGGGGACGAATTTTAAAGACAAGTAAATAAGGTCGTGATATGAGAAGGCATCTGCTGCGCATTGGCCATGCTTCACGACAAGATGAGGAGAAGAAACGAAGATGAGATCGAGGAGTGAAGGGGTGGAATTAGGGAAGTGATGTGTGGCATTGAGCGGTAAGATAGAAAGGTTACAGGAATTTAAAATAGAAGATAGCAAAGAAGAGAGATGATCCTTCTTCAGAAGGCATGTGTTGAAATCTCCCATGATTATACTATGACTGTACGATGGAGTGAGATTAATAAGAATGGATTCTAAAGAAGAGAAATAGTCAATGCGAAGAGAGGGGCAATAATAAACACCGAGAAGAATTTTAGTGTGAAGGAGTTGAACCTCCAGGAACAGATGCTCACCACCATTTGAGTCAAAAATGTCAAAAATTCGGACATAGTGATTCCGGAACCCTTGAGCTTAGTTTTGGAGTACCACAGCCCATCTCGAACCGCTGTGTCATGGAGCTTAAAAAGAATGGGACGGGGTTTTTCAGGCTCGGAGTTGCGACCCATTCTGTGAAATCTTTTTATGTTAAGCGGCGAGAAGTCCTTCAGCATAAAGTGGTCCCTTATCACATTTGCCACCAGAAGTGTAGTGTCCTCTTTACTCACTTCCTTCACACCGTGCAGCAGCAAGATCTTCCTACGACCTCTCATTTCAATGTTGTCGATGTTGCGTGCAAGAAGCTCGACCTGCTGCTGAAGACATGTAAGAGCCTTGGTGACGAACGCGCGGAAGGAACCAAAATCAGCTGCCAAACTGGGTGCGGTGGAAGAGCTTGGTGATTTTTGCAACTCAGTCTCGAAGTCAGCCATCCTCTTATGGAACATCTCCATCATGTCAGCCAGTGTATCCTTGATGGAGTCCATTGCGAACAAGTGTTGTGAAAAAGTGTAGTTATAAGGACTGATTATAGGAAATAACACTACACCGGCAAGTAACAGTAATTAACCGATTATAGCATTCATTAAAGCTTATTTGGAACAATAACAATGAGTTTAATATTTTTTTAATTCGAGAGCAAAAATTAACCGTGTATATAAGAAGACTACCCTCAAAAAAAAAAGAAAAATAAAGTCAGTTATAAACCAGTTATAAGTTATAAGTCAGTTATAAAAAAAAAGTCAGTTATAAACCAAAATTACCTACTTAAGTAAAAGGAACCAATCCACACAAGTGCAAAAATCGAGATAAGCACACAGGAGCTTTATAAAATGAGCCCTGTGTCTATCCTGTAATGATCAAATCTGACAATTTTGTTCGAACAAAACATTTCTATGATAAAGTTAACAACCAACATAACAGCAGTTGTTCAATAAACTCCAAAGATGTACACCCCATGGACACCCAACAATCCAAAAAAATAACAGAAATTGTTTTATATTAATTACATTAGTACAACATTGTAAATAATTTTATTTAAAATAACAACCATAGTCCATTGAAATGTTACAATTTAAGGGCCGAATATTGCATTTCTTAGAGGACGCAATTTTATTTTTGGGACATGTTTGGAGGGTCAATAGAAGCTTAACCTCAAGTTTGTGGCGTCGCCACTCTTTTCCCCCGGCCGCCATTTTGGAAAAACGGGTGAAAACACTTTTTTCGTGATAATACGGAAAATATACGTCTTTCAAAAAATTTGTAAGGACATAATTTGTAGCAAATTGTTTTGCCTACAATTATGTTTATTTAACTTGTTTCCCTAAATTAAAAATTAAAGAGGTTATAAGCAAAAAAGTGAAGAAGAAATTTCTTAAGGGAAATCTTCCCGTTTCTCTTAAAAGTAGACTCTTCGGCTTGTAACTTACCAATTCTCACAGACAGTGCTCAATCCTGGTCCTTGACCGAACTTCAGAGGTCCAGGTACAAGTTTTTCAAAAAGCTATGGAGCACAGGATGCTAGGCTTAACACGCATGGACAGAGTACCCACTAACACCTTGCGCTCCATAACCAGAGTCAAGAATGTTGCACAGAAATCAGATAAACTAAACTGGGATTGGGTGGGCCACGTCACCCGGATGCACCCGAAGAGGTGGGCAAAGATTGCCAATCAATGGATGCCTAAGGATGGCGAGAGGCCACGCGGTAGGCTTCGGAAAAGGTGGCGCGACGATCTCAACCAATTTAGCAGCACTTGGATGGCATCAGCAACTGATAGGGATAAGTAGAAGGAGTTGAGGGAGACCTTTGCCCATCAGTGGCACAGAATAAGTTAATATAAATAAAAAAAATAGCAAAAAAGTGAGAATTTTTTTCATAAAAAGTTATGGAGAAAAAATGTTTTTTTTTTATAAATATTTACTCACTTTTTTGCTTATAACTTCTTTAATTTTTAATTTAGGGCAATAAGTTATATAAACATATTTGTAGGCAATATAATTAGCTACAAATTATGTTTTTACAAATTTTTCGTAAGACGTATAGTTTCCGAGATAACGCGAAAAAAGTGTTTTCACCCCTTTTTCCAAGATGGCGGCCGGGGGACAAGGGTGGCGACCCCACAAACTTGAGGTTAAGCTTCTATTGACCGCCCACAACTATCCCAAAAATAAAATTGCTTCCTCTAAAAAATGCAAAGCTCATGTAACATTTCAATGGACTACCAATTTTACTGCGAACAAAATTATTTTTTTTTTGCTTTTTTTTTTCAAAACTTACAATTGTTTGGGTTGATTCTGTTTTGCGTATGTCCAATTATTAATATTTAATATTGTCTATGATACCACAGGTCACCTACAAAGAGTCCGGGCGTGACGTTCGTGCGCATCGGCACCGGCTGGGAGGACGTGCCGGCTGGCGAGGGCGGCTCCGGCTCCACCACTATATCCGCGTCGTCGTCGCCCGCGCCAGACACCGAGCCAGACCCGCCGCCGCTGCCGCTCGACCCGGAACTATCGCCCAGGAAAAAACCTAGAAAACAAACGTAAGTGAATATTAATTTTGACAGCCTCCGTGGCCGACCCAAGGGTGGATCCAGGGGGGAGGTAATTGGGGTCATGATCCCCCCCCCCCCTCTGGCTGGCTGCAGATTGACAAAATTTATAAGCACATTTAATTCTTTGTAGTATTGGAATAAATAGCAATACCAATCACAAATAGCATGTGAAGTCGATAATAACATTTCACAAATTATATTAATACGCTAAATTTTGCGATGTGTTTTGTTATTGTGATTCACTAAGCCAACCGGTTAATATTTTTCTACGATATTGTGTAGGCTGTGAAGGACTGAGTTTTTACGTTTTTTTTTTACGAACCCATTTAAAAATATTAACAGAACAGTCAATTGTGTGTGTTTAACTTTAGATGTGAAAAATGGTTATTATAATACACAGTCAGGTCATAAGTATTGTCACACAGTAAAAACTTTCCTTTTAGAATGCTGGCCACAAAAAAGTTTATTGAATTCGAATTTCGAATTGTTCACGAAAATAAAAATGTATACTTTTTAGAATTTTACTTATTTTTAAATATGGAGTGGACGCTTAAAGAAGACCGTGTTATAGTCCCACAAACTTATCTGACCCGGTGAGGGAGTCGCTGTAATCGAATTTGGTGTTGCCATTAAAAAATGATATTGCAATAAAGTGGGTAAAGTAAGATTTTTCAATCCGATCAATAGTGTCGGGAAAATGAGTGGACCAGTTTCATCTGCATGTTTTTTTTCCTTCACAAGATTTCTAACAAATCGCTCCCCCTTAAAGAAGTCAACTTCAAAGAAAGAAGTCAACACTGCAGGGCACGGGCCTCCTCTGCAATCGAGAGTACGATTGAGGGTGGTTAGGCCATATAGTCCGCCACGCTGGCCTAATGCGGGTTGGTGGACTTACACAGGTACCATAGAAATTCTTATAAATCGCTATGGTATGCAGGTTTCCTCACGATGTTCTCCTTCACCGTTTTAGTGCGTGTTTAATGACTGTCAATACACGCATGACTCCGAAAAGTCAGAGGGGTGCCCTGAGATTCGAACCCGCGGCCACCGGTGAAATGTGGTTGTGAAATCTGGTCCATTTACCAACAGGCCACCAAGCACGTAACGATAAATTTTAGTTTATGATATGAACTTACATCTATTGTACTAGTACGTACAAAATTCTGTTTTCGTGGAATTTATTTTGAAAAGCTGACAACACTAACCTGTGGCGGCAGCTACGCTATGATACAATTTTTCGAAGGGTATTATTGGTATCTGAAGACGCTTTTCTTCCTACGTAAAATTTAATACTTGAAGTTTAACATTCCTAGCATCACTTTTTAACGTTTTCGGCAATTTTCACTAGTTTAAAATAATGCAGGAAAAATAAATACGTTGAGTAAACAACCAATGGCCGTTATGTCAGTGACTGGCAGGTAGATTGACAATTGCAAATGACGTCGTTGTTTCCACTTTTGGCCACCGGGCCAGTTATGTTTGTGGCTCTATACAGTTATTGCGTTGCATCGTTGCGGTTACGCGCCTATTCAAATGTTTGACATACTGAAAAAATTTAATATAACCAAAAGATTCGTTTATCGTACCATCAAACGATACAATGAAGAATCTAGTGTAGATGACAGGTCAAGAAGTGGTCGCCCTCGGTCTGTTAGCACTCCAGCAGTGATAAAAGCTGTGAAGGCGCGAATTCAAAGAAATCCCAAACGTAAGCAGAAACTGTTGGCCCTTCAGATGGGGTTAAGCAGAACCACGGTGAAAAGGGTTTTAAATGAAGACTTAGGGCTTCGGGCATATCGAAGGAAAACAGGACATCATTTGAATGCACGTCTAATGGACCTGAGACTGAAGAGATGCCGCGCTTAGTTGAAGCGGTACGCGTGAAAAAAATATCGGGAAATTATTTTTTCAGATGATTTTTTTTACCGTAGAAGAGAGCTACAAAAAACACAATGATAAGGTGTACGCACACAGTAGTGCAGAAGCGAGTAACCGTATTCCGCGTGTCCAACGAGGTCATTTTCCATCCTCGCTCATGGTATGGTTGGGAGTTTCTTATTGGGGCTTAATAGAGGTACATTTTTGTGAGAAAGGTGTAAAATCGAATGCAATTGTGTATCAAAATACAGTCCTGACGAACCTTGTGGAACCTGTTTCTCATACCATGTTCAATAACAGGCACTGGGTATTCCAATAACATTCGGCGCCAGCTCATAGAGCGAAGAGCACACAAGACTGACTGGCGGCGCGTGAAATCGACTTCATCCGGCACGAAGGCTGGCCCTCCTCCAGTCCAGATTTGAATCCGTTAGATTACAAGATATGGCAACACTTGGAGGAAAAGGCGTGCTCAAAGCCTCATCCCAATTTGGAGTCACTCAAGACATCCTTGATTAAGGCAGCCGCCGATATTGACATGGACCTCGTTCGTGCTGCGATAGAGAACTGGCCGCGCAGATTGAAGGCCTGTATTTAAAATCACGGAGGTCATTTGAATAAACTTTAGTGTCATAAGAATCTATGTTTTGTTAAGTTCATTTTGGTATATAAATGGTTACATAATGAATAAACTTGTTTCAATTATTTTATATTAAACATGTAACAGAATTTATGACCTGACTAGGTATAAGCTAAGGTTTATTGTTTACATATTCTGTGGGGGCAATTAGCAATAGCAGAAATATAGAGCATGCTAAGGCTTCAAAAATAACCAGGTGGTGATGTTAATTTGAAATATCAATAATTTCCATTACTAATTCTTTGTATGTCGATAAATAAAGTAAAAAAGTGTGTGTGTGTTCACAAATCACGGCTGTAACAAACTTTAAAAGTCATTATTACGAATTGGTATATTGAAATCCGACCCAGTAGTCTCTCGTAGTTCCTGATACCCACGACACAATACTCGATCTTAATGTGGGGTCAAGACTATGTGACTGTTGGGTGTTCTTCTAATTTTTATTGATTTTAATGGAGAGACGAATATACTATTCTGCTTATGGTAAACAATAAGACCGCTCATGACATTCCACTGCTCTCGCATTCCTGAGACAAGATGTTAAATCTCAATATATCCAGTATTAATTCTGGCTATAACATCCTTACAACCGGAAACTTCTGTTTGAGGGGGCAAAAATGATATTTCGATGTCTGTGGTATTGAAACAATGAAAAACAATGGCTATGGTATTGAAACTATGAGGAGGATTATATATGGAAATACAGTGCGTGGTGGCCTGTTGGTAGTAATGGAAATTATTGCCATTTCAAATTAACATCACCACCTTGTTATTTTTGAAGCCTTAGCATGCTCTATAGTTCTGCTATTGCTAATTGCCCCCACAGAATATGTAAACAATAAACCTTAGCTTATATTATAATAACTATTTTTCACATCTAAATTTAAAACACACACAATTGACTGTTCTGTTAATATTTTTAAATGGGTTCGTAAAAAAAACGTAAAAACTCACTCCTTCACAGCCTACACAATATCGTAGAAAAATATTAACCGGTCGGCTTAGTGAATCACAATAGCACGTCGCAAAATTTAGTTTATTAATATAATTTGTGAAATGTTATTATCGACTTCACATGCTATTTGTGATTGCTATTGCTATTTATTCCAATACTACCTATTGGTAAACGGACTAGACGCGGCTGCCAACATGTTCACGGTGTTCGCGGGTTCGAATCCCAGGGTACACCTCTGACTTTTCGGAGTCATGTGTGTATTTATAGACAATCACCACGCACTAAAACGGTGAAGGAAAACATCGTGAGGAAATCTGCATACCATAGCGATTTTTAATAATTTCTATGGTATGTAAATCCGCCAACCCGCTCTAGGCCAGTGTGGTGGACTATATGGCCTAACCACTCTCAATCGTTCTCTCGATAGTAGAGTAGGCCCGTGCCCTGCAGTGGGACGTATATGGGCTGATAAAACAATATATGGAAATAGCTTCCCAGGTCGCAGATAGCCGCATGTGGCATCCGAATACACGAGGTGTATGTTACTAGCAATGTTTATTAACTACCAACATGTTTATTTACTACTACTGAATTGTTAACATTTTCATGGTTTACACCTTTTATCATCATCATATTCATCTAAATTCTATGGTTTGATCTGACTTGACTGATCAAAATTTTATGTTTGCAGTCTTATCAATGAAGTGAGACAGTGTGATTATCAACCCGAAGATTCACCACCGTCGCCGCAATCGGTTACTATTAAAGCCCCAAAGCGTGAGTATATTTTATCTTAAAACTAGCGGCCGACCCAGCTTCGCCCGGGTACAATTAGATTTCTGTACAATAATATGTACGTATTATACGTATAAACCTTCCTCTTGAATCACTCTATCTATTAAAAACAAACCGCATCAAAATCCGCTGCGTAGTTTTAAAGATTTAAGCATACAAAGGTTCATAGGGACATATTTATTTATTTATTTATTTATACACTTTATTGCACACAAAAAAATACAAATAAAACGAAAATCACAATCATAAAAGTACAATTGGCGGTTTTATCGCTCAAAGGCAATGTCTTCCAGACAACCATGGGATGGATTTTATAAACGGATAAATAGAGGGCAGTCTTAAAGTGTAAAGAATAGGAGTTAAGAAGGAAAAAAATATAAGAAATACAAATAATTACTAATTAATAATAAAAATATACATACATCAATACACCTACCGGGTACATAGGGACAAAGGAACAGCGAAAGCGACTTTCTTTTATACTATGTAGTGATATGACAATACAAGTTATATCAAGACTGCTACCGTAAACGAAGCCGGGCGGTAGTTTTAGTTACTACAAACACAACGCAAATAAAAATTACGAAAAAATATTTTTTATAAAAATACCACCCAAATGCGACAATACGAGCGAATAGGACAAAACATTCGGTAACTAAAATACGTTTTAAAACTATCTATGAATAAGACAGTTTAAATAAACATTGTAATGTATATACCAGGGCCGCTGTTGAGTTCGAGCTACGTGTGCGACTGGCGCAGCACGGCGATGCACTTCGTGCGGCCCGCCGACGTGCGCCGCCGCGAGCCGCGCGCCCGGGACATCGTCGCCATCGCCAGCCAGAAGCACGTGCTCACCAGCGCCGAGGGCTGGAAGGTGCACCATCTCACCGCGCAGATGGATGACTTGGTATCTAACACCATTCACCTTTAACCACCTATAAAAAGAAAAAAAAGGAAAAATAACAACCTGACTAACTGATGGACTGACGTATCAATGCACTGCTGAAACTACTGGGACTAGGAACCTGAAATTTCACCCAGGGGTTCCTTTTGTGCACTAAGAAGGGATTTTTGAAAATTCTACCCCTAACGGTCGATGCCAATAATCAATCGGAAAAATTCGATTGAAGTCAATCTGGATTGTTTTCTACTTTTCGATTTGTCATTTACTATGTTGTCATAGTTTTTCCACTACTGAGATTGATTATTGGCAATATAGTATCAGAAAAAATATTGAGCTGTCAATCTCAAACGGTAAAGAACAATGGCAAGTGTCCATACATTATTTTATTGACATTAAAATTAAATGTCTTAAGATGAAAAAAATCTCGTTAGCCTGAGGGTTAATTTCTAATTCAATATGTGTAATAATTGTTGTTAAAGAAAGAGGGGAAAAATTGATATTCACATCAGAATTTTTGTGTTTATACACTCACGTCACACTACGAGTAAAATGGCTGACCGTGCTATGAAGTATTGTTGTCAGGAATATCATTTTATAATAAATAAAAAGTATAATAATACACCCGTTCTATTAGTATCTTGTGTTTTTATTTATATTAGCTTAAAAAGTATATTTACACGTATCATTAATAATTACAGTTGATCTGCCGCAGTCTCAGTTGACAGTTACCTTCAATTCTCAACATATTTACTATAAATCAATCCAAGCATTAAAATAAGATCATAACAAACATAACATATCACACACAGTAAATATAAAAGTCCGTAACAATGCACGGATCACACAACGCAGTATCAGGCTCCTTATTCCTCAATTATTTTTGACTCAGTCCGGATTATATATTTATCAACAATTCACGCAACGGAAACGTCAAAAGTCTATTTTTTTTTGCTGGGTTATTGTCAATCGTCAATCGATTGCTTTAAGTATGAGTCTTTTGGCCAGGCTAATATCGTACTTTGAATTTACTTATTATTTAATACAGAAAAAAATATTATGTGTTGTTACTATTTAAGCAAATAAAATATCAATGAAGTATAATTATTTACAAAATTAAAATAACTGACAAATTGCGGGAGTTTACCAATATTATATTGAATTACAAAGTTATCTCGAATAACAGTACTTTACTAGATAGCAAACTATTTAAGTCGAATAAATATAAAATGGCAACACTTAGCCAATAATAGTCTATAAATCCGGAATTACTCAAATGGCTTTCCATTTTAAAGGTTTTTTTTCACACCGCTTTGTATAATTCATATGATTATTTGAAAAAATGTACAAAAATATTGGAAATAGTTTTGTATATATGCCACTTTAAGACACTCAAATTAAGATCAATCATCAATTCGCCATTGTTCTTTTGGATTGGGATTGTTTATTGGCAGCAGCTGTAAGTGGATGAAAAAGGTAAAAAATGTTTGTATGGAAAATCGAAACCGTCAAAGCTATAATTCTCAAACTTTGCACATTAGTTAGGCTATCAAAAATAAATATAACTGCCTACTTTGTTTTTTTTCTAAAAATAACCCTAAAGGGGTTAAAATAAGGGTTTGAATTTTGTAGAACCGAACTGCTGAATTAACGCACAGCCGAAAATACTAAATTAGAAACATGAAATTTTGTATAAAGCTTCCTATTATTATGTAAAATAGCACTAAGAAAGAATTTTCGGAAATTCAATTCCTAAGGGGGTAAAAGGGTAAAAACTGTTGTACTAAAAATCTAAGCCATTACAGTTACAATTGTCACACTTGGCGTTTCAGTCAGTCAATCAAAACAAAATTAACTGCTTTATCTATTTTTCTAAATGTAACTCTCTTATTTTAAATAAGGGTTAAAAAGTAATTAATAGTATGCATGTATCAGCCCATATACGTCCCACTGCAGGCCCCGGGCCTACTCTACAATCGAGAATATAATTGAGAGTGGTTAGGCCATAAATCCACCACGCTGGCCTAGTGCGGGTTGGCGGACTTACATACCATAGAAATTCTTATAAATCGCTATGGTATGCAGGTTTTCTCACGATGTTTTCCTTCACCGTTTTAGTGCGTGGTGATTGATTATCAATACACGCATGACTCCGAAAAGTCAGAGGTGTGCCCTCGGATTCGAACTCGCGACCACCGTGAACATATAGGCAGCCGCGTATAGTCCGTTTACCTACAGGCCACCACGCACTTAATATATGTGGCAAGTACATGTGGTGTGCATGGTCCGCAGGTGTCGCTGGAGTCGGACGTGGGTTCGCAGCTGGCGGCGCTGCTGCGCGCGCTGGACGCCGCGCCGCCGCGCGCGCTGCAAGCGCTGCAGCCGCACGAACACGCCATACTCGAACTGCTCAAGGTCACCACACGCAACACAAGCTAATTACTTAGATTATATACTCGTCTAGATAACACATCACACCTCACCGCACGGCTCAAATAAAGTCTACCAAATTTGGTAGACTCGCTTCTCACGTACGTCAGTGTCATTTGAACTACATATGGATAACGTGCTCCCGAAAAATAATTAATTATGCCGGTTTGTGCTGTCGAATTGTATCGCAATTATGTCGGAAAACTGTATTATAATATCAATATCACTTTCTAACGGTAACATTATTGTTAAACCACTATTATTTGAAGAAAACATGAACTTTTAATTTGTTATTTTGAACATGAGTTTCATTGGCCAGTGTTGTCAATTTATTACTAGGAAGATTTGTTGAAACTATGGGAGATAAAACGCAAATATCATTACATCATATTTCGATCAGAAGAATAACAAGAAGAATGGCATTATTTATTTAATGAGTAAATAATAACTTACCTACACAATATAAATGAAACCCACGACGTCATGCACTTCATAGTAATTTTGTTACTTCTTTGCCTTGCATGTGTATTACCATTCAAATTTCACAAACGGGGTACTGCTATTGTCATCTTTGAAGAAACAGCGAGAACTTATTCATACATACATACATAAACTCACGTCTTTTTCCCAGAAGGGGTAGGCAGAGGTGCCAGGACACCCACATTTCGCCTTGTATGTTCCGTCCCACAATGTGATAGGTGGCGAGCCTATCGCCATATCGGGCACAATTTCCTGACTCTGGGCTGATCATGAATAGAAAAATCCATTATCACTATGCCCAACCCGGGATTCGAACCCGAGACCTCAGCTTTGTAACCGTACCTTAGTACAACTACGCCACCGAGGCAGTCTTAACTTATTCAAGGTCCTAATAATATTTCTTTGACTTCCTACGGATTCCGTACTAGCAAATTGCTGGAAAGACATTACACAGTGGAAACGAAAAGAAGACCATTCGTAGCCTCACAAGACTTCAGCCATGTTTTCCGAACATTTTACTTATGATGATTTATATTTTACATAAATACAGAAATCAGATCACAGCCCAGGCAATAAATCCAAAGAGTTAATTCTATTCGGAAACAAACATTAGGAGATGGGTTTAGATCTTTATTGTTTTTACTAAAATGCGTTATAAATATAATTAATAGTATGATTACTTTAAATAAAGAAAACATATTTTATTTAACCTATTTTTTTATGAAATAATGGGGAAAAGTTAAGTTAATAATCTGGAGTAGGCATCCCTAAACACACACACCTTGACAGTTGGATTCCAATAATTACACGACCGGTACTCACACATATCAACGAAAGTGAGGACATTTTTAGCGCATCGTTTGTTGGCATTGCTCAATCTAGACAAGTATATAATGTAAGCTCACTTAGATTATATACTCGTCTAGATGACACATCACACCTCACCGCGCGGCTCAAAAAAAGTCTACCAAATTTGGTAGACTCGCTTCTCACGTACGTCAGTGTCATTTGAACTACATATGGATAACGTGCTCCCGAAAAATAATTAATTATGCCGGTTTGTGCTGTCGAATTGTATCGCAATTGTGTGGGAAAACTGTATAATAATACCAATATCACTTTCTATCGGTAACATTATTGTTAAACCACTATTATTTGAAGAAAACATGAACTTTTAATTCATTATTTTGAAGATGAGTTTCATTGGCCAGTGTTGTCAATTTATTACTAGGAAAATTTGTTGAAACTCTGGGAGAAACTATAAAACACAAATATCATTACATAATATTTCGATCAGAATAACAACAAGAAGAATGGCATTATTTATTTAATGAGTAAATAAAACTTACCTACACGATATTAATGAAACCCACGACGACATGCACTTCATAGTAATTTTATTAATTCTTTGCCTTGCATGTACCATTCAAAATTTCATAAACGGGGTATTGCTATTGTCATCTTTGAAGAAACAGCGAGAACTTATTCAAGGTCCTAATAATATTTTTAGACGTCCTACGGATTCCGTACTAGCAAATTGCTGGAGAGACATTACACAGCAGAAACGAAAAGAAGACCATTCGTAGCCTCACATGACTTCAGTTGTGTGTTCCGAACATTTTACTTATGATGATTTATATTTTACATAAATACAGAAATCAGATAACAGCCCAGGCAATAAATCCAAAGAGTTAATTCTATTCGGAAACAAACACTAGGAGGTGGGTTTAGATCTTTATTGTTTTACTAAAATGCGTTATAAATATAATTAATAGTATGATTACTTTAAATAAAGAAAAAATATTTTATTTAACCTATTTTGTATATCAAATAATGGGGAAAAGTTAAGTTAATAATCTGGAGTAGGCATCCCTAAACACACACACCTTGACAGTTGGATTACAATAATTACACGACTGGTACTCACACATATCAACGAAAGTGAGGACACTTTTAGCGCATCGTTTGTTGACATTGCTCAATCTAGACGAGTATATAATCTAAGCTAAGCTCAATTATTAACTCGCACCCCCGGTGCAACACTCTCACTCAGAGGCCGTCTATTAATTACGTGAGGCTTGAATGGGGGAGTCGGACAAAAATCACGAATTATCTCAAGGGGGTAGGGGGGTCTAGTAAGATATCAAGTGTATTTTTTTTTTCGACACATAATTTTGATTAAAATGCTACATAATATATTTTAAGCATGATAACATGATTTTTTTATTATATCATGGTGCTTAATTTCAGAATAAAAGGGATTATACTTTATACCGGTATTTAAAAATAATATTTGAAAAAAAAATTAAGACTTATTTATATGTACTAAAAATACACGTAATGTTGGATGAGGGGGTGGGGGGGGGGGTTCAATCAAAATCTCACCACATATCACCAAAGGGGGGGGGGGGGGTTCAAAACTGCTAAATAAAAGATCACGTGATTAATGGACGGCCCCTTATGTAAAAATTGCAAAGGTTGAATGATTAAAATAATCATACAGTATATATTTTAGAATCAGTATATATTTTAGAATGGCGTCATTTTTTTAACAGTTATGTTAAGAGTTGATATTGTAATACAAGCTATTCATCTCGTCCATGTCTTGAAATATCATATTTTTAGATAATGTCAAAGTTTCGATTGCGTCCATAATCCGTACCAATGATGACTAAAATATAGCATAAATTCTTGTGATTTTATGGTCAGTTTAAAATAATATTAATTTTTCATAACAGGGTAACATCCAGAGAAGTAAAATCGTGTGTGAAGGCGTACAGGAGGCCCGTGAAGATATTCTTCGTGTATTCACCCACAGAAAATTCGTCTCGGACATTTTGACTCGACAAGCTGACAAGAGATGTTTCAGAAAGCATCGCTCACAGTCATAGCACACGCCCACAACCGAATCTCAAACAATATTTTCAGAAGTATTAAGATGAATAGATGAAGAGGATAATATTTATTCCAATCCTGCCACATTGATTTTTTAATTCTAAATGAAAAAGACTAAACCCGTTAAAAGGGTTTCTTTGCATTTGGAGAGATAGACAATGTGTTTGTCGTAAATATGCGTTTCATGTTAATGAAATTGGAGGTTCTATTAAAATAAGTTGTACATAATAATTAGTGTATATTATGCAATGTTAAGAGTATGTATTTAAGTTGGAAGAAGAAAGCCTTGAATGAGTTTATTTTTGACCACTTTTATTTAGAGAATAAAGGATTTCTTACAAATGTTTATTTATTTACACTTTTCAATAGCCATTCTATCAGGAAGACACATGCCCTGTTATGAAAATTGGGATGCATACGAGCGTTATACCGGGTATCTCAAGACTGCTACCGAAAACGAAGCCGGGTGGTAGTTTTAGTGGCTACAAACACAATGCAACTAAAATTTTCGCATAGAAACGTGACAATTATTTTTTATGATTTTTTAAATATCGTCATTTTTGGGTGGTAAATCCATAGTTTTTGCTAAAATAATAATTTAAACTCTCTTATATCTTAGAGTATTTATAAATTAAAGGGTATACACTATTATTTAGGAAAAAAATTATTTACCACCAAAATATGGCAATAGGAAAAAAAATTCAAAAAAAAATTGTCTCTTATTTTTGCAACTTTCTCTGTTGCATTGTGTCTGAAGTCGCTTTAACTACCACCCGGCTTCGTTTTCGGTAGCAGTCTTGATATACCCTGTATACTTCAAGAATTTACTATATTATGTTATGTACAAATAGTAAATTCGTGAAGTAGTTATCCGGTTTCCCAACCCTAACAATCTAAACTAATATATATAGCTGAAGAGTTTGTATGGTCATGTTACCTCTAAGCTCAAGAATTATTGGTACGAACTAAACGAAAAAAATATTTTTGTGTTGGATAGGTCATTTATCGAGGAATGCTATAGGCTATACAGGATATATCAAGACTGCTACCGAAAATGAAGCCGGTAGGTAGTTTAAGCGACTTCAGACACAATGCAATAGAAAATGGTTGCCTGTAAAGTCGGTTTTACGGGCGAAGATTTTACGTGACAACGTCTTTTTCTCGGTAGAATATTTATTGATATGAATATAATTAAATTGCACAATAGGAACAAGGAATTGAATGAAAATAAGAATTGCACAAATTTTAACTATAGAAATATATTTTGTTTACTAAAACATTGTACATGTAATGACGAATCTAAGCACTCCATATTTTCACTACAGACACAGCTGACGATACTTTAACCACACGTGTGAACTTGTATTGTGACGCTTTCTTGTTTTTCCAACGCCAAGAACGTTCGAGAAAGACAAAGACAGAGACACAAGCATGCGCCGATTCAATGCGCCTAATTCTCTAGTGCTGCGCGCGCACCGTTACGTTACCGGGCGTTACACTTTTTCATAAGTGACTCCAGCCGCAACCTAATTTAAGACGTTGTCACGTCAAAATAAGAAAAATCGTATTTTGCCTGCTCTCGATTGTCGAGCTCGTCAAGACGATTCCTCTGACTCCAAACACGGGGGGTTTACTTTAAGAAATGACGGAGTTATGCCTGGACAAATATTTTAGGGGAGAGAGGGAGGAATTTGGGGATTTGGTTGGGGCCAATCTGTAGAGCTCACCGAGCCGGTTCCAAAGATACCAAACTCGGTGGGTCTACGATCTATATTGGCCGAGATAGGATTGGGGGGGGGTGAGGTAAATTTTCGGGGTGGGGGTAAGGGAGGGGGGGGGGAGGAAGGTTTCGTGGGGAGGCTAATAGGCACTATTTCGGAATAAGGGTGGGGGAAGGCAGGGGGGGGGCTATGGGACAATTTTGGAAAAAGTGGGTGAAACTGAAAAATAATTCTCTAGTGCTGCGCGCGCACCGTTACGTTACCGGGCGTTACACTTTTTCATAAGTGACTCCCAGCCGCAACCTAATTTAAGACGTTGTCACGTCAAAAAGTTGCAAAAAAAACGTGACGATTTTTTTTTTCTTTTGTCGTATTTGGTTGGTAAATCCATTTTGTTCTAAAATAATAGTGTGTACCCTTTTATTTATAAATACTCTAAGGGATAAAAGAGTTTAAATTATTATTATAGCAAAAACTATGGATTTACCACCCAAAAATGATGATATTTAAAAAATCATAAAAATATAAGTCGCGTTTCTCAGCAAAATTTTTAGTTGCATTGTGTTTGTAGCCACTAAAACTACCACCCGGCTTCGTTTTCGGTAGCAGTCTTGATATACCCGGTATATCATCACGCTATGATCTATATGAAGGAAGCAGTACTGAAAAATCTATCAAATACGAGGAAATCTTATTCGTTTTTCGTAGTCCGATTGAGCGATACTCTAAATTGCTAGTCCGAATTGAACATTTTAGCCGCAATTAATACCTACCCTATGGCCTTTCCAACCATGGACCTATTAAACAAATTACGAGCATGGTTCTTACTTATCTTCAACCACAGGAAGTCCCCTGCTAAACATAGGCCTCCCCCAAGAATTTCTATGTTGGCTTGCTTGAAGCATAGACCAAGGGCGGATCCAGCTTTTACGCCAGGGGGTGGGTCACATTATAGTTCATGTCAGATTAAACGCCAGGGGGGGTCATATAGGTCATGTCAGAACACTGGGTCCGATTTCAATACTCCAATTCTTAATAATGACTTTTTAAAGTTTGTTACAGGCGTGATTTGTGAACACGCACATACTTTTTTACTTTATTTATCGATATACAAAGAATTAAATACGCTTATAAATTTTATCCACAAGGTGATTAATAAATTTTGTCAATCAAGCCTCCGTGACGCAGTTGGTTAGACGCCGCCTGTGAAACGAGAAGCCGCGGGTTCAATCCCCGCACCGAGAGAAATGTTTGTGCGGCCCACAAATATTTCTTTCGGGTCTGGGTGTTTGTGAGACCGAAAAATCTGTCGTAGTCCCTGATACCCACGACACAAGACTCGATCTTACTGTGGGGTCAGGACTACGTATGTAACTGTTGGGGGGTGTTATTATATGTATTTATTTATTTAATCTGGGGCTAGCCCAGGGGGGGGTCATGACCCCCCCTGGATCCGCCCTTGGCATGGACGTATTAAACAAACTACTACCCAGTATATTACTATACTTTATGAAAATTACGTCCATGGTTGGAAACTATATGCATTCAGAGGCCTTCTGTAACAGTCACGAAGACAAAGCTATTCTATTCTTTGGAGAATAATAACGATTAACCAATTACCCATTGATTTAAACATTAAGGATAGGCCTACCCTATATTCAAGTTACTCTATGGATAGGCCCTTCAGTACATTTGGAATTTCAAAAATATGACCGTGAAAATGGAACTAAAATAAATATTAAATTAACTGAATTCAATAAACATCTAAACAGTGGTAAAAAATATTTTCTTCATTTTACTTTTTAGCAACGCTCCACTAGAGAGTAGAGATGCACTGGAGAGCGCGCACCACTTACGTAGGAATATTTTACGTGCTTCCGCCCTGTCCTAGTGGTCTATTCTTTGCCTTGGCCCTGTCCAAAGAATAAACCATTAGGCCCTGTCCATGAATATTATATATATATATATATATTATATATATATATATATATATATATATATATATATATATATATATATATATATATATAATATTCATGCACTTACTATTTTTTTTTTACATGGCCACACTGGAACATGGAGTGTCAATTGGAAAACGTAATCCAAAAATAACCTCAATATTAGATTATTTTTGTGTTATAATAGGGTTTACTGTTAATTTATTTTATTAAGTCTTTAAAATTAAATTATGGCGAGCAGTAGGTTAGAAAGGATTGGAACTATTTACACGAGGTCAGTATGTTATTTCATGATTGTATATTTCCTTTTACAGTATGGCAAAAAATACCAAGTTTATGGTATTCTTATTTAAATTTGAAATTAGAATTAAAATCCTGTTCGGTGCCTAGATCTTAAATGCAATAAAGTATATAACTTTCGGCTCTAACGTAGTGTTATATTCTCTTTGCTTTCGGCGGGAAAAGTTACACGGAAAATAACGACTCTGCATATAAATATAAAAAAGTATAGTAAATCTTCGGCTATGGCTTCATTAAAAAAATGCACAAAATCCAAATTCATATCTGAAGATATTAATGAACTGATGAATGGTTCGCAATTTCTTAAAAATTCTCCTGTACCTAAGAAAAATCAAAAACGGTCTAAAGTTGATACAACTGAAGATGAAGATATTTCTAATTTGATTCAAGTCAGCGGCAAAAAGAAGAAAATAGAAGCCAATATTGAGGTTGGAAAACAATCTCGTCGGAAAGTAATAGAAGTAATGGATCAACAGCTGATTGCCAGGTATGTTTGATGAAACTTAAGAATAAATTATTTAAAAATGATTCAACATTAAATATTTCATACAAGAAACTGTTAATGTTTTTAGGAGTCAAAGCAATGAAACTCTGCTGAAGTGCTTATCAGAACTTACCTCGCAACTAGAAGCTGATCATAGTGTTATGAAAGAAAATGAACAGAAACTAGAGCAATTAACGGGTGCTCTTATGAAATGTATCCAACAGGCAACAATAGCACACAAACAAAAACTCAAGGCATTGAAGGAAATTCATGATACTTTTAAGAAACAGTAAATCCATTTACTTACATTTTTTAAGTTTATCATGAATGCTTCAGGATGTATATAAATATTAAATATGATTTATTTGCAGGTGTGAAAATATGCAGGCTGAACAAAAAGCTGAAACTGACCAATTAGCTAATGAATTAGAAGATGATATTAAAAATTTACAGCAGAAACTGGTGATGGAGACAAAACGCAGTGGATGGGAAGCAATGAAACGAACAATTTTTCATGCAATGCAAAATGACTTTTGATTTTTAATTATTTATGTTTATTTGCAGAAGTAATTTTTTTCATTAACCTGTATTAGAAAAATATATGTGAACATGATAATATGATTACTAAATGATAATATGATTATTAACATGGTTAAGTATATTCTTTCTTTTCATTTGTTTAAAAATAATTACTGGCAGCATGTATTAATTGTTGGTTATTGGTATGATATATTAAAGTTTAAAGAGATGGGATTTCTTTGGATGTCTTTCTTGATTTATGTACCTGTTTACATCCAATCCACACGGTAATAATTTATAGTACAGTATTTTTTATTTATTTATTGTTAATGATAAAAGCATTATGTGCTTTAATTTTGATAGGTACTTGTTGTTTAGTGATATAGTTGCTTTTTAAAAATAAATATATGATTTCAATATAAGGAGATGTTTATAATAAAACTTATTTAATAAAGTTTTTTTTTTTCTTATGTTCTGTTTCATTTCTGTAAGTTAAATATTTGTGTTCCTTATGAAAATTCTTATATTGCATTGGCTACCTATACTATACTATAGCGGGCCTTGATTTAATAAATATTTCTAAAATGTATTTCCACCCTATGGTTGCAAGTTGTAAGGCCGTAAAAATATTAGGATTCCTTGTCTCTAACATGTAACCTAGAGGAGACTTCGTAGTCACAGATCAGATTTGGAGGGCGTTACGTCCTTAGTAATGGCGAAATTGCGATTGGGGATAGAGTGCGTGGCCTCGAATGTGTCACAGATATCCATAATACATTACAACAGTGTCCAAACATAGCTTTAAGTGTGAGACATTCGTGCCTTTCGCCCTGATCCATCCAGAGGGCAATAGTAACCAACACCCTGGACTATTCCAGTCGCCCAGTCGCCAGACCCCAATATTCCCAGTAGTGCCGGGTTCTAGGCTATTAATACCTATAGGCAGACTTCTTGCCTAGGCCTTGCCTTGGTACTAGGCGGGGTATTGATTTCGTGTCTTTCAGAAAACAAAGATTTATTTAACGTAAAAAGCATAGTGCGTTATAAAGTTTCTTCATATTCATATTATTTGTTTACAGGGTAGAAGGTCTTCTTACTAGAGGCGCTATGAGGCCTGATGATAGGCCTCTATGGTTTGACGTGTACAGAGCTTTCCCACCCTATGCAGAACCAAAGTTTGCAAGACCTAAACCAGAAATCAAGCCTATTAGACCAATACTTTACAAAGAAGATGCTATCAGAGCGTAAGTAAATGTACAACTATCATATTAACCCAGTCATTGAGAGGGATGAATTTATAACATGATGCTTTTTTTTAGGAAATTTCATTCGAACGGTCATGGATTGGGCGCAGTGAGCCTTCTTAGCTCTACTGAAACACAAACCAAACGACTTATACAACAATATCAAAAGTTACAATCGGAAGGTCTACCGGAAAGTGAGATAATAGAAAAGTCTGTAGCAACTGTAGCTAGCGAACGTCAGGTTGAAGCACCGAAACTCAGTGCAAAGAACCCTGATTCAGTAACATCACAAGTGTTGACGGACGCAAACATAAAAGACATTTTTAAAGATTAGTAATAGTGACTAAATAAGTGGTTATATTAACAATACCGGAACATTTCTCGTTGTTAGTTTTAGTTGAATTAAATAAATTATTTAGAAAGTAATCAACTTTTTTTACTTAAACACCTGTGTGCTGTGAGTATTATTAAAAGTGCAAGTTTTTATTGCAGTAACTGCATACTACACTGTATGTTCTGCCAGACTTATATGACTGAAATAATATTAGGTCTAGCTAGTAGCTAATATTAACTACTACTACTAATATTAACAACTGATATAAATGACTGAATTGTTGCGGACTTTCACAACAATGCCATGTAGCTATAATAATAAAATTAAAAAAAATATACCCAACAGTCACATACATAGTTCTGACCCCACACTAAGATCGAGTCTTGTGTCGTGGGTATCAGAACTACGAGAAACTTTTCGGTCTCCCAAACACCCAAAACAAATACCCGTGTTTCACACAATTTCTTGTTTCGGTGCGGGGATCGAACCCGCTGGCTACCTCTCCTTTCACAGCTCTAATCAACTGTGCCACAGAAGTTGTCAAAAACAATATTATGAATTATGATAGTAGTTCCTGAGCCCATCTTTACCTGAGTGTATAGTTTCTTTATTTACTTTGCCTTTCTTTCAAAGCTGGCTTTTGGTGCATTCACTCTTCAATCATTGACTTACATACACGTAAGTCCCTGAAGATAAATAAATAACATCCAACAGTCACATACATAGTTCTGACCCCACACTAAGATCGAGTCTTGTGTCGTGGGTATCAGGAACTACGAGAGACTTTTCGGTCTCACAAACACCCAGACCCGAAAGAAATATTTGTGGGCTGCACAAACATTTCTCTCGGTGCGGGGATCGAACCCGCGGACTCTCGTTTCACAGGCGGCGTCTAACTGCCAGCGCCACGGAGGCTGTCAAAAGAAGATGCAGTGAAAAGTGCCTCTACTTCCGCCCATAGTTCGCCAAGCTTATTTCTGTTGCAAGATGTGATAAGGGACATCCATATAGTAAATATCAATGATACCGAACACCAATGCTTACCCTGAGCAGTAGGTATATGACATTTTAAAAACCAAACCCAGATGGGAATTGAACCCACATCCACACGGTTTTTAGCCCATACATGCCTGTGCATGTTTTTAAAATGCCAAGAAAATAACCCACCGAGCTTGGTCTGATATGAAGGCAGCCTTATCAATAATACAGATATGTGTTTCGTCGAACAATTTAGTTGGGAAGTTTATTCGTATCCACATCCTATTTTCTAGGAAGTTAAGATTCCGCCGACTTCTCATTGTTAATCTTATTCAGGACATCGTGTTATATTACACTATGGGCTCATATCTACGCATTAGTAATCAATTTATCTTATCTAAACCTGATAAGAGCCCCGCGCAAAGGAACACACCTATGCCATTGGATTTAGTGTGTCATCGTATAGCATTCTTTTGTGTTTTTAATTTGTTTGTGATTAAAAGTGGGTGAAAATATTAAAATGACACAAAATAAGCCTCTGTTATTTTATTTTGCTGTTATTCTTGGTAAGTCTTCAAAATAATTGTATTGTAACATACAGTTATACCTATGCATGAAAGAAATAAGTATGTCGACATCATTGATATCGATGGTCGACATACAGATAAGTTGTTTTAACCTTACCTACATGCGTGAAATAATAATATATCACAGTTAAATACTACCTTTAATAAAATAATAGGAAAATTAGTGTCCTTTCAATTATATCCATGAGCATAAATAAGTGTAGTGTAGTTGCTGATTATAAAGCACAGTAAGGCGTGTTACGTTGTGCTTAGTTTAAAACTATCGCTACTAATTGGCATTTATAATAATATGGGTTCGTGACTAACCTATTTTTTTTGTTGAAAAAATTGCCAATGATACCTACTATGTTAATGTTAACGCCCACACATAAATAAAAGCAACGACTCACATAGTAGTCCATTGAAATGTTACAATTTAAGGACCGAATATTGCATTTCTTAAGAGGACGTAATTTTATTTTTGGGACATTTTTGGGGGGTCAATAGAAGCTTAACCTCAAGTTTGTGGGGTCGCCACCCTTGTCCCCCGGCCGCCATCTTGGAAAAAGGGGTGAAAACACTTTTTTCGCGATAACTCGGAAACTATGCGTCTTACAAAATATGTAAGGACATAATTTGTAGCAAATTGTTTTGGCTACAAATATGTTTATTTAACTTTTTGCCCTAAATTAAAAATTAAAGAAGTTATAACCAAAAAATTTAAGAAGAAATTTCTTAAGGGAAATCTTCCTATTTCTCTTAAAAGTAGACTCTTCTACTTGTATCTTACCAAATCTAACATACAGTGCTCAATCCCAGTCTTTGACCGAACTTCAGAGGTCCAGGTCCAGGTTTGTCAAAAAGCTATGGAGCACAGGATGCTAGACGTAACACGCATGGACATAGTACTCACTAACAGCTTGCGCTCCATAACCAGAGTCAAGAATGTTGCACAGAAATCAGCTAAACTAAACTGGGATTGGGCGGGCCACGTCACCCGGATGCACCCGAAGAGGTGGGCAAAGATTGCCAATCAATGGATGCCTAAGGATGGCGAGAGGCCACGCGGCAGGCTTCGGAAAAGGTGGCGCGACGATCTCGACCAATTTAGCAGCACTTGGATGGCATCAGCAACTGATAGAGATAAGTGGAAGGAGTTGAGGAAGAATAGGTTAATAAAAATAAGAAAATAGCAAAATAGTGAGTTTTTTTCATAAAAAGTTATAGAGCAAAAAATATTTTTTTTATAAATTTTTACTCACTTTTTTGCTTATTACTTCTTTAATTTTTAATTTAGGGCAAAAGGATATATATACTATATTTGTAGGCAATACAATTAGCTACAAATTATGTTTTTACAAATTTTTCGTAAGGCGCATAGATCCCGAGATAACGCGAAAAAGTGTTTTCACCCCTTTTTCCAAGATGGCGGCCGGGGGACAAGAGTGGCGACCCCACAAACTTGAGGTTAAGCTTCTATGGACCACCCACACATCCCAAAAATAAAATTACGTCCTCTAAAAAATGCAAAGCTCATGTAACATTTCAATGGACTATAGTACTTACATACCCCACACTAAGTTATCAGTCGTGTCGTGGTCTAATAACATAAATTGTGTATAGGTGGACTTATTATTGCTTTAAACATGACCTGAATAAACAAATATCTAAAGTACACAAACAGTTGCCACTGTGTGGGAATCAAACCTGCAACCTCTAGCGTCAAGATCGATACATCTTGCGTATTGGAGCGCTAAATAAGATAAACAGCCATATTATATTTTCGCATATGAAGGCAAAATATTTCTGCAATTCTAACAATTTTGCCGCTATTTTTCAGTAATCTTAAGCACACTTACACAAGAAACCGAAGCCAGGCGAAAGATTCTGAGAGGAAGACGGGTTATGACACGCACTTACTACCGTAAGTATAAGATTTCTACTCCGTAATTTATGAAGAAACCTCCCTATAGCTTCCTTGCGTGGTATCACTCATTTTTTGTATCAGTTTGATAAGATGTAACGAAGGCGAGGGGTTTCTACTGTAAACAATAGCTGTAAGGATAAGGGGCTGTAATCAATACTTTTCCAGTTTTAAAAAGTCAACATATTAACATTTTGCATATTTGGGGTATACCTTGACGAATGAAGTTCTGCCGACCTAACAACGGCATAATAAACTACACAGTGATGGCGTAGCCTAACACTTTACTATGCGTAAGTAACGAGAGGATTTAACGACAAGCAGCACCCTCATCAATGTCAGACTGTCTTGTTTCCGCCATACCATGAGCCAAAAGTAACAACAAAAATCATTGGAGTCTATATTCAGCAGTGGACTTCCTGTGGTTGAAGATCGATAAGCAATAAGGATATTATAACCCGAGTCTTGAAACGGTAATGCAACAACCGGCATTTGGTCGCACCTACCCTTGTAGTCCATTCCAGTATATGAAACAATTATAATCCGCTAATTAACCTTATTTTCAATTTCAGGTGGCAATGCGGTACCTGCATGGGCAATAAGTTTGATGGCTGGTATAGGAATGTTGATAATCGGCGGTGTACTCTATGTGGTGATGAGAAAGATTGTACTGTCATCGGAAACGGGCACGCTTAACACTTATCGACCAGCAATGCAGCAAGACGTATAGAAATTAAGTGTTATAAAGTTTTATATTTATGTTACATTTATGCTAATGCTCTTCCTGCACCGAATATGCTATTTTTCCACGCAGATGTGACTAACACTATACGCGAAATGCCAATCGACGAAAGGCGATAAAACCTCGATTGGCGGATTTTCTGACACTTCAAAGCGTTTTAAGTTTTAACGAAAGGCAAAATATAATTGTAATGATGATATTGTGATACGTTTAACCCAACTCTTTTATTAATCGCAACGCAGATAGAGCTCTAGCAATATTTAATTTTCATTTAATTGTAACTAGTAAAAAGTAAATTTCGAAATTATACTTTTACACGAAGTTTTAAGTATGTCGTTAATTTTTTCATTATATAATGCAAATAAAATATGTTAATTAAAGACATTTTGAAATACATTCCGTTTTATTTTCAGCTGTTATAATAATATAATTAAGACAATAGGGCATATTTTTCGAATTCATCCACTATAAAAGAACATGTCATTTATATGCTATTAGATTGTTTTTACGAACGAAAACTTAATTAAGTGCGCGATAGAAATTAGCGTTGATTTAGAATTCTCTGCGATGATACTTGTCTGGATCGAAATAGGAGGTGACCACCACCCTATTGCTGAATTTACGTCCCGTTAGTGTTTGCTGTGCCTTCTGGCAATCAGCAATGCTGTTGAACTCGACGAATACCTGCAGGATCGAAAATTTATTTGTTAGTAACAAGTTGTTTAAAAACTACTACCATATTTCTTATATTTTACACGAAACTTTCACATCACCTTTCCACAACCAGGTACTTCAACACCTTCTATGGGTCTTGGTATTTCTATACTCCGCACACAACCATATTTGTTGCATTCCTCTCTGAAAAATAATTTATACTGTTATCAATATCATGTCCTATCATAGTTTATTTTTCACAGAAGCTTATGTAGCAAAATCTTACTTGATATCTTCTAAGATGTCTTCATACTCCTCTTCGTCACGCAGTTCATCGGGCGTGACCATGTTCAATAGACACAGCACCTCGGTGGGAGGCCCGGCGCCCGCCAGCGTCAGCCCCGCCACCTGCAGCTGCACCGGCGCCGCTCCAGTCATCGCTACCAAATAATATTCATCAATTAGAAACGCACTTATATCAGATACAATCGACTGTAAAGTTACTGCATTTACCTAAAGTAGAATTCTTAGCACCAATACTGGCTCTTTGAACAATCAGCTTCTTGTCACCCAACTGCATTCCATTCAGTCCGGCTATTGCCTATTGCAAATAAAAATATTGTTCATCACATAATGTAAACTTTTAGAATACATATTACTACTACTATTTATGTATCATTAACTTACCTGATCAGTCATTGAAATGTCCACATATTCAGCAAAGGCATATCCTTTACTTAAACCTGTAGATGAGTCTTTCACCAAATTGAAAGCTCGCAGCTGTCCAAATGACATCAGCAGTTCTTTTACCTACACATCATAAATTTATTAGCATAAAATAAATAAGACCTACTAAAAGTTGAATAAACATCATTATAGATATAGTATAATGCAGTTGTCTATTGCACACAAGTTCTATTGTTCCCATAAAATTTGCTCAGCAAAATGCAGCAAATACATAAATGAATGTTATCTGACCTGTGTCTAGCCGCATGATAGAATCAGATGTGAATGGAGGAGACTTGCCTTGAAGTGCCGACGTCTCGTTCAAGTACAAGACGTATAGGTGAGAATGAGAGACAACAGTGACACGCGGGCCGCGAATGTGCCAAATCTATGCTAGGGAGGGGCAAAAAGCAAACTATATCAGTGAGTTGTTTCAGAAAGTTTCGAGCGTGTTGATTGCACGCTCGTCCCCGCTATGGGTGCCTGAAAATACCTGAAACTGACCAAAAATATATCGCGGCATTGTGCTGGCGCCACCGAAGCCCTGAGCCCTGTCAACTGTTGAATCTCGCCCTGAAATAGCTGCGGCAACTATCCTACCCTAATGGGAACTAATAATGTCTTCAACTCCATGTGCTAGTTAGAATAAAGTCTCATGTTGATGTGATATGCTGAATATTTAATTGCTTCTAAGTTTATCAGGAAGTTTGTGTTCTCTTTTGCTCCTAAAATTTAGTTTTAAATTTATTGGGACCGTGTTGTTATTAGACTAGGAATTTATAGGTGAAGAGTTATGATGTATTCATCAGACAGTTTGGGTACAACCTGCAAAATACAATTTTAAAATCAATATGAATTTCATAACATGTGGCTTACACATGTGTAAAAGAATTTCATAAGATTTTCAAATAAGGAGTAATTGATATCTTCATGAAGAATTATTGGGATTTCCTGAACAAAACCATGTGTGCTCAAAACACAAACTTTTCATCAGGTTCTTTTAAATTGCTGATCTCAATAGTAAATAAAATGATTGTGTTGCATTTATCTTATTTCATCACGTAAGCCAAGAATTCTTGTGAAAAATTGAATTTGTGTAGTTTATATTTAACAATATATACCTTCAACAAAATGTAATAATTAACTCTGTGAAACACTAGTTTAACATAATCTATTACTTTATAAATATTATATAGAAAAATTTTATTTTTTTATTTTTTGTTTTCTCTGGAATTATAATTAATCTAGTGTTTCATTGAGGAAAAAAATACACAATATTGATACTAATGTAAGGACTTACTTGATCCTCATTCAAATAGTTAGGTAATCCACCAATAAATATCTTGTGTGGTGAATCTGGAACAACAGTGCTGATCACACCAGCTGTTGAAAAAAAAAACAATTAATAATGGCAATAATATCCTTTTTTATATTGAAGTGTGGACACGACATAAAACTTCAAAAGAAATGTTGAGCAAACTAAATTCTTAAACACTATAAAAAAAAAACAAGATTAAGAAACTAAGAAAAGCATCAAGTAGGATATAATAATATTATGTTATGATTTTCATTATTGTCATAGATGCCTAGCTTAGATGGAGTATTTATTGGTGTCTTTTCTCACCAATCACTCAGATTATTCAATCACCTGCAGTATAAAAGGTTCCTACAAGAATTTTTGGGACATGTTTTTTTTTAAACTGGCCCGGCATAGTGGCGGCATTGCACCTGATGGTAAGCGCAAATGCCGCCCAGGCAGAGTATCCATTGGCATCGGACGGCAGTCCCATGCCAATGGGAACAATTATGCCGGCCTGCTAAGGTGCCTCTTCACGCTACGGCGGAATGACCCAATATTGTAGGAAGGGGGGAACACGTGAGACGGCAAACAATTCCACAGCCTGACGGTGCGGCACAAAATGTGCGGATCCATCAAAGAGGTGCGAACAGCACTCCATACCTGGCCGGATCTGCGCTTTATACAAACGATAAAGCTGACCGGGCGTGAAGAACCGACGCACCCTGTTCAGGCCTCCTACCCTGCGTGATGTGGCAGATATTACGTCTTCGATGTGATTCCTTAGATTGAGATCACAACGGATATCCACACCAAGGATACTCAGGTCATTCTGCACTGAGAGGGGAGTACCCTGAAGAATGGGGAGGGGAGAGAACGGGGATTTTTTGCACGTGAACGCACACACCTGAGTTTTCTTGGCATTGAACTCAACCATATTACTGGAACCCCATGTGGAAATGAGATCCAAGGTCCGGTTGAGCTCAATGACAAGATCTTCACGTCCCCTCACAGTTTCGACTCGGCAACCCGGAGGCCCGCAGTGGTATCGCCCATGAACCGTGCTGTCATCTGCATAGCAATGAATGTTGCCAAGCGACAACATGTCATTAATATGCAGAATACAAGAACACTACTACAGAAACAAGGTGGGCGACAGCACCGAGCCCTGTAGAACTCCGGCATTTACCGACATGAGCGCCGAAGCGTGTCCGTCAACGACTACACGTATTCTACGCCCATGCAGAAAGCCGGAAATCCACGAACACAGGTTGCCGGGCAGACCGTATGCCGGAAGCTTGGAAAGAAGACCACGGTGCCAGACCCTATCAAACGCCTTGGCTATGTCGAGGCTCACAGCAAGAGCCTCGCTACGCCTGTCAATCGCCTCACCCCAGCGATGCAGGACAAACGCTAGAAGATCACCCGTTGATCGATATTGACGGAATCCGTATTGTCTGTCACTGATCAACGAGTGATCCTCCAGGTAGCGGACCAATTGAGCATTTATGATCCGCTCCATGACCTTACAAATCACTGAAGTGATAGCGATAGGGCGGTAATTGATAGGGTCCGACCGATCACCTTGTTTGGGGATCGGTTGCACATTGGCCTCCCTCCAAGATTCCGGCACAACACCTGTGCGGTAGGACGCTCGGTAGAGGCGAGTCAGTGCAGGAGACAACTCGGCTGAACAAGCCCTTAAAACCACCGCTGGTATCCCATCCGGACCACTGGCTTTCCGCACATCGAGAGACCGTAACTCACGCCGCACATCACACTGCCTGATGCGAATATCCGCCATTGAGAAATCGCAATCAGGCAGTGTGGGCAGCGTCTGGGAACCACGGTCTTCGAGGCGGGAATTAGCTACAAAGAGATTTGCCAGTAAGGCAGCTTTCTCTTGCGGCTTGTGAGCCAGCGAACCTTCCGGGTACCTCAGCGGAGGCAATGCTGGACGGCAGAAGTTAGACTGAACGGCCCTGTCCAAACTCTAATAAGCACGACTGCTAGTCGGGTGATTGGCCAACGCACGCCCAATCCTGCTAACGCGCTGGGCATCCGCTCTAACGTAAGCCTTCTTGCAGGCCTTGGTGGCCCGGTTGTTGCTTCTTTGAGGGAACCGAAATTGGGATCCTTCTTGGCGCGACCCCTGATCCAAGCGCGATACGCCCCTTGTTTGTCACCGACAGCATCGGCGCAAGCACGATTAAACCAGGAGCGTCCACGGCCCTTACTGGCGATCTCAGATGAAGGAATGTAGTAATCCATTCCTAGCCTAATCTCGCCAGCAATAGCGTTGGCACTCGCTGAAGGATCTTTGCCCTCAAAGCAGCTTTGCAGCAAGGGACGGATGCGAAATACTCCCGCATACCATCCCAATCTGCCGACGAGTAATGCCAGACCCTCCGCTTAACCTGCAGGGAACGTGGAGGTGAAGCGAAAGGTACTGACGACTCAACCAGGCAGTGATCGGAAGTGTCCAGAGGCGCACTAACGGTCACACGATACCCGGCCGGATGACTCGCCAGCAGAAGGTCCAGCAGAGAAGGCTCATGACCCGCCACATCCGGGATCCTGGTGGGCTGGTTCACCAGCTGTGTCAAGTCATGAGTCAGAGCGAATGCATGGGCAGTCCTACCAGCATGATCAGTCTTGGAGGATCCCAGCCACAATTCATGATGTGCATTGAAATCCGCCAAGACCACCATTTCGGCCGACGGGAACTGCGCCTGCGCGTCATCAGCCACCTGGCTAAGATATCTGAACAGCCGCGTCGTCTCATCGTCCCCGTTGTGTGAGCTGTAAAGGCACACGTAGATGCGGCTCAAGGAACCAAAATCCACGTACACCCACAGAGCGGAGAAGGAGGGGTCCTCCATGCAGCGCAGACGGCGACAGCAGAGGTCCGATCGAACAAACAAGCATACCCTGGCTTTAGGCTTGAAGTTTTCTTCAAGCGAATAACCGGGGTACAGCAAGTAAGAATTGTCGGCCGGAAAATGAATCTGCGTCTCCGTCAAGAAGAGCAAAGCAGGCCGGGCTGTCTTGAGATGGTGGTGGACGGCATTGAGGTTCGTATGGAGACCGCGGATGTTGGCGATAGTGATCACTCCATCGTGAAATGAGAAGAGAGAAAAACTTAATCTAATATTTTGATAGCAGCCAGAGGCGGCTCGTGAAATTTTTTGATGGGGATTCACAAAAAAATTAATTGAAAAACTAGAGCTTACTATTTATTATATTTGTATACAAAATCCATTCGCCGCTCTTTTTGGCGTGCGAAGATATCTATTACTTTCTTGTGAAAATCAGAAATGGAATTGATTAAGCATACAAACTATTTTTTAATATTTATTTTAAAAGAACAGTACGAGTCGTAGCTCTCTTTCGCACTCATTGAATACAGTACTAAGAGTCGTACTAAACTTCGTTTCATAGGAGCACAATCAGCTGGCGCTCCACTCGTTACAAATTGACGCTACATGTACCTATATAGGTAATATAATAGACTTATTATAGGCGTAGTAAAATATAAAGAATGTACCTAATGTAAGGATTTATGTATTATAAATATATATAAATTATTAAATTAGCTAAGTATGTAATTTTTGTGGGAGTGCACTGCACCAGCGCTCTTTCGGATGAGCCGCCTCTGATAACAGCATTACAACAATGCACTCAAAAGACAGTCTATAATTCTAAATTAATTTGAGGGATCATCATTTTCATTATATTGTTTGTTGTATTTGGTATGACTGATAGTTAGAATACTGATAAATTTTTGAGCCTGTTTTATAAAATAAGACCATTTAATTACCATACCATATGGCACACATAATTTATGAGACATGCGCCCGAACTCTGGAACGCCATTCAAATAATAAGTTGCTCTTAACAGCGCACGGCCCACTTAGCCAGTAAATTTAATCGGGATTAATATAGTTAAGCGCAACTTATATTTAAGTTGCATTCCAGTATTTGGGCGATGGTCATTTATTCAAGACTATGGTTGATGTTTACTACATCCAGCAGAGCATGGCTATAGACTCAGTAAATAACATGTAATCTGCTTATTGATTACATTGCCTCATATTTTTGTATGTAACATTTCATTCAATCTTTGGGGTGAACAATCCAAACTCAAATTGGTTATGATAAGATATTATGAAGATGTAAGTAATTCCAACTAACCTGGCACATTTATAGCGGGATTTTCAGTTCCCGGCATAGGCTGATAATCATGAGGCCGACGAATCTTCAAACTTTGGCCCTTAAAGTTAATACCATCAAACGCCATAGCTTGTGTGGTTTCATCTATTGACCTAAACTCAAGGAATGCAAAGTTTTTGTCCAAATTAATTTGACACGCGAGTACTGGATTGCCGGCGGCTTGCGCCAAACCGGAGAGGTGCATCTGTTGGTTGAAGAATTCCATGGTTTCTTCTTCCGTCACACCAAAGGGTATGTTTCCGACGTACAAGCGACGCGCTTGACGTGTTATGGTGGAGCCCACTACTGGCACTGCTGCCTGCGGAGTATCTGCAACAATGTTGGCCGGTATCTGCCCGGCTGCTTGCATCGCTTTATATTGAAGCGGCGTGATATGCTCAAAACCCGGCGGCGGCACATCCCAGTACAATGAGGGTTTTCTCCTACGGGAACGTTTGTTCGGAGACCTAGATCTGCTTTTTCTCTTTTCTCGACGATCTCTTGAACGGGACCTCGAACGACGTCTTTCTCTCGAGCGTGATCGACGACGACGCTCCACTAGAAGATGAGTTGTAATGTTAAATCGAGTTGTTTGAGAAAAACGGGGGTACAAGAAATGTTTGTGATGAATTACCTTTATCTTCTCCCATTTTCCTCAAGTCAAGAAAGCGTAATTATTCACACACTAAAATCTAGCGACGGCAAAACATTAGACGCAAATCAAAATGGCGTAACAAACCATAGTCAAACAGACATCAAGTCGCGAAATGAGCATTTAAAAAAAATTGTAATGTAGGTCTACACGAATAGTATGCATAAATTAATTTTTAATCCAATACAGCATTTGGTACCTTTGCGATCGTGACCTTAATTTGGTTCCGACAACGGTTGGTTAAGTTTTTAATTTATACAATTTTATAATCGACTATGTAGGTATGGGTCATAGATTTTTTTAATATCCTGGCGGCTGGCAACAATAGTACCGTAAAACGAGGTGGATAGGGACAATTTTCAACATTCACGACGAATTTTCTGGTAGTATTATACAGAAATATTCTTGTGTTATAGCATATTTCATTAAGTCTTACGGCCGGTTTCTATAATCTATCTATCTTTAACAAGAGATTTCTCTCGAAATTTCGATACATTTTTTGCTTCAGTAAAGAAAGACAGAGATATTTAGATAAGGTGCATATATTTATACATATCTAGGCAAGATAATATTGTATGACTATCTTTGTTTATTGAAGCATACAGTGGTATCGACATAGTAACGATATCCATTTTAACCTCTTGTTAAAGATAGATAGGATATAGAGAACGGCCGCTAGTTGCGTCTTGACTATTAACTATACAATATTTTTAGATCCCTTGGAAAATAAGAAAAAAAGGGCTCAAAATACTGCTGTTTAGCGGTTTGCCCGAATTAATGTGTACTACTTATTAGAAAGAGGAAAATGGCGAATCAGTTTTTTCTATATTTAAAGAAATACTCCATGCATCGCCCAGTACTAGATCTATCTATCAAAAAGGAATAGTTGTTAACAAGAATACTCTTATTGCAGTTTCTACATATAATATCTCAACCATTGTGACCACAACTGAAGTAAAATTTTAGTTATTTTAAGTGGAAGTACTTTCAATGTAACTTACAGCATTAAAAATAAATATAATTAACAGACAAAATTAATTAAAAACGACAAAATATTTTACAACAAAAAAAACTACTGCGACAACCCTACACACACTGTACCTATACACCCTTTTTCGCCCCAATTGTATCTTTTCACTTCTCTATAAACCTTAGTCTCGTTATTAATCACCCCCAAGTCGGCCTCTATTCCCCCCAAAAAATCATATTTTTTTATTTACTTTTTAAATGATAAAAAAAACATGAACTAAACGAGAAATTGAGACTAACCTTTTATGAATTCGATAGTCAAATACTTATACTTTGTGTGTTTAACAATATCTCCTGCATAAATGGTGTAGTTTTTGTAGTAGACCGAAGTTCGTTTAGGTGTATTTTTACTGCATATCGAGAGGCTATTTTCAAAAGACTAATAAGACATTTTGTAACTCAAATTAATTGTTACTGATTGTTGCACTAGGGACTATATATCGTCTTCTATTGTTACAATTTATTTTTAATAAATTATGTGCAACTAATGGCTCACATTTCAACCTTAAAATGTTTTCTCAGTTTTGTCCCTAATCTCCCTTTGATCCCTAATCACCACGTTTTACGGTAGTGCTGCGCAGACCCACGCAGACCACCACAGACGACTAAAAATACAGACGGCCAACTCCATACAAAATTTTTAACACGTTATGAAAACTCACACATCGAAACCAAACATGCTTTTCTACATATATAATTCATTCAATCTTCATCGGATCTTTCTTTCATTTTATTGATAATTTTGTCACTAACCAATAGTATTAAAGAATTTTGTTCATCGTATTTGAGCCATCTCTTTCGTACGTTATACGTATATATATTTAGATGCGTTTCCGACCAGGGCTGAAATCGGTATTTTACCGAAATTACCGATTTTGAAATATTTAAGGATGTACGTTATACTTCCAGCATACCGATTTTTACTACCGGAGATTTACCGATTTTATATTTGGGTTTCATGCTTACATATTCAAATTTATGGATTTAAAATAAAAATAACAAATAAAACCAAGTTATAATTCTAAACCTTTACTCAACAATATATTCTTTGATTTATTTGATGTTATATTTTTATATTACAACACTTTTATTGTAACATTTTTATCCTAATGAATATTATAACCTACAATACTTTTTTATACATCTTCAGATTAATTTAAACATTTTCAATTTGTTAATATCGCTTAATTTTATCTCTTAAAATTCTCTTAATTTTAGGACCAATAAAACAATGCCAAATGTAAGAACATGACTACAGAATTGAAATATGCATTGACAAATAAAAATTTAAATGGAAACATTAATTGTCGCAAATTATATTTTACAATACCATGAACCAGCACAAGATTGCTTTGATTGTAAATGTTATCTAAGAGACAACATAAAGTAAATAACAAACAAAACGATTTAGCTTACTTTTGGAGAAATTGAAAAGCAAAAACAAGACACACATAATTAAAATAAGCTATCAATTAACAAATAATTATTTAAATCATTGAAAACATTAAATGCATCATGCATTACTAAATACTAAAACTTTTTTGATTCATTATTATAATATATTAAAGGAATAGGCAAAACATATGTTTGAATATAGTCATTTTAAAGAATGTTAATGCTATTACTATTATAGTATGCACAATATAGGTCTATAATATACTTTTATAAACTACTGAATTGCGCTGGATTTGAAAATATAACCAAAATCTTTAGCAAATGCATTTTTATGAGAATCATAATTATATCAAGAAGTATAAATATTATAAACAGATTATTAATGAACATAATTACTTCTGTTGTGATTTAACCTTCACCAATATTAACATATAAGTCTACAGTGTAGTGATCCTGCAGACGCAGTAGAGACTTTCTTTGGTTTTCCAATGATGAACCCATTTGCCTGCGAATTGCTTGGACTGGAAATTTGACCCGAGTCTAGCCTAGAAATTATAAAACAATTAATAAAGAAATAACTACTATAAGGGCTCAATCTGTTGAAGTTGACTGCTTCCTGACTTTACATACATATAACCATAAAACATTGGATAGTTATAAATGAATATGTTATGAACTTGGAAATACCTATACCGAAAAATGGCTTTAGTGTAAGATACACTGTACTGTGCTGGAACGACTCATTTACTTTTCACTGCAGAGCACAAGCCTCCTGTACAGTCGAGAGTACGAATGAAAGGAGTAAGGCTACATAATTCATCAACTCGACACTAACAAAAAGTTAACCTTATCATGTGTTCAGAGATCTAATAAATCTGTATTTTAATGGGTATTTATTTTAACTACTTCAACTTATTGTTATTTCTTATATTCCTGTAGCAGATTAAACTAGAAATAGGGTCACAGCGGAATAACATATTATTATATTTACCTTAATTATGTCAGATGAGGTTAGATTTATGTTTTTCAATAATTTGGTATTTCTTGCTCCGCCAACATAGTTGTTCACTTATTAAAGTGTTTGTATATTTTGTTTGTGAAGGCTGCACAGATATTTCTATGTTTTTTTCGTTTGTGCGCTCGGGAACAAAACACATAACTAAAATTATTAATTATCACGTAAATCACAAGTTTTTAGATACGATTTACACAAACCAAATTATATTACGTTTGTACTGTTAAATATTTACGTTACTGATTACAAAACAGATGAAATAACATGCAATTAAAATAAAATAAGCAAATCCAAACTAAACAGCAATCGACTGTTGAAAAATATGGCGGCAATATGGCGGCAATATGGCGGCGACAGCGCACGCCGGCACACGCACACATTCATAAAAGTGGCGGAGCGTGAAAGAGATGGGGCGAAAACGGCATATGAGAAAGCGAGATAGAAATTTGCGTCACTTTTTAAGCCTGAGTTGCTGAAAACAAACTGTAGGTTTTTGTCTTACGCATAGAGTAAAGAAGCGGCCATAAATACTAGAGCAACGCGTCTTACAGCGATCTGCAGTGCGATTCACGTAACTTTTTGACGCGCCGATCAAGTTGCGTTGCGGTTACAATTAAGTTTACGCTTTGGTACAAAATGGTATTCTTGTAAGTGTTTAGCTGCGCGTGAACTGCGCGTGAGCTGCGCGTCAACTGTACGTCAGATGTATGAAATTTGTTTGAGATTGACATATACACGCAGCAGTAGAATACGCTAAAACGTTTGCGTGACGCGAACTTCACGCGAGCGTATTTGACAGCGGTTGTCAAAATTACGAGAATACAAAAAGGGCTGTTTTGATCGAAACTTAACTGCAACTGCACTGCAGCTGAACTTATTAAAATACGTGAATCGCACTACTGAACAATAACCACTCAAACGTCCCGACCTCCAATTTTGACGTAAGCTGTCATTTTTATAGGAAAATACACTAGTAATGAAAAAGCGTCCTAAATTCAAAATATATTATAAAAAGCGTTATGAAAAAAAAATATATAATGCTTGAATAAAGTACCTTTAATGTTACATTGGCCAAAAAGATATTAGCAATAGGCATATTTAAAAAAAAACAGGCAAACTCGTGTGTTGTTTAAGAACAACGACGAGTGGTGCTCAGGATTTTTTTAAAATGTAAATATTGATTTTTAACTCTCTTATTGTTGTTATATAGTTTATTAAAAGATACCTTTACATTAATAATTATCAATTATCTAAAAATAAGCCATATTCGACGCGTGATTCGAAGTTTTTTAGACACGAAAGTAAATCACGGTCGTTGTTTGTCGGTTTTCATTAAATATTTCTGTGTTAATTCTATGAAAAAATGATAAATAAAGTGTTAGAGAGAGAAAACATATCATAAAGAATAAATAGGTGCCATTTGATAATTGAAAATATATCAAAACAATTCAATATTTTAATTGATTTCCAGTATTCCGTAGAAAGTCGCGCGCCATTTTTTGTAAGATCAGAGTTTGCGTTCCAAAGTTTTTGTTCAAACTAGAATGTGTGGTATGTTTGATGTTGGATGTGATTGTTATAAATTAAGTATGATGAAGCCAATTATATGGTGATTTAAATTTTCAATATCAAAGAATTAATTTATTAATTCAGTTTAAATATTTCAATATTTCCTCTCCAAATATGCATCCAAACCGTGGAAATACGAGTTGGATACATTCGAGCCAAAATCACAAGAGCTCGCCGAGGACAGGGTCAAATGGAATGATAAAGAGGAAGCCTTTGCCCAGCAGTGGGACACAATCTAGGCTATTAAAAAAATATATATATACGGAATGGAAGCCGCCATCAGGGACCGCAAACCGTTACGTACATTACGATAAAGTATAGATGCGCGACTGCGAATAATCCGAACATTGAAATGATCTACTATTAAGCCAAAAACAAATTATAAGACTGCCGGACGCGGCTGAAGAGTGGTACAATATTCAGGGTCTCTTGGACGCGGCGCGGCAGAATCTTCAATTTTCTAAATATCTTCAGCTGCGTTCATCAGCCACATCTTATAAATTGTACCCGGCTTTACTAACGTAGTTATTCTGATACAAAACTAGTATTACAATTGGACAAATTTATTGAAATAAAAAAGAAAAATAATAAAATACATTTTCAATTTTAGGTTATCAATGGAAAAGCAAGAATGCTCGTGAGTGTTTTATTTTTTTATTTCAGTGATAGAGTGCATGCATAGTTTGTGTCAATTAAACAAATAAAAAACCATCACTAGTGCTAAGAGTTAACTTGAACTTTACATTGAGCGGGCAGTGCGGAAATGGGGGAGACCGAGGCCCGGGCAGAGGCAGAGGCAGAAGCCGAGGCAGAGGCAGAGGCACTGTGCCGGCCTACTATGGCGGGCCAAATAAAAAAAAAATACTAAATAAATCGTACAAATCTTTAATTATTAGTTTATAGATTTGAAATTGTCAGTATTTATTCCTAAATATTTATTCATTGATTGAAATAATAATAATTGTTTTAATTTTTAAACCACCACTTACCTACCCTTATTCGTAATTTTTAAATACTATTACAATTTTTGATTGTAATGGATTACGTTATACCTACCAGTACCTTTACCTATACAAATCTCGTCGTAATTAAGGATATTTTATTAAAAATCTACCATAAACTATAATTTGGTTTCTAAACCAAACACTATAAAAAAGGATAACAGCTTTGCATGTCTCGATCGCTAAAATTTCATTAATGCAAAATCAATAAATACATTAAAAAACTAGGTATAACAATGTTAACATTTGATAGGACTAAGTCATTTATATTCTATTCATGTTATTACACGTAGATAGTAACTTATTTATTGGCCCCCGCGCTGTTTCAAACCGGTTAACATCTGTATCAAATATCGTCTGGACAAGAACTTACATGGGCGGCCATCTTTCAAGCTTTTTTTCACCAGTGTTGCCAACTTAGTGGATTTTCCACAAAATCTGGTAGTTTGGTCCTGGTTGGGAAACATTGCTTTTAGTGGATTTTAAATGGTTTGGGGGCTGGCGAAAATTATTGAAAAGCTGCCATTATCAAATCCGACACATCATTGTTTATTGAAAATATGATGTCATATATTGTAATCAAATATCCAAAAATAGACTAGGACGAATTTCCGTGCTTTCCGGCGTTTTTGCCATACCTATTACTGGAATCAAGTATAACAGCTCACCCCATTTAAATGTAATAATGAATTCCGTGGTGCTTTACAGCTGGCTTCTCCGGCTGTAAAAGTCTTTTTGGGAGGTCATTTACCTCTTTAGTTCAATGTTTTGTCACCCGCTTTGCACGGAGGGAAGTGGACATTATTTATTTCCAACTCCTCCTATTAATTTAACTTTCTGATTCATTTCGTTGCGGGTTAAAGACAAGTTAGACATTCCCGGAGACTCGCCGTATTAGCTTCAATGCTTGGTGTCATTACATTGCGTGCCACTGTTGATCCTGGCTTACAGGAGTTGCAGTGCCGGGTGTGAGGGCGGGACAGTCTCCTAAATATCCAAAAATGTAATAAAATAAATAAATAAATACACCCAACAGTCACATTTATAGTCTCGACCCCACACAAAGAACTAGTCTTGTGTCGTGGGTATCAGGAACTACAACAGACTTTTCGGTCTCACTAATAGCCAGACCCGAAACAAATACCTCTACTTCACACAGATATTTGTTTCGGTGCGGGAATCGAACCCGAACAATATTATGTTAATATATTAATTAGGATATTAATTAGGAAATAGGAATATTAATAATTAGGATTAATGTTTAAAAAATGTTGCAAAAGAAAACTGAAATACAAACTGAAAATATGACTTTCTGACATCTATTGGCGAATAATGATGTGTTAAGCTATTCTATGCATGCCCAGCATTAATTGTATAACAGCGCTATCTACCGATAAATATAGAGGTACCCAGCGTTAATTGTGTAACAGCGCCTGTCTGCGCCCCGGGCCGCCATTTTGTTTACAACAAATGCGTCGATAGATTTACTTGTATTTTCTTATAGTGAATTTGCAAATGTAATGACCAGAAAGGATTGCTTTGTGCAGTGATTAATGTGCAGTGAATACGTGTATTAAACGTGCAGTGTAAGTGACGTCAAGGAAACAATTGAATATTTGGAAAATAATGCTCGTAACTTATAAGAAATCATTACTCATCAATTCAATAATCAAAAATGTAAATATTCTCTCCAAATATTTGTTTGATTTCTATGAATGTAACAATCACAAACAGTAGACACTTCGTAATTTTATAAATACATGTATTGTTGTTGCATCCTAATTAATTCAATTGAAAATGTATATTATTATCTAAATTCATGTTTGTTCGATTTTGTTTTTTATGTTAATTTACTACCCCTTCATATTAGTTTCATATAAATATTTAAATGAATAATGTGTAAAGTCAATGTACCAAATGTCAGAATTTTATTAATATCTAATTTTATTTATGATGAAAGATTTCAATTACTTATAACATAGTACACATGCTTATGTAAATATAATCCAATATAAGAGGCTTTACATTTTTTCGTATCTTTGATACCTCCCATTCAGGTACGCCCAGTTGGGAACCTTGGTAAAATTGTAGCTACGTAAGGCAAAAGTGTACTTTATTTCAACTTAAAATGTCATATTTGTAATAAACACATTTGTATATTTCGACGAATACTTTTGAATGTATAAATGAAATGAAATAAATAGTTGTTTATATCATTTGAAGGGTTTTATTTCTAATCTACACAAATACTAATATCTGAATTTGAATAAAGTTACATCAATTGCATTATTTTGCTGTTTTTTTTTATATCACACTAAAATGAACCCTATTTCAATGATAGTAGGTTACTTTTTACTTGAAGCCGCGCCTGGCGTTTCCGACTGTCTAACCGTCTACAGTCATGACAAACGACAGTCTAGGCCCTAGGGGTTAAGCGAGTCGGCCGTCTGTAGTACTACTTGGTCTGTGGATACATTATTTTGCAGCGCCGTTGTCATTAAATTCCTGGCAAACATAATGTTAGTGTGCTTGCAAATACGTGCTATTTATAAAATATTAGGCGTTTTTATAATATGATATTTTGTTTATTCTTTTATTTACTATTAATTAAAGTCATCTAAAACGTACGAATGTTTTAGTTAAAATATCTGTGTATGGCAAGTAAAGCACTGCATTTCTGCCTACAAGGAGCGCACGCCCCTTACATACATAGCCTATAAAATCATATTTCATCATTTCACCAGTATGTAATTTGTATTTAAATATGATTTCTAAAACACATAATTAAACAAAAAAAAAATACCGATCAAAGTTCATCGATCATCCAGGTGTTATTTTCTTACATCTCGCTCTTACTTGGCAACATTAAATCGTAACCCGGAACTCGGGAGTCACTAAGCAATAATGGCAAAACGCAAACGTAACAAAAATTGGTTATGTGATTATGGGTATATTTTTTTGGTTTTTATAAGATAAGAATAACTTTAAGTACTAAAATATGGATATCAAAAGAAAGCTTATAGTATATACTTTATTTACAAATGGATTTTATTGGTATGTAATATGATTTAATGGGTGAAAACATGATTTGAAAAAGAAAAACCATTGAAATTCGATCTGTATAGAATTTTTATTATTTGTTTACAACACATTTGAATTATATTTGTAAAATAATTGTCACATCGAATAATTCTGCATAGTTTTAGATACTTAAAGGTATTTTTTATTTCCCTGTAGCTAGAATAGGTACTAGGATATAATGCTTTATGTTTATGAATATTGAAAACGCGGGAATCGGAAAATTTCTGTCAAAATAAGTGACAGTGACGTGGACGTGTGAGTGGTTATAATATATTATTTATTTATTTACGCATAGAGTAAAGATGAAAACACATTGTAGGTTTTTGTCTTACGCATAGAGTAAAGAGTACAAAACTATGGTAAAGAGCACATCTTACATGGTTCGTACGGGTCGTCAGAGGGCCCACGTACGTTTCTATTTTTTTAATTTCATTGACAAAGGACGGTTTTCTCGTCTGCCAATGACTAAGCTTTTAGGGATGGAAGAGTCGATTTTTATGTACTCTTTATCTCATCTCTATATAAACAAATAAATAATATATTTTATTAAATGAAATCAATCCTAGTTGGCGCTTATGCTGAAAACAAACTGTAGGTTTTTGTCTTACGCATAGAGTAAAGAAGCGGCCATAAATACTAGAGCAACGCGTCTTACAGCGATCTGAACAATAGATTCTTTTGTTATGTGCACACTGTCGGTCGAAATTCGAGGGCATGACCTTCAAAAACAAAAAACGTCTCAGACATACAGCGCAACTAACATAAATTGACAAGTGGTGAAATTAGGAACTAGAAATGAAAGTAAAAAATATCTACAACGCTTTCATTAAAATATTCTTTCATAATTTATACAATGTACATTTATACTAGTAGTCCAATAGTAGTAATGATAATAATGTCCAATGTAATGAAATTTGAAGAGAGAAAAAAATAACAATTTCTCCGTGCACCACAGCGCTTTTGAGCGATTTGCGATTGTGGACAAACTTGAGTTTACACAAAAATAGGTTTTGTAAATATGGCTACCAGCTTTTTAAGCCAAACTAATATGACATTTCTTAAAACTTACAATTAAATTAGAATTTATAATACATACAAGGCATAATTTGCTTCATTCAATCTGCATACAATTTAAAAATTTTGAATACAATTTGGACATTTCAAATTATTTACATGAGGTGTTGCTGGTAATCAAACTTGACTTAACAGAAATAAACACCGCAGTTCTTTGACCAGTTGTTTGTAAATACTAGACTGGACGTAATTGACAGCCTCCGTGGCGCAGTTGGTTAGACGCCGCCTGTGAAACGAGAGGCCACGGGTTCGAGCCCCGCACCGAGACAAATGTTTGTGAGACCCAGTAAGTATTGGTCTCGGGTCTGGATGTTTGAGAGACCGAAAAGTCTCTCGTAGTTCCCGATACCCACGACACAACACTTAATTGATCTTAATGTGGGGTCAGGACTATGTATGTGACTGTTAAGTGTATTTATTTATTTAATTATCAGTAATTAGCCAAAAGTTCGTCTGTGCGTTCATTTAAAAAATGGAAGAAAAACGATCAGAGTATGTGCGTAATAGAGAAATTATTTATAATGTTAAATGTAAAGAATACAAATATGCTCACTTAAAGTAAGAAGTATGGGAACAAATAGTCAGTACCTATTTGTACTAAAGATAATAAAGTATCATACTAAAGATAACGGAGTAATTTTTTATACAATCAAATATTAAGTTATTGATGTTAAAATTTCAAAATACACGCGCTGTTTTAGGAATTATAATAGAAAAAAGTTAACCTTGTTATTTGTCTTCAGGTAGTCTCTTTTTTGTTTTCTTTTAAAATGACACTGGTAGTAGAAATATAAAAAAAAGACAACAAGAACAAGACGTGTGCTCGAAACACGATCTTGCCTACTTTGGAATTCACACATTTTATACATAAGTATTTCTAATATGTGTACACGGCATTGTTGCTTAACATATTTCCACAGTAAATTTATTCTCAATATGTAATCTATGTTTGTGTACAGAATTTAATCAATCACAGTATTATATAATTGATTGATGTGTGATTTAATGTTAATTGAATCATTGTTTTTGACAATAAAACAGTTGCAAACTCGAATGTGATAGTACCACAGGTTATCACAGATAAGAACTGTTTATAATAAGCGCCAACTAGGATTGATTTCATTTAATACAATATATTATTTATTTGTTTATATAGAGATGAGATAAAGAGTACATAAAAATCGACTCTTCCATCCTTAAAAGCTTAGTCATTGGCAGACGAGAAAACCGTCCTTTGTCAATGAAATTAAAAAAATAAAAACGTACGTGGGCCCTCTGACGACCCGTACGAACCATGTAAGATGTGCTCTTTACCATAGTTTTGTACTCTTTACTCTATGCGTAAGACAAAAACCTACAATGTGTTTTCAGCTTTATTATAAACAGTTCTTATCTGTGATAACCTGTGGTACTATCACATTCGAGTTTGCAACTGTTTTATTGTCAAAAACAATGACTCAATTAACATTAAATCACACATCAATCGATTATATAATACTGTGATTGATTAAATTCTGTACACAAACATAGATTACATATTGAGAATAAATTTACTGTGGAAATATGTTAAGCAACAATGCCGTGTACACATATTAGAAATACTTATGTATAAAATGTGTGAATTCCAAAGTAGGCAAGATCGTGTTTCGAGCACACGTCTTGTTCTTGTTGTCTTTTTTTTTATATTTCTACTACCAGTGTCATTTAAAAAGAAAACAAAAAAGAGACTACCTGAAGACAAATAACAAGGTTAACTTTTTTCTATTATAATTCCTAAAACAGCGCGTGTATTTTGAAATTTTAACATCAATAACTTAATATTTGATTGTATAAAAAATTACTCCGTTATCTTTAGTATGATACTTTATTATCTTTAGTACAAATAGGCTACTGACTATTTGTTCCCATACTTCTTACTTTAAGTGAGCATATTTGTATTCTTTACATTTAACATTATAAATAATTTCTCTATTACGCACATACTCTGATCGTTTTTCTTCCATTTTTTAAATGAACGCACAGACGAACTTTTGGCTAATTACTGATAATTAAATAAATAAATACACTTAACAGTCACATACATAGTCCTGACCCCACATTAAGATCAATTAAGTGTTGTGTCGTGGGTATCGGGAACTACGAGAGACTTTTCGGTCTCTCAAACATCCAGACCCGAGACCAATACTTACTGGGTCTCAGAAACATTTGTCTCGGTGTGGGGCTTGAACCCGTGGCCTCTCGTGCCTCTCGTTTCACAGGCGGCGTCTAACCAACTGCGCCACGGAGGCTGTCAATTACGTCCAGTCTAGTATTTACAAACAACTGGTCAAAGAACTGCGGTGTTTATTTCTGTTAAGTCAAGTTAGATTACCAGCAACACCTCATGTAAATAATTAGAAATGTCCAAATTGTATTCAAAATTTTTAAATTGTATGCAGATTGAATGAAGCAAATTATGCCTTGTATGTATTATAAATTCTAATTTAATTGTAAGTTTTAAGAAATGTCATATTAGTTTGGCTTAAAAAGCTGGTAGCCATATTTACAAAACCTATTTTTGTGTAAACTCAAGTTTGTCCACAATCGCAAATCGCTCAAAAGCGCTGTGGTGCACGGAGAAATTGTTATTTTTTTCTCTCTTCAAATTTCATTACATTGGACATTATTATCATTACTACTATTGGACTACTAGTATAAATGTACATTGTATAAATTATGAAAGAATATTTTAATGAAAGCGTTGAAGATATTTTTTACTTTCATTTCTAGTTCCTAATTTCACCACTTGTCAATTTATGTTAGTTGCGCTGTATGTCGCAGACGTTTTTTGTTTTTGAAGGTCATGCCCTCGAATTTCGACCGACAGTGTGCACACAACAAAAGAATCTATTGTTCAGATCGCTGTAAGACGCGTTGCTCTAGTATTTATGGCAGCTTCTTTACTCTATGCGTAAGACAAAAACCTACAGTTTGTTTTCAGCATAAGACAAAAATCTACAATGTGTTTTCAGCTTTAAACCGGCCTGCAGACCACGCAGACCAGGCCCGTTTAACTCGGGCTTAAAAAGTAACCCAATTTTCTTTCTCGCTTTCTCATATGCCGTTTTCGCCCCATCTCTTTCACTTTTATGAATGTGTGCGTGTGCCGGCGTGCGCTGTCGCCGCCATATTGCCGCCATATTTTTCAACAGTCGATTGCTGTTTAGTTTGGATTTGCTTATTTTATTTTAATTGCATGTTATTTCATCTGTTTTGTAATCAGTAACGTAAATATTTAACAGTACAAACGTAATATAATTTGGTTTGTGTAAATCGTATCTAAAAACTTGTGATTTACGTGATAATTAATAATTTTAGTTATGTGTTTTGTTCCCGAGCGCACAAACGAAAAAAACATAGAAATATCTGTGCAGCCTTCACAAACAAAATATACAAACACTTTAATAAGTGAACAACTATGTTGGCGGAGCAAGAAATACCAAATTATTGAAATTATTGAAAAACATAAATCTAACCTCATCTGACATAATTAAGGTAAATATAATAATATGTTATTCCGCTGTGACCCTATTTCTAGTTTAATCTGCTACAGGAATATAAGAAATAACAATAAGTTGAAATAAATACCCATTAAAATGCAGATTTATTAGATCTCTGAACATGTGATAAGGTTAACTTTTTGTTAGTGTCTAGAGTTGATGGATTATGTACCCTTACTCCTCTCATTCGTACTCTCGACTGTAGAGGAAGCTTGTGCTCTGCAGTGGAAAGTATAAGTCGACCCAGCACAGTACAGTGCAAGATTAAAGCTATTGGTATAGGTATTTCCAAGTTCCTAACATATTAATGTATAATTATCAGTTTTTATGGTTATATGTATCTAAAGTCAGGAAAGCAGCAATATTTATTTTTTTATTAATTGTTTTATAATTTCTAGGCTAGACTCGGGTGAAATTTCCAGTCCAAGCAATTTGCAGGCAAATGTGTTCATCGTTGGAAGTACAAAGAAAGTCTCTACTATGTCTGCAGGATCACTTTTTGTAGACTTATATGTTAATATTGGTGAAGGTTAAATCACAACAGAAGTAATTATGTTCATTAATAATCTGTATATAATATTTATACTTCTTGATATAATTAAGAGCGTATACACCTTGCGCGCAAAGTCAACTATGGGTATTTCTACGTTAATTTCACGCACACATAAGCGACCAAAGCTGTGTGCGTAGAGCTGCCGCGTCGGCTCGCTATACAATCGGCTCAAACAACTTTGATCCGTGCGCTTCAAATATTCAATTGAAATGTAACTGTAATATAATATCATAAAATATTTTATTTGCATTATAAGTAGACAAATATTACTGTGCAAGCAAAGAATAATACAAATTTTGGATACTAATCATATTTTCGTTATTATTACATTGTTAAGTTGCATTCAAATCAGTGTTCAATCAGTATACACTACGGACGTTTTATTAATCATTTCGTGTTCGAACACATAAATAGTGTTAGGGGCCTTACAACCTCTTACAATTACGAAATATATTTAATTTTATATTACAATACATAACATAATTTAGCCTCGGAATTACATCCCATTATATTACCTGAAACATAATTTATACTCACTACAAAATCATTGTAGGTAATAAAAATAATTAAATATTTTACTACCAAAGTACTAAGATGTGGTAACCGCATTCCGCGCGTGGCTATTTTTACTACGCGCGGCATAATCGACTGCAGCCAGGCCGGAGCGACGAGCGATACGTCCTCCCTCTAGAAGGCCTTGCGGCGGTCTGATTTGATCCACGTCGGACAGCGTGTTTTATAGTGGTTTTTAAAATATTTGTAGAAAACATGAAAACTAATTTTGTTGAAATATAAAAATGGTAATTTATTGATAAGATGTTCTTCTATTGTAATATGCAATTGCTATAAAAAATTATGTACGATAAGTTGGTGAAAAAAAATATGTTCTTGTCGAAAGTTTCTGAATAATTTCGCATTGTTTAAATTTTTATTTTTCAGGAACTAAACACAAAAAGATTATTTTTCTCAGCAAAATCCCTCCATACGGGTCTTATTAGTCTGATAATATTTTTATTTTCATCTTATATTTAGTGGTTTCGGATATCTTAAGCTTCTAAATTGCCATTTAAAGCCTAAATAACGAAACTTGTGTTCAGTAATCCGTATAGTACTCACAAATTATCCATCAATCTATAATGTTTTCCACCAAAATCCCTAGATGACAACCTTTTCTAAAATTTGTAATAATTATTTTTCCTTTAAATTGTTTATTGGTGGCTATTAACTCATTTGAAAAGTCCTGTTTTTAAGCCAAAAAGCGCGTGCAGGGTATAAACGCTCTTAAGATTCTCATAAAAATGCATTTGCTAAAGATTTTGGTTATATTTTCAAATTCAGTGCAATGCAGTTGTTTATAAGATTATATTACAGACCTATATTGTGCATACTATAATAGTAATAGCATTAACATTCTTTAAAATGACTTTATTTTAAACATATGTTCTGCCTATTTAATATATTATAATAATTAATCAAAAAAGTTTTAGTATAGCTATCATGCATTTAATGCGTTCCATGATTTGACTAATTATTTGTTAATTGATAGCTTATTTTAATTATGTATGTCTTGTTTTTGCTTTTTAACCGACTTCAAAAAAAGGAGGAGGTTCTCAATTCGACTGTATGTTGCTTTTTTTTTTTTATGTTTGTTACCTCGTTTCTCTGTACTGTGTGAACCGATTTCGACCATTCTTTCTTTGATTGAAAGCTGGTGCTTGTCGTTTGGTCCCATAAAAATATGGTGAAGATCTGATGAATATCTTCGGACCTGGAGAGAGGAACTCCTTAAAATTAAGGAGAATTGCAATAGTTCTTTTTGCATTACGTTCATAAGAAAAGTTAAGATACAGTGAGAGAGGGAAAAAGGGGTGGGGGTGAGGGGGGGTGGGTGATAAAATTAAAATACATGTAAATTCTAATATCTTCGGCAGCTTTTAACCGATTTTAGTGATTTCTTTTTCATTGGAAAGAACGTATTAACAGGTTGATCTCAGGAACACAACATTAAGATCTGATTATCATGTTCGGACCTGGAGCGTAGAACTCCTCAAAATTTAATAGGATTTCAACGGTTCTTTTTGCATTGAGTTCAGTATAAAAGCTAGGCTACAGTGGTTGAGGGAAAAAGGGGTAGGCGCGAAGGGAGGGGGGGGGGAAGAAAAAAATAAACATGTGAATATTCCAATATCTTTGGCAGCTTTTAGCCGATTTTAGCGATTTCATTGTCATCGGAAAGAACATATTCCTTGTGGCGTGGGGACCAAATCTGCTTCATTTAAATACCTATCAACACTAAAAAGATAAAAATAACTAAAATTTTTAATAAAAAAAATAAAAACCGACTTCAAAACAAAAATCCACTAAAAACCAAAAAATAATAAAATAATAACTAACCACTTAAAGCAAAAAAATAATAATATTTATTTCATGGAACTCGTGCACGTTGATTCATTTGCTTAATGACTTGACTAGCCAACAAATCAAAATATATGCGTAACATATTGAAGGCGGGTCGCCCAGTACCAAACATATAGATATTTAAATTAATATAAGGCATAGGTCCTACATGTTTGGTACTTGGCGGCCCGCCTTCAATATGTTACGCATATATTTTGATTTGTTGGCTAGTCAAGTCATTAAGCAAATGAATCAACGTGCACGAGTTCCATGAAATAAATATTATTATTTTTTTGCTTTAAGTGGTTAGTTATTATTTTTTGGTTTTTAGTGGATTTTTGTTTTGAAGTCGGTTTTTATTTTTTTTATTAATCAATTTCTCCAAAAGTAAGCCAAATCGCTTTGTTATTTACTTAATGTCAATTGTGTCTTAGATAAAATTTGCCAACAAAGTAATCTTGAGCTGTTTCATGGTATTGTAAAATATAATTTGCAATTATTAATGTTTCCATTTAAACTTTTATTTGTCAATGCATATTTCAATTCTGTAGTCATGTTCTTAAATTTGGCATTGTTTTATTGGTCCTAAAATTAAGAGAATTTTAAGTGATAAAATTAAGAGATGTTAACAAATTGAAAATGTTTAAATTAATCTGAAGATATATAAAAAAGTATTGGAGGTTATAATATTCATTAGGATAAAAATGTTTAAATAAAAGTGTTTTAATATAAAAATATAACATCAAATAAATCAAAGAATATATTATTGATTAAAGGTTTAGAATTATAACTTGGTTTTATTTATTATTTTCATTTTGAATCCATAAATTTGAACATAAAAGCATGAAACCCAAATATAAAACCGGTAAATTTCCGGTAGTAAAAATCGGATTACTGAAAGTATAACGTACATCCCTAAATATTTCAAAATCGGTAATTTCGGTAAAGTACCGATTTCAGATCAGCTCTGGTGGGAAACGCACCCATAGATGTAGTATATAACCACAGTAGAACATAGATCGGCAATGTGTCATTTTGAGCGCGACCAAAGCTGATTTACGATTGTGTGCGTGAAGTTTACATGTGTGCTTGACATATAGTGGTGTGCCATGCACTTTCGATACTATCATATCGATATCGATATAGCTGTCGGCCTGTAGTTGTGAAATAAAATGTTATGGATATATGCGACATTTTATTATATACTAGCGGCCCGGCCCGGCTTCGCCTGGGTGCAGATACTTTTTTATTTTACTCCACACCAAATACGTGTTATTTTTCGTATAAGCTCTTGTATACCTAAACATGAATTAGCTATCCTACTATCCTGCTCAATTCCGTCCCATCCCGTCTGTTCATTCACTTCCCGATACGTCGCGTCCTTTCTCTTAATTAGCCATCCCGTCTTATACCGTGCATTTACATTTCGTTCTATTAAATCTGTCAGCTATCCCAGTCTTCTCCCCTACCTCCCACTCTATTATATCCAGTTTCTCTCTACTTTCTAAACACTTTATCGATTTTGATTATCCATGCAATATCCCATCCCTTATTTCACCCCCACTATGCTGTTTTTCCAAAAATATTACGCCATTACTCTTGTTAGTAATAAAGAGATGAAATATTAATTTTCGTAGAAATGCACTCACACACACACAATTAACGTAGAAACAATTATATTTAACTGGTTTTTCAAGACACAGGTAACGCCTAATTTGAGAATCCCTGCAATATTCTCCATAATTATATAATTTTTTTATTTTATTCAGTTCAGTTCAGTTTTTATTTTTATGTGTTATTTTATTAAAGATTTTTCATTTTCAAGTGAAATTCTATCTTGAAAAGAAGTAAAACTTAATACATGTGAATATTATTTATTTAATTGTACTATATTTATGTAGCATCATAATATACTCTTTAGTTTACAATAAATTCCTGAACGTATGCATAAATATTTGACAATCAATTTAAATGTCAACCACTTTTCATTACTGTCATTAATTTACATCTTTAAAATCTAAAATACGCCATAAATCGAATATTGTGGCTATGTGTTGTCGATTCGAAACCTTTATTTAAATACGTTATTTAATTTTAGGGAAGAGTTTACCGTATCGACGCTATGAACATTAAAGCTTTGACAGTTACAAACCCATGAACATTTTGTATGGCAAAATATTTTTTATACTTTCGTCAATTCAATCGAGATAAAAATTATCCCACCTTTAAGTTGGAACAAATAACACATATCTACAAAATTTCATTATAATCAGTTGAGTGGTTTAGGAGTCCATCGCGGACAAACAACGTGACACGTGAATTATATATATTAAGATTAACAGAAACATATTGATGTGTTTATTTCAATACAGATTGATAAACACACAAATAAATAAAGATAAATTGTCAAATTATTTGAAAACATTTTGTTTGAAATGTTTTGTATGGGTCTTTATGTTCACCTGAACAAAATTATTTTTTCATTGTGATGCATACATAGTACATACACCTAATTAAACTGAGAACAAAAAACACTTTTATAAAATAAAACTATAATTTACAAAGTTTTAGCGTTTTTGGTTTATTTTTTCATTTTTAATTTCCTGTCGCGAAGTTTCGATTACTTTACAGCTTTCGTAGTCACAAGGTGGACTCAGTCTGCAACAAAATCCGTGATTATTCGTTTTTTTCAATGAGTAACATTCGCGTAAGTCTAAGAAACACATTTTTACTATATGTGTACTAGAGTTAAAAAAATATGCTTATTTAAGTCAATTAATTGACTTGTAACACATTGGGAAGTGTTGGACGCCTGCTAGGTCACGTCGGAGGTGTACGGTGGAGCTTGTAGGAAGTCGTTGGATGCAGGCAGCTTACAACAAACTGATGTAGACATTCTTGTGGAAGGCCTATGTTCATTAGTCGCATTCCTGTGGCTGAAGAAAGAGACAGTTTAATAAACTATGAAGCTTTTCTCGATCACGTCACCTAAAGTAATGTTATCCTTATGAGAATTATAAATTTTAAACCTATACCTAATGTTATGATAGATGAATAATGTTGCTTCAAGGTTTGGACGATGATACTGTGCATAGAAGTATCGCATATTTTATAATAATATCTAATATGTTCTTGTTTTACTATAATAAACTGACAGCCTCTTGGCAGAGATTGAAACAGGTTCTTAATTCATAATTCACACACATGATGTTTTATAATAATTATTCCACAAATATAAATAAATGAGTAAAAGTAAAGTAATAAGTAATATTGTAGAATGAATACTATAATAATGGCCGGGATAACGCCAGGTAGAAGAAGAAGAAGAAGAATACACACTATCACAACATATTATAGCTCCATAAAAATGTAGGGGAAACATGTGTTGTCATCGACTATTTTATCGACAACCTTTTATTGATCGAACCTGGCAGTCAATCCCTAGCAACTTTAGGTTGAAATTATTGTAAATTCACGTATTTGATATTATTTTTATACGCAATGGATGCTCTCAGCGTATTTATATAATAAAATACTATATTCTTCTCTACCGATATGTATACACGGATTTCCATTTAATTCTATAATATCGTCACAAAATAGTATTGTGCAAAAGTGGCCGGTACCTGTGAAAACTTTAATTATTTCGGATTTTTACGCCTGCGTGAACCACAGCTTGGCACTGCACAATGCACTATAATAAACTACGTTTAATAAATATGACCAAGTACTGTAAAATTAAATAAATTATGAAAATAAGCGAATTTTGTTGCTCGCTTAGTTTGACATATTTTGACTCTGGGTCACTGCAGGCTACTCCTGTGTAAACGTATGGTCGCATCATGCATCTCGCTTTAACATATGAGTTAAATTATTCTATCTCTTTCACATTGCCGATCTATGTTTTATACTAAATCTATGAACGCATCTATACTGTTTCCATTCGTTTATTTTATTTTTGACACATCGAGTACTGAATCAAATAGTGATGGCCTGATGCGTTATCGAATCAATTTTTTATAACAAACGATTTTATTTTTGAACAAGTTTTAATCGATTTAATACATATTTTATTTTTTGCTCCATGCATTGTTTTATAAAACTTCAGGGATATTTAAGTTACTTGATTTAATAATTATATTAAAATAAACCATTTACTCATGTTAAGTTAATATTCTTATCACTTCCGTCGGCAATAGTAATGTTGTTAAAAACAAATTGTGAAACGGCAACACTGGGCAGACAGGTGACTCGCGCCGCCATTTTGTGGTCACTCACAACGAGACGCCCGCGCCCGTGCTAGTGTTTTCCGTTCGCTGAATTTTAATTCACATTTTTCATACGTCGAGTTGAGTATTTATATTCCTCCGTATTGTTTTACCCGTGAATTCCTACATTTGGTTGAATTGAGAACATCGTACCTGCCTTCATCACTTTCAAAATGCCTAAAGGAAAGGTGCTTAAAGGACAAACAAGGGAGTTTGTGTTGCGACTTCATGAGTACTTTGAAAGGGAAAGCCGTAATGGTGGACCTCTTATACCAGTGACTCAAATCAGAGACCGTGTTTCAGCAGCATTAGGTATTACTGCTCCAACAGTTTCAAAAATAATTAAAGAAGGCTACGGCAGTAGTGGCATGGAACAAAACAAGCCATCTACACCTAAGAAAAAACGTCAGCCCTTTAAAGTGACAGCAATTGACAGTTTTGATGGTGATGCTATTCGTCGTCATATATACGATTATTACCAAAGAAAAGAGATTCCTACTTTACATAACCTAGTACAATCTCTGAAAACTAGTGGCTTGTTCCGTGGTCAAAAGTCTTCTTTGGCCTAAAAATGTGACAAAAGAAAAATATTGATGGAACGCAATGATGTTGCTTTGTATCGATGCGAATTTTTAAGACAAGCTAAAAAAATAGAAGACAGGTCGAATGTTGTTTTCACCGATGAAACTTGGCTCAATGCGAATCACACGGTATCAAAAACTTGGACTGACAACACTGCTAGCTCCTCGACCGCAGTGCCAATGGGAAAAGGTGAAAGAATTATAATTTGTCATGCAGGAACCGCAAAAGGATTTGTGCAAGATGCTATGTTAGCTTTTAAATCAAAGAAAACAGGGGATTACCACGAAGAATGAATTCCGAAGTATATGAAAAATGGTTTCGGGAAATGTTATTGTCACTCGAACAGCCATCAACAATATTTATTGATAATGCGTCCTATCACTCTCGGCAAATTAACAAAATGCCAACGCAAGCCAGTAAAAAAAATGAAATAATAAACTGGCTCCGTAACAATGGCGAGGAGGTGGACGAGTCCCTATTAAAAGTAGAGTTACTTAAAATATTAAAAATGAGGAAGCAGCCTAAACGATACGTTATAGATGAAATGGCTGCAGAACATGGGCACACCGTCCTTAGAATTCCTCCATATCATTGCCAGTATAATGCCATAGAGCTAATATGGGCGCAAGTGAAAGGATATGCTGCGAGAATAAATACAACTCCTCCTTTCACCGCAAACAAAATGCTGGAGTTGCTTAAAAATGCGTGTGAAAATGTGACGCCTCATAACTGGGCGAGTGTCGTAGATAAGACGAAGAAAGAAATAATGTCTGATTGGGATCGCGATGTCGCATTTGACAACTTACCCATACACTCATTAATAATTAGTGTTACTGGGGATACGAGTGACGACGACGCCGATTCCGACGAAACAGACGATTGTTTATAAATAAAAATATTAACAAATTACCTTTTAGTTGTTTTAATTATTTAATCCTTAAAGTACTATGAATTCCAACATGGTTTAACTGTTTATTACAAGTAGGTACTAAACATTTATTTTCGTTGTAATCATTGTAATTATTTTAAATTAAACTCTTATTAAAAGTCACTTCAATACGTATACCTTTATTCATATTAATTAATTTGCAGCAAATACATTCGATCCTAATATTGGGTACTATATTACGTTTAACTGTTTTCATTAGCATTTTAATGTAATTTTATTTCAAATGATTCCGATTGATTGATTCTATTCAAAATCGTTTTTGTTATCTGTGGTCATTCGTTACGAATGGCACAACTCTAAGTGGGCGTTACCCGTCAAGAAAGTATCTACTTTTATTTCAAAATATTGTTCTACTGTAATGTCGTACTTTATAGGCGTGAACTGTCAAAAATAAAATAAACGAATGGAAACAGTATAATATATATACGTATAACGTACGAAAGAGATGGCTCAAATACGATGAACAAAATTCTTTAATACTATTGGTCAGTGACAAAATTTACAATGAAAAGAAAGAAAGATCCGATGAAGATTGAATGAATTATATATGTAGAAAAGCATGTTTGGTTTCGATGTGTGAGTTTTCATAACGTGTTAAAAAATTTGTATGGAGTTGGCCGTCTGTATTTTTAGTCGTCTGTGGACTGTGACGCAGACCGCAGACGAGACGAAACACGAAAGTGAAAGTTTATTTATTTTATTTTCAATTTTTAATTCAGTTTATAATTGTTACTGAACTTGATGGCTAGTCATATTTCGTGGTTAATAATATAGTAGTTAATAAACTTTATATCATGGTAAGATTCCCACCGTTCCTCATTCATAAATAAATATTTTGTGGGTGTACAGCATAAGCTTTTAAATTTATTTTTGAGCATATTATTAAATAATTATTCTTGTTTTAGGATCACGAAGAATTAAATGGGACGCTTAAGCAAAGGCTAGGTAAATCTGTAAGAGGAATCGTTGAAGAAGAAGTTGAAAAAAAAATCGAAATGAAAAGTTTGGGCAAGTCGAATTCAAAAATCATCGCACTTATTTTCGTGTCGTTATTATTGGACCTTCTTGCATTTACGATGATTTTGCCTCTACTACCATCATTGCTTGACTATTATAACAGAGAAGAAGGTCATGGGAACAGTTTGTACGCGTCATTATTAAAAGCAGTTCAAGGGTTTCAGAAGCTTACTGGTGTACCTGATCGTTTTGCGTCGGTGTTGTTTGGAGGGGCCCTCGGCTCCATGTACAGTTTTTACAATTTTTAACAAGTCCCATAGTTGGCAGCCTTTCCGATGCATATGGAAGAAAGCCAATGCTACTTTTATGTTTGGTAAGTTTTTATAAGTGTTTCTGTACAATTTATACTTTCGTTTCTCGTGTGCTAATAAGATACCCAATAAAGGAAAAGGCTTATTTCAAATATTAACTAGTTCAATAACATTCATTAATAATAACAAGTTACCAATATTCAATAATAGTTTGTTATTGAAATAATTTAATATTTTTAAGTGTAAGATTAAATTCTCTTTTTTATCAAGCTATCTAGATCTTATCAAAACTATATCATGATAAATCCCATAGAAGTACTGTGTCTCAATGTGTCTGATAAAGAATTGAACTATATTTTAAGAATTGATACTGAAAGATATTTAAAATTATTTAAAATGTAATGTTATTTTTTGTTTATAAAATAAATTACCTATTCACTCATAAATATTAATTTAACAAAGCAGTTAATAAAAACCTTCTTGACACAATAAGTATTTCAAAATAATAAATTTAGGTAAAAAATATTATGTAACATTAAAATAACTATAATACAAGCTATAAACTAAATGCAGTATTGGCCACAAGTACAAAAACCTGCATTTGTTCAAGTGTTCTCAAGGTTCTCTGTAGAAATTAAAACATCCTGTATTGAAAATGTGTTTTAATTAAAATGTAAATTGTTTTATCATGTTGGTGAATAAAGTAATTGCCCAATGTGGTGATAATAGGCCAAAAACCTAATGTTTTACCATCAAAATATCAAGAAATACTGTACTTTTTTATATGTAAATTAAATATTATGCTTTATTTTATTGCGAATTAACATTCATTATTTGATTTTCAATTTTTATGGTGTTGTAATTTTATTTATATATCAGTCTAATTTTATTTTAATTCAAAATCAAAATAAGATTGATATGTAAAAAAAACATTGTATGAATTTCTCATGAATATAATAGATTAAACTGAAAGAAACTATTAGTGTATTTAAATTTGCTTTAAAACAAACTTCAAAGGTACCTTAATAGAATATTCAAAAATATATGATAACGGCCTTGGCATTCAACATTTATATTATCATTCATGAATAATTCAGAAGTTTGTTTATTTTGCATTTAATAATCGGTAATGTATTATTTACAAGTATTTAAAAAACCTAATTTGTGTTTCAATAAACTGATTCAAGAAATAACACAATTTACTGAAATGTGATTGTTTTGTAGCCGTAACATTGGTTTTTTTTAATTTTGCCTTTAAGGAGACTAGCCCCTGAATACTGGAACGCAACTTAATATTATGTTGCACTTAACTACTTAAATCCCACTATATGCACTGGCTAAGTGGGCCGTCGGTGTTAAGAGCATCATATTATTTGAATAGTGTTTGAGTGTTCGGGCATTAATCTCACTTGCAAACTTTCATTTGCATTAACAGAGTGGAATAACAATATCACATGGGCTATGGAGCAGTGCCAGTACCTTCAGTTTGTTTGTGATGGCTCGGTTCATTGGCGGTCTGAGCAAGGCTAATGTGAGCCTTAGTATGGCAGTTGTCACAGATGCGTCTGATGAAAAATCCAGAGCCAAGGGAATGGTAAGAAAATTATTGGTTTTTGTTGAATTGGTTGACCTAACTAATGGACATATTGATTTCCAAAGGTTTTTTATATTCACTGCCTTGGTGGCGTAGTTGTACTAGGGTGCGGTTACAGAGCTGAGATCTCAAGTTGAAATCCTGGGTTGGGCAAAGTGATATTGGATTTTTCTATTCATTATCAGCCCAGAGTTAGGAATTTGTGCCCGATATGATAATAGGCCACCTATCACATGTGGGACGGAACATACAGGGCGAAATGTGCGTGTCCTGGCACCTCTGCCTACCCCTTCTGGGAAAAAGCAGTATGTATATATGTTTTTATATTCATAATTATAAGATAATAATTAGTTATTATCTTATAAATATTTAAGTAATTAGTTACTTAAATTGCATATTAAAGACTATTTCCTTGCGAAGTGATTTAGCTTTATGATAATAGTATTATATCTATTTTTACTTTTTAAGTGTTACATAAATCAGGCTTAGGTACAGCTAATACAGTGTAACTACGATTTTCAAGTTCACGAAATGTTATATTTTAATTTACAATTACTCAGAGAGCTGGCCGACTTATTATTTTCCTTTAGTAGCGAGCTAGTAATTGGCCTTGCCTATGGCTTCAATACAATGAAACTTTTCTCGTAAACTGCTTGTAAATTATAATTTAATTTAATTTCTCTTTCAGGCTCTTATAGGTCTGGCATTTTCGGTAGCATTTATAATAGGACCATTGGCTGGCGCGTGGTTTGCTAAAACGAGTGATCTCTCGACGGGTCCCTGGGGGGAACGGCCCGCACACTATGCTGTGTTCCTGTCTCTTGCCAACATATTCCTAGTATTATTTTTCATACCTGAAACGCTGCCTAAGGTAAGTAATAGACATTATTTTTCTTTGTTTATCGGTATTCTCTCGACGTAAGAGTTTGAATAATTCCATTAAATAATGCAATCTCGTGATTACGCACATTACATTAAGCTGCATAATAAGTTAAGAAGGTATAGGTACCTGTATCGCCGAGTTCCTAACTAGAAACAACGTAGGTGCATGAAGTAAGATTATAATTACGGACTAAAACCTATCAGAAATATCGAGACATATCATAAAAAATGTTATATTACGTATAAATTAATAACTCATTAACATTACTAAAAGTTGAGCCGTAATAAATAATTCCATAAACAGACAGCCACATTTCGCATGGAAGTCGCTCATTGCAAATTGCGTAGCAAGCAAACAGCTGAATTTTCTAACGATATAATCGGTTACTTGTTAAGAGCGTTTATACCCTGCACGCGCTTTTTGGCTTAAAAACAGGACTTTTCAAATGAGTTAATAGCCACCAATAAACAATTTAAAGGAAAAATAATTATTACAAATTTTAGAAAAGGTTGTCATCTAGGGATTTTGGTGGAAAACATTATAGATTGATGGATAATTTGTGAGTACTATACGGATTACTGAACACAAGTTTCGTTATTTAGGCTTTAAATGGCAATTTAGAAGCTTAAGATATCCGAAACCACTAAATATAAGATGAAAATAAAAATAATATCAGACTAATAAGACCCTTATGGAGGGATTTTGCTGAGAAAAATAATCTTTTTGTGTTTAGTTCTTGAAAAATAAAAATTTAAACTATGCGAAATTATTCAGAAACTCAAGAACATATTTTTATTCACCAACTTATCGTACATAATTTTTTATAGCCATTGCATATTATAATAGAAGAACATCTTATCAATAAAGTACAATTTTTATATTTCAACAAAATTAGTTTTCATGTTTTCTACAAATATTTTAAAAACCACTATAAAACACGCTGTCCGACGTGGATCAAATCAGACCGCCGCAAGGCCTTCTAGAGGGAGGACGTATCGCTCGTCGCTCCGGCCTGGCTGCAGTCGATTATGCCGCGCGTAGTAAAAATAGCCACGCGCGGAATGCGATTACCACATCTTAGTACTTTGGTAGTAAAATATTTAATTATTTTTATTACCTACAATGATTTTGTAGTGAGTATAAATTATGTTTCAGGTAATATACTGGGATGTAATTCCGAGGCTAAATTATGTTATGTATTGTAATATAAAATTAAATATATTTCGTAATTGTAAGGGGTTGTAAGTCCCCAACACTATTTATGTGTTCGAACACGAAATGATTAATAAAACGTCCGTAGTGTATACTGATTGAACACTGATTTGAATGCAACTTAACAATGTAATAATAACGAAAATATGATTAGTATCCAAAATTTGTATTATTCTTTGCTTGCACAGTAATATTTGTCTACTTATAATACAAATAAAATATTTTTATGATATTATATTACAGTTACATTTCAATTGAATATTTGAAGCGCACGGATCAAAGTTGTTTGAGCCGATTGTATAGCGAGCCGACGCGGCAGCTCTACGCACACAGCTTTGGTCGCTTATGTGTGCGTGAAATTAACGAAGAAATACCTATAGTTGACTTTGCGCGCAAGGTGTATACGCTCTTAAGAGCGTAGCTGCCGCGTCGGCTCGCTATACAATCGGCTCAAACAACTTTGATCCGTGCGCTTCAAATATTCAATTGAAATGTAACTGTAATATAATATCATAAAAATATTTTATTTGCATTATAAGTAGACAAATATTACTGTGCAAGCAAAGAATAATACAAATTTTGGATACTAATCATATTTTCGTTATTATTACATTGTTAAGTTGCATTCAAATCAGTGTTCAATCAGTATACACTACGGACGTTTTATTAATCATTTCGTGTTCGAACACATAAATAGTGTTGGGGACTTACAACCCCTTACAATTACGAAATATATTTAATTTTATATTACAATACATAACATAATTTAGCCTCGGAATTACATCCCAGTATATTACCTGAAACATAATTTATACTCACTACAAAATCATTGTAGGTAATAAAAATAATTAAATATTTTACTACCAAAGTACTAAGATGTGGTAATCGCATTCCGCGCGTGGCTATTTTTACTACGCGCGGCATAATCGACTGCAGCCAGGCCGGAGCGACGAGCGATACGTCCTCCCTCTAGAAGGCCTTGCGGCGGTCTGATTTGATCCACGTCGGACAGCGTGTTTTATAGTGGTTTTTAAAATATTTGTAGAAAACATGAAAACTAATTTTGTTGAAATATAAAAATTGTACTTTATTGATAAGATGTTCTTCTATTATAATATGCAATGGCTATAAAAAATTATGTACGATAAGTTGGTGAATAAAAATATGTTCTTGAGTTTCTGAATAATTTCGCATAGTTTAAATTTTTATTTTTCAAGAACTAAACACAAAAAGATTATTTTTCTCAGCAAAATCCCTCCATAAGGGTCTTATTAGTCTGATATTATTTTTATTTTCATCTTATATTTAGTGGTTTCGGATATCTTAAGCTTCTAAATTGCCATTTAAAGCCTAAATAACGAAACTTGTGTTCAGTAATCCGTATAGTACTCACAAATTATCCATCAATCTATAATGTTTTCCACCAAAATCCCTAGATGACAACCTTTTCTAAAATTTGTAATAATTATTTTTCCTTTAAATTGTTTATTGGTGGCTATTAACTCATTTGAAAAGTCCTGTTTTTAAGCCAAAAAGCGCGTGCAGGGTATAAACGCTCTTAATATAAAAGAATTAAAATTAAAGTATTTTTTACGCACCAACAAAATATATTAAATGTAGGTATGTGTTTGTTTTTTTTTTCGTCTAGTTTAGCTTCTAAATGACGTACAAAAAACAGTTTCTAATGCTTAATTAAAACTCATATATTTGTATCCAAATATAAATATCCTTCATCATTGATTAATAGTCTTGCGCAATAACATGAAATAATATTCAGAGGTTGTACATATGATTTTCCGAATTAATTCGGAGAGGTATGATACCTAAAACATGTTTGATTTGATTAATAACCTGTATATATTTAACACTTGATATTTATTTTGATCTGTCTACTGTGAATAAAAGCTAAAATTGATTACATTAATAATTAATTTACATTAAAAACCATAGTGCTAGTACAAGATAAATCAAATGGTTTAGAAATCTATACATAACACAACCATATAATATAAAGTTCGTAAACTTAACTATTTAATAAATTCAGGTAAACGCCATGTCTACCTACCATTTGTAAACAGCCTCCGTGGCGCAGTTGCATTGGTTAAACGCCGCCTGTGAAGTGAAAGGCCACGGGTTCGATTCTCGCATCGAAACAAATGTTTGTGTGAACTCCTGGTATTTGTTTGGGTCTGTGTGTTTGTGTGACCGAAAAGTCTCTTGTGGTTTCTGATATGTGACGACACAAGATTCGATCTTAGTGTGAGGTCAGACTATGTACGTGATTGTTGGGTACATTTGTTTATTTATACATAGTTAATGCTCATATAATCCATAATTGATATCATACACGAAGTTATATAAAAAACCGGGCAAGTGCGAGTCGGACTCACGCACGTAGGGTTCCGTACCATCAACTATAAAAGAAACCCTAACGTTCCTTATAACCCTTCCTGTTCATTAAGACTAAAGTTAAAATGTGCTTAAAAACTACGTTTGTTGTATGGGATCCCCCCTTTAATATTTACTTTATTTTTATTTAATTATTTATTTTGAAAGGTAATATACAATTAAATATTTTACTAGTTTGTAGGCTCCCATACAACAAACGTAATTTTTAAGCAATTTTTAACTCGATCTCAATATACAGGAACAAACATGGTTTCAGGTTTTTTTATAGATGATGGCACGGAACTCTTCGTGCACGAGTCGGACTCGCACTTGGCCGGTTTTTACCTTTAAGGTTCGGAACCCTAATAAATGGACTCTGTAATCACACAATTCTTATCCCACACTATAAGATTGGGAAGTGTCAGGCGTTGTCAGAATATGAAACATCGATTCTTTTGCCATCATAAATAACTATGGATCCTACAAACACTTATATAGGCGTGGGTACTGAACATAGGTCTTCTCGACTTTCAGCCGTTTAACCAGGGCTATGAAATATTTATGATATTTACCGATAAGTTTTTATTGCATCGATTTGTTTTTAGGATAAAAGGGCGCCACTTTCATTCAGCTTGATGAAAACAGTGGATTTCGTGTCGCCATGGCATCTACTGAAGTTTACCGCAGTTGAGAATCTGTCCCCAAGACAGAGCAGAGTTTTGTCAAAGCTCGGACTGACGTACTTCTTGTATCTGTTCATATACTCCGGCTTGGAGTTCACTATCACGTTCTTAACGCATCATACGTTTGAATACACCGCCATGCAGCAGGGGAAAATGTTCCTGGTCATAGGTGAGTGGTGACTGATGGTTATAAAATATATGTAAAAATATGATCTTAATGATCTCGTGTAAATTGCATTTGTGACGTGTGTATCAAGGTATTTGATTGGTGTTAAACATAATTATTGAGAACATACATTTTATTTAGTCAAGTGTTTTATGCGGTTTTAATTGGATTTGCTCATTTGCTACTGTTTTGGATATTTAGTTTTACATATTATTACAATGAAAAAAAAAAGACACACCCTCCATGTCGCAGTATTTTAGATGGCGGTTGTGAAATGAGAGGTTGTGGGTTCGAATCACGCATTGAGACAATTTTTTGTGGTAACCACATGCATTTTGTTCTGGTCTGGGTGGTTGTGAGACCGAAAAGTTTCTCGTAGTTCCTGATAAATACGACACAAGACTCGATCTTATTTATTATTTATTTATTTAAATCTTTATTGTACACAAACTTAACAACAACATAGCTATAGCCCGGTAAAGGTCGCGGGACGTCGCTGGATGCAGGCTGCCTTCAACAGGTCACTGTGTAAATCATTGGGGGAGGCCTATGTTTAGCAGACTTCCTTTGCCTGATGGATGGATGGATGGTTGTTGCTCAACCGCGCCCTACCCTTACACCGGCTGTGAGTGTTGGTGCGATGTGGTAAGAGTGTTGTTCCGTGCGGTGCAGGCGTGATAATGGCGGTGCTGCAAGGCGGCGCGGCGCGGCGGCTGGGCGCGCGCGGCGCGGTGGTGGCGGCGCGCGGCTCGCTGGCGCTCACGCCGCTGTCCTTCCTGTGCATCGCGGCCGCCGCCATGCCGCACCCCCCGCTGCTCACGCCCTGGGCGTGGCTCTGGACCGGACTCGTGCTCTACGCGCTCTGTGAGTAACCTACAGTATTAACTTTACGTTGATCTTTATTTTCTTCATTTGTTTAAAGGAGTTTTCGCCAACTTTGCCAATGTAACCCCCCTTATTCAACTTATCCTATTATTTTATTACTTTTATACAGGGTATCTCAAGACTGCTACCGAAAACGACGCCGGGTGGTAGTTTAAGCGACTTCAGACACAATGCAACAGAAAAAGTTGCAAAAAAAAGCGACAATTTTTTTTGGTTATTTTTTTCCTTTGACCATATTTGGGTGGTAAATACATTTTTTCCTAAAATAATAGTGTATACCCTTTTATTTATAAATAATCTAAGGTATAAAAGAGTTTAAATTATTATTTTAGCAAAAACTATGGATTTACCACCCAAAAATGACGATATTTAAAAAATCATAAAAAATAATTGTCGCGTTTCTTTGCGAAATTTTTAGTTGCATTGTGTTTGTAGTCACTAAAACTACCACCCGGCTTCGTTTTCGGTAGCAGTCTTGAGATACCCGGTATATTATATTAATTATTAACACCTAGAACATAAATATATATCAATCAACATCGTCACCTCGTCGGAATGTAGTGAGGCTAGGATACTGTTACAGAGTTTTATATCGCTACATTCAGCAAATAATGCTCTAGGGGGCCTTTCGTTGATCTAATGACAACACTCTGTGACATCCTCCGTGGCGCAGTTGGTTAGACGCCGCCTGTGAAACGAGAGGCCGCGGGTTCGATCCCCGCAGCGAGATAAATGTTTGTGCGGCCCACAAATATTTATTTCGGGTCTGGGTGTTTGTGAGACCGAAAAGTCTCTTGTAGTTCCTGATACCCACGACACAAGACTCGATCTTAGTGTGGGGTCAGGATTATGTATGTGACTGTTGGGTGTTATTATATTATTATATAATCTTTAACTTTAAGCTGAATTTACTTTACAAATATATGTCAAGTCCCAGCCCAGCGTGCTAGACTATGGCTTTAGCATTCTCAATAAAACTACGCTTGTAGTAGTCATACACAGTCAGTTCATAAGTATTGTCACATAGTAAAAACTTTTCTTTTAGAATGCTGGCCACAAAAAGGTTTATTGAATTCGAATTTCGAATTGTTCATGAAAATAAAAATGTATACTTTTTAGAATTTTACTCATTTTTAAATATGGAGTGGACGCTTAAAGAAGACCGTGTTGCAGTTATTGCGTTGCATCGTTGCGGTTACGCACCAATTCAAATTTTTGACATAATGAAAAATTTGAATATAACCAAAAGTTTCTTTTATCGTACCATCAAACGATACAATGAAGACTCTAGTGTAGAATGTAGATGACAAAAACAAGGTCAAGAAGTGGGCGCCCTCGGTCTGTTAGGACTCCAGCAGTGAATTTTTTTTACCGTAGCTACAACAAACAAAATGATAAGGTGTACGCACACAATAGTGAAGAAGCGAGCAACCGTATTCCGCGTGTCCAACGAGGTCATTTTCCATCCTCGCTCACGGTATGGTTGGGAGTTTCTTATTGGGGCTTAACAGAGGTACATTTTTGTGAGAAAGGTGTAAAATCGAATGCAATTGTGTATCAAAATACAGTCCTGACGAACCTTGTGGAACCTGTTTCTCATACCATGTTCAATAACAGGCACTGGGTATTCCAACAAGATTCGGCGCCAGCTCATAGAGCGAAGAGCACACAAGACTGGCTGGCGGCGCGTGAAATCGACTTCATCCGGCACGAAGGCTGGCCCTCCTCCAGTCCAGATTTGAATCCGTTAGATTACAAGATATGGCAACACTTGGAGGAAAAGGCGTGCTCAAAGCCTCATCCCAATTTGGAGTCACTCAAGACATCGTTGATTAAGGCAGCCGCCGATATTGACATGGACCTCGGGCCCTACTATATTCATTCGAAACGAAGTTCGAAACTGCGGACCATCGAAGTTTTTTATACGATACGAATGTATCTAGTTTGTAAAAGTTCGAATTTGTATAACGTACATCGTAACCATAAGTTTATTGTTACGACCATGAGGCAATAACGACCATAAGTATATGCTAAAAGTAAAGTTCGATCATCCGAAGTTTCGAACTTCGTTTCGGATGAATATAGTAGAGCTCCTCGTTCGTGCTGCGATAGAGAACTGGATGAGAAGTTTAAAGTACGGCAGTAACTTTGAGTTAAAATATTTCAAATAGTTTTTACGCGAAATAGTTCCTGTGTTTCTAAAGTGGACTGGACTCAAAAAGTATCTGAGCCCGGGCGAAGTTGGACCGAACCGCTAGTCTTATATTATAAATGCAAAAGTTTGTGTGTTTGTAACCTCTTCACGCTCAAACTGCTGGACCAATTTTGACGAAATTTGATATGAATGTAGTTGACACCCTGGATTAACACATAGGCTAATTTTCATCCCAAGAAAATGTAGTGTTCCCGTGGAATGTGCACGAAATTGAATTCATAAATTCGACACTCTTTCAAACTCAAAGGAATGGGATGGGAACTTTAAAGTACGGCAGTAACATTGAGTTAAAATATTTAAACATATTTCACGCGAAATAGCTCCTGTGTTTCTAAAGTGGACTGGACTCAAAAAGTATCTGAGCTCGAGCGAAGTTGGGCCGAACCGCTAGTTAGATTATAATTATGTCTATTAATATTAAACAAAATTATCATCTAATGCACAGTACGTTGTTAGGACATGATATTATATGTATTTGTGTTAAAATTATTTCGTGTTAAATATTCTACCGACTGACTTTTGTTCTTAAAAATATGTCAATATTATACAGTGTGACGTAAGTTGTAGTTATCTATATTCAAACAAATATTTAAGGAAACCAGAATGATTAGCTATAAAAACAGAAAGTCAATAAAGTCACCAAATAAATATTGATTATCAATTTATGAGGCGACCATCGTTCACTTAGAAACCTATTGAAGATTTATTTCCGGGTTTACGTACACATTCAGCATATTTTTTACCTTTTATAAAATGATGAATTACATTAAATGATATGTTGATTTTCAAACATCCCTCTAATCTTTAAGGTTGCATGCAGGATTATGCATTAAAGTATTAAATTGCAGGTGACACATAGAAAAGTGGTCACTGCATGTATCGACCAGGGGGGGGGGGGGTTACTCTATAAAAATGATCTTCGAATGTTCGGAAGCCGTACGTCAAACTTCACTTATGTGCCTAGATTCTCTATAAAATGTTGGATTCCTCTATCGTCGCAACTCGCAACCATAAACTAAGTTCGGAGAAAATGATAAGTATAATTGATTTTTAGAAGTGGAAATCTTATATCTTACTTCGGATGTCGAACATTCGAAGTTCGTATCATTTCTATACAGTAACCCTTCTGTGTTGGTTCAAAATCAACCACTGATCCATATACCTAGTCAGGTCATAAATTCTGTCACATGTTTAATATAAAATAATTGAAACAAGTTTATTCATTATGTAACCATTTATATACCAAAATGAACTTAACAAAACGTAGATTCTTATGACACTAAAGTTTATTCAAAATGACCTCCGTGATTTTGAATACAGGCCTTAAATTTGAGCGGCCAGTTCTCTATCGAAGCACGAACGAGGAGCTCTACTATATTCATCCGAAACGAAGTTCGAAACTTCGGATGATCGAACTTTACTTTTAGCATATACTTATGGTCGTTATTGCCTCATGGTCGTAACAATAGACTTATGGTATATTTAATACGAAATAATTTTAACACAAATACATATAATATCATGTCCTAACAACGTACTGTGCATTAGATGATAATTTCGTTTAATATTAATAGACATAATTATAATCTAACTAGCGGTTCGGCCCAACTTCGCTCGAGCTCAGATACTTTTTGAGTCCAGTCCACTTTAGAAACACAGGAGCTATTTCGCGTGAAATATGTTTAAATATTTTAACTCAATGTTACTGCCGTACTTTAAAGTTCCCATCCCATTCCTTTGAGTTTGAAAGAGTGTCGAATTTATGAATTCAATTTCGTGCACATTCCACGGGAACACTACATTTTCTTGGGATGAAAATTAGCCTATGTGTTAATCCAGGGTGTCAACTACATTCATATCAAATTTCGTCAAAATTGGTCCAGCAGTTTGAGCGTGAAGAGGTTACAAACACACAAACTTTTGCATTTATAATATAAGACTAGCGGTTCGGTCCAACTTCGCCCGGGCTCAGATACTTTTTGAGTCCAGTCCACTTTAGAAACACAGGAACTATTTCGCGTAAAAACTATTTGAAATATTTTAACTCAAAGTTACTGCCGTACTTTAAACTTCTCATCCCATTCCTTTGAGTTTGAAAAAGTGTCGAATCAATTAATTCAATTTCGTGCACATCCCACGGGAATACTACATTTTGTTGGGATAAAAGTATTCTATGTGTTAATCCATGGTGTCAGCTACCTCTATACCAAATTACATCAAATTGGTCCAGCTGTTTGAGCGTGAAGAGGTAACAAACACACAATTTCGCATTTATAATATTAGTGGGATGTTTATCATGCGTGTTCAGTCTTGTTAGAGTATTGCCTGTTGTCAATAGTCTTTATTTGTGTAACTTTTTAAAGTTTGTGATTTATTTATCAACGTACAGCATAAGAATTTGGCTAGAACAGCTTCAACACCCGTTCACCTTGTCTAATACTGCCTTCGTCCGTTCGAGGCCATCAATGTGTTGTTATAGATAATAGAATCTAATTAAGAATATTAAATCAATAATGAGAGTTTTTTATTTAAATAATTTTGTTTTTACAATGAGATCCATTTTAACAACTAAAGTCTGGCGTGTGCTTGCAAGTTTGACCGATCATTTTATAATATTGTAACGAGACCGTTTAAAAAAAATCACTTTGTATCCTCTTTTCCGTTAAAGCACAGGGATTGTGATTTATTTGTAACTTTTAGTTTTGTAGAGTCAGTATAATCGCATAGTATTGCAAAAGCTATATACGGCCTTATTATTAATTTTACACATATATCGAATGTTTTTGTCTTCTTAGCTCAAATTGTATACAAAAGTCGTTCGAAATGGACAAAATATTCGATAGCTAAAATAGGTTTTAAAACTCTATAATTATGGTCTTTATCGTATTATATCGCACTTTAGATCTTCAATTTTTTTGTCATAACTAAATCGTTTATGAAATGTCTATGACAACTTCCGTGTCCTAAGTATTCGATCTTATTGATATGCAAATATACTTTTTTGTTTATAAATAAGTTAATAATCGTATCTTGCTTTGTTTTACGTCTTTGTTATACGTCATAAACTGATTCGTCCTTTAATGATTCATTTTTATGTCCTACCATTTATTAAAATGTACTCTGTGTCCTGAATACATCTATATTGATAAAGTTATATATTATAGATAAATTTGTTCAAATAACAACAATTAACAGGATAAATACCAATTTACTACCACTATCTTTATTTGAATATAATAGATTGTTAATTTGTGTTACTAGTCGTAAAGGTAAACACTGTTATCAGGTTTACTTTTCACTATTGTTAAAATGCCATTGGCTTTATGTAGTAGCCGATTATGTCTTATGTATTAACATAAATAGGTTTTAAAAATAACTGTCGAAAGCTATTTTAGTTATAAAATGGCTGGAATGTCCTGTCTTCTTCCCTCAAACTGCTCGAAATTCAAAAGCCATTCGGAAGGCACAAAGCATTTGGACTATCGGACCACGAAAAACGAATGACATTTTCTCGTATTTGACAGTTTTTTTCACTACTTCCCTCCCATAAGTGCGTGATGATATGTAGCCTATAGTATTCCTTGATAAATGAATTATCCAACATAGAAATATTTTTTTAATTCGAACCAGAAGTTCCTAAGATTAGCGGTAGCAAACAAAAAAAACTCTTCAGCTTTATATCTTACTGTAGACTTCGATCAAATATACACTAGTTATTATATTACTTATAAGTAAGGCCTAAAAAACTTCAAGAGAAATAAGAGCACAAATAAGCGTGTGCTCTTATTTGATTTTAGTATGGTCCAAACTATAGTAAATTTAAATTTAAAGGAATAAGGTTTGTTGTTACCTGAAGTTGATTTTAATTTAAGACTTTTTGCTACATGTCGTAGTTCGAAATTCACATGTATAAGTATAAGCCACCTTGGCCACTTTTGGCGTGAGATTTTGTTCAGTTCATTTGTATCTAGTATATATTTGATTCATTGTAAGAGGGCGTGTGTTTGTTGCAGCGACCGCGTTCGCAGTGTCGTGCATGACGTCGATGGCGGCGGGGCAGGCGCCGGGCGGCGCGCGCGGCGCGGTGCTGGGCACGCTGCGCTCGCTCGGGGCTCTGGCGCGCGCCGCCGGACCGCTGCTCGCCTCCACAGGTGACCACGAGCTCTCTCTCTCTCTCTCTCTCTCTCTCTCTCTCTCTCTCTCACACACACACGCAGACACACACACTTACACATTAACGAACCGTAAAAGGAGCTACTTACCTCAATACTTAGAGTATATAAAGGGAACGCTGGTACTTCAAAAACGTTGATAAAAATGGTGGTGCCGGCACACCTTTTTCTGCCCTCCTATTGGCTGATATTTTACAGGTTGTCCAACAAACATGAATTACTTGGAAAAGGAAAGTAAAAATAAATAGTTTAGGGCTATTTAATTCCACTCAAACTAGTTTTAAAAGGACAATAGCATAATATAATTTCGGTTACCGAAGAAATTCATAGCAATTTATTGCTAAATAATTAATTCAATTTCCACTAATATAAGAGTGGTACCAACATTACGAACAAGAAAATATCTAAGTTTTTCAAGACGCGAATGTATGACAGCGCTCCCTCTTTATTATAAATACTCTAAGCCTCAATATTTATCTACATTTAATTAAATCGGAAACCATTGAGGTATTGCGCATTCTCACTAAAAGTCGTTGTTGTTGCGCAAAACATCTACAACTTTTAGTGAATTGTAAACAGTTATCTTTTATGACTAACAATGTTCTACAGTATTTATTGGGTATGTAAAGATGTGATTTAAAGAATAACAAGTCGTTTATCTATATCTAGGGTAATGTTACTTCCTTAATGATACAGAAAATGTACGATAACAAATCGGGTGAATCCTATAATTTTCAGTGACAAATAAATAGCTACATTTAGGTGCATACAGATATTTAAATCAATCTTCCACTTGATTTTTAAAATACACTTGTGATACATTTTCGGTATAAACATATTTGTTATGATAATAATAATGTTTTTCTCGTTGCAGTTTACTGGTGCTTTGGCGCAGTCATCACTTACACGTTAGGATCACTTATCGTAATAATTCCAACTGTGATGTTATTTAGACTGAAAACATAAAGTCATACTTTAATGTTCATTTTGTTCAGTCTGTATTTGCAAGCAATAAGTATATTAATTTATACAATAATTCCATTATTTATAACTATATTTTGGTGATTTTTATATTGTTTTATACAATTTATTTTATGTTTTCGAAAATTTATCTCGAATACCAGTATTAAAATAATAAAAATGTTGATATTATATACGTGGAAGTGTTTTATTTTCATAATTAAGACGCCGAGATAGAATTAAATTATGGAAATTGCTAGAGGTACCCATTCCTCATTCCAATTTCAATAATATTTAGAAATGTTCGTTGTATTGCTTCACCTCAATTTATTTAATGTTTTTCATGTTTATACGAACTCTGATTGAAAAATAGATTTTGGTGTGCATTGTGGTATTCCTGTTACCATAGCAACGAGTAGTAATGACAGTTGCGTTACCCCAATTGTTGTTGAACAACGCAAAATGCCTTTGTTTAGTAGTAAGTTTACGCCAAAAACTATTCCTGTAAGGAAACAAGATACTTCTGTTTTGAAAAATGAGCTCGGGAGCGACTACGCTTCGAAAGAATTGTCTTTGGACCTAGCACCGTTAAAAATCAAGTTAGGGGATTTTGAAGTTTCATTTGAAGATGGACAGTGGATACCAGGTAATATGGACATTTTAATAGTCAGATTTGGAGTAGGCTTTACGTTTGGCATAAGTGGTAGGCGGTAGTTTTTGTCCATAAGTTCCACTGCTGTTGCCTCTTATGCAATCGTGATGGGTTTGGTTAGGGTAAAGTTTAGTTCAAACAAAACTTATTAGTATTCTTAAAAAACACTACACAGCCCGGAATAATGCATCCCAGCCCCCAGGTCTGATATTATTTAACAAATTAGAAATTTGTTTTATACCTTAATTTTATAGTTTTTATGATAATTTAATTTAGCAAGCTAGCTAGGTTTTCTACATCTTTTATCTACGATTTGCAGCTTCAGGTAAAGCGGGCGTAGCTCACAAAGAGAACATTCGTTTAAAAAATGAGTTGGAAAAACTTGAAGAAGAAAACAATATGTTGAGACTAAAATTCGAAATATTGCTAGACATGATGACCGACAAAACTGTGGAGGCGGAACAACAAGCAGAAATGCAAAGGGCACAAAGCTTAGGAAATATAAAACAGAAGAGCAAGAAACAAAAATGGTAATTTAGTGTGAATATTTTCTACAGTGAAAAAGTAATGAGTTGAGTAAACGTTAAAAAATCTATTGACTTTTAAAATAGGAGTCACCTATAATGTGTATTTTTACACAAGTAGGTATTTGTGATTCCACATAGCAGTACAATATACTTAGTTGTCTAAGTGTTAACCAAACAAACAAGATTATTTTTAAAAGTGCTCCAATTCATAATGATCATTATGGATTTTTGCTTGTGTTAATTTATAATAATAAAACATCACTTTATTAAATGCGTGTACTTATGTAATCAAATTAAAATTACAATCACAGTAAGTGGTTCAATTTACAATAATGTACAACATCGATATACATACATATATACAATCATATCTCAACCTCTATGTAAAGGCACATACATACGATTCATTTCGAACTCATGCGATAGCCCCAAGAAGCTTATAGGTACCCAAATGGAGATTGCATTCCGTATATAAAAGTGAAGCACAAAAAATTGACCTTGAATGACGTTGCTGTTGCCTGCTATCCTTTTCTTTAGAGTGACAATGAATGAAAATGACTGTTCATTCATTGTCACTCGAAAGAAAAGGATAGCAGGCAACAGCGACTGCATTCAAGATCAATTTTTTGTGCTTCAGTGTTTTATACGGAATGCAATCTCCATTTGGGTATAAGCTTCTTGGATAGCCCCGTCTAATGACAGCGCACAAAAAGGTGATCCAAAACAAAAAATACTTAATTATAAATATTATAATGAATTGTCTGACTGAAATTGTCGCATGGACCGTATGTTTTAGATAAATATTAATACTTTGACTGCGGCACACACACTTGTTTATTTGTGTGCAATTGTTATTAAATTATGCAATAATGCGCACCTTTAGAGAAAAGTGACCAAATCCAAAAAAAAAATAGATTGTCTTTTATTAATATATTGGTTCAAAATGACTATCTCCATCGACCGGTTATTAATAAAGGACCGATTGACGCGCGAAAGACAGAAAGATGTATCATCCATAAGTACAAAATGTCTCATGTTACAAATCTTCAATTAACGTTTCCCAAAACAAAATACTTTTTAGTTAGGTCTTTATAATTCTAAAGGTGCGATATAATGTCGAACTTCATCCAGTCGAAGGAATTGTTTCGACGCCGCAGTTAAATATAACACACTATTAACAATATAATGAGTATTTTTAATCATTTAATTGTGGGCATCGCGTCCGTGTGTGTCCTTGTTGGTGGCAGACGCCGCACTTCCTGGTGCGCGGCGGGTTGGCGAACACCCCGCGGCGCTGCGCGTCCCCCGCGCCGCGCGCCGCACCCCGCCCCGCGCCGCGCGCCGCACCCCGCCCCGCGCCGCGCGCCGCACCGCGCCCCGCACCCCGCGACACACCATCTGACATAAACACTACATTATTATCTGATAATAGTGAACACTTAAACTGTGACTCAAACGTCCCGACTCCCAACGTTGACATAACTACTTGTCAAATATACCGTATCTCTATTCAAAATATACCTTATTACAACTGACATACAGTTAAAATTACTCTAAAGAGGCAGGGACGTTAGAGTACGTACATACATAAACTCATGCCTTTTCCCAGAAGGGGTAGGGTCCCCCTTCTAGAGTATGTAATGTGAATTATATACATATACGTACGTATATGTATACGTAATGGGATTTATTGCTATTTCAAATCAACATCACCACCTTGTTAGTTTTGAAGCCTTAACATGCTTTATATTTCTGCTATTGCTAATTGCCCACAGACTTTGTAAACAAAAAAAAAACTGATATTTAAACCATTTTTTAAATAATACACATACTACACACACAAATTTGACTGTTCAGTTCCTTCTTTAAGAGCGTATACACCTTGCGCGCAAAGTCAACTATAGGTATTTCTTCGTTAATTTCACGCACACATAAGCGACCGAAGCTGTGTGCGTAGAGCTGCCGCGTCGGCTCGCTATACAAACGGCTCAAACAACTTTGATCCGTGCGCTTCAAATATTCATTTGAAATGTAACTGTAATATAATATCATAAAAATATTTTATTTTCATTATAAGTAGACAAATATTACTGTACAAGCAAAGAATAATACAAATTTAGATACTAATCATATTTTCGTTATTATTACATTGTTAAGTTGCATTCAAATCAGTGTTCAATCAGCAGATACTACGGACGTTTTATTAATAATTTCGTGTTCGAACACATAAATAGTGTTAGGGGCCTTACAACCCCTTACAATTACGAAATATATTGAATTTTATATTACAATACATAACATAATTTAGCCTCGGAATTAAATCCCATTATATTACCTGAAACATAATTTATACTCACTACAAAATCATTGTAGGTAATAAAAATAATTAAATATTTTACTACCAAAGTACTAAGATGTGGTAATCGCAGTCCGCGCGTGGCTATTTTCACTACGCGCGGCAATAATCGACTGCAGCCAGGCCGGAGCGACGAGCGATACGTCCTCCCTCTAGAAGGCCTTGCGGCGGTCTGATTTAATCCACGTCGGACAGCGTGTTTTATAGTGGTTTTTAAAATATTTGTAGAAAACATGAAAACTAATTTTGTTGAAATATAAAAATTGTACTTTATTGATAAGATGTTCTTCTATTATAATATGCAATGGCTATAAAAAATTATGTACGATAAGTTGGTGAATAAAAATATGTTCTTGAGTTTCTGAATAATTTCGCATAGTTTAAATTTTTATTTTTCAAGAACTAAACACAAAAAGATTATTTTTCTCAGCAAAATCCCTCCATAAGGGTCTTATTAGTCTGATAATATTTTTATTTTCATCTTATATTTAGTGGTTTCGGATATCTTAAGCTTCTAAATTGCCATTTAAAGCCTAAATAACGAAACTTGTGTTCAGTAATCCTTATAGTACTCACAAATTATCCATCAATCTATAATGTTTTCCACCAAAGTCCCTAGATGACAACCTTTTCTAAAGTTAGTACTAATTATTTTTCCTTTAAATTGTTTATTGGTGGCTATTAACTCATTTGAAAAGTCCTGTTTTTAAGCCAAAAAGCGCGTGCAGGGTATAAACGCTCTTAAATAAGTTCTTAATAAAAAAAAACTTAAATTACATGAGATAGTATAAAAATATTAGCCTATCGGCTTCGTGAATCGCAAATCGCAAAGTTTAGCTTATATATATATATATATAACTTGTGAAATGTTATTATCGACTTCACTGGCTATTTTTGATTGTTATTGCTATTTATTCCAACACTAACTGACATCGTGCATCCTTATGTTTTGGGTTATTGTATTCATGTTATTGGCATGACAAACACAAATCATCCGCCATTACAAACATGTCTTTTTCCAAAATTCCATGCACCTTTGCTAAGGTTTATAGTTTTTTGTTTGTCAGTTACGCAAAAAATATTTATTACAATTTTTTTGTTCACTAAAGAAAATACTGCGTACCTGACTCTGAAGTATTTTCATCGGCCCATAAAAAGAAACTACATTTGGCGTTGAACTCTTTGGGGCATTTATAGAACATTCTTCCTTTATTTGGCCCTTCCTTATGAACAGTGAACCTGAAATAAAAAAGGCATTCATTATACTAATACGAATTTAACATAAGGAAAAGTAAGAGCCTCCTTATTTTCACAGAAACATACCAAATAAATAAAAAAAAATCCTACATCAACATTTGCGACAATTTAAAAAAAATAACAAATATGATGACAATCATGTAGGTATGCATGTAACTTGTTAAAAGGATTCAAAAAGCTCTTATAACAAATAAGTAATTATAGTTACTTTTTGCAAGAAAGGCCGCAGTTACACTGAACATCTTCAGAACCATCAGACGCTGTACTCATCGTTCTGTCTGCATTATAATTATTAGATTGTGTTGAAGTGCTGACACCCCACGTTGAAGTCGAAGGCGGCGGAGTATCGATATTGTTTTGCACGTCAGCCGACTCGGGCGCCCAAAGGAAGAAATCACAACCACCACTGTTATTATCTTGATGGCACTTATAGAACTTTTTACCTGAAAAAAAAAACTGAATTATGTTTGTGACCTTCATGCTAGTGTGTATGAGCATACTAAAGTTAACACACCCAACAGTAACCATACATAGCTCTGATATAACACCAACAAGTAATGTGTCAAAAAAGCAAAAATGATTACAGACTTTCTGGTATCGTGAATATTCAGAAACAGATCTGAAACAAATATACATATGTGGATCAGATTTTTTTGCTTCGATGCGGAGATTGAATTCGCGGCCTATCATTTCCCAGCAGGCGTCTAACCAACTACGCCTCGGTGGTATTCAATTAGCAGGAGACACTTTCTGTAACCAGCCATTGCTTTGTCTAGAGTGCATTGAACTTACCATCTAAAGCGACTGAAACACTGTTAGAATTTAAAAAATGCTTCTCTTACCATAATTAGGAGTCTGTTTCCTGACAGTCAACAGAATAGCAGGTTGATTGCAATTGCAATACACAGTATTATCCGTATCATCACTACTGGATGGTGTTGGCATTCTCACATTCGTAGCAGGCCTATTAGGTGGAGGCATCGATCCGGGTTGATTAACATTAGAATTTTGATTCGCATTTGGCACACTATTCATTCTTACGCTGACTTGATTCCCTCTTGCAGGTACTTGGTTTGTATTGACAAGTCCTTGGTTTCTATTATTAGATACTTGGTTCGAACTGGCAACTCCTTGGTTTCTATTAGGTACTTGGTTTGATGTTGAAAATACTTGATTTACCCTTGTTCGACTTTGGTTTGTTGCATTACTAGGATTGTCGACCTGAGGTCTGTTGTTTTGCTGTGTTGTAGGTTGATTCTGTTGTGTTGTGCATGTTGTCTTTACGCTAGATATGGGTATTTTAAGCAAGTCTAGAAGAGTTTTGTCGCAACCTCCCAGGCAAGTCGTGTGTGGAGAGGGGTATAGATGAATTATTGAATTATTGCGCCATTCTAATTTCAGTAGTTTATAGTCGGAACCGCACTGAAATAATTACCAACAAGTTGAGTAAAAAAAATATAATATATGATAGTAGTAAAATCAAATTCAAATTAAGAAAAAAGAAACAGTTGCTGTTAAATATGGGATATGTAAGTTACCTCAGTACACGTATCCGGTAGTACTTGCACATTTTTAACTAGACTTGGAAGCCACACAGCGTTTTTACAATTCGGGTACGCACTACAACCTATGTAATATTCTTCCGGGTTATTTTTCTTCTGCCTCACTGTCATTTGGTACCCGCATTTAGGACACTTGAATACTGGAATGTAAATGTGTATTTAGCCTATATCAAACTAAAAATTGCAATATATAAGATCTAACAAAGGTTTTAATAAACACGCGGTAATCAATATTTGCATGTAATAAAAATATATGTATATAGTGTTATTTTACGAAATTACTGAAAAATAAGTTAAAAATATTTTCGTAAAATATTCACAACGTGAGGACATCATTTTGCTAATGGCTCGCATTACCTTTCTTTTTACAATGCACTTTTTAAGGATGAATCAATTTCGCTTAACATTCTCGGCTCTATTCATAGACATTCTAAAACGAGAGACATTCTAATACTAAAACGATTTGTTTTATTCAGTTTGGGCGAAGATGATGAAACATTTGATAGTTAAAATAGTTTTTAAAGATATCTATGAACAAGGTCTTATATATTTATTTATACCCATTAATGTAAAATAAATAATATATAAAATTTCATATTCAAACTTATTGCACCAAAATGTTTATTCTTTTGTAAAATAAGAATAAGTTTCTTGTGTGGATATACCTGGCGGCGCGCTCGCAGCGAACGTGTCGGCAGTATGCGGCACGCTCGCGGGTGGTTCGTTGAATCGTTCTCCGAGTGCCGCGTCGATTTTGTTCGCCTCTGCCGTCGCTGTTAGGTACACTTCTTTATATTTTGCTATCTACACATTTAATAACCAATCATATAAAATATGTTTCTCATGATTAAGTAATTTGAAGAATTAAATATTACGGCGGACCACATTATTTTAAAGCAAGGACACTAAGATATAATAAGTTAAGCGAAGACTAAAAAACTAAAATATGGTAATGTAGTAATCTAAAAGGCTTATATCCAAACGGATTTGATTTAATAAAACTTTACTGTAGATACCATAAATACTTATAAACTAAATGAATAGAAGTTTTGACATGCATTCTAAATGTATGTACCTGTTCAGCTAAGACCACGCTAGGTTGTTTTCTACCTTCAGAAATAGATTTTAAATCTGCTTCTAACTGTGCTCTCAAGTGTGGTTTGGATATATTAAGTCCCATGGCGTCGTATCCCTCCACTAAACCCATTCCTAATAGGCCGGGCACGAAATGTATGGCATCAGCCAACGCGACGTATGAACGACTTTTTATAGTTTCTATATGTTCGGCGTGCGTTGCATCAGTTCCTGTAATATCAAAATTCAATAAATACATCATACATGTACATATTCAGTAACGGATCTCTTTTGTAAAAATGGATGTTTCATACAACAGCGAGGCGAGCATGTCGTTCGCCTGATGGCAAGCGGTACGACCGCTCATAAACAGTTGCAAAACCAAGCTTGGATTACAAAGCAATTCTTGGCATTCAACTGCACTCGCCATTCTGAGAGAGAAGATGGACTTTAGGTCTTCCAGCACCAGCACAAGGTCTGAGCCAGATTGAAACAAGTATTTTTATTTGTACAGGAACTAAGTATCAGTTTTTATATTACTATGATGATATGAAAATAGAAAACAGCATTGCATCTTTTGTTATTGCAATGTGTTATCCCCACCCTCCTTGCATCCCTAATTCCTTTAGCTTGCCAATGCTTACCGATGCCATGTTTTTCCATCAATGTTATGAGATCGGCTTCAGTCAATAGATTCGGAGGCGATGTTGCGCCAGTTACCATGTCAATGCTGGTAGGATCGAACACTTGTCCTCTCTGTAAGAAATAAATAGTGATTGTTTAACATGTTTATTGTTTTAACATCTGAATTACATTTTGCTTATAATACTATAATACAACAATATTTTCTGTAGTGGTAATTTTTTTGTGGTAGGTATCCATAAACATACTGCTAAACCCCTTTTTTATTATTTTTTGTACATTTTTTTCAGTTTCTCATATAAGAACCATCCATACATACATACTTACACATACAGGGTGACAAATAAACTATGTCCGATAGATAAAGGTGTTATCAGGCATCGTTAATGTGCTCTATTTGAAAGACCCTTTCACATAATATGATAAAGAAATATCCTTAATAAAATTCGTTGAAATATTTTAAAACTCACATTACATTGCTAACAACCGGATGTTGGAAACAAGCAACATGCGGCGTGACGTTTCAGAATTTGTATTGTTGTTGTCAGAATTTAATACTTTGCTCTATTTTAGGGTATTATTAAATATTATTGATATTAAGATCGACATTAAAATACTAACATACGACAATGATATTATCGTTTCATCATAAATATTTTTTCATATTTCTTAAATAATACAATGAGATACTCAAATGCTGATGGATTTTGATCGGACAGAGGTTTTTTGACATACTGTATACACTCACGCCTTTGCCCCAGAACAGAGGCACAGATGCTACGATATGATGAGGGACGAGTCTATCATGATATCAGACACCAATTCCTTGGTTGAATTTTGAAACATTTTGCTCAACCCGGGATTCGAACCCAAGACCCTCAGATTTGTAAGCGTACCATATTACAACTGCAAATATAATAAGAATGCAATTTTTAAATAAATAAATAAATATGAAGAACCAGTAGTAATAAATATAGTTAAAATGAACCACAATGAATTATTTCCTTACCTCATACACATGTATCTCCTTGGACGACCACTTGTCATAGGGATAGACTTCGAGATAATTCCTGGCAGTGATCATGAGGCCGCTGGCACTGAAGGTCTCCCCGGCAACATCGATGGTCACCGTGGTCTCCTGACCCTGGGCGTCCTTGGAGCAACACGCGAGGAACGAACGCACTATGAACTCGTACAGACGCTGCTCGTTGCCTGATAAACCTGCAGAAGATCATTGAATAGTTCATGTCCAATGCCAGGAAATTGATTTGGCAGTTGGAAACAAGATTAAGATATTAAGCTAGGTTCGATTTTGTGAAAAGTTATGTTTGTCTATCGCAATAACATGACGTGATTTACCGTCAGTCGCTTCTACCAATACCGAGTTATCGAAGCATTGTGCGACAAAGACAACGCTCTATAAAACCGAATCCGGCCGAACTTTCCCGTAAGTCATACTCTTCTGCCTGATTTGCCAAATCATATCCATGTGCCTGGGACTGTATATTTGTAGTAAATATAGAATAACTCGAATAAGAAAGAACGTCATATTAGATAAAAAAAATTTTTAGACCAAAGTTTATAATCACAATATGCCAGCAACAATAACATGTTTTTGTGTTTGCATAGCATCACTACGGGCGATCGTATCGCTTAAATCAAAAGATAGACAAGATATAGAGATCAGCCATAAAAGAATCATCAGCTTGAGACATCTTGAGACTTGAGTCTCGAGTCAAATTAATAAAAAGTAGAACATTTTAATAATAATATCATACCATTAGTGTACTTGGTTGGGTGAATAGGAGGATGGGCTTTGTCACTCTTGTTTCCTTGTCGTGGCGTGGGCCCTCCGCTATCCAGTATGCCCTGAGCGAATCCACCCCAGTTGGGGTCTCCAGTCTGATGTCCCACCAGCGTCGCCAAGTTCATTTCTTTGGGAAACTCATTAGTTTCAGTACGCGGGTAACTGATCAAACCCTGCGTGTACAGTTTTTCAGCAATTCGCATTGTCTCTTTTGCGTTTATCTTCAGTTTCCTTGATGCTAACTTTTCTAATTCCTTGAAATATAAAATGGTCAGCATGTAGTGTTAAGCTCTTTGTGACTAAGACCAATAATAGAGCGGCATTTTATTTTTGTGAAGTATAATGTTGAAACATTTAAATAACAGTTTTTTAATACGCAATGAAAACTTATCTATACATACAGGGTATATCAAGACTGCTACCGAAAACGAAGCCGGGTGGTAGTTTAAGCGACTTCAGACACAATGCAACAGAAAAAGTTGCAAAAAAAAGCGACAATTTTTTTTTGTAATTTTTTTCCTATTGCCATATTTTGGTGGTAAATACATTTTTTCCTAAAATAATAGTGTATACCCTTTAATTTATAAATACTCTAAGATATAAGAGAGTTTAAATTATTATTTTAGCAAAATCTATGGATTTACCACCCAAAAATGACGATATTTAAAAAATCATAAAAAATAATTGTCGCGTTTCTAAGCGAAATTTTTAATTGCATTGTGTTTGTAGCCACTAAAACTACCACCCGGCTTCGTTTTCGGTAGCAGTCTTGAGATACCCGGTATACCTAAATAAAATTGAAGTGTCTGTTTTAAAAGTGAAAATTAAAAGAAATGTCCAACTACATATCGTTATATACACGGATACCTGTGCCGAAAATGATAATTTAATTTTTTTTGTCTGTCTGTTTGTTCCGGCTAATCTCTGAAATGGCTGGACCGATTTTGACGGGACTTTTTTTCTCAGGTAGCTAATATAACAAGGAGTAACTTAGGTACATTTATTTTAGAAAAAATATTTTATTTTAGAAAAATAAAGTAATGTTGCAATGCCCGCGCGCAGCTCACGCGCATGCCACCACTGGGCCGTTACGTCGGGTGCCTCCCACCACTTCTCCCACCAACGAATCAATATCACATTTACAAAACATTGTATATAAAGAAATTTTTCAATAAAGCTAATACATGTGTAACGAGAGTTTACCGCCGCTCGCTAAGAGATGGCGCCACCGTAGAATTAGATCGCGGTATGGTTTCGTTACAAATGTTCATAATAAAAATAAAAATGCAAAAACCAAAAAAAAACTAAATATACTAATTAACTAATGACTTTTTTGTTAAATTCCACGCGGACGAAGTCGCGGGCACAGCTAGTAGATAATATGGATCAATGGAAAATAAACTTTCAGTACTTAAAATAGCATATTTTTTCAATTAAAATTAAAGATAAGCACAGTTCTTCAAACTATAAAACCATAGGATAGATTAACTTACCACTGTATCTAACGGCAGGGGCCTCCATTTAGATTTTGGCTTAGTTTTCACGTCACGCACTGTCGCTCGAGGACTTTCTAAACAGATATCGTGTAAAACTTGACACGCTTCCTCGTCGAAAAGTCGCACTCGCTCCCATGCGAACTCAACGCTCAAGTTATTCAAAGTGTGATTGACTGAAAATAAAATAAAAAAAGCTAAGATGACAAACAAGATGAGAACAAAACAATTAGTACCAGTAAATATTTAATAAAAAAAGTTTAGTAATATTTTATAAAATAAAATAATAAATAAATAAATATCATAAATTAATCTTAAATAAGTAATGGTTTTAATGATAAAAAACTTGTTAAATAAAATCAGATGTTTTCTTACTAATAAAATAATATAAAAATAAACAAACCTTTCAACTTCCAAAATGTTTCTGAAACAAAATTCTCTACAGCTCTATACCTTTCAACTACAAAACCTAGTGTAGGAAACTGACAGGATCCATAACTTATTAAACTATCTGCTAATTTGCTCGGAAATACTCTTTGCAGTCTCAGAGTTTGAAATCTGGTAAATGCAGCTCCTACAGAAAAGAATGACACATGTTACGATATTATGTTATAAAATATAATACAAGTTTATTTATGTGTGTAGTTGACAGAATATTTTGTTATTATTTTTTCGTAAGGTGAAACCAAACATATTTGATTAAGTTTAGAAAACTGTATAGGCCTGATAATTAGATGAAGATTTCAATTTTTTTTTACCTACCTATTCGTAAATCAAGTTCTTGTCGCACATCTACCGCATCACTGATATTCTTGTTAGGCCTCTCCAAGTTTTGCAGTGCTCTTCTTACAGATATGGATGTAATCTCTGAGAACTTAGCACGGTAAATTTCAAGGTTTCCTTTGACAGCAGTGCACACTTCTATGATTTCAAATCCAATGTTTTCTCCTTCTCTATCACAATCTGTCCAAATTATAAGGCCATTGCAACTTCGGACTTCTCTTTCCAAGGTAGCCTAAAGAGAGACCAACATGAAGTTAGAAGAATATTACACATTTGCTGAATTAAGACCAAAATATTTCATTGTTTTGTTAAAACTTCCACTTTCCAAATTTTTTACCAACTTGTAACATACCCTTCTGTATCAGCCCATATACGTCCCACTGCAGGGCACGGGCCTACTCTACAATCGTAAGTACGATGGAGAGTGGTTACGCCATATAGTCCACCACGCTGGCCTAGTGCGGGTTGGCGGACTTACATACCATAGAATTTTTATAAATCGCTATGGTATGCAGGTTTCCTCATGATGTTTTCCTTCACTGTTTTAGGACGTGGTGATTGACTATCAATACACACATGGCTTCGAAAAGTCAGAGGTGTGCCCTGGGATTCAAACCCGCGACCACCGTGAACATGTTGGCAGTCGCGTCAAGTCCGTTTACCAACAGGCCACCACGCACTTCCCAAACATACCCTTAGTACTTCAGTAATATATCATATACATACAAATAATGCAAATTAAATAATACTTTTTAGTAATGAAGGAAGTTAATAGATAGCAATATTATTAAATAATACAAGTTATTAATTATGGATAGATGCACTTAATAAACATATTGTTTTTTCCTAGCTTATACTATCCTACAAAAATATCTTAGCTCCTCCCCCTCTCTAATAATAGATTGTATTTAAAAAAAAATAATTATCCAACTCACTTTTATCTTCTGAAAGTCCTGTGGGCAGTATTTGATGACTTCTGCACTGAACAAAGCCACAGGATCACAAGCTTTCCAACTTTTGTGTGAGTGAGCAAAATCCAAGGCCAGGAGATGACCTGACACAGAAGTCATTACCATCTGAGCCTGTCGACCCATCACTTCCGCATCAAACTCATATATCTTATTGAATTTTGATAGCCCTTCACGCTGTAAATTATTGAGATTGATTGTTGATTAATGTCAAGAAATAAAATAGACACCAAATTAATACTGAATTATAAATACCTACATCATATTGTTATGTTCTAACTTCTACCATAGTAAAATTAAAAACTGGAATTGTTTTACTTTTTACATTGTGTGTTCAATTAACTTAAGCTGTACTTATAGCAAATGGTATTTACTTGATTCAAGTTATTGTAAGATTAAAAATATGATGGTTCATTGATTAATTATTATTATTCAGTCTAACATTTTATTTATATTTATTTATGAAATAAATAAATGCAAACTTACAGCAAAAACAAACATTACAGTTTTTTAATTGTTGGTATTTTTGTATTCCATTCAGGTAATTTATATTTGACTGGGTATATAATAGATAATATTATATATAAGAGGGTATAAACCCTGAATTGTGTTATATTTCTCAAGTATCAAGCAATAAAGCGAAGTACTCACCCGCCTTGAAGTGCCTCTTGATAGATGTAAAGCAATGTTTTTCGCAGCATCGTTTTTCTCGGCAACATTTAAATACTTCATTGTATCAGATTTATATCGTTCTGGGGTTAAAATGTAATATTTATTCTTGATAAATGTGTAAACACATCTACGGTTAACATTATAAGCACCTCGCAATATTAAATTCATTTTATATTATTCCTTATCATCATCATCCTGACGCAGTAGAAGTCTACTTTTAAACGACGACTTGGTGTGGATCCAAGGCAATCCCTGGGATGCAGAATTGCAGACTTCTAATAAATCCTTTGGTTGTGGTGGACTGGGAAACTTCACGGAAATTCGATTTCCAGCTGTGGGATTTGAGAATAAACAAGTTTTATGGATATTAGAGTAATAATACTACTTACGACTAGTACATAAACATAATATTTCTAAAAACATTAAAATAAGAAAACCGCCAAAACAACATTCTCTCATCTCTGCCTAGAGATGTTAAAAATAATCGATTTTTAATTTAATCGATTATTATTTTCTTATAATCGATTTTTAAAATACTGTTAATCGATTTTTTATAAAACGATTATATAAATTATCCATAAAAATCGATTTTTATCAACAGAATCTATGCGACGTATGAAAAAACTCGAAGTAAGTTTGTACTGTTCAATATTATTATCATGTTATGATTGAGTTATGACGTAGCCGGTAGCATCTCTATTTAATCTGTCATCTGTGGAGCTTCTCACATATGAGAGACCTACCACCAATATTCGTTTTAGTATTCGTTTTATATTTTAGTTTTTGAGACCATAACGGAGTCGTTAAGTTTGTTATAAGTATTTTATTTCATTACTAGTCAAATGTAAAATAGGAGTGGACATTGGTGACAATAATTACTTCTAATATTTTCATTGTTTAAACTTAAAGATTAACAAAAGATAATAATATGTTTTATATTTTTGTTTTTGAGATTACAGACAACGCAGACGTTTATTTCTTGAAGAATTTTATTTTAAAACTAGTCACATGTAAAATTATCATCATCATATCACCCTTTTGCTGTCCACTGTTGAACGTAGGCCTAAATATGAAATAGTACTGGTTATTTATGGCATTTTTTTTTAAATTTGATTAATATTTTAGTTTTTGAGACAATAAAGTTTTTATTTTATTGCGATGCTCATCATTTCATTTTTATTAAATAAATGATTAATTGTACTGGAACTTAGTATCAATAAATAAACTTGGTTTCCTCATTCCTTACCTTGAAAGTTTAAAGGAACATTCACTTTGATTTTTAGTTTTGAATCTGATATTATTTTTATTCATATCAATTTATTTGATTTTTATTTGAATAAATTGTTAATATGAAAATGAGAATTATAATTGGAATATAAAAACCATTTAGATTCTTGAAATAATGGAAAAAAAATCGATTTTTTTCGCAAAAATCGATTATTTTTCTATTATAATCGATTTTTAACGAATCGATTAATATTGAATAAAGAAAAATCTATTTTAATTTAATCGATTTTTTTCCATTAACCTCACATCTCTATCTCTGCCATAGTTGACAATTGACATTGACATTAGACGTTTTTTTCTTCATTCTCCATTAAAATGAGAAGGCAAAGGGTTCTGGTCCGTACAGCCTCATTCTTTATAATTGACATTTGATAATAAATTGTGTTGTTTTTACTATTTATCCCAATGATTATAGATAACAAGGCCAAAATTATACATTCTATGAATTCTTGTAAAATGTAAATAAAATATATATATAATTGTTGTGACAATGGAGATGGGCCAGAAATGTATGGGCCTTGGGCCGTTTGTAGTACATTACACCAAATTTACTTAGTGAAATTGGCATTCGATTTCTGTATGAAATACTATTATACGTTACATATTAGCTTTATACAATAATAAATACCAAGCCAAGAACACCAACACTAAAAGGGGACAATATGGCGTCTGAAACGGCATGTTTGACAACCGATGTCAAAACTTGACATTTATGAAATATGAAGTCGTAATTCGTTTTCCTATAAATCAAATATTATTTTTAGTTAGACATGGGTAACTCAGCGAAAATCCTTGCGTTAACTCAGTAACTCAGGCGCAATTAACTGCGCTGGCTCACTGAGTTAACTCAAAATTGCGCCATGGCGCAACAAAATGAAAACGCTTGTCGCCGAGTGAGCAACGAAATGCGTTATGTGCGTCATCTGCGCGGCGCGGCGCACACGGCATGCCATGCTCACAACTCACAAGTCTGTTTATTAGTTTGTGGCAATGATGTGCCAACTCGGGATAAACCCGACTCGAGTTCCAGAATTCGACTTGGAAGGAAGAAACTGAGTGTTGAACTTTGTAGGTAGGATTGAATTAGATAGGTTTTTATAGTTTTTACTGGTATGAGACTGTACTGTTATGTGTGTCTCATATGTAAGAGGCCGCGATGAATCTGTTACTTTAAAATTTAAAGCAAAATGATGAAATTTCGTACGTAGCTGATACCCTGATATATTGCATAGGATACTATGTATCCCGAAAATGTAATGTTCCCATAAATATGCATATTTGCTAGTGCTACTCTTTCGTACCAACTTGTGTTCGCCTACCGCGATTTTCAAACTCGAGTTAGAAAGAATTTAATTCAACTTAGTAAATCCGAAATCGAGTTGACTGTTGTATAACTCCTTTTTGCGCCAACACATTTTGAACAAGTGAGTTAACACATCCGGCGCAGTGAACTGAGTTGGCGCAATTGCGCGGCGTAGCGCAGTGTTACACATCTCTATTTTTAGTCGTCTGTGCTATAAATTACTGTACTCTATATAACTCGTATCCCTCTTATTAATAAACTCGGAATAGCGAGGATTTAACGATAAGCCAAGGCTTTAAACAAATTTTGTATTAATAAACATGGCGTAACCTAATCTTTCTGTCTAAAGTTTTTTCCGACGAGCTGTCACGTCTCAATATCGAAGCAAAATTTGTGTCAAATTGACTTTAACCCAAGGCTTACGCGTGGAATGTGCAAAACTGTATTAATAAACACGAAATAAGGAGGGGCTAAACCAATATAAGCCTAATTTTTGACTTAAAGTTATACCGCCGAGACACATGGTTTAAGGAATGAAATGAATTTTCATTTTTAGAAGAATAGTCATTTTTAACTTAATTAGCATATAAATGTTTGTCTGTACAGATTAAGGATTGTTTTGATTTGATACATAGCATGTTGTTTTACGAGTTCATAATTTTACTTTAACAAATTTTTACTCTTCTTTGTAAAAAACACGAAAAATATACAAATTCTTTATATTGAGGCAAATGGATATATCATTATCATCATTTATTTATTTATTTATTTATTCTTAACTGCACATAAAGAGGACAACATTAACATATAATATAAAATAAAAAGTACAGAAGGCGGTCTTATCGCTCTAGGCGATTTCTTACAGACAACCTTTGGATGGATACGAGATAAGGAGAAGAAGAGAGGGGCAGTCTAGGAAATAAAGGAAACAAGCTCCAGTAAAATAAGAATTATAGACGAATTATTTATAATTAATATTAAATATAATATATATTCATATATATATACACACATATACACATACATACATACATACATACATACACACATACATACACATATACAACTATGATTATGCATAAACACTTATAAATACTATAAATTGCCTGTAGGCTTATTTTCTATATGTAGAAACTATACTTCTCGGTCTGTAGATTTAGAGAGAGAGATAGTAGTCTTTCACCATTTTTTTAAACGATACCAGTGTTTGAGCCTGCCTTACTATAGTTGGTAACTCGTTCCACAGTCGTACAGCTTGGACTGCAAACGACTTATCTGTGAAAGTTGTAGTGTGCAACGGCATTCTCAGTTTCAGATTCTCCGATGACCTCAAGGACTTAGAATGAGATTTATGAAGAAATACAAAACGTTCTTTGAGATATGAAGGGGTGAGAGGATTAAATAAGATATTGTACAGAAGAGATAGAATATCAGCCACAGGAAGTCCACTGCTGTACATAGGCCAAGGACCTCCACAATTACCTGTTGGAAGCGGCCTACATCCAGCGACTTCCTGCAACTTTAGCCAGGTCGTCCGTCCACCTTGTTGGCGGGCGTCTGACATTTCGGTTGCCTGTACGTGGCCTCCACTTTAGAACCTTTCGGCCCCAACGGCCATTGGTTCTACGCGCCATATGCGGCCCACTGCCACTTCCACTTATTTAATGGATATATACCTACTTATTAATATGTCGTTATATTTAAAAATCGTTTAATAAAGCAATTAATAATTAATGCAATTTTCAGTAGAATATTTGCTTGTGAAATTATTCGTAAAATATATCAATTAGCCCCGTGATCTCTACTCGCCCCGTTTAACGGTGTATTAAACTTTTTCTATGCGGGGCCATTGTACTTTCTGTTTCGTCGATCGCATACATTCATTCAACAGTGGTCACTGGTTTCATATGCAGTCGACGAGTTCCTATGTCATATTATTTTGAGAATAAAACTTGTGAATATTACAGAATTTTATTACTTTATTGACAGCCTCCGTGGCGCAGTTGGTTATACGCTGCCTGTAAAACGAGAGGCCACGGGTTCGATCCCCGCACCGAGAGAAATGTTTGTGCGGCCCACAAATATTTCTTCCGGGTCTGGGTGTTTGTGAGACCGAAAGTCTCTCGTAGTTCCTGATACCCACGACATAAGACTCGATCTTAGTGTGGGGTCTCAGGACTATGTATGAGACTGTTGGGTGTTATTTATTTACTTTACATCACAGCTTTACATTGACCTGTCTCGCTTTCCTTACATAAAATTGATGTTATTTTAAGATTGCACTTTCAAATTAGTAGTCTTGGATGGTCGCAGAAAAATTGTGTTCAGCTACTTGCTCGGTGCATACTCCTTCAGCACCGTGAGAAATAATTGTGGAAATAATTAATTAACAAATACTCAAATTTACTTTATAGCAACTGACGAATAAATAAAAGGAAAGTAACAATATTTTCAGTAAAAATGTAAACGAAGTAACAAATAATATCTATTTAATTGTACTTGTACACATTGATTAATTTGCTTATAGAATTAACTACCTAACAAATCAAAAATATATTCATAAGAAGATTCAAGATAATAAGAGCCGAACATGTGGGTAGAAACATGTGGTGTAACTAATAAAATACCACACAAAGTTACGAAAAACTTTTCAACTTGTAAAATCGTGTTTGAAAATGTTTTGAAACCCAATCTTGATGGACGTCAAATTTATAAATAATGTATGACAAATGTCACATTTGATGTAACTGCAAGTACAACGCATCTACAATAAGTTAGCGTGTGGAGACATTAGGAACTACAAGTGAAAAGATAAAAATATCTGTTAAGTTATTGTTTGCCTTATGGTTTCGTGATATAACAACGAACATAAAAAACTCGTGATCTATGATAATATGTCCCATGTTATATAATGTCAAAAGAGAAAAACTATTATTAGTTATTACTTTCCACAACAGCGCTCTCGGGAGACAGTGCTCCGTGACGATCTATACCAATCTTTAAAATCGACCGGTCATTTAGTTCATTCTTTTTACTTTTAAGATCAGTGAGTTGCCATAACACACACTATAACCTCGGCATAAGGTTGGTGTCTTTAGGCCGAAGTAATAACGCGTTTACTTACGCGTTTATTAATAACGTCTTCCTACCTCCTACTTCCTCGGCTTAACTATTCCAAGTCTTGTTTGAAGTAAGAGTGGATTAGGCATTATTGACATGCGAAATACGATAAAGAAAGCTAAAACGGCAATAAAACTTTTTTGATTCAACAATTTTACACATGTTATAAAATTACCGAAACCTATTAAAATGTAGGCTTCATTTTAATATGTATTTTTACTCATTATAGATAAAAAATCAGTTAAGGATCTAGCTCATATCAGTATCAGAATCAGTATCAGCCCATATACGTCCCACTGCAGGGCACGGGCCTCCTCTACAATCAAGAATACGATTGAGAGTGGTTAGGCCATATAGTCCACCACGCTGGCCTAGTGCATGTTGGCGGACTTACATACCATAGAAATTCTTATAAATCGCTATGGTATGCAGGTTTCCTCACGATGTTTTCCTTCACCGTTTTTTTTACCTTTTTCATTTTTTCTAGCTCATATATTTGCTCATTATATGCCTACTACGAACAACTGTTCTCGACGACTTGCTTGCTACTGAGAAACATGCGAGTGTGGAGTTAATGCAAGTTCTCGCGTTCTTAGTTTCTTTGTCTCGAGCCAAAAATCCAACACAAATCGGAGAACAAGGCGAGAACCAGCGAAAAATATGTAAAGATATGAAGCGTGTGTACATAATCTATTTAGTATTCTGTTATCAGCCCATGTACGTCCCACTGCAGGACACGGGCCTTCTACAATCGAGAGTACGATTGAGAGTAGTAAGGCCATATAGTCCACCACGCTGGCCTAGTGCGGGTTGGCGGACTTTACATACCATAGAAATCGCTATGCTATGCAGGTTTCCTTACGATATTTTCCTTCAGCGTTTTATTGCTTGGTGATTATGACCATCAATACACACATGACTCCGAAAAGTCAGAAGTGAGCTCTGGGATTCGGACCCGCGACCACCGCGAATATGTTGGCTGTCACATCTAGTCCGTTTACCAACAGGCCACTACACACTTTTTTTCTATTTTATATTTGTTTTTTCTATTTTATAATAATCTTCCATACGTGACTATTGTGTCTATTTGCATATTCATATATTGCATTTTTTATAATTCGTCACCTTGCATATACTGATATATAATAAATATCATATGATGATAAGTGTGTAAATAAAACATGCATAAATTACAAGAAATTTTATTTAATTGACCTTCCAAATAAACATATCATATTAAGATAAAAAATATATAATTAAATGATCAAAAAAACAATAATATGTGAATTCTAGAAACAAACTAACAATTATTACTTTTTATCAATAATCTTAATGCATAATATGCAGATTTGTTCCAAGTGAACTAGAATAGAATTAAAAACAAAAAAGGAAAAAAGGAAAGTAGTACAAGTGTATTTACTTTACTGGTAGTAGGTCTCTCATATGTGAAAGGTCGTCTGGGTAGGTACCACCACAATGTCTATTTCTTCCGCCAAACAGGAGTGTAAATGCACTATTGTGTTTCGGTGGGACATTGTAGCCAGAGTAACTACTGGACATATTGAAACCTAACATCTTGTCTCTGGATGGCGAGCGCTGCGGAATGCCAAGAACTGCTTTGTAATTCAAGGTGTTGTTTGATTTTACCGCTGGTCATGAGCGGTCGTATCGCTTACTATCAGGTCAACGGCATGCCGATCTCGCCATTCATAGCAATAAAAAAACTGAAAATTTGGAGGAAATTGATAAGTTATTAAGATATAATGAATGACTTGGTAGTCATTTCTCGTGATTTTTTTAAATTTCAATATTTTTCTATCAAATAATGCACTTTTCTTTCTTGGATGGCCATACAAATTTTATACTCCGCTTGATCCATGATCTCCCTCCGTCTCTCATTTTCTTCGGCTTATAATTTTTTGCTATAGTTGGCCATGGTGTTTATACAGTCATTGCTCTGGAAGTATTAAATAGTGTCACCATTATAGTCATCATTTATTTTTACAGTTGATTTCATCATCATCATCATCATATCAGCCACAGGAAGTCCACTGCTGAACATAGGCCTCCCCCAATGATCTCCACAATGACCTGTTGGAAGCGGCCTGCATCCAGCGACTTCCTGCGACCTTAGTCAGATCGTCCGTCCACCTTGTAGGCGGGCGTCCAACACTTCGCTTGCCTGTACGTGGCCTCCACTCGAGAACCTTTCGGCCCCAACGGCCATCGGTTCTACGAGCTATGTGCCCGGCCCACTGCCACTTCAACTTGCCAATCCTATGGGCTATGTCGGTAACCTTGGTTCTCCTACGGATCTCCTCATTTCTGATTCGATCTCGTAGGGAAACACCGAGCATAGCCCGCTCCATGGCTCGTTGAGTGACTTTGAGCCTTTTAATGAGGCCCACAGTGAGAGGCCACGTCTCGGTGCCGTATGTCATCACTGGTAACACACAACTATCGAAGACTTTCGATTTTAGGCACTGAGGTATTTTGGACGAGAAGACGTCGCGAAGTTTCCCGAACGCTGCCCAACCGAGTTGGATTCGACGATTGACCTCTCTCTCGAAGTTGGACCTGCCTAACCGGACCACTTGTCCTAAATAGACATATTCGTCTACAACTTCGAGAGTCGAGCCCCCAACTCCAATGGGGGTGGGCACAACATGGATATTCGACATGATCTTCGTTTTATCCATGTTCATTTTAAGACCCACCTGTTGGGAAACTCGATTAAGGTCTTCGAGCATAGTGCTAAGGTCTTCCAGCGATTCTGCCAAGACTACAATATCGTCGGCAAATCGAAGGTTACAGTTGATTTATCAGGTAATAATTCAAAATTCAGCGGAACAGTTATTTCTAACCCTTCGTTTTAAATGCCTGTCTTTAGTAAGTTACATTCACAAAGCATTCTCCGTTGTGATTATTAATATATTTTTGAAGAAGTTTAATAGCGAAGAAAACATATGCCTCCATTACATCAAATGAATCATTAAAGATTGAATCCATTCTCAAATTACAGAATTCAACATCTTGTAATATATTTTTTTTTAATTTTCATGAAAATATGACACATTCTAAAATTCTGCTGCATAAATGATAAATTGATGATTATTAAATTAATAAATTACTTTTCCAGATTTAGTATGAGTCCTTGATTGTTTGTCTTTTTTATGTTCATCTGTAAAATTGAAATAAAAAGAGAATAATATGTATTTAGTCTTAACATTCATCTTTTATGTATACACATAAAAGATGTGAAATTTGTGTATACGTTTTTTGGTAACATTTCTCCCATATTTTATGTTACTATGTTGATTTGTGAAGTCTGCAATTTAAAATTATATTAACTTATGGTAACAATATTTCACGTGCAACGCGTTTTTGCTTTACTGATAAAAAAAAATATGAAAGCAACTTACGCTTGCCTGCATAGTTTCCAAATCTAATAGTATGTTAATATTATATTTTGTTATTTTGGGATCCTGAAATGGAGAAGATAATAATAATATGTCATAAATATGCATTTGATACTCAAGAGATTTATATTATTTCAAATCATTAGCAATTCATCTGTAATTGAAATGGGGAAATCTCACTCACAGTTTCAACTGTACTTGTTGGTGGAGTAGTCATGTACATGTGCAAAGAAATGTATACTAGAAAAGTGTTTAATGTGCGTGTTTCTTACATGTGAACAAAATACAGTCATGAAAATTGTTGATTCTCCACGGCCATCAGTCTTGTTGAACTTTCTCCTAAATGCACTCATATTCTTCCGTGCATTCATTTTTAATAGTTTCCATTTTGTTTTTAATTGATTTACAGTTTGTGGACGTGCATTTAATTGATTAAACCTGCATAATAATTATTATTTACTACTTACACGGCAAGTGATTGAAACGCTGAAAGAAACCAAGCAAGCTTTTACTTTTCATGCAAATCCTCCCAAGCTTTAGTTTTTGGTTTATGCGAGTTAGTGTCCAAAGATTCATTTTCAACGATTGGCGCATACATATGTTTTAAGCAACAAACGAAAAAATTGCTGGAAGAATAATAAACATGCCATTAAGTACTATAAGGAACTGACAAATAAAATACTAAATTATTGCAACATGTTGATTTGCTTACGTTTTCTTCTTAATTCCAGTTAATGGAACGAGTACGATTTTTTGTATTTGAATCATTTCCAATGAAAGAAAATATAAAATCACTAATCTTTAAAAATACGTATAAGATTGACAAATCCGCTTTTTATTTGTCAAATACATTTGTTTACGTTCAAGTCCAGTCTTTAAGATTGACTCGGTTATTTCCAATGATGTTTTAATAAAGATGACGCATATCCATATGTCGTGACGTTCAAAAACTGTACTGCTATGCATATACATACTCATTTGTTAATACTTTATGACAATTTTAGTGAATGAAACAGATTATACAGAAAGTACGAGACGAAAAGAGATAGCATTGCGCTATCCAAACATAGAATCAAAGCGGTAAAGACAGAAGGGTGACGATAAATAAAACTACCTATTTGGTTTTATAAGTATATAATATATTAACTTTGAGGTTGCTACATGAGTCTACATGTGGTACGCCATCCTGTAACAAATATATTTTTATTTGCTTACAAACTTGAAAAAATAAAAATAAATTGATTACCATTTTTTATATTAGTTTATGGTAAGCAGGCACTGAAAAATCGATTTCTTAATAATATTATTATTTGTTGTATTGATGACAAGTGATATGACCGCTCGTGGACATAAGCGAAACCAAGACACCTTTAATTACAAAGCAATGCTTGGCTTTCACTATGCTCGCCATCCCGAGACATAAGATCTTAAGTATAAGTACAGCGATTACTCGGGCGAGAATGTCCTTTGAACCGGAACATAACATGGCATTTAAATTGCCGTGTGGCGGGGGAAATAGACATTGCGATGGTACCTACACATGGCGGTAACGTATGAGCGCCCTGCCACTGGTAAACAACCGATGGTGCAGGTTTTTTGGGTGGATATATATTTTTTCGTAGGTGTATATTTTTATTCATAATTAAATGTGCTAAACCAATATTAATCAGTTTTAAAGTAACCAGTTACGATACCCTCTTTTTGTCCGAGTTGTGCTTAGTGCATATCCATTTACGTCTCAAAAGCTCATCACGTGGAAATCTGGAAATATTCAATGATATATGTAAATAATATAATATAGTCATTCAAAATATATGGGGAAGCTAATGTATTTTGTAATATTCGTGGTTGGATTAAGTTATTTATTATGAAAATATTTCATAACAAATAACTTAATCGTTTTAAATATGATTGAATTAGAAACCAGTGGCGTAGCTAGGGGGGGGGGCGGCAAGGGCGGTCCGCCCCGGGTGTCACCCCAACAGGGGTGACACCCGAGCCCAACTTTGACCATCAGTTATAGTTCTTTCTACTTCTACCTATAAAAATCAAAAATTTGTGGCAGAGACCATAACCGCTACTAATAAAATAATCTAGGTACCTAAGTACAGTATTGTACCACAAGCATAATAAATTGATACCTATATAAATACAAATAATGTACCCACCTTAGACTAAGGAATAACTAGAAGAGCAATAAAAACTTCATATAGTAGTACTCCTTACTCGTGAGCCATTTTGTCATTAAGGGATTTCGTGGGTTCAAAAAATCGTTTTTTTTTTGGCTTTTTAATTTCTACAACATCTCAAAAATATTATCCTAAATTTTCAAGTCGGTCCGAATAATAGTTTCATTCATCTGAGGTGCACGTTGCACTGTGCGTTGCACACTGTCAATCGATCAGGGATTCCCCTAAAATTTAATACTCCGTTCGCGTACAAGAAGCTTATACCCAAATGGAGATTGCATTCCGTATATAAAAGTGAAGCACAAAAATTTGACCTTAAATGACGTCGCTGTTATCTTCTATCCTTTTCTATCGAGTGACAATGAATGAACATAATGTAATTTTCATTCATTGTCACTCTAAAGAAAAGGATAGAAGATAACAGCGACGTCATTCAAGGTCAAATTTTTGTGCTTCAGTGTTTTATACGGAATGCAATCTCCATTTGGGTATAAGCTTCTTGTTCGCGTATAACCAACGCTACTTAGGGGATTCCCTCGATATAGAGCTCGTCACTTGTATTGTGGATTAGACAAATTCTTTTGTTTTCGACCGCATTCATTTCAATATTCTTTTGCGTGAACGTGTGAACGTCTAGTGCAAAGTGTTTTTTAATTATTAGATATTATAAACGACAATTTTCGTATCTTATATTTATAATAAATAAACCTAGTTAATAGTCGATTCTTGAAGAAAATAAACAAGGTAAGTGAAGTATTTTTTATTAAAGGTGATACTAACTTTTTTAATTCGTTTAGTATCTAGTAGCAGTATCTTAGATTATTTTGATCTACAAGTTTTACGATCATACTTTAGAGACTTAAGGTAATAATGTTTATTAATTATTAATATACTTATTAATATACTTATTTATTATTATTTTCTGATCCAAACGGATTATATTAAGTTTAGATTAATGATAAAAAGTAGGTAATTATAATCATACATCTTCACGTACATTGATTCGGCTCCGAGATGAGTAGCTCGAGCACTACCACGAGTATTTATACGGATATCACCTAAGGATATCACAATTAACGGTGGAGTATTTAACTAGTATTTTCTAAAAATACCTACTTAAATACATATTTACACCCAGATGCAGGATTGTTAATTTATATAAATATATATTTCACAAAGCTAGTTACGTAACGTGTACCTAGGTGTTTATTTACCGTTACAATTTGTTTATAAAATCAACGTATCACTTACAAACAAAAAATATTTTTTAGGATACCCAGAACGAAATATGCCTCGGGGAATTCATACTTCGAAAAGACAAAGCGGGTTTCAACAGAGAAAAGCCAAAAAGGCTAAAATGGATCAAATTCAGAGCATGTCTGGATCTCTTTTCAAATATGTCACAAAAGCAGATAGCGGCCAAGGTTCAATTAAAGTACCCGAGTCTCCTGTTGACGAAAGTAATGATTCACATCTTGAAGACTTACATTCAGATAGCAACAGCGACAATACAGAATCATTGAAGACAACCCATTTCCTCGACGGAACCAAATCAAATAATGACAACGACACCGTTAATGCTACTTTTGGAGACAGCATTAGCTTCGAAGAATCTGTGCAACACTTGAGGGATATTTCACATTGGAGTTTACTGGTTCCCAATAATGTTCGCATTGACATAATAAAAAGGGCAGTGAACATTTCCAGAACAAAGAAGGACCGTTCCCTACTGTATCTCGTCATGGTTCAAAGATTAAAGGAGATTCTCGTCATCTTTCACAGGAATGGTTTTATAAAGAGATGCCTAGTGGTGAAAAAATTCTACGATCATGGATGGTATTTTCTCCTATATCAAATAATCTGTACTGTTTTTGCTGCCGTTTATTTGCTGTCAGTAACATACAAAGAACATTTACAACTGGATTTCAGAAATGGTGGAAACTAAATCCTAAAGTATTGGACCATGAAACTTCATGTGAACATTTAGAAAATTTCGAAAATTGGAAAACTTTGGAAATGAGATTAAAATCTCACACCACAATAGATGACGCAACCTTGCAATTAATGAATACGGAAAAACAGAAGTGGAAAAATCTGTTATCTAGATTATTTGATATAACTTTGTTTTTGGCGAAACAAAACCTAGCATTTCGTGGACATGATGAAACCCAAGGGTCATCCAATAAAGGTAATTTCTTAGAACTAGTTAAGCTGCTTTCAAAGTATGATGTTGTACTTAAAGAACATATATTATATTTGGAGCAGGAAAAATCACATAAAGTAACATATTTATCGCCCGAAATACAAAATGAGTTCATAAATGTTTTAGCTAATCACGTTAAATGTCAGCTTGTCAACGAAATTAAACTGGCCAAATATTTCGGAATTATGTTTGATAGCACACCTGACGTTTCACATGTCGATCAAATGTCTGAAGTAATTCGTTATGTAAAAATTAATAATAAAAAAGTAGAAGTCAAAGAAGTATTCTTAGGATTTTTTCCCTTGCATGGAAAAAAAGCAGCTGATTTAAGCGCTGAAATACTAAAGAAGCTTGAAAACGATGGCTTAGATATTATGATGTGTCGTTCTCAAGGTTATGATAATGCTGCAGTTATGAGTGGTATACACGGGGGAGTGCAAGCTATTATAAAAGAAAAAAACAATAAAGCAATTTTTATTGGTTGCATTGATCATTCAATTAATTTATGCGGCCAGCATTCGTTCGCACAAAATGTGACTTGTGTTACATTTTTCGGAGCAGTGGAGACAATATTTAACTTTTTTTCAACCTCCACAAGCCGCTGGGAGGTGCTCCTCAATCACAGCAAAGCATCTGTTAAAAGACTTTCAACAACGCGCTGGAGTGCTCATTATGGTGCAGTAAAAGTATTGACTGAAAATTTTGATGGAATAATATCTGCAATTGAGGAACTATGTGACCAAGACGTAAATTTAGAAACAAGAGGTGGTGCACAAAATCTTATCCCTGCTGTGTGCAATTTCTCATTTCTTTGTTTTCTTTTCTTCTGGAATGATGTGCTAAGGGAAGTGAACTATGCTCAGATTGCATTACAAAGCAAAGGATTATGTGTTGATGAAATAATCATAAAACTAGAAGCACTTCGTCTATTCATTGGAGAGAAACGGTTGCATCTAGCAGAAGAGGCAATAGATTTTGCTGTACGAAAATCGGAAGAATACAACATTTCGATGGAACGACGAATTCGTCGCAAGAAGCGCATGCCCGGTGAGTTAGCATCGTCCACAGATGCTGGACTAACACTTAGAGCGGAACTTCAAAAGGACATGTTAGAATGTCTTGACAGATTCAATATTGAACTCGAAACAAGAGTAAAGTCCATTAAAGACGTAGTTTCATTATTTGAGGTTGTACAGTCGAAGACTTTGCTTTCGGCAAACACTGAACAGTTAAAATTTGCAATATCAAAATTTACTAACCTTTACGATGAAGTATCAGAAACAGAACTACTTTTAGAAATACCAAGATTGAGAAGACATATAAAAGCGGCTAATATTACTGTCTCTAATTGGGTGACACTGGACTATTTAAAATTCATTGTGGAATGGGATTTTACAGAATCTCTTCCGAATCTAACGGTCGCACTAAAGTTATTTATAACAATATGTGCATCAGTTGCTTCATGTGAGAGAAGTTTCAGCAAATTGAAATTAATAAAAAATTACTTGCGGTCTACAATGACTGAAACCAGATTAAATAATCTTGGTATTTTAACAATAGAACATGAAGCAACACAAAATATAAATTTTGAAGACGTGATTTCGGAGTTCGCAAGTGTCAAAGCTAGAAGGAAGAAATTTTAATTTTGGCATACTGTTTTACATAATATACTACTATTTGTAATACTCTTATTTTAATAAAACGTAAACGATTATTACTTTTTATTTTATACATTGTGTTTGAGTTTTGGGGTGACACCTACAAAATCCGCCCCGGGTGCCACCTATGCTAGCTACGCCGCTGTTAGAAATAAATATACAATTATCCAAATACATTCAAACTGTCATCGTCAAATTTCTGTATGATCGGTTTCGCTTCTGACTTGTTAATCTATGACGTACGCTTTTTGTCCCTATCGCACTTAACAATCTTTGTATTAGGCGATCCTTCTTACACAATTGAAGGCGGTGTTTGCTAATTTAAAATAAAAATTAAATTTTGTGTGGTTTTTATATACTTACGTATGGTGTGTAGGTCCCATTTAGTTTCATATTTTTGCACCATTGTTTTAACACTCTTAAAACACACAATTCGACACTTTAGATAATATTTTCGAAATAAATTATGTTGACAGCACTGAGGTCTTCCCTCTGTCACCGTTGCTATGCGACTAGATGAAATTACACCAATTGCCCGAATTTGAACGCCTCACTTTTGAAGTGCTAGTGCGATATCTACGTCGTATTTGTATAATATATCATTGGTTATTTCGTTCATTCTTTTACTTTTAAAATCAGAGGGTTGCCATAACAGGATTGTCATGTTAAGCCAAAGCTCATCCGTGTTTATTAATAAAGTCGTTATTACCTCGCTATCCATTGGGAATAACTAACCGAGTTTAAGGTTTGACGTAACCGTGGAAGACGCAATTTTTATTAATAAGGCGGTATATGTTTTTACGTCAACGGAATTAGTATCATACTTTATTGATCATCTTATATAATATAACATAATGTCTATACAATAAATTGCAACAAGTCTGTCAGAATCTCGTCATGTTTATATATTTATGTATCAGCCCATATACGTCCCACTGCAGGGCACGGGCCTACTCTACAATCAATAATACGATTGAGAGTGATTAGGCCATATAGTCCACCACGCTGGCCTAGTGCGGGTTGACGGACTTACATACCATATAAATTCTTATGAATCGCTATGGTAAGCAGGTTTCCTCACGATGTTTTCCTTCACCGTTTTAGTGCGTGGTAATTGACTATCAATACACACATGACTCCGAAAAGTCAGAGGTGTTCCCTATGTGCATATGAATAAATAATCATTTTATTATTAGGCATATGCACTTAATAAGCTCTTAGTTATTATAGTCCATACAAATGAATACGCTATAAAAATGGAATCGAATCTGATAGCAGCCATGTTTATTTCTATACCTTAATGTCTAGTAAAAGAACACACTAGCAATCATTTCTGTACAAGCTAACATTTCAAACATTATATTTAGTCTACCCCTAGAAGTCTAATATACTTTAGTATATCTAATATACTTTAGTAATCTACTTCTGCATACTTAAAAATAATATCCTAAGGTTTAAGATATTATTTTTCAAATAATGTATTTGACATTAATTCTAACTGGTTATTTCTGAGCACACATAAGAAAAAAGTAGGATTAATTGATGAAAGAAAACTAAAATCAAACAAAACTTAAGGACAATAAAGTACAACCAGATCTTGCTTTATATTTTTTATTTATATTCGCCTAAAAATAATCTCCAGTCAAAACATCTAGGAACAATGCTGGTGCTCCTATATTGTACTATTGGTAGCCCAACCTAAAGGCTAAATACCACAGTATAATCATGGTATGAGTACAGCAACCCACTGTCCAGTATCCAGCCATGTTCCTTTCAACATGAAGCACTTGTGGGTGTTAAGTATGTCCAAAAGAATCGAGATTGATACAATCTTTTTACGGCGGAGTTGGAATAAAATCTTGCTCATTGTCTACAGCTTGATTTATTTGCAGCCAGCAGTTTGTACAGATAATTGCTTGTCCTGATAACTAAAACAAAATAAAAAAGATTTAATATTGAAGATATCGAAGAATTATGATAAATAAATAACTCTTTGCAGTCACATGTGTATGTTCTCAGGTCTTCTTCTTTAAACAATAGCGTTGATTAATTGGCATAAAACATACATTTCCCAAATTAATGAAGAAAATAGAATACTTACTTCTTGTTCTGCCATTTCAGCAATAAAACGTTTTGAAATACTCTACAAGAGAGTGAATTGGCAGCCCATGTAGTTACTAAGATTCTGTTGAATGATAGAATCCATTTCAATTTTTGATTGCAGAAGTGCAATTCAACCATTTCACAACAATTGCAGAAGTGCAATTCAAGCAAAGCGCCACTTTTGATGTGCTGAAAAGCGGAATTGTGGGTTAGAAGAGAAATATGAACATAGAAAAACATAACAGTATTACTTACATGTGGCATTCAAAATAATAAATAATATGTTTACTCACCAAAATACGAACTAGTAATTGCGTTTAAACGTCAAGATATATCATCTGCGAGAATCAGAATCCATAAAACAAAGCCAGGTATACAGAGAAGCAAATTGGAAGCAAATACACATTTGCGAAATGTATGCGAATAATAAAAAAATAATACGAATTATGGCCACAGACGTAGACAGATAACACAGAGTTTTGCAATTGCTGTCAAGTTAAACATTTTCGTTCTTAAACTAAAATCATGTAACATAAATAAAATAATAAAAGTGACTTCTTTAACTACATAATATATCGTCTTTTAAAAAGCGAAGAATATGGAAAAAGAAATATAGACAATAATTATAATTTGTTAAAAATAAGACATATTCAAGTTAAAGATAATGGGTTCGCGCATTTTTGAACGAAATGACAATTAGGCATCATGGAGGACAGATTATAGAGGAAAATATTGCTTCTGTACTAAAACAATCACATTTTTGTATAAAGCCCCCTGTTGTCCAAGAAATCTAAATGTATTTTATTTGAATTCCACATTTTTTTTAGAATTTGTATTAGACGTACACAAAACGGCCCAAGATAGCACATCTCCTTTAATTACATTGGACATTATTATCATTACTACTATTGGACTATACTGTTTCCATTCGTTTATTTTATTTTTGACAGTTCACGCCTATAAAGTACGACATTACAGTAGAACAATATTTTGAAATAAAGTAGATACTTTCTTGACGGGTAACGCCCACTTAGAGTTGTGCCATTCGTAACGAATGACCACAGATAACAAAAACGATTTTGAATAGAATCAATCAATCGGAATCATTTGAAATAAAATTACATTAAAATGCTAATGAAAACAGTTAAACGTAATATAGTACCCAATATTAGGATCGAATGTATTTGCTGCAAATTAATTAATATGAATAAAGGTATACGTATTGAAGTGACTTTTAATAAGAGTTTAATTTAAAATAATTACAATGATTACAACGAAAATAAATGTTTAGTACCTACTTGTAATAAACAGTTAAACCATGTTGGAATTCATAGTACTTTAAGGATTAAATAATTAAAACAACTAAAAGGTAATTTGTTAATATTTTTATTTATAAACAATCGTCTGTTTCGTCGGAATCGGCTTCGTCGTCACTCGTATCCCCAGTAACACTAATTATTAATGAGTGCATGGGTAAGTTGTCAAATGCGACATCGCGATCCAATCAGACATTATTTCTTTCTTCGTCTTATCTACGACACTCGCCCAGTTATGAGGCGTCACATTTTCACACGCATTTTTAAGCAACTCCAGCATTTTGTTTGCGGTGAAAGGAGGAGTTGTATTTATTCTCGCAGCATATCCTTTCACTTGCGCCCATATTAGCTCTATGGCATTATACTGGCAATGATATGGAGGAATTCTAAGGACGGTGTGCCCATGTTCTGCAGCCATTTCATCTATAACGTATCGTTTAGGCTGCTTCCTCATTTTTAATATTTTAAGTAACTCTACTTTTAATAGGGACTCGTCCACCTCCTCGCCATTGTTACGGAGCCAGTTTATTATTTCTTTTTTTTTACTGGCTTGCGTTGGCATTTTGTTAATTTGCCGAGAGTGATAGGACGCATTATCTATAAATATTGTTGATGGCTGTTCGAGTGACAATAACATTTCCCGAAACCATTTTTCATATACTTCGGAATTCATTTCTTCGTGGTAATCCCCTGTTTTCTTTGATTTAAAAGCTAACATAGCATCTTGCACAAATCCTTTTGCGGTTCCTGCATGACAAATTATAATTCTTTCACCTTTTCCCATTGGCACTGCGGTCGAGGAGCTAGCAGTGTTGTCAGTCCAAGTTTTTGATACCGTGTGATTCGCATTGAGCCAAGTTTCATCGGTGAAAACAACATTCGACCAGTCTTCTATTTTTTTAGCTTGTCTTAAAAATTCGCATCGATACAAAGCAACATCATTGCGTTCCATCAATATTTTTCTTTTGCCACATTTTTTGTATTGGAATCCAATCCTATTCAATACCTTCGCCAAAGAAGACTTTTGACCACGGAACAAGCCACTAGTTTTCAGAGATTGTACTAGGTTATGTAAAGTAGGAATCTCTTTTCTTTGGTAATAATCGTATATATGACGACGAATAGCATCACCATCAAAACTGTCAATTGGTTAGGTGTAGATGGCTTGTTTTGTTCCATGCCACTACTGCCGTAGCCTTCTTTAATTATTTTTGAAACTGTTGGAGCAGTAATACCTAATGCTGCTGAAACACGGTCTCTGATTTGAGTCACTGGTATAAGAGGTCCACCATTACGGCTTTCCCTTTCAAAGTACTCATGAAGTCGCAACACAAACTCCCTTGTTTGTCCTTTAAGCACCTTTCCTTTAGGCATTTTGAAAGTGATGAAGGCAGGTACGATGTTCTCAATTCAACCAAATGTAGGATTTCACGGGTAAAACAATACGGAGGAATATAAATACTCAACTCGACGTATGAAAAATGTGAATTAAAATTCAGCGAACGGAAAACACTAGCACGGGCGCGGGTGTCTCGTTGTGAGTGACCACAAAATGGCGGCGCGCGTCACCTGTCTGCCCAGTGTTGCCGTTTCACAATTTGTTTTTAACAACATTACTATTGCCGACGGAAGTGATAAGAATATTAACTTAACATGAGTAAATGGTTTATTTTAATATAATTATTAAATCAAGTAACTTAAATATCCCTGAAGTTTTATAAAACAATGCATGGAGCAAAAAATAAATATGTATTAAATCGATTAAAACTTGTTCAAAAATAAAATCGTTTGTTATAAAAAATTGATTCGATAACGCATCAGGCCATCACTATTGGATTCAGTACTCGATGTGTCAAAAATAAAATAAACGAATGGAAACAGTATACTAGTATAAATGTACATTGTATAAATTATGAAAGAATATTTTAATGAAAGCGTTGGAGATATTTTTTTACTTTCATTTCTAGTTCCTAATTTCACCACTTGTCAATTTATGTTAGTTGCGCTGTATGTCTCAGACGTTTTTTGTTTTTGAAGGTCATGCCCTCGAATTTCGACCGACAGTGTGCACACAACAAAAGAATCTATTGTTCAGATCACACTTCACAGTTCAGATCGCTGTAAGACGCGTTGCTCTAGTATTTATGGCCGCTTCTTTATTCTATGCGTAAGACAAAAACCTACAGTTTGTTTTCAGCATAACATTGATATCGATGGTTTTAGTGATGTGTAATTTTCGGATTCGGTTCGATTTCGTGAAAGCGAATAGCGAAAGCGGTAAGCGAATGGTGGCGAACCATGGACGTAATGTGGCGAACAGACTTGTCAAAATTGTCAAAATAAAATTTCACTTTGAAAGCGTTGAAAGTTGACGTTTCCCTCCTGTTAGTATTCTGTGCATTTCCCTTATTTACTATTTCTTTGTTGTGTTAATGCGCTTCGTCATTATTAAGGATAACTCTAATAATCCATATGAGTATTAAGACAATGATACAGTCGCGCACGGTCGCGTTCAAACAATTAAATTTTTCAAGAATGTGTTTTGTGGTAAATTGTCTTAAAAGGCTTAAAAGTTCCCAGCAATGGCTGAGCCGCCAAAGAGTAGACCCTTATGTTGAAAAGGCGAAGATATATAATTACAGGTGTGTTTTATATTTTTCTGTTATTAATCTTGTTGCATATAAAATCATAGAAGTAAAAGAAATTAGTATGCTTGCATTGATATATCAACGATTCTTTTTCGGAATTCTATCGTAGAATTGATTTCTTAGGATTATAACGGTAGAAATGAATGAATACTAATTAATTTATTATTTCAGATGTCGCAGTGCATTTAAATTAATCGAAATGAATGAGAAAACTAATATACTCAGACCTGGTTTAACTGTGATCGACCTAGGGGCTTCACCTGGTTCATGGACTCAAGTGGCAGTGCAGAAAACGAACGCTGATGGAGCAGATCCTACCAAACCTAAAGGAACAGTATTGTCTATTGACAAATTACAAATATTCCCAATTGAGGTAACTGCTTCATAAATTGGTACTGATATAAATTCTTCTTTTTTTGTTAAAATTGGCAGTAGACTTTGGTAGTCTTAAAAATAATGCTATTTAAAAAAAAGGTGGAATAGTTTTGAGTATAGCATAGAATTACAGATGCTCTTAATTCAACATGGTAGCTTCCAACAATAGAAAACCCTGTTGCATTGAAAAATTATTTCTCCTTACTAAGATATAGAATCAATTAAGATATATTAGTTGTCATAAATAATTTTGAAACATTTATGTCTAGGTATGATATTTATAAAGACAAATTCTTTTGATGTTTAATGACCATTCAATAAGCTAATAGATAGTGATAATTATCTTGCTAAAGAGACAATAGAGTAACATATTTAATGATTAAATAATGGACATATTTGAGTAGATCATTCTGGTATGAGTGCACTTTACAACTTGTTTGTGCAAAATTATATACTTACCCTCTTTATTGTTGGCAAAGAAACATTTTTTCCTTAGTTTTATTGTTTAACACATTGATTGTCGTGCCAATACAAAGAATTGGCACATGCAACTTGATTGTTTACCTGGCATGTGCTCAAAATATCTATAAAACTATCAGAGTTGATGTATAAAAGAAAGTTTTTTCTGTGAAACAGTTATAACATTATATTCTAATTGTATATCATTTTAAAAATAATTTAATTTTGGTGTTATTTTATACATATTTTATTTTTTAGGGAGCAACGATAATGAGCAATGTTGATTTTTCTACAATTGAAGCACATGATAAAGTTGTTGCATCTCTGGATGGAAAAAAGGTAGACTTAGTGTTGTCAGATATGGCACCCAGTGCAACTGGTGTTAAAGAACTTGACAAAGACAGAATCATAGGCCTCTGTTATATGGCACTTAGATTTGCTGCTCTAGTTACCAAAATGGATGGTAGTCTACTCTTCAAAGTATGGGATGGCAAGGAGGTGCCAATTTTAGAAATGGATTTGTCCAGATTTTACAAAAATATAAAGATTTTAAAACCAAATGCTAGTCGATCTGATTCATCAGAAAAGTTTATTTTAGCAAGGGGTTTTAAAGGTATTCAAAGGCCATTAGAAAATGGAAGATGGGGTTAATAATTAAATATGCATTAGTTTATTAGAATATTTTCATAAGCAGATAAGTTAAACAATTAGTCAATTGGAAGTATTTTTATCTGTTAGATAATTGTATTGAGTTTATATGTATAAGGTATAAACAATGTATATATCCTAGAAATAATTTTAAGACTTGTTTTAATAAAAGATTTTATTTTTGCATCAGCATGTAATATTTGTTGCTTAATAATATAGCTACTCAACAATCTTCAAGTAAAATATCCTTGTATTCTGACATTTTTTGGATAATTTACTTTAATTTCAATAATTCCAAAGCAGAATTAGTTCATATTTTCTGTCTTAAAAATTATTGTTTGTACATATAGAAATTCTGTTTTAAACATAAATATTATAAAAATATATCACAATAATAATTTATTATGCACCAGTGATCTAAGCAAAACATTGCCTAGTATGCTAAATGGACGTAAAATTATAACAAACTTCTTGTTAGGCAATCTCTTTGTGAAAGCATAATTGAACATTAGCAAGCAGTCCATTTATGTGGTAAATATGTAGTAGGAGGTACCATTTACGCCCAGTTACTTGCTACTCTAATTCTTAAACTATGTATTAAAACATTTTTGTGCATAATTTACAACCCAAAGAACCTAAGTAATTTAATTAAAAATAATTTGTGCATTTTCATTAAACATTATAATACATTTGGTTGATAATTACTTGCTATGAATACCATTGATTTTCTGTCCTTCCCATTCTTCCGATGGTTATGCGTCTATCTACTAAATTCTACAGTACTACAATTGTGTTAAAAAATATTAGACACAAAAACCTGGGAGTATAACAACATAAATAGCATTTTAGGCAGTAGTGGCTGTAAATCGAAAACAAGTCACTGTATACCAATGTTCCACCAGCTTCCTAATGCACTAATTTTTGCACTATCTAAGACATAAATATCTGGTTGATATTAATCATTTTAATTGAGATGTGGCAGTGTTAATGGCGTTCAAGAGCAGATCCAGGGGGAGGTCATGGGGGTCATGACCTCCTGGACCCTCTCCTGGGCTGACTCCAGATTGACATAATTAAAGTATTATCTTGTTGATAAAATTTATAAGCTCAATTAATTCTTTGTATGTCGATAAACTTTAAACTTTTACTTTAAAAGTGTTGATAAATCACGACTGTAACAAAATTTAAAAAGCCAAAATTGGATTCAGACCCAGTATGACATGAACTATATAACCCCACCCTCGGACTAAAATGTGACATGAAGTATATGACACCCCCCTGGCATAAAAGCTGGATGCGGCCTTGATGGCGTTAGACCTTAGGCGATAACTTGTGTGCCATTTTTTCCACACATCTAAGGGTTTTTGGTAAGAAAAACTCAATGTGGCATAGACATAAATACATATATGAACTGGGCGAAAAGCACGTACGTTAAGTGTTCTAACGTAATTGGCGCGCGCTCCAGTGCGTCTCTAGTAGTGTTGCTAAAATTGTCGTCACCCGCAACAATTTTAAAAATGATATTATCACTTATACGAAATCTTTGAAATTAAGTTAATTTAATATCTATTTAAGCGCGTTTTATACTGTAAATTTTGAATCTCCAAATGTACTGAAGGACGTATCCACTATCCTTACTTATTAAATCAATACAATGTGGCAGCTTTTAAATAAATAAACCCAACAGTCACATACATAGTCCTGACCCCTTACTAAGATCGAGTCTTGTGTCGTGGGTATCAGAAACTACGAGAGACTTTTCGGTCTCACAAACACCCAGACCCGAAACAAATACTTGTGGTTCAAACATTTCTCTCAGTGCGGGGATCGAACCCGCGGCATCTCGTTCCACAGGCGGCGTTTAACCGACTGCGCCACGGAGGCTGTCAATTTTGATTGAATATTTCTAAGGAATTTAGGGTGTATTTTGACCGTAGATAACATTAGCGTTAACACTGATGGAACAGTAGCATTATTTCAAAGTGTTAATATAGCCGTGAAGCGCGGTTCAGACAAAGTGCGTGCGCGTGCCGTGCGACAGTTTGTTGAGTTGCGCGGCGGAGAGCAGGCTGGAGTGCGCGGCGTGGTCGAGCAGTAGCAGCCGCTCGCCGCGCTCGTCGGCCGCGCCGCCCCGCGCGCACCGCCCGCCGCCAGTCTCCAGCGCGAAACTACTCACCGCGCAGATCGCGTAGATGAATGTCAACACGAATAGACCACAACCGAAATCTGAAATATTTTAAAAGAAGAATGCCCTATTTTACTATGACGAAGATTTTTGTACTTCGATGAAACCTACTTTTTGCGTAGGGAAATATATATTTTCAATAAATAAGTATAAACAGAGAGAGAATCTGGGAGAAAATGACTTAAAATCGTATAAAATATTTTATTTTGTTTTCGGCTCTGTTAACAAAATGTAAAATGTGATGATAATAACTTTATTTTATAAAAATCTATCGCCTGGGATGAAACAGGAAAATGTTTAAGGAGAAACCATAAGAAATGCTTTATGAATTCTAAACAATATTCTTCTTTCACCACCGAATTCAGTTACAGAAAGTTCAGTGCTGAACTGAGGCCTCCTCCAAAAGTTCCACTGGCACCTATTGACAGCGGCCATCATCATGTGCAACCCAAAGGGTCAGTCCAGATTGAAGGTGGACGTCCAAAGCTAGGTCCACTCGTAGTTAAATAACGTGCAAAGCATATTTAGATAGTCAATTTCAAATTCAACATTGATATACCTAAACGTAAATATATATATTTTTAGTATGCGTAATCGAAATGATTTCTATGTGCATTATCAAGGATTGGAAGAAGAGGTAACACTTCAGAATTACCTTACGTCGAGTCTCTGCAAGAAAATAATTTCACCCTATCAATAACAATACGAGAAATGAAAGGATCAGTACCATAGATGAGGAAATGATGGAGTAACGTTTATAAATATTCCAAATACTGACGGTAAAGATTATGTCCGCCGAAGAGATTGACGACGCAGGGGTATCCGTCGCCGATGACGATCGCAATGATGAGCAACACGACTCCGATGCAGGCCGCCATTATCCACGGCAGCATGTACTCGCGCTTGTACTTCACTGCGCCGTGCAGCAGCGAGATGCAGCACAAAAGGTACAAGGCCGTCAGCATCGTGCTCGAATACAGAAACACTACTGTCACTGGAAAATTCAACACAAATGCATTTTTTAAAGCTAAGGTTAAGCCTTTCGGTAGGTACATTTGGAGTTTCAAAAAGGCTACCGTGAAAATCACGTTACAATAAATATTTAATTCATTTAGGTAATAGATTGCGTCTAAACAGTGTTTGTGTGATTGAATTTATATAATAATATAAGCAAGAATATTCATAAACGTTGCAAGCCAAGACTTTACATCTTGGTCTTTGGCTAGCCCTAATTTCAGTAGACATGTACTGGAGCGCGCGCACCACTTACGTAGGAACACTACGCACTTTCCACCTTGTCCATATATTTATGCCAATGGCCAAATTTTAATATTTCAACTGCATGTAATGAGTTTATAGACGTAGAGCTTTGCTTGATATCGAACTGCTGGCTGCTTTGGGTTATTATTTGGTAACAGAGTACATGTATCCAGTTTCCTATAATTTAAGGACATCCTAAACTTTTGCAAGTGTGAAATGAGGTGGAAAGAATTATCCTCGAAAAATTCTCGTGTGGATGAAATTATTATTCCAAACATTATGCAGTTCTCTTCACGCTTATATTTTCCGACAAACCCCTTCGTTACTTGGAAGTGCTAATGTTGGGGCTCGTGCTGATTGAATCTGATATTATCAAACCCTAAAATCACTGACACTTTTAAGGGCACAAAACCCACAATCACTGCTAGATTTAAGGGCACTTAACAAATCTGCGGATAAAAAACTTTAATGAGTTGTATTGAAGGAATAGACATATATATACCTGTAGCGAGATGTTGGGCTTTAGCGAAATTCCGTTGATTGTTAGTGCTCACTTCCCCTAAGTGAAAAGAAACTTGTTGTCCATAAACCACTTCGTAGAGTCCTCGTCTCTCGGCATCGTCTTCCATATCATTGCGCAGCATAGTTAGCATGTCATCCACATGTGAAACTCCCACCAGTAATATAATTAGAATAAATGAAGATAATGCCTGCGGATAATTTCATTGAATCAGCTCACTTGCATATTTTAGTAGCAAAGATATTGCGTATCACATCGGCGGTACTTACGATTTGATGGACGGCAATGAGAATTGTGCCTTGTCTTAAATTGAAAACGTACAAAAAATTATTTAGGCGAATCATCATTTTGTGTGATAGATTACATTGCTTGGTTCTATCGAACATTTGAATCACTATACTGCTAAAGTATGACCAGTATGAATTGCACACATTGTTTGAACACAGGCCAGAATGGAACGCGGTACGTAGCAGCGCGCATGTTTTTCTCTATTGATTTATTTTTACTAGCCCTGCGTAAGGCGCATGGTTCTATTTGGTTTGTTTTGGTAAAGCTTCGTTTCCGATGTTACCATTTTGTAGTAAAGGAGTGTGAATAAAAATATGATAATAATTATAAATTAGTTTAATTTCACAACTTACTATAATGTGTAGTAATAAAGTTATGACTGTATCGACCTAACCCAAACTTTTAGGTGGCATTAGTTGTATTTGGATTATGCGCTAACTGTAAACTAAAAATTGATCACAATACACAATATGGAAATTAACGCGTAACACAATATTTACAAATATATTAACTATTGGTAATAAATATATATGTTAAATTCATACCAAGACGCCAAAATGTAAATAATCATTGGTTAATACGGATAACATAATGAAACGTAATTAAGATACTGTCGAGTTTCGAGAGTCGTACATGAGAAGTGAGATAGTGAGCGAGAGACAAATGATGATGATGGTTATCATTACCATGAATAATAAACGTCAGTTCAGTTATTTTCTAGGGACGGAATGAACCAAATTAATGCTATTGACATGATTTCTGTAAGTCACAATGTTGAGTGCTGATAACGTATTGTGTCAATGCGATGACGGTATCCAACAGAAAAATTAAATGCAGCGTACACTATGTATATTCCATCACATGCTAAAACATACACAACCATATAGAAAATATACATTATATCAGATGTGCGAGCTACTTTCTCTACCCTAAACGATAACTTATTGTAAATAATATATATCTGAAAATAGCCAATACTTTAAGACAATTTAGACTGAACTTTTGGTATGCAATGAGCTCATTGAATAATTACAAATATAGCCAAAGTATTTACACGTTACAAGAACTTACCAACTAAATTTCACCTTATAATAGTGGACAATAAGTGATTGTACAATTTCAAAGCAACATATCAAGACCGATGCATATCTACGGGTGCAAAATAAAATTTCTCTTAAATATGCAAGGGTTAAGCAAAAAAAACATTTTGTAAATTTTCTTAGAATGAGTACCTATATGCAAATAATAAATAATCGGTTAATTATACTTAAATCGTAAGAAAATTTGGAATAATACATGAAGAGAATAGGGATTTTCAAGTTTTCAAGATGCCAGAAGTGGTTTCATAGGCACTCTCCTTGTGTTACTAAAGATGACACTAGGCACAATACCGGGTATCTCAAGACTGCTACCGAAAACGAAGCCGGGTGGTAGTTTTAGTGACTACAAACACAAAGCAACTAAAAATTTCGCAAAGAAACGCGACAGTTATTTTTTATGATTTTTTAAACATCGTCGTTTTTTGGTGGTAAATCCCTAGTTTTAGCTAAAATAATAATTTAAACTCTTTTATACCTTAGATTATTTATAAATAAAAGGGTATACACTGTTGTTTTAGGAAAAAATGCATTTACCACCCAAATATGGTCAAAGGAAAAAAATAACAAAAAAAAAATTGTCGCTTTTTTTGCCACTTTTTCTGTTGCATTGTGTCTGAAGTCGCTTAAACTACCACCCGGCTTCGTTTTCGGTAGCAGTCTTGATATACCCTGTATAATAATAATGTTTATTAGTACAAAGTAAAATTTCGTACAATTAAAAAAGGCGACTGAGACGCCAGTCGCAACGCCACGAAATATTGACAATCATAATATTATAATTAAATAACACTTAATTCACATCATATCAGTTAAGTAACAATACCTTAATCTATTCTAATTGCTAGTCACAAATCCGTTGTCAGTTACAGCCTGTATTTTGTGTTAGGATAATTCAGTACTTGGGCAGTTATACAGCTAGTGAATAGCTATGCTCAAATCAATCCTTACAATGCTAATTAATATCGAGGAACGCCGTACTGTCTGCAACATACGGAATAATATTATAATGGCAGTTTTAACATTTGTCGGTACTGTAGGAATTATTTGTTGGTGTCTTTCGTTTACAATAAGTTTTTAAGCAAGCAATATAATGGAGAATATAATTTATAAACACATTCGAACTGATTACTTGTTTTACATATCTAAAACGTTACGAAGGACTATTAGTATTTAAAAATAGCATTACAATATTTATACTTTATTTTACAATTTACAAATTTCCAATTCATTTCGAGTCAGTGCAGTGCCGTATACTCTGGCACATTGGTCGGGCGCCGTCAGTTTAGTCACACTATATGTAAACACATTTTTATACTACATGAAAACCTATGTGGTTTTGTCAAATTAGTCAAATTCGGGAAAACTGTCTAGACTTTAAAATGATTATTAATACTTCAGATAAGGAAGAATAGCCATGAGGTGATTGTCTATTTGATTCCATACAATAGTTTATGTCAGAATAGAACTGAAACAGGATGATACAAGAGGCAACTATTTGTAATCATAAATGGCAATTATATTTCGAACGCCCACATGTAATACACAAAAACTTTATTGTCGATACTAATTTTGTGTACATTATTTTCCATTACCTCCCAGCTTACGAAACATTATATATTAATACTGAACGGATTTACAAAATTCGGTTCATGTTCGATTGTAGATACTGTAAGCTTTCGATAAAGTAATAAAAAAATAATGTAGCGTATTATCGGGAATATAGTTTAGTGTGAGGGAGGGGGTATTATCGTATCCCCTTCCAGCCGTACTGTCGATTGTGTAGGAAGGCCTTGCCGTGAGACGTAATGGGGCTGATTTAACATATCAGATTCGTAACATAAAAAAAATTATTCTTACGGAAGATACATCTAGAAGACAGATTTATACATATTTCTGCCTTTCATGCGTCATTAAGTCTTTTAATAACGGGTCGATAAGTCATTTTGAGCCAAAATATTAAAAGCCAAAATCCATTTTTTTTTTGATTAAGTCACTAATTCTATGGCGATATAATAGTTTTGAATACAGCAGATGGTAATGTAGTTAGTTCAAGCGATGTAGGTCAATTAAATTATAAAGTTGCGATATCATAGTATAGAATACAGCAGATGGTAATGTCGGTTCACGCGATGGCGCAGGAGTTGCGCCCGGTGCAGTTGAGGCGCGCGTGGTGCGGGTGGCGGGCGGCGCGGGCGCGCGCGCGGCCCGGCGCGGCGGAGATCGCGTACGACTTGAGGTGCGACTTGAGCGGCGCGGGCAGCGGCAGCCGCTCCAGCCCGTACACGGACGTGCGCGCCACTATCGCGCGGCAACACAACTCCTGCAGGCTCAGCACTGCACACACACACCATATATTATATCACTATCATTGAGGTTTTTGGCATTGAGGTATTAAGGTGACATCACACTATAGTATTCCGTCCAAGAAGCTTATACCCAAATGGAGATTGCATTCCGTATATAAAAGTGAAGCACAAAAATTTGACCTTGAATGACGTTGCTGTTGCCTGCTATCCTTTTCTTTAGAGTGACAATGAATGAAAATGACGTTTTGTTTTGTTTATACGGAATGCAATCTCCATTTGGGTATAAGCTTCTTGATTCCGTCTTACACACAGAGTAAAGAAGCGGCCATAAATACTGAACAAACGCGTCTTAGAGCGATCTGAATAATGGACTCTTTTGTTGTGTGCACATTATAAATCTAAGGTCTAGGCTCAAGACGTGACCACAGACTACATAGAAAGAACCTTGTGTGTTCCATTGTCCTGATTGGCCAGTTGTCCGCTTATTTACCGCTCTTTACTCTATGCGTAAGACGAAATAATATAGTATGATTTCACCTTTATACTAGAGCGGACATCGGGAACAAAATCTCTGCGTATGGTGCGTGCGCATGGGTACACACTGAAGCGAGAGGGAAGATAATGTTACTTCGTAGGCGTGACAGACACAGAAAAAGAATGTACCCTTCATTTTGTTTGCAGTGTCCCCTATAGTATATTATCTCAATGATTTTTGGTATTATTTTGCATCAACATTTCTGTCAAAACATTACTTAAGTAGCAATTTTTTTGATACTGTGATTTGATAATTCATTATAACACAAAAAAGTGTAAAATATTTCTATCGCTTGTCATGTAAATAAATAATTTCATACATCTCCAATCTTCGTAATTGAACATTGCTTATAATCAATACAATATTTTCATTATAGATAACAATGAGCTTGGTTAGCTGTGACTTATGACATCTTTACCTATCTTTACATTCATGCAGACGAGAGGATACCTGTATCCTTACTTTCAATAATCTGTATCTGTATTAGACCATATACATCCCACTGTAGGGGGCACATGCCTCCTCTACAATCGAGGGTACCATTTAGATTGGTTAGGCCATATAGTCCACCACGCTGGGCCAATGCAGTTTGGCGGACTTTACATATCATAGAAATTCTTATAAATCGCTTTGGTATGCAGGTTTCCTCACGATGTTTGCTTTCACCATTTTATTTTTAATACTAATAATTACCTTTGTTGCTTCGCCAGAGCCTTTCCATGCCGTTCCTGTGCAGCGCCATGCGGGACAGCTCGCAGAAACTTTCTCGTATATTGAAGTCGCACAATGGACTGACTTCGAAGAACGCCATGTGATTTTTCGCCGCATACAATTCCGCATCACGTTCTAGAACTTGCCGTTTGAAGGCGAGGTGCAAGCGGTTTCCGACTAATACTTTAGGTACTCCTGGAGCATGCTGAAACAAAATTTCAATATTTGGTTTTTAAAATCCAATATAATAATAAAAAAATAAACACCCAACAGGCACATACATAGTCTTGACCCTACACTAAGATCGAGTCATGTATCGTGGGTAGCAGGGACTACGAGAGACTTTTCGGTCTCACAAATACCCTGTGGTTCACACAAATATTTGTTTTGGCACGGGGATCGAACTCACGGCCTCCCGTTTCATAGTGGGCTTCTAACCAACTGCGCCACTGTCTAATATTCGTTATTTATCCTTGTTACACTAAAACAATTGACTGTCTGGAATGCAATGACTTATAATAATAAATACAACTTAGAAAGATAAAGGATGCATCACCTTTTCTACTTCTTCAAGCCACCTGTCAATACTGTCAAAAGACCACTTGTTAGTGATATCGTATACAAGTAGGATGCCCTGCGCACCCCTTGAGTAGGATCGGATGATGGTGCAAAATCTCCCTTGTCCTGAAGTATCCCACAATTGGAGTTTCACTCTTTTGCCGTCCAACAAAATTGTTGTCGTTTTGTAAGCTGCAAAGTAAAAAATCTGTGTTTTAAATTTCAAACTAGTACACAACAAATATAAAATATAACAATACATTATAACAAATTCCTTCAAAACAACAAATATCACATACCACTGCCACTACAAAATGGCGAATCGGCAGAGCCGTCCTCTAAATCTTGCAGGATCTCCTGTTTGCCAACATCAGAGTCGCCGACAAGGAGCACTTTTAACAGGTAGTCATATGATTTGGGAGCAGTAGGGGGCCGACCTGATGAAAAAAATATATACAATGTCAACTGTTCACTTAATAAATAATATTACTTATTAAACATTAACAGCGTTATTCATAGACAGTTTATAAATTTTGTTTATCAAATTTTCATCTTTACCAAACTGAATGCAAAAGGGACAAAACATTAATTGATAACTGAAATATGTTTATAAACTGTCTATGATTATGGCCGTACATATTAAATACTCAAGGGATGTAAAATACAGATTAAGTTTATCACTTAATTTTCCGTGGACAAGCTGTCTATCTATGAATTATAATAATGTTCAAGTAATATGTATAACTTGCACTTTAGATGACAATTTAAAGTAACATAGTTAATGGAGTCACCAGTTTTTTCTTACAATGAATATGACATCAGATAGTGGATTATAATACAATTGTAGAAATTTTAAGTTGAATCAACCAGACATTACAAACATGTTAATGATTTATTAGGAATATTTATGTTGATGTAATGTATGAATTTATGATTGCCCTGTGTTATGGGGGTGCCAGAATTCTACCATGGTATCCTCTGCCCATCGTAAGAGGCAACCTAAAGGGGTAATTGAGAGGTACACTCAGTAAAAACTCAGTATGATGGCATATGTACTGCTAGGGACCCAGCTCGGCCACAATATCTGGATTCATACCGGGCTGGAAGGCCCAAGACACTGACATACCCCCTTCGGCCTCCCCCGGGGTATCGAAAGGTAAACTTAATAGCTTTTTCTCTTGAATTAAAAAAGTATGAATTTATGTCCAGTGACTTGCTTAATGCAAAAATATTGCTACAATGGAAGACTTAACTATATGCATGTCTTTACAGAAATTCTTGGGATAGGAATATGTTTTTGAATTGTGTGGTGGCCTGTTAGTAAACAGACCAGAGGTAGCTGCCAATATGTTCATGCTGGCCACAGGTTCAGATCACAGGGCACACCTCTGACTTTTCAGAATCATGCATGTATTGATAGTCAATCACCAGGCATTATAACGGTGAAGAAAACATAATGAGGAAACCTGCATAACATATAAAGAAGTTCTATGGTATATAAACTCTGCCAACCCGCACGAAGCCAGCATGGGGGACTTTACAGTGTTCCTCTCTCAATCATACCCTAGATTGAAGTGGAGATCCGTACTCTGCAGTGGGATGTATACAAAACAGTACAGTACTGGCCTATGTTTAGATTATACCAGTGGTTGAAGATGGTGATAGAAAATTTGTGCACGTTTTTCAAGACTTCATAATATCTTAAGAGTTGCGAATATCTAGAAAATTAAAGACACTTTGTTTCAAGTCATTAGATCACTCAGTTTCCATTCCAAATATTTGTAGAACAGATAAATAATTCAAATATTTTAAACAAATTTTAAAATGAATTCTTTGATATTGTAAATTTAATGTTTTTATTGTTAAGACAATTTATTGTTTTTAGGTGTTTTCTCCATCATGGTAAAATACCCTAATAAAGTATTATGACATACTTTTATGCCACATTGGAAATGCAATCAGTATAAAAAATATTTATATTTATATTGAGTTGTATCACACAACTAGAAACTGAGTCACTGTAACAACTAAAACATAATAGAATTTCCCAATACAGTTAGACACAGCCCACAGGTGATGTCATGTGTCAATTGTTTTAGTCAGATTCATTATTCACATGCAAATATTTACCAATAAATATTATGGTAAAAATATAGACTGGTGCTGTACAAACACAGAAGTAAATAGTGCATAAACAATAATGATGAGGTTTGCAGTGTTTATAATTTTTTTTATAGTTATTGCAATGTATAAATAAAGCAGTTGTAGTTTATTGTTTGTGTTGTTGCAAAACAATGAAACAAAAGTAAACAAACAAAGGTAAACCATGTTGATATTCAAAGAATATGCTATACATTTTTTACATTATAACTTCAGCTGTTGTATACAAATTCCAAAGTATTTCATGTATAATCAATGAAAATTTAATAAAAGAATAGTTATTTGAGGTTTAAAGCATACTTCTGCATAGTTAGTTTAAGTTATAACTTTTAACAGAATAAATTTGAGGTACGTAAATACATTTCCGTGAAAGTTTTCGAGTTTACCTGTCCTATGATGGTGGGATCTTGGCAATGTGGTGCTCCCATTTTGTGCGACCTGTCCAGTCGCTTGTTGTGGCGCTGCCCCTGTTCCAGACGAAGGGAACATAGTCATGATGAACACGAGAACTCTCGCCTGATCTCCAGGTGGTATTTACCACACGCAAAAGCGAACATACTACTGCCGAATGTCAGTCTCCAGAGTAATCCATCAATTCACTGTTTCTTAACTCCTTAACATCCCACGAATAAAAATCTTACTAAATAGTCTATCACAACAAGAATTATTCCACTTTTTCTTCAATCTGCCAACCAAAATAACATACGTTTGCGCACGCAAGGTCGGTTAGTTTTTAATGTTTTCACATAACAACAATTAATTTATCCGCCAGGATGTAATTCAAAATACTCATATAAAGTTCTATTTCGGTATTAATTGCAATATCAATTACGTTTTAATTGCACTAAGGACACAAAAACAACCCAATTCGCATGAAAATAATGAATGAATTTGTCCACAGACTAACAAGAAAAAAAATGTCATTTGTGCCTGAGAGTGAATGAAATACACAGAGTAAATATTTTACGTTGTGGCCAAGAAGCTTGATTGGTCTGTGAAGAAGCCTAATCATATTTTTGTTATTATTACATTGTTAAGAGCGTATACACCTTGCGCGCAAAGTCAACTATAGATATTTCTTCGTTAATTTCACGCACACATAAGCGACCAAAGCTGTGTGCGTAGAGCTGCCGCGTCGGCTCGCTATACAATCGGCTCAAACAACTTTGATCCGTGCGCTTCAAATATTCAATTGAAATGTAACTGTAATATAATATCATAAAAATATTTTATTTGCATTATAAGTAGACAAATATTACTGTGCAAGCAAAGAATAATACAAATTTTGGATACTAATCATATTTTCGTTATTATTACATTGTTAAGTTGCATTCAATCAGTATACACTACGGACATTTTATTAATCATTTCGTGTTCGAACACATAATTAGTGTTAGGGGCCTTACAACCCCTTACAGTTACGAAATATATTTAATTTTATATTACAATACATAACATAATTTAGCCTCGGAATTACATCCCATTATATTACCTGAAACATAATTTATACTCGCTACAATGATTTTGTAGCGAGTATAAATTATGTTTCAGGTAATATAATGTATAAAAATAATTAAATATTTTACTACCAAAGTACTAAGATGTGGTAATCGCATTCCGCGCGTGGCTATTTTTACTACGCGCGGCATAATCGACTGCAGCCAGGCCGGAGCGACGAGCGATACGTCCTCCCTCTAGAAGGCCTTGCGGCGGTCTGATTTAGTAGGCTTGGGCAAAAAATATCGATATATCAAAATATCGATATTTTTTCAGAAAAATATCGATATAAATTAGCGATATTTTTTCCCACGATATATCGATTTTCGATATTTATTTTTAGATATCAAAATCGATATATTTTTAAAGCTCTGCTGTCTGCTCATGCGTCACATCATGTTTTTGACCAACCCGATTTCTTAAATTTAGAAAATATGCCGTAGGCTGTATGGGTTTAGTTTCTTTGCTTCAAATTTGACAAACAAAAATTACACTCTATGACTTGCTTGTCTATGACAATGACTTTGCTTGTTGGTTTGGTTGGTGTCACTGCCTGCACTGGACTGACTGCATTTTAGAGTGTTGGTACGAACGTTGTTTTGTTTAACTTTAACAATTGTCACGAGTAAACTAAGCGTAGCTCATTGTTATTTTTTTTGTGTGAATTATATTTATGTTAAACATCATGTCTGCTGTATGGAAGTTCTTTAAAAAAAGTGGGAACAAAGAACTTGTTTCTTGCAACTTGTGCGGTAAAATGTATAAAACTTGTGGAAACACTACAAATTTGGCAACACATTTAAAAACGAAGCACCATTTTGCTTATTTACAAATGGTAGACATACAAAATTCATCGAAAGAAACCGAAAAGTCTAGCAATGCGACTAAAGATGTTGCGTCGGCAAACTTTGATGACACCAGTGTTGATGTAAGTCTCAATATCCAAACTAAAATTGCAATAGTAAGACAACTTTGTAAATAGGTTATGATTTGTAATTATTTTTGTTCTGTTGACTATTGTCAGGTTACTTTATCAATACCAAGTACGAGTACATCTAATGACGATTCCCAAATACAAGAGATACCTGAAAATTCTGCACATTCTCCAAAAACCCAATTCTTTAAACAAGCCGCGAAAAAAAGAAAGTCAAATCAAGAAATACAACCTACATTAATAAGGTGTTTTGAGAGAAGTTCAAGCTTTGAAGGTAGTATCTTAGTGTCACGGTTTTTAAAAATATATATTTTTATCTTAGTTTTGATAAAATAATATTCATTCATACATTCCGATAAACAGAGTTATTCACAACAAATTTTAGTGGTATTCCTCAATCAATTTGTAAATATATCGATAGTTTAGATGTGAATGTGACTTTTTTATATTTGTGTTTTCTAACTATTTTTTTTCTAAGTAAATGTTAATTATATTAAATGATATTACTTAAGACAATTTTTATATTTCAGAAGGTGGACAAAAACATTGTGAAATTACACAAGCATTAACTTATATGATATGCAAGGACAATTTACCACTGTCATGCGTAGAAAAAGAGGGACTACAAAAATTTATTCGCACAGTTTGCCCTCTCTATAAACTGCCTTCAAGAAAAAAGGTTGTCTATAACATTTGTTCTTATTTATATTTTTAATATTTAATTGCAGTCAAATAATTGATACTTTTTACATTCAGGTAACTCACTTAATAGAAAACAGATACAATACTACAAAGGAGGTCATAATAAAAAGATTAAAAGAGATATCTTTTTTATGTTTCACAAGTGACTTGCTTACAATTACTAATTCTACAAGAAGTTTCTTAGTACTGACGGTTCACTTTATTGACATCCTAGACGGATCGCCTGTCATTCAGAGCCTGAACTTATGCGCCCAGAAACTTTCTCAGGTATATTTGATGTACTTTATAATTTTAACCCCACTAAATTATTTTGATTTGCAATTATTACATTTTACAGTGTACAAATATACTTTTAGGGTCATACCGGACAGTACATTCAAGAATGTTGGAAAGAAATATGTGAAGAGTTTGAAATTGACAAAACTAAAATTGTATCAATTACCACTGATGGCGGCGCAAATATAGTATCAGCGGTACGATTGTTTTTAGGTGATAATCATCGGATTCCCTGTATGGCTCATGTCTTAAACCTTGTAGTTGATGGAGTACTGAAAGAAATTAAAGAATTTTCAGCACTTACCGATCACGTTAAAACCATTGTGACGTTCTTTAAGCAGTCAGTCAATGCTATGGACCAATTACGAGCCGAACAAGAATCATGTGGAAAAAAAGAAGGTGAGGTGTTGACATTGATACAAGCTGTCAGCACTAGATGGAATTCTTGCTTTGACATGCTAGAGAGATTCGTTAAACTGTCTGCACTAGTAGCTAAAATTTTAGCCACAAAAAGCCAAACTAACAAAAATACACCAGATATGGTTCCATCGTCGCAACTTAATGTAATACGAGATTTTATTGCTCTTCTTGGCCCTTTCAAAGAAGCCACTGAGGAAATAAGTGGTGCCAATTATGTAACGTCAAGCTTAGCCATTCCTCTTATAAATTTAGTTACCCAAGTTACAGACCAAGCAACTCCATCAACCTCTTTAGGGTTGATTGTAAAAAAGGCTTTACTAAAAAAAGTTGAAGACAAACTGGCTCCTTTAGAAAGAAATCCTTTTCTCTCAGTAGCTACTGTTTTGGACCCTCGGTTCAAGCGTATTCACTTTACCTCGCCAATTGTCGTGTCAAATGCTATTTCTAAAATTAGTGCTGAGATTCATGCAGAACATCGGCGTAGAGGACAACGTTCTCCGGATAAAAATCCTGATCAAGCAGCATCAGAACAAGCTAGTGGGTCCTCTATCTGGTCCAGACATGAAAAATTATTAAATCTGAGCATAGGTTCGTCAGTGGTTCCAAGCAGTAGCTGTGTCCCCAATGAACTAAAGCAATATTTGGACCAACCACTGTTGGAAAGAAAGTCTGATCCAATAAAGTTCTGGGTAAATTGTCAACATTTTACGCCGGTTCTCTCAGATATTGCTTTAAAATATTTGATTTGCCAAGTATCTTCAGTGTCATCTGAAAGAGTAGCTTCATTAGTAAATTTGGCTGTGCCAAATGATAGGAGCAGATTAACTGGGGAACATATTAAACAAAGAGTGTTCCTGATGTCCATATCAACCAAATACTGGTTTGAATAATGTTTTTTTTTTTTATTTTGTTTCCTTTTTTTATGTCGAGTAATTCAAATTTTTTTAAAATAATAAAACTTGTTGAAACAGTCAGATGTGTATTTGCTTTAAAATTTCGATAATTTTGGCAATTTTTATAATAAATTGCAAATTGGGCAAAAAATATCGATATATCGAAATATCGATATTTTTTGGGCGATATATATCGATATATTTCAAAATATCGATACGATAAATATCGATATTTTTTTTCCATTTGCCCATCCCTAGTCTGATTTGATCCACGTCGGACAGCGTGTTTTATAGTGGTTTTTAAAATATTTGTAGAAAACATGAAAACTAATTTTGTTGAAATATAAAAATGGTAATTTATTGATAAGATGTTCTTCTATTGTAATATGCAATTGCTATAAAAAATTATGTACGATAAGTGGGTGAAAAAAAATATGTTCTTAACGAGAGTTTCTGAATAATTTCGAATTGATTAAAATTTTATATTTCAGGAACTAAACACAAAAAGATTATTTTTCTCAGCAAAATCCCTCCATAAGGGTCTTATTAGTCTGATAATATTTTTATTTTCATCTTATATTTAGTGGTTTCGGATATCTTAAGCTTCTAAATTGCCATTTAACGCCTAAATAACGAAACTTGTGTTCAGTAATCCGTATAGTACTCACAAATTATCCATCAATCTATAATGTTTTCCACCAAAATCCCTAGATGACAACCTTTTCTAAAATTAGTAATAATTATTTTTCCTTTAAATTGTTTATTGGTGGCTATTAACTCATTTGAAAAGTCCTGTTTTTAAGCCAAAAAGCGCGTGCAGGGTATAAACGCTCTTAAGTTGCATTCAAACCAGTGTTCAATCAGTAGTGATCAGTAGATACTACGGACGTTTTATTAATCATTTCGTGTTCGAACACATGAATAGAGTTAGGGGCCTTACAACCCCTTAAAATTACGAAATATATTTAATTTTATATTACAATACATAACATAATAGGCTATTTGACTGTATAAAAAATATTGACTTATTTGTTTCCATCCGTGTACATAATTTAATTTTGAAACATATTTCATTATCATACATTAAAAATATTGTTTATTTTGGCTAAAAAACACAACTATAATTTAATTTATTTTGAGTTCGCGCCACGTGATCGTAAACGATTTTGATTGGCTATGACGTCATGCGTTTGTATGAACTACTCACCTACAGGAAATGAATGGGATTGATAACGGCATAGATGCAAATTAAATATTAAAAATACCTTTAAAACGAGTTATTTGACATTAATACCCGTGAATTAATAATATTATCATGTCCAATGTAATAAAATGTGAAGAAAGAAATATCATTCTATTTTTTTTGACAAAAACTCGTTGAGGTATACAACTGGAGGGGATCTAGACCAAATAATTTGGAACATTTGCAAGGGTACATGTACCCTTACGCTGACAGTTGGCTATGACAGTTGTCATTTATGCTATTTATTCTAATTGCTTTAAAAATACCGTACTCCCTCGTACTCCCAACTGAAGACATATAAAAACCATTCAGTTCACTTGAAAAAAAATATAGAATTTAATTCCATACGTAAATTAACGATAATTTGAATAAAGTAGCAAAAATATTAATAAATTAGATTATGTACCAAAGCCGTTTTGACAAATGTCATATTTTAACAAAATTATAGAATAAGATTAATGTTACGGACAAATAGGTAAATATTGAAAAATTCGTTTATTTATTTTATTTAATATATTTATTATCAGATACATTGGATATTGTAAATATATTTTTTCACTATCCATATTTTTGACACAAAAGTATTTTTTAGTAGGATAACTCAATACGCTATTTGACTATTTTCTGAAAACCATAACACATTATGAAGTGGAGTCTATAGACCTTACAGATAAAGGTTATTTTTAATTACTATTTATATATCATTTAAAAATAAATTTACAAAATACACTGAATAATTACATTGTCAAAACGCTCTGTCTGGCAATGTGGCATTCAGTTCGTACACATCCATTCCAGAGATTCGTTCGCATGTCACCAACTCTCTAATCAACCCTTAGAGTATGTACCGCTTATTGGAACAGGTTGTGCAACATACACAAATTATTATAAAAATAATTAAAAATAAATAGTTTAGGTCTATTTAATTCCACTCAAACTCGTTTTAAAAGGATAATAGTTAAATATAATTTCGGCATATAAAGGAATTTATAGAAATTTATTGCTACATTGTTAATTCAATTTTTACTAATATAGGTGCGCTACCAACATTACGAACAAGAAAATATCTACGTTTTTCAAATCGCGAATGTATGACAGCGCTCCCTCTATATATAAATACTCTAAGAATCAACCATAGATCAATCAATCAATCAATAGTCCGAATGAGGTTTTGTAAAAAAAATTAGTTTTTTTTCTTTCTTCACATTTTATTACATTGGACATGATAATATTATTAATTCACGGGTACAAATGACAAATAACGCGTTTTAAAGGTATTTTTAATATTTAATTTGCATCTATGCCGTTATCAATCCCATTCATTTCCTGTACGTGAGTAGTTCATACTAATGCATGACGTCATAGCCAATCAAAATCGTTTACGATCACGTGGCGCGAACTCAAAATAAATTAAATTATTATTGTGGTTTTTAGACAAAATATACAATATTTTTAATGTATGATAATGAAATATGTTTAAAATTAAATTATTTACACGGATGGAAACAAATAAGTCAATATTTTTATACAGTCAAATAGCCTATTATAGGTTTTGTTGTTTTTAAAATCTATATAATAATGTAGCTTTATAAGTTATTAAAAATGTAGGATTATATTGGGCTTTTATATTTCGTTTTACTTTATTCTGAAACATTAGGTAAAAAATGTAACAAATATACCGGGTATCTCAAGACTGCTACCGAAAACGAAGCCGGGTGGTAGTTTTAGTGGCTACAAACACAATGCAATTAAAAATTTCGCCTAGAAACCCGACAATTTTTTTTTATGATTTTTTAAATATCGTCATTTTTGGGTGGTAAATCCATAGTTTTTGCTAAAATAATAATTTAAACTCTTTTATGCCTTAGAGTATTTATAAATAAAAGGGTATATACTATTATTTTAGGAAAAAAATGTATTTACCACCCAAATATGGCCATAGGAAAAAAATAACAAAAAAAATTGTCGCTTTTTTTGCAACTTTTTCTGTTGCATTGTGTCTGAAGTCGCTTAAACTACCACCCGGCTTCGTTTTCGGTAGCAGTCTTGATATACCCTGTATGAAGTGTCGTATCTGCAGCAATGCTGACTTGATCTATAATATGATCCGCTCCAGTTGTAATACCTCAATGCAAAAACTCATTCGGACGATTGACTGGTTGATTGATCTATGGATGATTTAAGAATGAGTGATATATGCGAACGAATCTGTGGAACGGATGTTTACGAACTAAACGCCACATTGTCAGACAGAGCGTTTTGACCTTTGACAGTGTAATTTTTCAGTGTATTTTGTAAATTTATTTTCAAATGATATAGATATAGTAATTAAAAATAACCTTCATTTGTAAGGTCTATAGACCCCGCTTCATAATGTGGTATGGTTTTCAGAAATTAGTCAAATAGCCTATTTAGCCTCGGAATTACATCCCATTATATTATCTGAAACATAATTTATACTCACTACAAAATCATTGTAGGTAATAAAAAAAATATTTTACCATGGACGTAGTATGTAAACAGGACTGCGCACTGTCATCGGAAAAACGAGCCGAGCGAGAGCTGTAGGAAGGGGGAGGGTGTGTCCCGTTCCTATAGGGTGACCATATTTTTTGGGATATACAGGAATTTTAATCAAATTAGCTAATATAAAGTCGAATAAAGCATTTTGTTTTTAAGGTAACAAACGTGATATTGTCTAACCGTGTAAAAAAATATTTGACCAAACCAAAATATTGGACCATTAGGACCTAGCAAAAAAGTTCAAAATCATAGTTTTATACGTATACTTTTAATAGGTGAAATGAAAAATGAAAATAATAATAATAAATCTTTATTGACAGCAAAATTCAGTTAACAATCTTCTCGTCTGTTCACAAAGTGCGTATGTTGTGTGTTATCAGTGCCAGTCGTCGTCGGGGGTGGTAGCTGGGGTCAACCCAGAGATTCTTACCACCCTCTGCCCCGCCGTTACCGTAGCCGCTACCATAACCAGGAATAGCAGGGCTGCCGGGGACTGTCCTGGTTTTAACAACTATTAGGCTTTTTTATTGTTTATGCCAATACTAACCACGCTTGGCAGGCGGGTTCGCGAGCGCAGGAGGGTTCGCGTTGATGACGCTGCTGTCCGTCTTCAACTGGGGAAAGGAAATAGAGTTTGCGGCTAGAAGATGTTATTGGAAAGGAAAGTATGGAATATAGAGATGGATACTACAGCCACGGAGGGGAAAGTTGGTAGTGATTGCAGTAGTTCGGGGGCCGAGGTCGTATACTCGTAGCACCTATTTTAGGACAGGCCAGGACCACTAGCTAGAATCATCGCTGACCTACTTAATACCAGATACACGTTATTATTCATACCTAATCTTTTAAAACCTAACGGCAACGTAGTTGTCCTACCATCTCATACCTAACAAATATCTTAATCGAATCATTAACAAAGTTCAAAATGGCGGCGTTAACTATAATTCTGAATCTCAATTTAAAGGGGAGGTTTAAATTTTGAATTTCAGACCAATCGGATCAATAACAAAAGAGTTTCTTCCTTTCTGCCATATTATTAGTGATATTCACAAAAAAAAATGATTTTATGTATAATATTTCATCCCTTATTTCGACCCCATAATACTATATTTCTAATATTATTCACGCCATTATTTTTCATTTGGAATAAGGTTTCCATAACTGTAACGGCTTAAATTTTTATGTAACATTTCAACCCCTTTATGGTTAACTTTAAGAACATAAAGTGTGCAGTTATTTTTGTTCATAAATGAGTAAAGTTTGACATCTGTAACTTCAACAGTTTAGATTTTTCCATACATACTGCCATCTCTTTGTTCAACCCCTTCAAGCGTTGTCTATATAATAAAAGATAACCTTTTGCCCTTACCCAAGGTCTAATCTCTGTATCAAATTCTATCAAAATCGGTTCAGTGGCTTAGGCGTGAAAATGTAGCAGACAGTGGACCAGTTAGACCACGTTCGTGCCGAAATCTTACATCCCTCAATAAATAAAAACTATCGCAAGAAATAAATATTTTTTAATCATACTTAATTCATGATCAATTGTATTAGAAAAACTTTTATCGTGTTTATTTTCACTTAAAACATAGTAGGATGCAAATTAACGTGTATAAATTAAACATTACTTTAATAATAAAATTGTAAAGAAAAAAGAACTGCTTTTAATATTCAAGCAGATTAAAAGTTATTCAATAATTCATCTGAACTTTGAATTGTCGATCAGAAAAGCAGCGCCGGATCTAGGTTTTTTTCGAGGCGGGGCAAAAACTGAAAAATGCCGCCCCCCCTTGCCTATATTTTTATCTTAATCATCATCATCATTTTTAGCAACCAGACGCCCACTTAACTCAGGACATCGGGAAAGAACGTCATTTTATTTATTTATTTATTTAAATGCTTTATTGTACACTAAGTTAACTTAATTACAGAACATTATATTATTACATAGTGGTACAAAAGGCGGTCGTATCGCTCGAGGCAATCTCTTACCGACTACCTTGGGATGGACAGTAAGAGATGGAAAAAAAAGAGAGGGCAGTCAATAGTGTACAAAAAAAAAAAATTTTACCACCATATTAAGCATTTTTACACGCTTTATATTAGCGTCTCTTTTGAGGGTTAACGTGACACACGTCTGTAAGCTTTGACTCTACTTTTCCTACACGTAACCCCTGGGTAGTGCCAAATGAGTCACACAGTTAGTGGTGGTAGGACTTAAGTGTCCGTCTGGGTAGCGATCACCGTCCACGGGGCGTAAAGACCGTAATAGTGATCTGGTAGTGATTTTGTACGTATTTTTGATCGCTCTCGAAGGGAGGAGTGTTGACCCGCCGGCCAAAGAGACAGTACAGTACAAGAGCCCAATCGTGGCTAACCACCACGAGGGGCTGCCTCACCATGTCGTACATAATCTTGGGCGGGTACGTCGTGCCGGTTGGTGACCGGATGTGGCCGACATTTAGCGACATGCCGACCCTTTCATGCCGGTGCCCATTCGGCCTACTTAATGCCCGGACTTTGGCTTCTCGATGCCTCTTCATCAAACCCATCCCTTCAACTTCATGACAGCGCAATTAAACAAAGCAGGTCTTTCAGCGGTGCATAACCCCACCATCGCGTTCACTATGGAGTTCACCAACATCCGCGAACTCCAAACGACCTTAATGCCGTCCACCACCATCTCGAGACGGCCTAGTCTGCTTTGCTCTTCTTGATTGAGACGCGGATTCGTTGTCCGGCCGAATATTCCTACCTGCTGTACCCCGGTTATTCGCTTGAAGAAAGCTTCAAGCCTAAAGTCGGGGTATGCTTGTATGTATATTCGGTTGGACATCTACTGTCACCGCTTAAGCTGCATGGAGGGCCCCTCCTTCTCCGCTTTGTGTCTGCACGTGAATCTTGGTTGCCTGAGCCGCATCGACGTGTGCCTTTACAGGTCTCACAACGGGGAAGATGAGACGACGCGGCTGTTCAGGTATCTCAGCCATGTGGCTGATGACGGGCGGACGCAGTTCCCGTCGGTTGAAATGGTCTTGGGGGATTTCAATGCACATCACAAACTGTCGCTGGGCTCCTTCAAGACTGGTTCAGTTGTACATTTATCCTGGGCTGTTTAAAAATAACAATGGTGGTTGTATCATTGAGATAAAACGATGTATGGCGATGGCTAGAGGGGCAATGGAGAAACTCAGGAAAATATGGAGGAATCGTACTACTACAAAAGCTACTAAAGATCAGGCTTGTCCGAGCACTTTCTCGTATTTCTGTATGCCGCTGAAACATGGACGTTACGGGAGAAGAAAAATGTAGCTTCCCTAGAGATGAGGTGTTGGAATGTTTGGAATATCAGGTCCAAATTCCACACAAACGTTTCAAGAACTCGGCATCAAGTAGCGTCTTTCCGAGATAGTACGGCCCCGTATACTTCGAATATTCGGTAATTTCTCATGACGAATAAACGACTCCATAGAACGTCTTATGGTTAATAGGGCAGAGTAGACTGAAATAGACCTCGTGGTAGGACACCATACACATACATTTATATACATTATACATACGTACAGCGGCACAGATATTATGGCGGATATTATAAGGATAGCCTTGTCAGGCCTCAAAACTTCCAGGTCTGATTCAAACTCAATTTCCTAAAACGAAGTGAATACAATACCTTTTTTTAAATCCATATCTACGGGGAGATCATAAGGTGCATGTCGATGTCTCCAGCCTTCCAATCTGACGCACGGGGACAATTATTGTCCGTAACGCATAGATTTTGCAGCCAGGTTGGATGTATTACGGACAATAGGCGATGCGGATGAGCGAGTAACACCTAGTTGACTCGCCGTGCCACCCGGCGCACTTCCTAATATGGCTCCTCACAACTTAGGTAGGCGTAGATTTTCTCTGCAACGGACGCCCTAACCGTGGGCGTCCGCTATGAAGCCACGAGTTCTGCCGCACATCTTAGAGTTTGCCAGCGACCCCAATGACCCCTATTAATCGCCTTTTACGCCAGGCAAAGGAAACCGTGAAGGAATTTTGCCGCCCCTTGACCACGGGGTGCGTGAAAACAATAAATAACCAATTTGAAAAAAAAACTGTATTTTTAGCAAGGAACTTTAAAGACTATAATCAATGTTAATAGGTGTTTTTTACATTTAAGGAAGATTTTTTTTATAATGTATCACTATTAGAATATTTTATAATATCCAAGTATAGATATTTACTTGGGAGTGTCCTACCCCGAATTGCCCCCGAACCAAAGTCTTGTTGCACCTGTTGCACCTGAAGAAGTTCTCTATAGTCTTCGTCGCATGAAGAACCGGAAAGCGGTAGGGCCTGACTATATTCCGATAGAGGCGTGGAAGTCGTTGGGGCTTCATGGTGTGGAGCTTCTTGCTGCGTTATTTAACCGCATCCTAAATACCAAAAACATGCCTGACTCATGGCGGTTGAGTGTGATAACTCCCGTGTACAAGGGTAAAGGCTGTGTTCAGGAATGCGGTAATTATCGTGGCATTAAGGTCATGAGTCATACCATGAAGCTTTTCGAACGCGTCATTGAGTCCAGGATCCGCCAAGAGTGTACTATCTCTGAGTGTCAATACGGCTTCCGTCCTGGCAGTGGTAGTACCGAACCGATATTTGCACTCAGGATGCTTGGCGAGGCATACAGAGCGAAGAAGACGCCACTGCACATGGCTTTCTTGGATCTGCTGAAGGCCTTCAACTGTGTGCCGCGACAGGCAATCTGGTGGGCGATGAGGGTGAAAGGGATACCGGAAGCCTATGTGGACATTATCAGAGACATGTACCTCCGATCCGAGTCCTTCGTTCGGACCGCCGTTGGCGATACGAATCCTTTCCCGATTGATGTCGGTGTGCACCAAGGCTCGGCGCTGAGTCCATTCCTCTTCAGTGTTGTGCTCGACGCCATTACGTCTCACATCCAGGACCCTGCGCCCTAGTTGTTGGATGTATGCCGATGAGATTGCACCGGTGGAAGGAACGCTTGAGAGCGGTGGTCTGAAGTTAAATGTGGCGAAGACCGAGTACATGGCTTGCGGGAGTACGGACCCCCAAAGCATCGTGATAGGGAACGAACTTGCCGTGAAGACGGACAAGTTCAAGTACCTTGGGTCCGTACTGCATGAGTCCGGTAACATCGCCCTTGACGTCAAAGCCCGTATAAGCGCTGCTTGGGCTAAGTGGAGGGAGATCTCGGGCATACTCTGCGACCGGAGGATGCCGATGAGGCTCAAGGGTCTCACCTATAAAAGCATCGTGCGGCCGGTGCTCCCATACCTACAGGGTCTGAGATGTGGCCTGCCCTCAAGCGGCACGTCCAGGAGGTCCACGTCGCAGAGATGAAGATGCTGCGGTGGATGTGCAACGTTACGCGTTTGGACAAAATCCGTAACGGGCACATCCGTGGCAGTCTTGGTGTCCGCGATGTGGCTGATAAACTCCAGGAATACCGCTTGAGATGGTATGGTCACTTCCTAAGGAAACCGCAGGAGTGCATCGGTAATGTGTACCTGAGCCTCAATATTCCCGAACCTCGACCGCGGGGTAGACCAAAGAAGCGCTGGCTCGATGTCGTCAAGGAAGATATGAGGGTCAATGGCCTTACTATTGAGGATGCCGAAGATCGGGCGAAATGGAGGAGAATTTGCCGGAAGGCGGACCCTGGCACCGGCCGGGATAACGCCAGGTAGAAGAAGAAGAAGAAGATCCAAGTATAGATATTTAATAAAGTGTTTATTATTAAATTGTCAACGTGGAAACGTAGGAACATATTACTGAAATATTTTAACTATTCTTAATTTTCAAACCCCATTTTTTCAGTGCGTTAAATATTGCCTTTTAATATTTCAGTAAATCAAAACAAAAAAAAAATGGCCCAGATTTGCCGCCCCTTTAAATTTGCCGCCCTAGGCTCCAGCCTACTCAGCTTACTAGTAAATTCGCCACTGCCTGTACCACATAATGACGTTCGAGGGTTAATCAACTAAAACTAACTACTAAACACAAATTGGATATTTGAAACTAAACGTAATTTTTGAGATGGATAAATTATTATACGTTCCAAATATTAAGTTTTCATCTCTTTTTCACGCGCCTCTATCGCATAATCACTAATTTGCGCACGGCGAAAAAAAAGTGTAAGTGGTGTTACGTGTTTTGTGTTTCGGATTGAAGGACATTGTAGCCAGAGCAACTACTGGACATATTGAGACTTAACATCTCATGTCTCAGGATGGCGAGCGCAGTGGAATGTTGCTATTGTTTATGAGCGGTCGTATCGCTTACCATCAGGCGAACGGCTTGCTCTTCTCGTCATTCATTGCAATAAAAAAAAAAAAAAAAAAAAAACGTTATTGATGAGTTTTTTAGTTGTCTCCCAAGATTCAATATGCCGCCCCCTGAACTTGCCGCCCGGGGCACGCACCCCGACTTGCCCCCCCCTAGATCCGGGCCTGCAGAAAAGTTCTAAGGTGGGTTTTATTATGGTCACCGTAGCGAATGTTTGTAAACAAAAATGGTAAATCTCATGAAACCACTCACCTTTGAATCGATATACAACAACCACTATATTATTCACTTATACAAATCATTTTGCAACACTTTTTAACCAATTTCCGTTAATAAATATCGAAAATAATTTGAAATTGTACACCTGTGACATTTCGTATAAGCCATGACATATTTTATTTTTATTATCAAGTGGCCAGAGTTATAATTACAAATTCTCCTATCATGCATTTAACCTTCCATTGTAATGCCATGAATTCGTTTATGGACCCATAAATAAAGTTAAATAATAATATTTTTCTATATGTTACTATAGATATTCTGTGTTTATTTTTTTATCGAACTAATTACCTTTTCGCGAATGTAAAATAATCTACTAGATAAAATATTTTTTTTGGTCTGGCTTGCAAATGAAAAGGGATAAAACCCCCTCATACTGTCTCACTCGGTTTCGCTCTTCCTCCATGTCATTAGTACCATAGTAAATTAAACCTTATGCTACATGCACATGTCTTATTTCAGGATGACACCATTTTCTTCGTGCGCAATCCTGTTTATATACTACATCCATGGTTAGAGCGCCAAGGAACATCACAAGAACTTCTAATGCGTTCTGAAGAGAACAGCTTCAAAAAGGTCGGTGTCTCTTTCTATTGGTGTCCATGCAAATTTATACAATGGGACATTTCCAATATATACTTTCAGAAAATCAATGGGAAGACTAATGGATTGCAAAGTCACAGATCATTGATTTGAATCCAAGGCGCGCAGGTGCGCAGGTATAAGTTTCGTTAGTTTATGTAATAATCAATTTACTGACTCTGTGCTTATTAATCCTTAATAATACTATAAATGCAAAAGTAACTCTTTCTGTTTGTCTGTTCCCTTTTCACGCCTAAACCACTGGACCGATTTTGGTGAAAGACGGCATTGAGATAGATTAGACCTTGAGGAAGGATATAAAAAAAGGACCTAATATTGTGATGGGACGGTTTGAAAGCTGTGAAATAGGGGATGAAAGTTTGTATCAAAAAATGTAAGCCGTTGATGTTACTGACGTCAAACTTTGCACTTTAGTTAGTCATTCAAAAAGTACTTGAAGGGGTTAAAATAAGGATTTAAATTTTATATTAGCAACTGAAATCGCTACAGCTGTTCTATGGTAAAATATTGGTGTGAACAATTTAGGAAACTTACCGCTGTTTAGTTTTTTAAAATTAATTCTATTGGTCTCAGAATCAAATCCTTAGGCACCCTTTTTTGAACAATCTAAATTCAGAGTCGGACTTGAAACTTGTCGGAGTTGAATTCAGAACAGTTTATTTAATCATTTATGTTAATATTGATTAATAATGTATAAGATTGGTTAAGTAATTTTGTACGGCTGAGCAAAATCATTGTTCGAGTTTAAATAAAAAAATAGCACACAAAATATCTTACTAATATGGACTGGTATTAAAAAGTGTTTGCACCCGGGTGAAGCCTGGGCAGGCCGCTATTAGTTTTATATATCTCTCACTGATCCGCCCGCTGTCCTAGTCGGAATCTTTACCCTTCTTAGAATATACAAACTAATATAAACTTAATTGCTTTCATTTGAAAGTATATTTTACAAGTTTTTTTTCTTGTTGGTCTGTTGACCAAGTATCCTGAGAAACTATCTCTCTAATGAACTTCTTCATATTTTAAAAACTATCAAAATGAGTATAGACAATAATAGTTTTTTTCAAATAGTATATTTTTAACAAGAGATTCTTACATTTAATTCGTAATTACTAATTATCAAAATAAATTCAAGTCTTGATTATTTCGAGACATAGCCGTATCTTGTTAGATGCAACAATATAAAAATAGAAATGCTTGTAGCTATAAAATAATTTTAGTTCTTAAAACTAGTATTTCTCGAAACCAGGCAAGGGGAATGATCTACTGTAGTTCTCAATTTCTTCCTTCAATTCTGCTATCTTGGCTTGGAATTTAGGGCTTGATTCAATTGCTTTGTTGAAGTCTGCCAGTTTCAGGCCCGATTCTTTTGTAACTTCTTGGGCAATTTTAAGGGCTCTATCAATGTAGTTCACTACTTTGTCCATGTCTTCTTCTTTCAGCCCCCGAGTTGTGAGTGCGGGAGTGCCTGATAACAAAGTATATACATATTAATTTAATTGGGCATTATCAGAATTGAAAAACATCTTGGCGCATACATATAATATGTGCACTTACGCTTTTATCGCTTGGCCATGGTGTAGGCAGATATCATGAAATACCGTAAGCTACGTATCTAATACAACCCTATTGTATCTGTCAGTCATAAAAATATTTATGCACTTCTGCCAGTTAAGCATACTACTTGTTATTTTTGAAAAATATCACTATTGAATCTAACCATATTTTTCTTGGGCCCCTTTTAGGTCATTCTACTAAACTTTATTGTGTAAGCAGTCTTTTACCCATCCACACGCCCAAACCACACCAACATCCCTTTTTAAATAATACCCCTCATATAATCTTTCATCTTGCAACATTATGTATATTAACACATTATTGTGGTACACAAAGGCACACACCATTTGCAGGGTGTCGAGGACAACTGGGGGTCGCTATAAACCTCTTTGAGTATCAAAGCGTTGGCTCTAGTTTCGAAACAATAATAAGTGGGCAGCGACTTAGTTGTGCTGGTGTCCTGGCACTGCAGAGGTTCATGAGCAGTGGTAGCCACTTACCATCAGACAGGCCGTTAGCTCGTCTGCCTACAAGGCAATATATATACTGGTTATCTCAAGAGTGCTACCGAAAACGAAGCCGGGTGGTAGTTTAAGCGACTTCAGACACAATGTAACTAAAAATTTTGCAAAGAAACGCAACCATTTTTTTTAAATAAACTCATTTGCAAAAAAAAACGGGCACCTAAGCAATGAACTATTTCAAATGTTACTATTGGTTTGTTTGATAATTATAGGTAGTTTTATTTTCACAATTTTGTAAATTAATAAGCAAATAATCGTTTTCGTCAGTATTATCATAACATTTTGATAAAATTTATGGGTTTTAATGCTAAAGTTCACTAGTAGTGTATGCTCGCTAGTAGTGCATATGCTCGTGAAGTAAAAGTTAACAAAGATTTTTGTTTGTTTTTTCTTTAATAAAGTAAAAGCAGATAAATGTTTAGTATCGAGTGTGACCCCCTCTAGCTGAAATCACAGCTTGAATTCGTCTGGGTATGCTAGCGAGGATATCCCGGATACGTGCTTGCGGAATACGTTCCCACTCCGCGGTAATCACATTCTTCAGCTCTCTGATGGTCTGCGGAGCCGGTTGTACTGATCTCACGCGACATTTCAGAACGTCCCAGACATGCTCTATAGGATTGAGGTCGGGACTTCGAGCTGGCCAATCCAAACGACGAATGCCGACCTCTTGCACATACGCTTCCACATCGCCAGACCAGTGGGCGCGAGCGTTGTCGTCCATAAAAATTGAGTCTTCGCCTAAAGCGGCCAATGCGGGTTGTGCATGAGGAATTAGAACTTCCGTTATGTATCGATGTCCAGTCAGTGAGCCGTTTTCAATGAAGACTAACTCTGTACGATCCATTGAATTTATTCCTGCCCAAAACATAACAGAGCCCCCACCATAAGGTGTGATTTCTTCAAAACAAGCCTCTGCAAAGCGTTCTCCTCGTCTTCGTAGCACTCGCCGACGTCGATCTTCACCGAACAGAGATATCCTGGCTTCATCGGAGAACAATACCTTATTCCAGTCTTCTTGAGTCCATGACTCACAATTTCGAGCAAACCTAAGCCTGGCAACTCTGTGCTCACGGAGTAACTTAGGGCCGCGGGCCGGGCGATGACTACGTATATTGGCCGCGAGAAGCCTCCTCCTGACCGTCTATAGACTAATATGCACATTTCTTACTTCTTCGAGGTTGTTCTTAAGGTCCACATACGAAGACTGAAGATTTCTCAATGCGCGACTCACAAGAAAACGATCACCCCGTGGTTGGGTGGTACATGGTTTTCTTCCAGAACCAGGCTCAATCCTATAGAGCATGTCTGGGACGTTCTGAAACGACGCGTGAGATCAGTACAACCGGCTCCGCAGACCATCAGAGAGCTGAAGAATGTGATTACCGCGGAGTGGGAACGTATTCCGTAAGCAAGTATCCGGGATATCCTCGCTAGCATACCCAGACGAATTGAAGCTGTGATTTCAGCTAGAGGGGGTCACACTCGATACTAAACATTTATCTGCTTTTACTTTATTAAAGAAAAAACAAACAAAAATCTTTGTTAACTTTTACTTCACGAGCATATACAACATGTAACAGATTTAAATGTAAAAGCGGAAAGTAGTACGTTCAGAATCAGCTACTGAACCGATATCAACATTTTTTTTGGTAGGTAATTTTTTTCAAAATAATTAGTTAAGACCAAGTAAATTACAGACACTCTTTCATTTACTACTCCGAACAAACGAAATTGAAACGTAACTCCAGGACATAAGATCATTTTTAAATGAATCACTAAACGAATACTCTAATAAACTAAATAATTAACAAAAATGAACTTTATTTCGATAATCATAAAGTTTATTTAAGCAATCTATCATTAATCAAACGCACACAACGATAGGCCTCAATAAACGTAATAAGCTACCAAAATAAATAACTATCATATTCTCTTTTCCGCACATTTCACTACAACTAGATAGAGCAGGATGCAGCTATTGTTTAATGCAATTTGATCCATCCGACAAACGATGGCGCGCGCGGCGCGGCGGTACATCAAAAGGTTTGGCAACCGGTATAGGGATGCGCCGCGAAAAAAATTACTCCCGGTATTTGCAAGACCGGGCGATCCAAATCCCGCGCAATACATGCACTTAAATGAAACAAATTAAATTGTAACAAAAACACTATGAAATGAAACAACAAGTAGGTATTTCTATGAAAAATAATTTCGCGGAACGTTAAAATGGTGATTAAATTCGGTTTGTAAAGCTACAATGTATGCGGAATCCCGGTGTGTCTAATATCCCGTTATTGCAATCCCTAAATGGGCACCGACTATGTGAAAAAAATCCAGTCGTGCGTGTGTAAGTAGTACACTCTTATTTGTAACTCGTAAGGTGACCATCTTAAGTGCCTACATTTGGTATAACTAATTTCATAAATAAAATATTTTGTAATTATGGTAGTCCGATTTCAAAGCATTAACTATGATTGCAATAATATTTTAAAGTTGGGGTGTCTGAGGTTGTGAATTAATCCTGTTACACGTTGTATATGCACTACTAGCGAGCATACACTACTAGTGAACTTTAGCATTAAAACCCATAAATTTCATCAAAATTTTATGATAATACTGACGTAAACGATTATTTGCCTATTAATTTACAAAATTGTGAAAGTAAAACTACCTATAATTATCAAACAAACCAATAGTAACATTTGAAATGGTTATTTTATTGGTTATTGCTTAGGTGCCCGTTTTTTTTTTGCAAATGAGTTTATTTTTTAAATATCGTCGAGTTTGGGTGGTAAATCCATAGATTTCGCTAAAATTATAATTTAAAGCCTTGAGTACTATAGCGTGTTTAAAAAAAAGGGTGTATACTATAATTTAAGAAAAAACTATGTATTTACCATCCTAATACGACGATAGAAAAAAAATAACAAAAAAAAGCGTCGTATTTTTTTGCACAAAATTTAGTTGCATTGTGTCTGAAGTCACTAATACTACCATCCAGCTTCGTTTTCGGTAGCAGTCTTGATATACCCTGTATATAAGAAAATAAATGTGTACCTAGTCGAATCCCGCTGGGCAGCAGCGCGCTCTTGTCCCCTGGCACGGTGTTCTTGTTGCATGCGATGCTGCACAGCTCCAGCACGCGCTCGGCCGGCGCGCCCGCCAGCCCGGCGCCGCGCACGTCCACCAGCAACAGGTGCACGTCCGTGCCGCCAGTGGCCACTGAGTAACCGCACGCCATCAGACCAGCGCACAAGCGCTTCGCGTTCTTTATCACCTGCAAACGGAGATATGGAATTTAATACAACTGAGAAATAATCTATATACCGAGAGCGCAAATAAATGGCGCACTTGCTAAGTTGGATACATCCATTTTGTTAACTCCAAAACCGTTTAAAGTTATAATCATCACTTTTTCGCATAAAACCAGTTGGAATGGATGAAGAACTTTACTGGTGGTAGGTCTCTCATATGTGAGAGGCCATCTGGGTAGATACCACCGCAATGTCTATTTCTCCCGTGAAACAACACTGCTTAAATGCACTGTTGTGTTTCGGATAGAAAGACATTGTAGCCAGAGCAACTACTGGACATATTGAGACTTAACATCTTATGTCTCAGGATGGCGAGCGCAGTGGAATGTTGCTACTGTATATGAGCGATCGTATCGCTTACCATCAGGCGAACGGCTTGCTCGTCTCGCCATTTATTGCAATAAAAAAAAAAAAACAAGATTTTAACACATACGTATTTTTTCGTTTCGTCGTTAATGGAACGGTTAACGAAATATACCACGAAAACCATTTTTAACAGCATCAAAACTTTCAGTCTTCGCCTTAACCGTTGTTCACAAATAGGCAAGGTCATGGTCAACTCTCAGCTGTATAAATCCCTGGCTTTCTCTTTGAATTGTGCTGGCAACGATACATTAAAACCTCCATCAAGGAAACTATTTTATTATAACTCAGGAAATTATGACCAAATTAACTAATTGTTAAATGAAGAAAGTTGGGAACATTTATACAACAATTCATTGGAAGAAGCTGTTGACTACTTTTATAATTTTATTTATAATCTCAGGAACACATACGTGCCACAAAAAAACTGTTCATTCTTCCACTTTCCCGCCTTGGTATAATACAACTCTGAAAAAAATACTTCGAGAAAAAAAAAATTTCATAAAAAATATAAGGTTTATAATAATATAGGAGACTATAATACTTTTGCTTTACTGCGTAATAGAGCTAAGTTAATTGAAAAAGAATGTTACTTTGAATATCTAAAACGCAGTGAGGAATCCATAATTAAAAACCCAAAAATGTTTTGGACATTTATAAAAAACAATAGAAAAGGTACAAATGCACTTCCTTCTATTTTAAATTTTGAAGGTCATTTAGTCAAAACCGGTGAGGAAATCGTGAATATGTTTGCCACCTACTTTCATTCTACCTTCCTTCCTTCGTCTCATAATTCTAAAATTAACACATCAGTTGGTATCAATAGACTAAGTTCTAATATAAGTGATATTAAAATTAGCGAAGACAACTTGTGTAAGCTATTAAAATCCTTAGATCGGAACAAAGGTGCTGGTCCAGACCACATTCCTCCTTTTTTTATTATTAATTGTGCTCGCAGTCTTACCAAGCCACTTGCCATCCTCTTTCAACGCTCTATTAAAGAAGGAATCGTACCAATAATTTGGAAGTCAGCCTATATTACTCCAGTACATAAAACTGGCAGTAAAGGACAAATAAAAATATATACACCTATATCTAAATTATGCATCTTTGCCAAAATATTTGAAAAAATAGATTTTACCCAAGTCTACAATACATTATTACGCACTTTCATTTAAGAACAGCATGGATTTCTCAAAAACCGCTCGACTACAACAAATTTATTATCATTTACTGAATATTTAACGTCAAACATGGCTTTGGGTGGTCAAGTAGATTCTGTTTTCACTGACTACAGCAAAGCTTTTGACCGTATTGATCATAGATTTAGTATAAAACATAGATCGGCAATGTGAAAGAGATAGAATAATTTAACTCATAAGTTAAAGCGAGATGCATGATGCGACCATACGTTTACACAGAAGTAGCCTGCAGTGACCCAGAGTCAAAATATGTCAAACTAAGCGAGCAACAAAATTCGCTTATTTTCATAATTTATGTAATTTTACAGTACTTGGTTATATTTATTAAACGTAGTTTATTATAGTGCATTGTGCAGTGCCAAGGTGTGATTCATGCAGGCGTAAAAATCCTAAATAATTAAAGTTTTCACAGGTACCGGCCACTTTTGCACAATACTATTTTGTGACGATATTATTGAATTAAATGGAAATCCGTGTATACATATCGGTAGAAAAGAATATAGTATTTCATTATATAAATACGCTAAAAGCATCCATTGAGTATAAAAAATAATATCAAATACGTGAATTTACAATAATTTCAACCAAAAGTTGCTAGGGATTGATTGACAGGTTCGACAATAAAAGGTTGTCGATAAAATAGTCGATGACAACACATGTTTCTCTACATTTTTATGGAGCTATAGTATGTTGTGATTGTGTGCATTCTTCTTCTTCTTCTACCTGGCGTTATCCCGGCCATATTTCCCCGGCCATTATTATAGTATTCATTCTACAATATTACTTATTAATTTACTTTTTCCCATTTTTTTGTATTTGTGGAATAATTATTATAACACTTCATGTGTGTGATTTATGAATTAAGAACCTGTTTCAATCTCTGCCAAGAGGCTGTCAATTTATAATAGTAAAACAAGAACATATTCGATATTATTATAAAAAATGCGATACTTCTATGCACAGTATCATCGTCCAAACCTTGAAGCAACATTATTCATTTATCATAACATTAGGTATAGGTTTAAAATTTATAATTCTCATAGGAAAAACATTAGTTTAGGTGACGTGATCGAGAAAAGCTTCATATTTTATTAAACTGTTTCTTTCTTCAGCCACAGGAATGCGACTAATGAACATAGGCCTTCCACAAGAATGCCTACATCAGTTTGTTGTAAGCTGCCTGCATCCAACGACTTCCTACAAGCTCCTCCGTACACCTCCAACGCGGCCTAGCAGGCGTCCAACACTTCCCAATGTGTTACAAGTCAATTAATTGACTTAAATAAGCATATTTTTTTAACTCTAGTACACATATAGTAAAAATGTGTTTCTTAGACTTACGTGAATGTTACTCATTGAAAAAAACTAATAATCATGGTTGCCTGTAAGAAATTACCTAGTGTGATAAGGCCGCCACTTGTACTATTATTTTTATTGTGTAATATCTTTTTAGTATTTCTGTACAGTGCAAAAAAGGATTAAATAAATAAATCATGGATTTTGTTGCAGACTGAGTCCACCCTGTGACTACGGAAGCTGTAAAGTAATCGAAACTTCGCGACAGGAAATCAAAAATGAAAAAAATAAACCGTAAACGCTAAAACTTTGTAAATTATAGTTTTATTTCATAAAAGTGTTTTTGTTCTCAGTTTAATTAGGTGTACTATGTATACATCACAATGAAAAAAATAATTTTGTTCAGGTGAACATAAAGACCCATACAAAACATCTCAAACAAAATGTTTTCAAATAATATGACAATTTATCTTTATTTATTTGTGTGTTTATCAATCTGTATTGAAATAAACACATCAATTACTGTTAATATACAATAAAATGTCGCATATATCCATAACATTTTATTTCACAACTACAGGCCGACAGCTATATCGATATCGATATGATAGTATCGAAAGTGCATGGTATACCACTATATGTCAAGCACACATGTAAACTTCACGCACACAATCGTAAATCAGTTTTGGTCGCGGTCAAAATGACACATTGCCGATCTATGTTTTATACTACATCTATGGTATTGATCATCAAATATTATTGCAAAAATTGATGGCTGCGGGAATCCATGGTAATTTACTCAGATGGTTCACGTCTTACATTAACAAACGGTCGCAGGCGGTCACAGTCAATGGGTATACATCTGTTTGGCATACCGTGCCTTCAGGGATCCTTGCTCGGTCCATCATTGTTTAATATATTCATTAACGATATTAATTCTTGTTTCCTACATTTGAAAATTCTACTCTATGCGGAGGACATGAAAATATTTAAAAAAAATTGCTCACCTAATGATTGTCTGCTTTTACAACAAGACTTAAAAAGATTTGAATTATATTGTCTTGAAAATAATTTAGACCTCAATGTTGATAAGTGTTACGTAATGACATTCACTCGAAAACCAAGTACAACATATTTTGGGTATACTCTGAAAGGGTTTGTATTGAAAAAAGTTGACGAGATAAGGGACCTAGGGGTAATACATGATTCTAAACTTACGTATGAGAAACATATAGACTATATGACACAAGATTTATATCTTATTGTGGGGTTAGTACCCATGTATGTATATGACTGTTGACTGTATTAATTTAATATCTTTTTTGTGTAACCTGAGTGTGATGTAAACAATCGCGCGACTTATAAATAATGAGCTCATTTTATTTATTGTTGAGTGTTTACCGTTCAGTTGTAAGGTTCAATCACTTTAGCGTAATGTGTTAAGGGGTAGCATATGTAACGTTAGTTTCTTTTTTCTCGTCATCTTTCTTAATATTCGCTAGAGCCATGCAAATCCGTCTTAATTAAGATGCCTTCACCATATACTATAATGTATATTAGCAGGTGCGCCGTTTTCTTGTACATCCTGTATATAGCACTCGTTCGTTTCAGCCACAGAAAGTCTGCTGCGGAACATAGACCTCCCTCAATCTCCACATCCGTCTAGCTTGTAGTCCGTTCTGCAAATATGCGGAACAGAGACCGCAATGATGGATAGCGATATGTTGTCACTTCAAGTGTAAATAGCTTAAATTATTTATAATATGGGAGGAGCGTTGGTTCTTATAAACGTTGATAATGGTGCCGCGCCGGGCCGCTTTTTTTGCTCTCCTATTAGCTGATATTTGACAAGTTGTCACACATGCAAAATAATTGACTTGGAAAAGAAAAAGAAAAATATAATGCGATTCAACTAAGAATAGGACTGACCCGGCGCCATATTGGTTCGTAGTAGCTGTCAAATCGCACAATTTAGGTAGGGTGAGCAAAACAAGATTTCTTAAAATCAAATTTTTGATGAATAAAAATAATATTTTTATAATTTAATAATTTGTAAACAAATTAATGAATGAATAATGTCGTGTTATAGTTACTTTCTGGCGAATAATTATATTAATAAAAAATTAAAAAATTATACTTTTTTAAGCTATTTATGACGAAACAGTCTTGTTTATGTGTCCATATAACATTTTGTAATTGTTTCAATTTATTTAGTTAATTTATGTTCAGGAATTTGACTAAGTGTAAAAAAAATTGAATAATTGATGCGTAAATATTTTTTTGTTGCTAACCATACTTTTCGTGTGATATTTGACAACTAAAGGTCATTGACGTTCCTATTCTTATTTGAAACGCATTATAAATAGTACAGGGCTATTTATTTCCACTCAAACTTGTTTTGAAAGGCTTATAGCTAAATATACTTTTATATTTCACTATTCATTTCATTTCATAGTTTCAGAGATGGCCATTGACGCCTACTAGAACAATTGACCCAGTATAGATATCCATGACAAGACAATGTTGTTCAGGATAACATGTAAAATTCTAATAAATTTCAATAAAGCCAGAAAAAATTACGCAATACACATCGATATCAATGTTACACTAGATAAGACGTTCTTTGTAACAAACGTGTCCCACCCAGGTGCGGTGCATGCACCGCACACGAATCAGTCTGCCGCGTGACGGCTACGCAGCAGTACGCCAGTGGTCTCGAACCTACCGATTTTTCGGTATTTCTACCGATATGAGCTCTGTTCTACCGAAATACCGAAATATAACGATTTCACAGTATACTGGGTGGAATCGCTTATCGTCCGGAAAATTTAATAGTGTATTGTGTATGTGAAATTAACTTTATATACGAGATTTATCATTTAAAACTACAAACAACCCCATAAACAACATCAGTACAAGATATCTCCAAAACACATATTATCTAAATCACCCTACACTTAAAAGTACTTACTTAGCAACGACATGTCAATACTCAGGCGCGCGCTTGTATGAGTCACGCCACACAACAGCTGACTGTCGCGCAGCGACCTTGAACTTACTTTGCGCCTATTTATCGGTATTATTACTCTAAATATTACCATATGACATTTTGATTTATTTAGGATTTTAGTGTGTTAGGATCATTTAAGTAAATGTAGTTGTTGGTAAGTTGTTAAGATTTACATTATTATTTTCATAACGTACCTACTATCTTAGAAAAAGCTGCATATGTTTTTATTTAAACGTTTTAATAATGTCGAGAATAGACGACTTCGCTGTCGAAGGTCACGGATTCTTACATGATTAGGAAGTCTGAACTTACCATGATCGAGTAGTCGGATAAGTCGTTAAAATAGTTCTTGTGCTGGGAACTCGTGGATTTATCATTCATGATACCATTCCTACGCAAAGACTGCAGATGTTCTGGATCTGCATACATCCTTCTTGCATGACCCAAGTTTTCATTGGATCGAACATAGCATGTCATTATTGTCACATACTCACTGTTCGTGTAATCACTCATTTTGAACGCAAGAAACTAACCAATAACCAAAATAATTTCGTACAACGTCACTCGGTACCGAATTTCGCACGACTGAGGAAGTGGCAAGATCCCTGGAAGGTGTCGGCGGCGCGGGAGCGGGCGGCGCGGCGCGGCGGCACGCTTTGTACTTGCGCTTGCGGCGGCGCGGCGGTGAGGGCGGCGCGATCAAAGGATTTTATTACTTAGATTTAGAAGTTTCTACTCGAATTCATATTGTATAAAGTAGGGTAACAATAATGTGTATTTATGAAGATTTTTTTCATTTATGTCATCTTTCTCTAAACAACGTTGTTTTATGAATAACTTATTCTAAATTAGTAACTAGTAGTGGTAAATTAATTTTACACTACATAAACAAAAACATAAAAAAATTAAAATAAGTATGCCAAAGTGTTCCAATCATGTACTTGCCATGCACAATTTTTTTCGTGACGATAAGCGATTCCACCCAGTATATGGAAATTCTCCCGATTTTTCTACCGATTTCACACTTTCAAGCTGGCAACCCTTTTCATGTATGTTTAATGTTACGGGGAAGCCCTCAATAATATGGAACTAGTGCAGAATGTAAATCATATTTTTTGGGGAATACCCTTGTGTCCTACAATTCGATGTTTTAGGGGGCTTCTCGCTCGGGAATTTACCTGTCTAGTCTATATAAACAGGAATTTGGTTTTATTTTTTCATTAATTTTCTTAACTTTGAAGAGAGAGTACCTAACTTAAAGAGTGCCTACAAAATCAGAAAGTAATTAAGTTATATAAAATGTCTGACGAGGAGCCAAGCACAAGTACGAGTGTGTGTATCAGCCCATGTACGAGTGTAAGAAGAAAAAAATATTTACAATATTATAGAAAAGAATGGGAAGAAGAATTTCCAGGTTGGCTGCAAGATAGCCGTAAAGGCGAAAGCTATGCCTATTGTAAGAGTTGTAATAAAGATATCAACATCACATCAGGAAAAGACGCTATAAAGAAACATAGTTCTTCACAAGCACACTCAGTATCATCAAAGAATATAAAATCACAACCGAAGATATCATCATTTACTGTGACCAAAACTCAAAAATCTGATATACTGGTTAAGCAAGGTAATTTTTTTTAGTAATTTATTTCACTACTTAGATTTTTATATTATTTTGTTTTCTACTAATCGATTTATATAAGCAGTGCATATAATTATACCCTAATCGCTGCTAAATATACCTACGTAGTTTTAATTATTTATTTTTAATTTCAGGTGAAATAAGATTAGCCTCGTTTGTTGCTGAACACAATCTACCATTCACTATTATGGAGCACCTACCGAAGTTGATGCAAGCCGTTTGTCCTGATTCAAAAATAGCAAAAGAAATAAACTGCTCTTCGACCAAAACTCATGACATAATTGATCATATTATAGGTAAAGAAAGTTTCAATAATTTATGTGAAGATCTAAGGCAAACTAAGTTTTCGCTTATTATTGACGAGTCCACTGATCTTAGTACAACCAAACACTTGTGCTTAGTTGTGAGATATGCGAAAATTAATCGTATTAAAGATTCTTTTTTAGCTCTTATTCCATTAGAAGAAGCTAATGCAGCAAGCTTATTTGAACACATTGTAAACTTTTTTAGAAGCAATAATATTCCATTTAAACATAATCTAATAGGTTTTGCATCTGATGGGGCAAACGTAATGATGGGACGTAATAATTCTGTTGTAACGTTGCTGCAAAATGAAATTCCCAACATTTTTATACTTAAATTCGCCTGCCATTCGTTTCATCTTTGCGCGTCATATGCTTGTACCAAATTGCCACGCTTTATAGAGGATCTTGTTAGAGACATTTACAATTACTTTTCTTCTAGTCCAAAAAGAGTGGCAGAGTTTAAAAATTTTAAAATGTTTTGCGACTTAAAAGTACATAAAATACTCCACCCCCCTCAAACACGCTGGTTATCAGTACATGCAGCAGTGAAAAGAATATTGGAACAACTCTCTGCTCTAAAACTATTTTTTATAGATCAAATCTCTAACAATGATCATCTTTTAGCTGCAGAACATATATTACTGAAGCTCCAAGATCCAACTACGATATTATTAATGGAATTTTAAAATTTTGTATTACCATTATTTACCGATTTAAATAAAGAAATGCAAGTGGAACACCCGAAAATTCATAATTTATATGAAAAAATAACTGGAACATTAAAAACTATTTTTGATTGTTTTTTAAAAAGAGAATATTTAAGTAGCACTCCAATCGAAAATGTTGATTTTAAGAATCCCAGAAATTTTATGGATATTGACGCCGTATACTATGGTGCTGCTGCATCTAATACACTGCTAAGTAGTTCAGAAAATCTAAACTCAGATCAAGTAAATTTATTTAAATGCAGATGCCTAGATTTTTATATCGAAGCTTGTAAACAAATAACCACGCGTTTTCCATTAAAGAACAACCCAATAAAAGGTTTAGACATTATTGATCCAAAAAATTTTAAAATTGGCAAAACTACTTCGATAGTTCCTGTGAGTAGGCTCTTTACCAATATTATTCACAGCAATGATTTCCAGGAAATTGATACAGAGTGGCGCATATTAAGAAATTGTGAACGAATCAAAACATTTCCTGATGATGTAGAACTATTTTGGAATGAAGTTAGTTTATTAAAGCGTGGTGATGAAACTCAAATGTTTCCATTGTTATCTAATTTCATTTTTAATATTTTATCACTTCCCCATTCATCCGCTAACGTTGAACGCATATTTTCCCATATTAATCTTTTAAAAACAAAACAGCGGAATAGACTGTCTACTGAAACAATCACTAGCCTATTACATTCAAAACGACTCTTTAATACAGCTAATTGTTATGATTTTGAAATTAATTCCAAGATGACCTCGGCTATGGCCAAAGAATATTGGTACCATAATAAATAATTATATACATAAGCGTGATTGTTATAAATTAGTATGTAAGTTTTTAAAAAAATAAACGAACTAGATTGAATATTGTGTTTTTTTTTCAAATACCGATTTTGGGTAGAAATATACCGATTTTAGCTGGCAACTCTACCGATCTCGCTCTATGACGTTCGAGACCACTGCAGTACGCCTCCTTGTTTATATTGTTATGCAATTTATTTTCATGTTTCCCCGTCAAACCGACAGCAAAATTTTCTGAAGTTACAATATAATTAAAGAATACCACGTAAGTGATATAATATTGTAGAATAATGCCGATAATACAGATCTTTTATTTATTATTGGATTAAATAGATTTTAGAGCTCGTTAAAATACAAGGTGAGCTGCTTAATCGTATGTCTCATTTCCGCGCATAAAAATTGCCCATCGAGTGAGAGAGACGAACTATATTAGATATAGATTATTCAAGGGACATTCATATCAGTCGACCAAATAGGCATAAACTATTCGAATACATTACAAATACAAATATGTAGGAAGAATGTAGTTGCAAATTGATTTCAGTATTTTATTTTAATTATATGTTGTTAATAAATAACACAAAATATGTGAGTTGTATGTATGTTTTGAAACAGTGGATTATAATATTTAGACCCCATTTTTTTTTTTTTTTTTTTTTTTTTTATTGCAATCAATGACGATACGAGCAAGCCGTTCGCCTGATGGTAAGCGATACGACCGCTCATATACACTATACAGTAGCAACATTCCACTGCGCTCGCCATCCTGAGACATAAGGTGTTAAGTCTCAATATGTCCAGTAGTAGTCGAAGTGCGTGGTGGCCTGTTGGTAAACGGACTAGACGCGACTGCCAACATGTTCACGGTGGTCGCGGGTTCGAATCCCAGGGCACACCTCTGACTTTTCGGAGTCATGTGTGTATTGATAGTCCATCACCACGTACTAAAACGGTAACGGAAAACATCGTGAGGAAACCTGCATACCATAGCGATTTATAAAAAAATCTATGGTATGTAAGTCCGCCAACCCGCACTAGGCCAGCGTGGTGGACTATATGGCCTAACCACTCTCAATCGTACTCTCGATTGTAGAGGAGGTCCGTGCCCTGCAGTGGGACGTATATGGGCTGATACAGATGTCCAGTAGTTACTCTGGCTACAATGTCCTTTAATCCGAAACACAACAATGCATTTACGCAGTGTTGTTTCACGGGAGAAATAGACATTGCGGTGGTACCTACCCAGATGGCCTCTCACATATGAGAGACCTACCACCAGTAAAAGAGACCTACCCCATTTCTTAATATGAATACCTTAATAGACTATACGAACCCATTGATTGTTATTGAAGACTAATATCATTTAAAATTGTTGTACCATTCCTTCTGTCTAGTAGTACCGAAAAAAGTTTATCAGGTTGTCAAAAATTCATAAATGTTATTATAATAAATGTCAGACTGATTGTACACCCATTGACTGATTGTCAGACTTGTACACTTTTAAGAGTATTTAAATTCATTTAGATAATTTCCATGAATTATTCACGTAAATAAAAAAAAAAACATCACAAAGTATATTATTGCTATGACGGTATTGATACTTAGGCAGTATCTTAGGAAAAGCTATTATTGATATGAACTGTCTTTTCTATCTAATAATCTTTGATCATAATTTGTAATATTCAAGTAAACGTACTAGATGTCGCTACTGAGCTTTTGACAAATGCGGGACAAATAGTTTCTATGACGCGCCTCGTCTATCGGTAGAATATAAGTCAATGGCAATATACAAAAACAATATCACTATGCTAACCCCTGTCACTAAACTAGATTTACTTATTTTAAATGCAACCAAATATTTTATTAAATTGAATATGTTTATCTAGTGAAAACAAAGGTCTCCTTAACAATACTTCAATCATATGGAACACAATATGTTTTATCAATGTTACAGCGTTGTTAAATACATTGGTCTTGCGCAATTATATTTTATGCTCAACCATACACCATATACACTTATTATATTTAAATACTTTAGTTAACTAAAACACGCATATCAGCATAAAACATTGTTTATATGTTTATAATTACATTTACGTTATCACGGAGTATTTAAGAACATTATGTTGGCCTTATGGATAACGAGCAGCCTTGAGTATGGTACACAGAGTTCAAAGTCAACTTATTGTTTCTATGACACTTAAGGATCTTATAATTTCGTTATTGATTGTTATTTATTAAAACATAACTTACGAAACGTAAGAAATATCAACATGATGATGTCGTACAATTAGGTACTTTATTAACGCCTTGCGTCGACCTGTTGTAGATAGCATTATGGACAAACCATACCATTTGTGGTTTCTAAATGCTAAAATACCTACTGAATCTTTATTTTGTGTAATCATGACAAATAAATTAAAAAAAAAAAACACTACCTTTTTATCAGTTCCAATATTATACATAACCATAGTGATTGTTGTAACTAGTTGTTGAAACTGGTTATATCAATTGTAAAATAGATAATAATTTAAGGTTGGTGCATACAGGTCACGCGTGGCCGTAACCTTAACTGAAACTTACCAGTAATTTCAAGAATATTGCCGGTTTGATGGCATTGGAATAACAAATGCTAATTAATTATTGTAAAATAAGGTAATCTAGGTATATTACTTCATCATCAATCATCTAGAGTGAACAGTCTGTAGGTTCGGCCTCTCATATTATTTATGAAGTTTTAATAATTTTAACTGAATTCGAAACTAAGTTATAAGTTACATTTTCCATTTGCTTTACTGGTACCATGTGACTAAAATATACATGATCACTGATGGCAAGTATACGGTATTTACCACCGTGAGATGGTTGTTACTATCCCGCCCAAATAATTATGGTTTTAATATAATTAAAGAAAGAAAACATAAGATTGACGTTAGTTCCACACTATTTTTTTAAATTGAGATCCATGGTGAGGATAGCATGCCATTTGCCTGATGTTAAGCGATGCGACCGCTAATGGACAGTAGCAATAAGAAACAATACCATGAATTACATAGCAATGCTCCGCATTTCACTGCGCTCGCCATCCTGAGACATAATATTTCAAGCCTCATTATGTCCAGTAGTTACTACATTGTAGTTTAGAGACATTGTAGACATTGTAATCCCCTACAATATCCGTCAAACCGGAAACCAGTAGTGCATTTAACCTGCTGTTGGGCAGTTGAAATAAACATTGCAGTGGTATGCATCCAGACGGCCAAATATGCGACACCTGTCACCAGTTAACACGAAGATTACATTTCATGAAAAGAAATATATATAGATATACATACTTGTTTCTGGTATTCAACGAACTCAGGCGACGTGGCCTGCTTCATGGCGGTGGCTATAGCTGCTATGGCGTGGTTGTGGGGTCCTCCTTGAAGTCCAGGGAACACGGCCTGGTTGATCTTGGCCTCCAGGTCGTACAGCACCTTGGTGCCGTTGGCCTTGACGGAGCGCACGCCCTTGCGGAAGAATATCACGCCAGCGCGCGGTCCACGCAGCGTCTTGTGCGTCGTTGTTGTCACTATGTCGCAGTACTCGAATGGACTTGGGATCACGCCTGTAATGTAATTGTTATTTCATAATACTTATTTATTTATTCTTAACTGCACATAATAATAAAATAAATACACACACCCAACAGTCACATATAATCCTGACCCCCTGACACTAAAATCGAGTCTTGTGTCGTCGGTATCAGGAACTACAAGAGACTTTTCGGTGTCACAAGAAAAAAGAAGAGAGGGAGGGAAGAATACTTGTTATATGATAAAGCGATAAGATATATTGTCACAATAAACAAATGTTAATATACTGGTTGGAAGATTCATAAAGGCGTTACAACATGATCTTTAGGTTTCACATCAAAATGTAATGAAAATACATTGTCCTCCTTCAACATTGTTGTTAGTTTATGAATTCGATTGCGTTTCCCAAATCGACGACTTATTTTTTGTTGTAGGAGTCATCCGAGTTATTATTACTGTCTCATTTATGCGCAAGTAAATTCATAACAAATAAAGAGATAAACTTGCACGCTTTAAAAAGGTTTTAAAATTGTATAAATTTATAATTATTTATTTTTCTTATTTTACGCATTCATATACAAAACAATTTAAAATGACGTAAATGGGTGTAACAAATAAGTGTTACGTTTGTGAATTCTTGACCTAAATCGTCATTTATCTTGTTTGCTTACAAGATTGATACCCAATAGTAAACATATTTGTTCAGTGATATAAACGTATTATGTTTAATATAATAACAGTATAACACGATGATTAAGTGATACTTCAGTGTTACATCAAATCATTGCATGGAAAAATATTTTTAAAGCAATTCACAAAGCGTAACGTATTTTACGATGTTTAAATGTTAAATTTTCTACGCCACACACGATATTTAAGCCAATATAAACACATCTTATTTACCTGCAGCAACAAGTCCAGAAATGTGAGCCATGTCAGCCATAAGATAAGCTCCATTCGCATCGGCGATTTCACGGAACCTCTTGTAATCGAGACAACGGGAGTAACAGCTTATGCCCGCAATAATCAGACGAGGTTTGAAGAGTTTGGCGGTTTCAGCCAATTTGTCGTAGTCTATCAGGCCAGTTGTGGGGTCCACCTAAAGAAATCAATCAGATATGCTTAATGGTGACTATAGGCGATCAAAATAAAGGGCCTAGCCTGTGAACCTGGCAGGAGAAACTATCGAGAATTTCTATCTTATTTTCAATTTGGTTTTGAGCCACTTTTGTGTTTTTTTTTTACAAAAAAAAAAAAAGTTTTCAGTTGATTAGTAAATTAATGACGGTAGTGGAAATGATCATTGCTGATATTATACAAAGGAAATTGATTGGCATAACACTCCACATTAGCCACAACACTACGAAAACAATAGCCATTGTAAAGAATAATATTGTCGTTGCGCTGATAGTTGAAGCCTATTAAAAAGACTGCATGTTGGGTAATGTGTAATATGTTAAACATGTAATAGCAATTGACGTCATAAATTACGTTGAGGCTTGTACAAAAAATGTATATTAAAAGTTGTATTGCTACACAAGACGTTTCAAATTTTTTCAACCATGATTATTATCGATTGTATTCATATATTAAACTCACGAATCGTAAGGAATTCAAATATTTACTTATACTAAAGATAAATAATGATAATTGTCGGATTTACAAAATATGTTACAAGAGTAAAGTAAGGGTTATAAATTATGTCATCTTCTTTCTTAAATATGGAAATTAGTGAAAATGTTTACACTAGTTAGGTCAACATACTATCCGATATAAAGTTATTTATAAAATCGTCTTCTAATGAATGTTTATTTTATCTACTTATGTAAACACTGTCGATTGTTATAATCATCTGGTGGTGGAAAACATAATGATAGTTTGACTGTACTTAATATAAGATGTTAAACTTTGAATTTTGATTTCGGGAAAACGTAGAACGGCATATCAACAATTGTACGAAGTATTTTATAACTAGTGGCGAATCCCTAATTTCTTATAAAATCAGTGATGCAAAAGGAAAAAAAAGTTTAGTTTATAAATGAGTTTAAACTACTTCTCATGTAATTCTGGGATGTGTATTGTAATGATCTACATAATTTACTTGTTTACGGTCTTCGAAGGATACGTTTAATAAATAGATCTGCTAGTTTAGTAATTTAACAAAGGAACGCGCAAATACGCAGTTCAAATAGAATTGAAGATTCTAAGATCTATCTTGTTAAAGGTTATTCTTAAACCGGAACCTTGTCATTCTACAGCGTCGTTACATATTTCAATAATCAATATTGCTTCATGAACCTTAAGTCACGACAGTAAGGGTCGAAATGCATTGACAATAAGCGCGCGATTGCACATAGTCTTTATCAGATGTTACGAAATGTAAATGGTTGATAATAAAATTCAAAATTGGAGAGGTATAATGTACAAACGTTGTCTCATGCATTATTAAAATAAATGTGATTTTTGCCCATTGAAAGTAATGAATGGGTTGTGAGGTTGACATGCTCTTACGTTAATTTAGTGTACACAATATGCCAGACAACTATTTAATACTCCAGAAATATTGTTGTTTTTACAAGAGGATAGCATTAAAAGTAATATACAGATTACAAATGATTACTTACTTTATATGGCATGCTTTCGAAGAATATTGATGTGGCAGAAATTTTTTTGGTTGCTGTGAAGAATCCATGGGTCAAGTGTCCACCATCGGGCAAGTCTAAACCCATGATCCTGCCATGAGGTTCGACTATGGCAGTGTAGACAGCAAAGTTTGCAGGTGAACCTTTAAAGAATAATAAATTTTATTATTTTTCAAATAGAGTATGTAGGGTAATGGGATTTGTGGAATATGAGTATTTTGAATGGTTGTTCTATAGTTTCTTAGTTATAAGTAGTAGCATGGCCAGCCTCCACCCGGATGCTGCAAATTTTTACTCCAGTCCACACATATTATTTCAAAAATTAATAATGGAGACACCAGTAAGATGTTAAGCTGTACACAAATAGGCTCAGCATAAAACAAATTGACAGATGTAACCTCAAGGCAAATTGCTAATACATAAAAAGTTAAGAGTCAGTAAGGTCACCATACATACATATTACAACAATAGTTAAATTAAAGCATACCTGAATAAGGTTGGACATTAACACCCCATTCTTCAGGATTTAATCTGTATGCCTCCAATGACCTTTTTTGTGCCAGCAGCTCGATTTCATCAATATATTCATTGCCTCCATAGTATCTGCAACATGATTCAAGCTTTGAATAGATCTTAGTATTGATATTTACCAATTTTTAAGGGCAAAATGTTTGCACAATGATTGTTTATATGCAGCTTATTGAAAAAAGTGTTCATTTCAAGATAATTGTTATACAACTCATATTGTTTATGATTTAATGTTGATTTAGAGGTTCTATGAATATAGGAGGAAATGTGAAAATATTTACAAAATATATCATATTGAAATAAAACTATTATTTACGGATTTTATCGCAGATTTGGTTTAATTTTTACATTTTTTGAGTTCCCGACGTTTCAATTACTTTACAGCTTTCGTGGTCATGGGGCGTCAAATATATCACAATTATTTTTTCCTCAATGGGCACTAAAATTTATTGACTATAATTCCATTTCAACTATTTGAAAGACAATTCTTTTGCTAACCATATTAAAAAATATTTTTATATAGATTTTAAAATGGTATCCAACTCACCTCTGGTTTGGCATGCCCTCAGAATATTTGTTATGGAGGCATGTGCTGAGACATTGTAATACGGGCACAGATGTGAAGTTTTCAGAAGCAATCATCTCCAAGCCTGCTTGTTGCCGGGCTTTCTCTTTTTTGATAATCTCAAATAATTCAGGATCAGTATCCCAAAGGTTTCCAGTCATCAGTTGGCTACTCATGGTTGGTGTGGAACTTAGGTTTTGCACTAAATGTATTGGCTAAAAATTAAATATTATTTTCGGCTAATATCCTTCCAAAGTAGCTTGTGCAAAAATATTGACTGAACTAGCCAATGCCAAACGTTCAATAATATAATAGAGAATCGCTGACCTTACGTTGATAAGCGGGCAATGCAATCAAAAACAAAAGTTGATTATAAAACTTTATCACGCAATTGCTACATTATTATTTCATATTAAACGTGCATTTTGTATTAAACATTTGAAAATAACTTTTTCTGTATTATATATAGCATTATGGTACTTACATTGGGAATTGTTAGGAGTGGAATGAACTTTGTTATATTAATGGATAAATGTAACCTAAACTTTCGAAAGCATGGTACAAATTACGCCACTTTAGAACCAATAACACTGCCACGATAAGCAAATAAAAAACGGTTTCATCACAATTTTTTACCTTACCTTAAAGCGGAGTTTTCCGTGCACTGGCTTTATGGATCTTCCAAAAAAATGTGACGAAATTGTTATATAATTTCGTGTCGCTGCGCAAATACCAGTTTTAACTAGCGTCTTAAACATTTTGTCGCGCATTATTACTGACAGACTTCACGAATAAATAATGAATATGTTTTTATTTGCGCAAACATAGTTAAATTTATCAATTAAGATAACCCAATATGAACTCTATGGCCGTTTAACTTGACGTTTCCAGTCACGCAATTTTTTTAAACTATTGGCATTGGCAGCTCTGGCACAACTGCCTGACGTTCAAATTCACATTGAATGTGTAAATTGTAATAAACATACATTTCCTCAGTGGCAAAGTAGTAAGCAGTCAGTGTGTTTACATGATTCTGACAATAACAAATCCTATAATAATTATTAATAGTTAATCTTCTATCTTTTTATTTTATAAACCATTTTTGCATTAAAATATAAAAAAATAGAATAAAGTACATTCAGTACATTGATTTAAAAATTGAGGATAGGCCCTTCAGTACATTTGAGGCCTTATTAATAAACTCGGATGAGCGAGCGATTAACTTTATTAGTGCAAGATTCGATTTAGAGTTTCAAAGAGATGACCGTGAAAATCACGCTAAAATAAATATAAAATTATCTTAATTTATTACATTTCATCTTAACAGTAACAAAAATTATTATTTTTATATATATTAATTTAAAATCTAAGTGCCGACTAATTTCAGTAACCCTCTACTAGAGCACTATGCACTGGATCGCGCGCACCACATACATTGGAACACTTTACGCACTTTCCACCCTGTCCATATATTTATGTCAAATATACATAGTAACATTAATCTTATTGTGTGAACTTAAAAAGTCAGGCCGTGGGTTCGATCCCCGCATCGAGAGAAATATTTGTGCGGCCCACAAATATTTCTTTCGGGTCTGGGTGTTTGTGAGACCGAAAAGTCTCTCGAAGTTCCTGATACCCACGTCACAAGACTCGATCTTAGTGTTGGATCAGGACTATGTATGTGACTGTTGGATGTTATTATTATTATCTTATATATAAAATTCTCGCAGTGGCGTAACTACACCATCTGGGGCCCGTGGCAAAATCATCGGATGGGGCCCCCTTTGTTTTATATAATATAAAAAGGGGGATAAGCGCCCCGATTTCTTCCCAGTGATCACCAGGTGTTAAACCAGGACGCAGGTCTCTCTCAGTCGGGAGTAAAGTTGCTCTCCACTTATGTCTAAATCTGGACGCCCCTTTAAGATGTTGTGGGCGTCCACGACAAACGGGAGACCACATGCTCTGTCGTCCATCTCAGAATGATAGTCAATAAGAGTGTGCCGCACATCAGTTACCCCCGCGGCCCCTTTAGGTAGCCTCCTAAGACTTGCGTGGGAGACCGTGCTGGAATTCTTAGACCCTCTAACTATAAGATAGAGGCGTCCTTTTAGCAGATCATAACCTGACGTTTTCTTCTTTAGAGGCGGCGGCGAGTGGGATGGTTCCGCTCACGATCGCGCTCGTTAACCGCGACATCACGTTCTCGCAAAACTAGGAACTTTTGGCGATGGAAAAAATCACGGCCTATACTCACAGTTCGCTCATCTTCTCAAGTGAAGCTCCTCGACAGCTGCTAGTTGAATAGGTCGGCATGTATCCCTGCAGTAGTTCTTAAGACGTCCGCCCCTGAGATGACCCCCGTACTCACGCGCCTATATCGTCTTTTCTATTGAAACAACCCAGGCCCGGGTTCATGGAAGATCGCCCATGTTCATCCAATCCCCAAAAAGGGTGACCAGTCGGATCCTTCGAATCACAGGCCGATTGCTGTCACATGCTTACTCCCCAAGGTCTTGGAGTGAGTTATAAATACGCATCCGAGAGTATTCCTGGAACCGAAATATTGAGCTAAGTGCAGTTTAGGTGTCATTTGGAAGACAAGCCTAAATTGATCAGCAAATAGTTTAGAATCTAAACTCACCTATTCTAAACTTTAGATTGTAATTTATCACTTGGCCCGATAGGGCTCGACAATATTCATACTGCCCGGGCATTATAAATACTGCCTGCATTAATCACTTGGCCCATAACATATACATAGAGGTTCTCATTATGATGTAAGGTAGCACTAAGAAAGGATTTTAGGAAATTCTACTCCTAAGGACGTGAGAAGGGTTAAAAACTGTTGTATGTAATATCGAAACCTCTGAACTTACTCATATGAAAATATGTTATTCACCACTTATTTTAAAAGAAAAATATTGGCGTGAGCTACTTATAGAAAAATATCACCAGGGGGGGGGGGGGGCGGGGTGAAATAAAGGATGAATTTTACACATTCCCGGAAACTCGCCTAGCTTAAATGTTGGGTGTCATCACAATGCGTGCCACTCTTGACTTATCTACAAGAGTTTCAGTGGTGGGTGTGACAACAGGACAGTCATTCCCTTTACACTGTTACATCTTCCACTGTTTTTATGTAGTCATTTTCCCCAAAATCTGTAATAGCAGCTGCAATTGAGTTGGCGTTAATAGTTAGTCAAACAACCAATATATAATGTATAGGAATTTGTATTTTGTGATCTAAAAAGATTTGTGATATACAAGAGAAATTTGTAAGAACATGTAAGCACATTTTGTAACGTGTAAGCTGTATCTATATTTGCAACCCTTGATAAATAGGACACTGTCTGTTGATGAAGTTGAGTCATCGAAAGCCATGATCCTGACAGTGCACTTTCTAGTATATTTACCATCATCACTAGAATCTTTATTTTTTAATGCATTTGATTAAAAAGCTATGAAGATATGCACCAAGACAATACTTATACTAAACTTGTCATTAGATAATTTAACTTCACTTTAATTGTATTGGTGGTAGGTCTCTCATATGTGAGAGCAGGGCCGACGTTAGGGTAGGGCGCGCACGGGCGACCACCCAGGGGCGCCAGGCCAAGAGCTTATGTTAGCTTGTTTGTTGGGCAAGTCTCACTTATTTGAAATCCCTAAATCTAGATACAAAATCTGTCAGAATGAAATCCACTTTTCGGTTGGAGCACTGCTGTTAATTTCACCAGGAATCCTAAATAATAGCACATGCTACAAATCAAGTTACATATTATTTTTGCGACTACTCATTTCAGTAACGCTCCACTGGATATACACTGCAGCGTCGTCCGTACCACTTACGTCGGAATATTTGCATGTCGCGTTTCTCCATGAATCGCGCTGGAATAGTGGCAAGTCTCAGGATATCAGGCAGGGTTACAAGCTGATTTACAATGGATCTTCTGCTGGCCGGAACGGGATTACCGTAGTGTTGTCGTCTAGCGTCCGGGAGAATATTCTTAAGTCGACATACGGAGCGACCAGCTTGTGTATAACCCATAGTAATGATTAAGAGGGTTGTTGCTAAGTTGAACAGCGCTTACGCCCCGCAGGTAAGTTGCTCAAAGGCGGAGAGGAAGCCTTTTGGAGCCTTGTTGATTCTATGTGCAATCTGCCCAATTTTTTTTTAACGAGATTATAATTCCTTAAGCCTTTCTTCCGGTACCGCCGACGACAATCGGAACAGGCGTGTCGGAGTCTCCGGCCTTTTAGCCTGGCGCACGTGGATTTTGCAACCAGGCTGGGTCTCCACCGAGATCTAAAAAGATCTTTTGCCGGCATACCGCCTAAAATCCTCTTGGTGGCCATCGCGCGCATTACGGACGGCAGGCGATGTGGACGGGCGAGTAGCGCCTAGTTGATTCGCCGTGCCATCCGGCGCATTGGCTCCTCACAACTTGGAAGGGCGCAGATGTCCCCACTTTCCCTACTTCAGACGTACATGGTCGGTGATCCGCGACAGATACGAGACCACGCGTTCTGCTGCCCATCTCAAAGTTGCTCCTAACACGAGCGCACGGACGTATGCACTCCTTTGTGAAAATGAAATGAAAAATGAAAAAAAATTATTGAATCCATTAAAATGTTCAACATCATTTAGATTCAGTCATTTTTTTATCTACCACCCGGTTCAGAAAGCTGTTTTCACTAGAGAAGAACGGGCAAGAAACTCTAGTGTTGCTCTTTTCAAAACCAGTTTACAATGTAGTGAATTTTTACAAAATTTACAAGTTGGTTTAAATCAGAGCAGTTTAATAATAATATGTTGCTTTACAATAAATATTTTTGATATGAATATTATTATATTATAATTACTATGGCTGAGTGAAGTCGCCCAGAACGAAGAATCAGTATACTCTTTTTCGCCAAAGCAGTGAATAATTGCGAAAGCCTTATGTAATCCATCAATCAATCCATTACAATGTAAGCAAATCGGATAGACCAGTCTACGCAAGCAGCACCCGTTCACGAGTATGACGCATGTGCCAGCCATCGGCCTCCTCAACCATGTTGCAGGGAAGTGACCGACCTGGCACACGACGCCACCGCAAGCACAGACCTTTAAGCGAGCATGACATACCCAATCACTTACACAGGAAAATAATGGCAAATTTGACAAGTTACTTGATTTAAATGATATATTATAGAGCACACCAAAACTTACGCTCCGAGATACTACACATTCATTTAATTTTATTCTATTCCCAAGCCTTGTTATCGTCTAAATATTCCGAAATTTTATAATATGCCTTATTGCATAATTTTTGCTTGATAGTAGCTTTGAATTTTGTAATAGATAAGGCTTTAATATGACTGGGAACTTTGTTATAAAAGTGTATACAGTAACCCTTAAAAGATTTGCTGATCTTGTGGAGTCTGGTCTTAAGAGTAGCTAGATTATTCTTATTCCTAGTATTTTTGTTATGAATATCGCTAATCTTAAGAAAACTTTCTTTATTTCTATGGACATAAATTAAATTTTCAAAAATGTATTGTGATGTCATTATACCGGGTATCTCAAGACTGCTACCGAAAACGAAGCCGGGTGGTAGTCTTAGTGGCTACAAACACAATGCAATTAAAAATTTCGCCTAGAAACGCGACAATTTTTTTTATGATTTTTTTAAATATCTTTATTTTTGGGTAGTAAATCCATAGTTTTTGCTTAAATAATAATTTAAACTCTTTTATACCTTAGAGTATTTATAAATAAAAGGGTATATACTATTATTTTAGGAAAAAATGTATTTACCACCCAAATATGGCCATAGGAAAAAAATAACAAAAAAAATTTTGTCCCTTTTTTTTGCAACTTTTTCTGTTGCATTGTGTCTGAAGTCGCTTAAACTACCACCCGGCTTCGTTTTCGGTAGCAGTCTTGATATACCCTGTATTTATCTCTTTAAACTTTTCTCTAAGAGAATATCTGGACCCAAGCGAATAAATTAATCTTATAGCTCGCTTTTGGAGAACAAAGATGGTATTAATGTCAGCAGCACCACCCCACAGTAAAATTCCATAACTCATCAGACTATGAAAGTAGGCAAAATATACCAATCGAGCTGTATCAACATCAGTCAATTGGCGAATCTTACCCACCGCAAAGACTGCGGCGCTCAGCTTTTTAGGTAGAGCGACTATGTGAGAACCCCATTGAAGTTTGGGATCTAATGTAATTCCTAAAAACTTAGTTGTATCCACAAGGCTCAACTCATCCCCATTCAAATTAATGTTAGCATTAACTTTCTTGACATTAGGTGTCACAAACCTTATACATTTCGTTTTTTGGCTATTTAATAACAAATTGTTAATCCTAAACCAATGTACTATTTTTGAGAGGGTGTTGTTTACGTCGTCAATATCAGGATTACGTCGATTTACTTTAAATATTAATGAAGTATCGTCGGCAAACAACACTACCTCACAGTTGTCCCTTATAAAAAAAGGTAAGTCATTAATATAAATTAAAAAGAGAAAGGGTCCAAGAATCGAGCCCTGCGGAACTCCCATAGTAACAGCAGACCCAGGAGATCTTATTCCGTTGACATCTACACTTTGGACCCTATTGCTCAAATATGATTTGCATAATTCAAGAGCAATACCATTAATTCCGTAGTGGCTCAATTTCCTGATAAGTATATCATGGTGAACACAATCAAACGCTTTGGATAGATCACAGAATACACCTAAGGCATCCTGTGAGTTCTCCCAAGCATCAAATATGTTACTTATTAGCTCCACACCAGCGTCTGTTATGGAGCGACCCCGCGTGAAACCAAATTGTTTACCATGAAGTATTTTATTTTTTGAAAAATAACTTTGAAGTTGTGAGAGCATTAATTTTTCAAAAATTTTGCTAAATGAAGGTAGTACTGAAATAGGTCTATAATTAGAGGGGTCCTCTGAACTACCAGATTTTAAAAGAGGTATAACTTTACTCAACTTCATATTATCAGGAAATAGACCACTGTTTATACAAACATTAAAAATTACCGCTAACTGGGGAGCCAAGACTGGTATTACAAAGTTTAATATTTTTGTTGAAATTCCCCAGAGGTCACAAGTGTTTTTAATATTAATGCATTTAAATATTGTTATTACATCCATACTGTCAACGCAATGGAATTCAAATGAATCTCTGCCTCCAGTCACATTTTCTTGTAGTAACTTTTCTGCTATGGCAGAGGATGAGTTTAAACTTTTTGTTATAGAAACTGGTACATCTGAGAAGAAATTCTCAAAAATCCTAGCTACTTCTACATTAGATGTGATATTCTGATTATTAATATTTAAGCTAAACTCTGTGTTCCGAGGTTTAGCCCTACCAGTTTCTTTATTAATCACACTCCAAGTCATTTTTATTTTATTTTTGGAGTTTTTTATTTTGTTACTTACATACATTGATTTCGCTTTAAGACAAACTTGTTTAAATATTTTTGAATATTTTTTTACATATGATTTAAAATCCTGACTATGGTTATATGTTCTTTCGTGATAAAGATTATATAGTTTTTCCCTACTTCGATGTATACCGATAGTAGCCCAACTGTTAAAACATGTTTTTTTGTCACTGGAAACGGACCTGGAAGCAAAAATTGACTTGAATTCTTCACAAAATGTATTAAATACAAAGTTATATAACTTATTAGGGTCATTACCCTTTACAATTGTAGTAAATTTATTTGATATATTTTTTCTTAACTTTTCTAACCGGGCCTTAGTTACTGGAACAACAGTAAGTTTTTCAATGTATTGTGTTTGGAACTGACTGCTAAATGTGACAAGTTGTCCACAGTGATCAGAATGTAACTTATTAATGATACAACTATTTATAGGCACTATATCAGTGAACACATTGTCTATGCAGGTAGCACTGATATTAGTTATCCTAGTTGGTTCTAAAAAAAGGTTTACCAAGTCAAATGACAATAAATTAATATTAAAGTCTCCACACACCAGCAATCTCTTATTTGATTTAATTAATTTCCTCAATGCATCTTCAATTATACATTCAAAACTGTCATATGATGCCGAAGGAGGTCTGTATACACTGACAATGATAAACTGCTCTGACTCTATACATGATATTTCTACTGTTTGTTCTACAGAGAGGCTCACTATATCCTTACGTTCTTTAAATTTAATATTTTTATTAATCAATATTAGTGAGCCACCATGTATTGCACTTTCCCTACAAAAGTTGCTACCAACTATATGATTTTTAAAATTGAACATGAGTTGTTCAGTTCTTAGCCAATGTTCTGTAATGCAAAGTATATCAATTTCCTGACAACTCATGAAAAATTCTATTTGCAATTCTTTGCCCATCATGCCCTGGCTATTTTGATGTACTAGTTTTAAAATTTTATTGCCACACATATTACAAACATTATTCCGACTAATGGTGGGGATGTAATGTGTGCCCAGTGACTCCGATGACTCCTATTACCCGCCTCTTACAACAAGCAGGGGATATTGGGGTAGAATGCTGATTGCTGACACCCCTTAAACACTGAGCGGGGACGCCAAGTAAGCCGTTGTCATTTACCCGGCGCCTCCTTCTCGGTTGTCGGCAGCAGACAGGATCGTTCCGCTCATGATCCCGCTCCCTGCTCTCCTTCTGCGGCGATCATGGCTTGCCATGACCTCGTACTTTTGACCATGGAAGGAATTACGGCTGAGAGCGAGAGGTCCACTCCGGCGGCTGCGTGAACAGCTGCACACTCCTCTTCCAAGGCTGGACACTCCGAGTAAGTGTGCTGGGCTGTGTCCTCTGAACAGTTATCCCGATGGTATGGTGATGGAACACATAGCGGATTCTTCCCTTTTCGCCAATCTCCGCGATAGTTCCTGCATCAGGCAGAACGTCATCACACCGTGGCGCCTGCTCAGCCATTGGTCGAAGACAGGACGCACTGCCGCGATGATCCAAGCACCAGCACTGGGATTGTCCAGCTACGTGCGCCACGCCTCCACGGTGGCCGCGCGGAGCAAGGGCCGTACAGGCTCGATCTCTCTAAAGGCCGGTCGTTCTCCGCGACGAGACGTCTCCTCCCGCCAGTTTTAGGCTCAGGCATTCGTAATGCATAGGAGGATTCAGTGTTCAGATCCTGATTAGTGTCAGATCTGGCTGTTGTGAATACGTTCTTCCAAAAGATTTCCGAACATCTCATCAAGGTAACACCGTAACTCAAAGTGGCCGAGCACCGAGCACTAAGGACAAAGTGGTGGTTGCTGGATAGACCTACTGGGCGGCGTTTCCGCGACACTTTGGTCCCCCTACTGGAAAACAGTATGGAGACCAAGGAAATGGATGTGTGGTGGGATTCAGTCAGCAATCTACAACCTTACGAAGTCTTAGCTCTGAACCACTAAATACGGTCTCATCCTTATGCATTTCTCAGGTAGAGGACAAAAAGTGTCTCATTCCTCTGTATGAGAAGTTGGTGACCGCGGAAGTCACCGAAGTCTATAGTTAAATCTATCGGTTTGCTATTTCTTGGGTAAAGGTGACACTCAATATTATCAAATGTCGCAACTGTCAAGGATTCCCGAGGCGCCTTGTGTGGTATGTGAGGTTGGCGCGGTGAAGGAATGGTGATTGGTGGCGCTCGTACTTCCACGATTTATTTAGCATCATATATTTGAATTGCCCCCGAATAAGGGTTATGTGGCAAGAACTGGAGAGCGGTAGGTATGGCATTATCTCCATCAAGGCGTGAAAGTCGCGGGTACCTAATGGTGTGGACCGTTTTACTGCGCTGTTTAACCTCATCCTGGTTACTAACAACCAGACCCTTGGCGGTTCAGTGCTATAACTTCCGTATACAAGGGCAAAGGCTATGTTCAGGAGTGCGGTAATTTTCGTGGCATAAAAGTGCCATACCATGAAAGTACGAAATTACTAAACAATATGATACAATCTATTTTAATTATTCAATCTATTATACATCAAAAAAAATGTTTTTTTTTGGATGCATTTCAATGGAAGCCAGGGGGCGCCGTATAAATCTCGCCCAGGGCGCTGGTACTGCTAAAACCGGCCCTGTGTGAGAGGTTACCTGGGTGGGTGCCACCGCAATGTCTATTTCTTCCGCCAAACAGCAGTGTAAATACCCTGTTGTGTTTCGGATTGAAGGATATTGTAGCCAGAGTAACTACTGGACATATTGAGATCTTATGTCTCAGGATGGCGAGCGCGGTGGAATGCCAAGCATTACTTTGTATTTCAAGGCGTTGTTTGTTTTTTTTTACTGTTCATAAGCGGTCGTATCGTTTACCATCAGGTGAACGGCATGCTCGTAACGCCATAAATGGCGATAAAAAAAAATAAGGTGAATATCACTGTTGTTGCAATATTGTATTTTGAAGTTATACTTCTTTTGGCGCGATGGAGAAAAATGATGAGAGTGAATTTTTACAGTACCTACGTATCTCTACTCGTGAGCGTAAGAATATTTGTGGAAATACAATTTTACTTTCGGTACACAATGTTGTACTTAGTACAAGTACAATAGTATTGTTGTAATTATATAAATATTTTCATAATTTGTGACAATCTAGTAAAAATTAATAAGATGAATGTTGTGATATAATCACATCAAATAATTAGTATGTATTTTGTACACATTTTGTATTGTATATTTTTTGGATCCAAGTAGTAGCAGAATAGTTAGTTCAGAAAATCCTGTATCTGTGTGTTGTTTCGGAGTCTTCTTGTAAGGGATTTTTAAATGTATTTTTAAATATATATTATATTGTTATTTCAAATATTTGCAGAAACGAATATCCACTCGTTTTTTTTACCAAAACAAGAAGTACAGTGGACTTACTTGATAGAATACCCGAATTCCGACTCGAAAGTGTGTTGCTTGTATGTAGCCAGTGCACTTTCGAGCAAGCCGGCAAAGATAAGATAACTCACTTTGTCGGCCCAGTGTACAAAACGTAGATATTTCGACTTAATTAAATTTATCAACGAAGGGAAATGGACTGAAAAAAATTGCAACCGGGCTAAGCAACTAGTCATAAATAAAAAAAAATAGCAGTAAAACTGTATTTATAACATTTATTTCAAGACAAGAAAAGTTATATTTCAACATTCGATTTGTAATTTGAGTATAAAAAAGAAAGTCCCCCAAGTAAGTTAAACGTTAGATGAATTATTATGTGATTTTTAATGTGTTCCGCCATATGAAGCACACAGTTATGCGCGGGTGTCTACCAATCAAATTGCTTGTAGGCATAGTAATAACTAGCGGTGCCCGCGACTTCATCTGCGTGGAATTTAACAAAAAAGTTAATTAGTCAACCTAGTTTTTTTTTGGTTTTTGCATTTTTATTTTAATTATCAACTTTGTAACGAAACCATACCGCGATTTAATTCTACGGTGGCGCCATCTCTTAGCAAGCGGCGGTGAACTCCCGTTACACATTTATTTTCAGTTTTTTGTATTAACTTTATTGAAAAATTTCTTTATACACAATAATTTGTTAATGTGATATTGATTCGTTGGTGGGAGAAGTGGTGGGAGGCGCCCGACGTGACGGCCCAGTGGTGGCATGTGCGTGAGCTGCGGGCGGGCATTGCAACATTATTTTATTTTTCTAAAATAAAAGAATTTTTCTAAAATAAGTGTACCTATGTTACTCCTTGTTATATAATTGTTAATAATAAATAATTGTTAACTATCTACTGGTTTATTTTCTTATTATCACTGCCCGGAGCGACATGCGTTTCGACTGCCCGTGTCGAGGAGAATGATGGCGGATACCAATAATTTAATAGTTATTACTTTATCGGTTTTAAATTATTGTGTATTTGCAGATACTCGGTCTTAGTCGCCCTCTGTCGGCGCCGGCGAATTCTTGCCGATTATTTAATATCTTTCTGAATTTGTAATCTTCGTTAAATTTTAATTTTTTGTTTCTAATTTTTTTATGTTTCCTGTTTTATATTGTATAAATTATCAATCTTTTTCTAAAATACATGTTCAAGTACCTATACTAATTTTAATCTGCACACCGACGTAGTGCCCGGATGTCACTAAGGTCCCTCATTGAAAATCAGCGCTGTGGTACTGCTTATGCTGTACTGCAGTAATAAGCTGAATGAGGGTTCCTGTTGTTGGCACAAATAGTAATGGAGAATATTATTGTCTTGTGTTATCTTTATATAACTAACACTTCTTTGTTTTATTGTAAAAACTTTTATTTTCTAGGGTTGGATTATTTTTATTATTAATATTAATTTCTTTGTTTTGTTTTTGTATTTGTACCAACAATAAACTTTTCTTTCTTTCTTTATATCAGCTTCCTGACAAAAAAAGTCCCGTTAAAATCGGTCCAGCCATTTCAGAGATTAGCCGGAACAAACAGACAGACAGACAGACAGACAGACAAAAAAATTTTAAAGATCATTTTCGGCACAGGTATCGTGTATATAACGATATGTAGTAGGACATTTTTTTATTTTCACTCTTAAAACAGACACTTCAATTTTATTTATATGTATGTACTAGCTGTGCCCGCGACTTTGTCTGCGTGGAATTTAACAAAAAAGTTAATTGATTTATTTAGTTTTTTTTTGGTTTTTGCATTTTTATTTTAATTATCAACCTTACCGCGAAACCGTACCGCAAAACCATACCATATCTAATTCTACGGTAGCGCCATCTCTTAGCGAGCGGCGGTAAACTCCCGTTACACATTTATTTTCAGTTTTTTGTATTAACTTTATTGAAAAAATTCTTTATATACAATATTTTGTAAATTTGATATTGATTCGTTGGTGGGAGGCGCCCAACGTGACGGCCCAGTGGTGGCATGCGCGTGAGCTGCGCGCGGTACTGGACAGTAATTGGGCATTGCGACATTACTTTATTTATCTAAAAAAAAATTAGCCTAAGTTACTCCTTGTTATATCAGCTACCTGACAAAAAAAGTCCCGTCAAAATCGGTCCAGCCATTTCAGAGATTAGCCGGAACAAACAGACAGACAGACAGACAGACAAAAAAAATTTAAATATCATTTTCGGCACTGGTATCGTGTATATAACGATATGTAGTAGGACATTTTTTTTTATTTTCACTCATAAAACAGACACTTCAATTTTATTTATATGTATAGATGTATAGATATATGTATAGATGAAGCCCATATTCTTCTTACCGTAGTATGCTGGACGTCCACCTCACTGGCCTAGTAAGCTTCGTCGGACTTATTATGTTATAGAAAATGGAAATCCTCGTAAACGTCTATATCGATGGACTAAAATTAAAGTACCTTATTTTCACAAAATGTCCATGTTTTTGTTCTGAAATCTATAAATATAAATAAAATTGAAGTGTCTGTTTTAAAAGTGAAAATAAAAAAAATGTCCAACAACATATCGTTATACCGGGTATCTCAAGACTGCTACCGAAAACGAAGCCGGGTGGTAGTTTTAGTGGCTACAAACACAATGCAATTAAAAATTTTGCCTAGAAACGCGACAATTTTTTTTTATGATTTTTTAAATATCGTCATTTTTGGGTGGTTTAGTTTTTGCTAAAATAATAATTTAAACTCTTTTATACCTTAGAGTATTTATAAATAAAAGGGTATATACTATTATTTTAGGAAAAAATGTATATACCACCCAAATATGGCCATAGGAAAAAAATAACAAAAAAAAAATTGTCGCTTTTTTTTGCAACTTTTTCTGTTGCATTGTGTCTGAAGTCGCTTAAACTACCACCCGGCTTCGTTTTCGGTAGCAGTCTTGATATACCCTGTATACACGATACCTGTGCCGAAAATGATATTTTAAATTTTTTGTCTGTCTGTCTGTCTGTCTGTTTGTTCCGGCTAATCTCTGAAATGGCTGGACCGATTTTGACGGGACTTTTTTGTCAGGTAGCTGATATAATAAGGAGTAACTTAGGCTACATTTGTTATAGAAAATTTAATTTTCATTTCATTCAAAAAAATAACTTATAAAAACTAATTAACTTATTTGTTAAACTCCACGCGGACGAAGTTGCGGGCACAGCTAGTCTTGAATAATATTTTATTTTGTTTTTATGTGCATACTGTCGAATTGCTCGTAAGGTTTCGCTGTCTTAATACGTCTCTAATTTTATTATAAATTAGTGTTTTGATATTTAAGCCCCACAAATAATCCATATGATTAAATTTTGCGTAAGGAACTCTATAAAATTCAATAACATTAGGTAATTGGCTCCGTGTTTTGCGCGCGTCTTTGACATCGACAAGCCAGTCATTATCACTATAGAATATAAAAATTAGTGCTGTTACCATCGATATCAATGTTACACTAGATAAAGCCCTGGTCTGTCGAAGCTACGCACAACGTTGCGTTGCGCGGAATGCGGTGTCAAACTCGGTTTTGTATGAAAAACATTGACATTGACATGACGTTTCGCCGCAGTATGCGTCAGCCCGCGTCTGCGGTGAGGGGTCAACCGAGTGACGGGTAGACTGGTCTTTTGTGCTGTCACAGTATGCGTCAGTGTAGAGCGGAAAGTGCGGTGAAGCGCGGGGCGGATACACCGCACAACGTGCCGTCATTCTCGTCATTTCGTCGCGGTAAGCGTATTTGCGCAATGTATTTATTTGAGGACAATATTTTTATCAATTTTCGTTTGGTTTAAACTTTTGTTTAGGCTGTGGCGCGTATATCGACTATGTGCTGCCGCACATTACGTTCAATACTGTTCACGTACGTTCCCAATGACAATGGTATAATATTACACCACGTAGGAATAACATTTTAAAGCCTTGGTTTGGTAAAAGATACAATTAAAAAGTAAAAATAATTGATATTTAATAAGTACAAGATTATAAACTGGAGTCAATTACATTTATTTTATTGTTATAAAAATGGAGAACGGAATTGTATGTTCATTGTTCTAAGTACCTAGTACCCCATGCTTTTAAACAAAATATAGCAACTGATCAGGGTACAATTGGAGACGATTTATTAGTGGGTATCTATATACATTCAGTCTTTATTCCTATTCACAGGGCACTTTATGAGCTATCATTGCAGAGCACTGGTCTCCTTTACAATCGAGAATACGATTGAGAGTGGTTAGGCCATATTACAGTCCACCACGCTAGCTGACCTTATCCCTTTATATAGTATATATGCATAGAAAGAAATACAAACAATAAACCTAATAAGAACATCAATCGTTTAAGTGCATGCACTTTTTATATGAGCCCGAAAAAGTAGCTACAAAGAATCTTATTATGAGTTTTGTATCAGCCATATACATACATTCGTTGTATAATGGTTGTATATTATCGTCGTAGTTATTTACAAAATCCACCTGCAAGATATAATAAACTATCGCTGTTCGACACAATTAGCACCACTCTCCTAGCACCTGGAGTGCATCAGCATGTGATAACATGGAGCAATCTTAAATATGTAGTTCCTCAACGTAGTATCAAGTTCTGTGTTTTCCCTTTTTTTCCATTCCCATTCCATTAAAACCCCCTCTATATATATTGTAATTTGTGCTACTTGCACCTACGCATATATATTTTTAGCTCTGTGTTATAAATTCTGTTAAATACTAAAATAAAATTATTATTGTAAAAAGTGCCCATCAGTATTGTTCCAGGTTTTGCTCGTGATAATTTTATAGGAAAATAATTTAATCGTTATGGAATTTAGCTTTTACCCAATTACGGTACGATCGATAACGATAATTTAAGAAAGGATATCTACATAAATCCAGTGAAATTTAATTTGATCTGACAATAAATTGATTAAGCGAAAAAAGATGTATTCAGCAGATGCGTATTTCATTAGAATGATACGAACCACTTTTATCACGTATTAATATTGCGAAAATTGTCTCGTAAACATAAATACCCAGTTTATTTAAAATGACGCACAAACTTTTTTTTAAGAAATTATATATATTTTCGAACATAAATGATTGTTATTTGTTGTCATGGAAATTCAAGTAAACTTCAATGCGAAATTGCCATAGTAACGTTTGTTGTCAATGAACGGTTCTCCCATTGGTCAACGGTTTTACGCACAGAGTAAAACCTATATGTGAACCACCTTTTTTGTTGTTATTTGAACTACGTTGCATGACGTCATGACGTTGCTGCTTACCGCAGTGCCGCGCGTATCCTTCGACAGACCAGGCCTTTAGACGTTCTTTGTAACAAACGTGTCCCACCCAAGTGCGGTGCATGCACCGCACACGAATCAGTCTGCCGCGTGACGGCCGCGGAATAGTACGCCTCTTTGTTTATATTTATAAGTAATTTATTTTGACTTTTCCCCGTCAAACCGACAGCGAAATTTTCTGAAGTTACAATATAATTAAAGAATACAACGTAAGTGATTTAATATTGCAGAATAATGCCGATAATACAGATCTTTTATATATTAATGGATTAAATATATTTTAGAACTCGTTAAAATACAAGGCGAGCTCCTTAACCGTATATCTCATTTCCGCGCATAAAATTACCCGTCGAGTGAGAGAGACGAACTATATGAGATATAGATTATTCAAGGGACATTCATGTCAGAGGACCAAATAGGCATAAACTGTTCGAATACATTACAAATACAAATATGTTGGAAGAATGTAGTTGCAAATTGATTTTAGTATTTTATTTTAATCATATGTTGTTAATTAATAACTCAAAATATGTGTGTTGTATGTATGTTTTGAAACAGTGGATAGTATTTAGACCCTATTTCTTAATATGAATTACTTAATGGACTATTCGAACCCATTGTTATTGAAGACTAATATCATTTAAAATTGTTTTATATTCTTCCGGGTCGGTTACGAAAAAAGGAGATCTCTATGATATAAGTGCCTACCATGAGAAAATACCTATATTTGTTCAATTAATTTTCGATACGAAGATTTCAGATATTCCAAATGCGGTAGTCATTTTCGTAAAAATCAGGTGTACCATTCCTTTTGTCTATTAGTCTCGAAAAAAGTTATCAGCTTGTTAAAAATTCATAAATGTTATTATAATAAATGTCAGACTGATTGTACACTGGTTGACTGCTTGACATCATTTTCATGAATAACTCAGGTAAATAAAAAAAAAACATTACAAAAATATTATTGCTATGACGGTATTGATACTTAGGCAGTATCTTACGCAAAGCTATTATTGACATGAACTGTCTTGTCTGTCTAATAATCTTTGACCATAATTTGTAATATTCAAGTTAACATACTAGATGTCACTACTGAGCTTTTGACAAATACGGGACAAATAGTTTCTATGACGCGCCTCGTCTATCGTAGAGTATAAGTCAATGGCTGTTACTCTCTCGAGGTAATAGAATGGCGCAGTTTTGTTACCGTATATTTCAATATTCTTTGCTTCACCGTAATCAAATTTTTGATAATTGCCAGAATTTACTTCTTGAAAATAATGAATAAGTTGTTTAGTAGATCCACCAGCCGGTGCATGTTGAACAATGTTTGGTTGGTTCGTTATATTTAATTGAGCATAATCGAATCCAAAAAGAGAAAACATACATTAGAGCAAATGATTGTTGCAAGTCCTGCTTGACCACAAACGACAGCAGCGAGTGTCCGTGTTAATTTGTTGTTAGGTAATATTTCGTTTGGAAATCCCAAATATTTATACAAAAAGTATTCTTCATCATCGAAATAAGCAAGAGCCCTGAACGCAGGACTTTTCATATTAGATATGTAAGCTACAATGCTCAAAGCAAACATTATAGAAATTTTATCGTTGTATTCTGGTTTCACGGAGCACATTACAAGAAATGTAACTGTACCTTGTGAATGACCGATGTAAATTAATTTTGGATATCCAGTGATTTCCAGGACATAATCCAACATCGTTGGAAGATCAATTTCTCCGATTTCACTGTAGGTAAAGTTCCAATATTTGCTGTCTTTATCGGGGTTAAGGTTTTGATGCGATCTTGAATATTTGTTGCCACGTGCGTTTCCCAACCATACGTCGTATCCATCCTTTGCTAGCTGGTAAGCTATTGCACTATCCGGTCCCGCTATCAAAAAATCATCCGCACTTAACAGCAGGCCATGGAATAAAAAGGCCGGCGGTCCGCCACATGGAATCCTAAATAATGTTAATATGTATCCATCGGAGGTCGTGACGTAATGCGTTTCCACTGGGTAACCATATTTTCTAATCAATTGCGATGCGTTTAAGTAAAGATCTTCGTTCTTCAATCCGGAAAAGTACTTCAAATAGTCAGAGGGCTTAACTTGTATAGCGTTCTCGATTAAATTGACAGAGCTAATGGATTTGACTATATTTGTCAATCTAGTTAAACTCGTATCATTGTCATCGTTTCTTCGGATTGGTATGCTGCCGTCTATCACATTAGCAAATATAAAAAACGATAGTATTAATGTCCTCTTATGCACCTCCATATTGTAAAGGTGTAACTTTATGTACTCTTTGAGTACTTTTACGTGTGGTAATTTATACGTTCTCGTTTGAATTAATGTTAACCCACCAAGAGCAGAAACGTTTGTAAATAAATATTTTTTCCGGTTGTTTATTTAAGAGTATCTACGGAAAGAGATAGCCTTCAGGCTCCTTGTATTGTGTTGATATCTCGTTGTCTTGATCTTGAATGTTGAAGGTTACACATAGCTCTAATCTCAATATTTCGTGATTTCATATGAAAAATTATTAATACATTAAATTTTATGATATGTTTTTCACCACCTTATGGTGACTTTGATAAGTTCAATTGTTTATGTACAGTTAAAGATTAAGAATATTTTATAAATTGTAATTAAAATATTAGGCTCGGAAATAATTTCTTTGCCTCATACCGGGTATCTCAAGACTGCTACCGAAAACGAAGCCGGGTGGTAGTTTTAGTGACTACAAACACATTGCAACTAAAAATTTCGCAAAGAAACGCGACAAATATTTTTTATGATTTTTTAAATATCGTTATTTTTGGGTGGTAAATCCATAGTTTTTGCTAAAATAATGATTTAAATACTTTTATACCTCAGATTATTTATAAATAAAAGGGTATACACTATTATTTTAGGACAAAATGTATTTACCATCCAAATATGGTCATAAGGAAAAAAAAACAAAAAAAAATTGTCGCTTTTTTTTGCAACTTTTTCTGTTGCATTGTGTCTGAAGTCGCTTAAACTACCACCCGGCTTCGTTTTCGGTAGCAGTCTTGATATACCCTGTATAAACTCGTAAAAATAATTATATTTAACTAGCGGCCCGGCCCAGCTTCGCCTGGGTGCATATATTTTTTGATTCCACTCCACAACAAATACATGTTAGTTTTCGTATAAACTCTTGTATACCTAAACTTGACATAGCTGTCCTGCTGTTCGGCTCAATCCCGTCTCATCCGTCTGTTCAGTCTCTTCCCGATCCGTCCCGTCCTTTCTCTTTATTACCCATTCCGTCTTATAACGTGCATTTACACTTCGTCCTATCAAATCTGTCAGCTATCCCAGCCCTCTCCCGTACCTTCCACTCTATTATATCCCGTCTCTCCATATACACATGTACATATAAAGATTGCCTTATGAAATTTTGACATTAAAAACTTTAGCGTCCATCCAATATTCCTTCCCTTATTTCATTACCAAAATGCTGTTTTTCCAAATAATATTGCACGCCATTACTTTTTGTTAGTAATAAAGTAAAAAAACATTGAAAAAAAAAGAATTGGCCAAATTGCAAAGAGAATATAAATCACTACGTTACCAAATTGGTCCAGGCGTTGTTGAGTTATGCGCTTACCAACACATTTTGCGATTCATTTTTATATTACAGAAGAAGATATAGTCCACCCCGCTGGCTTAGTGCGGGTTGGCGGATTTTATTTGACGTAGAAATTAATCCGAAAAGTCAGAGGTGTGCTCTGGAATTTGAACCCGTGACCATCGTAAACTTGTTGGCAGTCGCGTCTAGTACGTTACCATATACAAATTAATAAAACCTTCATACTGCCTTACCAGGTGACGTAAGTAATAAAACAAATATTTAAAAATATAAAAATGCATATCGTTTCATTATAATGTCTAGATACGGCATCAACGTAGCAATATTTTTTTTATTCTTGAGTCTGAAAACAATACTAATGCGGAATTTAAATTTGTCCCCCAGCGCATCTAAAAGTATCAATTTAAAAAACAATGTCCTTTATGAAATCGAAAAATTATAATTAGATATATTTTGGTGTACTCCGGCAAAACGCTTCGATAGAGTATACCTTGTTTAAAACTGTTGCAATAATCTCAAAAAACAATGGGCTATTTTGGTAGATATGGACATCGTTTTATTTTACATTTAACAAAATTACGCGCATGACGCCGTATCTAGATAATATTATATACACGATGTACACATTTTTTGAATTTTGTTCTATTTCGTCAGCCGTCAATGAAAGACAATGAAATGAAATGAAATGAAATGTATTTATTGGTCACGTAGGCAATTTAAAAGCTCTTATGACAAGTCAATATACATAGAACTTAATCTCTATAAACAATATACAGGGTATATCAAGACTGCTACCGAAAACGAAGCAGGGTGGTAGTTTAAGCGACTTCAGACACAATGCAACAGAAAAAGTTGCAAAAAAAAGCGAAAATTTTTTTTTTGGAATTTTTTTCCTAATGCCCTATTTTGGTGGTAAATACATTTTTTCCTAAAATAATAGTGTATACCCTTTAAGTTATAAATACTCTAAGATATAAGAGAGTTTAAATTATTATTTTAGCAAAAACTATGGATTTACCACCCAAAAATGACGATATTTAAAAAATCATAAAAAATAATTGTCGCGTTTCTATGCGAAATTTTTAATTGCGTTGTGTTTGTAGCCACTAAAACTACCACCCGGCTTCGTTTTCGGTAGCAGTCTTGAGATACCCGGTATTTCCTATACTTAGTATTACTTATTTTAATTTCTTGGTTTAATTAATTAATTTATGTAATTTATTTATTTTAAATTAATTTTATTTTTATTTAGCATTAGTTTTATTTATTTGTTTCCTTTTTATTCTTATTTTATTTAAAGTATTAGTTATGACTTTATGGTAATTTATTTTTCAAAGAAATACAATATGTACGTTGGTCAAATTAAATTAAATTAAATTAATTAATTAACGGACCATGAATATTATTACAACGGTGCGTAGCGGTTTATTGTTACCACCGGATCCAACGCGGCCCTTCCTGAGAAGACCCGGCGAAATGGAAAGATAGATCATTTTACGTTGGATGGTAGTTGAAGCTGGACCGTCTTTTACGTCTCCCGTCAAATAAACAAAGATCATCCTATATTGGCTGGACGCATCACGCTTGAACGATACCCAAAAAAAAGGTTTTTAGTATCATCCTTGGAAATTTTCTAACTTTTCTCACTCCTGAAACCTTCCCAGGACTTTCACGAATATTTCAAGACCAAAATAAGCCAAATCGGTCCAGTAGTTTTTGAGTTCATCGATGACATACAAATAAACATTCATTTTTATATATATAGATGTGCCGTTTTGTTCGATGACTTTCTGCCATCTTGTATGTGGTGCCATGATTAAAAAACATGACAGTCTTCTTTTAATGTTCCGCTTAAGTGATTCTGATCAAATAAAATCTTGGTAATCTGAAGATGCAACGTGAGTGCTTCAGGTCGATGCAATAAAAACTTCAAGCCAAATTCGGTTAATTTTTGCATAGTGCTTAAAGATGTGTGTGGTCTACCGTTATCGTGATAAAAGACCAGTAGGGCGATTCACGCATTATAATAAGTTCAGCTGCAGTGCAGTTGCGGTTAAGTTTCGATCAAAACAGCCCTTTTCGTATTCTCGTAATTTTGACAACCGCTGTCAAATACGCTCGCGTCAAGTTCGCGTCACGCAAACGTTTTAGCATATTCTACTGCTGCGCGTATATTATGTCAATCTCAAACAAATTTCATACGTCTGACGTACAGTTGACGCGCAGCTCACGCGCAGTTCACGCGCAGCTAAACACTTACAAGAATACCATTTTGTACCAAAGCGTAAACTTAATTGTAACCGCACTGCAACTTGATCGGCGCGTCAAGAAGTTACGTGAATCGCACTACAGACCCTTTCTGTTGCTTGCTGTCTCGAAACTTCTGGCTTTAATCTCAATATTTATTTCCTTCCAATCTCACCAAACACACAGCATCACCTTTTTGCAAGTTAATCTAAGTTACGGTAATTATATATATATATATTATGTCTTCATACAAACGTTCGGAACATGAGTAAAGGTGAAAACACATTGTAGGTTTTCGTCTTACGCATAGAGTAAAGAAGCGGCCATAAATACTAGAGCAACGCGTCTTACAGCGATCTGAACAATGGATTCTTTTGTTGTGTGCACATTATAGGTCATACGCTTAAGACGTGACCACAGACTACATAGAAAGAACCTTGTACGTTCCATTGTCCTGATTGGTCAGTTGGCCCCGTACTTACCGCTCTTTACTCTATGCGTAAGATGAAAACCTACAATGTGTTTTGAGCTTTAAGCTGAAAACACATTATAGTATTTATGGAACGTATAAGGTTCTTTCTCAGAACAAGAACAATGCATAGAAGGAGTCTGAAACATAATCATATACTTATCCTGTTTTTTCCAATGGGCCAAATCATGGGAGAGAATGAGACAAATAGTATGTGCTAAGGACGACTCATGTACACTCATGAAACGTCAAATTACTATGTTGGGTATGATTACGCGACCGAATTAAAAAGTGTAGTTATGTCAAATGTTACAAACGGCCAAAGCGCCGACACAATTTAGTTACGACATAGTCAATAGTGATGTTCTGCACATTTTATCGATAATATAAATAATGTATATTTTAGTTTACTAGCCACGTTACATAAATTGGCTTGTACTTTAAAATACCTACCTGGTAGTGTAGTGGTAAAAAGCGCTCGGCCACTGCGCGAGAGCTGTGGTCTAGGATACTCTTCATAATTTTTGATATCATCATGTCTTTTTATTATATTCTCTCCCGATCCAATACTCGCTTAATTCGGCAGTATCTCATTAATAAACCGTGATTCTATTGGCAATATTTTAAATACTGATATACCGATTATACTCCATATTTTTAAAAAATGGCCTCCACTTTATCCGGATCGGGGCGAGGCATTATTGAATTTAAAAATTTGACAAAAGAAAAACAATAGGTATTTAACTAATTGGTTTATTTTTTAAATGTAACTTTAATGTCACTAAACCGGTCAGATACAAATACGTAGTAGTATCACAGAGATTACATTACAAGTTTATACATACTATCATAATAATATTATATTATAATCGTATAGATACATATGCGTAAAGACTTTTCTCCGTAGTATTATTTCTATAAATTTAACAACTTTATACTTTTCATTTATTATATAGTTTTGAATTGTTAATATTTACTAACTCGGTTGGGCAGAGTTCGGGAAACTAAGCGAAATCTTCTCGTCGAAAATACCTCAGTGTCTAAAATCGAAAGTCTTCGATAGTTGTGAGTTGCCAGTGATGACATACGACACCGAGCCGTGGCCTCTAACTATGGGCCTCATTAGGAGGTTCACAGTCACTCAACGAGAGGGCTAGACTTGGTATTTCCCTACGAGATCGAATCAGAAATGAGTCGATCCGTAGAAGAACCACGCTTTCTGACATAGCCCATAGGATTAGCAAGTTGAAGTGGCAGTAGGCCGGGCATATAGCGCGTAAAACCGATGGCCGTTGGGGCCGAAAGTTTATAGAGTGAAGGCCACGTACAGGCAAGCGAAAAGTCAGCGTCAAGGTGGACGGACGACCTGGCTAAGGTTGCAGGCCGCTTCCAACAGGTCGCTATGGAGATCCTTGGGGGAGCCTATGTTCAGCTGCGGACTTCCTGGGCTGAGATGATGATGATGATGATTATTTACTTGATGTGCATTTATGGAAAAAATAAAGCCACAAATTAAGTATAGACTACAATACATATACTACAAAATAGATAACTTGTACGGTGTATTACGAAGGGTTAAATAATTACATATTCATTGCTTTATTTGCATTGTCTATCTGTTTTCAATTACTTTTACACTGTTTATATTCAATTTCAAAAATAAAATTGAATAAATAACATGCTGTGAAACGTGCTGCCGCAGGTCCGACCTCAGCAATGATAATAATATTTGTGATATCCACAATTACTTCTGTAGGGTTTGGGTATTTGTGAGATCAAATAATGTCTTCTTAGTTCTGATATCCACGAAACAAGTTTTAATTGATCTCACTTCGGGATCAGGTCTATGTATGTGACTGTTAGATGTAGGTATTTATTTAACTAAACTAACTAATTTCGTTGGCACAGCGATCAAAAGTGGGTCTTAGATTCCGAAACGAGAGTTCCCCAGCTATCTCTATTCTCCGCCACCTCTCGCCATTTACTGACTCGAAGTTGGCACAGCTAACGTTCCACGGCATCGCTCCAGCGATACCTTGGCCGACCCACCGGCCGTCTACCGGTTGATCAATGCAAGTATGCTTCTTTGACACTCCGATCTTTACCCATCTGCTCGTAATAATACCAGGTATATCAAGAGTGCTAACGAAAACGAAGCCGGGTGATAGTTTTAGTGGCTACAAACACAATGTAACTAAAAATTTCGCTATGAAACGCGACAATTTTTTTGCGAGTTTGGGTGGTAAATCCACCGTTTTTGCTAAAATTATAATTTAAAGCCTTGCATACCACAGCGTTTTTAAAAATGGCGTACACTATTATTTAAGAAAAATCTATGGATTTACCATCCTAATACGACGATAAAAAAAAATAACAAAAAAAAATCGTCACAAATTTTTGCACAAAATTTAGTTGCATTGTGTCTGAAATCACTAAAACTACCACCCAGCTTCGTTTTCGGTAGCAGTCTTGAATCTTGATATACCCTGTATAATTGACGAAAAGTAAGTTACGAAACTGCGAACACAAACATAGATAATACTTAATTACATCTTTTATCAGTTGATTGTTTTTCCCTTACAATGATGATTATAAATGTAGGTGAATGTAAACCTGAATGATTAATAACCAAGGAAATTGTAAGTTGTAAGTTTGCCTTGTAAAGGTTACTGCGCGTTAAAAATATCTACCTATAATATTTGAAGACAAGAAGAAGAAATACTTAGTACCTGGGTAATTGGCGGGACGTCGCTGGATGCAGGCTGCTTCCAACAGGTCACTGTGGAAATCATTGGGGTTGGCCTATGTTCAGCAGTGGACTTCTTTTGGCTGATGGATGCATGGATGGGTATTTGGCCCTTTTTTAGATATCAGCAACGATTTCGTTGAAATAAAACTATTATTTAAGGATTTATTTAGTTTAATATTTACGTTTTTTAACTTTCCGACGTTTCATTAACTATTTCGTTATCATAGTAATTTCCACACCGAACTGACGTGTCCCGCACTTCTATTACCGGAAATACCTAATAAAATTGTTTATTCACGAATTCTAAGTTATTTCTAGTTAAATGGTGATACTTCTAAATAAAATTAGGTTACTCACTAGAATTTTCCATATTGAATGGATGGATCGGAAACACTTGAACTTGCAGAAGAGCGATCGTTCGATCGATGCGATCGCGTTGGAGAAAAATGCTTCCGTGAACTGCATTTCGCACCAAAGTGTCCATTCTACGTGATCTCCAAATCAAAAATTTTAAGTCGTATAGCCAGAACGGATGCAGATAATCTAAAATAACTAATGGCTACTGGCAAAATCGAGGGCAATCAGAATTGAAATATGTGGCCGCCATGTTTTACTTCTTTGTTATTGATAATGAGTAGTGATATACATTGCGCCTGCCCATAACCAACAGCAACATGCCTCAGAATCTGTAATTTCTAGGCACTTGTTGGTACTGCGCCGATTTCAACATTTTTTAGATGTTATGATGTTAAAGCCCAATATATCCATGGCTATGTTGGCTATGTTGTTCTTAACAGTATTTCTATCAGTGTATATAAACCGCGTTGTCCTCTCTGCTCTCCGCTATATAAAAGTTTAAGCTTCAATCGTTGAGACTTGCGAAGAGGTTGATTTACATACTTATACATACACATACAGGGTATATCAAGACTGGTACCGAAAACGAAGCCGAGTGGTAGTATAAGCGACTTCAGACACAATGCAACAAAAAAAGTTGCAAAAAAAAGCGACCAATTTTTTTTTGTTATTTTTTTCCTATGACCATATTTGGGTGGTAAATATTTTTTCCTAAAATAATAGTGTATACCCTTTTATTTATAAATAATCTAAGGTATAAGAGTGTTTAAATCATTATTTTAGCAAAAACTATGGATTTACCACCCAAAAATGACGATATTTAAAAAATCATAAAAATAATTGTCGCGTTTCTATGCGACATTTGTAGTGTTTGTAGTCACTAAAACTACCACCCGGCTTCGTTTTCGGTAGCGGTCTTGAGACACCCGGTATATACATGATCGCCACGCCTGTATCCCACAAGGGTTGGAAAAGACTATAGATCTCTACTTCGGTTGATCTTGTTATACTAGTTTCACTTCTTCTACTTTCATCAATTTTCGTGCATTCTCGTCGGTTCGGGTACTTTTAATCACCAATCTGGTTAAGGTAAGCCCGATGGGGTTGAGTCCTACCGACTCTCCTATCGATATTCTCCTCAGAATCTACATATCTGTTTCATTATTCGCATTTTATCTCTCTCTCCTCATCAATTCCCCCTATTTCATGATTAGTTTCATTGCGGCTTAAAGACAAGTTAGACATTCTCGGAGACTCACCGAGCTACAATGCTCAGTGTCAAATGCACAAATACGCGCCACTGTTGATCCTGGCTTACAGGAGTTGTGGGTGTGAGGGCGGGACAGTCTCCAATATCTTCTCTTTAGACCATCCTAACACTCCTTTCCCAATTCTCATCATCATATCCTTTTTTACTCTATAACTCTACATGGTGGTCAAGCAGCTGGCTCACTGGAGCTTATGTTTACATTATAGTATGTAGGATAATACACTATTTGGATTGTATTGTCATTATTTCAATGTTATTTGGTGGAAATTACACATATAAAAATAAATCTGTCATTCAACAACCATCTTCCAATAAGCATCACTTTACACCAGGTTGCTCCTCCATGGACAGCCATTCGTGCCAATTTAGACAGCACCCGGCCTCTTATAAAGGGGTGTAGTGGTACATTATTTTCAATCACTTAATTGTTATTCTATTCTACCACCTAAATCAAATATAATCAAAATATATTATACTTCGCCATTGTAGGGTGTGCTACACTATATTGAATATTGTTTCGATAATTCCGACGTATACCGGGTATCTCAAGACTGCTACCGAAAACGAAGCCAGGTGGTAGTTTTAGTGACTACAAACACAATGCAATAAAAAATTTCGCAAAGAAACGCGACAATTATTTTTTATGATTTTTTAAATATCGTCATTTCTGGGTGGTAAATCCATAGTTTTTGCTAAAATAATAATTTAAACTCTTTTATACCCTAGAGTATTAATAAATAAAAGGGTATACACTATTATTTTAGGAAAAAAATGTATTTACCACCCAAATATGGCCATAGGAAAAAAATAACAAAAAATAATTTTCGTTTTTTTTTTCAACTTTTTCTGTTGCATTGTGTCTGAAGTCGCTTAAACTGCCACCCGGCTTCGTTTTCGGTAGCAGTCTTGATATACCCTGTATGTATATAAATATCGGAGGAATACGTACGTAGTACAACAAAGGACATATTTGCGTATTTAAAATTAATGAACTCAAAATACTCGTATAAGTAACTAAACAAAATGATGTTTATGTAATTAATAAAACAATAGAAGTTATGAATGTTGAAGAGGTCTTCAATAGGTTGAGTTAATATATTTATATAACCTTTTTTTTGTCATATTTTATTGATGTTAAATAAATTTATTTTACTCAATACTGATTAATCCATATTTTATTTCAACTAGTAACTTCTCGTTATCAATAATGAATGTTAGTTGTATTTTATTCGATCCTAATTTGTGATTTCTTTTCTGTGTTGCATAATATGAACTATCATCTATACGAGTACATGTTTGTAGTAATATAACAGTGCAGGAAAACATCGTGAGAAAATCTTCATACCATAGGGATTACTAAAAAAATTATGATATGTAAATTCTGCACACCCGCACTAGGCTAGCGTGGTGGACTATATGACCTAACCCACTCTCAATCGTACTCTTGATTGTAGGGGAGGTCAGTGCCCTGCAGTGAGACATATTATGGGCTGATACAGATTGCTGCTGTAGTACAAAAAAAGCCTCCAAAGTTAATAGCAAACTTCAGCAAGACTTGGTATACACGAATCACAAAACTTTCGCACAAAATCAGGTTTGGTTAACTGATGAATGGAAAGTTAATTTGTCGGCGTATGTCGAGTGTCGACTGTCGAATACTGTGAAAAAGAGTTTAAATCTTTCGATTCTAGCACAGTTGTTTGTTAAATAATTAGTAAGATTGTAATTTTATTTTATGTTTGTGAAATTTTGTTTTTGCTACTAAAGTATATAAGATATAATGAAGTTTATGATTTTACTAATTTTTTGTCTGCCGTTTTAATTAATATTAAAAATAAATAAAATATAATTATTTGATAAATCTGAACAGAAAAATAGTTTTTATTTATACTAAGGAAGTTAAACGGAAAAAATGTAACAAGTAAAATGCATAGATTGCACGAGTAGAAACAACGTTAAAACACCAAGATAAATACTTTGTATGTAGATGATTTTGTACATAATTACTTCTCGTCATACGTTGTAAATTCTTCAATGACTTCTAAAACTTCATTATTCACTAATTCTACAACATTCTTACCATATAAATAATCTAGATGGTTAAATGTAGGATGAGGCACCACGTAAAATCCAACTTCGTTTGGTATTTTACTACGCAGTATACTGACATCGGTAATGTTGGAGAGCCAATCATTATTGGCGTGAAACATGTATATCGGTGCTGTGATATTTTCTACAGGATATGAAGGTAGTGTTTTGGTACCGTATATTTTCCATATTCTTATCGTCGCCGTGATCGTATCTTTGGAATTCACCTGAGTTAACTTCTTGTGCGTAGTGTAATCCATGTAATCCAGCGATGAGAAACTATATATTACTGCATAATGGTAATGGAATAGAACACATTGCACGAGAAAATATCTTAAGAAATTCATTATTTGGTTAAAATGTATACTGCCCAAGTAGATGTCCTAGTTCTGCATAGTAATCATGAAACGGCACTAATGCTCTAAAAACTATGCTTTTTACATGACTCATCCATGCTACTGTAGCGAGGGATATCATTATAGAAATCTTTTCATTGTATTCGGGCCGTTCAGATGTCATCACAAAAAATGAAGTAGTCCCTTGCGAGTGACCAATATATACTAATTCACTTTGCCTTGTAGCATTCAATGTGTAGTCAATCATTGCGGGTAGATCGTAGATACCGATTTCATGCCAACTGAAGTCCCAGAATTCTTCGGAGTCAATAGATAAGTTTTTATGGCTTCTTGAATGTTTAGTACCTCTGGCATTTCCCATCCAAACGTCGTAACCTTTAGCGGCAAGAATGAAAGCGAGACCTGTATCATTTCCAGCTGTGACAAAGTCGTCGCAACTGTTTAAAAATCCATGCATGATGAACACTGGTTTACCGGCGCCAGGAATTCTTACAAGCGAAAGCAAATATTCTTCGGTTTCCACCGTGTGATTTTCGTATTTATAGCCGTACTTATCAATCAGTTTTAAATTTTAATACTGCTGTGTCTGCATCTTCATTTGCAAGGAATGAAATAGAGTAGGTTAAAATATCTTGCAAAGATTTAATTATATCTGGCAGTGCATTTATAATAGCGTCCGCATTAGTTATAGTACTATTGATATCAGTTAAGGTATCTGCAATTAAACTTGACTCAGAACTTTTTACACTTGATAACGAGTCTATTATATTACTAACCAAACATCTTTTTGATAGCTTGCGGGCGTTTCCGAAATATATTTCAAACACGGATATAACAACGATAAAAATATACCGGGTATCTCAAGACTGCTACCGAAAACGAAGCCGAGTGGTAGTTTTAGTGACTACAAACACAATGCAACTAAAAATTTCGCAAAGAAACGCGACAATGATTTTTTATGATTTTTTAAATATCGTCATTTTTGGGTGGTAAATCCATAGTTTTTGCTAAAATAATAATTTAAACACTTTTATACTTTAGATTATTTATAAATAAAAGGGTATACACTATTATTTTAGGAAAAAATGTATTTACCACCCAAATATGGTCATAGGAAAAAAATAACAAAAAAAAAAATTCTCGGTTTTTTTTTTCAACTTTTTCTGTTGCATTGTGTCTGAAGTCGCTTTAACTACCACCCGGCTTCGTTTTCGGTAGCAGTCTTGATATACCCTGTAGATATTTTTGAAGTGAAAACTTCTTTAGCGGCGTTGAGCACTTTTCTGTAATGGGTATAAAATCTTAAACTCGCGTCAGGACACGTGACCTGATCGAAAAAGCGTGGGACGGATGGAGAGTAGACAGCTATCCCCTCTCTACAGCGCGGCGAAAATGTATGCCTGGGCCTACCGTTTCGTTTTTTTTTTCAGTTTCACCCACTTTTTCCAAAATTGTCCCATAGCCCCCCCCTGCCTTCCCCCACCCTCATTCCGAAATAGTGCCTATTAGCCTCCCCACGAAACCTACCCCCCCCCTCCCCTACCCCCACCCCCGAAAATTTACCTCACCCCCCCCAATCCTGTCTCGGCCAACATAGGTCGTAGACCCACCGAGTTTGGTATCGTCGGAACCGTCTTGGTGAGGGCTACAAATTGACCCCGCCAGAAATCCCAAATTACGCAAAAAATTACCCCCCCCAAAAAAAATATTTTACCTCCAAAAAATTAATTTAAGTTAGCCTCCCCACGAAACCTTCCTCCCCCCCCCCCCCCCCTTACTCCCACCCCGAAAATTTACCTCACCCCCCCAATCCTATCTCGGCCAATATAGATCGTAGACCCACCGAGTTTGGTATCGTTGGAACCGGCTCGGTGAGCTCTACAGATTGGCCCCAACCAAATCCCCAAATTCCTCCCTCTCTCCCCTAAAATATTTGTCCAGGCATAACTCCGTCATTTCTTAAAGTAAACCCCCCGTGTTTGGAGTCAGAGGAATCGTCTTGACGAGCTCGACAATCGAGAGCAGGCAAAATACGATTTTTCTTATTTTTACTATATACCGGTGGTAGGTCTCTCATATGCATGATCGTAGCCAGCCGTGGGATCAGGCTGGGGCAGCAGTCTAAAATTATATGTAATTTGCAATCTGTACCCACGGTCTTCCCCCGGTATTTTTGAAGTGAAAACTTCTTTAGCGGCGTTGAGCACTTTTTCTGTAATGGGTATAAAATCTTAAACTCGCGTCAGGACACGTGACCTGATCGTAAGACGAAAAGCGTAAGACGGATGGAGAGTAGACAGCTGTCAGTTAGCTGTCAGTTTATAAAGCTTTGATGAATTGCCAATGATTTTGAGTGGAGATTTCAACATAAACTTCGCAGACGATAAAAATCAACTATTAATTGAATTTTTAAATAATGAATTTGGTTTAACTATGTCGAATGATCGCAATCTTAGCACAACGAAATACAAAACTACTATTGATGCGGTCTTTATTAGACATTTAAATAGGTTCGAAGCAAAACTGTTCGTTTCTTACTTCAGCTACCATAAACCTATCGTATCAGTTTTAGAGATTGGCGATGATAGTTCTGGTAATGATGATGGTGAAAAAGTCGTTGAAATTATGGATGAAAGTTGATTTTTCGGAGAGATAAACTTTTTAATGTAAAATAATTGTAATAGTTTTAAAGTGTTAAATTTTTAATGTAATATAAATTGTCATGTTTGTGTACGATAGCGCAATAAATGAATATTGTATTCTACCACATAAATGATAGTACTTTTATACTGATAAAGCAATTGGTGCAAAATTATTCCCTAACCATTCCAAAATATCAAACATGCTCAACGTTAATAATCAAGTTTTCACTTCTGCCGGCACTCCCGGAGCGGAAACACAATGAAGCTAAAAATTTCGCAAAGAAACGCGACAATTTTTTAAAATTATTTTTTAAATATTGGCGATTTTGGGTGGTAAATCAATAGTTTTTGCTAAAATAATAATTTAAAGGCTTGCGTACCACAGCGTCTTTAAAAATAAAAGGGTGTACACTATTATCGCAATTTTTTGTACAAAATTTAGTTGCATTGTGTCTGAAGTCACTAAAACTACCACCTGACTTCGTTTTCGGTAGCAGTCTTGATACACCCTGTATAGGATTTCGTTTTAAAAGTCACTACAACTACCAACTATCTTCATTTACGGTTACAGTCTGGGTATACTCGGCATATATTTTAAAAGTAGGGAAACATTTATTTTTTATTTTAGCTATAAATACAATGTTTTTCGTTGGCAATTTAAGGAAAAAAGACGTATAAAAAATTTAAATTAATCGTTTTAAATCGAGGACAAGGATTGACGTAAATAGTTTATAATAGCTTTTAAATCAATAAGGACAACACGATAAGTTTAGAATTCCATCCTGTGAAACAAGTTGTTGACAAAAAATTAACTTAATTAGTTAGCTGTAGGTAATACAAGTTCTACATAAATTCTTATGCAATTACACATACATACAGGGTATATCAAGACTGCTACCGAAAACGAAGCCGGGTGGTAGTTTAAGCGACTTCAGACACAATCCAACAGAAAAAGTTGCAAAAAAAAAGCGACTATTTTTTTTTGTTATTTTTTTCCTATGACCATATTTGGGTGGTAAATACATTTTTTCCAAAAATAATAGTGTATACCCTTTTATTTATAAATAATCTAAGGTATAAAAGAGTTTAAATTATTATTTTAGCAAAAACTATGGATTTACCACTCAAAAATGACGATATTTAAAAAATCATAAAAATAGTTTTTTTTTTTTTTTTTTTTTTTTTTTTTTTTATTGCAGTGAATGGCGAGACGAGCAAGCCGTTCGCCTGATGGTAAGCGATACGACCGCTCATATACAGTAGCAACATTCCACTGCGCTCGCCATCCTGAGACATAAGATGTTAAGTCTCAATATGTCCAGTAGTTGTCGCGTTTCTTTGCGAAATTTTTGGTTGCATTATGTTTGTAGTCGATAAAACTACCACCCGGCTTCGTTTTCGGTAGCAGTCTTGAGATACCCAGTATAATAGGCATACAAATCAATCAAAATTAGGCTTGTTTTTGTACACCCCTATGGAATATAGGTGTGACTATTGTATATGTTATGGGCCAAGTGATTAATCGGGCATTATTCATAATGCCCGGGCAATATGAATAATGCCCAATAAGAGCGGGCAATGTGATTATAACCAATCAAATTATCACATTGCCCGGGCATTATGAATAATGCCAAGTGCCTATTGGGCAGAGTGATGTAAAGCGAATCAAAATCAAAACAATGAGCGAAAGTGGTAGAATTTAGAATAGGGCAGCACCAAGGGGTGGGTTGGGAGTAGTGGAGGGGGAGGGGGAGTGTCGCACCTCCCCTGGTACCACTTGTTGTCAATACAAATTAGCTTCTGCATCGTCTCCGGCGCTACGGGAAGTTCAGCCCCTTCGCCCTTGCGTAACAAAAGATAGGCATCCATTGCCTATCCTTCGTTACAGCGGGCGGGGGCTGCTCTCCCTCCGCGCCTCCGGCTTTTTATATACACTCTAGGGTCGGTAGCCAAAAGACTACGTTAAGTCGGGGTGTCCCGAGTCGGTTTTGGGGCACAGTCGACCTAACTGATCCATAAAGTGGGTACACGAATTTTTTTATGCAGATAATGTTTCGGACGTTAAAAAACAACTAAACATAAGCAGGTCAATTCAACCTGTCTTATTTATGGGTCTATCGCAGATGCGACAATGCGGCAGCCCACCACGTAAAAAATCAACTATTAATCACATTGCCCGATCATCATGTAGCCATATTCATAATGCCCGGGCTATGTGATAAATAGGTGAGTTTAGATTGTAATTAATCAATTGGCCCGATATGGCTCGGCAATATTCATACTGCCCGGGCATTATGAATACTGCCCGCATTAATCACTTGGCCCATAACATAAATATTAGCATTGTGTAAAATGTCAATAATTATAACCGTAAACATCGACTTATTTACAACATAGGCATAAATCATTAAACACTATTATATGTATAAACAGACGCAAACCGCTGACACATTTGTCGTGTATTCAAATCGAAGGATACACCATTGACTTTTCATAGTCAATGTATATGTTGATATTTTCAATGCTAAATGAAAAATCATAGAGACACCTGATCATGGTCTTTAATCAATCAGTTTTTCAACTGAAGAGGAACTGCATACTCGGCAGATTATCAGGGTGCGCTCTATTAATTAATCGTATCTAGAGAACGTTTGGCTCATCAGGTTAGTTTGGCTATTTATGAAAGCATTGACAAAATCTTTTCAATACTATTTTAATGTATTTATAGCGGTGGTCTGGCAAAGGAGCAAACAGGTCACCTGATGGTAAGCGATTACTGCCGCCTGTAGACATCCATAACGCGATGTGTTGCCGGCCCATCAAATCTGTTGGGGAGCGGGAAGGATAAAGGATGGTAAGGACAGGTTTTTGACATCCGGCTATCACAAACATTGAACGAAACGCGACAGTAAAACTGTCGCTTCACGTAATCTCTTGTGAGACAGTGGTACAGATTCGGACGAGCCTGCATATTTCTACTGGGTCATAACTGACAACAGCGTGGCTCTACCAGTTTTATATTACATAATAGGAATAACTATGATGCCGACACTAGGCTATTTTAATTTTCATTAAAATCTATTCTTCATAGTTATATCCTAATCTTCATAGTTACGGATATGGCCAACCATGCTTACTTGAAAAAATCATTCTGTTTATATAACTTCAAAATATACATTTCGTTTCGTCGTTCGTTCGTGTTTCAATTGCTACAACATATCTGATAATAGGGGAGTTTTTTTCAATATTTTTACTAGTCGCACCTATCTTTAATCATTTTTTATGCAAAGAGACAATTCGTAATTCTTAACAAACAAGAAAAGGTTTAAGTTTACTACGACATTGTTGAAAGTGTTGTATGTAATTTGGTATTAACAAAAAATAAATCGAATAAAACTCTTAAAAATTAAATAGACAAACTGTAATATCTTTTAATTTACTAATGAACTTGATAGGCGGTACAAAATAAATAAATAAATAATAATAAATAACACCCAACAGCCACATACATAGTCCGGACCCCACACTAAGATCGAGTCTTGTGTCGTGGGTATCAGGAACTACGAGAGACTTTTCGGTCTCACAAACACCCAGACCCGGAAGAAATATTTGTGGGCCGCACAAACATTTCTCTCGGTGCGGGGATCGAACCCGCGGCCTCTCGTTTCACAGGCGGCGTCCAACCAACTGCCCCACGGAGGCTGTCAATTCAAAGTTTATTAGCCGAGCCGGCGAGTAATTGTACTGAGGCACTGGGTGCAATAAACATTGACCTGGTTTTTCTGAGCAACAGTAACAATAACAGTCAGGGCATTCATCTAACCGCTACACAGTTAATCCGAGAAAACGGATTTATTTGTGATTATTATTCGTTAAGAAAGGCAGAAAAATATCTCGGTCTATTTAATATTCTAGGAAATCGTGTTACGTCATGAAAATAGTCGGTTCAGGCTATTCGAGTAAGGAAAATATCAAGTTTCGTAAATTGGGCGATAGTAGCGACTGAAATAATGCTTGCATATTTACTAGCCTCTAAACGATGCGAAGTTTGACTGCGAAGTTGAAGTTGAATAAAGAGGAGATCTCTCTAGCGGTTGGCATTTTCTTTCACGTTTTCCATTTTTTTTAAACTATTTATAATATTTTCATTTCGACCAATGACATATTGTATTGGTTTGTAACAAAAGGTTCACAGTAGGAAAATCACGATGAGGCTCAATGAATGACGAGACGAGCAAGCCGTTCGCCTGATGGTAAGCGATACGACCGCTCATAAATAGTAGCAAAATTCCACTGCGCTCGCCATCCAGAGACATAAGATGTTAAATCTCAATATGTCCAGTAGTTACTCTGGCTACAATGCCCTTCAATCCGAAACACAACAGTGCATTTACACTGCTATGGTACCTAACCAGATGGCCTCTCACATATGAGAGACCTTCCATCAGTAAACGGTTGCCAGTGTAGAATCATAGACAGCAATAATGGACGCCACGAACCGATAGCAATTACGCAGTATTTATGTACATAACATTCAATTGCCATTGAATGCCTAGGCGTCGAATTTACTCGGCTAAGACTTCGAAGTAAAGCAACAAACTGCTAGCTTGTCAATGAATATATACGGGCCAATGGTTTTAAAGTTCAGGATGCTAAAGATTCAACGAAATGGAAAAAGGTGAGCAGGAAAACGGATCTTGGCTTCGGTCGGGATGCCGTTAGGTTGAAAGAAGACGAGAAGAAAAACAATATCCAATTTCTCTAATATATTTTAGCCCCTGCAAAATATGTAAATATGGACGGATGTTATTTATTGCCAAGTTACAAAAGTTTAGCTATATAAAGGACTCGAAAATTGACATTGGACTGCTTCTATATTCAACTCGTTCTGATCAAAGTATTACCGTACAGCTGCATCCATTCATATGAATCAGTGTAGAATCAAGTGCTGATTCTCGGGAAAATACAGCTTCTTCAAGGAAGAGTTGTGAAAATATTTTCATTCATTTATTTCTTCTCTGTGACCAAGACATATGGTATTGTGAGATTTACTTGTGTTAGATACCATTATGTAATTGCTAGTTAACTAGTATCAGGGACCTCAACTGTAGCCAATATGTACAATACGCATTTATCAGTAACAAACATAAACAATAACAAACAGATTGTTTTATGCAATTAGTCTGATTTATGGTTTTTGTGAATGAGCATTCCCACGATAGAGTTATTTATTTATTGCCAACTTAAGTAATGTGAAGTACCCTTTTTATTTTTTGTTTGTTGAAAGTAATGTTTAAGTTCCGAGAACATAATGGGGTCCTTATTTTTCTAATAGTGCGCCACTTGTAAATCTTTGCTTGTATGCAATAACTTATATTTCTTTATGGCCTGTAAGGCGACACTAATGTCCTGTCAAAACTGTATAAGAACACTGTATATTGCGAGGGACGACAGATTCGTCCTCAAAGCTTTGAATAGTAAAGTTCTAGTTAGCTATTTTATATTGTATTTGTAGAAACTGTGGTATACACAAGTTATTTGTAAATTTAACATTGATTGTATAGACGTAGATAAATAGAAGTAAATTGTTATTTTTGCTAACTCGTTTTCTGATTTCTAATATCAGAAGTGGGATAACCCACAAGGCCGTTCTAAAGTTATATTTATTGTAGTACAATAATAAGCTGCGGAAATTAGTATCCAGTAGTGAATCCAGCAAACACTGTATCAACCGAGGGTCCAGTTACGTCGCAAGTATAACTAATGCAGACCAGGTGAAGTATTGGTTTAGACGATTATCAATTTTGTGGTGAGATTGCTGCTACCGAAGGTATGTTTTCCATTTAATATAATGTTATTGATCTTTTAAAAAGTAGTCCAACTCTGAGAGTTGACAATTATGATTGAAGAATAACAATAAAAAAAGAATGCGTAAAAATTTTGGAATATTCAATGCTGTTTTTAAACATGCGAAAAAAAAATGATTGTTTAGTCAGCCTGACCAGCAGATATCAAGTTGTACGGTTAATAATTTGGTGAGACATATTACTAAAGCAGCTAGAGAATTAACACGGCGATCCGATGTAACTGATTATAAAGTGCATTTTTTTTTGACAATTCTTTAATTTGTAAACTACCTTGGTAATAACAATATTTGAATAAATCTCGGGACATAATACCCCACGTAAATTCTTAACCCCTTGTTAATAAGGACTTTACGCAGTTTTCAAATGCGATTAATGGAATCTGACTTAAAAACTTTATTCAAAGACGTTCAATCTCCCTTAAATAATGTTAAATAATTTAAATTTACGGTTATATGGTTGATTAGCGGGCTTTTATGCATGCTTGGTTATTTTATGCGTACTTAGTCTCCCACCTAACAGTTATAATTGAATAATTATATCTAATAATTTTGGTCTCGTATTGTTTATTATTATTTATTTATGCTTCTTGTGCTCGTTACATATTGGAATATTTTATATTTTGTTTTCGTTCATTATTTCACGAATGTGAAATTCTCCACAGCTCGTTGTTTTTGAACAAAAGTATATTGTAGTTTAAACTGTGATATAAATATTATGTTAGAATCATATTTATACGGAATGATGCATTACAACATTCAAATTTAGTAATTTACACGTACGCGAGTATTAAAAAATGTATGTTGTGTTGTGTAAGTTTAAATAAAATATTTAATAACCTATCTTGTTGAAGAGCTGTTCACATAACATTGTATGTGCCTATATAGTTAACCTGAATAACTGATATATTGATATAAAATATAAAGGTGAAATTTTAATTTTGACTGCAATTATTCTTCTAATTATTTTATTCTAATAATTATTAAATCTCTCTCAATCGGTCGTAGAAGATTTATTCGTTTAGCGATGCGAGATTAAAGGCTGTTACAGTAAAATAATGTAGCTATAGTTATTTTACTATTTTAGAAAAAAAATAGAAAAACACTTAAATATATTAGCTTCAATGGATCTTTTAGCAGCAGGGAACAATTTGGATTTAGTTTGCCTGTTCAGATTTAATTGAAAATAAATTATTTTATAATAATAACATAAAGCCGTAAAATAGATGGACAAAACTGAATATTATAGCGTCGCTGCTTCTCAAGCTTATGAACAAATATATAAAGGCAATGTTTTATGAATAATTAGGAATATATTAATTGCGAAATTGAGTGTGGCCCAAGCAAGCTGTGAATCTTGGCAATTCTGGGTGACATTGGGCAGTCATATTTTACTAAACCACCAGGTGAACTAATACTTAAACTCAGTTAGATGTATGTGGATGGTTTAGTACCGAATTAGTTTATCAGAATTTCATTCTGGTCGACAGCTGATCTGTGTGTGAAATTAAATAGTGAACAGTTTATCAAAATTGAAAGTTGAAACACTATATGCAGGTGTATATATGTATATTGCAAAATATATATACGTCCATATGTAATTAATACTAAATAAAGAGAATGTAGAAAATTATCTCATTACACATTATTACCTACTTCATATTAATAAATTGAAGTGGCTACTAACAAAAAAAAACGGAGAGTGTATTTATAGTTTATGGGAGAATTTATAAACTGTTTTGATAGAATGTAGCGGCATTGGAAATCTGTATCTGTATCAGCCCATATTCGTCCCACTGCAAGGCACAGGCCTATTCAACAATCGAGAGTACGATTGAGACTCTCATTGGAAATACTGATACAATTATTTTTTAATTATCTTTTTTGTGTTCGCCCTTATTGAGCTAGTATTTAGATATTGTTTCTTGACTGCATTGAATAATGTTGGAAGTACGTAAAAACGTATAACAGACCACACTAAACAAAACAAATAAAAACACATGTGTGTAATAATATACTAAGTTATCCCAATGGTTAGTTGACCAGAAACTATAATTGCTAATTAAACGATATTGTCAAACATAATGAGAATAAATTAATTAAAATAAATTAAGTTGACATGCACTGGTTCTATACCATATTAACAATCTTATATTACAAGAGTATCCCTCAAATGGTTGTCTGTCAGAAATTGCCTTGTGCGATAAGACCGCCAATTGTACTTTTTACTAACATGAATTGTTTACTTTTGTTTTATTTATGGTGTACAATAATGCTTAAATAAATAAGAATATAAATGGTGCATTACGAACCAACCTGAAACGTGTTTGGCATACCAAGTTACTGATTCTAATATGTAGTCATATTCATACTCATGCATCTGTCGTGTCATCTCGAACTATACACGATGCTGGCCAATGGTGAATATGAACAGATATAAATGTTTATGACGGAAACGATGTGAAGATGTGGTGTACGTATAGCAAGCATGCCGATTAATATTAATAATTGTATTCTATGTTAATCTATGTTCATACTAAACATTTATAAGTGAAGCTTAAATAGTGAACATAGCATTAATGAAAAATAAATAAATAAATAAGTTATATATTATTATGTTAGGCGAATTAAGTAAAAATGATATAGCCGAAGAATAATTTGCACTAGTCTCAGGTCAATGTTATCTGTTAAGAAAATGATTCATCAATCACTCTTATATCAGTACAAATTCAATTCTTGACGTAATTAAAAAAAATATATATAATAGGTGGACAAAATTATATATAAATATGCAATTAAAAAAATAATAATATTGTCACTGTTTTTTTTAGCATTTTAACCGATAAAGAGATAAGTAATTATATTAAAATACGAGCCGTAATTTTGAATTGTTGAATCTATCTGATAATAGTCTAATAATCTGATGTCTAAATCGCAAATGATGACTACCCATCGTTATTATTTAATGAAGTACATCTAAACTTCAATAAATTATCGAATTTATAATTATTATCTATCGCTACGTTTTGTTCTAATCATGAGTTGCGAATTGCGGCAACTGTATTTTATAGCATAATCTAGAATAAATGTATTGCATATAAATATCCAATATAATTTATCATTCTGATATTATTTTGTTTTGAAATCTAATCGAATATGATGTGCAATGGTTTTGGAACTTAGTCCCAACAAGTCAGTAGACTCATATTGTACATTTTGTACTGAAACTAGCCACATCATGGTTGTATAATAAATTTAGTAAGCAATTGAAATGTATTACTAATGACAATAACCTAAATTATTACTTTTCAATTGAGATAAGGGACATCTAGTTGATTCGACCGAATATTTTGGACTATATAAAAATACAAGTAAAAATGTAAGTAAATTTAAGTATCTATCAAATGGCTTTAGGAATATCAAGTTGTATTAAAGGCGACAGAAGGTTAAGTATGAAACTTAATGGTATAAACTATGAAGTAAATCAGAATATAATACTACAAAAAAAAAGACATCACAACAAAGAGATCTTTAATTTTTAAATTGAACAAGACGAGATCTTGAGATGGAAACAATAATTATAATGAAATCGCGACCTGTTTCAAAGCATTAGTTGTTGGTGGCAAGTATATCATTAATTATCTAGATCATGATAGTGATTCAGAGACCCAACGTAAGCTATTGTAACAAGTAATAACAAGTAATAATAATAAGTTTCTTGCCCGTTCTTCTCTAGTGAAAACCGCTTTCCGAACCGGGTGGTAGATTAAAAAAAAAATGACTGAATCTAAATAATGTTGAACATTTTAATGGATTCAATAAATTATTTTCATTTCATTTCATTTCATAAAAAAAATAAAAAAATGAAAAATAAAAAAACATTTATTTAAAAACTAGCTAAAGGAGAACATGGCTAACTTTTAATGTGATAATTCAGTTCCCAATAGACATAATTAATAGCTTTTATTTATTTAATTGATATTGAAGCAAAATCAGATCTAACGAGAGTTTTTTTAATATATTCTACACCACGATCTGATACAACGTTTTGAATTATATGTACCTATGTATTGTAAATACGTGGTCTATTTGATGTGTAAATAATATTGTTCATACAAAAAAAGAAATATAACATGTAAATGATATTAAATTAAGAATTTCTTTTGCAAGCGAATGACCAAGTAATTGTTGTTGTAATACAACTGTTTAGAATGGATTTCGTTCGGGTACAGAAAATATTATGAGAGGACGTAGTATTTATTGTGAAATTGGCTTAACTAATTTGTTAATTGGAATTAAATATAAATCAAAGTTTTATTCTTTAAGAACAATATTTTGACGACGTTCCTAGATTCTAGATGGTATAATTATAAAAAAAAATATATATTGAAAGGCAACCAAAACTAAATGATTAATATATAAGAGCATTATGCATTATGCATTAAAGAGAAATATTTGTGCGGCCCACAAATATTTCTTCCGGGTCTGGGTGTTTGTGAGACCGAAAAGTCTCTCGTAGTTACTGATACCCACGACAAGACTCGATCTTAGTGTGGGATCAGGACTATGTATGTGACTGTTGGGTGTATTTATTTATTTATTTGATCCTTGATATTTGTTTACAGTTTGTACATGACGTAGCAAGATTTAAAAACGCCAGTTCGCCTGATGACGTACATGGCGTAAGACAGAGAGCCTTCCGCTTGACGTGGAACTTGCCGAGGGAGTGAAGATGTTTGGTTGGTTGAAGTACTACGCGGCGCAAGACAACAAGAGTTTTTTTTTTCTCTGTCTTCACCTGGAATAGTTTCAGGTGGAAGACAGAGTTTCGATTTTAGATATATTTTGATTGATTGATTTTTGGACCTCGGAGAATTTGACGACAAAGATAGACAGTTTTTTTTTGGATCTGTTATTATTGGTCCTGGGAGAAATATCAGGACAAGATAGACAGGCTCTTATGGACCTGCTATTTTTGGACCTGGGATAATCTCAGGACAATGATAGACAGCTTTTATCCACCTGGGAAAGTCTCGGGTGGACGACACAAAAAAAAAAGTTGTAAGCCATCGATCAAGAACTTCGTGCCTGAGCTTCGCGTCGAGCCCAAGCTTCGTGCCTGAGCCTGAGCTTCGAGTCGAGCCCGATCTTCGTGCCTGAGCCTGAGCTTCGCGTCGAGCCCGAGCTTCGTGCCTAAGCCTGAGCTTCGCGTCGAGCCCGAGCTTCGTGCCTGAGCCTGAGCTTCGCGTCGAGCCCAAGCTCCGTGCCTGAGCCTGAGCTTCGCGTCGAGCCTGAGCTTCGTGCCCGAGCCAAAGCGCTTGCCCGAGCCCGAGCGCCGTGCCCGAGCCCGAGCGCCGTGCCCGAGCCCGAGCGCCGTGCCCGAGCGCCGAGCGCCGTGCCCGAGCCCGAGCGCCGTGCCCGAGCCCGAGCGCCGTGCCCGAGCGCAGTGCCCGAGCCCGAGCGCCGTGCCCGAGCCCGAGCGCCGAGCGCCGAGCCGTGCCCGGAGCGCCGTGCCCGAGCGCCGTGCCCGTGCCCGAGCGCCGTGCCCAGCCCGAGCGGCCGTGCCCGGGCCCGAGTGCCGTGCCCGAGCGCCGTGCCCGTGCCCGAGCGTCCGTGCCCGAGCGCCGTGCCCGTGCCCGAGCGCCGTGCCCGAGCGCCGTGCCCCGTGCCGAGCGCCGTGCCCGCGCCCGAGCGCCGTGCCCGAGCGCCGTGCCCGGCCCGAGCGCCGTGCCCGAGCGCCGTGCCCGAGCGCCGTGCCCGGCCCGAGCCCGTGCCGTGCCCAAGCGCCGTGCCCGTGCCCGAGCGCCGTGCCCGTGCCCGAGTGCCGTGCCCGAGCGCCGTGCACGTGCCCGAGCGCCGTGCCCGAGTGCCGTGCACGTGCCCGAGCGCCGTGCCCGAGCGCCGTGCCGGTGCCCGAGCCCGAGCGCCGTGCCCGAGCTCGAGCGCCGTGCCCGAGCACCGTGCCCGAGTGCCGTGCCCGTGCCCGAGCGCTGTGCCCGAGCGCCGAGCGCCATGCCCGAGTGTCGAACACGAACTTCGTTAATTTTTTTTTTTTTTTACTTTTTTCCGAGTTAGATGTTAGTTTGAGGACAAACTAGGGTCAGGAAGGCCGAATGTTAGATACCATTATGTAATTGCTAGTTAACTAGTATCAGGGACCTCAACTGTAGCCAATATGTACAATACGCATTTATCAGTAACAAACATAAACAATAACAAACAGATTGTTTTATGCAATTAGTCTGATTTATGGTTTTTGTGAATGAGCATTCCCACGATAGAGTTATTTATTTATTGCCAACTTAAGTAATGTGAAGTACCCTTTTTATTTTTTGTTTGTTGAAAGTAATGTTTAAGTTCCGAGAACATAATGGGGTCCTTATTTTTCTAATAGTGCGCCACTTGTAAATCTTTGCTTGTATGCAATAACTTATATTTCTTTATGGCCTGTAAAGCGACACTAATGTCCTGTCAAAACTGTATAAGAACACTGTATATTGCGAGGGACGACAGATTCGTCCTCAAAGCTTTGAATAGTAAAGTTCTAGTTAGCTATTTTATATTGTATTTGTAGAAACTGTGGTATACACAAGTTATTTGTAAATTTAACATTGATTGTATAGACGTAGATAAATAGAAGTAAATTGTTATTTTTGCTAACTCGTTTTCTGATTTCTAATACTTGTACACCGGTCATCGAACTCAAATGCTATAAGCCGGTTATTTGTCACTGTCCTGATGAGAGGTTGTATTGTGAGCATGTCCATTGTCATGTGTATTGCAAAGCTTCAGCTAATCTCACGTATACAATTTTTAAAGTTAATAATAATGAGTTCATACGTTAGCGTTCTATTTATCGATATAAACAATAAGAAGATGGTCCACAACGCTGAAGATAAAGATGTTATTTGTAGTTATCTCACAGATCCTGGCAGCTATTACTGCTAGACAATCAAAATAGAGAGAAGAAAATTACCAGTGACGAAAAATAAATCATAGTATTCCGCCATGTAGGAAACATAACTTTAATTTTTGCGCTCGTTTTGTTATGCGTTTGATTCGATCTTTGAATTCTGGCTGACATTTCTATTTTATTTGTAGTTTTCACAATAACACTCAAAGCGCAGTCATTTGGAAGGGCCGGACGGACATACACCACGTACGTACCGCTGTACCGGGATAACCCTTGTTTTCTTTTTTATTTTTAAACCATGCCAAAGGCGACATCGTGAAATCGACAAACAATGTAACATGGACGTTGCGTGAATAATGCAACTTGTTTAAACAATATCAACTTATGACTGTATCAAATATAGCCTTATATTTTAGATATGATTGTGTTAATACTATATTTCTAAACATAAATAAACTATAAACTAGAAAACATCTTATCCTATGACAGATTATAATAATAATAAGTCCACTATAATTAAACAACACATTGGTCGTCGGCAATCTTAGTGTAATATCGAATTACAAACAAGGTATACCAAGACTGACAAGTGCGTGGTGGCCTGTTGGTAAACGGACTAGACGCGGCTGCCAACATGTTCACGGTGGTCGCGGGTTCAAATCCCAGGGCACACCTCTGACTTTTCGGAGTCATGTGTGTATTGACAGTCAATCACCATGCACTAAAACGGTGAAGGAAAACATCGTGAGGAAACCTGCATACCATAGCGATTTATAAGAATTTCTATGGTATGTAAGTCCGCCAACCCGCACTAGGCCAGCGTGGTGGACTATATGGCCTAACCACTCTCAATCGTACTTTCGATTGTAGAGTAGGCCCGTGCCCTGCAGTGGGACGTATATGGGCTGATACAATACAAAAAATACCAAGACTGCTACCAAAACCGAAGCCAGGTGGAAGCTTTAGTGATTTTAAAATGACTTAACACACAAAGCAACTAAATTTTTTGCAAAAAATAAAACCACGAATATTTTTTATTTTTTTCCTATCGTCGTATTTGGGTGGTAAATAAATTTTCTAAAATAGTAGTGAACACCGTTTTAATTTTAAGGACGTTTGGTACGCTTGGATTTAAATGGATTCACCAGTCAAATACGATAATATTTAAAAATCACAAAAAACAATGTCGCGTTTCTTTGCGATATTTTTAGTTGCATTGTCTTTGTAGCCACTAAAACCACCAGGCATCGTTTTCGGTAGAAATGTTGATATACCCTGTATATTGCAAGACAGGGCACACAATCGCATGCCAAAACTAATAATCCTAATATCAGATATAAATGTTACTAATAGCTTTGGTTGGTATCCAGGCACGCTGTAGCAAATTTTGACTGCATCATAAATTCAAAATATTGTCTAGGATACTAAGAAGCATTTGTATATTTGTAGCCAAACACAAACAGTTTATCTGTCGGATTTTCTTTAGTAAGTAAGTTCGATAGTTAGATGGCTATCGAAGTTCCTGCTATGTTTACCACTTTTCTAGATTCTACGTCTTATACTGGCATTGTGGGTAAAATTCCAACAACGTCACGACTGAAATTGATTACTTACCTTTTTATGAGCTGTTAATTCACTTGAATTTTATTTCCTAAGCCGCCTTACTACATGTCATTTACATGATATTGTCAATTTCTTTTATCCAAGAAATATTGTAGTTTCTACCTTAAAGATTTCCAATACTTCTTAGGAATCAGTCAGCGTGCCAACACAAACACTGGGATTTGCTTTGTTCCTGAGCATTTTGCGTTAAGAAATATTGCCCTACTTCAGGCTGCTATTGAAGGGAGATCATTATTTCATTTGTGTGGTCAATGGAAATTGTTGGAAAAAGATTTTAATAATAAAAGACTGAATCTAAATTATGATTTCTTAATTCATTGAAAGCAATAAAAAAAGAAATTAACTACTTTACTTGAGAATGATTTTTAAAGAATATTTACATCTACATGGTTACACTCTTGTTGAAAATTTATAATACTGCCGTCTGATGCCATTCAATACTCTGCCTAGAGGGCATTTGCGCTTACCTTATTTGCAGGTGCCGTGCAGACATAATACCGACCAAGTATAAAACAATACTCAATAGATTTACGTATAAAAAACAAACAATATTATCCATTGTTAAAACTAATGATTAAAAAACTAAAACCGTTTAGGAGTGTACAAAATATACAAACTGCTTGATCGGGACCACTTACAGACATGTTCGACCTACTAAAATTAAAAATTATAATAAAATTACGTGGTAGGGTAACCGGTCGACAAAAAGTAAATTAAGTACTTATGATTACTTAATAAATTTCAAATTACGTACGATCTTAAAAATTTAGAATCCATCGGGTAATTTAACACAAACATTCCTAAGAAATAAAAACATTCATTAAAAATAAATAATAAATATATAAAAGGTTTATTTTAAAGGCTATAAATCCTGTGATTAAGGCACCTCGGGATTCGGAACCCTCGTCTCAAATCCTCCGGTGTAAAATGTAACAAGCGGCCAGAATCCTTACGTGTAAAACGGGAACAAAACATATATCTCGGCAAGACTGACTGACCCACTTCCGTGCTTACCCTCATTGACTTACCGCTCAACTCCAATACAATACATCAGCTCTTCATAGAATCGTGCTGTTGTGGCACGCAAAAGCTGCAGGCTACATGCTAACATTCCTTTCCTTGTGTACATTGCATATACAACAATTTCTTGACCTACATATTTTTCATACATTCGTATTTGGCGATTTATAACTAAATACATATAATGTTGCAACGTATCGTATCGTAAATATGTATTAGATTAATCATATGTATGTAATTGTTGACTGTATTTATTTATAAAGTAGAGAATTGTGCTGGGTAGTGGGCAATTTGCTTATATTCAAGACTTCTAGTGGCTAAAATTATAATAAACAAATAAATAACACCCAACAGTCACGTACATAGTTCTGACTACATACTAAGATCGAGTTTAGTGTCGTGGGTATCAGGAAGTACGGGAAACTTTTCGGTCTCACAGACACCCAGACCCGAAATAAATATTTGTGGGCCGCACAAACATTTCTCTCGGTGCGGTGATCGAACCCGCGGCCTCTCGTTTCACAGGCGGCGCCTAACCTACTGCGCCTCGGAGGCTGTCAAATTTATTGTGGTATCTAAAATATTGACTTGTGAAAGAAACGCTTCTTTTGTTACAATTTATTTTCTTCATCAGATATTTGGCTGGTTATTGGCACATGTATTAATAGTAGTTACCTACATAACAAAAATATAATAGATTTAGAATTTATGTATTGGTGTTTTTATGTACTGCTAATTCAATTACGCTGTTAGGGCGTTATTTAAATTTACGTTATTACTTGACTCATGGCTGAAAATACCAATTTGCATAGTGGAAATTGTAGAAAGACCATAAAATTTTATTGGCCGTTAACTTCTTTGCATAATAATGTCTTCTTATACTAAATGCAACAGCAATTCGAGTGTTTTTTTTTCAGTATGCTTATCAATAAAACGTGTTTATCAGACATTTGTTCGTGAAGGGGAGTATAACGAGGAATCAATTTAACAAATGTTTGAAATATTTATACCTATGTATAAAAGTTTTAAATAAAACGAAGCTTCGTTTCCCGTCCACGTCGGCGAACGCATAGAGTTTCATATCTCTTAACATTATAAAAATGATCTGGGTAAAACTTTAGTGTATCTGTCCAAGATATCAGAGTTGGGAGGGGGTGGGGGGGAGGGGGAAGGTGTCCCATGTCCCCTGGTACCACTCCCATGAAAAGGTGACGCACCATTCCCGAGAAAAGCCAATTAATGTAACCTAACCTCAAAACACTTGTCAGAACAAATTTACTTCTGCAACGTCTCCGGCGCTGCGGGAAGTGCAGCCCCTTCGCCCTTGCGTAACAAAGGATAGGCACCCATGCTCACCTCCGCAGCTTCGGCTTGCTGGTCGCCTCCGGCGACCAGCCTCAGCCGCTACGACTCGCACGGTTGCCTATCCTTCGTTACAGCGGGCGGGGGCTGCTCTCCCTCCGCGCCTCCGGCTTTTTAAAAACACTCTAGGGGTGGTAACCAAAAGTCTACGTGAAGTCGGGGTGCTCTAAGTCGGTTTTGAGACAAAGTCGACCTATTTTTCCCACAAAGTGGGTACACTAACTACCATCGGAACATGATTTCCAAGTTGTTTAAAAAACAAATAAAACAACAAATATTATATAAAGTTCATTTATTGAAACTAAAATTTATCACATTAATTAGTTCTTCGTCGTTAATAACGTTCCGTTTTACCTAATATGTGATTTGAGGTTAGAAAATATTTTCATTAATTTCTCGAAAATTATACACCACCTTTAAATAAGAGTGGTATTGTTGTAATCAGGGACTCAATCCCTACCACCTGTGATCACTTTCGCCGCTCTGTTTGTGGCCAAATAAACTAAAGTCTAAACTAAAGTTAGGTTACATTAATTGGTTTTTCTCCGGAATGGTGCGTCTCCTTTTCATGGGAGTGGTACCAGGGGACATGGGACACCTTCCCCCTCCCCCCCCCCTCCCCACTCCCTCCCAACTCTGATATCTTGGACAGATAAACTAAAGTCCATCCATGATCTGTTGTCCCCGAGTATGCATACCAGTTTTACAAAGCGTATTATGTCGAAGGAAATTACGCCCTACTTTTCCTTCACAATCTCAGTTCACATGCATTTTTTTTGTTATATAACTTGTAAATGCACACGACAATATGCTTCAACGTTTTGTTAAAAATATACAATAATATTCCTTATGGTATGATGTTTGTATCATTCGGGATGATCAATTATGATCCCGTACACACTGTATAAAATATACCACAAAAGTTTTTTTTAAATTATGAATACTAGTAAGTCGTCACGAGCGTAAATTATAATTGGATTTTGTAAATGACAGAACCAGTGTCAGGTACGAGTATATTACACGAGTTTCAAATATATACATTGATGATTGATCAAAGCATAATGTTAAACAATGTTAATAACACGAAACACTACAACAATACTATTCAGAGAACATTGGAAGTCTTAATTAAATTAAATTAATTAATTATATCTTCATAGAAATCTGCTCTGAATCACTAATAAAACTTCATCGGATGTATCTATTCAATTTTCAACGAATACGATCTAAAGCAAAAATGCCTGCATGCCATGAACGGTGCCAAAATAAAAATATATTATTATCTCGACACGAAAAAGTATTCTTCAATAAAAATTAACCTGGGCTGCGATGTTCTGTTTTCAGAGTAAATAAAGAACAAATAGCTTTGTAGCGTTAATTTTAAAATTCTTTTTAGCCCTCGATATCTTATTCTCTCTTGTCAAGAGACTGAAATTCGGAAACTGTGTTGAGTAATTCTACCGTGATATTTTAATTTTCGTCCCTGTTTTCAATTTCAAACTCATTTGGAAATGAACTCGTCTTTCAAAAGGTATAATTTGAATTCAAAATGGAAGGAAAGTAATAATGGAATACAATAGTATTCTTTATAACAAAATGAGACATTAGGTTTTTGGTTACGGAGTGTCGGAAATTTGTTGTTTAATATTTATTTTCTTGTGACTATGTATCAACAAAATATCGAGAAAATCCGCCGTAGGGGTCGAAACTTTTGTTTCACGTGTTAAACTATTGCTTTTTTTTCAGGTTAGTTATTTTTAATTGAAAATATTTTAAACAATCAGTCTCTCCATAGGGACAAAAATATGAAACCTCTTATTTCCATTAAAATAACGTTTGTTTGCCATAAAATTAGTCCAAAAGCGTCCTGTTTATGTTTTATAGTAAATAGTCCGTTACATCGCTTTTTAATTATTTATTTATTTAACACTTTATTGTACACCATATACATAACAAAGACAATACAAAATGAAATTAAATGTATGCACAAGTGGCGGTCTTATTGCTTGAAGCAATCTCTGCCAGACAACTATGGGATGGATAAACGAAAAGAACGAAAGTTGGGGTTTCGGGTTGGGGCTTTTTCGCCGTCTTATAACATCGCCCACCTATACGGTGACGTAAAGCACCAAAGGAAGCCCATTTGAGACTGTAAGCTGAGGTCACCTTTTAATGAAAAAATATTACATTATGAAGATTATTTTGTACAGACATCGAGTAAAATCAATTTATGGTACAAAGAAGTTAAAATGCCAAAGGAATTAAGTTTGCTATTAGGAATGAAAATTAAATTTGATGTAATGGAAAAGTTATTTAAAACATCAATTGGGTATTTTTAGCATTGCATATTATTTGATTTATAATAATATATTATGACGGAATTAGAGTAGCGCTATCTAATTACACCATTATATTTGTAATATTGAATATAGGTGGTTTAACAATAGTTCTAAATGTTGCAATCTGTTAATATGTTTACTCTGTGATTGACTGACGTTGTCACCTGTCGCCAGTGGCCCGTGGGCAGTGTTCGGATCGCCGCGCCGCGTAAACAGTACAACACAGCTTAATGAACAATGCTGTGCAGGTCACAACGCAAATACTAAGAATAAACATTTCATTGCACATGCTATTTACTTTGAAATCATTCGTAATATTAAAAGGCAGTCAATTTAATTACCCAAGTTTAAGGACATAATTATTGATAACATTACAGCCTTGTGGGCTAGTGATTTCGTTTCCAACCGTATATTTAAATGCCGCGTGATACATATTTTCAGGAGGGGGCCTTTTAGTTCACGGCCTAATGTGGTCAGAATTCACTTACCTTGGAAATTCGTGTGCAGAACTTTGGGCAGGTTTTTTCACAGTGTTTTCTTTGACCAACAAAATCTACTACGATGGACAAAGACAATTACAATTTGTGTGCCATCCTTCTTAACAGCTATAACATATATTGAAGCTGTAGTAATTTAATCTATAGGCTGACAACATGATAAATCATGTAAAAGACCATAGGCGTCATAACATTTTGACTAGGTGGTAGTTTTAGTGACTTCAGACACAATGCAAATGTACATTTTCACAAAAACGATGATTTTTATTGCATATTTGTTTTTATCGGCGTTTTTGGATGCTAAATACATGTTTAACAGTAGTTTAGTTAGTTAGTAGTAGTTTATTTTAGTTGGTTTTATCGAAAATAAAACACCATTTTATTGTACGCAAGGGTTTACATTACTATTTTAGATAAAATTATAAATTTTCAAGCTAAACACAACGATATTTAAATCATAAAAAAATATTATGTTTTTTGCGAAATTTGTAGTTGTGTTTGAAATTGTGATTGTGTTTGAAGTCACTAAAACTACCTCCTGGCTTCGTTTTCGGTCACAGTATGAATATAACCTGTATAGGAATGAGACTTAATTAATATTAGATGTTTTAAAAGGCGTTCTAAAAATGTTGGTTTGTATTTTCAGCGCGTTTTGCGTCAATTTTACGTGAAATATGTAAATGAATGTTGTACGCCGCTCTGTGGTGAATTTGTGGTCGTTTCATTAAATTAAAACAAGGTTACGGAAAATATGATAAAACATTTTTAAAGATGTTGGATATAATTATACTTGATCCAGTTATATTTTTCATTTTAAAAGTATTTTAAAACAAATTATACTTCTTATCAAAAATTGTAAGTTACCGTAAAGTTAAAATCATTATTGACAGAATTAAGAAGAGCCGTCACTTATTTTCAGTACTTAGTACTTTCCTTGCTAAGCGAAATCAAAATACAATATTTGCCCACAACTTTATTTCTGTAAATAAAAATGCTTAATCACATGAAATATTAGATCACTTAGATCTCTTTGGTCTTTACTCGTTTAATTACATTATTACCGTGTAATATTCGTTTATATAATATTTAGTTTTAATTACACACATACATTTAAAGATGTTTCCTACGAGACCATTTTGTACATATAGCACGTATTTAGTATTTAAGTTTAATTTACATTTATTTATTTACACGTTTTTATATAAAATTCCTGCATTCCCTAAGAATACAATTGGTATGTATACAATTTAATTACAATAATTACAATGGTAAGCGATTAATTCATACGACTTAACATCACGAGTACAAGTAATAATACAACGCTGAATTATTTATACAATAAAACATGATATTTTAAAATTCTTAAAGCAAAATGAAATGTTGGATAACAAAGAGCGGCTTTAAAAGGATTTGGGAGAGAAAGTTTACAAAGGTGTGTGTCTGTACTGGAAAATGAAGTAAGCCTTGAAGCGAGAACGTGGTGGCACTAGTCAGTAGTTATTTCTTGTTGTGATACAACTATGGCGCTCAACCGCAACTCGCAACGTACACGGCGATGCTATTTTATCACAGGGCATATCTCATACGGGATACGTTGCCTTGATATATCTGGGGGCCTAGACAAATGACATTTGACAGTCATGTGACTTCTGTCATTTCAATACATTTGATCTTTATTTTCTTGATCTTTCCGCAGGTGTTCACGCCAACAGAAAAGTGACATTTGTCTAGGGGCCATGTTCTAAATGAGTACAGAGTGTTGTGTGTAATCTCTTCGGTGATAAGTGGCGGTTGCGTTCGTGTTAGATGGATATTGGCAATTAACGTAGTTTCTAGCGAGCCCAGTGGATCGGCAGCTAATGTCTTTAGTAGCTCGGTCTGCGTAGCTTCTCGAATGGCGGCTAAGTTCGTTTACGACGAATAAGCTTACTACGACACGCCAATACTTTTTATCACAGTCAAGTGGATTTCAATTCCATCGTCTTTGATGATTTAAATCTTTTCGTTTAAAACTACATTAATTTGAAAATATTCTAGTAATGGATGATTTTAAATTTAATTATACCTACTTATCTCGTATTTGTTGATCTTCACATCAATTATTTCGTTACAATTATTTTTATAGTTCTATAATATTAATAATGTTAAACATGTAGATTTAGACACTCATAATGTAATAAAAAAGCAAATTGATGATTGATGTTTTTACGCGTTGATGTAAATATCTTCTTTGCCTTTAACGGGGTAGTCTCTTGGCGGCAGCTTGCATTGGTCCTTTATGTAGGTAAAGCGATGGAAGTTGTAATAGTATTCCTTGCCGTCGGGGGAATACTGTGGATAGAGCGTGTATGCGGGTAATGCGAAGTCTAAGTCGGCGAGGGAGTCTGAGAGCGCGTGTCTCGCAAACTCCTCCTTGTATCGTCATGACTGATGTCGATACGCCTGTCGTTTGGTACACTTCTCCTTCAATATGTAGCAGAGTGCGATAGCGATGAGCACAGCGATAGCGATTGCCATGCTTATGCTGATCCATATGATCTCTTCATTGATGCCGCTCGTGGATTTCCCTGTGGAATACAGCTCATGTTAATGCCAGTAATTAATCCAGCTACCATTGTTGTTGCGCTTGCCGAAATTCGCAACGTTTAAAACACAGTTTTCTGTAATGAGTGCATATTTTTTTTTTGGTTTTTGCATTTCATGTAACCATTACTTAATTATTTATTATAAGATTTTTAAAATATTATATAACAGAACAAATATCTTTGGAAAAAGAGTAAAATGACATAGTTATTATTCACATAAAAATGTACGAAAAGTGCGTGAGAATGTAATATTTTCTACAGAAATTTTAATATCGGTGATTATAAACAGGGTTGTCTTCTTGATCTTGTGTCACGACTTTCACGACTGTAACAACTTTCAAAATTAGATAATTTGTGTTGCTACAGTTTGTGCCTCGAATTAACATATAGGGACACTCTTAGTCCTGAATATGAAACAGTGCCTGAGGGTCAATTTTGTCATCCATGAGTGTCATATCGCAAGTTAATACGCGTATAATATGATACGAACACGGACTTGCATTACCGATTATCGACTTCCATCATTAGTTTCCGGGGCAACAAGCTTTATTTATTTATTTAATAAATATGGTTGACCAACAATTGTTTACATTGATTTAAAACTAAAGTGTACATGTATAGTACTCATAATTATGAAGTAAATACAACAATCACTTAAAAGTAAACACCAGATGTGCAAAAAATATTATAGTTGACACTTCTAATAAGACATAAAAAAAAACAGAAGTTATACACAAAAACACATTTCTACAATATGAAAAATGGAAAAAAAATATAAGTCAACATAAAAATACAAATATCTCATAATAAAACAAAACTACAAATTAATTAGTGTAACAAATTAGTGTTTATGCGGTTTGCATCAATCGTATTATCGACTTTATGGTATTGTCCGATTAAATTTCTATTACTATAGGCATAATGTATTTGTTACATTACGATTATATTGAATTGAAAGGCAATGTTAAAACAAAACCACGACGGTTCTACTCGGATCGAGTTCAGCTTTAAGCTTTGTTTCTTTGAATAGCGTGATTTACAAACTAATTATAGCCGGGAAGAGTGGAGAATTGAACTGGCTAAATACCGCAGACTTGTCAAACTCAATTGACAATTCAGCCGGCTCTTTCGTACTATTAGAAGGTGTAGATTGCGGTGCTGCAACTTACTGAGGAACGTTGCAAAGTTGTATAGAGTTTGGGATTGCCCAGCGAAACCTATGTTTATATTCCTGAGCTAACTGTATATTTTTATAGTTTTCTTTTTCTTTAATAAGGAAACAGTATGAAACATTTCAAATATAACTATGAAATAAAGTAATAGAATACTAACCAACTGTAAAGTTAGTTGTAATAACAGTTTTCTTGTACATTGTTCATGTGAAACGCAACGCAACGCCAATTAATTTCTCATGAGTGCAAATATTTTTGGTAGTTATAAGTGTAGGTATTAGAATAAGCACTCACTTCCAGGAACTAACTATTGTATATTTTGTAAATTAACACTTAATACATTCATAGACAGAGTAAAATTATAATTATGCGACTCGGAGCGAGATGTGCTCGTGACGAGAGATGGCAGACTGTCTTCTTTCATCCAAATAAACCGACCCTTTTATAGGACTACCCGAATGAGGATCGGTGGGGATAAATCTTCCAGAAAATATATTTAAGCCATAAAATAGGGTCTATCCTTTCAACTAAAAATTAAGGTCGGCCCAAACATCTGGGCTATTGTCCAAACAGAAAGGTTTACCCAAACATGTGTACTATTGTCTAAAAAACATAAATTTGTTGCAAAGGATTACCGCCACTAAAGAACTTAACTATAATAATACAGTTTTATTGCCCCGGCATGAATGGGTCATTACAATTAGGAAACAATAATTTAGAACAGCATCTTTTTAACTAATATTATACAATAAGGTACACAAAAAATCTTACTTAAATAAAACGACTCGCAGATGTTTTATGGTTAAACATCTGCAGTCATATTTTAAAATGAAATGCGTGTTTAAATAATGTTCAAATTACAACTAATAAGCGTGTTATTTTAAAAGCTAAATATAAGTTGGCGTATTGCAACCGCTTTAAAAGCTATATCTAAGTTGGCGTATTGCAACCGCCACAATAGATATAATTTCTATGGTATATAAAGTTCGCCAACCGGCATTTGGCCAGGGTGGTGGACTATATGGCCTAACCACTATCGATTGTACAGGAGGCCCGTGCGCTGCAGTGGGAGGTAAAGGGGTACAAAGGGGTATAGAGTACAGTACAGTATTTATATCGAAAAATGGCATTTAATATACGGTTGTTTATAGTCACAAATCTGTCTGTTTACGATGTGCCAGGCGTATAAGGAAATTCTGTATTTCAATATCTCTCCGGCAGAAATTGAAATTCAAATCGACTCCTGGTTTCTGAACTGACCTTTAATTCTAGAAAATGTGCCTTATGTGTTACGTCCGGAAAAAAACCCATCTTCATGTCAAGATTAATTGAAAACGGTATCGCATTTTCAGCGCCTGAGTAACAAATAAATATGCAAAGAGGTTTATCGATTCCTCGCCCAGATTTTGCAAAGGTCAATCGGATTGACAGTGTGTATTTGTAAAACTCACTATCCGTTATGCAAAAGACATTAAATTTTTTAAAAAAGGCATCTATAATAAGGATTAAACTACTCTTAATCTTAATCACATTAAGGTGCTACTATTGTCTAAAAAACATAAATTTGTTGCAAAGGATTACCGCCACTAAAGAACTTAACTATAATAATACAGTTTTATTGCCCCGGCATGAATGGGTCATTACAATTAGGAAACAATAATTTAGAACAGCATCTTTTTAACTAATATTATACAATAAGGTACACAAAAATTCTTACTTAAATAAAACGACTCGCAGATGTTTTATGGTTAAACATCTGCAGTCATATTTTAAAATGAAATGCGTGTTTAAATAATGTTCAAATTACAACTAATAAGCGTGTTATTTTAAAAGCTAAATATAGTTTTGAGTAGTTATTTCCATATAGGTACAACATATGCGTTCGAAATTTCGTAAATGTGTCACCTCCCATGAGAGGTAACGGCCCAAATCATTAAGCAGCATTAATATCACTGACATTTTATATCCTGCAGGATCCTATTTGGGACACATGGGTTCAAATACCCTTTTTATTGTTCTGTATAATAAATACATTATCTCTTTTATTTTACTTAAAATATAATTTTTATGAAAAATATATAAAAGTGGGTTTTGTAGGTAGGATATGTAAACGAAATGCCGCCTTTAGTAGATTATATCAGAAATCTTTAAACTTAGCAGTATGTTCCGAAACGAATACTGCGCAAGTACTGGTAAAAATTACATTAAACGTATTTGCGTTGATTACCTTGTCTATTATTCCTTTCCCAAAATAATCTACATGAAAATTTTAACAATGTTGCGTTGTAAATGGTTTAGCCTCATATTCGACGTAATAAAATATAATTATGTTCGTTTATTTAACATGTTGTTTTAATTATATCTTGCAGTATAGTGCGGGGGTTATATTTCTAGCTTTATTGGACGAGTTTTGTTACATAAGGAAAGCACATGATGTTTACACGTCTTAATGGAAAATAAAGAAAGAGTAGGACCGCACGAGGCTTGCTCAAAAGGTCGCTTTTAGTAACACTCCTTTAGGCTCAGTACATACTATCAGAGCTTTTATGTGCCATCACCCCGAGATGTGTCAGTGGAAAACTGTAAAAAGCGATGACAAACACCGTCCATCCGTAGCCAGATATGATATATTGCATATATATGCACCGTTTTATTATTTCCATCCACTTTTATGTTCTATAAATGTGACTACATTCCGTAACTTAAGAAGTAAGACCGGACTAATAAAGCAAAGTGGGGCTGGTGTTAAACTTTAAAAGAAAGTTTGAAGTCGAAACGATTGTTGCAACTACGACTTCTACGCGGGTATTAAATTTTAATGATTAAGCAGAGTTCATATTCTAAGAGCACCCTGAATGTCTTTCTATTTAATATAGTTTTTATTTTAATTATGCGTATCACTGTGGTGGAGGAGCATCATTAGCGCAGCGAATATTGACCAAACCTTATTATCAGATCTATGTACAGTATTGGATTTCCTGTGGCTTAATATGTAGACAGATAGCAACACATCGTCCACTACATGCAATGCAATTTTTTATTAAAGTGGATCGCAGCATTTTATTCCGTGTAATAAGAAAAGCTGCCAATAGGGTGCATACCAGAAATTCTCTCTCAACACATATAAGAACATATAACCGGGCGGCTGGAACGCCCCGCAACCTATTTAAATTTAAAACATACAACATGTATTAAATATTTCCAGTCTTATTTTTTTCTATTATACCTGTTAGTAAACTAGTAGATATGTTATAGGCTAAGTGATTAATTGGGCATTATTAATAATGCCCGGGCAATATGAATAATGCCCAATTAGACCGGGCAATGTGACTATAACCAATAAATTTATCACATTGCCCGGGCATTATGAATAATGCCAAGTGCCTATTAGGCAGAGTGATGTAGAGCGAAATGAAATAAAAAAATGAGCCGAAGTGGCATCGTGCGGCTATCGCAAGGTCACGCACCCTCCATTGGTACCTGTACTGTATCAGCCCATATAGGTCCCACTGCAGGGCACGGGCCTACTCTACAATCGTCAGTACGATTGAGAGTGGTTAGGCCATATAGTCCACCACGCTGGCCTAGTGCGGGTTGGCGGACTTACATACCATAGAAATTTATATAAATCGCTATGGTATGCAGGTTTCCTCACGATGTTTTCCTTCACCGTTTTAGTGCGTGGTGATTGACTATCAATACACACATGACTCCGAAAAGTCAGAGGTGTGCCCTGGGATTCGAGCCCGCGACCACCGTGAACATGTTGGCAGTCGCGTCTAGTCCGTTTACCAACAGGCCACCACGCACCCCTGGTACCACTCCCATGAAAATTTTCGCTTCGCATGAAAACATACTGTATCGTACAATTTATACATAATGCTACTGGCCAAGTCGATCTATTTATTTAAAACGTAAATATTTTTTTAATATTGATATGATAATAACTTTATACAGAAGTTCCCTTAAGCAAGGACTAAATAAATTATCGACTTGGTATTACATGGATCTCACAACTTTTTGCGGTAGAAAAACTGAGCTGCGAGACTTGGAATTTTTTTACAAGATGTTTTTGATGGGATCTCACGTCTTTTTGTAGAGTCCTCCTTTTTTTCTTTTCGGTACTTTTTAATTCTAGAATATATATAACGATTTTACTTAAAGCCTCTGTCTTATGGTTTTTTTTATTTTTGTAGGTATCAATTTATCACAAATATAGCGGATTTGATTATTAGTGTTCTTTCTTTCGAGGTAATTGATATTTTCGAGCTATTTAGTCTATTTATTTGCAAGTACAATAATATACGGGTACAACGAATCATTAACTGCAACTTTGTAATCCTATACATCCTATTTATATGGGATTACAAAGTTATTGACGCAGTTGGTGTATCTAGAAAACTAGACAGAAATTATGAAATGTTTAAATTTTCCCTTAATTTATACACTAAATACTAATTATATTCTAAATTTGAAGGTTCTATGTCTGCTAGAAGTGCCTTAGACTTCTGATGATCGGTCAGTCAGTCAGTGAGTGACAAAATAACGAAAGTTTGACAAGTTATAATTCTTAAACTACTGGTTCAAATTGAATGAAATTTTAAATATACCGTATTTACACAATGCCTGCTTAGTAACTGAAAATTCAGGCTTCTTGCTTTAACCACAACGAAGTTATGGGGGGTTGAAAATGGTCCGAATTGCTTCGAGAAAAGGATGGTACGACTGTACCGCTTTTTAGCTCGACTTGGAGGGGGCACTACCGTACCCCCAGATTTTCGCTTAGATTCTTATTAAAAAAATCAGCAATGTGTCATGCTTTATTCAAATAACAACATTCAGGATTTATAGTCGACATTTAAAGTGCTCTCTAAAATACCGAGTGACTCTTCGATCAAATAAACACTAGATACAACATGAGCGCTTAGAAAATGGCATCAAAAAAGAGTGCTTTAAGCACTCTTTCGCCTTCAGTCACGCACCGACCGTTGCTTCTAAAACGTCGCAGAACTTTAGACAATATTATGTGAAAAGCTACTTTAAGCTCCAGGAATAAGGTGGAATTTGTGTTAATATATTTAGAATATGTGATCTTTTTGTTTACTTTTTTTCATGTCATGCATCGGTGCCACTTTTTAACAGAACTTTTACAGGGAACTGTGTATCTAGTGTATATTTGATCGAAGGAGTGACTAAACATTTTTGTCAAAACGAATATTTGATTCAAACGAAGTTAGTCATCGTAGTCTCAACATAATTACGCCTTGCCAGACAATAGTCCATAAAAATAATTTAGGAACGTCATCCGACACTATTAACTACATAAAATATAAATATACGTAATTAAAATAATTTCTAACAGCACAAGCGTCTGTTTAATCGCCATCCCTGTGGGCTATATTAATTATCATAAATGTTACAGCTTCGCATTAATCTACTGATAATGAGATAGCTCTCTAATGGTTTGTTAGATGTTGTTTATATCAATTCATTGCTCTGCGTTTAAACTTGTAATTTAAAGCAGAAATGTTACTTTTAGAGCGTAATATTGATACTCTATTTGTTAGCTAAAGTATATCAAGACAATCATACCAGGTATATCGAGACTTAATATACCCGGAATATGAATAAACACGACGATAGATAAAAAAATACAAAACAAATCTTCGCTGTTATTTGCGAAATGTTAGTGGCATTGTATCTGTAGTCACTAATAAAACCATTGACTTCGATTTCCGTCATAGCCTAGATATATGTGGATATATACGGGTCACATTCATCCCACAGGGGCTGAGACTACCTAACAGCCTTTTTACGTATGCTCTTCCGTTAAGAAAATAATATTTTTGATCGAGGTAAGTTATCTCCAGGTATCCCTTTCTATCCACATTCGATGGGTAATTCTTTTGTAAGTCGTCATTTATCCACCCCATTCGTAATCTACATGATGAACCACCGTGAAGAATTATAATTATTATGATATTCGTATTTTTAATACTGAATGTATTGCAAATTTCTTAATTCTATGCAATTTTCTTAATTTTTATTCAGATTTTCTTTGTAGAAAATATAAAATTGTTTGTCGAAATTAAATATTTTGGCAAGAGAGGAGTTGGGTTATGCAAGGACTTTATAAGTCGCTTGAAATAAAAAGTATGGACCCGTGTCGGTTTCGATTTACTACTTTATAAACTCCGGTCACAAAGTTTGTAAAATAAAAGTAAGTTATTGGGAGCTAACTAAGGCTTTATAAACATAAAAACCCTTTTTACCTTCTAACATTGATTGAAAATTGAGCGAGAAAAGTGCCCCAACTTTAAGATGGCGTTCAGAACTAAGTGTGTTTCCTCTCATAAGAAACACAAGTCGTTTGCTATTTTCACAATTATTGATTCCTTACTCTTGCATTTCTATTTTTAATTGTTTAACTTTAATAAATAAATACACCGAAGGGCATCATATAGTCCTGTATCCTCACTAAGGTCGAGTCTTTCGTCGTATCCCTAACTACGAGAGACTTTTTGGTTTCAGAAACACCCAGACCCGAAACAAATATCTGTGGTTAATACAAATAGATGTTTGTTTCGGTGCGGGGATCAAACTAGCGGCCTGTTATTTCGCAAACAGTGCCTACCAACTTCGCCACAGAGGCTGTCGAATTTATAATCAATGTTTTGAGGACTGTTTCCTAAAATATTTATTTAGACAGTTGATTAAAATAAAATATTTTAAGGAACTATAATACACGGAGTAGTAAATCAATCGAAAAATTAATTCAAAGACGAATTGGTTGAGGGTATTCGGGTTTCTTGTTAGATTTATTAAAATATTGTAAATGGTAAATAATATCTAATAGAGCATATTTTACATTACCTTTTTTAGTTTTTAATTTCATTTACCTTTTTTAGTAATACATAATATGTAACATAATAATATTGTCTGTATCAGCCCATATACGTCCCACTGCAGGGCACGGGCCTCCTCTACAATCAAGAGCACGATTGAGAGTGTTTTAGGACTTATAGTCCACCACGCTGGCCTAGTGCGGTAGAATGGTATGCACGTTTCCTCACGGTGTTTTCTTTCACCGTATTAGTGCGTGGTGATTGACTATCAATACACACATGACTCCGAAAAGTTAGAGGTGTGCCCTGGGAGTCGCGTCTATTCTGTTTACCAACAGGCCACCGTGCAATTAATAAATTTTTTGACATCATTTTAATTTTACTTTTATTACTAAAGCACCTGTTTCATTATTTTATTACGTACTAGCGGCCCGGCCCAGCTTCGCCCGGGTACAAATAGATTTCTGTACAATAATATGTACGTATTATACATATAAACCTTCCTCTTGAATCAATCTATCTATTAAAAAAAAACCGCGTCAAAATCCGTTGCGTAGTTTTAAAGATTTAAGCATACATAGGGACATAGGGACAGAGATAGCGACTTTGTTTTATACTATGTAGTGATTTATTTGACTAACAATATCTGAAATCATATAATTAGTAATTACGTTTTACGAATAGCTTTAAATATTCCTAAGTAATTATTTCCGCTTCCATAGTCCCTATTCACCCCAGATCAACGCAGTTCTGAATCACAAAAATGTTATTCAGGGCAGTGAATAGTAAAACATTGTCTTGCTGTGCCGGCCTCGTTGTTTGCATTTAATAGATTGTTTAAAGAGCAATGTGTACTTGAATTGTAAATTCCGCTCGGTACTCCAGACGTCGGGTAGTCAAATAAATTGGCTCCTGAAATATGTCGCCGTATATCTATTTTTGTAAGCGTGAGAATTCCTAAAGTAAACAATGGGCTGCCGAACAAAATTAGGCATAGCTGTATAACCTTAAGTCACAATTCGGTATATTTGACAGCCAATAGTATGTTTACACGGTTTACACATAGCATGACAGCCTCCGTGGCGTAGTTGGTTATACGCCGGCTATGAAACGAGAGGTCGTGGGTTCGATCCCCGCACCGAAAAATAATTATATTTGTGTGAACCACAGATACTTGTCACGGGTCTGGGTGTTTGTGAGACCGTAAAGTCTCTCGCAGGTCTTGATACCCACATAATAAGACCCGAGCTTATTGTGGGGTCAGGACTATGTATGTGACTGTTGGGTGTATTTATTTATTTATTTCATCACATTAATTATCTATAGCTAGTTAACGAATACTGAGTAAAATGTAGAATATTTTAAATCGACGTGAATTAGCAGATTTCACACCTTTTCGGTATAAATTTAACAGGCGTCACTTTTTTCTTTAATTCACGTGTTTTTTATATATTTTGTTATAAGGTTATCAAATTGCTAATGCACCTGGCGGACATGATGTTGGCGTCAACCTGACGTAGTCTGGAGACAAGTAGATAACATTAAGCTGGGTCTACGCGAGAGGACGCGACCACGAGCCGAGCAGAAATTCGTGTAGTGTGGACGTACGAGCCACCAACGACACTTGAAACCGCAAGGAGAGCGCCTCGGTTTATGCTGAATTTATGCTCTGCTTCCTATAATATAAATCCACCTGCAGCAACGATACCTAGCCCGTAAACAAATCGAGTAGTGATTACGCACTTTTTTACGTCCCACTTTCTCGCTATTTTGTTTTGTATGATTATTCCGGTCAATAAATACAAAAAAAATTATAGAGCTAAAGTAGGTAGGAATGATCGAGACACCATTATGATGAAAAAATGTGTTCAAAGCAAAAGAATGTCACAAAAAATGAACGATATTTTTTTGCGTACACATTAATTGCTGTGCCTGATTGTTTCTAAGTTTTGATGTTATTATTATTATATTTATTTTTAAGTTATAGGGAAAATACTAGATTAATTTAATAAATAATGTTTAAATGCATTTTAAATTTGATTTAACTAATAATTAGAACGTGACAGCGTAGGACGTCCACCCACAAGATGGTCCGACGACCTGGTAAAGGTCGCGGGACGTCGCTGGATGCAGGCTGCCTCCAACAGGTCTCTGTGGAAATCATTGGGGGAGGCCTATGTTCAGCAGTGGACTTCCTTTGGCTGATGGATGGATGGAATAATTAGAAAGAATTATAACATTTAGACATCCTATGTGCTTAGCCTTATCTTGTAGAAAATAAGCGGTTGACGTCATACGGAATTTAATGTGACAAATTCACAGCACACTATCAATTTGCTGAACGTAAATGCAAATACGTAGGCTATCAAGTATAATTAATTATAATCAATCTATTCTGTCTACATCTTGCCTGAAGTCCCTAAAACTACCACTCGGCTTCGTTTTCGGTAGCAGTCTTGATATACCCGGCATAAATAAAATTGAAGTATCTGTTTTTAAAGTGAAATAACATTTCATTTCCAACTACATATCGTTATTTACACGACACACATGCCGAAAATAAACTTTTATTGCTTTTGTCTGTCTGTTGTTCTGTTCATAACCGCTAATTTCGAGAATACATGGACCAATTTTTAAATAGTTAATTTTGCGGAGGTAACTTAGGTTACTTTTATTTCGGAAAACAAATTAGGGTGCTGCAGAAAAAATAAAACCCGTAATATTTTAGGTTATGTTTTTTAAATTGCGGGTGGTTGAGCTCATTAGATTTAGGTATTTAATTTTGATGTATAAAATATTTAGGGTTCCGTTGGTACAAAAAAACCTTAAAAATGGAGCTTCAAGACATGAAATGTATCATACATTTCATGTCTCGAACTGCGCAGTATTTATATGGGAATGTTTATTAATTGTTAATTGTATTAAACATATTGTCAGTACAAGTTATCAAGCAGACTAAGAAGCAGACCAAGAATACGGGCAAAAGCTTGTTTTGATACAAGATGATAAATGTTTAAATAATATTAATATACTTAATAATTTAATGAAAATAATACTGTTAAAATTGAATTTGCTAAACTATTTATTATATCATAGTTCATAACGGAATTTACCAATCAATAAAGAAGCTCCATTGCGAAGCGCATTCTTGTTTTCTTAGTCAGAGAAATCCGATTGCGCTAGTTAAACATTGAAATGCGGAAATGCTACTTTACTTTGAATCGGATGTTTGTTAATCAATCTCGTCGCCACGCCTCAATAGATTTGGGTTAAGATCGAAGATCTTGATTAACCAACTAACCATTGTACTCAAATGTACACGTTCAGAGTAAGTTTCATTTTAACTTCACAGTTTGGATTATCGAAATGTAGGCAGCGCTAAAAAGAAATTAAGCATAAATTCCAATAATGGATATTTTTTTAGAGCGGAACCCTGAGGGTGAATATTCTTTCCGTATATCAAAGAGGATTATCATTCATTCACGTAAATCAAAGCGGATTTTTTATGTTCAATTAGAATAATCTGCAGTTATATTGTAACCATTTTATCTGTAATATAATAATAGGCTTTCTAAACATTAAGAAATATTTGAGATTATATTCCATTTACATCCAGGCGTTTAGAGATACTCGTTAGAGAAATGTTGGCAAATTATATTTCGCTTAGTAATTCAATCTTTCTCCGGCATTAATGTAGATTTCGACGCAAAATGTATTTTTATTTTAGTCTTTTGTTTTCTGTTAGCCATTACACTGTATAATGTAGCAATAAAGAATGCGAAACTCAAAAGACTCATTTTCTCATTGTCATGACATATTTAAATATATAACGTATTTATACATTGTGTTAGTGAGGACGAAATACTTATAAGTGAAGATGAAATAGCATATTCTTAATACATCATCAATATTCTCGTTAAATTTTATTTTCATTGTTAGTAAAGAAAACTTAATTAACATTTTAACCTGTTAATCCGTTTTTCATATCCCCTTGACGTTTTAGTATTACTTATAACTATTCCGATTTTTACATCCTTTAGGTTTATTACGTTGCTCATTTTGAGGATATACAGGGTATATCAAGAGTGTTACCGAAATGATGGTAGTGGTGCTAGATTTAGAGATTCCAGACACAACGCAACTTTTGTGCAAAAAATTGTGGCGAAATTTTTTTGTTCTTTTTTTTCTATTGTCTAATTAGGGTGGTAAATACATAGTTTTTTCTTTAATAATTCTTTAATAAGAGTGAACACCCATTTTTTTTAATACACTATGGCACACAAGGCTTTAAATTATTATTTTAGCATAAACTATGGACTTACCACCCAACCTCGACGATATTTAAAAAATAATAAACGAACATTGTTGCGAAATTTTTAGTTACATTGTGTTTGTCGTCACTACAAGTACCACCCTGCTTCGTTTTCGGTAGCACTCTTGATATACCTGGTATAGATATGACTTAGCATTATTTATGCAGCTATATTGTTTCAAGATTATAAGTAATCAGAGGAGACGCTATATACAATGAGGTAATCCACGTGTACAGCTCAGAAACGCTCGCTTATAGGGCGCTGTAATAAATTGAATTACAGACGGGAAGGTAAACACACACCCCGCACACACAATTCAATTATTTCGTGTGCTTAGAGCGGTAGCATTTTTCTCAAAGAAATTATTTACATAAGAGCGCCTTGAACAACTTCCATTGTACAATACCAGTTTCAAATATTATTCACTTTGTTATTCAAAGTGAGAAATTGAAAACCGAAGTTCGCAAGCTTTCAAGTAATATTTCGTTTGCTATTTGAATATTTTTCACCTAATCTTTGAGTAAGGTTTAGAAGTTGTTAAATGCCTGCTAACTTGATAGCTCGGGCTTTTAGTAGTTTCCAGTTACGTTGTAATGTAGTTAGTAGAGTATATTAAGTGGAACAACCTCCCATCTTGTTGGAGTAGCCGCCCATCTTGCCAGCCACCCGGGCGTAGGTGACCCCCGGCACTACAAGCACGACTGCACCGGAGCGCAGCCATATTCGTCCTGCATACAAACAATTTTCATATATTATCTTATAGATTAGACTATGTACATATATTGACTTGTAGGGAGTTCCGGAGTGTACAGGAGTCAGTCACCCGGCGTGTTTAAATCTGAGAATTATATAAACATTTGCAAATCAGAGTGGAATATAATTTGCAGCTTAAATCAGCATGACTTTTGAAAAACAACTTTTATAATTGAATAAAAAACAGCAACATTTATCATCAACTTTCTAGACAGTGAAATAGAAATGTTTGAAAATAATATTTAAATGAGATGTAACAGGAGTTCGGTGAGATTTTTATCTTTTGGTTTTCCCACTAACCGTAAATCTGGAGCTGTAAAACTTATTACGTGTAAACATTTATTTTGATAAATATTAAACACCTAACATTAAGCTGTTCATAGTTCATACAACGTGACGTAACGGAATATTGGAAAGTGATCATTATACAAAAAATCTGTGCCTATTGCTAAGAAGCCAACGTCGCGATAACTCAAGCGATTTCCATAACTGTTCTCATTTTTGTGCGCTTATTTATTTACATGAATGAATGTTCAGATTTTGTGTTCAGCCTTTCGATTGTATAAAAGTAACGAGCGCTATTTAAAATTTTGTTTAAGATGTCGGAAAGGCTAATAAATATATTTAAAATTGACTCACTCGGTATCGCCATCATTGGTCCGGTTGTAAGATTCGAAATGCCAATTTGGAGCTCTTCTAAGTTACATCGACGGCACTATATCTTCTTTACCGACGTTCCCGCAACTGAAAGCAAAAATATCGTGTTAGTTTCCCATTGAGGCGTAATAAAGAACCAATCAATAAGTGTGAATCCCGCTTTAAAGTTTAACAATGCGCAAAATAAGCAAATCACTTCAAATTAGCATCAAAGAAAAGTTGTTTTTGTTCTCGCTAAGCGTCTGCGAACGTTAAATTGGTTTATTGATCGGATTGCTCAATGGAATAGCTATTTATATTGCCCTTAAAACTATTTCTACAACCAATTGTGGAATTTTCGTGACGCGATCAACATAGTTTGCTTTTTCTGTTCGTTATCTTCACGTAAATTAAACTACTTTAGCGACATTTGTGTAATGTTTTAGTTACTACAGGCCTTTGAACATACAATGGTAATTATTAGAATAATGATTTAGGTATCAGTTTCATTTTAATACAAATATTCATCTTGTATCAAAGCATAATTATTTATTTTTCTAACAATTATTCAGGAAATTTTCCGATGGAGGTTGTGGGCAACCACTGGATCACGGATGCAGGTGGTTTTCAACATGAATATCCTGTTAATATATTGCTTGGTTTATTCTTCCTGTGCCTACAACAATAATATTTTTTAATGTTTTGCAATAGTCGAGAGAAGATAAACAAATGTATCACTACTTGTATATAAATAACATTAAATTTCAACCTCTGGCGACACTAATTGTCCTCGCGAGCGCCATATTCCAGCTAGATCTGTGAAAGTGCAAATTGTGCTCTGTTATTTTACTGTCAGTTTGTGCAAATTACTTTGCCAATTAGTTGATTCATTTGCGGCAAAGTTGACGAAGATTGATATTAAGAAATAAAACAAAATTGAGAGGATTTTTTCAGTAGTTATAGAGTTAAACACTTGGGAAAGAATCGACATAAAATTACAACCAAGATGCCACTGAAACAACATCAAAGAGATACCTATGTAAAAGTTATAAAAACAGATCAAATGTTTGGGCCCAGCCGTCCACCACTTATCATGACAGCAAATGAATTACGACAGCAAAACTTATGGATCCTCCCACTTATCTTCCGTATTTTTTTAGACGATATCTCCATCTTGGCAAAATGACAAATGTTTATACGGATAATCCTTTGTCTTGCAATTTATTACATCTTACATCGAAATACAAGTCACTATTTGTTGTTCAAGTGCTGTATCTTCCAGAGAGCGGTATTTGGAAAACTTGCTTGTTAATTAGCAAAGCGGATCACGCGGCGGGCGCGATCCGAAGGCGTCGGCAATGTACGTGTCTCGGTTTGTAGCTGAGCCATGTCATTACCTCGTAAGAACGTGCGCAGTGGAACACGTAACTAAAATAGTAATACTATTGTGAAAGCTTGATTGTCGTAACAGTGCCATTAAATCGGGGGTGTACGCTCCATCTTTGCCAATTACTTGTGTGATTCTAAAATGGTAGAAGCGTTTATTGTTCCAAATATAATAAAATAAGCTTTTCTTTGTATGACTTAAAAGTTTAAATAGACATAAGACAGTGAAGCCTTTATTTTTTATTGAGTGAATTCTGTTTTTATATAATTACAAATCTGGCAATGAATGCTAGAATTCCTCGTAGATCGCTTTATCATGGAGATGTTTGATCTCGTACGAAACAACGTTTCAAATAAAGAACATTGTAAGCGACGAACATAAATAAATCATATGTCTGTTAGCAGCAGGTATGTTCACATAGCACATTTGTCACGTTGTGGAACGGACAATGACGGTAAGTGTGCTCATTATGCATCCGGGATTCACCCGCGTACAACACTTCACGGAAAGCGATATAAGTTTACGTAAAATATATTTTACACGAGAAATATTCCGCTGCGAGATAAAATTTTTGATATTAAAATAAAATCAACATACTTCAGTTGATATTTGTTCACAGCACACATTCAAACGACAATTAATATTATACGCGTCGACGTTCTGAATATGCCGTGACATTAGTGATCAAACTTTGCGTTTATTTTACAAACTTCAGAATGAAATTTGAGTAAATATTAAGGGCGAAGGGGTTCTTTCATTCTTGATTCTATGAGCATGCGCCTACTGTCTCTTGTCTACTGAAAATTAACGACGTCAATTTGGAAAATGCTCCTCGTAAAACGTGACTTTTGTCTTTTGTCCAAAGTATTTGTTTGTTGTGATTTAAAGTTTGCTTTTTTAATCCTTGTTTATTTTCAAGAAGACCTTAATGTGATTAAGATTAAGAGTAGTTTAATCCTTATTATAAATGCCTTTTTTTAAAAATTGTATGTCTTTTGCATAACGGATAGTGGGTTTTACAAATACACACTGTCAATCCGATTGACCTTTGCAAAATCTGGGCGAGGAATCGATAAACCTCTTTGCATATTTATTTGTTACTCAGGCGCTGAAAATGCGAAACCGTTTTCAATTAATCTTGACATGAAGATGGGTTTTTTTCCGGACGTAACACATAAGGCACATTTTCTAGAAATAAAGGTCAGTTCAGAAACCAGGAGTCGATTTGAATTTCAATTTCTGCCGGAGAGATATTGAAATACAGAATTTCCTTATACGCCTGGCACATCGTAAACAGACAGATTTATGACTATAAACAAACGTATATTAAATGCCATTTTTCGATATAAATACTGTACTGTACTCTATACCCCTTTGTACCCCTTTACCTCCCACTGCAACGCACGGGCCTCCTGTACAATCGATAGTGGTTAGGCCATATAGTCCACCACGCTGGCCAAATGCCGGTTGGCGAACTTTATATACCATAGAAATTATATCTATAATATACTGGGTATCTCAAGACTGCTACCGAAAACGAAGCCGGGTGGTAGTTTTAGTGATTACAAACAGAATGCAGCTAAAAATTTCGCAAAGAAACGCGACAATTATTTTTTATGATTTTTTAAATATCACCATTTTTGGGTGGTAAATCTATAGTTTTTGATAAAATAACAGTTTAACTCTTTTAAACCTTAGATTATATATAAATTATTTTATTATTACACTATTATTTTAGGAAAAAATATATTTACCACCCAAATACGGTCATAGGAAAAAAAATAACAAAAAAAATGTCGCTTTTTTTTTGCAACTTTTTCTGTTGCATTGTGTCTGAAGTCGCTTAAACTACCACCCAGCTTCGTTTTCGGTAGTAGTCTTGAACCCTGTATATGCAAGTTTCCTCACGATGTTTTCTTAACGTTTTAGTGCATGGTGAATAACTATGAATACACACATGAATTCGAAAAGTTAGAGATGTGACCTAGAATTCGTACCCGCGATCACCAACGTTTACCAGCGTATCAACAGGCCACTATGCACTTAAATATTTATCAAAACCGGCTTCCAATTTTTACCCAAACACAAAGCGAGTGTTTTTGTCTAAGCGTATTGTTAGCGTTCGGGAAACTTCGCGACGTCTTCTCGTCCAAAATACCTCAGTGCCTAAAATCGAAAGTCTTCGATAGTTGTGTGTTACCAGTGATGACATACGGCACCGAGACGTGGCCTCTCACTGTGGGCCTCATTAAAAGGCTCAAAGTCACTCAACGAGCCATGGAGCGGGCTATGCTCGGTGTTTCCCTACGAGATCGAATCAGAAATGAGGAGATCCGTAGGAGAACCAAGGTTATCGACATAGCCCATAGGATTGGCAAGTTGAAGTGGCAGTGGGCCGGGCACATAGCTCGTAGAACCGATGGCCATTGGGGCCGAAAGGTTCTCGAGTGGAGGCCACGTACAGGCAAACGAAGTGTTGGACGCCCGCCTACAAGGTGGACGGACGATCTAAGGTCGCAGGAAGTCGCTGGATGCAGGCCGCTTCCAATAGGTCATTGTGGAGATCCTTGGGGGAGGCCTATGTTCAGCAGTGGACTTCCTGTGGCTGATATGATGCTGATGATGATGATTGTTAACAGTGAGATAACAGACCACTTTTAACACATTATTACACCAGAAGTACGTACTTACACTCCACTTTGTATCGCGGGTTTAAATCTGCGATTGGGAGCGGCTAAAATCTCAAGTGCCCTCGTGTGGAGTCAACATGTTGAGCTGTTCGCTCCTCTTGTAACTGTTAAGCCACGCCGAGAAACTTGTAGGCTTGGTGTTTTAGCACTTGATTCATAATCCATTTATCTATTGAATCTTATTACAATGCGGCGGAAACAATAGTGGGATATGAAGCAATATTATACAATTGTAGTAATAGTGATATAATAGTAGGTATGTTGCACTTGCGTTTAATATGGGAATATATAACACAAATAAAAAATAGGTTACAAAAATTGTACTATAATATAGCACATAGCTAATAATTTGTTTAATGTCAGTTGTGTTTATTAAAATACTAAATGAAAACGAGGTTTTTCAATTAAAGCTATCTAGCCTATTTTTGCATAAGTAGGTTCCATGAATTATATTATCCACTACGCTACTTTTCAACTTTAATATCTCATCCATTAACATGGCTCCCCCATCGGATACTTACTGAATTCTCGCGTATAGATTATATACATCGATGTGTTTGCAACCTACATACATACGTCTATCTAGTTAATGATTATTAAAATAGTCGAACACAAATAAAGTAACGTTTGAAAGTAGAATAAAGTTGATTTGAAACGTCCCAACATTTCTGAATTGTGCTCTCCAGGGTTAAAATTGGATTTACTCCCCGCTGTGCCATCACAGTTCAAAATGTAGCGTGAATTTGCGAAATCGTATATTACAGGCTAGCAAAAATCCATATATAAATAATCCACGTCGAATATGAAACGTGTATCCCACGGCAGTAATATCGAACATGAAAAAATATACTCTTATTAAAAAAAAGAACGAAAATATCTGAAAGCGTTTGTGTTTATATGGGGCGACCTCAGTATTCTGTGATAACACTTAACTTTTCGCCGCTTCATAAACCAAATATTTTCACATGGACTTTTTAATAAACGGCTGTTTTATGCTCTTTGTTTCGTTCAAAAGGCTTTTATTTAGAGGTTCAGTTTGTCATTAGTGTTACTTTTAACCCCATTTCTCATATAAATTATGTCAAATTGTGCTATCGAAATTAGAGAAATAAAGCATTTATTATTGCAATGGCTATTAGGTTTTTTTATAAGATACTTAATAAGTACTGCAATGCAGTATTTTGTACATTGTCGTTATATTATTATACTGTTTCCATTCGTTTATTTTATTTTTGACAGTTCACGCCTATAAAGTACGACATTACAGTAGAACAATATTTTGAAATAAAAGTAGATACTTTCTTGACGGGTAACGCCCACTTAGAGTTGTGCCATTCGTAACGAATGACCACAGATAACAAAAACGATTTTGAATAGAATCAATCAATCGGAATCATTTGAAATAAAATTACATTAAAATGCTAATGAAAACAGTTAAACGTAATATAGTACCCAATATTAGGATCGAATGTATTTGCTGCAAATTAATTAATATGAATAAAGGTATACGTATTGAAGTGACTTTTAATAAGAGTTTAATTTAAAATAATTACAATGATTACAACGAAAATAAATGTTTAGTACCTACTTGTAATAAACAGTTAAACCATGTTGGAATTCATAGTACTTTAAGGATTAAATAATTAAAACAACTAAAAGGTAATTTGTTAATATTTTTATTTATAAACAATCGTCTGTTTCGTCGGAATCGGCGTCGTCGTCACTCGTATCCCCAGTAACACTAATTATTAATGAGTGCATGGGTAAGTTGTCAAATGCGACATCGCGATCCCAATCAGACATTATTTCTTTCTTCGTCTTATCTACGACACTCGCCCAGTTATGAGGCGTCACATTTTCACACGCATTTTTAAGCAACTCCAGCATTTTGTTTGCGGTGAAAGGAGGAGTTGTATTTATTCTCGCAGCATATCCTTTCACTTGCGCCCATATTAGCTCTATGGCATTATACTGGCAATGATATGGAGGAATTCTAAGGACGGTGTGCCCATGTTCTGCAGCCATTTCATCTATAACGTATCGTTTAGGCTGCTTCCTCATTTTTAATATTTTAAGTAACTCTACTTTTAATAGGGACTCGTCCACCTCCTCGCCATTGTTACGGAGCCAGTTTATTATTTCATTTTTTTTACTGGCTTGCGTTGGCATTTTGTTAATTTGCCGAGAGTGATAGGACGCATTATCTATAAATATTGTTGATGGCTGTTCGAGTGACAATAACATTTCCCGAAACCATTTTTCATATACTTCGGAATTCATTTCTTCGTGGTAATCCCCTGTTTTCTTTGATTTAAAAGCTAACATAGCATCTTGCACAAATCCTTTTGCGGTTCCTGCATGACAAATTATAATTCTTTCACCTTTTCCCATTGGCACTGCGGTCGAGGAGCTAGCAGTGTTGTCAGTCCAAGTTTTTGATACCGTGTGATTCGCATTGAGCCAAGTTTCATCGGTGAAAACAACATTCGACCAGTCTTCTATTTTTTTAGCTTGTCTTAAAAATTCGCATCGATACAAAGCAACATCATTGCGTTCCATCAATATTTTTCTTTTGTCACATTTTTTGTATTGGAATCCAATCCTATTCAATACCTTCGCCAAAGAAGACTTTTGACCACGGAACAAGCCACTAGTTTTCAGAGATTGTACTAGGTTATGTAAAGTAGGAATCTCTTTTCTTTGGTAATAATCGTATATATGACGACGAATAGCATCACCATCAAAACTGTCAATTGCTGTCACTTTAAAGGGCTGACGTTTTTTCTTAGGTGTAGATGGCTTGTTTTGTTCCATGCCACTACTGCCGTAGCCTTCTTTAATTATTTTTGAAACTGTTGGAGCAGTAATACCTAATGCTGCTGAAACACGGTCTCTGATTTGAGTCACTGGTATAAGAGGTCCACCATTACGGCTTTCCCTTTCAAAGTACTCATGAAGTCGCAACACAAACTCCCTTGTTTGTCCTTTAAGCACCTTTCCTTTAGGCATTTTGAAAGTGATGAAGGCAGGTACGATGTTCTCAATTCAACCAAATGTAGGAATTCACGGGTAAAACAATACGGAGGAATATAAATACTCAACTCGACGTATGAAAAATGTGAATTAAAATTCAGCGAACGGAAAACACTAGCACGGGCGCGGGCGTCTCGTTGTGAGTGACCACAAAATGGCGGCGCGCGTCACCTGTCTGCCCAGAGTTGCCGTTTCACAATTTGTTTTTAACAACATTACTATTGCCGGAAGTGATAAGAATATTAACTTAACATGAGTAAATGGTTTATTTTAATATAATTATTAAATCAAGTAACTTAAATATCCCTGAAGTTTTATAAAACAATGCATGGAGCAAAAAATAAAATATGTATTAAATCGATTAAAACTTGTTCAAAAATAAAATCGTTTGTTATACAAAATTGATTCGATAACGCATCAGGCCGTCACTATTTGATTCAGTACTCGATGTGTTAAAAATAAAATAAACGAATGGAAACAGTATAATACAATAGTTTAATAGAGATTTATGAACTACAAAAATATTCAGATTGCGACATTTTAGCTAAAATTAAATTATTATACTTGTCGTCAAATTAATTCCTATCTGAACTTTAAGTCTAAAAAACAAAAACCTACCTATGTATTAAGCAGTTTGATTACAGTGGATTGGTTACAGTGTTAAATGTGTTACGTTGAGCACGTGAACTATTCAAGACACAGAAGATGATCATTTATTTTCTGTCCATTGTCAATTATAGGGATATCTTATTAATTAAATTTTCCATTTTTGCTTCGTGAGTCCATACAGATTGTATATTTAGTAGGTTTTATTTTTTAAATTATACATTTCTAAGGCCCGTATTCACAAACTTTATACTTTAACTTAATACTTTACTGAGTGTTGAAGTAACCCTATGCTAAGTAAGACATTTCTCATAGTGATCGTTCCGCTCAGCCTTTTTATTCATAAACAATACTTGAGTCACCCTTTTACTATGGGAACGCACAGTGTCCAATGCGGATAAGTGATTGGTCAATTACTGTTGCTAATTTCTCTCTGATGTTTGACAATTGGTGTCCGCGCATGTCCCGCGAATTAGTCGTGAGTTTCACTTTGACAACTTCAAATATTTACGTTCCAAATATTTAATAAAATTTATTTCCCACGTTTTTAAGCGGTAAATTGTGGGTGTTAACATAGGCCACCCCCCTCCCCAATGATTTCCACAGTGACCTGTTGGAGGCAGCCTGCATCCTAATAGATGATTACTAAACCGAAAATTCCCGTATCTGTATCAGCCCATTTACGTCCCACTGCAGAGCACAGGCCTCGAGAGATCGATTGAGAGTGGTTAGGCCATATAGCCCTCCACGCTGGCCTAATTCGGGTTGGCGGATTTACATACCATAGAAATTTTTATACATCGCTATGCTTCATCGTTTTAGCGCGTGGTGATTGACTATCAAAGAATCAATACACACATGACTCCGAATAGTCAGAGGTGTGCCCTGGGATTCGAACCCGCGACCACCGTGAAAATGTTGGCAGTAGCATCTAGTCCGTTTACCAACAGAAAACTCCCAGATGAATAAAATCTTAAGGCCACACGTAATTAGTAAATAGGCGGTTTTGAAAGGCCTCTTTCAGAAAAGTGGCAAAAGTGCATGAAGAACAATATCCCTAGTAAATCGATAGCGTTTTTTAAATTGTTTGTCATTGTAAAAATCAAAAGGATTTTGTAAATCTCGAATAATATCTCTTGCACTTATCATCCTGCGTTCGGTGTCCTTACCGAATGCAGAACGATAAGTATCATCAATATAATTGTCGTACTCCTCCTCTCTGCTGCAATCCATTGTATTGAAAATGGAAAAAGCCTAATGCAAAAACATGGACGTAATATGCAAAACACATAAAATGAAATTACAATTTACATTCACAGCTGTCACTTTTACGTCTTCAATCGACACTATGCGTTGCGTAAAATAGCTGTTGACTTTCTTTACCTGAGGGCCTCTTTAAGTCAACGCATAGTGTCACTCATCACTCAAGTATTGTTTATGAATCAAAATTGACAATTCTGTGCGTTTGGCTACACTATGCGTCCTCATAGTATTGTTTGTGAATACGGGTGTAACTCTGATAAGGTTTGTACTAATTGAGTAAAATAAAATATTTTCATTGCCTTGTTTATGTATTTTTTCATCATAAAATTAAGTCTCACATCCAGCCTCCCTTCCACTACATACTCGTAAGTAGACGTAGCTCAGTACAAGTTGTAAAATTAATACTGTATTTATTTCAAGTTCTATGTCAATTTACTGACAAAATTATTGCTTTGAAGAACTGTGATTAGTCAATGTCCAGATATATTACATCAAAATCTATTGTTTAATTAACAATTTTACATGCTCCAAATATTAAAAGATACTCATAACTTTTCTATATTGTATTTTCGAGTGTTTGTTGACAATACACAATCAAATGAAGTTTAAAGCCACAATGCACGAGTAACAAGGACTAACGTAATAAGAAGAGTGGCCGACATTCTGGGGCAAAATGCAGGAAATAAATATATAGCAATAAAATATGTTGAATGGGGTTTTGATAAGGTTGAACAGCACAAACTGGATTTTCTTAAAAGTGTTATTACTAGAATAGGCGTTTCGAAATTCACCTTTAGTTTCTGTATACAGTTTTGTTCAAGTCGAAATAATTATTTTTGATATGTGAGATGAAACTATATCCGGCCGGCAAAAATTTCAATACGACTACTCGATACTTCTCGTATAACATAAAAATCTCAACATATCATGGGAGTAATAACCGGTTTCAAAATATTATCAAACTTTAAGATGACCCAAGGTTTTTTACAATGTAAGTTCATTGTATAAATACTCATCAGTAATATTTGAGCCTTTTTAATAATATTGGCAACACTAGGTATGTTATTTAATAAATATTAATAAATAATATTACAAGATTTGATGGAAGATTGGCTACACTAGTTATTGGCTGTGAATTACATTGAAGAGACACTCCACGCTGCATTGTAGTGGTTAGACCGATTGTCTCCCAAACAATGACTAGATCAATACCGTTTGATAGAAGGGGATGCATTTTCCAAGCGAATCATCATACTCTGATATAAAATACTGGTTAAAACTATCAGATGCGGTGTGACATAGATCTGGGGCAGTCTATTTACGACTTTCTAGTATGCACGAGTTTCTTCTCACGTTGTTGTAAGGTGATCTAATATTGGTTAGTGGTCTACGGTAGATTATATTTTATTTCACCTAATACTTAACTTAAAATTCTAAGTATGTTCTTGGTGATGTGTCGAAACCAGCCCGCATTGACTTTCTTCATTAGTTAAATTATGTACAGGTACTGTGAAATTATCGGGGAGTATTATGGAGGCCTATACGATAGCGATCCAGCAAAGTTTTGTGGCTTAAGATAATAATGATGACAAGACACTCTGTAATGGGTTTACCGTTTTAGTCCGGATGGCAAACAACTGAAAGAACATGTAAAATGAAATTAATAATTTAAATGAATATCAGGAATTCCGATGTCATCCTGTGCATATTATGAATATGTAATTGTGTCGACCAACAAGTGGCAACCGTCGTAAATATTTGGACAGCATTGCATTTCATTTCGGTGCAGTGTTGATTGTAGGGAAGTTATTTTGTAGCGTCATTATACAAAAGAACAAAGTATTATGTAAAAAATACATAATCCCGGTATAATTTAGAAATAAAATTACGTAAGTATGTTTATATGAATAAGACTGAGAAAATATGACGACCAGCCCAAATGAAGTGTCGCGGCCGATATTTATACAGATCGCATGATATTGTATCTGAAAATAGATGGGAAAATATCTACTAAATTTATTAATAGTTAATACAGAAAAACTAAGCCTATCTCGTTTGGCACTTGGCCCTAACTAGGGGATGATTGATGGGCGACTTTCACTTGTTTTTCTGTGGCGGCCGACTTCGACGGAGCTCTTCACACGAGTGCCAATAAATAGCAGTTACTGTTAATTTATCATCTGTAATTAATGCCTGCAAATATTGTTTATAAATGTATTAATTTTTAATATAAAATTATAAATTTTGCATAATGTGTTGCTGTGTAAGTAATCGAGGATATAAGTGACACAGGTGCTCATTGATGTAGTTTTTTTCTCTCTTATTTGAATTACAATCAGTCCCTCGAATTCTCGATGATTTGATGAGCATCGGACATAAAGACGATGAGGCCAGCGCCTCGCCTGTCTTATCACCATACATCTTTCCTTTTTAACCTTTAAGGTGTAAAAGGGTTCAGAAGTTGAACTGCCAGGGTATCGGGGTGTGCTGATATAGTTATACTCATTATTATTTTACTTTTAGCGAAAGTATGTGTAAACGTACAATGGCCAGTAGGTATCCCACTCTTTCGTATGAAAATATTCTCGAATATCTTGAATATTTTACATTAAATACAGAAAAAGGAAGCAAATGAATATCCGGAAAAAATTGTTATAATTTAAATGAGCTTTGTAAGTGATAATTATATAATTATTCTAATTTTTTTTAAATACGACTTATACATATATTTCATTAAGTGAAAATTACAAAGTTTTTAGTTACAAAATGCCAATTAAGTGAATTGGCTTATCGTAAATCGATCTGTAACTTCAACATTAAAGCGATTATTACTACCATTAGTACATAATTGCACGGAGGTCATATTAATTTGGACGGAGTTAAAAGGAAGCAAAGGTACAAAGAAGTCAAATACCTAAACAACTAAATTGTATAAGTAAAACGGAAAAATTAAGTCAGGGCGAGCCGGCAAGAGCGATACTTATGTAAAAGTAAAAGGTGTTATGTAGCTAACAAGAGCCAGGGAATGTACCGAAGCTTAAAACTTTAACGTCCTTTTTATACGGCGTTAGGAGGGATTGTTTTAGCGGAAAGTCCAAGTGATTAACTAACTTTGATAAACTTTACTTACTCCGGATTAAGTTGGTCGCTCAAGCTTTACGGAATTGAATGTGAGATGATTCTACACTGTACATTGCAAAGAAAAATAAAAATATTATCAAAGAAACTCGCGATATTGCGGGAAAATGTGCAGAAATTGTGATGTCGAGCGTCGTTAGAGTTTTTGATGTTTATTTTCTTGTAGATACTGCATCAAGTCGGGTCGAGTGTATTCATTATCGTTGGATTTATCGTGCAAACATTTATGTCCTATGAATGAATCTGTGACTGTTTTATAAATGAGATTGTACTGATATATTATTAATGTGTCGTTAGCGCAACCATTTGTGATAACTCGAGCGAGGAATAAATTATTAGATTATGTGAAGAGGTCTTTAGTGGCGCAGTTGAACTATGGCAGATTACATGGCTGAGATTTCAGGTTTCAATCCCGGGTCGGGCAAAGAGATGTTGGATTTTTCTATTTATCGGCAAGGAGTCTGATATGCCCGATGTAGGCTCGTTCGCTATCATATCACGGGCACATGCAAGGCGAAAGGTGGGTATCCTGGTAACACCTCTACCTAGCCTTGGGAAGAAAAGCGTGGGTTAATGTATATACACAAAGGTTTATTCCAAGTATTAATACATATATTATTTAAATATTTATTTGAATTGTATCCCATATAATGTTTATATACATAACCTAACATATATGTAATATGTTGCGTACATAGGTACAATTAATAGCAAGTATTTGTTGAAGTAAAGGGCAGCTGAAGGACTGGGGTCTGTGGGTACACCGCACTTTTGATAAATTCCAGTTATTTGAAGGCTGCGCGGTTGCATGACATAGCTGGAATTTGTGCCTACTTATGTATGAAAATGTCCAAAATATTTTTTTATATTCATTAGGTGATTTGATATAGGGATCCGTCATTAACAAAGGTAAATGTCTAATATCTTTTTTCTTTCTTTCTAACATCTCGAGCCGCGGGGAACCGTGAGGTCGTGACATCGATTTTGACAGCCTCCGTGGCGCAGGTGGTTAGACGCCGCCTGTGAAACGAGAGGCCGCGGGTTCGATCCCCGCACCGAGAGAAATATTTGTGCGGCCCACAAATATTTCTTCAGAGTGTTTGTGAGACCGAAAAGTCTCTCGAAGTTCCTGATACCCACGACACAAGACTCAATCTTAGTGTGGGATCAGGACTATGTATGTGACTGTTGGGTTATATATTTATTTATTTATTTACAAGTTTAGAATTAAATTAAATTTAATATTCAATTAAAACGTCTCATATAAGTTACCTTTAATAGTTTATACCTAACATGCAAATAATAAATAATCCGTAGGCACGTAGCACAGTGCAAAGATGGAAGATGGCTAACAGAGACTACTAAATGTAAGGGACCATCAGGCTAAAGAAGAGCCGGCAGGCCAAAGCTACGTTGGGCAGACGACATCATGAAAGCAGTTGGGAAAGATTGGATCAATCAGGACAGAAATAAAGAACGGTAGAAAAGGTTGGGGGGAGGCCTATACCCAAAACGGGGTCTATATTTTAAATTAATTATATTTAAATTACTCTAACTTGAACTAACACTAGCTATTAAGTACATGTAAAAATGACTAACGTCACATGAAATGTATTTCTAAGAGTTATGGCATTTAATGGCTTAAAAAAACCGTAGCCATTTTGTATTGAACGTATGTACCTATGTATAAATAATATGTGTCTTATGTCAAGTCGGTTTAAATTGTATTTATGATAGTTCATGATATTCGTTTTCACTGTTCATTTATTTTTAAGTAATTGTTTAAACACTTACCTCTTTTCATTTCTGCAGTTCCATAGATTCGACTGTTAGAGAATGCCTTAGGCGTTAAGTCCACATATAAAATTTGTTACGTATGAATTGTAAATAAATAAATAATATATCATGATCAAGCAAATCAAAAGATACGTAGTCTCTGCCTACACATATGTAAGTAATGAACGTAAAGTAAATTATACGCGGTGCTAGTTTGTAGCGGTACAGCAATTAGTATAAATCACTACGAAAACCTACAATAAAACATTCTCGCTTGCTTCACTTCTTTGTTATAAATTGTACACCTATACTATACTCAACAATTTATCAAACGAACCTATGAAATTACATTTTGACTTTTATACAAAGCTATAAACAAAATTAACTTTTTATAGATCTGATTAATGATTGTAAACTTTTCTATGTTGTAGGGAATAAAATTAATTACATAATTGAACTATAAATAAGAATTATTTTTAAATTTAAAGCATTGTTTGGTAATTGTTTATTTATATTCGTATTCAAATACTAATAACGTGTCCAATATAATAAAAAGGGGACTGGAAAGAGAAAAACTGTTCCTGATATTTTGGCAACATTACAATAACGCATTTGGACGCCAAAAGGTCGTAGATGATCTTTAATAACGTAGATAACATATATAGGTGGTAGGTCTCTCATATATGAGTGGCCACCTGGGTAGGTGCCATCGTCCAATGTCCATTTCTCCCGCCAATCATCAGTTTAAATGCACTGTTGTGTTTCGGATTGAAGGACCTTGTAGCCAGGGTAACTACTGGACATATTGACACTTGACATCTTATGTTTCAAAATGGCGAGCGCTATGGAATGCCAAGCATAGCTTTGTATTTCTAGGTGTCGTTTGGTTTTGCTACTGTTCATGAGCGGTCGTATCGCTTACAATCAAGCGAACGGCATGTTCTTCTCACACAAAAAAAATAATACAGCTAACAATCCAGATGAAGTGCAATGCAATCCAGAAATTATATTCACCGACGAGACATTGTTACTCAACTCTCACAGATATATGAAGCTCAACTCAAGAGGCGATACACTTCCGCGTATCGTTAAAATGGTTTTCCAATATTAGTAACGGAGAAACAATTTATTATTTACAAGCGGTCTTGGGTTTTCCCGCGGTCAGGTAGTTTTTTAGTCTAGTGTTCATCAATAATATATTGATTCGCGTAATCGTATTATCTAAATTTTTATATTTAAACATAATGTGACCATCGTCCACTATATTACTTTTCCTGTCCCGTCCCCTGTTATTCCGTTCTGTCCCATTCTGTCCCATAACAATAAGCATGCAAACATATCCTCTCCTGTCCATATTTGAATAGCTTACCCATCCCACGGGAGCACTTATTTTTTTCAGGATAAGGAGTAGCTTCTGTGTTAATCCCGTGAATTAGTTACCTCTACACCAAATTCTATGAAAACTGGCCATACACACAAACTTTCGCTATTTTAATAAGGAGTCTATCCGAAGTTTTTAACATCACTTAGCTAATATCTACACTAATATTATAAAGAGGAAAACTTTGTTTGTTTGTTTGTTTGGTTGTAATGAATAGGCTCAAAAACTACTGGACCGATTTTAAAAATTCTTTCACCATTCGAAAGCTACATTATCCACGAGTAACATAGACTATATTTTATTTTGGAAAAAAATAGGGTTCCGTAAGATATTTGGATTTTTCGGACACAAACTGAAAAAAATCAACCAAAGAAGTTACTTATTTTGCGTACGCTGCCTAAACTACAAAAGATAGAACCATAAAATGTTATAATTAATTGTAGATCTTATAAATATCTACAAAAAAGTCCGCGACACACTATACCTATCTATGTCGAGTGAGGCACAACAACCACATTTTTATTTAAAAATCTTGAATTGTTTTTTGGACTACATTTAAACGCGTTTATTTTACTCATGCTATTAATCCTTATCAAAATAAATTATTTCATCAATAAGTACAGTTTATGTTGATAATATTTGGTCTTTGAATGATTAAAATTGGACGTTTGGTTTTGAAGTTGTGGTGAAATTAAAATATTACGATTTCTGCTGCACAAAAATTTCATAAGGCAATATTTATATGTACATGTATATGGAGAGACGGGATATAATAGAGTGGAAGGTACGGAAGAAGGCTGGGATAGCTGACAGATTTGATAGGACGAAATATAAATGCACGTTATAAGACGGGATGGATAATAAAGAGAAAGGACGGGATGGATTGGGAAGAGACTGAACAGACGGATGAGACGGGATTGAGCCGGACAGTAGGACAGCTACGTCAAGTTTAGGTATACAAGAGTTTATACGAAAAATAACATGTATTTGGTGTGGAATGGAATCAAAAAATATATGCACCCAGACGAAGCTGGGCCGGGCCGCTAGTTCTATTATAATATAGAGGTATTTGCAGTGAACTTTGAGTGCATATAGGTAATATGATATTCGTCTGTTCACGATAAACACAACTAGCCCGAAGTGAAACTCATCTGTTCATAGCGTAGCCGCTTAATAAATGGCCGCGCCTGAAAACCTGTATACATACAATATTTGCGAGTCAGTTTAGCAATACGTGGGGAGTGAGAATTGCTCGAAATTTATATTCATGTTCAATAAAGATATTACCAAAACAGTTATTTTTATATTAAAGTATTAGTTTGGTCAAAAGTGCGTCTTGACTTGTTGGTAAACGGACCAGACTCGGCTGCAAACATGTTCACGGCGGTGGCGGGTTCGAATTCCATGGCACACCTCTGATTTTTCGGAGTCATATGTGTATTCACAGTCAGGCACTATACACTATAGCAGCGAAGGAAAACATCGCGAGAAAAGCTGTACTTATACCAAAGTGTTTTGACAGAATATCTATGATACGTAACGTCCACCGACCCGCACTAGGCCAGGGTGGTGGACTATATGCTTAACCACTCTATCGTACTCTCGATTGCAGAGAAGGCCTGTGCCTTGCAGTGAGACGTATATGGGCTGATACAGTATAGTAAAGTGTCATGAAAATCATGGTTTCTATACCCAATTTGTAAAGCATAATATAATATGTCGTCATCGAGTTGATTTTTAAAAACGGAATGCCAATGCCCTCTATAGGCGTTCGACAGAATCTACGCTAGATATTGACTGAAGATGTCAGGGACTTCATAAAGAAAAGTCAGGGGACATCTCAACGGTCTGCGAGCTAGCAGTACGCTTTGTTGCGATCAAGAGAGTAAATATTATCATCTGATAATAGTGCCGTAAGAGCGTGGAGACTGCCTCGCGTTCCGTGAGTAAGATTATGATTTCCTATGATTTGATCTGACACATCCCCACATACGCCCACAATACTAAGCTATAACTAGCTGTGAAGCATAATGACGAGCATACACCCAGCATGATAACGAACTTACATCATAGTAATTCGTTATATACAAGTTTTTCAAAACTGAAATTGCTATCTTTGGTGAAGTGAAAGAGAATATTGGAGACTCCGCACAAATGCGGCCCCGAAATGAAACTTGCATCCAATTTGGCGATAAGCTCGCTTCCGCCAATCAGATCAGAGAGCAAATATTCCGGCTCGGTAGGTTAAGAAGCACCTTTATCTATAAAATCTACGGTAGTAGTAATATTGCTAATGAATAAAATATGAAGGTCTTTCAATCTTCGTTTTATTTATAATTAATTAAGGAGTGTGTACTTTACTAATTACCTAGTAATTTATAATTGGTGTTTACGGAAAATTGTTTAGGCACTTAATTTTGAATTTGCCTAAACTATCACAAGGGTACTAAATGTATAATTTGTAGAAGTGATAGAGCCACGCTGTTGTCAGTCATTACTCAGCATGAATGGACAGGCTTGTCTTAGGTGGAACCACAGCCTCATAGGAAATTTTCTGCTTTTTAAAAATATATACTGAAATCTTATGTCTATATAACTTAATGACATCTCGAGCAATTATGTTAATTGTTTTTTATTATTTCCCACTTTCGCATCTTATCATGTAAAATCCCCACACGAGATAAATATACCGTAATGAATTCGAGTTCTTACAAGATATCATTAATTTCAACTCTCGAGAATTGCGGGGAAACTGGCAGTTACAAAAAATTGAGCAGTTAAGCGAAACTCAGCTCTAGTTGCAATGACTTTACACATAAGAAGAATTAATTAACAGAGCATAAAAGCCGTACTCAAAGAGTGAACAATTTAAATTCGAAGAATTTAGCTTAAGTTGTGCTTCCTTTAAATTACGACAGCAATTTCGCAGAAATATGCCATTAAGTCGTGAATATCGGGTAGCTACTAAGTGTGTAATGTGATTAACAGAATGTATAATGTTATGAATGCGTAAACTAGCTCAGAATAATTACGTAACACAATAAATTGGAAGATATTTGAGAAAAAACTATTATACATGAACGTAACTGTACATGAACGTAATAGAATACAAATAATAATAGAATACAAAAGATTGATTGCTAGAATTTTTATCTGCTTATCTTTGCGGCTGTACACGCTGATCTCAGAAACCGCTTAACGGATTTCGATTAACTTTGGTATGAAGAAAGCTGATATCCTGGATTAATACAAAGGCTACTTTTTATACCGAGAAATGTAATTGTAAATTCATTTATATTAGTTACCTTTTTAAACTCAACGGGATTGGAGAGGACAGGATTACATGCGTGGAGACATTCGTCAGAATTAGACGTGCAGGGAGGGATATAATGAGCGGACAAGGAAAAGTAGTGCTTACATACGGTTAAAAATAAATTAAACAATATGCGAAATAATATGTTGCTGATGTGGACGGGATTTAAAAAGTATCTGCATCGGGGCGAACGGCCCCTAGTATAATAATAGAGTATTTTTTCATTACTATTTAAACAACGCTTAAAGAGATTATAAAAACACGAGCAAACATTTAAAACTGATGCTGTGTCCATCTTTTATCGATAGTAAGCACACATATTATTTGCAAATATTGCATTTTTTTGTTTATTATTGCAATATATACCAAATCCGCGATAAAATCTGTAAATAACAGTTTCATTTCAATGTTTTACATAAACCCCTTATTTTATCGCGGGTTTGTTTAAATTTAAGCAAAAAAATGTAAAAACTAAACCAGATCCGCGATAAAATCCGTGAATTTTTATTTCAGTGTGTAACATTCGCGTAAATCTAAGAAACTAGCAAAACTATTTTAAAACGTCTTGTGTACCCTAATATAAATATGGTTACTGCTGAAATAAAAGAAAATGCGCCGTTGTGTTTGTTACCTATATAGACGACATTTCTCTGCATGAAGCAGCAAAACTTTACATTGTGGACAGGAAGAGGAAAATAAAAGAAAATCAAGTGCCTACGAGAGTTCTGCAGAGCTTAGGCAAACCCCAGCGGAGACATAAACACGCGATGCTCGATGTTATTCTCTTGCAAATATATGTTCTGGTGCTATTGTATTGCAAACAAAACCGTTTCGTTAATTAACACTATTTGTATTGCAGCTAAGATTTGTGTAATAGGTAAAATATTGCGACTTAATAATATTTGTAATTAAAAACCACCTACATATATTTGTATCTTATGAATATTAACAAATGTCTTATTAACAATAACATGAATATATTTATATTCCGTGAACTAAAAATATAAAAAAAACTATTTTTGATATGGTATTATTAACAAAGTTAGTTTGGATATAAATGGATTGGTTCAGAGCACAAAATTATTTCTACATTGGATGCATGGGTATTCCTTTCTGTTTCAATGTTATTTTTAATTCAATGAATGGCAAGATAAGCATACCATTCGCCCAGATAAGCGACACATAAACAGTTCATGGATATTAGCAAACCCAAAAAAAACATGAATTACAAAGCAATGCTTAGTATTCCACTGCGCTCGCCGTCTGAGACATCAGATGTTATGTCTAAATAATGTGACATTATGACAATAACAGTGCAATAACACTGCTGTTTGGAGGAAGAAATAGACACTGCGGTGGTAGATACTTAGGCGGTCTCTCACATATGAGAAACTTACCACCAGTTACTTTTTTATGCCAGTGTATTTAATACTAATATTTAGCTAAGTGTATATCCTCTCAACTGGTACCCCCCGCGGATTTGTACCCGCTGGGTTGGGCTAGATGCAATCTTTCGAAAAAATCACGATTTTTTTTTATAAATACTGGAATATGGTTTATAAAATAATTTCCGCACATCAGAATTTTAAAGGCACCGGAGACAGAACAGAGGCACAGGGAGAATAAAAACATTGCGAATATTTTAATTTGCCTTCCGCGACCGGGCAGACACCTATCATTTCGCCACCTAAATTGGCCGCTCTCCATTCTGAATTGCTACCCACTTGACACATATAATAGTATCATAAAAATTAGTAGTCACTACTATTCAGCTACGAACCCTTTTATATTAAAATGCGTCAAGAACAAATCCCCAATTGATCACGAAGTTCCAAACACTCGTTACGCTGGGAAAGTACTAAGGAGATTAGAACACGCCTTCTCATACCCAATTTGATATCATTAATGAGTTTAGTGCCTGTGACAATTAATCTAATTTAGTTGTCAGGTCGTTGTTACAAATCTCCTTTGATCTACTGTCACTCCTTTGACCTTTACTTGGCGAACTTGACTGTGGGACAACTAGAAAGTCAGCCTGGTTAAGCAAAAACTTTGCTATTATTCAGTTCTAGATGGGGCAAACATGGTGATACACGATAATTTATGTCTGCCATTATTGTTGAATGTGAGTATATCGAAATCACATTCAAGTTTAGTAAACAGAGCAATAAAGTTTTCTTATCTACTATAAACTTGCATTTTATAGCTTGCTTTAGTATTAGAAATATACAGAGTGATATTGACATATTGTATTTAATTAAACCACACGATCCTAACTCTCATAGGTAACATTGTAACATGTTTGATCAAAATCTGCCTGATAGTTTTGTTAAAAATCGCAATTTTAGTGTTCAAGGCTTTTGATTAACCCCTGTAGATACCGAGTCTTTTTACGACTCAGGTAAGTCCCCGAACCGTACTGATGTTTAGCTAAGCGGTAAAATACTCGTATCTACTTGGGATGTCCAAAAATCGGCAAACCCAAAATAACGATTTTTGTCAAAAAATCAACTTATTTATTTTACACACCAAAGTCGCCGGCCCGCCGACACAACCAACTGACCTATAAGGTTATAATCATGTCGGCAACAATCGCAAGTGTAGCCCGCCGACGTGTTGGCGGCTTGTCACATGTCGGCTATGCAAGCGCTAAGCTCAGTTGCCTGCCGACAACCAACAACGTCCTAAAAAAAATTCTCATGTCATGGCGGCGGCATTAGTGTGGAATGCGCTTAACGTAAGACGTACCCAGCGAATTTTATTTTTTCATCAATAGTGGTAGCGACAAGCAATTGTCAGTCATGATTCAGCATGAATGGGTAGGCTCGTCTGGGACGGTACCATTGTCTCACAGGAGATCTACGTGCAGATTCGATGTGAGATTGCCGGATGCCCTAAACCCCTTTTTTCTTTCCATCCTTTTACCTTCCCGCTCTCTTGCCGATTTGATAGGCCACATGTTAATAATCCGAGCGTTGTGAATGTTCATGGGCGGCAGTGACCACTGTAAATGATCACCATCAGCATCTACCATTGCTCATTTGCCGGACCTAAACAATAAAAACAAAAGATTTCCATATGTTATAGAGCACAAATAGAACCTATTATTAATTTATTCCATACAAGAATTACGTTTTAAAATAGTGTTATCTTTTATAACTAAATCTTTTTCGGAATAGTATAAATTTATTGAATATATTAAATAAAATGATCATAGAGTAAGATGTAGATACAAGTATATTTATATGTTAAAAACTTAAGTGTTGCTACATCGTAGAGCAGCCTCTACACCATCTTAAACACAAACATAGACAGATAATAGGAAATATAAAATGGTTCCGCAACTTCCTTGACAGATTTTCTATTTATAAAAAGTATGCACGTGCCCGAGACTTAATGGCCAAGAAGGAAATGAGCTTCCTGCTTGTCTTAACTTCGTCTTTAAGTCAGGTGTTCCGCCATAACTTAATTGAATGTTACCTGGTAGCTTTTTTATGTTTAGATTATATTATTAATTGCTTGGACATATTTTAATGAATAATAAACGAATTATCAAAGTTAATTGTATATAAAATGTGTTTACTTTTAAAATATTTTTTTAGAAAAAGTGGTTCCTTTCATTTTAATATTCGAAGCTAGTATTAATAAATCTTTTGCTTTTTCTAAATGTAAAAAACGTAGCAATTGGCGACGCGGCTCGGAAGCATTGTGTTGCAATGACAATGAGAGATATTGAATCGGCTCTGAAAAATCCAAAAAACGTCACGAATATACAGAAAAAAACATAATTGGATTGGAATTATTGAAGTCAATATATCGAACTTAAGTCTTCTATGTCCAGAAAAATGGAAACTCGTATTAATGACTCGCGAAAATATCGCGATTTCCATTCGATCTTAATCTTTTTCAGCATAATTGCGTCGACCAAAGAAAAACCTCTCTCTCATGCATACTATACTTTGACCGTATTACATGGGATAATAAATTCACTTCACGTAGCCACGTAATCATAATAATAATCCAGCCTGAGCCTTTTTGTGTATCTCTGACTGCAGGACACGGGCTTCCTCTCCAATCAAGAATTCGATTGATAGTGGTTAGGCCGTAGTCCAACAGGCTGGCCAAGTTCGGGTTGCCAGACTTCACATACCACAAACATTCTAGAGAAAGTTTCTTTTTGTGCTATGTAGTATGTAGTCTACTAGTCATGTTAGTATCAAATAAAGTCAAATCTTAGTTAGTCTTCGTATTCAGTTCCCTAAATTCATATTCTGGAAAATTTGCATAGATGAGTATAATGGCATAGGTTTTCATATAAGTTAGTGAGACAGGCCGACAGACGGCGTCGGTCGAGCGGCAGGTGGTACGAATTGCTGATAAACAACTCCCTAATGTACCTATTACTTTTCTTCGTATTAGTTAACACTACGATAGGTATTGCAAAAATGTTATAACATGGTATTAGCTTGTAATTGAATTGATATTTTTAATGCTCGCTATGGGTATGATTGGGAGGGATAAAATCTTCGGTCAACTTTATGGCGAACACTGGTTTATGGACTGCAAATATCATCAAGGTTTTTGTAATTTTCTTAAGTAGATATGTTTTCCCCAATGTTTTCTCATATCATTTACTGAGCGATAACTTAGTTTGAATGTTCTGAAAACAGCCCATCTGTATCTGTATCAGCCCATATACGTCCCACTGCAGGGCACGGGCCTCCTCTACAATCGAGAATATGATTGAGAGTGGTTAGGCTATGTCCACCACGCTGGCCTAGTGCGGGTTGGCGGACTTACATACCATAGAGATTCTTATGAATCGCTATGGTATGCAGGTTTCCTCACGATGTTTTCCTTCACCGTTTCAGTGCATGGTGATTGACTATCAATACACACATGACTCCGAAAAGTCAGAGGTGTGCCCTGGAATTCGAATCCGCGACCACCATGTACATGTTGGCAGCCGCGTCTAGGCCGTTTACCAACAGAAATGTCTCAATAATGGTTTCTTAGATTTACGCGAATGTTACACATTGAAATAAGAGATTGAGTCCGCCCCGTGACCACAAAAGCTGTAAAGTGATCGAAACGTCGGGAATTCAAAAAATGTAAAAATTAAACTAAATCCGCGATAAAATCCGTAAATAATAGTCTTATTTCAAGAAATGTCTCAAAATTATTTTTACCTATTAAACGTCTTACAAGGTAAGATGGCCTCAAAATCTGTGGCACCAAAAGTAGCTCAATACTTATACCCAAAAGAAGACCTATTACGACAAACATATCACAGAATGAGAAAAGTGATTGTTTTATAAACATAACATTTAAATCATTTTGTAAAATGTTTTCAGGATTCAAAATTAGTTCTTATTATTGCCATGCTGTATTTATTTATCGATTGCAGTAATTACGTTCGACTGTCTTTATATTGCGGAGGACAGTACTAAAGCAATTACCATAATTTCGCTTATGAACTTGAAAAGTATCTTCACTACGATTTTTTTAAAAGAAAGACTTGCACTTTACTCTTATGTTGAATGTACAGGAAATAATCTGCGGCTTTCCTGCCAGTGTTCTAGAATGCGAGCGTTGCAGCGACGAGCTCTCATTCGGACAAAAATTTTGCATGGCACGCAAATGGCGGGATAACTTTTCGTACACTGCTTACATACGGCACAGTTTATATTCCGAGTGCTTATCCAACGTATCCGACGAGTATTAGGGTTATTTTCGCTCTGTTGCGTCCCAAATTTAGTTTGGCACCTTGTACAATGACGAAGCTTTGCAGTTTTATATCTTTTAATATACATCTTGGTATTTATGAACATACTTCATATGTATGTAGTATTATATATATGTATGTAGTATTATATATGTATGTATTTATGCTTTTTATTATGTATGTTATCTTGGTGTATTTTTATGTTTAGATAGTATGAGTATTACCTAGTTTCCTCTGTATGGTCTGTATCAGCCCATATACGTCCCACTGCACGGAACGGGCCTACTCTACAATCGTAAGTACAATTGAGAGAGTGGTTAGGCCATATAGTCCACCACGCTGGCCTAGTGCGGGTTGGCAGACTTACATACCATAGAAATTTTTATAAATCTCTATGGTATGCAGGTTTCCTCACGATGTTTTCCTTCACCGCTTTGGTGCGTGGTGATTGACTATCAATACACACATGACTCCGAAAAGTCAGAGGTGTGCCCTGGGATTCAAACCCGCGACCACCGTGAACATGTTGGCAGCCGCGTCTAGTCCGTTTACCAACAGGCCACCACGCACTATCTATCTAGTTCACTATAGATCTAGTTTCCTCACTTTTATTTATTTATTTTACACTGCCCTCTCTTTCTCCTTCTTTTAAATCCATCCCATGGTTATCTGTAAGACATTGCTTTAAGCGATAAGACCGCCATTTGTACTTTTTTTTTAGTTTCTGTATGTTGTATTTTTTTATGTGTACAATAAAGATTTAAATAAATCAATACTTCCCTGATATATTTTTGGGACTGGCTTTTGTTTTGCGTTTTTGTGCCAAGGTTAGTATAATAATAGGATTGTTGACGCCAATATTGCAAACTAGTTAGTAGTTACTATAATAACATGTTCGGATTTAAATAATAATTAAAGAAAAATTAGTCCTTAGTAATGACACAATTCCGTTTTCTACAGCAATAGATACTCGATAATGATATTAAAGTGCGTGGTGGCCTGTTGGTAAACGGACTAGACGGGGCTGCCAACATGTTCTCGGTGGTCGCGGGTTCGAATCCCAGGGCACACCTCTGACTTTTCGGAGTCATGTGTGTATTGATAGTCAATCACCACGCACTAAAACGGTGAAGGAAAACATCGTGAGGAAACCTGCATACCATAGCGATTCATAAGAATTTCTATGGTATGTAAGTCCGCCAACCCGCACTAGGCCAGCGTGGTGGACTATATGGCCTAACCACTCTCAATCGTATTCTCGATTGTAGAGTAGGCCCGTGCCCTGCAGTGGGACGTATATGGGCTGATACAGTATAGTAACAGTAATGATATTTAAGTTAAGAACGTCAATTAAAACGGTAGCTTCTTCCTAAATAAACTACTTTGTATATACAGGGTATATCAAGACTGCTACCGAAAACGAAGCCGGGTGGTAGTTTAAGCGACTTCAGACACAATGCAACAGAAAAATCTGCAAAAATAAGCGACAATTTTTTTTTGTAATTTTTTTCCTATTGCCTTATTTTGGTGGTAAATACATTTTTTCCTAAAATAATAGTGTATACCCTTTAATTTATAAATACTCTAACATATAAGAGAGTTTAAATTATTATTTTAGCAAAAACTATGGATTTACCACCCAAAAATGACGATATTTAAAAAATCATAAAAAATAATTGTCGCGTTTCTATGCAAAATTTTTAATTGCATTGTGTTTGTAGCCACTAAAACTACCACCCGGCTTCGTTTTCGGTAGCAGTCTTGAGATACCCGGTATAGGACGTAGGTAATTACTTAGCAGGTACTCAGTTTACCGAGCCAAAAGTTTGTCGTCTCCGCTCCACTTCAGCGACTCGCATCGCGCAAGTCAATGTTTTTGGAACTTACGGAATAGCCAAGACTAAGGTTCCGTATAGTTGATGGGCGTGTCTAATGTTGCCACAGTTTAAATGTTTAATGTATGTGGGTTGGCGTCGCATGACGCGCTCTGAAACTTTATTTGCATAGAGAGTGAAATTGAAGCAAGAAACAACATGGTCGTTTGTAAACAGCGTGAAAATTGTGTCGTGTGTTGAGGCTGTCACACGGTGTTATAACACTATTCAAATCTGCATATTTGTAAGGGATGAAACGCCGGTACGTCGATACCGTGTCGAAATGTGGCCTATTTTATCCAAGAATTTATAGCATTTATACGTTCCGTGTAAGCCTTTGATGTGTGCTATTCAAATATCTGGGTTAGCGGTCGTGCATGTTTTCAATGGCTATAATAATACTGTTTGCACATCGCAAAAAAAGAACAATACCAACATTTTTTATTGAAGCATTTTTTATTGGTGTGTTGGTCTAATATTATGAGAGCGGTCTTGGGCACGATATAAATGGAAGAGACAAAGATTTTGGATTAGAACCGTAGGCACAGATGCGTAATGATGATATTTATTTGTTTTTCGGCGAAATATAGTACCTGCATTGCAGGGCACGGACGTCCTCTACAATCGAGATGACGATTGTGAATTAGGCCATGTAGTTCACGTCTAGTGCATGTTGGCGAATTATACATACCATAGACATTCGTACAAATCGCTATGATATGCAGTATTTTAACGACATATAACGAGCGAAAAGCGAAAATATGTTTGGAAAAAGCAACATTTACACAATACAGAGTATATCAAGACCTACCTACCGCTATCGAATACGAAGAAGAATAAATGGTTAATAGTTTTAGTGATTCTAACACAATGCATACAATAATTTTGAAACCTATAACTTTAGAAAAAGAAGTCCTCGCTTTTTCACAACATTTTTAGTTCCTTAGCAGTCTTCATAAATCTGTATAAATAGCTCTATCGAAATAAACAATCAAGAACAAGATTTCCAAGAATTACTTATGATAAAGAGTATTCGAAATTTAAAATTAAGCTCTGGATAATGTCAGTGTGGGCTTTTTTTACGCACAAAGCGCTTGTTTTAAATTACTCGACGAAGAAAGTAATTCGCGAGGAAATTCATTTAGTCGTAATAGAATGGCATCAGCGCAGATAGCATTGTACTGACGAGCTGACGAGGCGCGGCTTATCTTGTCATCTGATAACGTAACAATAGCCATTCCTTCGCACTGAGCGGGTATTGTCACAGTTCTGTTTTACCTTTCCTATTCTTATACGAGTAAATAACACACGGTATCAAACATGTTTCGTATGTTTTTATGAGGCGTAAAGTATATACGGTGAAGGAAAATATCGTAAGAAATCTACAAATTATGAAGATTTTTAGGCATTTTTATGGCAGACTTCACAAATGAAGTCTACCAACTCGTACTAGACCAGTGTATGTAAGTAGTGTACTATGGACCTAAATTTCTTAATGGATATTGAATAAAAGGGGAAGTCCGTGCCCTAAATTCACTCGCATCAAGCTAAACCACTATTATACAGAAACCAGAGTGTCGTAATCTGAGACCAACCAGAGTGCATGTGCTTTGGGGCTTTATAATTGTGTTCATAATAGGTCATCACTCATCACATGTCTGTACACAACATCATATCATGGTTAAACTCATATTTTCAATTATTTAGTCCTGACTGTATTCAAATTATGTCTCACAATAAATGTCCCTTATGACTCTCAGATATTTTAAAGCATAAGCTTTATAAAATTTAATATTATTCACAAAGTATAGTTGAATGAGTTGAATAGAGGCACAACAATGAATAGGACTCAAGGGTTAGTCGCCATAAAACTTTTTGAGTGCGTATTAAATATGACATATTTGTGGATTTGAAGGTACTCTGTGTCAACCCATATACGTCCCACTTGAAGGCACGGGCCTCGTCTACAATCGTGAGTATTGTGAGTGGTTATGCCATATAGCCCACCACGCTAGCCTAATGGGGGTTGGTGGAATTTACATACCATAGAAATGCTTATAAGTAGCTATGGTATGCAGGTTTCCTTACCAGGTTTTCCTTCACCGTTATAGTACGTGGTGATTGACTATCAATACACACAGGACTCCGAAAAGTTAGGGGTGTGCCCTGTGTATTCGAAGCAAATGTATTTTTTATACTGCCGTGACAAAGTGAGTGCAATATATCATTCGAAATAGTTGTATATGCCAGAGAGAGTCGGCTACTTGTCGCTGGACGAAATAATTATGCGAGCATGGCTACTAATACGATATTCTATACATATTTATCGTGGGATTTATTATTTGAAATCTATTTTTAGTGAGTGCATTTTTACTATAATGTTGACCAATATTTGGTATGCGACACTTGTCAATACTGTTGAAACGTTCAACACATAGGTTCAACAGTCGATATGAGTGAAAACGAAGGCACTAGAAGAACATTTTAACATGCTGAAAGTAGGTTTTAATTTTACGATATGACGAATATTGCTAGTTGTAGCAGCCCCTAATCGATATTTGAAACACGAAATATCTGCAGGTGTCACAATCTATAAGCGATTTTACGTGGCGGTCGCTGCCCGGGCCGATAAATATATCATGCCAACAACATTTAGGCCTTTTCCTATTGAAATACGTAAAGCACATTGTTAGTGCATTATTAATTACACTGATATTAAATTAATGTGGAGGATTAATGGTTGAAGTTTCAGACAAAGGAGTAATACCCACAAAGGAATGTGCGAATACGTTGTGATATTAATAGGCCGAGGTTTTTTCCAGACCTAGTTCTTTTAAAAGCGGATTTTATTTGTGAGAGACAAAAACGTGACAAATGTATGCGAACGGCGACAGGCTGTGGGGTAGGTGATACGGACGTAACGAATGGAGGCATACCATAAAAACAATGGAACTTTCACTACGGATTCGGGATAAAAATTGCAGTCAGCGTAAACTTATTCGGCTGTGTTAGTTTAGATAAAAATACTATGCCGAGTTGTTCTCTTAGGATATTAAATATGAAAGTAATATTTTATCAGATTCAAGTTTCTTTAAACATTGTTTAAATAAAAACATATAGTATAAATAAATAATTAAGTCATATGATATGTTCTTAAAACTATTCTGATTTTTTAGAAGACAAGAAGCGATGAGACTATATTGTATTTATCAGATCCGTTTATAAACAAGATATCATCATAAACTATCATTATCATCAGCCCGTTGCACCCCACTGGGGCATATAGGCCTCTCCCAAGGTATGCCACAGAGCCCAGTCTGCAGCATCTTGCAAAAAGAAATTGCTTTATGTCATAAACTATGTATCGTATAATATTGTAACAACACGTTTAATTAAAGGCAAAAAACTACACTTAGCTCTGTTTATTCAAAGAAGATTGCTTTTCAGCAAATATAAATAAAAGCAGATTACAAATAAGTAAGTCTTGCATGAGATATTACCTTCCGGCAAAGACTAATACCACACTCAATCGTACTCTCGATTGTAGAGGAGGCCCGTGCCCTGCAGTGGGACGTACGTATATATGGTCTGATACAGAAGAAAGGCTAATAACTTAAACAAACAAATTAATTATTCAATGGAAACTTAACATTAATTTCTGATTTATAATCAATTCTAACTTGATTCACAAGGGAACGGCTCAACTAATTTAAATATATTTTAAGTACATTCAAAATTTTCCATTGGCTCCTTAAGAAAAGTTACTAAGCCTTTAATTGAGCTAAATGGGGAAACGTTTCTCAGAATCATTGTGATATTTAGGACGAAATTCTTTAATGGAAAGGACTTGATGACAATAATGTTAATATGTGTACTTAAGGCAACATTCGACGGAATTAAAGGACCTTAACTGAAGAAAGGTAAAGGCATATTACCTGAGAAAAGGTTCTTATGAATTCAGACCTTTCCTAGTAACATTAACTAGAGAGTTGAATGTGCCTGTATAATAATCACTACTGAGTCAAATTGGCCGGGCCTCTACATGATGACATAATAGCCAGTATAGTTCTTACAGCCTATTGAGTTCGGGGTCGGATTACTCCACGTATTGTAGAAAGGGTTGGAGCCTTAATCTACCGAATTGATACTACGAATCTGTAGACCAATGACTTTCAATTTCGTGGTTGGAATTAAATGTTATCAATTATTGACAGGAGCATTAGTGTACTATACGGTCAACTAAAATGTGAATATAGTTAATAGATAAGTATTTTAATAATGTTTTGGGTGTTTATTGAATATATAACAGATATAATTATAATTAATGGTCATGAGAAATTCGGCAGGAAATTATATCACAAAATAATTTGTTATTTATAGTATATCTACAAATCTTAAATGTACCTGTGGCTTAGATCTCCAAGTCTACATTTGAAACGTACTTAAAGCGTATGTTTTGTTTTCTTTTATTGCTCAGAGGTGCCATGAATTTCATGCTACAAACTGAGTTATGATGATTATTGTGAGAAATATAGCATGATGTGCAGTTATCAGGCGTACGCTTTCACCCGAAATGATTCATTATACTGGAACCGCGCTTACATCTAAATGTAGCTTGTCCTCCATATGTATACATATTATGCTTTCATAACCTTGGAATGATGGTATTATAGACCCGTATTCTCTTTTTATTCTTTTTTCTGTTGTTTAATTTATCCGTAGATAAATCTAAGACTCTCTGAGTGCTAAATTAATATTCTCGCGCATAAAACTTAAATCAAGTTATAAGATGTTGAAGGTGTACAAGTCTAACAGAATTATCATTAATTTAATGAATTCCTCGTACCTGCAGAACAATTAAGTTCGCTCCTAATCATAAGAGCTCTTATCTGTTGGGAACGTGAGAATTATGCCACTTTGTATAAAGTAGATTACGTATCGCCTTTGTTTAATCTACTTACTTTGTTTAATCAAGTCATAAAACAACATATGCTCATAATACATCTAGTATCTATGATACAACTCTTATTTTTAAATTACCCGGACAGTTAAAATTGCATGAAAATATAAGGATTATTGTGTTACAGTGTATTGATGTATTACTTATCTAATTTTCAATTAATGTTGTAATATATTCAAATTTACATCATACATCAGAATAAGGTTGTTTGAAACAGGATATCTTTAACCGTGAATACATTAAATATATGTATATTATTATTGAATAGATATATATTATTAAAAAGTAACACTATATGATAATAACCTAAACCTAGGTGAGGTGTGTGAGTTTAATTGACCTCCCTGTGATTGGTCTGCTTAGGTTTAATATTTCTACGGGTGACAACGTTATCATGTATTGCGGTTATCAGACGACCTATACGATCATGTGCCTGGATAAAAAAGAAGCGCTTTAAATTGGAACAGGTCGATCAATCAGTGAATCCCATTAAAATCGGGTAAATCAATTTACGTGCTATTGTTTTGTGATTGATTGTGCACGGTCCCCGCAGAGGTACGAGTATCAATCCGAAGGTATTCAGTGTGGAGTGAAGTAATTGGGCGAGCTGTTGACGGCGTTTCAAATCGTCGTAAACACTTCGTACTAAAACGTTCGCAGTTTAGGCGCCGCTTTGTTCGCAGCTTGTCAAAGTGTAGCTAGTTAGCCGAAGAGATTGGACGCGCTTCAACGTGGTAGTCATGTTTGGACTTAAAAGTGCAAAAATGTTGTCTGAATTTTCGAAACTAAAATCGCAAGCGGTAATTTTGCACCGATGTAAGATAAGAATACTACGAGAAACTATACGACAATACGAGAAAAACTAGTACCGGGAAGATATAAACAGACATTATCAAAGTAAAAGAGATATCACCGGCGGATGTAGCAGGAAAACTCCTGACAGTCAGTGAGTATTAAAGTCGAAGGCTGATATTTAACCATTTGGAAACGCGATTTTATATCAAGTAATAAAGAAGCGAGAGACGGAACTAACAAGATATTCAGAAACCTCGATATTGAAGAAAAATGTTCGATAGGCAGGCGCAATATCTGCGTATCATAAAACTCCCCGGTTGATTTTTGATCGCTGACAAAGCTCCTATTGAACCGTTTTATTTGTGATTGTGTTTGACGACAACGTAAATATTTAAGGTAGAAAGAAGGGAGAAACTGTTTTATTTTTGTATTTCCCGTCCTTTTACAATACCATTAAAATTTACTGTTTCTGGAATAATATTGCGATGAGATATTTGTTCGGCGCGGAAGTTGTTCAACAAATAAATATGGGAATGTATTTTAATGTAATTTCTGTTTATGGATCGTGAAAATGGAAGTTCATTTGTAAAAATAAGGAAGGTACATTAGCATTGTACGTGGAACATCGAACCCTGGGTTTTGGTATCTTGTATCAGAATTAGACGAGAGAACATAAGAAATAAATACAGATCTCAGTCTGGACAAAGTGACCATACATTGGATCATAAAAACTGGTACTCAAACCTTATATACTATAAAGCTAGTGAAAATGCGACGCGTAAAATAGGAATTTTATAGTTTTGATTGAAAGTTTATTGAGTCCATCTTGAATGTAAAAAAAAAACATATGCAAAGCCTATTTGCTCAAGTAAAGAACTATATTTTTTATGCAAATTTTAACGAGAAGCAGTTCACATGTTTGTCATAAATGTTCCCATTTCACTGGGAGTCATATAAGTATAGACAAATCTATTTCATACTAAGTCGAAAAGAGGAAAGTCTGGTGAGTCCGCCCTATTTAAAGTATATATGTATATATGGAAAAGAAAAGACAATTATCGATTAATAATAATAAACGAAGCATATTTTAATCTGATATATTGACCTTAGAAATAACATTAAGTTTCTATTTATAATAACCGCCCGTCAAGCAATTTGGGGCTAACGATGTAGGGAAATTGGGCATTCCTCTTTACTCCTTTCTACTTATATGCAAATATGTATGTGTAATATGGGAAACGTAACAGGAAAAACAGACACAATGGTTCGCTAAATGGTCAAAGAGGGCAACATATATAAATATATAGTAAGTAGCGCTGCTCTTTAAGATGAAACGAAGGTCGGACTTGTAGAGGCTTCTTGAAGACGCTTCTGTCTAGCATTTGAGTAAAGTAAGACTAATGATGACGTGCGATATATTTAGAACGCTGGAATAGAGCATCACTTCATTGTACAACATAAGGGGCCATAATTGGTTGGTGTTTAGGTATATTTCAAAAAATGTACCATTTTAGCTGTATTTCCATTTTAGATTTTTCTTTAAAGATCAAGGAAAACATCGTAAGGAAACCTTGCGTACTATACTAACCCAACAACTCTCTATCGTACTCTCGATTCTAGAGGCCAGTGCCCTGCAGTGGGACGTATATGGGATGATAGAGTACAGAACAGATTTTTTGTAAAATCATGATGAAATTTTACAAATAGTGTAAAAAGTAAAATAGTAACAATTACTGCTGCTTAAATATAAAGTCTTGAGACGCCATGAAAAGAATAACTAAACATACATGAAAAAAGCCTATGGCCAACACTCAGTGGGTAAGGACTGAAAATCATGAGCTTAATAAGAGCGAGATATAATAAGTTAGGGACGATTTATTAAGGAACGCAATATCTAAGGTCGATTCCATCATATACCTTCTGCATCTGAATCAGCCCCTAAAGATACGTCCTACTACAGGGCAAGCAGTCTTACTCTGCAATCAAAAGTACGACTGAGAGGGTTAGGCCGTATAGTGCACCACGCTGGTCTATTGCGGGTTGGCTTATAGGTCATAGACCTTTGACTTTTATACATTTTCTAGACGTGTAAATATATAAACGTAATGTGTAATACTCAGTAGCATAAATAATATATCGATTTCCTAAAACATTCTGCATACAATTAATTGAGTGGTATAATTGAAATGCTAATGAAATTGACAAATAATTTCACTCCATTCTGTATGATACACCATCTCATAACGTTTTAAAGTTGACCGTGAAGTATTCGTGGACGGAAACGAATATATCACTGAATTCTGATTTTTTATACTCTCATATGTTACCGAATATCCGGAGTGGCTGAATCTAGACAATAAAAACCAATAGTAACATTTCTAACTCAATTTGATTCATAAATTATATTCATATATAAATATCTATAGAATCTAATTATTACAAAATATATGACCTTAAGGAACTTAGTAAATTAGAAATTAAATATATTTTAATAGTATTTCTTATATGATTTATTTGTTGAATTTGGAAAGCAACTCGGAATTTAATTTAAATTAAAATTTTCTAAATTTTAATAAATAATTACCTGCATAATTAATACCGGAAAGTGCAAGCCAAAGTAATGTTAATCGGCAGCGGTCATCGCAAACACGAAAACAATCGTAACACTCTGCACAGCAGACACAAATGGAACACTTCACATATTCGATTCGGCGTCAAACGCAACGATCTGGTTTGTTCTCATTGTGCGATTGTTGTACAAGTTAGATCGCGAGACGAGCACGCGCGGAGCCGGCGGAGGCTGTCCAGGCGGGCCGCGGTCCGGGAGCGCACTGCTCTCCCGGCGACTCCCGGCTGCTCCCGACACTGCCCCGCCTCGCCCCACGCGAGCCGGATTCAGATATTCTCATGTTTTCACCCTTGTAACATTAACATTTAATGACCCTAGCGCGGCACTTTTAGAAAGGAAAGAAATATTCCGTGCTCTATTGACTTGATTGCTAATAAATCTGCTCGCTCATTGAAAAATTTAATTTCTCATTTTGTAACACCTTATTTGAAGCAAGTCAATAATTTTAATTATTTTAAATAGGCACCTATTTAACGGATCTCGTAGTAATATTTCCTCTTTTCGCATAAAATAAATTTTCTTGTACACATCGCCATTATCATTATGTATATTCTATATTAATCTTTTTGTATAGCACCTTTTGTATTATTTGATGTTATTAATGAGTCTGAATGGGGACTAGGAAACATAGCCTAGTGCAAAGACCGGGGTCTTTTGTCCCGTACATCATTTCATTTCGATTCATTTATACCATAGTGCAACATGAACTCAAGCTTTTAAGTACCTTTTTAGTGTCTTTTCACAGATATTTGTAGAGCTATGTAACAAAGGTACATTGGCAATATGATATGTAGCCCTTTATCTAGTACTGCGGCTGTTAAGAAAATATCTTACATTAGTGCAATACAGTATATGCATGAAATGCTCAAAGCAAATCGAAACACAAGGAAATTCGGTGGCAAAATCTCTTTTACTTGTTATCTTATATGTCACCTTATACTGGACCGCTACCGAAAACAAAGTCGGGTGGTAATTTTAGTGACTACAATTTTCGAATAATATTTACTAAAGGGAAAAATTCTATGAGATATTCACATAAACCTAGCTATTGAAATCGTATATGAATAAATAATGCTCATAAATGGAATCTTTCATCCATAAAATATATATAAAAGAGGAAAATAAATTATATGAAATACAACGCGGAATATATTCAAGACAATAGCTACTAATTTTTACATTGAGAAAACGAACAATGTAGCTTTTTCGGGAGCGATACAAATGTTTACTTCAAAGAAGAGTAAGTCTGAATAAAATATTGCGTCGTTTTAATGTAAGCCATTTTATCTTTATTATTAAATTATATGTTATTGACGCGACAAACTGAAGAAATATATCCCATCAAAAACATCCTGTAAAAAAAATCCAAGTCTCGCAGCTTAGGTTTTCTACCGCAAAAAGTTGTGAGATGCATGTAATACCAAGTCGATTAATTAATTTAGTCCTTAAGGGACCTGTATAAAGTTATTACCATATCAATATTAAAAATTCTTTACGTTTTGAATAAATGGATCGACTTTTTGTAGAATCCTACTTTTTTCCTTTTCGGTACTTCTTACTTCTAGAATATCACTAACGATTTTTCTTAAAGCCTCTGTCTTATGGATTTTTCTTATTTTTGTAGGTATCAATTTATCACAAATATAGCGGATTTGATTATTAATGTTCTTTCTTTCATTGTAATTGATATTTTCGAGTTTTTTAATCTATTTATTTGCAAGTTTTTCTTCGTCATGTTTTTCTAGAGGAATGTTGTACAGTTTCATGGGCTGAATACACCATTTCCCTTTCTATATCCCCTCTTGTTATGCCTCATGTATATAGATATCTATCTACAACTATTATTCCATTATATACGGGTACAATGATTCATTAACTGCAAATGCAACTTTGTAATCCTATACATTTATATGGGATTACAAAGTTATTCACGCAGTTGGTCTATCTAGAAAACTAGACACAAATTATGAAATGTTTGAATTTTCCCTTACTTTAGACACTAAACACTAATTATATTCTAAATTTGAAGGTTCTATGTCTGCTAGAAGTGCCTTAGACTTTTGATGATCGGTCAGTCAGTCAGTGAGTGACAAAATTACGAAAGTTTGACAAGTTATTATTCTTAAACTACTGGTTCAAATTAAATGAAATTTTAAATATACCGTGTTTACACAATGCCTGCTTAGTAACTGAAAATTCAGGCTTCATGCTTTAGCCACAACGAAGTTATAGGGGGTTGAAAATGGTCTGAATTGCTTCGAGAAAAGGATGTTACGGCCTATAGCTCGACTTGGAGGGGGCTCGGCCGCGCCCCCAGATATGTTTAAAAACAACGTTAAAAGAATTAATGTCCCATGAATGTACAACCTTACTTGACTCTTTAATTCCAACATGAGTGGCCAAGGTACGTTTAAGATTTTTAAATCTCAGCAAACAATGCGGAAAATGTATGGCGCTTGGGAGCAAAAGTTGCTCTTGTGCACTTGCAACGAGGGAGTTTTAAACAGTTTCCTCCGAGATTCGTGGAACTCTGAATATTTGTTCCGTAATACAGTTTTTTTCTCTGAAAATTCCTTTTACCACCCATCTACTCCGAGTAAGGTAATAATGAAACCATATGCGTTTACTTTTCTTTAAAGGAACTCGAGATTGTTCCAATAAAGGAGATTGCGTAGGAAAGAGGTTTGCACTTTCTTTGTTCATGGCGCACGACAAAATCCCTAGTTACTATTCAAGTGAACCAGCGTAAAGGCTTTATTGCGCTGAGTCGGCTCCCTGGCCGACATCCATTGGATCAAGGACAGCCGTAACCTCAGCATAAAGGGTTTATTTGAGAAAGTTATGAAACCAAATGCTTTACATATTAGGTAATAATACCGTAAGACTGTTTATCTGAAAGTTTGGGGAGAACCCCTTTTACTAGTAATATGATTAAACCTTACGCTTCATTCATAGCTGATGTAAAAGTTATATCAAGTTGTTTGTTGTTGGGAGGGGGGGCACAGAGTGCATTACCTAGTGGGTGCGGCCACTCCCGCATATTGAGCAAATGAATTTTGGTTGAGGGGATTATTGAATGCGAAATGGGAACGAAGTCACAATAACGTCAGGCGATGAAAAAAATATAGGTATTCAATATATTGTTCATTGCTAACCCGTACGCAGAGATGAATATTTACAAGAGAATTTTATGAAGAGTATTGTAGGAAATATTCAGAGACCAGAAGCACAAGTCCAGCAAACATCTACAATAACTTACACATCAAAGATTCATTACTTGGAAATGAGGACGGAGTCAGCGAGTCGAGGAGGGTAGGAATTATTGCGCTTTTGACTATTACAGACACAAAGTGACAATAAAAGTGTTCTCTTCACGGCTATTTTCACTGTGACAAGTTCTCACGTTCAAGCCGGGTAATTCGTACTATATTCCAGACGTGCGTACCAGTTTTAGTCTTGACATCCTTTTACTATGATCTTTTCATATAGCAAAATGCTAATTTAACTTTGTGATTGATTTCGTAAAACACAAATTAGACATTCCCGGAGAATCGCTGAGGTTTAATGCTCGGTGTCATTAAAATACGTGCCACTGCCGACCCTGGCTTTTAGGAGTTGCAGTGGCGGGTATGAGGGCGGGACAGTCTTAGAGTGAGACCTCAATATGAATATAGAAATATGGATTATATCATAGTACAATCCGTACAATTGTAATTCCAATATACATTTTAATAATGTTTTTTATTTTAATAATGAGTTTGCCGCATCTTTACTGCTACTCGTAATTTTGTTCAAAATGGGACCAATGCATGTCCGAGTGATGTTGACAATTCTAGTGAAGAGCAAGTTATGAATAAGTGAGGATGCAACCAGTGTGAACTCAATTCCACGCGCCTGTCGGCCGTCAGATGACGGCTACCTACATGTATTCGCAAAGAGGTTTGATCAGCAACGAATTCGTAAAATCAATAATGCCGAACATTACCACTACATACTTTGTTGATTGAAGATTTGACCATTTGTAGTAAAAAAATACATTTTCGTATAGATTTAGATAAATAGATTTAGTTGTTTTTATTTATTAATAAAAACGATTAAACGAACAGAACGATCGTCTGATGGCTAATCAAACGCATCACGGATGGAACCCTTAGAACTATTTCGTTATATTGTATTTTTTTTTTATGTATACAAAATATTCCCATGTTGGGTTTCTAAAGAAAGCACGTAAAGTCGACTCAATCCAATACCACTGCTAACGTGTTAATAATACCTATACAATATAATGAAAAATATTTTCCACAATTGCAAACTTGCTTCCGTAGAAACATTACATTATTTATTTATTATTTATTTATTTAAAACGTCATTGTACACCTAAAACTAACAATACTAAAATAAACGACAAGAAAAAAAAATTTACAAAAGGCGGTCTTATCGCTCGAGGCGATCTTTTACAGACAACCAACCATGGGATGGATAAGCGGGAACGAAAGTTTTGGGGTACCATGAGGTGTACGAAAAGATAAATGGACATATAACTATAAGTATACATACCTAATGCATATATAAATATATAATAATAAATATATATACATAGACATAAACACATACATAAATAAATATTATAACTAACATGTATCAACATTACGCATAAAATAACCATAGTAACAAATATATGTATATATATACACACACACATATATATAAATATAAATATATATATATATATAAACACATGCAAAAATTACATGCAATGTCTTCAGTTTAGTTGTGAAAGATAATGTTGTTTGACCAATTTTTTGAATATGGGCAGCGACTCTGCCCGCCTCACTGCGACAGGTAATTAATTCCACAGCCAAGCAGCTTGTAAAGTAAAAGATTTGTCATAAAATGTAGTGGAATGCACTGGGATTTTAAGTGTTAAGTTCTCCGATGACCTCAGGGATCTTGAATGCGTATCATGAAGAAACTCGAATCGGTTATTAAGATGCGGAGGAGAATGGGGATTGAAAAGTATAAATTAAAGAAGAGATAGAATATGGGTATTCCGGCGAAACCGAAACCACTTCAGCTTGTTACGGAATTCGGAGACGTGATCATATTTGCGCAATCTAAATATATATCTAATACAAAAGTTTTGAAGACGCTCAAGTTTATTAAGTACTTTTAGTAAGTAAGTACTTTTATGTTATAAATTACAAGGAACATCCTATCGGCCATTACGACTCTGCGAATTTCTATGTTATACAAAGGTGGAAAGCCGCAGTACATCACGCGGCCTATAATGCAAACAGATAAAATCTCTGCGGCCAGATAAAAGTAGCAAAACAAATTGCGACTGAGTACTAGCTGCGCCAGGCGACAAGCTAGTTTGCTCTGACCACTTCATGAAAGTTTTATCAGACAGCCGCCGTGACGAGACACGTCGCCATACGCCATTTGAATTAAAATCTGACGGCATTATTTAGCCTTATCAAATAATTGTGTAAGTTTAGGCTGAAAAAAAAGGAACCTTATTAACAAATAAATAGCGAAAAATATACTAATACACATCAATTTTGCTTCATATGCCAGGCCTTACTAATAATTGAAGATTCTTGTGTGATTTGTCCTAGATTTTACTGTGGGATTCGTCTCTTTCATATAAGTTGCATGATAAATTTACGAGTAAATATTTAGCTCAGCGCTTTGAATTTTTATCATGAGGAAAAATCTTGACGAGAGCTTTAAAAGTTCATTAATAAAAAAACAGAAAACTACTACAAAAAACTGTAAATTAATTCCTCGAAAACGAGAAATATATACAAGAACATTTTATATATGACCACTAATCAAATATTTTTAGAGCAGTCCGTATTTTACAATACATGTTTGCAGAACAGACACATTGTGCGTGTATGCTCAGTAGTCAGTACTATGAGGGTTCGGTTCTAAATTGTCTCTAAATGTCTGTAACCCGTTGTGGAATTTTAGTTGACCGTCCTTGGCTGTTGAGCGATTCCATCGGGAACGGAATTGAAGCTATGCCAAGAATCACTCTATTGGATTACCATCCTTGAAATTAGAAATTACTTTCTATTTCGCTGTGAATTCCTACGCGTCTTTATCTTTTAATTAAAAAAATCAATTAAAGAAAGAATATACGTTGAGAAATTTGTACGTTCTTAAGGTATATTTTAAATTGTGTATCAAATCTCTAGATAAAGTCAAAATTTCAAAATCTTCTGATTAAATTTTTCAAGCATAAGATTAAGTTAACGGTCATTGTTTCTGTTTACGTCATGGTTAAGGCCGATGAATAAATTGCTGGGAGCTAAGACCGGGTAAAAGTAATAAAAACCTAATTTTATGTTAGATTTATGGCTTGGCCTGACGCCAAGTCGAAAGGCTCGCAGGATTCAATCCTTAAACTGAAGCGAAGATTTACCCATGTTACGTACTTATCTGTGAAATATTTAAAACAAGTCATTGAAATATAAAATAATCGATTATGTGATGGAGTGTGGCATGTTTTATAAAATAAGTCGACAAAATCACATTCTCTCTCCCGAGCTTTCAAAATATACAGCTAGGCAACAAAATAAGAACCTCGTATAAAATATCAGATCTTTAAAGGTGAAAGGTGAAATATGAGTTTTCTTGACAACACCTAATTCGTTACACGAAGGATTGGCGTCAACTTTGAACAAAAATTCCACATCTACCTACTAGTACTAGGTACTTATTATAATATATATTTAGTGACAAAATAACAACGTACCTATACAAACCTAGGCATGGTTTTTATCTCAATGTTTTTGCGTAAAATACAAAATAAATAAAATAACTTTGATCTCAATATTTAAAATTCGAAACATTTTTATTTGCTCATTCAAATGTGGTTGTTTTTTGTATCATCCCTTGTTTCATATTTCCATATATTTTATTAGGTGCTAGTTGTCAACCCTCACAGAAAGCAATGCAAAGAAGCGCGAAAATAAAATATTTTTATTTGGTTTCTTTAGGTTGGACACAGGATTATTGTGGCTGACTTCGCCAACCCAACTCCATATTATAACTAATGAAGATTCATTTTTATTGCATTGTATTTCTTTAAACATAATGTTGAGGTATTTTTTACTTTAATTTAATAGGGTAAACAACCCTACCACTACCACCACCACCACTCTCAATCGTACTCTCGATTATAGAGGAGGCCCGTGCCCTGCAGTGGGACGTATATGGGCTGATACAGAAACAACCCTATACTAGATGTATTAATTTTTTTCTCTAATTGCGTTATATAATGTATGTTTTATTACAAATAAATATATACCACTAGTCTATATAGAAATAACAAACTACGTTTCAAGTTATTATAAAGAATATTTAGAGTGGGCACTTAGTAAAATGTTACTTTAAATGTCAGCAACATCCATGGGGAATATTTTCATGGAGGACTGACGTAGGTATCCGAATTTAAGAATATATTCCTAACATTTTTTTCTGTAAATATATATTTTTATATTTTCTTAAATAAATTACTGTATGGCATTCAACGTTTTATATATAGCACAAGCGTTTATATAGCACAAGCGTATAAAACTAAATTAAATTTAAACTATATCTGAAGTCTTTGTACGGAGATAACTTCACTTCAAAATACGTTTACTTCCTTGTATCCATTATAAGAGGCTTGCTTCACCAAGCAGAATAACAACACTTTGACAATGTACAAACAACAATAGCCGATATCGATAAAAAGATGGAGTGTTTTATCCATTTTTCGTAGTAGGAACTCGCTGAAAATGCATAGGTTGTTTTGAATTTGCAACGCTCGGTAAACCGATGATTTAAAACACCGGCGCTGAACGTGGCTCTTGTCCAAATCCCTCCACTACAGTCTCGACCCTTGTATTGCTAGCTAAGATTTGCCCTACAGACATACAAAGGTCAATAAAGTACCAAAACCTCCCCACGTTACACGGCTTATCCATTCTATTTGCTTCAAGCCGGTTGCCTATTTGGTTTGAGACGGCGCGGCGCGGCGTGCGCCTGGCAAGCCTCTACAAGCTCGTTATTATATAGATTTGCTCCTTTCAAATTGTTATTACCTGCGCCTTTCTAATAAATGCAAATGATTCAATTTTATACCTGAATAAAATGTAAAGGTGGACCCAATGTAAACTTACATGTTTTCGCATTTCAATAGATAATGTTCTTGAAATGTTTTCATATTGTCATCCCAAATGCGCATTGTTAGCAATCCCACATGTTATTTTATTTTTTAAACTTACATTTTGTACAAGCGAATAATCCGATAGAGAGTAATCCCCGCCGCCCATAAATACCTATCTACGCTATTTGAGGTTATCGCGATAATTTTGTGTAGATATATTGTATGTGTATAAAATTTATATTGAGACCGATAAAATTTTCTGTTTCAGCCTATAGCCTGTAGTGCACGAGCCTTCGCTTTAATCAATAGAACGGTTGAGAGGGGTTAGGCCATATAGTGCACCAGGTTGACCTAATCCGGATTGATGGACTTTTAACCGTAACGGACGCAATTGCATAAAAATATTCCATGAACTTGTTCAATTTTAATATTAAGTTTTTACACTTAATTTGGCCGAATGAATATAATTTTAATTCAATTAATTTAACAAAGAATTTATCTCATCTACTGTTACTTGAAATACGAGTACATTTTCTTATAATGAAAATGTTTCAAACTGGAACCTATGCATTATTTATGCAATTAACTAGGAATATATGTATATGTATAATAGACGTAATTAACAAAACACGAAATAAGAACATTTACGTCTTCTATAAGTCTTGCACTGGCTAGCGAACGAAAAACAAATCTCATTTAATATGCTGCCGCCGTATAAAGCAAATAAGATATGTACTTAACGTTTTTAATATTAAAGTATTTGGCGTAGTTATTGACCAAGTTCTTTTTTTCAGAATTCTCGCACTTGGGACAACGCCAACCGTCCGCAGACGTGACCGGCCTACAGAATTTTAATTAATCTTGTACTGAGACAATAATTATGAAGTATATGCGGTGCGAGCGACACGTGCCTATTAATTTTAAGCCCTCATCTAGTGTCTGACAACCTTGACGAGGGTTTCAGCGCTCACTCACGTGTATTTCTTAAGGTGGACCGCATTCAATTACCTAGGCAGCGGATACATGATATTTTCCAAACACGGCCCGCAAACAATAAATTCTCGCCTGTCGTCACTCTTCGTAGACTATTTTTCGCTCCTTGTTCTTCAGCATATTTTCTCACCAAATTACGAAACGCGTGCGGAATTGAATTATTAAAATGAATCTTAAGCCTTCCGTTTGAGTTGCTTCACTGTATCATGTATGTATTTTGTTAAATTAGGCATTTTTTGTATAGATGTAGCACTGTTTTATTGAATAACCCAAGTTTTGAAGAAGTATCACAAGTAACAAAGTTTGCATACGAAAATATTTGATTGATTGGGTAAAATATTCTGCGAAGGAAACATTTGTAATTCCAGTTACCGGTTTAAGAATAAAATCCGCCCATATCCCTGCTCGGGCGTCGTAAAAGTAGACTAACGAATGAAGAAGAAAGATTTATTTCAGTACTTGTACTCATTTTGGATATGTGAATGCGATTGTTTGTGTGTATACAAATTATAAGTCGAATTTAAGACAAGTTTACTATGCATTAACAAATTGAGTTTTTGTTTTTACACATTTTATCTCTGAGTTGTTTATAAATATTTCAGCTATTATCTCTGCGTAGCGTAGGTTTTAAGAATCACCCACTTTTAAGAAGAATCATAAAATTCACAGGAACCGTGAAATGTACGACCGTGAGGAAAAATCTATTACGGCCGGGTGCGTTAACAACTCTATGGATCCCTTGCGTGTATGAGATTGTGTTTCTTGAAACTGGTATGTAAACTGGGAAGAAGTTATTTTATTATTAATGTTGTAACACTCGAAACAAACCAGAAAAAAAATCACGAAAAATACATACCTACATAAATTCACCCATTTTCACAAAAGGGATAGACAGAGGTGCCAGGACATCCAAATTTCGCCTTATTTGTTCCGTCGCGCGGTGTGATAGTACATGAGCCTATCCCCACACCAACATTTTCGGAACACTGGAAAGAAACACTTTGTGCGCTTGTTATAACCCTGCCTAACCATTCAGGAATACAGGCATGATTATATTGACGTATGCATATCCAGTTGCACGGGCTCTTACTTTGTAGGGCATAAAGTAATTGCAACTGACGGGGCCTCCCTAGTACCTATTCCTCTCGACTTTTATCAACACTCCCTCGCATGCCGCCGAATAAAATTAAACAAAAATATTGCGTTAAAATCGACTCTAAAGCCTGGACGAACAATTATAAAACGATTTAGTTTGTATTTTACCAATATAATTGCAAATTAAACGACTCGTTTTATAATGGAAATATAAACACATGCCAACAATTTTATTCATTAGAATATTCAGAATGGCAAATTATTCCAAACCGCCTATAATTCCGCTCAGTAAATATTACACTAATTAGAAATTTAACCGTAGTGAATCCAATTCGTTGAACCATTGTTCTCTAGATGCCAGAGTAGTAATAATTTGAATGCTCAACTACTACCAAGGAACAATTGAATGGAAACGATGGAAGATTATTTACTCATAATAGTTGGCTTTAACTGCCAGCGCGGAAAACAGGACGGAGTGGGAACATAATATCAATAAAGCTTAATCGATTCATCATTTCATAAAATATTGTTATTCTAGACCAGGTTTTTAAAGAATATTTTAAAACTGGCGATATTGGTTCGTTCCATTTTTATAATATTATGCGCAAAAGTGTTTTTATATTTATTTTTAAAAATATATTTTCACAAAGGAGGAAAATTAAATAACTAGGTCAGCTTGTGCTAAAGAGTACCATCAAAACAGTTTACATCGGTCGCTTGTTATATTGTGATTACGTAGTTTATAAGACTTCATTATTACGGAATATTATTTAAACTTATGAATCGTTAATTTATACATATTGCTACAGAGCTCGCCTGTATATGCGAAGATATAGAGTGGGATTCTATTAAGGCCATACACAGTACGTCGAGCTTATTTCAAGATGTGAAAGGGACAACAAGTCTGCCGTCTTGCCGCGCACAAATTATAGCCCTGGGCAATTCGAATGATATGTTCTGTCTTATTTGATTTGGGTGTTCAACCCAAGGCCATTGAGTTCAGGTTCTCAGGCAACTGAAACACATTTCTCATGTTCACATATTTAACCATTTCACATAACATTGAAAAAAAAAAACGATTTTAAAATGCTATAAAACATTTTTAAATGTAAATATTGTCTATTTTTTTAACAGCGCTCTGATTGCCTAGGTAAAATTCAAATAGTATATCTGCTCAAATATTTTAGTTAGTACAAACTTTAGGGGAGGCAAAGCGTACCGTTTTTTCTAAGCCGTAGTAATTTGTTCGTCGTTACGAAAAGTTAAGCGAATGTGTAGCGATACCTTGCAGGGTTGTTTACAACAGTTAGCTGTAATTGCCTTGAAGCGGAGCCTCGTTATCTCCGCCAGGTGCCTCGTCAGATAAATATGTAAATTGATTTACCTTAATACGTATTTGAAAACGAATTTGCACATAGAATGTGTGAGACGGCTTTGTTCAATAATACATTTTTATTGTTTCTATAATGAGAAGATGTATTGATATTCCGGGTTCGATTGTTTTTTTTTTATATTTTATGATAGTTGGTAGTTTTAATGAAAATTTTTGTGGAAGTTTTGAAAATCGTTGAATTTATAAATGTCGACGTGCTTTTACCGAATTTCTACTTTACCACCTCGTAGCTTTTTCGCTCGCGCCAGAGTTGGGAAAATAGCGCCAAGACTGTTTATGGCGCTTACCCAAGCTTAAGAAAATGGTTTTAAGACATTTCCTAGTTATTGAAATAGCTTTTTACAGACAAATAAGCATAATTTGTGTAATAAGCAAGTTGTTGAATAAATAGCTACAAGGTGCGGGAACAATCATTAATGCAGTACAAAGTTTTCTTGTGAGAATTTAGTATTTTCTTATATCGTGATTATAATCAGTTATTAAAAGTCCCCTTCTGAATTTAGGTTTCCTTAAGTATTTTCTTTGACTTTTTGGAAGAGGCCAATACCTGTAGGTAGCTCACTGCGAACTATAACATAAAAATATTTACCTCGCGTATTCCATAGGTAAAAATCATAAATGATTAAAATATTCTGAATCTCATAATAGTATTTTCTATCGTACTAATCTTTACAAATTCTTGTTCACGCAACTGAATAAGATTTATAATACTAATATGAGGACAAAATTAACCCTTTTACGGTTCACTGCTAAGCTCAGCGCTCCGACATTATATGTTTCTATAGTCGAGTTGCGTGCGGATCGGTGGCCGAATAAATAATTTGGATCTACTGGTCTATTGTCCATTATATGCTATTCACAGTCCATAGTTTTGTATAAATAACTAGTTTATTTAAGTGGCAAACATAAGGGATCTTACTACACTTGGTATTAAATGCTTCACTCATGGAAAAGGCTTAATAAATTGGGATATTAAATAAAGGACTACACATGCTAAAGTTTATCGACAAATGCACTTGACTTAGCAATAATATCAGTTCTGTAAATCAAATCATTACAATCTTGGCGATGCTAGCATAGCACAAGAAATGATTGTAGAAGTGAATGTACATTACACTGAATTCTAATCTATATAAAATTGCATAGCTAAGTTTATCTAATCTAATACCTATCGTTGCAATATTAAATGGTTTTACTAGATAAAGGCACTGAACAAAATACTTAATGAAAATATTGAAGCTTCATGAATAAATAATATTAGTTTAAAATTCATATGAAACATGCAATGTTAATAACAGTTACGTTGAAAGTTATAATATTTCCACATTACATTACGAACAGCCCGTGGCGGCTGTAGTGCGCACGGAATTTAAATTGTTCGAAATTGAAATAATTTAGTGGCTCAGTGCTCTTTGATAACGTCATACCGCACAATCTTACCATTCATTAGTTTCCCAATAGCGTATAGATGTCTTCAGGGTTTTTGGCATATAAATTAATGAACTAGAAACTTTTTAATGCCTTTCAATATGTGTGCTGTTGTTTCTGGTAGTATAAATCTCCTAAATCTGTTACTATAGATACTATAGAAAGTTACTACTTTGTTTATAACTAATAAAATCAAATATCTTTATTTTCAAAATACAAGTTACAGGGATTGTTACAGATGTACCATAGATATAAAGTTATTCTGTATTCAACTACGACTTGGTTTTGGGCATACCGATATATGTATACTCGACGTCATTTTAATGAAACATATCGCGCATGCTATGCGCATCAGTTAGATATTTTTGACGAATTAAACACTTGTAATTTGCTGCAATATAACTCATTCCCGAATGTGAATGATCGTGTGTTAGACTTGATTTTTGCTAATCATAATATATCTATTAGATCATGTGATTTTCCTTTAGTAACAGAAGACCCTCAACACAAGTCTATTATTTGTGAGGCCGATTTTGTACAATACCACACTATCAAACCATTACCATACACAAAATTCTTTTATCACGACTGTGATTACGATTCATTTTGCGCGGATCTCGATGCTATAGACTGGATTGCGAATCTAAACAATAAACCGCTAAACAATGCCGTTTCTTTTATGTACCACAGCCTATATAAATTACGTGATCAATATATATGTATCATCGAAAATAATTACACCGGCCACTAAATATCCTGCTTGGTATAATAAAGCTTTAATAAAAATGTTGAAAGAAAAACACAAATACCACCGTAAATACAAAACATATAAGAACATGAGGGACTATACATCATACTTAATTTTAAAAGAACGTGCTAAAAGTCTAGAAAATGAGTGCTATCAGTCATATATAAATATTATTGAAAATCGTATTCAAAGCGATCCGCGCGCTTTCTGGTCTTACGTTAAGACAAAAAAACATTCGCATGCTTATCCCTCACTACTTCACTACCAGAATCGTTCATCAGACCAAGGCGATGAGATCGCGAACATGTTTGGAGAATATTTTCAGTCCACTTTCTTAAAGGAAAGTAATTCTGAGTCATGTACTCCAAGTGACGCGTTCGTACATTCTACCTCAACAGTAGACATAAGTAATGTGGAAGTAGCAATTGATGAAGTTCACAAACTCTTTAAAAACCTCGACCTCAATAAGTCTGCTGGGCCTGACGGCATACCTCCGTTTCTGATTGTGACATGTGCTAAGAGTCTAACCTTACCTCTTTCCATTCTTTATCGCCGCTCGCTTAATGAAGGGATAGTACCTGACATCTGGAAGCATGCTTACATTACGCCAATTCACAAAAAGGGTCTAAAGACTAAAATTGAAAATTATAGACCAATCTCTAAACTGTGCCTTTTTGCAAAAGTTCTTGAGAAAATTATCCACCTACAACTATACGCGGCTATCAAGCAAGACCTCAACCCTTATCAACATGGCTTCGTCACGGGCAAGTCCACTACTTCAAACCTGCTCCTTTGTAAGGAATTCATATCACAACACATGTCTGAACTATGTCAAGTTGATGTAATCTTTACTGATTTCACGAAGTGCTTCGACAGAATTGATCACAAGACACTATTAAAAAAGCTACAAGTAATTGGAATTAGAGGTAATCTATACCGTTGGTTTTCATCATACGTTCATAATAGATGCCAAACAGTAGTACTTAATGGCTATACGTCTTCTCCTATGTGTATTCCCTCGGGAGTGCCTCAGGGATCACTATTGGGCCCTCTTTTATTTCTCATATTTATTAATGACGTCCATTTATACTTCTATCACTCAAAAATTCTTCTTTACGCGGACGATATGAAAATTCTCAGTGTCATACGTACTACGGAAGATACGTTACGTTTACAAAATGACCTTAACAGATTTCAAGCATACTGCTCCATTAATAAATTGGATCTGAACGTATCAAAGTGCTATGTAAATTCCTACACACGTAAAACCAATGTAATTAATTTTGATTATACTATTAATAATAAAATTTTGTCTAGAATTAACTCCATTTGCGATTTAGGCGTCACTTTCGACAATAAACTCTTATTTGACCAACACGTGGATAACATTGTTAAAAAAAATGGTTGCCTGTAAAGTCGGTTTTACGGGCGAAGATTTTACGTGACAACGTCTTTTTCTCGGTAGAATATTTATTGATATGAATATAATTAAATTGCACAATAGGAACAAGGAATTGAATGAAAATAAGAATTGCACAAATTTTAACTATAGAAATATATTTTGTTTACTAAAACATTGTACATGTAATGACGAATCTAAGCACTCCATATTTTCACTACAGACACAGCTGACGATACTTTAACCACACGTGTGAACTTGTATTGTGACGCTTTCTTGTTTTTCCAACGCCAAGAACGTTCGAGAAAGACAAAGACAGAGACACAAGCATGCGCCGATTCAATGCGCCTAATTCTCTAGTGCTGCGCGCGCGGCAGACCGACCATAGTTGAGTGGGAGAGAGACGCAAGGCATTCGGCGGGCCTCTCTCTCGTTCGGTGACTCATCGTAACGTTACCGGGCGTTACACTTTTTCATAAGTGACTCCCAGCCGCAACCTAATTTAAGACGTTGTCACGTCAATAAATTTTTTGGAGGTAAAATATTTTTTTTTGGGGGGGTAATTTTTTGCGTAATTTGGGATTTCTGGCGGGGTCAATTTGTAGCCCTCACCAAGACGGTTCCGAGGATACCAAACTCGGTGGGTCTACGACCTATGTTGGCCGAGATAGGATTGGGGGGGGGGTGAGGTAAATTTTCGGGGTGGGGGTAGGGGAGGGGGGGGGGGTAGGTTTCGTGGGGAGGCTAATAGGCACTATTTCGGAATAAGGGTGGGGGAAGGCAGGGGGGGGGCTATGGGACAATTTTGGAAAAAGTGGGTGAAACTGAAAAATAATTCTCTAGTGCTGCGCGCGCACCGTTACGTTACCGGGCGTTACACTTTTTCATAAGTGACTCCCAGCCGCAACCTAATTTAAGACGTTGTCACGTCAAAAGGCTTCTCGAGCACTAGGATTTGTCCTCAGGTTATCATTTGAATTTAGCAACATTAAGACTATCAAAATACTATACTGCTCATACGTTCGCAGTCACTTGGAGTATGCCTCCCAGGTATGGAATCCACGATATGACACATACATTAACCGGATTGAAGGTATACAGAAACGGTTTTTGCGATTTCTACAGTTTAAAGCAAATATATACCTCCCAGATTATATTAAAAGGTGTCAAAAATTCCATTTTCTACTTCTCAAGCAACGTCGAGATATTGCTGATTTATGCTACCTTATGAAGGTGGCGAATGGGAAGGTCGACTGTCCAGAACTGTTGGAAATGTTAGGGTTACGAACAAATACAGCCTCATTTCGCAATCCACGGTTATTGTACGTTCCACTAGTGAGGACGAACTACAGGCAAAATTCTTTTATATTGAGAGCTAGCAGAGATTTCAATGACGTAATGATGTGTACGGGTGGGGACTGTAATGATGTGGATTTAGATTTATTTAATACTAGTACAAAAAGTTGTAAGCGACTCATGAGCAAACGTTTTTTCTCTTTGTAATCAAATTATTTTTTACTATCCGTTGTTAATTATTATTAGTTGTGTAAATAATCTTAAGTTACTAATGGGTGAATCGTACTTTGTAATGCATGTGTTATCTGTGGAAACTTATAATTAGCCTTTAATTACCTATTATTCTAATTTTATGTACACATTAGCTGTTAGTTTTCCGAAAAGTGTAAAATAAAATAAAATAAAATATTATTTAAAACAATCTTAACACTTTTATGCACAGATTAGTATGATACTGCTTCAATGCCTACATAAACGTGTAGAGCGAAAATCCATTTAAACATGCTAAAATAATGAATTTTAAATGTTCTATAATATGGAAACGATTCAAATGGTTCTGGTAGAATTTCTACTATTGTTGTAGACAAAAGCACTTCGTTCGTCCGCGGCAAAGATCTATGCGATAATAAAACTGTAAAAAGCTGCCTGTCTGTACACTAGAAATATTTTAAAGAAAACCTTTTAGCTTTAAAAGTGGGAATAAAACAAGAACTTACCAATTTTAAAATATCGTAGTAACTGATATTTTAAAATTTCCGAGTAGCAGCCACAATTCTATTTTAAATTTATTTCTTTTGAATTGTATGCTAGAGTGTCTTAGGGTTACTTCATGCTGGTGGGTTTTTGACTCGGTGGTATGACGACGGCATTTGTCGCAAAACCTGATTCAATGCCGCAGACCTAATTTTAATTGCAACAGTCGTGTAGAATGATAAATATTGCAAACTCTGTAATTATAATTATTTAAGATGGTACGATGAAGCCGTCAACATTGCACTTGCACACGTGATATTTATGTGAATTAGGAAAAGAATCAAAACATGAAGATTTTGGGTGAGTCCAAGTTTCGCTTAACTTCCGTCCGCTCCCCGAGCAACCTGCCCGCACTTCCCGACGGTCATGCCGCCAAGCTTGTCCCAAGCATATCCGTCAGCTTGGCCGCTGACGTAGTGTGAAACTAGACTATTTTTAGACAACATCAGTCTTTTTTCATTTAAACTTTTGCTTTATATTTTAGTCTTCCTTAACTAATAGATCGTGATTGTGATTTGTAGATTCTAGATTCTTCTTCTGCGTCGCGAAGGTTATCGAACTAAATTTATATTCATTTTCACATTTAAGTCATCGATTCAACAAGTATTTAAAGAGCTTTAGATACTTCGATTAATTCTCTATCTTAATACAACAGTTGCTAGTTATTAATATTCCGGTCGGCAACAAGTTCAGCTGGTGGCCTTAATTAATATTTACGGTGTCTCAACTAATGACTTAGCAGACCTTAATAGCAAATTGATTACATGGAAGTGACCATATTTTTTATGAATCTTTTTTTTTATTTCTGCAATGATCTGTAATTAAATTATCAAAAGCATTTATATCCCTACATAATTAGTTTGTATGGGTACTTGTATATTCATTTAAATATATAAGGAGCCTATACAAAATACATCGGATTTAGGTAATATTTTTAAACACATACTTTAAAATGCATATTCAGATAATACAGGGTATCTCAAGACTGCTACCGAAAACGAAGCCGGGTGGTAGTTTTAGTGACTACAAACAGAATGCAACTAAAAATTTCGCAAAGAAACGCGACAATTATTTTTTATGATTTTTTAAATATCGTCATTTTTGGGTGGTAAATCCATAGTTTTTGCCAAAATAATAATTTAAACTCTTGTATACCTTAGATTATTTATAAATAAAAGGGTATACACTATTATTTTAGGAAAAAATGTATTTACCACCCAAATATGGACATAGGAAAAAAATAACAAAAAAAAAATTGGCGCTTTTTTTTGCAACTTTTTCTGTTGCATTGTGTCTGAAGTCGCTTAAACTACCACCCGGCTTCGTTTTCGGTAGCAGTCTTGATATACCCTGTATAAAAAGTATAATGTTCAAATGGTTTACTCTAGAAACATCAAAGTTACGATTATTATGTGGGTTGGAATGACATAAAATAACAATTTCCTTTAGTAAGAGCCGGACATTCTCCAAGCGTGCAACATACTTTATTTGATGACCGAATGATTTCATGTGGAAGCACCGATATCGCAGTTCACATAAAAGATTTTGTCGGTTCGCTGCGTTGCTGTTTGATAAAAAATTCAACCGACCTCGATTTAAAGAAAAATACGTAAAACATATTCGCATTAACGACTTCATACAAAAAATATCTGGTATTGACTGCAGTAACTATTTGAGCATTCATATGTAACACTAAAATATACTAGGTATCTCAAGACTCCTACCGAAAACGAAGCCGGGTGGTAGTTTTAGTGACTACAAACACAATGCAACTAAAAATTTCGCAAAGAAACGCGACATTATTTTTTATGATTTTTTAAATATTGTTATTTTTGGGTGGTAAATCCATAGTTTTTGCTAAAATAATAATTTAAACTCTTTTATAACTTAGAGTATTTATAAATAAAAGGGTATTCACTATTATTTTAGGGAAAAAATGTATTTACCACCCAAATACGATCATGGGAAAAAAATTACCAAAAAAAATTGTCGCTTTTTTTTGCAATATTTTCTGTTTCATTGTGCCTGAAGTCGGTTAAACTATCACCCGGCTTTGTTTTCGGTAGCAGTCTTGAGATACCCTGTATAAATTATTACCAAAACTCAATTCGTTATTAAAATCTGAGTACAAATTCTAAATACTGTCCTACCTTTAAATTTATTGTGTCTAGTCCATAGTCCATCAAGTGGGATAATGGTGCAATGCGGATTGATAAATGAACGGATTTACACCACTGGCCAGTCATAGCCGATATTTTCAAGCCAAGTGAAGAATTAAAAACAGGTTTGTCCTCTATTATATGACTTAAATCACGGCACACGGCGCAATGTATTTTAGATCATAGACATGTTTAGCCAGGAGTAAAAATACGAAATTTTATTCTATCAATAGAGATAATATATCGGTTTCTCCACATTTAAATCAAATTATCAAAAACATTAGTTGGTAAAAGTGTTTATTTATTTATTTATATATATACTTTATTGTACACCATGAAAAAGGAACAATAACAGTTTAAATACTTAAAACTAAAGACAAGTGTTGTTATCGCAAAACATAAAAATGGCTGAAAAACCTTGGCTATTTTTGATCTCAAATGTTCGTAATAGTATAAATTAAGATTATAATCTGAACCCTATATAGTGTATTATCTATGATCTGAACTAAAATAGGACATGACGTTTAGTTTATTCGATCTGCTGTAACGGCATGAGTTTTTTTTAATAACAAACAGAGATTAAGTTCTATGTATTAACTTTTCGTAAAAGCTATTTAATTGCCTACATGAATCATGATTAATAAATGAATTTCATTTCGATTAAATAAATTAAGTAGTTCTTAAATACACATTCATTTGAATATGAGTTACGCAGTTCTATACAATCTGCTATATGAAATGGTTCAAAGAAAAGTAGATACAGCCATAAACGATGGATGATAATAACAATCCGAGCTAAAAATCCTGTAAAAAAATTCCAAGTCTCGCAGCTCAGGTTTTCTACCGCAAAAAGTTGTGAGATACATGTAATACCAAGTCGATTAATTTATTTAGTCCTTGCTTAAGGGACCTTCTGTATAAAGTTATTACGTAAGTTATTATCATATCAATATTAAAAATTATTTACGTTGTAAATAAATAGATCGACTTGGCCATCGCATGAAAACATAATGTATCGTACAATTTATACCTAATGCTGCTGGCCAAGGCGATCTATTTATTTAAAACGTAAATAATGTTTAATACATAGGTATTTAACCTATGTACAACTATAATTCCATTATATACGGGTACAATGATTCATTAACTGCAAAGGTATCTTTGTAATCCTATACACTTATATGGGATTATTTATGCAGTTGGTGTATCTAGAAAACTAGACAGAAATTATGAAATGTTTATATTTTTCCTTACTTTAGACACTAAACACTAATTATATTCTAAATTTGAAGGTTCTATGTCTGCTAGAAGTGCCTTAGACTTTTGATGATCGGTCAGTCAGTCAGTGAGTGACAAAATTAAGAAAGTTTGACATGTTACAATTCTTAAACTACTAGTTCAAATTGAATGAAATTTTAAATATACCGTGTTTATACAATGCCTGCTTAGTAACTGAAAATTGAAGCTTCTTGCTTTAACCATAACGAAGTTATGGGGGGTTGAAAATAGTCTGAATTGCTTCGAGAAAAGGATGGCACGACAACGCCGCTTTTTAGCTCGACTTGGAGGGGGCACTGCCGTGCCCCCAAATAACAACAAAGTAGATCTATCAATCACCGGAATCTCGTTCTCGAAGGACACCGATCAAAACGGTATTCTTTGTAGCACTCATTTTCATTTTATTGTCGAAAAAACAATATATCAGTCAAGAACGCTAGCGCAGCAACGAAGCGCACGTCTTGTTTTTGCAAGCGTTCACATGAAACTGAACTATTGGTCCAGCAAGATGTCATAACATAACTACAACTACCCTCCACTAAATATTCTAATATTAAATAATTTCCCACTAAATATATAATTTTATCAAAAATATGGCAGTTGAAACGAAATCTCCTTTTTTTTAAGAAATTCTTCGCTATATTAAGTAACTATTTTGTTTCGTTTAGTCGCTCAAATCATTACCTCACACGGTAGAATGAACCTTCTATTATTCTGGGTTATTGAACTATTACACTAACGATTACGTCCTTTATATTACTTGACAAAATACATGAACAGACTATGTCAGAATGTATTCATTCCATACATTTAGTATAAAACATAGATCGGCAATGTGAAAGAGATAGAATAATTTTACTCATATGTTAAAGCGAGATGCATGATGCGACCATGCGTTTACACAGAAGTAGCCTGCAGTGACCCAGAGTCGAAATATGTCAAACTAAGCGAGCAACGAAATTCGCTTATTTTCATAATTTATTTAATTTTACAGTACTTGGTTATATTTATTAAACGTAGTTTATTATAGTGCATTGTGCAGTGCTAAGGTGTGGTTCATGCAGACGTAAAAAACCGAAATATAATATAATAATACACCCAACAGTCACATACATAGTCCTGACCCCACACTAAGATCGAGTCTTGTGTCGTGGGTATCAGGAACTACGAGAGACTTTTCGGTCTCACAAACACCCAGACCCGGAAGAAATATTTGTGGGCCGCACAAACATTTCTCTCAGTGCGGGGATCGAACCCGCGGCCTCTCGTTTCACAGGCGGCGTCTAACCAACTGCGCTACGGAGGCTGAAATAATTAAAGTTTTCACAGGTACCGGCCACTTTTGCACAATACTATTTTGTGACGATATTATAGAATTAAATGGAAATCCGTGTATACATATCGGTAGAAAAGAATATAGTATTTCATTATATAAATACGCTGAAAGCATCCATTGCGTATAAAAAATAATATCAAATACGTGAATTTACAATAATTTCAACTAAAAGTTGCTAGGGATTGACTGACAGGTTCGATCAATAAAAGGTTGTCGATAAAATAGTCGATGACAACAGACGTTTCCCTACATTTTTATGGAGCTATAGTATGTTGTGTTAGTGTGCATTCTTCTTCTTCTTCTACCTCGCGTTATCCCGGACATATTTCCCCGGCCATTATTATAGTATTCATTCTACAATATTACTTATTACTTTACTTTTTCTCATTTTTTATATTTGTGGAATAGTTATTATAACACTTCATGTATGTGATTTATGAATTAAGAACCTGTTTCAATCTCGGCCAAGAGGCTGTCAATTTATAATAGTAAAACAAGAATATATTCGATATTATTATAAAATATGCGATACTTCTATGCATAGTATGATCGTCCAAACCTTTAAGCAACATTATTCATTTATCATAACATTTGGTATAGGTTTAAAATTTATAATTCTCATAGGAAAAACATTAGTTTAGGTGAAGTGATCGAGAAACGCTTCATTGTTTATTAAACTGTCTCTTTCTTCAGCCACAGGAATGCGACTAATGAACATAGGCCTTCCACAAGAATGTCTACATCAGTTTGTTGTAAGCTGCCTGCATCCAACGACTTCCTACAAGCTCCTCCGTACATCTCTAACGCGGCCTAGCAGGCGTCCAACACTTCCCAATGTGTTACAAGTCAATTAATTGACTTAAATAAGCATATTTTTTTAACTCTAGTATACATATAGTAAAAATGTGTTTCTTAGACTTACGCGAATGTTACTCATTGAAAATAAACTAATAATCACGGATTTTGTTGCAGACTGAGTCCACCCTGTGACTACGAAAGCTGTAAAGTAATCGAAACTTCGCGACGGGAAATTAAAAATGAAAAAATAAACCGAAAACGCTAAAACTTTGTAAATTATAGTTTTATTTTATAAAAGTGTTTTTTGTTCTCAATTTAATTAGTATATGTACTATGTATACATCACAATAAAAAAAATTGTTCAGGTGAACATAAAGACCTATACAAAACATCTCCATCAAAATGTTTTCAAATAATATGACAATTTATCTTTATTTATTTGTGTGTTTCTCAATCTGTATTGAAATAAACACATCAATAAGTTTCTGTTAATATATAATAAAATGTCGCATATATCCATAACATTTTATTTCACAACTACAGGCCGACAGCTATATCGATATCGATATGCTAGTATCGAAAGTGTATGGTACACCACTATATGTCAAGCACACATGTAAATTTCACGCACACAATCGTAAATCAGTTTTGGTCGCGCTCAAAATGACACATTGCCGATCTATGTTCTATACTACATCTATGATTCATTCAGATATTAAGAGTATTTAATATTTAAACCTTGTATTATTTCTGCCGAATGAAATGAATTGAAATTTAGAAACAGACTAGGTGATAGACTAGATGTGAAAAAAATTGTTTGTATGGAGACCAGTAGTCTTTGCTCTCGCTATAAGTAAACAAGCGAGATATTATATATGAGTATATTATGTATGTATTGTGCCGTATCATCTCATCTCAGTTTTACGACTGTAAATAGCAAGATACATTGAATATTGTATGTCATGTACACGCATGTCCATGTCGGACGCTATACAAATTGTGCAATGTTCCAAGAACTGTGAATAGAGAAGGGGTGGTGCCGGGTCAGTTGTTTGCTCTCGGGTCATCCGGTACCTACTCTGATATATTATGTACGTGCACTCTTCCAGTGATTGTATACTTGCAGTAAATACTTAATAGACGTAAGCTTTTTGTATACACATTACATATTAAACTAAATTATAAATTATTTCTTTTAACAGAAAAAAGTCCCTTGTGCCTTGAGACCTTTTTGCTTTTTTGTTAAAATTAACTGAAATGGAAGATTGGAAATAATTTACATTTTACATTACTAATAATTAATAACAATGTAAATTACAGTTATTTTTATTATTTTGATTGTTAAACGTCAATAACTTTTGTTTAAAGAAAAAGTTTAAAAACGATTTAGTTCACTTTCTCTCCGGGCGCTGAAGAAAGTTTTAATTGCTACGATAAAAGTACGAATGGCTAACAAATTATAAGTTTTTCTCGATAGATTTCAAAATATTTTCAGCGGAAAGTATTGCCTACTGTATTAGAAATATATATGTTATTCTTGTTATTGCAAAGGATGGCAAGGCGAGCATGCCGTTCGCCTGATAGTAAGCGATACGACACATATTCCACTGCGCTCGCAATCCTTAGACATAAGATGTTAAATTATGTCTCAATATATTTTGTAGTTACTCTGGCTACAATGTCCTTTAAACCGACACAATAGTGCATTTACATTGCTTTTTGGCGGGAGAAATTAACGTTATGGTGGTACCTACCCAGATGGCCTTTCACATATTACCGCCAGTAATTGGTATACAGTGCAAAAATATTGCATGTTTATGTTTATTATTCAAAAAGTTAAATAAATTGATAATCACCTTTTGATATTGAAATTAAGATCAATAAAATCTGCACACAAATAAATAATTCTCAATAAGTATAGATAATGTGTATATTCGTAAAAAATTTATATCGTAACCACCTGGTTTGTACCTACAAACGCTTAATTAATATGTTTGGACTGGAGAGGCGCGCGGTCTTAATTCCAGGGCAACAAAATTTAATTAAAAGTGTAACTAACCCGGCACCACTTTTTCTTGACTGAGAAAAATATTGCAGCTGAAGTGTGGTTTTGAATTAAGTTTTCTTGTTTAAATTACTTTCTTTAAAGATGTTTCCTTTGTAATTTAAAAAACTACTCATAATACTTTAATTAGATCTACGTCTATTAAAATATTCATATTCATCCATGTATTGGCCAAGAGATACAATTTTCTCTCGCTGCATCTAATCTGCTTTTCACTTAACAAAAAGTAAAATAAACCAATTAAAACCACTTTGCTTTGCGAGTGTACAAAAATAATAATTAGTTGGTACATTGTAGACCAGGGGTCTGAGTGAGTATCCCGTTTTATTCGTTTTTGCCAAGCACATGTTTGTGTTCTAGTTGGTAGGATATTGTAATCAGTGATTGAAGACATTTAGAAACATGACACGTCTTATCTCGGAGTGACGAGTGATATCCGATCCGAAAAATACCACTTTTTCTTAATTATTTTCTAAATTCATTACAAATATTCAAAAGCTATTTATGGCTGATTATTATTTCCAAATTATTAAATAATATTATTCATATAGATAGTGTCGGAATATTAAATCTTCTTAATCTTTGCCGAGAGTCGTTAACGGAGTTAATAAAGTACGCGAAGAAACAACCCCCAATGGACCTCGGGGAACTCAATTTCGCAATCTTTTCAACTTCGCAAACTACAGCGTGTCTTAATATTTATTTACCTGCCAAGTCACTTGATTCTTTTCATTTGCTTGAAATCCTGGTCTCAAATTAATATTACTTTTCAATTATTTTGCAAGTGCTTTTGGCATTTTATTCCATAGTTAATAAAGATTTTTTAAAGTTACTTTTCGTTTTTAATATTTGTTTTATAAAGGTTAATTGAAAAATATGTCAAGTACTTTAAGTAAGGAAATATAAAGATACCACAACATTGAATAAGTTTGCCTCTGTAGTTGGAAACTTCATAAGTACATAATGCTATATTTGGGCAGTACCCGATTTACGACTGAAATACGACCTAACTGGATGTACTGAAACTAAACTTTCCCACTTTGTAGAATTGAATATCCTGTGCACTTAGTTTATAGCTTACATTTCATGACCATAGCATATTAGGACGAGACACAACAGTTTGATTTCACGCTATAATTTCGTGTAATAAAATAATCCGATTATATTTTTTTGGAAGGCCTATGTTTAAAAATAAACTTTCTGTGGCTAAAGATGATCATAATAAAAGCAATTTAGTTTATAATTTAGTTTGAATCGACCAGTTCCAAATAAAATCTCGAAACGTTTAAAACTACACGAGCGTTTTTAAAAACACATACATCATCAACATCATCTCAAACGATTTGACGAGAGCAAACCCAAACGTAAATGTAATCAGTACATTAGTGAGCGAGCGTACTGTAAATGCAATCGTATCGAGCGTCAAGCGGAAGCTACGGGCCGCAACAAGCCGCCGCTACGCCGCTACAGCACTACGTCGGTCTACCGCGGTATAGCTACGCTCACAGTCATCGGAAGGGCAATCTTCCGCCTGCGAAACCGATTCTAGCTTACCCTATTACAGGCGAGGCAGCAGTATAAAATTAACTGACGAATGTAGTACGCTAAGTATTACTGCTTCAATTAACCATTTTCGTGAGAATAATGAATATTAATATTTCTGATTCCAGATATTACAACATTTTTTTGACTCGCATTTATCTCACCATTGAGTAAAAATTAAAATTTAAGTTAAACATTGGTATGAAATGATTGTTATATGCTGATATTTATTTTCAATAACGTGAATACTGCATTGTTGGTAAAATTCAATCTTTCTTTATACCGGGTATATCAAGACTGCTACCGAAAACGAAGCCGGGTGATAGTTTAAGCGACTTCAGACACAATGCAACAGAAAAAGTTGCAAAAAAAAGCGACAATTTTTTTTTGTTATTTTTTTTTCTATGGCCATATTTGGGTGGTAAATACATATTTTCCTAAAATAATAGTGTATATCCTTTTATTTATAAATACTCTAAGGTATAAAAGAGTTTAAATTATTATTTTAGCAAAAACTATGGATTTACCACCCAAAATTGACGATATTTAAAAAATCATAAAAAATAATTGTCGCGTTTCTATGCGAAATTTTTAATTGCATTGTGTTTGTAGCCACTAAAACTACCACCCGGCTTCGTTTTCGGTAGCAGTCTTGAGATACCCTGTATTTGCGTCCGAATCTGTTGTGCATGGTAATATTTTCACACAAATGAATATATTTATGTGAGATATATTCAACATATGGTGTATTATCGGAATTCGTAGAAACAATGATTTATTCCGAAGATAAACGCCTTTAAAGCCACCTGTACCGCTCTGCGGCGGCCGCGATTAGCAACTCCACACAAAAAAAAAACGTGCACCTACGTTCATTATCTTTAAAGTAAACAGAATAATATATGAGGTATTGAGTTATAATATTATTCCTTATCTAGCGATAAAGTGTATGTTTTATTTAGACTATAAATAAATTAAAATAATAAAAGCAATAAAAATGTGAAAGTTTAATTTAGTAAACAAGACCTAGGACAGCATAATTTCCTCTAATGTTTGAAGACAAATGTAAAATTCCACAGACTACCAAATATTTCTTCTACGTTGGTAAATATTACTTTGAGCTGACATCGCTGAATTGCATGGTCACGACATAAAGAATGTTTCGGAAAAGTTATTCAACCAAAACAATATATATTACAATTTTTTTTTAATTTGGTATTATAAAACATACTTCCCAATAATAATGCAGGTGAGGCGGTAACAGTAAATTATATAGAAGACAAAGTTTGTTGAGAGTAGATGTTGGTGAAAGGCATAGGGATAAGTGCGAGCTCGGCGTTTGAGGCGAGACTCGGCGGAGCGGGATGCAGACAAACTTGCAGCGGGGATGCTGTACAACCTGGAAAGTACTATTTCCGCTTACTACAAGCAAACGTTTGACACTTTGTGCGGGAAATTCTGCCATCAAATACAATTACACGAGCTCCCAACACGTTTTAAATGCATATAAAGTAACATACTTAATATGTATGAAGGTTTTAAACATGTACCGATTTATATTCATAAACTCAACACGCGAATTTTGTCCAAGAAAAGAACATTTGAATGTGTTAAATTATGCAACATGCATGCGCGATATTTTCCACTTAAATTCCTTTGAGATTAAAATTAAAATTAAAAGATTAAAATTGGATTTAAATTCCTTCTTTCCTTTTCCATTTAAATAACTTTGTTCTTAATTAACGTGCCTTTAAGTAATCAACCAAACGCAGTAGAACAATAATATTTAGTAGCGCTGCGTAAACTATGACTTATGTAAATAGGATAGAGAAAAATCACTAAAATATGTTATTAGCCGCAACACAAAAACATGCAATATAACGAAAAATAATATTTATAAGCATAATCGCAAAAGAAAATAAAAATGTCACATTGCAAAGCCTGACGACAAGAATAAGTGCCGCCTAAACTCGTTTGCCACACGGTGCAAAAAACATAGCGCCGGGTTTCAATGGATATCCTTTCCTGTTTATATACCAGGATATACATTGTATCCCTATTCTGCCTGGAGTTTATATACGGTATATAAAGACTGCTACCGAAAACGAAGCCATTTGGTAGTTTTAATGACTTAAGACACAATGCAACTAAAACATTTGCAAAAAAATGCGACATTTTTGTTGTATTTTTTCACATCGTCGTATTTGAGTGCTAAATACACAGTTTGTCCTAAAACAATAATGTACAACCCTTTATTTTTAAAGGCGCTATGTACGCATTAGTAAGTATGTGCGTAGGTACGCAGCGGTTTACATTATTATTTAAGGAAAAACAAAGGATTTACAACCTAAACACGATGATATTTAAACATTACAAAAAAATTGTCGCGATAATTTTCGATTTTTTATAAGCATAGTGTCTATAGTCACTAGTATTACCACTCGGCTTCGTTTTCGCTTTTCGCTAGCAGTCTTGATATATTATGTATGTATGCCGCTGCCAGGTTCCGTTTCCCATATTAGAAGTCGGGGTTTAGATTAGTTTTTAGCGCATTTTTCCAAGGTCCAAACCGCTTTGGCGGGAGGATGTCATTAGTTAAATGGCCTGAAAAGAGCATTTTGGAAGTTAAAAAGTTCCTTGCCAGAAAATAGTTATAAATTTAATAAACAAGAAAACTATCGAAAACCCAACTAAAAATGTATACCTCATATTTTAAAAATAGAGAACATGTACTGTGCGTTGACTTGTCATAAGAGCTATTTAATTGCCTACGTGAACAATAAATAAATTTCATTTCATTTTAATGCGTAAAATTTTAGCTAGCTATTTTTGAAAACTTATATTATAGACAAGTATACACGGATGCCGTGCAAAGCGTGAATTTTTGGGTTATATAATATAAGTTACATTGTACTCGTATAGTGTGATAATGTGAAAGAATAAAATAACAAGGTTTCGAAACTAAACATTCTATATTAAAGAAATCTAATATAAAATTACAGCGTGTAATACATTACTTCAATTACTTTCCCTTCACTAAAGATGTCAATAACGTCCCCCATCAGGTTTTTATATCTAAAAAATTGTCGTCGAGTAATACGGAGGAAAGAAAAATGAAGGTCCGGCGTGATGAACTGCGGTTATACATTATTCCGGCCATTTTCATTTAACAAATTAAACCTGAACACGGGGACTACATGAAATAACGGTAAATCGAGCCTTTAGAGCTGAATTTTTAATTTTAGGTCCCGTTATATCAGCGCTATTGAAAAAAACACTTTATTACAACGGAAAGGCCTCGAGATTTTTTTCGGAGACGGCATTTTTTTTAGAATAATATAGATCGTGTTATTTGGAGACGCTGGCGATATTCTGGTAAGGTTTTATCGCTTTAAATGTAAATAAATTAAAGTTCCATTTAATCATCATCATCTTTACACTTAGCTTAATGAAATATTAATATTCGTTAACTGCTTTATAAATGTGTGTATTATGCACAAATTTCATTACAAATTATTAATATTCGTTAACTGCTTTATAAATGTGTGTATTATGCACAAATTTCATTACAAATTATTAATATTCGTTAACTGCTTTATAAATGTGTGTATTATGCACAAATTTCATTACAAATTATTATCTATAAGTGTTATTTTGAGATGGAATTCCACTCACAAGTTGTATACAGAATGTAAAATATAGATAATAACATTTATGGTACGGCTAAACTACTAATTTCTTTTCAACGAATACAACAGATCGACTATCACAGCCTTTGAGGCATAAAGAGACAGATTCATTTGCAATAAAGAGTACTAATCGTAATCTCGGTGTCCACCGCCCCGGCCAGGCATTGATTACATAAACGTGTTAGTTTAACAGCATCGTTAAAATAAAAACTTTGCGAAACCATTTAAGTTCCTGGACTTTTAATGCGATAATAAAAGATTGCGACAATAATGTGATTGATCTATATCGATTAAAACCTTACTGATAAATAACATATGATGTTTCACTGTTCACATTACCCTCAAAGAAGACAAGACCTCATAACTTGAGAGAGTGATCCTTTGAAATAAAACTATTATTTATGGATTTTATCGTGAATTTAGTTTAATTTTTTACATTTTTAACTTCCCGACGTTTCGATCACTTTACAGCTTTCGTGGTCACGGGGTGGACTGAGGTATTAGACGTCCGCTCTGTGACTGTTACAATTCAACTACCCTTATTTTACAATTATTAATAAAAAAAAAAAATTAAAATATCTAGTCTATGTTTGCGATCCAATCTACGCAGAAGGAGCTCACAGTGTCTTGAGGTCTGGCAGTTGGTCTTTTGGGTTCCGATTTAATTAAATGTAGTATTGGATCCCATGCTTGTGCAAGCTTCAAGCCATCTTCTCTATTGAAATTTGGATGTTTTTTAATTTCAATAGCCTCAATAGCCTAAAAACATGTAAAAAATTAAACTAAATTCGCGATAAAATCCGTAAATAATAGTTTTACTTCAATGTGTAACATTCGCGTAAATCTAATAAACTATTATAGAGTGATCCTTCTCCAAAGGAGTAGTAGACAGTCTCTATATTATGCATCAGCTCAGAAGTATTCGAGCTCAAGAATATTCGTATCAGAGCTTACCCAAATAAGCCTAGCCTACATAAAACAGGGGGTGACACTATCACCATATCAGACACAAATTCCTGCCATTTGATACTCATGCCAGATTGTTTTTTGTTCTAAACCGAAAAATTAACATTTTTGTTCCAATTTAAAATATCGCAATAGTCGTCGACAAATTCTAGGCACATTGGAGATTACGAGGCTTGAATCCAGATTGTTGAAAAACAAAACACTCAAACAGTGCATTTGTATTCCGTGTGTGTGCACTTTAACACACGAACTATGTGTTTCGTGCTAACGAGTTGAGCGGCTAGTACACCAACTATTGATTATATTCCACCGGGCTATATAATTTATCCTCTTATGAGGGATTAATTAGAACACGGCAGGGAATTAAATTGGTTTTAAAATGTTGTAAGGCTCAATTATACATACAACCTTAGAAGAACTTCATTACCGCTTGTCTGTCTTACGGAGTGTTCGTATTTCTCGACGGTATTTAGTCAGTAAGAGACCCGCAAGTTATAATATATCTTTGTATACGGAACTATCATTGTAACTGTTAACACAGTTGGTGAATGATGGAGGGCAACCGATTGTATTTATTTATTTATTGAGTCTATGACTTTTGACTTTACCATCAACCCAACTGTACAGAACAGCATAGTCTAGTTAACTAAATATGATAGGAAAGCGAAACAAATGAAATGCGACATCAAAGCCAATTGGACTGAATACGAAGCGAACAAAATGCAAAGCTTATTACAATTATCTCCATTCAATTTGGATTTATTTAATATTTTTACACTATAGAAAGATACATTTAAAAAATTACACAATAGCAATAATTGTGGCGGCCGTATTACACTCAATAATATCTAATAGGTAACCATGGAATGGATATATGTATAAACAGGAACAAAAAAAGTAAAGGTTAGGAAATCATTATATACCTAATTTTACACACCGACAGCTGTAAAATAGTTTATAAAGTATTTATAACAGTCGCAAACAACACTGCTTAAACAAGAAAATATACGAATATTGCACTGTAAGCTATTTTCTGTTAGCAAATGCCAATTATTTATACCTACTACTTTTTTTACAATACAATACAGTGATACCACCTCTATTGGTATTGTAACAAAGACTGGTTGCGACGTATTTCTGCAAGGTAAATACTTCTATTCTTTCACCAGAATCTCTGCCCTTATACCCTTCTTCTTAGTTCTGCACTATTAAAGATCCAAGTATCCTTAGTAATGAAACCATTAGCCTCAATCCCACGGCGCGGCGGAGGCAGCATCTCACGTTATCTCCTCAAGTAATCTATCCAATTAGTGTAAATATGGCTTGCGGTCTGAATACTGTAACGTGTCATTCAATGGAATTAAAACTCCTAAATATCAAGAAGTCAATCTCTGCCTTTTGTAACAATTAATTTATAAAATATCAGTGTTCTTTTTATAGCGTTATTTTATTACTTACTTTTACCGTAATAACATGATAAATCATTTATTAAATATTGCTCATATCAAAGGTATATGTGTAAAATGATTTTGATTAAATATTTGCATTCAGTAATGGAAATATACACCGATGGCCGGGTTGAACATAGCAAAGGGGTTCTTCTCTGAAATTAAAATTGTATTATGATATTGATGAATGCACTGCACAATTTCACTTAGTTTACAGAATTGAAATACACAAAAATATAAACGAAATATTCAAACAAAATTTTATAAAAATATATGCAAATGATTCAAGCAAACAATTTGCTTACTAAAATTGATTGACTTCGTTGAATAAATTTAATCTTCAAATGTATGTACCAAAATATTACCTATTGTGTATCGCTAATGACCTCAAAATTGTTGAAATGCGACCTTAAAGTTATTAATGTAACATATTTAAAAATAATGTGAGTACATAAAAAACAAATAAAAAAAATGGTTGCCTGTAAAGTCGGTTTTACGGGCGAAGATTTTACGTGACAACGTCTTTTTCTCGGTAGAATATTTATTGATATGAATATAATTAAATTGCACAATAGGAACAAGGAATTGAATGAAAATAAGAATTGCACAAATTTTAACTATAGAAATATATTTTGTTTACTAAAACATTGTACATGTAATGACGAATCTAAGCACTCCATATTTTCACTACAGACACAACTGACGATACTTTAACCACACGTGTGAACTTGTATTGTGACGCTTTCTTGTTTTTCCAACGCCAAGAACGTTCGAGAAAGACAAAGACAGAGACACAAGCATGCGCCGATTCAATGCGCCTAATTCTCTAGTGCTGCGCGCGCACCGTTACGTTACCGGGCGTTACACTTTTTCATAAGTGACTCCCAGCCGCAACCTAATTTAAGACGTTGTCACGTCAATAAGAAAAATCGTATTTTGCCTGCTCTCGATTGTCGAGCTCGTCAAGACGATTCCTCTGACTCCAAACACGGGGGGTTTACTTTAAGAAATGACGGAGTTATGCCTGGACAAATATTTTAGGGGAGAGAGGGAGGAATTTGGGGATTTGGTTGGGGCCAATCTGTAGAGCTCACCGAGCCGGTTCCAAAGATACCAAACTCGGTGGGTCTACGATCTATATTGGCCGAGATAGGATTGGGGGGGGGGGTGAGGTAAATTTTCGGGGTGGGGGTAAGGGAGGGGGGGGGGGAGGAAGGTTTCGTGGGGCGGCTAACTTAAATAAATTTTTTGGAGGTAAAATATTTTTTTTTGGGGGGGTAATTTTTTGCGTAATTTGGGATTTCTGGCGGGGTCAATTTGTAGCCCTCACCAAGACGGTTCCGAGGATACCAAACTCGGTGGGTCTACGACCTATGTTGGCCGAGATAGGATTGGGGGGTGAGGTAAATTTTCGGGGTGGGGGTAGGGGAGGGGGGGGGGGGTAGGTTTCGTGGGGAGGCTAATAGGCACTATTTCGGAATAAGGGTGGGGGAAGGCAGGGGGGGGGGGGCTATGGGACAATTTTGGAAAAAGTGGGTGAAACTGAAAAATAATTCTCTAGTGCTGCGCGCGCACCGTTACGTTACCGGGCGTTACACTTTTTCATAAGTGACTCCCAGCCGCAACCTAATTTAAGACGTTGCCACGTCAAAATGAAAAAATATATAGAACAAATAATATTTGAAGTGCATGCGAAAGCGATGTGATGCCAAATTTGGACACCGACTCAGCATGAGGTGCTGTCGAACCAATAGGTACGACAGCGCTGATTTTTTATTTCGATGTTAATAGTCCTGCTGCTATTGACAGAATATACCACAATATATTGTTCCTCTGATTAAAATGATGTAAAGCGTTATCTATGTTTTATATATTTGACAGCATGTGATTGAATTAAAATTGTAGAAAAAGGTAATAACTTATCAAAAGGGAAGCCAGTCGACCGTTTATTTCACTTATGGTATAACAGTATTTTTTTCATTTACATACGTCCCACTAGGCGTGTTGACGACGCACGCGAACATCACCCCGCGTAGTACATAGGAACACATTTTGTAAGGTCTCGTCACGCCACGATCGCAGTATGTGTGGGCGGATTGGGTGCATTTTTATGTTTTTTTGACATGTTTTATTGAATAGCTTCGCACCCACCGCTCACACATTAATTATTCATATGTCATTTTAAAGGGCGTGACGAGACCTATTTAGCGATGTATGATAAGTAATTAGAAATAGGATACTTATGAAAATAAAGAGGAAAATGACCGCGCCCCGAAGTAAAAACGGACCCAAAATTAGGAACATTTTACGGGGGTCTCCCTATGGTAACGCCTCGGAGTACTTAAGCCGGCAAGCAAAATTAGGAAATCACTGGATCCAGAAGAGCTCTCCGAGGAAGAAACGAAGAAACCTGAAGACTCTCGAAGCTACAAGAAACCGGAAGAAGCCTGGGAAAAACCCTGAAGAGAAGCCCAAAGTACGAAGCGATCCGGACTGCGACATTGCTTGCCGGCGTCACTACGATCGTGTACTCCGAGGCTACCATAGGGCGGGGCGTGGTCGATTCCGCGTATATTTTATATCGTGCGTTTCATTACGTTGCCCGTCCTATACAAACCGCACCTTTCGGAGCGACATTCCTAGGGACTAGACGTCAAATAGAGTGCCCGAACACGCACCAGAGGGTGCATACGCTGGGCTCCGGCGCCCGAGTTAAGAACTCGGATTCTCACCCAGTGAAGTCGCGGCGGAACGTTGGTGCCCGTCTCCGGGTTCCCGACCTCCGCACGCCTTGTAGGCGCATATCAGTGTGCCCCCACTTTACAAACAGTATATCTCTTCCTGAATGAGGGTGGAGGAATCTAGGTATATCGAACAAAAATTCAATCTTTTTTCGAAATAAACGTTGTTTTAACGCATAAATTAATTCCATCCATCCATCCATCAGCCAAAGGAAGTCCACTGCTGAACATAGGCCTCCCCCAATGATTTCCACAGAGACCTGTTGGAGGTAGCCTGCATCCAGCGACGTCCCGCGACCTTTACCAGGTCGTCGGACCATCTTGTGGGTGGACGTCCTACGCTGCGCTTTCCGCTACGTGGCCTCCATCCGAGCACATTCCGACCCCATCTGTCATCAGATCTCCGCGCTATGTGCCCTGCCCATTGCCACTTCAACTTACTAATCCGGTGGGCTATGTCGGTTATTTTAGTTCTCCTACGGATCTCCTCATTCCTGATTCGATCTCGTAGGGAAACCCCGAGCCTATGCTCTCCATAGCTCGTTGAGTGACTTTGAGCTTCCTAATAAGGCCACGTCTCGGTGCCGTAAGTCATCACTGGCAACACACAACTATCGAAGACTTTCGATTTAAGGCACTGAGGTATTTTGGACGAGAAGACGTCGCGTAGTTTCCCGAACGCTGCCCAACCGAGTTGGATTCGACGATTTACTTTATTAATTATTATTTCCTTGATAAATTAATTAACACAGTAAAAATAAATAAATACACCAAACAATCATAGGCAAAATATTCAAGTCTATCATCGTGGGTATCAGAATCTATGAGAGAATGTTCGGTCTCACTAACACTCAAACTCGACCACATACTTGTAGAGCACACAAACGATGGGATTTAACTCATAGATTTGACAAAAATCTTGTCTATTTTTATATGATCGTGACCTTTAATCGCAGTATAATAAACTTTACTTTTTTAGAGCGCGTGGTTCTTTATTAGTCTTTTTTTAACCTAAATAAAATCAACGCCCACAGTTCGTACAAAGGAAATTGATATAAATGTACGCAAAGACTCTGCAAAGTGGCTACTTCTAACACTTCAGTTTTTTTATCACTCTAAAAACAAAAGAAAAAGGAAACAAACGACGGCTACTGTTTGCAATTTTCATCAATTATTTCACAAGTAGTAGCTACAAAGCTTGTTTTCTGTTTCCATTAATTAGAAACAACATTTCAAGCAGACAGCGTGGTGAAAAGTTTCGACGTCAGAAAGAAATAAAGGAGAAAAATATAAAAGAAAAGCTTTCAATGAATTAATTCTCGACTTGGGGCTTAATAGTAATTTACGTAGTATTTATGATATTCATTACCATAAATATAATAATAAATAGTTCTGTGGCATCCTGCTTCTTGATTTTGGAAGTTATTTATTGAGACAAAAGCTTTAATGAAATAAGACTTCGATTTCAGTAAATTTATTAAAAGCGTTCTGAACATAAGCCCTCGTATGCATAAATCTTTTAAAACTAACTTAGCATTAGTTATAACTCAGTCTCTTTTGAAGAAATGATTAACGCTAGACTGTGCCAAAAATCTGTGATAAATCATTTTTACTAATTCTTTTATATAGATAGATATCTATTCTCTTATTGAAAAAATCTCTAATGTAACACCAAAGTTATGACTTATTCTATAACTTAATAGTATGAGTTTAGGAGTGCTAGTTTATGTGTATGTAATGTATACGTATAATAATTTGATACGTCCGTGTAGAAATGAAGTAAGTGTTTTTTTATTGTGTTATACATCGTTATTGTATAACTAGTACCAGGTTTTTCCATATTAGATGCTGAAGACCTCGTAAAAAGAATTAATGTTTAAATATAACATTAAAAGCAATTAAAAGCAGCACATTACGTTAAAATAGTGACAGCGCGGTCCATGCAAAAAACACTGTTAAAATGTAAAAAAGCACCATTAAAGTTATCTACCTAATGTTCAGACAGTGTATACTTGTTTAATTGTAATTTATACTGGTGATTATGTAATAATGTATACTGTAAATAAACGAGCGAGTCAGATAATCAAGCTCGTGGCGCATGACCCGTTAAGTCTTTATTCCCGACCGAATTGTTACGCCACCGCAAATTGCAAGTTTCGATTAGCTAGCACGGAGGGTAAATTCTGCATAATTTTGTGATTATTTACATATGCTCTGTTATGAATTAAATAATGAACAACTATTTGCGGATTACTACGAAATATACACCCGCGCGGGAAATCCAAAGCGTATAGTTTATAATTTGAATAATCAAATATTATTAATTGGTTATGTTGCATAGAATACTTAATTAAAATCAGTTTAGTAGTTTATATTCAACAAATAAATGTATTGTAACAATCATGTGTTTTGTAACCATGATATAATTTTATTTGGAATGCAATTTGCACGATTTTAATTGAAATGTCATTATTAGTTATATCAAGAGTAATCATTAAATTCTAGTTGTAAAAACCGGTGCTATAAACTAACTTAACGTTAACGTTAACTGTGATGTTGAAATGTCATGTTTATGCAATCGGCCCTAATTGTAAAAAAATATTTTTTATGAACAACTCATTAACAACTCATCTTAAAAGTTTAAAATAAATTCAAATCTTATTAAACGAAAATAGTTAAGAAAATTGATAATTCGATTATGATGTTTTCAGGAATTTAGGGCGACGTCTGTGAAAATTTAAGCAATTAAGAAAATATATTTTTACACATAATCTAGATGAATAAAATTACGTCGAGATTAAGACTTTTTAAAAATAAATTTAAAAGATTCTAAAAATCGATATATTTTACTACTTATACTCACAAATCCACTCCACAACTAAGACAATTGAGCCTTATTCCACTACCCGGGTCAAACAAGATGCTTTTTTAAATACAATAGGTAAGGCAAACGAGCAACCAGGTCACCTAATGGTAAGTGACCACTGCCGTCCATTTCCATCCATAACGCTTAGAGAATGGATGTATTGCCGATCCAGCAAATTGGCCAGGAAGTAATAAGTAGGGAAAGAGGCTACGAACGAAATACTGGCCAATATTTCGTTCTACCAATCTGTCTTTTCATACCTTCCAAATGCTTTCGATAGTCAATATTACACACGATATTACATTTTCCACCGTTAAAATTATTGAAAAGTATATACACACGTGACTGGAGAAAGTCATATAAATCGATTATGTTGTAGCAGTCCTACTTTCAACTAAGATATCGCTTTACAAAACATTACTTTGTGTACTTACTATGTCGAAATAGAATTAAATTATTTCACAAATGCTGTTCGCACTAAAATACCATAATAAACCTTAATAAATATTCACATCAGCACATAATTTAATCTGGCTGCATGGCTCATTAATAATGTATGAAAAGCATACCACTTGTATTCACTACCTCATTAATTTTAAACGTATCATAATATGCCGGAGGAGTATATTTTATTTTAAGCTCTTGGCAGTAAACTGAATGTACTAAAATCTCATAGCCGTGGGCCGGTTCTATCAAAAAATCAACAGCTGTGTTCCCATTTTTTATTGGTGATATTTCTGAAGGCCCAACATGCCAAACATAATTTTTTTATTGCTTTGAATGGTTAAACGAGCGTGCCGTTCACATGATGGTAAGCGATATGAAGCGACGGCTCATGGCCAGTGGCACAACCAAACAACACCTTGAATTACATTAGCATTCCACTGCGCTCGCCATCCTGAGACATACAATGTTAAATCTGAATATGTCCAGTAGTTACTCTGGCTATCGTGTTTTTTACACCGAAACACGACAGTGCTGCTAACTACTGCTGTTTGGTGGAAAAATTAAACATTGCGGTGGTCTTCTTTAATTTTGTTTCCGTTTATTGGTTTTACCCGTATAATAAAACATAGATCCATGTTTGGTCTTAACCAATTACTATTAAATTAACCGTTAAACTTATTCATAGACAGTTTTAAAACCTATTATAGCATCGAATGACTTGTCCTTTTCGATCGACTTTTGAATTCCATTTGAGCGAGGAAAACAAAATATTCAATCTGCTAATATATTTCTTAAAACTGTCTATGAAAAAGGCCGATAAACAACAAACAAAACAACATAAACATCCAAAAAGCAAAAACCATCCTCAGTACATAAAACGTTTGAAAATAATAGTCTACGAATTCTCCTTTGAACGGTGCGCTTAATACTGGCCAAAGGTTCTTTGTTTCGGCGCCAACTGCCACCGAACGAAAACTAGAGACGGAATGTTTTCACTGGCTCGAACTTCGTTGATTAAGCACACAATGCCGAGCCTAACAACATAGACAATGCCTCTACAGACTTAAGTTTTATTGTGCTAATCCTCACGTACGTAGAAACTTGTATATACTTTATTGCTAACATTAAGGGTTTTAACACTTTAATTTAAATATAGAATACATACATACAATTGCAATAAACATAAATAATGAATAAATACATCAATTCACACATTTTCACTCCAAGGTACATAACTCTATTATTCAGAAAGCTTAAGGTATAGTCCGCCACGCTCGCGCTGGCTTATTGCGGGTTGGCGGACTTCACGTACAATACAAAATCTTGTATTTGTCTGGAAGACATGCAAGTTTCTTCGCCATGTTTTCCTTCCGCGATAAAGTCCATGCCACCATGTTACGTTGACTTTTAATACGCATGTATCCGAAAAATAAAATATATTAATAAACACATTTCTACAAAATTATTGACAAATCCCCTTATTTATATAAATGGACTGGTTTTGGTAGTCGGGAAGATATCGCTTATAGCGGCGAGACCGCCAATTGTTCACTTATTTGTAAGTTTTCTGTTCCATTTTTTTTTGTATTTTGTGGTGTTTAATAAAGTATTATGTATGGACTATAACACCTAGACGGCATAATTATGATAAATAAATAATTTCTGAATAAACTTTTTAGATATATATTAGCATTTTATAAGCACGAATAAAATTTCAATTCCAATAAGTACAATAGTTTTTGTGAATAATTCAAACACATTATATAAATAATACAATAGCATAAGTGCTTTCTACTAGACTTGGCTGTCTCAAGTGTTCCTTGAAATATGTAACTCGGAATTTCTCAGTAACATACAAACATATAAAATACAAATACAAAGCATTTGTTACACCGGATACGAGGGAACGTAAGAGGAAGATGTACATATGTATGTATGTAGTAAATTATGTATCATTTATGTTACATAATCTTTATTATTCACAAAATTAGGTTCGTAATATTTCAAAATAAGTAATATAAAGTTAATTAAAGAAAGCAAAAATAAAAAGAATGAAAGGGTTGTCGAAAGGTTGCGCAAATATAATGAAGTTAACATTATATTTTTTCGCTTCAGCCTGTAAGAATGGAGAAGTATGCATAATTTGAAGTGTAAATTAAAATTATTTTATAGTAAGTTACAACTATTATAGTAAAACCCTTTTTCATGACAGTTTTAAAACCTAGTTTAGTTATTACATACTTTGTCTTCTTCTCTGTATCAGCCCATATACGTCCCACTGCAGGGCACGGACCTCCTCTACAATCGAGAGTACGATTGAGAGTGGTTAGGCCATATAGTCCACCACGCTGGCCTAGTGCGGGTTGGCAGACTTACATACCATAGAAATTTTTATAAATCGCTATGGTATGCAGGTTTCCTAACGATGTTTTCCTTCACCGTTTTTAGTGCGTGGTGATTGACTATCAATACACACATGACTCCGAAAAGTCAGAGGTGTGCCCTGGGATTCGAACCCGCGACCACCGTGAGCAATGAACATGTTGGCAGTCGCGTCTAGTCCGTTTTACCAACAGGCCACCACGCACTTACTTATCTTCTTCGCCCAAAGGTAGCCAGAGGTGCTACCAGGACACCCGCGTTTCGGCTTGTGTGTTCCGTCTCACGATGTCATAGGCGGCGATAAACCGGACTGATATTGAACATTGAATATCACTTTTCCCGACCCGGGATTCGAACCCGAGACTTCAGCTTCGCAATCGCACCATAGTACAACTGCGCCACCGAGGCAATCTAAAGGACAAAACATTTCATAATTAAAATAGGTTTTAAAACTGTCTTTGAATAAAGCGGTGTATATACAGGGTATATCAAGACTGCTACCGAAAACGAAGCCGGGTGGTAGTTTAAGCGACTTCAGACACAATGCAACAGAAAAAGTTGCAAAAAAAAGCGACAATTTTTTTTTTGTAATTTTTTTCCTATTGCCATATTTTGGTGGTAAATACATTTTTTCCTAAAATAATAGTGTATACCCTTTAATTTATAAATACTCTAAGATATAAGAGAGTTTAAATTATTATTTTAGCAAAAACTATGGATTTACCACCCAAAAATGACGATATTTAAAAAATCATAAAAAATAATTGTCGCGTTTCTATGCGAAATTTTTAATTGCATTGTGTTTGTAGCCACTAAAACTACCACCCGGCTTCGTTTTCGGTAGCAGTCTTGAGATACCCGGTATAATGTGTAGGTATAATTAAGCCATACCTAATCAATAAATATTTATATAATTAACAAAACAATAACATCGAACCAATGACGTATAATTCAATAACAAGTTAATCATTCTGTTTGATAACGCTTATGAAATGTTTATTTCAAAATGTATGATTTTACTGCAATTTGGAATGCGCAACTAATATTTATAAACATCTTCAAAGTAACAAACCAAATAGATCAACTATATATGTGACTAGTGGTCCGGCACGGGTCCACCCGTGTGCGGATACACTTTTCAAAATGCCGGCCAAAATGTTCTATTGGGACTATCAATTTACTGGTGGTAGGTCTCTCATATGTTTGTGAGGGGCCGCCTGGATAGGTACCACCGCTTTGTCTATTTCTCCCGTCAAACAGCAGTGTAAATGCACTGTTGTATTTCGGATTGAAGGACATTGTAGCCAGAGTAACTACTGGACATATTGAGACTTAACATCTTACGTCTCAGGATGGCGAGCGCAGTGGAATGCGAAGCATTGCTTTGTAATTCAAGGTGTTGTTTGGTTCTGCTACTGTTTATGAGCGGTCGTATCGTTCACCATCAGGCGAACGGCATGCTCGTTTCGCTATTTATAGCAATAATAAAAAAAAAACAATTTAGAATATCGACCTATCGGGCCACGAAACACTAATAAAATGTTCTCGAATTTGCTAGATTTTTCGCTACTGCTTTCCTTCCATATGCATGTATATGTTATGGGCTAAGTGATTAATCGGGCATTATTCATAATGCCCGGGCAATATGAATAATGCCCCATAAGAGCGGGCAATGTGATTATAACCAATAAATTTATCACATTGCCCGGGCATTATGAATAATGCCCAATGCCTATTGGGCAGAGTGATGTAAAGCGAATCGAAATCAAAACAATGAGCTGAAGTGGCATCGTGCGGCTATTGCAAGGTCACGCACCTCCCCTGGTACCACTCCCATGAAAAGGTAACGCACCATTCCAGAGAAATATCAATTATAGTAACCTAACCTCAAAACACTTGTTGTCAGCGGGCGGGGCTGCTCTCCCTACGCGCCTCCGGCTTTTTATATACACTCTAGGGTCGGTAGCCAAACGACTACGTGAAGTCGGGGTGTCCCGAGTCGGTTTTGGGGCACAGTCGACCTAACTGATCCAAAAAGTGGGTACACTAATGCGACAATGCGGCAGCGCATCTCGTAAAAATTTACCTATTAATCACATTGCCCGTCATCATGTAGCCATATTCATAATGCCCGGGCAATGTATTAAAAAGGGGAGTTTAGATTATAATTAATCACTTGGCGGATATGGCTAGGCATTATTCATACTGCCCGCATTAATCACTTGGCCCATAACATATATAGCATTCGTCGATAAATGACCTATCCAACACAAAAATATTTTTTCAATTCGAACCAGTAGTTCCTGAGATTAGTATTTTATCTTTATAAATTAGTATGGATAGTAAATACAAATATAATGCTTGGTTTAGAGCAGTAATGTAATTTTTAAGTTATAGTGGTGCTTGCGTTTAATTAAGAGGCAATTAACGTAGTTTTTGCATAGTTTTGTCTCCACGATAGCTAGAAAGTTACTTCAGATTGCTGGGTAAAAGTTACAACGAGCGACCGATTCGAGACTTTAGTGTCAGACTTACCATAGCTGCGGGAAGTTATTTCCAGGTCAGCTTACTAGATAATTGTTTCGTACACGGACCAGTCTACCGAGCGATTATTGGCACGGTGCCAATAAAATGTCACGGTATTCCACAGGTGAACTCATTTTCCACTTTGGGTTAATCGAATTTTTGAATGACCTGTTAGCGGAATATTTTACTTTGTAATGAAATGTCTTGACTGTGTTGATAATCAAATTCGAAGGCATCACTTCTTAAAGAGGCGGAAGCAATGAAGTTTAAATCTCATTTCAGGTATTTCAGTGAGCAACTGTTTGTTTCACGGAGTTGGCTCCCCTCCAATAAACTTGCTGTGAGTTCTGCAAATTGCACGTTGCCGCTACAAAGTTGATTTAATATCGTGTCACTCGCCGCCTAACAACGACGGCACAGACTCGAGACAACTTTTTAATATGAAAAGATACAAAGTATTAACGCGTCTTGTAGCACTACTGAGCGGGATTTCGGGTTCAGCAACTTGAGCCATCTACCGCGGAACATACATATATATATATATATATATATATATATATATATACATATATACATATATATATATACAGGGTATATCAAGACATATATATACATATATATATATATATACAGGGTATATCAAGACTGCTACCGAAAACGAAGCCGGGTGGTAGTTTAAGCTACTTCAGACACAATGTAACAGAAAAAGTTGCAAAAAAAAGCGACAATTTTTTTTTGTTATTTTTTTCCTATGGCCATATTTGGGCTGTAAATACATTTTTTCCTAAAATAATAGTGTATACCCTTTTATTTATAACTAATCTAAGGTATAAAAGTGTTTAAATTATTACTTTGGCAAAAACTATGGATTTACCACCCAAAAATGACGATGTTTAAAAAATCATAAAAAATAATTGTCGCGTTTCTATGCGAAATTTTTAGTTGCATTGTGTTTGTAGTCACTAAAACTACCACCCAGCTTCGTTTTCGGTAGCAGTCTTGAGATACCCGGTATATATATATATATACATATTATCAAAAGTCCAAATATTACGCAATATGGGTAATGTAATCTTACTGATCACATAAATAACTCTTATTATACAAAGCTTAATTGGCATTTTAGTAATAAAGCACGTACATTCAATATTTATACTGGTGGATTGCGTCACACAAGCCTTTTTTATATCACAATTACCTTACGCAATATTTTTGCTTTAATATATGTGTATAATTAATAATCCAATGCATATTAATACTGAATTATTTGACAAATAATTGAATATTTCACAAGGGGTCAAAAGGCGCTTATAACAGGTAAATGTGGAGATCTTTGGGTGAGGCCTATGTTCAGCAGTGGACTTCCTGTGGCTGAAGAGCTGAAGAAGAATTGAATATTTTGTACAGTTCAAATTAGTTTAATAATAAATCGTCACAGTCAAAGTATATTTTTATCGTATATCTTTAAACGAGAAATTCTTGTATATATATAAATATATTCTTTGAATCTCGGAAACGGCTCCAACGATTTTCATGAAATTTTGTATACAGGGGGTTTCGGAGGCGATAAATCGATCTAGCTAGGATTCATTTCTAGAAAATGTTATAAAAAAATAAAAATAGGAACTGATAAAATTAGTCTTCCTGACATCATCATTGGCGAATAATAATACTATTTTTTTATTGTGTGCAACTAACTGCTTAACGATACAATAACACTAAAGATATTCCAGCAGATGGCGTTGTTAAGCAACACTAAGAAAATCAATTGTTTATTATCTTTTAAGTTTTATTGGGATATCTGTCAAAACTTTAAAAATAAAAAGTGACAATTGTAATTTGACGTTTAATTTTGGATATGGATATTTGTTTGAATCATGGATTATTAAAGATATACTGCGCGATTGAGCGAGTATTGGATCGAGAGAGAATACATATAAAGTACGGTATGTTCCGCGGAGCGGTACTAGGAATAATTTATAAAAGAGAATAAGACTATTTTCAACTGTATTAGAATTATAAATAGTGAAAAGTACAAGAAGACTTTTAGCTTTTAGTGAAGTAATTCCTTCAGTGTCCAATTCCTTTAGTAAAAAAGAACGATTAAAACTCGGTCATCCAGGTACTATCCATTAATTATACGTAACGGCGCATTAATTATTTATTTGTTGACACAACGTTGTCCAATCAAAATGATTAATTAAAGTATTGGATGATAAAAACCTATAAGTAATACTCGATAAATAAAGTAGAAATTCTTGTAATACTCAGATCCACTTATATGTTCTGCCCACGTCCCAAGTTTTGAAGATTAATAGTTATTTTATTTCTACAGAAAAGTTGGAAACTAAAGGCATCACAAGACGAGAAAGACAAATTACAAAATAGCGTCCAATATATTGTGATATTGGAAAATTGAGATGTAGGTCACTATACCAAATATTCTATATAAATGCTTATCAAATATTCTTAACTGTACGTGTTGTTCGATCACGATTATATAAGCATCTTTATTGTATGAGAATTAAGAACGTATCCATTCATATTAAAAATATTACCAAAGTGAGAACCTTCTCCTTTTTTGAACTTGGTTAAAATATTTCTGAACTCAACAACAACAGTTCTAAAATGTTAACCATAGGAAATCTCATCGGACAAATTCCTAGTAGTATCAGAAATATTATATTATAATATCGTTACAACTTATAAAAATGTAAATTTGTTGAAACGCATATTTGCTACTGAATTTCCCATGGGAAAGGAAATGTATCTTTCAGAATCACGATCGAAGAAATGATAAAACATATCCAATTTAAATTTCACTTGAAACTCGAAGCCGCCTCCGTGTAAATTTCTTTGAGATCGGCTCGCTGAGATAATGTGATATATTGACGCACATTTCCTCAGTTGATTTGAAAATTCACCAAAATAACTTGCACGCTGAACATTACTTACATTCTTCGGATATTTTACAACCCATTATATGATAAGCTGGAAAATTATTTTCAATACCCATTTCGAGCTGAGAATTGCACCTTGGACCAGTTCGTCTTTTATACACCGTTGTCGTCTAATGCGACTATAAACGCTGTTACTAGACCGCAATCGGGCGAGGGAAACATTTTATCACTGCAATAGAACTAAAGAACTAAAGAAGAAAATACGACTTGCACTATACGTAGAACGTTGCCGGATCTTTAAGTTTCAAGACGTTCTTTTATTTAACAAAATGTTCAATATTCAGAGAGCGGCCGTGATTAAAAGTGACCCAGTTACTGCCGTAAAAGTACACAGAAAAAAGTTTAATAAAATATAATCATAGCCTTATTGAGAGTAGTTATGACTTGAACTGGCAAATTATTCCGAGCAGAACAAACAATATGGCATAGAGTTTAAGCTATTTATGACCATACTAGGTAGAGCTACAGACCATTCATATGTTTAAGTGATAGGTTATATCCACCAAGATAGTCATCGTACCCATGTATAACCCATCATAATGATCTATAAGAAAGATTGTCACGTTCCATAAGCAACCAGCTCTCATCTAGTTTCGAGACGCCTGGCATAATTCAATATATCTGGACAGCGCTAAACTCACCGTTAATACTGTGTACTTATTTCATCAAGCTAGAATTTTTTATTGCTGTGAATGGTGAGACGAGCATGCCGTTCGCCTGATGGTAAGCGATGCGACCGCTCATGAACAGTAGCAAAACCAAACACCTTGAATTACAAAGCAATGCTTGGCATTCCACTGCGCTCGCCATCCTGAGACATAAGATGTAAAGTCTCAATATGTCCAGTAGTTACTCTGGCTACAATGTCCTTCAATCCGAAACACAACAGTGCATTTAAAGTGATGTTTGACGGGAGAAATAGACATTGCGGTGGTACCTACCCAGATCGCCTCTTACATATGAAAGACCTACCACCAGTTTTTAGGCCAGTCAATAAAGCCTCAAACCCCTAAGTAATTCGTAACTCGTTCAAATTTTGAGGGTTTGTTAAGGAAGGTAAAATAACTTACCGTGTGATTTTGCAGCGTTCTGGGGTGTACGGAAAGGGTTGAAAAGGGGTGAAAAGTGTTTTTTGTTAATAACATTGCCATAAAAATTACTAACACGCTGCAAATTTGTAACTATGTTAGTCTCACCATTTTGTAACATGTGTTAAATTTGCAGCGTTCTGCAACATACGGAACATTGTTTATTATCAAAAAACAATAAAATTTGTTAATAATATACCCAAAAAAATTACTAACACGCTGCAAATTTGAAACTATGTTGTTCTTACCACTTTGTAACATGTATCGAATTTGCAGCGTTTTGCAACATACGGAACATTGTTTATTATTAAATAACAATAAAATTTGTTAATAAGAGGGGGTAAAAAAATTTGTAACTCGTTGTAAATCTGTTATTACCTTGTTTACACCTTTTCAAAATATTTTTTAACTTTGCAAAATTACTGTTTTATATTAACAATAGTATCGAACAATAAATTAAATATTTCAATAATACTTTTCTGAAAGAAAATTGATAACGTCAATAGAATGTTATCATTATTATTTAATCAAAGTTTATAATAAGAAATGTTTATTGTTGTTATAGTACATTAATAATTTTTCATAATTTTGAAATAAGAATAATCATTTTAATAAGTAATAAATCTTAAAATAATAGTAATGTAAATATAGCAGTGAAATTATAGTTATACAACAGAACTTATAAAAAATTTTTTGTATTTAAAAATAAAATATAAATTTGGTTGAAAGGAGATGGGCCAGAAATGTATGGACCTTGGGCCGTTTGTAGTACATTACACCAAATATACTTAGTGAAATTGGCATTCGATTTCTGTATGAAATACTATTATACGTTGCATATTAGCTTTATACAAAAATAAATACAAAGCCAAGAACAGCAACACTACAAGGGGACAATATGGCGTCCTGAAACGGCATGTTTGACAACCGATGTCAAAACTTGACATTTATGAAATAGAAGTCGTAATTCGTATTATTTTTTAGTATTTTTTTTAGTCGTCTGTGCTATAAATTACTGTACTCTATATAACTCGTAAATGTTTTTACGTCAACGGAATTAGTATCATACTTTATTGATCATCTAATATAATATAACATAATGTCTATACAATAAATTGCAACAAGTCTGTCAGAATCTCGTCATGTTTATAGTTATTTAATATTAAGAAAGTGTACCTACATCTGGCGCTAAGTGCGGTGCATAATACCTGCTAAACAACCTATTTAAATAATCCACAATAAAAATCTGCTAGGCATGAGATATAGCACGGCACAGACTGATCACTTGTCGCGACTGCTAGCATATGAATAAATAATCATTTTATTATTAGGCATATGCACTTAATAAGCTCTTAGTGATTATAGTCCATACAAATGAATACGCTATAAAAATGGAATCGAATCTGATAGCAGCCATGTTTATTTCTATACCTTAATGTCTAGTAAAAGAACTTACTAGCAATTATTTCTGTACAAGCTAACATTTTAAACATTATATTTGGTCTACCCCTAGAAGTCTAATATACCAAAGTATATTAGACTTCTAGGGGTACTGCATACTTAAAAATAATATTATCCTAAGGTCTAAGATATTATTTTTCAAATAATGTATTTGACATTAATTCTAACTGGTTATTTCTGAGCACACATAAGGAAAAAGTAGGATTAATTGATCAAAGAAAACTAAAATCAAACAAAACTTGAGGACAATAAAGTAAAACCAGATCTTGCTTTATATTTTTTATTTAAATTCGCCTAAAAATAATCTCCAGTCAAAACATCTAGTAATAATGCCGGTGCTCCCATATTGTACTATTGCCTAGCCCAACCTAAAGGCTAAATACCACAGTATGATCATGGTATGAGTACAGCAACCCACTGTCGAGTGTCCAGCTATGTTCCTTTCAACATGAAGCACTTGTGAGTGTTATATATGTCCAAAAGAATCGAGATTGATACAATCTTCTTACGGCGGAGTTGGAATAAAATCTTGCTCATTGTCTACAGCTTGATTTATTTGCAGCCAGCAGTTTGTACAGATAATTGTTTGTTCTGATAACTGGAACAAAATAAAAAAGATTTAATATTGAAGATATCGAAGAATTATGATGAATAAATAACTCTGCAGTCACATGTGTTCCCTCCTTCCTATGATCCCAGGTCTTTCCGCTATTGTTTAAAGAGGCATCTTAGCAGGCCGGCCGGATAATTGTATGAAATGTCTTGGGACAGTCGTCTGATGCCATTAGATATTCCGCCTGGACGGCATTTGTGCTTACCATAAGACATAGTGTTGTTATTATGGAAATAATAATAATATAATATATTATACATAACACTAGATCTGAGTATCCAGAGCGAAATAAAAGAAAATGTAATTCATTTAACAATTTAAACAACAATATATAAAATATCACTTCTTACATATTTATGTACTAGTAGACTTGTCCTGTGGACACAATGCAATTCAGCTCTAACATGAATACTTTTGTAATACTCCTTACCTTGTATAAACCTTGATTAATTGGCATAAAACATACATTTTCAGTTTATGAAGAAAAAAGAAAATAGAATACTTACTTCTTGTTCTGCCATTTCAGCAATAAAACGTCTTGAAACACTCTACACGAGAGTGAATTGGCATCCCATGTAGTTAACCCTTAATTGGTCGCGTGGGGTGTCATGCACCCCAGAGCAGGTTTTCAGGCTCACAACTTTCTAAAATTTGAATTTAGCTCGCTGGTCTTCTAGGTAGCTTCGTAAACATGTAAAACGTACACGATTCAGTTGCGAGCGGCGCTCTGTTGTGGACGGTTGGGCTCGGAGAGCGTGTTTGGGGTGCACGACACCCCAGGTGACTGTTTGTGTGGTCTAAATTCCGAGGTAGTGGATGACTGTTAATTTCATTATTTCCGTTTTAAAACATATGTATTATTGAGGGTGAGAAAAGAAATCCCGAAATTATTCATTTTTATAATAAAACGAAAGGGGGAGTTGATACGAACGACCAAATGTGCGCCAGTTATAATGTATGAAGACGTACCAAAAGACGGCTGATGGTGATATTTTTTCATATTTTCAATATCACATTCAATTCCTATATTAAATACAAATCTAAAATTGACTCTAATGTATCCCGAAGAGTATTTTTAAAGCGACTGGCTGTTAATTTAGTCAAACCTCACCAAATATCAAGAGCTAGCATATCCTACCACGACCGCTGCAAAAACGACTAAAAACACAACATGGAATTCAGGACAATCATATAAAAGGTGCCATGTATTATGTAATAAAGACAGGAACACAGACCGACTGTTCGAAATGCCAAAAACATGTGTGCAATGACCCTGTGAATATAGTCTGCCAAAATTGTGACGATTAAAACTAGGATAGGTAAAAAAATATTTTTCATATTTAAAAAAAGTTAATTATGTTAAAAATACGTATAAAAGTTGATTAATATGTAAGTTCAAATGTTCTAATTAATAAAAGTCTGATTTTGCATGTATTTCGTATTTTATTTAATTTCCTAATTCTGGGGTGCTAGACACCCCGCGCGACCACTTATGCTACTTTTTAGGCGCGCCTAATTGAGGGTTAATAAGATTCTGTTCAATGATAGAAACCATTTCATATAAACAATTGCAGAAGTGCAATTCAAGCAAAGCGCCACTTTTGATGTACTGAAAAGCAGAATTGTGGGTTAGAAGAGAAATATGAACATAGAAAAACATAAAAGTATTACTTACATGTGGCATTCTAAAGTATATACATGTTTACTCACCAAAATACGAACTAGTAATTGCGTTTAAACGTCAGGATATATCATCTGCGAGAACCAGAATCCATAAAACAAAGCCAGGTCAACAGAGAAGCAACTACACATTTGCGAAATATATGCGAAAAATAAAAAATAATACGTTATTCGTATGCCACAGATTCGTAGGCCACAGAGTTTTGCAATTGCTGTCAAGTTAAACATTTTCGTTCTTAAACTAAAATCATGTAATATAAATAAAATAATAAAAGTGACTTCTTTAACAACATATATTGTCTTTTAAAAAGCGAAGAATATAGAAAAAGAAATATAGACAATAATTATAATTTGTAGGGGATATTTGTATGAAGACATATTCAAGTTAAAGAAAATGGGTTCGCGCATTTTTGAACGAAATGACAATTAGGCATCATGGAGGACAAATTATCGAAGAAAATATTGCTTCTGTACTAAAACAATCACATTTTTGTATAAAGCCCCCTGTTGTCCAAGAAATCTAAATGTTTTTTATTTGAATTCCACATTTTTTTCTAGAATTTGTATTAGACGTACACAAAACGGCCCAAGATAAAACATCTCCTTTAAGAATAATTTATTTGGTGTTTCGCTTGTCTTCGTGTCCATCAGGTCCACCAGAAACAACTGTAATTAAAGGAAATAATGTATTAGAAATTTTGCAACACATTGATGAGATTCAATGTTAATGTAATGATTTCAAGAATACTAACATCTCACAAATTATTCATCCTCTAATATTCGCCTTTTTTTCTTGGTCGTTGGTCCAAGAATTTTCTTTAAGAAAGTATAAAAGGTGTAAACAACAGATTTACGAGTTACTAATTTTTTTTACCCCCTCTTATTAACAAATTTTATTGTTATTTAATAATAAACAATGTTCCGTATGTTGCAAAACGCTGCAAATTCGATACATGTTACAAAATGGTAAGAACAACATAGTTTCAAATTTGCAGCGTGTTAGTAATTTTTTTGGATATGTTATTAACAAATTTTATTGTTTTTTAATAATAAACAATGTTCCGTATGTTGCAAAACGCTGCAAATTTGATACATGTTACAAAGTGGTAAGAACAACATAGTTCTAAATTTGCAGCGACTTACTTATTGTTTTACCCTTGTTATTAACAAATTTTATTGTTTTTTAATAATAAACAATGTTCCGTATGTTGCAAAACGCTGCAAATTTAATACATGTTACAAAATGGTAAGAACAACATAGTTTCAAATTTGCAGCGTGTTAGTAATTTTTTTGGATATGTTATTAACAAATTTTATTGTTTTTTGATAATAAACAATGTTCCGTATGTTGCAAAACGCTGCAAATTTAATACATGTTACAAAATGGTGAGACCAACATAGTTACAAATTTGCAGCGTGTTAGTAATTTTTTTGGCAATGTGATTAACAAAAAACACTTTTCACCCCTTTTCAACCCTTTCCGTACACCCCAGAACGCTGCAAAATCACACGGTAAGTTATTTTACCTTCCTTAACAAACCCTCAAAATTTGAACGAGTTACGAATTACTTAGGGGTTTGAGGCTTTATTGACTGGCCTATTTATTAAAGGTTAATAATCCCTAAGTTATTACATTTTATATTGAAAAGATTTTATATTGCAAAAAAAACGTATATACAGGGTATATCAAGACTGCTACCGAAAACGAAGCCGGGTGGTAGTTTAAGCGACTTCAGACACAATGCAACAAAAAAAGTTGCAAAAAAAAGCGACAATTTTTTTTTTGTTATTTTTTTCCTATGGCCATATTTGGGTGGTAAATACATTTTTTCCTAAAATAATAGTATATACCCTTTTATTTATAAATACTCTAAGGTATAAAAGAGTTTAAATTATTATTTTAGCAAAAACTATGGATTTACCACCCAAAAATGACGACATTTAAAAAATCATAAAAAAAAATTGTCGCGTTTCTAGGCGAAATTTTTAATTGCATTGTGTTTGTAGCCACTAAAACTACCACCCGGCTTCGTTTTCGGTAGCAGTCTTGAGATACCCGGTATATATATATATATTCGTTTTTACCTACTGATACAATATGCATATCAGCATATCCCATTTTTGTATGGAAAGCCAGAAGCAATTTTTTCCACACTATTCCCTTGTACATAAAACAGTGCAGCATAAAACTAAAATACTCAATAGGATTACCCGACATAGGTTTTATCTGCACGAAGTGCGTGCCTTTTAATTTTAAATTGAGAGTTAGAGTCATCGCGATACAATAAAAGAACAGAATATTTGCCGAAAACCAAAATTTATTACTATTCTATGTAAGTTAATTAATATGTATGTTAGTTAACGTTAATTATATGATTATAATTAAGCATTTTAATAACTAGTTTGATCTACACATATAGCCAAGTGTCAGTTTACAACGAACCCTAAAAAGTACAGCTCATTAACGAAGCCACGGCATTCATGCTAATGAGCTGGCACTGAGAAACTAAATTCAAACGCAAAATAGGCTTGTTGAAATACACACGCCGCGTACTACGAGCTGCCAGCGATGTTTACTACAGTTGTAAACAGGTCAAATCAAAAAGGTTTTACATGTCAACCTTGTGGTGTTAGTTCGCCAATACATATACCAATAGTACGGCTATGGCTAACGCTAAAAGCCTTTCATTTGTGGCAAAATAACGACCCCATTTGAATCTCTGGGAAACATGCGTTCCCATGCTGCTATCTGCCAAACTCATCACAAAAACGACTTCTACGTGATAACTGTTCCCCTTAGCCATAATATTTGGCACACACTGGCCAATACGATGAGGAGTTTTCATAAATGTCATAGACTTTAAGTCTATGAGATGATGCAAGAGGCAACTTACTAACGAGATGGTATCGAAGTACGTGTAACAACCGCAAAGCCACCAAACGTGCGCCGTAAAATTTTAAACATTTAAATTGATGAAATACGGAAATGTTGGTGAGTTTATAAAAGTTTCACGCTCCAAGCATTCCCTTGTTGGAGCGGCCAATACAATCTGAGCTACCAGATGTAATGAACATTTTAACCATATTTTCAAAACAATTAATTGCCCACTCGAAATGTTATTTGATTGAGCAATTAAAGGAATTCAGTATTCTTTTGTTTCTGATGCACACTATAAAAGTTATATTTCTTTGTGTACTTAAAATATTGCAAAAAATTGAAATGAAAATGAAAGATTTCCTTTTTGTATGTCCCACGATGTGATAGGGGGCTAGCCTATCGCCATATCTGGCAAATTCCTGTCTCCGGAGTAATAATGAATAGAAAAATCCAATATCACTTTATCCGAAATTCTAACCTCCTCAGCTTTGTAAACGTACCGTAGCACAACTACGCCACTGAGTCAGCCCCTGAAATAAAACTATAAAATAATATTGAAATAAAATTGATATGACTGTAATAGTTTCTATTTGTGGTTAATATTATGTGCAATATTGACCATTATACCAGTTACCATTATTAATATTTATCGGCTCGTTTGCTATACATCACGCCTTCACACCGTTTCCGCCATCAACATGTATATCTGTTCTTATTCACCCCTGGTTAGCGTTGTGTATAGTTCGAGACGACAGATGCAAAGGGTATGATTGTGCCAATTCACTACAATGACTATTTTATACTATAAACAATAGTTTATAAAACACGCATTAGTAAAAGACCCAATCAAAAAAGTTAAAATCCTTGATAAGCGTACAAAATATTAAATCGACTCTTAAAAGAGCTCGAAAATTGCCTTCAAAGATTCCGTTACTTACATGCATACATACGACACTAATAAAGGCGTGTTAAGAAAGGTAAACGGACAAACAACGACACAAAAAACTTTTGTACTTAAAACAAATCACGGCACAGTCGATCGAAACATTTACGCTAGTTCAACTTATAAGGTTCATTAACCCCTTATTTGGGTACTGGGAATGTACCAAAATAAACTACATTTATTCGCGTGGTTTTATCAAATATAAATGATTTATATGGAAGGAAAACAGCTTGGAAAAACTTCAGGCAGCCAAGACGATTGCAGTAGTGATTGATGAGTATGTACATTATGCACAGAAAACAGCTTGCAAGTAAATTCCGCTCTTATTCGCGTACCTTTTGAATAGCAATGCAATATTCTGCATTCTGTAAACTATGTATATCTGGCGATAGTGGCACAGCGATGTAAACGGGACTTTTTTTTTTTTTTTTTTTTATTGCAATGAATGGCGGGACGAGCAAGCCGTTCGCCTGATGGTAAGCGATACGACCGCTCATAAACAGTAGCAACATTCCACTGCGCTCGCCATCCTGAGACATAAGATGTTAAGTCTCAATATGTCCAGTAGTTGCTCTGGCTACAATGCCCTTCAATCCGAAACACAACAGTGCATTTAAGCAATGTTGTTTCACGGGAGAAATAGACATTGCGGTGGTACCTACCCAGATGGCCTCTCACATATGAGAGACCTACCACCAGTGGGACTCCTGTATAATAAAGATTATGATGGATTGGCAAGAGACGAGCTATGGCCTGATACTAATACTAAAAACTATTATCTATGCCAACGGTTTTCTGGTAAAAATCTTAGAACGATAAGACCGCTAGTTGTATTATTGGTTTTCTATTGTTTCTGTATATTGTTATTTATATTGTCGTGTACAAAAAAGAATAAATAAATAAACATATGCGAGTTAGTGGATTTCACATACCGTAGGATTTCTCTTTAAGGTTTTCATAGTAACTATAATTGATTGATACCATAGAATCTTTATCTTTATGATCTTACGCTGATTTCCTTCTACGTTAATAAAAAAATAATTACAAAAAATATATCGTACAAGCGACCAGCAGCTCGACAGATCGGTAATAGGAAGCCACGCAGTTATGCCCCATTTACTATTTAATTATTTATATTATTAGTTCACATACATATGTTTACCTTCTTGCTCAACACAGGCCTCTTTCTTAATTATCTGAGATGGTATTGGACCAAAGCCAATGTAGTAGGCTAATGCAATACGGCACTCAATTGGAATTTCATAAAGTATCGTCCATTCTAGTGTGCGTATGTTAAAGAAATTTGCTGTTGGAATGTGTGATATTCAAGGATAAAATAGATTTGATTATCACCAAGCTGAGACTCAATCGTTTGGATTTAGGCACAATGCAAACCATACTAAGTAATCCTGCATCAGAGGAAGCTTGCATGTTATATGATCTATTTATTCGTAAAGACAATTGTTAATTTATGCACTATTTTTTTGTTCCCTAGCCATTAAGTTTTTTTTTTTTGTATTGTAGCATTACCTAGCATAAGGTTACAATGGGGCTGGCATGCCTAATTAAGGTAAAAGTCCCTAAAAATAAATGAAAAAAAAAATGTTAAAGAAAGCTATAAGCCACAATGCTGGCCGCATGTTCATAAAGCTATTGTGGTAAGAGACTGCCAGTAATTACTTGACTTCAAATATTCTATTTGTGTTTTTGTAAATTAGGAATTATTTTTCAGTAACTATATTTATGCTTTTCTTATATCCACCTATCCCATGATTGTCTGTGAGACAATGCCTTTGAGCGATCTTAATTTAATAATATCTAGTTTTTTTTAATTTGTGAAATAAAGTGTTTATAAATAATAAAAAAAAAAACAAATAATATTGACTTATTACTCTCACTGCAACGTAAATAAGATGTCGTAAAGCACGACGTCAGGCAACCGTTGGCATATTATACTCTTCGTTCTATTATTTACCCAGGACCGGATTTGTGTCCATTAAGGCATCACGCACGCCAATCTCGTCGTCTATCATATAAGTAAACGAAAATCATGTTATGCCGTATAGATTTTTGCTTTTATCATCTCTGGTTACCCTTTCAGATGAACATGTTTGTGCATAATCCTTCATATCGGATTACACTATTGAATCTACTTGTAGGCTCCGCATACTAAATCCAAGCTAAGTCGGATATTCTTAATATTCAAATGGCGACCACAAGAACATCGCAAAAACCTGCAAGTTTTATAAAGCGAAGCCGTCTCTAAGGAAAACGTGGATAGCTCACTGCTCAATATGGATATTTATATAAAGAAACCAAGATGATCGAAAACCTGCTAAGTTCCTAAAGCTGTTTTAGATTTATAAACATTTTACACTACAAAATTCCGGGATCTTTATGGATGTTTGTTCTTGTTGACTTGTATATTGGGAAGCATACCGCAAAGCATATTATACTGTTTCCATTCGTTTATTTTATTTTTGACAGTTCACGCCTATAAAGTACGACATTACAGTAGAACAATATTTTGAAATAAAAGTAGATACTTTCTTGACGGGTAACGCCCACTTAGAGTTGTGCCATTCGTAACGAATGACCACAGATAACAAAAACGATTTTGAATAGAATCAATCAATCGGAATCATTTGAAATAAAATTACATTAAAATGCTAATGAAAACAGTTAAACGTAATATAGTACCCAATATTAGGATCGAATGTATTTGCTGCAATTTAATTAATATGAATAAAGGTATACGTATTGAAGTGACTTTTAATAAGAGTTTAATTTAAAATAATTACAATGATTACAACGAAAATAAATGTTTAGTACCTACTTGTAATAAACAGTTAAACCATGTTGGAATTCATAGTACTTTAAGGATTAAATAATTAAAACAACTAAAAGGTAATTTGTTAATATTTTTATTTATAAACAATCGTCTGTTTCGTCGGAATCGGCGTCGTCGTCACTCGTATCCCCAGTAACACTAATTATTAATGAGTGCATGGGTAAGTTGTCAAATGCGACATCGCGATCCCAATCAGACATTATTTCTTTCTTCGTCTTATCTACGACACTCGCCCAGTTATGAGGCGTCACATTTTCACACGCATTTTTAAGCAACTCCAGCATTTTGTTTGCGGTGAAAGGAGGAGTTGTATTTATTCTCGCAGCATATCCTTTCACTTGCGCCCATATTAGCTCTATGGCATTATACTGGCAATGATATGGAGGAATTCTAAGGACGGTGTGCCCATGTTCTGTAGCCATTTCATCTATAACGTATCGTTTAGGCTGCTTCCTCATTTTTAATATTTTAAGTAACTCTACTTTTAATAGGGACTCGTCCACCTCCTCGCCATTGTTACGGAGCCAGTTTATTATTTCATTTTTTTTACTGGCTTGCGTTGGCATTTTGTTAATTTGCCGAGAGTGATAGGACGCATTATCTATAAATATTGTTGATGGCTGTTCGAGTGACAATAACATTTCCCGAAACCATTTTTCATATACTTCGGAATTCATTTCTTCGTGGTAATCCCCTGTTTTCTTTGATTTAAAAGCTAACATAGCATCTTGCACAAATCCTTTTGCGGTTCCTGCATGACAAATTATAATTCTTTCACCTTTTCCCATTGGCACTGCGGTCGAGGAGCTAGCAGTGTTGTCAGTCCAAGTTTTTGATACCGTGTGATTCGCATTGAGCCAAGTTTCATCGGTGAAAACAACATTCGACCAGTCTTCTATTTTTTTTAGCTTGTCTTAAAAATTCGCATCGATACAAAGCAACATCATTGCGTTCCATCAATATTTTTCTTTTGTCACATTTTTTGTATTGGAATCCAATCCTATTCAATACCTTCGCCAAAGAAGACTTTTGACCACGGAACAAGCCACTAGTTTTCAGAGATTGTACTAGGTTATGTAAAGTAGGAATCTCTTTTCTTTGGTAATAATCGTATATATGACGACGAATAGCATCACCATCAAAACTGTCAATTGCTGTCACTTTAAAGGGCTGACGTTTTTTCTTAGGTGTAGATGGCTTGTTTTGTTCCATGCCACTACTGCCGTAGCCTTCTTTAATTATTTTTGAAACTGTTGGAGCAGTAATACCTAATGCTGCTGAAACACGGTCTCTGATTTGAGTCACTGGTATAAGAGGTCCACCATTACGGCTTTCCCTTTCAAAGTACTCATGAAGTCGCAACACAAACTCCCTTGTTTGTCCTTTAAGCACCTTTCCTTTAGGCATTTTGAAAGTGATGAAGGCAGGTACGATGTTCTCAATTCAACCAAATGTAGGAATTCACGGGTAAAACAATACGGAGGAATATAAATACTCAACTCGACGTATGAAAAATGTGAATTAAAATTCAGCGAACGGAAAACACTAGCACGGGCGCGGGCGTCTCGTTGTGAGTGACCACAAAATGGCGGCGCGCGTCACCTGTCTGCCCAGTGTTGCCGTTTCACAATTTGTTTTTAACAACATTACTATTGCCGACGGAAGTGATAAGAATATTAACTTAACATGAGTAAATGGTTTATTTTAATATAATTATTAAATCAAGTAACTTAAATATCCCTGAAGTTTTATAAAACAATGCATGGAGCAAAAATAAAATATGTATTAAATCGATTAAAACTTGTTCAAAAATAAAATCGTTTGTTATAAAAAATTGATTCGATAACGCATCAGGCCATCACTATTGGATTCAGTACTCGATGTGTCAAAAATAAAATAAACGAATGGAAACAGTATAGCTCACATTAACTCTACTTGAGTTCCGATACACAGACACTGCAGGAGTATATTTGCTTTGCTTGTTTGAACAATTCTATTGGTTCCTGTCTCTTGTCTGAAAATACAAACAAACATTTTACAACGCTTTCAATATTTTGAAAAGGATATCAAAGCAAGTAGTGGTATAACATGAGTATCAGTTCGAACAGCCAACATAATATATATGATTGGAAAATTCACGGTCACGCAGATGTTTAGTATTTCGGATTGGCATAATCAAGTCGAAAAAAAGAGATGACTCTACTCTATTTAGCTTGCATTATAATTATAACGAGTTGAATTATATTTTCTGTCATGCCAGTACAAAAAAAGCAATTAAGGCGACTAATTATATTACTATTAAACTAGACATCTCTCGGTTGAGTTGCGCTCACCGCAAATACAGTAATTTCAGTCCTAACCAGATATAAAAACTTAGAATACCAAGTATTAATTAATTTTATGAATGACTTAATATTTTTCCGCGTGTCGGATAAGGGCGCTGAATGAACACGTATCTATGAAGTGCTAACCACGATCGCCTCACTTGGAAAAACATATAATTCTATGACCTATATTTTTATGCATTACTTTAAAAATGTAATAAAAAGGTGATTCTAATTACTTTGAGCAAATTAATCGTTTTTATTAGAAATGAAAAGAAATAACAATGTGTTTAAAACTTTTTGAAAACGATCTCAACTATGTTTTTTTTTTTTTTAGACTGTCCCGCCCTCACACCCACCACTGCAACTCCTGTAAGCCAGGATCAACAGTGGCACGCAATGTAATGACACCGAGCATTGAAGCTCGGCGAGTCTCCGGGAATGTCTAACTTGTCTTTAACCCGCAACGAAATCAATCAGAAAGTTAAATTAATAGGAGGAGTTGGAAATAAATTATTGTCCACTTCCCTCCGTGCAAAGCGGGTGACAAAACGATGAAATAAAGAGGTAAATAACCTCGCAAAAAGACTTTTACAGCCGGAGAAGCCAGCTGTAAAGCACCACGGATCAAATCCTTATTACATTTAAATGGGACCTAATATGTGAGCTGTTACACTTGATTCCAGTAATAGGTATGGCAAAAACGCCGGAAAGCACGGAAATTCGTCCTAGTCTCTACAAGGTCCGTGTAGTATACAACTCCAGATGATATTTGCATACTATCGAGCATGGTTTTACGCTCATTCTGCCAAAGACTACACTCCCAAAGTATATGATGCGCGGATTGTTCATATTCGCAATTTGCTGTTGAACATGGGCACGCAGGCGATTCCACAAGCTTAAAAGAGTATAGTTTAGACTTAAAGTTACCATGGCCCGTGAGGAACTGTGATACGCAATAATCGACATCTAGCCATGTCTTCGTCAAACGATCACGCACGCAAGGAAAATATTGGTATAAATGCCGTCCCTTCAAAGATACCTCCCATCTATTTTGCCATTCATCTAATAGTTCGCTATATACCATAGGAAGCGGTTTAAATAATCTGTCGACTTTTAAGAGTTCACGTGCAGTTAAAAATCTTTGATCCATATTCTCCTTAGTAGAGTAATACATGGCGGCGCGACGTTGCACCTCCAGATCGACTGGAAGTACACCCGCCAGGACAGGCAAAGCTTCGGTACTAACAGTTCTATATGCCTTGCACAAGAATATCAACGCCAAACGTTGGCTCTGGAGCAGTTTTCTTCGCACAGCACCGATAGTAGCCCTATCAGCCCATACGGGAGATCCATAACAAATACATCCTAAGTAAGTTGCTCCATAGATGATTTTTAGTGTATTGAAAGATAGCCCCCACGTTGATTTCGATATTCTTGTCAAAGCAAAAAAGTTCCTTTTCGACTTTTCCCCGACGTTCTTAATATGTTCCAGAAAGGAAAAATTCCTTTCCAAAATTAAACCGAGATAACAAACCGATTCTTTTTTCTTTACAGTGATACTATTAAATTTAATTCGCGGCGGTGATTTTAAAGTTCCTTTTAGAAGTAATTGGAACGTTTTATGTGGTGCAAACTGTAAGCGATTTCGATGTCCCCAATCACATATTAATTTTAAACACGCGTCTGCCATATTTTCTAATCCCGACCAGTAGGTCAGTAGTAAACAGTAGTTTGACTCTATAAGCAAGAGGCCATCGTCCGCATATCCGGTCAAAGAACACCCCGACGGTAAGGGGATTGTAAGAAAATCGTCGAAGCCTAAATTCCACAAATAAGGACCTAAGACCGAGCCTTGTGGACAACCCATCGTCAGTGGTTTCGACACGGCATAGTGTCCAAGTTTAAGTTTTGTTGTTCCATGCGAGAAATACGAGTAAATAAGTGAATATATATTTTTAAAGCAACCTATCTCAACTATGTTGTGAGAACTTCTATTCTTATAAAAAGTTTCAAGGCTCTTAGATACAATTTGAGTTTCGAATCACACCGTTCCTCTTGATACGATATCCAAGGAAGTTTGACAGTATTGTAAGAATATGAGTTTTAGGTTAGAGAAAAAAATAGGACTGCATGGATAATATGTTATATTTAATATGTATTAAACAATTAAAACGAAAGAATCGTATTGACACTAAAAAATACATCGAACCCTGATCGACTTTCCTAGCAAAAAATACACACGTAATTCACAACACAATTTAATTGGTATCTCCCATCACATCGCTAATCACATTTCATGTACTTTAGTCTGAGCTAATTAGATAATAACTTTTTCATCTGGCGCGGCAAACTGGCTGCACTTCAGTTGATTGTAAGAGCAATACTGTTCAGGTAGTATCGATTCGCAACCGAGAACTATCTCTCGTTATACAACTGTATCACCCTACAAAACTTAGAAAGTACTTCCTATACATTCAAGTTACATTTATTCTGAATAATATCTACATATTATAATAATAAATATACCCAACAGTCACATACATAGTCCTGGTCCCATATTAAGATCAATTAAGTCTTGTGTCGTAGGTATCAGAAACTACGAGAGACTTTTCGGTCTCACAAACAGAAGTTATAAATTAATTACAATGGAAAAGTAATACTAACTAATATATTATATAGAATATCATTGAATAGTAAAGGGGTGGCTCACAAATAAGAAATGCAAATGCTACGAAATGTCATACTAGTATTACGAAGTAACGTAATGCATATTAAATAGACTGCGCACATTATCAATACTAATATATTTCTATCGTATCCATGACATTCAAGAGTAATAGGCGAGGTCAGAAAAGGACTGTTTTCAAACAAAATAATAGTTGGATTGTCAAATGGTGGCTGAATTATTTAAACCAACAGTATGTAAAGAAGATACAAGCGATGAAATATCATGATTATTGGGCTATGTAGTATGTGTATAAAAGTAGTGATTATTATATTGATCAAGAATATTATAGGTGAAACTTATTGTGTAATAAATAAACCGTTCAACAAATATTTGTTAACTCTAGCTGCTGTAGAATAACAAATCTCAAATAGTATCTGATACTCACAACACAATTTTCCCAATATTTGTTAGTAAATATCTATTCAACGCTAAGCGTAATATTGTAAGACAAATTGTGATTGTGATATATGACTGTGATATATTTTCAAATTACTAAATATATTTTACTACGATAGTAATAGATATACACTTAACTATTAAACATCCCACATAAAATCAATCAAGTCTTGTGCCGAGTGTTACAGAAAATACGAGACTATATTATACCTACATGCACACAATATAATCTTACTACACTGGACCGCTCCGTTGAGCAAAAAATGTATGTAAATCTAAATCCAATACCTATTCATGGTATAGTACCCACTAATAGCAAGCAATGGAAATCTATAGGCGTCCCGGCACGTATTAGCAAATGCAAACAGCCCCGCGCCCGCTCCATTATACCCCTCATCATTAACGACCTTACATCCTCTGTAAAGCCATATCAACACGATCTTTCAACTTTCCGACCACCCGACCAACTTTCACGTAAAGAAGAAAGTTCAACTAAACGTTCGCGGAATTGAACGCGATTATATGACATCGGTAATAAATAGCGTGAATCAAAGAAGTTTGGTGTACGCCGCAGTTCGCGGCTGTGCAATCTGTCGGACATAATTCATTTTACTCTTAAGTTGACCATTCGATCGGTGCCAATAATTCCAACTAAGTGCGAACACAAGTTTGAAATTGGAAGGTTGGATGGCAGTGTGGAAGCTCTATAATTAGGAGACATCGCCCCTGTTTCATTACTTAGCGAGCCTGTCTTCGATGAGTTTGACTGTTGAGTAATCGATGGTATTACTTGTTTTCACACATTTCTTCCTTGAATGCTGAATATTACGTTAAGGATGAAGATTTATTTATAAGAAAAAGCGTGGAGCAATTTTCCGCGCAAGCTTAATTTATTAGGGAAGTTTGAGCTAACGTTTACGCTTTTCACATGCGTGTGACAAAGTGGACGAAGTTATTGAAATATCCCACATATATACATAAACTCACGCCTTTTTTCAAAAGAGATATCAGGAACTAATTCCTCACTCCGGAATGATAATGAATAGAAAATCCCATATAATTTTGCCCGACCCGGCGTTCGAACCTCAGCTCAGATCTCAGCTTTGCAGTCATACCGTAGTAGAACTGCGCCACAAATTCGCAGTCAAATATCTCACAGACCACAGTAAAATATAATCGCTTCATTGTCGAATTGTCCATTATATCAAAGAGACCAAAGACAGACTTGACGGTGTTTATATTAAGTGTTCATGGCTTTCAAAAAAATACTCATAGCCAAGTATAGTACATTTTTTTTCGAGAATTTGCAATCACATAACTACACATACACATGAGAAAACACAAACAAAATTAATAAAACTATTTAAGGGATTGACTGAGTCTCGACCAGCCTACTAATATAAATACGTTTCCACAGCTTATCGAGTCTTGTACGAAATAGACTTCGCTAATATCAGTTGCTTGTTTTTCAAGAAACTTTTTCGATCAAACTAGTTTATTACCAATGCTAACAAAGTCGAAACTGTCTAACTAAAGTAATATATTCTATCCAGCTGAATACGTAGTTAAAATGTATTCAATATTCAAAGATCGAGGATTGAGATATTATGCATTTTAGTTTTGCGTAAGATTTCTCAAGTAATGAAAATATTCTAATTTGATCAAGCACTGAACTGAATACTTAAAAAGAAGGTAGGCCTTCGTTTTCACGGAATAAATTGTAACCTACACAAAAAGTAAATCCGGTTACAGAAATCAGTTTATTAAAATCAGGGATGGTATTTTTTATATTTTTTACCCTAGAAATCCGAGTGTGTGTACATCAATCAAACAGGATTTGTGACACACTGTGACGTCCCCACTGTGCGAAAAAATTCCCATATGTACAAACGAACAAAAACAGGCACAAATTGCAGTACCAAAAAACGAACGAAGGTTTTTGTTCAGATTTCTAAAGACGATTTTACAAAGAGGGAATTAAATAATAATTGTTACAAAGAATAACAACAAAAACCAGTGAACAAAAATTCCCGCAATGTTTCTTTGTCTCCATCTTCGGTATAAGGATTTACATTGGATTAATTCGATACGGGTTTTATGAAACTGTTCCATGTTTACTCAACTTTTCTGCACTATTAATGCATCCAAATATTCAATTTATGACATTATATTTAGTGAAAACATGATAATTAAATAAATATAAATATAGGTAGGGGTACTTGGATGTATAATACCAATCAATGAATTTTTAAAATTTCAATTAAACTAACATCATAGTTGTAAACACCATTCAAAGAGCTTAACTCCGTTCTTTCCCATAATAATAAAAGTATTTTAACTTTCATCATTTGTAAAATATAACAATCTCCAGGAAGAATCAAGCTAAATAACAGCTACTTTTACGTCTATCATCTTGAGTGTGTAATGACTCAAATTGTTTCCCCGGCATCAAGTGATCAATTCACCATTATGTTTGTTTTGAGGATGAATTCCAAGTCCCTAGGCGGTTTATCCTAAACTCGAAAGTTTAACTTTGTAAGTTAACCACAATACCGCCGTCACTCCAACTGCAAACAAATTATTACTGAAGGCGTATGTGAAGCGGAATGGAGCGGTGGCTTGGCAACGCCTAAAATAATAGAGTTGAGATCCGAAGCAAGTACATGTATAATTTTGAATCTTGTAAACAACTAATCCCTTGACTTTTGAATTTAATATTTAACTCATTTATAAACTTATTAACATGAATTTTAGTAATTGAAAATAGTATACTCATAATCTACAACCTACAGTACTGTTGTTTATTGTAAAAGTGGCTACGTAAATGTCCTCAATAATTGAGACATTGAGACATTGTGTCCTGACGCACAGTTAAACGACGAGCAAATTAAACATCAGTGTCCTTTTAACCATCTTTCACTAACACCTTATTTTGGACGTGAGTACTTATGAGACAGTTACCCCCACAGACTACCTAATATTTTTTAATAAAAGTCTGACTGAACAAATTAGTTGATAATGTAATGGTATTTATATATGTATGTAATAGAACATAAAACAATTATTATCTTGCTATTATAAGATTTTTAGAAGAATCATTATATTGTATTTGCTTGATTTAAAATAAAAACATTGAAAGTATGCAATGCATGGTGAATTCTCGGCTAGCGACCATGCTCATGCATTGCAAATTCGTTTGACGACTGTCAAATGCAAAATAAAATTATCTTTTAATAACACGTTCCTAAACTCCGACTTGACTTGCTATTTATATAACAGCTTGCCACTTTATCAAAAGAACTTGACATGAAGAATTTTAAATTTCACGCAAGGTTTGTTACAGATTTTTGTGAGTATACTGGCGGTAGATTTCTAATGTGTAAGAGGCCGCTCGGGTAGGTACCACTGAAGTGAAAATGTACTGTTATGTTCCGATTTGGAGGACATTGTAACCAGAGTAACTGGATACATTGAGACATAACATCTTATATCTCAGGATGGCGAGCGTAGTAGAGTGCCAAACAGTACCTTGTATTTAAGGTTGTTGTTCTTTTTTGCTACTGTCCTTGAGCGGTCGGCGCCATTCATTGAAAAAAATGTATAATTTATATAGACGACCGAAGATAGACAAAGTCACTGGAATCAGCCGGTCTCCAACAGGTCGCTGTAGACATCTTTGAACAAGGATTTCTGAGGCTGAATATGATTATTACATCGCGTACAAGTTTCAATATCATCCACAACAGTGAACGTGTACCATAGCACTACTAATAAGCATTCCTTTGAAAGGTATTTAATAATAAACAACAGAATGCCATCAAACACGAAGGTGGTATTTGCAAAACGCCAATAATTTCGCAATATATCCCGGGAACACATGAATGCATGCGACCTCGATTTAAAAGGACAGTCACATAAGCTCACGGTACTGCTTATTTCAATTTCATATTCGTATTGAATATCATGCATCCGAGAGGTGGCAATCAACTTTTGCTACAGCTCAGTTTGATATCAAAAACATATATAGAGTTTTCTACAAGGCTACCTGATTATATTGTCAGACCTTCGATGCTCCATAATAGAGGAAAAATAAAGACCCCTCGTAACCGAAGAGCGTGTATGAAGAGATTAATGACAGTAATTGATGAGGCGAAAGAGGTGTTTGCGGATCATCCTCCTTTGGACTCTTAATTCTCTGCCTATCCCAATATGATAAATATTATATGAATATATTTAGCCATGGCGAAAACGAATCCGTTGTTTCGTAATCCGTAGAAAACCACCGTATGATGAAATCCCTGTGCCCCAATCAGTCATAATTTATTTTCATTTCAATTTTCTATTGTGTCACAATTTACCTGCTGCAAAACAGTAATAAGATTACATAATAATACATACATACATAAACTCACGCTTATATCCCAGAAGGGCAGAGGGTAGGCAGAGGTGCTAGGAGACCCACATTTCGCCTTGTATGTTCCGTCCCAAAATGTGATAGGTGGCGAGCCTATCGCCATATCGGGCACAAATTCCTGACTCTAGGCTGATAATGACGGAAAAATACAATATCACTTTGCCCAACCCGAGATTCGAAGCTTTGTAACCATACCGTAGTACAACTACGCCACCGAGGCATTACATAATAAAGTATTATATATAAGTGATAAGCACAGTTTCTCTTACATAAATTATGGAATGTTTTTTGTTCGGATTAAACAAGCACTCTCCCGGTCGTGTAGATTATTAGTGTTAATCTTTTAATCGCGTCGTCAGAACGGCGACTGGGACTGAAGGAATTAAAAATACAAATAGGCTTAACATAGATTTGTTTGTTTTGTTTTATAGACTATTTTTACACATCTTTGCTGGCTCAGTAATAAAATCATAACACAAATGGTGGAACAAATCTTGTATTGTTTTCTCCAAAGCCTTTTCGGTCGAGTCCTTTTTATCGGAATGGAATACTCGTATATGCTCGCAATAAGATAGAATATACCTTCATCATACCATGGAACGAATGAAAATAGATTAAATGTAACAAGTGAAGAATTAAATGTGACACTTGTTTCCTCTACAATTATTTGAGCATAATTAGTCATTTGAGCAGCTTTACTAATTTATTTTTATCTTTTTCTCAGATTATTTATAAACTGTGAAAAACAATCTCTTCAGTACGATACATTTCTATTTCTGCTCGAGTTAATTTCAGATATCTTTTTGATCTTAATGCAATTCCAAGAGCACGCACAGGTCGCTTTGTCACGTTGTAATTAATTTCGAGACGTGTCAGCATCAGACTAATTGCCAGTCCGATTGAAAATTACATCTACATTAGAAACTAATTACGATATATTGCACGTGCTCAATAAACTGTACAGACGTGATAGTAATTACATACGAATAATATTAAATAGAAATTTATTACACCATTCCCATATTATTAGTTCATTTTTGCTGGAGAAGAGATTCGCAACTGAATATAGATCTTTATATTTTGCTGAATTGAATGTTAGATTCTTCGCGACCTTTACACCTACCTCAGGTCATCTACTCATCCAATAAATCGCCCTTTGTCACTCCTTCGAAATCCGAAAATACTTTTGCAATTTTTTTCTGTCACGCTCATGAATCTTTGTATTTCTTGCGTAAACTATTCAACTTTATTAGTGTAAATTATTTGATGTTATAGTGAACATGTTTTAAAACAACTCTCCGCTAATTTGATAGGAGTGGATTTAACACATCATTAATATCAATTATCTGATGTTATATCGAACATATTATAAAACAACTCTCCGCTAATTTGATAGAAGTGGATTTAACGCATCCAAATTAATCACTATACAGTATATATTCGATTCGGTTTTGTTTTTTATTTAAGCACACGAAAAACTCAGGAATGTCGTAGTCTATTTATATATTTCAGCTATAAAATAAAATATATTCTAGTTACCTTTATTTAACTCTTTGATATGATGTGTCAATAAGCATTGGTCATATTTTACTACAATTATTCAATCAGGGTTAAAAATAAACAAAATTTTATACAATATCGATGCGACTAATTGATTAAATTTTGATTCTCCAATACCACAATTCAATTGTAATTACGTTTAATTGGCCTATGTATATTCGACCGACAATTTACATTAGGTCATACATGATGGACTCTGGCCAATCTCTGAACTACATTATATTTTTTGACATATGGAAAATAAATTCATTAGACATTTTCACGCATTACAAAAAAACTTTTGAAACGATCGATTTACAAAAGGCTAGTCCCTCCATCAATCTTTTTTGGAAGCGTATCTTAATAGCCACTTTGAATGAGATTTAGAGGTGGCATTAAAACACTTTCCATGCTATTTACTTCCCTTTATTTTATTATCTCACTAGGGTCGTTGAAATATATTCAATTTTATTTCGCCTTTGTTATGGATTACATACAAAACCTTAGTAACTTTTTTAGAAATTATATTCATTTATCGTTTTGAGTATATCATTTACAGTATAAAACAATTTGCTTATACGCCGATGACTTATTTTGACCCTTATGTCAATCGTCGCGGGTATTATAGCATTGCTAAAATTAATTGTGGTAAAAAACATAAAGCGGATCCCCGGAGGTTTAAAATAATTCTCGGGATAAAGACTACCAGACGATAAAGTTGACAATTGATAAATTTTAATCGAATAATACAATTAATTTACCTACTCTTGTTCTATACCAATTCGAATTTTTGAAAAAAATGTATTTTAAATGAGATTTTTGAAACGCAATAGAATTGTAAATAACGTTAAAATAATATATGAATTTAATAAGCACAATAATTACTATAAGGCCCTACTTACACTATTACAAATAATAGCATACGATTTTGAATTTAAAATATGTATTATCAACTAACATTGCACAATACTATGAGACAAAAACAACTAAATTTATATAGTTTGGAGCTGAAAAGAACTTGAAAAGTTGCGAAGAAAGGAATAAATGTAAGTATACTGAAATGTACTAGGTAACACCCTTAAAAATCGATTTTGGTAAAATATATTTTTCAACATTACATGATTACTGACGTACAACTATTCAACTTCCGAATCGATTTCGATTGAAAGCTTTTTATTCTATGGGAATATATGAGCTAACAATTAAAACTACTATATCTAGAAGATAAAAGAAGAATATCTCGTAGGACCCAAAGAATGGAAATGAAAACATTACTTTGTAGTAGTACTTACTTGTACGTACTAGAACAATGATCTGTTTCTGAGGAATCCAATCCAATAATCCATCAACTTACCAAGTTTTTTTTTTCACATAACTTTTTGTCAACTTCAATTGTTTTTTTAGGAACATTAGGTTTTATTATTTACAAGGCCTGGTGACTGTAATGCACACGACGGACAGCTTAGCAATTCTCTTCCTTACTTTTGTAGGTTTCCAGTTTTATAGCAAAAAAATATTAGACATTTCATCGTACTTAGGTACTATCACCAAAGTCGAGTATGAGTCACCGCTATTGAACTTAGTAGCCTAATTTACATGCAGTGCAACTAACAAGTGAGTTTATGTATTTACAGTAGTATTGGATATTCAGATAGTTCTAATCATGAATGTGCAGCTGTGCAAACGGCCAACAATATTTCGCCATGCTCATTCAATATTCCTGTCGTATAATTTCTCATCCATCTACCTCAAATCGCACACATTTCGAGATCGCATAATTTGTAACCAAAACACCGATTTTGCACAGACTCTCAGTACCAAACTCGCATGCAACAATCATCGCAATAATTTCAAAACATAAAATCGGTTGGATGCACAATTAGAGGGTTTGCCAAAAATAGTTCCACATTTTATTTCTGCAAACACATAAATAACTATAAATATATTTTGATGACACCGCGCCGACTTCCAAACGTTTGTTTAGTGCGCGTGTGCCTCATAAAACTGTAGTAAAGGCCTCAACACTATTCACAAATGTTCGCAAAACGGCCTTCTCGCACTTTGTGCTTGTTTAGGTATTTTCCACTGAACCAAAGGCGGCGTAAATGAAAATTGAGTTGTTAGTTTAACACTGTGTGAAATATTACTCTTGGCGAAACAATTCCATAATATTATTTACTGTTTAACTGATTTTCTGTATGAATCACTATTCATAATTAAAACTTATTCAAATTAATATTGTTGTTCGTTATACAGGGTATATCAAGACTGCTACCGAAAACGAAGCCGGGTGGTAGTTTAAGCGACTTCAGACACAATGCAACAGAAAAAGTTGCAAAAAAAGCGACAAAATTTTTTTTGTTATTTTTTTCCTATGGCCATATTTGGGTGGTAAATACATTTTTTCCTAAAATAATAGTATATACCCTTTTATTTATAAATACTCTAAGGTATAAAAGAGTTTAAATTATTAATTAAGCAAAAACTATGGATTTGCTACCCAAAAATAAAGATATTTAAAAAATCATAAAAAAAAATTGTCGCGTTTCTAGGCGAAATTTTTAATTGCATTGTGTTTGTAGCCACTAAGACTACCACCCGGCTTCGTTTTCGGTAGCAGTCTTGAGATACCCGGTATTTTGTGCTTTTTGTATTTTCTATTATTTCATGTTGTATTCAATCTTGATAAGTGATGAAATATCGAATACTGAACTTTATTTAATTTAACTTTTTGTTTAGTTTTAGTTTTTAAGTTTTATTGCTAAGTAAATTTTATTGTATGTATTCATGATTCTAATTAAATGGATCTGTTTAGACATAGAACCCAAACAAATCAAGAAGACGCATGTTGTTTGGCAGCCGTCGGCACTTTACAGTTTACACATCTTAATGGAGCGGATAATATTTCAGCAGCGATACCACAAAGCTTTTAGTGCGATTGTGTACACAACGTTCCCGGTAAATTAACCCTTCGGCGATTTTCTGCCTGTCAACTACAGAGGAATATAAAATGAAAAATTAATGTGATGAAAATATGACATGTTCAAAATTCGCCATAATAGTGACCTAATATTTCAAGTGAATTTAAAATACTTTAAATTTTAGAATATATTAACGGACCTACTTTCCAACTAACTGTATGTATTTTACAAAAATGAAGTTGGTTGTGCGAAAAAAAATCAAGTTATTACCAATCAAACAAACAGAGCTTACTTCAGTCAAATAAATCGTGAAAGTATCACTTCATTTACGTCAGCGTCAATTCGATCGCTACCGAGCTAGCATAGAACATAAATAGTACACATTTAACACATTATATTAGCAAATAGCAACATTCATTTCATTCAACACATAAATAAGACGAAATGCATTAACTTAATGACTATTTAGGGCACTTCTATAAATAAATAAGCCGATTCTGTGCAGAGGCCGATCTGCTCGCTCTGTCGCCTTCACGTTAGACTTGAATGTTGAGAGTTGCGAAGTTGCTTGGTGCAAATTTAACCGTGTATACGGTACAGTAGCCACGAGTTCGTGTCAGCTACTTCCACGTGTTATTAATATTGCGTCTGGAACATTCTCGTATGATATTGTGATGTTTATAGTACGTAGGAAACAAGCTTTGTCGACTTCCGTTTAAGGCTTTGGAGCGAACTACGTTGCTGTTTCTGGGAAATTGTTGATATTAAGCGTTGTAGTATTATTAGTAGTAAATATCAATTATATACTAATGTAGGGACGGTTTTGTGTGTGAGCAAAAAGCTTGCGAGTGTCGCCGGGCAGTTACTGCGCGCTGCCCGGCACGTGTGAACGTTGTTAGTATTTGGGGATAATCCGGGCAATAAATCTAAGTAAATTCCAATAAAAGTTTTATTTACCGGCAGAAACTCCCAGTACAACATACTTAAGAACACTAATTCTAAACTATTATTATAAAGAGGAAAGATTTGATTGTTTGCATGGAATAGGCTCTGAAACTACTGTACCGATTTGAAATATTCTTTCACCATTAGAATCCTACATTATCTCTGATGAGAGGCTACGTAATATTCTCAAAAACAGTGCATTCACCCAGGCGGAGCTACTAGTAGTTCTTCTTCTACCTGGCGTTATCCCGGTCGGTGCCAGGGTCCGCCTTTTGGCTAATACCCCACTAGTAGTTCATAAACATAAATATAAAAAATATTACGTCTATCTACATTGCGCCGAGCTGTTCTTATACTAGAAAACCTCAGCCAGGCCCTTCCATAAATCACTTTTTTCCCTTTTAAATCTAATTGCTACTCGACGTACCATAAAACTTTTAAGGTGTCCAAGTTCTACCACTCGCGGGAAAGTTTATTGACGTGTCAAACCAAACTCATATCTAAAAGCCTTCAAAAGTTCTTTCGAGAATTTAAGTGCTAGAATACAACTTGAAAATCCTAAAAATATAATTTCAAGCAATTTTACTTAACCTATAATTCAATTAATAAAATAATAACCGTAACTCTTGTAAAAAAAAACAACAGTTCGTGTAAAAATAATTAGGAAATTGTGCGCTAGCTTTTGTAGATCTGAAAATTGTCGGCGCTAGATATTGATAATTTATATTACTGTAGTAAAAATAAATGAAATCCAGCAAACTAACACTTTTTAAATGATTATTTATTAAATACTTACCATTTCTACTAGGTTTCAAGAATATTATCAAAGTGATTTTTACTTAGCTGAAACGCAGATACTTTTACGGGTACTGTTGCAAACTAAAGTTAAGAAATTATTTCATTTTTGTAGACGTATAGGCTCAGACAATTGCATTCCAACAGTAGCACATACTTATGGGATGAATATGATTACAATTTCCTATGGGTGAAACTTATATAGAAAAAACTTACTACTTAGCTAAACAATGTTAGAGCCGACACTTATAAATTTCTTGACATTAACTAAAAGCGCACAACACAACAAAGCCGCCACGCCGCACGGTGGGCTGAAAATCGCGTTTCATAGACATTCAATTTTTTTTTTCAATTTGACGGGTTTTTTAATTGGAATCTATTAAATGCTTGTTCATGATACCTTTTAAGTATGAAGACATAAATCACAGGAAAAGGTACACTTTCGATTTTTTTTCAAAAATGTTGTATGGAGAAAACCATAAAATGAGCTATATCTCGGCTGGCACAGGAATGGCCGTTATTCCGTTATTCCTCTCGCATGATTTTTGCTCTATTTTTTTCAATTTTTTGATGTATCACACCACAGGGGGCAAAGCGCGGCTTTTGAGAAAAAAAATCATAAAAAAAAATATTATTTCCGTTGCCTTCAATCTTGGTTGGCAAATTTGAACCACATGTCTCTAAAAATAATAAATAGCGGTCACAAAACAACTTTATTGCTGGTTAACCCTCCCAATTTCACAATAATAAATAATACGCGGCTTATATCAAAGAATTTTTTTTTTACCTGACTTGTTTATGACTCACAAATCGGTCTTGGATACTCGAACTTTTCCAAACAATGGATAAATTTTCACCTGCAAGTACGTACCTATTGTTTTGTTCCTAATTCACTTATTTAAGACCCAATAAATAAAAAAAGGAACTTTTCTCATTGTTATCTACTAACAAAATTCGCGAATGGTGCTCTCTAAATCTTCGAAAATCCTTATTACGAGCCTCTGATGCTTCTTCTGATAAACTACCAATTGGTACTATTGCGTTATTGGCAATGATATCCGAACCATGTACCAATAACTTATGGACAGTAGAAGGCATGTAGTACCAACTGTAGAATTCTACATACCGTTTTGCTGTATCCATGGAATACTCTTTGAATTTCTGCGTATTGATATACTCTTCACATGTAATGGCTTGTAAAAGAACAGCGAATCTATGGATCAATTCTTCGTCCAGACCTGTGATATTTGCGATTTTTCTCGGGTTTTCAACGAACTTCCTGGCTGTATTTCCATCATTCGTAGTTCCAGATCCTTGTTTTACTACATCTATCAATAAGTTAAGCTTTTCTTTAAATCCATCTTGTATTTGTTTTTTCCGCGACTCAAGTGCCAATTTTTCCTCTCCTTTCACGGCCCATTTCTTCAGGTCTTGCCTGTATGCAATGTGCAAAAGACATTCCATGCATTTAATGCGGGCGTGTAAAGGAGACAATCCGAATTTCAAAAGGTGTTCAGAGACGGGCCTTTTTATAACTTCATTTAAATTATTCATATCTGACGGCTTTGCTAAGTACAGATAGCACGTAGCACTAGATCGGGCATCAGTAATGTAAGTACAAACTTTGCCATCTATCATAGTCATCATTAATTTATGACAAATTTTATTTCGTTACAGTCTGTAGTTGTTAGCAAATTGATCTGGTCTTCAATTTCCTTCAAATGTTCAGTAACCACAAGTTTATTTTCTTTAACAAAACTAAACTGCACTGGACGACAAAAATGTGCTGAACAGGGCTTTGGATTTTGCCATACGACTTCGTTACCATCGGTCAGCTTTAACGGAACTAACGAGGTCATGAAAACACTGGAATCATTATATTCGTCTTCTATTTTCTGTTTATACCTGCTCTGGTTCGATGCACCATCAAAACCCCACTTGGACATTAAAATAAGTTATTTTCTATCGCCACATACAGGTACATTTTTCAAAATCCTTTTAACTGTTAAATCTAGAAGAGCCTGAAGGGAAATTTTGGCTGTTGTAACTGTAATTGTCTCCTTGTCAGGATAACACTGAGATTTAGCTTGCTGAATCTTATAGTATGATGGGTACAATTCCATCGCACCTTCCCGAATTGCTGTTTCCCTTAAGGTTATATATTGCCACTTAGACAACTTTAATGATAAATATAGACCAAGTGCTTTCTCCGGTGTAAAAACAGGCTTGGGGCATGATTTTTTGGTAATTGCGTTAAACTTATCAGCAGCTTCTGGATGTTTTATCATATACTCAATAGCAGCAGCTATACTGTCGAAACCGTCTTGTCTCATTTTTCGCACAGTAGCGTATGCAAGTTCACTGGACTCACATTCTATTTGACTTTCAGTCCTTCTCTTCTTTTGCTTCATTTCTAAATCTTGAAATAGTTTTCGTGGCAAACGCTTCTTACTTGTGTGTGGTGCACCGGACGAAGATGTGGAAGGGACTGGACTTTCGAGGGTGATATGAGATTCGGATGTCCCAACATCTGATGCCTTCGGTTCTGCAATGCAACTTGGCCAATCGATATCACACTGAAGCCAGTCCTCATAATCTTTCAAAAAATCTTCTAATTTTCGATGAGATCGCTTCCATTTTTTCACAAGGGTATGAGTAATTCTTCTACAGTATAATTTCAACGTAAGACTGTCTTCATCTGAAAGATTTAAATTCAAACATGAAACGACATTGTTATATAATGAAAGGAAGTCACTGTACTTACCCGTGTTTTTCAAAATCATAAACAAGTCTAAGTAAGTTGCTAACCTTTCCATTTCCGTGTTTATAATCAATCATCAATCAATGTTTACACAAGCACAAATCGAGGTAAACTGAAAAATTACAGCAAACAAATGTCTATTTATACTTCTTAAATAAATAACAAAATCATTAGGCACCTGTGCCATTATAATGACCCATCATAATTACGCAGCTGCCTTTTTTTATTTATTGAGTCTTAAATAAGTGAATTAGGAACAAAACAATAGGTAAGTACTTGCAGGTGAAAATTTATCCATTGTTTGGAAAAATTCGAGTATCCAAGACCGATTTGTGTGTTATAAACAAGTCAGGTAAAAAAAAATCTTTGATATAAGCCGCGTATTATTTATTATTGTGAAATTGGGAGGGTTAACCAGCAATAAAGTTGTTTTGTGACCGCTATTTATTATTTTTAGAGACATGTGGTTCAAATTTGCCAACCAAGATTGAAGTCAACGGAAATATATATATTTTTTTAATATGATTTTTTTTCTCAAAAGCCGCGCTTTGCCCCCTGTGGTGTGATACATCAAAAAATTGCAAAAAAATAGAGCAAAAATCATGCGAGAGGAAATAACGGCCATTCCTGTGCCAGCCGAGATATAACTTATTTTATGGTTTTCTCCATACAAAATTTTTGAAAAAATATCGAAAATGTACCTTTTCCTGTGATTTATGTCTTCATACTTAAAAGATATCATGAACAAGCATGTTTTAATAGATTCCAATTAAAAAACCCGTCAAATTGGAAAAAAAATTTGAATGTCTATGAAACGCGATTTTCAGCCCACCGTGCGCCGGCCCGGCGACATAGCACGCCGGCTTAACCCGGTGGGCTAAAACTTGGGGCGCTTGTCACCGACATGATTTTCGACAACGTAAGCGCTCTGCTTGTCATAACGCCAACAATTTCATTAATATGTTCCTAATTATGCGGACCCGCTGACATATCGCCGACAAAGTTTTTTCGATCTGCAATGAGTGAAGCCTCAGGCTTTGGCGTGTAGTGCGATTAATCATCTTAGTCAAAGCCTATAGACCCCTGAAGGAATCCTATTAACTTAATGAACAAACCGTCTCTAGTCTTTGATCAAGTCGTTTTACTTGGGTATATTATACGGTGCGACTAAGAAAATAAATAAATAACACAAAATCGCACAAGTTTGAAACATAACTCGCATTATTTACTTTGTAACAATTATAATTACTGTGATGGGGATACTTTTTCTAATAGGTTTTTATTTTTGGTACGTTTACAACGAATTGGAAACAATGAAACATAACTAAACAAATAATATTTGCACGTCACGTAGATGTAAAGATTATTTCACTAATTGGATTATTTATTATACTTTATAACTAGTATTTATTTAGTAAATCATTTTAACGTAATAATATTAAAACGACTAGTACAAAGTGTACGACATACACTCTGGGAACTGGAACAAGATAAATGTGTACCATGCGTTAATCCGACATACGTGTCGCCCGGGGCGCGCGGCACAATTCAATCATATCGGAACATCGGCTTTATTAGTTTATACCTAGTGCCCTAGTACCTACGTGTACAACTAATGCTGCAGGATTAGTCCTCGGATTTATTATAATGATTACAATATAATTCAAAAGAGCAACGCTAGAGTTTCTTGCCCGTTCTTCTCTGGCGAAACAGCCTTGTGAACCGGGTGGTAGTGGAAAAAAAAAGTGACTGAATCTAAACAGTGTATGACATTTTATGGATTCAATAAATATTTTCATTTCAATTCATTTCATTTTAATATAAGACTTATTGTTTATTCTGTGTATACTTATATTGATTGTTGAAGAGTCTAAAGAGGCTGATAATAAATAGATACAGTGCCTCTCCACAGGTAATTCCTCGGAAAAGACGGTTGTCTCCTGCTGGTCTGCAAAATAATGCAATTCTGAAAAGACCCCGAAACGTGAATATTACCAAATAAAAACATTTTACCAACAGCTTGTTTAAATATGAATTCTGAATAAAGGCCTTTACTACATGTTCAAAATGTTGAATTTGCTTTAACAAGCTGGGCTAAAACAGGCTGACAGGCTTAACTCAATAGTTCCTAACGTTAAAAAATAAATATACATCCTCATGAGATTTATTTAAAAAGCGTAACAATAATACGAAGTTCTAACGAATAAAATGTTGTGTCTGTCGGTTTTAAGATTTTCTCGTAAGCCAATATTGAAATTGAGCACAATTGTTAACCTTGTTGGCACATATTAAATAAAGTTTGAAACCACAGATCACAAATTAGTTAGAATTAAATTGTAACAAATTCAAAAAGGCCCTTATAACTGATCGTGATTTATTTCAATCGTGTATTCAAATTAACTTTTCTGTGAAAAGATATATTTCAATAGAACATTCGTTCTGTTTTTTATTGCAGTGTTTTAAAAGGATGGAAATGTTATAATGGACATAATATAAAACTGATTCCTTTCAATGTTCCCAATCGAGCTCCTTTAACTTAATATAAATAGCAATCTACTGGCCCTATTACTGGAACTACTTTACTAGACACATTATGGTCCTTATTAATAAACTCGGACCAGCGAGGGATTAAACTTTAGCCCAAAACTTTAAAATTGACTAAATTATTTTAACCATTTTTTTTACTTTTAAAATCAGTGGATTGCCATAACAAGATTATTGTGTTAGGCTGAAGAACATAGATTTTTATTAATATAGTCATTACTGTCTAGCTATTCATAATAATAAAGTGAATTCTCTAGCCCAAGGCCTAAAGTTAATCCTTCGCTCATCCGGGTTTATTAATAAGGCCCTATAACTTATAAATTTATTTAAAGTTACTTCGTTATAGTAGAATACTTTACAAGTTTATGTAATTGTATCACTCCATACACGTTCCACTTATTTATTGTATCTTCCTCGATAAATGGATTATCAAACACTAAAATGTTATGCTTAGAGCTTTCAAGAAAACAAATAATTTAATCAAATCTATTCAGATAATTTAACATCATCACTTTAACATTATGAAGTTTTCCATGGTAGAGAATAATAAAGTTACACTCTCGTTGATATATCATCAAATTCAAAAATCTATCCGTCAAATATAAGACATGCCACATAATATCTCCATTTCTATCCTTTCATTGTAATTCTCTCTATCAAAGCAACTGGGATACCAAACTTAGTTTTTCACAATAGGCTAAGTATGTAAAAGCAATTTTATTTGAAGTATGTGCGAGCGCAAAACGCGAAAACACAGCATAAATTCTCAATGGGCAGGAATTCAAAGGGGCTTTATGTTAATTGTAATAGTGTTTGCAGTTTGCACCAAGAAGCGTTTGCACCGACGCGACGACGCGACGCGACGCCGCGCTGCTGACGGTACTGTTAACTTCGACGAAGCAGTAAACCTTTTGTTCTCTCAGATATGCGAGCTTGCACTTATTTGTACTTAATTAATGTTCGCTTTAATTAAACCAGAAAATAATGTACCTTTATATTCCATGTTGCGTATTAATTGGGGCAAAAGGATTTTCCGAAATGATTTCATTCCGATTGGCTTGTTGCCAGAATTCACGCAAGGTTTCTTGCATGGCTTAACGACTGATGAATGCATTTGACAACAGGGAACGATACGATTGATATTCTGACAATAATAAATTGGCCTATATTGCCACTAAACATGAATATGTAGTACGTATCAAAATACAGTTTCACTTTTAGATAAAACTGGAAAACGTTTTCTTAAACAATTTGTTTAAATAAATTCCCAATCCAATCTGCGCAATTATAGTGAATTATACTGAACTACTCGTATTAAATCGACTGTCCATCTGTTTGTACTTCCTACAGTCAAAGTAAATCAAGTCCACAAATCACTCGGGAAAAAAATATGTTTTATTATTTCTTTCCTGTGTTATTAAAAGGAATTATTTTTAATTAATATAGCACTCGATACCTACTTCATTTTCCAAATAATTTGTACTATGCAGGTTCGGCAAATAAATTTAAATTGTACATTATACGTACAATTTTTCCAGCAAATTTATTCCGAAATAAAGAATAACATTGCACAAAGCTTTACCACGAACACGTTCGTCCGTTATCCGTCTCAAACACAGATGCGGTAGATGGTTGAAGAAACATTATATTAAAACATAAATAACAGACAGTCAACGCGAATTTACGAAATTCCACAAATATTAGGCCATGTTTATTTTTGTATATATGTATAGTTATTAAATAAAATTAAACGCAAGCTGTTCATGGAAGGTTGCTGTGCAAATTCTTAATAGAACATTTGATTATCGGCTACAAGAAAATTATGATGAAATTTGTATATTTCTAAATAAGTGCTACGTGCTTATTCATAGTAGAATTTTGTTTCCAAGAAAACTTCAAGCAGAACGTTGTTTAATAATACTCTTCATTTTCTAGTTTAAGAGTCTATTAGCAAGAGTACGGTCTAAGGCGAAGACATAATAAATTTCATAAAAGTAAATTACATTTTGTAACGCAAAATTATTTTATACAAATGAATTGCTCAAACCAGTCACTGTATAATTTAGATGCTGAAAAATATTTAAATATAATAATATTATGTACTGTTTATTATATCAGAACTGAAAGAATACACTTTGGAATGAAATATATATTTTTCATCTTTGATTGAATTTTGCAATAACAATTTTATGGGTTAGTTTTAAAAAGCAACTGCAAGAGAGAACTGGAAACTGTCATCCGCAAGTCTTTCATATATCATTTCAACGAATTTTTTGAGCTATTGGTGTTTACTTTTGAATCGGCACTTTTGCACTTTATGAAATACTAGATTGCCGCTATAGCTTTTCATATCGAAGACAAACCAGGAAATATATTTGTTTCGTATTCGCTATAAAATGTAATATAAAACTATATTTTATTTTCGATTAGTAGCTTCTAATCGAAAATAAAATATAGTTTTATATTACACATGTGGACCTAAAACGTTCTACTCGCAATCTTAAAAACCCATAGATAACATTATAACAATACATCTGCCATTGTCATTTCTCTATTACAACCAATAATGGCAATAATACATACATACATCATGCGGGGTTTAACACAACAACTCACACAAGCTATAGCCGCTTAATTACGTGGCATATAAGAATTTATGTTGCCCTAGAGCCAAACTTGCGGAGATTGCCAAATTCGAAAGTTAGTGTTTGGCATTCAAAGAGTCTACTTGGCGGCCAAAATGGTTGCCACTACCATTAGCCCTTAGATCATAACTCATTCGGGCGGAACTGTTGTATTACGATAAAACTATGTCTGCCAAGCCTAACAAATTTTGTGTAGCGAAATAAGGAATTCATGGCCGGAATGAATATAAAGCGACGTAATATACAATAAACTAACTTGACAGGAGACTGGTAAAAGGAAAATTGTTCTTGGATATACTACTTATATTTTCTTGGAATATAGTGCATAATATATTATATCTAGGAAAGTGTCATTCTAAAACATTGCTAAAACCAATTCTACTGCCACTAAATATCAGGGAATTGGGACCAAAATCCAAGATGCAGGCTCAATGAAGCTTTACGACAGTATAGCAGACTCGTGAATAATCAAGCTCGAATTTAAGGATTACATAGAGTTCGTGGGATACTACTATTCTATTCTATTATAACATACATACATATATAAATTCTCACCTTTTGCCTTTGTTCGCGGGCATATACGCGAGCATTAACCCGGCTCCAGGGACTGCAGGGCTCCTTTCCCTGTTTTCCACTGGAGTAAATCCTGTTCGGCGCGTCCTTGTCGCGGGGGTGGGCACTCTGCGCCTCAGTAGGCCGAGGTGTACGAGTAGCGAAGTTCGAATAGGGACCTAGATCTGCGGGGTATAACGCGGACCCCTTGCCCAGGGTTACGGGTGAAGACCACAACGGCGACAGCGGCGGAGAAGGTGGACTTCGGTACGGCGCTTGTTCTGGCGGAAGTGGCACCGGATTCGGAGTACCGTAGGCGACGATTAGGCACACCTAAGGAAGTCGGCAACTCCTGCAGCCAACCCGCCTCCACACGTAGCGACTTGTCGCTCCTGTGGGTCCAGTCGGTAAGGCCGAGAGGAAACCATGGATGCTGGGCAAGTTCATGGCTTCAAATTTGCGTCCCAGGCGATGCAGTGCTTGTGGAGAGGACACTCCGCCTGTGCCTGCATGGGTACAGACAACAACACGGGGAGCCGCAGTTACCGGTGATAAGTCTCGCGCTAATGGACGTGTGCGCAGGCGCCAGGGGTGGCCCCTGTCGGTGGGATAGCTCATCGCGGCTAATTGACTAGTTAACGCCCGCCTTAAGCTGGGCAGCCCTCAGCCAATAAGGTACTAGTCCGTCCTCCATCTTGCGCTCCTATGGGTGTGTGGAGCAGTAGGCATGTCAATGACTATCACAAGATGGGAATATAATGCACCTAACAACAACATCAAGACAAAAATAGACACAAGTCAAAGGAAACCAAGACTTAAGGGTAGGAGTGCGGTGTTGCGCTTCGCCACCTGGAATGTGCGCACCATGTTACCAGAGTACGGAAACTTGGCAAACGATGGCCCTGCAATAAGGAAAACTGCCATAATTGACAGAGAGCTGCTGCGTCTCCGTATCGACATTGCTGCATTACAGGAGACTCGCCTCCAGGAACAGGGTAGCATACGTGAGAGCAATTACACGTTTTTCTGGAAAGGAAAGGATGCGGGAGAAAGGCGTGACCATGGAGTTGGTTTCGCAGTGCACAATAATTTAGTTAATTGTATTGACCAACCGATAGCTATATCTGAGCGGCTAATGTATCTTCATCTTATGTCAACCTCTGGTCCCGTTACACTAATCTCTGCATACTGTTAGGTTCACAGTACAAATCACCACACACTTTTATTGAATCTTCTTTAATTGATTACCTTTACGCTTTATGTTTACACCTTTTTGCACATTAATGTCTCCGTTACCAACGATCTAGTCCGACTGCCTCTTTTTTCTCTTGACACTCCTTTTATAACTAATTTAGTGGAGGGGTAAACTTTTAACCGGACATGATCGTTAATATATACAATTTACAATTACTTAGTTATTTGTATGAATTAATGCTAAAGAAAATTACAGAATAAGTAAACAAGAACGAATATAATATTTAAACCAATGCTAATATTTAATAATCCAAACGGAAATGATTTGATCTAAAATAAACGAATCAGGTAGGTATAATATTTGAAGTAATTAATGTCTGTATAAGAATCACTTTAATCAATTAATGAATTGCATATAAGAATATATAATACAATATAATATAATATTTAATAATCCAAACGGAAATGATTTGATCTAAAATAACCAAATCAGGTAGGTATAATATTTGAAGTAATTAATGTCTGTATAAAAATCACTTTAATCAATTAATGAATTGCATATTATATATAAGAATATATAATACATTATAATAGATCGTCCATCCTGACAACATTTGCTTCCACGCAAATTGAGAACACTTGATGTATATTTATACCTGTAAAGAATCAAATATTCATACTCATTTTTTTTTTGTGTGTATGGTATAAATGAATAAGGTGTCCCTTTTCCCATCGTCTGAACTGACGGCCAATAAATGGGGTAAATATGCTTTTTCTCATCGTCTGGACTGACGGCCAATAAATGGGATAAATGTCCTTTTTCTCATCGTCTGGACTGACGGCCTATAAATGGGATAAATATCCTTTTTTCTCATCGTCTGGACTGACGGCCAATAAATGGGATAAATATCCTTTTTTCTCACCGTCTGGACTGACGGTCAATAAATGGGATTAATGTCCTTTTTCTCATCGTCTGGACTGACGGCCAATAAATGAGATAAATATCCTTTTTCTCATCGTCTGGACTGACGGCCAATAAATAGGATAATGTCCTTTTTCTCATCGTCTGGACTGACGGCCAATAAATGGGATGATAATTGTCTCTTTTTTTTTATGGGATAAATGTTGTGATAATATATATAAATTATAATACTAACCTTTGTCTTATCCTTCTAATAGATCTATGAGTTCTTCGGTGCTATCTAATTGTGACTCAGTGGAATCACTATGGCTTAGGCTATCTTCTAGAAAGCGTCGCAAAGCGTCTGACGCTACAATTGCCTGATACTTTTTATAACCTTTGAGACCCTTAATGGATACTATCAGATACCTGTCATTCCCTAATGCCTTTTTTATTTTATATGGCCCGCTGTATTTTTCTTTTAATTTCCGAATGGAATCTTTATTTTTGCCTTGTGCCCCTTTCCATAAAACAAGATCCCCAACTTTATATTCCGTAGGTTTTTTTCGTTTTTCATCGAACTTTTTCTTCATATATGCTGAAGATTTTTCCATGCGTCGTGTGGCTTTTTCCTTATTTTGAGACGCAGAGGAATCGTCATCATATGAATTTAGAGCCATGTCTTGCAATTTCGACCGTTTAGCATGAAACATAAGCCGATAAGCAGCAAAACCCGTTGATGAATTTAATGTGTTGTTTATTCCCCAAATTACCTTGTGAAGACATTTTACCCAGTCTCGTTCATCAGTAGTGCTTTTATTGATAGCTTCTAGTATCGTTCTATTAAATCTCTCAACCTGACCATTTGATCGAGGTGACGCAACGGCATTAACAGTATGTTTGAATTGATTTGCGTCACAGAATTCTTTAAATCTTTTGCTGGTAAATGCTGTTCCACTGTCGGATATTATGCGTCTTGGATATCCAAAATAACTAAAAATCTCGCTCAATCTTTGCTCTGCTTCCATAGATTTTGTTGTTTTTGTTGGTTTAGCCCAAACAAATTTAGTATAGGAATCTACTACAACCAGTAGATATGAAAAGCCTTCGCTGCTTTTACAGAATGGACCCAAGTGGTCTATATGTAAGGTATCCATTGGTTCTGCAATCTTTTTTATAGGATGCAGTTGACCTTCAAATTTTCCATACTGTCCTCTCTTGTATAGACAATCTATACAAGCATTGACGTACTTTCTTATAAATCGGGTCATGCGTGGAAACCAACAGGTTTCCTTTATAATTGCGTCGCATCTTTTTAATCCTGGATGTCCAATATCATCATGATATTTTCGCATAATATTCCATCTTGCTGCTTTCGGTATTACTATTCTTAATTGTTCATTTGTAAGCCTTCTAAACAATCTGTCATTTTGTAACACGAAGTTATTTGTAACATCGGGGTCGTTAACATTTTTTTCTAGTTTATCTTTTATAGTTTTTATGGCACTATCGCGGCTCTGCAGGCAAACAACCCAGTCCAATATATCCAATACAAGTACTTCGATAGTGCTAACCGGATTCCTGCTAAGTGCATCCACATGTTTGTGTGAAAGTCCAGGCTTGTGGACAATATCCATATTATACTCCTGAATGCTAAGCCACCATCTAGCCACTCTTGGCATCAGATCCTTTTTCTCAAAGGTCTGTCGTACCGCTACACAGTCGGTAATCACTTTAAATGGAATCCCAGCTAGATAAATGCGGAATCGCTTCAAAGAGTCGACTACTGCCAATGTCTCAAGTTCAAATGAATGGTATAACGCTTCTTCCTTAGTGGTCATTCGGCTATAGTAAGCTATAGGTTTTAAAACACCCTTAGTTTCTTGAAGCAATATTCCGGCTATTCCCTTACTTGAAGCATCTGTATGTACTTCTGTATGAGCTTTAGGATCATAAAGGGCTAAAAGTGGTCGGTCAGTCAAAATACGTTTAAGAAAATCAAAAGCGGCTTGTTGTTTTGGACCCCACTCCCATTGGCAATTCTTCTTGAGTAATCGATAAAGGTCATGAGTCAAAAGGGCATAATTTTTCACAAATTTTCGAAAGTAACTAGCGAGACCCAAAAACATTCTCAACTCATGGATATTACATGGTTCCTTATATTTAGTTACGGCTTCTATCTTCCTTCGTCCGGGCCTTATTCCGTTCTCGCTAATTTCATATCCCAAGTATTCTATCTTAGACTGTAAAAATGTGCACTTTTCTATATTCAGAGTTAGCTTTGCATCCCGGATAATTGACAGTACTGTTTCGAGAGTTTCTAGCCCTTTTTCTTCTATCAAACTGGGTATAAGAAGGTCATCTATATAAGGCAAAACGGTTTCGAATCTTAGGGCACCCAATATTTTATCCATAAGCCGCTGAAAGACACAAGGGGAATTTGCGAGCCCGAAAGGCATGCGCATAAATTCATAGTGTCCTTCAGGAGTGACGAACCCCGTTTTAGGAATGGACTCTTTATGTAAAGGTATCTGATAGAATCCTTGAGAAAGATCTAGGCTACTAAAAAACTTCTTACCGGATAATTTCTCAATTTGTTCCTCGATTATGGGTAAAGGTTACTTGTCCTTTATAGTCATGCTATTTAATTTTCGATAATCGACGCACAATCTATAGTCACCACCCTTTTTTCTTACTAATATGATAGGGCTTGCGTAGGCGGATGTTGACTCCCGTATGATTTTATTTTTCAATAAATCGTTAATCTTCTCTCTTACTATTGCTTTTTCAGGCATTGATAATCTATAGGGCCTGTAGCAGACTTTTTCGGAATTTAGTTCTATAAACATATTCACTTTATCGGTACACCCCAATTCATTAGTACTTGCAGAAAAACAGTCGCTATAATTCGATAAAAGCTTTACAAGTTTGTCCTTTATCATTTGGTTCTGAACCCCACAGTTTATTTTAGTGACATCTATTGATAATAGATCATTTCTCGTTTGAATATTTCTTTTAATCGAGCTAGGCTCGTATCTCATGCACTTTGAACCCCTTGCCAATAGTTGCCCTTTTGTAAGATTTAGTGGATGAATCGACGCATTCAATATTTCAATTCAATTGAACTTACACAACCCCCAGTTATCAAGGTTGAAGGTATGGCATAATCAGTGCTACCAAAAACTCTTCTGCAAGCATTTACAAGGATAAATTCATCTTCTGATGAATCATCAGATAGGTTTACTAACATTATATGACCAGGGGGTATATTCGTATCCTCTTTGCATGTAAGACAAAACTTTGCATCGTATTCAAATACATCTATATTCTGCAGCCAAGATGATTCAACAGCACACTCTTTTTTTTGTTTAATTGTTACTTCTTTGCCACTTATGATGAACTCAATTGTCGGATCATTTATTATAGGTTGCCCCAATATGAGGTCCATGGTTACCATTTGCCAATCAGTTATTACACACTTAGTATTAAAAATTATATTGTCTATGATTAGTGTCACTAAAACGTATCCTTTGGCTGGGATAGAAGATCCGCCAAATCCTCCAATAAACATGTAGCAGTTATATACATGGGCTTTTATTTTAGTAACTAAATCACTGCTAATCACATTAATCTTGGCTCCAGAATCAAAATAAGCGCGTGCAGATACATTATTTATCAAAATAGTTTTAAAATAAACATCATTTACCTCGGTCAGCATGTTAATAGTGTCCTGGGTTGTGCTAGGAGGGTGAGCAGATGACGCCATCATCGATGTTCCTGGTTTGAACCAACACTTTTCCGAAGAGTGACCAATTTTGCCGCAATGTGTGCATGAAGATTTGGTCGTGGAATTTTTAGGGCATCTTCTTGCCGTGTGTCCTAATTCTTGACACAGATAACACATAATAGGTTTTCGGAAGTCCCTCGACTCTGGATAATGTTCTGTCAAAGGCTTGTAGCTTAACTGTCGATTAGTCGGGATAAGCCTAGATCTTGTATCTTCCATCACCGACAAAAATTTAGAATATAAATCCGTAGGTTTATTGTAATTTCCTGCACGAGCCGGGGGTCGCAAATGAGGTGGTAATCCATCGATGAGACATGAGACAGCCTTTTCACCAAAAATTTCTAACTTTGTTAACATGGCATTTTTCGTATAAAAATACTGAGTCATGCTTTCTCCAGGAGTCTTTCTTTTGGCCAACATTTCTCTTAAAGTTTCCACAAAATCGATGTGCTCAGGAAATGCCTCAAGGAGTTGTTTTTTCCATTCATCCCATGTCTTGTCATAATGCTGCAATGACGAATGCCACACCTTGGCCATTCCAGTTAGTCGTGATTGCATAAAATGACACTTCATTGTGTCTGTCCAGTTATGGATACAGCCTAGTTGTTCTATTTTGTTGATCCATTGTCGTGCCGGAATGTCATTCTCAGGATCAAAAACTGGTATAACGTCGGCTTTAGCCGTTACCATATTTTCAAAATTAAAAGGAATAGCTATGCTGTGTCCAGTTCTTACCTCTTCATCAGAGCTTCCTGATGAACTGTATTCTGATGAAGATTCTTGAGGTTTCCAAGGACGCCATCTTTTGCCACGTGGTCCATTGCTACCTTTATTCTGCCGCGAAATCTTCGTCCGTGCGCGTTTCGGCATAATATCCCACTTCTGAGATTGTTAGGTTCACAGTACAAATCACCACACACTTTTATTGAATCTTCTTTAATTGATTACCTTTACGCTTTATGTTTACACCTTTTTGCACATTAATGTCTCCGTTACCAACGATCTAGTCCGACTGCCTCTTTTTTCTCTTGACACTCCTTTTATAACTAATTTAGTGGAGGGGTAAACTTTTAACCGGACATGATCGTTAATATATACAATTTACAATTACTTAGTTATTTGTATGAATTAACAAAATTAAAAAAAATACAGAATAAGTAAACCAGAACGAATATAATATTTAAACCAATGCTAATATTTAATAATCCAAACGGAAATGATTTGATCTAAAATAACCAAATCAGGTAGGTATAATATTTGAAGTAATTAATGTCTGTATAAAAATCACTTTAATCAATTAATGAATTGCATATTATATATAAGAATATATAATACATTATAATAATACGCTCCAACCTTGAAAGCATCTGCTGAAGCCAAAGACAAGTTTTATGAGGAACTGCGAGAGTGTTTGCTTAAAGTGCGTAGTTCGGATAAAATACTACTACTTGGAGACTTTAATGCAAGAATTGGAAATAATTGGCACAACTGGCCCGGTTGCATCGGTGTGCATGGTACCGGAAATATGAATAAAAACGGACAGCGGCTCTTGGAACTCTGCGCCTCTTTCTCTTTATGTGTAACTAACACCTTTTTCCGGAACAAACAGGCCCATAAAGTGTCTTGGAAGCACCCTCGTTCCGGTCACTGGCACCAAATCGATTTTATTATAACTAGAAGGGATCTCCGAGATATCTTAAACTCCCGCTCGTATCATAGCGCGAACTGTGACACCGACCACTCTATGATTGCGGCTAAAACACGTCTCACAGCAAAAAAGATTCATTCATCCAGAAAGGCTTGTGGTAAAACGAGGATTAACATCAGAGCCACACTTGACGAAGAACTACATAAAAAATTTGCCTTGGACATCGGGAATAAATTGAATCTGGAATGTCTTGATCGTTTACAAGACGTTGAATCTTTATGGCACCTCACTAAAGAGACTCTTTTAGAATCAGCTGTTCAAACATTTGGGAAACAATGCAAAATCCAGTCGGACTGGTTTGCTGCGAGTGAAGATGTGTTGCGCCCTTATATTGAGAGGAAAAGATGCGCTCGGTTGCAACTTCTGAATTGCCCAAACGACAAACTTTTTTTTTTTTTTTGTATTTTTTTTTTTCTCGCGGGGAAAATCCCTTTACGGACCATCCCTTCCCCTAAGGGGTGGGGGTGTGTCGGACTCACCGGTGCGCCTTCCGGCCCAGCGAGACGTGGAGCTGGGTCGGGTCCCCATCGTAGTCTGCGCACCGAAATACCGACTAAAAACCCCGCGTCGGCCACCATCGGTGCACTTTGGAGACGGCCCCGGGATACCGTTCAACGGACGCGCCAGGACCGCCTCCTTGTGCACTGCCGCTTAGCGACGCAGCTTTGGACGCGTGTTGCGTCACGTCTCGGGGGCCGCCAAGATAGGGACGGCGGCCCCGCGTGGCCTCTGTGGCGCCGGGTTAGTTGTTGTCCCGGCGCCTCCTACGTCTCCTGTGGCGACGAGCGGGATCGGTCTGCTCCCGACCCCGCTCAGCGCTCTCCTTCTGCGACATGACACGTTCGCAGAAGGAGAGCATGGCTTGCCACGAACTCCGGCCGCCGACCATGGCGGCGACCACGGCCGGCAACGAAAGATCGCTTCCAATGACCGCAGTGAGAGCGCTGCGCTCCTCGTCCCAGGCTGGGCACTCCTCCAGCGTGTGCTGGGCCGTGTCCTCACGGCAGTTGCCACAATGGTGGCATACGGCGGACTCCTCCGCTCCGGCTATGCGACACAGGTACGCACCGAAGCAGCCGTGCCCGGTGAGCACCTGCGTCAGCCGGAAAGTTGGCGCGCCGTGACGCCTGTCCAGCCACTGCTCGAGGACAGGTCGCACTGCCGCGACGGTCCTCGTACCAGCACTAGGGCTCTCCAGCCTGGAACGCCACTCCTCCACAGCGGACCTGCGGAGGGAGGCCCACATGGCCTCGACCTCCCTGGGGACCAACCTCTGCCCACGCCCGGACGCCTCCTCTCGTTGGAAAAAAGCTGACGAGAGGATCTTGGCGTCCAGCAGCCCAAACGACAAACTGCTCCAACTCTCCTATAACACTGCCAAGGCCGACGTACAGCAGATTTCTCGGCGCTGCGCAAATCGGTACTGGTCCAAACTTTGTGAGGATATTCAGCAATTTAGGGACATTGGTGACATGCGTAGCATGTATCAGGGCATCAAGACCGCAATTGGACCAACTATAAGAAAACGTGCAGCAATTAAAGACATAAATGGCGAACTCATAACAGATAAACGTCAACAACTCGATAGATGGGCGGAACATTATTCGAATCTTTACTCGGAACCAATAGACATCAATCCTGAAGCCTTGGACCAGCTACCAACTTATCCAGTTTTAATAGAACTAGACGAGCCTCCCACTCTTGAGGAGTTCGGAAATGCGCTTAATGGTCTAAAGTTGGGCAAAAGCACGGGGCGCGATAACTTACCTGCTGAAATTATCAAGCTGGAGTGTGTTTTTCATCCTTTGTTTGAGCTCCTTCTACGCTGTTGGGATAAAGGCACAATACCTCAGGACATGCGTGATGCGGACATTATAACACTATACAAAGGCAAGGGCGATAGGGGCGATTGTAACAACTATAGAGGAATATCACTATTAAGCATCGCCGGCAAAGCATTCGCAAGAGTGGTTCTGAAAAAACTTGAGACTCTTGCGACAAGAGTTTATCCCGAATCGCAATGTGGATTTAGAGCCGGTCGTTCTACAATCGACATGATATTCACACTACGCCAGCTTCAGGAGAAATGCCGGGAACATCAGATGCCGCTATACATGGCCTTCGTGGACTTAAACAAGTCCTTCGATACAGTAAGCAGAAATGGCCTTTATAAGATCTTGACTAAAATTGGGTGCCCACCTAACCTACTGGCCATGGTGCGTGCTTTTCATGAAGGTATGCGGGGCTCGGTTCTCTATGATGGCGATTCTTCATCTGATTTTTATATGAAACGTGGAGTAAGACAGGGATGCGTGCTCGCGCCAACTCTCTTTGGAATCTTTTTCTCAGCTTTGCTTAATGCGACATTTAACGATTGCAATATTGATGTACTACTACACACAAGAAGGGACGGAAGACTATTTAATATAAATTTATTAAAATCTCATAAGAAACGCCACGAAGTACTGGCCCGTGAACTTCTCTACGCTGACGACGCTGCACTCGTTGCCAACTCTGAGCAGGATCTGCAGGATTTGGTATGGAGATTTGGTCGAGCTTGCAAACTATTCTCAATGAGCATTAACACCAAGAAGACCGTTGTCATGGTTCAAGGCACTCACTCGTTACCCGACATTACCCTGGATGGTGCGCCGCTGCAAGTTGTGGACAGCTTCTGCTACCTCGGCTCTACCACAACATCGCATCTTTGCAATAATAGAGAGATAGATACTCGTATTAGAAGAGCTTCATCGACCTTTGGTCATCTCTCATCTAGGGTCTGGAATAACAACAAACTGACCTTGTCAACTAAGATCCTTGTTTACCAGACTTGCGTCCTTAGTATCCTGCTGTATGCGTCAGAAACATGGACTACCTATTCTAAACAGGAAAGACGGCTCAATGCCTTTCATATGCGCTGTCTGCGTACAATCTTAAGAGTTACTTGGAGGGACAGGATAACCAATGAAGAAGTTCTGTCACGCACCAGCAGTAACAGCATTATGGCACTTCTGAAACAGAGACGACTCCGCTGGCTTGGTCACGTTCACCGAATGGATCATGATAGATTACCTCGTGAAGTCATGCTTGGACAGATTGCCAATGCTAAGAGGCCTGTTGGGCGTCCTATTTTGAGATTCAAGGACTCCTGTAAGCGGGACATGGAAAGCTTTGGTTTGGAATTCAGGACTTGGGAAAATCTGGCCATCAAGAGACCTGAGTGGCGCAAAATGGTTGCTGATGGGATGCGGAGGCATGACGAAGTCTGGTTCGATATGATAAAGCGGAAAAAGCTTCGTACTAGAGCAGCTGTCCCTGTTCCCGATTCGCGCTTCACTTGCGACATATGCGGCAAGAGATGCCGTGCTGCCATTGGCCTTGTAAGCCACAGAAGAAAATGTGTCAGCACCAGAGTACAGGCATCCTAATTGCTTATTATCTTACGCAATAAATTTTGTACACCACAAACACTGCAACAATCATCTGTCAAGATGTTGTGGCCAATGATGACATATATAAATTCTCACCTTTTTCCCAGGAGGGATAGGCAGAGGTGTCAGGACAGCCACATTTAGCCTTCGTTTCGTCCTACGATGCGATAGGTGGCGAGCACTTTGCCGAACCCGAGATTCGAACCCAAGACCTCAGCTTTTTAACCGTACCGTAGTACAACTACGCCATCGAAGCATATTATGATTACATGACAAGAATAGGTGATGAAAACAGGGCGCGTTTATCAGATTGCAATGGAATGGAAAAAGAATGCAATTAAAAATTAAATTAATATATTAAAGTGTGAATACCGTTACCACAATACATAAGCCAACTCTTCTACTAACTCGAAAGCCAAAAGTTCACTCAAAAGTAGGTCCAGTAGTTTAGAGTGTCGATTGTGTATTTTGCATAAGCAAGCATCTCGCGGCGGATTGTCGCAGCTACAGTAGTTCCACATTAACAGCCACTCGCCGAGACCGAGATCCGAATCAAGTGTATCGACAAAGCGCTTCGATCAATGTCACCTTATTTTATGCATTTTCTGTATCTGTATCAGCCATATATGTCCCACTGCAGGGCACGGACCTCCTCTACAATCGATAAAACAATTGAGAGTGGCCATATAGTCCACCACGCTGGCCTAGTGCGGGTTGGCGAACTTGCATAACATAGAAAATCTTATAAATCGCTGTGGTATGCAAGTTTCCTCACGATGTTTTCTTTAACTGTTTCAGTGCGTGGTGATTGACTATCTATACACAAATGACTCCGAAAAGTCAGGTGTGCCCTAGGATTCGAACCCGCGATTACCATGAACATGTTGGCAGCCGCGTCTATTCCGTTTACCGACAGGCCACCACGCACTTTTTATGCATTTTAAGTAAGTTAAATCATCAGTAGGCGAGAAACTACATTCATTATTTACATTACAAATTACTTTAACATGAATGTGATTTAATAATTAAAAGTAGTTATTATTTACATGTTTGTTACTATACTATATATTGCCATAGTAGTTTCTTTAATTACAGAAATAATCTGTTAATAGGATCATTTTTTAAAAAAAAGGCCCTGGAATAGTTTCATGGTATTATATTTCTATCGTAGACTGAAACCCTTAGGCTGCGTATATAACTAAGCAGCAAGCTTCTCTACTTATTCGTAGACAAAGCAAATATCAGTCATAACATCTATCATTCGAAGAACTCGATATCATTAAATTTCAATCACGATAATCTGAGAAAATTGGGTGCGGTTGCGACCCTTCTCTTTACCCCCTAAGGCTTCAATGTATGTATTTTAATTTACCTGCACTTTGCTATTCAGATCTATCCACTAATATCCATATTCCGAAACGTGACACAAAGCCGCATTAATATGCTGATGAGTTAAGCCGTGTTGTCCATAAGACATTGTACGTCAGCCTTATCTAACAAACGTTAAATCACTGGCGGTCCATACTCCGTTATAGCAACATAACTCTCGATCTTTGCTCGGCGTAATCATAAATCAACAAGAACTTCAGGCGATTCGCAATGCCATTTATCTCTTTAATACTTAGGAAGACACGAGGAATATTTCAAACTTATCCTCTCAATTATTTGTAATGTATGTTTTAAAATATGACGTGAAAGACACGACAAAAATGAATATTAAATTTTAGATTTTAGTAAACCTTTCTTAGTATTAGGTTATGGCAATTGGTAAAATACATTTATTGGTTTATAATTTACTAAAAAAGTAAACAATGCATCATCGATAGCTTAAACATAATAATAGATTTTAACAGAAAACAGAATACATTTTAAGTACAAAATATAAAGACCCTGAATATTTGAAAAAATAACTTGCGCAATTCTAAATCTACATTCAAGAAGAGACAAATAAAAAGATCGCCGCTGCTTTGTATCGTAAATATATCACCGTATTACAATCGTAAATAAAAGTGTTTGTAGAAAAACATGTTTAGTTATTGTATGGATTTCACAAACACAAACATGTAAGATATAAAGAATAAAAGACATAATCATGAGTCAGAGAGGAGAAAAGTTTTATCTTATTTGGGTTTCCACGTAGCAATACAAGTACTCGAAATATATGCGAATCAAGATTTCCCTTTTGTCTGTTAGGGTGTCCAATTTGAGATTACTGGAAAGTTTCTCTTATTTGCTCTCTTCCAGTCTCTCTTCATCTTTCGAGATTGGGAAATCACCTAGCTTGATCGGTCTTATATATTGTTATAATTTGCCATAAAAGAACCCTTATACTGGGTATCTCAAGACTGCTACCGAAAACGAAGCTGGGTTGTAGTTTTAGTGACTACAAACACACTGCAACTAAAAATTTCGCAAAGAAACGCGACAATTATTTTTTATGAATTTTTAAATATCGTCATTTTTGGGTGGTAAATTCATAGTTTTTGGTAAAATACTAATTCAAACTCTTTTATACCTTAGATTATTTATAAATAAAATAGTATACATTATTTTTTTGGAAAAAATGCATTTACCACCCAAATATGGTCATAAGAAAAAAATAACAAAAAAAAATTGTCGCTTTTTTTGCAACTTTTTCTGTTGCATTGTGTCTGAAGTCGCTTAAACTACCACCCGGCTTCGTTTTCGGTAGCAGTCTTGATATACCCTGTATAAAAGGTCTGGTTTTAAAATTCTTTAGCATAGCTAATAAACTACTTTCATAAAAATATCCTATCGCGTACTTGAACTATAGGCCAAAATATCCACAAATCAGTCTTTTAATAAGAATTCACTCATTAGTTTCGTGACTTTAAAACCGTATTCCGTATTCCGATTTATAATTAGTCAAAAATAAAAAAAAAAACAAATGACTTACCCGATGACAGCTGAAAACTGCGTTTTTGACATGGACGGTTATTGATGAGCAAAAGTGTTGCTGGCAGTCTTACTGAAGGACGCTCAGAGTGCCTCTAACGGACTTCTTGAGGTTGAAAACAAACTTTACAGCAACGATATAGTCGAAAACATTTGTTTTTATGATTCACGAAGTTAACACTCACATATATTTTCCCGATACTAATCCTTTTCCTTTTTATTAGTATTTGAAATCACGGCAAAGAAAATCGCGGTTAACCGACACCGTGAGTGCCTCAACGACAACCGGAGGTTCGATAACAACTGAACTAAAGTACTCCACTGGAGGGTTTATATACTCTGAAACCAGTCACAAAATCACAGATACCCTCAATCAATAAGTGTTAAAATTCTCCACAGTATAATGATTTCTTAGGTTTACGCGAATGTAAATGTAATGTTCTCCACAATACTCTTTCGTTCACAGTTCGTACTACTACTACTTTTATTTTATATAGCGACAAGCTTCCCTCGGGTGCAGAGATTTCTTGAATCAATTCCACACTAACAATATCCTATTTCCCATACATTAGCTTTTCGATGTTGAAACTCAATCAATTACCACACCATCCGGCCTCTTTACTTCGTTACTCATTCTTTTCGCTGTTTTAGAGTCCATACGAAACATACATAATTAGGTATACACGTCAGTTTTTTTAGTAAAGAAAATGTCTAAGTTTTAAACAAGTAAATAATGTACACACTGCACAAAACACCACTTATAATTTTCATTTTTAATTATTTCCTTACACCATGTTTTAAAAAGTCTTCGCTGATAATGCATAAGTTAAAATAAATTTAATTGCCGTTAAAATGTACATAAAGATACTACCCTACATACATGTATATTATTTATATTTGCTTATCTTTAACATTTTGTATGCGTCTTTAATTTTGGTGTGCAATAAAGCATATATGTATAAATAACTAAATAAATACATTTTAAGCACGCACCGGACGCTCCCAAATAATAATGCTCCGCTCCTATTAGTCATACCGTGATGTTATATAGCCTTTTTGGATATCCAAAAATAAAATAGTTAGTTAATTCAAGCCATTCGTTTCTGAGATAGGCGTGTTCAGACGAATAAGCTATTCAGCTTTATAATTTTAAGTATAGTCAATAAATTCCGGTATACATAAGTCTATATACATAAGTATATATATATTCGCTCGCTAGCTGTCAAACAGTGAAGTCGATATAAGCTAATTTCTATAAAATCATTAAGCACCTACAATAAATAAAAATAAAAAAAAAATAAAAATGCCTAAATGTGATAATTGTGATAAAAATATAACGAAAAAAGTGCCGGGAATTGAATGCAACAAGTGCGGAAAAATAGTGCATGCAAATCAAGCTTGCAAAGATCTATCAGCCAAACAACTCTCAGCTTTGCGTAATGCAGATAATATTGGATGGACATGCGAGGAGTGTCGTACAGATTCACCTCATAGAAAATCATTTATAGTTCCAGACGAAGATTACGAAGATGACGAAGTTAACAGCAAGATGGAAGGAGGTGATTCTATTGTAATAAATAAACTACTCCATGACATCATCAATAGAAGTTTAAAAAGCAGTCAAGAAAGAATTGTCCTATTTAAACGAATCTTTAAGTTCTTGTTGTAATAAGATGGATAGTATAAATGACGCATTAGAAATCATTAAGAATAAAGTATGTGATCTGGAGAAAAAAAATATTTTTCTAACTAATCAAAACTCACACCTATCATTAAAAATAGAAGCCTTAGAGCAAAAATTTGCGGATATGGAACAAAAAAATTTGGACAATGTTATTGAAGTTACTGGGTTGCCCGAAGATATAAACGAAGATCTGGAAGTGTTCTCAACAATTCTAGCCACGAAACTAAATACAGACAGAAGCCAAATTTATAATGTAAAAAGACTAAAGGGTAGACATGGAAAAGAAGGTGTGATTCAAATACTATTAAAACAAGGCGAAGCTAATAAGTGGATTCAATCTGCGCGAAAAGAATATATAACAGTCAAAGACGTAGTGCAAACCGCAAATTCTAATGAAATAGCAAAGTCAAAAATCTTTATTCGGCGAGCTCTTACGAAAACCAATAAAACCCTTCTGTGGCAAACCAAACAGGCACTAAAGGATACCTGCAAGTACATTTGGTTTCAGGATGGAAGAATTTTGGTCCGTAAAACTGACAGCGAAAAACCGAGGATTATAAGAAATGTCACTGATATTGATAATATATCACAGCAGGATAGTCAAACTCGATAATAGTAAACCTTGTAGAAGTCTCAGTAGAAATAGGCCAAACACCAGAAATTTTAGAAATATTTAACTGTACCTAACTATTGATAACTTCCACTCTTATCTACCTAATAAAAAACAAAGTTTAAATATTGTGCATATTAACATACGATCGATAATTGAAAACTTTAATCTAATCTTACAACTAATATTCTCTTCTAAAGAGCAAATAGATGTAATTGTGCTAACGGAAGTGGGTATATCTACTAGTAGTAATCTAGTCCAGTTATTCAGTATAAATGGCTATAATATGTATAGTGCACTTCGTGAACAACGACGGGGTGGAGGTGTCATAATGTATGTAAAAAATAATCATAAATTTCTAACTATTACTAATCATGTATTGAAACACTGTGAATCTATAATTGGCACACTATCTACATCACATCACTACACAGCTGTTATATGCGCATTATATAGGTCTCCTAAAGAAGGCAGACATCCATTTATAAATGAATTGAAACTGTTATTATGTAAAAACTTCTCTAAACACACAGACATCTACGTATTAGGCGACATCAACATAGATTTAAAATCACATAATAACATACGCGAATACTACATAAGTTCTAGGGCAGAGTGTGGCCTAACGAGTGCGATATCTGACTTTACAAGGATAGAAAAACGTGGTAATATTATTACGAAAAGCTGTATCGATCATATATTCGTTAGAGCACGCTCGTTGGACCTTTACTCTGCGGCACTCGGAACTGTACTAGCTGACCATCGCATGACGACGTTGTCGTGCGTAGCGATAGATAAAAGAAATAATGTACAGGATGGTGTAAGACATAAACAAATTTTAAATTATGATAAACTGAAAGAAGCCCTATATTCTATAAATTGGGAGGTAACATCCAAAATGGAATGCCCAATAGAAATCTACAATTTTATAAAACGCAACTTTGATTCATGTTATGATATATCTAAACAAAATATAAAAATTAACCAAAACAGCAAACGTAATAAAGAAAGGTGGATAAATAATAAAATTGTTGATATGTGTAATAAAAGGGACACGCTATTTCTAAAATGGAAGCGAGATAAAAATAATAAAATTCTTAGATTAGAATTCAACAAATTTAGAAATAAAACCCATAAAGTGATAGAAAGGGCTAGGAATAATTATTACTATAACCTAATAAATGAGAGCCGTCATAATGTAAAAAAAATGTGGGATATACTAAATTCTTTAACGGGCAAAGTCTGCAAATCAATTGATGATGTTATAATACAGGCTTTTAAGAAAAATAATATAAAATCAAAATGTATAGCTAATAACTTTGGCAGAGAATTTATTGCGAACGTTAAAAAAATTATACCCGACTGTAAAAATAAATTAATTATAGACACTGAACACGTTTCTTCACAAAATAAATCTATACTGATACGTAAAGCCACTAATAAAAACATTAACAATATAATTAAAAACCTAAACCCTAAAAAAGCTGCAGGAATAGATGGCATTCGGAGTATAGATGTAAAGCTTTTGTGTAATAAAATAACCGACGTTATTGTAAGATTAGTAAACACATGTATACAAAAAGGGTTATATCCACAGCAACTGAAAACTGGAATCGTTAGACCTATTTACAAGACAGGATCGCATTGTGAGTATCAAAATTATAGACCGATTACAATCCTACCAGTTATTGATAAGATAGTTGAAAAGTATGTATGCCAACAAATCCAGAACTTCTACACAAAACACGAAATTCTCTCTAATACTCAATATGGCTTTCAACCACAAAAATCCACATCAAGCCTATTATCTAAATTCACAGACGAAGTTAATATACACCTTGCGAATAAAAACACGTTATCTTACTTTTCATTGATTTTAGCAAGGCGTTTGACACTCTCAGGCACGATATTTTGTTGTCAAAATTAAATAATACTGGGATCCGGGGCCCTGTACTTAAATGGTGCGAGGAATACCTCAAGAACAGAACCTTTCGTGTAAAAGTTGACAGCGAACTCAGTGATGAATTTTTGGTAGAAACTGGTACAGCCCAAGGATCAGTTTTAGGTCCTTTACATTACTTAGCATATGTCAATGATATGAGTAATGTAATAAAGAATTGTTCTATATTTCAATATGCTGACGATACATGTCTTGTCACAGCTTCAAAAGATATCTCTATAGCGGAACAGAGGATACAACACGATTTCACGAACTTGTGTAAATGGTCCCATGATGTGGGGTTGGTGATTAACGCGAGAAAAACTAAAGTTATTCATGTACGTTCTAATCGTTTATTACATTCTGATAAACCACTAAACATACTTGCCCATAATCACCAATGTCTGCATGATATGCAAACATCGGCAAATAGTCATAAAAATGTAGCTGTGAACCACTAGAACAAGTCACTGAATATAAATATTTAGGACTAATAGTTGATAACAGATTTAACTGGGGACAACACATTAATAAAATCTGTGATAAATTGAGAGCATTGCTGGCAAAGTTTGCTGTTATCAAGTATAAAATCCCATTTAAAATATTACTTCTTTTGTATAATTCCCTTTGTGAATCACATATTTTATACGGCTTAACTAGTTATCGCAGAACATTTAATAGTTATCTAGATAAAATATATAGTTTACAACTAAGAATTCTAAAATTAATTGTGCCCAATAAAATTAAAAAGTCTATATATAGCAAAAATAATGTTATGGGTTTGTTTAAATATTGTAAAATACTACCTGTATTTACAAAAGTTAAAATGATGTTACTTATTGAACAGTTTCATAATAAAAATATCCAAATTAAATTATCAAACAAGAACACCACGAGGGCAATAGCTAAATCTAAATTAAAGGTGCCGAAATCTAAAAATTACTACGGAAGACGAACTCATGCATATTTAATACCTACTTATATGAATGAACTACCTTTAGAAATAAGAAATGAATTAACGGAGAAAAATTGTAAATACCGGGTATATCAAGACCTGCTTGCTACCGAAAACGAAGCCGGGTGGTAGTTTTAGTGGCTACAAACACAATTCAATTAAAAATTTCGCATAGAAACGCGACAATTATTTTTTATGATTTTTTAAATATCGTCGTTTTTGGGTGGTAAATCCATAGTTTTTGCTAAAATAATAATTTAAACTCTTTTATACCTTAGAGTATTTATAAATAAAAGGGCATACACTATTATTTTAGGAAAAAATGTATTTACCACCCAAATATGGCCATAGGAAAAAAAAATAACAAAAAAAAATTGTCGCTTTTTTTTGCAACTTTTTCTGTTGCATTGTGTCTGAAGTCGCTTAAACTACCACCCGGCTTCGTTTTCGGTAGCAGTCTTGATATACCCTGTATAAATACAAGAGATATTTTCACAATATATTACAAACAAACTCAGACAAACTACTAACATAGCATATGTACATATGTGAATATGGATTAATGTATATACATATATCATGTAAATTAATATTAATTAAAATAATCGAAGTTAAACATTAAGAACTTAATAAATATTCGGTTATAACGTCCTGTATAATGTATAGTATTTAATGCGGCCGAGCCGTTCGCTTACTTGAAATCGGTTACCAACTAAAAAGTTAGCGACACTGTAACATTAGAGTTACTTCTCAGTATGTGCATCAGAATAATTCTTGCGTACCCTCAAACGGTTTTGTTGTATTGTATTTACGATATGTTGTTTTCATTTTTAAAATACCATTTTAAACTACTAGTAGGAAATAAAAACTTGTGAAATAGTGAGGTTTGTAATGAAATATCTATAAATAGAATTTAAAGATAAATCTATAAACCTATTATATAACGTTAGTCTTTAATCATATTGGTTTGTATAAATTGGCTTATATTATTAATGATTAAGAGTGTCTCAGTATCCAGACAAACCTGTAAATGGTTTTTGTGATACTTAAATATGTGTATTTGTATTTTTATTTTAAGTGATAAATAAATTGAAAAAATATCTCTTCCTCCTAAAAGTCAGTTAGAAGGAAAAAATACAATATTGTTTACATATATCGGAAATAAGCTCCCATGTATCGTAAATGACTATAAGGTACCATTCAAAAAAGTCAAAAAATCAATCATTTGCATTACAGAGAACGTGCTACCGCTGTGACGGGATGCAATTTACCACTCGGCTCTGGTTATTTACGCAAACGCAACCAAAACTATCCGTTTATACTCGTACTGTGGCTGCTTGGCCAAAATAGAAATAAATCGAAACCCGGCCCACTGACATCATTTAGCTAAACTACGGCTCGGACATTTTTAGTGTTGAATGAAAACGCGGGAATCCTACCTAAAGCTATTTAGGGCGGTGAGAATATAATGTTTTTTTATAGCTATGAATGGCGAGACGAGCATGCCGTTCGCCTGATGATAAGCAATACGACCACTCATGAACCGTAGCAAGGTCAAACAACACCTTGAATTATAAAGCAATGCTTAATATTCCATTCCGCCGGCATTCCTGAGACGTAAGATGTTAAGTCTCAGTATGTATGCTACAATGTTCTTTAATCCGGAACACAACAGTGCAATTTACACTTTTGTTTGGCGAGAGAAATAGACATTGCGGTGGTACCTACCTGGGCGGCCTCGCACATATGAGAGACCTACCACAAGTTGCTTAAATATGACAAAATCGTTATCAAAAATTACAAATGTTGAGTATTGTTATTATTGTTGGTCTATATTGTTGAATATAATAAAATATTTATGGTATGCCTTTGATTGCAAACACGATACTCTCGAAGTTAATTATTCTTATCATATCTCTATTATCCAGCATAATGAAAATGTAGGTTGAAGCAACAAATACATAACTTTAATAACTTTAACGGTTCGGTTTTCGATTCTCTAGTCGAATAAAATCTATTTTAGGTTAATGCTGCGTTATGAAAAATCCCATATGGCTAAGGTTGGGCCATGGTGTTGTAAATGCCCTATGGTCCATGGTCTAGTATATGTTCATGGACGACGGTGATCACTTACCATCAGGTGAACTTTGTGCATGTTTGCCCTATCACTACATAGTATAAAACAAAGTAGCTTTCTCTGTCCCTATGTCCCTTTGTATGCTTAAATCTTTAAAACTACGTAACGGATTTTGATGCGGTTTTTTAATAGATAGAATAATTTCAGAGGAAGGTTTATATGTATAATACGTACATATTATTGTACAGAAATCTATTTGTACCCGGGTGAAGCTGGGCTGGGCCGCTATTATATTATAAAAAACAAGGATTTCATCACATCTTGGGATGAAAGTAAGCTCGTATACCATTAGATTGCAATGTATTATATGATGTCTCCCTCTAAAGCACGGTTTCTTAAACTTTTTGCAGTCACGGCCCACTAACAAAATTTTAAATAGTTTAAGGACCCTGACAAAAAATACTTTAGGAAGAGAAACAAACGTTGTATTTAATACTGATTTTTATTGAACATGGACTCTTATTGGTAGCTTACGATAGTATAGGGCTACCTTACATTATTAATGAATTTTCTACATCTTTGGTACTTTGCGAACCGCCTTCAATATGTTACGCATGTATTTTGATTTGTTGGCTAACCAAGTCAATAAGCAAATTAATCAACATGTACAAGTACAATGAAATAAATATTATTTTCTGCTTTTCAGTGGAATTTAACTATTATATTTTTTTTCTTTATAGCGGTTTCTGGTTTCTATTTTTAATTAAGAATTTTAGTTATTTATTTATTTTTAATATTGATAAGCATTTAAATGGTCATTTTCTGATAAATATATTTAAAGTTTACTTGAGCCGCTATGAACTCCTGGCACACATGTTGCGGACTCCTAAGGGACCCCACTTAAAGAAACCCTGCTCTAAAGGGTTACAGGCATAATTGTACAAAAAAGCCGCGAAAGAGTATGTAACTTGAATTGCAAGCATGAAATTAGACCATTTAATTAATTTCATGCTCGCCTGGAACTAATTCATGATAGAGATAGGCTCGCCCCTCACATCTTGGGATAAAAGTAAGCTGTAGGTCCGTTCCTCCCTCTATGATGGAGGCGCGATCTTTAGATTAATTTTTCTAAATAAACAAGTAAGGAAACCAGAGTTAAGTAAGAGGGTTAAAAGTAACGATGTGATTTGTCTAAAAGCAGTACAGAGTACACCTAAAGGTGGTCGTAAATCTCGCGAGCGGTGAAAATCTTTACTGCTCGCTTTATAGCCATATGAAGATTGAAGGATCATTACCAAACACATAAATGGTTTTATCCGTGAAAATATGTGGAAACCGATATACGAATTCATGGCCTAAATAAATATGTATATGGAATTTACTTCGTCGTGAAATTCGAAATCACACATATTTTTATAATAAACAAATATTACAAAGACATTGCCTTTAAGCGATAAGACCGCCAATCGTACTTTTTACATTTAGCATTTTCGTTTCATTTGTATTTTTTTAACCGACTTCAAAAAAAGGAGGAGGTTCTCAATTCGACTGTATGTTGCTTTTTTTTTATGTTTGTTACCTCGTTTCTCTGTACTGTGTGAACCGATTTCGACCATTCTTTCTTTGATTGAAAGCTGATGCTTGTCATTTGGTCCCATAAAAATATGGTGAAAATCTGAGCAATATCTTCGGACCTGGAGAGGGGAACTCCTTAAAATTAAGTAGGATTCCAATGGTTCTTTAACCGACTTCAAAAAAAGGAGGAGGTTCTCAATTCGACTGTATGTTGCTTTTTTTTTATGTTTGTTACCTCGTTTCTCTGTACTGTGTGAACCGATTTCGACCATTCTTTCTTTAATTGAAAGCTGGTGCTTGTCATTTGGTCCCATAAAATATGGTGAAGATCTGATGAATATCTTCGGACCTGGAGAGGATAACTCCTTAAAATTAAGTAGGATTCAAGTGGTTCTTTTTGCATTGCGTTCATTATAAAAGTTAAGTTTCAGTGAGAGAGGGTAAAAGGGGTGGGGGTGAGAGAGGGGGGTGATAAAATTAAAATACACGTAAATTCTAATATCTTCGGCAGCTTTTAACCGATTTTAGTAATTTCTTTTTCATTGGAAAAAACGTATTCACAGGTCGATTCCAGAAATACAACATGAAGATCTGATAAATATCTTCGGACCTGGAGAGGGGAACTCTTTAAAATTAAATAGGATTTCAATGGTTCTTTTTGTATTAGGTTCATTATAAAAGTTAAGTTACAGTGAGAGAGGGAAAACGGGGTGGGGAGAGGGGGGGTGGGTGATAAAATTAAAATACACGTAAATTCTAATATCTTCGCTTAGCTTTTAACCGATTTTCGTGATTTCTTTTTCATTGGGAAGAACGTATTGACAGGTTGATCCCAGGAACACAACATGAAGATCTGATGATCATGGCCAAACATATAGATATTTAAATTAATTTATAGCATAGGTCCTACATGTATGGTACTGGGCGGCCCGCCTTCAATATGTTACGCATATATTTTGATTTGTTGGCTATTCAAGTCATTAAAGCAATTAATCAACAAGTACAATGAAATAAATATTTTTTTTGGTTTGCAGTGGTACTTATTTTTTTATTATTTTGCATTAGGTTCATTATAAAAGTTAATTTACAGTGAGAGAGGAAAAAAGGGGTGGGGGTGAGGGGAGGTAGGTGATAAAATTAAAATACACGTAAATTCTAATATCTTCGGCAGCTTTTAACCGATTTTAGTGATTTCTTTTTCATTGGAAAGAATGTATTGACAGGTTGATCTCAGGAACACAACATGGAGATCTGATGATCATTTTCGGACCTGGAGTGTAGAACTCTTCAAACTTTAGTAGGATTCCAATGGTTCTTTTTTTGCATTGGGTTCAGTATAAAGGCTAAGCTACAGTGGTGGAGGGAAAAGGGGGTAGGGGCAAAGGGGGGGGGGGGGAGAAAAAATAATAAACATATGAATACTCCAATATCTTTGGCAGCTTTTAGCCGATTTTAGCGATTTCATTATCATCGGAAAGAACATATTCCTTGTGGGGACCAAATCTTCTTCATTTTGATTCCTATCAACACTAAAAAGATAAAAACAACCAAAATTTTTAATAAAAAAATAATAACCGACTTCAAAACAAAAAACCACTAAAAACCAAAAAATGACTAAATAATAAGTACCACTGCAAAGCAAAAAATAATATTTGTTTCATGGAACTTGCGCTTGTTGATTAATTTGCTTAATGACTTGACTAGCCAAATATCAAAATATATGCATAACATATCGAAGGCGGGCCGCCAAGTACCAAACATGTAGGACCTATGCCTTATATTAATTTAAATATCTATATATTTGGTACTTGGCGGCCCGCCTTCGATATGTTATGCATATATTTTGATTTGTTGGCTAGTCAAGTCATTAAGCAAATTAATCAACAAGTGCAAGTTCCATGAAACAAATATTATTTTTTGCTTTGCAGTGGTACTTATTATTTAGTTATTTTTTGGTTTTTAGTGGTTTTTTGTTTTGAAGTCGGTTATTATTTTTTTATTATTGTATGCTTTAAAGTGTATAAATCTATACAAAGAAACAAATGTTTTTCTTTCTAATCAGAAAGAAAAACATTTGTTTCTTTGTTCATATATGTAGTAAATTACCACTAGTGTGCGCGTCTGCAACGCCAAAGAGATTGTAATTGCATTGGCGCCTCGTGCCGGCCGGGAAGCAAGGATTGAAGTGGCCTGGGGAATACCACTGGCCGATACGTGTAGCCATTACATGTCGATTTTCTGCGAAACTTAGTATTGTGGCTTCTTTCTAATGTACACTTATGAAGATTAAAACTAGCTTTACAGCCTTCAATTACAGTTGATCTCTCAATAAAGGCATCGAAGGCAGTTTGATTATTATAAACTGACAGCATTGAGTTAGCATTTTCAACAGAGTTAGGAATATTTACGTGTTGCCTCTAAAGTTTCCATCTGCTACGGAAGAACTTTGCTACGAGGGCTACGCGCTACGGCGTAGTAATGTAACTCATAAACGTTATTTTGTATTCAATGAACATCATTCATCAAAAAACCAGACATACGGGTTTGATGCTAATAAACCAACGGGAATAGTATAAAAACTTCCCACTTATTTGAATACGTCAGTACCAACCGACAGTGTTGGCAGATTTTATACATCATCATCATACTCATCTCAATACTTGTTCAAAGTATAAAAATTATTCTGCGCCTGACAGATTTGGGTCAGTTTATATTTTAAATATTGACTCATTTAGAAAGGCCTCTAATTTGCGGTCATGTATCAAGGAAAAGCGGTATTAAATAAATGCAGCCTTACGGGCAAATGGTAATTAGGTACTTATTATATTATAATGAAAAGCAGGAACAAAAGCTAATTATGAACCCAAAAGAACAGGTAATTGCGCTGAATTTGAAAAGAAATAACGCATTTTACTTTACCTCCTCTGCGACAGAAACTTTATAACTGTCTTCAGTTTTCTAACATTTGCAGGTAAAACGCCACACTTTATAAGTTTTGTCATATTCGTATCACGTGCGACTAAATTCAGAAATTGTAGGAATATAAAAATATTCGAACATAAAGGGACAAAAACAATAAGGTGAATGTTTGGACATTCAGTAATGAATACTAACTATAGTCAAACGAACGCGGTTATAGTTAAAACTTGGGCAGATTCAATACACCCTGACAACACCGATGTAGATTAGTCTGCTATTATTTTCTTTATGAAACTGCCCTTTCTTACTTCTTCTCATAAATTCAATGGTTGTCTGGTAGAGATCACCTTAGTGCGATAAGACCGCCATTTGTAGTTTCTTGTTATCTCTAAATGAAGCTAAAAAGTTAAAATCAGTCATTTATTAACTTTGTTTATTTTTGCTGATATAAAATCAAAACACGTTCTTACAATTTCAACCCTATACAATAAAATCGATTTGATTATATTTATTCAAAATTACATTTTGTTTTTTTTTATGTCACATTGGGCAAAAAATCGACACATAATGAAACACTAAATGCGAAACTACAGTTAACATGAAAGGTTACAAATCTTATGTGCCAGTAATCTATCTAAATTTCAATAAAAATGTTTATTTTCGGTGCGGGGATCGAACCCGCGGTCTTTCTTTACACGGTCGGCGTCTAAACAACTGCGCCACTGCGGCTGTCGATGTTTTATGTCGCATTTGGTGATAATCCGGGTAACAAAAACGCTGACAGTAAAAGCAAATTTATAGCGATCCCAAAAAAACTACAATGTACGTGCAAGGTTACAAATATTCGGTAGTAACAATCCATCTTAAATTCAGGAGTAAAGCAAAGCATGGCAAGACCACAAATGTCTAATTCAAGTCACACACGGTTGGTTTATGAGGCAATAAACATGCGCTCGACGTTGTCTTGCAGACAGTAAGTGGGGAACAGTCTCCTACTGATGCCCCAATCTTATTTATATAGCTCGAGTTTATTGCCACCGTATTAAGCATCATATGATCTACATGCATGGTTAAATTTATTAATTACTTGAGTTGGTTAATCGCCGTTTACTTAATTTTTAAAGTCATTTTCTTTATACGATCAAATTAAACGTACAAAGAATATGAATGTGAGAAACTGAAAAGCGAAACAGAGGGTAAGACAGAGCAAGAAGTGCGAAATTTTAAGAAATATATCAATATAAAAACGATGTGATTAATATTTGCTAGTATATTTCAAATGTTTAAGTGGTAAAAGCGCTCTTTTATCACCTTAAATTCCTGAATAAATAATTCATTTGCCCAACTACCGGATCTTTGCAATAAAAAAATACAATCTTAAATGATTTCATCATCACCAACAAACGGTAATTGGATAAACATAATTTGCAACCAAATCTTATTAGGTGGAATCGGAAAGCCTTTCAATATTTTATTTCTCCGCAACCTAGATTTCCGCCGCAGGAAGGGCAAATAAACGAAGTTGATTCAAGCTATTTACCGATTTGTCCGTCAACGGAAAAGCGAAACTAGGATGAAAACGAAAATAAAATCTTGTATACCAATTTCAGGAATTTTAAAATAGGTTTTATGTTCTTGCTTTTTGTCATAACCAGTAGATAATTTACTCTCGAATATAATGCTACCTAATTTCTTCCGAACCTTTTAAAGCCCACATAATTTAAACGAGTCACCGCTGATCTGTTTCCATAAACATGCGCCATGGATTTAGTTAATACCTATTTGTTTACCCTTTTATGATTGATGTGCTACTAGGACACCCACGTTTCATGTTGTTTGTTTCGCCCCAAGATGTGAGATGGGGACAGCCGGAATTTGGGCTGATAATGAATATATTATCCAATATCATTTTTACCGACCCGGGATTCCAACCCAAGACCTCAACGCTGTTATCGTACTGTAGTACAGTCAGCGACATAAGTCGCTACACATTCACGAGATTTGGAATTGTCTTATCATCCAAAATAATTATTATTTTCAATATCGTATGGCACTTCTCGACATAGATGACTTTACTTGGTTATATTTTACGACTACAGAGTAGTACGTACAAAAATTCATAAAAAGGTTATCAAAAAATGTGAAGTGTTCAGCGACTTATGTTGCTGACTGTACATCTGTGCCGCCGAAACAAATTTTCTATTAGTGATATAAAATCAGGTCTCACCAATTTGTAGTGACCGAAAAGGAAAAACGGGGCTACTATCCAATATCAAACTTTCAGTGCTTATTTTTGTTGTTACTAGGCAATAGGCCGGGTCCCTAAATAAAATATATGTTCGTAATCCGCCGCACCGAATAAAAACGCCTCGGAGGCTGTCGCGAGAATTAGGGGCGGGTGAGATTATCCCAGGGCGAAACCACCCTCGATTGCTTTCTGTCTAATGTCTACCGTATTTAATTTTGATTTAGACTTCCGTTATATCTACTCTTATAGATGCTATTCTATTTACCTCTATACCAAATGGTATTAAAATCCATTTAGTAGTTTTTACCTGAAAGAAACAAACAGCCATCCATACACCATAAATGACAAACTGTTACATTTATAGTTTAAGTAAGGATTTTCATGCATTGTACTACACTTTTTTTTGGCACGGAAAATAGCAACACAACAAATAAGCTTCATGTGTGTACGATTGCAATGCTGACTTCTAACCAGGGGGAATATATAGGAAATTCAACAGTGAACTCTCTTCAAAGCTCTTGATTATGCTGCTCTAATCAACTGCCTTCCTAAATAATGTACGACTAAGGTTTAGATATGTGATAGGTAGATAAATATTCAATTGTGTATCAGGGCCAACGCTCGAAACAAAGACGCAAATGGAACCGTTTGTTCCGCACTACAATATATAATCAACTGGATATTGAATTTCACACACAATCGAGATTTAACGATGATAAAATACCGCAAACAACAAGTGTACTGTATACTAAATAGTAAATTATTAGAACCGCTATCACATTACTAGTTTTAGTTTATCTGAACGGAATATTAATGTTATCATTTGTAACACAACTAGTTTACTAAGCTGTTAATTCTGATACGCCTGTAGGGAATACAATATACACGTAGCAAAAGACATTGCTAAATAGTAAATACCAAAACAAACCTACGTCGTTATTACGCATTAATGAATATTTGCTTTAAAATTAAATAAAAAGTAAGTTCCAATTCTATTTTAAAATTTAAGCTGCTTTTAGATTCTTTAAGACATCATAAGCCTCGTACTTACTTTGGCTTAGGAGAATATTCTTGAAATATACTAAGCGGTTTAACTCGGAAAAGCCTTTATTAAAGTTGAGAAAATATTACAGGTGAATGCATTAAATAATTGGAACGTACGTGGCTCTCGAAAACATTGGGAGGGAGCCAACCTCGCCCGCCCCGAGCGATATTAACGTTCGAAGAAACTTCAACGAATAATGTTTCTAATCGCCTGAAAAAATCTCTTAAACAATAATAATAGTAGAAGACTATGATTTATTGAATCTATCCAATGATGGACATACTCGTAATTTAGTTTTAGCTGTGTTTTTCTTTACCTCCTGATTCGGAAAATAATTTTCACCAGAGAAAAAGAAGCATAAACTTCCCGTATAGAGAAACTTTAAAACTTTTGAGAAAAATCACGTTACTGACAAAAAAACTCGAATGAAGTTATTTCCAGAAACTATAAAACGTTATAAATGCTTAAATTTAATATTTTTCATTCTGAAAACGCGGCTTTTCCTAGATATTTTGAGTGAAAAAATATTTTTATTCCACATCGCCGTTTTAATATCTTTTACATCCAAATATTACTTTTAATGTCTACATAAGCCCTTTGAAATCACAATAAAACAGACGCAAGCTTGGGAAGGAAAATAAATTGAGTTGAATATGAATTCAAAACGCAAAGCGTTTTAGGTTCGTCGGAGCTGTATGTTCACCAAATATACATGCAAAGCACGCAAATGGCTGACAAAAATTAATTCGGGACATGGTCCCTACCGCCTACCGAACCATTCCGTAATTACTCTATTCCAGGATGCAATGTTTAACAATAGCCAATAGGTATGATACCTATTTTTGCCATTGTATATTTGCTATATTTTACTATAAGCAATGTTTCTGTCTAGTTTCTTGGTATTTAACATCAATCAGTAATGTTTATTAATAATAATATTAAACTTTTAAAACATATCAGAACTGCTACTCCCCATTCCGAAAAAAAATTATTAAAGGAATTCAAGAACTCATTTTGTTTTATAGAATTATTTAGTTGAGTAATTTAATTCAGGCTTAATTTTGAGACTTCAAAAACTCGTAACGAACTACCAATTTTAGTTTTATAATTAAAATCGCTTTTATATCTTTTATTTTGCTATTTAAAAAACATACTTCTCTTTTTAATTGTCTAAATATGTGCATGCAACTTTCAACGTATAATTTAGAGTACGTATATATATGTTTTTATGTGAGTAAACTATTTTTTTATGTGAAAGTACAACAGTATGGAACAGGAAACACGTAACAGGGTAGCCAAAATACTGTCATAATAGGCCATATAGTCCACCACGCTGGCCTAGTGCGGGTTGGCGGACTTACATACCATAGAAATTTTATAAAGCGGTATGGTATGCAGGTTTCCTCACAATGTTTTCCTTCACCGTTTTAGTGCGTGGTAATTGACTATCAATACACACGACTCCGAAAAGTCAGAGGTGTGCCCTGGGATTCGAACCCGCGACCACCGTGAACATGTTGGCAGTCGCGTCTAGTCCGTTTACCAACAGGCCACCACGCACTGATCACGCAAAAGATAGTTTAATCTGAATTAACCGCAAGTAAAAAATAAATCCAGGCCCGTCTGTATCTATTGTAAGACATCGCCTCAAGGTCATTTAATGAAGCCTTTTCTAATTTTTTTTGCCAGAAAACAAATAGCACAAACGCTCACTGAAAGCTAAAATGAAGTGTTTACGCATCGTAACTGTGTGTGTCAGCCACTTTGCCTTTTCTCGGTCGGGTAGGTCACGTAATGAAACTATACAGATTACAAAACTGTTGGCGAAATAGATTTTCAACATTAAATTACTTTCGCTTTTTCATTCTATGTACATGGGTCGTACATATAAAAGCACAATTTATACAGGTCCGATATAAGTTTAACATAAAATGAAGTACTACGAACAAGTATCTATTTCGGTTTTTGATAAGGCTTTCCCTACGTACAAATAAAAAACACACAGCGGGTACCTCAATTGCTATCAAAATATACAACCTGTTAAGTAAATATTTCTGGCTGAGTCTAAGCAAAATATAATAACTTTACAAGTTTTAGAGCTTTACTTTTGTTAATAATTTAGACTACAGGATGTGTACAGTAGTGAGTTACAGTAAATCGACATCATTTGTCGCTTTCTGTGTCTTTATAGGAGGGCCGAGAACTCAATAATTCTAATCTGTATCTGTATCAGCCCATATACGTCTCACTGCAGGGCACGGGCCTCCTCTACAATCGACAGTACGATTGAAAGTGGTTAGGCCATATAGTCCACCACGCTGGCCTAGTGCGGGTTGGCGAACTTACATACCATAGAATTTTTTATAAATCGCTATGGTATGCAGGTTTCCTCACGATGTTTTCCTTCACCGTTTTAGTGCGTGGTGATTGACTATCACACACATGATACATGACTCCGAAAAGTCAGAGGTGTGCCCTGGGATTCGAGCCCGCGACCACCGTGAACGTGTTGGCAGTCGCGTCTAGTCCGTTAACCAACAGGCCACCACGCACTTCTAATTCTAATCTGGCTGATTCTAAATTTAGGAGTCGTTTTTCTTATCCTGCAAATGCTCGTGACGCGATTTGCATATGTGTGGTTTGTAGCCGGCTGTGATCACATACAGTTAGAAGAACCAGTTGTTCATTTATCAGGCACTAGCGGCCCGACCCAGCTTCGCCTGGGTGCATATATTTTTTGATTCCACTCCACACCAAATACATGTTATTTTTCGTATTAATCTCTTGTATACCTAAACTTGACATAGCTATCCTACTGTCTGGCTCAATCCCGTCTCATCCGTCTGTTCAGTCTCTTCCCGATCCGTCCCGTCCTTTCTCTTTTATTATGCATCCCGTCTTATAACGTGCATTTACATTTCGTCCTATCAAATCTGGTAGCTATCCCAGCCCTCTCCCGTATCATCCATCCATCATCCATCAGCCAAAGGAAGTCCACTGCTGAACATAGGCCTCCCCCAATGATTTCCACAGAGACCTGTTGGAGGCAGCCTGTGTCCAGCGACGTCCCGCGACCTTTACCAGGTCGTCGGACCATCTTGTGGGTCCACCGATGGGGTCGGAAAGTGCTCGAATGGAGGCCGCGTAGCGGAAAGCGCAGCGTAGGACGTCCACCCTCTCCCGTACCTTCCACTCTATTATATTCCGTCTCTCCATATACATGTACATATAAAGATAGCCTTATGAAATTTTGACATTAAAAACTTTAGCGTTTTTTATTGTCCATCCAATATTCCGTCCCTTATTTCAGCACCAAAATGCTGTTTTTCCTAATAATATTGCACGCCATTACTTTTTGTTAGTAATAAAGTAATAATAACCATTTAAAAAAGAATTGGCCAAATTGGTCCAGGCGTTGTTGAGTTATGTGCTTACCAACACATTTTGCGATTCATTTTTATATTATAGAAGAAGATCTTATAGTCCACCCCGCTGGCTTAGTGCGGGTTGGCGGATTTTATTTAACGTAGAAATTAATCCGATAGGTCAGAGGTGTGCCCTGACCATCGTAAACTTGTTGGCAGTGGCGTCTAGTACGTTACCATATACAAATTAATAAAACCTTCATACTGCCTTACCAGGTGACGTAAGTAATAGAACAAATATTTAAAAATATAAAACTGCATATCGTTTCATTATAATGTCTAGATACGGCATCAACGTACCAATATTCTTTTTATTCTTGAGTCTAAAAACAATATTAATGCGAAATTTAAATATGTCCCCCAGCGCATCTAAAAGTATCAATTCAAAAACAATGTCGTTTATGAAAACGAAAAATTATAATTAGATATATTTTGGTGTACTCCGGCAAAACGCTTCGATAGAGTATACCTTGTTTAAAACTGTTGCAATAATCTAAAAAAAACAATGGGCGATTTTGGTAGATATGGACATGATTTCAATTTACATTTCACAAAATTATGCGCAAGACGCCGTATCTAGATAATATTATATACACGATGTACACATTTTTGAATTTTGTTCTATTTCGTCAGCCGTCAATGAAAGACAATGGAAAGATAGATCATTTTACGTTGGATGGTAGTTGAAGCTGGACCGTCTTTTACGTCTCCCGTCAAATAAACAAAGATCATCCTATATTGGCTGGACGCATCACGCTTAAACGATACCCAAAAAAAGGTTTTTAGTATCTTCCTCAGACATTTTCCTATTTTTCTCACCCCTAAAACCTTCCCAGGACTTCCACGAATATTTCAAGACCAAAATCAGCCAAATTGGTCCAGGCGTTGTTGAATTATGCGGTTACCAACACATTTTGCGATTCATTTTTATATATAAGGTATAGAAGATTTAGTACAGCAATCTTTAGGGATTTCATAGATACTGACAACGCAGTGTCCTTGCTTTTATAATTTTCATAAGTGGGTGGCATTTTCTATTTTAAGGTAGACACCCGTTCTCATTATCAAAATTAGACGGTTCACGGAAACAAAAAAAAGTCCTCAAATAAAAAATAATCTAATGAAACGGTTAGTTCACTGTAAATTTAATAACATTTTCGGCGTTAGGCACAATATACCCGTCATGGCTTCTTACAAAAAGATTTTAAGGTGTCTTTTATGTACTTTGTTCATAGCTCGTTTATTTAAAGCAATCTTTGTTTAGCCGACGTCAACCTTGGCTTAATTTCAGTTTATACATTTCATCTCAAATTATATAATATTTCTAAAATAAATAATGAAAGTTAAAATTTATTTCCTTGCCTTTGAGGTTAAACAGAGCTTGAAGAAACAACTGACATGAATCAATTCACATGTTATTCGTTTATTGTTACCATATCACTATTTACAACCTAACACCACGTCTACGATCACCCTTACATTTAAAAAGATATGAAACGTTGATCGAGCCTGTAATACCTCAAATAAATAATTTTATTTATCACACGAAAATTTTAATCCGAATATAGGCCAATTCTAATTTAATAACATCCATGGCCAACGAAATGCTATTAAGTTTAACTGCTTACTCGTAATTATACTAAATTACTCGTAATTATACTTTATCCAGATTTCTAATTGCTTAAGAAAGCTCATGTATAGAAACTGCAATAATTATTATCCAAGATTCAGCTTCAGCTATACGTTTGAATTGCAAATGTGCATTATACTTTCAAACTCTTATGTTTTTAATTTTCAAATGCCATTTAGCTGTAGCTAAGCTGATTGTGGTATCCTTAAATATAACGCCAAGTTGATAAAGGAGATTCATACATGAACCGTGTTTACATTTTAATTGTTTGCTGGAATAACGAAATACGTTGGCGTAGCGATAGGCTCATCACCCACATTCGGGACAGTCAAACATGCGGAATTGTGGATAAAAACTGTACATTTTCCTACGGAGATATAGGCGTGAGCTTATAGCCGCGTATAATCAAGATATTGAAACAAAAAATGTACGTTTTAAAATGTTATAAAGTAAATTATTGTAAATGCTGATTGATCATTTATGGGCCGCTAGTCAATCTGTATCAGCCCATATACGTCCCACTGCAGGGCACGGGCCTACTCTACAATCGAGAATACGATTGAGAGTGGTTAGGCCATATAGTCCACCACGCTGGCCTAGTGCGGGTTGGCGGACTTACATACCATAGAAATTCTTATAAATCGCTATGGTATGCAGGTTTCCTCACGATGTTCTGCTTCACCGTTTTAGTGCGTGGTGATTTTTTTTTTTTAATCCTTATTCAATTTTATTTATTTTTAGTTAATAAAACTGCGAATAAGTACCTACTATATTATAATGAGTTAGATATAAAATTGTTGGTCGAGCCACACAGCAGATTTTCTGTTGCCAGTTCGATAAAAAATACGATATAATAATAATAATAATAATATAATAATTTGTATATTTAACCAATATGGGACATGTTACAAACTAAGATTAACTTGACAATTTAACAAAATACTAAAATAAGAATATTTGTCGGTGATCTCCACACTAGGTTCGGGACCTGTTTTGTGAAGATCTAGTTCCAGTATGATTATAATTTATTTTTGATGTGATTAACAGTGGAATGAGTGAATACAAAAGCGATATTTTTGACGATTGACTATCAATACACACATGACTCCGAAAAGTCAGAGGTGTGCCCTGGGATTCGAACCCGCGACCACCGTGAACATGTGGGCAGCCGTGTCTAGTCCGTTTACCAACAGGCCACCACGCACTTACTAGCCGCTAGTCAATCCGTAGTATTAAATGATTTTCTTTGAAAGAGACGTTAAACGACTGTGAACTTTCTATAATCTAAAAGCTTCATGCTACTTATCTACTCCAAATATTTTCGGTTGATAGATATTATAGAGATAGCTATGTATCTCCAAGACACAGGAAAACGCAAGCTTTTTTACAACTAATCGTATTCACACATCTTACATTCGAACCCACCCAATTGTCGCAACGTAGTAAATGATATGCAGCGAGAGTAAAAAGAGTATAAATTATAGCCTATCACGTTCACATACATTTTCATTCTACGTCTAAAGAAATAATCTTGCGCATAAATTCTAAAAACCTTCTTGTTTGTAGTTGGGCACAGCATCGAGAAAATCCGATTAATATTCCCCGCGCGAGTGGAGATGCAAAGCATCGGTTTCGACGTCACAGACCCAAAAAGCCGACTTGCTGATAAAGGAACTGTGAAATACGTTAAGCCTTTTATTCGCTCGCCGACTAATCCCAGGGGCCTCTAGATGACCGCTGCGTTGCTCTGTGATATTGCAAATATCGGCTTTTATATTTACCAAGTAAATTGTGAATATATTTTAGTTCACGTTAAAAATATCGCTTTTGAATTCGCGCTATGTATTTTTGTATTTGAACTATGCATTTTTCAATCAAAAGTGAGAAAAGAAGTCTTGTTCTTGTATTTGCTTACTTAAAATAAAAGAGCCTAAACCAAACTATCCGACATTGTTTTATTCTTTTACACAAACTCACATACATCGAACACGTAATCATTTCGCTTGCAAACAAGTGCTCTAATTAATTTTATTCGCATTATCGGCTTAACATCGAGAATCTCTCAACACATTTTTTCGATAATTATACGTTCGCTTTTACTTCTTTCATGATGAAATAATTTTATAATTACTTTTTTAAATGCCTATAATAATTTCATGAAAATAATTTATTGTGGTTTGTATGTGATGTATTAACTACATTTTTTACAATAAAATGTAAGGATTTTACATTAAAAACTATAAAAAAGAAAACAAAAACGAATATTTATTTTAGAAATTCTTATATTTACCATGGTCCATAACAAATGTGACACGCAATAATCGAATCACGCACATAAAGAATATATTGATATTGATGCTGTCCCTTCGATGATACCTCCATTCTGTTTTGCCATCTAGTAGTTCGCTATAATATACAACTGAAAGATGCTTAAATAATTAATCTGTCTATATTTATAAGTTCACGTAAGGTTAAAAATATTTTGTCGGTATTCTCCCTAGTTGAGTAATACCGCGGCACGACGTTGTACCTCCAGGTCGACTGGAAGTACCTACAGCCGATAGGACATGCAAAGCTTTGGTAGTAACAGTTCTATACGCCTCACAGAATAATACTGGACGTCTTACTTGTAGGTATCTCATATGTACCAGCGCAATATCTATTTATCCCGCCAAACAGTATAGTAGTCTATGTAATTCTTGGTGTTGATTGACTTTGCTTCTGTCCACTAGCACCCATATTGCTTTCAATCGGGCGAGTGGTACACTAGTTTCGCCATTCATTAGAACAAAAAATATATATCATCGCCAAGCGTTGGCTCTGGAGCAATTTTCTTCTAAAAACACCGATAGTAGCCGCACAGATGAGTCCATAACAAATACATCCAAAGTATGTCGGTCAACATATTAGTTTTAATGTACTGAATGTAGGTGTCGATGTTCTCAAAGCAAAAAAAAATATTTTCGATTTTCCCCGACGATCTAATATTCAAGAAAGGATAAATTCCCTTCCAAAATTAATCCAAGAAAACCAATGAAGAAAACAAATTCGTTTTTCGTGACAGTGATATTATTAAATTAAATATAAAATAAAATATTATTTAATAATTCTACACCGTACCAACTCCAACACCAACACGTCCAATTTAGGTGGGTGTGTATCTATGGTTTCAGCTTCCAACCAACATACATCGTCTACGAGAGATGAAATACGGCACCACGACGTTCCCAATTACTTGACTGCGAAATTAACGCCGTCTGTGATAATTACCTTTTACAATCGATCGATTTTAGAGCTCGTTAACAGATACATATTGGTAGGTATATTCTCGCTAATTGAACATTCGATGGTTCTAGTGATTAATTAAGGGTGTGCGAAATGACTTCGAGGAAACTCTAACACGCAATTAAAATAATCACCTTGGTGTTTCGTATAGAAAATATATAATACTCGTATTAGATTGGGGTAGGTTATGACGCTAGAAAGGTTAAGAGTTAATTCACAAATTTAATATTATATGTGTTGAACTAATGTTCAGACTGAATTACCGCTCTTTAAGACTATTTCTTAACCCCTTGCTCATGCACTTCCAGATTATGTGCGAAAAGAAATAAAAATACACCAAACTAAGTTTAGTGTCTGGAGAGATTTGTTTGAACCAAGTGAAAAATAAAATAACAGTGTCAGTGTGGCCCAGATGTATAGTACAGAAAACTCAATTTCAAGACCTTGTTTAATACTGCGAACGGTCCCGCAAACAAGTTATCTGCTGAGTCCGATGTCCCCAGAGTTTTACCGCTCCGCTGACTAGATAATTCCATTATTGGCCGCAACACCAAGTTCGTTGCAAATAGAAGCTATTTTTTCAGCAATAAAAATAACTCCCTGCGTGACCCACATACGCAACAATCTAGAACTTTCTATTCACATTTTTATTGCAGTGTGTAACAACAATGACACTGTGCAGAACTAGGTGTTCGTTTTAATAACTGTCTCGCTTTTGTTCAGCGCAATATTAAAAAAGAATGGCTCCGTTAAATACGTATAAAATAAATGTATATAAATGGAACTATAGTGTGTATTTATGTTATTTTCCTACCAAATTTCCATTCCGATTTCAACATTAACCATTTTAAGAGCATTTCTCCCAAACTCACCCAGCACATTAACGATGCAAAATAAACATTTATTGGGCTGCCCTTTTATAGTTAATCAAAAAACAATCTGTAAAATTCATTGGGCGTCTTGATGGCGGGCCACAAGTCACTCATAATAAACTAAGAGAGTAATAAAAAAGATGTCGACCACCGACGCTAACAGATGGCCTCTGTTATTTATTATGACGCGTTTAGTTGAATACGTACCCCTTGCTTATCGTCAGGCAGTCGTGATGTATTCCTAACTGGCTGCGAATATATATATAGTAATATCAATCCGTTTACGTCCACTAAGATTAAGGGGTTAAGTCCTTAACATTCCATGATGGTCCAGTTGGTATTGGTAGTCTTAACATAGTACGTATTTGTCTTAGAAGTTCTCAGATCATTTTCCATGCATGCAGGCTTACTCTTTATCTTTTCCTTCACTTTTTAGTAATCGATAATTAACTATGACTATACAGGTCGAAAAACCGTGTAATTGCCTAGGATTCGAACTATGCCGATTCTTCAGTTCTATCTAAAAAATTCGCTGCCAAACCGACTACCGCTCATTAAGTACGTACAATAAATCTCATTATTTACCTAGCAACGTGGTATAATCCTAAATGGTGAGAACGTGACGAAAGCGAATCCCATGAAATCCGTGAGTAAATGAGATAAATTTCAGCCAATACATTTGGAATCCCTTCTCGTAGCAAACGCAAAGAGCTGTTTATTTCTGCTCGGGTGGCTGAACCTTTCCGTAATGCGTTCACTGACGTTTGTAAAGAAATTGTACAGGATATATTACGTCTATTTGTACGCTGCTGGAACTTAATTATAGGGAGTTAAATTTAAAAATATACTTAGATACTTAGAATATGTATATTATTAATTCGTATCGCTTGTCGTCGCATAATATATGTTTAAAAACCATCTTTTTTTGTTTTTATTCGAAGCAATAAATATTTATTTGTAGGGTCTCCTTTCCATGCTCCTAAACATCGGTATTAGTCCATCAATAAGTTGCGGAGGTCTAGTTCCGAATAGTTTATTTTAAATCATACCAACTAAAATAAAGCAAATCTAAACAATTCCCTAGGCTTAAATTTGACAGTGGAAAACGGAAGAAAAACGTACTTACAAATTGACTTACAAAAACAATTTTTGTGCAATATTTCCGTGTGAGGAAGGACTAGCGCAATAAAAAGCGACGTTAACGTATCACATTATGGCCAAGTTTGTAAAAAACTTGTATAATACTTCATCATTTTAGCACACTGTTCAAAATAAAGGCTTGCACTGTTTACTCGGTGGGTTTATTAAATAAGTTAGCACATAACGTTGTTTTCAATGGAAACTGCCTACATAAACGCACCTTTGTAAACAAAATGGAGTAATTAAGTTTACCGGCCAACCGTCGCTGCAATTTATGTGTAGATGATATCATTTTATGGGGTCGCAAAACTGCAGTTATGAAGGGTTATACAATTTACGTGGAATTTGAGTACCTAATTACTCTTGTTTATTTTGTTCACTACAGCGTTTTCATTACACTATAGGAGTATTGAGGAATATGACCTATTTATTTATACTAGTGGTCGCCTAGTGGTCGAAATTCGACCAAATCAAGAAGAGAAAAAGTTTTTACCTGTATGATGATGTTGTTATTCTGATAATTTGTGCACATTTAAATGTACGTATCTCTCAAAATCGCTTATTTCCCCTGAAGTATATGCAATTACTAAAATCGTAAACTACAATAATTGCTTTGAACCAGCAATAGTAAATTATATATTTTTTTTGTACCTGAATGTTGTTATTGCAGATTGCTGCTACAGAACTTTCTTTATGCATATACATAATGATAGTCCGTGTACATTTAAAAGTATCTTACTGCTACACAGTTTGTATAAGCGCTCAGTATTTCACGTAGTATTCGTCAAATAAATCTTTCCTGTTTGACATTCAACAAAACCATAGTAAACAATTTTTTCTTATTGACATTCAACTATGTCTATAATAAACCAAAGAAACAATTTGACCAAAGAGTATGTATACGTGTACAAATACTTGTGTATGCGTGTGTCAAATGCATGCTGGTTTATTTATTGATTTAATGTACTTTTTATGCATTATTATTAAAATCTTTTTTTATATTACATTTAATATTAGGCCTAATATTAATCATTGCCTCATTTAAAATTAATATTCTCTTTTAATATTAATATTATTACCTTATTAGGAAAATAAAACTTTTTGTTTAATATGTCTATGTCAAAAGAACAAAATGAAAAAGAAAAGATACAATTTGACAACAGAGTATGTATGCGTGTACAAATACCTGTGTATGTATGTGTGTGTGAAATGCATGGTAGTGTGTGTAATGTTTTATTTTTTGATTTAATGTACTTTATAAGCATTATTATTGAAAAATATTAGCGTTCTGCACTTCTCCTACATATAAACTATAAGTGTGCCAAATTTTATGCTCCTGCGACCGCGCAATTTTCGTAAAAAGGGGTCCAAAGTTTTTGCATCACGTATTAATATATAGATACTATTTTATTAAATATCCAAATGTGAAGAGACAATTAATTTTATATTTATTTTATCGAATGAAATATTATATATTATAATGCAGTATATTTTCATGTTCTACTAATATATTAAACATTAAAAAACAATGTAGAAATCTAAATTTAGGGCAATCGGAAAGCATTTCTCTCATAAACTTCAGTATCAAAAATGTGTTTAAATCCAAAAAGATTAATTGGAATAAAACTAAACATACAGGTAAAATTGTATATTAATAGTATTAGATCTATTTATTTACAATATTTAATAAAAAAGGCATAATATATTTTTTCACTTACAATAATCTTACACATCAGATGCGAACTGAAAATGACATAGTAAAACAGATTCCAATCTGATTTCTTATTGCTATTACAAATAAATGATGTCTTATATCAAAATATTTTCTCAAATTGATCTGGAGAGTTACTTTATCATCCGATACAAAATTCGAATATTCGAACGTCCGAAGTTATACGTTTTCCACTTCTAAAAATCAATACTATTCTCTATGAAACTTATCATTCACTCCGAATTTAATCTATGGTTGCGACGCGACGTACGATAGAGAATTTGAACATTTTGTGAGTATCTAGGCACATTCGTACAATTTTACGTACGACGACCGAACATTCGAATTTCATTTTGTATAATAAACTAGCCCCCCTGTATCCAGCCATTTAGTTTTTTTTTTCACAAATAAACGAATGTGCTAACTCCACATAATCGTAAACAAATAACTTCAATGAATCATCCTAAATCACGAACAAAATAGAAACTAAGCCAAATAAACATTAAACCGCATAAAGTTTAACACATAAATACCCGATGAGGGCTCAGTTAGTTTCCGCTTCAAGCCACGAATTTAACACGAGTCAGATTACATAATTTATTCAACATCGTTGCTTAAAAATACCCGATTTGTTGCTGAGCTTCGTATAATTTTACCTCGTCCTTCTTCAGAGTCAGTTCGGGCCTGAAAATAATTACATATTTTATTTCGGCGCTTCTCGGATTTATTATTATATCTACAGAACTGCAAATGGAAGCTTGGTTGATCCGTTCATATTGACTAGGTAAATAACGCCTGTTTGCCTACACAGCAAATTATTTCGCTGTTTGTCTGTAATATTTCACAGGTTTGTTGCATGAATAACTCTTGAAGGGCACGACAATTTTGGCGCTTCTTAATAGCTGCTATTATTTGCCAACATTCAACAACCGCTTAATTAGAATGAATAACAGCCGCTCTCTATTATCTATCTCTCTTTAACAAGAGATTTTATTAGATATTTCAATGCAATTTATGTTTCAATTGACAAAGATAGAGAGGTATAGATATGGTGAATGTATTTATAGATAGCTAGATTAGATACATATTTATGTTTAATGAAGCGTAGTTTAGTCTCTTGTTAAAGATAGATAGGATATAGAGAAAGGCCGTTAGTGACACTTATACTTTTCTAAAAAAAATAGTTAAAAGATAACGAAACAAGATGAAATGAATATCATGAAGACATAATCGGGCTAAAAGGCTTTCTCCCATACAGACATGGGTATGTAAAACCGGTCTACCAACTCAAACTAGCTCTATAACTTATTCATTTCTAATTCAGCCAAGAAATGTTTTGGAATGTATAGAATAAAATCCAAGTCCAGAATAAAATCGAAAACTGAAAAACCGTTTGCTAATAAATGCAGCATTACTTAGGAAATTAAGAGCTTTTTGTATTAGTAAAATATGCATGTTGTACCTTAACTTAATATGTATTATGTAGAGTTACAAGCACAATACAAAGTGAATGCATTAACGACTTAGTTGATCTGGCGTTAATGTACTTACAAACAATTAATAAATAATGATACAACGCATCAATTTCTCATCGCATGCATTCTATTTTCGGCCGTATTCATAGAAAATTTATAAACTTATTGATCAGTGAATATTTTGTCTTCTTCGCTTAAACTGAATTCTAACAACGTTAAAAAAGGACAAACATTCGATAACTAAAATATGTTTTAAAACTATGAATAAAGCCGTTAATTATCACGAAACTTAGTATTTTTTTTTTTACAATGGCCTGGCATAGTGGCGGCATTGCACCTGATGGAAAGTGCCAATGCCGCCCAGGCAGAGAGAGAGCAGTCCCATGCCAATGGAAACAATTATGCCGGCCTGCTAAGGTGCCTCTTCACACCACGGCGGAAGGACCCAGGATTGTAGGAAGGAGGGAACACGTGTGCCGGCAAACAATTCCACAGCCTGACGGTGCGGCACAAAAAAGAATTTGAGAACCTTTTGGTTCGCGCCGGGATGGTGTGGACCGTCAAGCTATGGCTTCGCAAGCCAGCACGCGTGGTTCTGGTTAGGAATGGAGAGGAGGGGAGCAAGTTGAACAATTCTTCAGAGCACTCACCGTGATACAGGCGGTAGAACACGCTTAGAGAGGCGACATCTCTCCGGAGTTGTAGCGACTCTAAGTTGCTCGTAACGTCTGCATCATTCACAATGCGGATGGCCCGCTGCAATCCATCCAAGGCATCGAGCAGGTACTGGGCAGATTCATCCCAGAGGTGCGAGCAGTACTCCATACCCGGCCGGACTTGCGCTTTATACCGGGTATCTCAAGACTGCTACCGAAAACGAAGCCGGGTGGTAGTTTTAGTGGCTACAAACACAATGCAATAAAAAAAATCGCATAGAAACGCGACAATTATTTTTTATGATTTTTTAAATATCGTCATTTTTGGGTAGTAAATCCATAGTTTTTGCTAAAATAATAATTTAAACTCTTTTATACCTTAGAGTATTAATAAATAATAGGGCATACACTATTATTTTAGGATAAAATGTATTTACCACCCAAATATGGTCATAGGAAAAAAATAACGAAAAAAAAATGATTGCCTTTTTTTGCAACTTTTTCTGTTGCATTGTGTCTGAAGTCGCTTAAACTACCACCCGGCTTCGTTTTCGGTAGCAGTCTTGATATACCCTGTATAAGCGACAAAGCTGACCGGGCGTGAAAAACCGACGCACCCTGTTCAGGACTCCAACCCTGCGTGACGTGGCAGATATTACGCCCTCGATGTGATTCCTTGGATTGAGATCACAGCGAATATCCACACAAAGGATACTCAGGTCATTCCGCACTGTGAGGGGAGTACCCTGAAGAATGGGGAGGGGAGAGAACGGAGATTTTTTGCACGTGAACGCACACACCTGGGTTTCCTTGGCATTGAACTCAACCATATTCCTGGAACCCCATGTAGAAATGAGATCCAAGGTCCGGTTGAGCTCAATGACAAGATCTTCGCGTCCCTTCACAGTTTCGACACGGCAACCTGGAGGCCCGCAATGGTATCGCCCATGAACCGTGCTGTCATCTGCATAGCAATGAATGTTGCCAAGCGACAACATGTCATTGATATGCAGAATAAACAGGGTGGGCGACAGCACCGAGCCCTGAGGAACTCCGGCATTTACCAACATGAGCGCCGAAGCGTGTCCGTCAACGACTACACGTATTCTACGCCCATGCAGAAAGTCGGAAATCCACGAACACAGGTTGCCGGGTAGACCGTATGCCGGAAGCTTGCACAGAAGACCACGGTGCCAGACCCTATCAAACGCCTTGGCTATGTCGAGGCTCACAGCAAGAGCCTCGCCACGCCGGTCAATCGCCTCGACCCAGCGATGCAGGACAAACGCTAGAAGATCACCCGTCGATCGATTATGACGGAATCCGTATTGTCGGTCACTGATCAACGAGTGATCCTCCAGGTAGCGGACCAATTGAGCGTTTATGATCCGCTCCATGACCTTACACATCACTGAGGTGAAACCGATAGGGCGGTAATTGGTAGGGTCCGATCGATCACCCTTTTTGGGGATCGGTTGCACATTGGCCTCCCTCCAAGATTCCGGCACAACACCTGTGCGGTAGGACGCTCGGTAGAGGCGAGTCAGTGCTGGAGACAACTCGGCTGCACAAGCCCTTAAAACCACCGCTGGTATCCCATCCGCACCACTGGCTTTCCGCACATCGAGAGACCGTAACTCACGCCGCACATCACACTGCCTGATGCGAATATCTGCCATTGAGAAACCTCATTCAGGCAGTGTAGGCAGCGACTGGGAACCACGGTCTTCGAGGCGGGAATTAGCCGCAAAGAGATTTGCCAGCAAGGCAGCCTTCTCTTGCGGCTTGTGGGCCAGCGACCCTTCTGGGTACCTCAGCGGCGGCAACGCTGGACGGCAGAAGTTAGATTGAACGGCCCTGGCCAACCTCCAATAAGCACGACTGCTAGTTGGGTGATCGGCCAACGCACGCCCAATCCTGCTAACGCGCTGGGCATCCGCCCTTACGTAGGCCTTCTTGCAGGCCTTGGAGGCACGGTTGTAGGCTTCTTTGAGGGAACTGATATTGGGATCCTTCATGGCGCGACCCCTGATCCAAGCGCGATACGCCGCTGTTTGTCACCGACAGCATCGGCGCATGCACGATTGAACCAGGAGCGTCCACGGCCCTTACTGGCGATCTCAGAGGAAGGAATGTAATATTCCATTCCAAGTCTGATCTCGTCAGCAATAGCTTTGGCACTCGCTGAGGGATCTTTACCCTCAAAGCAGCGCTGCCTCCAAGAGATGGATGCGAAATATTCCCGCATACCATCCCAATCTGCCGACGAGTAATGCCAGACCCTTCGCCTAACCTGCACGGGACGTGGAGGTGATGTGATCGGTACTGACGACCCAACCAGGCAATGATCGGAAGTGCCCAGTGGCGCACTAACGGTCACACGATACCCGGCTGGGTGACTCGCCAGCACAAGGTCCAGCAGAGAAGGCGCATGACTCGCCACATCCGGGATCCTGGTGGGCTGGTTCACCAGTTGTGTCAAGTCATGAGTCAGAGCGAATGCATGGGCAGCTCTGCCAGCATGATCAGTCTTGGAGGAGCCCAGCCACAGTTCGTGATGAGCATTGAAATCCCCCAAGACCACCATTTCGGCCGACGGGAACTGCGCCTGCGCGTCATCAGCCGCCTGGCTAAGATACCTGAACAGCCGAGTCGTCTCATCGTCCCCGTTGTGAGACCTGTAAAGGCACACGTAGATGCGGCTCAAGGAACCTAGATCCACGTGCACCCACAGAGCGGAGAAGGAGGGGTCTTCCATGCAGTGCAAACGGCGACAGCAGATGTCCGACCGAACATACAAGCATACCCCGGCTTTAGGCTTGAAGTTTACTTCAAGCGAATAACCCGCACTAGGCCAGCGTGGTGGACTATATGGCCTAACCACTCTCAATCGTACTCTCGATTGTAGAGGAGGCCCGTGCCCTGCAGTGGGACGTATATGGGCTGATACAGAATAACCGGGATACAACAGGTAAGAATTATCGGTCGGACAACGAATCTGCGTCTCCGTTAGGAAGAGCAAAGCAGGCCGGGCCGTCTCGAGATGGTGGTGGACGGCATTGAGGTTCGTATGGAGTCCGCGGATGTTAGTGAACTCCATAATGAATGCGGTGGTGGGGTTAAGCACCGCTGAAGGACCTGCTCTATTTGGTTGCACTGTCATGGTAGAAAGGATGGGATTGGTGAAGAGGCAACGAGGAGCTTAAGTTCGGGCACTAAGAAGGCCGAATGGGCACCAGCACGAAAGGGTCGGCAGGAAGCGAATTGATCCGCCGGACGGAAGGGCCCCCATACCCTCCCGGGATGGGCCGCCGGGACCCCACTTCCGGTCACCAACCGGCACGACGGACCCACCCAAGATTATGCGCGGCATGGTGAGGCAGCCTCTTGAGGTGGTTAGCCCCGATTGGGCCCCTGTACTATACCGCGGGCGGCCAGCGGACAACCGTTTCTACGGGTCTCCCTGGCCGGCGGATCAATTTTCCTCCCTTCGACAGAGGGCCGAAAATACCCACACGGTACAACCTCATGCCCGGACTCAAGACCCTCGAAGAAACCGGAAAACCATTGGCTGATCCCGGAACGCGATCCCCTTACGGAGATTACTATGGCGGTCTTTACGCCTCGTAGACTGTGGTCGCTACCCGGGCGGACACATAAGTCCTACCACCACTATGTCACTCATTTGGCACTACCCAGGGGTCACGTGTAGGGAATCTAGAGTCAAAGCCTACGGACGCGAGTGACGTTAACACCCAAAGTAATATATTAAGGCAACAGGTTTGGGCCCTATTTTTTCCTTTTTTAAATTATTGTAATATTTTTTTACGTGATAATCTGTGTTTAATTAATTCATAGGGTATCAAGATAAATAATATTTATTTTTGGGTACGAATAAAATCGAGAATACTTTTTTTTTTTGTACTTCTGTTCAAGCTGTAATTCACGTCGTCAATTGTCATTAATAATTAAATTAAAATAAACACATGAAGTTAAGTGAAGTTTTCAACATTTAGGAAAAAATAAACAGATTGATCATATAATATTGAATTATTGTACTTACAGTGTAATCTCCACAGTTTGTTGTTGAACTGTAACAAAAGAAACGGAATTTTAAAACAACACAATTATTTCACTTTAATATTTACATTACAACTTTGTAACATGGTGTAAATACAAAGATCGCAGTTTTGGTTCCAGAAAACACTTCTCCGACTTTTACACACATCTACTTACGACTGTATCATTTAATCATATCTTGCAATATTATTATTATTACACTTTATTGTACACAAATAAAAACAAAAACAATACACAAAGAAAAACACTTAACCTATATGTAAAGTACAATGGACGGTCTTATCGCCTTCGGCAATGTCTTCATCCAAAGGTTGTCTGCCTTTGGATGGAATGGACTAAACAGAAGTAGAAAAACGGGGGTAGACAGGTTATGAGTAAAATTCGAATGGTCTACCTCAATGAGGTTTTACAAATAGACACGTTATACACTAACATATTTGCACAAAAAAATGGCGCGATGCGTATTGTAATTTCAAATTGGTTCGAAGAAAGAGTAAAAAAGCAAGAAACATAAGTTAGAAGAAGATGAATAGACATCGCTAGTTGCGTAACAATAAGTGCCGCACGGTTATTGGCCAAAGCGCGTGTGACGTAGCACCAAGCATGAAGTACGGGATGACGTGGCGGGAGCTGTCAAACGTTGCCATGAGAGCGAATTTATTAATTTTATTTAATAAAAAATTAAATTAGTGTTTACTTGCGCACTAAATAAAATATTTTTTTGTTTCATAGTTTCAAAATCATTTGTACTTTTTTTTAAATCACTCTAATCTATTCTTACGCATTTGGTTTCGAGAATACAGATAGTCAGAGAAACGTGTATCCGCGACACTGGTTGAAGCGTGACTAATTGCAAGGGAGCCAATTACCTTCCAAACGTCTTGCCATTATAAAGCTCGGACAACGCATCTATGCTTTATAAACATCTTAGGTCTACCTATCATATACAAACAAAAATAAACATACATAGACAAACTACCAAACAAACTATAAATATATAATACATACATATTTAAATATACTAAACATATAAATCTAAACAATATAAGGATGTGCCAGCTGCGTGCACAGGATTATGACACTGGGTATGCGGCGGAGTACTCGGTCACAAAAACTTTTTCTTTTATAGTTTTTTAGCATAGCCACAGCCACGCGACGGATCTCTAAGTCGGAAACCATGCCAACATAATAAGTCTTAGATGTACTACTATTCATGTCCATCTTCTACGGCAACGCAGACAAAACAGCGATCGATCGTCGCGGCGGAAGAAATTCTAATAAGTAAAATAAAAAAAACTCACCTAGTCAGCTTTCAATTTTCACATATTCAAGGTTCCGGTTAGTTGAGATTACTATACCTATCCCGATGTAAATAAACGCAAGATTTCGGCCACCTCATTCATTCATTTGATAAACATACATTTTTAACACAAACCTCGCAATCAAATAACATTTTAAAAAATAAACAAACACACTAGTAAAAGCAAATGACTACAATTTATATCGAAACTTCGTAATAAACTGTTAAATGTACACACACTTTCAAATGTTAAAATGAAAAATCCGTTAAGAAATCTATTATTTTTACAAACATACTACACTCATTTGCAAAAGAAACGGGCGGTTTTGATTTTAAATCTTCTTTAAAAAAATACGGTACCAAAATGATTTCAATCATTTGTACATGTTACTGGCCGGTTTTAAAAATGCCGTGGTGTTTAAAACAGTACGTTCTAAATTCAAATTTTCGTTTGATGCTCGTTTTTACAGAAAACCACTTTGTATCCTACATTTTTGGTGCGAAGTTCCAAAAGATAATATCGGTTTTCATAACTTTTAATCAATTTTTATGAATTTATTTCATATTCTTAATTGTCAAAGCTTCATTTATTGCTGTTTAGCTGTCTCAATAATGTTTGAGAAAGTGGTAAAAGCTACCAAAATTATTGCGCTGCTCGAAGAGAAGAATTTTACTCGGATTATAGGCAACGAACATTTACGATTACTCCCGACAACTGCCGAACTCCCGAGGCCTGCCGCAGGAGTCGCGGCTTTCAATATTTATGGGTGTGTGCGTTTGCGACTGTGCACGGACACCAAAATTACTACACACATGCAAACAAATGTAATGCGGGACGCGGCGGCATGACTTGGTTGATTACGTACATTAATTTGCTTTGCAGCGCCGCTTGCTTTTCACGTGGCAACCATAATGTTTGCGTGATTGCAAATAGGTGCTATTTATAAAATATTAGGCGTTTTTAAATTATTATATTTTGTTTATTCATTTATTTACTATAAATTAAAGTCATCTAAAACGTACGAACGTTATAATAAAATATCTGTGAATGGCAAGTAAAGCACTGCATTTCTGCCTACAAGGAGTGAACGCCCCTGGGATGTGCAATGTAAAAACAATAAAAAAAGAAAATAAAGAGGGGCAAAAGAAAAATATGTAGGTATTATCAAATTGAAAAGTAATGTTCCTTGACGAGTCTTTTAAAAATTGGCAATACTATATGGTCAAAGATTTTTTGGTTAAATTATAACTACTATAGTACTATACGTCTGTTACGCATGAAGCATGGTACATAATTGAAAACAATATGTTGTGTACTGACTGTATGATAAAAATTAACTGTCTAGTCTGTACTGTAATAACCCATATACGTCCCACTGCAGCCTCCTCTACAATCACAAGTAGTATTGAAAGGGGTTAGGCCATATAGTCCACCACGCTGACCTAGTGCGGGTCGGCGGATTTACATACCATAGAAATCCTTATGCAGGTTTTCCTACGATGTTTTTCTTCACTGTTATAGTGCGTGGTGATTGACTATCAACAAAGACATGACTGCGAAAAGTCAAAGGTGTAGCCTGGGATTCGAACCCGCGACGACCGAACACATGTTCGCAGTTGCGTCTAGTCTGTTTACCAACATGCAAATTATTATAATTTTCTAAGTTCTTCGCAAATGGCGCATTGTTTTGGTGTCATTTTTATTATTATTTTAATTGTTAGTCCCAATAAATAAAACATATAACATACCCATCTGCGGCTGCTGTTGTATCAGCCCGGACACATCAGAGAAGTAAATAGCGTGGTTGGATTGTAGAAACTCCTTGGGCTGGTCTATATACGTAGCCTGTACTATGGGCATGGAATTATTCACGGCAATCTCTTCAGCTCGCCACTGTTCTATCACTTCGTTTGTTTCTTGGACTTTTTGCATCCTCTCAACTTGCTTGTAAGTAGGCTCGCCGCCTATGTAGTCACGTTTTATACGATTGTGGTGACGGATCTCGTGTTTGCGTAGGTCCGATCTAGGGAAATAAATTTTAAATGAGTTTTGTCTTTTAAGAAAACTACTGTCTTATTACACATAACACAGTACTATCTAAATCAATATTTGAACAAGATTTTTTAAAGGCTGTCAATAGTATTTTAAATACTTACTATATTTTTGGTTGCAAAGTATTTTCCTATATTCGTTACTATAGAATCAGTTTAAGGTACATTAAGTTTGCAAAATCGTATTCACTAGAATTGTGTTTCATCAAGCAGTCCGAATTCATACCCCACCCTTTTCTGTAGGGTTCAAGGTAAGACTAGCCTATTAGTTATAACATAACACACTCACTTATAACAGAAATCTCTTCCGCAGTAATGACAAGCGTGTTTAATATTCATGTGCTTCGCCTCGTGGTGCTCTCGCAGTAATTTATTCGTTCGGAAAGCCTTCTCGCACAGCATACACTAAAATATACAAGCCATCGTTATTACAACTCACATGGTAAATATTCGTACGCACAGAAACATGTAAGTTACTCCTACTCTCAACTAAAAATGGTTGTGATAGTCATTGGAATATATGCCTTATTGCTTTAAATTTAGATGAGATAATAATACACCAATAACACTATAAGATACCAAATCTTGTCAGCCTTTGTAGAGCAGAAGGTTTGCTGACTGTGAAACTGTGTGAGAGAACCCGGCTTCAATCCGTGACGCAGTTGGTTAGACGCCGGCTGTGAAACGTGAGGCCGCAGATTCCATCCCCGCTCCGAGAAAAATGTTCGTACAACAGGTATTTTTCTCGGGTATCAGCATTTGTGAGACCGAAAAGTATCGTAGTTCCTGATACCCACGATACAAGACCCTTAGAGTATTCGACCCTTAGAGTATTTATATATAGAGGGAGCGCTGTCATACATTCGTGTTTTGAAAAACGTAGATATTTTCTTGTTCGTAATGTTGGTAACGCTCCTATATTAGTGAAAATTGAATTAATTATTTAGCAATAAATTGCTATAAATTCCTTTGATAGCCGAAATTATATTTAGCTATTATCCTTTTAAAACGAGTTTGAGTGAAATTAAGTATACCTAAACTATTTATTTTTTATATTTTTTTTTCAAGTAATTTATATATGTTGCACAACCTGTTCAAATATTAGCCAATAGGAAGGCAGAAAAAGGTGGCCCGGCACCACCATTTTTATCTACGTTTTTGAAGTACCAGCACTCCCTCTATATATATATATACTCTAAGACTCGACCTTAGTGTGGAGTCAGGACTATGAATGTGACTGTTGGGTGTATTTATTTATTTAATTCCCACCTTGAATTGTTTCTCCTGGTGTGTAAGTTTATGTTTGTTGAGATTGGACGGGTTGACAAATGTAGCGTTGCACTGCAGACACTTGTACGGTTTCTCACCGGTGTGTGTGCGCATGTGCATCACCAAGTAGTACTTATACTTGCACTTGTATGGACACAGGTCGCAGAAGAAGTTGAATGTGTTTGTGTGCACCAACCTGACAATAATATACAATATTTGTTATGCTCACACACAAGTTAACTTAATTTAGTTCTATAGACGAGAACTTGTTATTGGCATTTTTGACACCTACATTGTTACTATTCATAATATAACTATTAGCTGTAAGTTTTCCATGTTGTTAATAAATAAATAAATATGTGGAGTGGTGCCATGATGGTAAAAGTTCACTATTGTCATGAGTCAATCAAAATATAATATTTATTAGTTAATTACCTTTACAAATACTACATAATATAATTATTCTCATTACTCATATGATTATTCTACTATGTAATAAATTTTGCAGTGCTAGAGTATGGTAAGACGACAGTCTACAAAATAATACAACTGTTGATAATACAAGTCTAGAAATAAAACATGACTAGTAAAATGTTTTTAACTATTTTTGCAGTTTGGATGGCAGATAAGAAGCACTATTAATTAACTATTTTTAAAGCAACTCACATGTGATTCTTTAGCCTGGCTACAATGGGGAATTCTTTGCCACATGTATTACATTTGTGTGAGACTCCTTGCTTGTGAATTGGTTGCCGGCATTGACGCTGGCGCCGGTGAGCTAACAACTTCTCCTGAAACAAATAAAATATAAATGTCATTTCAACTCAAAATTTTCTTAATACCATATCATGTATATAAATAAAACAGTTATCACTTATTCTGCATACGTGTAATGCCTACTTACCTTATTAGGAAATACTAATTCACATGGTGAGCACTTGAACTGCTTCACTTTAGGTAATTTCTTTAGCAGCAGTCTCTCTTTCTTCTGTCTTCTCTTCTCTATCTCCTCCTCAATTCTAAGTCTCTTCATTTTCATTTTATGCAATATTGATTGGAAATCATGTTTGAAATATGGATATGAATTATAATTTAAATCATCTGAAAGAAACATTACAGCTTGTTTTTTTATATCTTAAATAAATATTTTTTTGTATACTTATTAGTTGATAAGTAACTTTGCATCATAACTTGGTAAGAAATTGTATTACAAGTTTGTACATACTACTCACAATTAAATTAATAGATGTTATGTTTAAAATAATTGAACTGACTGAATCTATAAAACTCTATATGTCAATTATACACATTGCTATAATATTACATCTATATTGAAGCAAATAAATTGTATATTATTTTATTGTAATACCCAACCCATATACATTCCACTATAGGCCATAAGCTCCCTCTACAATCAGGGATTTGGTTATGTGGTAAGACTATATCGACGGCAGAAAGCAATCTTGTTGTAACTCGCAAAATGCAATTTTACACCAGAACCAATAAAAAAATAATTAAAAAAATGAATAACCTCTAAACTAGGGTACTTAGGAATACCATTTTTTTTGTAATAACATTTTAAAATAAAACTTCATATTTTCAGGAGGAAATTCAATGCGGTATTTTCTTTCTGAATTAAATAATGTATCAAACGCATATACGCATTTTTGTTGATACCACAAAATCGCTTTCCTGCATCAATATTAAGGTATAAAAAAAATTACCCATAGGATGAATAAGCTTCCTGAACTTCTTATCTGATGCTTCACAATTTAACTTAAAATTTAGAGCTACCTTCAGTGTTTCGAGACAATCCGTACATATGTATTTAGGCAGAGAGTCATCTATTTCTATCTGAAAGTATAATTAATAAATAGTGTAGTAATAGTTTCTAAATTGTTGTAATGAGAGAAAAGCATTTTCATCCATCAATGTAAATAAACATACAATAAAGTAAATAAATGTACAAATAAAACATATGAACATAAGGTACAAAAAGCTTACATAGGCCTCATCCATGGATAAATGGCCTGTTAGAACTGGTCTGCATAAAGTGCAACATAAAAACTATATTTTAATCATATTTTAAAATTAAATTGTATTTTATATCTAGAGAATTGATCATTTGAATCATTTGGAAGATTGGATCCAGTGACCTCCTGTGACCTTTATTTTTGTGCACTGAAGAGCATTTGCTCATATAAGCAATGCAAAAACTCACAGAAACGCTTGTGACACTTCTTATAGCAGTTAAGATGTCTAACTCATTTATTTTGTCTGTTATTGGAGTGCATCCACTTCTGGCACAAACTCTGCAAATCATCTCCTTTGACAGAAGCATGGAGCTGAAAACAACAAAAATCATAGGTACACTTCATACTTAGGATACTTTTACTTTATATTCATAAAATTTTAAGTTCCCTGGTGCGAAACTTTGGAAACAATTATAATTTAACTTAAAAACAGATTCATGCAGTATTTGTCCTTTGTATGTTTCGCGAATATTATTAAAGGGCGATCCATAAACTAACGCCCAAATACTGGAACGCACTTAAATATAAATGGCGCTTAACTACGTTAATCCCGATTAAATGTACTGGCTAAGTGGGCCGTGCGCTGTTAAGAGCATCTTATTATTTGAATGGCGTTCCAGTATTCGGGCGTCCCCGTCGATAATAACTTTCAGAAAGTTACTGGTGGTAGGTCTCTCATATGTGAGAGTCCATCTGGGTAGGTACCACCGCAATGTCTATTTCTACCGTGAAACAACACTGCGTAAATGCACTGTTGTGTTCGGATTGAAGGACATTGTAGCCAGAGCAACTACTGGACATATTGAGACTTAACATCTCATGTCTCAGGATGGCGAGCGCAGTGGAATGTTGCTATTGTTTATGAGCGGTCGTATCGCTTACCATCAGGCGAACGGCTTGCTCGTCTCGTCATTCATTGCAATAAAAAAAAAAAAAAAAAGTAATACAGCTGGAATGAATTAATTGTACCCTTCCATAAGCCGCTGCCATTGATCACTGTTGTTGCTTTCTTTCATCTCGGGTGGTAAACTGGAATACCTCATTTTATTAAACTTTGAGAGCATTGACTTCGTTACATACACCGCCATTATATAAAAATTTAATCTTTTCTCATTTACAAGCTTATAACTATACAAATATTACAAAACAATCGTTTAAGTTGTAATTATAAACAATCTTTTGACTTTTTCATTTGACAGCACCATTAATTGACCATTTTTTTTATTTCGTTTTGAACGGAACCAGCTAAAGCCAGAAACCAAACTGCCAAGTGATAATTTTATTATTGATCAATGATCATACACAAATTCGCGGGCTATGACAATATATTACATACTTAATATTTTACGAATTACTTTGAATTATGAATACGGATAGAGTGTCTTTTAAAATTCATTAAAATGTGCAACAATCGTTTTAACGACGCGACGACGCGACGCAGGCTTCACGCACACAACATTTTACAACAGACGAAGCCATTATACCCACTATCTCACAATCACTCGACATGAAGGCTGTGCATGAAGATACACAATCAGTTTTTCTTTCTCTCATGGCGTCTCTCGCTGTTATTTTTACATCACAGCAGCATTCCGTATTCTCTTGAACTACTAAGTGTAGTTAAGGGATTATTCAAAAGAGGACAACAATAATTTCGTTTAAAAAAACAAACATATGTATAATTCAACATTAGTGTTATTTACTTAATCCTAGGCAGAATGTTTCTATCCCTCATCTATTTCACTAGGGAAGCAATTATTTTATTGTTTATGGTTTCTCCTTCTGTCAGAGGGACTTGTGACATTTGTCAAAAATGGTGCTCCCTACGTTCCATGTCTCTTCGTGTTTTAAAATGATGTATGAAAAAGAGATACCAATATTACTATTCACCAAACATAGAAAAAGATGGCATAAGTAACTAATATTCAAAAATATACTATTTTTGTTATGGTGTCGTGTATGTTGTGAAATTATTGTTCCTAAAATTCTTGTTTTTTGGCCTGTGTTAACAATATTCCGGATTGGAATCTAATTGCAATGACTTCTCTTTTATTGCTGAAATCCATGTTATTCGCTAACGCTCTACAAAAGAATAAGAAAAAGAAGAAACGGAAAATAAAGAAAAGGTGTTTACTAATCAATAAAGATATATTTCCTAACTTGAAAGAAAAAAACAAAGTGTACCAATTTCATAAGTATAATAATTTATAATATCCCTTTTATGAACTACATGCTGTTTTCATTTTAAATGAATAAGTCAACTGGGCAATTGTTTCTAAACATTAAATACAAATTAAAACTAAATCAAAGAAAAAAAAATGAATTTGTTATTTACTGAATGTTTATTTCAGTCAACCAACAAAGAAATTAAATATAAACATGTGTAGAATTTGCAATGTGGAAAAAGGAGACATACCAATATTTGACAACTTTTCTAATCCAAATATACCGGAAGAAATACAACACTTTTCTGGAATAACGGTAAGAAATTTATGGTAATAGTATACAAGGATACTCTTTTTTAAGTTAAATGAAACCTAGCTGTCATACATGTTACTAATCTTAACTTTTAAATAAATTTTACAAGTTTCATGAAAAGTAATTTTCAAAATTGCATATACTCATAAATTATTGTCCTCTTCTAACAATAATAAGATGGTGTTGTGCAAAAGTAATTTAGCCAGCGCCAAAAAAAAAGCTTTAAAAAGTGTTACTGTTGCCAATATGCCAATTTTATCACAAGTTTATTCCCAAATAAATAAAAAATAATCTCTAGTGTTAATTGCACCTTTTGTACTATTTGCTGAAGTAAATATATAAGTATTGAACTACTATTATTTTGATCACAATCTATTAAATTGTGTTTTTATGCAAAGATGTAGCAACAAAATAAATTATAATTATACTTTTAATGGTGTATGACTTAGTTCAGTTTGTTTTAGATGAATAAATCAGACAATTTTTCTAAACATATGTGCCAAAATTGCTTAGACCTGTTGAATGGATGCATTGTCTTCAGAGAAATGTGTCAAAGAAGTAACAAATTATGGATGGATGTGGATATCTCTATTAAAAAAGGTAATATAGTTATATTGAATGAGTATTATTTAAAACAAATTATCGTATTTTAAAATATTAGTTATACTATTACACTAGCAGTTGGGCAAATCCGACCTCCATCCTATAGCCCAACCAATCTCATGATTATATGGGGCTGAATCTCGGGAGACTACGCACGCGGATATTGCGACTGCCATATAAATTGCACTCCACTGCGGAGTTATACAAACTCCCTACAAGTTGTTTTTAGTTTTTGAGTGTGTCCACATCAACAACATATTATTTCACATACTAACTATACTTCCCGCGCGCCATTGACTATATTTCCCGTCCCACTATATCCGGTTTATGTCCTGTCTCATTCAGTCCCATGACGAAAATCATGCAATCCTGCCCTCTCCTAACTCGTGCCACCCATTTGAATTGAATGATTTTACTGGTTGTAGGTCTCTCATATGTGATAGGCTGCCTGGGTGAGTACCACCGCAATGTCTATTTCTCCCGTCAAACATCAGTTTAAATGCACTGTTGTTTTTCGGATTGAAGGACATTGTAGCCAGAGTTACTACTGGACATATTGAGACTTAACATCTTATGTCTCAGGAAGGCGAGCGCAGTGGAATGCCAAGCATTGCTTTGTAATTCAAGGTGTTGTTTGGTTTTGGTACATCGCTTACCATCAGGCGAACGGCATGCTCGTCTCGCCATTCACAGCAATAAAAAAAATAAAAAATACCAAATATTTATATTTGAATTCCTGAATCGGATAAAGAGTTGCTTATCTGCTAATCCAGGTTGTTTGCTATCTGTATCAGCCCATATACGTCCCACTGCAGGGCACGGGCCTCCTCTACAATCGAGAGTACGATTGAGAGTGGTTAGGCCACGGCCTAGTACGGGTTGGCGGACTTACATACCATAGAAATTTTTATAAATCGCTATGGTATGCAGGTTTCCTCACGATGTTTTCCTTCACCGTTTTTAGTGCGTGGTGATTGACTATCAATACACACATGACTCCGAAAAGTCAGAGGTGTGCCCTGGGATTCGAACCCGCGACCACCGTGAACAATGAACATGTTGGCAGTCGCGTCTAGTCCGTTTTACCAACAGGCCACCACGCACTTTGTTTGCTATCACTATACCAAATTTCATCTTAATTGGTTTAGCCGTTTTTGCGTGAAAGAGTAACAAACATACATACTCATAAGGATTTTCCACAATATATTTAAAACTATAACATATAGGCTAGTACTTTGTTCCAAAAATATCTGCTGGTATATAAATAATAAGCCAAATATGTACATAATATATGCAATAATAACATATTTTGCAAGCCCATGTATTTTGCAACACATGAGGACTTAAGAGCGTTTATACCCTTTGCGCGCTTTTTGGCTAAAAAACAGGACTTTTCAAACGAGTTAATATAGCCACCAATAAACAATTTAAAGGAAAAATAATTAGTACTAATTTTAGAAAAGGTTGTCATCTAGGGATTTTGGTGGAAAACATTATAGATTGATGGATAATTTGTGAGTACTATAAGGATTACTGAAAACAAGTTTCCTTATTTAGGCTTTAAGTGGCAATTTAGAAGCTTAAGATATCCGAAATCACTAAATATAAGATGAAAATAAAATATTATCCGACTAATAATACCCTTATGGAGGGATTTTGCTGAAAAAAATAATCTTTTTATGTTTAGTTCCTGAAAAATTAAAATTTAAACAATGCGAAATTATTCAGAAACTGTCGTCAAGAACATTTTTTTTTTTCACCAACTTATCGTACATAATTTTTTATAGCAATTGCATATTATAATAGAAGAACATCTTATCAATAAATTGCCATTTTTATATTTCAACAAAATTATTTTTCATGTTTTCTACAATTATTTTAAAAACCACTATAAAACACGCCGTCCGCCGTCCATCAAATCAGACGACCGCCGCGCCGCAAGGCCTTCTAGAGGGAGGACGTATCGCTCGTCGCTCCGGCCTGGCTGCAGTCGATTTTTGCCGTGCGTAGTAAAAATAGCCACGTGCGGACGGCGATTGCCACATCTTAGTACTTTGGTAGTAAAACATATTTTTTCTTTTTTGTTACCTGCAATGATTTTGTAGTGAGTATAAATGATGTTTCAGGTAATATAATGGGATGTAATTCCGAGGCTAAATTAGGTTATGTATTGTAATATAAAATTAAATATATTTCGTAATTGTAAGGGGGTGTAAGGCCCCTAACTCTATTCATGTATTCGAACATGTAGTGTCTACTGATTGAACACTGATTTGAATGCAACTTAACAATGTAATAATAACGAAAATATGATTAGTATCTAAAATTGTATTGTTCATTGCTTGCATAGTAATATTTATCTACTTATAATGCAAATAAAATATTCTTATGATATAATATTACCAATATATAAATCATAAGTTACATTTCAATTGAATGTTAGAACTTTGAAGCGCACGGATCAAAGTCGGTTGCGCTGACTGTATAGCGAGGTGACGCGGCAGCTCTACGCACACAGCTTTGGTCGCTTATGTGTGCGTGAAATTAACGTAGAAATACCTATAGTTGACTTTGCGCGCAAGGTGTATACGCTCTTAATAAACTAATCAAATATTAAATTATTTTTGCTTTTATGTGTTTCAGAATGTCATGCAGATTTCAGCACTTACGAGGACAACAGAGTACAAGGGGACAGTGATGAGTCGTACAACATACCGTCACCCGTGTTCTCTGAAGATAACTCAGAGCTGTGGACCTGTTCCACTTGCAACAAACAGTTTTATGATCTGGTTAGTCCATTCATTCAGTTTTAATTTAACTCTTAGTATGATATTGCAATATCTCAGTAATAGAACCCATAGTGATGGGTTTACTCACTAGCAATAGTGAGTACTGAGGGTACTTAAGAGAACGGTTCTTTAAGTTGCAAAATCTGATGAATTAGTTTAGGGTTAAATTTCTTTTCGGACATTGACTGACTAAACCATCTGCAGTCATTTGGCTTGGATGTACTATTCATGCAAAAATAGTCAGTTCGCGGTCAGCATAAAGCTACCCACACACCAGTCATTTTATTGAAAAGTAGCTTAAGCTGATGACTTTATAAATTTTTTCCAACACTAGATTATGCTGTGTTACTATTCAATTTTTTCAGGCATCATACAATAATCACTTGTCTAAATGTAGTATGGAGAATACTGACACAAGTTCGAAGCCGTCCAAGGAAGTAACTAAACGAAAGTTTCTATGCGACATCTGTGGGAAAATTGCATATTCAAATGCAAGCCTTTTAGTGCATATGTATGTATGTAGTGTGTTATTTTTATTAATTATTTTCGAGACAAACAACTGTTACTTTATTACTAGTATTCATTATTTACAATTAGTCATCAAAAAACTATTAATAAAAAGTAAGCATAATTTGCACACTAGTTATAAACTTTTCATTGCAGGGGCATCCATGACAATGTATTTCCTTTCAAATGTGATGTGTGTCCATACCAAGGAAGAACTATGGACCTGTTAAAAGTACACAAAAGATCTCACTTGGTTGATAAACCATTTAAATGCACTCAGTGTCCGAAAGCAACAACTACGTCCAGCAATCTTGCCAAGCATATGCGACATGTTCATAGTACTGCTAGGCCACATAAGGTAAGGATTTTTGGAGGAAACATATTGGACAGCTAGGTACACGTAATTTCCATGCCAATTTACGAAATAATTGATAATTTGGTCATAAAAATAAAATCCCGAAAAAATAACATATTATATTATACAATTTCTCGTCATATGCTCCACTTCACGTCCAAGAGATTTGTTATAACTTCTAAACAAATTAGTAGGACTCACAAAAGGTGCAGTCGTCAGGCTGCAACTGAATGGATTCGGATTTTTTTGCTGACAAACTTATTCCTTTTCCATTGTAAAAATAATAGAAGTTGTATACTTACTTGTTATAAAATCCAAACATAAAAATTTTGAAAAAAAAATGGTGTAATGAAACGTGATTTAATCATATTATATAAAATTTGCAGTGTAATTATTGCGACAAAGCATTTTCGTACCAACACGACATGAAAAGGCATATCAAAGACATACACCTGAGACAAGGCACCGTCGAATGTGATGTCTGCTACAAAAAGTTCAACACCAAGTAAGTCCTGAAATATCTATTGAACAATAGATCATCTTCTGCTTATCAAGCTAATACCGTGTAGGTATTGCTTAAGTATTTAATTTTACCTACATATCATGCCCAGAAATATTTAAAAATCGACCAATTATACAGGGTATATCAAGACTGCTACCGAAAACGAAGCCGGGTGGTAGTATAAGCGACTTCAGACACAATGCAACAAAAAAAGTTGCAAAAAAAAGCGACCAATTTTTTTTTTATTTTTTTCCTATTACCATATTTGGGTGGTAAATACATTTTTTCCTAAAATAATAGTGTATACCCTTTTATTTATAAATAATCTAAGGTATAAGAGTGTTTAAATCATTATTTTAGCAAAAACTATGGATTTACCACCCAAAAATGACGATATTTAAAAAATCATAAAAAATAATTGTCGCGTTTCTATGCGAAATTTTTAGTTGCATAGTGTTTGTAGTCACTAAATCTATCACCCGGCTTCGTTTTCGGTAGCGGTCTTGAGATACCCGGTATACATACATACATAAACTCACGCCTTTTTCCCAGAAAGGGTAGGCAGAGGTTCCCTGGTAGCAACCAGGACATCAACGTTTCGTCTTGTGTGTTCCGTCTCACGATGTGATAGGGGGCGGGCTTTTCGCCGTATCGGGCAAAAAATCTTGACGCCGGGCTGAAAATGAATAGAAAAATCCAATATCATTTTGCACGACCCGGAAATTCCAACCCGTGACCTCTAGCTTTGTAATCGTACCGTTGTACAACTGCACCACTGAACTATTTAACAGTTTAATAACATAGATGTCCAAAATGATTGGTTCAATTCTGATCACTTGTCTTTGACGGTGAAAAGAAACATCTACATAATTATCTTAGCGATTTGTAAGGATTTCTATGGTATATGGTAGGTATGTAAATTCCGTCAACCCGCACTGGTGGACGATTGTTGAGGAGGTTCCATCTTCTCATCTGGGCTTCAGTGAAAACGCAGCAATAAGATGTAATTACTAAATAGATCAGTAAAATTCACCTATAAAAATTCTGATTCTCGGTTTTACTTTCGAAAATCAGACTATTTTAAGCGAATCAAGAAAATGGATACCTACTTGTCACTGGTCATTACAAAACTTTTGTACAATTTCAGGAAGATACTGCAAGGTCATAGGTGGAAAATACACAAAATCAAAGGTGAAAGACAGGGTCGACTCCCATCTTACTTGCAGTACCAGATGGAAGAACACAACGAGAACAATATGACTGACTGTGATCCTACTTATTAGAATAGTTAATACCCATCAAACTGAACTGAACAAGTTTGTTCAATGTATTTAAAAAATAAGCTGTAGTTTTAATTAATAAAAACGAATATGTAATAAAAGTTGTTGTTTACTGAAAACTAGATCCTAATATAACATTACATATTTAGGGCATTAAAATGCTGTGCCTGAAAACCGAATCCTGATAAACTCTTGTGAAGGAGACGTAGTTAGTCGATACCCCCTATTGTTAATGATGTTAATTACGATTTCCCCAGTTCGCGTTTTTCTATAAACTGATGAAATCAATTAGTTTTAGAATTTAAAATTACAATTATACGCAAAAAGGTTTGGATTTGAAAAATAAAAGATTCGCATAGTAAGTAGGTACCTACACAAGATTTTAAAGAGGTCCAGAAATACCTAAGTATTTATATTTTTTTCGAATATAAATTGAAGAGGAACTGCTAGGCTGACATCCAGACAGCCTTGACAGCCTTCTTTTGCAAGTTGGTTAGATGGCAGCTGTGCAATGAAAAGACATGGGTTCAACTTTCAAGTCCTACGTCTAGTTATATGCGAGACTAAAGTATATTGGAGTTTCTATCCCACGACAAAGGTTTGTTTTTTAATGCGAGATCAATATTTATGTTTGTGACTCTTCGGTGTAATTTTTTATTGACATCCAATACGATGACTTTAGATCAACGTTAATACTTATCTGATTCAGGCTGGTTCTGCACGGAAGCATCTTATAGCTGAAATAGACACGTTAACTTCGTTTTTAGTTATAACTATGCCTGGCATTATGATAGACTCATGCTGTATTACATCTTTGACAACGTCCGTGGCGCAGTTGGTTACACGCCGACTTGCAACGAGAGGCCACGGGTTCGATCCCCGCACCGAGACAAATATTTGTGAGGCCCACAAGTATTTGTCTCTGATCTGAGTGTTTGTGAGACCGAAATGTTTCTCGTAGCTTACGATACCCACGGCACAACACTTAATTTTTCTTAATGTGGGGTCGGCAAGGGCGGATCCAGGGGGGAGGTCATGAGGGTCATGACCCCCCTGGGCTGGCCCCAGATAGACAAAATTTATTAATTATCTTGTTGATAAAATTTATAAGCACTTTTAATCCTTTGTATGTCGATAAATAAACTAAAAAAGTATGTGTGTGTTCACAAATCACGCCTGTAACAAACTTTAAAAAGTCATTATTACGAATTGGAGTATTGAAATTGGACCCAGTGTTCTAACATGACCTATATGACTATAATGTGACCCCCCCCCCCCCTGGCGTAAAAGCTGGATCCGCCCTTGTGGTCGGAACTAAGTATGTGACTGTTGGGTGTATTTATTTATTATGTTAGGTCGGAAGTATAACCCCCGGCACGAATTTTGAGCGCTCGGCGACAGAGTGGGGATTGCTTTGCGCATCGTGAACTTAAGAGCGTATACACCTTGCGCGCAAAGTCAACTATAGGTATTTCTACGTTAATTTCACGCACACATAAGCGACCAAAGCTGTGTGCGTAGAGCTGCCGCGTCGCCTCGCTTTACAGTCAGCGCAACCGACTTTGATCCGTGCGCTTCAAAGTTCTAACATTCAATTGAAATGTAACTTATGATTTATATATTGGTAATATTATATCATAAGAATATTTTATTTGCATTATAAGTAGATAAATATTACTGTGCAAGCAATGAACAATACAATTTTAGATACTAATCATATTTTCGTTATTATTACATTGTTAAGTTGCATTCAAATCAGTGTTTAATCAGTAGACACTACATGTTCGAATACATGAATAGAGTTAGGGGCCTTACAACCCCTTACAATAACGAAATATATTTAATTTTATATTACAATACATAACATAATTTAGCCTCGGAAGTACATCCCATTATATTACCTGAAACATCATTTATACTCACTACAAAATCATTGCAGGTAATAAAAAGAAAAAATATGTTTTACTACCAAAGTACTAAGATGTGGCAATCGCCGTCCGCACGTGGCTATTTTTACTACGCACGGCAAAAATCGACTGCAGCCAGGCCGGAGCGACGAGCGATACGTCCTCCCTCTAGAAGGCCTTGCGGCGGTCGTCTGATTTGATGGACGGCGGACGGCGTGTTTTATAGTGGTTTTTAAAATAATTGTAGAAAACATGAAAAATAATTTTGTTGAAATATAAAAATGGCAATTTATTGATAAGATGTTCTTCTATTATAATATGCAATTGCTATAAAAAATTATGTACGATAAGTTGGTGGAAAAAAAATGTTCTTGACGACAGTTTCTGAATAATTTCGCATTGTTTAAATTTTTATTTTTCAGGAACTAAACATAAAAAGATTATTTTTTTCAGCAAAATCCCTCCATAAGGGTATTATTAGTCGGATAATATTTTTATTTTCATCTTATATTTAGTGATTTCGGATATCTTAAGCTTCTAAATTGCCACTTAAAGCCTAAATAACGAAACTTGTGTTCAGTAATCCTTATAGTACTCACAAATTATCCATCAATCTATAATGTTTTCCACCAAAATCCCTAGATGACAACCTTTTCTAAAATTAGTACTAATTATTTTTCTTTTAAATTGTTTATTGGTGGCTATTAACTCGTTTGAAAAGTCCTGTTTTTTTAGCCAAAAAGCGCGCAAAGGGTATAAACGCTCTTAAGGACAAAATAAATGTATACCGATTTATTATTATTAATTTATTCTTAGTTACTTATACATTATAGGTATATTATTATTATTTTAATTTATGGGATGAAAGGAACATTTTATTAGAATTATGAATATATTAAGAGATATATTATGAATGTATTAATATTGAGAGAGAATCTAAATCTAAAACAAATTGAATTAAAAGTAAGTGAACACCAGTGGAACAATAAAAATAACAATTACTGTAACATCAAAAAAACTATTAATTCCAACTGTACTTGATATTTTTTTGATTGAAAAGCCGTAATGAATTTGAGATGTAAAATTATATTTGTTTCGCAAATGTATTTTCCTTATACAATATAATAAATCGGGGCTAATTAAAATGCAAGCAAGTATAATTTAGTCGTAGTAAAGCACGTGCGGCGAACGCAATGAATGAATTAGGCATAACAACAATATGGCGTCGATAGTGAACCAATCACTGGCCGATGCGATAATGCCCCCCGCCCGCTTACTTCATCATACCACTAAAGAGACCCAAAAATCGACTTCTGCGCAAGTAACGGCCAGCGCTCAAGATTCGTGCCGGTAGATATAAGCTTAGTGAAATGTGAATGGTAAGTAGGTACTAGTCACACTTCTGCATAACTCTCCGAGACGGCTGGCATAAAATTCTTTAGTTGAACTTTATATAACACATACGACATAGAAATAAAGGCTTTAAACAGAAAAATATGAAAAAGAATATTTACCATAAACGTATGGTAAGGCAGGCGCGTTAACCAGCCAACTGATTAGAATAATTCGCTTTTAAACTGCTAAGAAAGTAGTAACATAATACACTGATAACAGAGCAGATGTTTTATTACAAACGAACTTACATAAAATATTTAAATAAGTAGTGTACTTCATTTCTAAAGCTTTCCATTTATTAGGAGTTAAATCACGATACCTACGATTTTCCATATTTTATTATTAATCATATGCAACATTGTAAGTAAATGTTGAATGGTAAATAACTTACAATGTAATTTTATCTCATAAAACATAAAAGTAATTACAATTCATTTGATAACATTCATAACGCTTTTTTATTTATTTGTTTTTAGCGCCTTTATAGATTATTTAGAGGGGAATAGCATAATAAAGAACTAATTTATAACACAAACTTTTGTAAGCGAGTGATATTCTACACAGAGGCAAATAAGACTTTGTTAGGAGCAGTACTCTTTTTAATTTAAATTGTCTAAATTCTTAACAATATGTGGCCAACATTGATAGCATATATGCTTCTAGCGCATATGTGCTTTGCATTCGACTTGCGAAAAGACGGCTGTCCATCAGATTTAAAAATTAACAGCGAAGATTATCATCTCGCGCAAACCTATGACCTTGGGGATAAAAATCCAACTGATGCTCATTATGATGTGTACGGAAATTTATTTTTCGTACAGAACCAGAGGAAAGAAAACGGATATACATTTAACATATTTTTGTTGAGCAATAAATCTTCTACTCCTGAAAATGTACCAGGTGAGATTTGGTTAAATGTTTTCTATAAATATTATCTCCTATTGCATTCACTTTAATCGTTTCTGATAGCGGGCGACAGCCATTGTTTATTACCCAACTAACATTTTATATTCAGATGAAATAGAGTAGAAAGAGTAATGGGGAAAAGTCTTGACAGCCTCCGACGCGCAGTTAGTTAGATACCGTCGATGCTACGTAACGATAGACCACGGAATCGGTCCACACATCGAGATAAATACCGATTTGTGTGATGTACCCCGTTTTTATTTCGGACCTAGGTGTTTGACAAACCCGAAAAATAACTCGTAGTTTCTGATACCCACAGCGCAAGAATTGATCGGTACTAATAACCCCGTTTGTTTTTATAATTTTAAGTTGATTGCCTGACCAGGAATCGAACCCACTACCTGAAAGTTAACATTTCAGCTCTGCTGAGTGCTGCTATTTGGGCCATTCAATTCCTACATTTCAATAAGTTATTGTGTTTTCTAGGATTGCCTGCAGACGTAAGCTACTCAGTTGCATCTGATAAGAAGAACGGGAAAATATACTTCGCAACACAAAGAGGAATATACATTTATGATTACGCGGGTCAGTGTGCTGTACCATACGCCGAGAGTTCAATCAATATAAACATGCTTTTTACAGATAAAGACGGCAACTTATACTTCACAGAAAATGAAGACGGTGTACAGAAACTTTACCTTCTTGATGGCAAGAATAAAATACCATTTAAAGCCCTAGAATCTTTAAAAGACTTGGAAATAGATGACAAAAATAATTTTTATTTCATAAAAGAAGACAAACTATATCTGCTGAAATCGACTTCAGTAACGCCTATTTGGATCGGCAACTTAACTATCAGTGACATGGTTCAAATATCATACTATAAAAACACACTCTTCGTTGCCAACAAAAAATTGGGTTATTTGCACGAAAATGACACCGGACGACTAAAGTATGTAGAAAAAGCGCCTTCTGATGTAACAACTATAGCGTTCGATACTGCAGGAGACTTCGCTCTGGGACGCAATGGAGAAATAAGAAAATACCAAAAAAACGTATGTCCAAAGCAACAAACCAACGACTTAAATAAACACGAATAGAAGTCGGATGCAATATTAAACACAGCTTTATGGAACAATCCTTTTAATTATAAAAATAAATTACCTAATATGTCTGATAGCACATAGGGGCAGATCACTGGAAACATAAGGAAATTAAGATGTTCACTCTATGCCTATACGAAATAAAGATTCGATATCTATATTAAGTTTTGCAACTTACGAATCAAAAACCCTTATATTGTAAGAGGGATAATAATCATATGGTAAATAATGTTACATCTTGCCAGAAATACCAAATTCCGTACTAATATAACAGGCATTGTATACATGCACAACTGTTATGTATGTCGTATTATATGCTTACCCAGAATTTATAACTTTGTTACACTTCAGTTCAGTCTATTAAATTGAATCTAATGAGCATGCTTTTCCCAATAAATAATGAAAATCGAATACAATGTTTCATGAACATACAAATCCATAATTTGTTTTTAATCCTATCATCTTAAGACATTCACAATTATGATATAGGTAGTAAGAAAGTGAAATGTTACCATTGAAACATAGTCTACAATCTAGGAACAGTTTTAAATGGGTTTATATGGATTAACTCTACCCACAGCAATATCATAAAGTGAATGTGTTAAATATGGTTTTCTGCAAAGCAACAATTACATCATTATAATTAATTTTATTGTTTCTTATATTCCACAAAAACCTTACTTCATGTTACCATAACAATTAGTCACATTTTTCCAAATTTTACATATATTATATGATGCTTTGTTCCAACATTTTATGCCAAAATTTGTTGACAATTGTTTGTTTATTTTTTTACATAACATGATCAATTATCACCATGTGTTAAAATGTGCTTATGTATTTTAAACTACTTAAAACCTCATAAAAATACTGTTTCAAACATCATTACTTCTACAATCTTACACATTGAATAACATAAGCATTGTAAATGTAGATTCTTCAAATTATTATTAGCTAGATTATTATTAAAGTCAAATATTACTGCTTAATAGAAGCATTTATATGACTTAAAATCCTAATGGTGCTAAATTCTATATTATAATCACATTCCAAAACGCAAAACAAAACTTAAGAGTAACATATTAAGTTTCAATGTGGCAATATGCTTTGGGATATAATAGGGAATGTAATAGGCTGAGCTTGAGAATTAGGCAATGCCATTGGTTGACTAGTGCTTGAGATGGTTATTTGCTGAGTAGATGTTTGATGCACAAGCTGTTGTGCTGAGGGCACCAATTGTTGCTGTGATTGTTGGGCAGCCAGTTGCTGAGCTGACTGCTGTGCTACAATTTGCTGAGCTGATTGCTGAGCAGCTGCAGCAAGTTGTTGAGCTGATTGTTGTGCTGCTGCAGCCAAATGTTGAGCAGACTGCTGAGCAGCTAAATGTTGCACATTTTGTTGAGCTGCTAAATGTTGGGCATTTTGCTGGGCCGCCAAATGTTGTGCTGACTGTTGAGCAGCTAAATGCTGTGCAGATTGTTGTGCTGCTAGGTGTTGGGCCGATTGTTGGGCAGCCAAATGTTGGGCAGATTGCTGAGCCAAATGTTGTGCTGACTGCTGTGCTGCAGCCAAATGTTGCACTGATTGTTGAGTAGCATACTGTGAAGCTTGATGTTGTGCAGCAAGTTGGGGCTGTAGAGCAGACTGTTGCACCAGCTGTTGCACAGCATTCTGTGATGCACTAGAAATCAGCTGTTGGGTAGGAGGTGCCAATGTCAATTGTGCAGGTACTGCGACAACAGTTTGTCCACCTCCCATCAGTGTTCCAGAATCACTGACTTGCATCAATTGTTGTGCCCCTGCACTCGTAACAATGAGGGCTCCAGAATTACCAACCAGCTGTTGAGTAGTACTGACAGTAAGTATTTGGGGTGCTGGAGTGAGCAGTTGAGCTCGAGATGCAGCTGGAGCTAAAGCTAAATTAGGTGTTGCTGCTGCTGGCACCAGAGTAGGCAAAGCACCTGCCAGACTTACAACTGGTGTCACACTTACTGTTGCTAAGGATACAGGTGCTGAAGTGCCATGCCTGGAAGTTATTACGCAGGACTGATCTGACCTGATTGATGAAGCTGTTTGCTCCAGTAGAAATTCATTCATTGATGTAAGTTGAATATTCTTTTCAGTTAAGTCACCTATTTTCTTTAACAACACACTTATGTTATCATGCAATATTTTTATTTTGTGGTCTAAAGACTCGCAGTTGTGGCACATATTTGGTGTAGTTATGACCTGTTGTTTATCAATTATTGGAATTGAGCAGCATTCTTCATATTCTTCAAAAGCAAATCTTCTGAATTTAGCCTCTGGTGGAGAATCGTCATCTCTTATTGCTGGAGGTGGGCGATTAAATTGTGGAGGTGGGACGGTATGAACAGATACCCCTTCAGTTGCAACATCGGCAGGATGAAAAAATTTACAGTCCTTGTTGGAGCAAGATCCATGTAAGTATGCTTGACAAACGGGCGTAGTACGCGAGTCGCGAGGAAACACGCCGGAGCTATAAAAATGCTCCTCATCTTCAACTGTGCTGTGAATGAACTTGCAATTGATTCTATAACAGCCTTTGTTTTGAAAATCATGACAGAAACGAAAAAGATCTTTTAAGAAATGTTTAGGTGGTATTTCGTGCACATATCTACAATTATCTCGCGAACAGCATCCGCGAATAAAATCCCTGCAAAAATTATTGCTTGTGGGACCCAATTTATCACAATCTTCATTCATGATGCCATCCGCACTTAAACTAACTATCATAGCTTCTTCTCCAACCACCGTAAATTTACATTCATGTTGTTTTTATTGCAGTAAGGTAAAACGCTATGATTTGTTAATAAAGTCTTTCTTGTAGACGCCTTCAAAAAAAATAGATTTCTTCATTTCCAACTTATGCCTTCCTTATTTATTATGTTGAGTAAATAGCTTAAGTTTATTTTCCTTGTTAATATCCACCCTGGCTTGTATTATTTAATGAAATTATCATTTAATAAATTCATTCACTGTGTGAAAAACTGTTTCGCAAAAAAATATTGGAATCGAATAGAATGAAATTGATTGAAAGTTGAAACATGAAAGATTGAATGAATTTACACAGATATTCTTCTGCATTCAGTTCTAAAAAGAAAAAAACAAAGCATTTTTTATATAACCGAGAATATCAACTCCGCAATTTTTTTTCTTTTGATTAGAGTATAGTGGTATAGACCAAGTGGTTTATTTTTACAGAGTCAAAGTTCAAAGTCAGACTCAGGCATTGGTGAATAGCGCCCTCTGTCGGTGTACGACGTTACTCGGTAGCAGTTCTCATCAATACCGATTCAAACTATTTAAATTTCTCCAGAAATTTCCAAAACCAGAATATTAAATATGAGAAGAAGTTATGCGTAGGTGTAACAGTTTAGCGGTTGCTTTTAAACTTAACGAAAGACAAATCGTTAAATGAATCAGTGTTCAGAGTGCAAGTCGAAGTACGTGCAGGAAAACAAAGAATTCGATGTCGGGGAACAAAAGCAAAGTTGGACAACTTAAAACAAAAAGTGCATGAAACACATAATATTAAGAACAGTCACAGACATATAAGAGTAAGCAGACCAAACACGAGACATTTAAAGTGAAGCCAGATTGCACACATGCATAAATGTCACTCAGACGGAGCCGAATTTAGGACGAATTTATTTGTGCCTGTGGTAAAATTTAAAAAATAATCTCCTATAGGTTAATCATTTGACAGTTTTTTTTTTCAATTACATAATTACATTTTTGCAGTTACGGCGGCGTTATATCCCAAAATTACAAGTGCAATTAATAGGAAATAGGAAAGTAAGGAAATAAAATAGTTCAAATTGAAACTTATTTCTGTATCAGCCCATATACGTCCCACTGCAGGGCACGGGCCTCCTCTACAATCGACAGTACGATTGAGAGTGGTTAGGCCATATAGTCCACCACGCTGGCCTAGTGCGGGTTGGCGGACTTACATACCATACAAATTTTTATAAAATCGGCTATGGTATGCAGGTTTCCTCACGATGTTTTCCTTCACCGTTTTAGTGCGTGGTGATTGACTATCAATACACACATGACTCCGAAAAGTCAGAGGTGTGCCCTGGGATTCGAACCCGCGACCACCGTGAACATGTTGGCAGTCGCGTCTAGTCCGTTTACCAACAGGCCACCACGCACTTTTATTGACATAAATTACAAGATAGGTAATTTTATGTTCCGTAGGTAGCAGAGTTCACAAAATTTTTATTAGACATTTTTTCTATAATATAATTTGTACATAGCATCTAAAGGTTTTCTATTACATTTAGCGGCCCAGTCACCGACTCAAAATGTAGTAATTCCACACACAAAAACATTAATTTTAAACAGCATTTCTATTGCCATTTTCATAATAATAATAAATTCATAAATAGCGTAGGTACATTATTTTAACGAAATAAGCTTGAATATGATCGAAATCTCACCTGATATTAAGAGATGTTATAAATAACAATTTAGTACCCTATGTTGTATTCTTCAATTTAATTTGTAATTAAATAAAATTGGGTATTGCAAATGTATCAAAAAAAAATCAAAATTAATATTCGCACCGAGTACGGCCCATCAAAATTTTACAAGTACATGAGCCGTCAAACGGTCACCACAGACTGAAAAATGTCACTCAACAATATGGCGGTCAACTTCACGTTCTCCTTTGTCAATGTGTGAGTTAGTGTTGCTACAAGGGAAAAAACAGGATAGCGCATATACCCATTTGACTAGCAAGAAAGAGATCGCATGCTATGGATAAAATGTCAATTTTAATGTTTGGTTAGACCGTTGTAAGTGACCTTGATTTAAAAATAGCCCCATATTTCCCCTATTTCAATGACATTAGGTTGCTTTTTTGCTTGTAATCCGAAGAGCCGATTAATAATAGACCCTATTTTAATGAGATTAGGGTTGCTTATTGCTTGACATCCGAACGAACCATATAGCGGTTCCCGACGGTCCAAGGGTTATTTGTCTGTGAGAACAGTAATTGCGCGCTGTTAAGAAAAGCGACATCTACTGTAATATAAAATAATCTTCCCAATCCGAAGAAAATCAATGTAGTGCTAAGCAATGTAATTGGTATTTGATATAGTAGTGGTCTATTCTTTGGACTGGTCTATCGTTGGGTATAGAAAATAGAGTTTCGAGTAAACATGGCGCGTTGCTTGTGTTCAATTTGAGATAATATTGTTTTATTCAGAAAACATTAGAGTATGTTGGCAAAAATTTAGTGTAATTACAGATTGTGAAGTTTATGTGTTTGAATAAGTTTCAAGTATTTTATCCACAATGAGGTATGAACTACATGGTACTTAGGTTTATGTCATGATTTCACTATGACCTGTTTATAATTAATGGTGAATTAAATTATTAACATGCAGGTAATAAGTTCACAAAATGTTCAAGCAACAATTGTCGCCGCGTAGCGTGCACCCTTACCAAACGACTGTGGTACCGAGGAGTGAGCAACAGTTTGCTTGCGCTACAGAACAAAGAGCGAAGTTCCCGTGGGCGGAGGATATCAATACGCCGGTGTACCAAGTCACTGGCACAGACAGTTCTACGTCGGATAATGCCTATCATGTACGTATATATATGACAAATGGATTTCCATCAATCTCACACTTGCGTCAAGTCATATTTAATCTATCCGTCCTCAAAAAACAAGACAGTGCGTCGCCAAAATAAAAAAAACAATCCTTTTATTAACACTGTGATTAACACGTAGCTGAGTAGTCGTTACAAACGCATTTATGTAAATTTAATCTAGAACAATATTTAAAATCAATGTATTCACTCACATGTAATGACAAAATAAACAATGAAGTTACTATACACTACAGCTGAACTTTTAAGTTAAATAATATTCTCTAATTTTATTAAATATTCTCTAAGTTTAACAACAACAATGTTATGCCATTCTCTTTTGAATTTAAGCAATATTAATTTCATAACATTGTTACCAGCCAGAAGACAGAGAAAGCTGTAGTCTTAGTTTATTATCTTTTAATTATTTGTTTCAGATGCCACATTACTGCAATGGTACTATAAAAGACTATGGTCCTCCGTCACCTGTATACCAGTCTCCATATGGTGCATCAACATGGTGTAGTTACAAAAAAGGTGAAAAAGTTCCTATGCGGGGATCGCCATCTGAAGCGTACACTTTTCCACAATGTGCTTCAGCATTCTCATTGCCACTGTGTGAACCAGAGCCCCATCTGCATGCTGTTAGTAGATCGCCAGTCCCTCCAGTACCTTCAGTAAGCCCTGAAGTTCCTATTATAGGGGCCTGTGGAGGTCATTGCCCTGGATTTGAATATGTTTGTTACTATATTTTACAGGTGAGTTGAAAGTTTTACCATATTATGATACAACAGCTCCATATAAAATATTCAGTCACTAGAGAACATGAAATTTTCAATAGCCCCACAAGAGACGAGTTGAAAGTGAGCATAAGATAAATTAGAATTGTATTGAGTAGTTGTCAAAGATTCAAATGTCTTTGCTGCTGTCTTTGATCTTCCCAGATACATTTGGTATAAATGTGTCATGATATATGCTGTAATGTATTTAATTTATTGTATTATTGTTTCAGGTGATATTTGTAGTAGGCATATTAACTGGAATATCTCTATGTATAGCTGGTATTGTATTGAGACGCACAAATCGTAATGGTGATCTAGGTGTATTAGTGTACATAGGTAAGATTTATATTTATTGTTTTAATTTCTAAGTTACAAGATCATATTAAAGATATTCTTAATTGTTTAACATAAATTTGAGAATGTGCAAAATTCATTGTTATTATAACTTTGTTCTGTGCTGATTAAATATACACTCACAAAACAAAGGCTCTAAATTTTACATTACTGGGGGTCGGAGTTACTTAGATTACAAACCGTAGTCAAGTTAATTATCAATTATTTATTTGTTCCAAATATTATGTTCCTTGAACATTATTAATTTCTGTAAATATTCCATGATAATTCACAATATTTGCAAACCAGTTTATAAAGAATAGTCTTATTATTCCTTAAGCATCACTACATAGTATAAAACAAAGTCGCTTTCTCTGTCCCTATGTCCCTTTGTATGCTTAAATCTTTAAAACTACGCAACGGATTTTGATGCGGTTTTTTTTAATAGATAGAGTGATTCAAGAGGAAGGTTTATATGTATAATACCTATATCTTATTGTACATAAATCTATTTGTACCCGGGCGAAGCTGGGCCGGGCCGCTAGTACAAATATAAATTGAAGCTCCTATAAAATATTGATTGGTCAATTGTTAATTATGCAGGTTGTCTTTCTTCGTGTGTGTGTTGCGTGTTGCTGGGCGTGCAGTGCTGCGTGCGGCGCGAGATCCGACAACGCAAGCTCCGCGCCAACATGCACATTCCCATGCAATCTATACAGGTACCTGGCATTATCGCATTCTAATTTCTTTTTATATTTCATTACACCACCAGCAATAACGCGTGTGTTATTGCTGCCATAGCCATAGAAAAAAACTTCCTAAAGATAATGGTTATAAAAAACCGCGGGTTTGATCTCTGATGATAATGGATTATTATTATAAAATACTTATTTCGGCTCTCTTGCCGGGCCTAGTAAGGCGAAAAAACCCTATGTAGTTTTTAATACCTGTGGGCGACACACCAGACCTATTATAATATATAGGGTATTACATGTGGCTGTTGGTATAATTATCAATTTACTTACGTTTTATATTGATTTGTTCACAGGAGCCTCCAGCCATAGCTTGCCCTTTAATGGCGTCCACATTACCTCACACACAAGTGTACAGGTAATTTAAATTTGTATTAAACAAAACATATACAATATTTATCAAAATCTTGGTTAGTTTGAAGTGGGATCCACAAAATGAAGATGATGTGGCTAAAAATCATACTACATTACTATTTCTTGTTCGTATTCATGATTTACAGAAAATCTAAAATTCGCTAAAAAGGCATTGCTTACTCGTAATACAAAATTATCGCTTTACTTGAGTATTAAACACTTCAGTCATAAAATAGGTCTTAATCTATATCTAAACTGTAGTATTGTATTTGACAATAGTGTAGGTAATAATGAATAAAATACGGCGTGTTTCAGGCCCACGGTGAACGTGTGCACAGACGAGGACGTGACGGGAGTGCCGTGGTGGCGCCGCACCAACGGAGACTGACTAGCTTTAAGATTACGCTTTTGTATTTAAAATCAATAATCAAATAACAACTGATACCATGATTTTGTTATTTTATACGAATAAAATGTTTGATTTCATATGATATTTTTAAATATTCTTTCAATTAACATAAAGAATCGTACATATACCATTTTATACATTGTAAAATAGAACAAAAAAAAACACTATTAACTCTGGAATTTTTATTTTACTGAACTATTCTGAGATTATTACATCTAATACATAATACAATATTGTACATATTGATAAAATAAATAAAATGTATGCAGAATTTCATCCAGTAATATAATGTGAGGTTCACATATTGCACATAAACCAATTAACATCTTAGAGACATGTATAATTGCAATTTTTATGGAATATAATATAATATTATCTGCACCTTTTAAATAACAAATTAATAAAATAAGCCGATTGATAAATAACTAAGGCTATCAGAATAAATGGAATATTTTATAAGGTCCACAGAAAAAAACATGACACCTATTCTAAAATACAAAATAGGCAGATATGCATATACACTGCAGAAATTAGTACTAAGTATATCGATAGAGCCAGAAAGAGACAAATACACACATTAAATATTTAGATACAGTCATATAAATTAATTACGTTAGATGCCAAAATTCTAGAAATGAAATATGGCTTAATAGTTATTACATACCATTCTCGGGCCATGAGAATAAACAAAAGTCCTTCATTCACATACATTGAGAAACATGCTTAAGCTACAAACAATATCAATTTGTCAACCACAATATTTACGGATTACAACATGACAATACTCTCAAATATTCATTCGCTAAATGTCCCGCAGGACATTACCCTGCCTATCTATCTTACTGTAGGTACCTACCTAACATACATTACAATGGATTAATTTAAAAAATGTATATCATGAGCGCTTTTCGATACATAATCAAATGATAAATTATTTTGGTGATGTTATTTTAATACTAATTCGTTTCCAATGAGGAGAGAGCGTTATATTAATATCAAAGGTAATAAAATAATTACAGTCCAAGTAAATACATCTGAATTGCTCACGTAGAGGCGGATATTATGAAAATACAGCTACCTTAAGTACGCGTTAAGTACTTGATGATGTAAGTACGTCGACTGTATACAAATGTGTTGACGAAAATAAATTGAAAAATAATGTATACAATACGACGCGACGCGACGCATTATTGACAGACTACTAAACTGCTAAGCTGATGCAATTACATCTAATATGTAAAATTATGCAAATCAAATGCTATTTTAGAATCCGTTCCATCCGACGCGTATTCTATAGCAACCCTTGCCCACAACACACAATACATCTTAATTCTAATAAGGACGGTGTCAACGAAACAAAATACCCATTCGATAACCAACAATACATATTATAACATTATGTATCGCGAAATGGAAATCTACTTACCATAAATAAAATGTAAAATATCGTCTTTTGCACATTCACTTAAACAACTAAACTACTATGGAAAGATTGTTTCAAAACCGATGCGCACAAGTTTAATGATTGTAAAAAAATATATAATCTTCGATGAAATAAGATTTCACACACTTGTATCATTTTCGGCGAATTTCGATATTTCATATCTTACACAGCTATCCACGTTAAACAGTATAATTCTGGACGTTAATTTGGCCACTTGTCTTTTACTAATTATTCGATATCAATTAAGACAATTCTTACCAAAGCTTCATACATTGCGATGAGTGTTTAACACCTAAGATTTATACACATGGCGTACATGATTTGTTGAATATATTTCTACCGTACACATAAGTCATATGATAAATAAGGTTATCTGAACACTTCGTACAAGAATACTTGTTAAAAATTCTCTTACATTTAAATGTGGTTAAGTAATTTATAAACTATTGTGCTTACTCTCATCTAAAGTAGCAAATTAAAGAAACGTTCGGATAACTCGAAAATGTTAAGGTTCGGAAATGAAGAAGTGCATCATAAATACAAAATATATCACACAATCAAGCACGCATTATTTTCGTATAACCAACGACATCCTCCGTGAGACACTTTCACCAGCAGGACTTCTATTTGTACCACAAAATGCAATCTTAAATTTATGGACACGACACGGTATTGTGGCATTAAAGATACATTATGTTTTACAGAAACACATATATAATTTGCATGCAAGTAACTTACCATAAAAATAATTTCTATGTTACATAGATGTCGATGGAAATGTATCAAAAATACCACTTGTACGCGTTTCACAATATAGAGGGACATAGAGGACTAGCCTAAGCTCGTAAAGGAATAATATCGAATATGTTTTCTTACGCCACCGACGGTCTTCCATCTAGCATCTTGTCGCTCTCTTCCGCGCTGCTCAAGCTGAAAATATAATTCGAGGCGTTAATATCTATCGACGGGAAATGAGGACATATTATTAATTAGGATATTAATTAGGATTCTGGGGTAACGCTGTTTCCTATGAGATATTTGTTAGAATGTGAAATTAAGACGGAACGGTTTTTCGTGAAAGCGAAATCGAATGTGGTCAATGAATATTATTGTTGTTTGTACACCCGATTTCATTAGCATGAATGGTAGAGACAAGCTGTTGTCAGCCATGACCCAACATGTATGGGCAGTCTCGTAGTGGGCTAGTACTACTGTCTTTCAGGAGGCCGATGTGAAACGACTGATGTCGCGTTTCGTCCAGGGAGTGAGGTCGCCGACTGTCCAAAACCCCTTTCTTTTTTCTATCCTTTTTCTTTCCCGCTCCCTTTCCTATTTGACAGTCCGGCAACATATCTATGTCCTAGGGTTGTGAGTAGATGTTCATGGACGGCAGTGGTCACTGACCACCAGGTGTTTACTCGTTTGTCGAGGTATGCCTCAACAACTGACATACTATCTGACTGAACAACACCATATGAAATATTAACTGTTGTTTCGTTCTAAAGAAATCTCTAACATACATTGATTACAATATCGCCCACAACATAAATCGATCGCATCAAAACGTGGGCGGACCCCTTCAACTACTTTCGAGGCGCACTTTCATTCGAAACCATCTAATCCGCTTTATCACGTCCTCGGTAAAAGGTCAAAGATAAAAACCGCCACGGCCATTAACGGAGCTTAGTCAGGCCATTGTAATATAGCGTTGACGACTTCATTGTTGAACTCTTAAGTATACCAAGTCACGTGGGTCGCGGAAATCATGTAAAGGGAGCCTTATCACGGCGCAGTCAAGTAAACAAAACGTAACAAAGCCTCCAACGTTACACCTGTGGCACAACGCACATCATGTGCTATTATGATACAAGTAAACATGTTAACAAGTGCTTCATTGGAGCGAGACTTTGAATAACAATTTGCTATAGATACAGGTGCACTATGCATCATCATGTCTCAGTATTGTACTCGAAGGACGCACTCGGCAATATACCTCACCACTACACAATGAATATCGCGCTTGAAACTCAAGGCTTGATCTGCAATTAATTCGAATCTATACTAATGCCCATTTATATTTTTAACTATAAGAAGGTGACGCGAGTAAAATAATGCTCCATATAATTAATAAACGCATCCGGCACTACTTGGACTGGCAAATTCCACAGGAGCAGGCTGGTTTTGTAAACGGCAAAGGAACACGTGAACAAATCTTGAATATTCGCCAGCTGATAGAGAGATCTTTATTGACTACAGCAAAGCCTTCGACTGCGTCATCTGGTCGACCTTATGGCGGGTATTGAGAGAATTCGGAGTTCCTGAACACCTAGTTGCCCTTATTCAATCGCTCTACGTCAATAATCAAGGCATCGTTAAAGTAGAGAAAACTGCACCGGACTCCTGCTTCGCGAAAGGCGTGCGACAGGGTTGCATCTTATCCCCCATTTTGTTTAACGCTTATGGTGAGTATACCTAGTCAGGTCATAAATTCTGTCACATGTGTAATATAAAATAATTGAAACAAGTTTATTCATTATGTAACCATTTATATACCAAAACGAACTTAACAAAACATAGATTCTTATGACACTAAAGTTTATTCAAAATGACCTCCGTGATTTTGAATACAGGCCTTCAATCTGCGCGGCCAGTTGTCTATCGCAGCACGGACGAGGTCCATGTCAATATCGGCGGCTGCCTGAATCAAGGATGTCTTGAGTGGCTCCAAATTGGGATGAGCCTTTGAGCACGCCTTTTCCTCCAAGTGTTGCCATATCTTGTAATCTAACGGATTCAAATCTGGACTGGAGGAGGGCCAGTCTTCGTGCCGGATGTCTTGTGTGCTCTTCGCTCTATGAGCTGGCGCCGAATCTTGTTGGAATACCCAGTGACCTTTATTGAACATGGTATGAGAAACAGTTTCCACAAGGTTTGTCAGGACTGTATTTTGATACACAACTGCATTCGTTTTTACACCTTTTTCACAAAAATGTACCTCTATTAAGCCCCAATAAGAAACTCCCAACCATACCATAAGCGAGGTTGGAAAATGACCTCGTTGGACACGCGGAATACGGTTGCTCGCTTCTTCACTACTGTGTGCGTACACCTTATCATTTTGTTTGTTGTAGCTCTCTTCTACATTAAAATTTTTTTCATCTGAAAAAAGAATTTCCCGATATTTTTTCCCGCGAACCGCTTCAACAAAGCGCGGCATTTCTTCAGTCTCAGGTCCATTAGACGAGCATTCAAACGATGTCCTGTTTTTCTTCGATATGCCCGAAGCCTTAGTCTCGGGTCCATTAGACGAACATTCAAACGATGTCCTGTTTTTCTTCGATATGCCCGAAGCCCTAAGTCTTCATTTAACACCCTTTTCACCGTGGTTCTGCTTAACCCCATCTGAAGGGCCAACAGTTTCTGCTTACGTTTGGGATTTCTTTGAATTCGCGCCTTCACAGCTTTTATCACTGCTGGAGTCCTAACAGACCGAGGGCGACCACTTCTTGACCTGTCATCTATACTAGAATCTTCATTGTATCGTTTGATGGTACGATAAACGAATCTTTTGGTTAATTCAAATTTTTCAGTATGTCAAAAATTTGAATTGGCGCGTAACCGTAACGATGCAATAGGCCAGTCAATAAAGCCTCAAACCCCTAAGTAATTCGTAACTCGTTCAAATTTTGTTAAGGAAGGTAAAATAACTTACCGTGTGATTTTGCAGCGTTCTGGGGTGTACGGAAAGGGTTGAAAAGGGGTGAAAAGTGTTTTTTGTTAATAACCTTGCCAAAAAATTACTAACACGCTGCAAATTTGTAACTATGTTGGTCTCACCATTTTGTAACATGTATTAAATTTGCAGCGTTTTGCAACATACAGAACATTGTTTATTATCAAAAAACAATAAAATTTGTTAATAACATATCCAAAAAAATTACTAACACGCTGCAAATTTGAAACTATGTTGTTCTTACCATTTTGTAACATGTATTAAATTTGCAGCGTTTTGCAACATACGGAACATTGTTTATTATTAAAAAACAATAAAAGTTGTTAATAACAAGGGTAAAACAATAAGTAAGTCGCTGCAAATTTAGAACTATGTTGTTCTTACCACTTTGTAACATGTATCAAATTTGCGGCGTTTTGCAACATACGGAACATTGTTTATTATTAAAAAACAATAAAATTTGTTAATAACATATCCAAAAAAATTACTAACATGCTGCAAATTTGAAACTATGTTGTTCTTACCATTTTGTAACATGTATCGAATTTGCAGCGTTTTGCAACATACGGAACATTGTTTATTATTAAATAAAATTTTTAATAAAAAAAATAAAAACCGACTTCAAAACAAAAATCCACTAAAAACCAAAAAATAATAACTACTTACCACTCCAAAGCAAAAAAATAATATTTATTTCATGGAGCTCGTGCATGTTGATTAATTTGCTTAATGACTTGACTAGCCAACAAATCAATATATATGCGTAACATATTGAAGGCGGGTCGCCCAGTACCAAACATATAGATATTTAAATTAATATAAGGCATAGGTCCTACATGTTTGGTACTTGGCGGCCCGCCTTCGATATGTTACGCATATATTTTTTGGTTTTTAGTGGATTTTTGTTTTGAAGTCGGTTTTTATTTTTTTTTATTAAAAATTTTAGTTATTTTTATCTTTTTAGTGTTGATAGGCATTTAAATGAAGAAGATTTGGTCCCCACAAGGAATATGTTCTTTCCGATGACAATGAAATCGCTAAAATCGGCTAAAAGCTGCCAAAGATATTGGAATATTCACATGTTTATTATTTTTGCTCCCCCCCCCCCTCCCTTCGCGCCTACCCCTTTTTCCCTCAACCACTGTAGCCTAGCTTTTTTACTGAACCCAATGCAAAAAGAACCGTTGAAATCCTATTAAATTTTGAGGAGTTCTACTCTCCAGGTCCGAACATGATAATCAGATCTTAATGTTGTGTTCCTGGGATCAACCTGTTAATACGTTCTTTCCAATGAAAAAGAAATCACTAAAATCGGTTATAAGCTGCTGAAGATATTAGTATTTACGTGTATTTTAATTTTATCACCCCCCCTCACCCCCACCCCTTTTTCCCTCTCTCACTGTAACTTAACTTTTCTAGTGAACGTAATGCAAAAAGAACCATTGCAATTCTCCTTAATTTTAAGGAGTTCCCCTCTCCAGGTCCGAAGATATTCATCAGATCTTCACCATATTTTTATGGGACCAAACGACAAGCACCAGCTTTCAATCAAAGAAACAATGATTGAAATCGGTTCACACAGTACAGAGAAACGAGGTAACAAACATAAAAAAAAAAAAAAGCAACATACAGTCGAATTGAGAACCTCCTCCTTTTTTTGAAGTCGGTTAATAACAATAAAATTTGTTAATAAGAGGGGGTAAAAAAATTAGTAACTCGTTGTAAATCTGTTGTTTACACCTTTTATACTTTCTTAAAGAAAATTCTTGGACCAACGACCAGGAAAAAAAGGCGAATATTAGAGGATGAATAATTTGTGAGATGTTAGTATTCTTGAAATCATTACATTAACATTAAATCTCATCAATGTGTTGCAAAATTTCTAATACATTATTTCCTTTAATTACAGTTGTTTCTGGTGGACCTGATGGACACGAAGACAAGCGAAACACCAAATAAATTATTCTTAAAGGAGATGTTTTATCTTGGGCCGTTTTGTGTACGTCTAATACAAATTCTAGAAAAAAATGTGGAATTCAAATAAAATACATTTAGATTTCTTGGACAACAGGGGGCTTTATACAAAAATGTGATTGTTTCAGTACAGAAGCAATATTTTCTTCGATAATTTGTCCTCCATGATGCCTAATTGTCATTTCGTTCAAAAATGCGCGAACCCATTTTCTTTAACTTGAATATGTCTTCATACAAATATCCCCTACAAATCACCGGGTATATCAAGACTGCTACCGAAAACGAAGCCGGGTGATAGTTTAAGCGACTTCAGACACAATGCAACAGAAAAAGTTGCAAAAAAAAGCGACAATTTTTTTTGTAATTTTTTTTCTATGGCCTTATTTGGGTGGTAAATTCATTTTTTCCTAAAATAATAGTGTATATCCTTTTATTTATAAATACTCTAAGGTATAAAAGAGTTTAAATTATTATTTTAGCAAAAACTATGGATTTACCACCCAAAATTGACGATATTTAAAAAATCATAAAAAATAATTGTCGCGTTTCTATGCGAAATTTTTAATTGCATTGTGTTTGTAGCCACTAAAACTACCACCCGGCTTCGTTTTCGGTAGCAGTCTTGAGATACCCTGTATAATTATTGTCTATATTTCTTTTTCTATATTCTTCGCTTTTTAAAAGACAATATATGTTGTTAAAGAAGTAACTTTTATTATTTTATTTATATTACATGATTTTAGTTTAAGAACGAAAATGTTTAACTTGACAGCAATTGCAAAACTCTGGCCGTTATTCGTATTATTTTTTATTTTTCGCATATATTTCGCAAATGTGTATTTGCTTCTCTGTTGACCTGGCTTTGTTTTATGGATTCTTATTCTCGCAGATGATATATCCTGACGTTTAAACGCAATTACTAGTTCGTATTTTGGTGAGTAAACATGTATATACTTTAGAATGCCACATGTAAGTAATACTTTTATGTTTTTCTATGTTCATATTTCTCTTCTAACCCACAATTCTGCTTTTCAGTACATCAAAAGTGGCGCTTTGCTTGAATTGCACTTCTGCAATTGTTTATATGAAATGGTTTCTATCATTGAACAGAATCTTATTAACTACATGGGATGCCAATTCACTCTCGTGTAGAGTGTTTCAAGACGTTTTATTGCTGAAATGGCAGAACAAGAAGTAAGTATTCTATTTTCTTTTTTCTTCATAAACTGAAAATATATGTTTTATGCCAATTAATCAAGGTTTATACAAGGTAAGGAGTATTACAAAAGTATTCATGTTAGAGCTGAATTGCATTGTGTCCACAGGACAAGTCTACTAGTACATAAATATGTAAGAAGTGATATTTTATATATTGTTGTTTAAATTGTTAAATGAATTACATTTTCTTTTATTTCGCTCTGGACATTCAGATGATCTTGTGTTATGTATAATATATTATATTATTATTATTTCCATAATAACAACACTATGTCTTATGGTAAGCACAAATGCCGTCCAGGCGGAATATCTAATGGCATCAGACGACTGTCCCAAGACATTTCATACAATTATCCGGCCGGCCTGCTAAGATGTCTCTTTAAACAATAGCGGAAAGACCTGGGATCATAGGAAGGAGGGAACACATGTGACTGCAGAGTTATTTATTCATCATAATTCTTCGATATCTTCAATATTAAATCTTTTTTATTTTGTTCCAGTTATCAGAACAAACAATTATCTGTACAAACTGCTGGCTGCAAATAAATCAAGCTGTAGACAATGAGCAAGATTTTATTCCAACTCCGCCGTAAGAAGATTGTATCAATCTCGATTCTTTTGGACATATATAACACCCACAAGTGCTTCATGTTGAAAGGAACATAGCTGGACACCGGACAGTGGGTTGCTGTACTCATACCATGATCATACTGTGGTATTTAGCCTTTAGGTTGGGCTAGGCAATAGTACAATATGGGAGCACCGGCATTGTTCCTAGATGTTTTGACTGGAGATTATTTTTAGGCGAATTTAAATAAAATAAATAAATAAATAAATAACACCCAACAGTCACATACATAGTCCTGACCCCACATTAAGATCGAGTCTTGTGTCGTGGGTATCAGGAACTACGAGAGACTTTTCGGTCTCACAAACACCCAGACCCGGAAGAAATATTTGTGGGCCGCACAAACATTTCTCTCGGTGCGGGGATCGAACCCGCGGCCTCTCGTTTCACAGGCAGCGTCTAACCGCCTGCGCCACGGTGGCTGTCTAATAAAAAATATAAAGCAAGATCTGGTTTTACTTTATTGTCCTCAAGTTTTGTTTGATTTTAGTTTTCTTTGATCAATTAATCCTACTTTTTCCTTATGTGTGCTCAGAAATAACCAGTTAGAATTAATGTCAAATACATTATTTGAAAAATAATATCTTAGACCTTAGGATAATATTATTTTTAAGTATGCAGAAGTCTAATATACCAAAGTATATTAGACTTCTAGGGGTAGACCAAATATAATGTTTAAAATGTTAGCTTGTACAGAAATAATTGCTAGTAAGTTCTTTTACTAGACATTAAGGTATAGAAATAAACATGGCTGCTATCAGATTCGATTCCATTTTTATAGCGTATTCATTTGTATGGACTATAATCACTAAGAGCTTATTAAGTGCATATGCCTAATAATAAAATGATTATTTATTCATATGATAGCAGTCGCGACAAGTGATCAGTCTGTGCCGTGCTATATCTCATGCCTAGCAGATTTTTATTCTGGATTATTTAAATAGGTTGTTTAGCAGGTATTATGCACCGCACTTAGGGCCAGATGTAGGTACACTTTCTTAATATTAAATAACTATAAACATGACGTGATTCTGACAGACTTGTTGCAATTTATTGTATAGACATTATGTTATATTAGATGATCAATAAAGTATGATACTAATTCCGTTGACGTAAAAACATTTACGAGTTATATAGAGTACAGTAATTTATAGCACAGACGACTAAAAAAAATACTAAAAAATAATACGAATTACGACTTCTATTTCATAAATGTCAAGTTTTGACAGCGGTTGTCAAACATGCCGTTTCAGGACGCCATATTGTCCCCTTGTAGTGTTGCTGTTCTTGGCTTTGTATTTATTTTTGTATAAAGCTAATATGCAACGTATAATAGTATTTCATACAGAAATCGAATGCCAATTTCACTAAGTATATTTGGTGTAATGTACTACGAACGGCCCAAGGTCCATACATTTCTGGCCCATCTCCTTTCAACCAAATTTATATTTTATGATTTTTAAATACAAAAATTTTTTGATAAGTTCTGTTGTATAACTATAATTTCACTGCTATATTTACATTACTATTATTTTAAGATTTATTACTTATTAAAATGATTATTCTTATTTCAAAATTATGAAAAATATTAATGTACTATAACAACAATGAAAATTTATTATTATAAACTTTGATTAAATAATAATGATAACATTCTATTGACGTTATCAATTTTCTTTCAGAAAAGTATTATTGAAATATTTTATTTATTGTTCGATACTATTGTTAATATAAAAAAGTAATTTTGCAAAGTTAAAAAATGTTTTGAAAAGGTGTAAACAAGGTAATAACAGATTTACAACGAGTTACTAATTTTTTTACCCCCTCTTATTAACAAATTTTATTGTTATTTAATAATAAACAATGTTCCGTATGTTGCAAAACGCTGCAAATTCGATACATGTTACAAAGTGGTAAGAACAACATAGTTCCAAATTTACAACGAGTTATTAATTTTTTTTACCCCCTCTTATTAACAAATTTTATTGTTTTTTAATAATAAACAATGTTCCGTATGTTGCAAAACGCTGCAAATTTGATACATGTTACAAAATGGTAAGAACAACATAGTTTCAAATTTGCAGCGTGTTAGTAATTTTTTTGGGTATGTTATTAACAAATTTTATTGTTTTTTGATAATAAACAATGTTCCGTATGTTGCAGAACGCTGCAAATTTAACACATGTTACAAAATGGTGAGATCAACATAGTTACAAATTTGCAGCGTGTTAGTAATTTTTTTGGCAATGTTATTAACAAAAAACACTTTTCACCCCTTTTCAACCCTTTCCGTACTCCCCAGAACGCTGCAAAATCACACGGTAAGTTACTTTACCTTCCTTAACAAACCCTCAAAATTTGAACGAGTTACGAATTACTTAGGGGTTTGAGGCTTTATTGACTGGCCTACAACGCAATAACTGCAACACGGTCCTCTTTAAGCGTCCACTCCATATTTAAAAATGAGTAAAATTCTAAAAAGTATTCATTTTTATTTTCATGAACAATTCGAAATTCGAATTCAATAAACTTTTTTTGTGGCCAGGATTCTAAAAGAAAAGTTTTAACTGTGTGACAATACTTATGACCTGACTGTGTATAAGCTGGCTGCCAACGAAAACCAAATGGCACAGCTCTTGAACAAAATGGAGAAGATTAGCCTGGAGCTAGGGCTTAAAATCAACTACAGCAAGACCAAACTAATGGTAATAGATCGAACCAACCAACTGCAGCTAACCGGAGTTCTACAGCTCGAAACCGTACAAGATTTTAATTATCTGGGATCTATCATCTGCAACACAGGATCGTGTGAAAAAGAAATACGAAGGCGTATAGGTATGGCCAAAAATGCAATGACGCAGCTTCACAAAATATGGAAAGACCGCAACATCAGGAGGAAAACAAAAGTAAAACTAGTCAACTCCCTAGTCTTCTCCATATTCAACTATCGGAAACGTGGACCATGAAGAAAGCCGACCGAGATCGCATAGATGCTTTCGAGATGTGGTGCTGGAGGAAAATGCTTCAGATTCCGTGGACTGCGTTCCGCTCCAACGTATCCATTCTACGCGATCTCCAAATCAAAACCTGGCTCTCTACCATCTGCTTGCGCCGAGTACTGGAGTTTTTTGGCCATATAGCTAGGAAGGACGGAGATAATTTGGAACAACTGATGATTACTGGCAAAGTCGACGGTAAACGTCCTAGAGGCAGATGTCCCACCAGATGGTCAGACCAAGTCAGCTCGACCCTTAACATCAAGTTTCACGTTGCGCTCCACTATGCCAAGGATAGGAAAAGGTGGCGCAGCATAATCCGGTCAAAGATTAGTCCATGTTCAGGGGATCACGACCCTCAGCAATGAAGAAAACGATGCGAGGAGGAGGAGCGCCTTCATAAAACAGCGATTTCAATCATTTTACTTCTCATAATGAGTGCCGAGGTATTCTCCAACATTAAAGAGTGCAAACATAAAGCGTGTCCCCTCCAATATATTCTTGTGTTTATGTTTCTATTTATCGCATCACCCTACTCATTACTGTCTAATATAGAACACGAGATTCAGAAACTAATTGACATGTTTGTATCAATGTACTTCGGCATTGACTCCATTTATTCAGTGCTCACGTTCGCATCGTTACTGCCACATTATCAACTAGAGTCTAAAAAGTATTACACTCACCCGTTTATCACACAATGGTATGTGTTAATTTGTTACGGTTTGTAAACGTCATTAACAAGTCTTAAAATTATTGTTATGTGAAAGTATCGCATTTTCTCACTTTAATAAAAAAAATTACAGTTTAAACGGTAATGCTCAAATTGGGTTATCTTTTTTAGTATTATGGCTACAGCAAATTTTATTTGTGGAATTACACGGACATTCAGAAAAAATATCACCTACCGTTATTTTTGAATGGCTATCAAAGCTCAAAAATAATTTGCTACAGTAGGTACAAACGTGTAACTGTTGTAGGGACATCTAATTACATCAAGTTGGGAAAGCTATAGGTCATCTTGGGCAGGTATACGGTAAATAATTAACATTACAGTTGCTTGATGTATGCAATGGTACCTTATACGTATTGAGCCAAGGTGATATTGTAGCGTCTTAGTTCATGTCGCATTCACGAAGAGAGTAGAAAATTGCAACATCTAAAACTATGTACAAATGTTTAATACCAATTCGGTCACAACAAATTGACATCGCAAAACGAAAAACGGGATCTATGATAGTGACCGGTGAAGTTAAAAACAATGTAAGTACTAAAATATTACGTTACATAATGCTATTGAATTGAAGTCTGTACTAAAATACCAGGGGCGTGCACTCCTTGTAGGCAGAAATGCAGTGCTTTACTTGCCATTCACAGATATTTTATTATAACGTTCGTACGTTTTAGATGACTTTAATTTATAGTAAATAAATGAATGAACAAAATACTGGGTGGAATCGCTTATCGTCCGGAAAATTTAATAGTGTATTGTGTATGTGAAATTAACGTTATATACGAGATTTATCATTAAAAACTACAAACTACCCCATAAACAACATCAGTACAAGATATCTCCAAAACACATATTATCTAAATCACCCTACACTTAAAAGTGCAACGACGACATGTCAATACTCAGGCGCGCGAGTGTATGAGTCATGCCACACAACAGCTGACTGTCGCGCAGAGACCTTGACCTTACTTTGCGCCTATTTATCGGTATTATTACTCTAAATATTACCATATGACATTTTGATTTATTTAGAATTTTAGTGTGTTAGGATCATTTAAGTAAATGTAGTTGTTGGTAAGTTGTTAAGATTTACATTATTATTTTCATAACGTACCTACTATCTTAGAAAAAGCTGCATATGTTTTTATTTAAACGTTTTAATAATGTCGAGAATAGACGACTTCGCTGTCGAAGGTCACGGATTCTTGCATGATTAGGAAGTCTGAACTTACCATGATCGAGTAGCCTCGGATAAGTCGTTAAAATAGTTCTTGTGCTGGGAACTCGTGGATTCATCATTCATGATACCATTCCTACGCAAAGACTGCAGATGTTCTGTATCTGTACATCCTTCTTGCATGACCCAACTTTTATTGGATCGAACATAACATGTCATTATTGTCACATACTCACTGTTCGTGTAATCACTCATTTTGACCGCAAGAAACTAACCAATAACCAAAATAATTTCGTACAACGTCACTAGGTACCGAATTTCGCACGACTGAGGAAGTGGCAAGATCCCTGGTAAAGATGAGACGTATTTACAATACCAGGTTTTAAAACCAGGTATTCACTTCGAAGTACGGCGCCCTGGTACGAGCAGAAAATACTTACAAGTATGAAAGTATTGCCATACGTCGATATGCACAGAGCCCTGAAAACTGTACATGGAAATACTTGCATAGGAAAACGATTCATAACTTAATACAGATAAGAACCACAATCGTATCTGTCAATAACAAATACTTTGAACTTCAAAGTATTTTTTATTCATACTATTTTGCTCTTTATGTACCATCAAATACGGGTTGAATTCCTATGCAAGTATTTTCAAATTTAGGCGCCGCTATACGTCGGTGCGCGAAGAACTTGGAACACTATACATAAAAATACTTCCATAGAAAAACTATCCTTAACTTCATATAAATAAGAATCACAATCGTATTCGTGAATAGAAAATACTTCAAAGTATTTTTTTCATTTATGCATTGTTGCTCCTTATTTGTTACGGAATACGGATTGAATTCCTATGCAAGTATTTTATAGACGCTGCGCCGCGGCTGGGACGCGAAGGGTTGCCGACTCATACTAACAAAATACTTTTAAGTATTTTAGAACCTGGTTTTGAACCCTAGTATTTTTACGTACTCGTACTTAGAAGCCCTGGTATTTAATTTTGCAAGTATATCTCATCCCTAATCCCTGGAAGGTGTCGGCGGCGCGGGAGCGGGCGGCGCGGTGCGGCGGCACGCTTTGTACTTGCGCTTGCGGCGGCGCGGCGGTGAGGGCGGCGCGATCAAAAGATTTTATTACTTAGATTTAGAAGTTTCTACTCGAATTCATATTGTATAAAGTAGGGTAACAATAATGTGTATTTATGAAGATTTTTTTAATTTATGGCATCTTTCTCTAAACAACGTTGTTTTATGAATAACTTATTCTAAATTAGTAACTAGTAGTGGTAAATTAATTTTACACTACATAAACAAAAACATAAAAAAATTAAAATAAGTATGCCAAAGTGTTCTAAATCATGTACTTGCCATGCACAATTTTTTTCGTGACGATAAGCGATTCCACCCAGTATAATAACTTAAAAACGCCTAATATTTTATAAATAGCACCTATTTGCAATCACGCAAACATTATGTTTGCCACGCGAAAAGCAAGCGGCGCTGCAAAGCAAAATAATGTACGTAATCAACCAAGTCATGCCGCCGCGTCCCGCATGACATTTGTTTGCATGTGTGTAGTAATTTTAGTGTCCGTGCACAATCGCAAACGCACACACCCATGAATATTGAAAGCCGCGACTCCTGCGGCAGGCCTCGGAAGTTCGGCAGTTGTCGGGAGTAATCGTAAATGTTCGTTGCCTATAATCCGAGTAAAATTAATAGACAGGAATCTAATAAATCACCTATGCACATTATGCATTTTTGGTTAGTAAGGTTTTATTTGTTTAAATAAAAATGCTGTGTTTCGCGGGGGCCATTTTGCTTTTTTTATGTGTTTTTGCGTTGTTTACTATTTTATACTAGTATGTTTGTAAAAAAAATAGATCCCATCAAAAACTATATACTGGTACTGGTGACAGATACTGGTGGTAGGTCTCTCATATGTGAGAGGCTGCCTGGGTGGGTACCACCGCAATGTCTATTTCTCCCGTCAAACAGCAGTTTAAATGCACTGTTGTGTTTCGGATTGAAGGACATTGTAGCCAGAGTAACTACTGGACATATTGAGACTTAACATCTTATGTCTCAGGATGGCGAGCGCAGTGGAATGCCAAGCATTGCTTTATAGTTCAAGATGTTGTTTGGTTTTGCTACTGTTCATGAGCGGTCGCATCGCTTACCATCAGGCGAACGGCATGCTCGTCTCGCCATTCACAGCAATAAAAAAAAAAAAAAACATCCTGTAAAAAAATTCCAAGTCTCGCAGCTCAGGTTTTCTACCGCAAAAAGTTGTGAGATGCATGTAATACCAAGTCGATTAATTTATTTAGTCCTTAAGGGACCTTCTATATAATGTTATTACGTTAGTTATTACCATATCAATATTAAAAATTCTTTACGTTTTAAATAAATAGATCGACTTGGCCAGCAGCATTATGTATAAATTGTACGATACATTATGTTTTCATGCGATGGCCATAGATGGCGGTAGAAAACCTGAGCTGCGAGACTTGGAATATTTTTACAGGATGTTTTAAATGGGATCTCACGCCTTTTTATAGAGTCCTACTTTTTTCCTTTTCGGTACTTCTTACTTCTAGAATATCACTAACGATTTTTCTTAAAGCCTCTGTCTTATGGATTTTTCTTATTTTTGTAGGTATCAATTGATCACAAATATAGCGGATTTGATTATTAATGTTCTTTCTTTCATTGTAATTGATATTTTCGAGTTATTTAATCTATTTATTTGCAAGTTTTTCTTCGTCATCTTTTTCTAGAGGAATGTTGTACAGTTTCATGGGCTGAATACATCATTTCCCTCTCTATATCCCCTCCTGTTATGCCTCATGTATATAGATATCTATCTACAACTATTATTCCATTATATACGGGTGCAATGATTCATTTACTGCAAATGTAACTTTGTAATCCTATACATTTATATGGGATTACAAAGTTATTCACGCAGTTGGTCTATGTAGAAAACTAGACACAAATTATGAAATGTTTGAATTTTCACTTACTTCAGACACTAAACACTAATTATATTCTAAATTTGAAGGTTCTATGTCTGCTAGAAGTGCCTTAGACTTTTGATGATCGGTCAGTCAGTGAGTGACAAAATTAAGAAAGTTTGACTAGTTACAATTCTTAAACTACTGGTTCAAATTGAATGAAATTTTAAATATACCGTGTTTACACAATGCCTGCTTAGTAACTGAAAATTCAGGCTTCATGCTTTAGCCACAACGAAGTTATAGGGGGTTGAAAATGGTCTGAATTGCTTCGAGAAAAAGATGTTACGGCCTATAGCTCGACTTGGAGGGGCTCGGCCGCGCCCCCAGATTTCTTAAAAGATTCTCATTTTAACATTTGAAAGTGTGTACATTTAACAGTTTATTACTAAGTTTCGATATTAATTGTAGTCATTTACTTTTATTTTTTCAAATGTTATTCGATTGTGAGGTTTGTATTAAAAATTTATGTTTATCAAATGAATGAATGAGGTGGACGAAATCTTGCGTTTATTTACATCGGGATAGGTATAGTAATCTCAACTAACCGGAACCTTGAATATGTGAAAATTGAAAGCTGGTGAGTTTTTTTTATTTTATTAGAATTTCTTCCGCCGCGACGATCGATCGCTATTTTGTCTGCGTTGCCGTAGAAGATGGACATGAATAGTAGTACATCTAAGACTTGTTATGTTGGCATGGTTTCCGACTTAGAGATCCGTCGCGTGGCTGTGGCTATGCTAAAAAACTATAAAAGAAAAAGTTTTTGTGACCGAGTACTCCGCCGCATACCCAGTGTCAAAATCCTGTGCACGCCGCTGTAAAATACCATTATGCAAATCCACAACGTTGCACTTCTTTTACAAAATTAAAATCTTGATGTTAAAATATACTAAAATAATAGAAAAAAATATATATTTTAATGTGTATTGTGTCCTATTTATTTTGTCATACCTGATAATTGTAGAACTTAACTCCCTCCCAAAAAGGCTTTTAAGATGATCTGGGCCTATATGTCTATGTCACTCGCCAAACAGCAGTGTAAATACATTGTTGTGTTTCGGTTAGAAGGACACTGTAGCCAGAGTAACTATCATATTAAGACTTAACATGTCTCAGGATGGCGAACGCAGTAGAACACAAGCATTGCCTTATAATTAATGGTGTTGTTTGGTTTTGCCACTGTCCATGACCGGTCATATCGGTTATCATCAGGCGAATGACAAGCTCGTCATTCATTGAAATAAAAACTACACAGAAAACCACAGTAAACCCTGATAGTAACATTAACAAAGTAATTGTGTGTACTCAAAAAAAACAATGGTCTATGGTTGGCGACGTACGATAGAGGAATCGTAACATTTTGTGGAGTATCTAGGCACATTAGTGAAGGTTTATGTACGGCGTCCAACATTCGAGGTATCGTTTTTATAGAGTAACCTCTGGTATTAACTGGTACTCGGTAAGTCGGTACCAAAGACTACAAATGGTAAGTTTTTGTTAGTGTCACTCACCATTCCTTGTTGTCCATGAGGTTGCGCATCTCGTCGTCGGGCGCGGGCGGCGCGTCGCGCACGGGCGCGTACTGCGCGGCCACCAGCGGGTCCGTGGACGGGTTGAGGGCAGTCAGCGCCGCGGCCCCGCTGGCCGGCGCCTCCTTGCCGCCGCCGAGACGCGACGACCAAGCCCACACACCCACAACTGCAACAACATAAACCAGATTAATAAATCACCAATACTCATACGTGCGTGGTGGCCTGTTGGCAAATGGACTAGACGCGGCTGCCAACATGTTCACGATGGTCGCGGGTTCAAATCCCAGGGCACACCTCTGACTTTTCCGAGTCATGTGTGTATTAACAATCACCACGCACTAAAATGGTGAAGGAAAACATCGTGAGGAAACCTGCATACCATAGCGATTTATAAGAATTTCTATGGTATGTAAGTCCGCCAACTCGCACTAGGCCAGCGTGGTGGACTATATGGCCTAAATGCTCTCAATCGCACTTTCGATTGTAGAGTAGGCCCATGTCCTGCAGTGGGACGTATATGGGCTGATATGATACGAATACGCATACAGTATGTTCAAATTTATATTCTTTATTTCTCTTGTGATACATAGCTTACATGGTTGGTACATACATGGGTAGGTGCTCTATGATCTGCCTACAAATTGGTATACAAGCTTGACTTCCGTCAATAATTTGATTCGAAATACATTTTTTTATAGTCATTGTGATTATCAAAATAATTAATATAAGAAAAAAAAACATAATGAATGTCAAATGTCGAGACTTTATCATATGTAGGAGGTCGCTTGGGTAGCTACCACTGCAATGTCTATTTCTCCCGTCAAACAGCAGTGTAAATGCACTGTTGTGTTTCGTATTGAAGGACATTGTAGCCAGAGTAGCTACTGGACATATTGAGACTATATCAGAAAATACGAGTCTTTTTGATCTCAAAACAACCCAACCAAATATTTGATATTTGTGCCCCACCCGAACATTTGTCTCAATGCAGGTTTCGATCCTACCGACTCCCATTTCATAGCCAGCATACACCCAATAGCCCCACGAAGGTTCAAAAGTTAGATTATGATAAACAATTTGAATTCCGCGGATTAATTTGCTATAATAATAAATAATTAAACAACCATAAAAATAATATCTCGCACGCTAAATCAAAAGAAGAGTTCGTAAGAATACTTTTCACGGAATTGTTACTATATGTTCATTTCTTTATTTTCGTAAAGTATACTGAAATTATGACTTTCTCTAATGACAAAGAAAAGCGAAATGAATCACCTTGGATTATCCGGGAAAATGCATGCGCGCAGTATTATTCGCAGAGTGACGAAACGAAAATTGCGAGAGGCGTGTCAAAAATTCTTTGTTCTTCACGAACTTTCATTGTTTCGACGAGAAAGAAATGAAAAATGTAGGTGCAGTTACAATGTGTCACCGGTAATGGCTTCTCGTCACCCCAAGCGCACACTTTACCTAGATTTTAAGCCCATGGGAGAAACACTAGGTATAAACTATAAAGCAGTGAGTGTATATATACATTCATTACAGATACATTCTTTAAAGACGTAAAAGTATGATTTTAAAATTCACAATAATTATTGTACTGAGTAAGTTTACTTTTCTATAGGTTATATTTCACTTTTTATTGGTTCGGAATAATAATTTCATAGTTAAATCACAGCACGACTTTACTAGCATTTGAATAGTTATTCGTGAATTGTTCGGACAGGTAAAAAGGTCACAAGCCATCTCATTATTATATAATTTTTATTTTAAAATTTAGCGTTATACCAAAATAACATTGATCAAGGAGAAACTGACCCGGATATAATGTAGGTATACTGTATGCGTTGCTGATTCACTGTGTTTCATCGTTTATGTGCTGATCGCTACCCTTTCGGCCTTTCCGACCCTCGCGTCTGACTCACGTCACTTCTCGAACGTCTATTTTTGTTCATAAGTAAGTACTTCATTCTGTTTTAGCTACTCGTAAATGCAAATTTTTTGCATTTTATACAGCATTAACATACCGGGTATCTCAAGACTGCTACCGAAAACGAAGCCGAGTGGTAGTTTTAGTGACTACAAACATAATGCAACTAAAAATTTCGCAAAGAAACGCGACAATGATTTTTTATGATTTTTTAAATATCGTCATTTTTGGGTGGTAAATCCATAGTTTTTGCTAAAATAATAATTTAAACACTTTTATACCTTAGATTATTTATAAATAAAAGGGTATACACTATTATTTTAGGATAAAATTAATTTACCACTCAAATATGGTCATAGGAAAAAAATAAAAAAAAAAATTATCGCTTTTTTTTGCAACTTTTTCTGTTGCATTGTGTCTGAAGTCGCTTTAACTACCACCCGGCTTCGTTTTCGGTAGCAGTCTTGATATACCCTGTATAAAATTTGAATACTACGCCCATGCGCGGTAATGTAATTTCCGTTGCCTATCAATGAATCGTTATTGCCTAACAAACACACCCTAAAATATGGACATAGCACAAGGCCACATTAATTCAGAAATTCACTAAATGCATGTCATTTCGAGCTCTGAGTTACATTAGAAATTCAAATAAGCCCTACATTCATAAGCTCGGCGTAAATAATTTAAATTTGGATACAAAACTCAACACACACAATGGTCGTGTGTCATAGTAGCCATTAAAATTTAAATTAATTTTATTTAATGAAACGAAAACGATTTGAAGATAAAAAACAAATGTTTAATGGTCAGTACAAGTAAGTTTTATTTATCTACTGAATTAAATATATATTTGAATTGTGATTTATCTACTGAATTAAATATATATTGTAATAAATGATATTATATTATCACTATAAATCTATTTCCTAGATAATATTCCTTCTTCTTCACCCAGCTGTTATTATACTACGCTTACTCAACTTAATGTCAAAGCCAACAGATTTAGTTTAAAATATTTCAGAGTATTATGTGATTAATGTTGATTAGTTATTCTGTAATATTTTATGTGGAAAGTGACGAGATAGATTTTTATACGGCATCAGTACTACTACTAAAAGCCTAAACCTACAATGTGGTATTTATTAACTTTACTGTTTGAAATCTATATTGACGTTCAAAGTAGATGCGAACACGATAAAAGGGAACTTGAACTTTGTTATTTTTAGTTTAATTACAGTTCTTTAACCTTCGATTTCCAGGCAGCAAGCGGAAAAATAAACCAAGCATGTACATCTGTTTCCTCAAGCGAAGCTTTAACTTTCTGTACGTGGGTTCTTATGATTGCTAATACAGCAAGGCCGCAAAAACCTTCCTAACGCTCTCAATCCTTACCCGTTTCATTCAATCATAATTCCATGTTATTTATTTATTTGATTCTTGACTTAGTTACTTATATTATAAGTAGAAAGATTAAATGAGCACGTACTAGCAAAGATGAGTCCAACAAAAAGCAACACTCCTCCAGCGATGAGTGTTCCGAGTCCTCCGTCGCCGCTGTCCGGAGTCACCGGTGCCGGCGTGTTGGAGTACTGCACACCGCCTGCGATCAACAGTGCTAAGCCTGTGAACAAATGTTTCATTAATATAATTTTTTAATCAATAGGTACTGGAAAATGAACAATCATGTCACCAGATGGTAAGTGATCACTGCCGCCCATTACAATCCATCGTGATTCGTATGTCAAATGTGATAAACATCACCAAGAATTAAGGATCGCAAATACTAAAGACATTTTCGGTCCTTAATAATGGGCAGCTGAAAGTAAGTAGGTCATTGAAAAAGTAAGGGAAAACAGAGGAGAAAGCATTGAAATCGGAGTGACTATTAATTAAGAAGCACTATAAACCCGCGAATCTATCTTAAACTTTAGAGGGTATAAACTCCAACCACACCCGTGAAGTAGAGCGGTAATTGAAAAGTCGACCTTTCCCAAGAAACCATCAGGGGTTAATCCATTAATCTTTCATATGTGAGCACATTCTTCCGCCATACAACAAGACAAATTATACTGTATATTAGCTTGCCAATTTTAAGCTACTATAAAATAAAGGCTATATTTTTATACGTATAACACGCAAACATACTACCGTTACATATAAGTTTATGTATCAAATAAAAATATATGATGGCAATATAAACGATTGAATTAAATCGAGCAGCTGCCCTTTTAATAAACGTTGTCCTGGAAATAAATGTATTTTATGGCACACAGTTACCTCATTTTAGATTATTATTAACATTTTGTTAATTAATTTAAAATTTATAGCGTCCGGTTTTAATGAGATAACGAGCTGTGTACCACAAAATTATTTTGGATGAATGACAAAAGCATGTTAGTACAAACTTGATAAAAGAGGGTAATTAGAACATCGATTTTGGCCGACACAAAAATCTAAACTGCTGCGGTTAGAGCCGGATAAATATTTACAAGTTCAAGCTAACGGCATTTTTAATGACTTTGTGTCACGAATGTTTAACAAAAAAGTGATTTTATAAACTTTCTTACTTAAGATTTTTTTTAACATAATATGTAATAACAATTCCGTCACGTATATTATATCGTTCTGTCAACAGTCTCAGCAGACGTTATGAGGTCAAGATCGAGTCAATCGAAGGTCTTGATTTATATTACAGATTCTTTTATGGGCATTTGTCGTGTAACATTATACACAGAAAGTTACATTAGTATATTGTTATTTTAAAACTAAATTCAAGTTGCCATAAGTTCCAGCTTGTCATTTGTAACTCACATGACTCAGTTCACATTAAATTACTCATAGAAGTTAATTATTTCCTACAAGTTTATTAATAGGTACATATTCTAAGAATATTGGTTGCTGTATTTCTGAGAAATTGATTGTATAATTTGGTACTTCCGATCTGTTCTGCATATATGACTAAGAGTATCTGTAACATCATGAATATAAAATGCAATATGTTAACACGGTGTTAATAGCAAAACAAAGCTATATCATGCCTTCTAATGATTCTACTCCCGAGTTAAAATGCATGAGTAATATGCGAACGTTATCATTCGGAAACCTGTTTCTTTGTTACTACTTAGATTCGAGCAGATGTTACTATGGCTGCGAGATTTGCTCATATTTAAATATAGTAATGATTTATTTTTATCTCGAATATATGTTTTGACGTCGCCTTATCCTAGCAGCTCCAAATCATAAGGGATGTATGTAAATGACGGCTTCAAGAAGTGACTACTGTTAAAAAATATTTGATTGTCACATGTGAGTTCATATTTGTAAACAAAATAACATACTAGCAAAAAAAGCAATCGATGTTCTTTGATTAAATGTGTTAAACTACTATTCTATCGTATACAATTACTATATGACCTTTGAGTATAAAACTCTTCATAAAACTTTTTAAATAACCAACTAGGAGACGATTTAATAATGAACTTGCGTGTTAGACAAATCAAGTAAAACACATGGAACGGTCCCGATAATTAAAGTTACTTATATAACACAAGCGAGACATATAGAGCGTGTAATAGCCGTGGTCCATAACGAACCGATTCACCTTGACGACTCAGCGCGGAGGTAGCAGCTTTTGATAAATCGTCTAAGTTCCAAATGAGGTAAGTAGGTATGAATGGACCAATTATACCCTGCATTTCTTAGCTATACTTGTAATAAAACCATGATGATACGAGTGTGTTATATAGGAAAATGAGGTGTCTAGTGGTTGATGACAACAGGACCGTAAAATGTTGGCTTCGGTTCAATATTAATAATCGGCAGGATTCCAAGAAGTTAAGTAACGCATGAAGAGCGGAACGAATTTTCGGAAACGCTGCTATTCAAATCGATTGTAGATTTTGCGTATGACTTTCACTCGATAAATTAAAAAAAATAATTAAAAAAAACGTTCTGTTGTATTTTGTACTATTACTTAAGAAATACTATCAGCCTCCATGTTTGTTTGCATTATTTCTAAAACGCTGGATTGATGTCATCAGAATGCAAAGACGCTGTAAATCGAAGTAGAAAACAATTAATCAAAAGACAAACAGTAGATCAGGTAGATCATATTATGATTGTCTTTATAGTGACTGTGATTTGGCTTAAATAAAATCAATATTACAATGCTTTGAGGTCGATTTTTTTTAAATTTCCCAAATATGGTTTATCCTGCTGTCTTATACTTTGTTAATGGATAAAGAGTAAACTACAATGCACAATTTACTCCAAATGTTAATAAAGTATATTATTTAACATGCAGTAACGGGCATTGATTGCAAATCGCATATCACTCGTGCATCTACCTCCATTGAGACTGAGGAAGTCGGACAACAATGACTGCAACAGGAAACATTTAAATATTGTTCCGGTTTGACAACATAGAATGTTGAACAATCAACACGTACCTATCAGTTAATGCCAGGACGAATGTTAATTTACGTGTTAAATGAAATATGTAATTAGGCTATTTATATATGACTCGCGGGAAGTCATTAATTTTTGTAATGAATGCAATTTTATATAAAACTTTGTAAACCGACATGTTTTACATCCAGTCTACTGTGTGGGAAAAAAAATATTTTCATTTAAAATTAAAATATAAGCTGTAAGTTCGAAAATAAAAAATAATACAGAAATATCTAGAATGCCAGCTTAACTTACAAAGCAAATTTTAAAAACTAAAAAACTATGTTAGCTGCCCGTAGAGCGCCATTGAAGCGTTTACAGTAGCCATATAATGCAAGAATGTTATAATTTGTCTAACTCAAGGTTAAAGTAATCATTTGTAATTCGAGTAATATCATTTAATAACATATTATTACCGATACTATAAGTATTTTAACGCAAAAAACAAAATCCTAGAATAAATATATACTTTCACGAAATACCAACGAGAGCAAACAAAAATCGACTTCAGCTTTTAACTTCCATTTAATCTCTGGCGAAATGACTAAAACATTAATACCATTTTTTAGCTGAAAATCTTGAAATTCTAGTTCTTAGCTTATAAATGAATATAAATTTGATTGAATTAATATTTAATTGAACAGGCCCCCCCCCAATGTTCCCCACATCGTCTTGTTGGAAGCGACCTGCATCAACCAGAGGTCCATGTTTAACAATAGACTTCTTGTAATAAAACCTTATCAGTATTTAGTGCAATAACCCCCTTACCGGCCTAATTTCAAATTGGAAATGGGTTTATATGGATGTTATTAGCTTAACCAAAGTATCCTGCGGTATAATACTAAAGCGCCGTTTTTATCTCCTTTTTCGTTGCTGGCACTGAATTCCTGTACTGGGACAGACATTGTCGTGTATCAGTATAAAATTTTCGCCTATAAAACCAGCTTAAGGAACAACATAGTCTCCCAGAATAAGCCCAATATATATAAGTATGTAGGTTTCAGTCTCCTTGCCATCCGCCAGTCTCTACAAAAACTCAGTTTTCTTTTAAGTTGAATTCTACCCCACAGTGTGAAAGAGACCCTTCTAAAAGCGACATTTAACTGCTATTCAACATCGTGCAAATCTCTTGTGGCTTTCTTTGTTCTCGTACTCTTCTGTCGCTGCTATGTAGATAGACTTTGCTATCGTTAGAGAACAATGGCAATTGAGAACGATGCCATTGATCGTATATCCAATCAACGTGTTATTTAGCGAAACGTCGGCTGGGTCAAGTTTGGGGGCCTTCAGTGGTCCTTTTAGGGTAAGGTTAGCTTTCGTTAGTCGCGTTCTTACTGTTCACCTATTGATTATAAAACCCGCATATCGCTGAGATGTTATTGAACTTGGACGCCAGTGACAGCCCGATTTCTCTCTGACGTAGACCGCTGTCTGCCAGAACCTATTTTCCTATGGAAAGTTCGGATGTCCCGGTACTTTTAGTATATCCTTGATACGACAGACTCATCACTCATGACATGACTCATGTAGAGCGTCCGAGCAATTTCAGGTTGTCTTGCCTTCTTCCAAAAACGGAACCCCTCGAGCCGCTATTTCACTTGTATTTACATTCGGAAATGACATTTTAAAAGTGTTCGGTAAAATACGGAAAAGGGTAATCAAGGTAATTTCTTGGTCTGTCCACGTAATGCACAACGATCTCGTCTGAAAGTGACACGCAAGGAAAAATAACTCTAGAATTAAAAATGAAGCTATCGTGTTGAGTCTTTTATTATTGAGTACATTCTATACTGTAGTAGCTCATATAAGCCCCACTGCAGAGCAAGGGCTTAATCTACAACCAAGAGTAAGATTTAGAGAGATAGACTTTGTAGTCCACTAGCCAACCTATGGCCTGTAGGGCGATTCACGTATTATAATAAGTTCAGCTGCAGTGCAGTTGCGGTTAAGTTTCGATCAAAACAGCCCTTTTCGTATTCTCGTAATTTTGACAACCGCTGTCAAATACGCTCGCGTCAAGTTCGCGTCACGCAAACGTTTTAGCGTATTCTACTGCTGCGCCTTTACGTCAATGTCAAACAAATTTCATACGTCTGACGTACAGTTGACGCGCAGTTCACGCGCAGCTAGACACTTACAAGAATAGCATTTTGTACCAAAGCGTAAACTTAATTGTAACCGCACCGCAACTTGATCGGCGCGTCAAAAAGTTACGTGAATCGCACTACTTATCATGGCACATTTATTTAAAAAAAATTTAAAAAAAACGTTTTTTTTAATATCAAAGCATATATCAACACCTGCAACAACTGTTGCACAAGTTTAATAATTAGTAATCCTTCGTAAAAACGGCTGCGATTGAGTCAACCACTCCACGACATCTGCGATGTCAACAGCTGGAGAGATCAAATCTGAACATATCCAACAAGAATATTAAGTTTGGATTCTTTAAAAACAAACATTAATTTTTTTTGCTTGTTAACAAGGTGATGCACCCAAATATAGCAGTGTAAATATGTGATCACATCTTAGTCATAAAGGGTTAAAGAACTTTTGACATGGACCACAGTAAGTGAATAATTTAGATTGCTAGATATGTCTGAGATCTGTGAAAATGGCTTAAGCCTTTATTTGCAAAAGACAAAGAAATGTTTTTTTTAATATTTTTATTATTTTGTTTGGTCTTGTAACAAAATAACCTAGGGTTTTTTTCCAAACATTTAAAGCTATCAAATGTAGTTTAAAAAAGCCAAACAAAACATTGCGAGTGGAAAAATATCATAAAATGATTCTTTAGAGCGTGTAACTGTTTTCATTGTACTGCTTTAAACGTTGAATAATAATTAGATAGAGATTAGTGAATACGTGGGCGGACGTCCTACGCATTGTTACTCCATACGCATGAAAACAGTTAGGGGCTTGTGTTTAAAAATATAAAGGGAAAGGTAACCAACTACTCTATATCCGGTTTTTGTAAATTGTGTCACGTTCGTCTATTTTATAATTGAACGCTATGATTTATGTGATTTATTTATTTATGTATATGATTTATTTCTATTTAGCACCATAAAAACTAAATAAGTAGTATTCAATCTTTTCCTGTTGAACATTGACGTCAATGACGAATCTTGGCTTCAAAACCTGAATATTTCAACCTGCCAATAAGTTAAAACATAAATAAATTTTATAAAGTTCGCCTATTTCATTGATACTTATCTACAAAACCATCGTACAATAACGTAGTTTAAGTTTGAAAAGTTTTAATGAGGAAATATGAGATCTATACTGGTGATAGGTCTCTCATATGTGAGAGGCCATCTGGGTAGGTACCACCGCAATGTCTATTTCTACCGTAAAACAACACTGCGTAAATGCACTGTTGTGTTTCGGATTGAAGGACATTGTAGCCAGAGTAACTACTGGACATATTGAGACTTAACAACTTATGTCTCAGGATGGCGAGCGCAGTGGAATGTTGCTACTGTTTATGAGCGGTCGTATCGCTTACCATCAGGCGAACGGCTTGCTTGTCTCGCCATTCGTTGCAATAAAAAAAATCTAGTTAATTTTTATTACTTAGTTAGTTCTGCAGAAGTAAATTCACCTTTTACAGTCTTTTAAAAACCAGGTCGAATGGTTGCAGCCCATTTGTATAGTAAAAATTACACTGTGTCAGTAGGTGAAGCAATAAAGTTAAATTAAACCGATGAGACTTTAATAATTAAACTATAGATTGTAAGAAAGTCACAGAAGACCAAACCAGATATTAGTCTCAGAAGGGAATCCGACATCACCTTAAAGAACAAAACGGCAATAATAAGGTAAGTTCCAATAAGACTGTACGCAGAAAATTTTAATCAAGTTCACGCGGTCGGCCGGTTTGACTGGCCGCAAGTACACGGCGGCGTCTGGAGTATTACGAAAATGGGCCACTGCGACGGTAGCACTATAGCAGTGGGTAGCACACAACACTGCATTAGCAATTCGTTAGACCAAAGCCGCTTTCACTCGCCGAGGAGCAAATGGAACAATAAACACCCACACGTAAATTTATAAGCACTTAATAAACTTTCATGCCTTTCGTATGCAATACAACGAATCATTCAATTTTCCATTTAACTTCATCATATTCTACAAAAGCCTCCCCGTTACAACTTGAGTGCTTGCTGAATGACACGGCTAGAGAGTGAGTTGGACCATCTATCTATATTAACTAGAAAATCCAAGGTTTCGTATAAACCTTTCGTTGTCGAAGTATGTAATCAATAAATTGTTTGTATTATAATTGGCCGCATGTAAGTTATAATTATTTTTTGTTCCATGTTTAATAAGCTTCGCAAATTATTTCGTGGCGATTAACAAGTTTTATTGCTTTTCGTCAATGTCAAGCTATTATTTTTATGTCGAGAACTTTAAACTCGTGCTCTGTTGGTGAAGAAAGTTTTACGTAAGACCTCTCGGATCTCGGTCATTATTTATTTTCAAGTTACATAATCAAAGCAAAGAACGGCGCATGACAGTGATTTTCTTCTGAGTCTTGTCACGAAGGACTAAAGTGGAAGTGAATACGGAAATGTGGCAACACACGAGTGTGTGAGGTTCGGGCGAGTTTGTCGACCTTCGCTTGCGTTGCCAGTTCCATTAACCATCTGTAGCTATACGCCTCTCTCAGAACTGGACATTTTAAGTAACCGCCACTCGTTCAACTTTTCAATCGCATTGAATACTCTCGCTTAAGTATAATGCAATGTAACATTTTCTGAAACTGATGAAATGCGTAACAGTACATTTTATAAACGAACAATATTTTGAATTCTTTTGTTTATGATTGCAATATTATAGTATAATTTATAAATATTTTTATAGCAAATAGATCAATGGACAATCGTATTAAAATTTATTTCTGTTAAGCTTCTCCAATTCTTTTTCCTTTTCGGAATAAAAAATAAAAAATGAATCGAACATAAGTAATTACATATTCAAAACTATTTAGTTCACTGTTGCAGGAATGAGGAATATAGGTCATAACGTATATCCGATAACCATATCAAAACAATATACGGAACTCCTACGTGCGTCAGCACACAGCAGCTTTACGCTTGTATCTACATGTTCCGTGACGTATGCATCGAGTACATAACGCAACTGAAATGTATACCAATATTTCCACATCTGTTGAGGTGAATGAGTGTAAGTAACCGGCGCGGTCAGACGAGGCGAGTCTACTTTCGTGTGTCTATGGAGTATGGCGTGTCGTGATCGGATCACGCAGCACGCAGCCACCGGATGAGTCACCGGCCGCAAGCGCCGCCCGCTCACACCGGACACCCGATACCTTATACGAATTACTGTTCATTGTGCGTCGATACGCGCAATTGACTGGCCTTATCTTCGCTACCGTGCACCGCCTGAATACAAACTGCCTTCTCAACGCAAGCAGATCAGCGTTATATTCAACACACGCTATCAGACTACTCACAATGCAAATCTATTCCTCGAAATTACTATGAGTTGTGCTCTAGTATTGCATAACGCAACTGTTTTGTTATAAATCGATTAAAATTATATGTTCCGTAGACCGTATGTACTAACAAGTATTTCACGGAAGTTGATCGTTAGTGAACATGTATAATTTTACAATCAAGGGCGAACAAAAGTTCGTGGTAGATGATTGTAAGATATATTATTACATATTTTTTATTTAAATGTTAACAATTGTCGGCTGTTAAGATATATAATCATTTATTTATAATAAAGAAATAGTAGTAATGACGCCTATAAATAAATTTTAACTAAGATATATATAACTTTGGTCAATTATTGAAATAAGACTATTATTTACGGATTTTATCGCGGATTTGGTTTAATTTTTACATTTTTTGAGTTCCCGACGTTTCGATTACTTTACAGCTTTCGTGGTCACGGAGGTCACGGGCGGACTGGGGTATTAGACGTCCGCTCTGTGACTGTTACAATTCAACTACCCTTATTTTTCAATTATTAATTTAAATAGCTAGTCTGTATTTGCGATCCGATCTACGCAGAAGGAGCTCACAGTGTCTTGAGGTCTGGCAGTTGGTCTTTGGGTTCCGATTTAATTAAATGTAGTATTGGATCCCATGCTTGTGCAAGCTTCAAGCAATCTTCTCTATTGAAATTTGGATGTTTTTTAATTTCAATAGCCTCGCGAAACATCCTGGGCAGGAAACGGTGTTCTTTAGCGAGGACTTGGGGTTGGTCAAAGCGGAGGTAATGCTTGGAGCCTTCTTCTATATGTTCAGCAACTGCAGACTTCGTTGAGCGTCGATGTTTGACGTCAGCAATGTGTTCTTTCACGCGGGTCCCTATGCTTCGTTTTGTTTGACCAATGTAGGAGAGGCCACAGTCGCAATCTATTTTGTAAACGCCCGGTTCTTGCAAAGGTATATGGCACTTGACAGGTGGTAGAAATTGGCTAATCTTCTTGGGCGGCTTGAAGTAGGTTTTAATAGAAGCACGCTTCAGGATATAGCTAATCTTGTCCGTGACTCCTTTAATGTATGGCAAGACAACGGGGACTCGTTCAACTGTGGCTGGCTTCACTCGGTCTCTGTGACGGCGGCGTGGAATTTGGAGCTTGTTGTCTCGCAGTACTTGCTTGACGTGTTGCAGCTCAGTCGCCAGGTGTTCCTCGTCACAGATTCCTCGTGCTCTCTGAAACAAGGATTTACCCACGGTAGCTAACTGTTTTGGGTGGTGGTGAGAATCACCATTCAGATATTTATCTGTATGGGTCTTTTTCCGATACACAGTGTGACCTAGGGACTGATCAGGATTACGGATTACTAAGACATCTAAGAAGGCAAGAGATTTATTATGTTCTAACACCATAGTGAATTGAATTTTATTGTTGATGGAGTTAAGGTGATTTAAAAATGCAGTTACTTGGTCAGATGGTAAAATTGTGAAAGTATCATCTACATACCGCTTGTAAAATCTGGGTGAGACTGGGGCTGTACTAAGGGCTGTCTCCTCGAAGTCCTCCATGAAAATATCGGCGACTACTGGATACAGGTGAGCCCATAGCAACGCCATCCACTTGTACATAGTAATGATTATTCCACAACATGTAGCCAGATGTGAGGCAATGTTTAAGTAGTTCTGCATATTCTAGAGGGATGTCTTTCTCTGCTAACTTATTAGTGACAATGTTGATGCAGTCTTGTACTGGTAAGCTTGTGAATAGTGACTGGACATCAAAACTAACCATTGTCTCATTGTCAGCTAATTGTAGATGTTTAATTTCGCTGACAAATTGGTATGAATCCTTCACAGATGCTCTAGTGTTTCCTCTGAGTGGTGAAAGCACTTTTGCTACGTGCTGAGCCAATCTGCAAGTTGGTGTGTCGATTTGACTCACAATGGGACGTAGTGGAGCATTTTCTTTGTGTATTTTTGGCAATCCATACAATTTTGGAGGTTTTGCACACGATGGGATGAGTGACTTAACATTCAGATCTAACTTTTCGGAGTATTTAATTATTAAAGAGCTAGTGGCCTTTAATATTTTGTTAGTCAGGTCTGATTTGACTATTTTATAAGTACTTTCATACGATAAAAGTTGTTCAATTTTCTGGTTGTAGTCTGAAGTATCCATCACTAATGTCGCATTACTTTTATCTGCACGGAGAACAGTTAATTCTTTCATCGATCGCAGGTTCCTAAGAGCGATAAATAGGTGTTTTGGGAGATTTGGTTTGGGCACTTTGTTACGACGTAATAAAGATGATATATCTTGACGTATCGCCTCCGAATCTTCCCTTTTCATATTGTTCGTGAAGAGACTTAGTACAGCCCCAGTCTCACCCAGATTTTACAAGCGGTATGTAGATGATACTTTCACAATTTTACCATCTGACCAAGTAACTGCATTTTTAAATCACCTTAACTCCATCAACAATAAAATTCAATTCACTATGGTGTTAGAACATAATAAATCTCTTGCCTTCTTAGATGTCTTAGTAATCCGTAATCCTGATCAGTCCCTAGGTCACACTGTGTATCGGAAAAAGACCCATACAGATAAATATCTGAATGGTGATTCTCACCACCACCCAAAACAGTTAGCTACCGTGGGTAAATCCTTGTTTCAGAGAGCATGAGGAATCTGTGACGAGGAACACCTGGCGACTGAGCTGCAACACGTCAAGCAAGTACTGCGAGACAACAAGCTCCAAATTCCACGCCGCCGTCACAGAGACCGAGTGAAGCCAGCCACAGTTGAACGAGTCCCCGTTGTCTTTCCATACATTAAAGGAGTCACGGACAAGATTAGCTATATCCTGAAGCGTGCTTCTATTAAAACCTACTTCAAGCCGCCCAAGAAGATTAGCCAATTTCTACCACCTGTCAAGTGCCATATACCTTTGCAAGAACCGGGCGTTTACAAAATAGATTGCGACTGTGGCCTCTCCTACATTGGTCAAACAAAACGAAGCATAGGGACCCGCGTGAAAGAACACATAGCTGACGTCAAACATCGACGCTCAACGAAGTCTGCAGTTGCTGAACATATAGAAGAAGGCTCCAAGCATTACCTCTGCTTTGACCAGCCCCAAGTCCTCGCTAAAGAACACCGTTTCCTGCCCAGGATGTTTCGCGAGGCTATTGAAATTAAAAAACATCCAAATTTCAATGAAGAAGATGGCTTGAAGCTTGCACAAGCATGGGATCCAATACTACATTTAATTAAATCGGAACCCAAAAGACCAACTGCCAGACCTCAAGACACTGTGAGCTCCTTCTGCGTAGATCGGATCGCAAATACAGACTAGCTATTTAAATTAATAATTGAAAAATAAGGGTAGTTGTATTGTAACAGTCACAGAGCGGACGTCTAATACCTCAGTCCGCCCCGTGACCACGAAAGCTGTAAAGTAATCGAAACGTCGGGAACTCAAAAAATGTAAAAATTAAACCAAATCCGCGATAAAATCCGTAAATAATAGTCTTATTTCAATGTGTAACATTCGCGTAAATTAAGAAACCATTTGGTCAATTATTTAATTTCATGTGGCCCATCCCAGCTTTGCGTGGGTACAGATATTTTTGTACCCACGCAAATATATTATTTTTTATTAAAATAATTAGATCAATAATTAAAAATATAACTTAAGCAATTGGAAGTTATCATTATTAATTATAACTACGAATTCGATTTTTTTTATTGCTATAAAACTAGAAAATATTGATGTTTACTTAATAATTTTATTTTCAGTTAGTGATAATTACAAAAGATTTAGCAGTTATAATTTTCAAATTCATTCCCTATTCCATATTTCAGATGCATAATGCTGTCTCACTAAAATTATTGAAAAGCATTATTTTTTGGTTGTAATAAAGAGAATAGTAATGTTTCATTGATTTAAAAACTAAGGATAGGCCCTTCAGTACGTTGGGTACGTCAAAAAGACGCCTGTGAACATCGCGCCATCTGTTAGATTTTCATGTAACTACGTAGTGTGCTAAAGGATCCGACCGTCGACGTAACTTTGTTACGTCGTAGTTATTTAAACGTTAAATTATAAAAATTTGATTTGATTTCTATGTATATCCATAAATGAGGAAAAATATTTTTTAACATTAAATATGTTGTATATTAGTTATGTAAAATAATATGTGAAATATAGTGTGCAAATTGATAACAGAAAAAACATCATATTAAAGATTTAAAATAAAATGAATAAAAAATAATAAATCTGAAAATTTGTAACGTCTTAGTAGGCCTTTTTATTAAATGGAACACATTTTAATTTGCATTATAGTTAGTTTTAGTAGTATAATTTGCTACGGATTAAAAATATGTAAATCAAGTGGTAATATGTCAAATAATTACACCGCATCAGTTCTACTATAGCTTAGGTCTACGCATTCCTTAATATGCGCCGCTACAAAGTACAAAGTTATGTCGTGCAGAATACATACGCCGAATGATTTGATGGCGGCCATGAAATTGTTTTTCTATAATGCTAAAATAAATGTTATATTGACTTAAAGTAATATAATTTTTACTTATCGGTGATAAGAAATGTTATCTTTATTTTTGTGAATGTTCGATCATATTTATTGCACCCACGCACGATACAATTGGGCATTTTTACGACTTACAGACCGGTGCGCTGTGACGTCACAACCGCTGCACTGGTCTGCAGACCACTTTCGTGACAACACTTTTCTCGCTCTCCGCCCCGTCCATATATTTTACGTCAATGTAATGTTTATAGAAATTTCAGTATCATTTTTCCATTTCGCATGACTACAACCCATATTTCCATCCCTTGAGGGTAAATTAAAGATAAATCGTATTTTTTTTAAATGAGTATCTACAGTGCCAATTTTAATATATGTAACTTCAACAGTTTAGATTTTCCCATACATATATTTATTCTTTATTTAACTCTTTAGGCCTCTTCTTCACAATACAAGGTAAATCAAGTCCTTTCATAAGGTATTATAATCTACCTCTGTACCAAATTTCATCAAAATTGGTTCAGTGGTTTAGATGTGAAAGAATAGCTGCCAGATTCATTTATAATATTATAGTAAGGATGCAATTAAAAATTAAATATTCCTGATTAATAAAATACTACAGATTTTATTTTAATATAATTGAAATGATTAATTATTAGGTGCTTGGTGGCCTGTTGCTAAAAAAATTCGACACAGCTGCCCGACACATGTGTGAACATGTGTGCAGCTGTGTGTGCACCGGGTTCGAATCCCATGGCACATCTCTGACTTTTCAGAGTCATGTGTGTATTGATAGCGATTTATAAGAATTTCTATGGTATATAATTCTGCCAACCCGCACTAGGCCAGCATGGTGGACTATATGGCCTAACCACTCTCAAAAGTATTCTCGAATATAGAGGAGGCCTGTGCCCTGCAGAGGGACGAATATGGGGTGAGACATTCATAAATAATTGAAATCCAGCTAAAGCAAATCCATATGCAAGTTATCTTGAGCATGGTGGGATATCCTTGGATGTTATGAGTTTATTTAAATGTTTTGTGCTCATGCATCCATACACACTTTATTACTTACTTAGAGCAATTAACAAAATTATTAATTATTATTTATTTATACTTGCCTGGCACCGGCCGGGATAACGCCAGGTAGAAGAAGAAGGTGCAGAAAGAGAATGAGCTCAATGTATTGTGTTGTTGAATCAGATTTATTTAATTCTAATAGTTTAATGAAATCCAGTTCTTTTAAGACTTTAGAATATTTTGAATTAGAAATGCAAAGAATCACAAATATGTAAATAATAAGTAATAGGGAAACAGTTTATATGTCAGTCATATTATAATTAGGAATTGTTTTTTTTTATACAAAATAATATTCAATCTTAAACTCAAGGAACAATATAAAAAAAATCTGTTTTTTTTTTTTGTAAATGCACAAAAGATGATGAAGTTTCACATAGTATAGTTATTTATTATATAGTGACATTTTTTTTAATAAAATTATTCTATTACACATCATTAATAATTCTAATTTTTATATCATTGGTGTTCTAACAGTGTCTTAATTCCAGAGTGTTGAGACATAAAGTTAAGCAGGAAGGATTATATTATGTCTAGTAAGACTTAAATGGCTTCCGAGGTAAATTTTAAAAATGCATTGACTATTAAAATTGACCAACTAATTTACTCTTATACTCCATTTTTTAATATTACACCTTAATTATTTAAGTGTTACATTTAATTATTATTATGTATAGCAATGATACAAAAATTATGTTCAACAAAGTTAAACACAGTAAGTTCGAGATTGAATGTATTGTTTTGTTCAGTATGTTTTAAAATAAGTAAATAAGGTGAACAAGTCACACAAAGTTAGTAATTTCCTCAAATCTTCCCATTATCATTACACCCATTAAATAAAAGCAATCAGATTAATAACATTGAAATACTAATATGTCTATTTGCATATAAAATTGTAAGAGCTAAGTAATAACTAGTAAACAAAAAACGAACATACAATTTCTAAAAAATTTACATTTATCACAAAATAATGCATGCATTCAACATTAATAAGTGTGGGAAAATTATGTGCATAATTAAAATTCATAAGTATAATAGAACAAACATCCTGTTATAGCCAAATCTAAAATGTTATTTTTTCTTCAGTTTTGAGCTTATTGTAGTCAACTATAGCAAAGAGACAGTGTCATTTTCAAATTATATGTTATACTTAATATAAATAAGTGGCTTAATTATTACTCATAAGCATTCTTACACACACGTAGACTTCAAATCTTAATAAGCTTTATTCTAATTGGATAAGTTACTTTCATAGCTTTTATGGAAAATATGAAACCTGTATTCATAGGTATATAAAAGGTAGCGGTAAAACATTTACAAAGGTTCGATGGTCATGCACAACGAACTACATAATTAATCATTTTTTTTTTATTCAACACTTACCAATGACACAAAGAGTGCTCCCTAACAAGCACAGACCAATGCGTAAACAAACTGCCCGATTCAGGCTACTTGTCACACGTCGTGAGAAGTAGCTGATAGGGCAGTTCCATCGCTGGTCGTTTGGTTGTTGTTCGTAAGTCACTGTCGTAGGCTGATACACAGCATTCGTCGGCATGGTGACTAAATCTTAAAATCAAGTACTACACAACAAAGACTAACACGATGCGGTACTAAAACCCGCGCACTGCACTAAATCACTGGCAGCCGAAGCAGGTAAACATATAAACTGATTACTGCCTGCGAGAAAAAGCGTGAGCAGCTATTCAAAAATAAAGAGCAATAAATGAATTGCTGTAAATAGAGTGTGAAGTTGAAGCGAATGTGGATAAAGATTGAAACACAGACCAATAAGGATTTAATTGTAAGTTGTAGGAACTGTCACTCATTTTCTAAACGTGCTCTGTTGTCAACGCCATCTGTTAATTAACACAAAAGCAGTGAATAATGTAATGCCTATACTACAAGTTGGCTGAAGTTCGGCCAACACAATGATTATAGATTATAGAGGATTAAGCATAAGGTCACGTGACGTGTACCACTTTGATGTACTAAAATGGCGGCGGCTCCGCCCCTAAAAATAGTGATACCCTAGTGCCGAATTTTCTATCGATATCGATCATCAACAGTGGCATACGAATAAAATTAATATAACATTTTTAATTTTCGCTTTATATGTCAATTAAGTATAAACAGGGGATTTTAGGATTTGACAGTAGTCATAAAAAATTAAATCCGATAAAAATGTCAATGTTTTGATATTTTTTTCATGCTATGATTTATTACATGGGTAAGTTTTACCTGATGATTGGATTGGATTTTTCAAATAATACACACGTAAGATAAAATACAACTTTATTAATATCTAGAATTTGCTTGCGACTTAGAGTAGTATTGCCACACTTTTCTCCTTAAGCACCAATTTTCACCATATCAATATTTTTTTGCCAAAATATAACAAAAATCTAAAAAAAAAACAGACATTTAGCAACAATGAAAATATGAACACTAAATTAACAACTTAAATATATAAATATAAATATCTACACAAAACTAACAATTAAAATGTAAAAATAGAACTTAAACAATTAACTAAATAAACTGATATTACTGTGTTCTGTGATATGAACCATTGTAATTTTAAATGGCGATATAAAAGAAGAAAAAAGACAGTTCGTGTTGCTGACGAAGTTTCTTGCGCCGTTTCTTCTTCACAGCTACAACACGTTCCGAAGCGGTGGTAGCAGAAATGAAGAATCCAATAGATCTTTTGAAAGACTATTTGAATAAAGAATATTTTAATTTTGATTTTGAATAAAGGAATTGTATAGGAGATCTCGAACGAAGGCAGGAAATCAGCACTAGAAAAAAAAAATTTATCAAATCAATCAATCAAACAAAAAATACATAAGGTACATACATACATAAACATACAAGCGGTGAATAATGTGTACTATAGATTTTAATTTATGTATAAATATTGACTGCCTCGGTGGCGTAGTTGTACTATGGTACGGTTACAAAGCTGAGGTCTTGAGTTCGAATCCCGGGTCGCGCAAAGTGATATCGGCTTTTTCTATTCATTATCAGCACAGTCAGGAATTTGTGCCCGATATGGCGATAGGCTCGCCACCTACAACATCGTAGGACGGAACATACAAGGCGAAATGTGGGTGTCCTGGTTGCACCTCTGCCTACCCCTTCTTGAAAAAAGGCGTGAGTTTATGTATGCATAAATATTAATATGATAAATATATTTGTTTTGTTTTTTTTAAAAAACCGAGGAATATAACTTGCCGCTTTGTTTAGCGTTTGTGGACTATGAGAAAGCCTTTGATTCGATCGAGACTTGGGCTGTGCTACAGTCTCTCCAGCGGTGCCATATCGAGTATCGGTACATCGAAGCGTTGAAGTGTATATACAACAACGCCACCATGTCGGTCCGAGTACAGGATCAGAGTACGAAGGCTATTCCACTACAGAGAGGCGTGAGACAGGGAGATGTCATATCTCCGAAACTGTTCACTGCCGCGCTGGAAAACGCCTTCAAGCTCTTGCAATGGAAAGGATTCGGCATCAACATCAACGGCGAGTATATCACTCACCTTCGGTTTGCCGACGATATTGTAGTCTTGGCAGAATCGCTGGAAGACCTTAGCACTATGCTCGAAGACCTCAATCGAGTCTCCCAACAGGTGGGTCTTAAAATGAACATGGACAAAACGAAGATCATGTCGAATGTCCATGTTGTGCCCACTCCCATCGGTGTTGGGGGCTCGACTCTCGAAGTTGTTGACGAATATGTCTATTTAGGACAAGTGGTCCGGTTAGGCAGGTCCAACTTCGAGAGAGAGGTCAATCGTCGAATCCAACTCGGTTGGGCAGCGTTCGGGAAACTACGCGACGTCTTCTCGTCCAAAATACCTCAGTGCCTTAAATCGAAAGTCTTCGATAGTTGTGTGTTGCCAGTGATGACTTACGGCACCGAGACGTGGCCTCTCACTATGGGCCTTATTAGGAAGCTCAAAGTCACTCAACGAGCTATGGAGAGGGCTATGCTCGGGGTTTCCCTACGAGATCGAATCAGAAATGAGGAGATCCGTAGGAGAACTAAAGTAACCGACATAGCCCACCGGATTAGCAAGTTGAAGTGGCAATGGGCAGGGCACATAGCGCGGAGATCTGATGACCGATGGGGTCGGAAAGTGCTCGAATGGAGGCCGCGTAGCGGAAAGCGCAGCGTAGGACGTCCACCCACAAGATGGTCCGACGACCTGGTAAAGGTCGCGGGACGTCGCTGGACACAGGCTGCCTCCAACAGGTCTCTGTGGAAATCATTGGGGGAGGCCTATGTTCAGCAGTGGACTTCCTTTGGCTGATGGATGGATGGATGGAAATATATTTGTAACAGAACTAATAAAAAATGCAACTGCTACTATAAACAATAGTGATGTGATGTATTAAACATTTTGATCTTAGTGTGGGGTCAGGCTATGTATGTAACGGTTGGTTGTATTTATTTGTTTTATATTCCTAAAATATACTTATACTTTACAATTATCGTTACTATTTTAGCCTCTACCATAATATAAATAGATGACCAACTAATACTAATTTACATGTTACAACCGTTACAAGAAGGTTATACCTGTTGAGACAAACATCCAGTTGCATCTAATACATTTCGTTCATTATTACGTTGCACCATTCTTTGCTAAAATCAAAAGTACCTATCAGGACATTTAATACATACTAAATAAAATGAAATAACATAGGTAGATTTTTATTGCTATTATTTGACTGAGGAAAATCATTAAGTCTCACTTAGAATTCAATCAATGAATATGAAAGTGTTGGTTAAGATAAACAGTTATAATAATTAATAATAAAATATAAAACTATTTCTGTTCATTAAAAGGTTCTTTTTTTTTTATTGCGACGAATAGCGAGACGAGCATGCCGTTCACCTGATGGTAAGCGATACGACCGCTCATAAACAGTAGCAAAACCAAACAATACCTTGAATTACAAAGCAATGCTTGGCATTCCACTGCGCTCACCATCCTGAGACATAAGACGTTAAGTCTCAATATGTCCAGTAGTTACTCTGGCTACAATGCCCTTCAATCCGAAACACAACAGTGCATTTACACTGCTGTTTGACGGGAGAAATAGACGCTGCGGTGGTACCCACCCAGATGGCCTCTCACATATGGGAGACCTACCACCAGTAAAACAGGTTCTCCAGAACATTAGACAATAGACTACTAATTGTCCAAGTTATGTTGCATGTCATCTTTGTTATTGATTAACAGCTCTATTATTAATAGGATTATTAGATAAAATATCCTAATTATTACAATTTCACTTACCGGAAATATTGTTGGGAAGCTGTTTTATTTTTCAAAATGTAATTAACAAATCTACCGATTTTTTGCATCCATTTCGTCCTGGTTTGTATGTTTATAGGTAATCTAAAAAATATTAAATTTCACTTTGTTTGTCAGTCTGAACATATATTTAAATAAATACTATTATTTAAAAATCATAATATCGATATGAATAATTTCGTATCGAATCCACTCATCCCTAAACCTGAGTGTAAACAAACAATAAGGCTCAGTTGCACCAAGTAACTTTGCCAATACCTTTGCCTATGAAAATGTCATCGCCATACATTTGAGATGTATTTGACCTTGCGAATGTATGGAATTGACAGTTTCAAGGGCAAAGGTATTGAAATGAAATGAAATGAAATGAAATGTATTTGAAATGAAATGTATTTGAAATGAAATGAAATGAAATGAAATGAAATGTATTTATTGGTCACGTACGCAATTTAAAAGCTCTTATGACAAGTCAATACACATAGAACTTAATCTCTATAAACAATATATTCCCTATACTTAGTATTACTTATTTTAATTTCTTGGTTTAATTAATTAATTTATGTAATTTATTTATTTTAAATTAATTTTATTTTTATTTAGCATTAGTTTTATTTATTTGTTTCCTTTTTATTCTTATTTTATTTAAAGTATTAGTTATGACTTTATGGTAATTTATTTTTCAATGAAATACAATATGTACGTTGGTCAAATTAAATTAAATTAAATTAATTAATTAACGGACCATGAATATTATTACAACGGTGCGTAGCGGTTTATTGTTACCACCGGATCCAACGCAGCCCTTCCTGAGAAGACCCGGCGAAACAAACTCAGTGGGCTTACACTACCACTGGAACTACGCGACGCGACCCAATCCTGAGTATATCCAGCGAATAAGACTCAGTGGGCTTGTTTTGGGTCCAATTTAAGACAACGACCATAAGTATTTCCGAAACGTCCCGTATGTTTAGGCTTACTGCCGGATCCAACGCGGCCCTGACTGAGAAGACCCGGCGAACAAACTCAGCGGGCTTTACTTTACTACTGGATACTACGCGGCGCGACCCATTTCTGAGTAGATCCAGCGAGTCAAACTCAGTGGGCTTGGTTTTGGTCAATTTACTAAAATAAATATTTGTGACTTGTCTTACAAAGATTTGCCATATTATTATTTTTATTTGTTTTCTCGATCGGTCGTCATATGATTTTAATTGGCATTAATTAATCATTATATATTTAGTTATAATTTAATTGATTAATTTAATTGTATATTGATCAATTTTTAAGTTTAAAATTTTTAATTATTTAAATTAGGGGATGTAATGAGTGAATAGTGCAGGGCCCCAGGAGGTCGCAATGTGCAAGAGAACACCTAATCCCAGGCTTTTTTATCCTCAATATATTCCTTAATATTATAATAACCCCTAGTCATAAGTTTGTTTTTAATATGTGCCCTAAATAGTTTATCCGGTAGCTGCGTTATCCTATTGGGAAGTTTATTATAAAATTTAATACAACTACCAAAGAAAGATTTTTTGACTTTTCTAGTCTAAACGAGGGTATTGCAAGTTTATTTTTATTCCGCGTATTAATAGTGTGGGTGTCACTGACCTTATAAAACTTGTTAATATTTTTATGAACGTGCATTATATTCTGAAAGACGTATTCAGATGACACGGTTAGTATATTGCTTTCCTTAAAAACAGATCGCAAAGAATCGCGGCTCCCTAGATTATAAATAGCACGGACTGCTCTTTTTTGTAAGATAAATATGGATTCGATATCAGCCGCTGATCCCCATAAAATAATGCCGTATGACATTTACTATGAAAATAAGCAAAATATACCAATCTAGCCGTTGCAACGTCAGTTAGTTGTCTTATTTTTCGGACCGCGAACGCTGCGCTGCTAAGTTTAGCTGATAATCTCTCAATTTGTGGACCCCATTGTAATTTTTTATCTAGAGTGATACCTAAAAAAATTGTGGAATTAGCTAAATTTAGAATTTCCGAATTTAATTCGATACGCGTGTTTACGCTTGCCACGTTCGGTAAAGCAAAACGGACGCATTTAGTCTTACTAGCATTTAATAGTAAATTATTAGCAGAAAACCAATCCGAAATTAAATTAAGAATATTGTTAGGTGTATCTAGATTATCGTCTATCCGATTAACTTTAAATATTATAGAGGTGTCGTCAGCGAATAAAACTATGTCTGACCACTTCTGAACCATGCAAGGAAGATCATTTATGTAGACTAGGAATAAAAAGGGGCCCAGAATGGAACCCTGCGGAACCCCAATTTTAACTTTTGATCCTACCGAAGTGAGCCCGTCCAAAGAAACCTTTTGTTCACGACCCGACAAGTAAGACATTACGAGATCCAGTGACGTATCACTGATTCCGTAGTACCTTAGCTTCATAATAAGTGTTTGGTGGTCAACACAGTCGAAAGCCTTGGAGAGATCACAAAAAACTCCTAGAGCATCTTGAGATGCCTCCCAGGCTTCTAAAACCGACGTGATTAGTGATATCCCGGCATCTTGAGTTGAGCGACCCTTTGTGAAACCAAATTGATTCCTATGTATTAACTTATTTTCATCAAAATGTGCTAGCATTTGATTAAGCAAAAGCTTTTCGAAGATTTTGCTAAGAGCCGGTAGTATAGAAATGGGTCTATAATTCGACGGATTGTTCGAACATCCCGACTTAAAAATGGGTACAACTTTACTAATTTTCATTAAGTCGGGAAAGATACCGTCACTTAGGCAGGAATTAAAAATAGTAGCTAATAACGGTGCAATGTTAACAATAATAGCTTCTATAGCTTTAACAGATAGTCCCCATATATCTTCCGTAGTTTTTATTTTAATTTGCTTGAAAGCCATTATTATTTGACAAATGGTTACCTTTTGAAAGTTAAACTGAGGCATATTTCCAGGAACATTTTCCTTTAGAAAAGATTCCGCTAAATCTACTGATGAATCTAAATGTTTAGTTAAGTCTAATGGTATGTTAGTGAAAAAATTATCAAGATAATTGGCAATAATAGATTTATCTGAAATAAGATCGTCATTTATGCGGAGAGCAATTTTGTTGTCATTTTTTTTATTACTCCCAGTTTCAGTATTAATAATTTGCCAGGTTGTTTTTATTTTATTATCTGACAATCTAAGCTTTTCACTTATATAATTAGATTTAGCAAAGTTAGTTTGTGCAATTGAGCCTAAGATTGTTATTCACACTACTTGTTTATATAACGCCTAGAAGAGTCTAAAACTTAATCAACAAGAACCAAATACAATTATAAATGATAAAAACAAACCCAAAATGTAAATTTAGACACATATTTGTTATTATTTCGTAAAAACAGTTACTAACCTATGAAAAGTTGTGTTGAGTCCTTTTTGCTTGAACTCGATTTGAATCCTCTAACACAACACTGAGGCACTTTAAAAACTTAACAATTAAACTAATTAGCAAACTTAACAAACGAGATTAAAAAATGAATAATTCGAAATTCTTTGATTTTGCAGATTTGTTTACTTCGATTGACAGATAACGCCACAGTTTGACATTTCATGGAGTTTTTGTTTTACTAGTCTGTGGTTTCGGATGAGCTAAGTAAAATGGCGTCATTTTGGTCCAGGGGCGGTCTCAGTGTGGTTAGTGAACAAAATATTGCCATATTCGAAACAAAGGAATTATTATTTGTCTCTTTCATTAAGGGAAAAGTCAGCTTTGTGTAAAGGAGACAGATAGATAAACGTACATTCCGCGTCGATATTCCTAACATAACTATAATTTGATATATATAGCTACTTTTGTGCGTAATCCTTTATATTCTTTAATCATTGGGCCAACATACAAACATCTACAAGCTCCAGGCTGTCACAAACGCTTGAATTTCATTGTTACTATTGAAAATAAGGGAATCATTATACCATAATTTACCTATAATTAAACAAAAAGCTACCATAAGTAATTAATGTGTCAGGGATGCACCTATCTAGTGGTTATGGCCTGTCCTAGTATAGGTGCTACGAGTACGCAACCTCGGTCCCCGAGCTACTGCAGTCACCTTAACTTCCCTTCCGTGACTGCAGTATCCACTCCCCCAGGCCATACTCTCCTTTCCTATAACACCCTCTACCAACAAATCCTATTTCCTTTACCCGGTTAATGATGGGCAGCAGCGTCATTAACGCCAGTCCCCTACTGCGCTCGCCAACCCGCCTGCCAAGCGTGGCGAGTAACGGCAAATACCCCCACAATGGCGACACATAAAGAGACCAGGCCCCCAGTCCCCGGCAGCCCCACTATTCCTGGCTATGATAGCGGTCATGGTTACGGTGGGGCAGGAGTTGCTAAGAATCCCCGGGTTGGCCCCCGCTACCACCTCCGACGACGACTGGCCCTGGTAACACAACATACGCACAATGAGGACAGATGAAAAGATTGTCGAACTGGAAGAAGAATTGAGCAGGTTACTGGGACATTCTGGGGTTATCGGAAGTCCGAAGAATCGGGGAGGATACGATAACCCTGAAGTCTGGTAACCTGCTTTTCTACCGGGGGGACGACCAACAGTCCCGAGGAGGTGTCGGATTTCTCGTCCACAGGTCTCTCATCAACAACATCGTATCCATCGAAAAAGATATTCGTTGAAGGTCATCTATATATATAAAAGGGGAACCTGACTGACTGACTGACTGACTGACGTATCAACGCACAGCCGAAACTACTGGAGCTAGGAACGTGAAATTTTGCACAGAGGTTCCTATTATGATGTAGGGTAGCATTAAGAAGGGATTTTGAAAATTCAACCCCTAAGGGGGTGAAAATGGTTAAAAACTATTATATGGAAAAACGAAACCGTTTGAGTTGCAATTGTCAAACTTTGCAGTTTCGTTAGCTAATCAAAGACAAATATAACTGCATACTTAGTTTTTCTAAAATTAACCCTAAAGGGGTTAAAATAAGGGTTGAAGTGTTGCGAGAGTAGGGTGATTTTATGACTATCTAATCAACGCACAGCCGAAACTACTGGAGCTACAAATGTGAAATTTTACACAGGAGTTCCTATTATGACGTAGGGTACCACTAAGGAAGGATTTTTGGATATTCAACCCCTAAGGGGGTGAAAATGGTAAAAAACGGTTGTATGGAAAATCTAAACCGTTAAAGCTAGAATTCTCAAACTTTGCAAGTTAGTTAGCCTATCAAAAACAAATATAACTGCATACTTAATTATTCTAAAATTAACCCTAAATGGGTATAAATAAGGGTTGAATTTTTGTAGAACCGAACTATCGGATCAACGCACAGCCGGAACTACTGGAGTTAAAAAGGTGACATTTTGCACAAGGGTTTCTATTATGATGTAAAGTAGTACTAAGAAATATTTTTTGGAAATTCAACCCCTAAGGGAGTGAAAAGGGTTAAAAACTGTTGTATGGAAAATTGTAACCGTTGAAATTGCAAATATTAAACTTGACACTTGGTTATTCATCTAGGATCAAGAGTAACTGCATATTTTTTTTTCCTATAATTAACCCTAAATGAGTTAAAATAGGGGTTGAAGTGTTGTATGCAAAATCGAAACACTAAAGTTATTGATATCAAAATTCGTATTTCATGACTTATTTTAAACGAAAAATAATGGCGTGAACTACTTTTAGAAAAATAGCACTAAGGGGGTGAAATAAGGGATGACATTTTCATATAATGTATTGCTTTTACGTCCGTATTATGATAACATAAACACGCAGACGAAGTCGCGGGGAAAAGCTAGTACAGGTATACGCGCCGACCTCGACACACCCAGATGAAGAAGTAGAGGAGATGTATGAGGACATAAGTCGGGCCATACATACTTGCAAAACCTACTTCAATGTTGTTATGGGGGACTTCAACGCAAAGTTGGGCAAGAGAAGCGATGCAGAGTTGAAAGTGGGCCAATTTGGACATGGGCAACGGAACCCCAGGGGTCAGAGGCTGGCCGACTTTCTGGAGAAAGAGGGACTCTTTGCGATAAACTCTTTTTTCCAGAAGCCGCCTCACAGGAAATGGTCCTGGCTGAGTCCTGACGATTCTACGAGAAACGAGATAGATTTCATCTTGACAACGAATAGACGGATATTCAGAGATGTCTCTGTGACCTACAGGGTGAAAACCGGCAGTGATCACCGAATGGTTAGGGGCACACTGAATATCAATGTCCAATCGGAAAGGCGTCGCTTGATCTTGAAATCTACGCTCCGACCTACTCGCGCACATATCCAAAACGATCTTAACGCTGCAGTCTACCGATGATGCCGAAGCATATCGGCGGCTCAATAGACAGATCTGGAAGTCCTTGCGACACGATGTCCGTGCTCACAATACTGTGAGCATTAATTAAGCAAGGAGACAATTGAGCGGAACGGAGGCTCCAAAGTGTTTGCAAGAGACTTATCTATTGGGCAAAGCCAGTTGTATAGTATAGGCTGAAGACGGACGACGGCCGCGTGGTATCGACGAGGGCAGAGGTAGTAAGGGAGATCGAGAGGTTCTACGGAGAGCTTTATACCTCGATTGCCCAACCTGCTGTTAGCTCGGCCGAAGACGCGAGAGCCGCGTTGATCCGACACTTTAGCGATGATATCCCGGACATCAGCCTGTGCGAGATTGAGATGGCCCTGAAGCAACTTAAAAACAACAAGGCGCCGGGCGAGGACGAAATCACTTCAGAGCTTCTGAAAGCGGGCGGAGGCCAATACTGAAGGTCCTTCAGAGGCTCTTCAATTCTGTCCTTCTCGAGGGCTCAACGCCGGAGGCATGGAGCCGGAGCGTGGTGGTCTTGTTCTTCAAAAAAGGTGATAACACTTTGCTGAAGAATTACAGGCCCATCTCGCTTCTGAGCCATGTCTATAAATTGTTTTCGAGGGTCATCACAAATCGTCTCGAACACAGGTTTGATGACTTCCAGCCTCCCGAACAAGCCGGTTTCCGAAAAGGCTTTAGTACCATAGACCATATCCATACACTTCGGCAAGTTATACAAAAAACCGAGGAATATAACTTGCCGCTTTGTTTAGCGTTTGTGGACTATGAGAAAAACTTTGATTCGATCGAGACTTGGGCTGTGCTACAGTCTCTCCAGCGGTGCCATATCGACTATCGGTACATCGAAGTGTTGAAGTGTATATACAACAACGCCACCATGTCGGTACAGGATCAGAGCACGAAGGCTATTCCACTACAGAGAGGCGTGAGACAGTGAGATGTCATATCTCCGAAACTGTTCACTGTCTCGCTGGAAAATGACTTCAAGCTCTTGCAGAGAGGATTCGGCATCAACATCAACGGCGAGTATATCACTCACCTTCGGTTTGCCGACGATATTGTAGTCTTGGCAGAATCGCTGGACGAATATGTCTATTTAGGACAAGTGGTCCGGTTAGGCAGGTCCAACTTCGAGAGAGAGGTCAATCGTCGAATCCAACTCGGTTGGGCAGCGTTCGGGAAACTACGCGAAATCTTCTCGTCCAAAATACCTCAGTGCCTTAAATCGAAAGTCTTCGATAGTTGTGTGTTGCCAGTGATGACTTACGGCACCGAGACGTGGCCTCTCACTATGGGCCTTATTAGGAAGCTCAAAGTCACTCAACGAGCTATGGAGAGGGCTATGCTCGGGGTTTCCCTACGAGATCGAAGCAGAAATGAGGAGATCCGTAGGAGAACTAAAATAACCGACATAGCCCACTGGATTAGCAAGTTGAAGTGGCAATGGGCAGGGCACATAGCGCGGGGTGCGATGTCGGGAACCTCCACGTGGTGCATCCTGGGCAACGTGGGTCATCGTAGTTGCAGTTCTGCAACTACTATGGCCGACGGCGAATATCCGACGGGGAGGGCAGGGGGTTTGGCGGTCGCTGTCTTTTGTGGCGGCCGCCTCCATCTGTCGTTTTTAGGTGGGGCCCATCTCAGGGCCTACCTCCGGTTCTGTCCCGGAGGCATCGGCGGGCCCGGTGTGCGCTTACCCCGCCGCCGGGCGGGCTGTGGGAGTGTCCCTCCCACGGTCGCCGTCGCATATCGTAATCCGGTTGTGAGGTTTGTGGTCATGTCTCGCACTCCTGCCGGACCGAGGGTCTTGGCTTAATCGCCCGGTCCGCGAGGGAGGATGCCTCTATAAAAAGTACCCCGAATCCCAAGCGGCGGCGCACCGCGAGGGGATGCATGGCTGATGGGCAGTTCAGTCTCTAGTGCGACCCCCGCCAGAGTACCGGCCAACCCTCTGGCGGGTCACGCTAGGCTTACCCAGGTACAGGGGGCACTACCTGGGCGGACCTTCTTTTCCCCCATACTCGTGGGAACAAAATGGATAGTTCTTGTTCAAAACCCCAACCATGTTCCGTAGTGGTGGATAGGCTGCCAGAGTCGGACATCTCTCCGGCGACCAGTCGGCCATCCTCGTCCATGGGACATCCTGCGGAGAGGATCGCGCCACCCCGTGACTTCGACTCGGAGTCCGGGGCGTGCAGCGACTCTTCGCAACCAAGGAGAAGTCGAGCAAAACGCCGAGGCTCTCGTGCAGTGGAGAAGCGGCCCAGATCTAGTGATGGTAGTAGTGCGGTAGAGACAGACTCCCGCACTGCCACCAAAAAACTGAAGCGGCGCCCTGCGGCTCCTGGGAGCGCGGGCACGACAGATGACGCTGTTGCCAAGGTGCAAAGCGAGCTCGAGGCTGTCTTGGATGCGAAAAGCATCACCGAGGCCGAAATGCTGGAGGCGGAAGAGGTTGATCTTCAGAGGGCTAAGGAGGCGAATCCTCTAAAACCGGCACCGAAGGATCCTCCCCCAGCCACCCATAATGAGGCCTTGATAAAGATGGCAGAGCGGCTCCGACATGTTGCACGTACGGCCAAAAATCTTAAGGGCACGTACGTAAAGGAGATCAAAGACAGCGTGTCGGAGCTGCTGGAAATAGCCCAGGAGCCACCATCAGCGGAGCTCTTCAGGGTCGAGGCGGAGAAGGCCGAACTCCGCAAAAAGGTCACGGCGCTGGAGGCGGCCCTCACAACACAGGGGAAAATGATCCAGGACCTGATGGCAACAGTCCGGACGCAGCAGCGACCAGCGACTGAATCAGCATCCGGCGGTTTGGAGGCGGAAGCCGTGAAGGCGCTGCTCGAGGTGCACATGGCGAAGGTCGACGCAAAACTCGAGGCGATCGCCATGCGGCTGCCTCTCAAATCTGGACTGAAGGAGGGCCAGTCTTCGTGCCGGATGAAGTCGATTTCACGCGCCGCCAACCATTCTTGTGTGCTCTTCGCTCTATGAGCTGGCGCCGAATCTTGTTGGAATACCCAGTGCCTCTTATTAAACAAGGTATTAGAAACAGGTTCCACAAGGTTCGTCAGGACTGTATTTTGATACACAACTGCATTCGTTTTTACACCTTTCTCACAAAAATGTACCTCTGTTAAGCCCCAATAAGAAACTCCCAACCATACCATGAGCGAGGATGGAAAATGACCTCGTTGGACACGCGGAATACGGTTGCTCGCTTCTTCACTACTGTTTGCGTACCTTATCATTCCTACCTTATCATTTTGTTTGTTGTAGCTCTCTTCTACGGTAAAAAAATTTTGATCTGAAAAAAGAATTTCCCGATATTTTTTTCCCGCGTACCGCTTCAACAAAGCGCGGCATCTCTTCAGTCTCAGGTCCATTAGACGAGCATTCATACGATGTCCTGTTTTTCTTCGATATGCCCGAAGCCCTAAGTCTACATTTAACACCTTTTTTACCGTGGTTCTGCTTAATCCCATCTGAAGGGCCAACAGTTTCTGCTTACGTTTGGGATTTCTTTGAATTTGCGCCTTCACAGCTTTTATCATTGCTGGAGTCCTAACAGACCGAGGGCGACCACTTCTTGACCTGTCATCTACACTAGAGTCTTCATAGTATCGTTTGGTGGTACGATAAATGAATCTTTTGGTTATATTAAAATTTTTCAGTATGTCAAAATTTGAATTGGCTCGCAACCGCAACGACGCAGCGCAATAACTGCAACACGGTCTTCTTTAAGCGTCCACTTCATACAGGGTATCTCAAGACTGCTACCGAAAACGAAGCCGGGTGGTAGTTTTAGTGGCTACAAACACAATGCAATTAAAAATTTCGCATAGAAACGCGACAATTATTTTTTATGATTTTTTAAATATCGTCAATTTTGGGTGGTAAATCCATAGTTTTTGCTAAAATAATAATTTAAACTCTTTTATACCTTAGAGTATTTATAAATAAAAGGATATACACTATTATTTTAGGAAAAAATGTATTTACCACCCAAATATGGCCATAGGAAAAAAATAACAAAAAAAAATTGTCGCTTTTTTTTGCAACTTTTTCTGTTGCATTGTGTCTGAAGTCGCTTAAACTATCACCCGGCTTCGTTTTCGGTAGCAGTCTTGATATACCCGGTATTTCAAAATGAGTAAAATTCTTAAAAGTATACATTTTTATTTTTATGAACAATTCGAAATTCGAATTCAATAAACTTTTTTGTGGCCAGCATTCTAAAAGAAAAGTTTTTACAGTGTGACAATACTTATGACCTGACTGTGTATATATATATATATACTGGGTATCTCAAGACTGCTACCGAAAACGAAGCCGGGTTGTAGTTTTAGTGGCTACAAACACAATGCAATTAAAAATTTCGCATAGAATCGCGACAATTATTTTTTATGATTTTTTAAATATCGACATTTTTGGGTGGTAAATCCATAGTTTTTGCTAAAATAATAATTTAAACTCTTTTATACCTTAGATTACTTATAAATAAAAGGGTATACACTATTATATTAGGAAAAAAATTATTTACCACCCAAATATGGCCACAGGAAAAAAATAACAAAAAAAAATTGTCGCTTTTTTTGCAACTTTTTCTGTTGCATTGTATCTGAAGTCGTTTAAACTACCACCCGGCTTCGTTTTCGGTAGCAGTCTTGATATACCCTGTATATATATGTTAACGGAAATGTATGTAATCCGTCATTGTATACAATTCCTAGGAAATCTATGTAATTCCTAAAATCGCCCGGAAATGTGTAAAATAAATTACATTAGACACATTTCCTAGGAAATCTATACATTTCCTAAATAGTGATCGGAAATGTAAGATGTTTAATATATCAAGGGGTAAGCGGGGATAGCGGAGCGAGGGGAGGGTATTGCATCATCCGATCGTTAAAGGTCAATGCGTGTAGGTTAGGTTAGGTTAGGTTTTGTTATATATATTTTTTTATTGCTGTTAAGACGAGACGTGCATGCCGTTCGCCTGATGGTAAGCGATGCGACCGCTCATGAACAGTAGCAAAACTAAACAACACCTTGAATTACAAAGCAATGCTTGGCATTCCACTGCGCTCGCTATCCTGAGACATATAGATGTTTAATCTCAATATGTCCAGTAGTTACTCTGGCTACAATGTCCTTCAAACCGAAACACAACAGTGCATTTAAACTGCTGTTTGACGGGAATAGACATTGCGGTGGTACCCACCCAGTCAGTCTCTCACATATGAGAGACCTACTACCAGTAAAGTGGTAGGTAAGGTTAGGTTAGGTTAGTAATATAGAAAAAATAAAATATATAATATAAATTCTATAATAGTTAAGTATTATAGAATTTAACGCTATGATTGTTACCTGTGATAAAAAATATTACTCTCATTTGAACAACGTGTTTTATTACAGAAACCATTATTCTTATACATTTCCTAATACGATATTGGAATTTCATACAATGCCTAGGAAATGTATATATTTCCCAGGATATGTATGTATAAAATAATTATTCAAAGAATATTTTATACATTTCCTAAACAGCTTCGGAATTGTATACATTTCCTAGGAAATGTATACAATTCCTAGACTTCATACATTTCCGGTAACATATACATATATACCGGGTATCTCAAGACTGCTACCGAAAACGAAGCCGGGTGGTAGTTTTAGTGGCTACAAACACAATGCAATTAAAAATTTCGCATAGAAACGCGACAATTATTTTTTATGATTTTTTAAATATCGTCATTTTTGGGTGGTAAATCCATAGTTTTTGCTAAAATAATAATTTAAACTCTTTTATACCTTAGAGTATTTATAAATAAAAGGGTATACACTATTATTTTAGGAAAAAATGTATTTACCACCCAAATATGGCCATAGGAAAAAAATAACAAAAAAAAAATTGTCGCTTTTTTTTGCAACTTTTTCTGTTGCATTGTGTCTGAAGTCGCTTAGACTACCACCCGGCTTCGTTTTCGGTAGCAGTCTTGATATACCCTGTATTTGAATTCCTGCTTCATCCCACGGGAACACTGCTTTTTTTTGGGATATAATCAAGTTTATGTTTTTTTTTTGTTTATGCCAGATTGACCAGTGTAAGTACAGTTAGTACACAGTAGATTCCAAATGTTAATGGGACTAGTAGTATTTCAAAATGTTAACAACTATATTATATTGTTATGTCGAATAAGCACTATAAAGTGAACTCGTAACTCCAATTTAGGTATGGCTACATTTTTAAGCATTCAAAATCGGTTTGGCCATACATTAATTACTTCCATCCATCCATCAGCCAAAGGAAGTCCACTGCTGAACATAGGGATCTCCCAATGATTTTCACAGAGACCTGTTGGAGGCAGCCTGCATCCAGACCTTTACCAGGTCGTCGGACCATCTTGTGGGTGGACATCCTACGCTGCGCTTTCCATTCGAGCACTTTCCGACCCCAACGGTCATCAGATTTCCGCGCTATGTGCCCTTTTTTTTTTCTCGCGGGGAAAATCCCTTTACGGACCATCCCACCCCCTAAGGGGCGGGGGTGTGTCGAACTCACCGGTGCGCCTTCCGGCCCAGCGAGACGTGGAGCTGGGTCGGGTCCCTATCGTAGTCTGCGCACCGAAACACCGACTCAAAACCCCGCGTTGGCCACCATCGGTGCACTTTGGAGACGGCCCCGGGATACCGCTCAACAGACGCGCCAGGACCGCCTCCTTGTGCACTGCCGCTTAGCGACGCAGCTTTGGACGCGTGTTGCGTCACGTCTCGGGGGCCGCCAAGATAGGGACGGCGACCCCATGTGGCCTCTGCGGCGCCGGGTTAGATGTTGTCCCGGCGCCTCCTACGTCTCCTGTGGCGACGAGCGGGATCGGTCTGCTCCCGATTCCGCTCTGCGCTCTCCTTCTGCGACATGACACGTTCGCAGAAGGAGAGCATGGCCCGCCACGAACTCCGGCTGCCGACCATGGCGGCGACCACGGCCGGCAGCGAAAGGTCGCTTCCCACGACCGCGATGAGAGCGCTGCGCTCCTCGTCCCAGGCTGGGCACTCCTCCAGCGTGTGCTGGGCCGTGTCCTCACGGCAGTTGCCACAATGGTGGCACACGGCGGACTCCTCCGCTCCGGCTATGCGACACAGGTACGTACCGAAGCAGCCGTGCCCGGTGAGCACCTGCGTCAGCCGGTATGTCGGCACGCCGTGGCGCCTGTCCAGCCACTGCTCGAGGACAGGTCGCACTGCCGCGACGGTCCTCTTTTTTTTTTAATTTTTTTTTATTGCATTGAATGGCGAGACGAGCAAGCCGTTCCCCTGATGGTAAGCGATACGACCGCTCATAAACAGTAGCAACATTCCACTGCGCTCGCCATCCTGAGACATAACATGTTAAGTCTCAATATGTCCAGTAGTTGCTCTGGCTACAATGTCCTTCAATCCGAAACACAACAGTGCATTTAAGCAGTGTTGTTTCACGGGAGAAATAGACATTGCGGTGGTACCTACCCAGATCTCACATATGAGAGACCTACCACCAGTAAAACCACCTCCTGTGCTGCTGCTAACCCTAGTGCTGGTCCTCGTACCAGCACTAGGGTTCTCCAGCCTGGAACGCCACTCCTCCACAGCAGACCTGCGGAGGGAGGCCAACATGGCCTCGACCTCTTGGGTAACCAACCTCTGCCCACGCCCGGACGCCTCCTCTCGCCGGAAGAAAGCCGACGAGAGGGTCTTGGCGTCCAGCACCCAGGGCAGAGTTCCCGCCAATACGCAGGCCGCCTCGTGCGAGACCGTGCGGTAGCCCCTGATTATTCGCTGCGCCACCATGCGCTGCGGACGATGCAGCAGGCGGACGCAGCGATCGCCTAGGGACCCGGCCCAAACGGGACACCCGTAGAGGGCCATGGACCGCACGACTCCAGCATATAGGTTTCGGCAAGGGAAGCCAGGACCATCAGTGTTGGGCAGCAGGAGCCCCAGTGCGCCCGCCGCCCTCACCAGCTTCGGCGACAACTCCTCAAAGTGCGCGCGGAAATCCCATCGACTGTCGAGGACGAGACCGAGGTATTTCATCCTCGAGCTGACGGGAATCCGCACGCTCTCCACCGTGATGGTGGGCCCCAGGCGGAGGCCCACACCGAGGACCGTGGAAACACACGGCCTCGGTCTTGTTGAGGGCCACCGTGAGGCCCAGTCGCCGAATCCTGCCCACCACTAGTCCAGTACCGAACGAGGCGAGCAGGGCGGACCTCTGGAATGTCCTGGCCGTCGCTGTCACCAGTGTGTCGTCCGCGTAGCAGACGACAGCGACGCCCCGAAGGTTGGTACCACGTAGCACCCAGTCGTAACCGATGTTCCACAGGAGCGGCCCAAGAACCGAGCCCTGTGGAACACCGCACGTCACTTCCCTGCGGTGCCACCCGTCGGCGCCCGGATACACCACGTACCTATCAGACAGGTGCGAGTGCACCAGACGCCGAAGGTAGGGCGGAACCTCGTGGTACCGCAGTGCTTCTTCGATGCAGGCCCAGGGCATGGTGTTGAACGCGTTGGCGATGTCGAGAGACACCGCCACTACGACCCCACCCCGGGACACTGCACGCTCCGCTAGTGCCTTCACCCGCAGAATCGCTTGGACCGCCGACCGGCCCCGCCGGAACCCGAACTGGCAGTCTGCCAAATCCGGGCCCGTACTCTCCATCTCCAAATGCTCGACGAGGCGTGCGTGGACTACACGCTCGAAGAGCTTGCACACCTCGTCGAGCAACACGATTGGCCGGTAGGCCGAAGTCGAATCTGCGGGTCGCCCCTCCTTGCGGAGCGGGACAAGCTTGCCCGTCTTCCACCGCGACGGGAAGATGCCCTGCTCAAGGCACGCGGAGAAAAGGCCGCGGAGCCTCGTACCCAGTGACTCGACGGCCAGCACCCAGACACGACCGGGCACCCCGTCGAGACCCGGGGCCGAATTCTTGCTCCGCAGCCGAAGCACTGCCGCCTCTAGCTCTTGCGGCGAAACTTCCGGGATATCCCAAGAAGATTAATCAATGTCTACCACCTGTCAAGTGCTATATTCCTTTGCAAGAACCGGGCGTATACAAAATAGATTGCGACTGTGGCCTCTCATACATAGGCCAAACCAAAAGAAGCATAGGGACCCGCGTAAAAGAATACATAGCTGACTTTAAACATCGACGCTCAACGAAGTCTGCAGTTCTGTACATATAGAAGGCTCCAAGCATTACCTTCGCTTTGACCAACCCCAAGTCCTCGCAAAAGAACACCGATTCCTGCCCAGGATGTTTCGCGAAGCTATTGAATTTAAAAAAAAAACATCCAAATTTCAATAAAGAAGCTTGAAGCTTGAACAAGCATGGGATCCAATTCTACATTTAATTAAATCGGAACCCAAAACACCAACTGCCAGACTCAAGAAGCTTATACCCAAATGGAGATTGCATTCCGTATAAAACACTGAAGCTCAAAAATTTACCTCGAATGACGTCGCTGTAGCCTGCTATCCTTTTCTTTAGAGTGATCGATGAATGAAGTTCACGTGAAGTAGCTTATTGGCCAGACCTAAGAAGCTTATAGCCAAATGGAGATTGCATTTCGTATAAAACAATAACTAAACTTTTAAAACCTATCCTTCTTCTCACCTCAGTTTCACAGGAGCCGGTGTTAGAAATGTTGAAACCCAGATATATGAAATCCGTGACAGTTTCTAAGTTTAGTGTGCCATTGAGTTCCAGTTTGCAAGTGCGATCTGCAATCATTACTTTGGTTTTTGCCCTATTAATCTGAAGACCCAGCTCACCGGTCGTTTTTCCATACGTTCCAAGAGAGTGACCATTTCTGTTTCTGATGTGGCTAGGAGTATGGTGTCGTAACTTTCTGAATTAACTTTTTAATTTAATAATTGCAAAATAAGGGTAGTTCAATTGTAACAGTCACAGAGCAGATGACCAATACCTCAGTCCGCCCCGTAACCACGAAAGCTGTTAAGTAATCGAAAGGTCGCGTTGGGAAGTCAAAAATGTAAAAAAATAAACTAAATTCGAGATAAAATCCGTAAAGAATAGTTTTATTTCAATTCTTAAAGGATACTCTTCCAGTACCACTTATAATACTAGAGTACGGTTACAAAGCTGAGGTCTCGGGTTCGAGTTCCGGGTTGGGAAAAGTAATACTGGTAAAGTCTCTCATAGGTAGTTCCTGATACCCACGACACAAGACTTGATCTTAGTGTGGGGTCAGGACTATGTGTGTGACTGTTGGGTGTTATTTATTTATTTATTATCAGACCAAGTCAGGAATTTGTACCTGATATGGCGATAGGCTCGCCACCTATCACATCGTGGGACGGAACATACAAGGCGAAATGTGGGTGTCCTGGCACCTCTGCTTACCCTTCTGTGACAAAGGTGTGAGTTTACGTTATGTGATAAGAAAGTACCTACCACAACTATAACTATAGGGGCATTCCACGCGAAGCGGACAGGTAAAAAATCTCGATGTTTATTCAGAAATATTTGAGTATGTTCTACCTATATATGTCCTTGATTCGTGTATCAAATATTTTTTTAATATAGTGACTGGTTAAAGAATTAAGGACCTTTGAAATTTTGGCCAACTGGTGGGCATACAGTACTTCAAAGCCGATTATCTAGTCATAAAATTATTGATTAAAATAATTAAACCACTGGATTTAAAACTTAATTTAATGAGCTTTTTAATTGCATTTTTGGATACGAAAATAAATTGTTTTTTTCCATATTTTTTTATTTTATTTTTTTTAACTTCGATTTTCACAAACTTAGACCATTTCGATTTCTTTTATATTTTTTATGAAAATAGCTAGTATTGTATAGAACATCCTTGCCAAGTTTTATTATGGGTTGGGAAGTGGTTTACGAGCTATACTGGAAATATGCGCCGCACCGCGCCAAACGCCCGTCACGTGCGTGAGCTTGCAGACATTATTTCTTTAGTACTTTGATATAATATTTAAAATAAAACGAATTGTTTTTATGTGACTAACTACAAATTTATTTACAGGCTTTTACAACTTTAAATGTCCTACTGTTACTTGTGCGTGTTACCATAACACCTTCAGTAGAAGGAATGAAGGCATGATATTTTTTTGTGCTTGGTATTGTCGCTGCCGACTCAAATCTGCTTTTGAAAGACTCTTTTCTAGCATAGAAAATGTGCGTTTGTGGAATTGATTTTCTCGCCCAATGGTACAAACGCTCAGCTGTGCAATTGCTTCGTTTGACGCCGATTGTAGACTAGCTGTTTTATTTTAAACAGGATTTTGGTAAGAAGCAGAATTTCATTTTCATGCAACTGCTCACGGCAAAGGGCCATGTGATGGACTTGGGGGCAACTTAAAACGTCTAGCGACTCGAGTTAGTCTACAATCGGCGTCAAACGAATAGGCTTGGACCTAACCGGTCACTACAGAGAGCACTCAATTGAGTTCATAATGCAAGGATGAATTAGTTCGCTCTATTAGTTCATTAGTTCTTTTTTTGAAATAATTTAGTAAGAACAATAAATAAGGAAAAAAATATAGTTATGTTTATTGTAAGTTTTGTTTATTTTTATTAAAAAAATACAAAGTATTACATGAAAATTTTACACGTCCATTTATGTAATATGAGATTTTTATTTAAATAATGAAAAATAAAATAATTTATATTAATGATTAGTCAACAGCTGGGCTAGTTCCTAGTATAATGTGTAATTATATTAGAATACTTGAAAAGTATGAATTAAAGTTGACTTTTTTGTTATGGCACATAAAATCTTTTATCGAAATAATCGAAAACATAGCGCCACTGTCTAGTAAAGTGGACGCTAAAAGAAATATAAAAAGAACTAAGAGCGGGATTTTCAATGAACTAGTTCGCATAGTTCACCTAAAGGAGCGCTCTTGCCACCTAGGTCGTTCGCGAACTACCCAAGACTACAAACGAAGCAATAGCACAGCTGAGCGTTTGTATCATTGGGCGAGAAAATCAATTCCACAAACGCACATTTTCTATGCTCGAAAAGAGTCATTCAAAAGCAGATTTGACTCGGCAGCGACAATACCAGGCACAAAAAAATATCATGCCTTCATTCCTACTACTGAAGGTGTTATGGTAACACGCACAAGTAACAGTGTGACATTTAAAGTTGTAAAAGCCTGTAAATAAATTTGTAGTTAGTCACATAAAAATAATTCGTTTTATTTTAAATATTATATCAAAGTACTAAAGAAATAATGTCTGCAAGCTCACGCACGTGGCGGGCGTTTGGCGCGGTGCGGCGCATATTTCCAGTATAGCTCGTAAACCACTTCCCAACCCATAATAAAACTTGGCAAGGATGTTCTATACAATACTAGCTATTTTCATAAAAAATATAAAAAAAATCGAAATGGTCTAAGATTGTGAAAATCGAAGTTAAAAAAAATAAATAAATATGGAATAAAACAATTTATTTTCGTATGCAAAAATGCAATTAAAAAGCTCATAAATGAAGTTTTAAATCCAGTGGTTTAATTATTTTAATCAATAATTTTATGACTAGATAATCGGCTTTGAAGTACTGTATGCTCACCAGTTGGCCAAAATTTCAAAGGTCCTTAATTCTTTAACCAGTCACTATATTAGAAAAATATTTGATACACGAATCAAGGACATATATAGGTAGAACATACTCAAATATTTCTGAAATCAGAAACATCGAGATTTTTTACCTGTCCGCTTCGCGTGGAATGCCCCTATATTGTCGTGATGGGTATTTTACTTAAATACCTACAATACTAAACCCTCGCGTCGCGTCGGTGCGTGAGTCGGACTCGCATTTGGCCGGTTTTTTAATATAGAGGGAGGACTGTTATTTAAAAAACGCCGACGAAAAAGTAGTTTCTCCGTCCGTTGTTACTTGGAAAATAAAAAATTATAGTTTAGGGCTATTTATTTAATTCCACTTATACTCGTTTTAAAACAAAAAATATACGAGATATACTTCCTGGTTTAAAAAAATAAATACATTTATTTTCAAATAATTGATTCAATTTTCACTACAGTAGCGCTTTGAAATAAAACTATTATTGACGGATTTTATCGCGAATTTAGTTTATTTTTTTACATTTTTGACTTCCCAACGTTTCGATTACATTACAGCTTTCGTGGTCACGGGGCGGACGGCGGGGAGTTAATTAATTGCAAAATAAGGGTAGTTTAACCTCAGTCCGAAAATTAATTAATGAAGCATAGTATTGTGCAAAAATACTTTATTTTATACTTTTAAATATAAGTTCATTATCACTAATAAATATTTTTATATCACTAAACAGTCGTAACATGAGTTACAACCCTATTCCTTGATGAGCTAAAAGGCACTTTATCCTTGCTGCACATTTCACATTTTTTTTTAACGCAATACAACGTGAAAGTCTTTTAATATAATAAGGTTAGAATCAATATTAACTGATGTTTAACCATTTCAAAGAATGAGTTACATAGTTGAAACATGCAAATACAGTATTATACTTTTTACAGCACTAATAAATATAATTCGACATATCACCCTCTTATGTATACACGTTATAGCTTGTCTCTTACAATTACAATATACATTTTATAAAGAACTGGAAGAATCCTTATAATTAAAGTTCATTAATAATGTGATATCAGTCATAAATAATAAAAACGCAACAGTACAATATCTAAATTTGTCATTGCTTATACCATTTATGTCAATATCGTGTTTTTAAATAATAAGGCACCAGTATCATGAGCAATCGCCTACGTTAATTATTGAAAAAGAGCAAAATAACAATAAATTTGCATATAATTGTGTAAATTGACCACTTTTGTTTTGTACTGAACAATAAAATTATCTACAAATATATGCTTAAGTATATGACTATTAGACTATTTTGTACATATGATAAAATGTGCTAAATTATTATGCTGTTAGATAAAATATAACAACCAAACTTGATGAAGATTACCTCACTGGAAAATTATAGTCATAGTAAAATTGTGCAGCATGCAAAATAATTCTTGTTTACATAACATGTTCACCAATACACATTTCGGTATTATTACAATATAATGTGCAATACTAACCTATTAGTTTACTCGACATACTTGACATTTATGGCTTAATTATTAAAGATAATATTTCAATAGTAATCAGATGTATAATTTTAGTAACTGACCCATGTATTCAAGATTTAACTGATTATATTTATTTATTATTTAATGTATTTATTTTTAGACACAGGTTGCTTGAAAATAGATTTGTTGAGTAATAAATATATAAAGCTAACATTATGATGTGCTATTGCGTGTGTTCGAGTAGGTTATTATAACATTCTAGCATAATTATGTATGTGTTACCAACACCAACAGCAAAGAGTATATAGGACTGAGATTTCTGGTCTTAATCGCCAAGCATACTGCCAGTAAAAATAGCAAACAACTAAAATAAGTGCTTGTAAATAATAATAATGTTCATCACATAATTTCCCAGTCTTCTTTCAAAAGCTGCTCTTTAAACGCAACTCTCATGTTGCATTTGAATCAAATCATAAGGAATAAGTCCATGGAGTATAACATCTATGTATGTATATTTAAAGCATTTCAACAAAGTCTACAATATCCTCTAGGTAAAATCGAGCTCGAAACAATTTAAAACTAAAACTGAACACATTTCGATACTTAGTCTCTCATCGATAAAATCGGTCAGCGAATGACCGCGAGGCGGTAATAATGGTCAATCTTTCCGTCGTTCATCTCTTCAATCATTCGACTGCAAAACCGGCCGTTTCGAGCACCGCCTGCTTCAATTTGTCATGCAAGCGCTCCTTGCAGGGGTACGGCGGCAAATCCAGACGGTTGAAACACGTGTGAGCTTTCGGAAGCGAATCCGGCGACGCGTCGGCCACCAGGTGCAGCGTGAAGAGGCGCGGCGCCGCCGCCCCCGTGGAACCCTGCAGCGCGCGGAAGCCCGCCAGCGGCACGCGCCGCGACCCCGTCACGAACTGCAGCAGCCGCGCGCGCATCTCCGCGTCGAACTCCTCCACGATCTCCCAGAACCAGCCCACGATGGGCGCGTCGGGCGGCACGTGCTTGAGGCGCGTGTGGCGGCGCCAGTCGGCCGGGTCGAGGTCGGCGCGGCCCGCCAGCAGCGGCTGCAGGTCGCGCGGGGACAGCGGGCGCAGCAGCTGCGGCGGGATGAGGTCGGCGAGCCCGCGCTGCAGCGCCAGCCACTGCCGCTCGGCGCCGCGCGTGAACCGGTGCGCCACGTACAGGCGCACGTACTCGCGCTTGTTGGAGTCCGTCACGGTCTCGGCCGCGCCGCCGGGCCGCAGCTCCACGCTGCGCACCGCGCCGAACGATGAACACTCCACCGAAAATGTCGTGTCTATCACGCCTTGAATGCTGTTTTCCCTGGAAAAAAAAAATACAATTGTGTTAATATTTTTCTATAAATATTGATGTTCATTTTGATTACAATTGACTATTTATAATATAAACTGACAGCATCCAAGAGAGGGAGCGATGTAATTCGGGATCGACGTCTCTTATATCCCTCAATGTGATTGGTCGTCCTAGAAGCTGCTTGTAAAAAGGTGCGGTGAAGGCCGCGTCCAGCTGATGTCCGTGAAACAGCGCCACTCCAAGGATGCGTCCAGCAAAATGGAAGTATGACAGATGTTCGGGGTTAACCTGCCAGCAAAATGAGAAGAAATGAAATCACAATCGTAATGATGTAATGCATTAATAAACGCAGCGGCTAATTGCTGGTATCAACAAAACAAAAAAGTTTTACTCACCCCAGAGTCCGGATTGATTTGTAAAGCATACCTATCATCCCCGGCATTAGCGTATTGGAACAAGCCATAGTGCGGATTAAATAATTCTCGTCCTAATAGATGCAGCCACTCTCGCGCAACCCCACCATAGTCCAATCCTTCTTCACCTCGAAACTTAACTAGTAAACGTTTTCGTAGTTCCTTGCCCCTGAGTTTCATAACAAGTCTGTAAGATTCTTCTAGTATCTCATTACGTGACACCTGAAAATATTATATTTATATTTGAATATTAGAACTATAGTCGGAATACGACAATACGTTAAGCTTCGATATAAGTGATTGAAGACATTGAAACTAAAATTAGTGTTGCAAGTTGAAAACCCGTCATGAGGCATACAAATGTGTCGGATTTCAGGTTCAACCTGTGTATCGATCGGGCCAGCATAATAGGGAATACGCATGTAATTTTTTAAAATTTTTAGTCGGTTCTGTATGTTATTAGTTATTACATTACCGTAAAAATATAAGTCTTTGAAAATATCAATTAAAAAAGTTCAAAAAAATAATCAAAGCTGCTATCAGTTTTGAAGCATTTTAAACGCCATGTAGGCGCAAACTCGCTGTGACGTCAGAGGTCACGATATGAACAACGTAGTATTTGGATTAAGTTTCTTTCATGAATTGCTACAAAACTGTATTTCGTGACAAAATAATCCATTTTTTTCAATAATATAAAGAAAACACAAAATAACTCATAAACAAATGTAAAACAATATTATTAGGGTACCGTCACAAAAATAAATAAAGTACCCTCAGATATTAGGTTACCGTCACAAAAATTTATTAAGTACCCTCGGATAATTTGTTTCTCTGTATTTGTCATCACCTATCAAACCTATAAAAGAGATCGCTCCCACTCAAAGGACACATTTCTTCGTCGGACTTTGAGCCGAACGGATCTGGTAGCGATCGACGCCATCTGCAGTAAGTTTTTTTAGATTAATATCTCTCTGTGATTTGTGATTATTTTTCTGTGTGATTTATTTGTTTTTTTATGATAAATAAATTTTGGTTGCATGTGAAAAATGAGTGTAAATTATTTAAATGTGTGATCATTGTGATTTGTAATTCAATTAAAGTGAGAAATTGCCTAATTCCAATAAAAAACTGATTTTATTAAATTATTGTATTTTTTTATTATAAAAACCTACTTCTGACGCTAAAAATATACTCAACAAGCTAAAACTTCATAAGATCGTGACCAATGTCGTCACTTTCCTTTTCAAGCAATAGCTCCGCATTTGGATAAAATTGCGCGGCAAATATGAAATGTTATTTTTTAAGTATTTATTATACCGATTTAGAGTTGAAATGAATTTTAAAAATATCTTTAAGGTATATTTCTATACCAGTAAAGATTACAAAAAAAATACTTATTTTGGAGTCTCATGCATATTCCCTATTGTGCTAATGTTTTTTTTTAATTCTGGCTCGGCATCGTTGCCACACTGCACCTGATAAGTAAGGTAAGCGCAAATGCGGTCCATGCAGAGTATCGATTGGCATCAGATTGTATTGCACTTACCCTGAAATGCAATGCATTTATATTTTCGTGTGAGTATAAAGTAATGTATATATAATATATAATTCTAATATTTCTTACTATACACCTGAATTTTTATTATATTATTATTATTTCGTGACGCGCCTAATTTTATCTCTCTGCACAACCTAAAGGTTGATGGGAGAGTATGCTCCAGCATTAATTCCGTACTACATAGTATAAAACAAAGTCGCTTCCTCTGTCCCTATGTCCCTTTGTATGCTTAAATCTTTAAAACTACGCCACGGATTTTGATGCGTTTTTTTTAAATATATAGAGTGATTCAAGAGGAAGGTTTACATTTATAATACGTACATATTATTGTACAGAAATCTATTTATACCCGGGCGAAGCTGGGTCGGGCCGCTAGTGTTGTATAAAAAGCATTGATAAGCTAATTTGCTGTTATATAAGGGAATAAATATGTGTTTACATGTATAAACACCGACCCTATATCCGACAGAGAACCAGTGTCGTAGGCATAGCACATAGGATTAGCAAGCTGAAGTGGCAGTGGGCTGGCCACATTTGTCGAAGAACCTACAATCGCTAGAGCAGACGTGTTCTTGAGTGAAGACCGCGTCTTGGCAAGCGTAGTGTAGGACGCCCGCCAGCTAGGTAGAGTGACGATCTACGAAAGGTCGCTGGCAGATGCTACAAGCCGAAGACAGAGTAAAATGGCGCAATTTGGAGAAGGCATATGTCCAGCAGTGGGCAACAGTTTAGGCTGATGATGATGAAACACCGATCCTGCAGTCAAACTGTATGTACAGTTTTGTGGGACACTACAATAGTTCCTATACCTTTTTGTACATAAATATTTTTTTTTTATTTTATTTAGCTTTAATTTCCTACACATGTGACACTAATATATACATATTTATATTCAAATCAAAATATTTAGTATTTAGTTATTTTCTGTTCTCTGATGTGTGGTCCCCTTTTGGGTAAAAGCCTCCTCTCCATCTTTTTCCATTTGTCTTTGTTAGTAGCTATAGTCATCCAATTTTTTCCTGCTACTTCTACAATATCGTCTATCCTATCTTTTCTTTTGTCTCCCCACGCGTCTTTTGCCTGTTGGGCCTGTCCACTTTGTCACTAGGTAGGTCCACCTGTTGTCTTGGTATCTTGCTATAGGTCCTGCCCATCTCCATTTTTGGCGTAGGCTGTATTCGAGGGCATCTATTATTTTTGTTTTCTTTCGAATTTCTGTGTTCCTTGTTTTCTGTATTCTTCTTAGTTTTAAGATGCTTCTTTCCATTGCATGTTGGCAAGATATTATTTTGTTCTTTATTCTTTCTGTGTATACCCACGTCTGGCTTGCATAAGTTAAAGATGGGAGTATGCATGAGTCCATTACTAGTTTTTTTGTTTTTAGGTCATAGTCCCCTTTTAAGATTTCTTTTTGTACCCAGTATTTTTTCCAAGTTATATTTCTTCTTCTGTCAACATCATTTTCTTTATTGTTTGTATGGAAAGAAACCAGTTTGCCTAAATATACATATTCATCTACATATTCTACTATATTTCCTCCAATTTGGATAGGCTTTTTGTGGCTGTTTGTCATTATTTTTGTTTTGCTTGCATTCATGTGTAGACCTCTTTTTTGGCTTTCTGAGTCTAGTTTCTGTATCATGTTTTCTAATTCTGCGGCTGATATTCCAAAAAGGACGATGTCATCTGCAAACCTTAAGTGTGTAAGCTTTTTGTTTAGAATCCATATACCTTTATCCCTCCAATCAATATTTCTAAAAATGGTCTCTAACACAGCTATAAATAGTTTAGGGGAGAGGGGGTCTCCCTGTCTTACTCCTCTTTCAATTGGAAACTCTTTTCCTTGTCGTTCTAGTTTTATTTTACTGACACTCTTGGAGTAGATGTTCTGAATGATGTTAACATATTTTTTATGTATGTTATTACTTTTTAAGGAATTCCAAATAGATGAGTGTGTTATGCTGTCGAATGCCTTGGAATCCCTCCATCTATATAAATAAATAAATAATAATAAATAAAGTAACAGGCTCACTTCGATTCTACAATGTCCGGTCTGCGGCTGCAGCGCTTGCAGTTCAGCTCGCAGCACGCGTGCCTTGGCGGCGAGGTCGCGCTTGTACTTGGGCAGCGCGTCGGCGTCGGCGGGCTCGGGCGCGGGCGCCGGCGCGGGGGCCGCGGGACTCGGCGCCGCGCCCCCTGGCGGCGGCCCGGGGGGCTCCGATGTCGTCTACAGATATACGAGACAAAGTAAAAAAAATAAGGAAATAAAAAAATACGCACAAGGTATTTTTATGGACATTACAGTACCGGTAAAAAGTATCGTACTAACTGAAGACAAAAAATATATTTTTATTGGACTTAAAGTCGATTACTCCAAACTCTGGTTCTGGGTCGCAATTATGCTTATTTTTATTTCAGTAAATGGAAAAATGTATATTTTCTACACAAAAAAAAAGGTTTTAATGAGGGACAACAATCTTCACAATGATACAAAGTTTCATAGTAAACTGAGCATTCTCCTATTTAGAAAGTATTTCGAGTTTGGCAAATAGTGTTATTTACATAACTCATGATTTAAAAAAAAGATGTCCTCAACATACATATTTTTAAATGCCTATCAGAGCAAACTTAAAAAAAAAACATACAAATCTAGCTGAAAGCGCCAGCCTTGGATCAGTAAACTGCGTAGTCCTGTTATTGTGGTCGACGAAGTATGGTCTGCCGGAGGGCGCGTGGCGCATCTCCCAGCCGGGCGGCAGCGGGCCCGCGGCGGCCGCCGAGTGGCGCAGGTGCGGCGGCACGCGCGGGTCGTGCCACGTCGACGCGCCCGTCACCGAGTTGTAGAAGTACACCTGACCTTGCAGGGTCGTACGCATCTCTACAAAACAAGCATATTACATAATATATTATAAACTAGCTTTTGCCTGCAAATTTGTTTACGTGATTAACTGTATTTACAATATGTTTTATATTAAAAAGCGATACTCCCAAAGATCAGATATTAATTGTAACATTTATCCCCTAATAATGAGAATTACATAACTATTTATTTGTGAGTATCCCGTTGACTTCAAAAAAGGAGGAGTTTCTCGATTCGACTGTATGTTGATCTCAACGATTTCCCTTATAACATGACTTACTCATATGACCAACTTACCTGATTTAATAATTATTGTCATTATAAAGGAAAAACGCTTCATTTTACTGAGAAAAACGAATGTATAGCCTAAGTTTATTGTTATATCACAAAAATAAATTATTAACACCAAATTAGGTCTATAAATATGAATCTACCTGGAGCCATACATTATTGGTTTAATACGTATGTCATTCCATCAGGAGTGACTTAATATAGCCATGCAATAGGCTATTTGACTGTATAAAAATATTGACTTATTTGTTTCCATCCGTGTACATAATTTAATTTTAAAACATATTTCATTATCATACATTAAAAATATTGTATATTTTGGCTAAAAAACACAATTATAATTTAATTTATTTTGAGTTCGCGCCACGTGATCGTAAACGATTTTGATTGGCTATGACGTCATGCGTTTGTATGAACTACTCACATACAGGAAATGAATGGGATTGATAACGGCATAGATGCAAATTGAATATTAAAAATACCTTCAAAACGAGTTATTTGACATTAATACCCGTGAATTAATAATATTATCATGTCCAATGTAATAAAATGTGAAGAAAGAAATATAATTCTATTTTTTTTTGACAAAAACTCATTGAGGTATACAACTGGAGGGGATCTAGACCAAATAATTTGGAACATTTGCAAGGGTACATGTACCCTTACGCTGACAGTCGGCTATGACAGTTGTCATTTATGCTATTTATTCTAATTGCTTTAAAAATACCGTACTCCCAACTGAAGACATGTAATAACCATTCCAGTTCACTTGAAAAAAATATAGAATTTAATTCCATACGTAAATTAACGATAATTTGAATAAAGTAGCAAAAATATTAATAAATTAGATTATGTACCAAAGCCGTTTTGACAAATGTCATATTTTAACAAAATTATAGAATAAGATTAATGTTACGGACAAATAGGTAAATATTGAAAAATTCGTTTATTTTATTTAATATATTTATTATTAGATACATTGGATATTGTAAATATATTTTTTCACTATCCATATTTTTGACACAAAAGTATTTTTTAGTAGGATAACTCAATACGCTATTTGACTATTTTCTGAAAACCATACCACATTATGAAGTGGAGTCTATAGACCTTACAAATAAAGGTTATTTTTAATTACTATATCTATATCATTTAAAAATAAATTTACAAAATAGACTGAATAATTACATTGTCAAAACGCTCTATCTGGCAATGTGGCGTTCAGTTCGTAAACATCCATTCCAGAGATTCGTTCGCATGTCACCCATTCTCTAATCAACCATAGATCAATCAATCAATCAATAGTCCGAATGAGGTTTTGTCAAAAAAAATAGTTTTTTTTTTCTTTCTTCACATTTTATTACATTGGACATGATAATATTATTAATTCACGGGTACAAATGACAAATAACGCGTTTTAAAGGTATTTTTAATATTTAATTTGCATCTATGCCGTTATCAATCCCATTCATTTCCTGTACGTGAGTAGTTCATACTAATGCATGACGTCATAGCCAATCAAAATCGTTTACGATCACGTGGCGCGAACTCAAAATAAATTAAATTATTATTGTGGTTTTTAGACAAAATATACAATATTTTTAATGTATGATAATGAAATATGTTTAAAATTAAATTATTTACACGGATGGAAACAAATAAGACATTATTTTTATACAGTCAAATAGCCTATAGGTTAAGGCTAATAGGTTTTGTTGTTTTTAAAATCTTTATAATAATGTAGCTCTATAAGTTATTAAAAATGCATGATTATATTGGGCTTTTATATTTCGTTTTACTTTATTCTGAAACATTAGGTAACAAATGTAACAAATATATGAAGTGTCGTATCTGCAGCAATGCCGACTTGATCTATAATATAATCCGCTCCAGTTGTAATACCTCAATGCAAAAACTCATTCGGACGATTGACTGATTGATTGTTCTATGGATGATTTAAGAATGAGTGATATATGCGAACGAATCTGTGGAACGGATGTTTTACGAACTAAACGCCACATTGTCAGACAGAGCGTTTTGACAGTGTAATTTTTCAGTGTATTTTGTAAATTTATTTTCAAATCATATAGATATAGTAATTAAAAATAACCTTCATTTGTAAGGTCTATAGACCCCGCTTCATAATGTGGTATGGTTTTCAGAAATTAGTCAAATAGCCTATTATAATGTGGTTAAGTGTAACAGAACAACATCATACCATATCCAGGCGGGAGGTCGGTAGCAGATATCGGTGTAGTCGGAGTCATGGGCGTGGTCGGTGTGGTCGGACTCGCCGGTGTGGAGCCCCCTTGTTGCCGACGCACCGCGGTCTGAGGCTGAGGCTCGGGTCTGATTTTAAAAATAACATCTTTGTTACTTATTTTCCCTATAAAGTACTACAAGATAGGGGCAACGACGGTCTATAGGACGAAGCGGTCAGTCATCTTTGTTATACCACTGAGCAAAAACAAATAGTTTAGTGTTATACTAGCAACCCGCACTAGGCCGGTAGACAATATGGGCTAACCAATCAATCGTACTCCCGATTGTGATGCATGCTCGTGTTTTGAATTGGAACGTATACCAGGTATCTCAAGACTGCTACCGAAAACGAAGCCGGGTGGTAGTTTTAGTGGCTACAAACACAATGCAACTAAAATTTTCGCAGAGAAACGCGACAATTATTTTTATGATTTTTTAAATATCGTCATTTTTGGGTGGTAAATCCATAGTTTTTGCTAAAATAATAATTTAAACTCTCTTATATCTTAGAGTATTTATAAATTAAAGGGTATACACTATTATTTTAGGAAAAAAATTATTTACCACCAAAATATGGCAATAGGAAAAAAATTTCAAAAAAAAAAATTGTCGCTTATTTTTGCAACTTTTTCTGTTGCATTGTGTCTGAAGTCGCTTAAACTACCACCCGGCTTCGTTTTCGGTAGCAGTCTTGATATACCCTGTATAAGCTTGATACAAAAACAGATACAGTTGTATATAGCCCAAGTCGCAGATACGGTGAAGATCAATACAAGGCGTTATCCATGCGATTCATACATTTAATCCATCACATAATCCAGCACAGCAAAATAATTTTTATTTGGTTGCAAAATTTTTTTATAATTATATCTCGCATCTTCCTATCCATTTTAAACCAAATCTACACTAGTTATTTAAATAGCCAGCTACCCACCTCAATGATATAGAAGTGGTGTGTTCATCGGTATCGGAGACAGTAGTGGCTGGCGAGCACGGTGAGGCGGGCGAGGAGGGTGTGAGGGGCGAGTTGGCGGCGGAGGGCGCGGGCGCGGGCGACACCGGCGGCGAGGGCGAGCGAGACTCCTCGTGAGTGGGCCGCTCCCACTGCGTGCGACGCGACAGGTGGTTCACGTAATACGGCCTGGAAAATCAAATGTATACATAACTAGCGGATTTCTGTACAATAATATGTACATATTATATATAAACCTTCCTCATTAATCACTCTATCTTTTAAAAAAACCGCATCAAAATCCGTTGCGAACTTTTAAAGATTTAAGCATACAAAGGGACATAGGGACAGAGAAAGCGACTTTGTTTTATACTATGTAGTGATTATGTTATTTTTTTATTGCATTGAATGGCGACTAGCATGCCATTCGTCTGATGGTTAGCGATACAGACCGACCGCTCATGGACAGTAGCAAAACCAAACAGTACATTACAAAGCAATGCTTGATATTGCAGAGACATAAGAGGTTAAATCTCAATATGTCCAGTAGTTTCTCTGTAGTTACTCCAAACACAAATGCGTATTTAGATTGATGTTTGGCGGGAGAAATAGACATTGCAGTGGGACCTACCCAGGCCTCTCAAATATGAGATATCTAGCATCAGTAAATGTTAAGACTTATGCTTAAGGGTTATAGGAACAGCTTCAACAATATTTAATTTCTTGTGTTCATATTCTATTCCATTTAGTATATATGTATGCATGTATGTATGTATAAATTTGTGCTAATAACATCTCTACAATCTAAAATAAATTAAATACTGTAGTATACAATACCTCCCACTGGATGTAAATCTCTCCTCCCAATGCGGTGGTAGTGGCAGGTGGGACGAATTAGGGCTGATTGGCGGGTCCCTTGGCGCCCGCACTTCACCCGCCGGGCCGACCACGGCGAGCGGGGAGCCCTCGCCCGCCGCGGAGGCCGGCTCCCCGCGCGCCCCGTCACGCGACAGCAGCGATATGATGACCTGCCCGCGCACACCGCACGTCTCACCCGACCCATCTTCACACAACTCCAGACACTGATCTGTTGAAATAGACAATTATTAAGTTTATTTTTACACAACAAAACAGTCTAGAAGTTCTGTAAATACATATCTTGATAAATATAAATGTTGTGCGACCACAATAATTTATACAAATAACTCAATGTTGTTAAAATCTTTGTGAATGTTTAATACAACAATTAGTGGGATTTCCGTATAGGTATGTATTTTGCTTCACAAAGTATTAAGGTTACAAACATGTACTGTTATCTGAATGTATTTTCTTTTTTATTATATTAGCGACTTTCAAGAGGTGTACATAAATTCTTTGAAATGAGAGTTTCACATTAAACAAAGGCCAAAACAACAATGAATGTTACATAAGTTCTTTATAATTAGCAAACAATTCTGTCTCAAAAGTGCATGTTTATGTCATTTGTTTGGTATGATAACAAAGGTATGGCAAAGTGAAAGCAGAAAACAAAGCAAATAACTGTCTGCAAGTGTAACTGTAGGCTCCAATTAAAATGCAGAACACATAAAACAATTTGTCCTTGGTTAAGTTGCACCAACAATATGAATATACATTACACAATGGAATCATATAATTGCAAACGCTAGACTAGCCGAAACAATGTTCGAAACTCATTGGCAACTACAATTAATATTTTACATACATACAAACATACAGGTGAAGCTATTTTATTAGCTATTAGCATGTTAAAATAGATTAACATGAGGCTATTAATAAGAAATATTAAGCTCCCCTTTCGGTTACTCAGTACCTCGGCGGAGACTCGAAAAAGGTATGTCAGTGTTACTGGCCCTCCAGCCTGGCACGCTGCATCATGGCCTGGCTGGGTCTCTCACAAAGCCTATGCCATCATACTGACGCACATTCTCTCAGTGACCATCACAGACATAATATGCGACACAAGACATCCCATGGCGAGAAGCGCTCTGATTTTCGTCCACATGACCACCCGATGAAAAACCATTGCTGTTTTTATACACTTATCACTGTATTCAACGCCCCTTTAAAACCTTGTGCCTTCTATTGCATATCTCGGAGTTATTATAGGTGGGTCTCTCTCAGGATAGGCAGGGGATACCGTAGCGGAAAGCTTATACCCCTGAACCACAGGACAAATTCAGGGCCTTCCTGCCACCTTCAACCTCCACCAGGTTGTTGATCCAAAAGTTAGTTGAATTTCTCAATTGTAATACCCACCACTCTGGGGCCCTAGTAGAAACTCTTTAAACTACTAAGCAGTGACACATTCACAGTATTAAAAAAATGGTGGATAATTTAAAAGACCAGTATAAAGATAATATTCACTTACATCCGGTGTCTTTTAATTTGTGCACAGTGGATGGTAGTATGCGGACACAACCAAGAAATCCAGAACCTTGTCTTTTGTGCACTTTACGTTGATTCCATACACTGTAATACATTAGTTCAAATTAGTAAAAATGCTTTTCACAATAATGTTTGAGTTTTATAAAAGAAATTAAGCCCATGAAACTGAATAATTCAGCTTTCAATTGCAGAAAGACTACCATATCTAAGTGATTTCATAATGTCTTAATTTGCAAAATAGTTAACATATTATAAAAAAGATGGGACTTCTCACTCTAGTCAATTAGTGGCCTACATAACCACAGAATGAGTAACTCTCCACTGTCTGTTAATTATTTTGTAACACTGAAATTAATGTTTCTGATTAATGTCACATCCCATACACAAGTAAACCATGGCTAGAAAGTTACAATTACATCACTGTAGTAGAATTAGGTCACAGTATCCTCTCAACCTTAAATGGATATTTATTATCACTATATTATTGTATTTGAGCGAAATCTTATCTTGAGGCCTTTGAGATAAATTTAATGTTTAGGATATTACAGGGCATGTACTGTGGAAATTATATCCACAATATTGTATTGATAAAAAATGTTAATAAATAAATAACATTTTTTATTAATACAACATTGTAGATATAATTTCCCTTATATAATCATTATAATAATCAAAATAAGTACAATATATGATTTTTATAAATTTAATTGTCAACAGAGTACCATTTTATATGCAAATTTGAATTCTCTTACCTAATGGTAATTCCATCCCCTTTAGTGAGATACAAATCATAATGTGTATTCCATTTTGGATCAAGAGTTGCTTTCACTGTGTTGGTTGAGTAAACTTGACCACTTCCGTCCACTGCGATTTTCGCGAATGGGTCTGGCAAACCTGCAAGAGTTATGTAAATAAGAATTATAAACTATACATTTATCATTTAATATTCATTTGGAACGATGTTTCGATTCGGTAGCACGTCATGTTAGTCTCACCTTGGAAAACCCTTTCGCTACATCAAATAAAAAAAAAAATAATTATTAATTAAATATCACTTACGAAAAAGATCTCTTCGGACCAAATTCCTTGCACAAAGGACTGAAAGAGAAATAATCGTGAACGTTAATTACATGGAATGTGATACCCAGAAGCAAAATATTCACACAACTCCCGGAAAGAGGTCTTTAGAACCGCCTTACTCACTCGTTAAGCGTATTTTTTGAGCACCGTATTTACGGTTAGACATTGGTGTCGACATTTTATAATGTTAGTGGTGGATCATCGGGCTAAATCTTCGGTTTTTATTTATTTTACATCACATAATTTGCACATAAACTTTTGAGCCACCATTTTTCTTTAATGATTGACCGAATGGAATGAACGAACTAGACGGGTGACACCAAACGTGACACTATCAATACAAACATGGATACATACAGATGCTTGAACATTTAAATAATATTCGTCCGTGATACGTCTTTTACCTATGGTACAGAAGACTACTCTGTATTTTTTTTATCTGTGATTCATTATTATGACACATGTCAGTTTTGGTTTGTGCTAAATTCAGTGTTTTTGTTGTTTGTTTTTATCGTGGTTTTTATTAAAGGAGATCGTTTTGCATAAGTCATTTATCATTATCCCTGTTGTTTAAATGCATATTGATATGAATTATATGTTACTCAATAAATAAATACAACCCACCTCATAGGTACGTACATAGTTTTAACCCAACACTAATATGGAGTCTTGTGTCGTGGGTATCAGGAACTACGAGAGAATTTTCGGTCTCACAAACACCAAACCTGTAATAAATACCCGTGGATCACAATATTTATCTCGGAACCTTTCACAGCTGGCGTGTAACCAACTGTGCTACGGAGGCTCTCAATAGCCCGCCAATTTATGATTGGCGTTAGGGGGGTTACCGATTACTCTACTCTCCGACACGAAGTTTACATGCCCGGGCGTTCGAAGTCCACGTATAAAGTATAAGTTTACCACTTAAAGTTAATACTATATGAAAACTATGAAACTTATTTCACTCCGAACTTAATTACGATAGAGAATTCGAACATTTTAAAGCAAGGCATATTCGTACAGTTTTACGTACGATGTTGGAGCATTTGTCGTCATGTCTGAGTATACAGTAACTCCCCAAAATAGACAATTGTGGAACATTATGGCCAACTGCCTATATTGGCTTAGAATTCCTCTTAATCATGCCACTCTTTCGGAATAATTCCTAATTAATATGAGTCTGAGATAAATTAAGATAGTCGTAGAATTTCTCATAAACGTGAATACTACTGTTACTATAAAATATCTGGAATTGCAATATAGTATTTCAATTTGTTTTGAGAAGTTTCATAAATTGTCCCCATTGACATTAATAAAGTGTTACTACGTAAGTGGTGCGCGCGCTTAAGTACATTATATGTACATCTCTAGTGGAGCGTTACTGAAATTATTCATCGCTCCCCAAGGAATTTGAAAATGTTTGCTTGTAATATGACAAAAAGATTAAAAAAAAAACAGTAATTCTACGGTACTACTGTTTAGACAAAATTAATCATATTAAGCTAATTTAACATTTACTTTAGCATGATTTTCACGGTCACATTTTTAAGCTCCAAACTGAAAGGCCTATCTTATTGAAATAAAACTATTATTTACGGATTTTATCGCGGATTTGGTTTAATTTTTTAATTTTTTGACTATTTTTTCGCCCCGTGACCACAAAAGTCGTAAAGTAATCGAAACGTCGGGAACTCAAAAAAATGTAAAAATTAAACCAAATCTGCGATAAAATCCGTAAATAATAGTTTTATTTCAATGTGTAACATTCGCGTAAATCTAAGAAACCATTAAAAGTCATTAAAAGGTGGTAAAGTCATTTTTTTATCGATTTAAATAAAATAAACAAAGATTAAACTTACTTCAACATTGTAATAAAAAGAGATATAAACCTAATGTTTCATAAATCAAAAATACCCAAATATACCAGCACTTTTTGAGATTCGTGCCGACTGGACGACTATAAGCTTTATGTATACCATCAAGCAACAAACTATGCGGGAAACATCGCGGAGGATAGCCAAATATAAAGGCTGGCACCAACCTCAAAAAAATGTGTATTTAAGTATTTCAGATCAATGAAAAGATTAAGTTTATTTCTTTCTGTTTATTACAGTTTCGAAATCGGTTTATTTTATGTATTTATAATTTTTAAATTCTTATTTTTTAAAATTCTGTTATTTTAATTATAACATAACTAATTATTACCATTTTTTTTTCTAAAGATGACAAGTTACTCATTTTTCTAGCGAATATTATACATCTCAGAAGTCCGTATAGTGTGCGCTGTGGCGCGGGCGCGGCGCGGCGCGCGTCATGATTCGCCGTTGCAAGTGTAACGCCCAAATACTGGAACGCAACTTAAATATAACTTGCGCTTAACTACGTTAATCCCGATAAAATGTACTGGCTAATTGGGCCGTGCGGTGCTAAGAGCAACTTATTATTTGAATGGCGTTCCAGTATTCGCGCATAAGAGACCGCTGGGAAGTAATACTCACGCTGAATTTTAACTTTTGTGCTCCTCTACCTAACTATTAAAATCATTATACTTCTCTATTTGAACTAGATAGTCTAGGACGTCGAGACAAAATGGTCAACATGTAGACTCGCCACGGACTGACAAAGGTTGGACAGCCCTGCCCTATCTCAAAAACTACAGAACCTAAGGTGTGCTATGGGTACCTAATTCAACGCAAAAATATTTTTTAAAGTCCGGCTTATTTAAACTTACTTTTTGAGATATGTGTGATACAAACATACATACATTTGAAATTTGGCACATTCAGGCCTCAAAATAGACGAACATCCAAAAATTGTAATCCTGACATAATTACATACTTTAAATTAATAATCTCATTTTTTTGATATCGCTTAAGCACTATTCACTTCAGTACATTTGGAGTGTCAAAAAGATTTCCGTGAAAGTTGCGTTATCTACCTATTACATTGTTCATAACAATAACGAAATTAAAAAGCTCCAATTAAATATTAAATTAAAGGGTTGTTGTGTGTCACAGATCACTGTGATCTGTGTTGTGTGTTGAGATAATTTAGCTTTCTATCAAAGTAAAAGTAAGCATTTCCAAAATCGTTGCGAGCGACGACTAATTTTAGTAGAGATTACGTTAGCGCCGCATCACTTACATCGGAACACAATGGATGTGTTCCGACGTAAAACTTCGGATGGTGACAAATTATAAAAAAAAAACAACATACAGTCGAATTTAAAACCTCCTCCTTTTTTTAAAGTCGGTTAAAAAGGTGTTTCACTGGGTACTGCCTTTTGAAAATCTTTTATATATGGTTTTCGTAGGATTTTTATCTACCACTAGCGGCCCGACCCAGCTTCGCCTGGGTGCATATATTTTTTGATTCCACTCCACACCAAATACATGTTATTTTTCGTATTAATCTCTTGTATACCTAAACTTGACATAGCTATCCTACTGTCTGGCTCAATCCCGTCTCATCCGTCTGTTCAGTCTCTTCCCGATCCGTCCCGTCCTTTTTCTTTTATTATCCATCCCGTCTTATAACGTGCATTTACATTTCGTCCTATCAAATCTGTCAGCTATCCCAGCCCTCTCCCGTACCTTCCACTCTATTATATCCCGTCTCTCCATATACATGTACATATAAAGATTGCCTTATGAAAGAACATCGGTCACGTCCATACATTTTGCGACCTGACAAAGAAATATATTGTACACAGCTGGGATATAGTTTATTGTGTTGTATAGTGCATGAGGAGTGATGTCCAGTTACAAAAAGATTTCTAAAAAGCCGGAGATTTTAGAATTATTCATATATTTGTAACTTTTTAGGTTACGATTATACTAATAAAAAATAGCACATTATAATGTCATTGTCATTGTCAAATATACCTAATGTAGGGTGGTCTTATGGTTATCAGGTACCTAGGAAGAAAAGTGTACTAAATCATTATGATGGCTTAGTAATTACTATGCTCTATAATTTCCCTTGTCATAAAACTAATTAGCCGTTGAATATTGTGTACACCATACCTGTGTTACCTTAAGGTAATGAGAGAAAATGTAGTATTTTGCTGTCATTATTTCGCAGAATTTTATCAGAATTTACTAGACTGTTTTGAGTATTTTTCGCTATTCTTCATAGTTTATTCGTATTTGGCCATCCACACACACTTGAAAAATCCCCCTATATGTTAGTATAGGAATATAATACGCAGTGGTCACAAAAATAAAACACAAATAAAATAAAACACAGAAATATTTTTTTAATGTATTATTTCTCATCTTCTCTTATTACAATAGAATCTAAGAACTCTGCAGGGGCAGCAAGATCAAAGTCATGACATGGACACAGCAACAGTACTGTGCGACGTCCTACTACACAGTTACAACAATACTTAGATATTCCGTCGCTCCTTGATTTGGAAGTTTGGCATCATTGTTTTTCATCAAAACACACACACTTTTCCTGTGGGAACTCCAGGATACTAAACCATATGGACTAAATGGTAAATAGGATACCTTGTAGATTCATGGCCAAAAAAAACATCGATTAGTGGATAGACCCTCTCACTGATTACAGAAATGAGTATAATAAGACGGGTATTGCATTGAACACAATGCACAAATTGTTGAGGAGCGCACTGTTGCTCCGAGATCATGTTGGTAATATGGTAATACTTCACACTTTAAACCAAATCACAAAGCGTTATCGTTATACAATGGTTATCTTACAAAGTGGTCAGAAATACAAGGGTATATCGGAGTCCGTGATTAAAGCCAAGTCACAAATATAAACAGAAAATTAACAGTAGTCGTAAATCGGAAATCAAAAGAAAGCAAAATGACAGCGCAAAGAAAAGTCATGTGTCATAGAAAATACCTACACTTTTTTTTTATTTAGTACTACCTTCAACGTTGTAGTTAAAACCTTATTTTAAAACAAAGTATGACTGACGGAACGCACTCATATGCGTTCAATATTATTAAAAACACTTTAAGTTTTTCTTTTTTATCCGGGTTTTATAAAATAAATTGAAATATGCATCTTGACTCTAATAAATTATGAAAATTTTTGATGTACCATTCATAACTGGTCCCGTTCATGGTCCATTTTCGCCGATGTTCTTTTGACATTAAAAACTTTAGCGTTTTTTATTGTCCATCCAATATTCCGTCCCTTATTTCAGCACCAAAATGCTGTTTTTCCTAATAATATTGCACGCCATTACTTTTTGTTAGTAATAAAGTAATAATAACAATTTAAAAAAAGAATTGGCCAAATTGTTCCAGGCGTTGTTGAGTTATGCGCTTACCAACACATTTTGCGATTCATTTTTATATTATAGAAGAAGATATTATAGTCCACCCTGCTGGCTTAGTGCGGGTTGGCGGATTTTATTTCACGTAGAATTTAATCCGAAAAGTCAGAGGTGTGCCCTGGAATTTGAACCCGTGACCATCGTTAACTTGTTGGCAGTCGCGTCTAGTACGTTACCATATACAAATTAATAAAACCTTCATACTGCCTTACCAGGTGACGTAAGTAATAGAACAAATATTTAAAAATATAAAACTGCATATCGTTTCGTTATAATGTCTAGATACGGCATCAACGTACCAATATTCTTTTTATTCTGAGTCTAAAAACAATATTAATGCGAAATTTAAATATGTCCCCCAGCGCATCTAAAAGTATCAATTCAAAAACAATGTCGTTTATGAAAACGAAAAATTATAATTAGATATATTTTGGTGTACTCCGGCAAAACGCTTCGATAGAGTATACCTTGTTTAAATCTGTTGCAATAATCTCAAAAAACAATGGGCGATTTTGGTAGATATGGACATGATTTCAATTTACATTTCACAAAATTATGCGCAAGACGCCGTATCTAGATAATATTATATACACGATATACACGATGTACACATTTTTTGAATTTTGTTCTATTTCGTCAGCCGTCAATGAAAGACAATGGAAAGATAGATCATTTTACGTTGGATGGTAGTTGAAGCTGGACCGTCTTTTACGTCTCCCGTCAAATAAACAAAGATCATCCTATATTGGCTGGACGCATCACGCTTAAACGATACCCAAAAAAAAGGTTTTTAGTATCTTCCTCAGAAATTTTCCTATTTTTCTCACCCCTAAAACCTTCCCAGGACTTCCACGAATATTTCAAGACCAAAATCAGCCAAATTGGTCCAGGCGTTGTTGAATTATGCGGTTACCAACACATTTTGCGATTCATTTTTATATATAAGATAGGCAATAACTGTGGCATCAAATTAGTTGAAGTCCTAGAAAATATTGGAGGTGTGACCCTCTGGTGATTTATTTAAATGCGCCTCTGTCTATAATTTTAATCTAACCACATTTACATCATTATCACAAATACATGTAAGTATAGAAATTGTGCGAGTTTATTTATTTACTGATAAGTGACGTGATATCAATATAGGTTTATGCTCTCTTTATTACTACATTGTAATTTGTAAGCGACTATAATTACACTTGTTTCTTTGCTTAGACGATGCAACCAATTATAATAGTCCACGGTGGTGCTGGGGATATACCCCAAAGCCGAGTTCAGGGTAAATTAGATGGCGTCAGAGTGGCTGTGAAGGCGGGATACCAGGTGCTTCAAAAAGGCGGCAGCGCACTTGACGCCGTAGAAGCAGCTGTTGTTTCTATGGAAAAAGATGAAAATTTTAATGCTGGTGAGTATCATTTTGTTTTATGTTCAGTTTACTTTCAGGGTCTTATTAATAAACTTAGACGAGCAAAGGATTTACTTGAGCCCAAGTAAAAATGGACTCCATTATTTTGTTCAATCTGGGGGCGCGGCCGAGCCCCCTCCAAGTCGAGCTAAAAAGTGGCATGGCCGTAACATCCTTTTCTCGAAGCAATTCAGACCTATTTTCAACCCTCTATAACTTCGTTGTGGCTAAAGCATGAAGCCTGAATTTTCAGTTACTAAGCAGGCATTGTGTAAACACGGTATATTTAAAATTTCATTCAATTTGAACCAGTAGTTTAAGAATTGTAACTAGTCAAACTTTCTTAATTTTGTCACTCACTGACTGACTGACCGATCATAAAAAGTCTAAGGCACTTCTAGCAGACATAGAACCTTCAAATTTAGAATATAATTAGTGTTTAGTGTCTGAAGTAAGGGAAAATTCAAACATTTCATAATTTGTGTCTAGTTTTCTAGATAGACCAACTGCGTGAATAACTTTGTAATCCCATATAAATGTATAGGATTACAAAGTTACATTTGCAGTTAATGAATCATTGTACCCGTATATAATGGAATAATAGTTGTAGATATATATCTATATATATGAGACATAACAGGAGGGAATATAGAGAGGGAAATGGTGTATTCAGCCCATGAAACTGTACAACATTCCTCTAGAAAAACATGACGAAGAAAAACTTGCAAATAAATAGACTAAATAGCTCGAAAATATCAATTACAATGAAAGAAAGAACATTAATAATCAAATCCGCTATATTTGTGATAAATTGATACCTACAAAAATAAGAAAAATCCATAACACAGAGGCTTTAAGAAAAATCGTTAGTGATATTCTAGAAGTAAGAAGTACCGAAATGGAAAAAAGTAGGACTCTACAAAAAGACGTGAGATCCCATCAAAAACATCCTGTAAAAAAATTCCAAGTCTCGCATCTCAGGTTTTCTACCGCAAAAAGTTGTGAGATGCATGTAATACCAAGTCGATTAATTTATTTAGTACTTAAGGGACCTTCTATATAAAGTTATTACGTTAGTTATTACCATATCAATATTAAAAATTCTTTACGTTTTAAATAAATAGATCGACTTGGCCAACAGCATTATGTATAAATTGTACGATACATTATGTTTTCATGCGATGACTTGGAATTTTTTTACAGGATGTTTTTGATGGGATCTTTTTAATTTTTAAATCAGTGGGTTGCCATAAGAGGATTGTCATGTTAGGCCGAAGAACATCCGTGTTTATTATGAGTCACGAGTACCTAGCTATTCAAAATAATCGAGTGAATTCTAAAGCCTTGGACTTATGTTAATCCATATCTCATCCGAGTATACTAATAAAGCCCATAAAGATCTAGTATTTTCATGTATACCTAATAAAAATATACATAAAAACTGAACAGAATTAAATTGCTAATGAATCATACGTGCCCTTTCAAGGCTACGGGTCCGTGTTGAACCTGCGTGGCGAAGTGGAAATGGAAGCTAGCATTATGAGCGGAGTAAATCTCGAAGTGGGCGCCGTTACGCTTGTAAAGGACTTCGCTCATCCAATTAGTATCGCGCATAAAGTTCTGACAGATTCGCCACATTCCCTGCTTGGTGGAGAAGGCGCGAAGTTGTTCGCTTTAGATAAGGTGAGCTAACAAATGCTTATCAGCGACTTACTGTAATTTATTCCTGCGGTGCTCTATCTATATTTAATACATATAAAAAGCGATAGCTTAATTATTTAGTATGACCCATTTATAAAGACGCATTATATTACTGATATATCCATATTTAAATAACAATGCAGACTAATGCCGTATAAATAATCATTAATAAGCCTCACACATCTTACGCTTCTACCAGGACGTAAAATGTTTTAAAACCTCGTTATTGTATTGTCGAGTAACGTTAAACATATCTCTACCACCACATCAGGGCGCACGTCTCCCTCTGGATATCAGGATTTAAGACAATGTCTTAGATGTAAACAAATTATAAGAAAAAGAAATACGTTTCATAAAATCTTATGCAAGTTTCGAATTTTGTTAAAATTCAAGTTATTAATTATATCAAGTTGTATTTCAGGGTTTCCAGACAATACCTCCGGAGTCTATGATTAGCGAGAATGCTAAGGAAGCCCTAAAGAGTTTTTTAAAACACGGCGAATTCGGAAGAACTGAAATAGGCGTTCGAGATGAGGTAACCATAACGTATTCATATCTATAGATCTGATATTTGATATGCATGATAGTAATATCATTCATCATCATCATATCATTTTATAAGCTTTTGTATTTGGAATAACTGCGTATTCATCCTCATTCTAAAACACTTATTAAACGTAAGTAATTTTTTGGTAGAAGCGGACTCGAAACCAAAATGTATAATTTGCTAGTTTTATTTTTATGTTTAAGTGGGAAAACAAACGTACGATTCATCTGATGGCAAGTGATCACTGCCACCCTTGAACATTAACAATACCATAGAGCAAAGAGATTATAACCAAGGTCATTTTAGCGTTCAGCGTATGAGTTCCATTATAATATTTCAGGGAGGTGTAGGGACAGTGGGAGCCGTTGCTATAGACAGTGAAGGACACGTTGCAGTCGCTACCAGCACAGGCGGTATGAGTGGCAAGGCAGTCGGTCGGATCGGAGACACGCCTCAGATTGGCAGCGGAACTTACGCCGATGATAATATTGGTGGAGTTTCTACTACGGGTACGTTTTTTTATTGCAAGAATGGCGAGACGAGCTTGCCATTTGCCTGATGGTAAGCGATACGTCTGCTCATTAACAGTAGCAAAAATAAACAATACCATGAACTACAAAGCATTTCTTGGCATTCTACTAAGTTCGCCATCCTGAGCAATGAGATGTTAAATCTCCATATGTCCAGTATAGTAGTTATAGCGTCAATGTCCTTGAAACAGTAATCCTACAGTGAAGTTACGTTGCTGTTTGCCGGGAGATATAGACATTTCGTTATTACCAACCCAGTAGATTTCGTTAGATATATTTTAAAAATATGTTGGTCTATAGTAGACCAACGTATAAACGTTCGTGAATAGTCTTTAAAACTATGTACTCACTAGCGAGCCGTCACAATGACAGTAACTGTTGCCATGTATGTAATCCAAAAACATTGTGTCTGCAACATCTAGGCGAATAGCGAATCAAAGGACGCTTGCAGTGCGTGTAATTATTTATTACCTCGTTACTCTTACATGCAAGTTGCAGTTACGGCACGTTAGTGAGTATCCGGCTTAATATTTCCAAATCGTTTTGTATGTTTAATACGTGTACGAGAAACCATACATCTTAATATTAAGTTTTATGACAACTCAATGAATTCTTAGATATTCCCTTGTTGCAGGGCATGGAGAGTCTATATTGAAATATTGTTTGGCTCACAGCATTATCAAACTAATGGAAGCCAATATTGATGCAAACACTGCTACGAAAAAAGCAGTGGAGGGTAAGTTATTTCAATTTTCTTTAACATCGCAAGACGTTCTTTATTTTTTTATAATGCTTTTTTGTTTTTATTTCAGGTATGACCACTCGTTTGAACAATACAGCTGGTGCTATCACACTATCGAAGAATGGTGATGTCGGTGTACATTTCAGTTCCAAAAGAATGTCTTGGGCTTATGTGAGAAACAATAAAATATTTTATGGCATAGAACATGGTGAAATATTAGAGGAACCCTATATGTCTTGATATATGGTTTCAAGGTAACAGTTTACTGCAAACTAAAACAAATATAAAATGTTGAATATAATCAATAAATAATTTTCTTTACTTGTAGCGTTTGTAATAATGAGGGAGCGCTGTCATTTCCGCCTTTATACCCGAAGATATTTTTTGTTCGTAATAATTATGTTATCACTGCTATATAAATATTTATTATTTAATATCAAATTGGTTAGAATTTCGATAACAACCGAAATTATATTTAATTATTAACTGTCTAAAACGAATTTGAGTGGAATTCAATAGCCCTAAAATATTACTTTCCTTTTTCAAATATTTCGTGTATGTTCCACCTGTGAAAATTCACCCAATAGGACGGCAGAAAAAGGTCGCGGCATAGCACTACCATTTTTATCTAAGTTTTTGAAGTACCGGCGCTCCCTCTGTATTATTGATATTCGAAAGGGTACTACCAATGATTATAGAGTAGAGAGGATAAAGCATAAGGTCACGTGCCGCGGGTCACTTTGATATACAAACATGGCGGCGGCTCCGCCCCTAAAAATAGTGATACGTGATAGTAATTTATTATGGTGTTTACTTTTATGAATGTTAGATGATGTATGATGATGATGGCAGGTGATGTAGAGTATGTTAGTAAAAGTTATTTTTTTTCATTCATTTTATTTTATTTTAATTTCATTTTTTTTTATATATTTTAATATTTATGTGTTATTATGTTTTCAGATAACGAATCTTATTATTCTGCTACTGAGTCATCTTCTTTATGCAGCGATGACAGTTTTTGCTCTACGACTGATAGTCTTGGGGATTGTTTGCAGCATGCTTTTAGTAGCCAAGCTCGTCATCATTTGAATGTGTGCCATATTAATGCGCAAAGTATACCCAGTCACTACAGCGATCTGTTAGATACTTTCAGTAACACTAACGTTCATGCCGTCCTGATTTCCGAGAGTTGGCTCAAACCTCACCTTTCTTCTGCTACTTATCCTCTCCCCGGTTTTCTGCTAATTCGAAACGATCGTATTGCTGGAAGAGGCGGTGGAGTGGCAATCTACCTACGTAGCGATTTCCCTTATAAAATTATCGCCTCTTCTTCCGATTCTTCTTCTCCCCCTACTGCCTCTGCAGAGTACATATTTCTTGAGGTCTGGGTCAAGGGAGCTAAAGTTTTAGCTCCCTTGACCCAGACCTTGACCAGGATAGTTATCCTTGGTGTAGTTTACTGACCTCCCTCCTTAAATTACTTCTCCAGTCTTGAATTAGTTCTGGAATCCTTGGGGTCTGAATATGCACACCACATCATCATGGGAGATTTTAACACCAACCTCCTCGCCCGATTTTCCCATAATTCCCGTAAACTTCTAGATGTCGTTGAGTCTGCCAATCTCAGTGTCTTGCCACTTCAAGCTACTCATCACAACATCCACGGAGAAGACACTTGGCTAGACTTAATCCTCATCTCCAACCCTTCCCTTGTGTCCTATCATGGTCAGTTTCCTGCACCTGGTTTCTCACATCATGACCTCATTTTCGTTTCCTACGTCCTTAAGCCTCCTAAATCAGGTCCTAAGGTTCTGCATATGCGTTATTTGGCAGCATGGATGTTTCTGATTTATCTAGGGATGCCGCTAAGCTTGATTGGGCCGACCTGATTGCAGCTGGTACAGTGGATGAAATGGTCCAAATATTTAACACTAAAGTTTATGCACTCTTTGATGTCCACGCTCCTGTCAGGAAAATCAAGTTGAAGCGCCCTCCGGCACCCTGGATGACGGATAACATTCGAATGGCGATGAAACGAAGGGGCAGGGCTTTCCGCTAATTTAAAAAAGACCGCACTGATATTAGCTGGTGTCGTTTTAAGGCTGTAAGGAATCGGTGTAACCAGATGGTTCGTAATGCTAAACGCCGACATATTCTTGACAACATATCTTCCTCTCCTGCTAATACCTGGAAGTTCCTTAGGACTTTGGGTATTGGTAAGGAGAAAAGCCAGGACTTCCGGGGATCAGTGGACTTGGATGAAATCAACTGCCACTTCTCCATTTCTTCTCCGATGAATTACCAAGTCAAATGTCAAACTTTGGATTTTCTGGGCAACCTACCCCATCCTGATATAAATTCCTTTAAATTTTCTCCAGTTGCTCGAGATGAAATCAAAAAGATAATCCTCTCCATCAAGTCAAACGCTATCGGATACGACAATATCACCCGTCGCATGATTGTCGTGATACTTGATCATCTCCTTCCAGCGCTGTCCCATATAATTAATGCCTCCTTAAGCATGGGAACTTTTCCATCATTGTGGCGAAAAGCCTATGTTATCCCCCTTCCCAAAGTCTCTAATCCTACCCTCAATATCCACTATCGTCCTATATCCATTATTCCTTTCCTATCCAAGGTGCTTGAAGCATGTGCGCACAAGCAGCTTTCCAGGTTTGTGTACTCTAACAACCTGCTGAGCCCGTTGCAGTCCGGCTTTCAACCTGGCCATAGCACCATTTCCGCACTCCTTAAGGTAACTGGCGACATTAGGGCTGGTATGGAAGAAACCCGGATCACTGTTATGGTCCTGGTTGATTTTTCAAACGCCTTTAATGTCGTCAATCATGACATCCTACTGTCCATCCTATCCCACCTTATGATTTCTCCTGTAGCACTGGATTGGTTCTCTTCTTATCTTCGAGGGCGTCAACAGTCGATTCGTATCGGCGAGACTACGTCAAAATGGTGCGACCTTGACTCTGGCGTTCCTCAAGGCGGTATTCTCTCTCCTTTATTGTTTTCTATTTTTATTAATCTCATTACCAAAGACCTTCGATGCGCGTACCATCTTTATGCCGATGACTTACAGCTTTACTCTCAGTCAAGTATCAATTGTATATCCTTGGCAGTCAAAGAAATTAACAGTGACTTGGATCGTATTCGTAGATGATCTCATAACTTTGGTATTAAGGTTAATCCTGGTAAGTGTCAGGCCATTATTCTGGGCAGTCAGCGTTTGATGAGTAGGTTGGATACAACTATTATTCCACCGGTTGTATATGACGACACTATTGTAGGATGGTCACCCACAGTTAAGGACCTTGGGCTTCTCATCAACGCTAATTTAAACTGGCGCGCCCAAGTCACTTCTGTTTGCCAGAAAGTCACTGGTATACTTCGATCTCTTTATCGTCTTAAGAACTTCCTTCCGTCCAATACTAGAATAATGCTGGTACAAACCTTAATCCTACCATTAATCGACTATGGTGATGTGTGCTATTTTGACTTGAATGCAGATCTGCTCAACAAACTCGACCGTCTTTTAAATAACTGCATTCGATTCATCTTTAATCTCCGTAAGTACGACCATATATCATCCTATCGCTCTGAACTTAAGTGGCTACCTATTCGCCAACGACGTACTTTGCGTGCTCTTACAACACTCTTTTCTCTTCTCACTTCCCCCTCTCCACCTTCTTACTTAATATCTCACTTCCGTTTTCTTTGCACCAACCATGAAAGAAATCTTCGTTCGGCTACTAATCTCTTGCTCTCATGTCCCTCTCACATTTCTGATTTTCTTCACTCTTCTTTTCAAATTCAAGCTATACTTCTGTGGAATGCGCTCCCTCTTGAAATCAGGACGTCGACTACCCGTCTCAGATTTAAAATGAAGGTCCGTGAAATGCTGCTCAAAGAAGTTGCAGAATCCTCTCAATAGTAATTTGTATATATAATATGTATGTATAGTATTGTATATAGTTTATATTATGTTTGTTTGTATATAGTTTATTGTATATCGTATAATAATATATGTATTAATATTTGTAATTACTTGTATAATTATGTTCTTTTTTTTTCTTTTCTCTTATCTCTTAATTAAGTATTCATACACCTACTTCTGCTCATCTCTGCATCACCTAAAGGTCGACTGGGAGAAAATGCCACAGGCATTAAGTCCGCCTTGTATACATTTGTATATGAAGCTTAATAAATAAAAATAATGTGTACTATAGATTTTAATTTATGTAAAAATATTGACTGCCTTGGAGGCGTAGTTGTACTATGGTACGGTTACAAAGCTGAGGTCTCGAGTTCGAATCCCGGGTCACGCAAAGTGATATCGGATTTTCTATTCATTATCAGCACAGTCAGGAATTTGTGCCCGATATGGTTATAGACTCGCCACCTACAACATCGTAGGACGGAACATACAAGGCGAAATGTGGGTGTCCTGGTTGCACCTCTGCCTACCCCTTCTGGGAAAAAGGCTTGAGTTTATGTATGTATAAATATTAATATTATGATAAATTTATTTGTAACAAAACTAATAAAAAATGCAACTGCTACATAAACAATAGTAAATTGATGTATTAAACATTTTGAGGTTCTTGAGTGGAGGCCACGTACAGGCAAGCGAAATGTCGGACGCCCGCCTACAAGGTGGACGGATGATCTGGCTAAGGTTGCAGGAAGTCGCTGGATGCAGGCCGCATCCAACAGGTCATTGTGGAGATCCTTGGGGGAGGCCTATGTTTAGCAGTGGACTTCCTGTAGCTGAGATGGATGGATGGAAACATTTTGATCTTAGTGTAGGGTCACACTGTATGTGACCGTTGGTTGTATTTATTTCTTTGATATTCCTAAAAATATACTAATTCTTTACAATTATTGTTACTATTTTAGTCGCCATAATATAAATATATGACCAACTAATACTAATTTACATGTTACAACCGTTACAAGGTTATACCTGTTGAGACAAACACCCAGTTGCATCTAATACATTTCGTTCATTATTACGTTGCACCATTCTTTGCTAAAATAAAATATACCTATCAGGATATTTAATACATACCAAATAAAATAAAATAACATAGGTAGATTTTTATTTCTATTACTTGACTGAGGAAAATAATTATGTCTCACTTATAATTCAATCAATGAATATGAAAGTGTTGATTAAGATAAACGATTATAATAATTAATAATAAAATATAAAACTATTTCTGTTCTTTAAAAGGTTCTCCAGAGCATTAGACAATAGATTACCAATTGTCCAAAATTATCTTGCATGTCATCTTTGTTATTGATTAACAGTTGTATTATTAATAGGATTATTAGGTAAAATATCATAATTACTACAAATTCACTTACCGGGAATATTGTTGGAAAGCTGTTTTCTTTTTCAAAATGTAAAGAACAAATAAATGTATTTATTGCAGGGTTCCAATAGCTTCCAATTTTTTGTATCCATTTTGTCCTGGTTTGTATGTTTATAGGGAATCTAAAAAATAATTTTAATTTCACTTTGTTTGTCGGTCTGAATATATATTTAAATATATACTATTTTTTTCTTTTTTTGAAAAATAAAGATCAAAATATTTAAAAATCATAATATCGATATGAATAATTTCGTATCGAATCCACTCATCCCTAAACTTGTATGTAAACAAACAATAAAGCTGAAAACACATTGTAGGTTTTTGTCTTACGCATAGAGTAAAGAGTACAAAACTATGGTAAAGAGCACATCTTACATGGTTCGTACGGGTCGTCAGAGGGCCCACGTACGTTTTTATTTTTTTAATTTCATTGACAAAGGACGGTTTTCTCGTCTGCCAATGACTAAGCTTTTAGGGATGGAAGAGTCGATTTTTATGTACTCTTTATCTCATCTCTATATAAACAAATAAATAATATATTTTATTAAATGAAATCAATCCTAGTTGGCGCTTATTATAAACAGTTCTTATCTGTGATAGCCTGTGGTACTATCACATTCGAGTTTGCAACTGTTTTATTGTCAAAAACAATGATTCAATTAACATTAAATCACACATCAATCAATTATATAATACTGTGATTGATTAAATTCTGTACACAAACATAGATTACATATTGAGAATAAATTTACTGTGGAAAAATGTTAAGCAACAATGCCGTGTACACATATTAGAAATACTTATGTATAAAATGTGTGAATTCCAAAGTAGGCAAGATCGTGTTTCGAGCACACGTCTTGTTCTTGTTGTCTTTTTTTTATATATTTCTACTACCACTGTCATTTTAAAAGAAAACAAAAAAGAGACTACCTGAAGACAAATAACAAGGTTAACTTTTTCCTATTATAATTCCTAAAACAGCGCGTGTATTTTGAAATTTTAACATCAATAACTTAATATTTGATTGTATAAAAAATTACTCCGTTATCTTTAGTATGATACTTTATTATCTTTAGTACAAATAGGTACTGACTATTTGTTCCCATACTTCTTACTTTAAGTGAGCATATTTGTATTCTTTACATTTAACATTATAAATAATTTCTCTATTACGCACATACTCTGATCGTTTTTCTTCCATTTTTTAAATGAACGCACAGACGAACTTTTGGCTAATTACTGATAATTAAATAAATAAATACACTTAACAGTCACATACATAGTCCTGACCCCACATTAAGATCAATTAAGTGTTGTGTCGTGGGTATCGGGAACTACGAGAGACTTTTCGGTCTCTCAAACATCCAGACCCGAGACCAATACTTACTGGGTCTCACAAACATTTGTCTCGGTGTGGGGCTCGAACCCGTGGCCTCTCGTTTCACAGGTGGCGTCTAACCAACTGCGCCACGGAGGCTGTCAATTACGTCCAGTCTAGTATTTACAAACAACTGGTCAAAGAACTGCGGTGTTTATTTCTGTTAAGTCAAGTTAGATTACCAGCAACACCTCATGTAAATAATTAGAAATATCCAAATTGTATTCAAAATTTTTAAATTGTATGCAGATTGAATGAAGCAAATTATGCCTTGTATGTATTATAAATTCTAATTTAATTGTAAGTTTTAAGAAATGTCATATTAGTTTGGCTTAAAAAGCTGGTAGCCATACTTACAAAACCTATTTTTGTGTAAACTCAAGTTTGTCCACAATCGCAAATCGCTCAAAAGCGCTGTGGTGCACGGAGAAATTGTTATTTTTTTCTCTCTTCAAATTTCATTACATTGGACATTATTATCATTACTACTATTGGACTACTAGTATAAATGGACATTGTATAAATTATGAAACAATATTTTAATGAAAGCGTTGTAGATATTTTTTACTTTCATTTCTAGTTCCTAATTTCACCACTTGTCAATTTATGTTAGTTGCGCTGTATGTCTCAGACGTTTTTTGTTTTTGAAGGTCATGCCCTCGAATTTCGACCGACAGTGTGCACACAACAAAAGAATCTATTGTTCAGATCGCTATAAGACGCGTTGCTCTAGTATTTATGGCCGCTTCTTTACTCTATGCGTAAGACAAAAACCTACAGTTTGTTTTCAGCATAAAACTTAATCAACAAGATCCAAATACATTTATAAATGATAAAAACAAACCCAAAATGTAAATTTAGCACATATTTGTTAGTATTTCGTAAAAACAGTTACTAACCTATGAAAAGAAATGTTGGAGTCCTTTTTGCTTGAACTCAACTCGAATCCTTTAACACAACACTGAGGCATTTTAAAAACTTAACAACTTAACTAATAAGCAAACTAAACAAACTTAACAAACGAGATTAAACAATGAATAATTCGAAATTCTTTGATTGTGCAGATTTGATAACTCCGATTAATAGATAACGCCACAATTTGACATTTCATGCAGTTTTTGGTTTATTAGTCTGTGGTTTCGGAATGGAAACTAAATGGCGTCATTTTGGTCTATGGGCGGTCCCAGTGTGGTTAGTGAACAAAATATTGCCATATTCGAAACAAAGGAATTATTATTTGTCTCTTTCATTAAGGGACAAGTTAGCTTTGTGTAAATGAGACAGATACATAAATGTACATTCCACGTCGATATTCCTAACATAACTATAACTTGACATACATAGCTACTTTTGTGCATTATCCTTTTTATTCTTTAATCATTGGGTACTACACACAGAAGCCGCTGACCTCGGCGGCTTCACTCATTGCAAGTCGAAAAACTTTGTTTGCGATATGCCGCTGGCCCGATATGACATGAATATTTTATGACGTTACTGCATCGATATCAATGTTACACTAGATAAGACGTTCTTTGTAACAAACGTGTCCCACCCAAGTGCGGTGCATGCACCGCACACGAATCAGTCTGCCGCGTGACAGCTACGCAGCAGTACGCCTCTTTGTATAAACTTTTATGTAATTTATTTTGATGTTTCCCCGTCAAACCGACAGCAAAATTTTCTGAAGTTACAATAAAATTAAAGAATACAACGTAAGTGATATAATATTGTAGAATAATGTCGATAATACAGATCTTTTATTTATTAATGGATTAAATATATTTTAGAGCTCGTTAAAATACAAGGTTAGGTCCTTAATCGTATATCTCATTTCCGCGCATAAAAATTGCCCGTCGAGTGAGAGAGACGAACTATATAAGATATAGATTATTCAAGGGACATTCATATCAGAGGACCAAATAGGCATAAACTATTCGAATACATTACAAATACAAATATGTAGGAAAAATGTAGTTGCAAATTGATTTCAGTATTTTATTTTATTCATATCTTATTAATTAATAACTCAAAATATGTGTGTTGTATGTATGTTTTGAAACAGTGGATAGTATTTAGACTCCATTTCTTAATATGAATTTCTTAATGGACTATTCGAACCCATTGATTGTTATTGAAGACTTATATCATTTAAAATTGTTCTTACGCGTCGGTTACGAAAAAAGGAGATCGTTATAATATTTGTCCAGAATTATTGGAATGGATATAAGTGGCTACCATGAAAACATACCTATAATTGTTCAATTCATTTTCGACACGAAGATTTCAGATATTCCAAATGCGGTAGTCATTTTTGAAAACTTCTGTTGTACCATTCCTTTTGTCTATTAGTCTCGAAAAAAGTTTATCAGCTTGTTAAAATTCATGAATGTTATTGTAATAAATGTCAGACTGATTGTACGCTGATTGACTGCTTGTCAGACTTGTACACTTGTTACGCCCAAATACTGGAACGCAACTTAAATATAACTTGCGCTTAACTACGTTAATCCCGATTAAATGTACTGGCTAAGTGGGTAGTGCGCTGTTAAGAGCAACTTATTATTTGATTGACGTTCCAGTATCCGGGCGTAAGAGTATTTAATTTCATTTACATCATTTCCATGAATTATTCACGTAAAAAAAACCATTAGAAATATATTATTTCTATGACGGTATTGATACTTAGGCAAAGCTATTATTGACATGAACTGTCTTGTCTGTCTAATAATCTTTGATCATAATTTGTAATATTCAAGTAAACGTCTAGATGTCGCTACTGAGCTTTTGACAAATACGGGACAAATAGTTTCTATGACGCGCCTCGTCTATCGGTAGAATTTAAGTCAATGCGTTACTGAGAGTCACTGGGCAATAGAGCAGAGCACATGCCGCCAATGTGGCGGCTTCACAGATCACTTCCAATAGATACGATTTTTTTTACGATTACGCATTACGATAGTTTTGTTTTGAACCGAAAACGCCAACGAAGGGAACTGCGCGGGGGGTGGGCGGGTTGCAGCGCGGTCACGTGGACTTCACCGGAGAGATGAGGCATAAGTCGATAAATAAAAAAATGTATCGATAGTTCGAGTAAGTTCATGTATTATGATCGCTTCTATAACTTAATTACCAACTTGTTAAATGTTTGATAATATTTTTTCACCGGCCTGATCTGATAAATTATACCATCCGGCAACCGCTAACTACGAATAAAATAGGATTAAGATTTATACTTTAGTATGGAACGGTTTTATTTCTATTGTTCACGGTGTATTTTTGTATACTATAATGGCGAAATACCCAAATTAAGTGTTTATATAAAAGATCAGATAAAAATATGAAATAGTAAATAACTAAACCTCACGCCCTAAAGGGGTACAATAACTTATTCCGTTTCTTGAATTCTGACGGCGGCTGTACTAAATGTAATATCGACAAGTGACGATGAAACCCACTTGACGAACTATGAATGTTTTGGAGACGATATATACAACGTATGTTAAAATTAGTGCAATAGCTTGTGCTACTGATTCTCAATAAACTTAGTATACTAAAAACTTATGATAAATACCCTCCCATTATATTTGAAAACGTATACAACTACAGGGAAAAAAGGAAATTTAATTACGCCAAGGATAAAAATAAATAAAAAAATATTGTAAAAGTACCTTGTTAACACATTTAATTATTTCAAATTAGATAAAATAACGTAATTATGGTAATTTGCAATTTTTATTTAAATCAATATATATTTTGTGACATTGTCATTTAATAAATTGTTGTTTTTCTCCCGTGAAACAACACTGCTTAAATGCACTGTTGTGTTTCGGATTGAAGGACATTGTAGCCAGAGCAACTACTGGACATATTGAGACTTAACATCTTATGTCTCAGGATGGCGAGCGCAGTGGAATGTTGCTACTGTTTATGAGCGGTCGTATCGCTTACCATCAGGCGAACGGCTTGCTCGTCTCGACATGCAACGCAATAAAATAAAAAAATAAAAATAAAAATTATTTACATTATTGTTTTACAATATCGATATTTCTGGGAATTATACATATTATAAACATGCGTCAAACACTAGAAGAACGCGTGATTTCGCCAAAAGAGATGGCTTATTACGGTTATTGCTATGCGAAAAAGAGACGGCTGATTCTCCATCCGAACTCGACTGTTTGACATTGATACATTAACCAGTATGAATTGAGCTCACTCGGGACCAAATTAATTTAAAGAATATTAGTTATCGATGAAAACTTATTACGTTTTTTTAGATACTTTATTTTTTTGAGTTTTTTGCACACCATTTTATTGAACAAATCATTATTAACTGTAATATTATGTTTCCAAAATGTGATTTTCGCTAACGTGCGACGACATGTGCGGGTCCACTACTTGGACGACACTGATGACGCGACATTTGGCATCGGTTTATATCTATCTGATAGCTTATATGTGTTGGGCGCAACCGCTGCCTTGCATTAGGTATCTATTGGGAGTGATCTGTGGGCGGCTTGCAACAAGTGCGGGCGCTTTGGGGTGTAGTACGCTTAAGGTTCCATAATATTTACTTTTAAACATATATTATAAATTATTTGTTAAATTGATATCTTATCGGGATACGTAATACCTATTTTTGCTGAGGAGTGCCGGTCACAGGATAGGAACTAAATGGATTAAAAAGACCATCTTCGCGAATAAACTATATTGTCGGAAACTAAGTACACACTACTACATCGACAACCGCGGAAGAGCACACGGGCCACGCCCGCGCTACGCGTCTATCCCGTACAACAACCGACTCGACGCTCACGAAGGGCGACGGGGTGTGAGCGCGGGCGCAACCCGTAGGCACGGTATGGTACGGGAGCCGGTGGTGCGGATGGGAGCGATATGGCGCCCGCGGGAGCCGTAAGATGGCGCGCTATATCCTCCCCCTCCAGGTCACTAGCTCGTCCCGGATGTGACCTGGCCGGCCTTCCTCTACGTGCCTTTTGTATAGTCCTCCTTGTACCCTGATAAGGAGTAAGGGCGCTAGCATGGTATTTGCCAACTACCTGACCGCGACTGTCTTTAATGACATAAGACGTCGGACTCGCCACCTCTGATACCACGTACGGACCGTTACGTCGAGGTGCGAACTTCGCGGTAACGCCCTTTCTTGATTTACTGAGAACATGTGAGTTTACTAGCACTCGATCTCCCACCTGGATAGCAGGAGCCGGACGTCGATGCTTGTCTGCCGCTGCTTTGCGGATGTCCTGTTGTTCCTCCACCCGATACTTTACACGTTGGAGTGTATGGCCGAAATTACGCAAGTATGGCGTTATCTGTGGGACATAGTTCTCCTGGGACACGATGGCTCTCATATCATGGTCCACATCGATTGGCGACCTTAATTCCCGAGCGAACATCAGATAGGCTGCCGTCTCTCCTGTACCACTATTGTAGGCGGTGTTGAGAGCAAAACGAGTTTGGGAGAGCATCTCTGGCCATTTGCGATGCTCCGGTCCCAATAACAGGGCCAGCCTCTGCTTTAAATCCCGGTTTTTCCTCTCGGCGGGATTCGCCTCCGGATGATAAGCGGGTATTGGACACTGCCGAACACCCATGACATACATGGCTTTTTGCATCACGGCGGATACAAACTGTGATCCATTGTCGGACACAACTCGCCGTGGGACACCATACCTCATAAATATCTCTTCTATGAGAATCTTAGCGCAATTTTCTGCGGTGGCGTCTACTAACGCAAACAATTCCACCCATCTGGTGGCGGTGTCTTCCACTAGAAAAATCCACCTTTCTCCTTTGTCACCCTCTGGAAGGGGACCAAATAAATCCATCGCGATTACCTCAAATCTCTGGTGCGGTATAGGAGTTTGCAATAGCCCTGCAGGCTTCAGATTGGACGGCTTAAATTTAGAGCAAGCATCACACTTCTTCACATAGTCGGATACATATGAGCGCATACCACGGAAGTAATATCGCTCCATCAACTTGCGTAAAGTACGCTCTACCCCAAGATGACCTGCCGTTGGGGCATCATGAAGCTGTTTCATGACATCGTCCCTCCAAACCTCAGGCAATACCAATAATGGCTCCTCGGCTTCTCCCTCAGGATCACACCGGTACAATACTCCTTGCGCCATGTAATAACCGCGATCGATCCAACGCAAAGCGCGTTCATCATCATCAGATTCGAAATCTTCGATAATCTTTTTACAGTCTGGGTCTGACAGTTGGGCTGTACGAACCTCCTCAGGTCCTCGTCGAGGCAAGTCAACGAGTATGGGGCAAATAGGACATTCCTCTTCACCTTCTGAGGCTTCTACTGCAACAGGCCTGCTCAAGGTGTCGGCAACTACATTGGCTTTCCCAGGACAGTACTCCATAGTCAGATTGTAACCTTGAATTTTCATAGCCCATCGAGCTAGGCGACCACTAGGATTTTTAAGCGACATCAACCACTTGAGCGGCTGATGGTCTGTAGCGACCTTTACTTCTGCTCCTTCAACATAGCCTCGGAATTTTTCCAACGCCCACACGACAGCTAGAGCTTCGCGCTCTGTCGTGTTATAATTACGCTCAGCAGGTGTCAGTAGCCTACTGGCATACTCGACTGGTCTCTCTTCTTTTGCCTCCGATCCTTGCATCAAAACAGCCCCCAAAGCGTATGCGCTTGTGTCTGTCCGCAGCACAAAAGGCTCTTCAAAATTGGGTTGTCTAAGGATCGGAGCAGACGAAAGCTTCTGCTTTAGTAGTTCAAAGGACTTAGTTTGCTCTGTCTCCCAGGTCCACTTACGGTTCTTCTACAGCGTAGCTCGACCTTCAACAGAGCTTACCACTCTGTTAAAGGTCGAGCTACGCCCGAGAAGTCGGGAATAAATTTCCGAAACCAAGAACACGTCTGAAGAAAGGTCCGGAGTTCCTTCAGTGATGATGGTACCTTCATGTCTATCACTGCGCGAACCTTCTCAGGGTCTGGTCCAATTCCCGATGGCGAAATCACGTGACCCAAATATGTTAGATGAGTTCTACCGAAGACGCATTTTTCACGATTGGCCCTGAGGCCAAACAACCTCAAGCGGTCGAACACTTGCTTCAAATGTTGTATATGGGTCTCTAAATCGTCCGAAATAATTAATATGTCATCTAAATAACATATGACCGTAATATCTCTGAGGCCAGAACGAAATCGGTCAATAAGCCTTTGGAACGTCGACGGAGAATTTCGAAGTCCGAAAGGCATCCGTCGGAAACGAAACGTCCCGAAAGGAGACACAAAAGCGGTCTTGTCTCTGTCCTCCGGCGCAACCTCTATTTGCCAGACTTCAAGTCGATACTTGACATCACGCTATTCCTCTTGGTCGATAATAATAGCTCGTCAATAAGAGGCAGCGGGTATTTGTCGGCACGTGTAATCCGGTTTAGACTCCTATAGTCTACACAAAACCGTACGGTGCCGTTCTTCTTCGGCACCAACACGACTGGTGAGGTCCACTCGAGTCCGCTTCTTCTATTATTCCTTCTTCTAACATCTTATCTATTTCTTTCCTCATAATTTCCTTTTTCGCAGGTGTAACACGATAGGGCGGGACGGATATTGGTGGATGATCGCCAGTATCAATCCGATGGATCGCAAAAGTGGTAGCAGCTCCCCGTGGCCCAAAGATACCGTTATTATCTTCCAGGAGTGCTGAAAGCTTCATGCGCTCATGAACCTTCAGGAGAGTTCCTTCATCCTCACGTAGAAGGTCTACAGTGGAACAGACGAGGCGAGTCCCGTCGTCCTCGTACTCTAACATAAACGTACCTGATCTGTCGCGTAATGACCACCGATCCCTGACAAAATCAACTACCATGCCAGCATCCCTTATGAAATTAATGCCCAGTAAAGATTCCGTAGCACCTGGCAATACCACGAACTGCGTCGGCACCACTACTCCCTGTACCTTGACACTCACTAGAGCAGTTTCTACAATATTGCTGCTAGTGTCACCGTTCGCAAATTTTAAATTGTAAAACACTTTTTCAAACTTATGATTATGTTTCTTTAAATAATCCCTTAAACTAACACTCGCGACCGATTGTTTCGCACCAGTGTCTAATAATAATTTTCCTGTCTCTCCGTAAATGTCCACACAAATGACGGGCCTACTTCGCGGCGGACACGCACTCGATACCGCGGAAAAACTATGTGTAGCCGGAGAGGCGGACGAGCGTCGTCCTCTGCACGTCGTGCAGTTAGCGCGAATCACGCCTGGTGCACCACACCCGAAGCACACGATCGGCGCCGAAGACGGCGGCGATGTGCCCTCGCCTGTCCTCTGTCTGGTCTGGTCACGAAGCTTGGAACATTGAGCCTTCACGTGGCCGTACTTTTTACAGTAGTCACAAAGCGGTCGTGACCTTGTAATCCTGGTATACGTATTCAATGCAGACTGGTGAGTGACGGATGGTGAGGATCCATTAACTGGCGTCTTATCTGACTTGCACAGTTTAGGTTGGCCTTCATGAAATAAACCCTCCAAGCGTCGCGCTTGGCACAATAATTCTGAATAAGTACTGAAAGTACTTCGCGATATTTTCTCTCTAATTCTGTAGTTCAATAGTCCGTATACCATGTCTAACTGAATTTCTTCGTCCAAGGTATACGGAAGCTGAGCAATCAGAGCCCTCGCTCTGCACACGAAAATATCGGTGGATCCATCCTCTTGTTCCTTTGAGAACAACTGTTTATATATTTGATGTGGCGGGAGACGCGGCCCATATGTCTGCCTTAGCAACTGTAATGCTTCTGACCAACTCGTAACAGAAGCCTTTACACCTTGCCACCACCTTGCAGCTAACCCGGTGAGAAGCATGGGTAACCCTCGCAAGGCGATACCATCCTCTATACTGACGCACTCCTTATAAATTTCTAACGCGTCGATAAACGCAACCACACCGCTGTCTTGAGCGCCGTCGAACCACGCCGTACATTTGGCGAAATTTCCTTGAAACAATGTAGGCGGAGGCGATGCATACGAAACTGTAGGACTCTGCGCGCGCAGCAATTGCGCAAGCTGCAGGAGCTGCTGATCAGTGATGACAACCGGAGTCGCCGCCATCGGCGCCGGTTGAGGCGGTGTTGCTTCACACGTAGTCGACGTGGTCGGCGTGACAACATCACTTGCCAACCAACCAACCCGGAACTTGGTCGCGATTCACTCTCCCCCTTGTCTTTAAGTCCATGTCGCGTTGTGGGTGTCATCATAATAACGCAAAAACTTAATATACTTCCAAAGTTAACAATTTCAAAGATTCAACAAATAGTTCGACATAAAACACAAATAGTTCAAAGTTCAAACATAACACTATGCGTCCACAATTACGTCTTTTAAACACGACGTAACATAAATAAACGAAAAGTTCAAAGAAATTGTTCGACATAAACACTACGGTTCCATATTGGCGACACAACTACGACGTAATATTACTCTAATCTAAACAAAAGTTCGATAAACAATAGTTCGAGATTAAACACTTTAATGATGGCTGGGCGGAATGTCCAATATACATCGTCCATAGCAATACATTTAACACTCAATCATAAGGAATTATGTATAATTATATACTTATCGTCCCTTTTTGGTATGACGACACGAGTTAACGTGTATTTACTCGTGGCTCGAACTCTCGAACATTCACGTTCACGTTCACGGCGTGGAGCTGTCCGAATACCGTGATACGTCGTATAACGTTATTTACGTACACTGTACACTTTGGATCAGAACTAAATGTTCACTCAACAAAAAAAAATAAGTAACTCCATTGTCTATAATAACAATTATTATAACGGCAAGTTCGAAGCCGAACGTTGGGCAGCCACTTATCGGGATACGTAATACCTATTTTTGCTGAGGAGTGCCGGTCACAGGATAGGAACTAAATGGATTAAAAAGACCATCTTCGCGAATAAACTATATTGTCGGAAACTAATTACACACTACTACATCGACAACCGCGGAAGAGCACACGGGCCACGCCCGCGCACGCGTCTATCCCGGACAACAACCGACTCGACGCTCACGAAGGGCGACGGGGTGTGAGCGCGGGCGCAACCCGTAGGCACGGTATGGTACGGGAGCCGGTGGTGCGGATGGGAGCGATATGGGGCCCGCGGAAGCCGTAAGATGGCGCGCTATAATCTTTTATTTATGAAAGTATAAAATACGGTATAATACAATCAGTGGCGGCGTAATGTAGGTTGGCACCCGGGGCGGTTTTGTATTGAGCACCCCTACATAAACATAACACCCAATACTAAACAAGCCTCCACCGGACATATCGTGCACTTATCAAATCTGACTTTTATCGGAGGAAAGCTATTGTGCTCTTCTTTCGGTGACCCAGAGGCGTCTAGAACTGTATGTTAGTGTCACTGGCCTTCCAGCCTGGCACGTTAGGGATGTTTTGGCCAAGCCGGTTCCCTCACAAAACCTCCGCTAGCTTACCGACTAATTTTCTTGGATGACCGTCACATGCATTATGGGCGGCCCCAGACATCACAAGGCGAGACGCGCATGTTCGATGCCTAGGCAGGCATCGATCATGTCATGGCCTCAGCGTCCTATAGAAAATCATTGCTGGTTCTTCTTTTGAAGGGTGCGACTGTTTCAAGACGCTGGGCCGGATAAAGATGTTTAGGTCGTCTATGTCAGAGATGAGGCCATGCGCACTGTCGCTCATATCCTAGTTGCTGTAGGTAAGGGCGCACCGGCCCCCTGCACAGTATGCCCAGCCCAGCGTAATGTCGCCTCTTATGACGGTTAGAAAATACCGTGGCGAAATTCTCATACCCTACGACAGGGTAGAGGTGCCGCAGCGGTTCAGCCCGGCAACCCTTTTGTGCGGTGGTGAGCGGGATCGTTCACCTCGCGATCCCGTCTCGTGCTCTTCTTCTGCGAGATCACGATCTCGAACGAGAGCATTGCTTACCAAGCATTCCCAATCTCGACCATGGGCATCACGGCCGAGAGCGAGAGGTCTACTCTGCGCTCGTCACCCCAGAGTGGGCACTCCGAAAGAGTGTGTTTTGTCACAATGATGGCACACAGCGGTTTCATTCATTCTCGCCACCCACCACATATATCTAACGAAGCAACCGTGCCCCGATAGAACCAGTGTCAGATGGGCCGCAACATACCGTGGCGCCTGTTCGGCCACTGGTAAAAAAGGACGCGTTGCCAGATTGGTCCACTATGATGATTGTCCATCCTAGGGTACCACTCCTCCAAGACGGCCACTGTATTTCTCTCTAAGGCAGGGTTTCTTAAACTTTTTGCAGTCACGGACTCCTAACAAAATTTAAAATAGTTCACGGACCCCGCCAAAAAATATTTCAGTAAGAAAAACAAACTATGTATTGAATACTCATTTTTATTGAACACGGACTTTTATTGGTAGTTTACAATAGAACAGGGTCTATGTCTTTCATTGATAATTATTTCTACATGCTATAATTATAATTCTTTACTTTAGAGTGTTTTTTTTAATTTGAAGTTTTTCGCTTTTTATGACGAATTTTAGTTATATTCTTTTTAATAATGTTAGGGATTTAAATGATAATTTTCTGATAAATATATATTAAAAGTTTACTGAGCTCCTGCGTACCCCTGCCACGCATGTTACGGACCCCTAAGGGGTCCGTAGACCCCACTTTAAGAAACCCTGCTCTAAGGGCTGGTGGCTCCCCTTGACATGACGATTCCAGTCGCTAGTAATAAACCGACAACGAAAGGGCTTTGGCGTCTACGTCCCAGGGAAGGAAACCAGTCAGAAAACAGGCGGTCCTTGGGAGATTGTACGATATCCCTTGAATAATGATCATCCGCTACGCCACCACTCTAGAAAACAGCACAGTCTGTTATGTTCGAATTAGCCACAAAGAAGCTTGATATACTCAACAGATCGAGGCATTATATCACGTCAGGTCCGCAATGTTATAAGGCGAAGGTTCGACCCCACGTGAAACATTGCACCTATCTTTGGGTAGGGGCACCCCAGTACCAACTTTTTCCTTTCGACCGATTTCAACGTCGGGCAGGTCGATCATTGATGACCGAGTTCTTTCCGATGTTCGGAAACCTCCAAATACCACTTTACCTTTCTCTCGAAATTTCCTTCTACGTATAATAAATCCCGAGATCTAATTGCCAGCGTATTCTCGCCTTAAAGGTCGCAACGCATCTCTATGCCCCATGGTGTTACGGATGTTCATGGTCGACGGTGATCACTTACCATAACGTAAACCGTATGATCATCTGCTCCCTATGACATATAAAAGAAACCATAAAAAGCCATCGATCGCACAACTCCCTCCTGCAGCCTCTGGTAAGGGGTGCCGGAATCTTCGAAGGTGAGTTGGTTAGACCAGGACCTCCCGAAGTCATTTGTACGGTTCACACATAGACATTCACAGACCCTTAAGAAATTATAATTTTTTACGTTTCCCTCAGACCAGCCCCTAATAATAGATTATCAGAAAAACTCTTTATTTGACATGACATTTTAATTAGAAAAAAAAGAATAGATATATTTATTTTACTTTTGATTAACTGATAATGGGAAGAATGTGCTTACTTTTCTGAGCAAAGCTTCCCAAAACGGGGCTCCAGTTTGGCTCACTCGACTCGATCGCCCCTGGGACAATGCTGCGACGCCCCAGGGCGTCGTGACGCTTAGTTTGGGAAGCCCTAGGCTAAAGAATGTGTCTGCTGCCTTGACTAGTTTCGATCTCAGGCTTTTGAAATGACTATACAAGACATCTCTTACATACTTCACCAGGAGATGATAGAGACCTGCACGCCATCAACTGTGATGTGGGCCCCTGCAAGTGGCTCCTAGACTAGTGCAAGCGAATAATCTCAAATTTATCTACTACGAGGCCCAGCTACCGAATATTAGAATTCATTATTTTAGAGAATGAGACATTATATTTAAAAAAGACGATATTTACAGTTACGATGAGCTTCAAAATATACTATTTAGTATACGAGTACAAATAGCTAGATACAAGGGTTGGTACTTGGTAGTTATTTCTGGATACAGGTAGATTTTGTGCACTTTCTGTGGGTGTCTTTGGCACCCCTTGGTGCTTGGTACCCGGGCGGACCGCCCCCCCTTTACGCCGCCACTGAATACACATCATGTGAAGATGTATGTGTGAATACACATCACACATACATCTTCTCTCCCCTTCTACTGCGCTAGACTTTGTATGCGAATGTCATTCCAGTATTATACTATTATAATATATGTTGTGTTTCGGATTGAAGGAGATTGTAACCAGAGTAACTACTGGATTTATTGAGACTTAACATCTTAGGTCTCAGGATATCGAGCGCAATGGAATGCCAAGCATTGCTTTGTAATTCAAGGTGTTGTTTGGTTTTGCTACTGTTTATCGTCGTATTGCTTACCATCAGGCGAACGGTATGCTGGTCTCGCTATTCATTGCAATAAAAAAACATAAATGGATTTTACTGACCTTTAAGATAAATAATATCACCCCTAGTAATTACTATTTAGTTTTGAGCTTAAACGATAATTTTATGTTACAAATAAACTTTTGACATCACAATCTACTGGGAAGACCGCCATCCCACGGGCCTTTTACGAACGTAATAGTGTTTCGTCAAGGTTTTCGTAGCACGAGAAAAATCCAATACACCATCAACCCCCCTAATACGCCAGTGTGATAGAGGCCTAAAAGTTAAGTATGTATTTTTCTCACTACTATAATAAAGCATATTTTTTTAAAATAAAGGTTACTATAATTAGTGCGTATAGTCTAATGCTGTAGTAGTACGAGAGATGACAACCAAAATTTTTGTCTCATCGCAATACGGCCACAACCGCATCAAATTGATAGATTTGATTATTTCAAACTCGAAAATACCAATTTCAGACATTTTTCGCGTAGCGTTTGACCGCACTGAATTTTCAAAATTGTCAACAAATTTTACCGGACTGTATCATAGTAATCTGTCTGATTTTCTGACTGTAGTTATATAATAGCTATAAGATACCGAAAACATATTTTTCAGAAGTTAATAGTGTAGCGCGAACCCAAAAAATAATTTAGAAAATTAAAAATGAGACAAAAAAATATGATGATAGCAATCCGTCTGAAAATGTTTTTTACGGGTAAATTAGGAGTAGTTAATACGAAAAAAAATATTTTCAGAAGAAAATTCGGATGCAACAAATTTTGAGACCATTCTAAATATGTTAAGGAATTTTACCGATCGGTATCATAGCAATCTGTCTGAAAATTGTTGAAATTGATGAAATGAATTAACCAGATGTAAAAAAAAATTATATCAGAAGAATTCAGTGTAGCACCTCCCTTATCAGACAACTTTTCGATATCGACCGTATTGAAGCGTGACTGATGGCAAGTTGGGCAATCACCTTGCTTTTGTCTTGCCAAAATAGAGCGCGGACAACGTATCTATGCTATAAAAATGTCTATTATAATTGATAATTTTGAATTCTTAAAATACTAATCTTCCATCCCCGAAAACTTCAGTCAATGGGAGATGAGCAAACTATGCCTTATCATTGGGAATAGAAGAAAAAAAACGTCCGCGAGCCCTCGGACAACCAGCAACACACCCACGTCCGCCTGAGCTACTTATAGTTTGTTGTCACTTTAAGTGAGCGTTATTTCAACGGTTAGGACAGCTGGTGAGTGACTATGTATAGTAAGAGAGTGGCAGGAGTATAATATGCGAAAAAACCATTCTCACCGCAGCAGAAACGTAAGAAGCGCTCAGGCATCGGCCAAGCGACTCCAAAACGTTCTTTTCTCTTTTGGGAGTACATGCGACATCTAAAATGTCTGAAAACATATTTTTTGCAATCTTGCCTTATTTACGAACGGTAGAAAAAAAATTCATTCGGATTGCTATGATACAGGTCGGCTAAATTTGTTGACATTTTCAAAAATTCGCTTCAGCTATATACTACGCGCAAAATGTCTGAAAACCAACTTATTCGTCATAAAATTATCAAATCTATGTACATTTCCAATATCAGACGTATTGCTATGATACCGACTGCCTTTTTTTTGGACACAGCAGAAATAGCCTCACATGCAATTGCTACACTTTTAACCGTTACTACCTACCTAGTCGGGTTTAGAATTACATAATCTAACGATTTTATACAGTTTCGACCGTATTGCTATGATACATGGTTTTGGTCGTCATCTCTGGGACTATAGGGTTAAATATAACTTATTAGTCTGTTTAGAACACAAAATTAATGGAGTTTTCTTTTACTTGCTTTTGAAATAATGCGTTAAAATACCTCCATCCGTCCACGATTTGAATTTGCCCCTTTTTACGGTACCTCCACAGACCAATTAGAAAGGTATAGGTCTACCAGAATCTCATGGCATAAAATTAAAAAAAAAACATAATGATTTTTATGTGGCAATTCCATCGCTCAACAGCTGATTCAAAACTTGAGTTATGTCATTCGATGTGAATATTTTAAGATTTCTATCCTTTCTTAGCGAAAATGTACAAATTGGTTCTACAATCACAAGTGGGACACATTGTTTACAAGTATATCGCCAGATCCGTGAATAATATGGTCAAATTTAAACCAAATCGTCGATTTTCAAATCGACGTCGTTTTAACAAGTAAGTCGGAGTAGTAGTTTTGATACTTCATTTTTTTTATGGTAAGTGTTAGATATGCGCATGTGTTTTTTTATATACTTTGATATCATTTTTTTAAACTAAACAGTAATGCATTAAATACCCATTTACAGGAGTTACCAGAGATTTTAGATAAGGAACTGTTTATTATTATTCCTTTATCTTCATCGTCTTCATCAGAAGATGTACAGGAAGAGTATTTAGAAGTAAGCTCTAACTAAAGTGTTAATGAAATAAAGAATCTGAAAATAAAATTATACGTTTTTATTTTACACTCTTGGATCTTTCGTATAACATCGAATCTAATAATTATTTAAATAAAACCGACTCATAATCAAACTACTTACAATTTGGAAATTGAAAGTTGTTTGATTAAGTGAGAACTAATAAGAAGAGAGAATTAAAACGAAACTGGTGGTTCGGTACCACCATTTTTATCTACGTTTTGAAAGTAGCAGCGCTCTCTCAATATTATAAATACTCGTAAGGCACGTACCCTATGTATATTATAATAATATAAAACTGAAAAAAATCTTTTTGCCTTTTTTAATGGGCTATTAATCTAAAAGTACACTTCTTATTAATCACAATTATTGAAAGTATCAAATATGTTCATCCAATTACCCCAGTGTTGCAATGCGTAAATTCAAATTTCCCAAAATGCCATGAGATTCTGGTAGACCTATACCTCGTTTTTAAGCCGGTTAAAGTAGTCGAGAATACCACGATTGAATGAATGAAATGTAATTCGGATAGGAATTTTAACTATGAGCTGTCAAGTCCTGGAAATTGACACTTGACAAGTGTACACAGCTGACAGCTAACATAACCTTGACCCTTTTGATAAATTATACTCAGTACTCATACTATATTAAACGCGTTAATTCGTGATTTAATCCTTTATTTATGATACAAATGAATAAAGACAATGTTAATCAACGCAAACATGCCATTGCGCTTTAAGCCGGCGGAGTTTCAATACTTTAATTGGATTTATAACCACGCTCCTTGTTTTCCTGTGAATGCGTCCAAAATTAACATAATAACTGACCCCAAGAAGTTTTATGATACTTTATGCGATAGATTTTGGAACGCCAAGCGTAGGATATCTATAGCCAGTCTGTATATCGGCACAGGAAAATTAGAAAAACGACTTTTAGAGGTTACTAAGGATAATGTGTTGAGTAAAGGTGATTTGAGGCTGAGTGTGCTGTTGGATAATCAAAGAGGGACGCGAGGGACTGAAAACTCAGTGACCCTGCTTCAGGGACTAATAAATGACGCTTCGGAACAATGTAGAATAAGTTTATACCAAACCCCGCGCTTGCAAGGAGTGTGGTCTAAAGTCCTTCCCTCTCGGTACAACGAGCTGGTGGGCCTCCAGCACATGAAGTTGTACATAGCAGATGATTCTGTGTTGTTAAGTGGCGCTAACTGTTCAAATGATTACTTTCAACAAAGACAAGATCGATACATTGAAATACATGATGCAGATCTGGCAAATTTTTATAGTGAAATCATAGGTATGATGGCTGAGTAAGTTGTTTATATATTTTTTTTAGTTTTAGTTTTCATGATATTCATGGTTTTTGTTTATTTGCTTTACTTCTAAATATCTACTAATGAAGACATGTACTGCTTCAAATAATAGTAGATTTTTTATTTCTTTGGTTATTTTATTATGAAATTAGGTTTACAATTGTAAATTATAGATTATTAAAGAAACTTTTGCAACTAATTAAGTGTGAAATTTTTCAGATGAGGTTAGTAATTACAGTAAAGAATGCCTTGGAAATGACATCATTAACACAAAACATGACAAAACACAAATGATCCAAGAACTTAACAAAAATATAGCTAGTCACATAGAGAAATGGAAACATACACAAACACAAAAAATGTTATCAAGTAGCAGTGCTGGTAAGAACTTTTCTTTCTATGTCATAACATTTTTTAGTACTGTAGTTAAGTCCCATGATATCAAATTTTGAGAGGATACCTGCCCATCTATAATTGTTTTTTTTTTTTCTCTTCTATCTGTAATCAACCATAGGTTTAGCTTTAATCAGATCTGGTTGGGGCTAATATATTGGTTCGCACCCACTGTTATTACCCATTATAATATCAATTTAATGCAGGTAGCAATTAAATTGAGTCTATTCTTTTCCTTTTAAGCCAATATTTGGAGGCTTTAGTCCAATAACATAGCAGCAAGTTGATTATTATGACATTTCAAGTTGATCTTCATACCTCCTGTAGGATCTTTCCACATCCTCTTTAACAAACGGTATTTGTAGATATTCGTGAATTTCACTATTCCTTGTGTACCAAGGTGCACTGTTCAGAGTGTTTTATGCTTTATTCTGAAAGCATTGTAGTATTTGTACATTGTAATGGCTCGCTGACTGCTAGAGGTCTTTCCCATATGTCCATACAGGTTATACAGTATACCATCCATCATGTCACCTATAAATGTTAAATTATTTTTGTCTGTATTTACATTTGTTAATGTGGGAGTCCATGCCTCCCTCCTATTTATTATATTTTTTTGCAGACCATAAGGTAGATACTTGGGTATTTCCTTTACTACAAATGGGAGAATTCAACATAACTCAAGATGAGATGGTTACTAGGAAATTACTTCAGACAGCTCCTAAAAGCTCATATTTGCAGTTAGCTACAGGCTACTTTAACTTGACCGAGCAATATGCAGAGACTTTGTTGAAGGACTGCAAGGCAAACATTAGTTTATTAATGGCTCATCCTAATGTAAGTAATGTTTCGTTTTCGTTTAAGGTAACCAGTTAAAATTAGTATTTAGTCTACATCAATTTGTTTTATGAATTGCAAAGCTTTTTTTGACTATTTTTGTACAATATTTTGTACAAGACACTAGACTCCTTTTTCTTTTATTTATGATTTTTTATATGTACATTAGTTTGGCAACTAAGCATACATGTCACTGAATATTATGTAACTAATGCTGCCCATGAACATCTACAATGCTTGGATCATAGATGTGTTGCTGGACTGACAAATTAGAAAGGGAACGGAAAGGTAAAAGTATGGGATAGGGAACTATTGGGAAGCCGGCAATCTCACTCAACGGAACAGTGAAACTGTTGCTTTACTTTGAGCTACTGTGAGACAATAATACCATATTGTTCGAGCCCACCCATCCACGCTGAGTTATGACTGACAACAGCATGGCTCTACCACTACTTTATTTTATTTTATTTTTCAGGCAAATGGATTCCTTGGAGCTGCTGGGCCTGCTGGTGGTATACCCCATGCATATTCTTTAATAGCTAGAAAGCAAGTATATTACTTAAATAATACAGACTATTGTAGAACAGCTATGATTAATAATATTGTTATAATTATTTTTTACAGATTTTGGCAAAGGGTTGTTGATTCAAATCAGGCGAGCAGAGTTAGGATGATGGAATATGAGCGTCCCAGGTGGACCTTTCATGCAAAAGGTTTATGGTAAATATCTAGATGTTTTTTAACCCTTTTGCAATGACCTTTTAGATAGTACTTTGTATTATATTTCTCTTTTAGGTATTATCCTCCAGGAAGTGGTGTACCATGGGCGACTATAGTTGGTTCAGCTAATTTGGGAGAGCGCTCTGTCAGACGAGATCTTGAAGCGCAGGCAATGATTTTCACTGTGTCACCTGACTTGCAAGTAAGAATGATTACATCAAGCTAATACATTTAATGTGAGATGTTGCATTGTGCCTTCGTCTCTACCGTGAGCAAAGCCACAGATGGCGCCGCACATTCCTTACAATATCTGTACAGTTTCCAGCGCAGGACAAAGTGGTCAATTAAATTCACTTTTTTTATTTTTCATGTTATTTAATACATACCTCAAATCATTGTTGTTGGTTTATAGGAAAGACTTCGCCAAGAGTCGTTGATGCTGCACGCCCACGCTTCAGAGTGCAGTGCACAACTACAGGAAAGGGAAACTCCGCTTTGGGTTCGCGCCACTGTCGGCCTTTTCAGGACATACTTTTAATCTTTAATTTATGAATTTGATTGAGTACTAAACAGTATTATTTGTTACCAGTTATGACTTAAGATGTATAAGAAAACAGAAACTGACAACGAGTATGCTACAAAACTACCAAGTGGCGTGTTTCCTTAGTAAGCTGTCAATTAATGTAATAGATTGTATATTTGTTATGCAAGGTTGTTATATTTTTTGTTATAAGTTGTGTTGAATGGGTAATAATTATGTATGTTTGTTTGTTACAATTAAATGTTGTTTTGTATTCCAAGAGTACTCTATTAATTGAATAAACAGAACCTCCAATAGCTTTCGAATTTTTTTATTATATTCTTATTTTCAATCATATAATCACATAATTATAATTATCTCGATTCACACTTAAAACAATTTTAAAATAAATTAAACGAAAAACACTCGGCAATAATTTATACACGTTCAGTCGTTTTGAGACATTTGATTAGAATTAAAGTATACAATCAAATTTACAATAATAGGAATCAGGCACATTATTAATAAAACTATACCTACTAGTAAGTAGTAAGAAACCGGTTACAGTTCCATTTTAGTAAATACATAAAATGCGAATGATTCTAGTGGAAATGGACGAATTCACATTACTCAAATTAATATAATTAAAATAGCAATCAATTGATCCCATAAAATAAAAAAATAAAAACTCACTTTTGAGCATAATCATTACTGATTAAAAAAATCAATGCAATTGAGCAATTTACACTTATATAACAATCAGATAAATCAATGATTGAGGCTTATTTATTTTGTTCTGAGCAAACATATTAAAATTCTATGAAATCAGATTCGATAACATTTGAAACAGTGGGAAGGTTTTGTATCTTTCGTGCATGGACGCCATTTTATGTCTAATCTTTGGTGTGTCGGGCACAACTACGCCGGGCGACGTGACCATACTCAGTGGCTCGGGTTTAGAAGCTGGTTAATGATTAATGAACATTGAATATAATTAACTGCGTGCAATGACGCCGCCCGGTCCGCGCGGGAACACTACTGCGGTTGTGTCGCGGTAACGCCTTCATCCTATACACTACGGACGCTGACAGTAGGTACAAAAATACTTCACCTATTTAATACAATTAAGACTACTTAACAATTAAAGTGTATCGAGGAGGTCGCGATATATTGAACAATATAACATGGACAAGTTCTCGCACGAACATCTTACAAAATTGTAAACAATATGCCATAGAAACAGGCACCATTCTCGTATTCGGCCACTAACAGACCTCCTCAATTTTAATACTACTTATAGCGAATCACACTAAGGAAATTGACTAGGCGTTTTGTGGTTGGGACGCACCGTTTCCGTAAACTTAGAGGTTTAGGCTTCATTGTAAACATGTTCGACTCGCAAACAAAACATAACAAACGGGAGCATTCACGACGTGTACAGAAGACTACAAACGACCTCGTTTAAATAAATTCGGAGGCGTCAAATCGTAGACTGCCGTGGGGGCGAAACGGTCGGATCCGCTCTACACGTCGAAAGCCTAAAACTAAGCGGCCGGATGGCGAGGGAGGAGGGTCGGTCAGAAGCCGGCGTCGGGCGGCGGGTCGGGCGGCATGTAGTGCAGCTCGTCCACGGGCCCGCTGAAGATGTTGTAGAGCACGGCGAACAGCGTGCACGCCGCGTACGCGCCCAGCGCCGCCCACCACAGCAGCCGCTCCCACAGCCGCTGCTGCGCGTGCTTCAGCACCAGCAGGCCGATCGTCAGCCCCGCCAGCGCGCCCGCCACGTGCGCCGCGTACGACACCGGCGGCACCTCCTGCGCCACACACATACCACTCTCACTACGGCCCTTCTCTAGCTACTATATCAGACACGAGGGACGGCCTCTATCGGCTGCGGACGTGTCAAACTACTGCGACGTACCTTGGTGTATCTGGCGTGCACGGCGAAGCCGACGTCGCAGGAGGCGACCGCGAGCGCGGCCACGAGCCGCACGGCGCCGTAGCGCATGGCGTGGAAGTTGAGCAGAGCGTTGGCGAGGTGCGCGGCCAGCAGCGCGTACACTCCGCCCGACGCGCCCGCCAGGCACACGTCGGGGTCCAGCACCGACGCCGCCAGCGAGCCGCCCAGCACGCCCGCCAGGTACACCGCCGCGCACCGCACCGCGCCGTGCACCATCTCCAGCGGCAGACCCACCTGCCGGACCGGATATTACTATACTGAGTGTCTCGGAATTTAATAGTAATACAATATAGTATATTAGAGTTGAATATGTATTGAGTTCGGCCAAGAGATGGATGTGTACTCACGGCTAACTGCACGAGCAGGTTGAAGGCGAGGTGCAGCCAGCCCGCGTGCACCACGCTGTAGGTGAGGAAACGCCACAGCTCGCGGCGGCGGTCAGGCCGGTACACGAGCGGCGAGTCCACCGGCACGGGCCCCGCCGCCGCCGCCATGCCGCCCGAGCCCCACGCGTACCACGCGAACACGCCCAACTGAAGCATAACCACCATGATTATTATTAGTTATTAGTCCTGACATTAATGATTCTGTAGTGATATAATTTTATAGACTTCAATGCAGGGGTTGAATAGCTAAAAATGGCTAATGTAACTATCGCATTATTTATATCAAATTAGCCGGTTGCTGTAAGTTTGTGTTGTAAGCACGCTTCCCAACATTGTTTTTGTGGTATTGTTGCGGTTTAAAAATAAAAATCCGATTGAATAGTGAATAATTTGCGCAATTAATGACGTTTTAGTGCATTATTCATTGAGGGAAAACCGTTAGCAAGAAAGCTGGCGTGCGTAAGCGGCGCGCGGTACTCGCGGTTCGCGGGGAGCCGACGTGTGACGAGCGCGGGCCGGCGCCGGTGCGAGGACGAGCCGCGAGCGTGGTGTGTCGTGTGTATACTGTATAATGTACAGTCTACTGTGTGGGTACTGGGCACGCGCGCCGACGAACCAATTGCCGTGATTCACGTAAAGCGCTTGTTTGCACGGATGTGAAATCCGCTATTACAAATTTTAATTAACCGTAGTAACTGGAGCGGGCATTCAAGCGGTACTAGGCGCGTAGAAAGTGATGATGACAATGCGTCTTTTTTTTGTGATATGGCATATGCATTGTATGAACAATAACACTGCACAAGTAGAGATGACGTGGAAAAATAATATCAAACATCGTCTCCTTAGTTATGCATGTATGAGGAAACAACAAATATCAACGTGATGTTTATTTCCCTATACTTTGTACATAATTTTGAAGATCTTCTTAAGTGTTGTATTATGATGTATTCGATAAATAGATGTACTAATGCCTACCTCTAGCAAGGTGACGCAGATGATGAAGAAGGGCGGTGGACAACACGTGTACCGCTCCTGGTAGTACTTGCGGTCCCGCTCCTCCGGGAGCATCTCCATCGCTACTAGGTGCACCATCCTGCAAACATCACCATTTACTTATTACACATATGTACCTAAACGTAGGCTACCACAATATCTTCCAGAAGTTGATATATTGACAGTAATATCACTGTATTCAACATAATAATATAATGAATAGTTTAATAAGTGGAATATTCCTAATTATATAAGATATTATATATAAGATATTCTAAAAAACCATAGAACTTCACAGAGTGAGAATAAGTTCAATAGAGCCGTTGTTGGCAGTCATATAAGTATTGGTTATAATCCAAATCGATTGGAGGTATTACGTACTTCTATTTTAAAACTACGTCATACACGAGCAATCAATTAACTTGATTTCACTGTATTCTTGGCCTTTATAAAGACAATTTATTAACAATTTTATTGTACGAAAGCGCACCACATGTCAGTGTGACACGACAATTGGACATTAGAAATATATTACGGCGATCAATTATCTATTTTAAATTCATAGTATTGTACACTAGAAAATTTTGTTACACTTAAATTTTGAAGTAAATTACATTTTTGCTACATTTAACTAAAATTTAGGATCAGATGTTGTTAAAAGATCAATGGTACCGGAAGAAGGGAGAGACGTCACTAGGTTCTAGATAGAACCTTTTTGTTTGTATATATTACGTTTGTGGCTTTGCTAAAACATTGGTTTTACCTGGCGAATAATGTGGGATCCTCTAGAAGAAGATGAAAGTCGTTTTCGGAACTTATCTCTCGGTCCCGTTGATGTACCGCACACCTATAGCTGCGCGTGCGTTTTCCACTCATCTGTAACAAAACAACACTAACATTTACGTTTGAACATATTTATATCTCGACTTTGCACCACATTACACTACATTACAGATCGCACACAGAATACAATTTCCCTTGTGGAAACTCCGGAAAATAGAAAGTGGGTAGTATGAAAATCGTTTTTTTTTTGCCTAGAAAATAGAACACTGAGTGGCGGATTGTTTTATTTTAAATTTTATTGCTTTACATTGGTGCCAGACTTTCTAGAAACAATAATAATATATCTTGCGTATATTACATTTAGGACAGTACATTTCTGACTCAATTGTATTCATAGTTGCAGTACCAATGTTAATTTTATTCGACTTTTCTTGTCGAATAAAAATGACCGAGCTATGTGTATTTTCCAATTTTTATGAAGTGAATAATGTGTGGAATCAGTTCCGGGCATACAATAAAACACGCGTGTTTCCCTCGTCCAGCCGCGCCGCAGCGCCGCCCGTCCAGCGGCAGTCAGTTAATTCTTTGACGTGGTAATTTTGTTAAGGTACAGACCTATATGTATATGTATTTCACTTTACTACAATATTATTGAATACAAAAGTTTTCTTTCAAATAATACAAAACAATATGAAATTTCACAGAATAACCGATACGTGTAAAAAAATGTTCTGTACGGTCTACTAGGTTTTTTTTAAACTAAAAAAATACTGAATCAGCCCATATACGAGTTCCACTGCAGGGCACGCGCCTCCTCTACAATACGATTGAGAGTGGTTAGGCCTTAATATAGACCACCACGCTGGCCTAGACCCTAGTCCGGGTTGGCGGACTTTACATACCATAGAAATTCTTACAAATCGCTAGGGCATGCAGGTTTTCTCAAGATGTTTTTTATCGACGTTATAGTAAACCAAATATTTGCCATATCTGAATTTATTAGCGCCAACCAAGTTTCAGCCGAGTAGTTTTACCGAGTAGTAATTATATATTGAAATTTGTTTTATGATCGCGGTATTTTCTTGTAAAATTATTTGACAGAAAGGGAAAAAAATACTATATGATGAATAATATCTATGGGAATGATAAATCGACTATAGACTTGTAAGATAGCTTGTCAATGTGATTAATAATAAGTTGCTGGGGTGGTAGAGCTTCCTCTTTACTCGCGCGAGGGTGTATTTATGTGTGGCGGCGGCTGGCGCGCGTCCAGCGCATATCGACCCCGCCGCCACCACCAACCCCGACACTGCCCTTGAGACATGCCTTTTTTTCAAACACCAAATCTGACCTAAATGGGGTTACATGTCCGTAACGGGATATCTTGATGCCGGCATCAGTCTGGTGCAAATAGGCGACGATCATAATCGGTTCTGCTAATTTTAATAATTAAAGGTTTTTTGTAGGTACGTATTGTATCCAATAAACGTCGCAGAAAAACAAATATTTAAATGAACTAAAACTAATCGACGGCGTCTGTTTGACTACAGTCGAGATATGTAAGCAGATGCAGATTCTTCAATGAAGTGTGCAAGGTCCTGTATAGAATACTAATTTACGTGGTGTACATTGCTAAATGCCCCGATGGTTATCACAATTTTAGACTACCTGTATATTACATTTTGTGTGTTCATCATCATTCATAGAGCACAAAACTATTAGACACATCGCGCATTTCTCTAATCTAAGAAACCAATCATGAGTTATACTGACATTGAATAAATTATCGAGAACCATACGAATTACTAGATCTGTCTGCGCGCGACTGGCTCCACTCACCGCAGGATGCATGGTAAGCACTATTATGCACTAGGTAGTATGCAGTGTTCAGTAGGTAAGCGGCAGGCAAGTCGCCGCACCATTTGGTGCGGCAATGGTGAGTGGTAAGGTCGCGAGGCGGTGGAGGCGCGGGTGGGCGGTGGTGCGCGGTAAACGACTGGTCGAGATAGCACAGAACCGCATTGTCTCCGCAGTCGTTCAACTCCGTTTCCCACGAGACTGCGAAATGTCCAATGCCAAAATACAAATAGCCTAGACGCGCCGCAGACACAGCTAAATCTGTCCCGGCAACAACGTCCGTGTTAATTTAGAAGACATTGCTTGTGTTTGTATATTCTTATTGTCGCGGTGTCGTTCACTGTTGTCATGCTGAATTAATCAACGCGCCTCGCCCGTGAGATATTTACGCCGAAACATAATGCTTCATTAAAATGACCAATGCGATCGGTTCCGATCGCGGGAAAATTTATGTTGATCTTAGTCATTGTTCTATAATTGTATCGCATTCCTTTCAAAGTAAACTGTGATAGCGACACTTTCTCTTATAGCTTCTTGTTTCTGCGCGTTAATACGTTCCCTGAATAGAAATGCAACTTTTCACACATTCATTTTTTTTTTGTGAAATTCAACACGCATAATTTGTGAGTGTTCGTGGAGGTCTTAGCAGTATCTGATTCATATTTTATATGACCGAATTTTAACGGTTATGTTTTTTACATGTGGAGTGGTTAACAGTTAAAATGATGTAAGGAAGTATAACTTCACCAATTAGTGAGTAAAATATAATAATTTAAGCACCGCTGCCACATGTAGCGTGAAAATGAAATCTATGCAGTTGTTTGCCGCTGAGGTAGCTGTGATTTTTTGTAATGTTTCGTATGCAGCGGACAATGACCGAACATGTAAACATTAGGTTTCTTTTACATGGAAACGTATTCATTTAGCTATTAAACATAGAAATAAAACAAAAGTTCTCAAGGTGTAATTAATTCTAATCAATTATTAATAGTGTAATGTTTCAATGCATTCCTTGTAGTTTCTACAATGTGACCAGTTTAACGTCAAATTCAGCAAATTGTTTGTATGAAATGAAATGTTGGAATAATTTAATAAGTTTGTCTAGTAAAAATCCAAATTCTTACAAAGTAACGCAGAGACTAAGATGCGGCAATACTTCATTAAATTGTCCCAAAATGAACTTAATTTAGCTTCGTACATAATCGTCATTATGACGTATCATGCATCAATGTGATTAAGCAGTGAAGGTGCGCGAGTTCCCTGGGTGTAGAGTTGTCTGCAGGGTGTAGGAGGTCGGTGGGCGCGGCGTGGGCGCCGGCTGACTCACACCGACATCCGACACGTCCGATACGTATCCGGAACCACTAACTAGGCGCTATTGCCGTCCGCGCACGCGTCACTACGCACACGTCAGGCCGGACGCGCCGCGCCGCCGCCGCGCGGCCGACCCCATCCTACACTACAATAGCCTGCCGCTTGCTGCAGTGTCCGTTTATCAAGCAAAGGGTTTAATACCAATTTTTTTACTTCAAACAAATTTATGGTATTTTTGTTAGTAGAGTTCATAATTGTATAACTTTCCAAGAGGGTTTCCGTCATAACAAATGTAAGCTGTAACTTAGATGAATAACTAGTCCAGTGATTCTCAACCTTTTTTTGTTGCGGCACATATTTAACGATGGCATAATTTGGCGGCACACAAAGAGCGCCTTGAGACATATTCCTATTGCTATGCACGCCGCTTCATCACAATTTGGCACTAAGAAAAAACGCGTTGCAAAGCAAATAATAAAATAATTAATTTTTTTGTGGATTTAAATACATATTCATGTTAAAAATATTTTTCTTTTTAAATGATATAATTTAATAATATTAACATTATATATTTGCAAAATTTGGCGGCACGCTTTTGAAATTTGGCGGCACACAAAAGTGCCGCGGCACAGTGGTTGAGAATCACTGAACTAGTCTAACATTTTATCGTTGTCATATTGTATTCATTACATTTACAAATTAATATACTTGGACTCGGTTTTGGAAATAGCCTTTAACTCTAGTAAAAACTTGTCGAAAAATGACCGCAGTTGAATTGTCATTCTTTATATTGTCAGTAATATTGCAATCAATTACAAAATATGGATGCAGCATTATTCGGCAACTTACGTACACCTACACGTGCATAGAATCGCCGTGGCTTTATGAATGGAAGCATAATTGATTTTCTTATAAAGTTCATTCACTCGTATTATTCAATATGGGCCTTATAAATATGTATATTTTGTGTGACTTGAATAAATAACTTTAATCTAACAATACAAAGTTATAAGGTTGTAGATGTTCGACCATCAGTCATGACGGAACCGGTGCAAACTGCGTTTAGTGTTCACGAGTACGCTAGAAATAACATTAAACCGAGCAGTATGAAGTGATAGGATCTAAATTGAGCCACCGTGGGTGCTTTCTAGATAATTAGCGTAAAAGAATTGGCGCGTTGTCGGCGCGGCTTTGTGTAAGTACTGTAAGCTGCATATGAATGTGTTTTGGTGCGTGGCTGGTGTAGTCGCGGCGCGGGCCGGCGGCAGCACGTGAACTCTGGGAGCGTTCCCACGCATCCACCTCCGCAACATTATGTTCTAATCTCTTGTACATATTCTCTTTCCATTATTACAAAGCCGTGAAAGTACACCTATCATTTTGCAAGCGGGAAGTTGATGTATCTATTATGGAATGTGAATGCAACGTTTAATATATATAACCAGCACTATTTATGTTACCAACTTACTAGACCGAGCTTGCTTTAACTATAGGCGAGTAAAATAAAGATATTGACAAAGCGGTATGGGTGAATCAATGCAAGCAAAATTCTATTTTTTTTATTAATTAATTAAACTCAAATATAAGATTAACAGATCCAAAAACGTTAGACATATATGTATATTTAAATTATATTAAATCCAAGTTTTAATACGACTAAGCCTTAAAATTATTCAGTTGAACAATGAGTCTTGTTAAAAATGAAAAAAGCTGCAATTTGTGCCACTAATTTCTATTATAAACGACCAAAGAAATAAAATCTAGCTGCTATGAATACAGGATCTCTTAATAGATCCTGTCAAGCATCCGTATCAACTATCGATAATCAACAATTTGTCTATAAGTCCGCGAGTATCGCACGCAGGCTGGCACTGTGCGCCGCCGCCGCGCCGGGCCGCGCCGGGCCGCGCCGCTGCGATTTCCTGCTGGACTTCCGGCTAGGCGGCTTTGGAAATACCTCCACGGCTTCGACATTACACAATACTAATCATGTTTAACATATAGTTGATACTAAATCATTAATGCACTGCTACATTTTATGGCTTCTTCAGATATAAAACTTGATAATATAGGTGACCCTTGATTAAAACTGGTTTAAATAATGCGTAGATGCTATTGTAGAGTTACGGGATATAACACTTTTAATTAAGCTTCTTAATAATGTGTTTATCAGTCAATTTTAGATTTCCTTCGGCTACGATTGTAATGAATCATTTTAATTACTTATACATATTTACATCAGAAAGGTGGTTTAAAAAGAGACGTTATCATCAAAGTAATCCGTTGTGGTAATCGCTTTTGGCCGAAGTATTACATACATATATCTTGGGTTCGTGGGTCGGGCAGTGATATTGGATTTTTCTATTCATTATCAGTTCTGGGTCAGGAATTAGTGCCCGATATGGCAATAGGCTCGCTCCCTATCGCATCATGGAACGGAACCCACAAGGCAAAATGTGGGTGTCCTGGTTGCACCTCTATCTACTCCTGGGATAAAATTGGTAAGTTTATGCACATATTATGTTTCAATAGTTTTTATCGAATTTCCCGAAGCTAGTGCGTTTCGTATTGTTTAAACTTTGAATATCGTTTTTTGTTTGGGAGATAGTTCTTAATTTTCATTGAATAGAGCGTTATTACGTGGTACTAAATTTTTTGCAAAAATTGTGTCCTATTTTATCATTCAACTCTGAATTGCATGTCTGTATTTTTAGGGTGAGTTCATACTTGGTTAAACGGTTGACGAGCATGCACGTTTGATGACGATGTGAAAGCATGTTTGACCGTGTGTGGAATTAACTTGCACACATTTTGATTGTACACCAGTAAAAGCCTAATAGTATGCCGTATTTATTCAAATCAAAATATGTACATGCAAGAATGGAGGAATTTGGTTGCAGTCGTTGCAGTTGACGTGAAATTACTCTATGGCTTACTAAACGAAAAGAATATAGGTAACTTACCTACAGAATAATGTTAGAACTTAGAATATTGTCAAAATAGAAGCAATAAGATATCGATATAAGCTTTTAAATTATTTGGAATTAATTGCATTGGTTATGATATTATGTTAAGTTGGTTTAAATTCATATGCTTTAATTTAATAGAGATTTAAAACTTCAATGGCAATACTAAACTTATATTATCTTTATTAAATAATAGGAATAGTTTTTTTTTTGTAAAATCAGTTTGGTTATATCAATTTATGTATGAATTTACATGTCAAGTTATCTTAAAGCCACGGTTGCAGCATAACTTGAAGCATAAAATGGTTAGCCCCATTAGTTTGCGTGCCGATATTTATAATAAATTATGTACGTTAATATTTAATTCAATTCATACATTTCAATTCACGTACAGAACGCCCTTGGGTATGCGATGCGGCGTAATATTCTGGCTGCCAGTCGCGACATGTCACTACAAGTCATCGGTGAAACGATATTGTGTTAATCTCACTAGTCTAGTATGATTAATATTATTACCAACAGATATTGATCGTAACAATTTTATTTGTTATGAAATTCGTCGCATGACAATGTCCTTGCACAACATAGAGATCTATCATACAAAGCTACATGAGACGATTCCAGTCAACTATGTAAATGAAATGATGAAATCTGACAATGAGTCAAGCCAGTGGGGATTACGAGCGCGTAACATATGGATTGTAATGAGTAACTGGATTATTTAGGCTGCCGACAGTTCGTGATTAATCTTTATCTATTAAAAAGTAGTTGAAAATCGCGTGTGAAAATGTTATAACTGGATTGCGCAAGTTGGATTTTTGCTAACCGTTATTGATTTCGTGCTACTAATTTTACTCAAGACCTTGCATTTCATATTATGTAAGTAGTACCTACCTAGGTATATGTATTTCATTCCTTATAATAGACGTAAATAGCTTAGTTTAAAACGTACAAACAAAAAAATTACATTAGAAGACTAACAAAAAAATGTCAAACCTATTTTAGCGTGCAAAGGTTTAGATAAGCTTAATTAAAAGGTGAATTGCTAAGTTACATTATTAATTAGTGATTACTGTTATAAAACAATTTAATTTCAATTAAAATAGAGCATAAATCCAAATTAGATTGTTTCCCAGGCGATTATGCGCGTGCTCGTGAGTACCGGGCAGGTGAAATGAATTCTAATTATGCATATAATGGAACGGTCTGCAATGTTTATTGCGTACACATTTTTAAATCATGGTAACTGATTCATGCCGTCTTTCTTTTACATTATTATTATTATCATTGATTTCTACTCTTTTTATATTGTGTATAAAATAACTTCTAAACATGACTTATTAGATATTATTCGTATGCAGCTACATTAAAATTACTCTTAGGTAGCTATCTTGTTTGATTAATCTTTATTATTTGAAGTTATGTTTCTGTCAAGCTATAAAACTAAATGAAACTGGAGCAATTAAAAATGAATGAAACAATTATTTTAAATAGTCTAGAACGAAAACAATAAATATTATTGCAAAAGTCTCGCCCACGTGTAGGCAGGTTTCTACCACCTACGATGTCTGCTCCCAAATTGTATATGGTCAAATTGTTTCATTTCTCATAGTCGAATTTGTATTAAGAAATTATTTTTGTAAGAACTATTAAATTAGTAAGTAGTTAGAAGGCAAATACACAATATGCATGTAGTTTTTATGCTGAAGCTCGTGCCGAGTGCTATACATCAGCCGGCTCATGTGCTAATCAAATGGAACTGTCAATTAAAATCAATCACGTACGTAATAAGTAGGTAGGTATTATTTGGACCTAGGCATTCTAAATTAACGCCGGCCGGTATGCCGCAGATCGCACATAACAATTTGTGATTTGACCCTTACAGCTTTTTAATTCAAAGAATAAGGATATTTTTTTTCTTTGTTATTTCTTCTTATTTATTTATAAAAATTCTATGGTATGTAAGTCCACCAACCCGCACTAGGCCAGCGTGGTGGACTATATGGCCTAACCACTCTCAATCGGTAGTCGATTGTAGAGGAGGCCCGTGCCCTGCAGTGGGACGTATATGGGCTGATACAGATTTCTTCTTAAATAATTTCTTAGTGAACTTAAATTACATACTTTTGTTTTGCACTTTTGTAAACATAACCTCTCATATGGTTTAAAATATTTATTTATAACAAATAATTATTAGTTTATGACGCTTCCAAATACTTTGCAATAAATTATTATACGATAATACTTGTTATAACACGTATGAAAACCAGGAAAAACAGAAATTGCTAACTTACCCATCGTTATGATGAAGTCTTAAACTGCACTGTAAATAACTTAAATAGTCCATACAATGATTAAAATATATTTAAAACATATTCAGAATCACCATGTTTTAATATTTGAGGTAGATGTGTTGATTTTGTCAGAGTTTATAATATCGTTAGTAAAGACGCGAGCGCGATCAGCTGTGCGCGGAGAACGCGGCGACACACTTCTCCCTCGAGCGCTACCCACAGACTGACGTTACGTTTTGTTTCTCGCCCGACATTCAGTTCATGCGTCCGACATTCATTTTCGTCGAGTTGTCGAATACAGAGACGCTTTTTTTGCTGCCAGGGCAGGAGTGGTGGCTGACTTGATCATAGTCGAGTGGGTGGTTCCGTTTCCGACTGAAATGATGATTGATTTTTAGTTTTCCACTCCAGACCAAACTATTTTTTGAACGAAGCAAACTGTGATGTAGTGCTTTTGTAATAAACAGTTAGAAAGTACCTATATTATTTGCCATTTTAACATAACAAATGATAAGTATTAGGATTTTATGGAGGAAATGAATATGGTATTATATTAGTTATAAGTATATTTTTTTAACTTACTGACTCATAGTTCTATAGAATTTTAGAATGCATGGTTTTGAAAATATGTCTAAATCTATACATACAGGGTATATCAAGACTGCTACCGCAAAACGAAGCCGGGTGGTAGTCTAAGCGACTTCAGACACAATGCAACAGAAAAAGTTGCAAAAAAAAGCGACAAATTTTTTTTGTTATTTTTTTCCTATTGCCATATTTGGGTGGTAAATACATTTTTTTCCTAAAATAATAGTGTATACCCTTTTATTTATAAACACTCTAAGGTATAAAAGAGTTTAAATTATTATTTTAGCAAAAACTATGGATTTACCACCCAAAAATGACAATATTTAAAAAATCATAAAAAATAATTGTCGCGTTTCTATGCGAAATTTTTAATTGCATTGTGTTTGTAGCCACTAAAACTACCACCCGGCTTCGTTTTCGGTAGCAGTCTTGAGATACCCGGTATACATACATATAAATGAAATTGAAGTGTCTGTTTGTAAAGTGAAAATAAAAAAAAGTCAAAGTACATATCGCTATATACACGATACCTATAACTAAAATTACGACCTTAATTTTTTTTCTGTCTGTCTGTCTGTTTGTTCCGGCTAATCTCTGAAATGCCTGGACCGATTTCGACGGGACTTTTATTGTCAGGTAGCTGATATAATAAGGAGTAACTCCAAGGCATACTTTGACTTGTCGAAGATAATTGTGTATTCCTCGTGGTCGATCAGTGATCACTCGAATGAAAATACCTTCAGCGGCAATTTGAAGTAGAGAATAGTAAACAAGTAAGTATTTCATAGTTCTGTAAACCCCACCTAATCGTGTACGACCCAGCAAAAAATACTTGTATTTATTAATACATTTATTGTCAACTAGCTGTGCCCGCGACTATGTCTGCGTGGAATTTGACAAAAAAAACATATTTTTTTTGCATTTTTATTTTAATTATCAACATTTGTAATGAAACCATACCGCGATCTAATTCTACGGTGGCGCCATCTCTTAGCGAGCGGCGGTAAACTTACGTTACACATTTATTTTCAGTTTTTTGTATTAGCTTTATTGAAAAATGTCTTTATATACAATATTTTGTAAATATGATATTGATTCGTTGGTGGGAGAAGTGGTGGGAGGCACCCGACTTGACGGCCCAGTGGTGGCATGCGCATGAGCTGCGCGCGGGCATTGCAACATTACTTTATTTTTCTAACATAAAAGATTTTTTCTAAAATAAATGTAGCCAATGTTACTCCTTGTTATATCAGCTACCTGACAAAAAAAGTCCCGCCAAAATCGGTCCAGCCATTTCAGAGATTAGCCGGAACAAACAGACAGACAGACAGACAAAAAAAAATATCATTTTCGGTACAGGTATCGTGTATATAACGATATGTAGTTGGACATTTCTTTTATTTTCACTTTTAAAACAGACACTTCAATTTTATTTATACAGGGTATATCAAGACTGCTACCGAAAACGAAGCCGGGTGGTTGTTTAAGCGACTTCAGACACAAAGCAACAGAAAAAGTTGGAAAAAAAAGCGACAATTGTTTTTTTGTTATTTTTTTCCTATGGCCATATTTGGGTGGTAAATACATTTTTTTCTAAAATAATAGTGTATACCCTTTTATTAATAAATACTCTAAGGTATAACAGAGTTTAAAATATTATTTTAGCAAAAACTATGGATTTACCACCCAAAAATGGCGATATTTAAAAAATCATGAAAAATAATTGTCACGTTTCTATGCGAAATTTTTAGTTGCATTGTGTTTGTAGCCACTAAAACTACCACCCGGCTTCGTTTTCGGTAGCAGTCTTGAGATACCCAGTATGTATAGATTAGTTTTTTAGATCTTGCTATACCCAAATTATCATAAACAAAATAAATATCGATTTCAATAAGCCAGACAATTTGATATTTCTAGGACTTGTTGGATCTAAGTTTCTTTCCTTTTGTATTTTTGGGTTTGTACTGAGCCAAGTTGTATCAAGTTTGTACTGAGTGTCAAACTTTGTTAGATTTCTGCTATAGGTAACTGTTCGTTCTATTATTCTATTTGAGTCTGGTTATGAATACTTAGCAATATAAAGGCATTTTTTGAGCTTGTAGAAACACAATTTAATGAAGGGATGAATGTAACAAGTTGGTACTTTCGTCCCTATATTTTATTTGCCCAAATTATGGCAGACACATGACCAGATCATCAAAAAAAAATCGGATATTTATCTTCATATACCCTGTTATAGCATGAGGAATAGTTGTGTTATTTTACTGACACGCAAGATTATACCTAATATCAGGGATAAGTTACTTTGGGGGTATTTTTGCAGCATCAACTCGCTAAAACTAAAACCTAATGACACAGCTCTTTGAATGCAATTTTACTGGTGGTAGGTCTCTCATATGTGAGAGGCCATCTGGGTAGGTACCACCGCAATGTCTATTTCTCCCGTGAAACAACACTGCTTAAATGCACTGTTGTGTTTCGGATTGAAGGACATTGTAGCCAGAGCAACTACTGGACATATTGAGACTTAACATCTTATGTCTCAGGATGGCGAGCGCAGTGGAATGTTGCTACTGTATATGAGCGGTCGTATCGCTTACCATCAGGCGAACGGCTTGCTCATCTCGTCATTCAATGCAATAAAAAAAAATGCAACTTAGGTAATAGGGCACGATATTACTTATGTCCATCACACAGCATATCAATGTAGATAATATATTAATTCACAAATTCTAATGTTACTTTCATCCCGCGTTACGTTCCTCGCTGATCTTCCCAATGTTTTACATGTAGAAGGACTTCCTTTAATAATATGTATTGATTGCGGAGATCTGCGATACAAAGGTTAATTAGTAGATATATTTATTTAAGCAATTGAATCTAGAAAATATTTTTTTTACGTTACCCAATATTATACAGGTCATAATATCAAAACTACTACTGAAAACGAAGCCGGCCGTAATTTTGAGTGACTATAAACACGATGCAAGTAAAAATTTCGCAATTTACAGCGTATTTACCAAAATTGGTATATCCACAATTAAATAATAATTTAAACCCTTGCGTACCATGGGATATTTTAAAATAAAATGGTGTAAACTATTGTTTTAGAAAAAACTACGTATTTACTATCTAAAATACGACGATAAGAAAATTAAATTGGTCGCATTTTTTTGCACAATTTTTATTTGCATTCTGTTTGAAGTCGGCTACGTTTACGGTAGCAGTCTCGATAGGTATACTATTTGTGTATTCTGTATCAGCCCATATACGTCCCACTGCAGGGCACGGGCCTACTCTACAATCGTAAGAGCGATTGAGAGTGGTTAGGCCATATAGTCCACCACGCTGGCCTAGTGCGGGTTACATACTATAGAATTTTATAAATCGCTATGGTATGCAGGTTTCCTCACGATGTTTTCCTTCACCGTTTTAGTGCGTGGTGATCGACTATCAATACACACATGACTCCGAAAAGTCAGAGGTGTGCCCTGGGATTTGAACCCGCGACCACCGTGAACATGTTGGCAGCCGCATCTAGTCCGTTTACCAACAGGCCACCACGCACTTCATTTTGTATTACGTTTACCTAATCAATTATGAACATTTCTTTTTATATCGGTCCACTACTATTACCGAGGAGGTAAGTACGCAGCTTTGCAAAATAAAGCCGAATAGTAAATTAGTGGAATTCTATACAGCACAATAAAGACACCAGATGTGGCGGATAGTTTCCTAACTACCCAATTACAAAGGATATTTTCTGTTTTTCTCACGTACCCGTAGTAATTTCGGATTGTCGTTGTTATTTTTTTCATTATTATCTTTGCACACCTGTTCGCCGTGTTTCTAAATACTGTCTGTAATAATCCGAAACAGATGTTTCAGCTACGTTCAATTTATTTCAATACAAAGGGGTAATTAACAATAAGGAAATTTTACAATTGGTTGAGGATTATGATCCCGTTTGCTCTTAGTCTGTGGCTCTTAGTCAATCTCATTAAAAGATTGGCACTAGCCTAATAATGATTATTTTCTATTTTAGGTCAATCCTATTTAATTTTAGTTATTAGGTATTACAATTAACAATTGTCGCAAATGCTCAACTTTTAACAAAAAAGGATATGTTGAACCATAGGGCACATAATTGGCTACCAAGCAAACATGATCATAAAAAAATAAACAGATGGTTCGGCACATCTTTGATCCTTAATATAATGACATTTCACGCTTTATTAACGTTTTTTTAATACATCAACACATGGGCTATTAGCATTATTAGCAACAATGGCAGGTGGACGCCAGGGGGCCGCTAATTCGACCAATATTTATTCGCAAGATGGCGATGGTACAAATTGTTGGCCATTATGAATACCATTTGGCGAGGTGGCTTTGGTAATGTATTTAGCACCTAACTCCTAATTTTCGTATATAGACTTAATAGGCTGGGGACCTTGTTACGATTGTGGAAAGATATAAATAATGCGTACTATACGCATTGTGACTGTTTGCAATTTTGATACATTAAAGAAAAACTGTATGTCCTAAATAAGTGGGTAATTTTGAATTAATTTTGGATACCATCGTTAAATATAATTGCGGACTATACTAAATAAAATATTTTTCAGACCAATTATGTATGCATACGGCACACTTATGTATGACAGTAGGTATTCATAAAGTGGGCAAATACAAGGAAGAGGTGTATGATATTAAAGGTCGGCGGTCACCGTTTCTAATCATCTGAATAGAAAGGACATTATCAATTCGGCCTAAATGTATGTAGTATTGTCAGAACTGCATTATTTGGAATTATTAATCTATACTAGCTTCTGAATACGTGTGCCTAATTTTATAGCGTACCTATATATGTTAGTCCACGCATAAATCTAAAAATTATAAGTAGAATCGCAAAAAAATATTGTTGGATTGGATTGCGTAAGTATAGCCCAACATAGTTAAGTTTCATAAACGGTTCAGTAGTTTTTGGGATAGAGTAGGGTCCAGCCTTTTTCAGTTAGGTGCGTATACATGTATATATAATATTTTGTTTCAGCGTTCAAACCTATGTAGGTACTAAAGAGAAAAATATAAACAAAGTTAATTGGTACATAGTACAAAAATTAAAATCTCTTAAACTTCACTTTAGGAAACCCTGAGATAGGTGTGTATAATTCTCTAGAAGAATATAATTGGCTTACTAAAAATATCGGTAAGAAGTAGCTTTAATTACTACAATAGAATTATAGTAAAATTAAACTTCACAATTGTAATGTGTATTAAATCGTCGCTTTAAATTTTGTACATTATTTTTATATCCTACTATAATTTAATACCGACATTTACTAATTAGTAAACCCTGTTAAGTATAAAATAGTAACATTCTACATCAGCATTTAATATTTGTAACAATTTTACCGCGTGGTATGAATGCAGGTAAGCGATTGCAACATTAGGTAACGGACCCGACATATGGCGCAGGAGCGCAGCCCGGGGTTTTATCAGAAATTTGTTAATCTACTCAAAACAGCCAGTCATTCCGGCTGATACAAGCAGGAACCACCTTGTTCCCGTCAGTTTCCCCCAGTCAGGAAGGAAGTTATATTGATGGTTAAAGACTTACTACCTACTTTATGATAAACTTTTTAATGAATATTAATAGATATTGATTAACATGACACAAATGTTAAATTTACCCTGCGATGCGACTAATTCTTGTTAATTATGTAATTAAATTAGTATTCACATGGACATTGTATGAAAATTTTAACTTCTATTTCATATGTGTTATAGTCGATAATAATTAAAAAGGTTTTAATCAATACCGCAATTCTGTGCTATTATATTATTTTTCAGTGCACTATTATTTGTGTATTACAAAAAAACTTCATTTTTATCAAAATTTAGTCTCGCATTTAATAGCTCCGCTATTGAGGCACGGCGGTATTGGCGAATGCACAGGTGTTCTTCAGAAGCGGTCAATATTTAAAGAGGATAGCAACGGACCGCTCACATAATTTGGACAAATCGATTTAGAACAAGCGGCGCTTTTGTGTCGTGATTTAGTAGCGCCGACAAATTGGGCCTGCTGTATCGACTCGTGATCGATACTACGCATACGAGCACATGTACTGCGGATGGTGAAGGCGGCAATTACAACGATTTGGAAAGTAAACGATCCCTAATTTAGTCCAGTCAATCTGGAAACAGTGATTATTAGGGTTTCGACGCGCCGCGCCGTGCTCTTGTAATCTATACATACTCGTAGTATGTTACATAGCAGATGGCCAAGTGGACTATAGTTGTGGGTATATTATTTTAGTTCTTAACATTGTATCTAAAACGAAAATATACGTATAATATACAATCAGGTAGGTTATTATAATCCAAACGGATCTCTCCTTCCCATTTATATGGGTATTTAATTTCTTGTCATTATTACTGCGGGAGATTTTATTGATGTGTATTGTGTACATATCAAAGTTCTTGTACGTTATTTTGCGCACCAACTTGTAAACGTCAAATTAGTTTTTCAATGTTTTAGGCTTGTTGTCCAAATTTAGCTGAGTAACGTTACGGGCAGAAGAAATTAATATAAAGGGTAAATTGTATACATGTTTTGTACGGGACTAACGTAATGAAGTTTACTTGCTTTTGTATTTTTATATTGGCATAAAAACGTGGTCATAATGCACCGGATGATAAATGCATTAGAGTATTTAATAGTAGGTATTCCTCTGTGAAAGATGCTCTACCTGGTTTGCCTCAAATACTATTTCTGCACTCACGATGCAAATATGTCGGTTCGAAACCGGATATATGTTGTAAATTGTACACACTACATGGTAGGAACCCGGAACCAAACACACTTGTATGGCTCACTATGACGGGATTTCCAATATTGTGTACGGTGGTCGTCATCCATTCCATTCAGATTCGAATACACCAAAGCAAGCTTCATAAAATGATAAGTATGAACGTGATTATGTTTGCCCCTGATAGATATACATTATTGTCCTATATTTGACTGCAATAAATTATGTTTCTTAGACGCGTGGTGGCTAATGTAACGCCGGCGCTTCACGCATCACCACATACCCTTGTTACGTAACTCTGAGAAACAATCTCACGGTACCTGTACGATTGCGGTGCGAAGACAAGTGAATCATTACGCATAGTCGAAGGTGATTCATACAAATTACACCACGTTACACCCGTAGTAATGACTAAAAAATATAGCACGTGTCTAACGTATAGTGAACTGGAGCTGAATAAAACTGCAGCGCTTTATGTAGTGAATAATGACCGCTGCTCATGTCGTGTATGAAAAAAAACGTCTGGCAACGTACTCGCAGCACTTCGCGATGCATTTACCGACCGTGATGAATGTCTTTATTTCGGCGAGACGTATGCTCTGTTTGGATACATGAAATGAGTGAAATATAAACTGGATTATTCAAATATAAAGTGATTTCAGTAATAGACATTTGGAGTTGGCATCAATATCAAATCTGTAGATTATGCATCATTCTCAAACTTGGACTATTTATAGTCGTCTATGACTGAAATCAATTTGCGTCCGTCTACGAACTGTACGGACGCAAATTGACGCTACGAATTGTAAAAGGTATTCGTAACCAACTAATTTAGCTTTGATTTGTAAAATAAAAATAAAATCAAAGTGAAAAAGTAATTAACGCTGAATACAAACAGACGACAAACCCTAACTGAACATGCCATAAGCGCAGTATCGCTTAAAACGTTCGGTATATTAACTTATATTTAAATTACCATATTTAATTTATGTTTAACAGTAGGTAGATTAAAATATTAAATTAATTTAAACCAACAATAAACCTTTTAGTATTAAATAACGGGGTTGGATATTATTTACGAGTCCGTTTAATAGGGGTTGTAGGGGTGCGTGACCTTACGGACTCAATTATTTTATTGCCTGGCGGGGTATATGTTTCGTTAGCTTCTCTGGAGGCCATTAGCTATACATTAGCCTACTTTACAACCGAATGGAAACGAAACGCTAAACTTAATACCTATTTTGGTAATTTTTCAGTAATTACCATTGTTATAGTTCATACGAAAGTTCGTAATTGCGAATAGTTTTAACTAAAGTTAGTCCCTAAATTGGTCGTGGAATAGTTTGAATAATTTACCTGGCAACAATTCACCCAAAACTTATGATTAGTTTGCTTGATAGGCCTTAAATGCGTGTAAGTAATTTTGAGCGACTGAAATTATTTGAAATATTTCGGGCACTCATTAAACTACGTACATTTTTAAGTTTATAATTTTTGGTCACATCAATACTATATGTGTTGTGGTTAGCCATAATATAAAATGAGGTCTCATAGAGTTACAGGGGTCAATGGCTCACGCCGCTCCAATAGCAGTCTTGAGACAATTTCGGTGATAAAATAAATCATTTCAAAGGGCAAATGACATCTAATAGAGAGCACCTAAAAGGAAAGTAACATTTGTGCGTAGTTTATGTTGTTATTTGTGTCGAAACCTCCCCAATCAGCACTTATTATACTTCTTGCTCGTTTTATCGAGGTAATCTTTGAAAGGGGAAGTTCGCCGAATAGTATCCTGAGGGTATCGGCCAGTGCAATGTTCCAAACACGCAAGCGGTCAAAATCCTGTCATGTTTTGGATACAAGTATGTGGACTCGTAAAGTCACAGCTGCCGATACTTACAGAAGGTTAACATAAAATAGAGCTATTAAATGATCTTGTAGTACGAAACCTATGTTACATTTTTTCTTATTTAAATCGAGGATTTTATAATTTAAACTAAATAAATAAATAAATAACACCCAACAGTCACATACATAGTCCTGACCCCACATTAAGATCGAGTCTTGTGTCGTGGGTATCAGGAACTACGAGAGAATTTTTCGGTCTCACAAACACCCAGACCCGGAAGAAATATTTGTGGGCCGCACAAACATTTCTCTCGGTGCGGGGATCGAACCCGCGGCCTCTCGTTTCACAGGCAGCGTCTAACCGCCTGCGCCACGGTGGCTGTCTATATCTAGGCTAAATATTATGCCCAGGGTCATAGCGTTTCCCTCTATGAGTTATCTCATTCATCTGTCTCTGCATACTATTCGGGGATATAAATCTGAGCTTAAGTACTTACACATCTGTGGATGTGAAATCCTTGATTTATCGAATATATTTGAATATCCACGTTTATTTTAATTTAATTACATGCCGTGAAAAGTAAGAGTTAAAAGTGGTGTAACATTTTTGTTAAATGAAAACGGCAGTTAAATGAAATTGGCAGAGAATGCCTACGGTATTAAGTTCGCCTATATACAATGTTTGTATTTTAAGTTAAATAAAATAAATACAACGTGATGTATTTCCATTTTCCATATAGGTTCGAATTTCAAAGTTTTTGGATATTCCTGATGAGCCTTCTTTAAGTCGGTTCGTTGTTCCATCGATCTGTTTTGGAAAAACAAAATTTGCATTCGAAATTGGAACGAGAATGGCACGAGCGCCCGCGGCGGTGGCCAGCACGCTACCGGCCACAATACACCATCCACACGCGCTAGCGATCACTCTAATTTCCATAATGTGGCATCACCTTTAACTTAACGTGCACTCAGATCGCTCTATACATTAATATAAATCATTTAGAAAATCATGCAAAAGGAAGTAGATAGTTATAGGCGTGGAATTCAAATAAATTGTTAACAATGAACTATCTATGTATAGGAAAATTTGTCACATTCACACGATATGTCACAGAAGAAGTACAGACAATAGAATATTATCTCGCTCTGTCTATTTGAAATCATAGACGTAGTATCAAAATAGACTTGACATGCATTTTACATATTATAGTCCATCTCACTTAGACTTATGCATAAACCATAAAAATGAAAGTGACAAAACACAATTTGTCGTCCTTGTCATAGTTCCACATAATTTTGTAGCGTTCAAATTGTACGGGCCAAGCACATAGGACGTGCGGTTTGTTTTAAACTTGAATTGCTGAGTATTTTACGAATATTTGCGGTCAAAAATATGTGTAAAAGAGTGTTGAAAGTGGTTATAATAAGACAAAAGGTATGGTGCGCTGCTTTATTATTGGCTGTAAGAGCCGATCTAAACGATAATATGAAAATATATCTGTCCCTTACGGTGGAACTCGCATGTCGAGTCCATTTGATGCTACGTCCATGATTTGAAATGCACAAAACTTATGTTTTATTTTAATTTAAAAAGAGCTTTAACTCGGATCTAATATATTTAATGAAGAAATTCCAGCATTACTTATTATAAATTACATGATTGCAATATTTTTATTCAAATAATATTATAATTGTAACATAACGAAATAGCGTCCGCTTCTTTAATAATAATTTACGGAGAAATTCCAACAACTAACAAACATAAAGAAGCAGTCATAATTAAAAATAATTTTATTCTTCACGAAAATTAGAATTGCTTGAAAAGTTTATACCTAGTCAGGTCATAAATTCTGTCACATGTTTAATATAAAATAATTGAAACAAGTTTATTCATTATGTAACCATTTATATACCAAAATGAACATAACAAAACATAGATTCTTATGACACTAAAGTTTATTCAAAATGACCTCCGTGATTTTGAATACAGGCCTTCAATCTGCGCGGCCAGTTGTCTATCACAGCACGAACGAGTTCCATGTCAATATCGGCGGCTGCCTTAATCAAGGATGTCTTGAGTGACTCCAAATTAGGATGAGGCTTTGAGCACGCCTTTTCCTCCAAGTGTTGCCATATCTTGTAATCTAACGGATTCAAATCTGGACTGGAGGAGGGCCAGTCTTCGTGCCGGATGAAGTCGATTTCACGCGCCGCCAGCCAGTCTTGTGTGCTCTTCGCTCTATGAGCTGGCGCCGAATCTTGTTGGAACACCCAGTGCCTGTTATTGAACATGGTATGAGAAACAGGTTCCACAAGGTTCGTCAGGACTGTATTTTGATACACAACTGCATTCGTTTTTACACCTTTCTCACAAAAATGTACCTCTGTTAAGCCCCAATAAGAAACTCCCAACCATACCATGAGCGAGGATGGAAAATGACCTCGTTGGACACGCAGAATACGGTTGCTCGCTTCTTCACTACTGTGTGCGTACACCTTATCATTTTGTTTGTTGTAGCTCTCATCTACGATAAAAAAAATTTCATCTGAAAAAAGAATTTCCCGATATTTTTTTCCCGCGTACCGCTTCAACAAAGCGCGGCATCTCTTCAGTCTCAGGTCCATTAGACGAGCATTCAAACGATGTCCTGTTTTTCTTCGATATGCCCGAAGCCCTAAGTCTTCATTTAACACCCTTTTTACCGTGGTTCTGCTTAACCCCATCTGAAGGGCCAACAGTTTCTGCTTACGTTTGGGATTTCTTTGAATTCGCGCCTTCACAGCTTTTATCACTGCTGGAGTCCTAACAGACCGAGAGCGACCACTTCTTGACCTGTCATCTACACTAGAGTCTTCATTGTATCGTTTCATGGTACGATAAACGAATCTTTTGGTTGTATTCAAATTTTTCAGTATGTCAAAAAATTTAATTGGCGCGTAACCGCAACGATGCAGCGCAATAACTGCAACACGGTCTTCTTTAAGCGTCCACTCCATATTTAAAAATGAGTAAAATTCTAAAAAGTATATATTTTTATTTTCATGAACAATTCGAAATTCGAATTCAATAAACTTTTTTGTGGCCAGCATTCTAAAAGAAAAGTTTTTACTGTGTGACAATACTTATGACCTGACTTTGTACATATTACCAATCTTGATGAGATTGAACATTCTTGCAATCACGTTGACACAATTTGTCGCCGGAGATTTTAAATAAAGAAGTTGTAGCATCAGTTGTAGAGTCAAATTCAAGCAAAAGCGGTAAAAAGCAAATAAAGCTATTATAATTTGAAGTTATAAAGGACGATAGTTTATCGACTGGATGTGTTCGATGGTCGGCGAGGCTCGCGTGACGCGGCGCTCGGGGCGACGCGACGCGACGCTATGTCAACGTCTGCTAAACGATTTTCGTGTTATAAGACCTATTAATTCACCTTATCATAAATTATGAATAACTCAGCAATTGTGTGCTGTAGATCAACCTTGATAGCGTTTGAATATATTAGTGTTGATTGTGTGACGTACATGTAATAGATAAAAACTTTTTACATGGTATAGACATACGATTTAATTTCGTTACCTATGTACTCTGACTATAGTCTATAATATGCAAATGTGAATTCTTTTTTATTAGCTCGGTGTAAATTTTATAATAAACTAACAAGAAGAGCACTAATAAAATTCAGTACTTCATATTTTTTAGTTTGACCTTTAAGCACAATTAGTTTTTGCTCAGAATTATTTTTATAACATTCTGTAACCACGCCATTCCAGCCACGATCATACTGTAGACATAATCCTTTTTCTATAAACATTTAGTTGTATTTATGTGAGTGCACTACGTCATTGTTCGATCAACAAAATCATGTCAATGTGCGTTGCCATAGAATTGGTTACGATAAACAAACGCACCGATACGTAATTTGGCCGCTCGCTGGTATAGTCGATATGAAGCGACTGAGTAAGTATATAACGAGGCAATTTGTATCAATGCGCAGATCGGTGGTCATCACAGATTTCAAAGCGGCCGCCGCACCTGCTTATCCCTAAATATCGTATAATAACGCCTCCATTACACCGCAGTTAATGCATTATAGCGTTTATTTTTGTACGTTTAAAGTTGTAAATTGAATATTAGAGCGGGCACTTTTTATGGTGTTTTTAAGGTGCGGCATAATTTTCAGTGGCAAACCGCGGAATTTGCGGCGCGCGCGGCGGTTACAGTGCAGCTTAAGGAAACTATTTTTTATGAACATTATGCAACTCGTGCGCACATCGTATTAAACGCTCATGCAATCTAGAAAACAAGACAAGTTAACCTGCTCTATGCTCTTTCAAATTTATTTTCTATCTTTATTGATTTCACATACTATTCTACGTGGTTACTTTAAGTGCTCTGCATGAACTAGCTTTGATTTATTATTGACTCTACTCTGGCTACAGCCCATTTTTTATCATATGAATCATTTCACGCAATATTCTAACCAGAAATCTACCATGAGCATTAGACGCGCACAGTTTACAAAAACGGTTGATTCATCCTTATTCAACTTGGTGCGACATTTCTACATCTAAACAATACATATACAAAACAAATGACAAATGAATGGGTTCGTCTAGTTCTGAGTTAGTCAGCGAGGGGGCATCCATAACACGAGATTGTTCGGCCGACAATGGCCACGCGTTTACATTCACTCTGACAACTCGATGATTAGCCGATTTAGAATAGACAATAACGTGTTAATGTGCATATTGGTTTGTTTGTGTCGTTCCATTATTTAAAATTCATCATTATCAGTTTATTCTTATTCAACGTAAGCATAGGTACTAGTACAAGGTAGTCTATGCCTCATTGCATGGGCGACAGTATCCATGCTTACTGTTTATTCAATTGTTTTTTAAAATAACTTTTTCAAACATCCTTTCAGTATATCCTACTATAGTTATAAAACATAGTTACGTGCCTGTTTTTCTCCAATAATATTTATCGGATTATTCACACTTATGTCTATAATGTACTTTAATCTATTTACCGTGTACACCGAAAGGTTACATTACGTTACATAGTATCATTATCAGCAACAACCTGAAGCACACGACAGAAGCCTCTAAAAGATAATCTGATTACCTACAAGAGCATCTGTATCGCTCGTTTAAAACAAATCGACAAACAAAAATGAAAGTGATATAACAAAAGAAACTTTTATTTGATAGATAAAATCGCAATGAGTCCGCAGATAGACCGTGTGTTTTCTATAACAAAAGGTGTTTTGTAAAAATATAAAGTGTCGTCAAATCTTCGTAAGGGTGATGCCATAATACAGAAGAACAGCGAATATTTCATTAAATAATTAATAATACTAATAAGATATTGCACTATGTACGGACAGTAAGTAAAGAAGTAAATAAGTCAAATAAGATTATATTCATATTTGTTATGGTTTTGAACTTAGAATTTAATTGTAGTACTCGGGGCTCAGGCCAACGAACTTATTAGGTATATCACAAAAGACAATGTAAAAAAAGATTTTTTATAATTTAATTTACTGTTTTTGAGCAACAATTTATATTTATAAGTGAATTAAGTAGGAAATTAATAAAGGATAATTTAACAGAGAGGTCCTACTTCCGAGTTCCGAGTAGTTTTCTACGCTCTCGCACTAGTTCTATGTCAGCAGCCTTAAAAATAGGTTTCTCTATGCAAATGTGTATCTCGTGCCCGCGACAGGTGACGTGCGGCACCCTTAATTGTTTTTTATAATAATATTCAAATATTATGACGTTTTTTCTCGGGCTTTTTGTGTGTGAGGATGGCGCGGGTGGCGAGCCAGGTGGTCCATAAAAAACAGTTTCTTTTGCTGTAACAGCTTGTTGAGGGGCTATGTAAATGGACCTATGCATCTACACAATGCTTAAATTAATGAAGAAAAAATATCAAATTGAACTGAATTTACTATGAGCGTCAATATTTTAATATGAATTTGGAAATGTGGGTATAAGAAATTAAGAAAGGCGCCAATCTTTTTTTAAACGTAAATAGTAATATATCGTAATATGATTCAAATTCAAATTGGTAAAAAGTTTGATATTCAATGTACATGCATATGCATTTGCAATGCCTATTAAAAAGAGATTTTAAATTCTTTATTCATTTTTCTAAATGTATCAATCTATAATAATACATATTTGAAAAATATTTTACATACAGTAAACCTGAAAATGCAAGTGCCCTCAGTGCACAATGCACACCAATTCGCTACAGGTTCATCAAGCAGCTGTTATGCTCATGCATTTGGAAAGGCCGCCGTCAATCGATACGTCTTGAAAACGTACAAGTTTTACAACAAGCTGGCCGTTTTTTACGCTGCTAAACAGGAGAGCTAACATAGTGAGCAATTATATATTTTTTACCCAGCCGGACGAATTATACCGAAATTTCGTTGATTAAATCAGTAGATGCAATACAGCCTTCATTTTTATTACGTTGTTTAACGAATCAATATGAAACTAACATGGAAGATCAGTGTGGGAAATATAGAAATCAAACATAATGTTACGCTTATATCGCAAAGGGTTAAGTAACTATTGATTTTCACTTTGCTAAATCATCATAATATCCATCAGTATTTTTTTATAAATATGCTTTTATACTAAGTATAGTATTTAACTACCTTTACTAAGTTAAGTAGCAACGTTTCATAAACAAAAGACTACATGATGTCCGGTTGAAACATGAAAGTAATTGTTATAATCTGTAGTAGTAACAGTTGTTTCGGTGGCGGTGCGTTTGGCGTGTGCGCATAGCGTGCAGCCCTCGGTCTGCGCTGCACCTGCCGCACAATTATTTGCTCATTAGTCGGCATAGCACTACCGAAACTCAATTATTGTGCTAGCGCCGCCATCCATAAACTCATTGTCACAGACGCATTAACATGCGCCCATCAGGAGGTTATATAAAAAGTATTTTTTATCGAAAATTAATGTTGGGGCATTGTTCAGATAAGATTGTGGTTGCTTATTTATTTTAAAATGAAAACATATTTGTTTTTTTCAACATATTTTGCATAATGTATTCACAGCATCATAGGCTTTGATTTAGGTGATTAGTTATTACAGGTGTGTAATGTAGTACAAGTTATTCATAACAACCTTGCACGTGTAACTGCATAGAAATGGTTGTATTTCATTTGAACTCTTCCCTGTATCTCTAATCTATTCAAAATCATGTACTATGTACGTATTTACTTGTAATACAGGTAACAAGACACATTTTTTTATTAACAAAATATTATAAATTAGGATTTTTTCGTATTCATGTATTCGGCAAATTAAACACAAAATGACTACTAGTCACGCCAACGATCACATTTAGAACAACATATTTATATCAATTTCAACAATAGTCAATTCGTTTGTTTTAGTAACAATTTGGGATAGCTTATTGAATTATAGCACTTGCGGGCCGATTCATGTTATAATTGCAGGTTGGCTCATCAGGAGCACGGGATGAGACGGTGGTGTGTCGTGTGTTGTGTGTTGTGAGGGCGAGGACACAATGGACGCCCCCCGCGGCGTTGTGCGCTAATGTATGCGCGTGCGGCGTCGGCGACAGCGCCCGCCACGCCACAACACAAACATTTCAACGCATCTAATTTATCGTCGTGTCGCACAGAGCACGCAAAAATATTCACTTAATGTTCGGTCTCACTGAAACGATTCTTTATGTAGCTATTTATTTCATAATATACGCATGACGATGCTGATATCTGCTGCCTTTTACACATCCTTTTACACTGTCCTGATGATCGCAGGTGCATTTTCACCTTATCGGAAATATTTAGTAATGTTATGAAGAAATCGGAGTAGAAGTAAGTACACCTAAAGATAAAAGCCTCAAAATTGTTTCTTATTTACACAGGTAGGCCCAGTTATATATTGTATATATTGCGTACTAGCTACAGAGAGACTCTACCTCTCAAGTAAAATGTTCATACAGAACCAATCCATCTATTGCGACATAAATATGATAACTTCGAGTACTACAAAGTTCAATATATCATACCAAAAACACAAACATGAAGCCTTGGTAATAAATTATTGTGGCACCTATTTTCGTATCATCAATATTAAATTATAAGTCTTTCGCATTGGGACTGTATATTAAGGAAAATTGAATATATGGTCCCGAGTGTGGATGACTCAGTCGTTGAGAGCAATTTTGAATATTATAATATGTAAACTCGTTATTGCTGGGTGGAGCTGTTTTGTTGTGCCTCTATACAATTAGTGACATTTATTATACATATAGAACAATCATTTTGTGTAAGAATATATGCATAATATACGACGCATCCTCTTCATAATGCGTTTACGATACAGGAGGTGTTCAATCAAGAATACTACTTATAAAATTAATAAGTTTAAAGAGTTTTTATTGCTATGAATGGCGAGACCAGCATGCCATCGCTTGATGGTAAAAGATATGAACTCTCATGGACAGTAGCAATGCTTGGCATTCCACTGCGGTCGCCATCCTGTGACATAAGATGTTAAGACTCAGTAGGTCCAGTAGTTACTCTGACTACAATATTCTTCAAACCGAAACATAACAGTGCATTTACATTGCCGCCTGGCAGTAGAAATAGACAATGCGGTGGTAGCTACCCAGGCGGCTTCAAACGTACGAGAGACCTGCCACCAGTCATAGTTTATAGAGTTTTTTCTATTTAATAGTTTGTTACGCAAGTAATGTGTTAAAGTGTGAATAGTGCATGTAATTATAATAAACACTGTAATTTCGTGTATATCTACGATTGTGATTAAATTGCTTGTTTTGGAAAAAAAAATAGTGAGAAACAATGCGTATTGTGAATTGTTTGTTATGCGTTCTCTAAGACAATAGCAACTCTATGGAATCTTTATGAACATAACTTTAACTGTAAAAAAACCCGTCCATGTTCCTCAATACATCAATATACTCGTAAATATCAAATATTAAACTGAAATTGAGTCAAGCCCTTGTCACAAAACACGGCCCAGAACGGAATAAGCTTACTGTAAATAAAATATTGGCAACAGCGCAATAATATTGGAGTAAGTGTTTATTTTCTATTGTATATTTGTTCAATTTGTGTCGGAATGTGCGCGGGCTCGGCCACCCAGCGGAGATGGTTCGGCTGTGCTGCTCGATTGGTCGCTGGCAAAAACTGCATTTGCATAGAGTACTCGATTCTTGCCGCGATAGTGGCCACCGCGAGCTCCATTTTCAATCTCACATCTATGAAATGTGGATACGGCATAAAAACATATTAATTCAACTGTCTTGGTGGAGACACTAAAATATGTACGCACGCGAGTACTATTAAAACGGTTCGTATTGTATTTACTGCGAGTGTAATTGTAGGTATTATTATCTGGTTATTTGCTTCCTAACTATGATATTTTATAATGTTCATAATATGATATAATATTTGATTTGTAAATAAAATTCTAATGCAAAATTGTAAATTTCAATGTCGAGTCTATAGGTTTTTTTTATTGCAATAAATGGCGAGTCGAGTTTACTGTTCGCCTGATGATAAGCGATAGGAATGCTCATGAACAGTAGCAAACCAAACAAAACCTTGAATTACAAAGCAGTGCTTGGCATCACACTGTGCTCGCCACTCTAGCTACAATGTACCGCACCGGATGACAACAATACATGTACACTGCTATTTGGCGGGATAAATAGACATTGCGGTGGAACCTATCCAGGCGACCTCTCAAATATGAGGGACCTACTACCAGTAAAGTATTGAATTAGTGATATACGAGTATACAAACGTACCATATAGTCTCTACCACGGTCTCTTCTAACTGCTATATATTATATGTGATAAAAAATTAACTGCCTCTGTGGCAAAGTTGTATTACAGAATCATTACAACGCTGAGGTCTCGGGTTCGAATATCGGGTCGGGCAAAATGGTATTGTATGTTTCTATTTAATATCAGCCGGGAATCAGTAATTTGTGTCACGTCGCATCGTAAGACGGAACATACAAGGCAAACTTAGGTGTCCTGGTAGCACGTTTACCTACCCCTTCTGGGAAACATGTGTTACCTTCTGAAAAAAAAAGCCGTGAATTTATGTACGTATGTATAAAGTATAAACATTTTAACAAATAGTAATTAATCCGCTATAATACGTTGAAGCTAGAATGTTTTGTCGAGCTGACTAAGAAACAATAACATTGAATGGTTGACTATTAAATAATTATTTACTTCAGTCTAAATACAATTGAATAAACATAAAGTCCATCGATGAATCGTTGTTCATAACAGATAACTGGCAATGATAATACAATTGAACAAGTAAATCATAAAGTCCTTCAATGAATCGTTGTTCAGAACTGGTAAGCTCTGCTCTGCTCTGTTGCAGCGTAGCTCCACGCCTGCAGTGACAAATGTCGATGCCACCCACCGCACGCACGAACCTCGCGCATCTCACTACACCACACACGACACACATCCATACCAGCCTTTATTTCATTCCCTTATTCTCCATAGTAAAACGCTCCTTAGCTAGCGGACTCATTTGAGAAACATTTAGTTTTAGGCTCTAAATAATTTTCATGTTTGTTCACTGTGGTCACGAATTCGAATCCCCTGGCACAGCTCTGTCTTTTTGGAGTCATGTGTGTATTGATATTCAATCACCATGCACTAAAACATCGTGAGCAAACCTGCAGACCATAGCGATTTATAAGAATTTCTATGGTATGTCCACCAACCCGCATTAGGCCAGCGTGGTAGACTATATAGCCTAACCACTCTCAATCGTACTTTCTGTTGAGTAGGCCCGTGCCCTGCAGTGGGTAGTCTATGGGCTGATACAGATACAGATACAGTTACAAATAATGTTGAGATGCAATACACATAGACCTTTTATTTCGGTTGCTGATCTGTTTAAATAAGATCCACATTTTTTCCTAAATTGATGTGAAGTTAGTTTTAAGATGCAGTTATTAAATATAAATATTAAAGTTTCATTGAAAAGTCCTTCTTACCCATCGACCAATCTCGCACACTCCAAATTATAAGTATAATTTGATCCACTTACAATTCTTCATCAAATGAGTATGTAAAACAAATCCTGTGCGTTCTTTATTGGAGTACTTAATTGGCCGGCAAGTGTAAATTAGAGGATGATATAGATTGCTCCAAGGTTCAAAGGACGTCCGACGATCTTGACTTTAATCTTTATAAGGATTAAGGTCGCGCCCCGCAAAAACACACATTGTATGGAGCGAGCGCGCGAGATCTTTAACAATTTGATTTGTTCTATTTGGGACATTCAAGTGATTTTGATTTCTGTCCAATGTAATTTTTAGTTGCGAATAGGTCCAAATATATGTTTATTTTATTATCAAAATAAATTAATATAAATCTTGATAAAAAAAAAAACGATTTTTGCTAACATTACCACAAACAACAGAAGGATAATTCAAATCGCTATAACTTAGACCCGTTGATTTGTACAAAAACTTATTGGAAACACTCCATAAAGAAGAATCTCTCATAAAGGTTGTCATCGTGTTTAAATCTCAAACTTCTGGGACGCTGGTCGGCATTCCGTGGTTCATTATCCGGCCGCATTCTCGAGGTAAAATTATTTATTTTGTGCGGGGCGTGAGTTACCGGCCGACACGCCCCTTCGTTACTATGTTAATTCAGCTACCATACCTGCTCCTGCTTCGGTCTAATGCCGCACCGATTATTGATCATCCTTCACCTTTAGATTAATATCGCTTACATTTTTTTTTAACATTTTAAGCATGTTACGCTGCGGAGTGTAAGATGCTTTCTGATGTAGTATTTACCTTTGTGTTAAGCAATGTTTGTTGTTTATTCCGCTTAATATATTTAGAATTTCCCTTCATACTGTACACCAAAACATGATATAAAAAGTTTTCAATCGATCTCAAGCATTAAGGGCACCACTTCAATCGATCAATCGTCAATTTCGATCGATTTATAGGGTGATGTTTGAAATATGCGGTGTAGGTAATTGGTTATTAAAAAGCGCATGTATCACGGTCGCTAGGGAGGCGCGGAGGTGCCGCGTGGGAGACAGGGGACGTGATTTGTGTGGTACCGCACGCGGCAAGCGCGCCGGAACGCAGGCACGCCCCTTCATTAACATGCTAATACTGATTTTGGAGCAATCGGGATGCGCCCCGCGTTCCTCTTCTACCATCAGCACTAATAAAGACCGAGGTGTTGACCGTTTCCATTAACCCTGTTTGGATAGAAAGAACAATGCTCGCATTGTTGAGTGCACACACACGATTCTTTACTTGTTCATGCTGGTTCATTTCATTCACGGACTATGCCAGAGCTTGCCTAAATATTAATTACGTTGACCCTTATTCTTTGTCTCTAGTTGTAAAACAATTACTTAATGATCGTTTTTAAACAAGAAATCTCAATCATTGATATACGGTGGGGATGCTAATGTATCCACTATCCAGTCGTGTTCAAAAAGTCTTGCAGCAAAATTAATGTTGAATGTTAATCAAGTGGAGATGGTACAGAGTACAGAGGACTGGCGGCGCGGCGGTGCGTGTGGGCACGGGACCCGGCCGGGGCGGCGTGTGGTGCGCGGCGGCCTCGCAGCGCAGACGACAATACGTGCTGTGGTAATGTATGCGCGCCGGGGGGGTCCGCGCAATCGTGGGAAGTCGATATCGTCGCGATCTCACTCTTTACTTACACAAACCTTGTACCACTGATACCTATACAACAGACCCGTAATATACAACCACCACAAAAACTATCTTACACAATTTCACCTATAACTCCTTTTGTCAAACACAATGAATACTTCAACTATGTCGACTGAAAACAGTGTTTTTTGTATCGAGCTATCGCGCACTACGCGCTACGTCTCGTAGCTGCCGTAGCGGCGGGCGGCGGCACTCGTGCCACAATGATCGTAACTCGGCCAATAATTTACATACAGTTTTCGTGTTCTGTAATAATAAAGTGCGTATTTTAATTGGGCGCGATTAAATCTTAATAAATCGGTCGGTGTTCCCACAAGCGTCCCGAGCGCTCGCAATTACGCCGACGGCGCGTATGTTGTAATTTGGCGATGGCCGCGGGCGAAACTGAGAAATTGCGCTCAGTTTCAGCGGGCCTTTCGCTAAATACTAAAAGCGACGCATCGCGTGCGCTGGCCGCCACACCACCAGACCGCTCCACCGGCGCGGCGACCGCAAGCGGCGGCCACTTGAAATGCACTCCTCAATTACCAATCGTAAATTCGAATGCGACTAAATTAATGATCCCTGCGGACTGCACACTCGTATTCAGGTGTTTTTATTACGTGCTTTTGTATTGTAATAGATAACACTCCGCTGTAATTCTAATTGTAATAAACAATAAATACAATTCAATGATTATTTTAGAAATTATTCCTATATAGCGCAAATTATGAATTTACTTAATGGATTGTTTAATACAACAAGAATTTATTGTTTCAAAAGTTACTAGTGATATTATAATTATTGGCCAAGAGTTCGTTAAATTTCTTCTGAGTGTAAAATTTAATGGCAGCTTTTGTTTTGGGTTACGGTGAGATTTTTTCGGCACATACGGCGGCGTCCGCGTCGAAAACTAATTTATATTGGAATGTGATATACGCGCGGGCTGGCGGGCGGCGAGTAGCCCCGGGGCACGCGCCACTCAGCCACTTTTAATCACCTTAACCCTAACTTAAGTGCCGGCGCAACACTACCGCCGCGCCGCTCCGCATCATGCAGGCGCCACCATCGCCGACCTTATTATACTCGCTTCAAATTCACCGACACCGCATTTCGCCTCACCACACAACATTAGCCTCTCAACTTTTTTTACACCTTTTTCATCGAATATCGATTATGCCCAAGCAGAGTTTTGTTTGGAATAATTTGAGTGTTGCGACGATCGCAGCCATTGGAAATCGATTTGGACATTCCCGTGACAGTTTTTGCGAGCGAGTTCCTGAGTGGACGGAGACCTGTCACGGTCGAGCTGTCGATAAATGCGATTCTCACGCCGCGGGCGCCGGCGCCGGTCACTGCTTAACTATGCATAACTAGTAACTACCACATACAAAAACATATTCTATTATTAAAATTTATTATTTTGCATAATAGCCGGGTTTTTCGTCTGTCGATAAAAGCTCGAATTCATCCCTAATGTATTCCAACATCGAATATTTTTTCCATAAAGTGATAGGTAATCGATCAATAAAACCGTTTGAGCATGCATTTATATTTCGATAGGTGAAAAGAAAACAAGTACCGCAAGTAGACCACGGATTGCTCCGTCTAGATACACCTTAACGAGTTAAGCGGCAGGAATGCTTGCGGTTTCCAAGTCGGAATCACAATACGCGCAGGGCTGCCAACTCTGCCAATATAACCAAAAGATTCGTTTATCGTACCATTAAACGATACAATGAAGAATCTAGTGTAGATGACAGGTCAAGAAGTGGTCGCCCTCGGTTTGTTAGGACTTCAGCAGTGATAAAAGCTGTGAAGGCACGAATTCAAAGAAATCCCAAACGTAAGCAGAAACTGTTCGCCCTTCAGATGGGGTTAAGCAGAACCACGGTGAAAAGGGTGTTAAATGAAGACTTAGGGCTTCGGGCATATCGAAGAAAAACAAGACATCATTTGAATGCTCGTCTAATTGACCTGAGACTGAAGAGATGCCGCGCTTGTTGAAGCGGTACGCGGGAAAAAATATCTGGAAATTCTTTTTTCAAATGAAAAAATATTTACCATAGAAGAGAGCTACAACAAACTGCCAAATTGAATAACTTTTTTAGCTGTTTGTATCAGCGTACCACTGCTGGGCACGGGCCTCCTCTGCAATCGAGAGTACAATTGAGAGTGGTAAGGCCACATAGTCCACCACGCTGTCCTAATGCGGGTGGGCATTTTTAGGTTGGTTCTTAAACATAATTAAGTTTTGCTTTTCCATGAATATAACCTATTATAAAGTTGTTTGTAATATATCGGTATCAGTACAATATAAATCTAAGGAGACTTATGATTAAGGATTCGCGAAGCAGAAGAATGTCACGACATTATTTTGTAAATTCAAACTTAAATAAACACAAAGAACTACGAGGATTTTTTTTCAAATTTTAAATTTGCATTAATTTTAAAAATTAACACCTGTTAATCCACTTTTAAAATGTTTTAAATACTTGAGGGATCAATAAAGTCAGATTTACTGTTGCTTTGATCCGTTTTATTGGTCGGGTATAATATATTAAAGCGAGCTGCGACAGCCCTGTTCGGTGGCGATTATTCGCCGCAGAGAGATGAACGTCGTTTCGTTTGAAGTGCTCCGCCAAAGAAAGAATTTGTTTAAAGATTGTCTTTAAGCGTATAATTAAACGTCATGCTTAGTTTAGATTTTGTACTGGTATCTCCATTTTTTGTGCGTTGCGTCCGAATGTAACCGTTAATTTACAATTTTCTGCGACGAATTTCACGAAATATTTGTTTTTAAATATGCAACAAGGCCAAAAGCGTTTATAATGTGGATTGGATGGTGATATTTAATGTCAATAGAAGTCAATGTTTGCCTTAAATTGGTCACTAGTATTTGTCTCTAAAGTGCGTGGTGGCCTGTTGGCAAACGGACAAGACAAGACAAGACGCGGCTGCCAACATGTTCACGGGGGTCGCGGGTTCGAATCCCAGGGCACACCTCTGACTTTTCGGAGTCATGTGTGTATTGATAGTCAATCACCACGCACTAAAACGGTGAAGGAAAACATAGTGAGGAAACCTGCATACCGTAGCGATTTATAAGAATTTCTATGGTATGTAAGTCCGCCAACCCGCATTAGGCCAGCGTGGTGGACTATATGGCCTAACCACTCTCAATCGTACTCTCGATTGTAGAGTAGGCCCGTGCCCTTCAGTGGGACGTATATGGGCTGATACAGACAGATTTGTCTCTTGGAGACCTTATTTTTTTAGTCTTACACAACAGGTACCTTTTCGTTTTAGAAATGAATAAATTGTGTATACTAGTATAAAAAATAAAGTGGTTTGGTGCCGTAACATATGCGTAGAGGTACCAACGACTAACCATGTTAATAGTTTTGTAGCTAGCTACCTCGACAGTAGTACTGTGATATTAAATCATAAATGGATATTTTCCTCAAAATAAACATAGAATTTCATCAGGTACTGTGACGAGTTTCTGATGAACTAATATAAACGCTCTAATCTTCTTTTAACTCATAAGACTAATCAAATTAGTAACGTTTTTTGGCACGCGAATCATTGAACACATACAATCTCATGCAAATTCATTGTCTGACACATTCCAAAAGATAGATCTGTATTATAGCGCCAGTGGCGAAGTTCGGCCTACATATTTCGAAGATTGATTTGTAATATGTGTGTGTGGGTCATTGGATGACGTGTCTTGGCTCATATCCGGCCAGGGGGGTTACTCTGTATTCCGAAACTAGGACGAATGATCGAACATTGCACGTAAAACTCTACTAAATACTTTACAAAATGTTTGAACCCTGTATCGTATGTTATAATGTTAGACTTAGTTCGAATAATAGGTTTCATAGAGAATAGTACTGATATTTAGAAGTGGAAACCTTTTATCTTTTATACAGGGTATATCAAGACTGCTACCGAAAACGAAGCCGGGTGGCAGTTTAAGCGACTTCAGACACAATGCAACAGAAAAAGTTGAAAAAAAAAGCGACAATTTTTTTTCTGTTATTTTTTTCCTATGGCCATATTTGGGTGGTAAATACATTTTTCCTAAAATAATAGTTTATACCCTTTTATTTATAAATACTTTAAGGTATAAAAGAGCTTAAATTATTATTTTAGCAAAAACTATGGATTTACCACCCAAAAATGACGATATTTAAAAAATCATAAAAAATAATTGTCGCGTTTCTTTGCGAAATTTTTGATTGCATTGTGTTTGTAGTCACTAAAACTACCACCCGGCTTCGTTTTCGGTAGCAGTCTTGAGATACCCGGTATATATATTAACGTTCAACGTTCGAACCTTCGAACTTGGTGTCGGAGTATAGAGTAAACCCCAGCAGTCCACAAAGGCGTTGTATATGGGTCGTTTGAGTTTGCCCGCCTCCGCCATAGCGGCTCATCTCTGCAATATTACCGCAAGCTCGCTATTATACGCACCGAATGGATTTTGATTTGCGTCCCACTTTTGTTTAATTCATATTGCTTGTATTAACTGTGCAATAACTAAATACGCTTGAAAATAATTTAGGCATTGTTATACAGTCTACTTGGTAGGTTTCATCATAACTGTAAATTTCACTTAATATTGGAAATCCTTGAAATAAAACTATTATTTACGGATTTTATCGCGGATTTGGTTTAATTTTTACATTTTTGACTTCCAAACGTTTCGATTACTTTACAGCTTTCGTGGTCACAGGACTTCCAATTCTGTTGTAATTCCACATGTAACTTCATTAAACATTAAATATTTTAGTTCTCATGTATAAAACTGTACATTAATAGTTATTAATTCGTCAATAATATGTCAGTTTAACTTTTGTCGACATATTCTGAATTTAGTTTTCCTTACGTTTATAAAAACCTACGTCATCTTATAGATATTGCATTATAATACGTATATTGTTAATGAATAGTGACTACTTATCATTTATATGCGTACCAGACCAATTACCAATCCTTAATAGCTACTACAGGCTCCGTTTTGGTTCGACAATTACTGTCATTTGGTATAAATCGGTATCTCTCAATGCGATTCTGGCCAGAAAACTATAATACAGAGAGTTCACAATAAAATGGATGGTTGACTGTTGAAAGCTCTTTCGCAGTTTGCAACGAAAGCGTGATTTTTAGTATTGCATCTTATTTCACCATTTCACAGTAATCATTTTGATCTGGTCAATGGGATTTTCATATTTTGTATATATATTTTTGTGCAATCTAACAGAAATTGCCATGTGTTCGTATTTATTTGAAAGAATAGTTGACTCATAATTGAATTGAATTAATTTTATATTATATTAATTATGACGATGTAAGTGCGTGGTGGCCTGTTGGTAAACGGACTAGACGCGACTGCCAACATGTTCACGGTGGTTGCGGGTTCGAATCCCAGGGCACACCTCTGACTTTTCGGAGTCATGTGTGTATTGATAGTCAATCACCACGCACTAAAACGGTGAAGGAAAACATCGTGAGGAAACCTGCATACCATAGTGATTTATAAAAATTCTATAGTATGTAAGTCCGCCAACCCGCACTAGGCCAGCGTGGTGGACTATATGGCCTAACTACTCTCAATCGTACTTTCGATTGTAGAGGAGGCCCGTGCCCTGCAGTGGGACGCATATGGGCTGATACAGAATTATGACGATATTCTTTTGCTATTATTACTATTATGCCTGCCTCCTATCTCCTAGATTTTTGTCGTGTCATGGTCAACATGGTCCACATTAGACATTGTTCATCCCTATAAAGCTTATAAACATGTGGTGTGCTATGAAGATATTAAGTATTGAGTAAATAATGGCAAAGTAAATAATATCAATTTAAGCATGAAAACAAATTAATTTGTATTACCAATTATATTTTATGATATTGTGAAATTAAACGCGAAATACAATATATTGGGTTGTTACTGTAACTCAGAAATTTGTACGTAGTCTGTTTTAAAGACATTCGTTTTGCGGGAAACAAAACCAAAAAGAAAATACCCATCTCCAGGAATAACGGTGCAGTGTTGTTCGAATCGGGACAAGCCGTACATTGACAACTATACTTATGTGTGGCCCACACATTTAGGCACATATATTATGGTACCATGAGTATACAAACTTACGAATATACTGCTATTTTTAATATGGGTATGCATTATTTAGACTGTGTAGTTTAATTATGGTAACCTTCGGGCTTGTGGGTGTTCGAAAAAGTAGTGAATTAAGAGACTTCCCATCAGCTAGCCTCTCTGTTCTTTTGTCTCTACCATGTCTATCTTCCATGCAACACTCTATGAAAGAAGTTTTAGTCGTTTCAATGACTACAAAAGTTCAGCACTATTAAAATACTGACTCATCTCATGTTATTTTTTCTTTCCAATTGCCCGACTAAAACGTTGTTTATAACGTAATAAAAGTAATTCTGTTTATTTTGTGTTAAATAAGCGATGATATCGTATGTAATGCGTGGAGAGCGGGTATCGCGAATTACCTCGGTACTGCGGTACGCACGCACGGCAAACAAGGCGGCAGGTGTGCGCGCACCGCACCTGTACGATTGTTGCATTCCAGCAGTGTTGCCGATTAACGTTCGAACGCTCCAATAAAGTTTCATATTTGTGTCATTCTTATATCATTTATATGTGATAATGTTCATATTTTGTGCAAAATATGCCTGCCTGCATACATGCTTATGTTCACACTTAGTAAATTAGAAGGGTAGCTAGCAATGACACAAGTACCACAAACTTTGCTAGCCTTTTTTTTGGAGATGTGGGAAGTGGCGATTCTGTCACCATACTTAGCACAAATTCTAGTCTCAGTCAACTCATATCACAATTCTCTAATTGTAAAACCCATACAAATTGGAGTACCCGTCCTGGAAATCGTTTGGATTTCAAGACTTATTCGACCAAGCTCGAGGCCTATGAGAAGACCTAACGAAATATGAATTTGTAATATTACACCGTACTGTGTGAAGCGAAATCTAAAAACAAAATATGTACGTTGATTTAATGAGAATACGTCTTGTATTTATAAGGACCACAGATTGGTTGTATGAAGGAAATGTCACTTAAGATTATCACTGATCATCGTGTTGGTATAAAACACGATAGGTCATGGTTCGTTTCGACATGCTACTAATAAGCAAGACGATAATGCATTATAGTAGTCTATTTTTAAGTTCATGATAAATATTTAAATTCCAGCAATTATAATTGTAGTTTAAGAATATTATCCAAATAGAAATAATTGTTATAAGTCGTTGGTAAAAAAAATATTTATTCATTAATTATCAAATGTCACAATTGTTAATATAAGTCAACTTTATTTTAATATTTTAGCAAGTAACAAAGATATTATTTGCTAAATCAATATACTGAATTATTATCAACGTCTTCAGACGAAGGGCCCACCTAGCGCCTAGTTCCGAGTCTCATTAAATTAATTCGACAACCAGTGCCGAGCTATAACAATCTCAATGTCAAACTCAATTCACCCATGCGCTTCAAAATTATGAATGAATGGCACTAAACATAGTAACACCAGGATATTTCAAGGTCTGCATCAAACGACATAGAATTTCTTCGATGTTTTATTATTTTTTGTATCGGATGCAATAGTTGTAACTTATCCAATTAAGGATAAAAATATTTATAATCTTAATGACTTTGATGATGATTAAAAGTGAAGTAAACTTATAAATCAATCCTAATTCTTTTCCGAATTTCTTCAAAGATATGCGTGAGCAGTCAGTTCCGTTTCGAGAAGTGATTTATCGCCCCGGTTTCTGAATATGGAGTTATTAATAGTACACATAAATCGTCCCAAAATTCAATTCGGCACGAAAAAATATACAATCAACAATATTCGCAAACACCAAAACAAAATTTTCACACGCCACATAATTTGTGTTTATCGTTGTTTCAAACAAAATCGAAACACTTCAAAAGAAACAATAGCGATAGGTACTCTGATTTGAATTTATTTGAGTAATAAATAATAGTTATAGTGGTGTTAAAATAGTATTGAGTGTTGGTAGATTGGTATTTGGTATGTAAGTGGCCTGATTAGTAGAAGTTAGGTTCCATGGGTAGTGGTACAGTGATTGCGTTGTGCAAGTGTCGGGAGGCGGTGGCACGCGGTGCGGGCTCGCCTGTTTGACGTTCCCAGGCGATAACTCCTATCTCTTGCAAACACTTCTTGTTTGAACCACAGCCGACGGTCGTACACAATTTTATATCTGCCGTCTAAACACAACATTCACTATCTAGTCAGTATGAAAGTCCTACATAAAGAATGGCAGGAATATGTTTGTGTTATCATTTTAAATACATAGAGCGTAGCCTGTGCCTGCTTCGGACAGACACGCGCGCTATCTATTGAAAGTTTCAAGTGAAGTCGCGCGTCATACATTGTTTGTATTTACATATCGTCAAGTGTCACTGTGTATCGATAATCTTTGTGTTATGATTATCATTTACAAAGAGTTCTTTATGAAAAAAAGATAATGGAAAGTTTAAAGTTCATCGCCTTATTACTTTAATGGCGCCTTATATATATAGATACACACGTAGTACGTATACTGGCTGGTAAGCCTTAAGCTGGTTTTTCCTAATTAGGTATTTTCCAACTAAGTACTTTCCGAAATGAAATCGCGGTAATTACTTGATTCAATTGCAACAAAGTAGATTTAAGTGTCGCAACATAGACCTTATTAGACAAAAATAAAAACTATGTATTATTAAGTCGCGTTTCTTTAATTCCTTTCATCAAAATATATGCATATTTTACACATTATATCAGATTTAAAAATAACCTTAAACCCAAACAGAGGTCCAAAAATGCTTAGACGATGACATAAATGTCTAATATTGTCATTTACGATTTTCGATGAACTGTTTAAAAGACTAGATGAATCGGAATGAATAAAACATTGTTATATTGAAAACAGAAAGCAAAACGTATAAAGATAGATGCCTATATTTATTTATTTATTTATTTAATCCTTTATTGCACAAAATAAAAATACAGTAAAGAAACAACACAATAATAATAGTACAAGAGGCGGCCTTATCACACTAGGTAATTTCTTCCAGGCAACCTTTGGATGGATATTGAAATAGGAAAAATGAGCGGGCAGTCTAAGGTATATAAAATAGTAATATATATAATATATACATACATATATACAAATACATACCAACAAAATATATTAAAATACACATACATACAATTTACATTATACATAAATATATACCTATCCTAACATTTACCAAAGAGGCGAATGGACCAGATATTCCTCAGCTATGCTCTAGTTGAGAAAGGAAATGGTCTTTAATCATTTTTTTAAAAGACGACAGCGTTCGTGCCCGTCTTATTTCGACTGGAAGTGAGTTCCACAGTCGGACAGCTTGGACTGCAAATGATTTGTCCATGAATACTGTGGAGTGCATGGGCATTTTCAGTTTCAGGTTCTCCGACGACCTCAAGGATCTTGAATGTGAGTCGTGGAGAAAAATGAATCGATCTTTCAGATAACGTGGCGTGAGAGGATTAAATATTATATTGTATAAAAGTGAAAGAATATGAGTATTCCGACGAAACCGGATGGGTAACCACTTGAGCTTAGTACGAAATTCAGAAACATGGTCATATTTGCGAAGGCCAAATATGAAGGCCTATATAACAATATTATGACAGAAAAGGTCGTACGCCAGATAACAGTTGCTTACGATTAATTGTTAACAAAAGCAAGGTTGCCACCAACCGGATATGCAAATATGAAATGTATCTAGAGTGAGTTTATTTATACCGCATACCATTGGCAACAGGATTTATATCTGGGGAACACCGTTCATTGCAGATTCTTATGACTAAAATTGTTTTCTTACAAACTAATCACGCTTTAAACATACTAGGCATCAAAATCAATAACAAAAATAAAGTAATTCTCATCTTATTTCTGATAGCTTTCTCCCATGTAGCCTTGTACAAAACTGCCACAGGGGTGTTAAGTAAACAAACGTTGTAATTAGATAGCGAGTGACACAGGAATGAAGTTAATTGCGTTAAGGCACCTGCAGACGACACGCGCAGCGCGGCCACATCTGCAAGGCCACTAATAGGTCACAAGGCCGGCCCGCTAGTCGTACGCGCGCCGGGTTCAAGGACTACCCTTTCAGCTGCATCGTGCATTGAGCAGTAGTGTGCAGTGTGTATTATGCAGTCTATAGTGTGCAGTGTGCAGTCTGCACCACAACGGCATTCCACAACCCGCGTGCGTTGTCACATACTTTTAAAAACTCACTTTGCTATTCAAATCCGTAAGCGCCGTTGTTTTAACATTTTACTAATGCTATTTATATCTGGTTTGTCGTCAATGTTAGTGTCAAGGATATTTAACATACATTTTCTATTTAGTTTAGAATTCTTCTTTCTTCAGCACAGTAATTTCATTGCTGAATGGAAGTCTCTCAAAAATAACATCTAAAATGTATGTACAAAAAAGCTTATTTAGGCATAATGTATAGAACTATAAAACTTCGATATTTTTTTAAATTTATTGTACATGGCTTATCGGGGCACGATTTTGTCGGGTCAAATAAATGATGTTGCACAGATGGAATGACTTGTATAGCTAACATGAGGGTCGGTCTAGGCGTCGCGTCGCGCCGAGTTCTGCGACGCGCTCTTGGGCTAAATCTGGCGACATCCGCGTCGGCCGCCGTCGCATTCAAACTCTTCTCTTTGCTGGCGTCTCGACGGTTCTAAGGACTCGTTCGCACTAAACAGTAGCCATATTGAGACAGGTCGAGATTATGTGATTTGTGACTGTAGGTACATTTATTTGTCTTTTAATTATAAGCATCACGTGTTATTATATTTCACGATTATTTTTAGCTCATGCTAGTTTCCGCTTTGAATGCTTTCATTTAATATCAGTATTTGCATATTCCGACAGGCGCGTTTATATTCATTTTCTAACATTCCAGACCAAATTTATTCGCCAGATCGTGAACGACGTGCGAGACAATTTTTGTTTATTTCCAAATAAATCTGATATTTTATAATAATTATTCATTACATAGCGAAGAATGATAATACCCTATATCTATCTACTGTTGTCAGTTTTATACCGAACTTTTACGGCGCGTGATTTTATTGTGACGAGTTGTGGGCCACGGGCGGATAAATTTATACGACGCGTCGCTCCCTTCTTCGCAATGAGAATAACTTGTATTTATTTATTCTGCGTAAATTCTTTGGAAACGCGGTTAGAAGTTCATGCGGATTTATATGATTGGACTGTGTTTATTCATCCATAAACATTGACGTGTTTGATTCACGTTAACTCCGAGTAGTCATTCTGAGTAAAACGCTTTACATCCTTTCGTTTGTCATAAAGTGTTTTGTATACTACAAAAATAATAACATGCCTCATATTACAAGTCCCGTGAACCTTTCAAGCTGAAACTCATTTCACAATAAAGTTGCAGAAAGACCATCACAGTGAATAAAATAAACAAGCCATTGCGCGAGCGTATAACAGATATAAGTTTGTAGCTAATGGAATATGCAAATAGTGTTTGACATCGGTATTTCGTGCGCGAGACTTTTCAGAACAAAATCCATAACATGAAGGTAATAGATTTGGTCGCGACGCGGGCCACGGGCGGCTGCCGTCGAACGTTGGCGTGCGACACGCTATGATGCGGCAAACGTTGTCAAATTAGTGCAGAGGCGGGACCGTTGCCCATTGTTTTTTGGCAATAAGAATTTATTACGGCACGTTAATATTCCAGCCGTCACATTGTACGAATACCTTTCTTTTTTTACATATATTTACTAATTCAATCATAAATTAACAGATTTTTGTTAAAAAATATTTTAATTGGCGTGCTAGCGCGAATTGATATCATAAAAGCGAGCGGTGGTTAGCATATTTTGATGCAATAATGTTGCAATGCGGAACTGCAAGCGGCACTTCATGCCTTTAATTCGGACCTTTGTTTAGAACGCTAGCCTATAAGATATTGGGAACGCAACCTTTGACCGCTTCTCATTTCTTATTGCAAAATGTCTGCTTTACTAGTTGAAGAATTTTGTCTTGCGATAATCTACACTTGTGTCTAGTGCACTGGAAATGTCACACGAACACACCTAAGCTAATGGTATTTGACCATTTGAGCAGCACTATTTTATTGGCCACGACTGTTATGAAATCCGCAGCTGTATCACAGTTCGTATCGATTGAACAAAAGCTAGATAAATGTTAATGATATGTTTGTGAATATGTTACAAGGCTCTTAATCATAATACTTCTCACGGGGACTCTGACCCGGAGGTGACTGTTATTGTATTTCGGCACTGGCTTTAGTGTAACATCGATAAATAATACCAATTTCGCAAATGGATTACAATTAACTATTAGCGTGTATTTGTTTTATATTAGTGTAGTCGCGTGTACATACACAAAAATGGTAGTTCTCATGTCTATGGTCGACTTGACATTTACAATGGCTATTAGTGTGGTTAAATTAATTTGTAAACTAAGCCGCGTGAAGATAACTTGATATTCTTAAACTAAAACCATATCCTATGAACCTTTATTGGAGCACACTTTATAAACGGTAGAGTCATAGACGGATCACGTAGGTAGACTAGGTACAGTATTATTGGACTAAGACCAAAAATGTCCTTTGTTTCCTCTTTTCGTTTTTCGTTTACCTATTTTAATTGCTTTATATTAGGGGCCGATGAGTACAGGGTATTTGCATGCCGGGCTGTAAGGCCAGAGAACCTGATAAATCCATCTCCCTGCCTCTTCTCGGAAATGAAGGAAGGAAACTTAAACAAAAATAGCGCGTCTCCGTTCCCTAAGGTATAGCTGTTTGTTACTGTATCAAATCTCCACATTCTTCATACTACAAAAGGTAATGTAATGGAAAATATGACTACGTGTACACCGTGCTGTACGTGTGTAACGAATATGTAAAATGAAACTATTTTAATTTTTCACATTTCTTTTATCAGAATTTCTTATAAATGTACAGTGTTAATTTTAATATTACGAAGTGTCATATGTATGATATGATTCGCCTCGTCACGTCGCTCGCTAACAAGACTCCATTGTGATGTATGTATGCAGTAAGCAGTGCGCGGTAGGCTCCAGTTCATTTCACTCGTAGGCGGACAACAGTGGCGAAATCTTACACCGTATTGATAAAGTCGTAATGCTTTCTTATTTATTTAAATAAGTTTCTTTAGTGCTACACACGAGCAGTAGCAAATAATGAAAATTCGTAATACTTACGTTGTCACCCCGTACCCGTCCAACTGCAGGACAAGGGCCTTCTCTACAATCGAGAGGACGATTGAGAGTGATTATATAGTCCATATAGTCAATATCTACTACTAAGTTAGTCGTATATTCGCAAGACATTTCAAAAGGTTAGTCTTGTAAGTCTTCCATGAAAATAAATATGTAAATTTGAATTATTTTCAATATTATTTTATTGGAAAAGTACGTATAATATGAAAATATTGCACATACCTGATGCAAAAATCACAAGGGAAATTATGGGTGATGAATATCAAAAAGAGTTCACGTACTAATTTCCACATAACAGCGACCTTCGCAGTATTTGCGTCATGAAACGATTATAATAGGAAAACCCATTACAATACGCACTCATCGTTGCGATATTGTTGTCAAATGTTTATGTTTTATGTAATATTGCAAGCCGTAGTTCGGTTTGCTTGTGAGTTATTTATTTTAATAACAATAATATTAATTTTCAACCTTGGGGAAAATATACTCTCTTTTTGCACAATCATTCCCAAAACCTGGTAACGCAACCACGATCTCCAAATATTATGTGTTTTTTTTTTTGGCACCGATAATTGTCAGGTGAATCTTTGACTTATTTGTTTGTCCTTTATATGTAAATCAATCTATAATAGGTGCTATAAGAATATATTCTGTATCAGCCCATATACGTCCCACTGCAGGGCACGGGCCTACTCTACAATCGAGAATACGATTGAGAGTGGTTAGGCCATATAGTCCACCACGCTGGCCTAGTGCGGGTTGGCGGACTTACATACCATAGAAATTCTTATGAATCCCTATGGTATGCAGGTTTCCTCACGATGTTTTCCTTCACCGTTTTAGTGCGTGGTGATTGACTATCAATACACACATGACTCCGAAAAGTCAGAGGTGTGCCCTGGGATTCGAACCCGCGACCACCGTGAACATGTTGGCAGTCGCGTCTAGTCCGTTTACCAATAGGCCACCACGCACTTTCACTATATAATATAAGAATATATTATATAGTGTATATTATCACAGTCATCAAAAACTTAACAGGTGTACATAAGTTCTCATGGTAGAGCCTTAGTAACAGTTATGTAACAGCATTTCCAAATAGCAGCGGATTCAAATTGTTACAATTACATATTGTGATCGAGCACAGAGGACACAGTTCTCATGCGTCCTACGCAACATTGTACATAATTATCATACGTTGCCACACGGCGCGGCGCTGGGATTTTCTGAGGTATCCGAGGTAGTCGAAGATACTTGAGGTTGGTGAGGTATTCGGGGTAAATTCAGCTCATAATCCCCCACTTCTGAGCATAAGACTACTTTATAACCGAGAGATAAAAAAGGCTAAGGCAATAGTTCGCCATGCTGGCCTAGTGCAGGTGTGCGAACTTCTTAAACCATAGAAAACTTGTTGAGTTTTCAATTATTTCCCACAATGTTTTCCTTCGTCATTTAAGCGTGTGGTTGTGACGTTGTGGGAATGTCACCTCTAATATTTGCGATCTATAGTTCAATACTCGGCATAAATCCTATTGTCTATGCCAATCAACGCCTCCGTTGCGCTGATTGGTTGATTCATTTCTAACATCTGTCAAATTTGACGTGCGAACTGTCATCGGCGCTTGCTTAAATACGCGTGTAACGGCGCTCGCGTCCTTTTTTCCTTAACCTTAAAGCCGCGTGCTACCACGCGTCTTTCTGAACCCGCTGGGGTGAGTGTTCAGTGTTCTATTAACTGCTAACCGCTTAACTGCTTGTTTGTCAGTGTATTCTGTCTGCCGGGCTTGTGAACTATCACGAGTCACTGGCACGATGGCCGATCTCTTGGATACTGATTCCAGGTTCTTCTTCTTCTTCATTCTTGGCGTTCTTGGCGTACTTGGCGTTCTTGGCGTCCCTTTCGCTTACTTCGCTGCCCGCTGTTGCTCCGCACCGCTTCCAGCCCGACTGCAACCGAGCCTGCGCCTGCCGCTGACCTGCGCACCGTAACCGGCCACGTGGCATCTGACTTCGCCGGCGAGCTGTCGCCGGGTTCCGCCACGTGCCGAAGACCCGGATCAGTGTCCAGTGAAGGCCAGTGACTCCTGTTGCATACCACCAGCAACAATGCCGGGTGTAAACAGTGATGCGAATCTATTAAAGCCCGAACCACGTAATTACCCTGAGTTCTCATTTAACTACCTACCCCTACCTGCGGGCGGCCTAACCCGCCGCATGGTAATAGACTATTTATAGGTACGATACTCTGAAAAGTCAAAGGTATGTCCTGGGGTTCGAACTCTCACGAGCGCTGCCTCGGTACCAGTTGGCCAACAAGCACTAAATCTACCCAGCATTGTCTCCCGTGACAGTTGTTCCACACGTTAAGTGCGTCAGTGCACAAGGCATTGTCACGCGCATTTCACACGCACTTACATATACTCCCACGACTGAGTTCAGTTTTAAGATTGTCCGACACTTCCTGCTCGGACCTGGATTGTTTGTTTAGCAAATGATGGGATAGATGCACAATTGTTACGTTCCACTTCCTATAGTTATTTGTATGCAACCGTTAAGGAGGTATTTGTATGCAACCGTTGACGTGCAGACTTCTCGCATAGGGTTAAAAACTATTCATTCATTTCCATCATATTTGAAGTTAGTAGTGGATTAATCTAGAGGCAAAACTTCAGATTGTCAATTCAAAAGAAGCCTAAAATACGAAATCATCGTTATTGTTGGAGATTTCTATATGAACGAAATTGTTTTCCTGAGACTGATTACTGAATGGAACTGCTGTCTTTTGGTACGCTGTAAAACAAATACAAATTTATTTATATTATAATATCAAAATATGATATTTGTGAAGTACTTAGCCAACCCGCACTAGGCCAGCGTGGTGAACTATATGGCCTAACCACTCTCAATCGTATTCTCGATTGTAGAGTAGGCCCGTGCCCTGCAGTGGGACGTATATGGGCTCATACAGTACAGTACAGAAGTACTTAATTACTAATTAGAGAATGAATATAATACCCGAACTAGTTACCTGTATTTTATCTCTATATCTGTTTTAATATTTTTCGTCAAAATTCAATAAACCAATAGCAAATTACGAACGATTTGAAGCCTCATTATGTCAAATTATTCGTGATTATATCACAAAGATTGGCGAGGCATTCGTCTGGCTTTTCGGAAATCCCGGTTTGTGGTAGTCTAGAGGTGGTTCGGAGATAATGCTAGAGGAACTTGTAAGATAAACAGTTGTTTTCTATATAAAAGAGAAATAATCTTATTTCTAGGAATGAATATATTCGTAATCAATAGAAGGACATTGGTTTTCAAACTATAACTTATTATTTTTAATGGAATGATTAAAAAAGTATTATTAAACAGTTGAGAGAAAGTTATTAACTAAGCTATTTTCCGGATTTTGACATTTTGATTTTGAAGTACATGAGCAGCTATTTTTCCCTTCACATAAGCCAGATTGCCAAAATTGCCTTTTTCCGAGAAGGGTAGGTAAAGGTGCTACCAGGACACCCATAAATTCCTGACTCCAGACTGATAGTGAATAGAAAGATCCCATATTACTCAGTAGTAGTCAGTATTTCATATTACTAAATAACTTTCAAATCTCTATGCATGATTGTAATCTGCTTTGTGAGCCGTGTGAAAATCAAAAAGCCCTTTAAAAATATGAATTATTTATACGAATTCGTACAGTCCATTTAATTAAAACACACGGCGCTTAATTATGATCATTAAAATTACTTGTGTAAAAGCGTAACAGGTACAAAATAATGTTTAGAAAGCGTAACGAGGATGAAAACTTAATACTCGCTTGTAGAGAACTGATTTATTTTTGATAAAATTCTTTGACAGCTTTTACGTTGGGATTATTTTATAGATTCAGATAAGTGGTAGAGATTTATGCACGTATATAAAACCTGGACCTTAGCCTTTCTTTCTTTCCTCCTTTCCTTGTTCTATAAAGTTTTAAATATAGCTAAGTAATTCTCTCTTTTAATGGATAATTATTATTAATTCGGTTTACCGGCAACGACTACTAACTATGAGATATAAACCGCTTGCCCGTTTATGATGTCTACGAGTACGTTATAAAAACTGAAAACCCTAAAGATTTTCAACTGTGTTGTAGTTCACGATACCTATGTATGTTTGAAAGTATTTTATTCATATTTCTGAGATAAAATTTGTTTATGCTATGCCGTCACACTTTACGCCAATACAAACTTGGCAGCGTTTACTACGTTACGTTTAAAAAGGAACAAACAATTTTTCAGATAATATTTTATAGTTTAGATTTGCACAGTTTTATCTTGAACTACATTGAGTCATTATTAGTCGAATATATAATAATAAAATAATAGTTTTTAGCCTTCGAAATAAATAGAATTGTAACTGTTCCAGAAAAAGAAACTATCGAAAATGACTGTAAACTTACTTATAAACTATTCACATCACAGGTATTTTCGAAGCTTTGGTCAATACTATAAATATACTATGATAAGTATTAACCAAAGCTTTGAAAATGCAGTTGATATTTTCCAATTAGGTCAAGGGTTTATGAAAAATAATATTTACATTTCGATGTTTCTTGTGTTTCCATCAATCACTTAAAGTGAAAAATACTCTCACTACATATAAAACGAGGCCGTATCAAAAATGCAAACTATTGTATTTCCCAGACATGATCTACATTGGGAATCGTGTCGTGTATAATATGAAATATGTACCAACTTTATTTATACGCTTGACTAGTGTTACGTTGCAAGAACTTTATTAAACCGAGATAACAAATCCAATATTTCAAAAGCGGCTCTGTTACACTGTTGTAACAATGCCACAGTTTTTGTGCGATGTCTATTACGTAAGTTTATGTATGATGCTTGTGTCATACGTCGAATGAATGCTGAAATGTGAAAATAAAAACTCGTTCAGGATGTGAGTGGCCGGCGCGGCGCGAGGCGACTGCGGAGTGCGGACAGCTTCTTGTTTCATTCAAGCATTAATGCGGCAGCTCCGGACTCCGGCGTAGTGTCGATGTACACGAATAAGTGCATCCGGCAATTTTTTAACAGTTGCCATTTGACAGATGTGCCTGCATTTCCCGGTGTCGCTAGAGCCATTGATAGAGACATGACATGCACGTAAAGTAAGTACTAAGTACTCATAAAACCCTAAGAAATAATTAATTTAATATATAAATTATGTACTATGCTTACGAGTTACAATGAAAAGCCGCAATTTTTTCGTAAACTTGTTAAACATCCTTAAATGTTTCATCGTGGATAAACATTACGTCAGAGGTAATGTCTCACAACAACATTGTTGTTAGTTAACATTGGCAATAGCAACCCCGCAATTAAAACTTGCTGTTAATATCCCTCAAATTATGCGCCACTAGTGTTAACCAAATTTCTCGTCGCCCGTCGCTACTGTAGTGCTGCCGTCAGCCGTGGCTCGTCAGCCGTCAGCATTCTCCGCTGATTCACCTCCACTTCAACCACTAAGTACTGACTTGATACAACGCTCTCACGTCGTTCAGCTAGGCTTCTTCAAAGCGCGCTTGCATTCAGTATCCACCTTATAAAACGTACTAGCGTGACTTATCTGTATCATTAATCAAATACGTTTACAGTTGTCTATAAAGCAAGCACATTAACAATGCCCCGTGAGATTTAAGCGCTCATTGACGACCGCAATCGTTTATTGTCAAGCGAGTTGCTTCTTAGCCGTTCTTGTTCCCATAAGAATTAGCAATTAACTCTGAAGAATATCTAACATGTGTGGACATCTCGAGCGGTTTTTATTCACGGAACGCTATACACCTCGGTTCACGACTGTACCGGAAAACAGAAGCAACTTTTCTTCAGACTCGCCGGCGAATAAATATTAATGTGACATTCTGGCGGCTGTCTAAGAACATTGCATTCATTATCGGTTTGTGTATGAGATGAGTAATCTTTATCGTGCTACGTAGATTTTTGGCTGAAGTCCATAAAAGCTAAATCGTTGATGTATTGTCGACTATCGTAATCGTGGTACAACGAAGGTAATTGAAACGGATGATAGTAGTGTATAAGTAAAATCAGTGATTAAAGTATGTGATAAGGTATTGAATAATTCAAGGAGTGGTCTTTAGAGTGCATTATGTTTCTTGCCGGGCTGCGCGGTGCGCACGCGTCCGTCCGGTCGGGCGGGTACGCGCGCACCTGTACTGTAATGCGCCGATCGACATTCACCAACAACCGCATTTAAACTGATGCCACTTTTTACTGTCAACACTTTATAATTATAAGTACAGGACACTCGGCTACTTAGCGAATTGTTTCCGATCATTGAACATGTCAAAAAATACATAAAAGTACGTAACGTACCATAGTTTTCGTCATTAATAAAACTTGGAATATTAACACTTCCTTAAATGAAAACATCTACCCAAGTACAGTAAAGTACCCAAAGTGATAAGGTTTAACTGACATTATATTTATAGCTTTGGTCAATGTCATACAATTCGTGGGAACACATTTGTTTGATACGTATTTAGACCATTCCAATATTTCATTGTAGTTTGCCAAAAATAACGTGTCTTTTAATACTTTTTATTCTATGACTATATACGTTCCTCATTGGAATAACACTGGGGCAATGTTTGATAATATTGTGATTGATGTGGTGGAAGGGATTGAGTATTATTTTTATCTACAAGAATGTTAAAGTATAGAAGGGTTATATTTTGCATTTTCATTTAATCTGCTCTTTCTCCTTGATATTTGTTTTCCTGGAATATAATATGAGTAGTTTAAACAATCAAATAGGTACATTGACTGAATTTACTTCAAGTGTTGAGCTAATTTGGTTGGAAGAATAATCATAAATAATATATTATATTCTATGTACAACATGATTGTCACCCTATGCGTTAAAAATGTAACCTTTGTAATTTTGTGCCAAATAAAAGTTTATTATTATTATTATTATTATGTAACATACATGTAAGTCACTAAATAACCCATTATTACGAAATGTGTTCAAGCAATTTTTCCCAAGCTCCTGCTGATTTTAATAAATTCAATACAAGTTAATGATTCGAGCACAAAACATTTTCGGGCGCCTAAATGCGTTACTAATAAATATTTACATTTCAGCTCAAAGCGCATAGATTAATTCGCTATACTAATAAACAGCTCCGCTTGTCTAGTGTGTTTATCGGTGTACATACAGTTGAAAATGTACAATTATGATTGTTCAGCTAATTATATGAAAGAACAATATGCCAATAGAAACGTTGTGCGTAATTGAATAGCTGTATTGTAATGTTGACGTTTTGTATACTTTCGTTGGCAACACTCCCACGTTTTCCTTTATCGGAAGCTTTCTCCGCGAGATAAGAACGAATTGACAATAATAGCGCATAATCGAAGAAAGTTTATGACGCCGGTTCACATCAAACATCTAGTCGACTAATATTTTGAAACGTTCCATAACGTTTTTAACAATACTATTTTCATTATTTTGCATTTGGGCGCTGCGGTCATGACCTTTAAACGGAAACATTTTGAACAAACTGTCTTCTTTATGTGTTGATATTTGTATTAATGACACAGATAAAAATGAAGTGACTATTGAAATAAAATGTATGCGCCAGAACCTCGCTGTAGTCAGTTTTGTTTTCATCGGGAATGGAGAAACAACCAATGTGAAGTAAGAGATTTTCTGTTGAATTTCGTTCAATATTTAATCTCAAGAATTCCACTCCTTCCATATGGTAGATTTATTTTGTTTAATATTAACATATTTGATGGAATTATATCAGCCGGCTAATTGAAATGTTAATGACTTGTATTTTTTAAATATATGCATACGAATAATTCAGTACAAATTGAGTACTAGTGAGCGTCGCTATACTGCGGACCACGGCTTAATGCACACTGTATGTAAATGTACAAACTAATTTCAATTTGGACACAATAAATTTGTGAGCCCGCATATTTTATCAACTTGCTTCACTCTAGCTACTTATCTGAAATATTTATGAGTCCGCCATAGTAATTAACAGGCGCACCGATGTAGTAGATTGGGCCACACGAAATTTATTTTGTAGCCCTATATATTTTACTATGAATGTAGAGTATGAAATTACTATTCATTAACATTCTACCATAAAGCGTACATAATACTGTTTATAGTATTGCTATAAATAAACAATTAAAAGGTGAATTCATAGAATGTAACGTGCTTTAAATATTGCGCCGTTAATAGGTTCACTGTAAAATAGACATTTAAGTTTATTATGAAAAGAAATATTAATGCCTTTCGTTGCCTATTCGAATTGGGTCAGTGTAAGCGAATGACCGGCGCCCTACTCACGCGCTTTTCCCATTCTGCCTCCCCATTACATCAGATAAAAATGTGACCTGCAATAAAAGTGGCGTGTTAAACATGCCAAACCTCACATAATTACGACCCCTGCCTTCTAAACCATAGCAAGCTACGAGCAATATTTAACTTGGCTTAAATGCTCCTGAAAACATTACTGTAGAATGTAGATCACTTAATCAGGGGTACGGAGCAGATGGCGATGTACGTTTTTAACTAAAGTATAAATAGTTGGCGGTTTCCTTTTTAAAGTTTCGGGTTAATGAATTCATTTTGTTGCGAGTGTTACGTAAATCGATTTGTACATTTTAATTTAGAATCATTTATCTTAGGGATGAATGTCGAAATTTATATGAGAGCTAAAAATTAGTCATTTTATTATAAAATACGTTGTTTTGTTCAAAAACTGTCACCGCAAGTTAATGAGAATGTATAACACTCCCAAAAATGACATCAATATTTGGCCTTGTACAACCAGAAATGAATACTCATGTATTATAGATTTTGTTTTATAACATAACTAGCGGCCCGGCCCAGCTTCGCCCGGGTACAAATAGATTTTTGTACAATAATATGTACGTATTATTATTATACATATAAACATTCCTATATAGGCACGCTGCCGCCGCCCCGGCCGGCCAGTACCGCCGCAAGCGCTACGTCCTGCAATTTTAAATCTGTAATATATTCGAAAATATTCATTTAAATCTTGTTCTGTAAAGGACCACATAGATCTATATTAAATCAACAATGTATTTAAGTTATTTAATTGGATAAGGATTAATGCTGTATTGGTTAAAATCGCTTCGAAAATTAGCCATTATTTGTAAATGAAAAAAAAATATGTTATTGTGGGATATCCATAAGAGATAGACATAATATACCATCGCGGAGTTTTCTGTAGACCTTTTCAATGTGTACAAATATGTAGTACATTATTTTGATAAATCTCGTAGGGTTCAGCCTGCGTTTGCAATGTAAGCGGAATTGATAATTAATAATTATCAATATTTTATTTACATTTAATTATTAATTAACGGTATCACATTAGAAACCTCAAAAATAACAATATTTCTCCACTATTTAATGGATGTGATTATACATGTAAACCTTTCTATTGAATCACTCTATCTATTAAAAAAACCGCATCAAAATCCGTTGCGTAGTTTTAAAGATTTAAGCAAACAAGGGGAAATAGGGACAGAAAAAGCGACTTTGTTTTATACTATGTAGTGATTAAGTGTACGGTGACTAAGCACTAGGCAGCCTCGAAACTGAGACGGAACGAAAGATGACAAAACCTAAACTACTTTGTAGGTAATAAATACATAGTAATAAGATTTTTTCCCATTTAAACAATACTAGGTGTGTCTTTTTTTCACTCCATTAAAGTGTTTCATTGAAGGTAATTGGAGAAAATTTAGTTTTTTAAAAGCTGAGATTGCAAGATTTTATGGATGGAGAGCGAAAGCTATTTACAAGAAGTATTTTAATGTTTGTTACGATAGTTAGATTCTATTTAAGTATTATTTACAGTACAATTATTATCTAATAATATCTTCCAATGACAAAACTAAGTTTAACAATAACAATGTGACTGAAATATTCGAGAGTAAGGCCATGTTGCCAGTTTAATTGAAACCATTCTTCATACAAAAAATTGTCGATAATTGTGTAGCAAAAATGATTCATTTTTAGGGATTATAATATAGAAATCTATATTAAATACGAGTAAATATACCGGGTATCTCAAGACTGCTACCGAAAACGAAGTCGGGTGGTAGTTTTAGTGGCTACAAACACAATGCAACTAAAATTTTCGCATAGAAACGTGACAATTATTTTTTATGATTTTTTAAATATCGTCATTTTTGGGTGGTAAATCCATAGTTTTTGCTAAAATAATAATTTAAACTCTCTTATATCTTAGAGTATTTATAAATTAAAGGGTATACATTATTATTTTAGGAAAAAAATTATTTACCACCAAAATATGGCAATAGGAAAAAAATTTCAAAAAAAAAATTGTCGCTTATTTTTGCAACTTTTTCTGTTGCATTGTGTCTGAAGTCGCTTAAACTACCACCCGGCTTCGTTTTCGGTAGCAGTCTTGATATACCCTGTATATTATGGACCTAAGTATTGTACAAAAAATAAATTATAGATGAATTATTTCTCAAAAATCTACCGATTTGCATAATGTTTGAATTTTAGTAATTTACTCAAATGGTTGTTTCCCCTACTAGTATTGACAGCTTTGTGCGTTCAGACATGCGACCCGCGACAGTCGTATCGGATTGCAATAAATTCGGTACGCGAGGCAGGGACGTCGCGACAACGTCTTCCGCTTTTGACGGGTTTCATCCACCAACAATATATCGACGTGTTTTTGTTTCGGTACGCGGAAAGCTGTGGCGGAAAGTAATAGAGTCCGTGGTTTTAGGATTATGATTGCGACGATTGCTTGAAACGTAATTGTATTTGGGGTAAAAATATGCGTAAAATATTATTTATTATTTTTGTATAATTTTATAATGATAAAGTGTAATAATATGAATATTTATACTTCAGATTTGAATATTCTTTGTTTCTTAAAAGTACTTTCATGTAATTGCATAAGATTACGATAAAAATCAATACGGGAAAGGCTTTACTTACTCACACAAAACGCTAATGACGCCATGTTCGGTCGATTTTCGAGTAATGACCTTTTAAACCAATTCTCGTAAAAGTTTGCAAACTATGTCAGTGTAAGCATAAATAACGCTTCGTCTAACCAGAGCGACTCTTCAAAGTTTGTTTAGCCTGGAGAAAAAAACTATCGTCAATTTGTGAGTGGGCCTAACGGCGCCACTGAGTCTGAGCACTTCATATTGCATTACGCGGCATTGCTCCGGCGCGTTTATTTTGTTAGTTCTATCCTAGGCGGCTTTTGACCGCGCCCCGAATACATTTGCCATTTATTCTCATCTCATGCATTATACATTCGTATAAAGGAATGCTGATACGAATTACGAATATCGTTTTACATCTAATTCACTGTGTTGCTACAATTTGTTCGATTGAATATTTGTGTTGTATGGATACATATTGTGTTAATAGACTATCGCAATGATTGAAGATTATAGATTCTGTATTTATTATTCTGTTATTAAAATGACGATGTCCAATTTGTCAAAATATCATTAATTTAATATTTAATATTTGCATACCATAATAAGGTGTATACGGTCAGGTGTTGGTCTTAAATTTGATAACACTTGATTTACTGCATGACGATTCAGTTAAAATAGAAAAAACGCACTATACATATATGAATCCAAATAGATACGGAAAGTTGAATAAAATTGAGAAATTATGAAATGTAGGTATTTTATTTAAATAAGTAGTAAGGGCTATATGGCCTAACCACTCTCAATCGTACTGTCGATTGTAGAGGAGGCCCGTGCCCTGCAGTGGGACGTATATGGGCTGATACAGTAAGGACGCGACTTTACATTATTCTTAAACTGACTTGACATAGCAAACGGACCATGATTGATAATTCAGTACACAACTATAGTACCTATAATAACATTAACTATCATAATGGTAATCCCTAAACATGTCCACTGAAAGAAATAACACTGGTCTAAAGAAGTTCTTACAAATGAAAATCACCGATATGAATGCGACACGACCAATTAAATGCAATTATCAAGGAACACGATTGTGTTTTGTGTCCATTGTACAAAAAATTGGGGTGATTTTGCCTCCGCGGTGTAGCGTGCCGTGTAATCGATGAAAAGAACTGCAATTACATGAATTGGTACATATTATGAATTAAATGCATTCTTAATAGACTTGACTGTCGTAAAGACGTTTTGAAGAGGTTTGTGGGTCCTTTAATATATTTAATATAATATGAATACAATGAAACGGAATAGAACGTGTTATTTATAAATAAAGAGCTTATTTGAAAATATAATTGTTCCAACGTTGCAATGGTTACGAAGATGACATAATCTTATTTATCAGTGAAATAACAACACTATTAAAATTAAAAACGTAAGTAAATTACAAGGAAAATAAACTCATTTGCAAAAAAACGGGCAACTAAGCAATGAACCATTCCAAATGTTACTATTGGTTTGTTTGATAATTATAGGTAGTTTTACTTTCACAATTTTGTAAATTAATAAGCAAATAATCGTTTTCGTTAGTATTATCATAAAATTTTGATAAAATTTATGGGTTTTAATGCTAAAGTTCACTAGTAGTGTATGCTCGCTAGTAGTGCATATGCTCGTGAAGTAAAAGTTAACAAAGATTTTTGTTTGTTTTTTCTTCAATAAAGTAAAAGCAGATAAATGTTTAGTATCGAGTGTGACCCCCTCTAGCTGAAATCACAGCTTGAATTCGTCTGGGTATGCTAGAGAGGATATCCCGGATACTTGCTTGTGGAATACGTTCCCACTCCGCGGTAATCACATTCTTCAGCTCTCTGATGGTCTGCGGAGCCGGTTGTACTGATCTCACGCGTCGTTTCAGAACGTCCCAGACATGCTCTATAGGATTGAGCCTGGTTCTGGAAGAAAACCATGTACCCAACCACGGGATGATCGTTTTCTTGTGAGTCGCGCATTGAGAAATCGCAAGTCTTCGTATGTGGACCTTAAGAACAACCTCGAAGAAGTAAGAAATGTGCATATTAGTCTATGGACAGTCTCCTGACTGGAGGCTTCTCGCGGCCAATATACGCAGTCATCGCCCGGCCCGCGGCCTTAAGTTACTCCGTGAGCACACAGTTGCCAGGCTTAGGTTTGCTCGAAATTGTGAGTCATGGACTCAAGAAGACTGGAATAGGGTATTGTTCTCCGATGAAGCCAGGATATCTCTGTTTGGTGAAGATCGACGTTGGCGAGTGCTACGAAGACGAGGAGAACGCTTTGCAGAGGCTTGTTTTGAAGAAATCACACCTTATGGTGGGGGCTCTGTTATGTTTTGGGCAGCAATAAATTCAATGGATCGTACAGAGTTAGTCTTCATTGAAAACGGCTCACTGACTGGACATCGATACATAACGGAAGTTCTAATTCCTCATGCACAACCCGCATTGGCCGCTTTAGGCAAAGACTCAATTTTTATGGACGACAACGCGCGCCCACCGGTCTGGCGATGTGGAAGCGTATATGCAAGAGGTCGGCATTCGTCGTTTGGATTGGCCAGCTCGAAGTCCCGACCTCAATCCTATAGAGCATGTATGGGACGTTCTGAAACGACGCGTGAGATCAGTACAACCGGCTCCGCAGACCATCAGAGAGCTGAAGAATGTGATTACCGCGGAGTGGGAACGTATTCCGCAAGCAAGTATCCGGGACATCCTCGCTAGCATACCCAGACGAATTCAAGCTGTGATTTCAGCTAGAGGGGGGTCACACTCGATACTAAACATTTATCTGCTTTTACTTTATTAAAGAAAAAACAAACAAAAATCTTTGTTAACTTTTACTTCACGAGCATATGCACTACTAGCGAGCATACACTACTAGTGAACTTTAGCATTAAAACCCATAAATTTTATCAAAATTGTATGATAATACTGACGAAAACGATTATTTGCTTATTAATTTACAAAATTGTGAAAGTAAAACTACCTATAATTATCAAACAAACCAATAGTAACATTAGAAATGGTTCATTGCTTAGGTGCCCGTTTTTTTTTTTGCAAATGAGTTTATATAAGTAGGAACTAAAATATTTTTATTCCGAATAAAATTAAAGACACAAATTGATTACAAACCGCTCGCAAATCTGCTGATCTGGACCACTGTCCAGAGTGGCATAAAATAACCAACTTATAATATAATTTATTTCCTTAATAGTCTAATTCTAACACTGTCCCATGAATTTGTGGTTAAGAGCCATCTAGCTACATTAGATACCATTTTAATAAATACTTCAGTTTTAGTGTGTTTACTGCTGTGTTTTGGTAGAGACGGAGTGCTGTTATTGTTGTGATTTCCGCTCGACTTCCGCAAAACACAATATTCGGATATTAAAATTATCACAGTAGCGAGGGAAATAACTAACTCGATGTTAGCATACCTCTAGGTATATTACTACATACCCAATATACATTACCTTGTTATTCTGTGTAAGTATTTGAATAATGGCACAAAGGAATATCGTACGAAAAATAAATATAAAAGCAGAAACTGCTAAATAATTATTTTGACTCACTTGAATCTACATTTAGTTGTTTTATTTAATTGTATCGACTGTGTGGTGTATAAACTACTTTTAATAGTTAAATTGGGGATAACGGTGTGGGTTATATATTAAGTAATCTTTTATAATTTATATTGGTAAATAGTTAATATGTAGTGTGAAAGTGTTTGTTGTCCTTAATAAATAATATATATTATATTTTCTATATTGTTCACATTGAATCCTTGCGATAGTATTCAATCTCATTAGGTGAGCGATACGCTCGCTTTTCAGACCTATAGATAATAAACAGATATGGAACCTAAGACGTCTCATTGTGAGACCATTTTTATACCATACTTGTATTAGGAATGAACAATGTGTTGCTTATAAAGTAAAATACTTTTATATAGTCGTATATCGTCGTATTCGTATGTCGTCGCGCCGCCATGTATTACTCTACTAAGGAGAATATGGATCAAAGATTTTTAACTGCACGTGAACTCTTAAAAGTCGACAGATTATTTAAACCGCTTCATATGGTATATAGCGAACTATTAGATGAATGGCAAAATAGATGGGAGGTATCTTTGAAGGGACGGCATTTATACCAATATTTTCCTTGCGTGCGTGATCGTTTGACGAAGACATGGCTAGATGTCGATTATTGCGTATCACAGTTCCTCACGGGCCATGGTAACTTTAAGTCTAAACTATACTCTTTTAAGCTTGTGGAATCGCCTGCGTGCCCATGTTCAACAGCAAATTGCGAATATGAACAATCCGCGCATCATATACTTTGGGAGTGTAGTCTTTGGCAGAATAAGCGTAAAACCATGCTGGATAGTATGCAAATATCATCTGGAGTTGTATACTACACGGACCTTGTAGAGACTAGGACGAATTTCCGTGCTTTCCGGCGTTTTTGCCATACCTATTACTGGAATCAAGTGTAACAGCTCACATATTAGGTCCCATTTAAATGTAATAAGGATTTGATCCGTGGTGCTTTACAGCTGGCTTCTCCGGCTGTAAAAGTCTTTTTGCGAGGTTATTTACCTCTTTATTTCATTGCTTTGTCACCCGCTTTGCACGGAGGGAAGTGGACAATAATTTATTTCCAACTCCTCCTATTAATTTAACTTTCTGATTGATTTCGTTGCGGGTTAAAGACAAGTTAGACATTCCCGGAGACTCGCCGAGCTTCAATGCTCGGTGTCATTACATTGCGTGCCACTGTTGATCCTGGCTTACAGGAGTTGCAGTGGTGGGTGTGAGGGCGGGACAGTCTCCTTATATAGTCGTATCGTTGCATTTGTGTTTCACCCTATGTTATGCGAGGGGACTTGAGTTTTAAATCGTCTACGCTACCCTAATGCGGATTGCTAGTCGGGTGGATTTCATTAGACTAGCGCAGTTTAGTGTCAGCAAACGCGACGTAATTAGTTGATCCTTATGTACGATTGACTTTATGTGATATCAAATGCGTTCTCTACCTACTTCAAAACTTAAAATTCAGCATGTATATTCTATAGTTTCTACCGACCTCAACAGGTGTGATTTATGAAATGTTTATAATAATTTCGCGCTACATAATAGAGTGTACCTATTTAAACAATCCGTTTGTGTGGCACACATGTGAAATCAGTGCAGACGGGTCCGAGCGCCAGGTGAACACTTTCCTCCTTGTAAATTAGCGGTGCTACTGCACATGTCTTAGAAAAAACGCATTAACACCCGGCTAATGTACCACATTGATCCTTGCATGCGCGGCCATTCAATGAAACTCATTCAATCATTTTGCCCCAGTAAACTCTTATGTGCGAATTAACTTATTTTATTTATAAATTGTATTGTATACGGAATATTTTAACATACTATACACGTAGTAAGGGCAGTTGGTGGTCTTAAAATAATAGCGAACATTGAGAGATAATGTTATTAAAAAAGACTAGGCGACATATCAAAAACTTTGCGGAAAAGCTGAATCTGGTTCAGATCGGGATAGCGACAGACAGAAGGAGAGAAACCAAGGCAGTGTTATCACTCTAGGCATCCTCTTAAAAAGAACAACGAGTTAGAGAGACGAAACGATAATCATAGGCTGTCTTTTAAATCAGTTCGTTCAAAAACAATCAAAAGACAATTCGTAATTTATATGCATTTCGCAACATCTGCGGACAATGCGGTGACGGGTAATTTACTAGCTCAGGGACGAATGCTCGCAATTTCAATTTCCGGAGCGGGAAAAACATTTATCTTAGACATTATTGTGTTGGACGAAAGGAGTTGTACACTTAATTAAATGGCACAGTAAATCCTCCTAAGCCATAAAGAATACGCTATAAATATACGCAATTGTTGGTTGAAGTACCTATTTACTCGTTTGGGACTGATTTAGACGATATAAAATTTAACATAAGATAGCTCTACATTATTTACACGTGGAATCATTGTTTCATTATTCTATATACTTCACGCGCCATAGAATTGGATATCAGCAGCTGAACTAGCGAAAATACCCGAAGATTATGCACATATTATTATGATTATTCATTTTCAAGGCTCCCGCGTGGAAATGTAGGTACCTCCTGTGCTGGATCACAAGATGGTCCTTGATTAATTTATACCAGCTCGATAAATTGGTTATAATATACTTGATGGTATTTGCAGTGAAAATCAAATAGAGTATCTACTGTTGATGGAATCGCTGATCGACATAATTATATAATTGTGTCAAAACCAGCTAGACATACAATGACCTACCTTTACCACTATTATGTATGATTAAAAAAATTCTTTAGTGCCTGCCCACCCCTATGGGATGCAGGCGTGACTCTTATGTATGTATGTAAATATTCTACCACTATATGAATTCTAGCAATGTCACTCTCAAAACGCAACAGCAAAGCTGATACTTCGCGTGGGTTTCCTATAGGTTAGTAATACACTGTATTAAATACAAAACAGATTTTATATAACAAAAATGTAATCCACGGAACTGGCTGGTGTTTAGGCGCACGTGTGTGGAATAATTGAATGGTTACTGTACAAAGACACCTTGCCAACAGATGGTATCGGAATGGGTCGAAATGTGATGGATCGCGGCACGTTACTTAACATCTAATAATAGGCTGATCGGAATTTTTGAATATCATAATCATTATCTTGGGATTTTAAAGTTAATGTATTCATTTCTTTTAGTAAGCATTGTATTTAATATAAACATAGAACATTTATTTTTTACATTTGAAACATTTTTTCAAACTTAAAAATATATTGGAAGATTTAGATATTTTCCATAAATGAACGTTTTATAATAGAGCTTGCACAGTATTTGTATTTTTTTAATTCACTGTTTCTTTTTTTACACCAATTAGACAAATTTTTAATGACCATTTTAAATGTATTATGAATTTTATACATAATATAATACTCTTATCCCACTTATAAAAAAAGTTAAAAAAGAATTGTCTGAATCCTTGATCATTTTCTGCAACTGATAAAAGATACTATTATACAAATTGTTGTATATAAAAGTTGTTAGAGGTGCCCAGATCTCAACTAAACAGATAAAACTAAGTAGGTAGCTAAGTGAATAACTTGTATCATGTTACTTCATCTGTTATCCTCTTTAGGGCGCCTTCACATACAAAGCGATGCAGTGACCTTTATTTTAAAGAGCTTCAAGGTTGTATCGAATAAGAAAACGTATAACTTAGAAATAAAATCCATAGGGTTATTTTTTATCTTCAATTAATAATAATAAGAAAGGTTTGGAACTGCTACTTTATGAGAGAACAAAATGAATTATTGAGAAAACAGGAAGTAGATTATAAGAGTTAATTACGGAAAATCTTAAATTTTAGGAAAGTAGATCCAATAGGTAGTAAATATTAAATGCTCATTAATACTTTTTTTACTTTCTTTACTCCATGCTGTCTATACTTCAAACTGAAAGGTACCATCACTTCTGCCACTCAAGTGTAAGTTGTATCTTTGTAAATCTCCCAACTCTCATTATCATGTTCCACTCGCTAACGTAAAAAAACGTTCATGTATATAAAAAAATAGGAAAATAAATATATTTTGTAGCAAGCTATGTGACAAGAACTTTAACACAAAGATAACTGTAACAGATAAGGTGGTTTCGCTAGGCGCTAGCCTGTGTGGGACAATGGCATTAGCCGAGGAACATAAAGCGCGCTCGATGTATGGCGCTAACACTAATCTCGTTTTACATGTTTGGGACAAACTGGGTAATAAGATTACACGCCGCTTATTATTATACTGTCATCCGACGCGCTAATTCGTGTAATTCACAGAAATGCAGTGTTTTTAATAGATTGTAGTGTAGCATTTATAATAAAATTTGTAGTTTTGTGATTATTAGTAACGTGTTATTTTTTATTGTAAACTTAAGCATAATAAGTAAAATATATTACTTTCGTGGGCATCGACATGAGTACATTTCTATTGTGCAGTTTACAAATTGGACCATTAATAATTATTGCATTGCTCAACAATGTGTACGCAATAAAAAAACCCAAACGGCACTCCATACGAGAGGCCTTTTTGTAGATTCCTTTGTAAATACTCTAATAAATGGGAGCAAACAAACTATCGTCTGATAACACAATGGGGCCGGAAGCAGGCTGCCGGAAGAAGGCATTCGGCGCGTGGCCTGCGGAGCCGCGACACAACGAGCTTCGAAGCGACGACAGACGAGAACCATTCGAGCCAGCCCACTGCACGTCATCGAATTACGCACTACTATTTATACCACGGAAGCCCGGTATAGATTTTGACTGGCAAATAAACTGTAAGTTAATCGAAGACGAAACAATCGCTAAAAGGATTAATAACAAAATATATTTTAAGAGTAAGCATGGTATGTGGCCTAACCACTTTCAATCGAGATGTAGAGAAGCACGTATATGGGCCGATAAAGATACAGATTTCAAGCATAGTTTATTGACTCTAAAATAACAATACGCATAACTCCCAAGACTTCATTAGGGTGAGAATTTATATGGCATCGATTTAAACCAAGAATAGTAGCGCCATTATCAAGTAGATAAAAATGACCGCTAGCTGAACTAAGGAAACCGCTAAATGTTCCGCAGTTGTTAGTGATGCTTCCTGTTATTTTCCTCCGTATATTGAGCGAACTTATTACAGCCGCTCTTCGCAGGAACAATCCGGATTAACAGCTGAACGGCAAACAGACGGGTTTGACACAGCGAAATGAAAGAGTCCACGTGTTCTTGATCTCGCGTACATCTATTTTTAAAGCAAATGTAACATCTGTATGTAGTTTCCGTTTGCGCTGAAAACAATCAAAGAAATTGAACTCGGGGGAGCGGTTTTTTTAAGGTTTTCACTCAACTAATGCGACGCGCTCGATTTTTATGGTTTCATAATTTATAAAAACGTTCCGTATTTGCTCATTTGACGTTTTTTTCGTAGCCCTCGCGCAATCAACTGTCTTGAGATGATTTTTGTAATCCAGGTGATGAATGAACGGAAGCTCGGTGTCTCCCCAGCCGGCAGCTAAAAATAAACTCACCGCTTCGTGTTTTTGTTATAAATAACTATTTAAATATACTCCAAGTGTTGATGTGCAAATATTTGAATATGTTTACGTTAGAATGAACATTAGGAACAAACAAACATATACAGTGTGGACAGAAATAACATTTTTCCAACATCACGTATGAACATTTACTAATCGCCCCTTTAAATCATTCTAAATTAACGTTTTCTTTCATTTCGCTTGGTTCCACAAAACCCGGAAAATCATTTAATATTAAGATTACAACACCCTCATATTTTTGGTGGATTAGGAGACAGAGTCTCTTTTAAAACTGCATCAATTAAAGTGGAATATATTTTAGTTTGAATATTTATGGCTTGGGTCGCTCTAAAACATAAACCTGCGGAATATTAGGGAAAATCTGTGATATTTTGCTAAATCAGTTTCAATTCTGGACTTAACTTGTCCTGTTTACAATTTCATCATGCCACTAAACTGGAAAAATATGAGTTAAAGGCAGATAGCGTAATTGTGAGCCCATTCTTCCCCACATTATCAAAGCAAGCAATTTGTCCAAGTTATTACCACATGGCTTCATCAGTAATGGGGAATATGCATGATGTTTTTTTATTTTTTTATACGATTCTACTAGTCATTACATTACCAAACATACAAATATCACGTCCAAAATATAAACTATTATGCAAAAAAAATAATGTTAAAATTGCTATCAATTTTGGGCGACATAAACGCGGCCATTTTGGCGCGCTTGTTCGTGACGTCACGATTACACAAGTTCGATGTCAACAGAAGTGTTTGGTTCAATATATTACCAGAAAATAAAGAAAGTGAGTGAATATCGACTTAATTACCATGGAAAAGCACAAAAAAAACATATTACAAATATTGTGTCGTTCCTATGTGCCCAAAAAAACATAAACACTTCACCTGACAAAGTATATTTCCTTATGCCGAAAGGTGAAAATCTAAGATTAAAGTGGTGCAAGGCTATGAGAAGAGACAATGTGTCGAGTTTGAGCTGTTTATATTGTTGTGAAGACCATTTCGATGTAACTTAGGATATTAAAATACATATACAAATCATTCTTACGTTTACCTACCTACTTGTTTTGTTTACAAACCTCTACAAAAACATAACCTAGTTTAAGAAAGTCGTAAAGATATTATTAAGAATTATTATATCCTTAGGTATGTTTATGTATTTGATGAATAAAAACATATATTTTTTTTTGATTGCATTGAACAGCTAGACGAGCAAGCCGTTCGCCTAATGGTAAGCTGCTCATAAACAGTAGTAAAACCAAACAACACCTTGAATTACAAAGCATATTGAGACATAACATGTTAAGTCTCAATATGTCCAGTAGTTACTCTGGCTACAATGTCTTTCAATCCAAAACACAACAGTGCATTTACACTGCTGTTTGACGGGAGAAATAGACATTGCGGTGGTACCTACCCAGATGGTATTTCACATATGAGAGACCTACCACCAGTAAAGAAGAATTAAGAAGTATTAGAGTAAGAGGCAAGTTCGAGACTAGTTTATTAATCTTTCTATTATTTCACATTGAAGAGGATACAGAAAATTATATTAAATATAAAATAATGGCATTAATTCTCTTCACAATTAATTAATACTGTGAACATATAAAACTATTCACTTAATATAAAAAAAACAGAGACACAATACAAAAACAATTATTACTTAGAAAAGAAACCATACGAATAGCTAGTTGACAGCAGATCTCTCGTGTAAATCTGACGTCACGTTTTCATCCACCAATAGTGTTGCGTTTCGGAAATTTGCGCGGAAAGCCACTTTTGATGATTACATTTCACTATTAAAATAAAATAAAAAATAAAAAAATCTTGTATAGTGTGTTTTCAGTAGCAATAAAGATTACAAAAAAATATATTTTGTCCATATTTCAGTCACGTGCATATTCCCCAGCGCAGTGAGTGCACAAATGTCCACCGCTGAACGATCACCTGCGTAATAAAATCAATCAGTTCGTCATCTGCGTAAAGACAGCGCGGTTAACTAATTGTTAAAACCAGATCACCTGCGGTTCACACATCAGTTATCCTTTTCAACAGGGAGATACTAAACATATTTACTGGTGGTAGGTCTCTCATATGTGAGAGGCCATCTGGGTAGGTAACATCGCAATGTCTATTTCTCCCGTGAAACAACATTGCTAAAATGCACTGTTGTGTTTCGGATTGAAGGGCATTGTAGCCAGAGCAACTACTGGACATATTGAGACTTAACATCTTATGTCTCAGTATGGCGAGCGCAGTGGAATGTTGCTACTGTTTATGAGCGGTCGTATCGCTTACCATCAGGCGAACGGCTTGCTCGTCCCGCCATTCAATGCAATAAAAAAAAAACATAACACATCTAGCCTTTTTTTTCTAAGGAAAGGTAGACAGGGCCCAACCAGGACACCCACATTTGGTTTTGTGTGTTCCATCCTACAATGTGATAGAAGACGAACCTATCGTCATATCGGTCACAAATTTTCGACTCCGGGCTAATGATGAATAGAAAAGCGACTATTAGAATGGAAAGGCGCTGAGGTCTTGGATTTCGTACCCGAGACCAAGCATTTAGTAATAGGTTAATATAATCACTATGGACACTATTACAATATTTAAAATAGGCAATAAACCTATTATTAGACTCATTTGAGATAAAGTATTGCTTCTTTTGAATGGAGAATAAAAAAGATTTATATATATTTAACATAACACGAACGTTTATCAAAAATAATTCCACAAGATTTTTGTATACACCATGGCTATAAAAATGGAATGAAGTCATCGGAGTTGCGTTATAGCGTAATGCTAGCTCAAGTTGTACGTGCGTACTGCTCGGTGTATAGAACGGAAATGACCTATTAGATAGCAGCTGTTTAGCGCACGCGCAGCTGCCGGCCGAATTTCGCCGAGAGATCGCGAAACACGCGCCTTCCGTTTCCGCCCAATTGTAGTCACCGGTTTTTTTACCCGAGGGCACTTAATGGTGGTGAGTCCAAGCCGGTTAGGGGTGGATAAATTCCGACTTAATTTATTGTTTTTGTTAATAGCATACGTACGTAGTTACTTCAATTAATCCTTTTAATATGTTTTACAGAAAAGCCAACGAAACGGAAGTTTTTTAACAATGTGTTGTATGTGCCGCTGACCATATTACGAGTACATTGGTATCATTGCAACATGGTTGGATTCCTTTTTTAGCAAAACCAATATTTGTTATTAGGTCATAGAGTTAAAATCACAGTAGGTGAACACAAAAACTGTTTTTTGTTAATCCCGTGGGAAACAACAAAGTGTAAAATGTGTGTTGGCGAGTGGCGCGACGCGTGTATTTACATAACTAACTAGAGAGCACGCGAGCAAACAAACTATTCCTTTCACGTTTGTAACTTGCTGTAATTAAGGAAATTGTATAAAATTAGGACCGGTTTACATTGTGGTGTCAAGTGTCGGCGACACTGACAGCGCAGTGCCACCACAGATTAAATAATTTTATTGTGGTGCGCGACTTGTTGACTATTGTGTGGCGTGGTCTAGTTGCTTGGCACCGTGACTATGTGCACTCACTGTGCATATTACGGTATATTGTAATAATATGCCTGTGAAACGAGAGGCCGCGGGTTCGATCCCCGCACCGAGAGAAATGTTTGTGCGGCCCCAAATATTTCTTCCGGGTCTGGGTGTTTGTGAGACCGGAAAAGTCTCTCGTAGTTCCTGATACCCACGACACAAGACTCGATCTTAGTGTGGGGTCAGGACTATGTATGTGACTGTTGGGTGTATTTATTTTATTTTTTTACTACCTGTGTCGTTTGCAAACTATTTTGTATAGAATATGCCGCGATTTAGGTTTTCAGGAGACAAAATTCCATTAATGCCTTCACATAAAGCCAATACTAATTGGCGACTCAAGACAGGTGCTCATGAAAAATCTAATGCAGTCTTCAGATCAATTAGGCAGCACTAGGACAATAATATTTGACCTAAAACTAATTTATAAATAATATTTCAAAATGCATTATAATTTTATGATAAAGACGTTCAGCATTGTGCCGACCCAAGTTGATTGCGTGACAAAGCACTGCCAAGAATTTAAATTTCCAGAGTTGGCTTATGCCGTCTCTTCGGCATAATCCGACGTAAGGTGCGAAGTTATGAATAGTTTAAAGAGTAAAGGCAACTCAAGCTATTGCAGTCTAGACTAAAAAATATAAATACAAAATTCAAGGAATTTAGACAATAATACGTTTGTGTAATACTAGATTATGATCTAGGTAGCCATTATTTTGCATAGTCTGCGGTCGCCGCATCATTCCGGTAATAACGCGACAAAATGAGAGCATTATTGTGCTTTTGACAATGGCCATCGAAGCGTTAAATCATAATATTCCAGCGCGACAAAAATGCCATAACACTTACAGTTACTATTTGCTTTGTGAATATAGCTGTAATTAAAATGTATATAAATTTAAGTAACTATATTTGATTTAAGTGTGTTTAAATCAGTACAAAATATGTGATTTTTTATATTCCTTAATGTTTTAGCTAGCTATATTTTTATATAATGTAACAAAACATTAACTTTACTTGTTATTTCGAATTATAATTTGAGATTTTTCTTTTATATTTATAACAGCACAAAAAAAACCGAGTAAGTAGATACTTTGCTGACAGTTGAAAATTCATTGAAAGTTCTAAGCATTGTTTTCCGGTCATTTGACAGTATCAAGCCGAAATAGTCAAGACTGGATTTTTTGGACCTCCGTAAAAGGCATAAAATAATATCATGTGGACATCCAACATTAGCTCATTAACACGTCCAAACATGGGCTGGTATTGCATTATGCTTAAAATATTTATTATCGAAAAAGGCGCCGTTAATTGACAGTCAAATACGAAGCAAGCCAAAAGTTGTTAGATCTATACGTACGTACGTAGATATATACATATAAGTATGCAATCTCATAAAAATATTCTAACATACTATCTATTATAAGTAGGGTATCGATCTCAGGATCATTTTTCGGGATTAAAATCCCGGGATTTCATGTGTCAAATCCCGGCATTTTCACGATTGAAATAAGTCAAAGAACAATGGCAATAACTCAATCATTATGCACAGTTTAAGATATATTTTTTATTTATTTTTGTTTTACTACAGAAAAAATATACGTAGTTCCATAGGGAGCAAATAAAATGCTATAAAGTACTATAATTGAATTATAATTTATGAATAAACGGCATCAGCATAGCATATCTTTTGAGTTGTTAAGGCTTAGCCACACTGAACTGGTACTAAGCGCCGCGTCCTCTACCATACTTTTACATGTGGTGGTTTATTGTAATATCCCAAACTTTACAAGGTAAAGAAGAATGATTTTTTTTATTGCAATGAATGGCGAGACGATCAAGCCGTTCGCCTGATGGTAAGTGATACTACCGCTCATAAACAGTAGCAACATTCCACTGCGCTCGCCATCCTGAGACATAAGATGTTAAGTTTCAATATGTCCAGTAGTTACTCTGGCTACAATGTCCTTCAATCCGAATCACAACAGTGCATTTATGCAGTGTTGTTTCACGGGAGAAATAGACATTGCGGTGGTACCTACCCAGATGGCCTATCACATATGAGAGACCTTCCACCAGTAAGTAGCATAACTTACAACAAGTGAAATGTTAAGTTTCAGTTCTTTTGATTAGCACCGGTAGCCCACAGTAATTTAGAACTCGATTATAGTTCGAGGGTTTTGCGACAAAAATATGACGTATCCATAGCGTTCCAAAAGCTGCCCATGCTGACGTGAAATTAAAATAAACCGTCAGCTGACGCGAGTTTCTAATATTAAAAATTCTAGTTAAAGTGAAAGTTGGGTTAATCCACGAAAGAGATGAGGTCTAAAGCTGCGTTGCACGTGCGGCCGCACCTGCCTACCCTCGGGACCGCGAACAACCCGTAAACACACCCTTTATGCGTAATATATCGGCAGTTATTACATTGGAGAGAAAATAATTTATGGCTAGTTAATTGATATCAAAAACGTAAAGGTCAGTTGTTACTTTATAGAATTATCAGTTTATTTATTTTGCTCCTCTCTTTATTAATTAACGTACATGCGTACAACTTTACGCTTGTATTCCATAGTTCAGGTAGGTACAGATTAAAAATTTACACTTTGTTAGATCCCGATTTATACAGATCTTTAATTAATGAATGTGACTTAAATTATTGTTTGCATGTATTTTTTAGATTTATTGCACAGCCCTTCTTAAAAATTCAATCTGAAATAAAAGAATAGAATAATTTCCTACGCTCTTAATTTATCACCGGGACAATTCTACAAGTTTCAAAAGAGGTGCCTGGTTCCGACTTTAAAAAATCCGTAATTGTTTTGACAATTGACATCGGAAGTTCCCACGTTAATACAAAGTTTAGTAAATGACAAAAGTGTCCCCCGTTGAATTGAGGTGTTAGGAAAGGAAATCAATGCAAAAAAATCACAATGACTTTTACAACGACCAAATATCTTTGTTTAGATACGTAGTTATTGTGATTGTTTACTATTACAACAGTTTTTTTTCAGATCACCACGATGTTAGTACAATGTGCCCGATGTAAAACTCTCGTTGCGTCAGTTGGCAAAATTATGACGGCCACCTAAAACAATATCTTATATATAAAAATGAATCGCAAAATGTGTTGGTAACCGCATAATTCAACAACGCCTGGACCAATTTGGCTGATTTTGGTCTTGAAATATTCGTGGAAGTCCTGGGAAGGTTTTAGGGGTGAGAAAAATAGGAAAATTTCTGAGGAAGATACTAAAAACCTTTTTTTGGGTATCGTTTAAGCGTGATGAGTCAGCCAATATAGGATGATCTTGTTTATTTGACGGGAGACGTAAAAGACGGTCCAGCTTCAACTACCATCCAACGTAAAATGATCTATCTTTCCATTGTCTTTCATTGACGGCTGACGAAATAGAACAAAATTCAAAAAATGTGTACATCGTGTATATCGTGTATATAATATTATCTAGATACGGCGTCTTGCGCATAATTTTGTGAAATGTAAATTGAAATCATGTCCATATCTACCAAAATCGCCCATTGTTTTCGAGATTATTGCAACAGTTTTAAACAAGGTATACTCTATCGAAGCGTTTTGCCGGAGTACACCAAAATATATCTAATTATAATTTTTCGTTTTCATAAACGACATTGTTTTTGAATTGATACTTTTAGATGCGCTGGGACATATTTAAATTTCGCATTAATATTGTTTTTAGACTCAAGAATAAAAAGAATATTGGTACGTTGATGCCGTATCTAGACATTATAACGAAACGATATGCAGTTTTATATTTTTAAATATTTGTTCTATACTTACGTCACCTGGTAAGGCAGTATGAAGGTTTTATTAATTTGTATATGGTAACGTACTAGACGCGACTGCCAACAAGTTAACGATGGTCACGGGTTCACATCCCAGGCACACCTCTGACTTTTCGGATTAAATTCTACGTGAAATAAAATCCGCCAACCCGCACTAAGCCAGCAGGGTGGACTATAATATCTTCTTCTATAATATAAAAATGAATCGCAAAATGTGTTGGTAAGCGCATAACTCAACAACGCCTGGACCAATTTTGGCCAATTCTTTTTTTAAATTGTTATTATTACTTTATTACTAACAAAAAGTAATGGCGTGCAATATTATTAGGAAAAAACAGCATTTTGGTGCTGAAATAAGGGACGGAATATGGATGGACAATAAAAAACGCTAAAGTTTTTAATGTCAAAATTTCATAAGGCAATCTTTATATGTACATGTATATGGAGAGACGGGATATAATAGAGTGGAAGGTACGGGAGAGGACTGGGATAGCTGACAGATTTGATAGGACGAAATGTAAATGCACGTTATAAGACGGGATGGATAATAAAAGAAAAAGGACGGGACGGATCGGGAAGAGATTGAACAGACGGATGAGACGGGATTGAGCCAGACAGTAGGATAGCTATGTCAAGTTTAGGTATACAAGAGATTAATACGAAAAATAACATGTATTTGGTGTGGAGTGGAATCAAAAAATATATGCACCCAGGCGAAGCTGGGTCGGGCCGCTAGTCTATAATATAAAAATGAATCGCAAAATGTGTTGGTAACCGCATAATTCAACTACGCCTGGACCATTTGGCTGATTTTGGTCTTGAAATATTTGTGGAAGTCCTGGGAAGGTTTTAGGGTGAGAAAAATAGGAAAATTTCTGAGGAAGATACTAAAAACCTTTTTTTTGGGTATCGTTCAAGCGTGATGCGTCCAGCCAGTATAGGATGATCTTTGTTTATTTGACGGGAGACGTAAAAGACGGTCCAGCTTCAACTACCACCCAACGTAAAATGATCTATCTTTCCATTGTCTTTCATTGACGGCTGACGAAATAGAACAAAATTCAAAAAATGTGTACATCGTGTATATCGTGTATATAATATTATCTAGATACGGCGTCTTGCGCATAATTTTGTTAAATGTAAATTTAAAACGATGTCCACATCTACCAAAATCGCCCATTGTTTTTTGAGATTATTGCACACAGTTTTAAACAAAGTATACTCTATCGAAGCGTTTTTGCCGGAGTACACCAAAATATATCTAATTATATATTTTTCGTTTTCATAACGACACTGTTTTTTGAATTTATACTTTTAGATGCGCTGGGGGACATATTTAAATTTCGCATTAGTATTGTTTTCAGACTCAAGAATAAAAAAAATATTGGTACGTTGATGCCGTATCTAGACATTATAATGAAACGATATGCAGTTTTATATTTTTAAATATTTGTTCTATACTTACGTCACCTGGTAAGGCAGTATGAAGGTTTTATTAATTTGTATATGGTAACGTAATAGACGCGACTGCCAACAAGTTAACGATGGTCACGGGTTCAAATCCCAGGGCACACCTCTGACTCTTCGGATTAATTTCTACGTGAAATAAAATCCGCCAACTCGCACTAAGCAAGCAGGGTGGACTATAATATCTTCTTCTATAATATAAAAATGAATCACAAAAAGTGTTGGTAAGCGCATAACTCAACAACGCCTGGACCAATTTGGCCAATTCTTTTTTTTAAATGGTTATTATTACTTTATTACTAACAAAAAGTAATGGCGGTGCAATATATTAGGAAAAACAGCATTTTGGTGCTGAAATAAGGGACGTAATATTGGATGGACAATAAAAAACGCTAAAGTTTTTAATGTCAAAATTTCATAGGCAATCTTTATATGTACATGTATATGGAGAGACGGGATATAATAGAGTGGAAGGTACGGAGAGGGCTGGGATAGGCTGACAGATTTGATAGGACGACATGTAAATGCACGTTATAAGACGGGATGGATAATAAAGAGAAAAGACGGGACGGATCGGGAAGAGATTGAACAGACGGATGAGACGGGATTGAGCCGGACAGTAGGACAGCTACGTCAAGTTTAGGTATACAAGAGTTTATAGGAAAAATAACATGTATTTGGTGTGGAGTGGAATCAAAAAATATATGCACCAGGCGAAGCTGGGCCGGGCCGCTAGTACTAAATAAATATACATATATAAACCCTTAACCCGAAAGGCTACTTACGCTCGTGAATCACTATGATGGGTTTTAGATTATTGCCTACGTTGGTCGCTGTCTTGATAACTACGAATATTCCGTATATACCACCCGCAATTGCTAAGCAGCATATTTTGCCATCAGCGGTTATAATTATTATTGAAAGTAGTTTATCATAATCATTACAGAACACGTACATGCGTACAAATTAGTTAGATCACATATTTGCCTTGATATTGAGCATTTTGCTTAATCGTTGATACCGGCAATTAGCAGTCTTTACGAGCGTTTTAACAACTGTTAAGGTCCGATTAGCATTTAGCGATCTTCCCCTTTCGTGTTCATACTATATTATAGTATTTAAACATGATTGATTTGGAATTAATAATTGTAATCTTTTAACGACCGTGAGATGTCAATTTGCTGCTATGTAGAGATATTAATGTTATAAATAAATTGAAATATGCTATTCTAGTTTTTAGATATGCAACGTATCGTGGAGTAATAAAATATTTTGTGGATAATTAATTTGATAGTAAGTAATCACAAACAAATTATAATTCACCAATACGTTATGTAAACTATTGGGTTTAAATCAGTAAAACCGAAATGTATTGAACATTATTGCTTTCGTATTTTTTCTCAAATTAATTATGTTTCGATGGCTCTACATACTTTTTATTATTTTATTTTTCGTTAGTTTAGTCACCGTGCAATGGCTGTTTAATTCTAAAAACGATCATCCTCTTCTTGTAAGCAGTTCCGATTGATGATCGCTCATAGGTTGCTCAGTAGGCGCCTACTTGCAAAACTTCTATCTATTTTTTGTCTAGGAACAAAAATGGTTCAGCGAACAACGAACTGTAAATGTTACTAGTGTCGCTAGTGCTTCGTATCTTAAACCTTGGAGAAACAAGCGATATATTAAATTGTTTCGTTCCGGTTACAGACAAGCTAACTCCATATTAGAAGAAAATTTGATCGTGTTTCTAAACTCGCTAAGTTCCATATAAGATGTAGAAGTTCGGTGGTGATTATTAACCCTCTGCGGGGCTCATAGCCCTGGCTTACAGGATTCACAATAGCAGATATGTAGACGAGATCTCATTATTTCTGTTTTCACCCTCAAGAAGTCCACTGTTGTATATCGGCCAGAGTCGGGATGCTCCCTACGTAACCGCTATAAAGTATGATCCTCGTTAAATTACTCATTACTATTCTCGGAAGTGCAGCGGCAGTGCTGAGGTTAGTGCAGCGGCGCGGACAATAGCGACGGAAGCCACGTGTCCGCCGGATGCAGACCACCATCGATCACTACGTCATCACCCACCGCACCACCCTAATAGTAATTGTCATTTGCGCTGGGTAGCCGGTTGAATTTATGTACTCTGTTTTAGTATTACAAAACTTAACGCAAATAAGCAATTGAATATATTAGTAACAAGCTAAATTTAACAAAAAATACTATAAAGGTATTATAAAAAGTCTTATTTATGATAACATACCCAATCAAATGAGTCCCACAAGAAAATTTTGAAATATATTTTTGCGATACTTAATCAAGTCGTAATCTTTTTCATCCATACAATTACTTATGAATAATTACATTACAACAATGTTTTAATAAACATTTCAAATGTATGAATTCATTAAGGATAATTTACATAAACATCCGGCAATTATAACTGCTAAATAGTAAGCCGAATAGTTTCCCACGGGTAAGCCACAAAACGTAACAATTGCATTTCTCCCTGAATATTGTTACGGATTGTATGCAGGTTGGGCAGCTTAGGGTATCGCTGTGGCGACAGGCGGCACTGGGCAATAGCCAATGCCCAATAGCCAATAGATATTCATTGTTCTATGGACACCTTTTGTACACCGCCTACGCATAAACGTTAAATTTGGTGCGTTGCCTTTGTGGGGGCACGTAGGACCCCGTCGGGGTAAAGTTGTTTTAAACCAACATTCTCACGTTCTGTATCCATTGTAAACACCGGGACACCCCGTTACGTTTCGTTTACCGCTCTCGTTGTTCTGTGGGCTTGTGAAAAGCAAACATGAAAATGAAACGTTTAAGGGTGTTATCACAATGTCATTGTACCGGCGCGGAGTAATGAATGGATTGAATCCGTTGCTATCCGCGTATCATGCATTGCGAGCACGTACGAGCGCCGCCTCGATGCTTTTTCAATTCAGCTAAATGTTATTGATTTCAAAGAGGTATTCCGTTTTGCAGAGAGGTTCATTCTTTAAACAGGTTGTAGAATAAAATAATTTTCCCACAAACTAAGTATTTGTTATAAGTTGCAAAAATATTACATTTTAGTGGTAAAAGAAGTTTTTATGGAAATATATATTACGTAAGGTATTTAAATATTTCATTCAAAACAGGTTCAATTTGCATTTAATTCTATTCTTCATTTAACTGGCTAAACTTTCATGGGGCAATAATACCAAAAATATTTAATCTTGTCATCAATTAAATAATAACGACAGGAAGAAAACTAATTGATGTTACTTAAGAGTATAACGTTGCAAGTTTAAAGATAGATTTACCACAATAGTTACATCCTATTTAAATAAACGTGATAGACGCAAGAGCAAATATTATAAGAGGTTCATTTTATGCTAAATCAGCTACAAAACCAATATAAACCTTACAATTTAAGGTATAAGCAAGTTAAAATATACAAACTTTTTAAGTCGAAATAACCTCAATACACAGTAAGCCCGGAGAAGTTACTTCAAATATTGAAACATTAAAAGCAGGATTTCACATGTGCGATTAAATTAGTAATTTCCAAATTTCAAATTTCACTTTGCCCATATAATCTATTTGTTTGCTCGGTTCCACCCACGCCATTTCCCTTATTAAAAGTTACATTACAATGCGCACATGTATGGTAGTATGTGGGTAATAACGTCGCGTCGCGTCGGTGCATTGCGGTAGTCACTGCCTACACTGGGGACTAAGGTTAGCTGAACAGCGCAATGGATACGTCACTCATATACACAGGCGCTGTGGCTTTTATTTGATTCCTATTTTCACGGGCTAATTTAGAGCGTGACCTAATTAAGAATATGCTATTTATAATTTTATAATGAAATGTCTTTAATTTTTTCTGTTAGTGTTGAATTATTACGTTCATCTCATTTCGGATTCTTTCTGTATATATCCAGTTTCGATCAAGATACGAGAGGTATATGCCATTTTTTGATGTTGGATACATTATTTAGATTGTACTGCATTAATTAGGAGCAGAACGCGATTATAGTCAACTTCTCTGTACTGTATTGTATCAGCCCATATACGTCCCACTGCAGGGCACGTATACATACGTATTATTCTACGTCATTTTCATACTACTCTTTGCTTGTTATGAATGAACAGGTGATCCGAGCCTACGTCACCAAATACGTTGCAGTATTGATTCCTCATAATTCCGATGAAATGCATGAATCACTGATAGGTCAAAGTGTAGTTAAATAAATAAAACCCACATTCACATGTATATCAAAGAGAAACTAGAACTACGAGAGACTTTTCGGTCTCATAAACCCTCAGACCCGAAATAAATATTTGTGGGCTTCATAAACTTTCTTTCGGTGTGGTCGAACCCGCGGCCTTAAGTTCACAGGCGGCGTTTGACCGACTGTTCCAAAGAGCTGAATTACTAGTATGTACAATGTTTTATTCTGTGGCGTGTGCCTGGCGGTAGTATTTACTGTGGGCAGGTGAAGTGAGCGCATTGAATACGTCACTCGTCGGGCTTCCTGTTGCCGGCATTCATTCAGATTCTTTTTTTTTTATTTTATTTAGGAAGGCTTACAGACTAATTACAAATATGAGTAGAAATAAATGAAATATAGAAAAAAATGCTGACAACAAGCCTCCACCAATACATATACAAAAATAAGCACCTTATATTAAAGTAACTAAGAGTAATATATCCTACCAAGTAACAATTTAAAACATGTGTAAAACATACATCTCGATTATGGCTATTACACAAATAACAGTTATAATTAAAAATTAAAGTTTGTCACTATGCAGTCTATACATTATTTGAATCAATGTATTTAAAGAAATGCTGTGTTAAGATTCTTTTTACACTTGCCGTACTAGTACAGAATAAATCAAGTTTAGTTTCAGAGGTAATCCATTGAAAGTATTTGTACTACGAATCATAAATGAATTTTTTCTATAATTTGTTTAGAAAATGACACTTCTAATATTCCTCTTTGTCTTAAGCCTAACAAATTAGTGCGAAGTGATATTTTTGCAAGTAAATCAGGGCAGTCAATATTCATTTATTGTTATCAATTTTATTTAAAGTAGTAGAAGATTTATAGAACAATTAATTGATCTTTGATGGCAACCCAGGTCCACTGATTATGCACCACAGGAAAAGGAACCTACTAATGATATGTGCCGTGTACATTTTTTTATTCTGATAGACTCTTACGTAAAAACTCAAGCTAAGATAAAGAACGACTCATAAAAGGAAAATGATCACTGAATACTGGTATTTGGTTTAAGTTAAAACAAAGGGCGATGGAGCAAGTTGGTCCAAATTTTTCTAAGAGTTTCACCCAGAGCCCATGAATCTCGTCTTAGTCGTCGGAGTTGCTTAGTTAAGGTTTAGAGTACTAAAACCGTCACTGTTAGAGTCGTGAAACCGTCTGTAAGCCTCGCAGTGACAACGAAACTTAATCTGAGATCTGGAGTAGGCAAGCTTCCTGTAATATGGCTCTACCAATAATATATGAGCTACATGAAGTTCGACGTTATCATAAATCTTCTTATCAATTCTCTAACACTTATCATTATATATCATACTAACACGACATTGAAGCCGGACAATCTTATTTAGTTTTCATGAAAAACAATGTTAAGTAATAATACATTTTCCTCGATGTATGAATTACGCAGCTTATGCATTGAATCGACTATTTGATATTTCTCACAACAATCAAGAGCTACTCACAGATACTGCAATAGCTTCTCTACAATTTGATTAACATATTTATAGTATACTTCAGTTATAAGACTTTTAAGTAAAGCGTTCACATTGTTGTGACATACACGTACTCAATTTGCGCTTCGATTTATAGATCAGCGGTGGTGTTTAAACGATTGGCAACACTTGCGTATGCTGCGCACGCGCCGCGCCGGCGCGACGCGGCCGTCCAACGGGGACGTCCCCCTCCCCCACCCGCCCTCTCCTTGTCCTTCCCCTCTCCCCCGCACCGTTCCCGTATTATTATTGTTTGGTGTGTCGCTCCCTTTGTTACTCGCCCATTCACAGCTTTTCAAGTGCACCATTGTATTGGCCATCGCGGAAGTAATTATAATCTAGTTTATAACAACTTGTTATTTCTGCGTTCTTCGTTTCGTTTAATAGTAGGTATGTAATTATGATAAGACGATAAACGTTCATGCATTATGGTAGACCTATGTATACAAAAAACAATCATACATTAATGATTTCAGCTTCGCCTGAAATTACCGAAATCTAAAGAAACCGCCGGAAGCTAGCTCGTCTCGTTTTAGATACAATTAATTGAATCAATCAGTAACCCAAAGACGCAACAAAAGATGAATAGCTCAATGAACTGAAGAAAACCAATCGAGAATACCTAAGAACTTACATGGATTATATAGTTAATAAAAACCTACAAAACTTGTGTATTCGACTCTTGGCTTTATTTTCGAGATTTTCTCCTTTTTACATAAAACCTTCCAGTGTTTACAGTTCTATATTAGTGCTCTACATTTGGCACTTCGTCCGGCGCGTTTCAAACAATAGTAGCCTTGCATCAGTTTGTACTCCAACCGTTACCACATCAACAATGCACTTAACACAATTCCGATTACATGCATAATTTCGAACACGCAAATGTGATTCTATAACAAAAGCAACCAATACTAAAATGACGATTTTAAGACATGCGTCATAGATTTACTGGCTTTACCAAATAAACTATTTGTCATGAATTGGATAATTCATAAGAATGCTTAAGTAGTCTTTTCCCTTACTCCTTTTATTTCATCTATACCATAATGTTATGGGTTTCTAGGAACGGTTCCGGTAGAGCTAGGGCGGTCTTGCTTCGGGTTCCGGGGACCGTTCAATTGGGTTGAGAGGGGTAAATCAGGGTTTAGGTAGGCATTCCGTAATGTGGGTTATACATAGTTGTTTAATATTTTGTTAGCTAATTACTTATTTATCGAACTTGAATATAAAAAAAGATGTCAAACAAGTTATTTACAATTTACTCGCCAAATACAGAAAATGTTGCTTAGCATTACATTTTAGTGACGTCTGCGTGATAGAGTAATGCTCCAAATTAACGCGATACAGCGTAGGCGGAGCAGTAACAAATAAAAATGCATCAATGTCAAGAAAATATCTGTGTTAATATGGTACTCTGCTAACGAAACCGACATGGAACAAATCGTTGAGAATGCCACCATATTTGCAATTCTCACCGCATGCGAGGCGCCTCGGTGGTTCACATTTCACACCAACGTATCGTTTCTGCTGAACTATATCCATGTTTATTTGTGGATTAAAACATAACCACTAAGTTAGCTCGTCTCGCTGCGTATATTCAGCGGAAAGAGAAATTCAATCTTTTGTTTTATTCCTACTTAATTATGTGAATTTAAATTTAGTTGATGGGACGCCTTCAGATTAAATGCAGCGACGTTCTTCCAGTTAGTAGATGTGAGAAGTTAAGAAAATCCAGAGATCTTTCCATTCGGGAGGCCATCTTCCTAAAATAATATTTCATAATATTGTCCTATGGCTGAACACATTAGATAAATCGTAGCAATAACTATATCGAATAATATTTTAAAAAAGTTACTTTTTATCAAATTCCTCGCTTCGAAGGCATTTCCCACGGTAACAACTACGCGTTAATGCTTTAAATAGAAAGGTTGTATTAAACTATTTCACTATTTATTGTAAAAACATAAGTTCTGTTTACTTAACACCATCTCAATAAACAGCAATCTTGACAGCTATGCAAGTGTATGCTTATCGCATTAGCAGTTTTTCCAGGTTCTTTGTTTTGTTTTTCGTTTAGCAAACATTATATTGCGTCACGTCTTAATTATCTTTTGTTAGCTGTTGCATTGTCGATTTGTTCATTGATTAACTTCTTGCTTTAATTACTGCACGTACCTCATGTAAATTCTCTTCCCGATTCATAGTGAAGGAAAAATATTTTTGTACTATTAAGCACACGGTTAAAGGTTGTGAGGCAATGTCTGTTAATACTATCGAGTTGAAATGGAAAACAGCGGAACATGAGTTGCGTACAAATATTTAAAACAGTGGGGCGTGTAACAAGTGAGTAGAGTTCAAACAGAGTGATCTGTATTAGGGCGAGTGGCCCGCTGCCCGCGCCGATACGTGGAGCACCCACGCGCCGTGGGAACCTATACGTTTAAATTATTAACAAAAATATTGACCCGGTGGCTACTTAAAGGATTTGACCACTAGTTGTTTGCGTTGCCAGTTTTGCCGCTCCCGACAAACACGGCGACGTGTCGACGGCTAGATTTCAAGCCCTATGGGAAAACTTGCGCGACAAAAAAGAAACCGTGGTAGGTCAACACTTGGTGTTTTGATTTTTATGGGAAAAAATCAAATAAATTTTGTACGACAATTGTATACATATTAAATGTGCAGCAATTGTTGATGCTTCTCATAAGATTGATAAAATTCCGTTATACATATATGGGTTATACAACACTCGAGAGATTGGTTTGGAATTGCGTCTTAGAATCAATCGTGTTAATTATTACCTTTTTTCTGCATTTTGCTAGTTGTACCGCTGAATAGATTAATTTAATTTGAAATTCATTTTTAATAGTATTTTGTATCCCCCAGTTGCTTGCAGCGTGTACATAGGTAGGTGCATAAATTTTTGCAATGGATTTACCTCGTTTATTCGTAGTTTTAATTGTGACCAACACTTTTATTTTCCTAATAGTTGTTCAGAGATATCTCTGTAATTCCCCAATTACTTATGCTTTGTTACGTATCGCATGACCGCCCGTACTTTCATGCCTAATTAGATCAACAGTATCAACGGTAACTTTATAGCTCTTTGGGAAAACCCGAAATTTTTTACATCCACGATTCACTCGAAGTATATTAGGAACATCAATTTTTTCACTGACACAATAACACTATCTTTAGACATGAAACCGTTTACAATGTCGATTTTTATAAGATTATGGCAAATTGTAAGTGTTCTAATATCTGTTAATAATTTCAGGATACTGCAGAAGAAATTGTTTCCTCAGAGTGACTTGGAAATAATCATATGAAATGTACACTGAAGTTGTATTAAAAACTAAAAAAATACACCGCATGATGTATTAATTTACGTAAATCTTAATAGATCAAATACAGTTAGTTGTACAAGTACCGTGATTTTCTCAGGAGTATAATGACGTGGGTAGGTTTGCCGCTAATGCATTAATTAACACTCGGCTTTAATTGGGCTGGTTCACGTGGACGCACTCACCGTGGCGTAGTGGAAATTATATTTAATTTTTTAATCAACGCGGAATAAAATTGTACGCTGAGTTTTTAAGTTAATTGGAGTAGAGCGAAATGATGCGTTGTCGTCGTCAAATGAACGTAAAATTACGCAATCAAATCGTAGTCAAGGGACTACGATTTAATCCTGGCATTTGATGGTGGAAAATTATTTTCCCGTTTAATTGAATGCAACTTTGAATATTACAGTATTAAAGTTTTTCAAATAAGAATAATAACACGTCAATAGAAATTTTATTTTATATTTTCGATATAAAATAAAAGTTCATAGTTGAAACATAAGAATTCATATAACATCATATAAAAAACACGTACCTCGTGTCAACTCGTGGCTTCAGATATTAAGTGATAAATTTAAGTCCCACAATATTAGGGCGTGGAAAAATATTTTATACTCGTCGTATGTACCATCTAACAAATCGAATTCAATGCCTTTTTTCATAGCTTCTTGCCCACGATGCCACGAAAGAAAAAGCATATCCATTTCAAAACATTATTGCATCTACAACGGAATCTTCAAATGAAAACGACAAAGTAATGAAGCCATTGAACATTGACTTCTGATACCAACGATTACGCCGATTATAGATATATATCTATTCACTACTGGAATATCAAACAGTCACAAACTTTACTTGGAATATCGTATTGTTTAAGATATTTAATTAGTCACGTATACGAAATACTACAAAACATGTTATGGGTAAATTGATACCAGGGAAACATGTACGGGAATCACAATCGTCTAGTTAGTCTCCTGTTGTTTACATATATTTCCATGATTATAACATAATAAAGTATCTAAACAAGACTTAGTAGGCAGTAAGGCGCTCTATACACGCGGCAACTTTTAGTTTTCTTGCTATTTTTTTACAATAGATTATAGACTAGTGTCTTCCATTTTCTTTTACTAAAGGTTTACTAAATCTCTCAGACCTTGGCGACTTCGTGGACCGAGAAGGGTATAGTCGTTGGTGGTAGAAGATTGACCAATCTTCGGTTCGCCGACGATATACTTCTTTTCGCCAGTAATCCAACTGACATACGCACAATGCTCGAAGATCTGAGCCGGGCAAGCCTTGAAGTTGGGCTTCAGATGAATGGGACAAAGACAAAGTTAATGACCAACAGCATAACACCTGCAGTGGCGGTAGACGGGCAAACAATACACTACGTCGACGAATACGTTTACTTGGGCCAGATAGTTTCTTTCAGGAATAGACAAGACTGGTAAATTTCCAGACGAGTCGAAAATTCTTGGAAGAGCTACTGGTCCTTAAAAGAGTATCTAAGAGGTGACCTCCCGCTCTCTCTCAAACGCATACTCGTCGACATGTGCATTTTGCCCGTCCTAACCTATGGCGCCTAGACTTGGTCATTGACTGCGTCTCAGAAGCTTAAACTCAAGGTTTGCCAGCGAGCAATAGAGCGCAGTATTCTCGGTGTTAGGCTGACCGATCGCATCTGAAACACTGAAATGCGCTCGAAACCCGCATTGTAGATGTCAGGTGCAAGGCGGCCTCACTTAAGTAGAACTGGGCGGGACATGTGACTCCAATGCATCCAAACCGTTGGGCCAAGCTGGCTACAAGCTGGATTCCTGAGAATGGCCGAAGAAAACGCGGAAGACCAAAGATGCGGTGGAAAGACGAGTTGGATGCATTCGAGCCAAAATGGCAAGAGTTCGCCGGTGACAGGGTCAAGTGGAACGATAAAGGGGAGGCCTTTGCCCAGTAGTGGGACAAAGTATAGGCTACTAAAAAAAAGGTTACTTTATGCATAATCATAATTTTAAAATTTTAAAATTTAAAATTCCTAAAGTATTAAGCGAATTACAAATATTTATATAAAGCTGGTAGTTAGTAGGAGTCATAGAAAAGGATGCAACATGCACGACGTGACGTAATACCTTACATAATTTGCATGCGTGCGAAAGAGAAAACAATTGTTCCCACCGCACTATTAAATATATTAATATCTCGAGTCATTTAACAAACACTTTTGATTCTGTTATCAAAGTCATGATTTCATAAGCGATACTTTATAGGAACACATACTGATCAGAATCAAACCTTGGACACAACGCAACTGTTGTTAGGATATTCGCATTCACTCGGATTGTGATTACCATACCATTGGTCAAGGATCCTCAATACTAATCCACCTATGTGTCGCGTTCGGGGACCACGAATTGGACTGATAAAATTACGTCGATAGGCGGGAAACAACAATGTCGCGTCGGCGAATACTCCATCTCTACTCTGCATTCGCCTGCAGTACAAGAACATAAACAGTTGCGTGTATTGAAATTGTTCCGTGTGCGCAAGGCTTAAAGGTAAGTAGTGAGTAGTCGGCGTCGCTACGTAGTACGGCTCGTAGCTATGACGACGCGGCAATCATTCAATTGATTGCGACGGTGCTCGGCGGGATTGCCTCATTATCCAATAAACACACGCCGGCGCCTCGTCGCTGCCACTTTACATAATATCGCGTACATGCGTCACCTACCAATGGATAGCTTTTATTTTTAATACAGAGTCATGCTTGCGATGATTTTTTTTGCTGTATTGCATGACTATTCGCATTAGAAATTAGAGAAAACAATATCATAATAATATAAGAGGATAGAGAACCGCTACACACTTTCAAATTATGCAAAGTATAAAATTTTAACTGTGAAAATTTCAGAAAATTCATTATCCAAAATGTCATGACTATAAATAATCTAATGACAAAACTCCGAATTACATACACGTACAATGATACAACACGTTGGCATTAAATAAAGATAGAGGTACAAATATACACAACAACGCCCTCTAACGGTGATACACAATGCAAATGTAATGTAAGTATAAATTTCCTGCAGTATCCAGTATCTTACATTGTTAACAGCCGTTTACGCCACTTTATATTACACATCGCATCAAATATCCATTAGCAAGATACATGCTTTCGGCTGTCTCGTACGAACACTCAAATCTCGGTGTGATATTCTAGCATTACTTTTACATGATTCGGAAACACACACTGACATAGAGTTTTTTTTATTGCTATGAGCGCTGAGATGAGCATGCCGTTCGCCTGATGGTAAGCGATACGACAGCTCATGAACAGTAGCAAAGCCAAAAAACACCTTGAGTAACAAAGCAATGGTTGGCATTCCAATGCACTCTCCATTCTGAAACTTATGAGGTTAAGTCTCAATATGTCAAGCAGTTACTCTGGTTACAATTTCCTTCCGAAACACAACAATGCATTTAAACTACTGTTTGGATTAATATACTTTTTTGATTTTAGTTTGATTTGTAACTATTCTCCAGGTGGAGTGCCGAAATTCGAAAGCTGGTTAGTAGCGGTTAGAGATGATGGGCTAAAGATCGATCCCAGTGACGTGCCATATGAGAGGCCTGTGTCCAGCAGTGGAGGCGGATGGGCTAATGAAGATGATAATATCTACTTTAGCTTCAGTTAGCTTATGCATTAATTGCAAGTAATTTGACTACTAAGATAAAAGCTATACATTTCTTATCATGAATGCGATATTTACATTTCCGATGGCATTTTACATGGTATTCTTTTATAATTTCGTTTCAGGATTACGAATAACCCTTAATGTCTTCATAGCACCCAATAGGCACGAACTGATCCGTCGTAACTTTTTTATATATAATGTAAAAGTGATAAACGGACAATAAATATAATATCGCCGTGTCTGCGAGTTGTAATGTGCGACGGCGCCGCGGCGTCGACGCCGGAACAGCGTCAATTGAACATTAACCTCTGATGAGAAATTGATTTTCCACCTGATTCTGTTACGTGTTTTATGGAAAGAATTTCTAAGGGTTGACTGATGTATTTTCGTGACTGTTGCAATCATATGGAATGGTAAACAGCTTTACATTTTTTAAATATGAACTGTTTTAATTTACATATCAACTTAGGGTTGATAGACAGATTAAAGAGTAATTGGCAAATAGCATCAAAACCCATGGTCTTAGGTCCTTAGTATTCTTTTTTAGGTGTATTTTGTAAGATAATTATTTGGCCAAAAATAAAATCTTTGTTTTTCATACATATATACATACATAACACATGCATACAAACATGAACTCCCGCCTTTTATCCCAGAAGGTGTAGGTAGAGATGCCAGGACAATAACATTTCGCCTTGTATGTGATAGTCCCCTCCTATTACCATAGGAGGGGACCTCCTATCGGCATATCAGACATTTCCTGACTCCGCGCCGGGCTGATAATGAATAGAAATCCAATATCACGTTGTCCGAACCGGGACGCGAACCCGAGACCTAAGCTTTACTTTGTAATCTACCGTAGTACAATTACGCCACTGACGCAGTATTAGTTTTTCAATCTTAATAAGCTTTTGTACTATCATCATACTTTACCTGAAGCAACAAATAGGAACGTGATAACCTTTTAAAAATATGAATTCAAATAACATTAAATTACTTAATTAATCGCAAAAACAATCCTTGATAAAACATCCAAAAGAACCATGTATAAAGTAGTTGGGTGTAGTTAGCAGTACATTTGTGAACATGTGTCTTGTAGTTTGTCGCGACTCGCGATACACAACATGTCATCGAGCGGGACACGCGAAGCATTTCCTCATTGTCGCACAAGCGATCGCTTCTTTTTGTCCCGTCGAGAATACGCACTGCATACAAATTCGCTGTATGAATTACTGCCCGCGACACTTTGTTTGAATGCTCAACGTAAAAAACGACAAAGAGATACATTTTGTTAATTACTTTTTTGAATAAATACAAAATTATGTTGTTTTACGACATAAAAACCTATGTTAGGGTTCTACATTGAAATAAGATCAACAAGTTAAGATAACCAACAAAAAAAGTCGCACATTGACAATCCAGGCCTTCTTCTTGACACAATGTGTATTGACCGCATTACAGCACACAACACATAATATGTTGGCTTACACCAAGATAATTATACTTTTATGTTTCAACAGATTAATAGACCATTTTTTAGTTAATGAGGAAAATAAAAGTGGCGTTCGTAATACATAACAAAATACATTTGTACTAGAAGATCTGCTGTTTCATAATCATAATACGGTAATGTAAAGTATGATTGCAAATTACAGTAATGTGGAGTATGGATAACTATTATAAATTCATTACTAGGCATTAGGAGAGAAGGAAATAATGGAACTCATAAACTAATATCTCGGCTTTGAAGCCACATCAAATTTAATCATAGGAACTAAGAAGTAATGGCATCCGTGTCACCATTTTTAGTAGTCGAACGGATTTATTAGATATTATAGAGGATTCATGTCAACATGTTTTGGTTGCTGAATGACAAAAATATAGTATATACGGTACATATTTAACATAATTATACTTACACTAGCGGCCCGACCCAGCTTCGCCTGGGTGCATATATTTTTTGCAGGGACCGAAACCCATTCGACATAACGGTACCGGTATCGACGAATTTCGGTTACCTTTAAGATTTCGGTAACCGCTATGACGCAATATAAAGGTTACCCTTATATACGGGAACCGTTTTAATACCGGTAACCTAAAAAGACCTTGAATGCAAAAGAAAATGCGTTGTTATTGCATAACAAATAAAAATCATATTTGTCGTGTTGTTTACACAATATCGCTGGATACGGTTCATTTTAATTTTGGTGGGTAATTCTGTTGAAAAATTCATGAAATGAGTAAAGATAATTGTGTGGTATAGTGCCATAATGTTTAGTAAAGACAAACGGCGGTATAACCACACACAGGCACTGCCCCCGCTTTGACTTATAAGGAACTTCGCATGAAACATAAAGGTAACCCTTATTTCGGTTACCGGTATGATACCGGTTAAATTCTAGGAATCGAATAAAATTGGCGGATACCGGTTACCATTAAAAATACCGGTATTATTTTTTTCGGTTGATACCAAAAAATACCGGTATTTTCGATACCGGTTTCGGTCCCTGATTTTTTGATTCCACTCCACACCAAATACATGTTGTTTTTCGTATAAACTCTTGTATGCCTAAACTTGACGTAGCTATCCTACTGTCCGGCTCAATCCCGTCTCATCCGCCTGTTCAGTCTCTTCCCAATCCGTCCCGTCCCTTCTCTTTATTATCCATCCCGTTTTATAATGTGGATTTACATTTCGTCCTAACAAATCTGTTATCTATCCCAGCCCTCTCCCGTACCTTCGATTCTATTTTACTTTATGTCCCTTCTCTCCATAAACATCCATATACATCTTATATATAAAATAGGAATGAATAATAGTTAATATGAGAGCTACACTGAGAAATTAAAATAATAATTGTCAACGTTACTACTACACTTGATGCATAAACAATAATGATGGCTGACAACTGTGTAGGGAGTGAGAAAGAAAGGAGACCGGCTTCGTTCTCATCCCTACTCCGTGCTGTTTACTGGGTCAGAAGTGACACCTGTAGAGTCTACAGTGTAGACATCTGGCGGGGATAACTAATTAAATGACGATTGATCAGTTTTCGACTGTAGAGGAAAAATGATTAAATTACTAAAATGGCTATTAAAAAATAAGGGTTGATCGTAGAAGAGTGAACATTGAGGATTGTATGTATTTTTGTATGTTGTATCATAAAAAAATAGAAATTAAAAATTTAGTCTAAAAAATAAAAATAAAAATGTAGGGGTGGACTACCCCTAACATTTAGGGGGATGAAAAATAGATGTTGGCCGATTCTCAGACCTACTCAATATGCTCACAAAATTTCATGAGAATCGGTTAAGCCGTTTCGGAGGAGTATGGCAACGAAAACTGTGACACGAGAATTTTATATATTAGACTAGCGGCCCGGCCCGGCTTCGCCTGGGTGCTTAAAATCAGTATGACAGCCCTTGTCTAAACTGCTTGTCTCATTTTATCCACCTTATATTCTATTCTATCCCATCTCTCCAGATTTAAATCATTATTTTGCTACGGAGATATTATAACACTGTTACTACTCCGACGACATTCATTGAAATCAATTAAAAGATACCATAGCTGACCCGACCACGCTTCGCTATGGCTTAGTTATTATATGATTAATATTATATTCAATTATTTAACATAGCAAAAAAGCCCGGCCCATCTTTGCCTGGATGCAGATATTTTTTTTTATTTTATTTCACACCAGACACATGTTATTTTTCGTATAAGCTCTTGTATACCAAAACATGTCCTATCCCGTCTATGTAGTCACTTCCCGATATGTCCCATCCTTTCTCTTCATTATCCATCCCGTCTTATACCGTTTTACATTTCGTCCTATCAAATCTGTCAGCTAACCCAGTCCTCTCCCGTACCTCCCACTCTATTATATCCCGTTTCAACATATCCAAATGGTGTTCCTTATAAATTTTTGACATTAACCACTTCAGCGATTTTGATTATCCCTGCAATATTCCATCCCTTCTTTCACCCCTACTATGCTGTTTTTCCATAAATATTACGCCATTACTTTTTATTAGTAATAAAGAGATGAAATATTAATTTTCTTAGAAATAACTTCAGTGGTTTCGATTTTCTTCGGCATAACATTTCAAAATATATAATATTTCTATCAGAGAATAAAATAATATTCATATAGCGAACAAAAAGCCACTGTAAAAATTCGTGATAAAAGTAAACATATAACACATAACACACACACACACAAACATACACTATTAGCACTTTCTCACACTGACACTCACAATTAATGTAATAACAATTATATTTAACTGGTTTCACAACACACAGGCAACGCTTAATTTGAGAACCCCTGCAATATTCTCCATATGTGAAATTGTTATTTTAAGAAAGATTTTTCATTTTCGAGTGATATTTTATCTTGAAAAAAAGTATATCTTCTTACGTGTGAATATTATTTATTTAATTGTCCTATATTTATTTAACTTCATAATATATTCTCTTTTAGTTACACAAAATTAATTTCTGAACGCATGCATAAATATTTGACAACCAATTTAAATGTCAACCACTTTTTATTACTGTCATTAATTTACATCTTTAAAACCTAAAATACGCCATTAATCGAATACTATGGATATATGTTGTCGATTCGAAACCTTTATTTAAATACGTTATTTCATTTGAAGGAAGAATTTACCGTATCGACGGGATGAGCATTAAATGTTTGACAGTTACGAACCCATGAACATTTTGCATGAGAAAATGTTAATAAGCTGATAGAAACTCGGAAAACCGGGAACGTGATAAAAAGTATCCTATGTCCTTCTCCTGGTTCTAAGCTACCTCCCCACCAATTTTCAGCCAAGTCAGTTCAGCCGTTCTTGAGTTATAAGTGGTGTAACTAACACGACTTTCTTTTATATATATAGATAATAAAAAACAAATATTTAATCATATTTAATAAAAATACATTGGTGTTAAATGAAACGGTAAGTAGGTACTCGTATATTTAAGATTATTGTTCTATATAATAAACAAACCTACACATATTGGATAGACGGGAATCTTTATTAACGCAAGTTGTAATTGCGTAGGTAGACCAACTAGACCGGTAGAATCTCATTGTCTGCATCCTGTCTTCAATTCGCGACTACTAACAGAGGTGATCTAACACTGACCCATATTCCAAGAATTCGTTGAATGTTGATTATCGGGTCGATAGTCAATCGAAGGATCTGCAACCAAACTATTAAGCTGTCTCATTGTCGTGTGACAATGTGCATTCTTCGTCAATTGTACCCGTTTCTGCACTAAATATCAATAATCTTAATTTTTTCCACACGATTCGGTGCTGTCGAGTTGAATCGGCGAAGTTAAATACAAGGGACGGAACGTAATGCTTTTTGTGATTCATTTTTTCTGCGTTCGGAAGCCGCAGGTAAGGAGATCCTAGATCCGGCTCCTCATTCGTGTGGAATTTGTAATGTTAACAAATTCGCAATGTTATTATCAACGACAATCACATCAGCTGCGTTATTTGGGCAATTGGGTCCGAAATACTTTTTTTACACTTGAAATGTGGGGCAAGTTGTTTACATTATGTCGGGATGTTGATATTGTTCGTTCGAGTTTGAATGTAAATACTTTTTACGATATTGTAGTCCGGTTTATAGCAGTACAATATGTAAGAACGTTTGCGAGGTTCATAGGTCTAAGATTTTACAAATGCTCTGTAGAACATGGGAATCGAGTATATTTATTATGCTATGAGTAATTGTTTAATTCTGGATGTTGATTAGCCTGGGCTTCAATTTCCGAAAAGTGAGACATGACACAGAAGATGATTACATACTTGTCAGTAAAATATATTAGAATTATGAAATCCCAATCACATACCGGGTATCTCAAGACTGCTACCGAAAACGAAGCCGAGTGGTAGTTTTAGTGACTACAAACACAATGCAACTAAAAATTTCGCAAATAAAAGCGACAATATTTTTTTATGATTTTTTAAATATCACCTTTTTTGGGTGGTAAGTCCATAGTTTTTGCTAAAATAATAATTTAAACTCTTTTATACCTTAGATTATTTATAAATAAAAGGGTATACACTATTATTTTAGGAAAAAATGTATTTACCACCCAAATATGGTCATAGGAAAAAAGAAAAAAAAATTGTCGCTTTTTTTTGCAACTTTTTCTGTTGCATTGTGTCTGAAGTCGCTTAAACCTTTAACCCGGCTTCGTTTTCGGTAGCAGTCTTGATATGCCCTGTATAAAAATAGAATAAGTTGAGAAAGAAGAGAACTAGTTGAATAGAATAAGTTTAGAGCGAAAAAAGTTTTCATTTTCCTATATGAATAGGTGAACATATAATCAGAGCCTCTGGTTAGCAAATTCCTTACTTTAAAAAAGTCAGTAATAAGTCAGTGACTAAAAAATGCTTAAATAGTGGAACAATTGCTTCACACTACCAATTTTACTGAAATTGGAGAAAAGGAAACTATTGAAGACCCAAAAGCTTGATAGCTATTTAATTGATTGTTTGTAACTTAGTAATGGGTTTTACTTTTCATCTACTTACATTTTCACTGAATTTATTAGTCTTTCGTCTAGACATACCAAGTGTCGGAATCAGCGAAGCAAGGAGATTTATGCATCTTATTAGAACATTGTTTTCCAACCAGTAATTTCGTGTGTAGAAAGTATTTCCTAACATTGGTTCTGTTATATTTCTTGTTGATCGACACCGTGAAGCGGCAACGCATGCTATGTAGACCAGTTATCGTTCTTATAGTATTTTTCTTGATTTACCATAAGTGTATTAGGTCAGCGTTATAGGCTGCATTTCATATATGATAGACTAAAAGCCTTACTCCTACAAGAGTTAATGTCAGGCAAGTTGACAGCCTGCGTTGTGCAGTTGGTTAGACGCCAGTGTAAAACGAGAGACCGCGAGCTCGATCGCCGCATTTTTGAGACAGAAAAGCCTCTCGTAGTTCCTGATACCCACGACACAAGACTTGATCTTACTGTGGGGTCCGGACTATTTATTTGATTGTTGGGTGTTTTTATTTATTTAAGTAGTCAGTTGTATTAAACAAATCATTCTGAAACCTTAAAGTAATGCGGCGCCGGTAAGTGTGGACTGCGGGAAAGCAGAAAAAGAAGATCTTTAGTCTTGCGGTGGATATCGCTCATATCTGACTTAACATCTCGTGTGAACATATTTGCTAAGAGTTCCATTAACTTTCCTAGACTCTCCTGCAGAGGCATTTTACACCGGAACTGGAGAATTCTTTGCGTTTGCAGATTTTTTTTTATATTACTCATCATTCATTCCCTACACGTGTCCAGCGTACGCGATTACAATTCCCTAAACATTCGTGTGTGTTGTATGTGTGTGTGTGTATTTCGTAATTAAGTTAATCGTAAATATCGTAGCCCGTTTCTTCAACTCTTTATTTAGATTTTTATAGGAAAAGTGAGAGAAGCAGAAAATAATTCTGAAATGCATATATATTTCTACGCCAAAAGCGCAAGAATGTAACCAATAAAAGCTTATTTTTAAAATGTGTGTCGCGTGGCTGCTGTTTTAATTTTATTCCAGGAAATACGTGAATAACCATTCGCGTATTTGTAATAATTTATTAAAAATAAATTTGTTCACAAATATAAAATATTTGTTTTTGAATAGCCACATTTAAATATATCGCCATTACAAGAAGAATTTTATAGCAATTATATATTTGGTGTTTCCCACAAATAGATTGACTGCATTAGTAAATGTTGGCTGAGCCCGTTTCAATTTTCCGTCTCTTAAAATGTCCACTTATATTTTCGGAAAGATGTCAAAACATGTTTAGAATGTGTGCGACGGCAATAAAAAACGCAAACAAACAAACAGTGGTTAGTGTCGGCAACCGTGACTGCCGGCCGCGTAATATGCTCGAGTGGTCGAGTGGTCGACCGCCGCGCCACCGACCAGCGTCGGCATGTGGCGGAACTAACAAGTCGCATTACCGTTTACCGTATTTTCCCCGTAAACCAGTAGAGCACTGAAGCATTCGCTTTATGCAAATTCTTATCGAACCGTATCTTTCAACGTATTTCATCTGACCTGCAATATGTTATAACAAGCTCCTTAAATAACGCAGACAGATTGTATTGATAACTTTTGTCACAACGTTTGGTGATGTTTCGTGTTTTCAAGGACTCGTTGTGTTTATAAACACTTGGGAAGTAACATGGGCATACATATTCAATGAGTGTCTTCATCAAACGCAACTAGGTGATACAAACTGGATTGAGATCAAAACCATTAGTCACAATCTAATTGACGTCTGTAGGTACAGAAAAAACATGGTAGAAACTATCTTGTGGAACGTAACGTTGTTGTAAATGAATAATAAAAGCCAAATATTTATTCCCAACAGAATTATACGTAACCCATGATGTTAAAACTCAATATTTTTAAGTAGCAACATCCAAAAAAAACTTGATTAAGAAAACGAATATGATAAAAAATGATATTACCGCATTTCCGGAAATTATAACAATATTACAAAGTCAATAACCTACGTAATTGTATCGTGTTATCTTTAATGTAGTTTAAAAGCAATTGTTTTTGTGTGAAAGTAATTAAATCAGTGCTAATTAACGATTTGAGAGCCGCCGCGCGTTTTACTTCGTAACAGTTTCATTCATGGCTCGTGGGAGATTCAATGTGGGAGATTTTCCTAAAGTGTTAAAAGTGCTCACATTATTATTTACATACCTGTTGTGCGATCTGAGTAAAAATGCTGTGACTTTTATATTTTATGTAGACAATCATTCATTTGTGTTAAAACTACATAAATAATTTCTATACTTACTTAATAAACAAAACCAACAAAATATTTTCTTATTTTTTTGTTACAACCAACTATAATTTAGGCTGATGTTGAAATAGGTTCGCATTAAACAAACGTTCACGTCCTTAATCTAAACAACAATGAAGATCTATTCCCAAAATTCAAGATTCGCAACGCGTCATTAGCGTCACAAAAACGAAGCGCATTATGCACATATTCCGAACCTACCGCACAAACGCAAAAAACCTGATGATGGTCAATTATCACCCGTCGACGTTTGTTGATACCGCGCCGCGCCCGGCCGCGGTGCTAATGTTTACTTTGTCTCAGACTCCCAGCGGCGCACACCCTATAATCCCAAATAACAAATTATCAAATGGATGAAAAAGCCAGGTTAAGCTGTCGGCAATTCCTAAACATAATGTTTGATTGTACTCTAATGACAAGGCGCGGATTCGAAATCACCTTTTGTGAGCAGCCGACCTTCACTCGCCGAGAGAAAGAAATGCGTATGGTGATCGCTTTAGAGTCCAAAGTGTGAATTGATCGCGACGCTTGTCCTCTCTACTAAGGAGGTCCTGCTAATTGAGCAATCATCTACTCTATGCCGCATTATTGCGGTAAGCGACACCGACGCTCACAAAACAAACCAACTACACTATTTGTTTTATTTCTAACCTCACATGGTGTCGGAACAACAACAACAATCGCATTACCTACTTATCTATGAGACAGTTGAATCGCGTTTACAAGCAAACTAAAATTTAATGATTATTAAGTAGAGTCATTAATTTGAAAAAACGTCCATATATCAGGCTAAGCGACATTTTACAAGCTTTTATATAGTATCGTCTGTACACTTGTGTGTCTGTAATCAAATCTTGCAAGTTAATTTTGACCCACTTCCCGGTAGAGCCGTTTTGAATGCATACATGTATACCTCGTGACAATGCAATACATTTGTATCTATTTTTGTGGAGACTGGAGACAGTTTAGGACGAGCAGCAACATCAAATGTTTCGCGTTAATTAATATAATATAAACACGTTCTTACCGCATCAAACTGATAAACGACACTCGGACACGTTTTGATATCAATGTAAATCTAAAACGAATTCTGTTCTCCTGTTATTTCCTCATGTATTTTCAAATTCGCTCTAGTTTTATTTGATACATCGCAAAATAAATTTTGTTTGTTATTAAAATACAACCACACAATAACCAATCCAGTCAATAAATGTTTTACGCGTCGGACGGCATGAATAAGTTGTTCAGATACTTTTAGAAAATCAGTTTGTTTTCATGTCGATGTTTGGATAACGATTTTCATTACTAAGAGTTATTAAAAGCGATGGTTCATTCAAGACATATGTTCACGGGCGAATAAAAAGAGCTTAATATCGTAACAATTATTATTAGGTCTTCTTTTATATAGATAGCAATAAGCCAAAAAAAAGGTCATATTCATTTGTTTATGTCACATGAGAAATAATTTCTTCGTTAGAACTACATATATAATTTAATGAGGATATTGCAATAAGGAACAATTTTTAAGGTGAAGTTATTGAAATGTCAAACCCAATAAGTAACTTATATAATTATAATAGTTGTGTATCGCGAGGCAGGACGTAGGTTGCGCAGGGGGCAATAGCACAGAGCGCGACCTTGCGAATGTCGCCGGATCCGACGCACATTTGACTCACCAGCCAAAGAATGTACGTGACTCATATCTTAATAATCAAATGAATTTCCAGAACGCACATCCTCCTAAACTTCACTAGACGACACCTCAAACAAACTCGTATCCACAGAAACAAATCGATAAGCTACATAAATATCCCTTTAAAACACGATCAAACATCAAAGGGCAAGTTAACCGCTCGTAACTAATTTAAACACCTTACAGGATCAACGCCAGGAAATCTGACAACAGGATGTGTCAATTTAAACTATTTGAAACTGAGAACAAATATGCCAAAGCTCACCTTGTCTGTATTGTTTACGAGCGCGACAATAACGATTGTACGGTGTCCCTGACGCAATGCATTCTGGTACATTACATCCCCGATCAAAGTAACCCGGCATCGGATGACGTACATCGGTGCAGTTGTCGGTCCGTACGTTAAAGTGGCAGGACGTGAGCGAGTAACAAAGGAGCTCGTCTAAACAGGCCATTAATAAGGAGGTGGCTCGCGGGATCCGCCCGGGACTTCCGCCGCATTCCGAGAACCGCTATCCCGGGACAAGACAGGAATAGCACTCATGGTACTCCGCTCGAAATGTAAATGGCAATCAAACCCTTGCTACTTTCACTTAACGAGATATTTAATATGACCTCGTGATTACACTGCTCGGAAATGTAAAATAAAACAACGTCGTTACGAATTATGTTATGAAAAAATAACACGTAAATACACAATACCCAGCCATTTAATATGCAATAAATTATAAATCAAACCGCAATGTTAAAAGAATGACACATCAAGAATTGTAACTTACACGATTCTGAAACAATCATTTATTATACGTTTTTTTTTTCTGAGTGGTAAAAATAAAACAATAATATTCACAAAAATGGCGGAAAAACTTGACGAGAATAACAAATAGCCATCAAGATTCCTTTAAAACACTTATGTAGATGGGATGAAGGTGGCAATCTGAACGATATTGTGCGTGTGAGTGGGTGTGTGTGTGTATTTGTGTTTATGCTGTATCGTCACGTTTTACAAAGGAGACAATTTATTTGTGGCGTCGAGGGAACGGGATAGCGATGCAAAGTCGACACTCGCAGACCACCTTGTTAGAAATAATCGGTTTACGAGCCTTTCGAAAATTAACTTATTATACATGGGATTTGCCTCCGCATATGTGAAACATTTGACTCCGTTTATCAAATTTTAAGCTAAAAGACTTATTTCATAATATTACATTTTTTATTGCAGTTGGCAAATGAGCAAACAGGTCACATGAAGGTAAGTGATCACTGCTACCAATGAACATCTACGCTTAGATCATATTGCCGGTCCATCAAATCGGAAGGAGAGACTGAAGAGGAAAGGGGCATTGGGCATCCGGCAGTCTCACTCACCGAACGAAACGCGACAACAAAGCTGTCGCTCCACGTCGATTTCCTGTGAGACAGCGGTACCGCCCCGGACGAGTCTGCCCATTCATGTTGAGTCATGACTGACAACAGCGTGGCCCTACCACTTCCTAAAACCACATTTTACGTTACTTCTGTCTGAAAAAAGGAATGCTCTCAAATCATATAATAATTATTATTAATTGAAGTTCGACCTACAAATACGAGTACATAGTTCACTATTTCGATTCCAAGATACATACATCTGACATTCACAAATTTGATATCAAATCACGAAACGTAAAACACATATGTGCATGATAAGGATGATGATAAAAATCACGGTAAATCTTTGGACTTGGAATATTTCTTAAGTGTACAAATTACTTTAATTTTGCCCATCAGTATTCGATCAATACGTTGATCTCTGTATCAGCCCATATACGTCCCACTGCAGGGCACGGGCCTCCTCTACAATCGACAGTACGATTGAGAGTGGTTAGGCCATATAGTCCACCACGCTGGCCTAGTGCAGGTTGGCAGACCTCGTACATACCATAGAAATTTATATAAATCGCTATGGCATGCAGGTTTCCTCACGATGTTTTCCTTCACCGTTTAAGTGCGTGGTGATTGACTATGATATGATAGTGATATACACACATACAAATATAGTCATCAATTGTAAATGTTCCCCCAAATGTTTTGAGTATAGATTGCCATGGAAACAAATAGTTGTAAAGATTAACCATGAATTTATATTTTATGTGTTTATATTTCATTGGAAAGTATTTCCTAACCCAAATGTCTCGTAGTGTTAAAACCATCACGTAACAAAATAAATAAAATTATTAAAATTTATCGATAAATAAACGGAACACTTCTCTAGAGGCGCTATCTGACTGTTTTGTGATTTATCAGCGAGGCAAGGGCTTTTGCATTGCTTATGCGCCGTGAATAAGTTATTTCACTTCTTTTTATTCGTCCCATAGTTATGCGAGCGCCAGGAAACATTCATATTGTCTATTTAACGTTAAAAGCTTGTGAAGAGAACATTTTAATAACATTGCCTAACACAAAAGCACAAAATTGATCACAGCTTTCCGCACGAATTTTATGATCGTTTTTCCAAGACGTGACCGGACTACCGCTAGCGGTCGAGATGTCGAATTATTTGTAAATAATCGATCCAGTTGTTGATCGCTACTGATCCGAAGCCGGGAACAATCAAGATCGAGTACAGAAGACTCAGCGCGGAAGAAACAGAATCGGCCTATAATTTCGTATACCATAAATAACATTATTAAGTTATGTATCAATCGCGAGCGCAATTAATATTTATTATTATTTTATATCAGTTTAATTTGAAAACGGAACCTTGTTTTACCTTTCAAGAAATTTATGTACAGTGATATGAAGTAAATTTGATTAGTATTTTCTCCAAGCATATTTAGAAAAACGGGCTCAATATAATGGAGTTTACCTATTTTATTTTCATTATCATCATCATATCAGCTACAAGAAGTCCACTGCTGAACATAGGCCTCCCCCAAGGATCTCCACAATGACTAATATTTTATTGAATATACCGGGTATCTCAAGACTGCTACCGAAAACGAAGCCGGGTGGTAGTTTTAGTGACTACAAACACAATGCAATTAAAAATTTCGCATAGAAACGCGACAATTATTTTTTATGATTTTTTAAATATCGTCATTTTTGGGTGGTAAATCCATAGTTTTTGCTAAAATAATAATTTAAACTCTCTTATATGTTAGAGTATTTATAAATTAAAGGGTATACACTATTATTTTAGGAAAAAATGTATTTACCACCAAAATAAGGCAATAGGAAAAAAAATACAAAAAAAATTGTCGCTTATTTTTGCAGCGTTTTCTGTTGCATTGTGTCTGAAGTCGCTTAAACTACCACCCGGCTTCGTTTTCGGTAGCAGTCTTGATATACCCTGTATATATGAATGATGAATATTTTATTTTACCTACTGACATTGAGTTTGTCAGGCTTTGGTTATACCTATAGCGCACAAGCCGCTGTAGGTACTAGGGCTTCTCTATGTTAGTTATTTTGTGTAAACTACATAGTACCGCACCTGCTGTCACGACGGTAAATCACATCTACTGATCGATGACGAATCGATTTCGTAACGTTGACGACTTCATCGGAATTGTGTCGATACACTGATTAACTGCGGCACGATTTTTCAATCTCATAACATTAGGTTTCACGCCAAAAAATAACACTGACTATTAGATAATACTGAAAATTCACAATGAAATATAACTGATAAATGTTGATGAAATGGAAAAGGTAGAGATGATAGTGATGCAATAAAGTGGAAAGAGTAAAGTAATCGATAGCCTAATTGGGTGAGATGTCAACCTGTGGTTGCAAGTTCAAACTTTGAGCAGACATCACTGACTACAGAATCACTTATGGCCTTATTCATAGACTGTTTTAAAATCCATTTTAATTACCGAATGTTTTGTCCTCTTCGAATCACTTTTAAATTCAATTTGAGCCAAGAAGAGGTCCATGTTTTGAATTCGTCTATAAATAAGGCTGTCAGAGTTTAAAGACGTATTGTGTAAGAATAATAATCTTACAGTTAACTGTCGCTTGCTTAAAGGTTAAAACATAGTAATGAAGGAACCCGCGTATTTGTGATTTGACCAATATTTTTATTGTATATAGCATACGTACCTATATGTTGTTTAGATAACACAAAAAGTCGTTACTCACAATTAGTTTTACTTTCTACATAGCAATGGATCGATTATATAGGAACCAATTAGGTCAAAATTTGTCTCGCTAGAGGAGTCGAAATTTCGATCTAGATTTCATCAGTCGTCACGCTTTCAAACTGCATTTACAAAAAGTATGCACATAAAATATGCTATACACCAATAAATAAATCATAGAAAATATCAGAAAACAATAATCACCACTGAAATCTATATCCATTATGCCAGCAGCATTCAATCGCTACTAAACCATGGTAGATTCGAAATTAACAAAAATATGTCACTGTTACAAAAAGTGGAAAAATCTGTATGTGGGTGTTCATGGCGGGGCGAGGTTTTTTATTTACAGCTCCGACTTGATATTAATGGGTCATCGGGACCGCCCGGGCACGGGCTCTTATTGAGACGTATATTATTATATATTGTCCTTACGTATGAACACGTTTCGTTCATATGCTAGGACAATTGTCTGGGTTTATTCACTTATATAAAGGATTATTTTGTACCTAATACACTGCTTTAGTATTAAAAAATTACAGGATTAATGGAAAGTAATTAAGTTGCAAAAATAATGGATAACACACGAGATGGACAGAAAGTAAGTACTCAGTATATTAAAATCCAGTATGAAACTTTTTACCTTATTTTTCATTTCTGAACTTACTGAGAACCGTGATATAATATGGGTAGTGAAGAATATTAATCTGAAATTGTCTCTTCGTCTTGACCAGATTATGTGTTTTCTTTTTTCTAATAACATACCGATATATATTTTTTTTCATATGGGGCAACCTCGGCCAACACATAAAATCAAAATGAAGATTTCATACAAACGTAGTAATTTTTCACGTAAGTGGTGTGCCGTGGCAGCGGGGTGCGCCGACAAAGCGCGATGCGTCGGGTGCGCCCCCAACCGCGAGTTGATAATAAGATGACACTTCCAGCGTCACCGGTCTTACCTCTTTATGTTTGTAATAAATACACATGCCCTTTTTCGAACGTTTATGAATTGACCGTTTGTTTTGCTCCTTTTATTCGTACTTAGTGTGTTGTGTCCTGTGCGCTGTTGTTTATCTGCTTGTATATTTACTTTGCCCATTTATTGAATCGCTTAAGTTATTAGAGCTTTCAATTCTAGATATCTTCATATCATCATTCACAAAATAATAGCAATCATGTTAATTCCAACAAGCACAAATATAGACAATAAAATAAAAGTTGTTATCACATAGAAGACGCTGCCATAAAACACATTAGGCTAGTCTATATAACTAGGTATTAAAAAAAGATAAACGGGATTTAAATTTAAACGCAATTTGCTATAACCGCGTAGGTTCATATTTTGGTCCCACCTGCCTACACGCCTAATAACCTATTGTCTACCCACGTGAGACGCGAATCTCGCAGACGTGATGTCATTATATCAAAAACAGATACGCCTGTAATTAAACAATATAAAACCAACATAAAACTTTTAACTATTTACGTTTCGGTATTTTGGTACGTTCCATTCGGAGCACGGTTCTAAAGAATTATAGGATTAGCGACAAATGGACGACACGCCATTTATCAGTTAATCCTTTACAGAAATACTATTAAATCTTTTGCGAGCCGCCGACAAAGACATCTATTTCTGTCAACGTAATGTAAGGTAAACATTACATTTGCGGTCACTGACAATGGTTTAAAGTATTGGTCTGCTGTGCTGTGGCTTATTTCTAACACTTTCTTGGTAACGGAGGATTAAGGAGACGTCTTGTGTGGCGGCGGCGGACTCGCGCGTAAAACTTACTTCAGTTCCGGTCGGACATAAAAGTGATTCACAGATTTACGTTTAGAAAGTAATGTACTATTAGCGACGCACGGAAAAGATTAACTACGCTTTGTGTGCAGTCAAAGCGTTTGCTCGGGTTTGTTTTGTAACTTGAAAGGATAATGCTAGTGGTTTGTTTCGTGAGGAGGTATATTACATTTGAAGAATTATCACGGACAGTCCTCCTTTATATTAATAATGATATTCAACTCGTTGTGCTAATTAGACCTATAATTTTACTTTTAATGATACCTACACATTATTTTATTCAAGCATTTATAATTAAGCACCAATGCTCATAGTTTCCTATTTTGATACTTTAATATAAAACACAATTTTACCCCAATTCGATATTGTATAAAAACAAAATAAAGTGGATGCTTTATTAGTAGCAAACCAATGACAAAATATCTAAAAAGATATACAAAATTTAACGAACCCACTAAAGTAATAACGCGTTTATATGATTACCATATGTAATAGAACAAAAGTAGTGAATGGTGAGTAATAAAGAAGAAAGGCGCTGTTTGGCCGCCCGCGCCGGCCGTGGGCGTGAGAAAGCGAGGGCGGGACGGGCGCCCGTCGCTAATGTCTACCTCAAACATGCATACACATCTAGCGCCGGCAGCTTTGTCTGTCTGTAAGTTTATGTTCTTTATAAAATGTACACTAATTGCGAATCAGTTAGTTCATGTATGGTTGCATCTTTTGTAGTAGTTGATAGTAAGCTACTAAGTAATCATTTAATTTGTCGAATATACTGAGATACTACAATGACAATACTGTTCTTGTAGGTACATGTTAGACCTATAGGGCAAATATAAAATACCGATTAAATATATTTTTATATTTTTTTTTATTCCGATGAATGGCGAGACGAGCAAGCCGTTCGCCCGATGGTAAGCGATACGACCGCTGATAAACAGTAGCAAAATTACACTGCGCTCGCCATCCTGAGACATAAGATGTTAAGTCTCAATATATTTAATAGTTACTCTGGCTACAATGTCCTTCAATCCGAAACACAACAGTGCTTCTACACTGCTGTTTGACGGGAGAAATAGACAATGCGGTGATACCCACCCAGGCGGCCTCTCACATATGTATGAAAGACCTACCACCATTAAGTAATTATAGGTATACAACAAACGAGCAACAGAACACTTGATGGTAAGCCATTACTGGCTCCCAGGGAAAAATCGGCAGGAGAGCAGGAAGCTCACGGGAAAAGAGAAAAATAAACATTCAACTCATTTTTACTTACGTTATAATGCCTTTTATACAATGGTTCAGATAAAATGTAAAATACCACAAAGCTAGCCGCCGCGCCGGTAAAAAAAAACGTACATGGGCAAATTTTCTCTGCTGTCAAGTTTTTGGATTGAGTTCCAATCAAAATGATTGATTAATTTATATTTTATTCCATAACTGAAAAATACAAAACGCCTCAAACCAAAAGCAAAGCAACAATCAAAACCTTCATTTATTAAAACAATGTATTTTGTATGTAGTTAAGTTCTTTGATGCGCAATTTAAACGGAATATTAAATGTTTGCGGGAATTATCGAATGCAAGAAGAATATTCTCTATTTTTTCATGTTTCGAATGGAGTGGCGATAATTAAGACACGTGTTTACAATATCACACCAAGCGTTTAACACTCAGAACTCGTGTATGTTTTTTCATTGCATCGATATATATATTATTATTATTATTATTATTTTGAATATGTATTTATGTATTGTTTATGTAAGTTTATCTTTTAGTGTCATTAAAGCACCGTCAATGTTTACCACTTATCTCCTCTTCTTGCACGGTTGTCTGGAAGAGATCGCTATTAGCGATAAGACCGCCGTTTTTTAACACTTATTTGTTTTTCTCTTTTTATTTTTGTAAATACTTTGTGGTGTTTTAAATAAAGAGTTATTATTATTATTATTATTATTATTAACTCGTAACGTTTACATTTATCCGTACACTGTACCGATGCACTTCGTAGCCATATTTGAACTATTGAACAAACATTCGTGTTTTAAGGTGCAATCAGACGAATACAGAAGTAAGTAATTACTGTATGGAGTTTGCAAATGTGCAAAACATTTTTACGTCGTTTATAAAAACACAAAATTTACATGTGGTTAAAATGGTTACTGAAGTTTTGACAACTACGACTTTACGGGCGAATGGAAATCGTATAATATTTCATAAGGACGTTTTTGAACGAATGTATTGTAGAATTAAATAAAACCAGTAAAACAAACACATTTAGACCATTTTGGTATTTTTTTTATTTTTATTTTATTTATTAGATCAGCCAACAATTGTTTACACCAATACAATTTTATAATAATAATATGAAGTTTTGCAGGAGATATAAGTGCAACAATTTCTTACAGGCTAATACCACATGCACAATATGATTAGGCTATGATTTATATACAATAACAGAAATAACCTTAAAATACAAATATGGATTTACATTTACATTAAATACCTAATTGTGTTATTTTATACGACTTCATATAATAATAATAATTTGTAATTTAAATATTAAAGACATAATATATAGTATAATCATAAATTATAATATGTGTATTAACTCTGCAAAAAAAAAACAAAAAATCTCTTCCATACAAGTTACTTTTCCCAGGTATTTAAAATAAATATTTTTACAAACATAATGAAGACAATCGTTTGGATATATCAGATCTGATACGTGGGCTCGTATGAAAGTGGCGCAGCTTGTGGGAGGCGCTCACGAGAGGCATGCACTGTGACCGTCCCGTCTCTACTGCCGACTCAAACAACGCTTTAGATGCTATCTGCCTGACACCACTCTCACGTCGGCTTCGCACTGACTAATTACTTACCCGAGCACTGTGAAATTACTACATTTACACAAAAATACCACAAAATTATATACCAGAAAGTTATTGCTTTCAAAATTACGTAATTACTTAATTTACAGCATTTTCGACTTGTGTAAGAAACACCCTTTTGATGCTAAACATAGTTTATTCAAAATAGGTGATTTTACTTCTTGAATTTATTTGAGCTTAGGATTGATAAAACTAGCTATAATTGAGCTTAATATTTTCCCAAATCAGAAAAAAGCAAGGTATCCTATACTTTGATTTTCATTTCATTCCTGTCTAACATCAACGTATTGAAGAGTAGGCATTTTAATCTACCACGCTGCCCTTTTACAGTTGAAAAAGTACACATACCTTAGAATAATCAAGTTATAAAAACACACGAAGGCAATCAAACCAAAGATATCCTTAATAAATAGTCTGAATATTTGAACCAACAATGGTTAGGCATAACTGATTACAGTGCAAGTTCGCATGTCACTAATTGTATTCTAAAGCTAAACCAACAGTACGAGGCATTCGTGGATCAAGGTATGAGTTGGTTGCTCCTTTTAATTAATTCCCTGGGAACTGCGGTTTAATTGTGAGTAAAACCATCACACCTGTTATTATCTGGAAGTGAAGTGCATTCTAGCGACCAACGCTGGGGCGTTTACCCTATGTTTCTATGTGCATAGTTGCCATGATAATTCGCATTCGTGAACAGAACATTTCAATGGAAATGTCTTGATTGTAATGTTATTAAAATGTGTAATTGTTATCAATTTACTTTATGTAAGTATTTTATTAGGGGTGTTTTTTTCTGGAGCGGATTGTATTTACTGAAGTATTGCCGGTTCTTGTTATAAGAGATACAACAACGTATATTTTTAGGATGTTAATACTGCAAAGCTGTTTGATTGGATAATTTGAGATATCTAATTAAACTGGCTACTAGATTAAAAGTTACTAGTTTGAAACTAGTTCACCTATCAGTCCAGTTTGTGCCATTTTGGTGTTCTACCCTCTTTCCTATACGTAAATTAAGAAAGCCGGTTAGATACAAAATTTTGAGAAACTCAGTTAAAGTGAGTGCAATTAGAGATGATATTGTAGTATTATTGTATTACGACCAATATAGTGAATATTCATTTTAACTGCATTACATTTTGTAGAGAGAGCAGCATCGAGATCATTTAGCATCGGCCGCTTCGTTCCGCGGATGTCAGCGCGCGGATTGCAAGGAATGTTTACTTAGCTACAATCGCTCGGAGCTACATGACGAATCCAATTAACAACACTAACGAACGCTGTCGGACGTACACTATTTATGTTTCCTCACAGTCGCACTGTAAATATTTAGTCCAGAGGGCGTCTGGCATCGGCCTTGTCTTATCTCTCCATCGCGCGCGTGAACCATTTCACGGACCACCGCGCGATAACATACAGGATACACGTTACACCTTACACGTCTGTAAATACATCGGAGAGTAGCTTCAATGGCCCTTGAAAACATCTCTATGCGGATACCGTCGGAGTTTATTTAGTCGTGCGCGAACCTTGTTCTCGTTGCAGTTAATAGACACGTGCTTTCAGGATCACGGCGACGACGCGCACCGCGCAGTAATTCAAGTGCGGGAGTAGCGGCGCGGCGCGGCGGGCGTAGGGCGGTGCGGCGGCGATGCGCGCTCCACAACGCGTCTGGTAGTCGCGTGCGCGTACTCATCGACAGGTGATACCGCTCGATTATCTGCTAATTTATGCGCGCCGCTTGACTTCTGTTCTCTCATATAATATTATTCATTTCGACACAACGCAAACGAGCTCGCTAAATATAGAGAGCGGCATTCCACGCACAACGCGCCTTGTTCCCGGTTAACTGTCCAATTGTTTTATTATCCTTTTTAGATTACAATTTCTTATTTTAAATGCCACTTGTAGCGACGAGTATGCTCGGTGAGCTTCTATTTGGAGCATTGCTTATTGTTGTTACCGGGTGATGTCACCGGACCCATGCCATCATCGACGGGGCCCGTTTTGGAATCTTTACGATCGACACCTCCACATATTCGCACCGGTTCATTCACCGACATAAATGTGAATGTCATTGTCAACTTAAAATCATCTATTTACGAACACATCGATGACTTAATGGCGACCTCGCTTTATTATAGTCCACCCTTTAATCGCCTTCGCCGATGATCTTAGATAGCATTGACGTTTCATGATCAGATGCGTGAGTTGTTAATTGTTTGAGGTTTATTGAGATGTTCGTTTAAATCAGTGGACATAAGTGGAGGTGCGTGTGATGTCATCGGGATGTAGAATATACAATGTTATTATGTAAGAACGGCGGCGTCAGTGAGAATAGGCGCCGCGGCGGACGAAGGAGTGTCGTAAGATGTGCTCGGTTTGGAAAAGTTTTATGATTTTAAACATTTGATAGCTTTAATTTCGTCACACCAGGCATTAAATAAAGACATTTACGATATAACCCTTTGTTGGAACTACGTAAACAAACCGAGTTTAAGGGCACAGGTGCGTGTGAACTCGCCGCGCGTGAAATTATTGTAAATGTGCCTCGGTGTGGTCTTAGAAAAAACTATTAACATTATACGAGCCATCAACCCCCGGCGATGATTTGCCACGGCCACCTTCCAGCGCCATCATCATTTGTCCCTCCGGGTGTGGCGTGCACCGACTGGGAGGGATGGTGGCATTTTTTATCTTAAATCTAGTTAACCCGATTTTGATGACATGCAAAATAAAAGTATTAAAACATGTCCCATTCTGTAATCAATATCCTGTAAAAACATTAACCGCGTTCATATAACAGTGTAGATAATTGTAGGAAACGAGCTGTCGTTAAGTGGAAAATCTTTTGCGCGAGTGCGCTTCCTAGCAGTTTGCATGTGAAGAGCTATTCTTCAGCGCTCGTTAAGACTTCAGGCTAAAGAGGCGCTTAAGCGAAACACAAGAGACGTGTTTCGTACTTATACTCAGACATTAGCAAATCAATATGGAAATTATTGGGATACAACGCAGCTTAGTAATTTGTAAACTAATTGCTTATATATGTTATATCCAGACTGGGACCGAAAACGCAGCTAGGTGGTAGTTATAGTAACTTGACAGAACAGACACAATGCACTTATAAATTTTGCTGAAAATCGACAACACTTGGATCATCTTGGTGCTTTGTGAGCCGGTCCATTCTTACATGCACGGCACTACTATTTGGTGAAGAGTTCCTATAGTGTATGGCTACGACTTATATAACCCTCTCTCTCCCTTTCTCTCTCTCTTCAGCCAACAGAAGTCCACTGCTGAATATGCTCAAAAAGGAACATAGCCTTTGGCCGCTTCCATAGATTACCACGTAGACCTGTTATGAGCGTCCTACAGAACACTATGCATTGCATTATCGCGAAGACTATCTAAATAAATATTCTTCTAAATAATATTACTCTAAAAGTTTATTAATAAAAATACCCTGATCATAACAAGCTCGTGAACAGAGCTATAAGATTCCCATCCTCGGCCCCGCAAAGAACAATAGGCGATATTGTAAAAATTTATGTCCAGGATCAATGTCAACCAACAAACGCTTCTAGTTTTTATTCTACTTGTTATCTCGATAATCATTTGTATTGGCCATTTGATTTGAAAGTATTCATTAACTATCCATTGTACTACTTTTACAACAATCAGAGAGATCAACAAAAGATCGTAGTTATGCATATTTCCAACACCAATAAATATTTGTTTGGGGTCTAAGGTTGTGGATCCAAAAACTATGATTGTTTCAGCTTCTCATGACACAAGAGAAACATCTGCGTGGGGAAAGATTATATACTGTGTGACTTCTCCTAAATCAAAGACTATATAACGTAACTCTTTGTATAATGTATCTCTATATAACTATTTTATTTAGGCACATGGTGGACTCTGCTTTAATACGTAACAGCCGACAGAAATATTGTGCTATATTTAAGTACTTTCGTGCTTAAATCGTGCGTGCATCTCATGTATTACCTATGTAGGTAAATGGAGTAACAGTAAAAAACATCACCCTACTAATAAGGTCAAAATACATAATTTTAAAAGTCCTTTACTTTTATCAGGCAAGAAGAAAAATGAACATCGTTTCAGTGTAAAAATGTGAGCACTTCATCAAGCGACGGATCAAAGCGGTGCGGGCGGCGTGGTGAGGCCGGGTCGGGCGCCAAGATCGCAACGATATCGTCGCTAGAACAGTAATCGTCAATAAAATCTCAATTTAGATGGCACCGATAGCGCGTGAGTTACGGACGGACAGTCGCACCGAACACGAAAACTTACTCGACGATGGAATGCACCGCGCGACAGGACTCGCTAACGAATTAGGTACACACGAGGATATTTTTTTCCCGTGACATCTTTCTAATTTATTTTTTATTACAGTATTTAGGAATTATCGAAGATCGAACCGGAGTCCCCATAAGTGGAAATGCAAGTCACAAACATATTGGTAAGGAAATTAAACTCTAACTGCAGGTCACTACATATTATGCTGACATCTGAATAACAATTAAGCATACAGAAGCTTCATTTAGAAAACTAATATATTATTATTTGGAAACAAAATGGGGATAATATTAGATGTATTTTACTGTTCAACAAAAAACATTATGAATGTGTGTCATCATAAGCTTCCATAAATGTTGCTAAGTAAAATGCTAATAAACATAGATTTCAGGTTAATCGGTGTAAAATATGACACATCGCATCGAGTGACCCTTTATGGTAAACGCTGGCACACATTTTCCGCATACAATCCAGTGGCTATAAACATTTTTTGAATGGCAGAGACTGCAGACGCATGTTTATTTCCTGGTTAGCATAATAAAAGAGCCGTCGTATGTAAACAGCGCTCGTTTTTGTCGCATCTCGGAGACGAATCAATCATGTTCAACAAAGGAATGGCTCGACGCCGGCCAAGAATACCACTCCGTTGCCAAACACTTGCAAAAACTAATACGGCTAGAGGATAGACTGTCGTGTTCATAAACGGAATAATAAAATAAATATGACTTATTATTATATCACGAACTGAGTAGTAAATGAAATTTTTATCACTATTAATACACAATAAAGTTACATTGTGCGCTCAGATACAACATTCGAGTAAAAAGCTCTTTAAACTACTATACCGGGTATCTCAAGACTGCTACCGAAAACGAAGCCGGGTGGTAATTTTAGTGGCTACAAACACAATGCAATTAAAAATTTCGCTTAGAAACGCGACAATTATTTTTTATGATTTTTTAAATATCGTCATTTTTGGGTGGTAAATCCATAGATTTTGCTAAAATAATAATTTAAACTCTTTTATATCTTAGAGTATTTATAAATTAAAGGGTATACACTATTATTTTAGGAAAAAATGTATTTACCACCAAAATATGGCAATAGGAAAAAAATTACAAAAAAAAAATTGTCCCTTTTTTTTGCAACTTTTTCTGTTGCATTGTGTCGGAAGTCGCTTAAACTACCACCCGGCTTCGTTTTCGGTAGCAGTCTTGATATACCCTGTATAATAAGGAGGTAGTTACCCATTATGTCAGACTACACAAGTTTCATAGGACTTAAAGCGAATGTAGTCCAGTTATTATAATTTAATTGTATTGATCGTCCCTTCATCCAGATTCTTATATAAATGTTAATTTATTTGTTATCTTACTATTTTTCATACTATTGTAATGGATACGTAGTAGTGCCGTGGGTAGTAAATGGACTCCAAATGAAAACCATGTTGTATGGCCTCTACGGTTTAGGGATCTCGTATCATTGATAAGACTTAGGTATACTGTAATTGGCTTGACTCTAGCTACGCAACGCAAATATGTAGTTATATCACAATTATTTACTAAACCAACAGGAGTGGCGAGCTTCTGCAACCACTTAGATAAGCTCAATTGAGTTGTAGTAAAAGTGTGTACATGAGCACTAGGCGTAATGGACTAGTCTGGACCATAAACCTTCTGTCCAGCGAGGCCTAGGCCGCGTTGTCTCCGCTGGTATTAATGACGGCTTGACGCCTCGCCGACAGCGGCACGCCTACGCCTATTTATAACAGACCTTTTCTTTTTGCTCCCACCCCAATGGCCAGTCACAGATAAGAACGTCAAAGTGGGCATTTAAAAATAAATTTGTCGAAAGTGATAAATGATGGATATAACTTTTATTATTTCAAATTAAATTAACGATCCGAACGGAACGTCTACCTTTTCTCACATTAGAGGAATTACGTCCTATCTGGAATGATTGCTTCCATTACCTCGGCTGGAGCAGCGTACGCGTTGTTTTGTTGCCGTGGTGTGGCCAGATAAAGAGATTAATGCGTAAAGCAATTAATTTTGATTGAGGTGTGTTTTATTAAGTAATTGTCTTTGTTCCCAATGTGAATTTGAAACGCATCATGTTCTAATTTGTAAACTTTTTAATTATGCTTAATGTTTATTAGCATGCAGCACGTGACACGCAACATTTAATTAAGCGAAATGTAACGGTCCACTGTAATTGTTCAAGTAATGCAACAAAATTATAACAAATTATAGTTTAAGTCAAGGAAATTCTGACGTTTAAATAGTTCTCACAGTGGCTTATTTACAAAAATGTATACAAATCAATATGTATGGTATATAAAAAAATGTTAAAAGCAACAATTTAACATTATTAGTGTTCTGAAACTATGTTTGGCGTAGGACTCGTTCCCACACTGTGCTTTAATACATTTTCCGTGTTCCAGTTAGCGCCTCATAAATTGATTAAGGGTCCGCGGCGTCGTTTAAAACTTTTTTGTTATTCAACACAGGTAATGCTTAGCCGTCGCCTTTTTAATACCAACACCATATCTTCCAAACATTCAATTATTAATTATCTTATCAAAATATTGTTTACATTAATGTCTTTTGCTACAAAATTTACAAACATTTTGCATAACAATCACCTACTATGTGCCCGCTTAAACTTTATTTATAAGTGTATATTTAACTGGAGCAAGTAAAACAATAAGATAGCAAATATAATAGTGTGACAGAATACGAAATTATACGTATATTATCTTCCTGTGAACAGAAATGTGTCTCCGCTTCGGGTTAGAACTCAAGCGTCTTAAATGCATCGAATAATTTCCTGTTAGGAAATTGCTTTATGGAACAAGTGCGATTTCCATAAAAGCTTCTGTTCCACTCACTGCCGAAACATCAATCATTCTTTACATCAAAGTAAAAGTATTTTAGTAACAAAGGATGACTAGGTTTTTAAAGGGAAATCGACCGTTCCATAGCCATTACTAAATGACTAAGTTATTTCTGTCTTCTAGTGTAAACGGAAACATTATTCTGAACTTGCTTTTAACGTTATTAGATATTTTTTCACCCTACACGAATACAGATCAGTTTTGCACACAAGTATACTTAGCATAATATTTTGCCATACGTTTCATTTAAACTGGCACTAAAATTATAAAACTTATTGGACCAAGTCAAAATAAACCCAAATTTTGTTTGATATTTCGGAAAATAACAATAAAAAATCTTTAATTTATAAGGAGATATGTGCACAATGAAGTCAGCCAGTAATTTAGCTCAGTTTTGGTAGGTCCCAATAAAAAAAGCGCGAGGTGAAAATATAAATAACAATTTGGCCCACCCCGTTCGAATGTGGTTCGCTCGGATTAGCATAAGAATGCCGATCAATGTTGCCTGCTATAAAATATAAAATTACTGGAATAAAAATAAACAAACATATTTACAAAGAATAACGAATATACAGGGTATATCAAGACTGCTACCGAAAACGAAGCCGGGTGGTAGTCTAAGCGACTTCAGACACAATGCAACAGAAAAAGTTGCAAAAAAAAGCGACAATTTTTTTTTGTTATTTTTTTCCTATGGCCATATTTGGGTGGTAAATACATTTTTGCCTAAAATAATAGTGTATACCCTTTTATTTATAAATACTCTAAGGTATAAAAGAGTTTAAATTATTATTTTAGCAAAAACTATGGATTTACCACCCAAAAATGACGATATTTAAAAAATCATAAAAAATAATTGTCGCGTTTCTATGCGAAATTTTTAATTGCATTGTGTTTGTAGCCACTAAAACTACCACCCGGCTTCGTTTTCGGTAGCAGTCTTGAGATACCCGGTATATTTGAATTTTCATTGCAAATGGTACTAATAATCGGAGAAAGTTAGAGTTTCGCTTGGATTATACTTTACATTAGAAAACTCTATCCATAAATTCTCTTGTCTTACATTCAACGTTTATGTTGATATTTGACTCGTCGGATGCGCCACTGCCCATTATTCTGTTATATAGTAACTACTAGTGCAAATTCGTAACTTATTTTCTTGATAACGAATTGGACAGTGTGTCATTTGGCTTAGTTTACTGTTTTTCTTTTAATATCAGCAACGAGCGTCTTTATCGTGAAACTAAAACTACTGTTTCCATTTTTCTGTGATAATTGAAGTTTTCAGTAATTCCATAAACTGTTGTCTAAATGTGTGCGCTGGCAACACCGATGCCGCATCACAGACGCCCACGACCTTACACCGTCCCTCGTTGTCTCTTTATATGTCGAATTTAATTTTGATTTACGGCCGTCCGCACAATGTAAGTGAAACATATTCCGATGAAACCAAGAAACGAATGTGACAACTAAACGCAATGATGCCAACAAAATAAATACTCGTCCCTGCGTTTGTTTTTGTAATTTAAAATCTTTATTAAAGGAGATAAAAAAATCGTCATAAAATTATTGTCTGCCTGGAATAATCTTGGGCTTGCTAGGTCAATCTTGCTTGTTATTTTGAATCCATGTCACAGAAATGAAAGAATGGGCTACCCTTAAAATTACTAGGTAGAGTCGGTATAATGTAACAGTGTTGTAGCCGAAAGTCTTTTGGCTGACAAAACCAACTATTTTATTCAAGACATTGCGTTAAATCACTATTTTTAACGGGAAGTAAAATAGCATTTTATGTGAAAACTGTAAATCTTTAGCCTATTTTACAAATGTTAGAGTTAAAATATGGTATTTCGTTGAAAATTGTTCTTCGCAATTTCGCCCTACTAAATAAGTAGTAGTAGCCGGATCCAATATAGCCCATACTCGTTTATCAACGTTAAACAGCACCCAGGAGGACGGAAAACCAAAAGAGCGAAAAGACGGAAACGAAAATAACAATAAATGAGCACTCATTAGAGCTGTGGAGGCGCCCGCGAGCCGCACTACAATCCTATATCCGTCGCTGTTGATATAATTATTGTTGACGACTGTAGTTAAGTTAACTTCTCATTATATAATGTAATACTCGCGAGGCATAACACTGCACTGGACTACATGGTAGATGAAGTGCATACCAGATAGAGCACAAAAAGACGAGAGCTTTGATTATAAATAGTAGTAATATAGAGAGGTAACAGAGGTAGGCTACTGTAAATTCTAATTTAAAATTATAGGCATCGCAATTACAGCTGGAGCATTTTAACCACAATGTACTGTTCCATATATTGTCCTTAAATATATGGCAAATTTACAAAGAATTAGCATGAATACTGAGGAAAATACTTAATTGATATTTGAAATCAGTTACATACAATAATAAAGAAAATATTTTATTTACATTAAATTAAATAATTTCTCTTGCCTCGTATTAAAAAAAGATAAATGACTATCACGGATCATTAAGCTCAATAACCTTATAATATTATAACTGGTCCCTCTCGAATAACTTAATTAATAAAGGCAGGGGATATAATTCACGAGCGACATTAGGTCGACTTAAAGTGCTTCTTAAGATTCTTTTATGCAAATATTGTTAAAAATATCGCCTACCTCCCGAGAATAAATTAATTGGGGCCACACTTGTATCTGGCATATTCGTGCATTAAAGTAATGTATGAGGGTCGCCCCATCGAGATCATCTAATTATTTAACAAAACTCGTAAATTCATAAACTTTTATTTATTTTAAGTGACAATAACGTTAAATTGATATGCTTAACTTTAAAACTAAGTGTTATTAATTATGTCCACAAAATATAACTTAACCGTAATCAAACTTAAATTAGTATATTTAAGATAAAGTCAAAACGCATAGACGTCCTTTTAAGATGTTATCAAAATAAAAATAAATTCCTAATAAACGACTGTGCTCAGTGTTAATACGCGTTTAAGATAATATATTTAACTATACAGAAATAAATGTCCACCTAATAAATCGCGCCGTAGCTTATCGACCTTCGGCTCGGACAGTAGGACCCGATAAGGGTATCCTTTTTGGACGATGGTTACGTATCTTTAAACCGTATGGTTTGCGTTAAGTTGGCCCTGTATAAAAACAAGGAAACCTCTTTCGTGTGAAATGTGTTTTTTGTGACTCGAGAGGTTTTCGGACGGGCGGGAGTCAAGCGTAATCGGCGTTGCATCTTAATTTAGTTGTCTTGTATTGTGAGAGGCGACGCGGTGAGACACAACCTAACCCACTACGAAGGCAAAGGGCGACCGACGCCCGTCTCCTTGTGACGCATATATTGTCGCATTTATTACCCGTGCGCGTATAAAAACGAATTTATCGGTTTAATTGGATAGACATCAGCAATAATAGTTTGGAGGTAGAGTAAGATCGTTCCGTCTGGAAAAATACATCAATTTTATCTCAAAAGTTTTAACTGACTCACCACATTGATGAATTCTTGAAATGTGATGGCGTTGCTAGTCGCGCTGCGGGCTTTGTCTAATAGAATCTGCAACAAAATAAAACTTTGTTACCGAGAAGTTTTTGAACACAGATTGTTTTTGAATTGTAGTAGAACTCACTTCGCGCTTGTGGCTAGGCACTTGGGCTATGAAGTCTGGATGTTGAAGTGTGTGCAAGAAATCAGGCCACGGAATCTCTCCAAAACCTTCCGGGTCGAACTGCAATATGATTACATGTTTAATTCAGAATACGTCTCGACACAGTCACGTCCATAAACACCTAATTATAATTTCAACATAGCATCCCGACTGTCATAATCACGTGCCATCTACCAGTTCACACTTGTGCGTACTTCGGTTATGACATTTTCATACGTTTCCAAAAACAGCGGCACAAAAAAATACACAAGCGCCCCTATCTTCTCCTTCGTATTATCTCTATGCACGGTACGTGACCACACATCGTTTGATCGTAGGCGCTGCCGCCTGCCTTTGTTGTTAAAAACATTTTAGCTCGAGCTTCTATACATTTTAATAAGTCAAAATCGAGGTGTATTCTGTGAAATTTGTTCCGGATCGTAAAAGTTAAGATTTTTTATACAATAAACACATTAAACACGAACGTTGTTTATGCTGAGGTGTCATCATATTTATGATATTTTAAAATTATTGCTTTACATGACAAAATACTGCCGACGTTGATTTTATAGCTTCAGATAAATTGATATTAGAATTCTGCTCGTTTAACAATAAAATAACGACGGAAGATGTTCATATTTTTAATGCAGACTGTTGTTAATCACACAGCCAAACTGCAATACAACAGAAATTATTGTTCATTGTAAGAATGAATCCCATTTAATGAAATATTCAGCAGAATTGTACTTACTCGGTCAAATAGGAGACGCCATTTCTGTAACAAAAATACAATGCAAATTTAAACTGTCAGCGCAGTTAAAAGAAAAATGTTGGCCAGAAATGTGGGTTAACAAGTATATTTTTATAGGTTTTTTCAACGCTTTGGATAATTTAAGAGTAGAATCTACTAAGCTAAAGATATATCAAGTATGCTTAACTTACATCGTGCATCAACTCCCTTCGGATCTCCGCCTCGTCCAACTCCGACCCGAGGTCCGTGTGGTCCGTGTCATAAAGAGGCTCCGCGGCGCGGGATAGCGATCCCAATGAGTCCCGGGCCGAAGCAAGGGATCCCGTGACTGTGGGGAGGACGCCAGCCTCGATCCCGGACTCCATGGAGGTATTGTTCGAGAGGAGAGTGGCGGGCGCGGGCGCGGGCGGCGGCGCGCGCTCCTCGCCGCCTCTGCCCACCCACACTGACATCTTGTTGGCAACACCATCCACTCTACTGCACCGGCAACTTCACAACTCGAATCCCATACACATCTCAATGAGGATATGTAACTGATAAATATCCTCTGCGCAATTCAGACAAACAAAATCTCGTCGCAGTTGGGTATCTTATATAATTTATACAATTGATATCAAATGGCAGTGAAAATGTTACGACTTAGTATTTATTGGTGTTTTCTATACTAAGAGTATTTTCTAATTTGGACAGATCAAAGTAGGTTATGTGGACGATGTCGTGCTACAATAACATTGGACTGAACCTAGTATGATATTCGTAAAATGGAGGAAGATCATAAGGCACGTAGTTTTTCCTCCCGTTCAACGTTTCAACACACCTGAAACAAGAGAAATAAAACAATAATAATATGATATTTCTGATCAATCTCAGCCACTGGAAATCCACTGCTGAATATAAACATCCGCCAAGGCTCTCCATGAGACCTACTGGAAACCGCCGAGATCCAGTGACTTTTGACAAACTTGATTAAGCCTTATGACTCTCGCTCTCTTAGCGTCTATCGCTTTGCTCGCTGCATAGAAATATGATACTACTAGCCGACGGGTCCGGTATCGTCCGGGCACAAATAGTTTTTGAGTCCGGTCGTCATCAATAACATATTATTTCGCGTACTAACTGTATTATTTTCAAACTCAATGGGATCACCGTCGACTATATTACTTTTCCTGTCCCGCCCCGGTATATCCAATTCTGTCACATGACGGAAAGCAATCACACTTTCCAGCATCATGAAAGAGCATCAAACATGCCACTGATAGACTACAAGCCCGTGGCAAAAAGCGATGGGTCAAATGAACCACTAGGAGACCTATTTAGTAAGATACAGGGGCATAAAATAATAATATTCAACCCTATGCCGTCACTTGTAAGCTATCCGTCTCAGTGCAGATGAGACTTCAAAAGCATCAAGGAGAGGGGTTCATTTTGGTCATTTATTTTTATACGGCATTCCTACCATCGATAGGTCCATGAAAAATAATAATAGAACACGTAGTGCCGTACAAAAATAGTGCGTCACAAAGTCGGAAGATCGTTAGATATTCCGGCAAATTTGTCGGTAAATTTGGTCATTTGATTTTAAACGGCATCGGTTCCATACAGTCGCAATACCTCTTTTAAACCATTATTCCGTAACGCCGTACAAAAACCATGCGACAAGGGAGAAAAATCAGCGGTTGCAACCCACTCCCCTTCAGTGGTCCGGGAGGTGATTTGAAAAAATACGGCATCGGTTTCATAACATTACGTAGCACTCAAAATTACTATTTCAAAAAAAGCCGTCACTAAATTATTGTTAATTTGAATGTATACATAAATTTCTCATAAATTTGACTTTTAAAGCTGAAAGGTCATTTGATCCTATACGGCAACCTGTTTTTTAACATGATATTGCTAAATACAATTGTTATGTAGTATTGCCATTCAATAAAAAAAGTTTAAAAAGAAATTGAGAGGAAAATAAAATATGAGTTTTCAAAAGTTTAAATTATCGTAGATTAGTGTAATGCAGCAACTTTCTAAATATTATTGTTGTTTTAAATAGTTCTCAGGTAAACGAATGAAGAAAAAATTATGCCGTACATTTTAATGCAGAATATAATTTTTTGGCTGATTAAAATGGCACCACCATTTCAGGAGTACTTTATGGTCATGTGATACTACACGGCATTAACATATTTTTTAAGAGAATAATCGATAACATGTATAAATCATTATGCTAGCTTTTAAAGTGAAACTGAGTGTATATTATATCCAAAAATTGAAGACTATCAAGCTTAGTATCTTTGTAAACTTTTCGATGTCATAGACGTCAAACATGGACATTTTATTTTTATTGTGTTATTAAATATACTAAATGATTTATTATATACAAAAATGAAAAAATAGGTAGGTATGTCTTTCAAATTTTAATTCAATATCTGAATTAGCGACTGAGTCGGTATCGGAATCAACGTCTTCATCGACGTCTGAATCATCTTCTCGATCACCTTCTGAAACATGAATATGTGTCATCTTATTTTGCGGACAAATAAAATTAAAAAAAGGAATTAATAATTATAAGTTATTGTTATGTTTATTACCTTTTATCAATGTGAACCTTCAGATATGTACGGCATTGACTTTTTATAAAATAAAATTAAATACAAATAAAGTGTCTAAATGATGTACAGTAAATATCATACTAAATATCACCCTAAAGTATGTTTTGTTACATGGATTATTTGAGAGTTATTTTCCGCTCTACAGACCTTTGGATCACAAAAAAATGTACGGCATGTGAAAAAATGTTATCTATGTCTAAAATACTTTCAAAATAAATTAATCTCATGTTGTGTCAAATCACCTCCTGGACCACTGAAGGGGAGTGGGTTGCAACCGCTGATTTTTCTCCCTTGTCGCATGGTTTTTGTACGGCGTTGCGGAATAATGGTTTAGAAGAGGTATTGCGACTGTATGGAACCGATGCCGTTTAAAATCAAATGACCAAATTTACCGACAAATTTGCCGGAATATCTAACGATCTTCCGACTTTGTGACGCACTATTTTTGTACGGCACTACGTGTTCTTTTATTATTTTTCATGGACCTATCGATGGTAGGAATGCCGTATAAAAATAAATGACCAAAATGAACCCCTCTCCCTGTGCTTTTGAAGTCTCATCTGCACTGAGACGGACAGCTTACAAGTGACGGCATAGGGCTGAATATTATTATTTTATGCCCCTGTATCATACTAAATAGGTCTCCTGGTGGTTCATTTGACCCATCGCTTTTTGCCACGGGCTTGTAGTCTATGACTACTGAGAATTTCTCTTTACATTGGCAGATATAAAGTTTACATAAATACTCATACTACCTATGTATACACTTATTTAGTTATAATTTAATTAATTTGTTAGCGCCATACAACTTAAACTATACAAAATTCCCCCTTTTAATGTTTGAATACACAATTCGCACTTGACCTGAATTAAAAACAATGCCATTTATGTGCAGCCGACCTTGAATCTAACGTCTGATTAGAACTTTCATGGTAGTGAACACAGCTGTCGATGGGAACTTACCGTGCTAGTTGTGTTTCGTAACCATTAGCTTGTAGAAATAAGACACGCTGCGTCACCGTGAAGGCAGTTAATTAAAGTGAATTTGAATCTGAGGACTAAATAATTAATTGTAGATAATCGAATAACAGAATTTAGAGGAACCGAATGTTCTAAAGCTTATCTTTACTTCTATGGGATCAAAAGATCAGAATTGAAAAGTTAAAATATAATTTATTAAGGCATAAATTACAGTCTTAAATATTATGGTATTGTTCTCAAATAAATATAAAAACGAAGATCCAAATAAATTTAGATACTGAATTACAGTACATAATAAATCTAACTTATTATATAAAAGGCAAGTTAAAAGTAGGAAAAGTACTAGTATACAATCTTAAGTAAATAAAGATTTGAATGAACCCTACAGGGGTACTAGTTAGTTCGAAATGAGCTAAAATTTGGTGAGGGAGCGCATTTTTTTTTTACACTTGTTAGGACCCATTATCTCCGTGCTCCGTATCATTGACAAGGTACGTAGAGCGACAGTGGTGACCCTGCATATTATCAAATATTCTATTGAAATGTTTATTTCTGTTTCTGTAAAACGAGTTTTCCAAAAAATTTAAATAAAATGAAATGTAAACCAATGAATCCTTTTAAATTTTAACGAATTTATTTTCTGTTTGTTGACTACTAGGTTAATCACATTTGGTGTCTAAATATAAAATTATAACACACACTTAAATTAATATATGTAACATGTGATTTATGATATTGGCTTTTTAAAATAATAGTATGAATTAACCGTATGTACTCTGAACATTGTTAGTAGATTATTATTTACTCTTAGAAACATAAACCCTGAAGAGTCGCAGGTTTGTCGTCCGAAATATACGACAGCGGGAGATCCATGAAGAAATAAAAAGAAAAGAGCCTTTAGCAATCTTGCAAACCGAATGAATGGTGGCACAGAAGTTTTTATTTAATGGTGGTTTTGTCTGAGATGTGGATTCGGTTTATTTTCGGTTATATGAATTTTGTAAGGTAAACTCTACCACCGTATCAAATAAAAACCCACACACAGTCGAGGGTTGAAGCTAATATTGCATATAAATATTAATAAGTCCGTGTTTAATACGTGCCACGTCCGTAATTTGAATCTTGACAGATCCATATCTATTACATAATAAAATATGTCGGGCAAATTGCGGAAGTTGATATTTTTGCCTGATTGGAATATGTAATACATTTGAAAATACATTAATCAACATGCTTGCATGCACATGTATTGTACGTCACGAACGCTTTAATATGAACGCGTGCACTCAGACATCCCGTCATAATAATGTGGAAGCTAAAATCTCATCATATTGCTGCGACTTTAGGGTAGAGAATAAAGGAGGCCGCAATGGTTTTAATATTGTCGAATATACTCGTTGTAGACTATCCTCATCTTCAGTCGATACTATATTTATCGATATATACATACATATTTCTCATTATACCCCCTATTACAATTATACAGTAATCCAGTTCATCCAAAGGTTGCCTGGAAGAAATCTGAACTAGCCATAAAGTCCCCTATTGTAACCATGCCTTTAGTTTTTAAGTATTTTGTAAACGTCTTTCATTTTGGTGTACAATAATGCATATAAATAAATATTTATTTATTTATTATTTATTTAAATCTTTATTGTACACAAACTTAACAACAACATAGCTTAACAGAAATAATAATAACAAAGAAAAATAATATAGAATATAGAAATAAATAATTAACTATAGACGGCACACCGTTTATCATCAGATGCAGTAATTTTTCGCAGTTAAAATTAAAAACAAATAACTCTTCATCACGTTTCTTAGAATTTGAACCACTTGTATATCCTGAAGATAACAGGCTTTGACAACTTCAATCAAAAAGGTAAACCTGAATAGTATTATGATCATCAATAAAAACGCAAAATCCACAGTGCATTATGGTTCACACTGCGAACTTATGGACCAATTTTTTACTCTACATTTTTCTACTGACTTACCTCTGCGATTTAAGTAATAAAATTGAGCGATATAATTAAACAATAACCTTGGATTAATTAAACATCTATAATTGTCATCATATGTTATCTATGGCAGCCATTATTATTCATTGCGTATAATTACTGTTTTCGTGAAGGGTTGAAGTGTTTGGAAGTGTTCATCGTTGTTCTTAACTCTGTTTCAGTTATTAATTCTTATAAGCTGCTGTTAATTTTGTTTATATTTGTTACTTGGTTGACTAAGAGAATATTCGTAAATTGGAAATTGCAATTAAATGTTGAACATCCATGCGTCACGTGCTCTGGTTTGTTTACATTTAGTTAAGTACCTAAACCGATGGAGTATAATATTATTATTTTTGGTAGCACCCCTCCAATTCCCTAATATTACGCCAAAGCATACTTCGTAGCAAGCACTTCCTAGCCGGTTACACATATTTTTTGTTTCTAAAAATATTGTTCAGTGATCGAAAGTAAACTTAGTACAAAGCATCTGTACCTAAGTATCTGAGGCACAAAACTCGCAGTAAAGCAACAATTGTATTAAAATGTTGAGAAATTCAATAAAACATCTCTTAACCTGACCATTCTAAAATAGAGACTATGAAGTTGAAAAATTATGCATATTTGCCAAAATTATCAAGACTTTAAAAGCTACTAAAATAATGCATATTAAAATACATGTTGATTGAATATTATTTACTATTTTCCGCAGCGAAGCTTCCGCCTCTGACAAGGTTAGTTAGAGTTCATAATTTGATTTCGCTACCAGTGAGATAGGCAATTAGCTACGAGCGAAAAACGTGAGTCGAGGGCTTCAACCCTCTTCTCGTTTCCATGGCAACGCACCGCAATTTCATTCCCTACTTACATCGCTAACATGACTTAGACGAACACGTGAACAAATTTCTTAAGTTTTCGAATACAACGCATTCGATTGCTTAGATTTGATCGTCTTTTATTAATTTGATTGAAAACCGATAAAACACTTATAGTTTTTCATAATGTTAGTTTTGTGTTATTGTTGCTCTAATAAATAATAAATGTTTCAACAATGCCTACGTTCAAAAACAAAAAAACACCGGCAATTGTTTACGTATTTAGAGCAATATTTACCAAAACATCATAACACTGTCTGTCATAATTCAATTATATTCCATGAAATAAAGTTACACCACATAAACTTAAATTCAAATTGACCCCACATGACTTAACCACGATATAACCAATGAAAACAAACCGTGACACAAACATAACCAATAAACACTTACCTTTAACAAATTCTCTAACCGTCCACATGGCTATCATAAAAGGAACTTCACGGTAAACTCCATTTCCAAAATTTTATGTTTCGCGTCAAGAACACATTAGGCCTAGCAATGCGGTGGGTATTTATTGTACGTCAAAACACTAGCGGCAGTGAAAGTGAGAATGGCGTCCGGATTTCAGCGCATGCGTGGTGCTGGGAACACAAGAAGGCATGAAATATGTATGGAAATGCTTTTCAAACGCTTTTATTGGACATGTGGTCAGAACTACCTGTTATGTACATAAGTATGACTTCTATTCAAATGCTGCTCTAGATTTTACGTGAAACTGAACTCCAGTAACACATTTAGAATTTTCTATGCTTGTTGTAAATCGTTTAACGTTGTGTTTGTTGTAACGTGTAAACTTTCATCCCCTATTTTATCCCCTTAGGGGTCGAATCGCATCGCATGAAAACATAATGTATCGTACAATTTATGCATAATGCTACTGGCCAAGTCGATCTATTTATTTAAAACGCAAAGAATTTTTAATATTGATATGATAATAACTTACGTAATAGCTTTATACAGAACGTCCCTTAATCAAGGACTAAATAAATTAATCGACTTGGTATTACATGGATCTCACAACTTTTTGCGGTAGATAAACTGAGCTGCGAGACTTGGAATTTTTTTACAGGATGTTTTTGATGGGATCTCACGTCTTTTTGTAGAGTCCTACTTTATTCCTTTTCGGTACTTTTTATTTCTAGAATATATATAATGATTTTTCTTAAAGCCTCTGTCTTATGGTTTTTTCTTATTTTTGTAGGTATCAATTTATTACAAATATAGCGGATTTGATTATTAGTGTTCTATCTTTCATGGTGATTGTTTTCGAGCTATTTAGTCTGTTTATTTGCAAGGTTATCTTTGTCATGTTTTTCTAGAGTAATGTTGTACAGTTTAATGGACTGAATACACCCTTTCCCTCTTTATACCCCCCTCCTGTTATGCCTCATATATAAAATATATAGATACCAATCTACAACTATTATTCCATTATATACAGGTACAACGAATCATAAACTGCAAATTTATCTTTGTAATCCTATACATTTATATGAGATTACAAAGTTATTCACGCAGTTGGTGTATCTAGAAAACTAGACAGAAATTATGAAATGTTTAAATTTTTCCTTACTTTAGACACTAAACACTAATTATATTCTAAATTTGAAGGTTATATGTCTGCTAGAAGTGCCTTAGACTTTTGTTGATCGGTCAGTCAGTCAGTGAGTGACAAAATTGCGAAAGTTTGACAAGTTATAATTCTTAAACTACTGGTTCAAATTGAATGAAATTTTAAATATACCGTGTTTACACAATGCCTAATTAGTAACTGAAAATTCAGGCTTCTTGCTTTAACCACAACGAAGTTATGGGGGGTTGAAAATGATCTGAATTGCTTCGAGAAAAGGATAGTACGGCTGTGCCGCTTTTTAGCTCGACTTGGAGGGGGCACTGCCGTGCCCCTAGATTTTTTTATTTCAAGTAGGTAAGTAACCTACTTGAAATAAAAATATATTTAATTTTGTTTTCTTATTTTATGTCTTTATGATGAAACTAGTCATTTTTTCTTTCACAATTAGTTTTCGAGCAGGAGCACAACTAAGGCAATGCATTCTTTACTCCAAATAAATGCACATTATAATGGAAAGTCATGAATCTTTCTTATGGCTCGGTTAAGTAACTTCACTGCACCGGATGGGAAGTGCAGTATCGTTGAGGAGGTGAATTGTCTGGAGTATTTAATCGTTCTAAGATTATCTCTCGCACTTCGGATGAGTAAGTATGTCGGCAGTTGGTCCGCTCACTTCGCATACAGAAGCCGTGAATAGAAAATAGGTAGAGCAAAATATTCAAGAGATTCGAAGCAAGAAGTCCATGTATAATATTATATACGATTATAAAATTCAAATGCTAACCACATCTGCTACTTGAACTAGTTTCGTATAGCTGCAGGCAGTAGGACATTTGGGTAGCCATCAGCGTACACAATGATGCCAATGCAAGTAATCCTGTATCAGATTAATCCTGTTTACCTGATAAAAACTGTGTACCTGATTTTGTGATTGCCAGCATTACTTTATCGTCCAGCAAGAGAAAATGATTTCTCACAAGTAAATGGGCACATTCTGTATTTGAATTGTATTATATAGGTACACCACTAGATACACTGACGTTACGGCATATAAAATAAATTACCATCATTGTGCTTAAATTAAATAAGGATGCATGTGTAACTTATAGTCATAGTAGCTATAATTTTACTTAATATTCTATGCCAACATAATATGAGCAATGCGTGCATGTAGGCACCTCCATTATATATAAAGCGCCTACTCAAACCTAAGGGCAATGTTGTATAAATGCTACATGTATAGTTTTCAAAACTGAAACACAGCTAATTACGTCTTGTTTTAACTATATTTAATAGTAATTTACTTCTAGACCCTTAGAAATTATCTTCGCCTTTATTAACCATATTTAAAAATAAGAATAATGAAATTAATAATCATGAAAAACCTATGCTAAGTAGTTTTTAAAATATGTACTTTAATTGATAATGACATAAAAGGGCTCGCCAAATAAAACAATTTATCCAACTGAATTCGCTTAAATATACCATCGTTATCAGATCCTCAATAACTTCAACGTTAAACGAAAAACACGGACCTTACATAAAAAATTAAAACTTCGTAATAGCGACTTCTTTGCAGTTTCTAATCAAAATATAGGTTCATAATTTTAAAATTTCTTTATTTAATTAGTTTCGAATAATGTATATAGGTATTAGATTATGTTTGCTCCTTTTCTTTTCTATTAATTTATGAGGATTTTCTATAAATCTAAATGCTTACTATTAGTCAATATTCTGAATACCTACCAAAAGACCGCAAAAACGTTACGCAAAGTTGTAACACATTCCTAATGTGATAGCATAAAATTCTAATATTAAAAAAAAAACATCAATTCTACTACATTTTGTTATTACTAAGTTAAAAAAGTAATTCAACTACATTTTGTTATTCTTAGTTCATATCAAAAGCTTTACAAATTGCAACACCACATAGTATTTTTAAATAGCAATGCAACACTGAGTATAAACGTCAAAATAAATTTCGTCGTGGAATTTGTGGTGGAATTCGCCGAGTAAAATTATGTAAGGATAAATCAAAATAAAGCGAAAAATCAATGTTGTGATTATATCCGAACTTTTTATTTGTAATTCTATTATGCCTACTGGCCGTGCCGTATTGTTTTTGCGGCGGCTGTCGACGGGTGATAACAGATTTAAAAGCATTAATCTAAATCAAAACAGTGTTAAGGAACCGCTTGTTACAAACGTGATTTGCATTAATAGGGATATTGGCTTGCAGAAACGGTGAGTACATTAAATGTAATAAAAATGAAAAATATATGTTGACATTTTACATAATATTTATTATTGTTTTTTTGTTGTAACGCGCTATCTCTAACAAGGAAACAATCTTATCAAAAAGTTATTTTTGATACTGTTAAGTGACCTTGTTGTTGTTTATATTCCAAGTTTGCTTTTGTTTCAGGGAAATATTAACAAATTTACAAAAAATACGTTTTTACTTGTCTGCGAATCAATGCATGTTGAGCTATTTTTAATGATATAGTATATAACAGTATGTACTATTACGTTTATATTGTAGTTATAATGGCGTCTTTATAGAAAGAATGTAATTGAGTAGATAATACCTGTTTATACCTTGTGGCTACAATCAAGGCTGTTACCATTGCCAAGTACCTATAATAAATATCTGTTTATATTTCTGTCTGTTGGTATGGTAATTCACTTAATCTAGAAATATTATAAATAATGCACAATTTAAAGACTGGTACTTAATAAACACAAAAAATTATTTAATACATATCTATACTCTGAAATGGAATCCGAGATCAAAAATGTAAACAAACAAATGTCACTGTAAAAATTACATTTCAGGGCTATGAAATATTTTCTAGTAAAAAATATTAGATATAATTTTATTATTGAATAGATTCAAATTTTGCGAGTATTGTGTTTAAGAATTAACTTTATATTAACATGGGAAAATTAAAAGTTGTTTTATTTGTTATATAAAGAGCATATTATTATCGTCACATATCAACATCACTGTATGTGTTCACATGCCTTTACTTTCACTTAAATCAGACAATGTTAATCAAGCAGAATAAGTAACATTTATTAGAAATTGATTTGTCACTCTTTCAATTTTGTGATCTAATTTGTACATTTTGTCTTTCTTTATTACATCTTTATCACATTTATTCCACCTTTGCGGTCACTTCTTCTAAACTTTCTTCAAGTAATTGTTTGCTTTCATTCATTTTGAATGTTTTATTATCCCTGGTGATGCGACTCTTGACTTGAGCCCAAACCAATTCTATCAGATTTAATTCACAATGATGAGGGGGCAGATGCAGGACGGTCATACCGTGTTCAGCAGTCAACTCATCCATTCATCATGCGCACCAAAATGACCTATACGTAATTGGGAAAGCTAAATATAATTAAGTTTTATTTTAGTCAGCCAAATGTTACGACTTTCTGCTTATTGTCTACCAATTATATCATATAATTTAAAAAAATGTTGAAATTTTAGTTTATGTAAATATTATATCAAAGAATTTTAATTTGGCTTTGTTTTATACTTATTTAACAAGTGAGAAAAATTCTAACCTATTATTTTGACGGTTGTCAATAAGCTACCATAGAAAGTTATTTAATTGTAGTGGTAACACTTTTGTTGACATTTTTGATCTCGGATTCCATTTCCGAGTATAAATAATTTTACAAGGCTTCACATACATTTCATATTATTAAACCAATGAAAGTTCATGGAGGTCCATATTAATATAGTCAAATCTGTTTCCAGGGTGTCATCTTTTAGTCACAACAATTTAACTATTCTTCAGCTTAAAAGAAGTATCAGTGACAATAAAATCACAATGACTACCCCTGGCACAGAACAACAGGCAGCTGAAAAACCAAAACACACAAATCGGTTAATAACTGAAAAGTCACCATATTTACTTCAACATGCTCATAATCCTGTACAATGGTACCCATGGTGCCAGGAAGCAATTGATAAAGCCAAGAAAGAAAATAAACTGATTTTTCTCTCAGTTGGATATTCCACCTGCCACTGGTGCCATGTGATGGAAAAAGAATCTTTTGAAAATGAGGATGTTGCCAAAGTCATGAATGAGCATTTTGTTAATATCAAGGTAGACAGAGAGGAGAGGCCTGATATTGACCGAGTATACATGCTGTTTGTTATGGCAACTACAGGCAGTGGCGGCTGGCCCATGTCAGTTTTCCTTACACCTGATTTAAAACCTGTTACGGGGGGCACATACTTTCCTCCTACAGATCGCTGGGGCCGACCTGGTTTCAAAACTATTCTATTAAGTCTTGCTAAGAAATGGAGAGAGAGCCGTGAACAATTTCTAGAGGCAAGTATGAGTATCATGGATGCCTTGCAGAAGATATCTCTTGTCTCCGAAGCAGATGCTGTGACATCGGTTCCTGATGAAGGAACTTGGGACAAATGTGTGCGCAGATACATGTCTATCTATGAACCAGAATTTGGAGGGTTTGGAACTGCTCCTAAATTCCCTCAAGCTTCCATTTTTAACTTCCTGTTTCACTATTATGCTCGAGATAAAACTCATCCTGAGGGAAAGAAATGTTTGGATATGTGTCTGCATACTCTGACGAAGATTGCTAAAGGGGGTATTCACGACCACGTGTCCAGCGGCTTCGCTCGTTATTCCGTTGATAATGACTGGCATGTTCCTCACTTCGAAAAAATGTTATATGACCAAGGACAGTTGGTAGTTGCGTATACAGACGCTTTTCTTGCAACGAAAGACGAATTTTACGCTGATGTGGTCCGTGACATTATAAAATATGTTAACAGAGATTTGAGACATGAGTCTGGTGGCTTTTATAGTGCCGAAGACGCAGACTCATATCCTACATTTGGTACGCCACACAAGAAGGAGGGCGCATTTTGCGTGTGGGAATACAAAGAATTGAAATCACTTTTAAGTGACAAGAAAATTAATTCTATCTCCTATATGGATATAATTTGCGACTATTTTAATGTTGAAGAAGATGGTAATATTTCGCCCGAAAGTGATCCTCATGGTGAACTTACGAACAAAAATGTATTAATCATTTATGGCAGCAAGGAAGATACTGCTAATAAATTCGGTTTAACCATCAGTCAGCTGAACGAAGTTCTCAATGAAAGTATACAGATCTTATATGATGAGAGACAGAAAAGACCGCGTCCTCACTTGGATTCGAAAATATTATGTTCTTGGAATGGTTTGATGCTCTCTGGTTTGGCACAAGCTGGCCAAGGTTTATGTGATAAGGATTTCGTGGAAGATGCCATAAAAACAGCCAATTTTATCAGAGATCACCTATATGACCCATTAACCAAAACCTTGTTGCATTCATGTTATCGTGCTGACGACGGATCAATTGCTCAAACGTGAGTATATTTTCGGATTACATAAATACTTTGAATAGAATATACTAGACAATTTTAATAAGTTGTAAGTTATAGCTATCGATCCCGGTATTGGGAGAAGGCTTAAGAAGGCCTCTGCTCAACATAAGGACAGTACAGGCTATTATAGATCATCATCACATCTGAATCAGTACTGGTTTCAGCATTAATGGCCCCTCTAAGTATCTCCCAAATTACGGGTAAACAGATGAAAATTAGACTGCTGGGCCTCTACAACTTTGGTGTCCCTTATAGTTACTTAGTTGCGTTCTAAAAAAGCTTTCGACATAATAATATAACATTTGTGTATGAATTGCAGTGAACAACCCATCAAAGGATTCCTTGATGATTACGCGTTTTTGATAAAAGGTCTGCTTGACCTGTATGAAGCGTCCTTGGATTTGCAATGGCTTAAATGGGCGCGTGAGCTTCAGGAAACGCAAAATGAATTGTTTTGGGATTCTGATAACGGTGGATATTTCACTTGCTCTGCAGAGGATAGTACTGTTGTGCTGCGATTGAAAGAAGGTAAATATTATTAAAAATTTCTAGTTCTTGTTACTTGGTGAATACTATCATTTAGTCTTAAGAATTACACATAACATAGGGTAGGAACCTTTAATTCCAGTTTAAACATACACACATAAACACACACATTTTTCCAGAAAAGGTAGAAGGTAAGGTAGCACCTCTAGATGCTAAAAGACAACCCACGTTTCACTTTATGTTTTCCATCCTGCGATGTGATAGAGGGCGAGCTTAACGCCATATTGGGTTCCAATTCCTGACTCCGGACTACTAGTGAATAGAAAAACCCAATATCACTTTGCCCAACTCGGGTTTCGAACTCTAGTTCTCAGCTTTGTTATTACAAAGCGGTATAAAATTATTACGGTTTATTATACTGTAAGTAGGACAATTTACAAATGCATCACCAAGGTTGCCAGCTTGAAATGACGGTTTTTTTAAGATCAAGACGGCGCTGAACCTTCTGGCAACAGTGTTTCCTGCCACAACTTGCAGCGTATCGCAGCTTACGCGGATAAGAGCGCCAAAGCAGAAGGCGGAGAGCAAGAGAGGGACATGGCTAAGAAGATACTCATGGCTTTCGCTAAACGACTCAAAGATACGCCTACTGCGTTGCCAGAAATGATGTCAGCGTTGATGTTCTATAATGATTCGCCTACTCAGGTGGGTGGCGACATATTGCTATTGTATATGCTTAATGGAATATCATGAAGCTTACCTGATGATAAATTATCGCTGTACAATGGGTAAGGATCGGCCGGGTTTGAAAACTGGATAAAACTGAGGTGGAACGTAAATTAATATTTACATTACACTTGATTTTGGCCGTGGCTCAAGTAATCATATTTATCAAACTGACTGTAACTACGAAACTGTTAATTCATGTGTATCTTTATGAAACAATTTTAGTATCTTCAGTCGAGTTGGTTTGTTTTACTGCTTCGTCTAATCCGGCTCTATACTCCATTGGTTTAGGTACTTAACTAAATGTAAACAAACCAGAACACGTGACGCATGGTTCAACATTTTATTGCAATGTCCATATTTTCTTAGTCAACCAAGTAACAAGTATTAACAACAATAATTAACAGCAGCTTATAACAAATAATAACTAAAACAGTAAAGAACAACGATGAACACTTCCAAACACTTCACAACTTCACGAAAACAGTAAGTACATTATCGCAATGAATAATAATTGGCTGCCACACATAACATATTATGATGATGCTTAGTTATCCGACTTAACGCATTATTTTTCATTTAAATAGTCGCATTACGAGAAAGTTGTACTTCTCGATTTTGTAGCATAATATTTCTTGTAACTTTTATGAAAATGTTTTGGATGCCTGAGTGTTTGGGTCTTTTTTTATAGACAGACTGCATTATGTAAAATTAGATAATTTAATTTAGGTAATTTAATTATGATCTCACATAATTTAATTGTTTCCAAGCTTACACATTCATAATTATAATCGTTATAATAAAATTGAACATGTATTGTAGTTTTAAATTTACGTAATTTTTTTTGTCTTCAATTAATTTTGAAATGAGAAATGGCAATGTTAAATAACCCTTTTTATGGTTTGTTTACATTTAGTTAAGTACCTAAACCGATGGAGTATAGTTTGATTTTATTCCTTGAGGTTTTACATTAGAGCGGAAACTACAAAAAATACTCATGCTCACTGCGCAATGCGCACGTAGCCACCAAGGGCTAATCTCGTGGTGCGAAAGTGGGTAGTCTAACTGCATAGAAGTGACATGAGCAGTAATACACATTTCTGTATGATATTGTTCTTTTTTAATATAAAAATATAAGCCCCATTTGCACTGGGAGAGGTTTTTTGGCTGATTTCTAGGAATTTCTGAGTACCGTAGTCCGTATGCCATTGTCGCATGCAGTAATTGCTATTATATAATCGTATTCTGATAAATGTTTACACGATGTATCACGGGAAAGATATCTTCAAAACGAGAAACTTTATTAGCAGATTCCCATTTATAAGATTAGTATGAACTGTTGTATGTGTGACTTCGAAATGGCAGAAATGTCGGACGTCCGCCTATAAGGTGGACGGACGACCTGGCTAACGTTGCGTCAGAAGGCGCGCTAGGCAAACGCGCGATATTTTTTATTTATTTTGTCAATGTTTTAGTATTTGTATATTACATAATCTCTTGTAATTTTAACCAATATCACGTTGACATTAGTTAAATTTATAGAAGTTTATAATATCAACATACAAAACATATTTCATGGTTTAGTGGCACACAACCGTCATTAAACAATTCAATTTCAACTACTTACATCATAATTTCTAGTTCTCACCAGAGCGTGGCGCTAGAATCGAAATAATCGTTTTCAATAATTTTCATGTACGGAGTCGCACCCATATGGTGGAGATCCTTGGGGGCAAGGTCGGATCCAGCTTTTACGCCAGGGGGGGTCATATGGTTCTTGACACTGGGTCCGATTTCAATACTCGAATTTGTAATAATGATTTTTTAAAAGTTTGTTACGGCCGTGAGTCGTGAACACACACACCTTTTAACTTTATTTATCGACATACAAATAATTAATTGTGCTTATTAATTTTATCAACAAGATAATAAACAAATCATGTCAATCTGGAGCCAGCCCAGGAGGTCATGACCCCCTGGATCCGCTCTTGGTTGGGGGAGATGTCCAGCAGTGGACTGCCTGTGATGATGATGACGACGTGTCGGTGCAGGTGCTGATCTCTGGCGGCTGCTCGGACCCGCGCACGCTGGAGCTGGTGCGCGCGGTGCGGGCGCGGCTGCTGCCGGGCCGCGTGCTGTGCGTCGCCGACCCCGCCGCAGACGCCGCCGGTATGTCCGACATACGTGAGTCGCACGATCTACTCTTACTCTTCCGTGCCTATGTTTTTTTTTTATTGCTGTTGATGGCGAGACGAGCGTGCCGTTCGCCTGCCTGGGTGGGTACCACCGCAATGTCTATTTCTCCCGTCAAACAGCAGTTTAAATGCACTGTTGTGTTTCGGATTGAAGGACATTGTAGCCAGAGTAACTACTGGACATATTGAGACTAAACATCTTATGTCTCAGGATGGCGAGCGCAGTGGAATGCCAAGCATTGCTTTGTAATTCAAGGTGTTGTTTGGTTTTGCTACTGTTCATGAGCGGTCGCATCGCTTACCATCAGGCGAACGGCATGCTCGTCTCGCCATTCACGGCAATAAAAAAAAACCCACAACACAAGACTTGATTGATCTTATCACGTTGAGCGCCACGTCAGCCATCGGTGGCTGACACTAGACTTTCCGTTTAGACCGCGTCAACCATCGCTGGCTGACAGCGTGTAACATAAGAACTATAACATTTACACTAATTTTGGAATTACATAAAATTTATGTAAAAACTCAATTTGGTATCATTGCAATATTAGTGGGATTCATTAAAACATGGTAAACGTAAAAATGGTTCTCTTTCACAAGTATTACAATATAGTATAACGCTTTGCCTTTTTCCTTGCCATCACCCTGCCATCTTTTCTTACATTTTTGTCGTAACATAATTTACATTACTTTCGAACTTCAGAGACTTTTCAAACTTTTCTTTTCTTTTTTCATTTGTTTTATTTGTACAATAAAGTGTAATAATAATAAATAATAATAATATGATAAAAAAAAGGACCATATTATGTCTCGTTTATTAATATTTTTCATATATTTGTAGTTCTAAATCGCGTGATGGCATCCGACGTGCCGACTGCGTACGTGTGCCGGCGCTACGCGTGCTCGCTGCCCGTCACCGACGTCAAACAACTCGAGAACCTTCTAGACGAAGCTCCTGCTCACTCCTCCAAGAAAAAATAGTATTACAACATCATTATTATCTCTGCCTATCCCCGTTCCATGAACCATTAGTGCAGCATAAGCTAAAGTTTAATAATGTAGGTATTTATCATTAACCCAAAAAATCTCAGCATATTTATTAAAATTATTATTTTTAGATCGTTACAGGGCTTCCTGTATTTTCAAATCATTTGTTTATTTTATTAATATGTTATTTGTTTAAATGATTACGTTTTTATAGCAGTTTAAAAACGTTTGAAATCTTGTACGTACTTATATTTGAAAATATGTCGAGTGTTTCCTTATAACATGTACATCGAAGTCATATACATACTAATCTTGTTACCATATAATATCAATATAAACGCCGATACGATCAGGTTGTAAAGAATTAGTCTTGAAATAACGTTCACACACTAGTCATACAAAAAGTGAAGACGTTAAAATACATCTGCTAGAGAACACATAGTGAAGAAGTGTTCAACGCAATAAAAAAATTCGCTTTACATGCAGTTATTCCAAATGATCCAACTTAAATGTGTTATTTTAGTATTAAACAAATAAATCTATAGAATTAGATGTGGTTGCAGACTAGCTTCTAGCTATGATCTAATATTGAAATAAGCTATTTACTCTTTAACACATCTCTTACTTAATATTCTCTATTTTTACTTAATATTTGCGTACATGGATCGTGAAATAATCTGATGTCTCGAATAAAAATTATTAATATTTGTAAGGCTGACATGGGAAAGGCTATTCAAACGAAATTGTAGTCTGATTGTAATGTGATAGTAAATAATAAAAGTGGTAGGCCCGGAAACATTTTGTAATGAGCTAAGGGTGCCGATTTGTTATTAGTAATAAACGAAATAATAATTATTATACTCGAACGATGTCATGAAATGACTTAAAAAAACGATGTATTGTAACACAATGTAATCTAAAATAATTTCATTATTTATTCATAGTATTTGTCTCGTTTATATTTTGCATTGTTTTGCAAAGCAAAAATTCGTTTTATTTTGTAATTTTATTAAAGATTTTAAAAAGTTAACCTGATGATTTTTTCATTATTATTACAACTTTGGAAACAGAAATATTTATACAAACATAATCTCACACCTTATTCCAGAAGAGGTAGGCAGAAGTACAAACATGACGCCCACGTTTCGCTGTGAATTTTCCGTCCCAAAATGTGATAGGGAGCGAGCTTGTAGCCATATCAGGCATAAAATCAGGACTCGGGGTTGATAACTAATAGAAAAAATCGTTATCACTTACTCCGACCCGGAATTCGAACCCGAGACCACTGCTCGGCAATCATACTGCTTAACTGCGCCACCGAGGCAGTCTGGACACTCGAGGCAGTACGTATATCCCTCCATTTTTGTCATGCATCGTTCATTTACTTTATGGTACCCCATAAAGTATCATAAATATGTTACTGAAATGGATCATTTATTCTTGTAGGTCTAGTATGTTAGAGATCGCCTGGAGAGGTACTACTTACTAGATACCAACACAATGTCTATTTCTCCCACCAAACAGCGGTGTAAATGCATCATCGCAATAAAAAAATAGAAAATTAAATATTGAAAAAGTTTAAACTGGTTAAGAAATTGTCCACAGGTTTAAAGTTTTTTCAGCCGGGACTCGGGCACCTCGCCCACGGCGACTTTTTGTAGCGATGCAGTCGCGCGTTTAGCAAATGCGCGACAGCATCTCTTCTAACGCGTGTTATATAGTCGCATTTGCAACGCGCTACTGCATCGCGATTGTATCGATACAAACGCGCGACCGCGTCGGACGACATCGGAGAGAGAACAGAGGGGTGAGGAAATGCATCCAATATTGACGCTGCTTCCGTTGCCTACGCTTCGGCTACTTACGTAAAAGCAGCACCAAAGACAACGTGACTAATGTTGCCTCCACGGAGTCTATCTTGCAACTGTACTAATCCAAGGTGTTTTTGTGTCGTAACTGCAGCGCGACCGAATCGCGACTGAATCTGGTCCCGTGGGCGAGCGCACACAGCTAGCCACCGCTTCGCGTCTGTATCGATGCTACGCGCGACAGCCTCGCTACAAAAAGTCGCAAGTGGGCGAGGGGCCTCAGGAATTTGTCCCTGGAATAGCGATAGACTCGCCCCCTCACATCGTGAGACGACACACAAAGCGAAACGTGGTTATCCTGATTGCTTCCAGGAGAACCTCTGCCTACCTCTTCCGGGAAAAAGACGCGAGTTGATACTATAACACCTGCTTAGGCCCAGTCTTTCAATATTCTCTCCCTAAATAACGGAGTAAGTATAGCGTATTTCCCAAAGTAAAACTTGATACCAAAACTAAGGAACAGGCTGTAAATAAAATTTTCATTTCTTTTCATTTATATTTTATTTTCACATTGATAGTTTACATGTAGATGCAATTTGTATGCAGGTTTTCTTTGAACAATTAAAATATTAACTCTTCATCAATGCCTGCGGAGAACTCTAAAGTAAACGTATTAGTGTCTTCATCTATTATTAAATTAGTTCGTCGGCATATACAGGGTATATCAAGACTGCTACCGAAAACGAAGCCGGGTGGTAGTTTAAGCGACTTCAGACACAATGCAACAGAAAAAGTGGCAATAAAAAGCGACAAATTTTTTTTTTGTAATTTTTTTCTGTGGCCATATTTCGGTGGTAAATACGTTTTTTCCTAAAATAATAGTGTATACCCTTTTATTTATAAATACTCTAAGGTATAAAAGAGTTAAAATTATTATTTTAGCAAAAACTAAGGATTTACCACCCAAAAATGACGATATTTAAAAAATCATAAAAAATAATTGTCGCGTTTCTATGCGAAATTTTTAATTGCATTGTGTTTGTAGCCACTAAAACTACCACCCGGCTTCGTTTTCGGTAGCAGTCTTGAGATACCCGGTATTGTATCATGTTTTTAAAAAAAAAAACATATCTACGAATGTATCCAAAATGTATTGTAACGACAATTTTGCCATGCATGTAACACAGCGCACAATACATTTAAAACTAAGATCTTATTCAGCAAGTAACCAGTGATTGGAATATTGTAACTTTGTCGATTTAAATTTCTACAACACAACTCTACATTATGGCTAATACATAAATGATCTCAACATAAAATAAATCAACATTATGACAATATTAGGATTTACGGATATTTTATAAACTTGATCAGGCTCGGATACATATTAATATATTATAATTAAATGCATAATTATTACACTAGCGTTGATCAATAAGCATTAATTATTCCATCAGTATATTTCTGAAGATTTTTTGATAACAGATATTTAAATGCACAACAATTATGATTAAGACGCATTTCAAAGATAATGCATTTAACATAGTGCAATACGGTTTTAAAATATCCTCATTTACAAAGTGGTTTTGTCAGAAAATCTGATTTTTATAGCATATACAAGCGTAATAAAATAAACATTTTAAACTAATTTTAGGAGGTGCAGGTGGAATACATAGTACTAACTACATTGTAATAAAGTTATAAATAATAAGTATCACATAAAACTAATTTCAGTTCAGTTCATATGTTATTACTTAAAACCGTCAAGGGTATTCTTATAGAAAACAGTTACTTTAGCTTGTAACTCTGTTTGATGATTACAATTCCAACGATATAATACATATTATTTATTGGCAATTACAATTTCCATTTTACGTTCTCAAAAATGCGGTGGTATCTACTCAGCAAATATGTATATTTTATTATTATTGATAAGTATACTATAATATCATAACAAAGACTTTTCATAAATATTTTTCACTTTTTTTAATTTATTTTTTGAAGTGCTTTTAGTGGTACGATTTTTTTTTCTCAGAGGCTAGCGCTGCATTTCAACATCTAAGGGATTGGTTTGTGCTCCGATATACTGGATGCAACACCTAACATAATGTAAAGCCTTATATGTAATTTGCTCCTGAAAAATTAATCGTAATACATAATATACAGAGTATATCAAGACTGCTACAGAAAACGAAGCCGGGTGGTAGTTTAAGCGACTGCAGACACAATGCAATAGAAAAAGTTTCAAAAAAAAAGAGACGATTTTTTTTATATTTTTTTCCTATTGTCGTATTTGGGTGGTAAATACATTTTTATCCTAAATAATAGTGTAGGTATACCATTTTTTTTATAAAGACTCTAAGGTATAAAAGAGTTTAAATCACTATTCCAGCAAAAACTATGGATTTACCACCCAAAAATGATGATATTTAAAAAATCATAAAAAAAAATTGTCGCGTTCAATTGTGAAAGTTTTAGTTGCATTATGTTTGTAGTCACCAAAACTACCACCCGGCTTCGTTTTCGGTAGCAGTCTTGATATACCCGGTATAAGAACGCATCGTCTAATAGCACACCGAAACTCAACACATTTGGGCCAAAAATACAGAATTAGTGACAATTTAATGCACTCATTGTGTAATGAGCAGAGAGCCTCGAGCCCAGCAGTAATCAGCAAGACATATAATATAGATTATAGACTGATAAATAATTCTCAATTTATCCATAAATAAAATGGCTGCCATGAAAAATATTTATTCAAGGGCTTCTTCACATAAGAAAGAAGTCATATTGCTGCGCAATTAATGGACATGTTAATGCGACATGCGATCATATGGTACAATGCACACGCCTACATTATTATAGTTACTCTAGAATTGCGTTGATTAGAACGATTCAAGTATGACAATTTAAATAAATGTATGTATATATGTATGTATCAGCCCATATACGTCCCACTGCAGGGCACGGGCCTACTCTACAATCGAGAATACGATTGAGAGTGGTTAGGCCATTTAGTCCACCACGCTGGCCTAGTGCGGGTTGGCGGACTTACATACCATAGAAATTATTATGAATTGCTATGGTATGCAGGTTTCCTCACGATGTTTTCCTTCACCGTTTTAGTGCGTGGTGATTGACTATCAATACACACATGACTCCGAAAAGTCAGAGGTGTGCCCTGGGATTCGAACCCGCGACCACCGTGAACATTTTACACAATTGATTATTGAACATGACAGCCTAAATATTTTCATTAGGTACAATTATTCAAGTGATTAATAGTCGTTGATTATATTCAACCCACCATACATTAAAAAAATTCACAGTATCTACCAAAATGTTCAATCACACGCATGGCTTGATAAAATGCAGATGAGAGATAAACCGCGAGGTAGATTGAAATGTTTGTTCAGCAGTCAATTATAAGATAATTTAAATAGATTACATGCACAAACATAATACATTCTATTAGGAATGATATATTATTAGATTATACTTCATCATCATTCTTACATTTTCATTTGATACATTTGATTTTTTTAAATATTTTTATAGACATTAAAGCTAAAATATGTTATACCCAATTCATGCTTAAACTATTCAGAACGTATTAATACAAATGTCTGAAATTACCACAATTTATACAATTTTTGTGCCGTTCAAATTTGATGAATTTGAGTAAATAAGCTTTATGGGATTTAGGAAACATATCTAAACTATTTATTCATTACGTTAAAAAATCTGCACTATTTTCATGGCGATGTACATTCATAACCTACATTAAAGCTTAATACTAACAAATTCGTGAATTATTCGGGAGGACACATCGAATAAGATGACCATTAAGAATTCTAAACATCTATTCACTAATATCACGAGAAAACATGCCTTTTTTATTTTAACATGTTCCAAAGACTATATTTTTTTTTGTAGAAAATGAATCTTCATGTGACAGCCATCTAAACTAACACATATATCAATAAATCATAATTAGTTAGAGATTTTCAAGAATATGATATATTTTACGGCATGTCACATTCGTACTCCAAAACCGTCTTGTGATAGAAGAGAAGATACCTGCGAAACAAAACAATTGGTTAATATAACGATTATAAATAATTATAAGAGAGTTATAAATATTAGCTAGATAAGTATACGCACCCTTCACTATCCAGTACCTCGCGTAGGGAAGCGCGAGTGATCATGTGATCGTCACACTTGAACCAGCTGCCTTTCATCTGCCTCACATAAGCGGTGTAGTGGCCCGCGTCTAGCGAACCCAAGTGATTCACCACCGCGAACAGAGAATACCTATTGTCTTCAAACAATCCTTCCGGCGCGTTGTTATTATCCGCCACGCCAACATCCACTGCCCGACGATGCGAAGATAGAAACGGTGTTAAATCCAATTCGGCGGGAAACGATATAAACGTGGATATCTTTCGATCGATCTGGGAAGAGTGCTCGAAACGTTTCAAATGAAAACTAGCGACTATTGGCAGCGTTTCTAAAGTCAACTGCTTGGTGGACTCGCGGTAGGCGCGGCAGTTGGAGCACTTGATCTTGGCGGCGGAGCCGAGGTGCTCGGCGCGAGTGAAACGCTCCAAGCACGTCTGCAGCGAGTTGCCGGCTATGTCGAGGCTGATGTCCCAAAACGGATCTATAGTTGTCGAGACGCCTGAGCAAGATGTGCAAACGACGTCACTTTGAAGGCCTCCTGTGAATATTTGATCAATAATGCAATTGCAGCGGCCATTTTCTTTTTTCTCTACGTCTTCGACTCCATTCATACAATGTCTGCAAATATTAATTTATATATACCTAATTCCTACATTCCGAGTCAATAGAGTTGGAAGCTGTACTTAGGTAGAATCATCGATGTCAATGTTACACTAGATAAGACGTTCTTTGTAACAAACGTGTCCCACCCAAGTGCGGTGCATGCACCGCACACGAATCAGTCTGCCGCGTGACGGCCGCGCAATAGTACGCCTCTTTGTTTATATTTATGAGTAATTTATTTTGACTTTTCCCCGTCAAACCGACAGCGAAATTTTCTGAAGTTACAATATAATTAAAGAATACAACGTAAGTGATATAATATTGCAGAATAATGCCGATAATACAGATCTTTTATTTATTAAATGGATTAAATATATTTTAGAGCTCGTTAAAATACAAGGTTAGCTCCTTAATCGTATATCTCATTTCCGCGCATAATAATTGCTCGTCGAGTGAGAGAGACGAACTATATAAGATATTGATTATTCAAGGGACATTCATATCAGTGGACCAAATAGGCATAAACTATTCGAATAAATTACAAATACAAATATGTAGGAAGAATGTAGTTGCAAATTGCTTTCAGTATTTTATTTTAATCACATGTTGTTAATTAATAACTCAAAGTATGTGTGTTGTATGTATGTTTTGCAACAGTGGATAGTATTTAGACCCTATTTCTTAATATGAATTATTTAATGGACTATTCTAACCCATTGTTATTGAAGTCTAATATCATTTAAAATTGTTTTATATTCTTCCACGTCGGTTACGAAAAAAGGAGATCTCTATAATATTTGTCCAGAATTATTGTAATGGATATAAGTGGTTACCATGAGAACATACCTATAATTGTTCAATTCATTTTCGACACGAAGATTTCAGGTATTCCAAATGCGGTAGTCATTTTTGAAAACTTCTGATGTACCAATCCTTTTGTCTATTAGTCTCGAAAAAAGCTTATCAGCTTGTTAAAAATTCATAAATGTTATTATAAGAAATGTCAGACTGACTGTACACTGATTGACTGCTTGACAGACTTGTACACTTGTAAGAGTATTTAATTTCATTTACATCATTTCCATGAATTATTCACGTAAATAAAAAAAAACATTACAAATATATTATTGCTATGACGGTATTTATACTTAGGCAGTATCTTAGGCAAAGCTATTATTGACATGAACTGTCTTGTCTGTCTAATAATCTTTGATCATAATTCGTAATATTCAAGTAAACGTACTAGATGTCGCTACTGAGCTTTTGACAAATACGGGACAAATAGTTTCTATGACGCGCCTCGTCTATCGGTAGAATATAAGTCAATGGGTAGAATACATTTATAAGTATGTCTAGTGAGCTATTTTTGCAACTATTTCTCCAAACAGTCGCAAAATATGAATAATAAAAACAATGGCCTTATGGCCAGCGCACCAGGACGGAATGCCAAGGAATTTTGTTTTTTTACAAAGGATATTCAAACTTATGTAGCTGGTAGAAATATGACATAAATTCCAATGTTATAAACTGATGCCGTGGCATCTAAAGGGATTTCTTGATATGGCATCGGAGAGCGCGCCGCGGGATGAGGCAGTCCAAGCGGAGGTAAATGGTAATCGTCTACGATTTCCTACCACCCGAATGCGTTTTTGCCAAAAAATGATAATAATTCAACTCTCTTCACATTTTATAACATTGGGCATGAAAGGTGTATGCGGCAGCAGACGTTGTATTGACAACGATTGATGTACATATGTATTGACATATGTACATCGGCGTCCAGCGGCATTCCACAGGACGCCGGGTCGCGCCAGGTGCTGCCTTGATAGGCGGACAGAATAACTACAGTAAGTGGTAGTGATGGGTAACTCGCCAAATTGAAATGAGAATGAGGGAGCACCTCAATTTACCTCGCAAGGTACTCATGAGATACCTCCCATTTAAGGTGAGGATTTATTAGTGCGGGCGGCCACGGACGAACTGCATTTCACCTCACGCCCTCAAATGAGAAAGATGAGCGCGAGGTCCGATTAAAATTGTGCCATATTTCACACACATCATTATTAGCAACTATCTGATGACCGATGGGGTCGGAAAGTGCTCGAATGGAGGCCACGTAGCGGAAAGCGCAGCGTAGGACGTCCACCCACAAGATTGTCCGACGACCTGGTAAAGGTCGCGGGACGTCGCTGGATGCAGGCTGCCTCCAACAGGTCTCTGTGGAAATCATTGGGGGAGGCCTATGTTCAGCAGTGGACTTCCTTTGGCTGATGGATGGATGGATGGATTATTAGCAACTCGTTTGTTAGTCTCCGGCACATCGCAAATCGGGACTCGCGAGACGCGAGAATGAAGAATGAGGGGCCTCAATTTTTAAACTTAAGTAACTCTTTCAATTTGACCAATACCACTTGCCATTTCGTCCCGGTATGCGCAGGCCTTTATGCGTACAATGTTGAAATAACAATAAAACCTATCTTTGTAGTTACAGTATTTGTATTTTCCTGAATCAAATTTGAGTCGAATATAACAATAACTTTATGCTAAATGAAATCATGTTTTTTGTCATGTTTACCTGTGGATTACATCGAGGGTCGCGATGAAGAATTCATGCGCGTCTTGCTGCTCGTATCCTGCCAGATGGCGCGCGTGTGTCCAAATCAAGTGCAGAAGGCGATGTAGAGTCAATGGAGTTTTTGCACCAGAGTAGAATTCCTGAAGTATGATAAAAAAAATCTTGCAGAAAATCTTATTTTAGGAATATACAGATTACTAAGTACAATAGGCAAGCATAGCTTATTATATTCTTGTACTAAGAAACCACAATAGTGAACAGCTAATTACTTATGTAAATTCGTTAGCATTGTCTGACTAATTGTCTATTAAGCACAGTGGTGTAACTACACCATCGGGGGCCCGTGGCAAAAATCATAAAATGGGGCCCTTCGTAGATATAAAAAAAATTGTTTGAATCCCAGTGCACTCCTCTGAGTTTTCGGAGTCATGTATAGTCAATCTCTACGCACAATGACGGTGAATGGTAACATCGCGAGGAAACCTCCATACCATAGCGATTTGCAAGAATTGCTATGGTATGTAAGCCCGCCAACCCGCACTAGGCCAGCGTGGTGGACTATATTATGGTCTAATCACTCTCAATCGTATTTTCGATTGTAGGGGAGGCCCTTGCCCTGCAATGGGATATATATAGGCTGATACAGTACATCACAAAATCTTTTAATGACATGGCCTCATATTTCTCATCGCATTATGAACATAACTCATTTTCTAAAATCTAAAAAAGGTTTCTGTAATAACGAAACGAATGCTTTTGAATTCCATTTTCATTTCTTTCTATGATACAATAGCGATAAACTTTAAATAATTGATCTATTTTAAAAAAAAACTTAAGTTGTATTAAATATAATGGAGTTTTAGGCCCAAAACAGCAATTAGCTCATTTTGCATTTTCGGACTTAAGTATTTTTAAGAAGTTTTTTTAAGAAGGGTGATAAAACCCTTCTTAAGAATTATAGACCCATCTCACTCCTGAGCCACGTCTATAAGTTGTTCTCAAGGGTCATCACGAATCGCCTTGCAAGAAGACTCGATGAGTTTCAGCCTCCGGAACAGGCCGGGTTTCGAGGAGGATATGGTACCATAGACCACATCCACACAGTAAGGCAGATTATACAGAAGTCGGAGGAGTATAATCGGCCCCTGTGTCTTGCATTTGTGGACTATGAGAAGGCCTTTGACTCCGTCGAAACCTGGGCTGTTTGGGAGTCCTTACAGCGTTGCCAAGTAGACTGTCGCTATATCGAGGTGCTGAGATGTCTATATGAATCGGCCACTATGTATGTCCAATTACAGAACCAGCAATCTAAGACCATCCAGTTGCGCAGAGGGGTGAGACAGGGGGATGTTATTTCCCCGAAACTGTTCACAAGCGCACTGGAGGATATGTTCAAGACGCTGGACTGGAACGGTATGGGCATCAACATAAACGGCGAGCACATCTCGCACCTACGTTTCGCAGACGATATAGTCTTATTGGCGGAATCGCTGGAGGAGCTGCAACAGATGCTGGACGGCCTGGCTTCAGCCTCACAGCGCATAGGTCTTCAAATGAACTTGGATAAAACCAAGGTTATGATCAACCAACACCTTGATCCAAGACCTGTCGCTGTATGTGGCCACCAGCTCGAAGTTGTTTCCGAATATACCTACCTTGGACAGATCCTTCAACTAGGTAGGAACAACTTTGAGAAGGAGGCTACGAGGAGGATCCAGCTGGGCTGGGCAGCATTTGGCAAACTACGTCGAGTCTTCTCGTCACCCCTACCACAATGCCTGAAAACTAAAGTTTTCAACCAGTGCGTTCTACCTGTTATGACCTACGGTGCTGAGACTTGGACACTCACAGCACGACTGGTCCGCCAGCTCAGTGTCACTCAGCGAGCTATGGAGCGTGCTATGCTTGGAGTCTCTCTGAAGGATAGGATCCGTAACGATCTTATCCGACAGAGAACCAAAGTAGTAGACATAGCACATAGGATTAGCAAGCTGAAGTGGCAGTGGGCTGGCCACATTTGTCGAAGAACCGACAACCGCTGGAGCAGACGTGTTCTTGAGTGGAGACCGCGTCTTGGCAAGCGTAGTGTAGGACGCCCACCGGCTAGGTGGAGTGACGATTTGCGAAAGGTCGCTGGCAGATGCTGGATGCGACAAGCCGAAGACAGGGTAAAATGGCGCAATTTGGAGGAGGCCTATGTCCAGCAGTGGACAACAGTTTAGGCTGATGATGATGATGATGATGATGATGATGGACTTAAGTATGTAATCTAGCCCCTGGACTTATTTACCCATTCCTCTAAATCAGGATCACATTTTGCTAGTAACTGCTTAATTACGGCTATCACGGCTTTCTCTATTTCCACGAAAACTAAATTAGTAACTTTGTCCACAAAGTTACTAATTTAGTTTTCGATACTCCACTCCTCTCGTTTACTATACTCCAGTATAGTAAGCTATTGGCGTAAAAAAAACATGTTTTTTTTATGGGTTGAAGCTCCTCTTCTAATGTCCAATGTAACCACCATTGTTATATGGATATAGGCCTCCTCCAAATTACGCCATTTCACCCTGTTGTCAGCTGCATTCAGCATGTGGTAGCGAGCTTTTGCAAATCTTCATTCGTCACTTAGCTGGTAGGCGTCCTACGCCACGTTAGTCAACACGCGGCCTCCACTCAAGAACACGTTTACTCCAACAGTTATCGGTTCTTCGACAGATGTAGCCAGCGCACTGCCACTTCAGCTTGCTAATCCTGTGTGTATCTATAACTTTGGTTCTCTATCCGATAAGATCATCACGGATCTTATCTTCCAACGGGACTCCGAGCATAGCACGCTCTATAGCTCGCTAAGCGACTATAAACTAATGGATCAGTAGCACTGTAAGTGGCCAAGTCTCAACACCGTAGGTCGAACTGGTTGAAAGCTATCGTTTTCAAGCTTTTTGGCAAATGTGACGGGAAGACTTGTAGTATCTTTCTCAAAGATGTTTCTACCTAGTAAAAGGGTCTGCCCCAGCCAGATAAATCAGAAACAACTTCAAGCTGGTGGCCACATAGAGCGAGAGGTCTGCGGTTATGGATTATTAGTATAGTTTTGTCGGAGTTAATTTTAAGACTTACTCGCTGTGAGGCTGAATCTAGACCGTCCACATCTAATGCAGCTCCTGCAGCGATTCCGCCATCAAGACAATATAGTCAGCAAAACATAGAAGAGGGGCATTTGATTATTAGTTTATTTATTTTATTATTTATTACCACTGTCTCTTAAGAAGGGACTATCGGGCTTACACTCCTAAATATGGTTCAATTTCATGTTTGCTCGTACTTGTGGTTGTTTTGGGTCTGAATATTCTCTATCGTCGGGATTTGCTAATTGGTATTATAGAATTTTTAGTGTCGTCTATTTGATCATTTCCGAGATACATTAATAAATTCTTCGTTGCCTGGGCCCTGTCGGGCTTGAGACCCTGTCGGACCAGGGCCCTGCCGGGCCGGGGCGCGGGGGCCCCTAAGGTCGGGGGTCCGTAGCATTTTGCGCACTTGCCACCCTATTGTTACGCCACTGATTAAGTAATCATTTTGCTAACCATTTATACTGGCAAAAATACCTAAACTATTATCAAAGAATTACTATGTTAGATGGTAAACATTTTTAAACATTATTATTACAAAAAACACTAAGTAATTAGACTGTATGTACCTACTCTGTAAGTAATTTTATTTACCTGAAACAGCTTGGAAACCTCGCAAACAAGGCATTTGCCAGAACCTTGTGATTTACACTTGTGCTTCTCTGCTAAAAAGTAATCACGCAGCAAGGGAGTGTGTATCAATGTCTGAAAATGTTTTCAAAATATTATTGAACTATGTCAATAACTACATTTGAGTAAAATTAGAAACAATGATTCCACAAGTTTTCTATATCAACCTTCTAATAATGAGGACAGCTTGCAAGGGTTCCATGTAAGGCAAACATCTAATTGTACTTGTCTGCTGTCAAAAACACAATTAACACTTATAAATTTGTAAAACATCATTATTATTTAAAACTGAAACACATCCTAAGGTATAGTAAATACATAATATGTAAAATTGTGGACAAAAAAAATAACCTAATTCTAACTTACTTGAACAATACAATTCATAAAACAGGTAGAGCCTAGGTTTTGCAATCCTCGAAGACCAATGGTGGTATGTTGACTGATGACTCTTCGTTTCCGGAGACGTCTAAGAGCCATTGCCTCATTATTATTAGGTAACCATGGTATATAGGGCACACTAACACCAAGAGATCTGTAAGCAAGTATATTTTATAACTTTACAAAATTCTTTTGGAAATCTTAAGTAATTTTTAGGTTTTTTTTCAATAAGCATGCAATTTATTGTTTATATAGTAATCTTAAACTATCTAAAACAAGTCTTGATTTTTTTTCTTGAATCAATATGGAGAACCCCTTGGAAACAAAGAATTGTTATTAAGTACTGAATGCAAAACATAGGTTGTAAATAATCTGAAGGATGAGTTGTAACACCTCATTAGAATTAAATAAAAAAGAACAAATCGAAACCAAACAGACATTTAAAATTGAATAAATTGTACACTTAGCTTAATATTGTTTAGCTATATTTTTTTTTTACTTTTATGTAACAGTGTAACAATTGTGGTGAACCAATAAATAAAAAAATAAATAAAAAATAATACATACTTAGCTTCCAACACCCTATTCTTCAAGGCAATTTCTGTTAGTTCCCTGTCATAAATATAGTCTTGACACTGAGCACAAAATACATTTCCATAGCTCAAGTCAATGTACAAGAAATGCTTCTTTGACTTGGAGTGTTCTTGTATATGACCGGCATAGCATCCAAAATAGATGCAGTGGAGACATGAGTGCATACGAGGGCCTGGCTTACCACAAGCAAAGCACACACATGTTGTAGCCTGAAACATTTCTTTATCACAGCTGTGCTTTTGTATTTAAAATTGATTATACATTTTTATAAACTCAAAAAAACAGCACAGTAATTATTTATAATAATATAGATAAGTGACAAAACAATAATATTGTTATTTCACATAGCTATTCTAAATAAATGCATAGAAATTGTATATATATATATATATATATATGTATATATACAATTTATATATATATATATATATATATATATCATCAGCCTATTCATGTCCACTGCTGGACAAAGGCCTCTCCTATGGCACACCACTGGGCTCGATCTTCAGCCCAATGTCTCCAACTGCTACCAGCCATCTTTCAGATATCATCACTCCACCTCATTGGAGGGCGTCCTACACTATGCTTGCCGAGGCGCAGTCTCCAGTCGAGAACACGTCTACCCCAACGGTTGTCGTTGTTGTTGTTTAGAATTTATATATATATATATATATATATATATATATGCCATAGTCATTAAGAAATAGGTAAAGTAGTTTTCTTTTGTTGAACTTTGAAGTGAATAAATACCACAGTACAGAATTGTATGTAAATAAAATTCAAAGGGACAATTCAATGACGACTTTTGCGATATAAACATGCCTACATCAAACAGCTGTTAGAAGGTCAAAGATCACTAATCAGCTGACTACAAAACATACTAAACACAAAAGAATAATATCCACAGCACATTACAACATTTTTAAACGCAGCACAGCACACGCATTATCCAATGTCATTTGCATGAATCGCTTGGAAGATAATTTGCGTCGCGAAAAAGGTCACCAATCTTGCCTGGTTTGTGTTTGTTATTTTATCGCATAAACTCACCTTGTATCTTCTAGCATCAAAGGATGTACAAGATACGAAAAATGCATTAACGACTTTGTAAGGTTTCGTACCCTTAGCCGCTTTAAAATTATTCAAGTGTATACATCCATTATCATTCATTATTTAAGCTTGTAAAATACACCGGGTGGGCAAAATTGCGACTTATGTAAATTCTATAGAATTACAGCAAACACATAATATTGCACACGCTAAAAATACTTGATTTCAAATAGAATTATATAATTAGCAAAAGAGCAAGTTTTGTCAGCGATGTCACCAGAAATTTGATAAAAAACAAACTGAAATGGCTGTATATGCCTTGAAGACTGGGGGCGTGTTCTTGGAGAACAAAATAAGCATCCAACGCAACCAAACGCAACAAACGCAACCACAGACGATGAACGCAACTTCAAGTAGAGATGTGTAACACTGCGCTACGCCGCGCCGCGCAATTGCGCCAACTCAGTTCACTGCGCCGGATGTGTTAACTCACTTGTTCAAAATGTGTTGGCGCAAAAAGGAGTTATACAACAGTCAACTCGATTTCGGATTTACTAACTTGAATTAAATTCTTACGAACTCGAGTTTGAAAATCGCGGTAGGTGAACACAAGTTGGTACGAAAGAGTAGCAAATAAGCATATTTATGGGAACATTACATTTTCGGGATACATAGTATCCTATGCAATATATCAGGGTATCAGCTACGAACGAAATTTCATCATTTTGCTTTAAATTTTAAAGTAACAGACTCATCGCGGCCTCTTACATATGAGACACACATAACAGTAAGTCAGTAAACAGTACAGTCTCATACCAGTAAAAACTATAAAAACCTATCTAATTCAATCCTACCTACAAAGTTCAACACTCAGTTTCATCCTTCCAAGTCGAATTCTGTAACTCGAGTCGGGTTTATCCCGAGTTGGCACATCACTGCCACAAACTAATAAACAGACTTGTGAGCGTGGCATGCTCCGTGCGCCGCGCAGATTACGCGCACAACGCATTCCGTTGCTCACTCGGCGACAAGCGTTTTCATTTTGTTGCGCCATGGCGCAATTTTGAGTTAACTCAGTGAGCCAGCGCAGTTAATTGCGCCTGAGTTACTGAGTTAACGCAAGGATTTTCGCTGAGTTACCCATGTCTAACTTCAAGCGCAGGACCAATGCGCAGGACGCAGCTGACTTCAAGGTTGCCACTTGCACAGACCAATTTGCAATCAGAGTTGTCAGATGAATAATGGCAAATTACCGTATCTGCAGACTAAAGGGGCATGCCCACTGGCCACTCCCCATACAGATGTCGGCCCCAGCTGCCCACGTTTCAAAATACACTCAAATTATTATATACAATGTAGTAAATAACTTTTAAAAAGATTGGATGCAATAAAACTTGGGGGTTCGAAGGAAAAACACTTTTTATTTTCTCCTTACTCTAGTTTTTACAACGTTGTTGTCATAGTTTTCATTAAACCATATTGTGTATTCACATTTGCGATACTTATTTTATTATATTAAATCTTATATGCTCACCGTAATATGAGCTTGCTTGTTTAACTTGTGTTTGTTGTGTTTGACTTGTAAAAATTACAGAGAATTGTGGTCACAGACCAAGTAGTACTAATTGTGGTTGTGACAAATGTTGCCAACTGCCAAACTCAAGACACAAAATAACAATAACTCACAATTAAAAAAAAAGACTTAAATTAACTGAATGTGGGATTAAGTCGGTTATACGAATGTTGGAAGCATTTATTTATTTCAGTGAATATTTAATGATTAGGTACTAGGTGTCTTTTAGGACAAGATTCTCTATTCTATTTCTGGAAATCATTATTTTGTTGGTTTGAATGCTTGTTATAGAAACATCACACAAAATCATCAGCTTTTAGAGAATTATAAAAAAATTACGAACTAAAATAATATATCACAACTACACCCAAATCCACAATTTTTAGGAGAAAATGAAAAATTGGCAACACTTTCATGGCGTATGATCTGGGAATGTACAAAACAAATAGTCATGTAACTGTTTTTCCGGTAGCTACTTTTTATTATAAAAATAATATTCCCGGAGTATTTCAGTAAACAAATGATGATGATTGTGGATAAATTGAGTTATGATTTTGTAATAAAACGATAAAGTGGGCAGGTGCAGGGCCAATTTTGGGCATTCTCCTTACCATAGAAATAATAAAGCATGGTATAATAATATTTAACATTGCTGTATACCGTGTTTTTGTCAAAATGCATGCGTTGACGGTAATTACCGTGAATCTGGTAACACTGCTTGCAATATTCTACTAAAATTCAATACAGTTGACTGAGGTAACTTTGTCAAGTGTGCAATATAATTTTGGTGCATACTTTTATATTTTTTGTCTCATTACCCGATTGTAATATGATGGTGGGATTACAACATATCTTAAGCTGACTTTATTTCATAACAATAACGTTTTTATAATAATTAATAGATATAGGTCTACCAGAATCTCATGGCATTTTGGGAAATTTGAATTTACGCATTGCAACACTGGGGTAATTGGATGAACATATTTTGATACTTTCAATAATTGTAATTAATTATTATTTCAAATTGACATAATTTTTTTAGTACAACTTTGTAAATAAAGTACATAATGTTTTAAGTAAAAAGATATAGGTTATTTAAACATTAAAATTACTTCAAAATTGTACTTTTAGATTAATAGCCAATTAAAATAGGCAAATAAGGTTTTTTCAGTTTTAAATTATAATATAGGTACATACACAGAGGGAGCGCTGGTACTTTCAAAACGTAGATAAAAATGGTGGTACCGAGCCACCAGTTTCGTTTTAATTTTCTCTTCTTATTAGTTCTCACTTAATCAAACAACTTCCAATTTCCACATTGTAAGTAGTTTGATTATGAGTCGGTTTTATTTAAATAATTATTAGATTCGATAAATGTTATACGAAAGATGCAAGATTGTAAAATAAAAACGTATAATTTTATTTTCAGTCTTCTTTATTTCATTAACACTTTAGTCAGAGCTTACATCTAAATACTCTTCCTATACATCTTCTAATGAATTTGATGAAGATAAAGGAATAATAATAAACCGTTCCTTATCTAAAATCTCTGGAAACTCCTGTAAATAGGTTTTTAACACATTACTATTTAGTTTCAAAAAATAATATCAAAGTATATACGATAAAACACATGCACATATTTAACACTAACTAAAAAAAAATGAAGTATCAAAACTATTCACTCCAACTTACTTGATGAAACGACGTCGATTTTAAAATCGACGATTTTGTTTAAATTTGACTAAATTATTGACGGATCTGGCGATAAACCTTGTAAACGACGTGTCGCACTTGTGATCGTAGAACTAATTTGTATGTTTTCGCTAAGGAAGTACAGAAATCTTAAAATATTCACATGGAATGACATAACTCAAGATATGAATCAGCTGTTGACCGATGGTATTGCCATATAAAAATCATTATGTTTGTTTTTAATTTTATGCCATGAGATTCTGGTAGACCTATATAGTTATTAATTACGAGAAACTTTAAGCCACAGTAGCATACAAACTTAGAGTATATATTTATAGAGGGAGCGCTGGTACGTCAAAACGTAGATAAAAATGGTGGTGCCGGGCCACCTTTTTCTGCCCTCCCATTGGCTAATATTGGAACAGGTTGTGCAACTTACATAAATTATTTGAAAAAATAAATAAAAATAAGTAGTTTAGGTGTATTTAATTCCACTTAAACTCGTTTTAAAAGGATAATAGCTAAATATAATTTCGGCTAATAAAGGAATTTATAGCAATTTATTCATTGATATAAAAAAACCCAAGACGCACAGTTTCGAACAAAAGTAACACTCGAAACTGTCACCAAACACTCGATAATTCTACATAAGTAGTTATAGTCATACTATAAACATATCTTTTGCAAATTCAACCTTACGCGGATTGTTTAAAGTTGTTTATACAAAGCAGTGTACGAAATGCAATAAAATACGACCGACGTTAGTCGGTAGGACAAGGCATGGAATGGAGACGAATATCCTTTTTATATTTATATGAAGATGAATTCGTTTTTGTACTTTTATCTGAGCGTAGATATGTTTTGGGCAAGACATGTATATAAATCAATAAAACAAATATTTATGTGTAAAATGTAATAGGTATTTAATTTTCGATATACAGGGTATCTCAAGACTGCTACCGAAATGAAGCCGGGTGGTAGTTTTAGTGGCTACAAACACAATGCAATTAAAAATTTCGCATAGAAACGCAAAAATTATTTTTTATGATTTTTTAAATATCGTCAATTTTGAGTGGTAAATCCATAGTTTTTGCTAAAATAATAATTTAAACTCTTTTATACCTTAGAGTATTTATAAATAAAAGGATATACACTATTATTTTAGGAAAAAATGTATTTACCACCCAAATATGGCCATAGGAAAAAAATAACAAAAAAAAATTGTCGCTTTTTTTTTGCAACTTTTTCTGTTGCATTGTGTCTGAAGTCGCTTAAACTATCACCCGGCTTCGTTTTCGGTAGCAGTCTTGATATACCCGGTATTCGGCTTGAAAAAATCTTCACGTCTTTGCTGGCATCGTATTGGGTCACGAGGAAACCTAAAAAATCCCCGTTCTCTCCCCTCCCCATTCTGCAGGGTACTCCCCTCTCAGTGCGGAATGACCTGTGTATCCTTGGTGTGGATATCCGCTGTGATCTCAATCCAAGGAATCACATCGAGGGCGTAATATCTGCCACATCACGCAGGGTTGGAGTCCTGAACAGGGTGCGTCGGTTTTTCACGCCCGGTCAGCTTTGCCGCTTATATAAAGCGCAGGTCCGGCCGGGTATGGAGTACTGCTCGCACCTTTGGGATGGATCCGCCCAGTACCTGCTCGATGCCTTGGATGGATTGCAGCGGCGGGCCATCCGCATTGTGAATGATGCAGACGTTACGAGCAACTTGGAGTCGCTACAACTCCGGAGAGATGTCGCCTCTCTAAGCGTGTTCTACCGCCTGTATCACGGTGAGTGCTCTGAGGAATTGTTCAACTTGCTCCCCTCCTCTCCATTCCTAACCAGAACCACGCGTGCTGGCTTGCGAAGCCATAGCTTGACGGTCCACACCATCCCGGCGCGAACCAAACGGTTCTCAAATTCGTTTCTGTGCCGCACCGTGAGGCTGTGGAATTGTTTGCCGGCGCGCGTGTTCCCTCCTTCCTACAATCCTGGGTCCTTCCGCCGTGGTGTGAAGAGGCACCTAAGCAGGCCGGCATAATTGTTTCCATTGGCATGGGACTGCCGTCCGATGCCAATGGATACTCTGCCTGGGCGGCATTGGCACTTTCCATCAGGTGCAATGCCGCCAGTATGCCAGGCCATAATAAAAAATATATATTTATATATAGTTTCCGAGCGTTTCCAGACTTTATCATCATCTGCCTAGCTAGATTATTCTGATTTATATTATTATTATACCCAGACAGTTATTGCAGAAAAAACTGAATTCAACTCCCTTTTCAAGATGGCGGAAAATGCACATGCAGGAAATCTTGGTCGACAATTTGATCCTAAGCTTTTTTACCCCTAAAGTCATTAGCATGTCTCGAAACCATAAGTTGTGGCCTTGTTATTAAATATAACAGTTATGAAAAAAAAACGTCGAATTGACGTTCTTTTCTGCTTATGGCATTCGATTAAAAACGAATATTTATAACCTTAGAGTATTTATATATAGAGGGAGCGCTGTCATACATTTGCGACTTCAAAAACGTAGATATTTTCTTGTTCGTAATGTTGGTAGCACTGCTATATTAATGTTACTGATTAATGACTTTTCCATAAAAAATATGTAAATAAATAAACGGAAATGAACATATTCACGTTACATTGTTTTTAGCAATCATAATACAAAATATTAATAATAAATGAAAAATAAAACTCAATCTTGGCTTATTATCATTTATTTCGCTCCAAATTCAAATATTTATATTTTTTACCTAAAAATTATTCCGGTACTTTTTCGGAATTTCAACAATTTAATTACTTGCAACATTGAATAAAAAGGCGTTCGAAAATTCAAAAATATGAATGTTTTTCTGTAAAATGTTTTTAATTATTTCTTATTAATTAATAAGAAATTGGATTTATTGTCGATGATAAACGAATACACAGTTAATAATTAACTCCTAAAATAAATTTGGATGGTATTCGACAGAGCTAAACTACATTTTTTGATTTTTCTTTTTCATGTAAGTCATGCGTATTCCAAGCTGTCACAATTCATACTGGATGTGGGAACAAAAAAAGGTGGCCCCGGCACCACCATTTTTATCTACGTTTTTGAAGTACCAGCGCTCCCTCTATGTATATATACTCTAAGTTTATAACATATAAATACTCCGGTAATGACAAAAATAGGCAACAAATGCACACTTCATATTAAAATTACAGTTCTTGTAGGTATTTAAGTTTTAAAAATTGTATTGTATAATTGGTAAAAAAGAGAATAGGTAGATTTAATTTAATATAATTTATGTCAACCGGTTTTATTACGACGTAAAATGTTTATTGTTATTGTGTTATTTTTATTTAAAGTTTTTTAATGAATAAAAATTATTTTAATCAAGACAAGCGACTCACAAGCGACCACTGCACCTGTTGCCACATTGCCACAATTGTAATATTTTTCGTAGTAAAAACTCCAAAGCAAAGAATCCAAAGAATAGACCACTAACTATGCTCCAAAGTGTTGAAGTAAAATGATTATTTAATCTGTGATTCTGTGTATGTGTAAATAAATATGGCCGCTCAACATTTTACAACGATGTAGACTTTGTTTACTGTTTTATAAATATTTCAAGAAATGATAAGTGAATTTGAGAATTTGTCCCTTGGAGGAAACAATGCTGCGAGTAATCATGGTGATCCTTTCACTCATACCGGTAATTGACGCACATTTGGCTATTTGTACACATAGAACAAGTTGTTTTATAATTATGATGACCTCAATGGCTAGTGTATTAGTGGTTTGTATGATGTGATGATACTGTCTATTTTCAGAGTTGACACCTGAGCAGCAGAAGACGTTGATAGACATACGTCGTAGGAAAACAGAACTGCTGTTAGAGATCCAGGTAATGCTAATCTAATCAATCATATTCCTATGTTGGCTTCACCTGTTATCTTGCAATTAGTTTACGTTGTGCTTTAAACACCAATGTCCTTGTGGAAGCATAGAAATTTAGTCATACCGGTTTTCTATTATGTGTAATATCCTCACAACTAATTACTGTGAACCAGGCAAAATTTCAATTCATTCTAATTTATGAATTAATGAATTTATTCAACTTTTGTTGTATGCAAGAGTATCAAATATCTATATTGTGTAATTAATACACTGTCATATTAAACACACTCATATGAGTATAGCTTTAGAAAAAATAGATGACCACAAAAAGTGTAGAGGGCTATCATAACATAATTTTATTTCTTTTGTGTAGTGATTAGTGTACCACGATAACATTTTTTTCGTACTTATGAGATTCATTCTAAAATATATAATACTAATTTGTAATTGATGTTGCTTGCAGTGATCAAATAAATTACTTGTAAATGATGCCCAATAAGTTACTAATATAATAGAGGTATATACAATATTATGGTAACAATCTTTGCTTATATCCATGCATTTATGCATACTAATGTCAAATAATTATGTTAAATCAGATAAAATTATCTTTCCATGTATTATTGTAATGACAATTAGTCATAGCAAATAGATAATAATAATAATAATAAATAGAAATAATTTTGAAACATTGAACCTGAAAACATCAATTCACTCACAGATCATATTCTTAAACCTAGTATCCTGAAAAATAAATAAATAAGGCTAGTGGTTGAAACCATTTAGAGTTATTCAACTTGTATATAGTACTATTACTGTAATATTTAGTATATTAAGACTCTTACGCCCGAATACTGGAACGCAACTGAAATATAACTTGCGCTTAACTATGTTAATCCCGATTAAATGTACTGGCTAAGCGGGCCATGCGCTGTTAAGAGCAACTTATTATTTGAATGGTGTTCCAGTATTCGGACATTACTCTAGGTATAAAGAAGATTTAAATATAGTTATTTATGTCAATATTAGCTAATGTTGAAATGTGTTATTTCACAAGCCAGTAACAAGATTTAAAGACTCTGCAATAGACAATATGCAATTTGCATTGTGATTCCTTATACAGAATATCTTAAACAATTCATCTGATTCACAATATATTAAATGAAATAAATGATTATCATATCTAACCAATTAAATAAGATTAAGCTAAATTGTTGGTGTGGAAATATTTATTCTTACTGTTTACAACCCATTTGTCTGTATCATTCCATATACATCCCAGTGCAGGACACACACATCCTATAGAATTGAGTATGATTGAGAGTGGTTAAGCCATATATTCCACCATGCTGGCCTTTTGTGGTTTTGGCCGACTTTATATATGTACCCTAGAAATTATTACAAATGGCTGTGGTATGGAATGGTATAGCATGGTACAAAGCATAAGTCATGAAACTGTCACTTTTGAAATGGTACCTATGTGCCTTTTCTTGTTTTGGTTTGTGACACTCATATACAAACACATATACAGGGTATATCAAGACTGCTACCGAAAACGAAGCCGGGTGGTAGTTTAAGCGGCTTCAGACACAATGCAATTGAAAAAGTTGCAAAAAAAAGCTACAAATTTTTTTTTGTTATTTTTTCCTATGACCATATTTGGGTGGTAAATCCATTTTGTCCTAAAATAATAGTGTATATCCTTTTATTTATAAATAATCTAAGGTATAAAAGTGTTTAAATTATTATTTTAGCAAAAACTAGGGAAAAATAATTGTCGCGTTTCTTTGCGAAATTTTTAGTTGCATTGTGTTTGTACTCACTAAAACTACCACCCGGTTTGGTTTTCGGTAGCAGTCTTGAGATACCCGGTATAATACAAGTATGCAGCCAATCAATGAAGTAATCTGAAATCTAACAGTTGTCTTCTGTATTCTTGTCCTTGCATTCTCAGCAATTAATTCTTCTTTAATTATAACAAAGGATTGTAATTTAGTCCTGTGGACGTAAAGCTTGTGAGTCAACAATTATATTGTCTGTAGCAGTTGTTTTTTTATGATGAAAATTTTGCTACATGTATTTATGGTTAATATCAATTAGGATATAGTTAATATGGATAAAAATAAAAAGGTTGTATTATTCTTTTATTAACTGAATAATAATGACTTTTTAAGCTGTTTAGGTCAGGACAGGTCACAAGGACAGTTTCATTTTACATTTGTCACTCAGGAATCAGGAATAACTGACAAATTAAGACATGTTTTTAATTGCCCTAAATTGGCTCTTTAATTATATCTATATAATTTTTTTACCAGGCATATATTTAGTTGTTTGTAAGAAAACCATTCTAATTAGCATGTGGCTTACCTCAAAGGAAGTGGCTATGGATGTTTAAACTCTGCATAACACTAACAAATTGTGTTTACTAATACCAAATACAATGTCTTAATTTTGTATTTGTACCGTTAAATATTGATTTTAATATATTTTTTTATATGTAACCAAGTAACTTTAAGGCCAGTACACACAAAAAAAAGAATTATAACTCATATTTGAATTTTTATGAATGGGTATTTTTAGATGTGTGTCTGTCTTCATCATCATCATTATCATCATCAGCCCACATTTATGCACTGTCGGATGTATCTCCTTTTCTCTATTACACTTCTGCCTCCCCTGTGCTTATCTCATCTACAGTTTTCCATCTAACTTATTTATGTCATCCATCCTTCTAGCAGGAGGTCTGCATACCTTCCTCTTGGCTTCACTAGTCTTCTCCTCTGTTACTGCCTTAGTCCATTGGCTATCACTTTGTCTGAACAAGTTACCTGGCAATTTCCACTTGAGTGTAGCATTTCGTTGACCGACGCCAAACACGCCTGTGTTATATCTATGGCGCTCCATGGCACGCTCAGGCATTTTCATATTGTTCATATGCCCTTGTGTGATTCTCCATGTTTCGGCTGCATAAGTGAGAGTCGGCAGGACACATTGGTTAAAAACTTACATATGTTTGGGTTCTCTATGTTTCATATATTTTATCTGCGTGAGAAATTGGGGAACCAATAATGTTATTTAGTGGCTTGAGCCATTTTCTAAACATCTTGAGCAATGGTTTGTTGATTGGTTGATTCTTGATGGGTTGTTTGTATGGCTCACTATTGCTTGGTTAACTAATCAATAATTTTCTGTCCTGGTTTTGGTTTAAATTATTTTTTTGCCTATACATTTTAAATTAAGTAATACATTCAAGTGACATTCTAAACCACTTATTTACATATCGGAGGTAAAATTATCTATAGTGGATTCTTATTTTTTATTCTCACAGTAGCAATAAGTCTTATTCAAATTACGTCTTTTACGTCAGTGAAACATCAAAAACTACGTATAAGTAACACGTCAAAGATTATTTCATCGCAAAAAAGTAAAATACATACCATCCGAAAATTCAGATGCGTGCCTTTTATGCCGTGCGTGGAAAACTAGTTATGGTTTCCTTCCCACAATCACTGAGGGAGGGGGCAGAAAGTGTATGTCGGTGTCACCAGCATTCCAGCTTGGCGAGCTGTGATGTTAATGCCTAACATTAAAACCCTACGCCGGTATACCGATCAAAATCCCTCGGTGATCTTCTTCGCGCATATCATTGTGACTGCGATGAATCACCCTATGCGGTTCTGAGAGCTACAGTTTTGACTGTCTTCGTATGAGGGATGCATCCTCTTGCTCTTGTTCAGGCATTCGTCTCGGGATCACTTTCAGTGAGGGCGCCCTGAGTGCATTCAGTGAATCATTTACAGACAGGTAGGGGATTGTTTTGGAATTCTAAACGACCCCCTGCCACAGGGTAGGGCGCTAGGTTTAATTGACCCCATTGAACTGGCGCCTACTTCTCTGACGTTGGTGTCGACGGGCGGGATCACTTCTGTCGCAATCCCTCTCTGCGCTTTCTTTTTTGTGAAATAACTCGCTCACAAAAGGAGAGTATCGCTTGCTACGACCTTCGGTTCCCGACCATTGACATTATAGCGGCCGGGAGTGAAAGGTCGTCCGCAATAATCGCACGTTCTGGTTCCACTAGTCGAGGACAGGACGCACGCCTCGAGGAATTTAGCTTAAGCACTGTGATTTTCCAGTCTTATTTGATATTCCTCCACGGCGGCAGTGCGGAAGAAGGCTTTTATACTTCGATCTCGCTCAGGACCGGCATTGCTTCACGACGTACAGATGCGTGCCCTGAGATTTGAAGCCTGGACCAACGTCTCTGTACACAGTATTTGTAGGACGGAAGGAAGATATTTTGTTTTTGATTAAAAAATCTTGCTCTTTATTTGATTTGATGTCAGAAAACAATACATACATATCATATTCTCTGTTCGCGGTAAAGGGCGAAGGCCTCAAAATTATTTCGTGGTGTAAGGGTCCCGAGTCCCATGCGGGTTACGCATTCTGACGATGCGGTATGTATTGATCAACAATGGTTGGTACTATGTATTTCCATATTTCAGGTTTATTTATTTTCCTTGTTTATGACACTAAGTAACGAATGGATTTAAGAATTGTATATGAATATTTGCGATTTATGTAAATGTGATATAAATATATGGCAATTTGTTACAAGTTATTTAGTCTTGTAAAGGACAATGGCGAAATCGTATTTCCATGAACAACGCGTTTAGAAATGTCATACTTGCTAATAATAATATTATTATTTTTCGTGACTTTTCAGCATACTAATTATAGTTGTGTAATGATGTTTAAGTTTCACAATAAAATAAAAAGCTTTATTGACTATTTTGTATGGGAGTGAGTTTTTTTTCAGCAATGGCGTAAGGTCTTTTAAGCCGACAATAAATATTTTTCATTGAATCTCGCAAAATCTGTTATAAAAAATAGCTTTATTTGGTAAAACAAGTGCGGTAAAGATTTATATCATAGCCCTAGTTCACCAAATAACATTTTTAAGAAAATAATAATATTTCAATTGAAAATGACAAATAGAACATAACCTCAATATCTATAAATTAAAAACGTTTAGTAAGTAATGTAGACTTTTTCATCAGTATTTCTCAACACATTATTGTTTAGGAACGGCAGCGGAATTCACTTATATTTTTTTCACCAATAAACGCTCTAAATTTACATCAACTAAAATCATGTATGGAAATCTGCCATTGTCCTTTAAATAAAATTATTTCATATGGAAATATGCATGAAAACAGTTTTCAATGTATTAAATAAACGCTGATATCATCCCAAAGTATTTTAGAATATTTTATATATGGCTTTGCCAAATATCACCCTAATATTTATCAAATATTTGGCCGGTACCCACGCCGAGCTTTAAGCACCCCTTCCAACTACGTTTCATTCAATACGGTATGCGGTCCTCTCTGACGTAAGCCGTCAATGCTCGGCCCGGGTTGGCTTTACTACACTGTAGTAGCCAGTGTGAGACCGACCGCGTTGTCGGCGAGACGCGTCGTGTACTCCTCTTATCGGTGTATTGCTATTATCACAATTAAATTTTACTTCATCAACAAAAGATACAGTGTGTAATGACCTGTGCAGTGACTTTTCTCAATTAGTTTCATTCAATTTTTGCGCGCTGGTGTTGAGTGATAACGTTATCCGTAAGTTTCGCGATAAGGTGGATAAGTGGAAATATTGTGACTACGTCGTCGGTCATCGAGGGTTTTCTTTTTCGATTGTTTTGTGTTTTGTTTATGTTTACCTTCATTTTGGTTTAGTTAATTGCGCTGATGATTATGTTAATATTATTAGTATCTGTCCGTAATTATGTTGTATAAGGTGATTTAAAAAATATCCTATTCATGAGTTGAAGGATAATTTTTCAACGAATCAATTACGTTTTATGGGAAAATCCATATGTCTGATTTATAATAATTGCAAAAACATCCCGTAATTGAAAAAAAAAACTATAAATTTAATAACAAATCGGAAAGTACTTGAGGATGCTATTATTATATTAAATGCTCAACGATTATTAATTTATAACAATTTATAACAATAGGAGAGCTCTTTTTATTTCATAATATACGAACAAAAACAGAATATAGCAAAATCAATGATAAATTATTGTTAACATGTCGTAAATGCAGGTAGCGTGGTTTGTCGAGTACCATTTAGTGCAACATACTGTCATAGACAATTTATTGTTTGTAGAGTCACTACTTATTAGCCGTTTGATCAGAGCGCTGACGTCGTTGGGTCTCGTGTTTTTATATTGATGATAATTTGATAAACAAATATTAATATTCAGATTTTTACCATAAACAGTAATCACAAGTGCATTTAAAAGATAATATTGTAATATTATCTTTTAAATGATATGCAGATTGCATTCATATCGTCATTAGTACTATCTGCTCTACTTATATAATAAAAATGAATCATTGTATATATTCAAAAATATGTAATATACATATATTTGATGATATACGTATATTAAATAGTTTATTTTGTTATCGAATGGCATTCCTGCGAACCGGATAAAGTTGGCTATTCATCGGCTTTATCACATTTCCTTTGCCGCTTCCGCAGTTCGACTGCTGGATTTGATAACAATTCAGTACAATGTCCATTTGCGGCATATTTGCAATATGGTGGCCACTTTAAGAGGCCATTCTATTGTTGATTCAAAACCTATGTACTTTAATCGGTTCTCTTTGATATACATACATTCTAGTCTTCACTCAACAATGTCAGTACTGTCAGCACATTATGTATGATTATAATATAATGATTATAGGCGTAATCTTTTGTTTTTATGTTAATAATGTTACCGATAGTGATAGCAATAGTTGCGCGTGGTCGACCTTGTCACAGACGTGCAGAAAGATAAAGAACTGTCTACGTAGTGTAGGTACTAGGTATATGAGTGTAATTGTCACAGTGCCAAACATCGGTGGCACCCGCGACTATCTTCAGTCGAGTGCGCTCCTTAGAGGGAAGTGTATGGCACGCGATGTGTTTGCATGTTCGGCTGCTGTGCGGCGCGCTGTGGTGGCCCCTGCTACGTTGCGCTCGCGCAACCCGCACCTACGACGACGACTACGATCAGGTGTGTCACCGACGACGCTTATTGTGCACTTTGCATCAACGCATTCGTATTTGTTGTGTAGCTTTGACTTGGTACGCGATGTCGACGTAGGGCCCGCGGCGAATTGACGACGCTCACTTATCCACTTTTCCACTTGATTTGCTTTATTGTTTCCTCGTGGCAGTTTTATTTTGAATCTTTTTGTCGGCTTTATAGGTAACGCGTGGCTGTTAGCTTCACTAATATTAGTGTTTTCGTGTGGTGGAAATCCGCGCGTGTGAGTGTGTGATGCGTGCCGAGCGCTGGCACTAGTGAAGTAATGTTTATCAAAGCCGGGCCGGGAGCGGCCGATCAGGAGCGCCGTGGATCTGTCTCCAACTGGTTCTCGTCACTTAGACGTGGCGCTGGACGTCGCAAGCGTGAAGAGACCCCCATTCCCGCCGGTTATGGTTCGTTGGGTCGCCGAAAGGATGGCTCCACGCCGCGCGGGAAGACCAGATCGGCTTGGGATCTTACCACTGTCACGAGACTGGTCTGTATTTTTTTTTAAGATTTTCTTTCTACCTACGTCGCGTCATTGCGCTGGAGACCGCATTTGGCGAATATCCAAATGTTCTGGATCGAACACGCTTTTGCGGCTGCGTGGAAATCGATGAGTGCACAAGATTTACCAATTTTGTTTGTAACGCCACCGGCCGTCAAATTATATTAGTCACCAACTATTACTCGAGCTGAGTAAATAAGTTTGTTTTATTTTTACTTACATCGTACTATTTTTATTTTTATCGCTGATATGAGTTATTTAGCAAGTTTTATCAGTTTGCACTTCCCACAAACAAATTATAACGGTGGGTACTTGAAAGATATTCCGCGAATTACTTTTGTGTGTCACACACTTACGCTGAATGTAAACAACAACAATGTAACAAATGGTTTGATACTAAATGCATACTGCTTTTTATGAGAATAACAGAATTCAGTATTGCCATTAGCCGAGTGCTGCGACGGAATTCTTCAATGTAGTTGTGCTTTTTATTGTCCCTTATCGTAGATCAATGTTTTATTAATGACTCACACAATTAATATTAGGACACATTAACATGTTTATATATCTGTGTTTACTGTCATTGTTAGCGGTTATTGCTCCAAAATTCTAAACTTGTGCGTGCTTGGAAACAATCGTGAGGGGGACTAAAGTCTGTGGACAAAGTAACGTAATATTGTTTAACTAGTTTTGTGTATACATATTATTTATCACATCGTTTTGCTTATTTGACATAATTTTCCCCTTCCTACAAGCATCTTTCCATAATTATATAGGATTTTTCACATAGTCATTATGAATATAGCCGAAGAAAAAAATCATTATCGCATAAATAGAGGTATACTACGTCATTCGATGTTAGTTTCTACGTCAATGAGTTATAGTTTCGTTTTTTATAAAATACGATCGGCACACGAGTAAGCGCCGCACCGGGTGGAAAGTGACCACTGCCACCCATGAACATTCACAATACCTGGGGGATTGCTAATGTGACGTTTGTCCTTCGAGGATTGAAGATGGAAGGGATTTATGGGACATGGTAATAATCTGACTAGGTCACAAATCGAAATGATTATGCTATAATGCTTTGAAGTTTTGTCCACTGTATCTATTTCATCATTAAGCGTCCCGCTTTATGCATAGAATGTTTTGCTATTTTATTAATCCATGGCCACTTAAATACAAATTAAGATATTCCCGGAGACTATCTTTATTGCCCGTTCTCGATAAAACGAGTGCCGCGGTTGATCCTGGCTTGCAGAAGTTGCCATGTCGGAGGCGAGGGTGGGCTAGATAGACGTAGATAGAACAAAACGCGACAATAAGCTGTTATTTCATGTCGGGTTTTGTGGACTGTCACAGCCGAGACGGCTCTTTCATGCCGTTGTTAAGATAGGTTACTACGTGACTCTGAAACTAAAAAACTTAAGTAATTTGTCCTAACTTGCTAGGTCAGAATGTGCATATATGTTTCCATCTAAACAGCCGAATACCTGTTATTAAGTAAATTAACGCATGTTTCCTACTAGATTTCAATAATATTAGAATTAACGTAGCAATTGTTTGGTTTATTCTGTACGTGACTTTATTGTCAAATAAAATATATGGGTAGAGTCCAACTTGAAATCATTGAAACAAACTATATAACTATCACATAGAATTAATGTTGGGTTTAACAGTTCACATCTGGGTAGAACAATGGTGGCCGTAATGGCGCCAGTGAATTATTATGAGGGCAACGCATTGTCCTCGACTTAACGATGAATCCACTAATCGCTCTATCAAAGTATTAACTAAATTAATTTTCTGAATTCCTCTGTTATATTTTACGTTGGTTTGAGCTGTTTAATCGTTATGTGAAATTGTTATTTGAATTAATTTAGAAAATGTTTGCGTGCATCATGCGTCATTAGTGGAATAGTAATAGATAGTATTTTGCGATCTTTGCCTAATCATGACTGTGTTGATAAGCAATATTAAATATTTGTTTTTTTTTTGTTATTGAAATTTACTGGTTACTACCGATGAGGTTAGATTAAATGCATCAAGGCTGTAATGACATCGTCCGGATTTCCCAAAGCATTGTTGAGCGATGACGGAGGCAGAATATCGGTTCTACAAATATTGGTAATTGACCATGTGAGGTAAAATATTTACTAATTTACGTTTCACAATTTTACATAAGAAAGTAAAAGTTGTTTCTGAGGGAGCTTGTAATGCTTATTTTGTCTTCAAGACATCGTATAAAAATATTATTTTTATTTACAAGGCTATGAGCGTTCATATACCTAGAAATATGTTGGTGGCAAAAAAAAAAATTGTACCCCAGAGGCACTTTATTTGTATGTATAATATAGCGTGGTTTCCATTTGTACGCATAGTTATCGAATGCAAATGTGCCTTTTGTTGGACCGACGCGACGGTTTGTTTCGCTCGTCCATTCGTATTATTTACGCAAAATATTTCCTGAATGCCTAGCCCTGACTCATGTACCGTTGTTAGTTACCCATACTTAGACATTAGAGGCACAAAATACACAGCCAACATTGCGCATTGTAAACATTTTTGTCATTTTTATCGACGACTATTCCGTTTAAGGTATAATATTTGAATATTGAAATGCGCAATATTATGATATAACATAAATATTGATTGACGAGGTAGTTTCCACAGGGCTTACACTTTATAGCTACAATTCCCAGTGGCAGTAGTGTCTTTCATCGCTAACGCGACGCCTGGAATCTTTTTATATTTTGTCATTTACGTTTTTCTTCGCGTACTTTCATACCTTGAGAACAAAAATAACCTAGTGCCTAACCTAACCCTATACGTCCTAGCTTGAATAATCTTAGCGAAGAAGCATAATATTATTATACCGGTACGGTCGTGTCTCGACTTAGCTTGGATATATTTGGTGTTACATATTAGTTCCATATGCCTAGGCGCTTAGGCTGCCCCTGGGTCTAATTGTATGTTAAGACTATTATATGCGTGTTCGAATATATTGAAATAAATTGTAAAACTCGGCGTGAAACTCTTGGCCACGTTTACTATACGTTCTAGTCCCTTTTCCAATGGCCATAGCTTCCCTCGGTATGATTAATGAGTTGCTAGATTTTCGTGAAATTATTTATTTATTTAATCCTTTTTTGCACTGTACAGAAATACTAAAAAGATATATAATATTTACATTAGATAACAATATTTCTCTTTCAACTATAATTTATACGTATCAATGGAGCAGTTAATTTTTTTGTATTAAGACGTCTGATTTTTTTATTTACAACTGTTACATAAGAGTACGTATTTCGGCAATTATAATTGATTCAAGCTTGCGAAATTTAAGGGTTTACTAACTAATGATGTATATGTTTTTACTATTGTTCGTTTTATAATTCTGCTAACATAGGCGCACCTGTACAGTTTAATGACGTGGCAGCTCACTCATTGTGACAGGAGGCATTCGTTTTCAGCGACATGTTGCAATAAAAAATGTAAAGCAGATCCGGCTATGCATTACATTGTATATTCCTTTCTATAACGCTCGATATTGCATCAAGCTCGTTTAGAGAATGCACGGCCTTAGTTTTTACAACCTTTGTGTTGCCTGCTCTTTTTGTTGCTACTTTTAGATATACAGATACGTAAACTTGCTCTGTTTGATAAAAAATATTGCAAATACTGGGCACCGTATGTTTCTAAATAAGAAGTCTATTTACAACAAAATCGTAGATGTCTACCTTCTCTAAAACATTTGTGAAAGAATTTTTCAAATTCATAACGCCAGTCACATTATTTGGTTTCAAATAAAGGCATGTAAAATGCATTCTCTGCTTCAAAGCATCCTTGCAACATCGGCATTTGTATGAGGTGTATGACGTCAATACTGAGGAGGAAAATTTTCTTGATCGCATTAAATGAACTCACGTCTGGGGCTTTGATGTGCCATGCGGTGTACAAAATGTATCTCTTCAAAATACAATCTTTTCGTTGATATAATGTTCATCAACGTTCATTTGTGTTCATGGTCTTAGTGTGACGCCCTTAATTATGTTTGGAATATCGTTATAAAGTAATTACGCAATTAATTTAAAACAATTGAAGGTATTAGTTAATTGCCAACTGTTTGAATAACCGGTCTCTGAATAATTCAAAATATAAAATATTTTTGCGTCTTATTATTTTGTATTTGTTACAAAGAAATTTTGCATCGATTCAAGGAACTAATTTATGCATCATTGCAGGAATTTAGTTCGTTCATTCCTTTTTACCTTAAGAGGAAAGTAACATAAACATATGTACATGTTATTATGTTTAGCGGTTAGTGTGATGTTGCGTACTGTAAATTCTGATTTGTATACATTAATGTCATTCCTAACTGGAACTGCATATACATATGCGGTTTATAGTTTGATTTCATGGCCTTACCTTAAAAATGATTACAATCGTCCTATAGAAGCTGAAGAATATTCAATTACATGGATTCAATTCAGTACTTGAACGTTGCTACCTCTTGGCTCGAGCCATGCAAACTTCGCATATTATATCGTTAGTGTCTGAGTTCCTATTGATCAAACCGTCGGACCACTTGGAATTAGATATATCCGTATTGCGGTCTCGGGCATGCTTCCCAAGAACGTTACGCAAACATCAATTTGTTAATTTGTACGTTTCCGCAAAAAATACAATGATACAGTCTTCTACCATTCTATTCCATTGAATTTCTTGCGTCACTTGAGCGATAATGAGGTTTATTAGTTTCCATGCGTGACACGCTGCTATATTTGACACATTGTCACGACTGTGCAAATTTTCTCGTGATCTACTTACTTGCCCTACTATTTCTGTTTATTTATTAGGTCAAGCTTTGTGCCACTACAGCAGGTGTTTAGATTCGAAAGGTGGCCGACACTGAAGTTGGAATTGTTTATTTAGGCTAAATAAAGTTAGCAGTGTAAATTGTTCGACACTTCTTGAAACGTCTGCGATTCTCTATCTCAATTAGCTTGTTATGGAATCTATAGACGGACTTTGTTTCTCGGTACACGTTGCGAGTCACGCGTAAGGTTAATTATTGTTTGCGAGTATGAATTGAACTGTTATTCAAATGATATTTTCTGAAGCATCTAAGACAGTAAGCAAATAAAACTTGATACGTGTGCATTTATAAGACATTGTTTCCTAATCCCATTCTTGTAGACGGTTTGTTAAAAGATACGGGCTGCATACTAAAGCAGTTTGAGTCAACAACAAATAACCGTACCGGACGGCTATCTGAATGGAGACGTTCCAGGAATAATACGCGCCAGGACAAGGCGGAGAGGGGTGCCTTGACCTTGCAGGGGATGAGGGGAGAGGGGGTCAGCCGACCTGCACGCAGTGCGGTCACTGACACGTCCGACTAGTTTTACTTGTATTGCATTACGATTTGAACCATCTGCATTGATCGAATTTGCTTGTTCCCAATATGTTAATGTATTTAATATTACATAGTTTATAATGGTATACCAATGAGGTGTATTGTCAATATTTATTATTACTTCTTATTATGCAATATATTATAAATAAATATCAGATTACAAATGTAATCATTTTGTTTTAGTGTATAAAACAACTCAAGAATGCATCTAAAAACAACTGAAGTTTTATAATACGTGATTTTTGAATAAAAAAACTAGATATGACTTAGGAAAGATTATGTTCCTAATAAAACCGATTTTGTAACTTCCTTTAACATATTTTACTAAAGTAAGCTGAGTTGATTCATTGCGCAAATTAAGATTTTCAACGGTTACGAATAATTACTAAATATTCAAATAGTCTTTATATTTTTATGATTCATACATATTCCGAAACTGTAGTTATTGTTTTCCTTTTCTTGGCTAATTAACGAAATTAAATGGCTGTTTCATGCTCAGTGAGGGAATCTTCTATCAGTGCTTTGAAATTTTAGAGCTGTGAAGAAGTAGCATACAAGACTTGCTTAGGAATACAACTTATTATTTCACGCAAACAAATACGTTGTTCTCGTAGAGTTTCTGTTTAAATTTGAATTATGTGAGTAAAATAACGTAGTTGCAGTAAATCAAACATTGTCTATGAATATTATGAATAGCTTTGTTTGTTGCTCGATCACGTCAAATCGCCTCGACGTGGCGGAGAGGTGATCCATATTCCGGATTACCGCACATGGTCGTTGAATATTAAGTGGGATAATATCTGCTATGCGAACAAATAACGTTCCCGCTGTAGTCCCGACAAAATTATGCTAAGAATGTTTTAACTAACTTTCGTAATATAACACTTTGAGACAAACGCTTAACTGAGATTTTTTTGATGGCATTTTTTCTAAAGTTCAACATTTTAGCAATTTTTCAAGTGGGTCCAGAGATTAACTGTTTTTTTCTTTGAAGATAAATGTCTGCTGTCATCAAGGTCATCTTCGTTCACATAAGCAATTTTGTTGTCTCTAATTGCCGACATTGCGTGTCAGGTTTCTTTCAATGTTTTCTAAGTGATTTCTCTTGTAACCTGCTAGTGTCTATAAGAAGTAACTGGTCCAGTAAAATGCCGCGTTCTAAGAGCTACCTCTGTGTTCCAGAAAGTATGTACGGTTAGATGTTAGTGCGATGCGTTTAGAATTTAAACTATGTAAAGACCTTTAAAGTGCCTCTTTAAATAGTTTGCAACGCAAATTTTATTGCACGCATTAAAAAATTATTAACTTTTTGTAATAGATGTCGATAAATTCAATTGGACCAGATTCGTTTCATTATTAGGATTTAGTACAGAAAAAACGTGCAGTAGCTTACAATTTGTGTTATGCCTTAATGAATTTATCATGTAACTATATTTTTTAATTTGTTTTACCAATTATCTTGTGAGTAACGGTCAGTACCCTCGTATTTAACAAAGATTCTGCCTTGGTGCCATGGAGCTACAATCGGAACCGACAGTTAAATGAGTTGTCAGAACTTGTAATCGACCCGACATTCTAGACACTAGTAGTAAGCGTTCCCCTTCAGGATTTTGAACCCATGGCACTCAAATACAACCATCTCTCGACCCGCTTGCTACTTATTAAAAAAGTCATTACTATCTTTGTTGCGTATATCCCATAGATGTTTATGTACAGTCTTATCCATGACGTCTTAACTCTTATTATATATTATAATAACCCAAAGTAAAACACAAAGAACCCGTATGCACGTATTTAATGATACTTTTTTTTCTGAATATGCTACAGTATCATATATTATAGTAAGTTAATGATGTATAGATATTGCGGGTAAACGTAGCTTGTACGTCGCCGAGTAAATGATCCCTCGCTCCGCCGGCGTGCATGGGGATGGGCACTCTCGTAAAATCAACAAATTACTTTCATGTCACAACCGCGCTTGCTCCCACCCCATACATAAGATTGAATTGCCCTTTCATTTTTCCTAAAAGGTTTCGATTCTATGAACGCCGCCGTTGGATTATATTTTTTTAAAATGAAATTTCCAGGTCTTGTCTGGCAATTGAGAGTCTACCCTTTCATAATTATTCACGAGATTTTTTTATATTTTGCGACAAAGATTGTTCAGTTGACATATTTTTTAAAAGCAATATATTTTATAAAAGTTTTCGTAGACTTCTTTAATAGCTTTCTACGCGTGAAGGGCGTGCTATTACATAAATATTTTGGGAACTAAACGAGTGGGCGAAGTCTGAAGGGACGACCACCGAACTTGTTTATTTCAGTACATTTTGTAATTTTATACGTTTAATAATAGATTTACTTATCGTATATAGATCTTATTGATTTATTTTTGCATTCAGTGTTTATCAATGAGTAACTTATATATGTTGTGCACGTTTCACTAAATGACTATGTTTGTATGAATGGTAACGATATTAATAACAAAGAGATAAGTTTGTTCAGTTTTAGCTTTTAATTAGGCAACATGCTGGTGTAAGAGTTCGTCAAGGTTTCGTTATGCCCAATTAAAAAAGCTTTCCGTATGTTAGTAGACGCACTGAATCGGACGATAAATCCTTGACATTTAAGAAAATATTGCGAATACCATTTTCTGCGGTCCATGTCGAAAATGTACACCAAATGTCATTTCTTACTATTTATTCTGCATTACGGGTTATTATAGAAAATTCGTTCACGTTTATGTTAGTAGAAACTTCATTGTGTGCGTATTTTTTTCTTGTATCAAAGAAAAGCTGAGTGCCAAGTCTTTTCGAAAGAAAGAAAGAAAGAAAATTATTTATTTGTAACAAGTAGCAGTAACAAAATCAAAATATTATAGTATAAGTAATACATACATATTACATACATAGGTAATACTAATACATAATACATACATAGGTAGTGTTTTTTAAAACAAGTATATACACAGTACGCCAACCCGCACTAGGCCAGCGTGGTGGACTATATGGCCTAACCACTCTCAATCGTACTCTCGATTGTAGAGGAGGCCCGTGCCCTGCAGTGGGACGTATATGGGCTGATACAGATACATATATACACAGTAAATTTTCATAAGGCGTTTAGCTTAGTTTATTTCAAATAAAATGTTCGTGATTCACGTAATATTTTATACACATTGTGTTTGCTTTAGTAAATTTTATGTTCCATGATTTTTTTGCTGCATTACGCTTCCACCTAGTTGTAGATGCTGTCAACTTGAGTGCGCCTTTCAGAATAGTCATTCAATTAAATAATAATCCTTGCAAGCATTATTAGAAAATAGAACTGTACTATAACATTTGTCATAAAATAACGTGAAACTCATTGGTCTTATTAAAGGAAGAGAGGTCACAGGAAATAGTATTGTGCAGCCACTGTGCAGGAAACCCAAAGATGGATACAAATTGTTTTTATTTTATTAAATACTTATTGATGAAGTAATTATCGACATATTTCTAACTGCCTTACTGCTAAGCTCCTATTCCACATTAGGTGTCCCTTAATGATCACGTTGGCATAGTGCAGGGGTATGCTCGAATGAACTTTATTACATTAGTGGCCATTATACAATTTTCAAAGCGACCCTAAATTTCTGATGTGGCTTAGCGGCCGCTGCAATAACTGTTGCCAAATGGCTATAGCGTTCGACGACATAACTTGCTGAGAGAAACATAGGGAATTGCCACTAAATATCTGTACATATATGGAGTCAAATCGTGAAATGAAAATGGAATAATTCATGGAATACAGGGTATATCAAGACTGCTACCGAAAACGAAGCCGGGTGGTAGTTTAAGCGACTTCAGACACAATGCAACAGAAAAAGTTGCAAAAAATAGCGACAATTTTTTTTTGTAATTTTTTTCTTATGACCATATTTGGGTGGTAAATACATTTTTTCCTAAAATAATAGTGTATACCCTTTTATTTATAAATAATCTAAGGTATAAAAGTGTTTAAATTATTATTTTAGCAAAAACTATGGATTTACCACCCAAAAATGAAGATATTTAAAAAATCATAAAAAATAATTGTCGCGTTTCTTTTCGAAATTTTTAGTTGCATTGTGTTTGTAGTCACTAAAACTACCACCCGGCTTCGTTTTCGGTAGCAGTCTTGAGATACCCGGTATATAAAACATTATGAAAAATGGACTCAGATCTTCTCATCGTTCTTGGACAATGGTATTACGATTCGCAATTTAACAATTAATTTTAGAATACCTTAATTTATGTACTATAATTTATAGCCCTTACATACCAAAACTCACCGTAGATTCTAATTACATGATAGAAGTTGGAAAAACTTGAATATTTGCATTAATTAATACAGCAGTGCTTCAAGTTCTGCAGGTGTTCGTAGGCAATATTTACCGCTAACCATCCGTAGGGACTTGGGGCTGCGGCTCACTGTTAGTGTATTTCCATAGCATTACCAGTACTTCAATTGCAGTACACTGCATTTAACATAAGTCAATTAAACCTCACGTATCACGATAGTCGAAGTTCAAGCATCACGGTCATGGTCGCAGTAAAAAAAATCGATAGTTACACATGTTCCGCCATATGGCTTCGTTATCACGCTACTTGAAGCAAAACAAACCTCGTAATTATAACAAGATCAATTTTCCTTTGAATGCACGAGTTGCGATGGAGTTATGCTTTAATTTTCTATAGGTATCAAACGGATTTATAAAAGACGTACTTTTCAACCTTTAACAAGGCTATGAATTTCCACTCGACAACTTTTGTTTATGGTGTCTCCAAATTATTGTATTCGGTGACACAGAGTAAATATTTGCCGTTGTTAAATTATATTTGAGTTAATTTATGGAAACGTTATTAGATATTCAATGTATGCTTCATGCAAAACCATGCATAAATTGTGTTCCTTTAAGGATATTAACAAAATGATGAGTCAATTTATATGTTAAACACATAACATAGTACATGTATTCAAGTTTATTAGTTCATTGTGCCCTAAGACCTTGTTAACATGATATGCATCAGAGAGAGGAGGAGCGATTGCTGTCAGTAGCTTGATGCGGAATTGTGTGTGAATCGTTTTCACTGCGATTGTTCCTATAATGGACTGTGTTGAAATTTTACCAAGCATCATGAAACTGGAACAATAAACCATGCCGACACTGGTTACATTAATTACTGGTTGGTATTACATAAGGAAACAAAAAAAGAGGGGCATTTCTTACAATTATGCTGTTGCGACATTGTCATACTTTGTACCGGGTGCAAAATTATACAGTTCATAACGGGGTTAAATGTAATATATTTTTTAAAGTTAGGACAAACAGCGTTTTTTTTTCTTGATGATTATGAAATATAAAGCAGTCATTTCATGATATGACATTTTGATGCAATCTATTTGACATAAATATTCAGCTATATTTTAACTGACATCTGTTATCTGTCTTTCCAATAATTCAGTTATTTTGCATTCCTCGAGAATAAGAGAAGTGATCTTTAATTTATTATAGTTTAGTTTTGTGTCTGTTCCAAACTAATTCGTCCATTTATATTCCGAACATATCGGAAACATAATTGGTATTCTACGGTCCCGCCAATAGTTGCTGGTTTTTGTTTAGGATTTTAAAGTCAGGTAGTTGAAAAATCTCAATTTGTAATGTGTGTGTCAACGGGGGCGTTGTCCGTCAGTTTCGCATGTGTTCCGCAAAGCATTGCTCCCATGCCACCCGTCTCATTAGCTCCCTCGACGAATGTGTTTTTTATTCCTATCCCTGTTTGACCCTCGTTTGTTATCAGAGTATAAAGGCGACGGACAAAGTAGTTTTATTTGTTAGGAAGTTGTACTCAGTCGTTTAATTGAAATAAATTTGCTCGTCTTAAATTTATTTTATGCGGTTCTCACCACACTCGTGTTGATGTTATCGCATCTCTTATATAAACTACACTAGCTTTTCCTGTGAAGGACACATTTTATGACTTGATTAGTCTTACGTATGAATATAAATTAACCAAAATTATTGGGTGCTACAGTGAAGTTTCTATACCTAACGCATTTTTTTACAAGTAGGCCAGACATATTTTTTTAAGTAATATCTATAAATCGCATCAGTGTCTAGTCTTGAGTTGCGTTAAATTGTTTGTATTGTCTCAAACTTTTTCCATCTTTGGCCTAAAGCCAAGTTCACAAACGGCCTTAATTTATACACAGACGTTGGAGTCCGGCCGAAATGTAAAGTGAACATCTTTGGGAGTTGCCACTCGCTCGGCACTCGTTGCATGACCGCGGACCGGAAATATGAATCCATTGTGTGTTGCTTTGCTTTTTGTGCTTGGATTACATCGGGGCTGCTTTTAAGTATATATCTGTTGTTACAATGAAAAAACCACTTTCAAGTAACTCTACAGTATGATAAATAACTGCAGTATTTACTATAAGAACTCGTCAGGGGGAAAAGCTCAATGTTTTCAATGGCCCGCGAAATGTTCTCGTTGAGAGCAGTTATCAAGAATCTCACAGTAACGGTTTGGTGATGAAAACATCCGTTTAGCCGATGGATAAAGTGAGAGTTTCGTATGAGTCAGATGAATAGATTCTCGGCAGCGCGCAACTTTATTAAATTATTGACGCTTTTATGTACGTCTGCGTGATTTGCCAGACGCCATTTTAAATTGATTATGTTTTCTGTTTCAGGTACGATTTTCCACTTTTACATCTTACTGGTAAGAATTGAAATCTACGGGCGTTGGCTGATTGGATGTTATGTGGAGTAGTTTTATTTGTATTTTCCTGTGTGTTACAACGTACTGTTAGAGATTGTATGGGAAAGAATGTGAGGCCGACGAGCGTCACAGGTCAATAGGTATAGCAATCCAATCAGCGCCGCATACGTCACTCGCGGACAGATGTTTTAATAGTACTGTTATAAATAAAGGGAGTGACCGACTTCACAACGTGGTTCTCTTATACACTATATGAAGAGTAAACGTTAACGGCCTTATTCATAGATAGTTTTAAAATCTATTTTATTTGGGTATTGAATGTTCTGCCCCCTTAAAGTTAGCACAACTTTTGAGTTAGAGCGAAGAAGATAAAACATCCAAAATTAAAATAGGTTTTAAAATTGTTTATGAATAAGATCGTAAAGATTTATAGTATAGGTAGTAGTAACCTGTCGTAGTAACTAAAATATTTCTTAATCTGCATAATTTGATGTCACGCAATGTACACACGCTAGTGAAATATAATTTTTAAAACATTTTAGGACCTGTTTTTATATAAAGTAGCAACCGAATCTGGTTTTATTTATTATTTGAATTACATATTATGTCCAGTACCTACTCTCTTACGAAAAATAGAATTGACGACGTGGTTACATCAGATTATTCACGATTACTTTACAATATCCGTATTTTATTTGGGACATCATATATTCGTCTACCGGTTATTTCTTTTGGTGTGAAAATAATTGTGGCGATAAATTTATATTGTGCGGAAACCAATAACAGGATGTGAATTTTACCTATTGAGGTTAATTATATTTATTTTACGAACGCTCCGTTTGTATCGCGAATGTTTGATATGTGCGTGTGTATCGGCAGATTTTGTTCCATTTTCTCAGCGTATACCGTATTTAATTTCGTATTTATAAGTACAGGCGCCACTTGAGTTTAAACAAAAAAATGGTTTCCATTTCGGTTCGCAAACGATGAATCACGATATTATTTTTGTACTTGAGCGTGTATTTTAACACAGGAAATGTTGTGTACATTATTTAAAAACAAAGATGTTCGTTAAAAAGAACACATAGATCCCACATGACGACGCCTCGGGTTTTGGGATAAGTAATAAATGCCAGAAGCAGCACACTTCACTTGTGCTTACGTAAAAAATCTAAAATGTGGATATCCTTCAGAACATAATATAGTTGGTTGTTACGTTCACTCGTGATAATATTCTAAACACGTTTACCCTTCGTCCTTCGTGGTTTTTGTATTGATAATCTATGCTTAATGACGTGATAATTCGCCGCAAATATTTAGTGTTACAAGTTCACGGGTTTTTCTTGAGTCCTTATACCTAAATATTAAAAGAACTTTAAGATTTTAGTAATTATACTTACATTAAAAGTATTGTAGTGTAATTATGTATTTTATTATAGTTAGACCAGGTAAAATTCTGTATAGGTACGCAACACTTGTTTGTCGCTTACAGTGGCACACCCGAAGGTCAGCCGTCAGGTAGTTTCATTCGCATGACGATGTCGTTTGTTGGAGAATTCTTAAGTCATTACCGCATCAGGTGTTAAATAAACTAACACGACGGTTTTGCATGTACTGACGTTTATAAATATAAAAACACAGGAACATTGGTAGCGTTGTTAATTAGGAATCGCTATTCATTAAAATTATTTCAAGGTTTATGACATTTTCAGACATAATTGTTAGCTCCTTATAGATTTGTGCGTTGACCGTGAATATCTGCGTTTAACCTAGGTAAATCATTATGGGATAAACTAGTTACATCATATGGGAATCTTTATCTTGTTAAGCAAATGACATAAGTAATATGTGATTTGTGAACTATGTACACAGTTCCAACGTTAATAAGTACGCCAAAGCCAGATTAGATAGAAAAGTTATTAGAGAACAGTATCTAGTGTGCTTAGAGCGAAGTTGTTGGTTAAGTTTCTATTCTGGTAAGAACCAAGTGTACAAATGAATAATATTGTTAGGAATTTAAGATACTGGTGCATACTGCATGTCATTGCAAAATCGCAAAATGGTATAACAAAATGTGCATCGTTTGCATGAAAAAAACATGAGCAGTTGCACAATAAGCAATCGATTAATGTCTATGTTAACTGGAGCGATTAACGCCTGAATATGATAATCATGAATATTATTTAAATCATTTAGAACTTGTCGGTGATAGACGAAAATATTTCAACGACGAGAAATCGCCGTTTAGAAGAGTTGTAGTGTTTAGATTCACCGAATTGATTTGTATTCAGAACTAGGAGAATGCAAAAGTATACGTTGAGAAGTCTTGGAATTATCAAATCACACTTGGACGCGTTCATTGTGTGCGGCAAGTCGGCTGGGGGACGTTCGTCGCGAATGGTTTGTGAATTGAGCGTCGCTTGCGTTGCAAGTTGCAACGGTGGTTAATATTTATGCGTCGCACTGCTCTGTGAAAGAAAATAATATGCTGTGATTTATGGGGTAGACAGAAATAGAAGATTAAATCCATTGTTGTAGCTAGGTTATTGTGTTGGTATTGTACTCCTACCGCTTAGCAACTGTTGTGGTATTGAACAATTTATTGTTTTAATTTCTAAGTACTTTCATTATTTATTGGAAAGCCTTTATAATATTAAGTTGTAGAGAACAACGCGTTCCAAGGCGACCGGCAAAGATCACAGTTCATACAAAAATGGAAGGTCCAATAGTAGAGTTGGCAGACGTATCGCGATGTCAAATATCACTAGGCCACAAGAAAGTGCCGAAAATATAAACGATTTGCTCTAAAGGGTGTCTTATAAGCAAAATATGATGTCAGCGGTTTGGTTAAATGCCATTTTGTCTGAAGGCTGTGGCTGTAGATTAGCTAGTGGTAGTAGTAGTAGCTTTTTATATTCACTTGAAACTTCGATCATGATTAAGTATTAGTAAACATCAAAATGAGCAAAATATTTAATATTTGACCGTATGGAATGTGGTCACTAACAGGTTTTTTAAATATTATATTGAATTCATTGGCGCTTGTATTGGCAGTTCATAAGCATGAGACATTACTAAAATGTTTTGGCTAAACTTCCCAGTTCCCAATATTTCGCGCCCAGTGCCATCGACTTCTAACAATAACAGTAGATACATAATTATGCTGTCTGTAAATAGTTTTGAACGATATAAATTTAGTCTTCACATACTCTGCACTGTCAAACATTGTGTTAAATGATTTCTTCTTGGGCGCGTTGAGAAATCTCGGAATAATTTTACATGTAAAAGTGAAGGTCACACGCCGCCGTATGCAAACACAATAGAGCAATATTATTCGTTGGCGGGTTTTGGGAAGACTGCCAGGCACCGTTCGTATTTCGTTCAAAGGCGTATCACCTCAGTGGCGTGCACCTTAACGTACCATGGTATAATCCATTATGTTTTGCCGAAATTAAACCTTACCCGTCTTCACAAAACGTTGTTAGCTTTAACTATGTAAGGTAACCTTGTGGCGTAGTGAAAGCAAACCATTACATAAGCCAAAATCATTCATTTTATGAGTATGTATATTAAATATAATCAATTTGTTCCCTTCATATACCGTGAAAGCGTTAATGTACCACATTTGTCGGTAAAAGCCGCAGCACTTATAAAATAGCCTATTTTATTTATAGATTGGCACACATTAGCCCGGCCCATTAGTCGATGAGCCGCCGTTAAGGGCTGAGTAATGTCCTGAAATCGGTTATTGTAAACGCTTGGTATTTATACCAAACGTGATATTGGTATTTGTTATCTATATTCACGGCACGCGTGCACCTTGCGGGCTTCCTGGATCGTATTGTGCCAAGATAAACGCATGTGAGACAAATGTCATTGGTAACGCTGTTGGCGGATAGGTCGCATTAGTCCACACATTCTTAAGTCATTAGGCAATATTTCATTGATGTAGGATGAATTGCGGCTCTGTTTAGTTCTGTCTATATAAATAACATTTCCCCTAAAAGCTTTGTTTCTGAGATCGTCTACCTTATTTTCAAATCACTGTTACCGATTTATTTGTGTACAGTCCGCTTTTAGCGGTAATTGTGACCTTTCGTGATTAGTAATGTTCTATTTGCGTCCTTGCTTTAAATGAGTTTCAGTGGTTGCCAGGAGTCAGGACACAGAGAAAGTTTATAAACACGCATCCGCTTCGGAGGTTTGTCTGTCGTATGTGCAGTGTTTGTTCACGTGATTTGGCACACTCACGTGGCGCCGAATGTCTGCGGCTCGCTGTTTAATGTGGACCGATGTGCATTTTGAGATCTTGTTTTTAGTTTTCTCTTGTAAGTGCGTGATTTTAATTCTTATCCATAGCCAATTACGTCATTTCAATGATTATTTAACATTTTTATATATGTTAACGGAAATGTATGTAATCCGTCATTGTATGCAATTCCTAGGAAATCTATGTAATTCCTAAAATCGCCCGGAAATGTGTAAAATAAATTACATTATACACATTTCCTAGGAAATCTATACATTTCCTAAATAGTAATCGGAAATGTAAGATATTTAAGATATCAAGGGGTAAGCGGGGATAGCGGAGCGAGGGGAGGGTATTGCATCATCCGATCGGGCGCTCGGCGCGCTCGCGCTAGTGCGGCGTAAAAGCACAGAATACTAACAGAAGTAAGTCAAGCTTGTGTATGTACTTCACTTTTGTTGCCACACTCACACTACGCTCGGCGTTCGCGCAAGGGTTGTTAACTCTGACTTATGCGAAAACACGTACGATACGTGTTTTACCGTTAATACCACTCGTATCGTTTGATTGAATTTTTAAAATAAAATATATGAAACTCAATAATACAATAAATAAATTTAATTTTATTTATGAACTCGCTGAGAATGCGCATATCATTATTCTAAGTTTTTTTTATATAGTTTTTGTATAATATCTGTTCTTTTTTTTATGAAATTTATATTCAATTATTATAATCTTATAAATCGCTATGGTATGCAGGTTTCCTCACGATGTTTTCCTTCACCGTTTTAGTGCGTGGTGATTGACTATCAATACACACATGACTCCGAAAAGTCAGAGGTGTGCCCTGGGATTCGAACCCGCGACCACCGTGATCATATTGTGGGCAGCCGCGTCTAGTCCGTTTACCAACAGGCCACCACGCACTATGGAATGTAACTGTACTGTACTGTACTTTCTATGGTATGTAAGTCCGCCAACCCGCACTAGGCCAGCGTGGTGGGCTATATGGCCTAGCCACTCTCAATCGCACTGTCGATTGTGGAGGAGGCCCGTGCCCTGCAGTGGGACGTATATGGGCTGATACAGATACAGATATTATAATCTGGTGTTTTATATACAAGTGTAATAACTTTTATTCATTTGCTCCATCTTTGCATAAAACATCTCACTATTTGCGTGCCCGAAGCGGGTGACACTCGCGCTCGCAGTGGTCTCGACTGGTTTGAAATATCGTGTCGGTGAACGCTGTCAATGTGTGCGTTGATTTAGCGCGCTTTGTATGGAGCTTGACTTCTGTTAGTTTAGTATTCTGTGGTAAAAGGTCAATGCGTGTAGGCTAGGCTAGGTTGGGTTAGGTTTATAAAAAAAAAATAAAAAAAAAAGGTTAGGTTAAGTATTATAGAATTTAACGCTATGATTGTTACCTGTGATAAAAAATATTACTCTCATTATTTATTATAGTATATTATTATTATAGTATGTGTGAACGTGTTTTACTATAGAAACCATTATTCTTATACATTTCCTAATACGATATTGGAATTTTATACAATGCCTAGGAAATGTATACATTTCCCAGGATATGTATGTATAAAATAATTATTGAAAGAATATTTTATACATTTTATATAAATTGTCTTGTTACATATTTTACACAAAGCGTTCAAAGCATTCTTAAACTAAGGTGTGGGAAATAATAAAATTATTATCTTAAAACAGCTTTTCATCTTGATTTCTAAACGCCTACGTATTAAATCAATCGAAGTTTTTGTAGCTTTCGAAGAGTTTTTGTAAACAGCTCACATTATCACCCGGACTCGGCTTGTGTCTAGAGCCTGCGAAAGTGAATTAATGGGGGAAAGTCTCAAAGGACTCGCGTGTCCGCTTTCATTACGTGCTGCTAATGTCTCATGAAGAACTCTCCAAACTTCATTACCTGATACATTTCCTACGTCCTAGAGTTAATTAATAAAGAAGTCTATAGTAACGTCAATTAAATAACCATCTATAATGTGGTTAGTCAATAAACCAAACCAAAGCAATTGCAAATAGAGCTTTGCAGTTTGAATTGCTTGATTGCTCACTGCATCGTTACTCTTGATGTAGATTTATAGTCCACACTCAATAGATTTCATAAAGATGATTGCTTAAAGAATACCACTGAGATTGCTAGAAGCGAAATCTGATTTGAGTACATTACTAGGCGGTGCTGAGATCATAGTATGTATTTGCGGTATGACTATATGTTATGCATGAATGTTGAATATCAAATGAATGGTGAATCAATGTGCTACAATAATTTCAAAATTGAAATTCTCAATCGTATGTCGATAAAAATACCCCCTCACATAATGATCAGCGTTGCGCTAGTGTAGGGCTTTTGTGGGGTTTAGAATGTGGGTCACGTGTCACCTCACCCTATGATTGAATACTTGAACAATATATTATTACGACGTGAATATCTGTTCCGTTACCGAGTGTCAATTATTACATTTTATTTTCCTAGTAACCAATTTATTGTTTTATTTTTAGCTATTTTATGTATATATTTGAAATCTTCATATCTTACAAACTCTCGTATAAGATTTCAAGATGCTTCTATATTTATGCTGATGCTCTCCTTACATTAGTTTTTAAAGTAACATGTGGCGTGTTTACGCTGAGATGATTAAATAACGCGGTATTTTTAGACTTGGTAGGTTCAAAAAACCGTTCAAGGAATATCAACAGCAAATATCAATGATTGATTCGATTTGACCTTTCATCCTACGTTATGCGAGCCCTTTTCAGCCGTTTTGATTGTGAGCTGCCTTTGTCGGGTCTCAGACTTTTTGAAACGATAGAGGATTATTTAACCATCGATCAGATAAACTGTTCGAAAACTGAGATGCCTTAACACTAGAAAAAAGTCTTACGCTCGTTATGGAGTCCAACGTGAAAACATTTTTTTCATCGCTCTATTGAAATCGTGGAAAGTTCATCTGTGACTAAAATATGATGTAATTTGATGGTCGGGTCGCACTTTTGCCCCATCTATGTGGGCAATTATTGTTTATAACAGCGAATATGGCGCAGAGAACCGGCAAGACAATGTTTGAATTCATCTGTCGTAGATAGAGTTCATGATGTTGTTTATGTAATTTTATAAAACCGTTCGTTAGGTAGAGTGCATTCATACATGTGTGTTGTTTTATACGGATGGTATTAATGCTTAATTTATATTTATCCGCTACTACTTCGTCTACCTCTTACCGTAATGTTGAATATATGCAAATGTGAATACTCAACTCACACCTTGTTTGGCGGTACGCCGTTGCATAATTTTCTTTCATTTCGAATGTTGGTTTCATTTCACTGAACAACTTGAATAACATGCTTATGTCGATTCAATGCAGTGCATCTTCGACTCACCATAATAGTGAGTCACTGGCGCGTGTAAATCGCGAGTATATTGTCACAATAGTAAGAACATATGTTGACGCCATTTTCTTTACGGTTCGCCGCAATACTCTGTTATTCATGTCCCCCAGTAATTTGAGTCGCGTGCTTTAATGGCCCACTATTACTGGCTCATCTCGCGTCGCATCCAAATGAGCTTTACAACAAATCATGGCCTGCGATGCGAGACATCAGTATGTGAAAATAAATGCCTGCGATGAAAATAAAACTGTGTGTCGCACGTAAATGTACGTTCTGCGGCCTGACTCCGTATATGAGCTTTACGTAGTTTGTTTTAAAAGTTATACGAGCCTCCATAACAGTGGGGTGTGCGGTGAGCACAGCTGGACCCATTTTACTCGGTGTTTGTTTAAATATCGTGGCAAGTGCCATCTCATTATTACCTTAATTTTGTATGACGTGCGCCTATGAGCCTAGTCTACGATTATAATGTTTATTCCTAAATTGATAGGTAAATCGTATTTGAGCTTAAATTTTTTATAATTTATTTATTTATAAACTTTTGTTGAACACTACATGTAATGTAATAATAACCATTAGATGGACTGAATTGAAAAGAAGCTAGGACAACAAAATAAATAAAATGACACAATGTGATCTATGGAGCTTTTTGAAGATACTATACTCCTCTCAAGAGTCGAATTGACTACTGTGCGCACAAAACATTAGAAAATAAAATAAGTCACGAGGTTCTCGTTTCGTGCAGTGTATTTAAATAAGGCTTGTGCAAATACTGCAGTTCCTTGGAAGTTGCAAATACGCTGGCAATTGTACTGACCATTGATCTCGCCAAATGCAACGGGAGACCATTACCTCACGTTAGTGTTCTGTAATTATGTTTTGGTAACAACCCAGTAGATTGTCAAACTGGATAATTAAGGTAGTAATCATAAAAGGTAATGGTATGTGGACAAATATTGTATAAGTATGTTTATTTATTTTGAATATATATATTTCGTGTATACCATGTGAAATAAACGATTTAAGATAAGATACATCAAACGTAAGTCCTCATGTTGAACCTCATCTGTAACTGTATCAGCCCTTCTACATCATACTGCAGGTTTCCTGTTATGCCGGTTTCCTCACGATGTTTTCCGATGATATGATCAATTCACACATGATTCCGAAAAGTCAGAGGTCCTCTGGGATTTGAACCCGAGACCAACGTGAAGATGTTGGCACCCTTCAAGTCCTGCTGCATATTGTTTGAAATAAACAACAAACAAATATTGATTCATTTTACCATATGTGTATTGCCTCACATGTATTCTTGTCCAAATTAATGTACTGTTAGATAAACCAAAGGGTTGCAGGGAGCGTAAAACCCCATGGGCATTGACCGTTATCCGCTGAATCCGTCTAGACGGGATAAACTTTTTGATCGAACGACGGGATGTCGGTAGTTAATATTTGTCCATGATGACTAAAACGACAATTTTTTTTTAATAGCCTAGACTGTGTCCCACTGCTGGGCAAAGGCCTCCCCTTTGTCATTCCATTTGACCCTGTCCTCGGCGAGCTCTTGCCATTTTGGCTCGAATGCATCCAACTCGTCTTTCCACCGCATCTTTGGTCTTCCGCGTTTTCTCCGGCTATTCTCAGGAATCCAGCTTATAGCCAGCTTCAAATGTTATTTTAAAATTATTGGGTGCAACTGGTTTGTGTATTCTCTTTGTGTATAGATTACATCTAGACTTTGTTTTGTGTAGTTTAGATAGATTTGTAAATACGTTGTAATTGTAAATAAAATTTTACAAACCTTCAGACAAATGTTACTTCTTCGGAGCATTATGTACGTTTCCGATTGATAAAAGTAAATTTAAAGTTAGAGAAAGTTATGAATGTTCTGTATTGGTTGTTGTCAGAAATTGCCTAGCTGACTTTCGGTTTCGTACCAGCAGCGCTCACTTTTGTTATCATAATTTCGGTGAAAGTTAGTAGTATTAATGGCAAATGGAGAAGAATACATTTAAAGAAAGAATAATGATGAAGGCAAAATTGGTATTATTAGAGAAGTTTCGCTTTAATTTCAGAACGAAACAAATGTGCACGTGTGTTTTAAATTCAAGTACCACATAAATAAATTGAATTTGAGTACTTAATTGTAATTACAAATTAGTAACCTAGTTTGAAATTATCCCTGTGCAACACCTCAGACCACATTTATGCAACTTAATTATTTTGAAAATAATAATTATAATTGATATTATGAAGCTGTCACAGTAACCCACGCAAGTGAGTCGTGTTTCGGATATAATGTGTATTTCCGGTTTCAAACAGGTCGACATAATTACGTCGACCAGCGACAGATAACCATCTCTGGGCAAAGGATACTCGTAATTAATGGTGGTAGGTCTCTCATATGTGAGAGGCTGCCTGGGTGGATACCACCGCAATGTCTATTTCTCCCGTTAAACAGCAGTTTAAATGCACTGTTGTGTTTCGGATTGTAGCCAGAGTAACTACTAGACATACTGAGACTTAATATCTTGTGTCTCAGGATGGCGAGCGCAGTGGAATGCCAAGCATTGATTTGTGATTCAAGGTGTTGTTTGGTTTTGCTACTGTTCATGAGCGGTCGCATCGCTTACCATCAGGCGAACGGCATGCTCGTCTCGCCATTCATTGCTAAAAAAAAATGCACTTCACTTACTATCAAATGCATTGCTCCCTCATAACATGTCAGTATAAGCCTGAACTGTATAGAATTAAAATGCTGTATTTTGTATCAGCCCATATACGTCCTGTTGGGCACGGACCTCCTCTACAATGGATAGTGGTTAGGCCATATACGTATATAATGGTAGGACCAGCAATGGTTTTACACGGGGCGGTTCGCGGACGTAAACCGGGGCGCCCTGGGTTGTCCGGTGCTGCCCAGAAAGCGTGTGACGGCTATCGAGAGGTTTTTAGTCAGTATGCTGGCGTAGGTATTACTAGGGACCCAGCTCCGACACAATATCCACGTTTGTACCGGGCTGGAATACTAGAGACACTGACATACCGCTTTCAGCCTCCCCCGGGGTACCGAAAGGGAAGCTTAATAGCTTTTCCTCTTAAACAAAAAAAAGGCCATATAGTTCACCACGCTGCCATAGTGCGGGTTGGCAAAATTAAAATAAATCTTATATAATCTCATTCTAAAACAGACGATGTTAAACTATTAATTTGTTTAAAGAACACCAACCCAGTGTTCCCATTGGTCATAGATTGCATTTCAATTAACGTATTATCACATGTAGATAGAACAATCATGTGTTGAAACAGCGCACTGCAGACACATTACTCCCGCGTTGCGTTTGCCACTTCTTATTTGATTTGTGATAGTGTATTGACCGGACATGCCGTTGCGAATCGCGTTTATCGACTTTTTGTACTTATTTTGCAGTGTAATGTGGAGAAACCAGGAAATTGCTTACAATATATTACTAAAGGGACACAATTAACTTCAATGCGAATATACATTGTTTTATCTAAGATCGCCTAGGTCCTACGAAACCACAAATCGAGATTCGTACCGTTGAAGAATCCTATATCCACCAGCTATTTGCTACAAGCTGATGATTACGCTGAGGATTATTAAATTAATGCGAATTTAACAAGAATAACAACGTACACAACATAACATTATTTTTTGTTACTATTCAACGGCGATGATTTAATTACCGTCGTAGATCAAGCTTGAAATAAAAAATGACCTACCATTTCCTCAGCTAAGCCACTGCAATGCAATCCATTCGTTCTTATCAGAATTCAAACACATGGTACATTTCCAGTGCAAAAACCCGTCTAGACGGACGACATTAAGCGACAAAGAGCCTATGGATGCTCGTCGCTCGCATATGCATTGGCAAATCTCAAATACCATTTAAATATTATGTAATTGGGGAGCTTCTCAATTATAAATTCAAATAGCATGGAAAGCTGTGTGATATATTTATAAGGCTGGCTACCTCTATAGGTGTGTCGCGTACAATAATGTAAATGTTCCAAGTGGGGTGAGCAAAGTTGGACTGTAGTCGTTAGTAAGCCTATATTGTAATAACTTTGACAAACAGGTGCCGGCCGGGAGTCGAGTTTAAAATGTTTGAGTTTTAACTCCAGTTGTTCTTACTCCCGTTTATGTTGTTTTCACGTGACACATTGCAAAAGCATTTGGTATAGAACTTTTATATTCATTCCTATTTCATTGCGTAGGCAATAAATACAAAAATATTTCCATTAAAACACCATTAAATCTATTTGTTCGTTTAAAATGCTGGACGCGTGCACGCTGACATATTTATGACGGCAATAGTGGGGTTTTTAAAGAAAATGTGTAGGAATTTTTGCATCATTTTATAGTCTAGACGAGGAAGGCTGGTATCATGTCTCCCGGGGGAATAGTTAACGGACCGCAAATAATGTTAACGCAGCCAGACCGTGGCGGGCATTGTGTACTTGTTTGAGCTTGTACAGTCAGCGACATAAGTCGCTACACATTCACGAGATTTAGAATTGTCTTATCATCCAAAATAATAATTATTTTCAATATCGTATGGCACATCTCGGCATAGATGACTTTACTTGGTTATATTTTACGACTACAGAGTAGTACGTACAAATTTTAATTCATAAAAAGCTTATCAAAAAATGTGAAGTGTTCAACGACTTATGTCGCTGACTGTACACTTATTTATTCAGTAGCCCTATTCTGTGTAAGCACTGAGCATCCGTACACGGTGTGGATTTACTCCCTAACCTCGTAATTAGGGCTTGTTGCCACTCGTTAAATTTACTAAATAACATTATCTACCAAAAATATATTATATTTTAAGACATAACGAACGTCGAATTAATTGGCAATTAATAATTTCATATTAATCACAATTGTAAACCGCAAAATGTAATTAAATTAGTTTTCATTATAAAACACGTTATAATTGTCAACCGACTTTATAAGTATGATATACGAAGCATGTTTCATTTTCATTTAAACCCGACGGAGCGGGCATCGAATGAATGCCCCTTAAAGAAACGGAGGATGTGTATAACGATCTCCTATTACCTAATTATAAAAAAGATTCACTAGACCTCGACCGGCGCGTAGCTAGAGGTTAATACACCGAGGGCTACACAAAGCTTTGTTCACCTCACCGTTAATTAATGTGAAAACCGAGAACCTTTGAAATCGGAAATCGCTACACTCGCGCCGAATAGATGTTAATGCTGAAAAAGGTTTCACTTTTCGTGTTTGTATCAAGTTGTATGAATAATAATGCGCCACGAATCCATAGTTCCCTGAAACCGAACAACACTGCACTGAAAGAACGACATACTTTTCAAAAGCAAACAAAACGTTACTCAGTGCGGTCATTGTTCTCGGTACGTTTGTCTTTGTGATTTTCATTTGGGCACAATTTTGTACGTTGCGGTGCCCGTAATGAGTAGTTGCGATTCCATTATTAACTCATATAAATTATGGCCTTTGAAATTTAATGCCGTTCTAGGTTGTACCAAGGAAATAATCAAGGTAGATTATATGCTGACATTAACTGTAAAATATGAGGAATACAAATTAATTGCTTGTTTATTGAACTCTTAATATAAAACAAAATAATTTATTATTGTTTGCGTTACTAAAACGGAGCTACAAAAGATTTAAACACAATTTGATCGAAGGCTAATACCTAAACTATTTCATCTCGATAACCTTTATCATCATGGGAACAAGGCTGTGTGCTCGCTACGCATAACTTTTTCGTAGAATTACATTAACTTCGTCGATGTTGCCAAACTAATTATCCTTGGCCAGATAAGAGGCAAGTCAGGCAAATATTGGATCGTTAGGCTGATGAAGCCGATTACATACAGGCATTTAGATAAAGTGTGATGTAACGACAACAATAGGATGAAAATATCGACCTAATATGCTTTTTCTATAGCAATGTATTTTATCATTATTTGCTCTAGTCAGTGGCCTATTAGAGCCGGCTGTTTATTAAACACATTTAGCCGCTGTATCAATACTGTGAACTGTCTATGTCTGTCTAGTTAATTTTGGTAAATCAAATACGGACTCATTAAATTGACGCATAATTTGTTCACGTCCACGTATGAAATTGAAACGTGACCTTTACCACATTCATTTGCTTTTGTAGAAATTTCACTATAGTTGTTGTGTAACTACTTATGTAGAAATATTGTTTTATTATTTCTTGTTATGATAACTTTAATAACTGGTAGAATTCTCATGAGTATGGAAGAACGCACAAGCATTTTTTATAATAAATTGTATCAAGTTCCAATCCGCTGCGAATTCAATGTTAATATAATAGGCAAAAGCTTATGAAGCCTTTATTGGCGAAATCAAGTAGGACTACATTCTGAAGTCGGTAGCAAACATTCCACTGGTGGAGAGCATTAGCAGCTGCTTTGTAGAATGCGTCGCGAGTTGTGGTTCGCCTTGTGGCCGCCGAGCCGATCGTGACGCGCCATTGCCGACCGACCATTTATTTAATCTAGCAATATCGATGCGTTTCAAATCTAGACCGAGTTGTGTTTACTTCGGATGTTGGTTACTTTGCAAACATTTTACTTTCATTGAAATTCATTAATTGCGTCGGGTTAAGGCTTGAACCCTCCCTTTCCATTTGTCACGTGCTGTCACATTCAATACAAGCCATCGCCCCTTTTCACCCCTCTAAACATGTCGGGCGAAACAATATAGCAACATAAATGCATAGATAAAGTTGCGTCTGTTTTTCATTCACGGAGTAATATATTAAAGCCCGACGCGACGGGCTAATTGAATGACTATTTAATATTTCATATTAAAGTCAGATTAATATGTGAATGTTTTTTTATCCATCTAGGTTTCACATAATGAAAGAAGTTTCGAGCCAAGAACTATATACTCAATACTGATTCCATAATAAATGCATACATTGTAAATGCCATCGAACTTTAACTGGAAGTTCAACTCCAATTCCATTTAAACAAACATTGGCAGCAAAGTAAAAGTTTGAGCGGAAACTTTAGCAAATTGTTGCATTTCTTTGCAACGCGGAATGTTGTTCGAAAGATAAATAATTTCTTTGTTTACAGCAACTCAAAGATGAGCTGGGAGAAGTGGTGGCGGAGCTGGAGGCCCTTGATGGCCAGGAGGAATGCAAACAGAACAGCAAGGCCAAGCAGATGAGCATAGGCAGGAAGAAATTCAACATGGACCCCAAGAAAGGTAAGCCTTATAATTGTTTTTCATGTATCTTTGATATTGAATAGTCAGGAAACAATTTTGATCAAATAACCAATGGAACTGTTAACGGCATACTTCATTGTTCTCGCTCTTGACTAATTGGTTACGGATATTGAAGGGTCTTTGGAATCAATAACTTCTCTATAGAACTTGCTTGGAACATTCATTTCAAGTACACTAGATATTGCTTGTTTAAAATAATGAAAAACTTTCAATGGTACATAGAAGATTCCGCATTACAGCAATATCACGGTGAGCGCTATGTTTAGTAGAAAAAAAAATCTGAACATTATTTTTGAATCACAGAAGTTACAGATAATTAAGGTGAAGCATAAAAGCCTAAAAAATACGGCATTGTTGTGCATAGAAATAATTGGAATTCTTTTACATTCTGGTGCCACGTGCATCGGTAATATTTCCATACGGTGCAGTGTAACGTTTTAGCTGACCCATGCAGTGTTTTGTATAATCTTGGTAACACGAATGTCCGGCATTCCGGTTGGTTGAACAAGAATGTTATCCAATTAAAAGAATGCTTGCCGAGTGAATTTTAATAAAATGATGGCGTGTGGCGAGTAGAGTTCTCGGTGCCATGGCATCCGATGCGGCAGGTGCGGTGCTCCCACGACATACACGGCAAATTGTTCTATTCCTGCACCTCACCTGCCCAATGAATACCATATAAATTAGACGTTTTTAATATAATTACTAGTTCCACGATTTAAAAATGATTGTAGCAAAACCTAGAGGTTATTAACACGCCATCGAATAAATTCTTGGAAGTCTGGGGGTTTAAATTTCTAAATTATTCAGATAAGAATTTAACTAAAACGCATACGAATACTGATATAAAGCCAGTGAAGCCCCAAAAGAAACTCATAAGATAGCAGCCTAATAGATTGAAATGATGTTTTGCGACTTAGTACTTATTTGCAGAATATAGAACTAATGTTTCAATCAAGCCCTTTACCATCCAACGCATCGATCTGCTTCGACGAAACTGATTTATGTCATGTGATTGTAATGTGTACAATGATAGGACACAGATGCACACATACATACTCAATTTTAGCCATATACAGTATTCATTCCACACCCAATAACGGTCAAGGCAAAATGAAGTTTATTCAGTGTTTGTTGATCGTAGATATTTGTATTTTTGCTATTTTGCATAACTACGAAAATATTGAGGCCATATTTAATATTGAAAGCAAAAGATTTGTTATGTCATCAGATTTGTTTAAAATTATAATTTTTTAAATGAGAACGTAATCTGATATGAGGAGTGCAATATAATGCACACAAAAACGTGAGGCTATTTACAAAACAAAGGAATACGGATCCAGTCAGAGGCTCATCACAATATATTTATTTGTATATTCTGTAATGTGTTTTAAATTATGTTACTGGTGTAATATTTTACTAGTATATTTGAAAAAAATATATACTTTTACGCTCGGAATATTTTACAATTTTAAATTTGGGCTATTAAAAAAATAAGACAATGCTTTGAGATAGTTGTTGGCCCACTAAATTAACGTACTTCATGTTATTGAACCGCAATTATGTAATTAAAATATAATTTAACCAGTATCTTTAAATGATCATATTCCCACATAAAATCAATACGAAACAATAGAGCGATGTTCAGAATTATTTCCAAGCTAATTAGGCCACCTCAATGACAACAACGCTAGCAGCTAGCTTTCCGTCTAGTCTAGAACTAGATGTAGGCAAAAACCAGGTCTGAATGCCTACTCCAACCCGGTTCACACTCGAGCGGGCCCACTCTCTCTAACAGACATAAAGGGTCCAAAGTCGCAACAGTCCCGACATACAACTAATGATGTCTCCTTGGAAATTAGAACACACGCTACTTACACAGGTGCGCCGGAATGAATGACTCCATTGAATCGCGCGGCGCGGCTTATCCTTGCTCCGCGCTAAGCCTTCCTAAATACATATTACTCAAAGTTTTCAATGTTTTCAAGTACACGGGTAATTTGTTTTAAGTCTAGCATTTTTGAAATTATATCAGTAAGCCTTGTCTGAGGTTGGGGTGCCAGTTAGCACAACCATGCCTTTTAAAATGTATTTTAGTAAAGAAAACTGTCGTGTGTTTTCTATAGTTATTTTTTAATGTCCGTTTCCTTGTACGTCTAATAATCACGCGAGGTAAAGCGAACTGGTACGTGTAAAAACTTCATTACTTAGCGCAACCACTATCAATCATGCTTTTTAAATTAGTTTTTTAGACGGCTAATGAAAAAGCATGGTTAATATACATTTTAATAAGGTTTTCAAGTAGACATAACCGTGTATTAAAAAGTGTTTCTTGTTTATTCACAACGGACATAATAGGGAAATTGACGAAATATAGACTTACAAAGAATTTGTTGTGTCGTTTGGCATTTCATGATGGGCTTTCTCGATATTTATGTGATAATAAAATTACGGACGGTCACCAAAACAGGTTACATGAAATTGAAGACATACAGACTTTATAATACGGTTAAGTCATCAATAGATATATTGAAATTATGTTCTTTTATCTACAAGGAGATAGGGAAAACATGAGTATTACTCATATTGATAGCATAAAAACTTAACACAATCTATATTGTCGATATAGTGGGGACGTCACCACAGCATGTCTCATCGTTCGACGATAGCAACGGGCATCCGTCACGGTGCTTCCATCGATTTTGCATGCGACAATCGGTTTAGCTCGCGGAAAGAAAGCCGTTTGCTTACGAAATGTTAAATCGATTATGAACGATTATGGTCTCTATACCTTGCCTCTGGAGGAGCTAGTACGAATTAAAATGGAAATCTGATGACTTGATGTCTAAGTGTAAATAAATACTTCATTTGGTTTGGTTTGTGTAAGATTATGATTGTAAAAAGCAGGAAGTCTACGATGTAATTACAGAATGAAAAGGCGTTTGGTAACCTTGCCTCCGACTGTTTTGTTAGAATATAGACTTACTTAATTTCAATTAACAGTTTACCTTTCTAACAGTTTTGATTGCTATAAAAATATGTGACGAAAGTAAAATTTGTTTCATAGAACAGTTCAAGTGTAAAATTACCAGAATTTAACGTCATTGGTATTACAAAAAATAAAGTCTTCCTTCGAAAATAATGTTAGTGGTCATATATTTACCCACAGTTGAGTAACGGTTTTAGCATTGTACGCTAGCTTTTATCTTCACATTTCGGGATAGACGCGTGGGCGTGTGACGTCACTGGCAGACGTAGATTAGTATTCTTCGTTGACACTTACGTTTACTATTGATAGCGACAAATATATTTGCAATTTTATGATGAGGGTCAGTAGACTGTAGAATGGGCCAGCGCTTCATCATTAAGTTCTATGTTCGATGTTTCAGTGGATGAGGAGTTTGAATACTTAAAAATAAATGGGTTACCGCAAAACTATGGTATGGTTTATACATTCATTCGGTTACTTGGGGCATAATAAACAGCCTTAGATGAAAAACATTCTCTCTTCGCTCTACTTACTTCGTCAAAGAACGGGCATGATATTTTTAATTGTACCCCTTCTATGTAAAATTGCTTTAGCAACATGGTGTAATTAGCGATGGTCCTATTTAATTGGTATACAATAAAAGTATATGGGGCACGTTTAGAATTATTGAGCTGTGCAGTTTTATTACTATTGATTCAATTACATCTGTTACGCTTATAACGTAAGCAATAAGATTTAAAGTTATTCATTAAATATGTAGTAATAACATGGACTATCAAGGTTAGTTTGATGAAACTACTACTAACTACTTTAACTAAACATCATTTGTAACAAAAAAAAAAACATTCCAAATTATATTCCACTGAAAATAAATGCATGAACTCTAAGTATACATTTAAAATATAACCAATAAACGTTATCTTTCTAATAAATTTCATGCAAATCCTTCCAGATTACGTGGCAAATTTGAATCATTTAAACTTTTGTGTCATTAAAAATCTCCACGGTCCATTAGTTTGAAAGTAAAATGTATAACACAAAGCTCGAGTTGTCGTTGTTTAATAGTAACATTTAGCTCGCAAAGCAGGTGGATAGCTCGCGGCTCGGTCAGCTCTTGGTTACGACCGAGTTTGCATGTAGCAACCAGCAAATAGCATGCCGCCGAGTGCCACTCGTCTAAGCTTTCAGATTTTTCCTGCAAACGGCAGACGGCATTGAAATGTAGCTCAATTACAATTGCAAAATGCACGTTTTATGAGTTCTTCGCTTCAAAAATATTAAAGACATGCGAATACTGCTTTTATACATTAGAGAATGTAAGATTTGTTTACAACGAAAAGACACTATTTTCATTTCTAGTTTTACGGTATTGTTTGTTTGTGTTTTTGTAAACGCCGATTTTAACGTGTTTTGTTCCAGTATACTTTAATTAAATTCGTTTGGTATTTCCAATAATCAAATACATTGCATATCGAAATATTATTTTCTCTAATATTAAATTACCTAATACCCACCGCCTCGGTGGCGTAGTTATACTACAGCATGGTTACAAAGCTGAAGTCTCCGGTTCGGATTCCGGGTCGGGCCAAGTAATATTCGATTCGTCTATTCATTATCAGACCGGATTCAGGAATTTGTGCCCGATAACCATATCATGATAGGATCATCATCATAGGAGGCGAGCCTATCACCAGATAGGCTCGCCTCCTATCACATCATGGGACGGAACATGCAAGGCGAAATGTGGGTGTCCTGCCACCTCTGTCTACCTCTTCTGGGAAAAGGCGTGAAATTATGTATGTTAAATAAATTTAAACATAATAATATGATACGATTAGTTCAATAATATCGGATAACACCGTCGTATTTTCTCATCACTTACAACTGTAACAAAGTTTCCTAGTTAAGTTTTTAATGGCAATATATCAAGTGACAATTGCGCTATCGACTTTGATCAATATTCTATCCCATTACTAACTCCCACGTACTGAGAAAATGAATGATACAGCAAATTCAGCCAAACGAGATATACGAGTATTGTAGTGCTTCGCAAAAACATGCTCCGGATAATATTGGAAATATATCCACACAACTGGCACGATGTATGTACACTGTCGCATAAAAACTATTTGCTATATCGTCGAATCGAATTGTGAAAACAAGAAAGCTTGATTTAAGAATAGAGACGCTTTCGCGAGCGGCGGTAAGCCACAGTTTTTCACTTTTTGTTCACAGCCGCACGCGTGATCTGAATACCTATGTGCAGTTCGCGATTCACGGTTCATTGCTTCGGTTTTGTTTTTTTGTTATCTTTGTGTCTGCCGAGCTAATCATTTATAAACGTCACACGAGAATGTTCTTGTATTTACATTATGAAAGCGCTTGTTTGTATAAAACTTGGGTACTAGATCAATAAAATCGTCACGCTCATCTGTTACATAAAGTGAAGGCTAGCAACACAATTGTTTTGTATTCGTTTATCGCTAGTTCCAAATCATATTCAATAAATGAATACAGTGTATTTTTTAATCATATCACGACCATACAATCTGATTAGAAAGCTATTTTTTTTTTTTTTTTTTTGCCGCCCAGGCATAGTATCCATTGGCATCGGACGGCAGTCCCATGCCAATGGAAACAATTATGCCGGCCTGCTTAGGTGCCTCTTCACACCACGGCGGAAGGACCCAGGATTGTAGGAAGGAGGGAACACGTGCGCCGGCAAACAATTCCACAGCCTGACGGTGCGGCACAGAAACGAATTTGAGAACCGTTTGGTTCGCGCCGGGATGGTGTGGACCGTCAAGCTATGGCTTCGCAAGCCAGCACGCGTGGTTCTGGTTAGGAATGGAGAGGAGGGGAGCAAGTTGAACAATTCCTCAGAGCACTCACCGTGATACAGGCGGTAGAACACGCTTAGAGAGGCGACATCTCTCCGGAGTTGTAGCGACTCCAAGTTGCTCGTAACGTCTGCATCATTCACAATGCGGATGGCCCGCCGCTGCAATCCATCCAAGGCATCGAGCAGGTACTGGGCGGATCCATCCCAAAGGTGCGAGCAGTACTCCATACCCGGCCGGACCTGCGCTTTATATAAGCGGCAAAGCTGACCGGGCGTGAAAAACCGACGCACCCTGTTCAGGACTCCAACCCTGCGTGATGTGGCAGATATTACGCCCTCGATGTGATTCCTTGGATTGAGATCACAACGGATATCCACACCAAGGATACACAGGTCATTCCGCACTGAGAGGGGAGTACCCTGAAGAATGGGGAGGGGAGAGAACGGGGATTTTTTGCACGTGAACGCACACACCTGGGTTTTCTTGGCATTGAACTCAACCATATTCCTAGAACCCCACGTAGAAATGAGATCCAAGGTCCGGTTGAGCTCAATGACAAGATCTTCGCGTCCCTTCACAGTTTCGACACGGCAACCTGGAGGCCCGCAGTGGTATCGCCCATGAACCGTGCTGTCATCTGCATAGCAATGAATGTTGCCAAGCGACAACATGTCATTGATATGCAGAATAAACAAGGTGGGCGACAGCACCGAGCCCTGAGGAACTCCGGCATTTACTGACATGAGCGCCGAAGCGTGTCCGTCTACGACTACACGTATTCTACGCCCATGCAGAAAGCCGGAAATCCACGAACACAGGTTGCCGGGTAGACCGTATGCCGGAAGCTTGGACAGAAGACCACGGTGCCAGACCCTATCAAACGCCTTGGCAATGTCGAGGCTCACAGCAAGAGCCTCGCCACGCCGGTCTATCGCCTCACCCCAGCGATGCAGGACAAACGCTAGAAGATCACCCGTCGATCGATTATGGCGGAATCCGTATTGTCAGTCACTGATCAACGAGTGATCCTCCAGGTAGCGGACCAATTGAGCGTTTATGATCCGCTCCATGACCTTACACATCACTGAGGTGATAGCGATAGGGCGGTAATTGGTAGGGTCCGATCGATCACCCTTTTTGGGGATCGGTTGCACATTGGCCTCCCTCCAAGATTCCGGCACAACACCTATGCGGTAGGACGCTCGGTAGAGGCGAGTCAGTGCTGGAGACAACTCGGCTGCACAAGCCCTTAAAACCACCGCTGGTATCCCATCCAGACCACTGGCTTTCCGCACATCGAGAGACCGTAACTCACGCCGCACATCACACTGCCTGATGCGAATATCTGCCATTGAGAAACCGCAATCAGGCAGTGTAGGCAGCGACTGGGAACCACGGTCTTCGAGGCGGGAATTAGCCGCAAAGAGATTTGCCAGCAAGGCAGCCTTCTCTTGCGGCTTGTGGGCCAGCGACCCTTCTGGGTACCTCAGCGGCGGCAACGCTGGACGGCAGAAGTTAGATTGGACGGCCCTGGCTAACCTCCAATAAGCACGACTGCTAGTTGGGTGATCGGCCAACGCACGCCCAATCCTGCTAACGCGCTGGGCATCCGCCCTAACGTAGGCCTTCTTGCAGGCCTTGGAGGCACGGTTATAGGCTTCTTTGAGGGAACTGATATTGGGATCCTTCATGGCGCGACCCCTGATCCAAGCGCGATACGCCGCCTGTTTGTCACCGACAGCATCGGCGCATGCACGATTGAACCAGGAGCGTCCACGGCCCTTACTGGCGATCTCAGAGGAAGGAATGTAATATTCCATTCCAAGTCTGATCTCATCAGCAATAGCGTTGGCACTCGCTGAGGGATCTTTACCCTCAAAGCAGCGCTGCCTCCAAGAGATGGATGCAAAATATTCCCGCATTCCATCCCAATCTGCCGACGAGTAATGCCAGATCCTTCGCCTAACCTGCACGGGACGTGGAGGTGATGCGATCGGTACTGACGACCCAACCAGGCAGTGATCGGAAGTGCCCAGAGGCGTACTAACGGTCACATGATACCCGGCTGGGTGACTCGCCAGCAGAAGGTCCAGCAAAGAAGGCGCATGACTCGCCACATCCGGGATCCTGGTGGGCTGGTTCACCAGTTGTGTCAAGTCATGAGTCAGAGCGAATGCATGGGCAGCTCTGCCAGCATGATCAGTCTTGGAGGAGCCCAGCCACAGTTCGTGATGAGCATTGAAATCCTCCAAGACCACCATTTCGGCCGACGGGAACTGCGCCTGCGCGTCATCAGCCGCCTGGCTAAGATACCTGAACAGCCGAGTCGTCTCATCGTCCCCGTTGTGAGACCTGTAAAGGCACACGTAGATGCGGCTCAGGGAACCTAGATCCACGTGCACCCACAGAGCGGAGAAGGAGGGGTCCTCCATGCAGTGCAAACGGCGACAGCAGATGTCCGACCGAACATACAAGCATACCCCGGCTTTAGGCTTGAAGTTTACTTCAAGCGAATAACCGGGATACAACAGTTAAGAATTATCGGTCGGACAACGAATCTGCGTCTCCGTTAGGAAGAGCAAAGCAGGCCGGGCCGTCTCAAGATGGTGGTGGACGGCATTGAGGTTCGTATGGAGTCCACGGATGTTAGTGAACTCCATAGTGAACGCGGTGGTGGGGTTAAGCACCGCTGAAGGACCTGCTCTGTTTAGTTGCACTGTCATGGTAGAAAGGATGGGATTGGTGAAGAGGCAACGAGGATTTTAGGTTCGGGCACTAAGAAGGCCGAATGGGCACCGGCACGAAAGGGTCGGCAGGAAGCGAATTGATCCGCCGGACGGAAGGGCCCCCGTACCCTCCCGGGATGGGCCGCCGGGACCCCACTTCCGGTCACCAACCGGCACGACGTACCCACCCAAGATTATGCGCGGCATGGTGAGGCAGCCTCTCGAGGTGGTTAGCCCCGATTGGGCCCCTGTACTATACCGTGGGCGGCCAGCGGACAACCGTTTCTACGGGTCTCCCTGGCCGGCGGATCAACTCTCCTCCCTTCGACAGAGGACCGAAAATACCCACACGGTATAACCTCATGCCCGGACTTAAGATCCTCGAAGAAACCGGAAAACCACTGGCTGATCCCGGAACGCGATCCCCTTACGGAGATCACTATGGCGGTCTTTACGCCTCGTGGACGGTGGTCGCTACCCGGGCGGACACATAAGTCCTACCACCACTATGTCACTCATTTGGCACTACCCAGGGGTCACGTGTAGGGAATCTAGAGTCAAAGCCTACGGACGCGAGTGACGTTAACCCCCAAAATTGATATATTATTGATATAGTAATCGTTCAAAGTAATGTCATCACTGTTTATATTAGTCATCTGTCAAATAAATCCAGAAAATAATATTTATTGGTTGTTACAGGTATCGAATACCTATATGAGAACGGGTTGCTGCAGAGGACGCCGGAGGACGTAGCGCAGTTCCTTCACAAAGGCGAAGGGCTCAGTAAAACTGCGATAGGCGACTACCTCGGGGAACGGTCGGAGTTCAACGAGGCAGTCTTACGGGCCTTTGTAGATCTCCACGACTTCACCGATTTAATACTCGTACAGGCATTGAGGTGAGCGAAACGATTTAATTCCAAGAGAGATCTATTGTAGATACGTGTCTGCTATATTTGTCAATACACCTTACACTTTTTTTATATCACTTTTTTTATAATATAAATGAAATATTCAAATATTTTCCATTGTAAAATGTTCCACGGGGAAAAATGAGATTAAGCTAGCGATGCCTGTTAAATATAAAATTTCGTTTTACTGATGTCTATTTCAATTGACGTGTACGTCTTTTTATTGAAAAAGCCGAATCCGATCCGCAGGTTTCACTACATACATTACTATATATATATATTTTAATTAACCTATTTCATCCCACTGCTGGGTAAAGGTCTCCCCCATGTCTCTCCACAATTCACGCTCTGAGGAAAGTTCAGGCCACATGGGCTCGAAAGCATCCAGGTCGTCTCGCCAGCGTTTTTTAGGTCTGCCGCGGCGTCGTCGACCATCAGGTGTCCATTGGGTCACTATACTTGCCCAGCGATCTGGATGCATTCGAGCCACATGGCCTGCCCAGTTCCATTTCAGTAATGCTGACTTCTTACCCACATCTACTACGCCGGTTTTCAATCGAATTTCTGTGTTTCGCACTCTGTCACCCAGCCTTATTCCCAGGATGCTACGCTCCATAGCTCTTTGGCAAACCTTGAGTCGGGACTTTTGTGATTCGGTCAAAGACCACGTCTGAGCTCCGTAAGTTAAAATAGGCAAGATACACATGTCGATGAGTTTCCGTTTTAAGGATATTGGAAGGTTGCCCTTCCAATATACCGGGTATCTCAAGACCGCTACCGAAAACGAAGCCGGGTGATAGTTTTAGTGACTACAAACACTATGCAACTAAAAATTTCGCATAGAAACGCGACAATTATTTTTTATGATTTTTTAAATATCGTCATTTTGGGGTGGTAAATCCATAGTTTTTGCTAAAATAATGATTTAAACACTCTTATACCTTAGATTATTTATAAATAAAAGGGTATACACTATTATTTTAGGAAAAATGTATTTACCACCCAAATATGGTCATAGGAAAAAAATAACAAAAAAAAATTGGTCGCTTTTTTTTACAACTTTTATTGTTGCATTGTGTCTGAAGTCGCTTATACTACCACCCGGCTTCGTTTTCGGTAGCAGTCTTGATATACCCTGTATATTTGCTTTTATAAAATACACTGACGTTTCCAAAGGTACGGATAACAAGGTTTATGATGTATGAGGGTAACGATAACTTGAAATATGAGCTCGATTTATTTCATGCTTGATCATAGAATGTTATGGGGCAAGAAAGTTCATGCCTATGGAAGTTTACGGGAGACAGTTAAACTCCTTCTCAGTCGAGCAATCTTGGCAGAGTGGCCGTGGTTGCCACGATGGTGGTACATGGATAGTTGCCTACGTCGTCCGTCCTCTCTCGTCTATTTGGTGATTGTAGCGCTACAGAGGCTTCTCCACTTTTGCGGTTTGTAGCACTCCTTGTTCACTCTGTTATGGAGTAGTGTGTCGATGGTCTGACTAGATCAGTCTAGCGAATAGACGATCTGTTTCTAGACCTTTTTCCCCTCCACCCGTCCCTGGATCACCAATTTTTCCATAGTCTTCGTTTCTAGTGTTGTGTCCGAAGAACTTCAGAATACGCTGTTGGACAGAAGATGACAGTCTAGTCTTGATTTAAGTTCCTTAGAATTGGCAAACTCTACTAGATTGAAGTTTTTCCTTGCGCTCCGATTGGGTATGAAAAATGTAATTTAAGTTGTAGCTTGCTGGAAGTTCCGCCTTGATAGGAAACTATGCTACCTATAATTCAGAATGTCTGTCGAATGAGGACCAAATCCAGGTGCTTTCTTGTTTAAGTATTTTCATCGCAATATGACACTGGACAATTTTACGAGTAGTGTGATATTAGTTTTTAAACCTTACTTCTCAAATGAAATCTTCAACGTTTTCGTTTGCTTGGTAGCTAACTCCCATTCTACTACCACACTATTTTTGCCATTGTACGAGTCCTTCAATTTTTATAAGCATCCTTAACCCGTATAAGAAGCCATAAAATGCATTAATGTATACGCACAGAAATATTCCTCAGACATTTGCATATAAAAATAATATGCATTTTGTATTAACATATAATAGTGTCTCTAATTGTATGCAATAAGTACAGATGAAAACAATTACGACTTTCAAGGTGCATACTTGTAATGTAGGTTACTACAATCGATAGTTGTTTGTTTTTATGAAAGGTTAAAGAAAAAGAAACCTTTCAGTCTGCTGCAGGATAAAGTGCCATCCTTTCCGCATTATCATTAATATTATTAATCTCATTTATCGATGTGTTTATTATGTACATTTTTAATTTACACGAAATTAAACCTTTTATTTATATTTTGTTTTGCTTATACAGTTTTATAAACAAATGTGCCTAGTTTTTCGCAGTCTGAGATAAATCGTAACGTATTGTTTACTTCACGAATTATAATTTTAAAAAATGCTATCAATTAACTGTTTGCCTTTAAACTGAACACATTTCAAAACAAACGTGATATGAGTTTCTGAGAACATAATGTTTGATCAAGATAAATATTTAAAATTATGTGCATGTTGGATGTTTGAGATCGGCTTTATTGTGTTCAATATTGTTATTGAACAAATGCCAGTGAAAGTAAAACTCATAGGAGGAACTACGTGGAATTACAATTGAAGTACACAATCTGACGATAACGACTAACTGGAAAGGTCGATCTTGAGTCCGCTAAAACTTCTACACACAAATTGTTTAAACAGTCATTGCAATGCAGTCTATAAATATATTCGTATTTCTCATCACGTACCTAACGTGTGTTAATTATGTACACGGCACAATGTTAGCATTGCATAATACTTATACGTTTTCTTTTATCACAGTCTTTAACTTATCGCAACCACAATTACAACTAATTAATAAGAAATATTTTACACATTTTTAATTTACGCAGGGAGACTAGACTTCCATTGCAAAATTCAATCAAGAAAATTACTTGGCAGACATTTCTTTTACTAATGAGTTTGTTAAATTTTCTGTCCCACTGAGGCTTTGAAGAATAATTACTTTGTACGTGTTCTGTGTGATAAATAAATTTCGTGATTGTTACCTTTAAAAAACGTCTACTGGTGGTAGGTCTCTCATATGTGAGAGGCTGCCTGTGTGGGTACCAGCGCAAAGTCTATTTCTCCCGTCAAACAGCAGGTCAACAGCAAAATGCACTGTTGTGTTTCGGATTGAAGGACATTGTAGCCAGAGTAACTACAGGACATATTGAGACTTAACATTTTATGTCACAGGATGGCGAGCGCAGTGGAATGCCAAGCATTGCTTTGTGATTCAAGGTATTGTTTGGTTTTGCTACTGTTCATGAGCGGTCGTATCGCTTACCATCAGGCGAACGGCATGCTCGTCTCGCCATTAAATGCAATAAAAAAAAAAAAGAATTTGCAAAATGCTGTACATTTGCGGATGTTAACCGCTTTAAATTTATTAAAAACATTGAAACTGTACTTGTTATTTCTAGGTACATATAAATAACAGCTAAATTCCGTTTCAATGCAAGTTCACTCCACTACTCGGAATTAAATGTCAACAGAACTTGAACACATACATTCCTATTCCAGACAATTTCTATGGAGTTTCCGTCTACCGGGCGAGGCGCAGAAGATCGATCGCATGATGGAATGTTTCGCACAGAGATACTGCCAGCTGAACCCCGATATATTCACGAACGCCGACACGTGTTACGTGCTCAGCTTCGCCATTATAATGTTGAATACTTCGCTGCACAACCCGAGTGTTAAGGACAAGCCGGCGCCCGAGCAGTTTGTGGCTATGAACCGAGGCATCAATAACGGTGGCGATCTGCCGCAGGAACTGCTCTTGGTGAGTTTGTTATTTATGTTGATACGATCGAATGCCACCAATTCGTTTGGCGGTCACTGCCAGGGACATGTTTTCGCAATCCTTAGTATTTCGGTACATTAAGATAAGCATATAATTTTTCGTTCCATTTGTCATTGAATTCCGTCCAACTACAAAGAAACATTAACAACATCTAATTGTCGTAATTTGTATTACATTTCATATACATTTCACACCTAAGGCAAAATGTAATATTTCACGCGGAATTTTAGCAACATTTTTCCTGCAATAAGAAAATTATTACACTGCAGAGTCCTAGACTCGCCACCGAATAACCGTTGAACTGAACGTTAATATTCATAAACATATTGGTCATCACGTGTATCACCCTTCAGCCGTGACTCATCACAATCGACTCGTCATCGCCAATTGTACTAAAGTTAACCAAACACGTTGCCAGTTGCGGTGCACATTGTACTACCGTCCTATATTTGTACTAGCGTATGTGAACCTTTAACGGTGGTACGGGCCATATTCGACCACGTTAGTCCAATGTTGGTGGGCGGATAGATATAGATTTATAGTCAGCCTAGTGCTCCATTTTTTAGGTCACACATGAAGATTGTGATTTAAACATTGTGCCTGTCTTATACGAATATTGAAAAATAATTAATAATAACTATCTGTGATTAATTAGCAAAATAGACAAACCTATTTTTTTAAATGACGTGGTATTTATTGGGTTCTTAAAAATATTGCTATCTGACTTTTGTGGAAATTAGATATATGTATCTTATTATATTAAAAAAACAATGAAGTAATGATGAAATAGTTTTTTGTATTTTTTTTCTCAGTAAGCAAGCTTTTATCTGCGGTCTATTATAAAAGATAAGTAGATTTATAGGAATTATAAATGGTTTTCTAGTCAACTATTTATATCGTTTTATGCGGCATTACAGAAATATGCGAACTTATTGCACGTTATAAACTAATCTTCGAGGCATGTCGACCGTTATATGTAATAGTTGGGCTTATTCACATAATAAGGTTGCTAAAGACCTTTCTAATGATGGTACTATGCACGTAGAAACTAAACGATCGTCAAGGAATGTTATATCCTGGTGATAAAAACAAACGGTCCATACAATCCCACCATTTTGGTGAGTTGCAATGACATTTGGCAATATTACGGAAAATATATCCCAAAACCACAATACGTTTAAGGAAAAAGAATGTCGTAATTTATGAAGATTGCGGGGGTGTGGAAATCAAACGATATAATGCGTTTGTAAGCATATAGTTATGATGTCATGGGAGATGATTTCCGCACGATAAATAATGTGTTTACATAGTTATGTAAATTTTTTGATAGGATTGTCATGTTTGCACGGAATCTACATGCAAACAAAAGCACCGAAACGCTCGTGTTTATCATAAAAATTTAGATGAAAATTGCTTGAGGAAATAACATGTTTATCATGAAAGTAACTAATGATCTTTTGTGTTAATATTTAGAGAGGCCTTTGAGAATATGATAATTGTTAGGTACGTTGTTTTTGTAGGCCATTAGTAATATTTTAAATATAAAATAAATATATTTATCGCCAAAGGAAGCTTCATGCTACCACGCGAAATTTGATGACGTCGATTGAGATATCAAGTTCAACTAGAATGTATAGTATCAATAACAAAGCTTTTACAATATTTCTATGGGTTTCTAGATTTCAAAGATTTCTATATTTTCATTTGGTTATAGTTCATAATATCGTACTGTTTACCATTTATACTTAAACAACCGTCGCGTTTGTGTCCTCTAACAGGACGTGTAAAGGTCGATAATATTAAAATAAATAGCATACATTAGAAATTATTTATAATTTATAGTGATGTTAGAATAATTTAAATAGAAATATTCTTTTTAAAAATGTACAATTGAAATAATAAGTAATTAATTACCCATTATACATTTTTTCTGCTATGAAAAAGTTGTGTTGTTCTAGAAATAACAACATTGGAATAAGCGATATATTTGCGTAAAACTGATAAAATTAGCAATGTATTTGTGTATAGCAGATATAAAGTTATTTTCAAGTACAGTTACAAACCGTAATCTGGTAGTGTAACCCACATTGACGCACATGCATGTGTAAACATTGTGAACCCGTGAGAAATGTTATCTGCAATGTAACTAACTACCGACTGCCGAGTGATAATCGTCGTGATCGTTGTTAACTCGCAGTCGACCTCTCGTGTCTGCGTAAACAACTTGTTTGCTTTGTGAGTAATACTTTGCAAAATATTTTATTGTGCTCGTCATTCATTTTCATTGAAGGTTTTGAAGCCGACGCTTGGCCTTAATCTAATCAACTTACTTGTAAACATATTTATTAGCTTACTCTCTCAGGCCACTAATGCAAATCTTGATACTTTTATATTATACCGGGTATCTCAAGACTGCTACCGAAAACGAAGCCGGGTGGTAGTTTTAGTGACTACAAACACAATGCAACCAAAAATTTCGCAAAGAAACGCGGCAATTATTTTTTATGATTTTTTAAATATCGTCATTTTTGGGTGGTAAATCCATAGTTATTGCTAAAATAATAATTTAAACATTTTTATACCTTAGATTATTTATAAATAAAAGGGTATACACTATTATTTTAGGAAAAAATGTATTTACCACCCAAATATGGTCATAGGAAAAAAATCACAAAAAAAAAATTTCGCTTTTTTTTGCAACTTTTTCTGTTGCATTGTGTCTGAAGTCGCTTAAACTACCACCCGGCTTCGTTTTCGGTAGCAGTCTTGATATACCCTGTATTTGAGATTTTTTCATTATTATCGTGAAATTCATATCTATAAGGCGTCCCCTTTTTGCAGCTATCACGGTAGGTTATCACATAAATGTTGAATTTTAAATGTAATAAACGTTATTATAAAGCGGTGTGTCATCATTGGCCGGAAAACGCCCACCATCGAATGCACAACACTATCTCAGATTATCGGAGAATTATATCCTGTTTTGGCTTTGGTTAATCTATTATTTATATACAGCTTGGTAATTCCGATTTGAATGTTCTTGTATTTAATACACATTTCATACTCTATCTCTCGATTCCCATTAAAACAACTTTCATAAGAAACGAGACGTAGTTTTTATCTACAAATAAAATGAATACGTATCAATCTGTAAGAAAATCGATTCGTATGCCGATTTAATGTATTTAAATAGCAATTTAAATCAATAAACATATCGACGGAAATTGATCTTGTTTGGTTACTAAGTCCTACGGCAGGTATCCCTGAATACATTTATAATGTGCACTGTCCTTACAGATTTATTTATAGCATAAATTGCGCCGTTGAATAATGCAGTTACATTAATTCAATTACATGAATCATTCGATTTCTATGGAAAGATTGAAACCCTTCTTATTATTTCATTGCCGTCGGGTGTTATTTGCATGTACCGGTGTTTGATATACTTAACATTGTGTTTTCAGTCATTGTACGAATCTATAAAGACGGAGCCGTTCAAGATTCCTGAGGACGACGGTAACGATCTGATGCATACGTTCTTCAATCCCGACAAAGAGGGCTGGCTGTGGAAGCAAGGTGGACGGTGAGTACATTAGTCAAGTTTTAATTTTATTTGGCCTTTAAACGTTTTATTATTGAAATTAATTCTGGACAAAATAAATTGATACAATGTCCTTAATAACTAACAAAAGTAAAATTGTAAACAGTAGTCACCAAATAAAACAAAAAACCCGTTTGACATCGTCCCTGGAGCAAAAAAAAGCCCAGAATACTGGAGGCACTTTTTAATTATTATTACACATTGCCTTGGCAGTATAACAAGACTGCCCGACGTTAAGTGTCATACTGTTGAGATAGAGAACTGCTTCGCGATAATATGTTATCTTTAGTCACTTGACACTTACATTTAATTGGTTTTGTTAATTTCTTTATTATGAAACTAAAACGCATAAGCTTATTTCGTAATTTGTTACATAATAAGGTTAAAATAATACCTACATACCATAGTTTTCCTTGAGGATGCAATGCGTTCCTAGTAACAATTTGCGCATTTATTGTTTATTGATCAAGTGCTGTACAATAATTCTATGGTGTATGGAATGAAGAGTCAATAATGATTACTTAAACTAGTGTTTGGATATTATATTGTATTGTTAATTAATACTCACGCTCTTTGTACAATTGTACAATATTATGAACAATGTTATGATAAGCTCGTAGTTGTAACTGGTTTGCGGAATATGATGTTGTTGTGGTATTATCCTTGATTGAATAATTATACTTGCTAATAAAATGTTTATGGAATATAATATAACTTTTGGCGTTGTGCCAGGTTACTGTTGTTAAAATATTCCAATTGAAAGTGGAATTCAATGTTTAAATTTGTATATTTCCGTAAAGTAAATATAAAGAAAAATAAATGATTAAAAATCGTAGAAACGTGTGACACCAATCGATTAAAATTTTCCTGTTGCTAAAGATTTTCCTCACAGCGAATTAAAATGTTTTTACAAATAACTAATTCGTTAGAATGAAGATTATTGTAGGAATTGCCAGACCATTGTTACTATTTTCATTTATTTATTCATCTTCGAATTAGTATATATTTATCAGGCATTACCTAAAATTGTAATGCAAGACGTAGTCCATATTTTTTACCGTTCCATAATATTCATTTAATTATAAGCTTGCTCTACAAATAACTTATATCTGAACAAATAACCTATAGCTTTCTTATTCCGCTTATAAAAATGTAACGCCAAAATATTAATGTTTTACTGTGTGATTTCAGATACAAGTCGTGGAAGAGACGGTGGTTCATACTGAACGACAACTGCCTGTACTACTTCGAGTACACGACTGACAAGGAGCCCAGGGGCATCATTCCATTGGAAAACATTTCCGTATGTATATTGACTAACATTTTCATAAGCAGTTCATTTGTCATATATTTCATGTAGTCTGGCATAAAATAGTCTACATAAAATCTAAAAATATGATTACCAAAAAAGCAGAGATGACAAAAATCCCACGGCGGACACGAAATACTTAAACATGTATATTATTTGGAGTGAGGAAAGTGCCTATATCTGAGGAAGTTACTCCGAAAAGAAAGTTCGAATGGTCGAACATTCGACTTCCAAAGTAAATTATAGGTTTTGGAGTTCCTAAATCATCATTTTGTGGACAACTATGGCACACTTGTATAGTTTGACGTACGATGCGACGTCCGGACATTGTAACTTCATTTCGGTTCGAAGAGTAACCCTCCAGATTCTAGTTTAAAGTTCAAGTCTAGTTCAAATCTAGGTTTCAATGACTATACCTTTCTTTTTGTGTGACATATTTACATACTTAAACCTTAATCCATTGACGATAAGCAGAGATTATTGGGAGCCATAAACTACGCTTCTTTCCTTTTTTGTCATATTCATATTTACACCTTTTCATACGTTTCTGGTTACACATTTGCCTTGCGCTAGGGGTTTTTTGCTGATACTTTTTTTATACAACTAAGGACACAAATAAGTGTACGACTTGCCTGAGAGTGAGCAGTTACCTTATAGACGTCTGTATAAAACACAACTGTACACTGTACACTGTTTATAACACTAGAGGTGTCACTCCCGCGTTGCCGACCCTTTTAAAACCTTAACTTTTCTTTTGAAGAGGTTACAGCATGGAGCTCTTTAAATATTTAAAGATATGGTTTACCTCCTTTAAATATGTAATTAATTATTTATAATAAATAACTCTTGATAAGTTTGTTGTTAAAATTACGTAAGCATGTAAGTGTGTCAGCAGACGGTCAGTGCTGTTCGTAGTTCAATAACTCTTACTCATATAAAATAAGTATTAATTGGTGGAACAAATTGAAGGTCAATTGTGACTCATATCAATAGTATTTTGACACCAATTGCATTGGAAATTCTATGAGATAGATACAGATTCTACCACCTGCATTTTTTACTCATGTGGTACAGTAGGTTTTATTTATGTGTCGTATTGCAATATGAGGCTTTTGATTTTCCAACAAGCTTTTTGTTTTAAACTGATGTTTCTAGGAATCTTACCGTTTGCGAAAGACTTGTGTGTTTCCATTTCCGAAAGTCCTTACATCAAATGACGTAAGCGTACCATCAAGGTTGAAATTTTTTCCTATTAATCGGAAGCAGGGGTTTTTCCCAGATCATTTATGATTAAATAAAGCCACGTCATAGAGTTTTAGATTCCTGTCCTTTATATTCATAATCCATTGTCAAATAGCTTTGCTTTTCCCATCTTTCGCTTAACCGTGATTTTTAAAGGCTCATCTATTTATGTCACTTCCTAAAGGGTATAACAGTCCACTTTTAGGGCTAAAGGCAAGTCGACATCGTGTAATAAAAGTCAAACGGATTGGTTCTACTATAAATACAATACCGAGAACGACGTTATTCATTATTTTCAAATACATTATACAGGGTATATCAAGACTGCTACCGAAAACGAAGCCGGGTGGTAGTTTAAGCGACTTCAGACACAATGCAACAGAAAAAGTTGCAAAAATAAGCGACAATTTTTTTTTTGAAATTTTTTTCCTATTGCCATATTTTGGTGGTAAATAATTTTTTTCCTAAAATAATAGTGTATACCCTTTAATTTATAAATAGTCTAAGATATAAGAGAGTTTAAATAATTATTTTAGCAAAAACTATGGATTTACCACCCAAAAATGACGATATTTAAAAAATCATAAAAAATAATTGTCGCGTTTCTATGCGAAAATTTTAGTTGCATTGTGTTTGTAGCCACTAAAACTACCACCCGGCTTCGTTTTCGGTAGCAGTCTTGAGATACCCGGTAGTTAGACCAGTTATTGATACCTAAATACAATAATGCACTAACAGAACGTGTCATTGCTTTTAGGCCCAAAAAATGAGTATTCCTATTAAAACCCAATATTATTGAGATTTGATATTTGCACTTATGGTCTAGTCATGAAAATAAGTATACATATAAATTATTCGTCATTTGACTTTATATCAATTATTTTATTTCCCGTACACATTTTGTGGTTTTGGCACATCAGTTGATAACACGCTTGATGTGTCATACATCATAATATTACATTGTGTGTACATATTATGTGTTTGTTTATGAAGAATTTTAGAATTCATAAATTGTGAATAATATTCACTATACCGATTTGATTTTGTATAATTAATTTGAATATCTTGTATTTAATATAATACATGTGAATATCTTGTATTAAAATATATAAAACGTACGATTACATGTAAAACCGTTTAAAATAAATAAATATATATAAAGGTGCAACCGATACTGCCACATTTTGTCATAAAATTGTACAAATACTGTGTCCCAGAACTAGACAATAACCTAGTATAGAGGAGATAGACCAAACTGCCTCACAGTGAAGTCAACTGCTTAGCAATTCTCTATAATTAAGAGTATGATTGAGGGCTTAGAACACTGACCTATGCGGGTTGTGTACTTCACCTACTATTGAATTCTTATAAAGATATCCATCGAATACAGGATTCCTGCATGAATGAAACTGCATGGTAATTGACTAGATAAATCATGAAAATACGTAACTGTACTCAAATAGACGACAGATTCACAGAAATATAGGCAACATATTTAAACCCAGTAGGCAAGTTTCTAAAGTCCAATAGCTATCTGAATTTGAATCAGTGCTAGTAATAATATTTAACACGATGCGCAGTAGTGTCGCCCAGTTCATCCTGTCCTGTATTGATATCGCGGTGACTAATTGTTTTTAGCTGTGTGAGTTGTGAGACACTATTTAATTTGTGATTCATATAAACTAATTAGTCTAATTGCTTTCAATTGTTTTGTAATTTGTAAGAAAGTGCCGAGTTGTGCCCAGATATGACTATTTCGAAATAGACACATCCTTTGACTGGAACCCGTTTCTTTTATGCTATAATCTCTACATTGTTTTCAAATTTGTAATCTAATTGAATGTTTGCGTCCAACCAAATTGGTTATCTAAAAGCATTTTAGGCAAGTAGTGAACGCGTTATTTTAGTAATGGAACAGTTCTTGCAAATCATTTGATCACAACAAAAAATATTATAACATTAAATTCGAATATATTGCCAAGCAGTTCGAAATAATATTCTTTCTGGACACCGGCGACCGATGACTGATTTAGACCGCTATCTAATGAAGTGCTAACCGCACCAGTATAGAAATATGTAGTTTTTATTTTGCCAGAAGTTTAAAAAAAACAGTCGGATCGATTACCTCCTCTTTTGAAGTCGGTCAAAAATAACTTAGGCCTCGATTATTTCTACACAATAGTGTTCATTCACACCATATAATTATCAGCAGCAGTGATGCAGTACCAGTTCAAATACAGACACGGTTCAGTTACTTGCGTTGTACCAATTTTATATATGGGTGGAGGCGTAGATTATAGAATATTATGCTCGTATTGGCACATCGATTATATGTTGTAATTATAGAGAAAGTCAACAGCGTGATAACCAGTGGTTTTTAATGAAACTTATGTCCTCAATTATGTATTAATTTCAGTAGATATGCAATACGTTCTATCTACATATTGATTGAGTCTATGATAGTAATATACATTACAGCATGAGCATATAAAGTAATAGTAACATAAATCCTTAGAGTATATATATACAGGGTATCTCAAGACTGCTACCGAAAACGAAGCCGGGTGGTAGGTTTAGTGACTTCAGACACATTGCAACAGAAAATGTTGAAAAAAAAGCGACGATTTTTTTTTGTTATTTTTTTCCTATGGTCGTATTTGGATGGTAAATTCATTTTTTTCCTAAAATAATAGTGTATACCCTTATATTTATAAGGACTCTAAGGTATAAAAGAGATTAAATTATTATTTTAGCAAAAACGACGGATTTACCACCCAAAAATTACGATATTTAAAAAATCATAAAAAAAAATTGTCGCGGAAATTTTAACTACATTGTGTTTGTACTTACTAAAACTACCACCCGGCTTTGTTTTCGGTAGCAGTCTTGATATACCCAGTATATATAGAGGGAGCGCTGGTTCTTCAAAAACGAAGATAAAAATGGTGGTGCCGGGCCACCTTTTTCTGCCCTCCTATTGGCTAATATTTGAACAGGTTGTGCAACATACATAAATTATTTGAAAAAATAAATAAAAATAAGTAGTTTAGGTCTATTTAATTTCACTCAAACTCGTTTTAAAAGGATAATAGCTAAATATAATTTCGTTTATCAAAGAAATTAATAGCCATATATTGCTAAATAATTAATTAAATTTTCACTAATGTAGGGGCGCTACCAACATTACGACCAAGAAAATATCTACGTTTTTCAAGACGCGAATGTACGACAGCGCTTCCTCTATGTATATATATATATATACCGGGTATCTCAAGACTGCTACCGAAACGAAGCCGGGTGGTAGTTTTAGTGGCTACAAACACAATGCAATTAAAAATTTCGCATAGAAATGCGACAATTATTTTTTATGATTTTTTAAATATCGTCATTTTTGGATGGTAAATCCATAGTTTTTGCTAAAATAATAATTTAAACTCTCTTATATCTTAGAGTATTTATAAATTAAAGGGTATACACTATTATTTTAGGAAAAAATGTATTTACCACCAAAATATAGCAATAGTAAAAAAATTACAAAAAAAAATTGTCGCTTTTTTTTGCAACTTTTTCTGTTGCATTGTGTCTGAAGTCGCTTAAACTACCACCCGGCTTCGTTTTCGGTAGCAGTCTTTAGCGGTACCCTGTATATATATATACCGGGTATCTCAAGACTGCTACCGAAAACGAAGCCGGGTGGTAGTTTTAGTGGCTACAAACACAATGCAACAAAAATTTTCGCATAGAAACGCGACAATTATTTTTTATGATTTTTTAAATATCGTCATTTTTGGGTAGTAAATCCATAGTTTTTGCTAAAATAATAATTTAAACTCTCTTATATCTTAGAGTATTTATAAAGTAAAGGGTATACACTATTATTTTAGGAAAAAAAATATTTACCACCAAAATATGGCAATAGGAAAAAAATTTCAAAAAAAATATTGTCGCTTATTTTTGCAACTTTTTCTGTTGCATTGTGTCTGAAGTCGCTTAAACTACCACCCGGCTTCGTTTTCGGTAGCAGTCTTGATATACCCTGTATATATATACTCTAAGCATAAATCATAGAACCAGCAGGTCAATATATTTTTATCGAATAATAAACGATGACATATTCATTTTTTGACATATTAATATTAACACATGGTGGAAAATATTCAAGACATATATTAGTTATGTATTTAGGTTTTATAATATCTTAATTAATGTTCTAACTTTATTCAGCACCTGCTACAAGTACGGGTTTCGGTCATTTTATTACCGAGTCACGCATGTTTTTGTGTGTAGTTTATGAATGGGCTTATCATGGTCGTGCATATTGTCAAAAAGTATTTCGTTTTTTGAAGATTAAATAATATGGAATACTATGAAAAAGAAAATGGAATGTATTCATTATTCAGAACTTCTTATTTTGGAGACCGTTCCGCCCTCACACCAACCACAGTAAATTGTAATTCCTGTGAACCAGGATCAACAGTGGCAAGCGAAGTAATGACACCGATCATTGAAGCTCGGCGAGTCAAGAGAATGTCTAACTTGTCTTTAATCTGAAACGAAATCAATTAGAAAGTTAAATCAATAGGAACTGGAAATAAAAAAATAACCGTGTATATGTGTGTCGGTGCAGGTGCGTCCCGCGAGCGACCGGCAGCGGCCGCACTGCCTGGAGCTGTACGCGTGCGGCGGCGCCGACCTCATCAAGGCGTGCAAGACCGACTCCGAGGGGAAGGTCGTCGAGGGCAAACACACCGTCTACAGGTACTAACACTTTATTATTAAACTATACACTACTTCACCATGCTCACTCATACGTCCTGGCCCTCAACGTTGACATAATTACTTGTCATAATATCGCACCCGGGCCCTGGTGCAACAACGTCACATATGCAAAAATTACAAGATCGGAAGGTATAAAGAAATAATCTTATACTTTTTAGAATATTACGTGGTCATAATTTTTTAACGGAAATTTTTTTTATTTTTTTTTATTGCATTTGATGGTGAGACGAACAAGCCGTTCGCCTGATGGTAAGCGATACGACCGCTCATGAACAGTAGCAACATTCCACTGCGCTCACCATCCTGAGACATAAGATGTTAAATCTCAATATGTCCAGTAGTTGGTCTGGCTACAATGTCCTTCAATCCGAAACACAACAGTGCATTTAAGCAGTGTTGTTTCACGGGAGAAATAGACATTGCGGTGGTACCTACCCAGATGGCCTCACATATGAGAGACCTACCACCAGTTGATTAAAAGTTGATAGTGTGATAGAAGCTGTTCAACTTATATTATTTTTTTTACTTATATTATTTTATTTAACTTATCATATTTTTATACGATGTCAAAGTTTCAAATGTTTTCAAAGGTTTCAAAAGGTGCATTTTTGCAAAAGTGACATTGTTGCACCGGGGGTGCGATATGACAATTTGACAATTTTTTGTGATTTTTAAAATGTACCCTATTTCTATAACCATAAAGACTGTCAAAATATACATTCTAATTTGACAATAATTGACATTACTTTAAAGGGGCCGGGACGTTAGAGTACAGTAGATGGTTAGCCACTCGTATATAAGCACCACCGTTTCATAATATGAATTTGTCGTCAAACATGGTTGTACTGTTGTGATTCGATTTCACGGATATTGTTAACCAGTAAATATTATAATCTAAAGTGAACTGCACAACTAATGTCTCGGGGTGAAGGGCACTGTGTATTGTCATGCTACTCTTCTATATTGTATGTACTCTGTTCTTGTGTATGACCTAGTGGTATACTCATTCTCGCTAAGAGAAAATGAATCATAATCATCGAAAGACTTCACACTCGTTTTTTTATGTTTTTTTTTTGGTTAAACATGTTAAGTATGTCGAAATTACCTTAGATATGTTGTCATGACCTTATATAGCTATATTCTTGTGGGTATAACATATTTTGTTGTCTTTCAGAATGTCAGCGGCGACGATGGAGGAGCGCGACGAATGGATCGCTTGCCTGCGCCGTTCCATATCTCACAACCCCTTCTACGACATGCTCGCGCAACGCAAGAAAAAGGCGCAGCACCACCACCACGCGCCCGACCACTAACCACCACTCACAAACAGTCACCACTCACCACCACTCGCCACCAAGGATACCATCCCACCATCATCGCTGAACTCATCGCAAGTCTACACGCTCTCCGCAAGTACGCGGCCCGGATGTGTGGGGATAACACAACGTGTGTGTGACGACGCATACGTGTCACGTTCGAAATATATGTGGGCAAGCTTTAGGTAACGTGTTGAAAAAATAATTGCAAACGCCATATTCCGATCATAAATTAATAACTCACCAAGAAAGGTGTTCTTGAATTGGTAGAGTTTTAGTTGGCATTACCTCATCACTACTTTAAGGATGAGGCGATGATAATGATATTTTCACAGTAGTGAGTTTGCTGTCTTGGATTGTATAAAGTCAATTTACCGATGTACTCGACATAAGTAAACGATTCGAATGGTAGGAAAGGGGTCAATTGATATGGCTGTCATTGATTACATGTGGTCGGGAACGAGCAACGTATACACGTACGCGTCGCTTGTTTGTTTCCTTACAAGGAAAATTAGCTGCTGTCCCTCAGAAACAATGCGCCGATAATAGCGTATTAACTGGGGCGAATTCTCATTGATACAACGCAATCATTAGTTATCTTTATTTATTTGATTTTTGTATAAGTATTTGTATTAACGGACCATAGCCAACTGAATTTAGATACACGTCCATCTGTAGTAAATAGAAAATAACAACGTTAGTGAATAAACAAACTCCAATGAATATGTGATATTTACAGCTATGAATTAATTACGGCAATCGAGCACAATAGTGCATGCGATGCAAACATATGATGTTTCTCACTCTATTGACTCTTTGTAACATTCTTGTTGTAAAATTAGGAGATGGATACTTAATGGTTATTCATACTGGCACAAACTTGAAGCGCATTGAAGCGTCAATCTAAACATTGCATGGCAATTTAACCTCTATTTATACTACTTAGAGCATATTTTTATAATACATCGAAAAAAAAGTTCGCGAAATCACGAGTGTTATTTTCGATAGAAATGTGTGCACTACTTTCAGGACACAGGGGTTAAATTTCGATTTTAATGTTTACGTCTACGATGCGCTAAAATGAATTCATGATCGCGTGATTATACGCGCCATGATAATCGAAGAATAAATCATTTTGAAGTACGGTTTTGATATTCATATCAATTGCAATATAATTTATAATAATCAGCATAAGGATGAGACGAAGAGTCATAGTAAGCCGTATTATGAATTACATGAATGTGCAGCATTTCGTGGTTGTTTATAACTGTCCATGTATATAACGATGGTAAGACTGAAAAAAATCAAAATAATGTACTTTTATGGCATTATTTATTTGAATTATTTGAAGTATGAGCCGTAGAAATGCGAACTGGAAAAAAACAATGAAGAACATATGAATTTTTTCACGGTCTAACATCGCTGCGACAATATTGTTTGCATGTACTGCCAATTTATTTAAAAATATTTTGCCACGCGGGCATAACAAAAATTTGGATTTTTTAATATTATATTGAATGCTTATCATTGCATAGACAATAACGCCTTTATACAAATGTAAAGTTGATCGATGTTTTGTTCAACTGATGTGTGACGAGATCGTATTCAATGAAAAGTATTACTTTAATCTTATTTGTAATGTAACATACAGCTGGATAGTGTAAAGTAATACGTGTATAAATAGTTGGTAGAATTAGTAGTAGAGAAAGGGGAGTTTTTACTTTCTTAAATGATTGTAAATAGCGGTTGTAAAGCGCTCAGTTTCTACTCGACAGATAGTATAGAGTGGTCGATACTGAACATTTCCAGTTGCATTTGTTAAAGCTGAATGGTTTGGATTTTGTCTTCTAGAAACTGAGCGGTGATTGGTCTGTTGCGAAACGCCGACACTTTCATATTAAATGCATTAACCGCGAACACACCCATGTATAAAGCGATTTGTATTGCATTTCGGTAGCTGTCATTAGTAATTCATCGTCTCACAATGCCTACGCTATTTTGTTACAATTGTATATTACCCGATGATATTAGTCATATTTTAATTCCGATAAATAATTACGGTCTAACGAGTTTCTCCTTAAAATTCATTGTTCTGACATAAGCAGGTCTATAGTTTAGTTTCTATCTGAAATGTTTTAAATTCCTTCATTTGTTGATGAATCATTAGTAGATACGGCGGGCATTCATTTCTTAGTCTGTAATCTTTACCTGGTAGTCTCTATTCTATTCAATTCTTCATCACTTGTAAATAATTTCGCTCTTGCAATCTGTTCCATCGTGCACTGTCCTCTATTTTATTTGGATATGATGTGTCGACATCGAATGAATCAGTTTTTTGTCATTGATTTGGCTTTGAAGGAGTAAATTTGTTGTCCTGTAAGCGCAATTAGAATATAATGGATTATTAATGTAATTGGAAATGTGGTTTGTGTTTACAGAACGGTGCCTAATATTGATCTGTAACTAGATGTAGCGTCAGCTGTAGCGGCTTAGTGTAATGTGCTGTAAATTCGCCTAAAATGTTAATTTATCTCAATTGTAATGTTTTATATGACAATGGATATGTGCATAATAATGGTGTTGTAAATAATTTTGTAAGAAAATGAATATACATAAATATCTTTATTTATATTTTGTTTTTCTTATCTTTGGAATTACTTAAATCATATATAGTGACACCAAGTTACCTGTTCAGCCGCTTTGTCGCTGAAAAAACATTCCTGAAATATCGGTGCGGTATCTTTTTTGCAGTTTTAACTTGTATTTTTTTTCGTTTGTCCAGATTGTATGAACAACGACTTACTTAACAAGCAATGACAGGTAATTTGTGTATACTGTATAGGTAATCTGTGCTCTGGCGTGGAAAGCTCTCTTGTCAAAATATTAGGAACAGTTTTTTCTCCTAACATTTTATTATATGGGACATGTTTATATTATTACATTATGAGTATAAATGATTGTTTTTTATATTATGAAAACATAGCTCAAATAATTCAATAAGTATATATTATAGGCTATTTTAATTGTAGTTCCAAATTTTCACACACCAATTGAAGGTAGTCTTGAGATTAAGTATTTCGTTTTAGATTTCATAATTTTGGATTTTAAATAAAGCATTATTTCCACGGTAATTGAACATTACCGTAGACTGTTTTGGAAAAAAATGCTGTGCATCTGAGTTAATTATCAGGTATCTGGTAACACTGGTGTTAGTTCCAATTATAGTCACCGAAACAAATAAGTCGGTGGCTCTGTATGTATATAGTAGGGCTGTACAATTTAACCGGCCAAGCCGGCTAAAAAAGTTAGCTAAATTAACTAGCTAGCTAACCGATAGGCTTAGCTAATTTAACCGGTTAACTTAATAAGTTCAGCTAATTAGCCAACGGCTAACCGGCTAATTCTTTTTTTCAGCTATTCGTTGATTCTTTACTCACAGACAGGTTCAAAAAATAATAATAATGATTTTTTATGACAAAACTAACGTAAATAACGAAAGTAATTTATTTAATTGATTAACACTTAACAATATTTTATTTATGAAAATGGCTCTTAAATTAATTATTAAATTTGTTTTCGTAATATTTCTATTTTCATATAGAAAAATCAATAAATTAGCATTTTCGGGTAGTAAACAGTTGCGTTTTGAGCTAATCATGTTTCCAGCTGTAGAAAAAGCCCTTTCAGATGATGTACTTGATGCTGGGATACCTAAGTATCTTCTCGCCAGCCAAAACAGTTTAGGAATCTTATGGCGTTTTGAGTGCCACCAATGAAGATTGTTGTCACCAAGCGGAATATTTGGCTCCATTTTGAAGCTATTAATTTCTCTTTCATTTTCATTATCTAAATAATTTGGATTACTTAATATGAAATTTTTGTAGCATATGACAACTACTAGAAAATATCACAGCGCACAAAAAACATCGGCCAAAAAACTAACCACTTTAAAAATTAAAGTCGCCATTAAAAAAAATACAAAAATCTCGCGCTATTAAAATCTTGTATCAAAAAAAATTGTATGCTAATTCTTTTCTGTAGTATTTATTAAAGACTACTCTATCATTTTTAATTATATTATTTTCCCAAAATCTATTTATACTCACATAATTATTTTTAATAAACACAATTATTTAAATTATTGATAAAATATTAAATAAGTAAATTTCGCAACTATCCTTTCTTAAAACAAAAAAAAGAGCCTTTATATTATTTTTTGAACCTTTTTGTAGAAAAGGAATCAGTGAATAGCTGAAAAAAAATTAGCCCGTTAGCCGTTGGCTAATTAGCTGAGCTAAATAATTTAACCGGTTAAATTAGCTAAGCCTATAGGTTAGCTAGCTAATAAACTTAGCTTAACTTTTTTAGCCGGCTTGGCCGGTTAAATTGTACAGCCCTAGTATACAGGGTATATCAAGACTGCTACCGAAAACGAAGCCGGGTGGTAGTTTAGGTGACTTCAGACACAATGCAACAGAAAAAGTTGCAAAAAAAGCGACATTTTTTTTCTATGACCATATTTGGGTGGTAAATGCATTTTTTCCTAAAATAATTGTGTATACCTTTTTATTTATAAATAATCTAAGGTATAAAAGAGTTTAAATTATTATTTTAGCAAAAACTATGGATTTACCACCCAAAAATGACGATATTTAAAAAATCATAAAAAATAATTGTGGCGTTTCATTGCGAAATTTTTAGTTGCATTGTGTTTGTAGTCACTAAAACTACCACCCGGCTTCGTTTTCGGTAGCAGTCTTGAGATACCCGGTATAGATACATACCGATCGTAATAGTATGATCGGTATAAATAATTGTCTTTTGTCCCTAGAAACTCAATCATCCAAACCTCTGCCACGTCCTTTATGGTCATAATAGATCCTTGACAAAGGCGCATGCATATAAATATAACCAAGTTTCAATTATCTTGCGATGCCCTATATTTTTATTAGCTAAATTTAAAAATAATTTAATTTAATTTTAGCATTAGTTTCAATAAGGTATGCTTTGGGTGACCGATGAAGAAGTGAAAAGATGATTTGGGTGCATTCGATCCAAATTGGAAGATGAGAGACCTACAAAACATAGAAGGTAAAAGGGGCTTTTGCTTAGCAGTAATACAGATGGACAGGCTTACAATAAAATCAGGAAATAACAAACCAACAGATTTGTCATATAGAGGTATAATAATAGACAACCTCCGTGGCATAGTTAGTTAGACGCCGGCTGTGAAACGTGAGGCCGCGGGTTCGATCCCTGCACCGAGGCAAATGTTTGTGTGATCCACAGGTATTTGTGGTTGTAAGACCTAAAAGTCTTTCGTAATTCTTTATTCCTACAACGCAAGACTCGATCTTAGTGTGGGGTCAGGATGTGTGTGATAGAGATGTGTAACACTGCGCTACGCCGCGCAATTGCGCCAACTCAGTTCACTGCGCCGGATGTGTTAACTCACTTGTTCAAAATGTGTTGGCGCAAAAAGGAGTTATACAACAGTCAACTCGATTTCGGATTTACTAACTTGAATTAAATTCTTTCTAACTCGAGTTTGAAAATCGCGGTAGGCGAACACAAGTTGGTACGAAAGAGAAGCACTAGCAAATATGCATATTTATGGGAATATTACATTTTCGGGATACATAGTATCCTATGCAATATATCAGGGTATCAGCTACGTACGAAATTTCATCATTTTGCTTTAAATTTTGAAGTAACAGATTCATCGCGGCCTCTTACATATGAGACACACATAACAGTACAGTCTCATACCAGTAAAAACTATAAAAACCTATCTAATTCAATCCTAACTACAAAGTTCAACACTCAGTTTCTTCCTTCCAAGTCGAATTCTGTAACTCGAGTCGGGTTTATCCCGAGTTGGCACATCACTGCCACTAACTAATAAACAGATTTGTGAGTTGTGAGCATGGCATGCCGTGTGCGCCGCGCAGATGACGCGCATAACGCATTTCGTTGCTCACTCGGCGACAAACGTTTTCATTTTGTTGCGCCATGGCGCAATTTTGAGTTAACTCAGTGAGCCAGCGCAGTTAATTGCGCCTGAGTTACTGAGTTAACGCAAGGATTTTCGCTGAGTTACCCATGTCTACAATCGACTGTTGAAAAATATGGCGGCAATATGGACTGTGTGACTTTTGGGTGTATATATTTAAAAATATATTGGATAAAGACATAGTAACAGACAAGATGGATGCCGTTGCGTCTATCTATCCGCCTATCACCGTAAACAAACAGAAAGTAATTCAAGTAATAAAGTGTTAAATTGGGCTCACGCAAGTGAATTACCTAAAGAACTAGTTACATGCATATATTTTCCCGAACGCTTGTTTAATTCTTCAGACCGTAACGCGTCCGCCTTCCTTTTCCGATGTTGGTGAAACGTGTTGCGCAAATAACAGCTACTGAAATAATAATACTATGAAGTATGAACCAATAGTGGAGCTACTAATAAATTGATTGTTATTTGTTGCAGGCGGTTATTTTTATGTTTAAAGATTTGATTAATTACAACATTGTTTTAATTTTATGTTTTAAAAATACTCTTTATTACACAGGTCTGCCTAGTAAATTAATTAATTATTATAAGTATTATGATGGTCATTTATGTATGTTTACGTGAATATTGAAGTTGTTGATTTTACGCACTACCTTAGTTCGCCTCTGTTAAAATGAGGGCTTAAAGTTGAAAATAAACAAAAATCTATATGAAATTAGTAGTAGGTAATAGTAGCTCTATTCCAATATTATGAACAAATCATTTTCAAGACCACACCTTATTTAGCAGGTGGTTTAGCAAGCTGATAGAACATTCTCGCGCTGATACTATTTCTGTCACTTCTGTGCCGTTATCTTGCTATATGTTGGACGCCAGAGCTTTGTCCAATACCCCCTAATAGCTGCATACCTAATCGTTATCTGGCGAGAGTTATTTATACCCGAACGCCAATGGTTGGAATCCCATGCATCCAAGAGGTCTTGTATTCAATGTCCACCAAGGTAGTCAGGGCGGCCTAATAAAGACTGCAGGAAGCCTCTTGCAAGAACTCGATGTATGAAAAAGGGAAAATCTGTGTGTTAATCGGTTTCCTGTAGCAAAATATGATGGAGGCCATGAAATAATTAATTATAAATATAGTTATAAAATTATATATATGTGCAGCACTTTAAATGTTTTATGCAACATTTATAGAATGTAACATACAACGTTCTTCTACGGCGCAGTATTCTCTTGGAAAGTAAATATAGAACCAGATTTTCTTATGTACCTATTAACTTTGTGGTGCTATTTTACAAAATGTACAAAGAATTTAAGCTTGGGAGGGGTAGGCTCTATAGTCCACCATGCTGGCCTAGTGCAGGTTGGCGGACTTACATACCATAGAAATTCTTATGAATCGCTATGGTATGCAGGTTTCCTCACGATGTTTTCCTTCACCGTTTTAGTGCGTGGTGATTGACTATCAATACACACATGACTCCGAAAAGTCAGAGGTGTGCCCTGGGATTCGAACCCGCGACCACCGTGAACATGTTGGCAGCCGCGTCTAGTCCGTTTACCAACAGGCCACCACGCACTTACACTTGGCAGACTTTACCCACCATATAAACTCTTACGAATCGCTACGCTTTATGTAGCCTGTAGGTTTCCTTTCGGTCAACGATATCTTCCTTCAAGATCATTGACTATCAATACACGCATTACTCCGAAAAGTCAGAGGTGTGCCCTGGTATGCCAATCCGCGACCAGTAACTACCATAATTCGGTATTAGAATGGGTTCGCAACAATAAAAGTTAGGTGGAATGGACAATGTAACTGTTTATAGAAGCAGTCGTTATTTTATCATTATAGTCAAAGAATAGTAGAATAAATATTACTGATGGGCGGTACTGCCGATATCGCGATCACTAGTGAAATAAAGAGATTTCATTCAATATAGCAATAATATGAAATTCCATTACGGACTTGCTTTCCTTTCTTCCTTTATCGTCAACTGAATACGAATTGGAAATGAGAGAAACCTGTTTCATGTTCATCGTATTTTCTAATCAAACAGAGGCCCTGCGCGCGATATGTATTGAGCCCGGTAGATGTCGCTGTATTGATGTACGACAGTGGATGTATAATACAAAATAATACCATGTCCATGTGTACGGCTTTAAAAACAACTAACTACCTCTATCAGCGCCTCTGTCGACATTCTTTCCTAGAAAGGAGGCTTTGCTTAAATTAGCCATTCCAGTAAAATGGCATTTTGCTGAAAATCTAACGTTTTTGTTTATTATAAAGTATGTCTTTAACAGCGACATAGACTGCTACATAACCTGAAGACTCATGATTACTATAAATACACACAACCTATGTACCTTACGCCACAAGTCACCCACAGTGCCCTGATATACGTTTGGGGGTGAGTCTTTTCCACCAGTTTCTCTTATCTATACCTACTGACAGAATGTAAAGGGCCCAACTTATAAATTCAACTAATGACCATGCGTTTCTCTGTCCATACATGCTATTGCAAGTACGATGAGGTAACAGGTATAATAATTAAATGAAATAATACAACGATTTTATATGCACACTTATTCAAACGTACTATGAAGAAACGTATAATAAGTATTTATTATAAGGGAAGAGCCTTATATTACAAAACTGGTTTTACCGATACTACTAATAAACTGTATAACCCTGCATAATAATAAAACTCTCAAGATCTTTTACTACCTTTTCGCACTACCATCCGTTTATTATTATTTTGATCTACTTCTATGACACTGCTGTAAAAGAATTGGTTGTACTCGTATTAATAAATCTTTGGTTACCGTTTCATATTTTTGTACCGAGACTCTTTTGCAATGCACACTATATCAACACTTGTCTAGTTACTCAATGCTTCGAAAAGGTGACGCAGTGATTTCGTCATAAATAGGAAAATGCATAAACTATGTATTACAAATTCATAAAAATTTTTGTTTAAAATATCGCCAAGGGCGAAACAATGTATGCACAAAACCCTAGAATTGAAATAGTGTTTTTATTAATTTGGTTATCAGTCACCTAGTTTCAAAATTCTATTTTTTCTGAAGTTACTATGGCATATACTGTTATTACATGTTAATTTATTTTATAAAACTAAACGAATATAATGTATGAATTAATTTACATTATAGTAAGGAACATTGCTTGCTGATTTATGTGCGTATATTTAAAGTTCGTTTTTTTAAGTAATACCTAGTCTGTAAGGTTTATAAATAGGTTTCGATACGTTGAATAGTAAGTTAAATTTCAAATTACCATAAACGCCGTAAAAGTTAATGTTTTTTTAGAACAATAGCATCATTAATGATATCGACGCGGTGAATGTGGATCAATGCTCCGTTGAGCACATATTTAGATATTCATTATATGTTCGCAGGCTATAAAATATTAATAAAAATCCATTTTATAGCAAAAACATTAATGTGTTATTGACTATGCGACGTGAACAACTTAACATCAACTTTTTTTTATCTATAAATACATTTCTTGCAGTTGATTTCACCGAAACTAAAAAATATTTTTCCCATTGTCTGCAATCTCACATAACAAATGAAAATATAAGAAAAAGCCGACTTCAGGCAAACAATGGCGATTTAATTGACGATATGATTTATTATCTTCGTGTGAGAACAGGAGTACTTAAAGATTGCCGAGATTATTGAAACAAAATTTATTTTATGTCACATTGATACGATTTTTTTACCAATTAGAGTAGGATCGATTGGTCAAATACAACAGGAATATTCGTGGATCTTATGACTTCACGGTGTTTCTGTGTCAAGGTCTCGCTAGATATCAGTAGAGTGAAGTTGAAGTAGTTACTTAGTTAGCGTGGCGGTGATATGTCACCTGGCATCGGAGACCGACCGGTTCTGCCATCACTAAGGTGACACACTTTTTTATAGACACATATATAGATCAAACGCGAAATATCACATTTCAAGAACGTTTATGTTGCCGGTACATTAACAACAAGATCTTGACTGTGCACTTGAAGTTCACTTCCACAGCTAATATGAAAAAATGTAGTGTATTATAAGGTGGGATGGGATTACACAGTACCTAATGTTATAGTTAATGAACCACCATGTTGCGCACAATAACTTTGTCAGACAAAACTCGAATTGAAGACTGGTATTGTCGGGTTTGCCTAATATTGGACAGTAAAGATGGTGCACTTTTATTCCGTTAACTATTCTAAAGATAATTTTCACAATTTGTGTTCATCTATTATCTAGGAATACCTTATTTACCGTACTCCTCTGAGTTTTTTTATACGTGTATTACATTAATGTGACTACATTGTTAATGTACGTCATTTAATAGTTGACAACCTGCGCTTTTGAAAGTATTTCCAAATTAAACTTCCATATTTAAGTATTATCCAGCATTTTCCAACTGCATTGTTACCCCGTGATTATTCAATACGATGTATGTCAATAACAGAATAAGCGATACTTGTTGCATTAATTGTGTGCAATCCTACTAACAGCTTGTATGTTTGTCCATAAATTATTGTACGGATGAGTTCCGTTACAAAAGTGAAGACACTTAAAGTACACCATCTATCATCCCACGAGGGTCGTGTAAATAGAATATAACTAATTACGCGGAAATGTTCATGAATCAAAGATCATTGCGTGGTTCTTATTTACGTATTATTTTACGGTGTTAATGTATACTACGGTAGAATCGTCTGCGGTAGTCCTGGGAAAACCTAGACGTAGTGTGAGTCACGCCGTTGGGCTATTGGTGCGCTAGTTTTGTTCGGGCTTAATCTTTTACGGCAGATTATTCATTCGTTAAATAAATTACAGGTATTTGAAGTATAAAATACAGTCTTACTTTTTGCTATTATGCAGCAATCGTTTCCCGTCAGTTACTTAGATATTTTTTAACTGGCGAGTTGAAAATCAGCCCCTAATACTGTGCCCTAACATTACTAAAAGGTTGCAAAGCAGCGCGCGTTCTCCATAAGATCATCCAGAGCTATTTAAATGATTATATATTCTAATACAATGTTAGAATACAATGCCGTCACGATGTATCATGTATCGTATGAATTCAACACACATCTGTACCAATAATGATCTACAAACAATTTGCATGACAACGATTGCTGATTCACACCTTTGACAATAGAAATACACGAAAGAAAGATCGAGAATTCTGAAATATTATTGTTTTAGTAACTCAAATAATTGTTTATCACGGGTCACAAAACGACTGCATTGCTTTGGTTGGCAACAGATTATTTTGATCTCTCGTCATTCGTCACAACTATAACGGTTTGTTTAATTGCTTCTTCACGCTACAGCGGAATATTCCAGATTTTTGGCTGTCCCAAAAAAATACAGTTTGCCAGGATTAATGTACCATGTTTGTCAAATATTGGATTAAAAATATATATTCTTGAACGTCTTATAGTAGGGATACTATAAATTTCGTTTATTTTTATATATTTTTCGCTTCCGTCTATGTAAAAAGAGAGCAAGACTTTTGTCAAACAAACTAAAAACAATCTCAAAACAATGTTTATTGTTATATGCGTCGTTGGTGGTAGGAAAATCTACACTATTAATTATTCATTCTGCAAAGCGGTTATCCCGGTGCCAAGGTCCACCTTCCAGCTGAGTCTCCTCCATTTCATCCGATTTTCGGCATCCTCAATAGTAAGGCCATTGACTCATATATTCCTTCTTTTTCTTTCTTTCTTTCAACATGTTTCGCGTTTCGGGTGCAACCATCTCTAGTCGATGGATAATCTAGTAACTAATTAAACTAAGCACTTATAAACAATTCCATTGTAAAATAAAATATTGAAACATTAGGTACGGGAAAAAGGAAAACTATGGAGAGTAAGAAATAAGCGTATATTTTGAAACTACGGAAGTTAATCTTGATGCTATTAGGTAAATTCTATTATTATTTTACAAGTTTGTTGCTCTAAACAAGGTAATGTCGTAATAAGGAATTCTCAAAGAATATTTATTTACTTTGAGGGTATTGTTGGGCCGTCGCGTCGGTCCCATTAGATAACTTAATAGACAAAGTATTGTAATAACAAGTTTAATATCGATCATAATTACCAATTAATTTCACAATTTATTTAATTTTTCTCTAGAATAGTTTGCGATAAAAACGATGTAAACAATAACTTATATTCAGCAACAATGTATTAAAGTACGTTATTTTTCTGTAACCTGACAATTACTTGAGAAATTAATGTTCGCATTGGTTTAGTGGGCGGTTGCAATAATTGTTATGAACTCTCAGATAATTCTATCCTACACAGTTGCGTCCTACGAACTCATGGAGACCATATGTTTCAATCATCAGTGAATCATCTTTGTAGTATTTGCAAAAGCCCTTACAGTTAGTGACTCTGTCGTAATCAGTAGTTATCAAAAGACAAAAAAAAAGTTTTCTCAAATTTTATTTACATATTTTACCGCGGATTTGGTTTTGTTTTAATTTTTTTTAACTTCTCGACGTTTCGATTACTTTACAGCTTCCGTGATCACGGATGGTACATTTCAATGCAAAAAATCATCTGATAAATGTAGGCCGCAAAGAGACCATATCGAGCTGTTGACAGTAATTAACTTAATGATTTGTGATTTATACACCTACGCCTGTATCCGCCGAGGGTTAGGCAAGTTGTTTGGTTAACTTGGGAAGTGAACCCAGGATCCCACGACACTCATTAGACTAACGAGGCGATAACAAAAAGAAATTCATCATTTAAATAATTATTTGGGGCAATGAACTCTAACTAGTACCTACCTAGCAATAAACTTATCTCACAATTTCGAAAAACCAATAAACTACCAGATAAATTGTTGCAATAAATTGTTTTTATTTTAACTACAAAGAGAGCAAGTCTTTAGCAATGTTTGTGAATTGTAGCCGTTTAAAAAAGTTAAAGAAAAACATTACGTGACCAAGATAGTCCAATGAGTTAGCCATATCGCAAGGACGGTCTGGTAAAGTGAAGAATGGAAGAATCGTGCACCGTTTTACATTACTTAATGAGCTATTTGTGTTAAACATTTGACACAAATAAATAATTAAAGAAATTGCGGCGTGGTTTGTTAACGAACTGAAAGGGATGTGGCGTGTCCACAATTTCGAAACCATAAGCACGTCAATGAATTTTTGGTTTGATGTGTGAAGTAATAGACAATTACCATGTTCTTTAAAGATAAAGGAACATATTGCTAGAAAAACTACATACTTTAATAAATCTCTTACAGGATTTTTTAAGTCTGTCAACCCAGAATAAACCAGCTTGATGTAACTATTTTTTTCACTACTGAAGACATATTTTATCTTATATATTATATCAAGAATAGTCCACAAGTACTATACTTAAGAAACAAGAAATACTTTCGACTTGGCAGCATGGTCTTGGATCTAAGCCGGTTCCTTACGGAACGAAAAGAACAAAAAAAAAAGTAACTATTTTTTAAATTCGAATTTTGAATTTTGAGTTGTCAAATAGCCCTGTGTGTAGCAGTAGGCTATTATATTAAGTAACAAACATTTTTTTAATATATTTGCCATAATATGATGTTCTATGAATATTTTCGCAAGCTATGAGGTCACATTTTTTTCTTTTATTAGTTTAATGAACGGTTGTCATGGTTCCGATTCTGAAGTTTCACGCTTCACGGTTTCCGATTCTCAATGTTAAGTATTCATTGGACGGTGTTCAATAAGTAGGTATTAAGCACTGCTTGCCAAACTTTCTAATTTTAAATGGTGATTTAAATCATTTATACGGATGTCGAACATATTTCCTAAATACTATATTACAAACTGTTCAAATTGGTTACGCAATGGTTTCTTGATAAATATATTTGTAGAGTAGTTGTCGAAAAATCAAGTATTTTACAAAATGTAAGCGAAAAGTGCTCGAGTTTTCACGTTCGGTAAGCGCAGAATGTACGCTAACTATAGAGTTAGTTGTACTTAATAATTCCATGGCGCTAACTGATTTTGGTATAAATGAGTAATATTTTTATTATACAGGGTATATCAAGACTGCTACCGAAAACGAAGCCGGGTGGTAGTTTATGCGACTTCAGACACAATGCAACAGAAAAAGTTGCAAAAAAAATGACAATTTTTTTTTGTTATTTTTTTCCTATGACCATATTTGGGTGGTAAATACATTTTTTTCCTAAAATAATAGTGTATACCCTTTTATTTATAAATAATCTAAGGTATAAAAGTGTTTAAATTATTATTTTAGCAAAAACTATGGATTTACCACCCAAAAAATACGATATTAAAAAATCATAAAAATAATTGTCGCGTTTCTTTTCGAAATTTTTGGCTGCATTGTGTTTGTAGTCACTAAAACTACCACCCGGCTTCATTTTCGGTAGCAGTCTTGAGATACCCGGTATTACTATAAAACAAGAAATACGATATTGTAAGTAGATATGTACTGGGTAATTCATGCTTGAGAAACAACTCATTGTGTGCATGCTCTCATGAGCGCTTCCCGCTTTATATTGTTTTAATAGTTGGGGCTGTTGATCGCTGTAAAAAAACTAATAACCAAAAATTAATTAAAGCTGGACATACAACGATCAATGTAATTTGATACAATTTCATTGACCTTTTCGCTGCAATTTACGAGTATTTTCATATCTTAACTGCCTACTGTTTACGTTTGAAATAATTTGGGTAATTGAGATCGATAATTTGACTGAGTGTGGTTGTAAGTTTATTTTTAGCATCGTTTTTCATTGCTTTCAAGACAAAAATTATACGTATCGACTTAGGTGCCAGGGTATACACAAGTTATATTTCTTATGAATTTCTATAAACCTTTGGCGAATCGAACATTGAGCACCATTGACTGGAGCGCAGCCCGTGTTATTAGACTACAGAGGCATTATGAAAACTCATTGACGACAGAGATCTGTCGCCACTTTTGTCTAACCTTTCAAAACCTATCTTTGTACTAACTAGTCTAACAGCCGCATCACATTTTAAACCGACTATAGCCACGTGAGCTGTAACACATTAATTCTGCTTTTTACGGGATCACGTGGTGATGTATTAACTTAGATAAAGCATGTGTATTTGTTTAATTGTTTTGCTGTTAAGAATACGTGGATAGGTGATTAAAATATGTACCTATTTTCACAAAGACGTGGTAGGAAATATTAAACAAATGTGCTTGTTTGTTGTTTATAATTATTGTGAGTTTATTTGCATTGCATAAATCCCACAAAGCAACGCTCATTTTGTGGAGATAATAATATAAGAGGACGTCGTCGTTGAAAATGAAATAGTAATGGCACAAATACTAACATTTCAGCACTAAATGAAATGCGGCAGAAAAAACTGTTAATTATTCGGCTCTCTTTTATGTCCATCCAAAGGTTGTCTGGAAGAGATTGTCTTGTGCAATAAGCTCTCCGATTGTAGTTATTTAAAATTTAGTTATGAGTGTTTTTCTGGTGTACAATATAAAAAATAAAAAAATAAATAATTAATTCCAAATTTTCCATTTTTCTTCAACCTAGCTAGAGCAAAGCTCTACCACTGTAATTCCTTATTTAAAATATGAAATTTAATCTAAATTAACTATATTCTCGAAAAGGTCATGAGAAGCAGAGTTCAAGTGTGCTATTGATTTTCTCAAGCGTTACGTGGCGTGCTCCGTGCTGTGCCACAATTTAACATTACTCCTGCGGACACGAAGGTGTAACGAGTTCTTAAATTGCGAACCATTTTTTACTTTTAACATTTTATCTTTTTAGATTTTTTCTAAGAAACTAACTACTTCAAAGTGATATATTTGTAAATCTATATTAGATTATTGATGCAATGATGATGAATACTTCTTAAAATGATGGTTAAAATCATTTATCATTTTTTTTATTAGTTTAGTTACAGATGTTTTATGTTTAACAGCAATATGTAGGTAATGTTATGAAAGCCTTTATAAAAATAAGCTTTATGGCAAAATAGTCCATTTCTTCCTTCTACCGTAACGCAATAACTAGTTCACCGAGAATATACAACGTAACAAATAATAACCCAAACAAAAAGCACTCTTGTTAAAGAGGGTCAAAGACTTCTTTAACGTATAAACTGTGTGGTCCAATTTATTAGTTGTTTGTACAGTCTATATTCTTACTAAAACGGATTAAAATTAGACATTTTTATATTATTTTTTTATTTTTATAATTTGCGTAATGTGACGTCGTTATATACAAACAATGTTAGGAATGGCCATCAGGTTTTCTCTATTTTTAACTGGATAAATAAATGCTGAAGAAGGATTTTTTCTGGCTAAGAATGAAATTTTAATCCTGATCAATAACAATCTCTCTTTCTCCGTCTTTTACATCCAAAGGTTGTCTGGTAGTCATCGCTTTTTAGCGATAAGACCGCCTTTTGTACTCTCAATTCTTAGATTATATACTCGTCTCAATTAATGTTATTTCTTTATATTGTGATGTCTTAATCGTTTGTGTACAATAAAGAAAATATAAAAAAATAAATCTTATTCTACAATAATTGTTTTATATCAAATCTATGTAACATTATATGTACGTTCAGATCAAGCCCACGCCATGATATCCATCAAAACACTACTGATTTGTATTTTAAATATGTTTCTTTAGTTTTGCAACTCCAATCATTACCTCTGAAGTATAAGTATGCAAGAGTATTTAATAATATTGCTACAAAAATATAATATTTTAGAGAAACTAACGAATCACAACTTTAATGCAGCCTTACGGCCGCACTCAGAGATATTTAATATCAATGAAATCGTTCCTTAGTAAAGATTTTGTTCGCAAAATGTACACTAAGCAATGGTTTAATTGACATTAAAGACTCTGAGTACGGCAGTTACTCTCTTAAGCGACGACTGTTGGTAGTTTTTTTTCGTCCTAGCTATTGCTCGGGTTTACTGCAAGGAACATTGGTATTTTAGCCTGAATTCCTGATCTTCGGCATACCTTCGTGCCATACCCCGCAAGTCGCATGTAAGCACTCTAAATGGGTTTTCCTTGGATAAACAAATTGTTCTTTTATCGATAGTCAGTTATTGTTATAGTAGCAGGAATCGTATAAAAAAGTTAAACATTCTAATTTTTGTGCGGTTGGTTGTTCAAGTCATATTCAGAATTCAGAAATTTATTTCAAAATTTTCTTTAATAGAGCAAGAGAAAAAAAAGAGCCCGTGGCCGCCAGACTCTCGTCATTCTGTAAAAGCTGAAACTTTATTTGCGCACGCCTCTAACATAGGCATGAAAAATCAACTATTATGAAGTTCTGATCGTGGTGGCTCTGGAAGTTATCAGCTTCAACGTGTCTGGTAAAATGAAAGAACCATCAAAAATATCTGGCTGCCACGGAAACACCTTTTGATAGTTGCGTTACCAATATTTATAACATTCAGCTTTTATACTATAACGCTAACAAAATATTAAATTTAATGTTTCAAGATATCTTCAAACAAACAAAAAAACCTATAGTGGGTTGCTATTCATATCGGAATCAAATTCACGTTCGTACACAACAGTTATCCAATAAAACGTTCTACATAGCATGTTAGTCCTTGTTACATGCGAAGTATTAAGTAAGTACACCTTATTTTGCATTATAGTGGCATCAAACACATTCTTGCTAGCCATGTCTGGCACAGTTCCATATTCTACGATAAACAATACCACATATTATTCTATGTTAAATAGAGTTATCGTACTTTCTCTGTAACATATGATTATATGCAAATACTTTTTTCCATATAATTTAATAGAAATAGTATGTGCATATTGAGCACTAAGGCAAATAAAAAACTAACTAGAATTTCATAATGAGAGGGTATCCGACCGATGTCCGGCAAGTGAAAATTAGTGGTTACACACGTTGAGCATAAACTGCGCAACTAATTACCTCGATTTGTCTCTCTGGAATCAAACAAACTGGGAAAACTCCTGCCTGCTGTAGTGCTTTTCTCTTTGACTGTCTTATACTTTAAAATACATATTTGTTCTAATACTTCATTATTTTGCACTAGCATAGTGCTGGCAAGAAATAAAAATGTTAAATCAATAAAAGAAGAAAAACATTCACAAGAACCTTGCTGACGGTAACAACGGCACTAGTAGTAAATTATTACGCATTTTATATCAACCGTTGAAAACCGTCACGCAACTCACGTCATTGTACGGTGTTAACACTGAAAGTACAGTCCATTTAGTCTTCGTCTTGTGATATAACCAGATATAACGGTATTATTGGCAGCTAACCGGCTATTGACAGTAACTAGATCACTGACTTTATGTAAGGCAACCTGCATGAAAAGAAATGCTTTGAAAACTGTTGCAAAACATCGCTTTTAGCTTTTGTAACCAATTATATTATACATAGGTATCTATCTACACGATTCCGTCACGAAGGATGTTTTAGGTACAAGCAGTTTTTGAAAATTAAAAAATACTTTCATATGCATACCCTTTAACTGTTTAATTACCTTTCTAAATTATGTTTTGCAGGGATTTCACTTTGAAAAGAAAATGAAAGACAGCCTCCGCAGATGCAGGCGGTTAGACGCTGCCTGTGAAACGAGAGGCCGCGGGTTCGATCCCCGCACCGAAATATATATTTGTGCTTCCCACGAATATTTCTTTCGGGTTTGGGTGTCTTTGAGACCGAAAAGTCTCTCGTAGTTCCTGATACTCACGACACAAAAATAAAATCCTGATTTTATTTTTTAATTAAATTATTATTTGTAAGATATTTTGTAGTTCACACCGCAAAGTGATAAAATTTCGCCACACTCATATAAATATGTATATTGGTATCCAAGAAGAACAAAAAATAGTTCTATTGTCGTATTGATTGTTTGATATTATGTAGACACTTGACGCATTAGCGCATCCATCCATTATAACGTTATTATGATACTGAAAGAGAAACCGTATTAATCATTTACATAAGTTTTAATCATTCACAAAGCTAGCAGATGTTTCTGGATATCAATACCAGTGAAAGTAAGAAATAATTAAGATTTCAACAATAAAGTCTAGCAGTCAAATATAACAGTTTTGTAATAAAGTTAAAAGAAACCGCCTCTATGGTTCAACGGCCATGAATTTTGTAATCAAATGTTTCCATTATTTTTATTTCAAACTTATGTAATCGATTTGGAAAGCGATTATTTTTTCTGTATTGTGCTTTAGTACATGTGAGTTTCAAATAATGATACATTTGGTAAAATAAATATAGCTCTTATTATACGCTTGAGTCGGATTAAAATGTAATAACTATCGCAATCATTTCGGTAGGTAATTGCAGTAATTTCATTTGGTTGCAAAGTTTGGGACTTAAAATGATATTAATTTATTTGTAACCAATGAATTATCAAAACCTGTTACAAAACAGTAGTCTGTTTTCTAAGGTAATAAAAAAAGTGTTCTTTTGTCAACATTTTGTACGCTAATTAGTAATGAATTAAATTCAAAATTAGGCCTAAATTATTTAGACCTTCTGAAATCCTATATTTTAAATCTATGATGATCTTACTATATCTTCGTTATGTTTCCTTTATTTATTTGATTATTGCGTTCCGGGTTGCAAGGCCAGTGATTTTTCTTTTATTTATTTTAGGAAAACATACAACTGGCATAAAAAATAACAAATTAATAAATCATATATCCAAGGAAAGGCCAATTCAATTGATGCGTCACACCACTTTCGCCCCCTTCCCCCGAAAAGGTTACCGAAGGAGAGTTTTCTACCATGAAAGAAAAAAAAAACAAAAGCGCGCGATTCATGGTTATTTGTCTTCAATGAATAAAGGAATAATTGCCCATTGTCAGTCTCAAACTGTTTCTGGTAACATTTGACTGACGGCTCATTAAATTCTCACTTCAATTATAGGCGTGAGAATAAACATCGGAATCACGTTATTAATGACACATTAATAAATCACCGTTGTAGCGTAACATATCCGGCAGAACATTTCAACATTTTAACAGTTTCACTTTCCTATCGACTGTCGACTATGTATGCTATGTGTTCGCCATAACTCGATTATATGAATCTGGTTGGCTAATGAATATTTGGCTGTATCATCGGGACAGTGACCCGATCCGAATTTAGTTGTAGTTGTAGCTGAGTATGCTAATGTATTCATAAGCTAAGTGTTTTAGGGAAAAATGCAGCGTGCTGGGTTGTGGGTTGTCGGATTTGCATTCAGGAAAGGTAATTGTTGATGTAAGGTAATTGTTGATATGTGAGATATTTTGCGGGAATATTATTAAATTTCCTTACCTTTATAACTACATTTGGTTACGCCTTTGTTCCTAAATGAATCTTCATTTTATTTCTATGTATCTGTTGACTTCGGTATCTGTAATTGGAACTGAATTGCGCACATTGGATTCTTTAAAAGTGCCAAATGAAAGTGAAGGTGATATAAGTTTTCTTTGTTTTATGGCGTTCTATGTTACCATCAAATTTAAAGTAAATACTTAGATCCCTGCAGCAGATTTATGCAAAAAGGATATTCAATTTAACAATAATAGAACGGCTGACCACAATCCTACGGCCTCCTTCAGATCTTCAGCTGTGCAGCTAATGAGATACAAAAGGCAGCCAAGCAAATCTATGGCCTTTGGTGCGCAATGAATGAATAACGGTATCTAACTTATAATAATATCTGATTTATAAGTTAAACTGATTTATATACAGACTATTTACACTATAACGTCGAACTATTCATCTACAGCACCATACAGCTGAACAAACTAACTTAACACGAATGGTAATAAATTAATATTTAAAAATGGTCAGGACTTCCTTTATTAGAACATCTGAGCAATTATTATCTTTGAAGATTATAAAGTAGTCTAAATTGCTTTTTTAAGTAGTGTGACTAGTCCCGCTGTAGGCATTTAAGATCACAGCTTGAATAGGTCGGAATGTAGGAATCTAATACAATTTCTAACAAAAGCTATCTTATTTAGTTTAATCTGTGGGAGTAATAAAAGTTCATTACTCGTATTATTCCCAGAGATGTTTCGTTGTGCATAGAACATATGTAGGTTCTGTAGAAATAAATGCAAAGTTACGTAATGAAATCCGCCTGCTTCGTACTGTATTTGAATTATTAATTCTTTCTTTTTAGCAAGACTAAACTAGTCTATTTTCAGGTTCCGTTTTTCTACTCAATATCTTCCCAGTCGTCGGGGTATTAAGCATTCCTATGAGCCTGAGTATTACTTATGCCATAATTAAGGGTATGTTGTATTAATTATATCTTGAAATATTAAATTTTAAAAAGCCTCATTGTCCTCGTTAATATCAGGGTTGTGTCAAGATGACATCGATAATAATCGTTTATCAGGACAAAAAAATGTCAGTCTTCATGTAACATTGAAAATAACAATGATATTGATTTCACAGTGAGTTTTTGTATCGAAGGCTGGTGAGCCATATAATCGGTCATTTATTAAGTCTAAATTATTAACTCAATAAATTAATGCAAAGCGTAAAGTTTTTATTTCTTTGATTTTTACTTTCAATTGTCTCTGTAATTGGGAAGCATTAATGAATTTTGGTGAAATAAAAGACCACCTATAAGTCTGCTTTTTTTATAAATCACAACATGCTCTTTCTTCCCCGAATATATAAGTTGTCACGCGCATCATGACTAATTTAAAACGGACTAGAAGGCATTTCTTTAATATTCAAATTAAACAATTTTTACAGATTTCACCGCCGAATTGGTTTAATTAAATACCTCTACAGTAATCGAAACGTCTGGAAGTTAATGACGTAAAGATATTTTTTTACTTCATTGTGTAAATCTAAGAAACCATCATTTTGTACTATTTTCCATTTTTCCAAGGCAAAACTAAACTAGACAAACAAAAACATAATCAAAAGTCAATTACTAGATCAGAGACGAACAGTCGACGGAGCAAAACCATTTAATTAAAGTGTTTTTAAACAGGAAACCGATACAATGGATTAGTGTTTAATGGTTGCGGTATTCCGTCCACGTAGGGACGATTGATTTCGGAATGCTCAATAGAAACCATTTGATTAGGCACCTACACGCCCATACAAAACATAAACAATGCTATGTTTTGAATGCCATGGATTCAAGGGAAGCATTGTTGCAAATATTTGTTTGGGTGTCAAATATATTTTATTTTGAAATTAATTATGTCTGGTTAAATGTTTGGTGAATTATTGTATAACAATACAAAAAACCAATAAGATATTTTACGGGCAAATTGCGTACAATCAACAGATAGATTAGATTTTATAAGGTATATATATGTAGACTCATGCAAAACAAAAGAAAAGCATTGTTTGAACAAAGCATTATTCTATCACGCGTAAGAATAAAAACAAAGCCTAAATAAAACAATGAACACAACAGCGCTGATGCTCGTCAATTGTGCGAAGATACGAGATAAACAAACGTTTAGATTAACTATTCCAACATAGTTTGAATGCTTGTAATAAAAGTATAGCGTCACCGCAAGGTCTTTGTATAGGAATTCAAGTAAATGCTCGGAAACTTACTCATAATGCCTCACCAATTGTTATGCCGTATTGTTAAGTTTATGAATCTTTGTACTCAGAAAACGTGAGCTGTCAGTCTTCAAAGTGGCGACTGTTTAACGCTGTTTTTCTGGGACATAGCCTGGGCCTGATCTGCTCGAATAAAATTGGTATGGTCCAAAGGTACGCTATATTGTTTATGGTATTTGGAAATAAGTATATATGTAGATAATTTGTTGTTCGCATTAAAATGTAACACGACTATACAGGAGCCTGTTGACAGGAGTGATTTAATATGCAGTATTTAATATACCACTATTACAAAGTAATAAATAATTAACCATTAATTTAATCGATTTATTGTTTCACTACATCGTGATTTATATAAATTATTATACTAGACATAAACTGAGACTTGATCATGGAATCCCATAACAAAATTATAATTTCAATGTCAGTAGTTTCCCATCGAGGTTTTCCTCAAAGATTACTATGATACGTAGTTGTTTTAAACTTTTAGCCACCAATAGATCTCCATCATGGCTATAATATACAGGGTATATCAAGACTGCTACCGAAAACGAAGCCGGGTGGTAGTTTAAGCTACTTCAGACACAATGCAATAGAAAAAGTTGCAAAAAAAAGCGACATTTTTTTTTGTTATTTTTTTCCTATGGCCATATTTGGGTGGTAAATACATTTTTTTTCCTAAAATAATAGTGTATACCCTTTTATTTATAAATACTCTAAGGTATAAAAGAGTTTAAATTATTATTTTAGCAAAAACTATTGATTTACCACCCAAAAATTACGATATTTAAAAAATCATAAAAAATAATTGTCGCGTTTCTTTGCGAAATTTTTAGTGGCATTGTATTTGTAGTTACTAAAACTACCACCCGGCTTCGTTTTCGGTAGCAGTCTTGAGATACCCGGTATATCTTTGTCAGTCTATAACTCTATATGCGTCTTATTTTTGGGCTCTTCCCTTTCTTTACAAAAGCATGGCATTACCTACTAGTTCAGAGATAATTATTTCATCTAAAGTAAATTAAAGACTGTCTGATTTCGTCAATGTACCATATTGTCACATACAAATTTCACGGTTGGTTTTGAAAATATTATGAGACGAAATAATGTCTGGAAAGTTCCCTGCGATCCGCCTGTATAACACTAGATATAGATAGAATGAATGAATGTCTGAAATCGCCAAAGTAACTTCCAAAATATAATGAACATATTCTAAAACCTGGCAAGTAAATCTGTATCTGTATCAGCCTATATACGTCCCACTGCAGGGCACGGGCCTACTCTACAATCGACAGTAGGATTGAGAGTGGTTAGGCCATATAGTCTACCACGCTGGCCTAGTGCGGGTTGGCGGACTTACATACCATAGAAATTCTTATAAATCTCTATGGTAAGTAAATAAATACATATTTTTAAAATAATATGCACAAACTAAAACGCAACTCATAAATACGAAATTGGTTCGAATAAGTAACGTACATTGTCACGCTCGATTCTAACTCTTTCACTATATCCATATAAGACGTTAAAAACTGAAGATATTTGATTATAAAGTCTCCACTTATATGCTATGCTGATGAAACTACATATTTTATGTTTGTTTAGACGACACGCCGCCGTAATGATTAATGGCATGAAAACCGTTTCATTTTAGTATAGGAGCAGTAAATACGTACGTACGGTACTTGCGGAAAAAAAAAACACAATACGTTTAAAACCATAAGAAATATAAAGATAATAGTGGGCAGGTAAGACATTTACTGTAGGGATTATCGAGCCATTTACTATACAGGGTATATCAAGACTGCGACCGATAATGAAGCCGGGTGGTACTTTTAATGACTACAAACACAATGCACCTAAAAATTTCGCGAACCGACGCGACGTGTCAATATTTTTTGTGACATTTTATACGTATATAATCTTGTTTGGGTGGTAAATCCATAGGTTTTACAAGTTATAATTTTTTATAATTAAAACCCTTGCGTACCATAGCGTCTTTAAAAATATAAGGGCAAGTACGTTATTATATTGCGAAAAACTTTGTATTTTCCACCTAAATACTAGGATTGGAAAAAATTGGTCGATTTATGTTTTGCAAAAGTTTTAGTAGCGTTGTGTATACCCCGTATCATGACTACACCTTTTATAGAATCGAATAGTAGACACAGATCAATTCAGAAACAATGTCGACTAGATACATATAGATAGGCTGATGCCCAGGAATACTGTTAGTGTATTTTAGGACCTAATCTGAAGAAGAAATTCCTAATATCCACGACGCTATCAAACTCCAATGTCTGTATTTAAAAGTTTCAGTTTCACTTCCCGATCATAAGTTATACATAGTGCTTAAGTCAGCCTCTCTCCTAAAAATATTCTACTTAAGTCTTTATTCGATGTTGCATGTTGATAATATGTATTTATTTATGTCTCTTTTCACGTTTCTGCGTGTATTTAGTATTTCTATGTATCTTCAAAGCGAAATAGATTGCAAAAATACCAGTATCGATCTCATTATATTATATTGTTGGTAAAATACTTACTGGTTGGTTGGTTTACTGGTGGTAGGTCACTCATATGTGAGAGGCTGCCTGGTGGGTACCACCGCAATGTCTATTTCTCCCGTCAAACAGCAGTTTAAATGCACTGTTGTGTTTCGGATTGAAGGACATTGTAGCCAGAGTAACTACTGGATATATTAAGACTTAACATCTTATGTCTCAGGATGGCGAGCGCAGTGGAATGCCAAGCATTGCTTTGTAATTCAAGGTGTTGTTTTGTTCTGCTACTGTTCATGAGCGGTCGTATCGCTTACCATCAGGCGAACGGCAGGCTCGTCTCGCCATTCACTGCAATAAAAAAAAAAAACAATTCCACTTAGTATAGATTGTAGAATAATGTGACATTGCGAGTAAATAGCCTTTTAAATAGATTAATTTAGTAAGGAACATACCTGTAATATGTATATTACGACGTTCATGTTCAAGGAAACAAAATGTCATGAAATATTAATGAGGCGTATGTTTTTGTTAAACACGTGCTGTCAACAAAAACAACCTGTGAACTAGTTTCACATCATCCGTAATTCTGTACTGCGCAAAAATGATTTAATTAATTGATAAGATTAAATTAAAGCGCATTTTTAATGTTAAATACTAATTATTGATTATAAACAATATGTAATTTATTGGTACAATATTTGCATTAACGAGAATATTAATTTGAACGTATGATGAAGCATTTAACCATCATTTTCATTATCAATTTATTTTAACATTATCGAGTTTATATTAGTACTCAAAAACACATTTAATATATCCGTGAATATGTTAAGTATAATAAAAAACGAAATTAGCAAAGCAATAGCAAGGTTGTTTACAAGAAAAAAAGATTCGATGAGGGAAAACGGATTTGATTCAACCTTCACGCATGGAAGGACGCCTCTGGTAGTGGAATGTCTTGAGAGTCTATTTAGCACCGTTCGTACTAAGTGGTGTAAACTAGATGCCGTGTCCTCGTTCATTGCTAATACTTCAATATAGAGTATTCTTATGTAATATGTATTAGGTGCGAGTGTGAAAGTAATAAATATCTTAGTAGAAATAAGGTTATAAGATCGCCAAAGAACTTTAATTTTCCGGAGGTTTGGTCCAGCTAACTTGTATTCATTAGTTTGGTAGGATTGTATCTAAATATATCACATAAATATGAAAGAACACCTACTTTTTATGAGTTTTATAAAATAGACACGATTTTTTTTAAATATTATTACATAAACTGACTGATTCACACATGTACATTTTTGTTCAAAATAATACAGTTTCAAAATGACGACATTAGCAAGATGTGCTGTAAAAATATGACACATGTTAGCTTATTTTCTTAGCATACTTTTATATTCCTATTTTTATGCAAATAACGTATCATTTCTATTAACATAAATTAGTTAATTTCCGAAATATTTGTGTTGCAAATTGTAACGACGCAATTTAAATACATCCTTCTACGACACATTAAAATATCCGTGTGATCGTGAATGTATTAAAATATAATGGTTTCTTAGATTTACGCGAATGTTACACATTGAAATAAGACTATTACTTACGGATTTTATCGCGGATTTAGTCCGCCCCGTGACCACGAAAGCTGTAAAGTGATCGAAACGTCGGGAATTCAAAAAATGTAAAAATTAAACTAAATCCGCGATAAAATCCGTAAATAATAGTCTTATTTCAATGTATTAAAATATTTCAATCAGAGAAACAAAATAACTAATACGACTATGAAGCAACCAATGAACTTATTTATTTATCTCTAATATATAAAATTCTCGTGTCACAGTTTTCGTTGCCATACTCCTCCGAAACGGCTTGACCGATTCTCATGAAGTTTTGTGAGCATGTTGAGTAGGTCTGAGAATCGGCCAACATATATTTTTCATCCCCCTAAATGTTAGGGGTAGTCCGCCCCTAAATTTTTTATTTTTATTTTTTAGACAACATTTTTAATTTCTATTTTTTTATGATACAACATACAAAAATACATACAATCCTCAATTTTCACCCTTCTACGATCAACCCTTATTTTTCTAATATATAAAATTATCGTGTCACAGTTTTCGTTGCCATACTCCTCCGAAACGGCTTGACCGATTCTCATGAAATTTTGTGAGCATATTGAGTAGTTTCTGAGAATCGGCCAACATCTATTTTTCATCCCCCTAAATGTTAGGGGTAGTCCACCCCTAATTTTTTATTTTTATTTTTTAGACAAAATTTTTAATTTCTATTTTTCTATGATACAACATACAAAAATACATACAATCCTCAATTTGCACCCTTCTACGATCAACCCTTATTTTTTAATTGCCATTTTAGTAATTTAATCATTTTTCCTCTCCGGTCGAAAACTGATCAATCGTCATTTAATTTGTTATCCCCGCCAGATGTCTACAGGTGATTATCAATTTTGAGTGTATTTTGCACGATTAGTTAATCAAGTGATTTTCATAACCTCAAAAGTACTCAACACGTGGCACGAGCTTTCACCAACAACGGCTTTTGTGTTGTAAGTATACTTTTTTTAATTAATATCGAAAATGTTGCTGGAAACGGTCAAAAGATTCGGTAGAATTTATTTTTTATTAAAATTGGGCAAACTTTTTTTTGTATTCATTTTTTTACCTTTTCTAAACATAAAAAATCGAAACCACTGAAGTTATGTCTATGAAATTTTATATTTTAACTCTTTATTACTAACAAAATGTAATGGCGTGCAATATTTTTTTGGAAAAAACAGCATTTTGGTGCTGAAATAAGAGAAGGAATATTGGATGGACAATAAAAACGCTAAAGTTTTTAATGTCAAAAATTCATAAGGCAATCTTTATATGTTTATGTATACATATGGGTAGAAGGGACATAAAGTAAAATAAGTACGGGAGAGGGGTGGGATAGCTGACAGATTTGTTAGGACGAAATGTAAATGCACGTTATAAAACGGGATGGATAATAAAGAGAAGAGACGGGATGGATTGGGAAGAGACTGAACAGGCGGATGAAACGGGATTTAGCCGGACAGTAGGATAGCTACGTCATGTTTATTTATTTACAAATAAATATTATAGTGATTGGTAATAAGAATTTAAAGGTAGAAAGAGTAAGCGGTAAATATGTGAAAGGTGCGATAACCGACGACGCATCGAAGACATGGTTATACACTTGATGTATCAATTTGAGACTCTATAAGTTGTAGCCTAACACGCGACAATCGGAACACTTGATAGGGATCTCTGGTGGTTATGAAAGTTTACAACTTCTGGCTTATCGTTGCTTTGACGCTCTTTTAGGGTATTTTACACGGCGATAATCTTAATCGCTTCCCGAAAGTATTTTTTCATATCTGTATTTAGGAAAACACTGGTACTTATGAACTTTAGAAGCTGAGTCATTAATATTAACAAATACAATGTGACTCTACCATTCACTTCATAATCCACTATAATTACTAAACTTTACTGGTGGCAGGTCTCTCATATGTGAGAAGCTACCCGGATAAGTACCACTGCAATGTCTATTTCTCCCGATAAACAGCAGTGTAAATGTATTGTTGTGTTTCGAATTGAAGGGAATCGTAGCCCGAGTAAATACTGGAATTATTGAGACTTAACATCTTATGTTTCGGCGCAGTGGAATGCCAAGCTTTGCTTCTAATTTAAGGTGTTGTTTGATCTTACTACTGTTCATGAGCGGTTCGCTTACCATGAAACGGCATGCTCGTCTCGCCATTAAATGTAATAAGAAAAATACGCAGTTATAAAACTCGATTTACTGTAGAAACAATTACAGTAATGATAAAATAAATTCTTTATCATTCATTAAAATTGTGGAGGAACTATTAAACACTATGTAAAGTATTTATAATAATCTTTTTACACGGTAAGGTGGTTATAAATTCTGATAATAGAACTATTAGAACAGAATTTCGATCATTGAAGAGAGATAAAAAAATATATTAATAAACCCAACAGTCACATACATAGTCCTGACACCACACTAAGACCGAGTCTTGTGTCTTGGGTATCAGGAACTACGAGTAACTTGTCGGTCCCACAAACACCCAGACCCGAAACAAATACCTGTGGTTTACACAAATATTTGTTTCAGTGCGGGGATCGTACCTGCGGCCTCTCGTTTCACAACCGGCGTCTTACCAACTGCGCCACGGAGGCTGTCAGATGTTTATCTATCGTACACAGCAGACTATTTCAAGACCGGATGTACAACGGCTAATTCCAAAACGCGACATAGTTACAAGTATCACTGAAACAGGTTTTACTAGGTATGCAATTTTTCATTTCTTTTGTTTGTTATTAGTCGTAAGACATTGTTGATTTTGTTGTAAAAACTATATCATGTTATTAAAATAAAGATTATTGACATTAAATTATATTTACTATATACCGGGTATCTCAAGACTGCTACCGAAAACGAAGCCGGGTGGTAGTTTTAGTGGCTACAAACACAATGCAATTAAAAATTTCGCCTAGAAACGCGACAATTTTTTTTTATGATTTTTTAAATATCGTTATTTTTGGGTGGTAAATCCATAGTTTTTGCTTAAATAATAATTTAAACTCTTTTATACCTTAGATTATTTATAAATAAAAGGGTATATACTATTATTTTAGGAAAAAATGTATTTACCACCCAAATATGGCCATAGGAAAAAAATAACAAAAAAAAAATTGTCGCTTTTTTTGCAACTTTTTCTGTTGCATTGTGTCTGAAGTCGCTTAAACTACCACCCGGCTTCGTTTTTGGTAGCAGTCTTGATATACCCTGTATATAGGATCAGACATGAAGTCTTTCACCAGCGTTTTTATAATCTTATCTACATATATATGAAGTTAGATCCGGGGGCTTACTCAATACTCCGACACGAAGCTATTCATCTCGAATTAGTGTAAGGTTAGAACATGCGACGGAGGATTCGAATATTTTGTTAAGTATTTAGACATATCCGTATAATTTTACGTACGACGCGACGTTCGAACACTCGTCGTCGTGTCTGAGTGTAGAGTAACTCCTCGGTATTAAATCGTTATTAATTCGCGAGAAGGTAGGTTTAAAGCAGCCACCACTAGTTTAGTTATAAGCTATATTATTCTGTAACTTCCCTCAAGAAATCAGGTTACGCGGACTCCACGAAATAGAATAAAGACAGGACGAACAAGAAAGACCAGTATTAAGTATGAGAATCCAAGTCTTTGTATTCTATTGATATCCGCGTCTTGACGTCACCAAGGCCGCGCTTCTAATGTAATACAGATTGGGTCCTAACGGAAGATATGTCACCGTTATCAATATTCTAATTGTAATCTCATGCATCATCAACAATGAAATCATTACTATTTGTTGCGGACAGTATTACCTGTTTGGAATTCTCAGGTAGTAGGCCGGGATGACATCACTGTCATATCTTCACGCTAATTATTTTACACTTCTCAATGTTTTTCTAATTATACTAATAATATGCCCTTGAATATAAAATTAACCCTCTTGTTACAAGGAGTACAAATATTAGAAAATTCTGGAAGTCTAAAAAAATATATGGGTTTAGATTTTTTTAAATATCTCAATGGTTTCTTTCAGTTATCATACTGTTAGCGAGTGCCAGTGGTTTTCTAGGCAATTTGAAATATTATTATTTTACCATTTAAATACATACAAGTATCTTGATTGGAAGGTACATCAATCATTGCTCGTTTGTTGGTCGGACCAGCAATTAGCATGGTAAATCATAATATAATCATTGCGACAAAAACGATGAAAGTTATTCATCCATTATTAATATTCATCTTCACACATTGAATGTAGTGGATGTCTGATCGCAACCTTAAGCAAATAAATATTTGTAAATACTTAAGTGTGAGGAATTTGCAATAATATAATGTTTAGTAATTTCTTTACACATTCAAATACCAATCTCTATTTGATTGCATCTGCCTGACAAATATTGCATAATTATGAAACGATCGGAACCACTGTCGATTTCGGACATTCTAGAGAACGAGTTTTACCACTATTAAAATACTCGCAATTGTTTACAAATACAGATGATCACATTCCAAACGATTCCATATGTCTAATTCCTGTATTGTAAAAAAATAAAGACGTTTATGACGTCTTTAATAATGCCTTTAAAGAGAAAACGAAAAAGTATTGTCTCAATTGAGTAGATCGACATCAATCCCCCGTATTGAAGCGCGATGCTTGCACCATCATCATCTTCCTGCCATTTTCCCATTTCTATTTGGGGTCATAATCGTACTTCATTCACGGTTCTGGGTTGTCGTTGGGTCGATATTTTCTCTTGCGAGATGTTTAGTGTTCGCTGATGTCTATGTCAACAGGTCTGCTATGGCTTTTTCGTCCTGAATCGAGGTGTAACATTTTTTTGTTTGTGGTCATCAGGCCCCAGCATAACATGACAGTACCAACGTAGGCGCGCCTCTGTCATATCTTTTGGTATTGGTTTTATTTTGAAGTTGCTTCAAATGTATATTTTTGGAACTCCATTCAGCAATGTGACTCCTACGGATCATCTGAGCATCCGCATTTCAGCAACATGGATTTGATCAGCTTACTTTTTCTTAACCGGCTAGCACTCTGCGTCATATATCATAGCCGGTTGTTCTCGTATCTGTCCGCGATGCTTGCACTAGTGTGAATGAGTAGACACAGTCATGATTTTCATGATCAGATTATAACACGACACAGGCTATTTTTTTTTTGGTGGTATGATATTCGTAACCCATGGATTGCAACCATGTCATTCAAAGTTTATTGTGACACACACCTAGTGATATGTGTCTCTTCTAATAAAAAAAACAACAATTAGCTTTTTACAAGCGTAAGGCTCTGTTAATGCGCGTCATCTATGCAAAGTCTCCCACATCTACTTAACAAAACGATGCTGTTATGCAAACGCCTGGCTATTACCTATTCCTCACCCTCTTTATATTCAAAAGCCTATACCACTCCCTCGGGAATACACATGAAACAGCTGCAGTGTTCGTAGACGGCGGAGATACTTGCAACTTGCAATAGAACCGCTTGCTAGCTTCTTTATGCATAAATTATTGTGCTTCTAGTTTTTGCTCGGGGTTCATACTTGAGATATTCTTGAAGCAGATTATTTTAGTTATTTTATTTTCGTGCCAGATACCATATTCAATGTCCAAATGTACATTTATATATGTAAGTAGGGCCCATGTAAGACTCGTCTTAAAGTTATCTTTGGGAACAGGTCCTTTTTTCTGTTTACCCTATGTAATTTTTCGTACCCCTGATAACGTGTATGGAAAATTTTATATAGATCACTGGTGAAAGCATAACAAACGAAAAATTCGCATTTGCATTTATGTCATAAGTAAGCATTTTGTAATGATGCGCTAACACAATAATGATTATGGTGTACAACGCTGCGTAAATTAATAAATTGGTTAGCAGAGAAAGAAAACACTTGAGTAACTACGCAGCATTGTACCGTGTATGATTTCTCAGCTTAATGAAGACGAGCGAACGTGGGCGTAACAAGAGCAATATGTATGAGTATCAAAGGCCTGACTCAAGAATCGGTTTATAGGATATAACAACCAATCTAGTGGGATATGTAACAATAAAACATAAGCTTAAAATAATGAATGTAGTTAAAAAAGATCAAAAAGAAAAACTAGACAAAAATAATTTAAGTTCATATTAATTACAAAAAGGTGATATTGAATGGTAAATGGTCAATCCCGGTCATCAATGTTCATGTTCATAACAAATAACTTTATAAGTACCATTCAATATAAAAAGTGAGATAAATTGAATCGTCGTTTACCTTGATCCGTCTCCTTATGAGTAAGAATTTGAAGATACAAGTACGTATACCTGATTTAAGAAATCAATGCAATGTTATTTACCCTTAAAATAACTCTACACTTACACATAAATATTGTGCAATAATAAGGCTTCAAGCGAAATGGATATTTTTGTAGGTAATATTTGTTTTAAAAGACACACTTACTAAATCATACTCGTAAAAATGTCATATATGATGGATAGATGATAGGTTGTCCTATTTCAAACATGACGATTATTTATTTTGTATCCAGTGATGTTTATGATGATATCATGTGCCATCATTGTTCCCAGATGAAAATAATATTTATTCGATAGTAGGCTGAATTGTGATCTGTTATGGTATGACAATCAAATTGATTGCGATGCGAGATGAAGTAAAAAATTCACGGCCCGAACAAATTAGTTTTGTTAACCTCGATGATAAATTCATAGCTAGTTATTAACCGCTATAATCGTCCCTATTTAATAAACAGTTGTTTATAATTTTTCCTATACTTATACTGGGTATATCTGCTACCGAAAACGAAGTCGGGTGGTAATTTTAGTGACTACAAACACAATACAACTAAAAATTTCGCTAAAAATGCGACAATTATTTTTTAAATATCGTCGAGTTTGGGTGGTAAATCCATAGTTTTTGCTAAAATAATAATTTAAAGCCTTACATACCATAGCGTTTTTAAAAATAAAAGGGTGTACACTATTATTTAAGAAAAATCTATGTATTTACCATTCTAATACCACAATAGAAAAAAAAGGAAACAAAAAAAAATCGTAACAAATTTTTGCACAAAAGGACAATGGCGAAATCGTATTTGCATGAACAACGCGTTTAGAAATGTCATACTTGCTAATAATAATATTATTATTTTTCGTGACTTTTCAGCATACTAATTATAGTTGTGTAACGATGTTTAAGATTCACAATAAAATAAAAAGCTTTATTGACTATTTTGTATGGGAGTCAGTTTTTTTTCAGCAATGGCGTAAGGTCTTTTAAGCCGACAAAAAATATTTTTCATTGAATCTCGCAAAATCTGTTATAAAAAATAGCTTTATTTGGTAAAACAAGTGCGGTAAATATTTATATCATAGCCCTAGTTCACCAAATAACATTTTTCAGAAAACAATAATTGCAAGGCAATACAAAGTGGATCCACCATCATTAGTCATAAGAAATCGTTGGACGCAGGCTTTTAAGTTTTTTTTAAGGTAGGACTGCAGGCTATCGGAGGATGAGGGTTAGATTTTAATGTGATATTTGAGAAAAAAAAATAGGTTTAACCCGTCTGATACTAGACAGCTCTCTTTGAAAAAATCTTAAATCTCAAGAAACATAAAACGCCTATTGCTTTACATAGAAGGTTTATAAGATTATTAATTTTTATTTCCAAATATTAAGAGAACAAAGGCATGTGCTGTATCTATAATGTATATCGAGGTATTAATGTTATTATTGCAAATGATTACTGAATGAAAACGAGTTTTTATAATCCACTAAACACCTACGCTCAATGTTTTTGTTGACGAGATGTATCCAGCACCGGTAAGGTACATGTTTTTATCCAGTTATAACCTCTTGTGAACCTTCAATTTAATTATTCAAGTATTCGCATAGTCATTAGTTTATGAATAGACAAACTAGTGATAAAATATTGAAATCCATAATCGTTTATCTGTCTGGTTTACAACTTTAATTTCTATGCTTTAGAAACAACTTTTAATGACATATTATACACTTCAGTCAGTTTCATTATTTTTGATCAAACTTGCTTTAATATTAATGCTACATTAATTAATTTAAGCATTAAAATTATTATTGCGTTAAATCACATTATTTTAACACGCCGAGCAAAGTAAAATCTTATTTAACTGTACATATTATTAATTAGAATTGTTTAAAGACTGCCGTTAATGCTGATATCAATATTCGATCTACTTAATGTATTTGGATAGTACTGGCAAGTGGCAACAATAAAAAAGGTTAACGGTTCGCCGCTTTCGATGACGGAAAGTAAGAAATAAGGTTGTATCTAAAGTTTGTTATTGCAACAGCTAAAGATGAAGATTTTTGTCGGCACTGTTTTGTTGTTTTTATTTGTTGAAGTAATAACTCTTTCTATATTTTCCGATATCCTGCTATTACGTTGTCTCGGTGCAACATCATTATTAAAACAATAACTATACTAAATACTTATTTATATTACTAGATATTATTATGGATGCCACAACTGTAACAATTATTGGCATTCTTTGTTTAATAATGCGGACCTATTTTCCAAGTACTTATAAGAAATAAATTAAAAGTTTATGTAGTCGATACATTACCGTTTTGGTAAAAAAGATGCTTGTAACTCCTAAAAAGGCAAAGTTAATAAAGTATTTATTACTCTGTTTTTAGTGATTTTAAATATTGTTGTGTTCGTTTAACTCTATTATGATATTATCTGTTTAATACAAGACATTGATTTTAAAATGTGTATTAAAAAGAGATTTTATTTGCAAAATCTTGGACAGCAACGGCTTAAATAGACATGTGACATAACACCTTCGCAAGTTCCCTTTAATTTACGATTCGAAGTTACAGTAGTATATATGGATATAAATATTTTTATATTTCGAAATTAGTCACACCTCTTTTGGAAGCTTAATTCAACTGTTGTAACACCACAAAAGTTAATAAACATATTTGTACCTATTAACGTTTATTTTTTAAATCATATGCTAGAAGCGGTAGAGCTTTGGCTCTTTAACGGCCATTCTCTATATCCTATCTATCTTTAACAAGAGGTTATTATAGCTACCATGCTTATGTCCGAATATTTCTGCACTATATTAAACAAAGATAGACATATATATTTATATCACCTAGCTATATATAAATATATATACACCATATCTATACCTCATTATCTTTGTTAACTGAAACACAAAATGGATCGAAATATCTAATGTAATCTCTTGTTAAATCTAGATAGATTTTAGAAAACGGCTGTTAATCTTCCTTATCAATAGTTTAACTTCAATACCGTATAGAAAACCGAAGTTTTTTGTTGTTGCAATGTTTGGCAAGACGACCTTACCGTTCGCCTGATGGTAAGCGATATAATAAATAATAATAATAAAACATTTATTTCAGATAAAATCCATAGAATAATAATACAGTAGTCAGCACACAATTATCATAATGTCAATCAGTCAATTAATTTGGAGAAAAACTAAAATAAAAAGAAAATCATACACATTTCATAATGAAGAATAAAATAATAATAAGGATATGTCAGTCTTGTCCGGTAATTATACACATCCATTTATGTTGGATCGGACAATTAGTGCGAGAAGCAATCATCCCGAGGATGCTATTACTACTGTCTCTCACTCGTCTTAATAAAGAGGCAACCTTTTTTCGGATTATAGCCTGATAGCCATCCGTCCGAGCATCAGCAAACATTTGCGAAGCACTGCAGTAGGGAGGCAGCCGCAACAGCACCCTGAAGATGTTGTTATATTGAACGCGCAGGACCTTGGCAGCCCGCTGAGTATGATTCACCCATAGACTGCTCGCGTAAAAGGATTGACAAAATGCCTTAAACAAAGTAATTTTTACTGGGGAGGAGCACCGTGCGAATCTACGGGCAATCATGTTTCCTCGGACCGCCAATGCCCTGCGCTCCCGCTCCAAATCTGCGTCATCGGACAATTCATCCGTCACAATGTGGCCCAGGTACTTAAAACTGGTCACTCTCTGCAGTTCCTTATCATATAATTTTATTGAAGGAACACGAACTGGAATGGGTGCACCTGACTTACCCTTGAAAAGCAGAACTTTACTTTTTGCTTTATTGTATATCAGTCCATGTTCCCATGATGATGATATGACCGCTCATGAAAATTAGTAAAACCAAACAACGATGCCTTGAATTACAAAGCAATGCGCAAATCCACTGCGCTCCCCATCCTAAGACATAAGATGTTGAGTCTCAATGTGTCCAATAGTTACTTTGGCTACAATGTCCTTCATACCGAAACACAACAGTGCATTTATACTGCCGTTTAGCGGGAGTAATAGACGTTGCGGTGGTACCTACCCAGGCGACTTCTCAAATTATGAGAGACCTACCACCAGTAAATACGACGCAATATAACAGTTTTGTTGTTGCGTTTCATTCGGTAACATAGCCGGAAACGCTATAGCTAGTGGAAGGATATTGATATCCGATATGATGGCGGAAACTCATCATAATATACCAAGTGTGGCGCCTTTTGATTCGACTTATTCTATTTCGGTTCCAAGTCAGTCATTTGGAGGCGAGAGTTATCAGTCTCTGGATAAGGGATCCTCTCCGTTTTTAGATATAAGATACTCCTCTTGGATTCCAATTTGCTTACTACTATCAGGTGTCCTACTGCGGAAGAAAATCATTTCTGGTCAGTGTCACGAGCAATGAAGTCACCTTAACAAGCCAGCATAATAAATTATAAATAATAAACAGCGTCATTGTGTTTATGTGGTCGTTTACATATTTGGCTCTTAATTAGGTCAGCGTGTAAGAAGGTTGTTGGAAGAAGTTTTGCGTGTATAGTAGGAAAACGCCTTGACAAACTTCCTATGTCGTTGCATTACTGACCTAGAAGGGACGAGGAAATGCAAGCCATTATTCTAAACTACTCGCAAATTCCACTTAAGTAGGGGGAAAATTGAAGAAACGTTTTTTAAGTAGAAGCGAATTGTGGCACTTTGCATAAACCTTATTTTTAAAGACGCAACTGAGCTATTTACGTCGTTATGTATTTATAAATCATGGTAGCATGAGCTGTTGTTTTCCTTAGATTGTGTATTGTTTATTATTAGAGAATCTATGGCCTAGGTCCAAGGAGGTAGAATAGACTAAAAAGTTTTTAGCCATTTAGTTGATTGACGTATACATAATTTACTGTTCATGCCAACCGTGTGATCCTTCTTGCATTTACAATAATGAGAAAAAAACACAAATCTGGGACATGGAGAGTACCTTCCGGCCTTTCAGGCAGTATAAACGCAATTGTTAGAAGTTTGTTAACCGGCTCGGAAATAAAACAGAGAAAATCTCATGATTCCCTTCAACGATACCAGGATGTTGAATTTTTTGACACAGTATTAAATATTTTTACGTTTGTAAAAAGTACCAACAGCGTACTACTACCACTACCACATACCATAATTCAATTCAAGTGAATGGAATTTATCATTCATCAACAGTAAAAATCACGGCGATACATTCTACACGTTATCAACGGCCCCCCGAATTCAGCATAACAAACTTTCATTACTTTCTATACTAATCTCTTCGAAGATTGAACAAAAAATGCTGGTGAAAATGGGGCACACAGTTCCGCATCGCCAAAAAACCTGTTTGTATTTGACACATGTCAGGCTTATGATTCGCCAGGTGGATGTTAATTAGCACTGATTGAAAATCACGAGTAGATATCTGCTTCCAATGACGAATTGATTAGAACCTCCATGCACGCAAACCTTTTTTTTATTCCCATGATCAGCTTAGTTCGTCTCGGGCTCGCTGTTAGAAATTCATGATCTGTTAATTTTTGAGTTATTTTTAGAATTATGTTTCGAAGATATTTTGGGGTTAAGCAACTAAATATGTATTTTAACAATGTTTACACCGAATTTAAAGGTAATCTACACGCACTTTTTCTAGTAGTGGCCTTTAATCAGAAATCCCTGGAAAGCGTAGCGCAATCAAGTTCCATGACTAAGTATGTAATAAGTACTAATGTACAGAAACAGAAAGAATGTATATATATTTATATTAGGATTTTGCTGTTTTATTCGTAACCCGCTTTATAACATATACTGCAACTGATAATATAAAATTAAGAGATTTGCGAAATTAAATTTAAACGCGTATCGCTCATTTATTATGCGGAAGTAAATATAACAGATACAACAAATAAGGGAATATACTTGTTTTTTACTATGTCATATGTAAATTATATCATTTGTGTTAAAAATGTTACCATGTTTATATAAACATGGCAACATTTTATTTAACTCGCAGGTTGTTAAATACTTGCTTTGAATCAAGCGTTCTACCTTTGGCAAAATCATGTTTCTGTGTAACTTTTAATTCCAGTAAAGGGGAGTATAACCTACAAAAATACATTCATACAATTTCAAAAGAGTTTTAAGTGATAAAAAGCAAGGTCATCTGTCACGACCTAATGCACTATAAATAAAAAAAGTTGTGTTTGTATAAAATACCTGAGTACTGAAAAACAGGCGCCAAACGTGCGACCTTTAGCTTCATAACAAGGCATATCACGCTAACTCAACTAAAATGTCTAACATAGGTATGTGTCGTACAGTTTAAAAAACAAACAATGTAAATATGTATTATGATATTTTCTACAATAATTATAATTACTGAGGCAAGGGTCTCGGTTAATGAACACTTTGTTTTTTAAATGACAGTAATATTTCTCTACCTCATGATAAATACTAAATGTTGGAACTCTATAAGGAGTTGGGCTTTCTCGTTGATTATGGTCGATAGAAGGGCTGCTAAATTGCTTCTAATATTCAATAACAGATCTTATGTAGATTATCTGTAAAATATTCAGTTACAGATATGTAGATAATTTTAAAACGTCATGTAATTAATATTATCACAGCAAAATAACTGTAGAGTACATTGCTCTAGATGATAAGCGCAATGCTCTTGTAAAGATTATGCATAGTATCTGTTGAAACACCAGGGCCCATATACCAATGTCGCTGCCCAAGGCGACATTGGTGGGGAAAGGACAGAAAAAAAGAAAAAAGAGAGCACCGGCACCCTTTGTTTCAGACAATCGTTCAACTACACTATTAATACCTTAATGTCACTACTGCGATAATATTAAGTTTTTAGGCCGTTTGCTTAAAATAATTTCAGGATCCAATTATTTTTTGAAGTCGATATGGCAGGAGTCATTCACGAGGCGTCTAAAGTCATCAATATTTTTTCTTAATAGTATCGTAAAATAACTTTTAATTTGTGATACGGTACAATTTGTGAACTTTGTCTGATCGTGGGACGTATTTGGGCCAGATTACTAGAATAATACAAATTACAAACTTTAATAAGGTTTATAAAGGTTGGATTTATACGTCACGTATTTTCAGACGCCATTTTGAAATTTACTCTATTTAATTACTCATCTAAGCTTGTAAAGCAAAGGTCGCGTAATCAGTCATAGTTTACCTGTGCTAACACTCCGAGAAACCTTTGACTCATCGAATAAATCAATTAGTTGGTAGTCCGTTCTGATTCATTCAATTTATATGTGTACAATAGCGACCCTGCCCAGCTTTCCTTGGGTATTATTTGTTTACATTGATGACCCTTTCCCTCTTTCATGCCCCGTCTCCCCGCATAACCGGCTACCGAGCGTGAATTTTTAACTTGAAGAATGGAGGTTTTCAGTTAGAAATATACCTGGTACATAATACGTAAGTTTTCTAAAAAACATACGGGGGGAATTATTACAAAATAGTTCATATAATATCCTAAAAAAGTAGAGTATTCAAATTAAGAAATGAACGAGTCTATGTTAACATTATATACATACGTGATTCATATGTGAATGGACACGACTGTCTAAACTTTGGTCGTAAGTTTGAATCTTAGGGCACATCTCTGATTTTTCAGTCATGTGCACTTTTAAACTTTACAGTCAATTACCGCGTAACGTAACGTTGAACAAAAACATCGCTTTCTTGTATACTACGAGTATATAGATTATACGTAATTTATTTTTTTACAAAACATTATATCATGTAGGTATTCAGAGTATTGAATAGTGAATACTGCGGCGTGAGATCAGAAAGCCTTCAGAAGTGCCAAGTATAAAGACACGATGCGTGATGCACACTTTTCGCATGTAGACTTATGTCATTTGCAATACGAACAATTATTATCTCCTTCAATGTCACTTTTCTATTTTTATTTCTATTTTTCTTACATATTAAAGTTCAATAAACATACCGCATATTAAAGTTAAATTTTCTTTCACATTTTCTAAAATTACATATCGAACAAGAAAATGAACTTTTAATTGACGTAAAGCATGTTCAAATCAAGCAATTAAAAAAAACCTGCCTTTGACTACTGTCGCGCATTCTCGATTACTAAGGCAGTATTATTCTTTGGTAAAGCATCACTATACACAGCGTATATAGGTACTAATCTAGTGAGCCTTAACTTAATTTCAGTTACAATGGGTCGTTTTAACCAGAGTAGTTACATTATATCATAGAAAACCAAAGTAGAGCAGCCAAAGTAGACAAATTGCCGGAGACTCTTTAATAGATACATATATCATATACTATCAGACAGTGACCATCGAATACGATGGTAGATAACCTCCATTTTTTGAAGTCTATTAAAAACTAGTCATAATTGACAAAGCCAATAATATGGCATACACGTGTAATGTAATTTATTTTAAGAATTTTTACAGCGTTATTGTCAAGAACAGTATAGTTTTGTTTGTTCAAAGCTGTTGTAATTTCGTTTCTTGTTCATTGTAAGAGTAGAAATATAAGCCTATGTTTAATAATTTTTTGTTTAACAATTTAAGTAAACATGTAATAAATTAGTCTGCAATTAGTAAATTAAGCTTTTGTTTTATTTATTCTTTTGTTAAAATACCTGACTCGATAATTATACGAGTACTAGCAAATGACACATGATTGTTCTATTAATATTGAGTTTACAAAATACCAGACCGATTGGCGCAGCGGTTTTGTTAATCTTCTGTGCCGTATGTGGCGGGTTCGATTCCTACACGGATAAATAATAGAATAGCATACACATATTGGCCCTGTCTTAGTGAGCACTGTGTTGGGTAATTTATTTAACATGAGTACCTAATCCTTATGTGAGACGAAGAATTGAACAAAAAATTAATGAACAAATTGAATAAGAGCGCTAAATACCTAAACGTTACAGTTAAGTAAAGGATAGTAAAATTTTAAAATCTTATCAATGTTAGTTATTGCCTACATTAAACATACTTGATAAATGTGACACATAGATGCATAAAGGCTACGGTCTTGTACAAGGAATACTGCTTTGATTGTTATTCCGTATTCGTGCGTACTTGTTAAACATTATCTCTGCGTGTAAAATTAACCATTAATTTAATGACGCTGACCCTACGTATTATAACTTTGATTTATTAATTGAGAGTAAAGGATGAATTGTACTTTTTATTTTGTATAGCTTTGTTAGAGTATAAGGATTTATGTGTTATCCTGAACACAGTCCATTAGTTCTGATTAAGAGGGCATCATATTGCAATATGCTCTCATTGCTCGTAAATATCAGTACAAATGTCTAATTTTATATTGTAGATTTTAGATTTACACGGCTTTTCCATCTATTTTGCCGTGTTCGAAGATAACCAACGTATCATGTGTATTGTTGATAAAACAAGGTGTACATTATTGAGGCAAAGCTTAATGCTTCGAGCACGAACTAGCTCTTAAGGTGCAAATTAAAATTACAAACAATATAGTATGATAAACACGTTTATTCAAAGACACACACTCAATTCCGCGCACACAACAAACATACTATATTATCGTTACAATATGTATGTATATTATACAGCTTAGCTTCTAATGTGTAGTTAACACAAATAAAATATTTTCAATATACCACTCACGTCTCTGGTCGTTTTAAACTGAGCTGACATCAGAGAACGGGTACATCTTATTAAAATTCATTAAACTTATATTAGACGTTACAATGTTAGATAAATAAATATCGTGCGGTGATGCACCTTCGTCTTATGGAAATACATGGAATGTTTAGTGTTGAGCTGACTCGCGGCATTTGGCAACACGTCCCCGACCTTTCGTCGGCACACACCCGTCTTGACTCGTCTTCGACGTATCGTGACCCCCACGAGGAAAGGTCGGCCCATAATCTATGTTATTCTGTAGTCTACCTCTATTCTATATATTATACAAACTTTATCTACACGCGCTTTATCACTGGAGGACCGTCAGGTCAAGGTAACTCATAATTTTTGGTAATGTTACGCATCAGTCCGAGCGTCGGTATACTAGCACTGGAGTTCAGGGTCGGGGTCGGGAAGACCGCGACCGAAAGACTCCTCGGGACTAAGCGAGCAGGTGAGCGAGCGCGAGCAGCACCAGCGACGTCGTCACGGTGGGGAGGGCGGCGGCGCCCGGCACGGCCGTCGGCGGCACCAACTCCTCGCCGAACACGTAACTCTTCGACCCCGTGTGTGACTTGAGGATCCTGTAGTTAACTTCGCTCACAGACACCTGATTCTTCACGAAGTTGTACAGTCTATTTATAACGACGTATACGTTGCCTTTGTCGTCGAAAGTAAAACGATCCACCCATTGAATGTAGTTAGGATCGCGCGCGATTGTTCGCTGGCCGACGTGGAAGTCGATGCTCGAATTCCATTCCGCAATGATTGAGTTGCCGATTAGACCGTAGTACAGCACGCCGTTTGAGTCCATCTTCATGCCGTCTGTCTGCGAGGCTTTCGTTCCGAGATCAACCACGTAGGGGCGCAAAGCTCCGTCACTGTTTTGAGCCAAAGACTCATTTCGCAAAACTGACGCATTTATCGAGTACAAATGATAACTTGAAAGGGGACAGTAATAAACTTTCCTGTCAACTTGTCCGTCTTCAGTGAAAAATTGCGGTCCAAGGGCGATGCCGTCGATGTTCACCGGAAGGTTGACGGTGGTACCGTTCACGCGGAAAACTGTCGCATCCGGGACAGACGTCATGGACTTAGTATCGCGAAGCTTCCACGATTTTTTATCACTGCGGCGGAAGACGATAATACCGGGATCCACAGCGCTATTGTCGGTGATGTATGCGTAATCACCGTCCCTGTTATCCACAACGAGATCGTTCAAATATGTTGTGTTGGAATTGAGGATTTCACTCGGGAAAGGTATGCGTTCCATTTCGTTTTTGCCAGTCTTGAGGTCGATGAGGACAATCGAAGGTGGACACTTGGGGTCGGGATTCTGCGTGAGGGTGCCGACGCGGCCGTTGTCCAAGATCCACATGATTCCGTTCTTGTCGATTTCCACATTCTGCACGAACTGCAGGGCGGAGCAGTTGCCGACGGCGTTGTCACTCCAGCTAGGGAAGGGCCGGAGCTTGGGCGCCGTGTCGCTCTGCTGTACCGGGATCGTGGCGAGCGTCGCCGGCACTCCGTCCAGCATCCTCGGCATCGTCAAAAACAGGTTTTCTCCGTAAAAGTTTATTCCAGATATTAGGACGTTTTGTGGTATGTATCGGCTCGTATTGAGGTAGGCCTCGCGGTCTGCCGGGGAGGCCCATTCGAAATCTATGGCGTTCCATTCGTATATGACGCGGAACTGTTCGCGGCGCAGTGCCGGCGGCTTGGGCGGCGTGGTGTCGTTCTGTGCGGCCGCGGCGGCGACGGCGACGGCGGCGAGCAGCGCCAGGGCGAGCATGGTGGTGCGCGGCGGAGGAGCGCTGGCGTGTGGCGCGGTCGGCGCGAGCGATCACACTGAGCCGGTCCACCTCTGCCGCTGCGAGTGTTAGTGCCGGCCTGCGAGCTGCGGCCCGCGTCACGCCTCACCACCGATACGCATCACTGTCGCACGTAAATAAAACAATCGCACCCTTGCATTCATCACGACACTAATATATTTTCTAAACATTATTATTTATACTACATAAGTACCGAGAGGCTGCTCACTGCATGTATATGAGGTGTAGGAAGGGCGTATCAAGGTCACAAAACCCGCCCCGGGCAAGACGGAGGGTCCGTGGGGCCGACAAGGGAAGTAAAGGGTTGCAGACAATCGATGTAGAAACTAACAATTGATATGTTAAATGCGTTTGCTGGTTGGTGTGAGCTCGTGTGTAAAAATAGAATAATTTTGTAAGCGACGTTTGTTCACTTTCTTAAAACCGGTTTGATGTTGAATTTACAGATAAACATGTTACATCCTCTGTTTTCATTATTTGAGGTAACCGTCAAGGACTTGTATGTATGTTTTTACACAAGTTTAATGCACTACGCAGGTCTCTATCAAAATTATAATACATATCGATCATACGTTTGTTAAATCGAGTATGTTGTTCACTAACAAATGTTTAATTAGGATAGCAAATGACTAATGATGGACAAATAAAGAAAGGCGTTTTTAGAAATAGTAGAAGCTTAGAAAACTGCCACAGATATCTTTTCTAGAAAATAATTGTGGTAATATACCTACAGTATTTTGTACCGTTATTTTATCTAGCTTCTGAAATTAAACAAAAGAAACTTAAACTTAATGTGGTTATACTTTTAAATTCGGTAAAGTATTGAACAGAAATACTATGGAATTTTGAAAAAAATACAGTGTTTTTGCATGTAATATCTGGTCCTGATTTATTATTACTAATTACCCTATACACATCGCTGAATGATTATACATTTTTTTTATTGATTTATACGCAATGTAACTTACAAAACATTGCGAAAAACAACTTACAAAATATTTAACCTATAGCGAAGGTGGCTACTTATTTTAATCTTAAAACAGCTTGTACTCGGAGCTTTGTTGTCGTCTGCATTATTTGCAGCTTTGCTTTAGTTCCGCAAGTCGCGAGCCAGGCTTGCACGTGATTTTCTTCAATGAATTTTTAAGGTGTACTCCTTTATAAGCTGTGCATGGTACTCGGCGTAAACTGCGGTGTTCTAGATTATATTATACCTATGCACATCCAGGTAGGTGTTTTGAGTACTAAAATATTCACAATTTATTTATGTGTAATACTATATATGCTAACGTGATGTTAAAAATCTCTCTCTATTCAGCCACAGAAAGTCCACTGTTAAACATAGGCTTCCCCCAATACTAAATATATGTAATAAAATACCACACTATATAACCTATTCTAAAGTTACGGTCTACTTTTTCCAGCCAATAAACTTAACCCAAAAATTGTGTCGATCCGTCACTCCGTTGTGAAAGAAGGACGAAGTAGGAAACACAATTTCGCACTTATAATATGAGCCAAGATAGTTCTGTTGCGTGTCGATCTAATATTTTGAAATGTTACCCAAATAATCCACGATAGACGTATGAAAATGACCCGGTTATTCCACAATAATACCTTGGCAGCCGAAACCTTGTTTCAGCTGTGATATTCGCGAAATTATGAGTGGCAATATGAGAAACGTTTGCATATTTCAAGCCAGACTGACCGACTAATGACTGCCTATTTATACTCCACTGAAATTCTGTGCAAATTGATATTTGTTTGGTATTGAAATGTAGTTTCGCTTGAGGTGGGTTTTGGACACACATTTTTATTAATGAAAATGGCTTTGACGCTCCTAATAAAAGGGTGACGCCTGCCCATTACAAAGAGCAATAGTACTCAGACATCTTAATTACTAAGCACTGCATGGCATTGCACTCTGCTCGCCACCCCAATATAATTAAGACTCTCAATAGGTACCCAGTAATTTCACTGGCTACAATGTTCTTCAATATATTTACATTTTATATCTCTTTATGTGAAGTTACGAGCGCATTCCTAGTTATTAAAACGCTTGCTTTATGGCGCAAAACTATACTCCGAGGAATATTGGATATGCGAGAATACTTTATAAGAAATTCAAAACTTTATTAACTGTACGAAACTGCATTAAGTGAGGATGGTAGTTGGCTCTTACTTGCCTATGTCTAGCAGTGGATGCTAAAAAGCTGAGTATATGAGGATTGGACTAATGCCTAACCCTATTCTGGAAAGGGTCGATGTTAGACGCGCACGGTCGTAAAATTATAAGCCAAATTATTCTCGAATAGTGTCGACTCCGTTTGAGTGTTGGATAAGGGTTTAAGAATACATATGCTTACTTACGATTTCGACTTAACCATTTTAATAAATAGGATAAAAGTAAGTTGATGTTTACGTCAAATATTTTGTTGCATTACCGTGAAACAATAGGCACTTGGGCTGTACTTAATAGTCATTTGCAAGCATATGTACTGCGTTTACTAACGATCTTTGTATATTTTTACTACATTATTGTTTGGAGGCGTTATGAGTGTATTTTAAACGCTGCAGCCTTCGCATGCCTACATGTTTAATGATGCTACTATACATATAAATATGTGAATATATAAATTACAAGTTAGTAGATTATAATAAAAATGCGTGATGGCCTGTTGGTAACAGACTGGACGCGGCTGCCAACATGTTAACGGTGTTTGCGAGTTGAAATTCCATGGATTTTCGGAGTCTTGCGTGTATTGATAATCAATCACCACGTACTAAAGCGAAGGAAAATATCGTGAGAAAACGTACCATAGCGATTCGGAAGAATTTATAGGGTATGCAAAAGTCCGCCAACTCGCACGAGGCCAGCGTGGCCTAACTTCTCTTAATCGTACACTCGATTGTATAGGAGGCTCGTGCCCCGCAGTGAGACCTACATATATGGGCTGATACATACTTAATAGAATACCTAGATTAGTCAATTTGTGTTAACTAACGCTGTCAAATCAGGCTTTCGTAAGATATTTCTAGGTATTATTAAAAAACGCATACGTTAGCACTTTTAACCGATTTTAATAAAAAGAGGAGGTTCTCAGTTCGACTTTATATCTTTTTTATAAATAGTCTTTTTTATATTATAATTCTAATTAATAAAAATTAGGCTAAGATTGCGAGGTCAACAGCATTGGCTTGTTCTCATCAGCAGGCTATGATGATGATATAAATCCAAAGCTTATACACTGAAAGCATGAAGAAAAGGATATTAAACTATTGAAGTACCAGTGAAAATAAACCAGATAAACACCAAGATAAATAATACTTAAATTGTGCAATGCCCATTGGCTACGCGTACTTTGACATTAGTGGCACACATGCCTACGCATTTTGAGATATGAATTTACCTAAAATTTATTTACACGATATAGCGATGTGGTGATCCAAATATTTTACAAATGTAATGTGTAGAGCGAAGAAATAAAATCTGTTCTGTCGTTTCTGAAATGTTCAAACTGAAACTAAACTCAAGTATTTATTGGAATAGCTCACAAAAAGAATAATTATTGTAATATAATAGTTAAGTAAATGACACTCATATGTAATATTCTTTTTTTGTGGAGTTCAATAGAGTATGGGATTCTAAACAGTGAACTACATATAAACAAATATGACTCAATGACCCAAGTCCTAACGCATGACTCACATTGTTTACCGCTTATGGTGATGAAATAAAATCCAATTAATATTACTTACAAAAAATAGTAACAGAGTGAATCAATTACAATGAGTCCAAGGAACAAATTATTGCATGACTAGCTTTTGATGGAAACTCAACCTATTTGGAATGCAAATACTTCTTATAATTATTAGTCTATATGACTATGATTTAGGTCATAACTCATAGTAACCTGAGATTTCGGTCGCGTTATATCTGCTAACAAATTATAAATAAAAATATGTCTATATACCTGCCCGAAATTTAGGTATAAATCTTGTGTCATTTGTATAGAAACCACGAGAAACTTCGGCCTTTCAAACACCCAGATCCGAAATAAGTACTTATGGAGCACACAACAATTTGTCTCGGTGCAAGCATCGATCCCGCAGCCTCTCATATCACAGCTGGCGTCGAACCAACTGCGCCACAGAGGCTGTCCGAGACGTGTTCAAAAGATTCTGCTTAACAAATACTGACTGCTTATTTTAGTTGAGAAATTGATGAGTCATTTGTTTGTTTATAATCTTTATTGTACACGGGTTCAGTTGAAAACAAAAGAATTCTTTATGTATTGTGTACAATAGCTTTATCGCATTGTGCTATTTCTTACAGGCAACCTTTGGATGGGCGGGAATGATATACTTAATTACAGGAATGGGAATTTATACGCAATATATGCATTATTTTACATAATTAAATGAAATACACAAACAAATAAATAATGAATATACCTGATTTATCCAGACTGCGACCGGAAACGAAGATAGGTGGTAGTTTTAGTTATTTTACTTCAGATACAATGAAACTAAAAGTGAAGCAAACTAAAAGATCATTTTTGGATATATTTTTTACTTTTGTCGTGTTTGGATGATAAATACGTACTTTGCGCTGAATACTAAAGTAGGTACACCAATTTATTTTTAAAGAGGCAATGGTACATAAACTATTATTCTCGTTAAAACTATTGATTTACGAATCCAAACACGATGTTACTTACAAAAATGTAAGAAATGCGAAGTTTTTAGTTGCGAAGTGTAGTCATTAAAACTACCACCTGGCTTCGTTTTCTGACTCAGTCTGGATATACCCTGTATATGTAGGTACTATACTAAATATATAAGGACGTGATAATAATTTTAAGCATTATGAGGATGTGTCGTTATTTTATCACTATTTGTTGTTACACTAGACTCTACCACCATAGATGATGGTAGAGTCTCGGTGTAACTCATAACTAATTAGCAGTTAGCTTTTTGTACTTTAAGCTTTATATAAACATTTATGTCCAAAGTTAAAGAACTAAATAGCACCAGCTAAGCGGAGTTCGGCTTCCTCACTCGCCGAAGAAACGCAACATAAAACTGGTTACACTTTCCATTTAAAATAGTTTAGATTTTGTGAAAAATGCGGTTAGTTATTCTATGAGTTGATAAAATTATTTTATGATTAGAAGACTACAAACATAACATACCTATAAGTATATAATACTGCCTTTGGATTATAAACAATAACAAAAATTCCCGAAGTCAAGATCTTTTGAAAATTGAAGCTTGAGCTTTCATAAACCTTCTACGATTAGACTTTATTTATTTATTTTAATTTAATCAAAACGGCATACACTAATTACATAAATTAAATTCTTAAACCTAAGTATATCTAATACAGGGTATATCAAGACTGCTACCGAAAACGAAGCCGGGTGGTAGTTTAAGCGACTTCAGACACAATGCAACAGAAAAAGTTGCAAAAAAAAAACGTTTTTTTTTGTTATTTTTTTTCCTATGGCCATATTTGGGTGGTAAATACATTTTTTCCTAAAATAATAGTGTATGCCCTTTTATTTATAAATACTCTAAGGTATAAAAGAGTTTAAATTATTATTTTAGCAAAAACTATGCATTTACCACCCAAAAACGACGATATTTAAAAAATCATAAAAATAATTGTCGCGTTTCTTTGCGAAATTTTTAATTGCATTGTGTTTGTAGCCACTAAAACTACCACCCAGCTTCGTTTTTGGTAGCAGTCTTGATATACCCGGTATATTAAATCTAGACAAATCAACAAAATATAAACAATATTTATGAAAAAAACAGTGTGGTAATAAAAATATATAAACTATAGTAACTAAGTTCACGAAAAAAAAAACAAAAAAAAATTAAAATCCTAATAAATATTTAACAAACCTCTGAGTTATTATTTATTAACTAACGTGAAAGGCTATTTACAAATCTTCTCACAATGGAAACGAATGGAATTTGTATCGAGGAGAGCATCTAGCGCTGCAAGAACACGCGGAATAGGAGACCTGGCACGAGCAATTGTTCGACATGCTGGTACGGAAAATAATTTGTGACTTCTGCCACGCAGATAATTATTAGGGACATAAAGTCGTGACAACTCAGAGCTCAGATCCGGTGCATCAATTCTACCAAGGAGAATCTTGCACATGGTTATGATTTGATCTCTGGTTCTTCTTACTTCAAGGCTATTGTAACCCAAACAACCTAAAATAATTTTGGTTGGGTACATAAACTTAAAGTGCGTGGTGGCCTGTTGGCAAACGGACTAGACGCGGCTGCCCACATATTCACGGTGGTCGCTGGTTCGAATCCCAGGGCACACCTCTGACTTTTCGGAGTCATGTGTGTAATAGTAATCAATCACCACGCACTAAAACGGTGAAGGAAAACATCGTGAGGAAACCTGCATACCATAGCGATTTATAAGAATTTCTATGGTATGTAAGTCCGCCAACCCGCACTAGGCCAGCGTGGTGGACTATATGGCCTCTCAATCATATTCTCAATTGTAGAGTAGGCCAGTGCCCTGCAGTGGGACGCATATGGGCTGATACTGACAAACACAAACTTAACTCGAAGCGGTAATTTTTTTGTCGCTTGAAGCATCAAAGGAAATGGTAAGCTCAAAGAAAATTAAGAGGTGTCAAATAAATCTATAGAGTGATAGAAGACACTATGGCCTAAGATTTTTTTATCACAAATTCAGCAGCAATCTCTATTGTATAAACGATAGAGCATGATATTCCTATTTTCTATAGTTAATACAACAAACAGTCAAGTAAAAACGGGCTCACGAGTGTGAGAGAGGTAGAGCAAAATTGCATTCTCTGATTGGCTCTAGGTCGTTTTAATATTAAAACAAAACATCTTAATAAAATCTGCATACTTGAATGTTGAGGGTGTTGCTTAGCATTTAGTATTCGTAGGTCTGGAGTCCAGTCAAAGACTCTAGATTACCGCTGTGGACTTAACTCCATCTCTCAGGTAGACGGGTGGGAATTATGGAATTTATTTTGAATCCTTTCCTTTTCAGTAGACACAATATTATTAATTCGAACCTTACTAAACACTCAAGAGTAGTAAGTATAAATAGTCTTTCCTTTAAATAACCTTTTTCTTTTCCAGGTAATTTTCCCGCACTTCGACATGGACAACCATGACAAAGCAGCCGGAAAGCCGAATATGAAACAAGAAGTTGAGATTTACGAGTTCCATTAGTTGTAGTAGGAGTCTTTAATGATTAATTTGAACCCCATGAAATTAACCTACTGAGGCCACAAACCATGTATGCACCTGTAGTTTTAAGGTTCTTGCGGGTCTGTTCGCGTTTGGTACGTTTAAATAATTGATAAGTGCCTGCCTAGGGTCTACGACGTATTCAAGCAAACAGAACTGACGAATATACTGGGTATCTCAAGACTGCTACTAAAAACGAAGCCGGGTGGTAGTTTTAGTGACTACAAACACAATGCAACTAAAAATTTCGCAAAGAAACGCCACAATTATTTTTTATGATTTTTTAAATATCGTCATTTTTGGGTGGTAAATCCATAGTTTTTGCTTAATAATAATTTAAACTCTTTTATCCGTTAGATTATTTATAAATAAAAGGGTATACACTATCATTTTAGGAAAAAATGTATTTACCACCCAAATATGGTCATCGAAAAAAAGTTGACGCTTTTTTTGCAACTTTTTCTGTTGCATTGTGTCTGAAGTCGCTTAAACTACTACCCGGCTTCGTTTTCGGAAGCAGTCTTGATATAATATAATAATGATAAAATCATTTATTTATTTTTCTTATACAGAAAAAGGGTACAAACATATTAAAAAGTACATATTGGATGTGAGACTAGTGTCTGATATAAGCAGGGTCTGTGTTTCAGATCTCCAGGATCTTCACACCATGGGGTTACATTTTGCTTGCAGTTCGTTAAATACATTCAAAATAGATACATAAATATGTATATGCAACAATTTATAATGGTATATTAAGTTACATATTAAATATATATTCCTCTTAATTTAAACTAACAAAATAGAGTGTAGCACCGTGTGTGTTACACGAACCATTTGGAGACATTTCCGCAAGTTCTCTAGGGTTCTCCCATGAGTCTCTTAGTACGGCTTTATATACGAATAATTATTTAGTACCTACCAAACAGCCATGGAAGAGCCCTATGTTCGATGGCTTCTACAAGTCAAATCACATATAACACATACATGCTTCGAGTAAGATAGAGTGTGTAGCGTTGGTCCTTATAGAGTTAGGGCGTGATGAGTAAGAAGCTTGGCTCTACATGAAATATCATAGTGGCGAGTCTTGGAAACATTTTACATGAAAAGGTTTTTGATGGGGTTACTTTTTCATTATATAATAAGACAAATATTTGTTATATTAATACTCTACCGTTTTTTAAGTTTTTACTTTCTTTACAATATTATCGATTTTACATAAACCAAAAGGTGTTTTCAAAGATGATGGTTACTTTTATGAGTAACAGTGCTCAAATATAATTATAAATTGATCTCAAAACATTTAAAATGTACTCTGTGTCTCAAAACTGTTGCACTTTGTATAATTAAATCATCGATATGAGTACTGGTATGACATCTATTATTGAATATCTGAATGAATGTTTTCCACCAGTAGTACTAGATGGCAGTAGTTAAATAGTCAGATGGTATGACATTGAATATTCATCATGACCGATAGGTGGCACTACTAGCAACTTAACATTAAAACCTATTATGATAAAAGTCTATAATAATAGGTTTTTTTAATTATATTTGTAAGTATATAATAATGTATTCCTAAAATATATAATTTTAATATTAACTTTCATCGTCATCATCTCAGCCTCAGGAAGTCCATGGCTGAACGTATGGCCTCCCGCAAGGATCTCTACATCGACCTGTTGGAAGCGGCCTGTATCCAGCGACTTTCTGCAAGTTTAGCCAGGTCGTCCGTCTATAATAATATTAACTTTACTGTTGTAATATTTAGTAATAACATTTTCGTATATATTGTAATTTAGCCACCATTATCACCATCCCGTATGGTCTAGTGGCTAGGATACCTGGCTTTCACCCAGGAGGCTCGGGTTCGATTCCCGGTACGGGAATATATTTTGTGACTTGATTTTTAAATAGCATCTATTCACATACGTAATCACTTATTGCTTCATTTTTGCATTATGTAATCGTGTAAAACTTTAACATTTCTTTCAAATCTCATCATTACACCGTTCGTTGGATGTTGGAAAGATCAAACATTTTTATAGCATTTCTCTAGGTATTAAGTGTCGAAAATCATAATATTTATAAACTGTTTAAGCTGTTATAACTTCTGAATGCTGATTGCTATATTTCAAAGACTGATCGTTAGACAAAAATAACTTTAGTGTTTAATGAGCCCAAAATACTTCAAAATGAAGAGCGTAATAATCGTAACTCATAGAGGTAATTTGTGAAAAATAATTAATCATTCTCATTTCCATTAAAAATCATTAAATTCAGAAGGCCTCTCAGTAAATAATGATGAGTTTACGTCGTGTGAGTGTTTGTGAATTGCCGAGGACTCATTAAATTGAGATGTTTTTGCTTATTGTTACTTGTATACGACCTTCATAAGATTTCCACACGCCATTGATTCTGTGTCTGTCTTTTGTTTTATGAACTTTGTTTCGCCATCAATCATATTTATTTTGGATTTTTACTTCTTAGAATTCCAATATTTTTAATTTTTTAGCTTGTTTTTTATTGTTATTTGTGATTCAATTGATTTGGTAGAGACCTATTTTTAGTACTGGACTTTGGCTGAATATGATAAAGTGATATTAACAACCTGGTATTTCGGAGTAGATACCTATTCCGTTGGTTCCGTTGGGTTTTAAAATTCGTGGTAATGCCTCGCGTGGAGATTTTATCATGATTATAAAGTAAGAGTGATGTAGTAGTATCGTAACCTGCTCTAGCAGCTTGACGATTTCAAGTCTTATCTTGTCACCATATCGCCACACTGCCATCTTTTTAATTAATGTCTACGTAAAAATATTTTTTAAAGTATTTTTTTGCTACCTGTAGATTTAAATGGTGTGCCGTTGAAATTGCGTGTTTGAAAGTTACTAAACATTTTTAAAAATTTGGGGTAAACTAATTATATTATTATACGTATAAATAAACAGAATATGAAAACTTGGAAATGTACACAATAACTAGGAAATGTGTACAATAGGGACTATGGTCTATTGTTTTAATTATTATTTTATAAATGCAAATATTATTATAATAAATTATTTCGGACAAAACAGTATTAAAGTAGCTATTAACATGGGACAAATATTAGTATTTTAAATGTCAAAGTGGGAGCAAACTGGAGACATCTCACCTTCTCTTTTATACCCGCACACTGTAATGCATATTAAGACTAGTGACGTCACTAGTTTTGTTTTGCATCCCTTTTCTTTTACTCCCACTAGCAGATTTAAAACTTTTCTAATTTGTTTAATTGCAAATGCATGTTCAAAATTCTTTGTTTGCTGGATTTTGAACATGGATATGTTTTACCCTATTCCGAGATGTTAAGGAAATATGTATATTTTCTGCGAATTTTATGCAATTTTATGATGATTCTAGGAAATACATTAAATTTAATGTTTATGTGAATAAAGATCACAAAATGCACTATTTCTTCCTTTTATTTGAGATGCTATGTTATATGGAGAAAAATAATCCTCATGATCCAGTCTTCTGATTGATATCTTAAAATGATGGGTGGTAATTTTTACCATATGGCAGGTTCGATTTTCGTTTCAGACATGCGACTATTCAAAAATCTTTAAGTACAGTTAGAATTGTTTTCAAAGTCAAAATGATGTCTTCTTTCAGTAAAATTATCTGTTTACAATATTTAGGGCACATTTCCTCCATTTAGCAGCGTGGGACGCTCTGTATATATTTCCTGGGACTTATATACAACGACGGATTACATACTTTTTTATTATCCAATTTAACACCAGTCTTGCAAGCAAGGAATAATCGCTAAAAAATTTTTTACCATTTATGCATTTTAGAGTAAATATTTGGACTATTATGTAATTGTTTCATTCATACTTACAACTGTTTATTGGCAAAGTCTAACAGATGTGAAACTTACTAGGCGTTATGAAATGGGAAAGATTTCCTGTTTAGTAATTAAACAACTATTTGGCAATGCTCAAACCTCAATGTATAAAGTGATGAACATACACGGACAAAAGAAAATTCATTGAAAGCATTTCCAATTCGTCATCTCATTGTGTGTTCTATTGTGTGTGATTTTGTATTAATATTATATTTAATACTTAGCCCGCGCATGCATCATCTGCCTAAAAAAGTAACTTTACGACGTAAAAATTAACTACTAAATATTTTTCACAAATGGTTGGACCTTGGTTAGAATAACTTGATAATTTCAATTGGTTGTTGTGATTTTAATATGTACTTTTGATTTGATTTTGATACAAATAATACGAATTTAAATGTTAGGATCCAAAAATGTAATATTTATTTATTTTAGGTATAATTATCTATCCATACCCTTGTAAAAGAAAATTTATTAATGCAGCCTGAAGAAAAGTTAGAATAAAGTAATTAAATTATGAGGGATACATTTCTAGCTAATTCATACAATATTAATGTCCGTTGTGCATAATAGCATTCAAACTGTTTAAGTTAGGTATCAGAGTTAAGAGTAATTCCGAGTATTGGAAGAGCGAATTGTGAAAGGAATCGATGGCGCCATTTGATTAACCCGTATTGGATACGTCAGTTAGATAACAGTTCCTGTGAAACGTCCCCCGGCCTTCCATCATCACACCTCGTCGTATTTATTTTTTAACGTCGCGAATATACAAGTGTGGAATTTAGCAGCGTTCAGCCAGTCACCGCTCGGACAACGCACGGTAGACATTCGCGTCGCGCACGCTATAAATTTCCCGCCGCAAATTTGAAAACGTTCGTTCTAAATTCAAAACGTCAGAATCCTTTCCAGCCATTACTAGTCTTTAAAAATTAAAATATGCCTAAGAAGAAATAAAATTAGTTTTTTTTAATTTAAAATTGACGTTTTGTTCTGAATTAAGCGGAACATGTGCTAAATTGTGAAATTGAACTAACACTGCGAACCGCATGTTTATAGTGCCACATTCGTGTTAAAATTCTGTGATAATATTTTGCTGTGAAACTTTATTCTATAAGACTTTTTGTGTTTTCACTTGTTTCGTGAAATTTATTTCGCGAAACGTTAAATAAAAATTCTTTATGATAGGTCCATATATGAAGGTGAGTGTTATTTTTTTTGTATTATAAGAATTTATTTTATTTATTTATTTTATTAATCTTAATAGTTTCATTAGTATATCTACGTAGGCATCTAAAGTTATCAGTAGTACCAAGTCTAACTAAATATAAAATGGACAACACTACGTGTATGTAGACTTGAAACAGCTGTACCTATATAATTTGCGTATGTATTAAATACGATACTTTTAATTAATGAAGATACCGATAAATTGATGACTTCCATATATTAAGAAGATATAACCGAAAGATATCTAATTTCATTTTAATACGGTTTGTTTGTAGTAATTTTGTAGTACAAAGAGTACCTAAACTACGTTGTTTTGAATTCAAAGTTGCGATAAACATTGTTAATACCTACCGTTGTGTATCAGGTTATAAAAGTCGTCATTGATGAAGGTAAATTAACTCATTATATATTATAATATCAAGTGGCGAGGGACGCTACTAAAATATAAACGTTTAAAGAATAATACTCAAAAACTATTAATTGAATCTACATAGCAACATGGTATGTTGTTTTCCCTCTATTGAAATTTAAAATAACCTAGTATTATTTTTCGATACTGAATAGTCGCGAACGTTGGAGATTCCAACAATTTATTATTTTAAACTTAATGACGTAATATTAACCGATGAAAATATAATTCTTTATCGTGGCCGGTCGTGATCATCGGACGAATTGGCAATATAAATAAATTAACCTTCTCGATTCAACAGCATTTTCCGAGAACTTTGAACCACATATAAAAACCTGAGATACCGGTTTTCGGAATGATTCATCGATTTGTCGTTATCTCTAGAGTTTGGCAACTAAACCGTTTTGTATGCCCATGCTCATTTTTTGTATGCTTAAACCGCCTTTCCGTATAATGGGCCCTATTGTTATATGCACTGAGACCATAATTGTATGTCAAGATACTGATGCCCAATTAATTGATAGTCGTATCGCAAATCTGCAGTGGCCTTATCAATCGTTATTGCAATTGCCCCTTGCATAGAAATAAGGGTTATTATCAGGAAGCTATATTGGAGTTTATATCACGAGTTGATGGTGATTGCTTTTGAAGTATACGCTTTGCCAACGTCAAATACAATGTTACCTTATACCGGTTCGAATGAGGTTTTGTATAGTTTTGTTAGTTATTTTACCTTGAGTGTGTTTGTTTAAACAATCCGTGAAAATATTTATTACCTCCTCTTTGGTTTCATGTTTACATGAGATATCATCAACAGGAATCGTATTGCTGAAAATAGGATCTATTTCAAGTTAAGTTTGGGTCCGCTTACCGGCTTCATTAAATTCAGTTGTACCTATTCGATATTAAAGATGAGTTTTGAAATTGTCGACCAACTGTGACACACATACTATACTAGATATTGCTCATTTAGATTAGATAGAACATTTAGATACTAGTTTTGTGTTATATCAAAAACTATGAAAACCTGCCTTACACTCAGATCTCAAACAAATACTTGTAGATGACACATCCATTTGTTTTGTTACGGAGATCAAATCTGGCTGCGGTCTGCTGTTTTGTAACCGGCGTTTTAACCAACATCACCTTGGAAGCTATCAAATACATATGTAAAATTAACCTTAACCTATTTATTAAAGACGGCCCGGCCCGGTTCCCTTCGGGTAGAGATAAACTTTTTTTAAAAGTTCATTAGGGATAATGTACGATTCTATTGGTGAAAGAATTTTCTAAATCGGCCCAGTAGTTTTAGGGCCTATTTGATCCAATCAAATGTTTCCTTTTAAATGAGTATATAATATAGATGTTCTATTCACCTTCTTCTGTTCGTGTATTGTTTATGTCGTCTGCATAGTAGAAATTAGTATCCAGATACACCGTTTGTTTAGCCGCGATGTCTGGCCATAATTTGTGTGTATAGTTTGCAGTACATAGCTCGAAGAAAGCAGGTTTACAAATCACGTGTATGTGTATTAAAATTATTACACGAGTATGTGAATTAGATCGAAGGTTATTGATTTGCAGTGTTTGCAGTAACACAAGTAATATCATAACAAGTGACAAGTGGTCTGTTTATACCAATTCATTTGACGCAAATCATTGTTTACAATTATTATTATTTTTATTTATTTACTAGGTGACCTAGTCGAGTTTGAGGAAATATTAAATAAAAATCCTTTTTATGTGTCATTGAATTGGATATTACAAATAAAAATACCAAAAATCTAAACGACCATTTAAAGTTCAATGCTACAATAAAAAATGATTAGTTTTTAGATATTATGTATACGGCGAAAAGGCTTTTTTTGTTTTTAATTATGATTAACATATTGTTGTCACCGAGATGTAAAGCCTTTTATGTAAAATCATGCCCAATAAATTCCATATCCTTTCTCAGCCCGATTACAGCTAAATGTTCTATGATTTATACCTTCCTTGCACTATCTAGAGCGGATCCGATTATATTCTTAGGTGTACCTAATCTGCAAATTTAAGTCCTATCCTATAAAAGCAGTTCCCATCAGCTAAAAGTCATTAAACATGCCGACTTAATCGTCAAAATGGTGAGAGATAATCTCTCTCCAGTTGACGCTCTATCCAATACGGAAATATCAAAATATATATTCCATCTTTGGTAATCAATTTTCTATGCGATACCATGGCGGTACCTCACTCACCATCAGATGCAATGTAGGTAGTAACTGAGTTAGCAGTTTACAATAGTTCATTCATTTTACAAGGTGTGACTTCACGCCAATCCACCTACCAGATCATTCTCTCCCACATGTTAAAACTATTAGCTCTCTCCTCCCGGTACACATTCACCTATTACAGTAAAAATGTAATGATTCAAACCTATAAAACTGGCCTAAAAACTATTATTACATCTAGTATCAACAAATCATTTCCATGGCACAGAAGCGCGAACTGAAATGACGTTCATTGGAACGTTTATAAATAAAACCCTGCACGATGAATGTGCGACAGGAGCGAATATTGATTGACAAGTAGTTCTTTTAATATTTGCCATTGTAACGTAATTAGTTATGGTTGCAAAATTACCGCGACGGTGACCATTCTACCAGTAGCTCTTTGTAATACGAACGGTAGAGTGCTATGACAAATTGTGACTGATTTGTGGAAGTAATCAGGACTTCGTATCGTGAGATCTCAACTTGTTTTAAATGCTTATCATGAAGTTAAATCAATGCATTTGAGTGACGTGGTTTTATTGTTTTGCTGTGTGTGATAATTGGAGTTCTGTGATGTAAGTCGATTTTTATCTTGAACATTGTTCTACTGGAATCTTTTAAGCACATCCGCAGCTTCGTGGGCGGAAATGGAATGAAAAAATAAACTAATGTTTCATTGTTTCATCTTAATAACTTACAGAAATTATGCTGAATATAAATTATTTAAAACATTAATGATTCTTATTTAGCTCAGCAATCGCGAGAATATTAATACAATCCTATTTACGAGATATTAATAAAAAAACCGTCACATTTAAAACACTTTATAAATAGCCTGCTTTTTCTGACCGCTCTCTTTATATCTAGAATAATAATTAATAATAAATCGCTATCTTATCAATAGTCCCATTTCGGTGATAAAAAATTATAAAAACACAATTGATTGTTAAAAAGGTTAAAAAAAATAATTTACAATTGAATGACAATTTCGTGGTCTACAAATGACGCTCGTCTCTTATCATAAGTCCGCGTGGTAATAACTATTTAATCACTCAACTCTCATGACATAATCACAGTAATATTCGACATAAAAGCAGTTATTGTTGGAACATCAACAATGGCAAACAATTGGTTCCGTTAACAAAATGTTGGAGAGCGAACGCCCACATCCTTTATGATCTGTAAATTCTGTATAAATGCGTCCAGCTGCCAAATTATAATTGAGATTTCTGTTCAAAACACTATTTAACATAAATCTAAACATATTTTAGCCGATATAGTTCAAAATAAGCCACGTTTTGGTTATAACGTTCCTATTATTTTGAAAACTAATAACATTGAATCGAATTAGAAACATCAAGTGCAGCATAAATAATTCATTTTCATTTTTCAAATAAATTCTATAGTAGTGAGATTTTCATTAACATCTATAGTACATTGCACACTTTGTCGTACGGTAAAGGAAATCATTACTACATTATCAGATTCAATATCCTCACGAATTTCGTGAGCAAAAACTATTATGTTTCATTAATGGCAATTAGCACCTATTACATCGTCGTGTATCGTGTAGTGTTTTGTATGATAATGATTATATTATGCAAGTTACTACCAATACCATCGATGGTACTACTAATTATAATTCGAAGAGGTACGACCGCAAAGTAATGCTGCAAATCTAAGAATTGGTATTAAATAATTTAAATTTAATCGAAGGATTATCGTTTTTTTTAATGTTGAATACAATAGTTGAACTAAGATTGTGAGGGAAATAATGGTTGGAAATATAGTACTAATAACAGATTACTGACGAAAGATACTGTAACTTGATGAAAAGCATAGCAAGTCGGACCATCTGTTGCTAAGGAAAAACTATTAAAACAGCAGTTGAATGAATAGAAACGAAAAACAAAATACAATCAATCAATTGAATATTGTTAATGCATTGCAATGTATCTGATTGAGTTATTAATGATGTGTCACAAGAAATTGTCTCCAAATCAGGCGTCTTCCACGCTGGCAGAATTTATACATCTTCGTAATACCTATATTAAATAACAGTACTGTAATCTTGAATCAAATGATATCGTCGGACTCTGCTTACACATTTGTTGCTAAGGAGGAAAATAATACTTTTATACTCATTGGAATTCGAATGTTAGCTGTAGCTAAAAACATTTATATTTATTTATATATTGTGATTGTGAACTTGATTAACGAAATGGGGCGAGGCGGCAGTGGGTGGTGTCGTTATACAAAAAAAAATGTTTAGTAAAATATGTATTGATATTACGTTTCAATGAGTGACGAATGTGTGCTTATCCTCAATACCATAGATAGAACTATAAATTTATTCGGCGTAGTACCAATAATAAGTCTTTTGGTGTTTTAACAGATTTTCTAGCTTGTTCTAAATGTTTTCCTTAACACCACTGATTCAATTAAACCCTAAAATAAGAAATCTGACAAGTTACAGCTGTTGAATTTAGCGACTAAAATGAGTTCATCGTCTCTTTTATTTGTCGTTTTTTGATTCTATTGGTGTTATTCATGATACACATTGCATTTAAATAAATGTTTTCAGTAAGAAAAAGCCTTATAAATATGAAATTCAATCAATTCAGTTCAATGATACACAATCTACTAATATTTACGTTATAATATATAATACGTTTCCTGACGTAATTTGAACGTTTATAAACATCTGATAAAAACGTGTCAGCTACCAAATTCATGGACGGTTTCCGAAAAAAATTTACAATACATTTAAATAATATGGTGTAATGAATTTTAAAGGGATCTCAAGATTTAGACAACTGGAGGTCCGCTTAGGTTTCAACCGGAGGCGGTGTTTGTTCCAATGTAGGGTACATGTAGTTTGTTCCAATGTAGGGTACGTTTTTGAGGATTTTGAATATAATTAGCAGGCGATCATACTAAGTTTAATATGCTATACAAATGCCTACTTCTGCACAGTATTCAATGACAGTCAATCACCATGCACTAGAACAGTGAAGGAAAACATCGTGAGGAAACCTGCATACCATAGCGATTTGTAAGAATTTCTATAGTATGTAAAGTCCGTCAATCCACACTAGGCCAGAGTAGTGGACTATATGGCCTAACCACTCTAAGTCGTACTCTCGATAGTACAGAAGGATTGGACTGCATTGGAACTGATATGGCCTGATGCAGCACAGTACGTTAAAGATGACGTAAAATTGAGATTTCAAAAAAACCCATTTATATTACTAATTAGTATAATTCGTTGGAAATAATCAATTTTACATGCTATAATTTACTCAGAACTCTGAATAAGCGTTTGATCACATGCCAAAACATGTTGCATTTAACGTCAGTCTATAAACACTTCTAAATTTGCAGTAGAACTACGATTTTAAATTTTAAACACAGTTTAGTTGGCAATTCAGTATTTGTGGCGTAGTTCAATCACTTCACTTCTTAATTACCTTTCAATTCATTCTATTTGTATTGTAATTAGGAACATTTTGCATTGTCAACGGTTTTTTTTGTAAACAGTTATCCCCTTGACCCCGTCCTTGTTAATTTAATTTAGGTATTTGTTTATCAAGTATAATTAACAATTCTGGTTTCACTCAACTTTGTGATAATGAGGCTGGGGAAAGGATTTTATTGTGATTTATACTGTGTGGTTTTCACCACATCCGAACTCTGTTTTTTTCTATTATTGGAAACAGTCACAACTACATATATGTAGCATGTTATCATAATGCGGTTTAGTGTACGTAACAACCCATTAAAAATCCTACAGATATTCACAATTTTTGCTAGTAAATAATGATTATCAATTAGTACATACGTTCAAAGCATCTCCTAAAGGTTGACTGGTAGAAAATTCCGACTGCATTAAGTCAGCCTGCACATATTGTTTAAAGTTTAAATAAAAATAAACCTTGAAACGCGGAAAAATGATACAGACCAGGGAAATATTTTCTAGGAACAAATCCAAAGAATAATAGAAATATACTTATTAGTATAGGCAACGCTGCGTCTTTTAGGTAGTAGATCAGAAACACATTGTTTGAACACATACTTGTTAAATTGCGATAAATCTGTCGATATTGAACTCGTTTAGCTCAACAAGGTCGTCAGTTATCATTACGCCTTCATTGTTTCGCTAGGCAGATAGTGTGAATGGGCGCAATATGGAGGTGACAAAATGTATTACGAAATTCTTGTAAAATATTCCGTTTATGTAGGTTTTTGCGAGGGTTATGAACTAGCTATCTGAGCTAGTTCACTCGATAGATGTTTCTGACAGCCTGAATGTAAAATTCTTATTTATGGTGATGCTGAGAATAAGCCAGATATACCTGGCGGATACCTATCTGCCTAAGCTACTGCCAATGCTCATAACCATCGGATTATAATACAAGGAACTGGCAATAACAATTAGGAACAACTGATGCATTTTTCGTTAATTGAAGAACTAATGGAAAATCAGCAATTATTTCTTACACCCGTCCGATGTGACGGGTAAAGTGCATGTTCAGCTACAGCGCTGTTGGTAGAGTAATTTGTTTAGATCTGTGTTCCGACCGAAATACCTATTTATTTGACTTCATGTTAACCAAAAAATAAACTCATTACTCTACTAACTTTTGACGTTGTTGAGATTTAATTGCACCGTTGAGTCACGATAAACGAATACTTGTACAAATAAATTTCAATTTGCATTAGTTTCGCTTGGTGCCTCACTGAAAATGCAATTGGAATTATTCATGATGTAGTTCTCATTGCTATGGCTATACACAATTATAATGCATTTCGAAACACGTAACACGTGTTGTTAGCATTAAATAATATAATATTATTATTCAATGTAATTTAAATATAATCAATCATAAATGAAGATTGCCAGCTCACGCACAGTTCTCTGCCCAAACTAATTTCAGTTCTACATAGCCACGTTTTCTTCCAAGCTCATAAAAATCTATCAAATTGCTATTAAAGCAATTTGCAATGTGAGCTGCTCCTCTGAATGTTTTGGTGTCACTTTGACAATTTCATGAGGCATTAATTAATTTCATTTGTTCTACAAATACCTAGCGCAAATGGATGTTACAACTCCGCTAATAAGTGTTTACACTTTTACAGGAAGTAATTATTATGAAACGTCCATGTATACACAGTAATTATCCAAGTATGCTATGTTGTCTCCCAAAAGAGCTCTATCATCATACACGCGTCTTTGCTTTTAATCATTGTTCATATCTACATACGCCACTACACTACACCACTACATACAACATTTTATGTACTAGCATATCATGATTTAAATGAAATACTCTAAACCTTATACAAGCTGACAGAAAACTCTATCCAATCGATAAAGGTGTTATAAGGCATCGTTGATATATTTTTTCAAAAGATCCGTTTCATATAAGATGATAAAAAATGCCCTTAATAAAATTAATAGAAAAATTATAGATTAATATTTATACTAAAATATGTATTATAACTTACGGTAATTATGTTATTCATTATTATTTCTTTAATTTACTACCATTGAGATACCCAAATACGCGACTTGGATTGGGCAGGGATTTTTTGTCGTATACAAGGGATCAACTAAAACCTGAACATTCATATGTGTTAATAGATATGAAGAGCTTTTTCATCGTATGTGGTGGTCGCTTATGCTTAGGCAATAATCCATCCAAAAAAAAATATCAAATATGCAAATTGCTCCAAATGCACTTTTAATTTTCTATTTTAAATACAATAATAAAGATAGGTACATTGGCTATGAAAGCAACTAGCAACAAGAGTACCGAAGGCTTATCATAACGCATGACACGATCAAATGATGCAAATGATTCCACAATTGCGTGAAATATTACAGCGTGTAAGCAAAATGTCAAGTGATATCTTAGTAACAAGTAATAATGCTAATTCAGCTTTTTTGTCGGACTTTTCCAGTTTCAAAGTTCACATTATGATTATATTAATAATTTACTGTGTTTGTATTCTAGCTTCTCGAGATGTGTTCAATTTAATTTATGCTGATTCTGACGAAATTGATATTAATTGTTTTTATAAGAATATCATGAAGTCACGTATTCTGTTCAATGATTCTAAATTACAGTTTTGGTTAAATGAGATAAAAACCATGATTACAAAATTAGCGGTGAACGCAAATCATAAACATAAGAACAATGCAATACTCGTATGTATGTTGTGTATAATAAATATGTGTAGTCTTTTTAAAAGAAGAGAGAGCCTCAGAGAGATTGCCTCAGTCATTAAGTCCGCCTTTATACGTTGTATATAAAGCATTAATAAATAAATAAATAATATATGATTTGTACCGTGAATTTAAGTGTAGCGGTTTGAAACCTGTTTACCGATTGCGTTATATTTAGAAACATCTCCAGATTTTAATTACTTTTATTACCCTTTAATTACTTGAGCTGTTGGTCCTGAATAATGAAAAATGATGGCATTGGTATGTGATCACTGACTACGCAGCTCCCATAACGATGCGACAGGAAAAATAACATGAATTTCTAACTGCTTCGTTGCCGTAGGTAGTTGTAATTATTTATTTATTTAAATCTTTGTTGGACCCATAAAAATACAATATACAGCAACAAAAAGTACAATGACGGTCTCATCGGTTAAAACAATGTCCAATGTCATAAAGCAATTTACTAAGGTATTATTACAAAACTGAGGTCTCGGGTTCGAATACCGGGGCGGGCAAAATTATATTGGATTTTTCTATTCATTATCAGCCCGGAGTCAGAATTTTGTGCCCGATATGGCAACCTTGGTAGCACCTGTGCCTACCCCTTCTGAGATAAAGGTATGAGTTTATGAATGTAAGAATCTGTAAGTTGTATAGGAAACTTTAACATTGGCTTAATATATATTATTATGTTTCTGACCTGGGCATTGTAAGCTCTTGTAGAAATCTAGATGTTTATATCTGTTTCTTCTGTGACAGTAAAGTTTATTTATCTTTATGAATAATGAAATGCATGTCTTAAGACAATGGTTTTAAAAATACATAAATGACTCACTCAAGCTAGTTTTCTTGGTTTGAAATTAGTTCTAGTAAACTATGAGTCAGCGTTACCTTTAGAAATAAGGTTTTTACGTTACGAAAAAAAATTATACTCATATGCAACCCATGACTATGTAAGCTTTTTGTACGTGGAGGTGGACGGTAAAACTGGTTTCGTCATTTCTTACGTACTTGATGAATGATGATGTCATTAATGACGTTTGTAATAAACTAGTTAATAATTTTCCTCTCGTATTAGAGTCTAAAATATTTATTCAATTAGTGTGGGGAATTCGTTATTGTTTTCCTATATTTGTACGTTGCCGACTTGCGTACTTGCTGCGCATACAATAATATTTTGCTTTAACAAACTAAAAATTAAAGAAGAATGCAAAATGCGTCATCTGTTGTCTCTTGGACAATGCAAATCGATTACAAAAGATGGATATAGTGTGACTTTGTTATATATTATTTATCTTTTAATCATCTTCAGTGCAATTATAACCTCATCGTAAAGGTATGGTAGGTATATTTTTTCCATTGAAATAATACAGTTTTTCCTGCAAATCAGTGCCAACATTACTCTAAAAATATGCATTAATTTCGAAAAAAACTGTTTCCTTGAACATGACATTTTAATATTTTTATTCATACAAGTAAAATTATTGGTTGTTGAAATTCCTTTACAATAAAAAAAGTGTCGTTATTGACTCAGAATTCTTGAGAATGAGGCAGAAGCTAAAGCCAGGTAGTTCACGAGAATTTTTAATGTAATTCTTTGCTGGAAGGACTAATTTAGAATTTGAAACTTTTAGTGAAACAATCACAGAAAGAAAATCGGGTTAGACATCTGAACATCAAAGAGGGGGCTTAGCTGGGGCGATGATCTGTTTTATATTTCAGCGAAATCATTTCGCAAACTTACGGAAATAGCCTTATTTCAGTGCGAGCGCCAATAAACATACGTGTGTTATGCCCTAACATCAACGTACATAACTCCGATCATTGACTTCCGTGCTTATGGTCTAAATCTCACGCGCACGTGTGCTTGTCCTTTACATATATTAGTAACAATAAAGGAAGAGTTTAGCAAGTTAAAGGCTCAAAAAAGTTAATCAATATTCGCCACGGCTGCACATTTATTTTATAATCGCACCACGTTTCCTAGTAAGTGACATCGTATTGTTTTTTATCAAGCCATAAAACTTATTTTACGAGCAATAAATATTCAATGAAACGTTGCAATAATCACAACTTTCACGCCAGCGCTGAATATTTTGACGCGCCTTTTAAAGAATCGATTTGAATATTATATTTGGACGTGACGAGATGACTATGTTGCGTTGGCGAAAAAAATATTTTAGGTCAATCGCCGCATGCGAAATCACGTTTTGACTACCGTTAACTGTCACAAATTAATGTGGTCAGCATTCTTTTGTAGTGATATAAAATATTATATAAATGATGATTGGTATGTTTAGGAAACTAAAACAGTTTTGGGAAATCCACAAAATCTAAAACATATTGCAAATATTGAGACAAAAAAAATCGTAATGAAATTCCCATTTTTTTTAATTTAGCCAACCTTATTTAATCCATTTAAAAAGTGCGTGATGGCCTGTTGGTAAATGGACTAGACGCGACTGCCAACATCTTCACGGTGGTCGCGGGTTCGAATCCCAGGGCACACCTCTGACTTTTCGGAGTCATGTGTGTATTGATAGTCAATTACCACGCACTAAAACGGTGAAGGAAAACATCGTGAGGAAACCTGCATACCATAGCGATTTATAAAATTTCTATGGTATGTAAGTCCGCCAACCCGCACTAGGCCAGCGTGATGGACTATATGGCCTAACCACTCTCAATCGCGTACTCTCGATTGTAGAGGAGGCCCGTGCCCTGCAGTGGGGCTGATACAGATTTAATCCATAAGTAGCAAAAAACTACAAAGTAAAACAGGGAAAATTTTCATTGGGATCAACAATCCCTAAGATAAAAGTCACTCACATTAATAACGTCGCTTTTTATACAACTGTTTTTATAGTAAAGTGACTGAGCAAATGGTTCATCTGATGGTAAACGCCTGCCAGTAACTGAAAAAAAGTGCAAAAAAGTAATGTGACCGTGTCGCTTAAAGCTATGCATAGGTATCCTTAAGCGACCCACTCTACTTTAAGCAGTTCTGTTGTAGATGAGTGGTAAGAAGCAGAATTACAGCAACGATATAGCCGAGTTGAAAACTTAAAGGGTGGTAGAGTTAGAAGAAGCTGTACTGTCGAGAAATCAATCCGCCTATCTACCAACTCCTTGAGAGGTTTGCCAAGAATAATGAATTGTGGTCAAAACTATTTCACATAACGTGAAACCCGTGCCATAACCACGGCTGCGTTATTTTTTTGCTTTCAAATTGTTTGAATTTATTTTTTCTTGCAATAATTATTTCACTAAATAATCTTTTGTGACAACAGATAGACTCCGGGGTATTTTTTTAACCGACTTCAAAAAAAGGAGGAGGTTCTCAATTCGACTGTATGTTGCTTTTTTATGTTTGTTACCTCGTTTCTCTGTACTGTGTGAAACGATTTCGACCATTTTTAAAAACATATTGGTTTACTGTTTCGTTTTAACTTTAGAAGATATTTTAGCCCATCTGTTCTGAACTCTGCCCGTAAGAATATAATCAGATAACATTAGATCAATTACGGTCTACAGAAGAACATGTGACAATGGTTTTGCATCATAACGTGAGTGATGCGTTTGAGCACGTTTTTATTGTCCATGCATAGTTTTATATGAGCAATCTGGATGTGAACGAGCGATAGGTATGTTAATGTCGTTATGGTAGGTGGTAATTACACCTTCATTCTCACTGGTTATTAGACGGTAAACAAAGGGCAATCAACACGTTGCGCCGGCGACGTACACGCTTTGTTTCCATTTAAATTGAGTGCGAATTTGATTAAAGATAAATAAAAAACTTGGAAATTTACTATACTCTATAAAGAGTACATTTTACATATTATACCGTAACATCTTACGTCTCAGGCGCAGTGATATGCCAAGCATTGCTTTGTAATTCATGGCGTTAGTTAGTTTTGCTACTGTCCATGAGAGGCTTTATCGCTTACAATCAGGCGATAGGCGCGACTCATCAATCTTAAAATAAAAATATTCACAATTCAAATGTGTCAGAGATCAGCACTCAGCCTGCGCGGTGGATTTAAATCTAATTTCTTCTCAATTTACAGCCTCCACGACGCAGTTGGTTAGACGCCAACTGTGGAACGTGGCGTCACGTTCGTGGGTTCGATCCTCGCAGCGAAACAAATATTTTTATGATCCACAAATATTTGTATCGGGTGTAGGTATTTGTGAGACCGTAATTTCTAATATCCACGACACAAGACTCGATTTTAGGGTAGGGTCAGGACTATTTATGTTACTGTTGGTTATACTTATTATTTTATTTATGACTATAGATAGATGCCGTGATCAGCAGTTAAAAATAATATTATAATTATTTATATCCTGATGTTACTACGTACGAAGTGTCATATAATATAATATACAGAACTAGAGCCAGTAATGAGGAAACGTCATATTTTCAAATTACTAACAGCATCATGACAAGATTCGTCTATTTTTACTCAAAGACTCAGACGTACGTATTCGGAAAAATTTTATGTTAAAAAAATATATTTTGTGGCTTTTTTCAAAAAACACATATAGAGCATTTATAATATGGAGGGAGCGGGTACTTTGAAATCGTAGACAAAAATTGTGGTGCCGGGCCACCGTTTTCTGCTCTGCTATTGGCTAACAATTGACAGGTTGTCCAACATGCATGAATTATTTGATATAGCGGCGCTACCAACATTACCAAAAAAATATATACAGGGTATCTCAAGACTGCTACCGAAAACGAAGCCGGGTGGTAGTTTTAGTGGCTACAAACACAATGCAATTAAAAATTTCGCATAGAAACGCGACAATTATTTTTTATGATTTTTTAAATATCGTCAATTTTGGGTGGTAAATCCATAGTTTTTGCTAAAATAATAATTTAAACTCTTTTATACCTAAGAGTATTTATAAATAAAAGGATATACACTATTATTTTAGGAAAAAATGTATTTACCACCCAAGTATGGCCATAGAAAAAAAATAACAAAAAAAAATTGTCGCTTTTTTTTGCAACTTTTTCTGTTGCATTGTGTCTGAAGTCGCTTAAACTATCACCCGGCTTCGTTTTCGGTAGCAGTCTTGATATACCCGGTATACATGATTTTGAAGACGTGAATTTCTCTCTCTCAGCTCTTCCTCTGTATTATAAAATTAAATACTCTAAGGATTTTACAAATTTTGAATTAAGAATTGTATAAACATGGTATCTTTTTAGTACTTATTCCAATTTTATTTGAAATAACTAAACTATTTTTTTAGTATTCAACTCATTTAATTTTCATACACACTCCAATTCGCTTCATACATCAAATAATAGAATGCGGGATAATATTTCCACAAATGCACACCAAGGTCGATTTACAGTTAGTATTATTTAGACGTCGTTCACATGTTTCACAGGTCGTCGCTCTATATAACTGGAGGTCACTCCATTTAATATTTTATGCTATTATACGTAATAACACTCATAATAATTCTAAAAAAATTATTTATTTAGTTTTTCGCAAATTTTTTATATTTTATTAATTTAAAATGACTAGGAAAAGAAAAATCTTTTTTATCGATTAATCGATTCTTCCGCTAAAACAAAATTAAATAGAAAATTGCGAATTTAATTCCACAAACCTTGAGAGTAAATGCGTAGTTTTTCAGTAGTTGCGAAATTACAACAGAAAGTATTACAAGGAAGTCATCGCTTATGTGCAAACACATTTATACTTGGAAATAATTATTCAACCATCAAGAAATGGAATATTACAGTTTATTTTAATCTTAACGAATATAATTTAAACAATTCTGCTAATAAAACCTCAGTGTGTTAGAACGGGCCGACCTCGATACTTCTATAAATACGCCACTCACTGACTTCATTTTACTGCAAAATGTGACATAATACTACACGACATTCGCTCAGTATTATGTGGCGGTTTAAATATTCTTATTTTAAATGTAGACAATAATCACCCTTGGATTAAAGGCGCCTCTGTGACGCCTTGTTGATGAGTAGATGGACGACGACGAACATTTCATAATTAAATTAAAACATTGAAGCCATCTGAAAGTCTTAAATTATTAAAATGCAAATAATATTTAAATACATCCTTTATAACCTATTTGTACCGGAAAGTATATTTTTTATTTAATTATAAAAACGGATATACACGTCATATGATGTCTCCTTCTTCAGCAATCCTCGCGATTTGCTATTGAATGTGAGATAAATTACTCTTCCTAAGGGTTTTATTTATTTTTTTTAATTTTAATTAATTTACGAAATTAAATCCCAAAAAATCTGTTGTAGGTACACTAAAAGTATGTAGTTCTTAATTATTCATCACATTGTGTACTTTCCATTGGGAAACTATGTTAAAACCCGCAGAACTTCGTATTTTAACTGTTATGTTTTAGTATAGTCAATAGTAAAACAACATTGCTTATCAAATTACAAAACTTTACAGAATTGTTTGGAACATTCGGGTTGGAACCTTAAAAGAAACCAGTTGTGTGAGGTATAAACAGGATTTGAAATCAAAGCATAGCATTCCTTATCAGTAGGTATAACATACTAGTGATGGCTATTATTTTATTTCGTATAATTAGCGTTAATTCTTATACATTATTAATGGCCGTATTTGGCATTCCTTCTAATTTAAGTTGTTCATGACTAGAACAGAGTTTTGTTATTTAGTGAATTTTATAATTAAGACAAGGGTTTTTAAGAGTAATCGTTTTGCATTATATTGTAAATTGCTTGGCAATCAATGAAACAAAATGTTGAAGAACGTCATAAAATACCTGTTTTTTCTTGTTTCTAAAATTAAATAAGAACCTGACCTAACATATTAATTTCCATATTCCATTAATTCATACGTAATGTTTATGACGTCAGCTAAAGTCTGAATGATTTTAATTAATCTTAAGTTAATCTTACACTTTAAAAGTGTAACATTTTGTGATACATGTTCTATTTTTAAACGTAGATTCAATCACGGTTTTATCGCGTGACGTGTGGCGCTACCTCACCACAAGTTTTGAGGTTATCTCCTCGTCTTATTCAAATATTGCAGAGTATATGATTCAGCCCCGGCAGTACTCAGTAGCTCACTGGAGCATTGACCTACATTTGTAGTACTCGGGACATTTGGCAGACGCTACGTTTTAAAATACTACAAGTCGCGACGGGTTGGATAGAATGTCTCGACGATCCACAAGTGTTGTGTTACTTTAAAAATGTTTTCCGGTCAACTTTTGGACTCTGTGACGTTCCCACCGAAATATCTTTGTTAAAGTGTCAGAAATAACTTTCAGCGCGTAGGTACCTATATTTAGAGCACAAATTCCAATTTACTGGATAGATAACTTATTTTGTTTTGGTAGTATGCCGCATGTATACTTTAATTGCATAAATGTTTACGTCTGGGGTTAGTAAACAGGGGGTACTGAACGGACGCAAATATTCAACCTACATTTACTACGTACTCACACAGATTGTGAAATCCCAAGTGGTTTTATATTATGCGCACAATAAAACGTACTCATAAAGTGTTTTAAATCGATTCGTCGTACACGCTGTGGGGCAAATTCGTTACTTCTCAAAGGCAATATTTTAGTCACTCGTATGATAATTTACTGCTAAACACACCTTATTAATTCTTTGTAAATTTCCACGAACATTTTTGAAAGGCCCCACAAGTATTCACTGGAAAGATGAATAACATTTTCTGCGGCATTATCCAGATAAATATAGTCATTTAGTGATCCAGTTAAGCAGTTAAGAATAAAAGATAGCAAATATAGGCGCCTACTTTCTTAAAATACGATTATTAGGTGATATTAAAACATAGAGTGGATATAAACGCCGGCCCACAGAAGCGGAGAAACTAATGAACAGTTCGTAATTGTTAAATGTATATACAAGCATTTATAAGATATTACTTCGGATCTATCGGATGATAGACGTATATAGTGAACTCATTAAATATGTAGCAACTTTCACAATCTCTTTAAATACTGCTTAAGTATATAATTTTGCGAGCGTGAAAAAATAATTGATGATAATAATCCAAGCGGAGACCGCAGTGAGAGCACACGAGAGAAATTTTTGATGTAAATAGGTGTTTTATTTTGGCACCATCTAATTGGCAGTTAGACAGCCTAATAATCTGAGTACCTAGTAATTAAGACCGGCTCATTTTACTCGTAGTTCTTCTATGGCTAGTTAGTATACACCTTTCTCTTCAAACAATTGTAAGTCATTGCAAATGGAGATTAGAAAGGCTGTTATTCTTTTAATGCTTTTAGAAAACTATGAAGACTTAAGTGGCCACTAACTGTCCGTACTATCTTATACAATACAATAAAAAATAAATTTGGTTTATAATAGACAGAACATTAGACTTTCCAATGTATGCAGATTTTCACATTTTACAGCCATTACAATAGTAATAACGTAAATTTCTCTTTTGTTTCAGTGTCAACATTTTTACCCCAAACATTATGATTTACAAATGGATATTATGATAAGAGTGAAGTGCTGTCAAGAAACTAAAAATCCAAAGTGACGAAGTGCCCTGTAGGTGTCTGTAGTGCTACGTTCCGTGTTCCTTAGCCTTTCGTGAATCAATATGTCAGACAAGACCTCGTCGTCGGTCGGTCCGAGGAGTTTCGAGACGATATCGGAGGAGGACCTCGCGTCGCCTTGGGAGAAACTGTTGGATGAAGTGAAGACTGCTGTACCCACTATTATTAAGACTAATGCTTCGAGTACTACAATTTCAAGGAGTGGCGAGGAAGTGTCTCCACACCCACAAGTCGTGGACCTTGAAGCGAGCAAGTTGACGCGCTCCAAGAGCCTCAACCAGCGTCGAAACAGCAGCAACGGCCTTCTCAGTTCCATTCCGCGGCAACTGCGACTCTCCCTCCGAGGCGTTCGGAGCGAACCTTCTAGCGTCAAGGACGTGCCAACGACCAGGAATGATAGTTCTCTCAACCTTCTCCTTAGGTGAGTCCTAAAATAGTACCTTTTCTGAAACACTGAAACATTCATACATTAAACTCAAACCACTGTCCTAGAGGCAGAAAGTGAGACAGAAGTGTCACTACCATGCAATGGCCTCTAAATTAATTTCTGCACCAATATATTAGAGGAGCCCAGTCTATCACCATGCCAAGAACATACCGGGTATATCAAGACTGCTACCGAAAACGAAGCCGGGTGGTAGTTTAAGTGACTACAAACACATTGCAACAAAAAATTTCGCAAAGAAACGGGACATTAATTTTTAATGATTTTTTAAATATCGTCAGTTTTGGGTGGTAAATCCATAGTTTTTGCTAAAATAATAATTTAAACTATTTTACACCTTAGATTATTTATAAATAAAAGGGAATAAACAATTATTTTAAGAAAAAAATGTATTTACCATCCAAATATGGCCATAGGAAAAAAATAACAAAAAAAGACGCTTTTTTTTGCTAAATTTTCTATTGCATTGTTTCTGAAGTCGGTTAAACAACCACCCGGCTTCGTTTTCGATAGCAGTCTTGATATACCCTGTTATAAAGGAGTGATGAAGTAAAATATTAGTAAAATACGAAACAAATAAATAGAAAACCTTAATTTAAGTATTCTTGCAATGACCTCGTACAAAATTATAATTAGCGAACCAGATAGACAATCGGTTTAATTTATTACGGCCACGCGTAACAGCCGACGTCGGAATTTTCATTAGAAAATGCAGAGGTCAAGAACAAGTGTCGTCTCGAGGGCTTCGTCGCCCTGTTTATTAGCTATCTATCGGGGCTGTAATTACCGCCTTATATAATGAAATAGCTATCTCGTTTATTTGCAACCTTCGAGCTCTGAAATGCATAAGGTTTCGCGTTTCATTGCTTTATAAATTAAACGCTGACCTAAAGTTGGTTATCTCAGAACCTTGTTCTTCTTACGTTTTTTCAAGTAGCATCACTTTTTGGTTTAATAGTTCAGGCTTTTATTCTTCAATCGTGGTCTAATTACTAAAAGGTGCTTATGTCAACGCCAAATCGGTTCTTCCGCTGACAAACGACAGTGGAGCCCTAACAAAAGGTGTACTTTCTCATCATATGCAAAATTGTGCACAGAGGAAGCGGACGTCCTTATACGAATAGCAATGATTTGCAGGAAACCCGGCGCCGGGCTAGACATTAGCCGAAACAATGCCTGGACAATGAATAGGCCAATAACGACCCGGTACGTCCTCAGGGCCAAATGTAGCAATCGAAAATTCTTCATTCGCTTCGTCTTTTTTATTGCCAATTCATTTCGGAATGCGATTTCCTTTTAAATCCATATGCATTTTATCTCATCAATACCTTAACGTATATGATTTACGTCTTATATGGGATCTATAACAAATAAACCGGTATCAAAATTATTGATTTTCGTTCATCAATTATAGCTTTTTATTTTTATTTTCTATGTTCGAGCTACGAGTACGTCATCTCAAATACTGTAATCGTCAGATAAAACGAAATTTTCAACTATAGGTAACCTAATATGGATTTATATTTGCCGTGTGACATCATCTGCACAATCTGTACGAAACAAAACGAATAGATACAGTAAGCAAAGTAAATTATGTTTTTCTCGTCTATTGACGATTATTATTATCGCAGAACACGCAATATTCAAAATATAAACAATCGTAATCATGTTGAGGACATTCGCTTAATTAATTTGTAATTTTAAATCACGTCTAATCATAACAACGTTATACCATGGTCGTATTATGATGATAAACATTTGCGGTCTTATTCATAGACATTTATAAACCTATTTTAGCTAGCAAATGTTTTGTCCATTTCGAACTACTTACATACGAATTTATTATGGGCCAAGAAGATACATTAATTTGTATGAATAAATGAATATAATAAGTTGAGCGTTAATTTGTATTCAGTACTATGAAATAACGCCCAATAGATCTTTTTGTCGCCGGCGAACATCGCATAGAGGTTTCAGTCATTGTTTGTCTTGCCTGCTACGTTCATGAAGTGGTAGTATCATGCGTATCTTATAGTAGGGAGACGGTTTAATTTTCTATTTGAGTATCTGTGATTAAGTTATTAAAAATATCATGGTAGTTCATTCCATCTATTTTTAGTTTTCAAATTACATAGAGCTGGGATGTTATTGCACGGTATGAAAAAGTACATGCAATAACATCCCAGTTATTGCATTTACTTTTTCATACCGTCTAAAAGTAGCTCCATCTTGAAAGAGTTGTTATTTTCTTGATCAGTTAGTTCTTAATGCTTATGACAGGTTCAAAGTACGCAGAATGTAATAAAATCTTTAATTTAACGACTTGATACAGTATCAAAGCCTATCTTGCGCTTGAGATGTGTTGTATTATTGACTGGGTCTACAGGAAACAAGCAAATTTAGTACCAAACAGAGTATGTCATTGACATTGAAAACGCTATTAACTTTGATGAATACTAATTGTAGGTTGGATCAACTAAAAGCCTTTTTTATATTTTATTTATAGATTATGAATCATTAGTCATAAATACCTTGGGAATTAAAGGAATATTCAAAACTGCAACGTTCTAAACACGTTGAAAGAGTTTGCCTGTTTTAACTTATTTTATTATAATATTTTATTCCCATGCATGTAAATTTAACAAGTATGTATAAAAATATATCGTTTCATTTGGTGAAATACAGCCTGCGGCGGCCTGCAATATGACAGTCAAATACAATCCAAGGAAATATATAAGTTGTGAAATAAAACAAACTAAAGTCAGTGATTTGGTCGAGTCGGTGGGACGTATCCCAGCATTTCGAGGTTTAAGCCAATTAATTGTTGATGATTTAAATTTATACTCCCAATGTTTACAAACAAGATTTTCAAACTATACATATAGTATGAAAACATTAAGGAGTCTGTACTAATTCTACGATCGAAGATTTATAGACCCGCACACAGTTCTGCGGTTGCTCCAAAAAACGTAGCCAATAAATTGTCTCCTTACATTTTACGGCGATGTACGAATTCACAGCACGATTGTACCAAGAACGTCGCGAGGCCATTCACTTCCTTTACACAGAACGTGATGCTCTATCAGTACATTGAATTTATTTTTGTATGCGTGAATTTTTCATTGTGTGATGAGCGCACACGTCGATGTTAGCAGCCGATAAACGAACAGTCCCCCACTGTGCCACATATTTATTGGCATTATCCGGTGATTTTGTTCAAAACCAACTGATGATTTCATTCATAGTAGCATGACATTTGATGATTTGTTATGCTTGGTGGACTGAAAAAATTAGGTAAACAACTTTCATGCACTGCGTTGCCCCGAAGGGAAAAATGATTTTAACAGTAATAAATAAACGTGTCGAGGAAACCAGTGTCAACCTCAGAGCTATTGTTTAGCATTGCTTGAGGCAATTTCCTTATTGGAAGGGAAACAGCGAAAAATGGTCGCGTGTGCACAACCCATTACAAGCACATGAATATATGAGACATGTCAAAGAAATGATACAGACAATTTGCATGTTAGGAGAACAATTGGAACAGAGTCGTGTTAGAGACGGAAAACAGTTTGAGTAACCGTTACAATAAACTAGTGTAGCGTATGCTGAAAAAGAATATAAAACAAATTGAGTTCGCGGCAAACATAGCGATTACAAATATGTAAGAATTAAATTATTTCCTGGTGTGCCTTATCTCCCTGCTCACGCATGCTTGACCGTAATTTCAGTTTCTACAGCTTTTACAATGTTAAACGGGTTACTCGTTCCATGCGCTGTTTATTTTCATTCTTCAGCGCTGAATCGTGACGGAAGCGGGCAAATTATGCCAGCTAAATAAGTATAATATTTGGGACGTTAAACCTGAATGAAATGCGACACTTCCTTGATCAAAATTATGTATTGAATAGCTCCTAATAATACATTTGCGCGCCTACTCGGTATGTGTACCAGAAGGAGCAATATACTGTGTTCTTATCTCATGCGCCACCAAATATATTGACACGTGGGTGGTCTACGCGTGTGTTCATAACCTATAAACGTTAGGTTAATTCTTAACTTTGGCACGTATTGTACTTTACACGTGAATTGCCGATTATGTACGCTTCTAAAATGAGTATTAAATAATGTAAATGTTCAGTCTGTTGTAAAGTGCCTTTCAAGCTTGCGTAAAATTAGCATGGCCAGCAAGAGAACCATTTTGTTTACTGTTTACTTCGTCAGAGAAAATGTTGAAAGGTCTTTGCTGAAGCGGGAATGACACATCATTACGAAACGATGACGCTCTCGAGTCTCGACACCGCCGTTGTCACCTGAATAAATAAGTAAAAGAATATTGCACGACCAACTATACAATGCAATTGTGTTATTTCTAATAATTTAAAACTATTAATGAGTTCCAAGTATACGTTTAGTTTATCGTAGTAGTGGTGTCAGGTGCACCACAAGCATTTCTGTGTTTTCAAAACCACAAATAGCTTTGTTGCAATTAACAATTCGGGCTTCTAGGAATTCTATAACAACGTCGACTTCTAGATACCTAATTTCTATTCCAATTTATAATATACTAGCGGTCCGGCTCAGCTTCTCCCAGATGCTCATACTTTTTGAATCCAGTCAATTTTAGAAACATAGAAACTATTTCCCGTGACAACTGTTATAAATGTTTAAACTCAACATTGCTGTTGTACTTTAAATTTCCCATCCCATTCCTTTCAGTCTGAAAGAGTATGAACACTGCATTTTGTTGGGATAAAAAGTAGACTATGTTTTCATCCAGGGTGTCTACCTTCAAACCAAATTTCATTAACATTGGGCCGGTGGTTTGAGCATGAAGAGGTAACAAACACAAACTTTCGCATTTGAATTATTATATTATATTAGCACGGCAAATCAAATCCTACCATTTTATAATTTCATCAATTTTATTTCGCGTTACTAAACATGTTTACAGTGTATGTAGATTCTACACTTATTTTCGACTAATTGATACATATTAGGTAAAATAGCTGATTGAATATATCCATTTATACAAAAATATACGAGATAAAATACGACACTCGCGTTTTATGAATATGTTTGGTAACACAGACATATAATTGAGAAAATCGTTTTTATAATAATAATTCAATAATAAGACAGATCAAATATTTCAATAGCTGAAACAAATTATCTGATTTTGATTCGATTCAGCAGTGTATTTAAATTTATTGTTGCATTTTTAACATCATATGACTTGGCACTATATTTATAATAACTTAGTAACAATTTGTTGTTGTATTGTCGTATTTCCTTACAGTTATGTCGAATTCAATGATATTGACGTCACATTAAAATTCAAACGTGGGTTACGACGAAATGTTTTGTTATCGCGAGTTTAATGACAATATGAATTAATAAAATAACGCATAACAATGACTTCATGATGAATCATAGTGGAAATACATAACATATGCCATATAACAGACTTCGTATCTGAGATGAGTGTCTGACTAATCGATTCTATTGAACTATGAAAAACAAATATATCCATTAGGCCAGTGTTTCTGCTTCATAAATCTAGTGAACTGAATCATAAAGAAAACCCGTACTTTTTCTCGGAGGACAGTTATTAAAAAGAAAATAATAATTTTACGACACACGTTTGAAATGAATTAACGTATCTACATATTGATGCTAATATACGATCTCGCATTTTTTTATTGCAATTACTCATACTGGCAGGAAAACTGAGCTGACTGTTTTTCAACTGAATTACTTTTTGCAGTATTACTCAACAACAATAATAGACTACTATAAACTAATGATTTTACGTGTACATGTTTTGCACGTAAAATTACAGTACGTTTATATCTGTTTGCGCATTTGGATGGGGATAAATCATTGAGTCGGGAGTAAAGCAACAATTCTTTGTTTCTGGAAAATCATTCATCGTAAGTAGCGATTACAGTTTCAGATGAGCGCCAAATGATCAAAGAAGTGGGGATCCTAAAAATTGCTTTTTTTTTAAATTTTGTTGAAATTATTTAAGTATCTAAATGTGTAAAAGAAGAAAGAAAACAAAAACAAAACGTAACATGTATGCAGCAATCTAACAATTTGAATTCCAACCTACCAATAACTTAGAATCGATTTTTATCTAATAAAATATTAGTTGCCCCCTAAAATATTAATTAATTAGAAATTCTGCTTTTCCATAAAGCTTACGCAATTAACTATCTATTACCTGTTTGGTCATATTATCCCTTAAAACGGTTTGATAGATCACAGACTTGTTTCCTAATAAACTTTTAGATTCCTCCGACGGTAGGCTCTTTTTCAAATAAAAATTTGATCATATCCATTAAGGTCTACAAAATGTCCACAGTCCAGATATTTTTGAAGGGACCTCTTATCTTTGGCTTATTTAAATAGACTTCCAATGACTTCGTGTCCAAAACTACTTGTACTCAAAAAACACGTAATACCTAAATTGTATACATCAAAATTATGAAGTGCATTAATTATATTTAAAATATAATTAACCACAATTTTTTTTGTTAATAAATAAAATTATTTTAAATAAACCAGTTTAAAAAAAATACATACAATCGAATAGGTACGTAATAGAATCACGTGCCAATTTAGATGGAACTTTTTGCAAAGAGAAAACTGACATTTTGAATTCAGTTTAGTATTTGTAGAAAGTGACCACCTACAGACGACCGACTTACCCTTGTTTGAACATCTACACTGTGCCGGATATTTATGTAGGAAGGATTAGTCATACTTAGCAAACATAGACAGAACTCTGCTGATTTTACTCGTCTTCATTTCATTTAGAACCTCCTTTCTCATTGGTAAACGTAAAGGTGAGAATTTAAAAGAAAAATAACAACGAACAACATGTATTTTGTTTAATATGTTAGATTCCATGTTAACAATGCTTTTATATACAATACAATAATTTAATTTACCTACAAAATATGTTATGTTGGGGTGTTGTTAAGAAGAATGCAATTCGAATTTTATTCATTATACTCCTTTTATAGACACAATACAATAAAAGTAGTCTATGGCACAAATCTCCCATGTTATTTGCACATTCGAAATTTGAATTTATTGAAAACGAAATCAATTTTGACAGAATTTAAAATGAGAACAATTTTTTATGTTATATAAATCCTGAAGAAATCCTGCAATGATGTGATAAGCCTATAAACATCAGATTGATTACATCTAATGAGCATGTAGTGAATAAATTGTAAAGCCACATTCTGACATGCCCCGTGGTAACTGGAGCGTGGTCCATGCCCACATCACGTAGCTTAGTGGCCAATGCAGAATATCTAATTCGTTCTTGAAAATTACTGATTGGATTATTATATTCTAAGTATTGGCATTGTTGCTTAGAAACATACTAAACCGATATTCGCAGCTTTGTTCGTGACTGGGTATATTAATGCTTTAATGGAATGTTATCAATAAATGATGAGATATATTCGAAACAATATATGAGCATTTTAAAATAAAATGTAGTTTCCTGAAATATTGTATATTCGTAAGTTTTTATAAATTTCTTATGAACGGATATTTAGAGTTTTGGTTTCTAGACAACTAACGAAAGTTGGACGATAGCAAAATATTTCTATATATTATGTTATAAATAAAGTCTGACATTTTACATTGTTTAATTATCTACACTTCACATGGTAATGACTATTGTAACAGTCCATTGTAAAGGGATGCTTGAGCCCTGCATTATGACGTACGGGGTTATAAATGACACCACAATTCTTCGACGACGACGTCAGTGCGGTGTAAAGTACCTCTTATACTAGGACAGAGTTGTCCCACGGAATGAAGCGAATAACTTGAGTAGACTTGAAGTGAGTCAGTAATAAAATAAAATGTCTGAAAACAACTTGAATTTAAAATAATTAAGAATTAAGAAAAGACACAGAAGATCAATTTCTCCTAAAAGGCATGATGGTTCTTTACAACTGTATATACAAGTTAAAACGTATTGATTGCTTAAGCACGTCATACCATATCGACAAACTGTAAAGACAAATCTATCGTAAGAATTTTAATGGTATCGTTAACTATCTTATTATAATACGAATGTGGAAGGGGACGAAAGAGGGCGGGGTATAGACAGCTGTAGAATTTGTAAACTTTCGACAAGCACATGATGTAAAATCGAGCAGTTGGCTTGACTATAAATATATTGGATAACATAACAGAAGATTATTATGTAACATCTGAGTCATGATCGTTATGTCTTATTGAGTTTATTTAACTATGTCCTATGTAAATCACGTGTTAACATTTAGCTGCGGTACGTTCGAGATTACAATATTGATAATTACTCAGAATTCGTTATCAAGGCACATATTGCCTCTGTGGCGCAGTTGGTTAGACACCGCCTGCCGAAAATGTGGGGCCGTGGGTTCGATCCCCGCTCTGAAACAAATATTTGTGAGACCGAAAAATCTCTCGTAGTTTCTGATACCCACGACACAAGATTCAAGTGGGGTCTATGTGCATATGTGACAGTTGGATGTATTTATTGATTATTATTTTAATTACTTTTAAAATTTAAAAACCATTACTGAAAATTCTATTTGTGATATGAAAAATGTGTAAACTTTTCTACATTGTTTCGAGTGACATAATGGGAAATCTCGAAAAGACACGTTATACAGTCGATGCCAATAATCAATCGAAAAAAATTGATTAAAGTCAATCTGGATTGTTTTCTACTTTTCGATTGGTCTCTTGTCATGTTGCCATAGTTTTTTCACTACTGAGATTGATTATTGGCAATATAGTTTCAGAAAAAAGATTGAGCTGTCAATCTCAAAAGGCAAATTTTGGATTGAGATTGTTTATTGGCAGCTGCTGTTAGTGCATAAAACCCACTCATACTTTATTGATAAAGCGTGGTTTTGTTGGTTATACAGTTGAAATCAAAGAGAAGATTTGATACAAAATTGGTGAAATACGTTTTACTAAATATGTATACAACAATGCTGTACCAGCCTTTTACATATTGACCAGAAAGCTCTGTTATGAGATATATTTTGTTGCGATTTTTATTGAATCTATATTGTAAAATACATAGTTCTTGAGTAGAAACTGCGTTTAAGCAATAGTGACGCTCATTAGCCAAATGGAGCGACAATTTATGTAGGCGGTTGGCAGTGACTTGACAAGCCAAACACAGGGTTTGGTAACGTGTTCTTGAGATGGTCTATGTCCATCACAGAAGGCTGAAGCTACGTCGACAATCTAATTAATTAAGTCAGTTTTAACTAAACAATGCAAAAGAGTTAAAATAACTACTTAATGATTGTCTATGATGCCAAATCTACAATCGGTTAGGTGCTTCGTCAACTCATATTCACAAAATTTTCCACCTAAACAATTTTTTGTTCTCAAAAAACTAACCATTCTAATCATTACCACATTTTAACACTTTGACTTTTTGCACAGAATTTTCTGCAATCCCATATTAATTTCTCGAAAACAAAACGTGCCAAGTTGAGAACCAGTTCGAAAGGGACGTTGACCTCACCGAACTCTAAAAGTTAACATTCTCGATTTTTTGTCCTTTATAACTAAGTCTGGAGATGACCGGTCATACCACTAAGCAAAAACAGCCATAAAAAATGCATGGGTGCGCTTGGAAATTCTATACTAACCGAACATAAGAGATCCGTCCAATAACTTATTAATTTCATTTAAATCTCGTATAAATACAGCTGTAATAAATATTTACACAGAATATTTAAATATTAAAAATGTCAATATTGTGAAAACTTGAGATCAAGATTAAAACAATGAGCAAAGAAATGACCATGGCACAGGCCGGAACATTGCCAACGACAGTATAACAAAAGAGGAACAAATGTCATCGATATTTGAAATTTAAATCCATTTTACCACCAAAATTCGCGGGCGAACGTTTTGCGAAGGCCGTTCAAACTTTTTGGAAGCAGTAGCAAGAACGTTCCGTGACGATATAAATAAACCGTGCAGTCATTATCAGTCTAGTGACGATGCGACATTTTCCTCATTTATCTGTCAATGTGAATGTGGGAGAAAGTTCAAGTTCACATTACGTGGAACAGCCTTTGGAAGGATATAAGCCTGCATTCATTTCCTCAACTACTACCTACTTTTAAACCTTAGTTTTCAGGGGCCCTACTATATAAATCCGAAATGAAGTTCGAAACTTCGTGACGTTTTTCGTTTGGAAACCTACTCTGTAACACGAACCCAGACTTCAGTGGATGCTCGGTTTCGTCATTTTGAATTTTCTGATATTAATATGTAGTATTAGAAACCAAAATATTAATCAGGCTTCAAAGTAGCCTAAAAACAGGTAAATTTAAAAGGATTGCCTTTCCTGGTACGATTTTGAAAATGTTGATATGGGGTAACATAACTCATAATATTGATCACTAGCGTAACGCTGTCAGTGGAAATGTAATTAATTTTAATTTGAAGCTGATCTCATCTGTCATTATCGGTTGCTGATCATAACCAGGAAGGAAAATCGAAGAACAAAAATAGTTAGATCTTGTACGTCACACGATTAAAGTGACTGATAAAATGATCTTATGACTCACGGGTATATTGCGTAAAATCACAAGATACTAACAAAATCTCCGACGAATTATTAAAATTAGCTGGTCCACTTTATTTTTAATATTGACACTATTTGAAACAAGCGTCTAACCAATTCTTCTCATAAATTCTAGTTTGTGAAGACCTAGTCTTGTGTAATTACACCCAATAATTTTATAGGTTACCAATTATCATTAATCCACTCTGTGTTTTCCACGTAAGAACGTGATTTACGTTTCCAGTGGTGAATAAACAAAGGAATATATTTAATTTAAACATTCAAAAGTTTTTGATATTAATTAGTGGTAGGTTTTCATTAGGTAGAAGAACCCAATGCCATCTAGTCGTGAGTAGCAAGACTATTTGAACCCACAGCAAATCTTAGTTGGTTGAAAAACGTTAGTGAGATCACAAACTGCTATTTCCGACTCACGTGTCACCAGACAGGGCGACTTGGCAACAGCAACCGTTTTATTTCATTGAGAACGAAGTTCACCTGGTCTAAAGTCAGGTCTTCGTCAGTAGTAAAAAAAACCTCAGTTCATGAAAAATTTATAACATCCCGGTAACATTTGCCAACGTTTAAGAAAGTCTAAATATTAAATTATTTGATAATATAACTCATTTTTACTGTACACTGATCTTATAAAACTGAATGAAATACGATTGATCGCTTTGTAGAAACCTAACACATATTATTTACTATCGAGTCATGATCACTACAAATTCTATGAAAATATGCACAACCCAGTTAATATAAGATTCATAGACTTTTAGATGATCTTGGCACCAAAGAGATGTGTGTTAAGCCACGAAATGTGTTATTGCCAGATGTCTCAAACGCGTTGCAGTAATTATGTTTCCAGTAAAATTATTTTGAGTCAGAACTTGCCACACCTATCTAAACCCATGACCGATTCAGAGAGAAATAAATGTCAGTTTTGTATCCTTATGGTTTCTCTAAATTGCACAACTGCTTTTGATTTGTATATTTCATTGTACAAAAAATATGCTCATGGTATGAGCAAAAGAGATAGAAACACCAATAAATGTCACAACATTTGCATCAAGCATAAATTAGATGTCAGGTTTTTCCGATAGAACGATGGCACTTTGATCTCTCTGGCATTAGCAATACATAATTAACAATGATTTCAATGTTTCCTTCAACTGTTTGGCATTAGCAAAAATAACGTGCGAAACGAAGAAGTAAGGTCGCTAGTTGTCAGAGCAATGGGAAGCTCTAACTAAATATACTGTAGCAACTGGCAACTGTTTGGTGATTGCATCGATAACAACTTCAAATGAACACTGTTAGAGTGGATCTTTTAGATAATGCATGTGAGGTGTTGACACATATGAAAAAACCTATGATCAGGGCCGTCTTTACCTATGATGGGGCCCTGGGCACACATGAATTTGGGGCCCTTTTGAAAAATAAAGAAAAAAATAATCTAACATTTTTTTTTATTCCAATGAATGACGAGACGAGCAAGCCTTTCGCCTGATGGTAAGCGATACGACCACTCATAAACAGTAGCAACGTTCCACTGCGCTCGTCATCCTGAGACATAAGATGTTAAGTCTCAATATGTCCAGTAGTTACTCTGGCTACAATGTCCTTCAATCCGAAACACAACAGTGCATTTACGCAGTGTTGTTTCACGGGAGAAATAGACATTGCGGTGGTACCTACCCAGATGGCCTCTCACATATGAGAGACCTACCACCAGTAAAACCCCCTGATGCAAACATACTACCTATATAGTATAATTACTATTTCTGTGACAGAGAACACATTTATAGCATTTCACTTTTAGTTTGGAGGGATCTCTTTTAGGATGTGGAGTTATATTATCACTAATCTACTGAAATAGATGATTATTACTTCTTACAATTTTGTAAATATACGTACATAGGTGATAGGAGTCGTGAAACGTGTGAGTAAATCTGTGAGGAAAATTTTCGGTTTTTTTTTTTTTACACTGGCTCTTCTTCGGGGCCCCCCTGAAGATGGGGGCCCTGGGCACGGGCCCCGTGTGCCCTTAGTGTAAAGACGGTACTGCCTATGATTTATGAACGTTTAATTTTGATATTTTAGCGTTTTTGCATTGTATTATTAGGAATAAACAAGTAAAATTAAAAAATATCGTTGATGAACGATATGCTAATGATTGTTAATAGATTAATTTCATACATAATTTTATGAAATTAATCAAAACATCTCTTATAATGACATATTAGGACCGTCCCTAATGGACTCTAATCGTGCATTAAATTACATGAATATTACCAACATAAACACTTTGTCGTAGAACAGAATTGTTATTCATTTTGCCGTGCTTATAGATCATCATTTACACGCATTATTTTATGTGATCATCATAACCTTGCACCCAGTTACATATTAAAGAGTGACTTTGTATCACAAATTTTTAATGCATACAGTTAAAAAATTTTTTACATCTGATCATTCAATTCACCTATTTTGTTGTTCAAAAAAATTATGTTTTGATAGGTTATTTTTCTATAGCGATTTAGTTTACTTTTCAATGTAAATACGCATCGCGCACACATATTTTCAGTACAAGCACTAAGTGCCAAATGTAAATTCTTCGATACATTTTACCATTTAACACACAAAATTTGATGAATTAGTTACTTAACTATTAAAAAAAACAGAAAACAAAAGACATTCAAGCCAACTATTACAGTGTTGCCTTCGCACATTGTAACACAACCGCCTCTATGTTCATTTGTTCGTTTCCACGCTATTTGTATAAATTAAGGATGGTTCTAAAAGAATACAATTAGATTTAAAAAATCTGAAGATAACAGAATCGTATTCTGAAAATTAATTTGTAGACCGTGCATTAAACAATACCTTAATAGCTATAGCCTATAGCCATTATTGTTGTTGTAGTAGTAGAAATAGCATTAAGGAAATGTATTCCAGGAAACTTGTACTTTAAATTCCTTCGAAGTGAGAGGAAACTTCTGGTATGAAGTGAAACTACCATTCGAAACACGTGTTACGTAATAAAGAAGCTGAACAAAAATGTATACAATGTCGCGTGAATTCTTTACGTTTTATTTATAATCGCAAAGCTCTTGTAATTAATTGCTGAGGCTTAATTATTTTTTATTCGTTGGAATTTATAGCACAGAATTACATTCATAAATCCCGTGAATCATAAACCAGTATCACGAGAAGTTAAATTGTCTTATTTCACTTCAAATCTCTTCTAATTAAAAAAATATAATTAGAACTATATAACACTTGGAATTCCTAGTACCAGTCTACTCTTTGAAGTTTATGGTTTGTAACTTAAATGCTTGACATTTGTAGTTAATAATCAGAATGCGGGCATATTTTATGGAATATACGGGTGTTGGAAGTAATAAAGTGGCGACACCTGTTTCTCTTCAATCGCAATGAGTCCACGTCAGAGGGTGACCGTCTGATTCGGGTAACGAACTTTTACATTAACGTGCAAGGTCGGACACATACACGGAATGTGAGAAGTCCACGAATAAAACAGATATATCTATTTATGTATGTATATATTTTTGATATCGAAATTAGACGATTCGACGCCAATTTCGTGCTAAAGTAAACATGAACATGTTGAATACATATGTATGTAAGTAAGATAGCGTACATACGAAGGTACAAATTCATATAAAATTTGAACCATATTAGATGCTAACCATGAAATTGATGCCACTAATGAAATTGACTATTTTGCAATTATAATACCTGACAAAACACTAGTCAAGGAGTTGTAAGCTAAGTAGCTGTAAGAAGTAAAAGCCAATGGCCACAGCTAGACACATCAATAACTGAATGATATTTCAAAAGTACATTCAATACAATTCGCTTAACAGACTAGACTTCCATTCCAAAAGCCAATTTATTTTAACAATGAAATACGAGTATAAGTCCAGATGGATACAGCTGTTACAAAACCGAAAAAATAAATAAAACGTTTTATTAGTTATATAAGATACACGACTTTCTACATCGTCTCTTTGCTCTTAGATCTCAACATAAAAATAGCATGAAATTTGTCACAGATAAAAATAAGACGGGTATCCTATTGACTTTTATTTATTTATTTATGCTCTTTATTATATATCAAGTTACATAGTGATTAAATAACAATTTTCCTGGGCGCTATGAACTGTTCTTCTTCAAACGCGGTTTAGAGAGAGTACTCTCCTTAAGGAAGGCAGCGACTTTGTTGTGCTGGCCCCTTGGCACTGCAGAGGTCCATAAGCTCGTCTGCCTATAACGGCAATAAAAATAAATTACACATATTATAGTAAAATTTTAATATTACAAAGGGTGGCTATATCGCATTGAGCGATTTCTTCTCTCTTCTTTTTTTCGTTGATGTTTTATTTTCGTAAGACAAAAAAAATACAATTCGTCCGGCAGTAAGTACAGAATAATCTAAATATCCTATACTCTATCGGTGATACAATTTCAATAACCTAAACGACAAAAACCTGAATAAAGTAATATTTTATCCATGCTTGGATATTGAATTTATCAGAAAATATAATACTAATGTGCCTTGCATGAGGATAATCGTGAATTATTAAATCAGCAAACATGTCTGATACACCCATATCGATTGTGATCTTTGTAAACAATTTATTTATGCTCAGATACCCGAAGTTACTTATTATGCTCGCAGCAATAATAAATCATACGAATAGATATTATTTTCCTACGACCACAATTCAAATTTAAAAAAATATGCATTCTCACCATAAAATAGTAGATGACTTATATCCCACGAAGACATATGGCTCTACGTCTGCAAATACGAAATTTTTTCATGTCTTTATGCACATATTGACAAGCAGAAGTCAATATTAAGGTACAGTCAGCAACATAAGTCGCTGAACACTTCACATTTTTTGATAACCATTTTATGAATTAAAATTTGTACGTACTACTCTGTAGTTGTAAAATATAACCAAGTAAAGTATGCCGAGAAGTGCCATACGATATTGAAAATAATTATTAGGATTTTATGGATTTTTTGGATGATAAGACAATTCCAAATCTCGTGAATGTGTAGCGACTTATGTTGCTGACTGTACCTAAAATTTAGCTAGTTTAAGTTTTCTGCGAAATGTGGTGGTGGTGTAGATAACGACACTGTACCAATATCTGCTAAAAATCACGTGCAATTCATATGACTTTTTCAAACTAAAAAACTGATACAAAGCATAACGCTAAACCTACGATCCAACCCAATACGTTTTGGTTCATAATTTATACAAGCTTAACAATAAAATAAAAGTTGATGTAAGTAATTGTATACTTACTGTACATTCACATTATTGAATGATGCTAAACATTAAAAAAATATACCAAATACGAAATCAATCATCAATTGATTTACTGTACTGGTGGTGGATCTCTCATATGTGAGAGGCTGCCTGGGTGGGTACCACCGCATTGTCTATTTCTCCCGTCAAACAGCAGTGTAGAAGCACTGTTTTGTTTCGGATTGAAGGACATTGTAGCCAAAGTAACTACTGGACATATTGAGACTTAACATCTTATGTCTCAGGATGGCGAGCGCAGTGGAATGCCAAGCATTGCTTCGTGATTCGAGGTGTTGTTTGGTTCTGCTACTGTTTATGAGCTGTCGTATCGCTTACCATCAGGCGAACGGCTTGCTCGTCTCGCCATTCATTGGAATAAAAAAATATATATTAATGTAAACAAGCTAGTGAACTTCAAAAGAATATGATATTATCTGTTGTATAATGGCACAACCGCAAAACAACTTCTGTTCTTTTGTAAAGAAACACTTCTACGAAAGGCAGGTATAGTTACCAACCGACCACAGTAGCACGTTTTTTCGTCACGTGTTTCATCTTCATAATTTATGTATACCTATAAATGATTTTAATGCATCCTTTACGTGGAAGCGGTTAATGTTTATTTTTAGAAGTCTTTGCAATATTATTATTATAATAATAATGTTATTTCGAACCGGGGCTATATAATTACAAAGATTCTCGATAAAGCGTATGGGTAAATTGTAACAATATATATAGATTACGTGTAAAATAGTTAAAGTCGATCAAACCTTGAGTTTCTATAGTTTCAAAGCAAACATAAAATTAGTAGGCGCAATACCTAACTCCATCAAAACAAATATTACATTTGATAAAAACTACAAAAATCCGTGAGGATATCATATCTTCATGTACGTATACACATAGGATTACTCATAACCACAGTGGTTAAACCACCTCCTCCCATATATTACGTCAGCGCGGCGATGAAGCTACAAAAATCTTATTACTACGTAATTAAAATACAGCGAAATAATATCAAATGTTGGAATAAACGTCTAATATAAATACATCTCCTTTAGTTTTAATTGTTCCTAATTCACTGGATCCGCAATCCAAATATTTATCTAAGGTTAGCTCGTAAATTTTTACTAGCAGCTACAAGTAAACTAGTATGTGCAGTAGTAGAGTAAAACGCACGCAGATTTTTTAATCAAAAAATAGATTAGGCGACGTCGCGACGCGCCGCGGCGCCACTGGCAACGTTGGCACGGGACGATGCCGCTATAGTGTTTGTTTGTGAACATCTTCGCATCTGTTTCATTAAACATCCGTCCGTTTCAGTATTGGACCAATTCCCTTCGCATTCGGTGCGAGTGGAAAGTTCGTTCTTAATTGGAAACCACGCAATTTTCCTTGCGTCGTCATTTCATTTTTCACTATTCCCCGTGTACGTTTTTTGCTAGTGGTCGTAAAAAATGATGTTGCGGAAGTTCGTTGTGTTGCTGTTTGATATCAAAGAAGTGTTTAGTGAATCTCTCATAAATGTTTTGCTGAAAGATTCAGTGGAGACGATCTTGTAACGCATTGTGCAACTGCATTCGATATACTTCGTTCGGAATCAAAAGTATTTGCTGTGTGATAACTATATAGTTTTAAGATTTATTGAACAGAGGCGCTGAATACGCGAGTTCCAGATTTAGATTTATAAAAATAAAAGCAAAGACAAGTTTGGAAGCAATTTCGAGTTGTTGAATTAAAAGAAAAAAACAATACCTACTAAAAAAGTGAATTCCATACTGGCTAAAATGTCGGGACTAAAAAGATGTATCAGTCAAGTTTCCATGTTGATGACGGGAAAACCTCTCAATTCTTCAGAATCTGCGTGGAGAGAAGAACTACAAAAGTGAGTCTTAAAAAACCGATATACTAGCTACAGCATTAGCTCCCAGATCTCAAATAGATTGTGTTAGACAGTCTGAGAGGCAGACAACGCGTATTCAACATTTAGATTTGTAAAAATAATTCTTAAAATATGAAGTCATCGCGGTGTTGATAGTCTTCAAATCGGTTGCTTTTTTTTTACAAAATGTTTATGTCGTTATAGTACTGTAGTTTTGTGTTGTAAATATTTACTTTAAAATAAAAATGCGTCGTAGGATTTCAGGTAGCAAACGTGGTGCCTCACCTTCAACAAACATTTTCAAATATTTGGCAACTGCAGATTCGCTAATTCGCTTCTATTGGAGGATTTCTCGGAATCTTTAACACATAAGCGATTGTCAAAACATATTATAAAAACTGACCATGGAATTTACCACTTTGTTTTGCTTCATCTGATAAAAAAATGTATGTTGACGTAACAAAGTTTCGGCTGGCGAAAAACATTGTCCCTTACAAAACGAAATTTTACCGGTCTGTTCAATAGATTCTTTATATTCTGACTTACAACCCACAAATTGTAGCCAATATGAGGGATGTTAAAACCGTCATTTTGATTGTATACTAGTTTTTCCTTTTTCTCTAATGTCTAATAAATTTTCGATGGCATAAGAAGGATGCAGCTAATTAAAAGGCGGATAAAGCCTTTTAATTAGCTGCATCTAGAACCAAACCAAAATTCGGCATGATTAAACGTAACATCCAACTACATTATTTTACAACCAGTGACAACTATTTATCTAAAGTAGCCCACTTTACAAGGAATCTGGAATCTGGTAACGAAGTTTTATTACGTCTATTAAAGGCACTCAGCTTATTATAAAATTAAGGTCCATCAGTGGCACATCGTGCAACGTTAATGGATTTTATTCCAGAAAGCCATTTTCTTTCTTATCTGAAGTGACTTATCCAGACGGCCTCCACACTGTGATGTCATTCGGTGTAAGTAGGCGGTGAACGGTTAAATATTTTCACGCAGTTCCCATCCGAAATTACAATACAAATGGACCATTGTCAAATATCATTTCATAAACGTCATACGCATTTCACGAACCTATTTAATCGGTAGGTAAAGGATAAGGTTGAACGAACTTTGGTGATGCCAAATTGTACTTTCCTAGTTCAAGTTAAATTTACAAAGCTTTCATCTTCCAATGATTCAATGAATCATATTTTTCTTCAGCAATAAAATGCGGGAAATTAAATTCATAACAGCTATTTAAACTAAATCGCAATTTATTTTTGTTTTGAAGTATTTTTAAAGTCTTAAGTTGCAACTCAATAACCATCTGGAAAATTATGTTAGTTCGTATAATTTTCTTCAGATCTCCACAATTATTTATTTTTAGTTTTAAGAAGTCTTCTATATAATTGGAGTAAAATATTTCAGATATATTTGAATTGATCAATAAACAAAACCTCAAAGGAAATGCTTAAGTTTCATGCAATTCCTTGAGACTACAATATTCGAAACCAATTAGCAATATCTTCTATCTATCAAATTATTCCAACATTGATAAAGGTTTCATCGAAATATATATAAATATCTGCTTTAATTGAAACTGCCACACGTTTTACATGTATTGTGGTTTCCCTTCCTGCAGATATTTCTCAGTAAATATGAACAGCTTATATAATTACGTGCATGCGTGAATTAATTGGCCATATCATAAATTGATTATAAGCTTTAATTGTGTCGTGGACATTCCTTGCCGCTATTTAACCGTAGATTTATATTGCGACTCGATTATTAAGTCTTAACAAATACCCCGCCTCAGTGTAGGTGCCACTCCACCGCATACTTTACCGACTCCAGCTAAATAAATTGCGTATAAAATCTCAGCTTTCGTCTGCGTATTGGAGGTATTTTGTTTCGATTTAATATTTATGAACTATTAGAACAGTTCTTAGTTTCGTCTGGTTCAAATATTTGCGTTTCCCAATGAGTTTGCATTGAATTAATTCAGTTTGAAAATTGAGCTGAGAAATAAATTAAAACTTACTGCTGCGTATTGTACTTAAGATTCTTCTTTATTAGTTAGCACACACAAATAATTTTCAATCGAAACGATTATTCTCATATTCTGTGCCAAAGATAGAAACATAACTATCATGAGATACTGCTACTTGGGTATGTTTGCTTGTTAAACTTGTTGCGGGATATTATTCGATTCATACACGAGATTCTAAATAGAGTTTATGGCTGACCATTTTTAGAAGATAGTTATCACCAATTGCAGCACCTACTTATGAATGTCGTACAAGTGTATCTATACCGGGTATCTACTACGACTACTTATGATACGAAGCCAGGTGGTAGTTTTAATAACTACAGACACAATACAACTTAAAAGTTCGGAAATAATGATGACGACATTATTGCAGTCGCTTTTAAATCATATATGCTAATGAAAAACCTGTAACCCAACCCACTCATTCACAATCAGCCGCTTTATTTATTTATTTATTTATTATACTTCATATACATTGTATACAAGGCGGACTTAATGCCAGAGGCATTATCTACCAGTCTACCTTTGGGTGATGCAGAGATGAGATCAAGTGGGCGTATAAATTTTTATAGAAAAGAGAAAAATAAATAGAAACATAAATAATTAATATGTAAATACATACAAATATAGGGTCAATACATGATATACTATAGTGGATATATATAGTTATTATATGAATAATTATGACATAAATATAAAACGTGAACGTGCTTTAAAACGTGATGTACAGATTATGTTATTAATCTTGATGATACTTAACCATGGTCGATAGGATCGACTAATAGTTCCATTCTTTTATAATACATTACTTCAACTTCTACTTTTTTACCTTTTAATATTAATAGATATTTTACCTTTTTCCCTCGTTTGTTTTTATTACTTCTAAGAAACCATCAATTGTTATAGTTATTCACATAAAGTTGTTGGTTTAGTTGAAATTTGCAAAATGGAAAACTTGCTTTATCCTTATTAGCATTTTTTGTGAATCAAACAGAACGGTTTGTGTGAACATATATATGTAAATAAAATCAATGTGGTATTCCTAACGGCTTTGTTTTGCAAATAAGTTTTATGAACGTGATTTTCAGTCGTTTTTTGCAAAAAAGTAAGTTGTACAATTGACATAAGAATTACGGATTTAAGATTATTATTGGGATTCCAAAGGGTCCAATTTTCTGAAGATTAGTATATTTTTAGTATTATTTGCGTTCAGTTTGGTATTTGTGTAATAATGCCAATTTTACCGTTCTAATCTCTTCAATAAAATTAATCCCACTGACCATAATATCCTTGGTTTGTTGCCGGGTTTCTTCCTTTTTCGTAGCATTTGTCATTTCTACTATCTAGTTGCCTTGCAACAATATCTCGAACAGACTAAAAATAGTTCACAGTAGATAACAAAGACTTGCATTGACCTCTATTATTATTAATTATATTTTGCAGTACATTTTACTCAGACAGAAATGACGCAATCCGGAGAAAAATTAATTGCTCGGCATGCTGAAGTATTAGCATTTTGATTGTCATGGAGGCAGATTAAAAATATACGTCTGTTATTCAATAAATGACGAATGAATAATGATGTGCATGACGGAGAAATATGTCGACCAATAACGAATATTTTTATTTAAAAAAAACAAGAAATTCTTCCACGTCTACGTATAAATAGATGTTTTCGGCGTATTGAAATAAAAGCCGATATTATAATAGATATAAGCGATGACGTTCGACACCTGAGGTTCCCAAATTAAGACATAGACGAGCGAATTAACCTATGACGTCAGCCGGTTAATAAAAACCGCGAATCATATAGGACCGTCCTACGTCACCTCATAATTTGTTCCAGATAAAATACATTTCAATACAAAAACCTTTCGCAGATAGCATTGAGTGGTCACTCGGGATTATAAGTGATGGTTTAAAACCTAAGTGTATGAACTGATAACTAATCTATCAATCGCGAAACACCTATATTATCACAATAGCGTTATAGAAATATATTGGAAGCTGTTTTGTACAGAATCACATATTCCCTGTACACTGATATTGACTGTTGTCCTTTGACTCACAAAAACTCTTCATATTTTCTTATGGATAGTAAAAAATATGTTTACTTCGTTCTTAATGAAGATGAGTTCAACAAAGATGTAGATTTGTTGATGGAGTAATAATCGTTTAGTGCTTTTTTTTACTAAATTATAGTTTGTTCAGTCGCAGTTAGATGGATCATTGGAAACAGGATTTGATTCTAAGTAAATGCAATTTATGTGTGTTGACGCAAATGTTGTTTGCTTCCCGGAGTGCTAACATCAGGTACAAAGCTTATTTCTTAGTAAATACTGTAATTAAATTGCTTCTAATTATACAAATGTTTATTTAGTTTAATACGTTGTATTGACAAGCTTGGATCTGAAATTAATGTTCATTTATATATATTTTATTAATACCTATGCTTCGTGAATGTATTTTCTTATAAAACAATACTTATATTAAAATACAATTTTAAATATATACTATTTAAAATTGTATTTTAATATAAACGCACGCAAATATGAACGCACCGACCTTTCATTAAAAATATATTACATAATCAATGGAAGAGTTTACTGTATAGCAAGCTTAAAATAAAGATACATCAGTGGATCAAAGGAAGTCCTCCTTTGGCTGAAGAGAGAGAGAGAAAGATATGTTTTAACAATGGTCGATCTCTTTTTTAAATTAATCCATAAACATAGATGACATTGGACCATTATTACTTTAAACGTTACTATTACCTTAACTATAATTGCTATTTCCTCGATTATTTATGGAAACATTTTGCATAAATATTCTTGTAGAATAATTTTCTGTGCAGGAACGAACAAATACAACTCATTTAAATATGTTTTAGTAGCAAATATTTAACACACAAAGCGTAGTCGCTATCGGTCTATTAATTATTAAGATAGAAATTTTAGCATGAATGTAAATTTTATATTTTAATGTACAAAACTTGATATACTGTGTACATTATTTTAATGAAATATTAATTTGAACAAAAAGTGCCTCGGTGGCGTAGTTGTCTCTGAGGACTCGGGTTTGAACCCCGGGTCGGGCAAAGTGATATTGGATTTTTCTTTTCATTATCAGCCTGGAGTCGGGAATTTGTGCCCAATACAGTAATTGGCTCGCCCCCTATCTCATCGTGGGACGGAACATACAAGGCGAAACGTGGCTGTTCTGATAGCACCTCTGCTTACCCCTTCTGGGAAAGAAGTGTATTATGTATGTATTTAATAAAATATTTTTACATACAAACAATATCATGCACTTCGGTGAGGCGCAATCCACTTCAACATAACAAACGATGTTTACAAAAAAAATCGCTAATGGTTATCGTAAAGACTGTAATTTGAGACTATTTGTATAAAACCGAATACTGATGTCATATTATCCGTTCGTATATTAATACAAATTAAATAAACATACAGTATTTTGCCTTAAAACATTCATGAATCGTATGTTTTACATCATTTACTTTAACACATCAATCAACGTCTATTTTTGCAGGCTATCGAAAAGTGCAAAAACATGCAAATATTACTTTATACTATGATATTAACTTCGTACTCGTCATCAAAAGTGATTCACAAGGTTTTATTTTACATCTAAGGTCTAGTACAAGGATTTCTATAAAAAACAGTTGTTTTAAAATAATTGCCGAAATGGCCATGGATTGACATCCTAGGACAAAGTGACATTACAGGTTTTAGACAATTACCGCAAATTTTACTGGAGAAATAATGTGGTGAGCAAATCTCGTGCAATCGGCATCCTACCGTAGAATTCATTACAAGAATTTCTGTGTTACGTGAAATTCTACATCCTATTATATGGCATCGCGGTACACCTAGAACAGTGGTTCTTAACCGGTAGTCCCAGGAAGCATCCCAAGTGTAGCCAACCTAAGGTCATACTTAAAATAATTTTGGATGTTTTATTTTCACCTATAGATACAGCCTTTATATATTTCCATTTTGTTACTGTATTAATATACAACCAAACCAGACAACCAAGTGTGTGGTCAATGGCTAGAAAGAAATTTCGTCAAAGGGAGAAATGACTAAAAGAATAAGAAAAAATCTCGATCGTAGCTTACTAATGTGCTCATCAGCAGGCGTTTAGGGGCGGATAAATAAAACAGTCATCATATAAATCTAGCGATCGGCAATAACTAAATGTAATTAATTGCTATTTTATTTATATTCCAGATACCGTCAAGCCCGTTACGCAGCGCGGCGCGTGAGGAAGCGCGTCATCTTCAAGCACGGAGACTGCAACGTCGTCCAATGGAACGTGGCCAAGCGCAGGCGCCGATACCTTCAGGACATCTTCACCACGCTCGTAGACGCGCAGTGGCGCTGGACGCTGCTAGTCTTCGCGCTCTCATTCATCCTCTCCTGGCTTCTGTTCGCTCTCATCTGGTGGCTCATCATCTTCACCCACGGAGACCTCACCCCGCCCCCGCCCAATGAGAACAACACCTTCATCCCCTGCCTCAACAACGTCAACTCCTTCACCGGCTGCTTCCTCTTCTCCGTGGAAACTCAACACACCATCGGTTATGGATCCAGAACCACTAATGAAGAATGTCCAGAGGCTATATTCGTTATGTGCATACAAAGTATTGTCGGAGTCTTTATTCAAGCTTTCATGGTGAGATCTATTTTTATATAATAATAATAATAATAAATACACCCAACAGTCATTTTTATATGGCATGTTTCAGTGTAATTTTTTATGTGCAATTATACCACGTACCACCCATTGTGATGAAACGAATACATTACTCGCGAATGATGATGGTACATTTAAAACACTCAATAATTTATGAGTAATGGATCGAACAATTAAGCAATGCAACAAATTGATGTATATTTATTCAATGTCAGATTAACGTTTTACAGGCCATAAAACATGATTGAGATTGTAAAATAAAACATGAACAATTTTCTAAACGTTGAACATTACATACATTTTTCAAGTTTTCAGTTTATGGGTTGGCCAATAAGAGGCCCGAAAGGTTTTAAAGGTTACAGACATATTTAGTCACGGTAGCTGTGCCTAATGATCTGTTTATTGTCCGTCATTTCCATTAATTTAATCCATAGTATTGCCTTGACGGCTATAAAAAGGAACTGTTTGTATCCACACAAATATTGCAGTGTTATGTTACAGAAACAATCTACAATAAAATTTACGTAAAGCGGTGATGAGCGGTATGATACGTTACTCAGAAAAACCTTCCTGCTTCGAAGCTAATATGATAATTTAATATGAAAATACATTTGGAAAGGAGCCAAATGTATTAACGTAACGTACTATAAGATCCAGCCAGATGTTCTCTGAAAAATAATTGCAAAGCAAAAGATCCCACTCCATGGTTTATGATTTCTTTTTTGTGAATACAATTAAAGGCAGCCATGAAAACTGTCTAAGATTGTAAGTGTTATTAGCCTAAAAACAACAAACTTAAACAGAATTGAGTTTGCAGATGTTTTGTATTTTTCCTTCAGATTTACGACTTTACGTTTAATCATCCGCCATTTTCAGTTTCCTACGTGTCCAGTAGTGTAGCAAACATACTTTTAATTTTAGGTGGGAATCGTGTTCGCAAAACTTTCTAGACCAAAAAAACGTGCCCAAACTCTTCTCTACTCAAGGAACGCCGTGATTTGCTTGCGAGACGGCCAACTATGCCTGATGTTCCGTGTTGGAGACATGAGGAAATCACATATAGTCGAAGCCCATATAAGAGCACAGATTATCCGCCGCAAGGTATTATATCTCGACAAAACGGAGACTGGTTAGTGATTGGGGATTTCAGTCAGCACGCATAAAATCCGTCTAACTAGAGTTCGCACTGACTCCACTCTCTAACTTGCGGGTGTCGGGATCTACGAGCAGATAGGCAGAAGTATCCCAACCTTTTAGATTCGGACACCCACGGTTTTGGAATTTATTTCAAAACGTTTTTTTTTTCTGTCTTGTCCATAGGTGGGTCTTATATTCGCGAAGTTGGCGAGGGCCAAAAAGCGTAACACCACGCTCCTGTTCTCTAGGAACGCGGTGATTTGTTTGAGAGACGGTGAATATTGCCTCATATTCCGCGTGGGAGACATTCGCAAGTCGCACATTTTGGAAGCGCACGTTCGCGCTCAGATCATTCGTAAAAAGGTATTGCATTGTAAATAAACTGTATTGCATCCTATTGAAAAGTGAATGTGCATCCAATATCTAATAAACGATGCTTGTGAGCATTTTTGTTATTTTTGTTTTGTTCTGACCCATCTATGGACTCTTAACATTTTAACTTTGCTTGTTATTTTAGTAATGCTGTATATTTTCCACACATATGCTTTCTCTGTTTATACAAGCTTCAATTATTTTTATTGGTCGTAACTCCAGTTACGTTCTACATGAATTGACCATTGTAATTCCACGAGACTCGCCATAAGTAGCCACGACGTCGTTTAAAATATTATAGCTGATTGAAGTGCTGTAAATAACATTTATAAAGTCTTATTGAACGTTAGAAAAATAACAAGTGTTTTGATGGTCCATTATGTCATCGTAAAGTTTGATGGATTATCGAGAAAATTCATAATTTGCATGCAAAGACTGACATTTCCTTCCTTCTTTTCACTTGGTTAAGCGATTCACGTATTAATGGTCAATTCAAGTAGCTGAAAGTGCATGGATTCTTAGTAACTGCTTTGCCGATATTTTATATTTCCTTCCTTAAGTGGAACGCATGCGTTGGACTATAAAACACGTTGCTTCATATCCATTAACCCATGTTTTGTTTTTTATTAACAAAACACACGTGCATATTGTATTATGTTTAGAAGTTCCGTGTTTAGTAACCGTTGAATTATTATGTACCTCATAACATGTGCCTAACAATCATTGCTTTGAAAAGACTTGAGATATTAAAATTAAAGATAAATATTTCCTACAAAATAATTGTTTGATTTGATTTTTACTGAATATTGCAAATTCTATTTGGATAGTAGACGTACAGCATATTAACGTAAAAACAAATTACTGTATTTTAAACAATATTTGAGCTAATCGGAGGTAGGAAGTAATGCTCCTAGGATACTCAGGTTAAGGGTATGCTAGCAACATTTAAATTACTATCAGGTGATCGGCTTGCTTATAAGTTAGCTTTCTATTAAAATATTTTTTGCAATTAACAGGCATTACTTTCAAATCTGTAGTCAATATAACTAATATTCAGTATATAGTAATGATTACAACGGGTTAAGTATAATGAACTATTTAAATCCCATAGATTACGAGGGAAGGTGAGGTGTTGCCATTCTACCAGCAGGAGTTGAAAGTAGGGGCCGACGGTGAAGAGGACAGGCTGATGTTCATCTGGCCCATGACGATAGTCCACAAGATCAACGAGAAGTCACCGCTGTACAACCTCTCCGCTTCTGACATGCTCCGGGAGAGATTCGAAATCGTTGTTATGTTGGGTAAGTTATCATTATTATTCTTCTAATGAGGTTTCCCTAATTGGTTACCCCTTTCTCAAGACTTAACGATTTTCATGAATTTATGACTGACTATTGCGTCCTCTCAATTTCATTGCCCTCTTCTTTAGACTGTACGATATCAGTAATTTTAGGTACCTATGTCGCTAAAAATCTTGTTAAATCAACTTAATATAGTAGCATATTTTATAGCAATCTTATCGTACCTTATACCGTTATCGTGCTTTATATATGCCTTATCATAAACCACTGATCCCAGTACTTGAAGTTTAACAAAGCCAACGGTTGTTGAGCCGTTTTGAAACTTTATAGGTAGTTAAAAATATTTAGAATTAGCTTTTTATGATAGAATATACGATTTTTGCCACAGTAGTAAAATAAAACCTATGGAAATCATATTAATATCAGCGAATAATAGTAAATCGAATTAATTAATAGGAAATAATAAATTGTGCAATGCACGGTCTTATGGTCAATGGACTACCTTCAAATAAACAGCAATTGGATAATTAATTATTATAGCTGTAAGTTGAATCAGTTGGTTTGTATCAATCTATAATAACATATAAATAGTAGGTCAATATTGTATACATATTACAAGAAAATAACACATATAAACATATTTGTTCTTACTTTACTATTGATACTAGTCTATATTACTTCAATTATCATAATAAATATTCGCAAATGTTTATTCACAAACGTCGAAATAATACGGAATGCTGGTATTTTCATAAATTATTATAATTAAATCAAATATATCCTGACCTTCAACTTGAAAATTCCTATGTCGGTAATAACGTGTGCTTCTAAATTAACATTGCAAATACATTCTCATGTCATCACTAGATAATCAAAAGCAAATAGTTTGGCATTTGTAGTATTTCCTGATAGGTATGTAAATTATCCAGCAGATGTTGATTAGTAAACCTAAGATACAATGGCATGGTAGGTATGGGTAAAGCATAATAATATAAAGATGATGATTATGATACTAATACGCATCATAAAATTAATTTACACTGCATCCATAATATTGTATAAAAAGTTAAATTTACTAGTCTCGAACTAGATATGATAAGATATGCCACTCAAAAATCAATTAAAACAATTGTACATGACAACAAAAAGTCAGCGAAGCTTAAATAGCAACAAACATGAACACGTCACTCAGCAATCAGAGCAAATTGAGCCCCATTAACGTTAGATTAGCCTGTTGTGATACTAGCCTCCACATCGTCTCAAACTGTTCTATTTACCAACATTTTTTCATTTTCTAATATGGTATTTGAATACACTTATATGTCCTATATGTCCTATATGTCCCATATCAAGTTCTACCTACATAATTTTGACAATCGCTGCGAGATGACTATCTTAAGATTAATACTCTACGTGTCTAACTTATCGCCAATTCTTTTTTATTGCTGGGTTAAGCAAACCGGCAAACAGGTCTCTTGATGGTATATGATCACTGCCGCCTAAGAACATCCACAACGCTTAGATCATATATCTGTTGGATGAGAAAAGGATTTAGGGTATTAGGTATTCAGCAATCTTACTCACCGAACGGAACGCAATCAAAGCTGTCGCTTTACGTCGATCTCCTGTGATACATTGGTACAGCCCCAGACGAGCCTGCCTATTCCTGCTGCCTGTCTTATTCATGCTGAGTAATGACTGACAACAGCGTGGCTTTACCACTTGCTAAAATGTAGTGGCAACCAACCCGCATTAGGCCAGCGTGGTGGACTATATGGCCTAACCACTCTCAATCGTATTCTCGATTATAGAGTAGGCCCGTGCCCTGCAGTGGGACGTATATGGGCTGATAAAAAAAATTAGTAATCCTACAATTTCCAGCTCAATTAACTCCAATTTATAAGAACACGTGCATTAGCCTGATTTCATAGTTGTTTTCTTACAGTGCAGCGTCGTGTTCACGTCTTGCCAAATCAGAGCGAGTGTTTTGGTAGTTTGCCCTGAACTTTGCATATAGAAAGCGCTGTAATTCCGAGCTGTAATGTTAATACATGCCATTATTAGTGTTTTTAAACATTGTACATTTATTGGAAAATTTAAATCAGTAAGAGTAAGTCGCACTAAAAGTCGCTTTGGACCATTATCTGAGTTGTGTTGTCTTATATGTGTTGACCAGGCTGGTACTGTATCTAAGTGTTCTCAAATATAAAGTGGCTTTGCTACACCGTTTTATATTCGTATTATGCGAACAACTCTTTGAAATCCTATTAAATCATGGGTGGCGTCGATTTCATACCCTGAGTTTAGAAAGAAATAAAATACCTTTGAATTTTTGAATTTAATAAACAAGAATATTTTACGATAAAAATAGTCAACACTTCGAGATATTAAGCAGTGTAATAATGTATCTTTCATTAAAATACCGAAGTAGATGAAAGCGAGTTGATAGCCCAACCGGGAGTAGGTATAATAAATTAAAGCGGGTCAAAATTACGCCACGCCGTATGTATGATTGTTTGTCACCGACTCTTTCCTTTCGGTTACAAACAAATATACATACAGGTGAAGCTAATAAAAAGCGTGGAATAAATTAGCGTCTTGTAAAAGCAAAAGTTCTACAAATAATTTACGATAATCTAAAGCACATTAAAATAATTAACATTTCTAAAATGCATCAATTCTGTAATCAGTGTTTTGTAGTAGTGACACAGACTGACCTTATACCACCTCTGTATACATACTCCGTTATCTTTAAGGTTTCCTTACACACCGACACCGCTGTTTATGTTCACGCTTCAGTGGTTTTGTTATGGGTTATCTTATATCTGTATAATTTAATTTCCTTTATAAACATTGCAGAGGGTGTGATCGAGTCGACGGGTATGACCACGCAGGCTCGAAGCAGCTTCCTGCCTTCGGAGATTCTTTGGGGACACCGTTTCGAGACCATGGTGTCTTTTAGGAAGGATACTGGGGAATATGAGGTAAGATTATTTTTACATTTTATTTATCGTTACTAATATTATAAAGGTGAAAGTTTGTAAGTATGGATGTATGGATGTTTGTTACTCTTTCATGAAAAAAGGGCTCAACAGATTTTGATGAAATTCGGTATAGTAATAGCTGACACCCTGGATTAACACATAGGCTACTTTTTATCCCGAAAAATGTAGTGCTCCCGTGGGATGAGTCAGGAAACCAAATATACATATTTTCTACTCTTTCAAATTCGAATAGTTGGCACGGACAGGATTGAATGCTATTCAATCCTATCCTCTCCTACGGACGGGAAATATAGTCGACGGCACGCGGGAAATATAGTTAGTAGACACGTGAAATAATATGTTCTTGATGTGGATTGGACTCAAAAACTATCTGCACCCGGGCGAAGCCGGGCCCGACAGTTAGTAATTTATAATAGGTATAGTCCTGTTTAAAATGATGTGCTGAAAACATAATAAGGATACACAATATATGCAATCGAAATCAGACGTACACATTGTAAAATTTTATCAAAACAAATTAATTTTAACCTTCCAGTATATAGCAATTAAAATGGTCTATGCTATGGTCGTCGAAGCATTACTAATTAAAACTAAGATTGGTAATAACATTTTTATGAATCCATCGAGCATAACATGACTCTTAAATTCAAATAAAAAAAAACCTTTAACTTTACTTTAGCCGTTACTCCTCCTTTAAACTGCTAAATCATTAATATGTTTTTAAAAAATACTTTTTGCTTTCACATACTCGGTTCTCTTCTATTCAAAATTCATTTTACAAATAACAAATAAAATACTAAAGCGTCCATCATCATTACAGAAAAACGTTGCCAAACATTTCAAAATCAGCAGAATTCCTCTTAATTCTTGATCAATGGCGAGGTGAAAAGTCCACACAAAGTTGGGCGCCGGCGTACTAATATGTATTCATCTTGAAAACATAAATTGGCAAATGTACAAAGCATATGACATACTGCGCACGTTTAAGAGACGTTTACTCCATGCTCTTGACACTGGGCCCATTCGCTTATCACCACATGCTATCTGTCACTTACATCGATGACGTCACAGCCATAAAAAGTATGGACATTTCAATCAGATATATCTTAGTTTTACTAAGCAGCTACTGCGCTTCGATTTATGTTTAAAAGAAATTATTTACTAGGATTGAAATATAAGTTTTTATATTACGTGTTATCAAATACAACGGTACACCTTTTATGTGAGAATTCATGTTTTAAAGTGATGAATAAAAAAAATGTAAATAGTAGTGTTCCCTTGGGATGAGTCAGGAAACCAAATTCTTTTCTACTTTTTCCAATTCGAATAGTTGGCACGGGATAGGAGAGGACAGGATTGAATATTACAGGATTTTGGCCGTGATTTAAACCAACCAAAATTAAAACAATTTGTTACTTTGTTTTTACTATATTAAACCGTACTGGAATATTTCTACATTTGTCATAGAATTAGTGTTCAAATAACGAAGTCAGTTATAAAAGAGCTTGTTATTTTAAGTATTTATAAATATTATCACAAAATAAATTACTTTTGACATAGAGTGCATATTAAATGGTACAATATCGGTCGTTTAACTTAATTTATCAAATAATGCACGTATTTTTATATTCCATCCTTTGACGTGCAATTGTATCAATATTGTTTACTAACAGTTATTGTGCAATGGAAAATTTATGTTTTCCTGTAAGTAGAAAAAATAGATTAATAAATCATATCGTTTGTAAATACGCGCCCTCTTGATAAAATACAATCGCAGTAACTTTCCTATACTGCTTTACGTTTTATACTCGTAGTTGTAAGTTTCGCTTCTACTTAATAAGCCTACTCATTAAACTTAATTAAATATTACGCATAGCCCACATTTATACATGTTTTTATATACCTACCTCAGAATATTTTTAGAATATTCTTAGTTCGGAATAAAACCCAAGAAATAAAGGATGAATATTGATATTGATGTTGATATTGATGATGATGTTGAATAACACATAAGTTCATAATTTTTTAAATTCTTATATTGTATCATGAGCTTTTTGCGCAAAATGATCAGTAAATAAGTATCATATAGATATACTAAGCAGTCTATTGAACGGTTAGATATAGGATGTTTTTTTGCTCTTTCTCAACTTACTCATCAAACTACATTTATTTCCAGGTTGACTACACAAGGTTCAACAACACTTATGAAGTGGACACTCCGCTATGTTCAGCTAAACAACTGGACGAACTGCGAGCCACTGTATCAACCTCTCAGAAACTAGGTGAGCTTATTTCTCAAACATTCTTTCTAGTTTTGATCTAAATTAAAAAAAAAACGGTTTTTATATTCGAAAATTAAGATTATTTCTAGCGTGTAGTATCTTTTTTAATTTAAATTAATTGCAATATCATAAACTGGTAGGCAGGGGTAAAACTATTTTTAGAGTTAAATTTATATTAAGAATATATTTTTATACTTTTTTGGATTTAAATTCATTAAAAACATTAACTATTCGGCGGAGATCACTTAGTACGAGACGAAAAATTATCGCTTATCTCTTTGTATCAGCTTATGTACGTCCCACTGCACAGCACGGACTTTCTCTATAATCGAGAGTACGAATGAGAGTACAGGTTGGTGATTCTGCTATAAAAATAAATAAATATGTAACCTTCCACAGATCGCATGCTCGGCACCATCCCCAAGACCTTCTCGAACGAGACGCTAGACCTGAGCTCCGTCGACTCCATGTCGCTGGACGAGCACATCGAGATCAAAATCCCGGAGGCCCGCGCCCGAGAGAACAGACTAATGGCCCAGAACAACTTCATACAGCACATCAACGAGAAGACCAGAAATCAAAGCCACACACACTTAGCCGTAGAAAACGGAGACCACAAAAATCACGTAGAAACAAATCATGTGAAGGATAACCATATGCATAGAAGCCACAGTCACGCTAGCATGAAGAAGGTTCATGGCCTGACCCCGAATGGCATCGGCCATGCGGGCAATGGCCATGATCATAAAATTGAAGACCATAATAAAATGAAGAAGTGAGTGTGATGTTTTTATTGCCATAAATTTATTTGAAGGTTGAATAAACTAGTAATTGCTTAGTGTTTAATAACGCAGATTTACATTTCTCAGCAATCCGTATATTTAAATTAACGGTTTCCTAATACTCGTATACTAGGCATATGTATTAAGATTAAATTTGATAATTGTTACGAAATTATTATTTATTGACGCCCGAATTCTGGAACGCCATTCAAATAATAAGTTGCTCTTAACAGCGTACGGCCCACTCAGCCAGTACATTTAATCGGGATTAACGTAGTTAAGCGCCATTTATATTTAATTTGCGTTCCAGTATTTGGGCGTGAATCTCTTAATTGTTTGTGCAATCGGTTTCTAAATTTCAAAATAACCAGTGTCTCCCAAAGTTTAGTTTTACTTATCAATTCAATGTAAAATTGCCTATTTCTAGGTCTCCAAGTGAGAACTACATAGAGAAGACTCCAGTGATCCCCATCCTTGTGACGTCTGCCGACTCGGAACCCGCCTGACGCCCACTGAGAGACCACAACCCAACATCTCACCTTCTCTCGGTCTCTCAACATCTCATAGACTCTCACCACCTCTCAGTGTCAAACCATCTCACTGCTCATCAACTGAAGCCGCACGTCAGGTTCAACTGTAGCGATCTAGAGAATGTCCGATTGGAGTAGTGAATTCCATACATTATGTCCTGTAAACACGTTGCTTGTTGAATAGAACATAAGCTGCTATTTGATTATGATGTCCGACATCTTTACCTGAATTAAAAATAAAAAAAATAACTATCTATTTTATTAGAATAGTTAAATATTTCAGTAGCGTTATATCGCCGCTAACGTATTTATTAACAAAAAATCAAAAAGAAATTATTAGAAAAAATTAACCCTTCTTGGTTAATATAGTGTATTAAACCTCGCCTATAAGGTTTGTCGTGCCAATTTTTTATATTAGATATTCTGTATCAATTAATTTTTTGTTCTATTTAATAAGCAGCTTGTGAACTGTCCTCTGTTACATTCACCGACATCAATGTACCAGATAGGGTTGTATTTAGACCAAGTATTTATTTAGTTAATATTAGTCATTCTAGACGGCGGGGACTGTAAACTCACCGACTTAGGCCCACTTATACAAACCAAATATTGTGTAGAAAAATTGAGAATTCAAAATCATGCTTTCGCTTTTAATCAGATAGTATGTGAAAGGGATAGCATGATCTTGACTCTCTATATTCTAAACAAGTTTGGTTCGTAAAAGTATGTCTCAGAGTCGAAGCTTTAAAATCTATCTGTCTCCGCGAATTTTGTAGGCGATATCTTTAGTTTCGTCATAAGTCAAACTAGAGGCGAAACGTTTAGCAAAATATATAAAAATTTTGATCCTCGAAAGTCCAAAAATGAGACCAATTTAAGTAAGATATCTCAATATGCGCTTATTGGATTTGATCCAAAATCATTTGTATACTAGACCAAAACGTGTTGAGGAGATATACAAACTTAGTGCCTGCTTTATATTAATATAAAATGTACAAATTTATTCATACATATAAATATGTATTGTCAAAGTACTTAATGTAAGCGCGGACTTAAATTGTCGGCTTAACAAAAAGCACATATGTATGTGTAGGACTAAGATTTAATATTTATATAGTGAATGTAAATAAGTGTTAGTGTTACTAATGCTTGCGAAATAGTCTGATAATTTTATATCCTAAGAATGTACAAGCGAACTGTATGTACTGTTCGTCACGTGAAATACATTGTATCATTCCTTTGCCTCTGCCATCCATTCTCAATCTTTGTCCCTATAGATGAATGTAAATGCCGATCTGAAAATAAATATTTCATATTGACTATTTGTGTTTGTTTTGTATAAAGGTTGAGAACCGGTGGAGTTTTGCAAAGATTAGACAGGGGTTAGACGCGGCGCGGGCGCCACAGACACATTGTTATGGCAAAACTGACAAACTTTACCACATAAAGTAAATATAATTAATGAATACACGAGTTTTATTTACCTGTTGTTAAGGGGACCACCTCAGAATTCGGTTGATAGATTTACTACCGATCATTGCGCTAGAAGGATGTGTGTAGCACGCTACTCATAGCGTTATTATTATCAAAATCTTGAAACTTACATCTTACCGATGTATGGCAATCTGCTACATGTTTTATAATCAATTTTCTCCTTCACATTAACAATACGTTAAAAAAGACAAAAGTACTAGGCGTTTCGTTAAACTTATGTCATCAGGATGAGAAAACATTTCTTTGAGCACAAAAAGTACTAGGGCGATAGAAAACGAAAGGAGGTTTCATTAAACTTATGTCACCAATATGCGAAATACTTCTCAGGGCACAAAAAGTACTAGGGCGACAGAAAAAGAAAGGAGGTTTTGTTAAACGTCATCAATATAATGGTTTCTTAGATTTACGCGAATGTTACACATTGAAATAAAACGATTATTTACGGATTTTATCGCGAATTTAGTTTAATTTTTTACATTTTTAACTTCCCGACGTTTCGATCACTTTACAGCTTTCGTGGTCACGGGGCGGACTGAGGTATTAGACGTCCGCTCTGTGACTGTTACAATTCAACTACCCTTATTTTACAATTATTAATTTAAAAATTTTAAATTAATAAAATTTAAAAATTTTAATTAATAAAATTTTAAAATTTAATTAATAAAATTTTAAATTAATAAAAATTTTAAAAATTTTAAATTAATAAAAATTTTATAAGTCATAAGGTTCATTATTTTTACAAGCTCAAATATATTTCATATTTTAGTGCAAAATCGTAATATTTGTCCAAAGCACGGGACCGCCTTCATCAACTTACTGAATTGTTCACGTAATATTTTAATGCGGGTAGATTTCTAATTTCGACTGGATATCGGACTGTGGGTAGAATTCCCTAACTACAGCAACTTCCTACATTCTTTGTTGCCCTAGTATTTTTTGTTCTCTGAGAAATATTTCGCATATTGATGACATTTTAACAAAACCTCCTTTTACAAAATTTAAAATTTTTAAAATTTTTATTAATTTAAAATTTTTAAATTAATAATTGTAAAATAAGGGTAGTTGAATTGTAACAGTCACAGAGCGGACGTCTAATACCTCAGTCCGCCCCGTGACCACGAAAGCTGTAAAGTGATCGAAACGTCGGGTAGTTAAAAATGTAAAAAATTAAACTCAATTCGCGATAAAATCCGTAAATAATAGTTTTATTTCAACGTCATCAATATGCGAAATATTTCTCAGGGCACAAAAAGTACTAGGGCGAGAGAAAAAGAAAGGAGGTTTTGTTAAAATGTCATGAATATGCGAAATATTTCTCAGAGAACAAAAAATACTAGGGCAACAAAGAATGTAGGAAGTTGCTGTAGTTAGGGAATTCTACCCACAGTCCGATATCCAGTCGAAATTAGAAATCTACCCGCATTAAAATATTACGTGAACAATTCAGTAAGTTGATGAAGGCGGTCCCGTGCTTTGGACAAATATTACGATTTTGCACTAAAATATGAAATATATTTGAGCTTGTAAAAATAATGAACCTTATGACTTATGAGTATTTGAATATTTCTGATGTTCTATATTTATCTGATACTTCTACCGTGTGTGAATGGCATACAAACTTTTGTATTGAATGAAACTTCATAACTAGACCTTTAAAAAACGAATTGTCTAATGTTTTTTTTTAATTTCCATCTTGCAGAAGTGTACTACATGTAGTTTGTTGAAAACGCAGTACTTTTTATGTAATTTACACATTCATTTATATGGTACATATTATTTACCCATTTGCAAGTAACCGTTTAAATATTATGCAATGAACTTTATGGTCAATGATTTTTTTTCATTCCGGAAGTTTAAAATTCGTCAACGTTTTGTGGAGATACTAATCTAATAATATATTATCATATTTCTATACGTACGCAAAGGATTATTCTTGAAATAAAAAAAACTCACGATCTTTAAAATAAATATAATTTAGATTTTGCTCATGCGACACATTTTCCTTACATAATATATTTCCTACTCATCAATAGGTGGCGCTAGCTGACTGTACAACCATCTTTATTTTTATCACATTTTATTACACAGTATAATATTTTATTACAATAATTAATGATTAAATTCGTCTTAACATTACACAATTTAAAAGACGTATTCAACTAAACCTTATCTATGTTTTTCTTTGAAATCTTTTTATTTTTATCTTTTTCCTCTTCGCTTGATGACGAGGAATGTTCTTCAAGACTGTTGAAGTAGTCCGGAGGGTACTTGACTGTGACTGGTCGGTTTGTGAGGCTAGCTCGTCTAATTGCATCAGCAACTAGCCTGTCAGATATGTTGAGGAGGGGGGAACTGGGTGTTCCTTGAGAGTTCAATGAGGTTCTGTATATCACATCCCCTGGCAGTGGCGACCCCGTGCCCAGGTATCCTGGAATTGAGAAAATTAATTATAATTATCAGTCAATTTTATTCTGATGTTCAGACGATTTCTCCGTTCACTATCGATTTTTCAGGTATTGTAAGTACTTTTCATCCAATAAACCGCCTGCTCGTGTCTCAGACTTTGAATGTTAACACACCCTATATTATATATTTTGTAAACTGATCTTTACAATTAAGTACCTTAACTCCAACGAGAATTTCAGTCGATAAAAAAGTCATCAACTTCACCCTGAGTCTTGAGTCATCAGTAGCTATTAACGAAAATAGTTCTATGAGTGCCTAGATCAGAAATCAGACAATTTATTATATTATGTAGTTTGTAAAAAAATTGACTTTCGAATATTTTCCGACAAAATAAATCTCGATTCAGAAAGTGCTTAGCCGAATTCTTCGTATAATATACTGGGGCAAATCCACGTGTACATATGTGATGACACCAGTTTACAAAATATACCTGCCCTCTTAGTCAAGTTACAAGTGGTTCTAATCTATTCTCTTTCTACAATCGTTAGCGCTTTGACATAAGCGATAACGTTCCGTTTGCGCTAGTCAAATTGCATCTTGGATAGCATTTGTATGAGAGTTAGCCAATGGCGTTGTACAACGTACAAACGTCATTGCTTACGTCAAGGCGTTAACTATTTTAGAAAGAGAATCGATTGGAAGCGCTTACAACTTGGATAAGGTGGCTGATGTCAAAGCATTTCACGTTGTTCAAGCAATAGAAATGAGCATACGCCCAGGTTTGTATTACTCATGTTGATAACCTAGTGTGGAATGCCGATTATACACATTTTATTTACATTTATCTTGATTTCTTTATTACCTATAATAATTTAATTCGAACTTGAACAAAAATATTTTCAAGAACGTTGTACATGTTTTTTGTTCTTTTTTATCTTCCCCTATCCGGAAAATCGTTCTTGCTTTTAGAAAAAGTATTTTATAGGTTTTTTTGTTACTTTAATAACGTATTTTATTTATACTAAACGACTTATCGAAGACTTCTTAATATAATATTATCCTATACCCTGGAATCATACATTTCAAAGGTAAAATCCTATGACAACTTTTATGATGCTCCCAGGAATCGAACCCAGGATTATATTTATAACGCTACAGGCAGATATTTTTGATTAACATTTTTTAATATTTTCTACATAAGAACAACTTTATTTATAATCTATTTACTCACCATTACATCCATGACCCACATCTTAGCAAACATCAAACTGATGACGTCACAGCACAACACAGTCCATATCAATGACGTAACAAACACTAATGGAATACGATTACATAATTATGTAAAGGAGGTTGTCCGCAAACTACGCTCCACCACTTTTCAGTAGCATGTTACATTTAAAGACATCGGCTACGGCACTACGGCGTAGTATGCGGACGGCCTAATAGGAAACAAATGAAACACAAATCAACGTCACAACATAAATAATTATTCATTCAATATTTACAACACAACAAAACGAAATCACATGATATGCGCATTGACCTACATATAGCTCTCATATACAAGTTCCTTTAAAACATCTAACATAAAAGAAAAGAAAATTATCACAAAACTGATAAACATTAAAGCGGAGAATCATTGCAAAGCAATTATCACTTATCACTAAAAATATTTGTAAACACTTATAAAGATTTTCATTTAAAATAATATTGGAATGTTTGTCGCACAACCTCGTGAAGATTCTATAACTCTATTGTGAGATTCTGCGCTTTATGCTATACGTTGACTAGTGACGAGGGGATTCTTGCTATTTGTACGAGTTTTGTACACAAATCTACAATACATTACAAAAAAAATATAGAAATTAAAGAGTTGGTTGTAAGGGAAAGATGGCCACTCGACAAAATCACAGACACAATTATTAGATGGCGATAGTTGCTCATTTGTTTATTTCGTGAAAAACAATTCGCTCAACTCGAACTCCTAGCAAAAAAACACGAAAAATATATTTTTATATTTGCTTTCATATTAATAGTGCCAACTCTCTTTATTGAAGACGTAATTTATTCGTATTTCGGATATTTGTATTGTTTATAATGTGACGGTGAAGTCTCCATCCATGTGGTCGGCCTGGGTCTCAGCGGGGGTCCGGTCTGGCAACTTCAGGATCATTTGCTGGTGTTCCGTGCTCTCTGTATCACATCACAAACATATAACTACGCAATTATAAACAAAAACATATATAATAAAATAATAATTTACAATATGAAGTGTTATAAAGTTTGTATCATTTAAAAATAACAAAAAAATGTTTATAACCTTACAGAAACCAAAAATTAGACTAATTAAATATTAATCTTCATTTCATATCAGATTAAAAAAAATATGACTCAGAAATAATTTCTCTACAAGCTTCTACTAATTTACTCGATTGAGTCCATTTTAACCACTATTTCAAACATAAAAATTTTATAATAAAACATTTGAACCAGTATATTTGCTAAAAATATTAATAATACATTATTTATATAAAATATGAATAACATTGTTTATTGACATAACATTGATTGATATTTAAATCTTTAACAATAACGTAAGTAAGTGCTTAAAGAACATTGACTGCAGTGTTAATATCAATAATTGCCAATTAAACAGAATATTATAAAAAATAAATAGGAACATCTTTTAGGAACAATACATAATATTTTATTAAATATGTTAGTACATTTTACTACAAGTTTAGATTTTCTTAATGTGGCACATTTTGATCATATTAAAAAAATGTTTTTCTAATGATACTACAATATTTTAAAATATCCATGTGTTAAGTACATCAAGGCGATGCGTTAAATCCTGTTGTAAATGATGAATAGCTGTTTTGAGAATAGTTTTTTAAGGTCAATTACAACGGTTCTGTAAGATAAGACAAGAAACATTGTCTGACTAATCCACACTTAAGGACCAGATAAAATATAAAACTACACTCGTCGTCTATGAAACAATCACGTAATATGAGGATACACATATATATATATATACACGGTATATCAAGACTGCTACCGAAAACGAAGCCGGGTGGTAGTTTTAGTGACTACAAACGCAATGCAACAAAAAATTTCGCAAAGAAACGCGACAACATATATATATATATATATATATATATATATATATATATATATATATATCATGATTTTACGTGTGTTCGTTTTGATCCTGTACAGATTAATGGTAGCTCGTATTAAATTTATAAATTATATAAAAAATCATAAAAATACCTAAATCTAGTCATGAATATTATTAACAAATACACCTTGATCAATCTATTTTAATTACTCTCATCAAATCATAATCAAATATGAAATTAAGAAATATCAAGTAACTAGAACTGAAAAAGAAAAACAATCATCTATCGTGTAAAGGTATTATAATATAATTATTAAATAACTAACAACATAATTTATTGTAATATTTTTATAATACTTTTATTGCATTTGCCGTTGTAGTAGTCGTTACATATTTACAAGTGAAATAATATAGTACGGTGTAATATATGACACAAATAAAGTGTAAATTAAGTTTTGCACATGCATAATTACATAAAAAGCATATATAACTATGGTTATACATACATACATCCATAAACTCACGCCTTGTTCCCAGAAGGGGTAGGCAGAGGTGCGAGGGCACAAACATTTCGCCTTGTATGTTTCGTCCCACAATGTGATAGGTGGCGAGCCTATCGCCATATCGGGCACAAATTCCTGACTCTGGGCTGATACTGAATAGAAAAATCCAATATCACTTTGCCCAACCCGGGATTCGAACCCGAGACCTCAGCTTTATAACCGTACCGTAATACAACTACGCCACCGAGGCAGTCTATAGTTATAATATTATTATAATGAAAACTAGAATAAGTCAAGTTGATCAAAGAAAGAATACGACATTCGAGGTTTAAACTAATGAGTACAGAAATAAACAAAGAGCAGTAACGGACAATTATTTAAATCACTTCTGCTAAAGCAAAGAATGCAACCATTAAAATAATAGTACGGCTCTTCAAATAAAGTATTGAAGGTGATGGGACGATATATGAACTTGAAACCGTTATATGGAATGATCTCAGGTCATCGACAAACAAAATGTATCCTGTATCAAAAAGGGGGAAACAAATTGGCAAAATGGTACATCCTGCTGAGATTTGATAACTGTTAACGGATAAGAAACATTTGGGACATTATTTATCACTGTTTAAGTCACTTCCGTGTGATGTCGAAAATGAAACAGTCAGATATCACAAAGCGGCCAAATCTACGCCAGTTTAGCAAAACTGAAATTCTGAGGATCGCTAGTAAAGTAATACTCGTATTAATAAGAGGACATATTTGATTGCTTCTTTACATTAAATAAGCTCTGAAACTACTGGATCGATTAAAAAAAATCTTTCAACATTATAATTTTTTAATCATGATGGATTGATGGATGCATGGACATTAGTGATAGATTTTTTTCAAAAAAGTCTATCTGTATCCAGGCAGAAGCGGGCTGAACTAAAAGAGATTAAGAGGCTCTTGCTAATTTAAGACCTTAAATAGGCTGAACTTGTATTCAAGGAATACTTAGCCTTTACCTAAGTCTGGAAAACATATAAGGGTTCTTAAAATGGTACCATAAATAACATTGTCAACACCCTAACCAAATCATTCGTTTAAGGTTAGCACAATTGAATATCTAGACCGAAGATCAAGGCGACAATCTCAGATATTAAATTATGGCAAACGGATATAAAGTAAGGGCCGGACCCCTTGTTTATGAACGATATTATCTGATGTACACAATAACAGACCTTACATGATTGCAGAGCAACACCGATGCACAAATACAAACTTTATAGAATAAGTTGCCTCAAAAATTAAAGATATCTGTAACCTCTTAGTTTCTACTTTATTGTATCTATCTTTATAATACACGCCTAACAGTTCTATAATCTATCTATCTTTGACAAGAGATTTCTTCAGATATTTCGATGCAATTTATGTTTCAGTTAACAAAGATGGAGAGGTATAGATATATTGCATATATTTATAGATAACTAGATTACATAAATATATATGTTTATTTTTGTTCAATGAAGTGTAAAATTATACCGACATAGCCATGATAGCTATTTAACCCCTTGTTAAAGATAGATAGGATATTGAGAACGGCCGTAAATGTTTTCTATCGCATTAGGGTTTAGAGACTACATTTACAAAATATATTTCATCGTTGAAATTCTCAATTTAAAATATATACTGGGTATCTCAAGACTGCTACCGAAAACGAAGCCGGGTGGTAGTTTTAGTGACTACAAACACAATGCAATTAAAAATTTCGCATAGAAACGCGACAATTATTTTTTATGATTTTTTAAATATCGTCATTTTTGGGTGGTAAATCCTTAGTTTTTGCTAAAATAATAATTTAAACTGTTTTATACCTTAGAGTATTTATAAATAAAAGGGTATACACTATTATTTTAGGAAGTCGCTTAAACTACCACCCGGCTTCGTTTTCGGTAGCAGTCTTGATATACCCTGTATAATTAAAGATTTAAAGTAATGCATGTTTATGACGACGATGTTTTATGAAATGGACGAAAAAAAATTAGTCATTACACACAATGACTTGGGTCTATTTGAAGAGTATTTAATGGATGACCACCACGGTATTCTAGGTAAAAATGCAAATTAACACGTTAAAACACCTACTTAAACGTTTATTAGCGTTATATTTGAGAACATAACAATTGTTAAAACACGTACAAGAGTGGCTATTTAAATAATTGCCGCGGCATGAAATCACTCAACGCATAAATTAGCGTTCGTAGATTCGGAAAATAACGATACTGATTGCTGTGGCAATTACTATATTCTTATTTATATTGCCGATATAGATTTTTTTATCAAATTAGATAGGTCAAGGAAATGCTGACAAAAGTAAGGAAATTGGATGATAAGAAAAATATTGTATCAGTTACCTAGCATAAAACTATGTGATATTTGTAATTAATAAAAATGTTAACAACATTAAGAAAGAAACAAAAGACATATCTAAGCGAACTTAAGCTATATTTTTTTACTGTAACACTTTGCGAAGGCATAGTAATTTTACTTGCAGATCCAGAATGTTTTAGTATATTAAAAAAGAATTATTTTAAGTCGCAGAATTTAAAAACTTTATAATTTTCTAATAGACAGCCTCGTTGGCGTAGTAGTAGCCGGCTATGAAACGAGAGGCCGCGCATTCGATCCCCACACCGAAACAAATATTTGTATGATCAACAGGTATTTGTTTCGGGTCTCGGTGTTAGTGAAACCAAGAAAGTATTTCGTAGTTCCCCATACCCACGACACAATACTCGATATTAATGTGGGGTCAGAACTATGTATGTGGTGACTGTTGGGTGTATTTATTTAATTCTAACACACGTGCCTGTGAAGAGCAATTTGTAACTATCTGGATAGCGATTACACAATGTGAAAGAAATTTGTCCGCACGTGTATGTCTTTTTTGGATTAATCACCGAAATATTATGGCATTGAGCCAATGGAGATTTAAATTATACGCATTTCTATGATCGGAAGTGCATTACCGATCTATAACAATGTTGAGAAGGGGAGTATAGTTTTTTGAATTTAGTTGAGGAAATCAAAAATGAAATGCAATGAATTCATGGCAAATATGAAATGAAATATTAGATTTTCAGAGTTTCTGTAGAACAAAATATGAAACCGTCAATTGTGATATATTGTTTAGAGTTTCAATGTTGTTTTCTACTATATCTTTATTGTTACATTGGGACCTATATCTTATCATGGTATAATTAATATCAAACTAAACAAGTAGGTACCGTTTCTTTATACAATTCCATGATTTTACAGAAAAATATATTGATATATAACTGGTGGTAGGTCTCTCATATGTGAGATGCCATCTGGGTAGGTACCACCGCAATGTCTATTTCTCCCGTGAAACAACACTGCTTAAATGCACTGTTGTGTTTCGGATTGAAGGACATTGTAGCCAGAGCAACTACTGGACATATTGAGACTTAACATCTTATGTCTCAGGATGGCGAGCGCAGTGGAATGTTGCTACTGTTTATGAGCGGTCGTATCGGTTACCATCAGGCGAACGGCTTGCTCGTCTCGCCATTCAATGCAATAAAAAAAAAAAAAATATTGTAAGAGCTACGCCTGTACTAAGTTGAAAAGTATGAAATGTCAAACGGTACCTATTAATTTAGTTGTATTATAAGGACTGAAAATTCATAATAAGTAAATCAATAATGCTTACTGTGTATGCATATCCTTTCTACATTTAACGGAAGAGGCAGTAAATTACAAACGTCAGATTTTATCTACCACTAAGCCTTAGGTATGTAGTATGGAGATATTAGTTTGCACTGTACATAAAGTGTGACATGCTTAACAAGCGATCACGAGAACGCTCTAACTGATGAATAACTATGTATATAATATAATGGTATTGTTAAGCAAGTATCTAAGCCACAGGGCTGTGTAACAGGATAATTGATTAGTATGTTACTGAATGCATTTAGTTAGGACTCAAAAATTGACATAAAATAATATAATGACAAATTGCTAATTGATAATTTGACTTATTGACTGCCGTGGTGGCGCAGTAGTACTACGGTATGATTGCGAAGCTGAGTCTCGGATTCGAATCCCGGGGCCGGCCAAGTGATATTGGATTTTTCTATTCATTATCAGCCCGGAGTTAGGAATTTGTGCCCGATATAGCGATAGACTCGCCCTATATCACATCGTAGGAGGGAAAATTCAAGGAGAAACGTGGGTATCCTGGTTGCACCTCTGTGTACCCAAAGTTATATCTAGGAACATGGCCTACCGTTTTATAGTGAATTTTATGAAAATATTATAGCAAGAATGTGCATTAAAAATATAAAAATATTTTTTAAGTTACATATGATGACAAGTAGACAGAAATGATAAATTATAAGTCATAATTAATTTACTAACTATGCAATAATATTTGGTATTTGTAATATTTGTTTTAAAGATTAAACGTTAATATGACGTGCACAGTCCTTATTTAGGCGGAATAAATATATTAAATAAATATAATTTGATAAGGCTTATAAAAAAGTCACATGCACGTGCAATATTAGTAATACTGTTATACGCTGATCGTGTGCATTACCATTTTCATAGAAATTAAAGCATCGCCTACTCACTCTTATATATAACATTTCGATAGCATTCACATATAAGGTTCCACAAATATTTTCTTTAATATAAACTATTCGTCTTTGCCAAAGAAAAATATTTTCAAAGATGATACGAGGTATTTAAAATATAGAAATATGCTTTATCTTCTTTGCGTCATAGGTGTTACTAAGATTTATTACAAATCGTAGTAATTGTTTTATATCTATTACAACGCACGCATTGTGAATAAAGGTTAAAAAATCTTATTACATTGCGGTGCATAATCATTTAGGTAATAAATTAGACATTATCGTGTCAAGTAGAAAACAAGGCGGCTGGTCGTATGTTGACCCTAGATAAATGTTACTGCTCAATAATCATGTAATAACTAATTAGAGCACAGTATTTATGTTACACTGTTATTATTTCGTCCAAAATTGCATAATTTACAAAAACATATATTACTTACAAATAATTTTAACGATAAGCCTATTAATTCTAGCTTATTACTTATTAGATAGAAGAAGGCGCATACATTAAAAGCGTTAAAACAGATAAGAAGCACTTAACCGACCTTCTCCACATGAAACCAACCACCACGAAAAGTTTTGAAAAGGAACTCACCAATAGATCTGCGATCAGCCTGGCTGCCGTAGAACTCATCCAACTCTTTGGCGGAACACAGCGGTGTGTCCACCTGCGTCGTCTCGTCGAATTTGGAGTAATCCACTTCGTATCCCTGCCGCTCACGATTATACATCACTAGTGGCACGAACCTGTGTCCCCACATTATCTCACTAGTCGTGTAACTGGAACGCGCCTGCGTCGTTTGTCCCGTCGACTCTATCGTTCCTTCCAGGATCACCACTATCTCGAATCGCTCCTGCAAGACGTCCGCTGCCGATATGCCGTAGAAAGGACTCTCCCTATTTATCCGGTGCACCATTGTAATAGGCCAGATAAAGAACAAATTACTGTCGCAACCATCCGCGTTCAACTCCAATTCAGTTTGGTAATGGGATAACACTTCACCTTCTTTGGTTCTTCTAGATCGGATTAGTTGAGCTCTTACGCTAGCACCAATTATGTGAGACTTTCTTAAATCACCCACTCGGAACATCAGGCACAATTCGCCATCTCTTTGGCACACTACGGCATACTTCGAGAACAGAAGTGTCTGCGTTCTGTGCTTTGGCCTTGTCATCTTAGCAAAAACGATGCCCACCATGAACGCTTGTATCATAACTCCCACTATACTCTGCAGACACATTATAAATATTGCCTCTGGACATTCTTCTGTGGTGGTACGTGAGCCGTAACCGATTGTATGTTGAGTTTCAATACTGAATAGGAAGCACGAAGTGAAGTCGAATATGTTGAACACACAAGGTTTCCAGTTAGAAGACTCCTGCATGTTCGGGAGATGGTCTGGCTCTAAGTCACCGTGTGTGAATGCTATGAGCCACCAGATCAGTGCGAAGCCCAGCCACGACAGGATGAAGGAAAGCGTAAACACTAATAAAGTCCATCGCCACTGTGCATCCACTAGCGTCGTGAACATATCCTGCAGGAATTTCAACCGCCGCTGAGAGATCCTCGATTTGAGAATATTGCACTCCCCATTTTTGAGTATGGCCCGTCGCCTCGTCCTCCGCGTGACGCCATGTCGATGTGAACGACTCCTGTAAACAAACACGCAAACACATATAGTGGTCGAGTTTCAATGATTCTCATTATGTATTTATGCATTGTGTTCCTGTAAGTGTGAACACGTAGTTCACGCTCGCTACTGCGGAGGCGACCTTCGTTAATGTTAATACAAGTAAATACCGTCTTACGTATGATGACTTTCTGAAGGATTGTATATATACTAAACATTTAGACACTTAATGAATGGAAAAGCCAATCAACGGACAAAAGCGACAGTACGGTATGGTTTCTGTTGGTGACGACGGCACGGGGTGTTGGGCGTCGACCAACCTCTTGCTGCCTGTGGGGTAGTACACTCCAGGCGAGAGGTTGCCGTTGCCGGGAACAGTCTTGACTTTGAGCCACTCCTCGGGCAGGAGTTGTGTTTCCTCTCGGCAGGAGGGGGACTCGGGGTCGACGTGCATGGTGCGTGGTCGTGCGCGCGCCTCACTCGCAGCGGACCGTCTGCGCCACCATCCCTCGCGATCTCAAGCCTCCTGAAGCATCGCGCGCGATAATGCCTCGGTCACGACTGACTCTCTCGTGCTCGCCCGCCGGCTCGACAACGCGCTAAATATTGTTTAATTGTACTGCGAGATTCTATATCGGAAATTATCAGCTCGCTACGGAAAACAAATTTTAGTTAGTGCCTGCGTTGACGCTGCGTCGTCTACAGCGTGTAGCCTTATCTAACTGGGAAATTTATCTAGCAGACAGCTTTTGTACGTATTGTGTACGTAAAAATCTATGTATTTTCGGTAATTTTTTACAAATCTCTTGATGTTATAAGAACTGATGCTTACCACAAACTACTTCGACGTTGTGTATGAATAGACAGTTAAAGTATAGAACAAATCTTTACTATTAATTTATTGGTGTTTGCATGTCGTTTTGTACCGATTTACGTACGTTATTTTACATAAATAAGAGCGTCACTTTGTACTCGCTTGCACTGTGACATCATCAGCAATAGTTTAATATGTGGTTTAATGACTAAAAGCCCGCAATTGTAGCGATATTTTTAGTTCTGAATTATGATAAGGTAATATAGTCCACCCTTGAGATAAACAGACGATTTAATATCAGTTACAGGAAATCGCAAAATGCTACAGGTCGCTGATAAAACCTTGAGGAAGATGAAGGTTCAGCAGTAAACATTTCATTGCTGAAAATTGTGACGACGAAAATTATTATTCAAGCCGCGGTAACACGCAATATAAGCTGCGTTAGAACTCAAAATATTGTATATTTTGGTACCCAATTTCGATCTTGGAACAAATAGCAATAATATGCACTGTTGTAAATATTATTGCTATTTGATCAAAGATAAAGATATATGGAGGTATATATATATATATAAATGTTAAACCCCCGAATAAAATGATGGATTGATACCTACATTTATATACTTAGATATAATTTTATTCAGGGGCTTAAAATTTATATGTACCTTCAAATTATCTTCATCTTTGACCAAATAGCAATAATAATTAAGCTTTGTACTAGATTGATAGCAATTAATAGTCAAAATGTTTTGCCCCCGAGAGCGTATAAGTAATATAATACGTCAAGAGTTGATAACCTATGTGCTATTTCGAAATGTGCTAGTGTTCACTACACAAAGGATATACATACGTAATGTCAATAACCTCTAATATTTTGCCAATAATTTAATCAGATTATTAATTAACTTTTCCCTATTTTTAGAATCTAAATAAGTTTGTTGTATGATTATAAAGAAAATTGATACACTTTTGGCTTAAACAAAACAGCACAAAAAAATATCCATCCAATAGTTTCCTGGAATATTGCCTTGTGTGAAAGGCTGCTAGTTGTACTATTAATATTATGTAATTTCTTCATTATAATTATTTATATGTGAGTGTAAAAAAGATTTAATAAATAAATAATAAATAAATAAAGTGGGTGATACCACGTCAACAAACATTTTGAGTTTCGAAGCTATCGTTCCTTGCTAAAGCCAGTTGGACTATAGAACGTATAGGTCGGCTTGCCGAAAGTCTAAATTCTTATAAAGAGCCACGTGTATTACAATCAGTATTGTAGATCGAAGCACGTGTAATAATAAATTTAATGTCACGATTCGTTACATTTAAAAGCATTAAAAATTGTGAAAAAATCAGTCAGATGTAACACAACAATAATTCTTAATCGTCCCTTCTTTGGGTCAACTGCAAAGTACTTGCCGATCTCCATATTTTATAGGCACTACTTGTTAATATTTTATTGTGACAGCCTCCGTGGCGCAGACGGTTAGACGCCGCCTGTGAAATGAGAGGCCGCGGGTTCGATCCCCGCACCGTGAGAAATGTTTGTGCGGCCCACAAATATTTCATTCGGGTCTGGGTGTTTGTGAGACCGAAAAGTCTCTCGTAGTTCCTGATACCCACGACACAAGACTCGATCTTAGTGTGGGGTCAGGACTATGTATGTGACTGTTGGGTGTTATTATTATTATTTTTATTATTGTATCAGCCCATATACGTCCCACTGCAGGGCACGGGCCTCCTCTATAATCGAGAGTACGATGGAGAGCGGTTAGGCCATATAGTCCACCACGCTGGCCTAGTGCGGGATGGCGGACGTACATACCATAGAAGTTCTTATAAATCGCTATGGTATGCAGGTTTCCTCACGATGTTTTCTTCACCGTTTTTAGTGCGTGGTGATTGACTATCAATACACAAATGACTCCGAAAAGTCAGAGGTGTGCTCTGGGATTCGAACCCGCGACCGCGACACCACGCACTTGTTAATATAATTTAATAATATTTAAATACACAGTATTATTATCAAGTTTACGTTAGACGCCGGCTGTGATACAAGAGGGCGCGGGTTGGATCTCCTCACCGAGACAAATGTTTTTGTGATCCTGATCCACAGATATCAATTTCGGGTCAGGGTGTTTGTGAGACCGAAAAAGTCTCTCGTATTGTCTGATACCCACGACGCAAGACTCGATCTTAGTGAAAGGTCAGGACTTTGTACATATGTGACTGTTGGGTGATTTTATTATTATTATTTTATTAAAGTTCTATAATCTATGTTTTCAACGAATTTTGTATATTACGTCTGTATATTACGCAAAGTTCTAATTAATTTGTCATGGTTTTTCATTTAATTGGAGGTTCTATATATATTATACTCAGTTAACATGAAATAAACATCCTATACATACTAATGTGCCACTCACACCCAAAGCATTTTCATTAAAAATAGCTAATTTGACAATACGTAAATTGGCTGCTAATATGAGTCCTGTACTAATTTGTTGCTCTCGAATATTTTCCGAATGAAGGCCGCCTGGATGTTACTGAATGAATCCATGAACACGTACTAATGACGTCACTTTTAATAATTTGTAAGAGTTATAAAAATAATTAGAAATTAAAAAATAAAATATTGTAGTAAAATTGAATTTAAACACAACTAAAGCTTGCGTAAAATATGATGATTATTTTTACAAGCAATTATTAGTGTAAAAATCCTTGATTTTCAGATTATTTTTTCAATATTAAAATACATAGTTGAACAATATCGTTTTTTCTCAAGTTTTTACAAAGTAGGTAGTAACTTTGAATTTAAGGCCGTCGCTGACGATAAAGTTCTTCGCGAATAAGTTTAATAATTTGGCGGAAGTCAAACAGACCCTAACACGACACAATAATTTAAGTTGTTAATAAACAACTGCGGTGCCTGAAACCTCTTGAAACTGCAGACGTGACTACATACTTAAATACCTTGTATATTTCCAGACAATAACATATTGCTTACCAGTCTTCTCAATTAGCATGTAGAAAACAACACAAAATTAGACCGTCATAATATTATTATACGTGCCTTGTTTATATTGTATTGTTAATGTGCATGTTACGTGTCGCCCCTAACGAAAGTCCCAAATAGTTCCCACGAATCTGCACAATCGCTAGATTCCATATTAATAAGTCATGCCGATGACCCACCAGCATCATCGGACCACGATCACGGGGGGGGGGGGGGGGGGGTAAAAATAAATATATCAAACAATTACATGCATAGTTCTGACCCCACTCTAAGATCGAGTCTTGTGTTGTGGGTATCAGAAACTACGAGAGAGTTTTCAGTATACAAACATCAAGACCCGAATACAATACCTGTGGATCATGCAAATATTGGTCTAGGTGCGGGGATCAAACCTACGGCCTCACGTTTCAGAGCTGAGGTCTAACCAACTGCGCCACGGAGGCTGTCGAAAATGTTATAGCCCAGTTCTTACAACGGATCTACGTGGAACCATTACGCTGGTGTGTGTGATCGAATCAATATATAAATATATACTAGATTAGAAGATTAAAATTCACACATACTTATTTGTATACTAGTAAATACGTTAACACTGCTCTATGAGGCGATTTAAATCATACTTTTTAATAATATTTCACTGAATCTTTTAGAAAACAATTTATAACCCTGACAATATACTACAAATTCGTTAATTTCCACACTAATCCCCGTAATATAAATTGACATCAATGAAAATGTTGAGTGCAAACCAGGTGCAAGTTTGAAGCACAAGTCCGACAAAATACTGCATTGAGGTCTTACCTATACTATAATATTTAAATAGATGTTACAGTTCCAAAGTGCAGGGGAGGTCTTCCATGCTCGCATTAACACTGTATTACTTAATACTGTATCAAATCATACTAATTAATAATGGTTATGATCGTAATTTTACGACTCTAAAGGGCAAACAACACAACAACATAGATACGCCACTAATCTTTAACATATAAAGTGTTAAAACATCGTAAACATTTATCGATTATAATTTTATCGTATTTACTGACTGACACGTTGTTCACACCTCTCGACAAATATTTCAGCACGACTCGTTATTAATTCGCAAATACTGCGACATTTTAGTCGTGATTTTAGAATAAGCGCCTGGTTGTTGTATTCTACATGTTATTTATGACATTTGTGACGTGTCCAGGATATATTTTTAATTCGAGTGTATTACTAAGCGAATATTTGCATACATCCATACATACATAAACTCACGTCTTTTCCCAGAAGGGGTACGCAAAGATGACAGGGCACGCACATTTTAGCTTGTATGTTCAGTCCCAAGATGTGATAGGGGCGAGCCTATCGCTATATCGGGTACAAATTCCTAATTCCGGGCTGGCAATGAATTGAAAAATCAAATACCGCTTTGCCCAACCCGGGATTTGAAACTGAAATCTCAGCCTTGTAACGGTGTCGTAGTTTGGATAACAAATCAAAGGAATAAAACAATGCTAGTGTATAGTGGGGTAGTGGTCGAATAGGATTCTATGAAATAATTAAATTTTTGCATATAGATGCACACACCACAACAGGTGTGTTCATAGGAACGCACCTGTTGTGGCAGAATGTTACTATTCGCCTGTAGAGCGAGAGAAATCCGGCCGGATATATGTCGACTTACGAGCTGAAAGATGCTCTTTAAGTATCCAATGCCATACCATTTCTAAAATATTATAACAACAAAAAAAATAAAAAAACTTAAATAATGAAAAAAACGTCCACCCACGAGGTGGTCAGATGACCTGGTAAAGATCGCGGGACGTCGCTGGATGTAAGCTGCCTCCAACAGGCCTATGGATTACTTCCTTTGGATGATAGATGGATGAATGGAAGAAAAAATAAATAAAAATATACTGACTTTTTCAATTACATGATATTAGTCAGAAATAATACAGGTATAAGAATAAGAATCTTTATAAGAAGAATAAGAATAAGAATCTTTATTTGCTTAAAAGTTGGTACAGGATAGATCTTAATACAAATTGGCAAGGCGCAACTTTTGTCAAATTTTGACATGCAAATATATTTTGTGATATAACATTGTGGTAATAAGTAATAAAACGTACATATATGAATGATTCATGAGGGTTTTCTTTAATTTTAAATCTTTGTCATGCTGTCAGTCAAATTTAACATAAGTTTTACAATAATATTATGTTACATGTTATGTCACTTTAAATAATTATAATAATACGTAGCAGCTATTTACTACATTTTTATACTAATAATAATTCAAATCAATTGTTGCAAGTTTAACTATTTTCATTAATTATATTTTATTTTAATTATTATAACTGTAAAATTCCTGAATTGTGTAAAAGCATCTTTCTATTAGCCATTGTTTTAGTTTTCGCAAGAACAATCTTTGTGGTAGCTCACGTAAGACCTGAGGAATTTTATTATATATTTTAACACACATACTATGACAATTTTTGTGACAAAGAGACGTTCTGCAACTTTTTATTATTAGCTTCGTGGGGTCTCTTTGGCTGTACATACTATTATCACCTATTTTCTCAAACAACTCGGGATGATTTCTGACAAAAAGTGCAATTTCAAGTATGTATAAACAGGTCAGTGTGAGTGTTTTTGTCCGAGTAAAGAGTGGTTTACATGAGTCTAAGGGCCCAGCGTTACATATCGCTCTAATACATTTTTTTTGGGCTAGGAATGCTTTTGTGATGATTGTTGAGTTACCCCACAACACTAGACCGTATCGTAAAATGGACACCACGTAACCGTGATAGGCAGCTAGTGCTGCATGTTCTGAAGCCACTCTACGTACATTTCTTAACACAAAAATGAATTTATTTATTCTTTTGCTTATGGATAGAACATGTAACTTCCAGTTGCAAAATTTATCTACGGTAATGCCTAAGAATTTCATGTGGTCAGTTTGCTCTAGTTCATGGTCATAGTGTTTTATACAAATATTTCTTACGGTCATTTTATAATTACAGAATTGAATAAATTTTGTTTTGGTTAGATTTACTTGTAGGTCATTTAGTTTCAGCCATTTAACTACGTCAGATAAAGCTTTATTCGTTATAGTCTCATGATTGGTTAGTGGCTCCTGATTGGGTATAACTATTGATATGTCATCAGCGAAAAGGATACATTGATGGTTTATATTGTCAGGAAGATCGTTTATATACAAAAGAAATAATAAAGGTCCCATCACGCTACCCTGTGGAACTCCTCTAGTATTTTCTTTTAGAGTCGATATAATACAAGTAGTATTTCTTTATCAGGAGAACTTCGATTATGTTGCCCAGTTGTAAATCATTTAAAATTTGCTAAGATTAGCAAACGTAAATAAACTGTCGATGCAATATTTATTTTAAATTACATATGACATTACATGGGCGACTAACTAAAATCTGTTATGACAGATTTCTGTAATTACATGCATTTTATATTTTTAATTTTACCCACAATTTTACCATTTGGAATTCAATATGCATTACAATTTGCCACATTTTTACCAAGAAAATAAATTAGGAAATGTATAAGGAGGTTAAAAAAGTTATTAATAGCATGCATAGAGGTAAATCTCCTGGATATGATGGTCTCAGCATCGAGCATCTTAGGCATGCTGGAGTCCACCTGCCACGCGTCCTATCCCTGTTTTATAATCTCTGCCTTTGCCATAGTTATTTACCAGAGGAACTTACTAAAACTATAGTGGTTCCAATTATTAAGAACAGAACTGGGGACGTCTCGGATATGAATAACTATCGACCCATCTCTCTTGCGACCATATTGGCCAAGGTGTTAGACGGTCTGCTTAATAACAATCTTAACAAACACATCAAACTGCATGAAGCCCAGTTCGGTTTCAGAAACGGGCTTTCCACTGAAAGTGCGATATTATGTCTTAAGCAGGCTGTTCAATATTATACGGACAGGAAAACACCGGTATACGCGTGCTTCCTAGATTTGTCTAAGGCGTTTGACACAGTCCTATATGATAAGCTTTGGGACAAACTGGGCAGAGTGGGTATACCGGTTGAGGTCATATCAGTTTTACAGGAATGGTACGACTGCCAGCGGAACCAGGTGAGATGGGCGGGAGCTTTGTCCGGGTCGTATGGCATGGAGTGTGGCGTGAGGCAGGGGGGGCTGACCTCTCCTTTGTTATTTAACTTGTACATAAATGACCTTATCGGTGAGCTCAGCAGCACTCATACCGGTTGTCATATTGATAGTGTATGCGTCAATAATATTAGCTACGCGGACGATATGGTGCTGCTGGGACCATCGGTAGGTGCTATTCGTAAGATGTTGGCTATATGCGAGACCTACGCTGGGGAACATGGACTGACCTACAATGAAGCAAAAAGTAAAGTTCTGCTTTTCAAGGGTAAGTCAGGTGCACCCATTCCAGTTCGTGTTCCTTCAATAAAATTATATGATAAGGAACTGCAGAGAGTGACCAGTTTTAAGTACCTGGGCCACATTGTGACGGATGAATTATCCGATGACGCAGATTTGGAGCGGGAGCGCAGGGCATTGGCGGTCCGAGGAAACATGATTGCCCGTAGATTCGCACGGTGCTCCTCCCCAGTAAAAATTACTTTCTTTAAGGCATTTTGTCAATCGTTTTACGCGAGCAGTCTATGGGTGAATCATACTCAGCGGGCTGCCAAGGTCCTGCGCGTTCAATATAACAACATCTTCAGGGTGCTGTTGCGGCTGCCTCCCTACTGCAGTGCTTCGCAAATGTTTGCTGATGCTCGGACGGATGGCTATCAAGCTATAATCCGAAAAAAGGTTGCCTCTTTATTAAGACGAGTGAGAGACAGTAGTAATAGCATCCTCGGGATGATTGCTTCTCGCACTGATTGTCCGATCCAACATAAATGGATGTGTATAATTACCGGACAAGACTGACATATCCTTATTATTATTTTACTCTTCATTATGAAATGTGTATGATTTTCTTTTTATTTTAGTTTTTTCTCCAAATTAATGGACTGATTGATATTATGATAATTGTGTGCTGACTACTGTATTATTATTCTATGGATTTTATCTGAAATAAATGTTTTATTATTATTATTATTATTATTATTATAAAGAATTCTGAGAGAAGCATAGGCTTCTCAAAAATAAATTCAAATATGTAGATTTTTGAGAGTAATTCATCACAATAATTGCATTCTCGCCATTAATTATTGTGAAACCTAGTAATAGATAGAATGAGCGCATTTTTTATTACTTTGATGTTTAAAAGAGATTATCCACATCCACAGTCCACATCTGACAAATAAAGTCACCTACTTAAACAAATGACGTCGGATGAAAGCAATCAGACACGATTTGCGTCGTATTGGTTAATATAATTAATATCTACTAAATAGTGTATATAAATATAACACACTGTAATATAGTTAACAGTCGCTCATTGATTGCACCTTATGACAAGTTGGTGTTGATCAGAAATTACAGGAGACTCTTTAGGTCTAAAACAACCCAAAAAACATGTTAGTATTTATTGTAAATGATTAACAATGGAACCTACATACACACGCATGGACCTAAAAATATATCACCGGCATGGGAAATGCACTTTTTTAATCCCGTGATGGGAGATAGAGTAAGACGGCAGCTAAATCAGGAAAAAATCGAATAACGTTGAATCTAAAACCCAAACTCGTAGAGAGCTCGATTATAGAACCAAAATGATAGTTCTGATTCCACATGGTGTCAGAAACTGCAACAAACTTTTCCGTGCCACAACATCCAGACTCGAGAGAAGCAATAATGTTTTTAATGTCATAAAAATTGTTTCACCTGAAAAATTAACGCAATGGTCTAGAAAGTCTCATCATCATTATCATCATCATCATCTCAGCCACAGGAAGTCCACTGCTGAACATAGGCCTCTGCCAAGTATTTCCACACCGACATGTTGGAAGGGGCCAACTATCAACTCTATGCCTCTAGAATCCGATTGGGCTAGTATTACTTGAATAATTTTTAATTGTATTTTTTTTATTATTTAGCCTTGATAATGAAATCGTGAAAGTATTTTATCGGAAATTGTTAAGTATACATTTATTAAGTATGCATGAAGGATTTGAAATAGAACAATTGAGGGAAAATGAGGGAAACGAATTGATTTCATTTTTGCTATATTTTATAAAGTCTAATGTTTTATAAAGTTAAAGGATTTATTAAAGGCTGTCTTGAAGTCAGCCAAACTGAAGTCTTGGGTTCGAAACCAGAGTCGGACAAAGTAATATTGGATTTTTATATACGTATAACTTGAGTGTCCTTGTGGCACCTCTGCCGACCCCTTGTAGGGAAAAGGCGTATTAAAGATTTTCCTACAGATTAATTTTGAACATATTAAAGTTCAAATGGAGTCTTTAGAATTTCTTAAATGTTCATGGAAATTGTATACAACAGACAATGATAGTAACTCTTGCTGATTATTTGCTTGATTGAACTTCTTAAAATATGTATGCGAATGTGTACTCAAATTTGGTATTTGACTATTTTTAACCTCCTATTTCCTTAAAAGATGTTTTTACCGTAAAACACATCCTTTTGAGTCACACATCAGTAATCGTAAAAATATTGTATGTTTAGAACACATGCGGTTTAAACACCACTCAAATATTGTAATTCCCCGAATCCCAATAAAACTTTACGAATACGATGTTTGATTTGTTAAACAAATGAAAAGCATGAAAAAAATATTTCTCATAGTGGTGACAAGGTATGATTTTATCTTGCCAGTTATTGAATATTTTGAATAATTTAGTTTATTTTACAATAGATCGATAAACGAGAGAGCGAGTTAACTGATGGTAAGTGATCACTGCCGCCTTTGAACATCCACAACGTTTAGATCCTAAATATGTTGCTGGCCCATCGAATCGGAAGGGGAGTGGGGAAAAAAAAGGATGGGAAGAGGAAAAGGTTATTGGAAATCCGGTAATTGCACTCGCCGAACGAACTGTGATAGTGATGCTGTCACTTTACGTCACTCTCCTGTGAGACGGTAGTATCGCCCCGGACGAGCCATGACTGACAACAGCTTGACTCTACCGCATTGAAACGGACTTTTAAAAAAAGGTATTATGCATTTCAATACCTGTTTAACAAGAATCACAGCATTTACAATATTTATAAAATACTGGATTTTATTCTAAAACAAATAATAGTGAAATTAACTTATACATCCAATTCACATGGTATGGTAATAAACTATAGCAAAACTCCAAAGTTGGTCCAACCAAAATAATTTTTCTATTTAAATAAAAAAAAAACGTTAATATTTTTTTATTACAAATACACTTTGTACTTTCATTCGGTCTAATAAGTATTCAGCATAGTAAGTATGTATTTATTAACAGGGTAATAGACTGAACTGAACGCAATATTGACTCAGAACGTGGAAAGGTTTTCTAGACGTGATTAATCAAGATTAAGAAGACACGTATAATGTTTACAGGTTTTTGGTGGATTTGCAGATTAACTATGATCCCGAGGCTGTAATTTGTTTACACTTCGACAACCTTGTGTGACGTATTGTCGTGCGTACAATACATCGAGTCATCGGCTTCCCTCACGCTGTGTTTGAATGATCGCAATGACGAGCAATAGCAAGACTATCGCTTTCTATATAATTTTATCATTAATTACACCATGAAAATGCCAAAAGTCTATTGTGAATCGATGAATGAATGAAACGAAAGAAAGAAAATTGATTTATTGGTCACATACACAGGATAAAAGTATGTAGCGTACAAGTGACATTGGAAATCAACTACTTAATATAACTAACAACAAGGTATAATACTAACGCCGTAAAATTAAAATAAAGCAAGAAAAAATATAAACACAAACAAAAATTATAAAATTTAAAAATAACGATAAAAGGACGCAAAGAATCGACGACTTTTTTTTACGGACAATAAGCAGAATGACTGTGATACAAAAAGTTATCTTCAATCACTGCTGAATCAGTCCACTGCAGGGTACAGGCCTCCATTTCCTTCTTCTATTTATCTGTAACCAAGGCTATCTCTCTTTATATCTAATAAGAATTCAAATATAATTAATTAAATAGACTAATTGGTAAAAATCTTAAATGTTTAACGTTTTTAGTTTAAAACATTTAGGCTTATCGAAATTTATTGGAAGTCTATTGCCAAATAAAACTTCTGCAACAAGGTTAAATTAATGTTTGAAATTAGTCATCTAACTCGCCAGCAGATGGCGCCACTTTTGCGTAAAATTTATATTTCTGGATATTTGTCAAATTGTCACAAACAGATGTATTGTAATTAAAACACACATAGCACAGGCAGTAGAATATATTTTGGAATAAAACGCACAACTATAAAAACCGATTAGGTCGGTAATTGCGAGTATTTGGCGTCATTATTTTTATGTGAAGTTCGATTTGAAGTTTGATGACCGGGCATGGATTAAATCTGCGTCCTTTTAATTTATCTGTGTACCAACACATCACCTTTATCGCCTTTATTACCACAAAATCGTATTATTCCAAAATACATATTTGAAGAGCATCTCTTAAGATGCTTGCTTGAATCATGAACTGGGGATTGGACTGCAAGTTCCCAACGGTGCTACGAGTACGTACCTACTTTGGATTGGGACTCAATGACCAATAACAAATTCGCACACATTTTCATTTATTTATTTCAATGAATGGCGAGACGAGTATGCTGTTCACCTGATGGTAAGCGATACGACCACTCATGAACAGACGCAAATCAAACAAAACCTTGAATTACAAAGTAATGCTTTTCATTCCATTGCGCTCGCAATCCTGAGACTTAAGATATGTCCAGTAGTTACTATGCCTATAATGTCCTTCAACCCGAAACACAACAGTCCATATACACTGCTGTTTGGCGGGCGAAATAGACAGTGTGGTTGTACCTTCAAAGGCGGCCTCTCACAAATAAGGGATCCACCGCCAGTAAAAAGAAAAAAGGGAGATATTATTTTAAATATATGAGGACGATGCTCCACCGCTTAGTAGACCCTAAGGCGTGGGCCGTTATAGTCTTGGCGGCGAAAATGTTCCACCAACTAAAACTGTAACACGTGTTGTGTAGTAAAGTTTGACATAAAATAAGAATAAAACCGATGATGAATTAACATTAATTATGTCAATATTTAATTTCATGGTTTTAATTGCACTAAATGATATCTAAATATCAAATGCCTAGGTGGCGTAGTTGTACTCCGGTACGATTACAAAGTGGTTTTTTTGAATCACCGGTCGGCCAAAGTGATTTGGATTTTTCCAGTTATTATCAGCCGGGCATGAATTTCTGCCGACATGGTAATAGGGTCACCCCCTATGTCATCGTTTGATGGAACACACAAGGCAAAACATAGTTACCCTGGTGACTACCTTCCATTTATTGGGAAAAGGCTCGAGTTTATATGTGTATGTATACGTATATGTATGACCGCCGGGCGAACCTTAGTAAATATAATTATTAAATATATTAAACATACTAAGAGAGTAGGTTTGTGGGGGAGCTTGTACCACTAAAGTGCGTGATGGCTTGTTGGTAAACGGACTAGACGCGGCAGCCAACATGCCGACGGTGGTCGCGGGTTCAAATCCCAGGGTACACAGGGTACAGTCATGTGTGTATTGATAGTCAATAACCACATATTTTAACGATAATCGTGAGGAAACCTTGCATAAAAATTTGTAAGAATTTCTATGGTATGTAAAGTCTGCCATCCCGCACTAGGCCAGCGTGATGGACGTGATATGGCCCAACCAATCGTATTCTCGATTGTAGAGGAGGCCCATGCTCTGCAGTGGGACGTATATTGGCTTATACAGTGAACCACTAAGCTGACCTTAATGGATTTGTTATTTAAGGTCTACGAGTAGAATAATATCGGAAGTATTACAAACGAAGGATTTATATTTACAAAATCAAATCAACAAAGATGTGTCTAGTCGTGAAACAGCGGCTATTTGAACTGATTTTCACTTACGATCTGATTGAAATAATATAATCTTTAATGATAAGATAAAGTCACTTGGCTTCATGTAAAGCTGCAAAACATTTACAAATTGCTACAAATGCAAAATAAAACGTGCCATTTGGTATAAGTTGTGATTAGGAAGGGATTAAAGTGACGAGAGAGATAATATTTCAGTATATGGAATTTGGTTTTAAAATGTAGAATATTATAATATCTATTAGATAATTATTATATTCTTAACTTAAACTTGAGTTAGATATACGCTTTGTCGTTCTTGAATTAAAGTATACAAGTAGTATTAAAGTCTGAAACAGCGAATAAACAATGGTCGTACTAGCTAAAAGCATAATTATTGTAATTCATTTCTGAGTTAAAATAATAGTAAAACTAAACTAAAGTAATTGTCAAGAACATTGGAATGTGTATTGAGGCGAGATTGAAAAATTATGCGTACTATATCATAATTGATTATGCTCTATTTTGATTCAATACATCATGTATGTTATCGAATAGTAGGTACGCATTTAAATATCACGATTTCTGAATTGTATTTGCCTTCGTTTTCTCGTGTTTAGTTTAAAATATTCAACTAAAATTGTAAGCATTTTTTATTATTCAAATGTATTTCTACGATCCAGAAATACTTCATAACATAAACAAAACCATAACGATCAACAATAATTGATCAACTTGAATCAAAAGAAATGTCTTCCAACAACATATTAAAACACGCGAAAAGCGGAGGCGTAGAATTTGATCTGATTTTTGTTAGTGGATTAGATTTGTCCATGGCACCCTAATAAGGTCACATAAAGCAGATGTTAAAACTGACCCAAATCACATATATAATAACATCATCACGCCTTTTTTCCCACATTGCATTTCTTCTGGCAGAGGTGCCAGGGCACACACATTTCGCCTTGTATGTTCCGTCTCACAATGTGATAAGAGGCGAGCCTATCGCCATATCGGGCACAAATTCCCGCCTCCGGGATTATGAATAGCAAATCCAATATAATTTTGCCCGACCCGGAGTTCGAGCCCTAGACCTTAACTTTGTAACCGTACCGTACTACAACTACGCCACCAAGGCCGTGAAATCACAAGTGCAAGTAGTGTAAACATAGTTTAATAATAACTTGTGTGGTTTTTCCGACGGTAAATATGTTACAAACTATAATACCATTAGGGACCATTAGTAAAGACATAAATAAAAGAAAAACGACCCGACGTAATTGTTCCGGAAAAGGAATACCATATATCTTCATAGCCGTAGCGAGTCGTGTAAAATTGCATTACTGATGTGGATTGCAGCGTCAATAGAGCAACATTATTCTCTTTATATGTAATGTCACGTCTGCGTCTCATGTGTATAAACAGAATCAATTTTAAATTAGTTCTTAATTTTACCAAATTGTTAATCATTACTTTTGTTTCTAATAATGCCAATCCGCGTTATGCCAAGCTGGTGGACTATACGGTCTGTCCGAATCATACCTACTCTCTATTCTAAAGGAGGCTCGTGCCCCGAAATGGGAGGTACTTGAGGTAATACAGATATAGATTCTAATTTCACAGTTTTTCATACCTTCTCATAAGATTTTAACAATTAATTAATGTATTTTGTAATTAAAATACGAGGCTTCTATACGCGGCATATACTACCTACGCTTTCAAAAAGTTTACATTTCTTTGGAGCTAAAAAGCAATGTGTATTTCCCCTGAGAGTATCCGTCAGTATAAAAAAACGAGCACGGCTTGCATTCGGTCCCATTTTTGGGTACACGGGTCTTTTCTAAAAAGGTCGTTTACCGCTCTTTTATAACAACCATTTAACCTCTCCTTAAAAAACGAGCTATAGAATGAATTATGCTCGGTGTTTCTCTGAAGGATAGAATCAGAAGTGAGGTTATCCGACAGAGAACCGTGGTAATCGACATAGCCCAATGGATTAACAAGTCCAAGTGGGAGTGGACCGGTCACATTTGACGGAGAACCGACAACCGTGTTCTCAAGTGCACACCAAGCCTCGGCAATCGCCCTCCAACCATTCGTATTATTCGTAGGATAACGGTTTGCTGGTAACGGTTGGAGACGATGGGCTCAAGGTGGAGCCCAGTGGCGTGCCATAGGAGAGCCATAGGCTGATGATGATAATAAACCTCTTTGTATCTCATGAATCGAGTTATTAAATATATTTTTTAAAGTGACAGACTTGTTCCATTTCCGATTTGTTTTGACTTCATCAATTCAATATGACTTCATCTGTTAAGTAATATTTTCAGTCCCGGATTCCAGCTGTTATGACTCAGCTTTAATTTATTATCGTTGACGTAATCCTAATCCTAAAATTTCTATGGAAAGTGGGAGGACAAATACAGCGACCTTACGAAACATGTAGAAATTGAATGGTTTTTATAATATATAAGTGATATCCGTGTCGAAACTGTGAAGGGACGCGAAGATCTTGTCATTGAGCTCAACCGGACCTTGGATCTCATTTCTACATGAGGTTCCAGGAATATGGTTGAGTTCAATGCCAAGAAAACCCAGGTGTGTGCGTTCACGTGCAAAAAATCCCCGTTCTCTCCCCTCCCCATTCTTCAAAAAAAATATATATATTTAGAAACATAATGGGACGGTAAAGATTGTCTTAGAATTTTTATTCTTGGAACCTCCACCGAAATTTCATAATGAAGTAAGCGAATTCGCCTTAAGGCAAGTGTGTAATTAGGTACCGTACCGCCATTTTTCCTGTTAAAAGATAATCATTGTACAGGATATTCCGTTCCGAATTATTCATTTCTGTGTAACTGTTACTTCCGGTACGTACGAAGATAACGCAAAGATTATCTAAATTCTAGAATATTCTAGACGAACTGATAACCGTTTATTTACTGAGACTTTAGTACAGTTATACTTTAAAATATCTATTATAGGCTCAATACAAAATGTAGAGTAATTGTAAGTATTATAAATAGGAATAGGTTCATAGCAAAGATGTTTAGAGCTAGATAGGATATCTCATTTTACCATAAAAAGTTATTAGGTTAAAACATACGACCAAAAATTATTTACATTTAAACAAATCTGTCTATTCAAACATAACATCGAAAGTAAGTTTTAATAACCTCATGTTTTTCAATATTTTTTTATCATCTATGGATTAGTGTGGATCATCAAAATATAAAATATTTATTGACTTAACTATAATCTCATTTGAGGGCAACGATGCTACTTTAAAATTAATTATTTCAAAAACCTTACCTCGCTCCAAATGTCAAATGGCAAAATACTTTAATAACTCCGATTAATAACGACCTGGCATAAATCACAAATATTTAATCGAACATCAAACAGTGCGATGAGACCATTGTTTTCTTTGAACAACGCGAGACTTGTCACTTCACGAAAGTAGAACAAACTTGGTCAACACTGATATCTTATCACATCACTAAAACGGGCCTAAAAGGCATTTTCAACACTAAAAATATTCTTAGACTACTCACAATACGTATAAAAATTTAGACTTGATTTAAGGCGCGGTAAGTCCGATACACAGTGCTTCAATGTGCGAATAATATAAATTGTACAAAACTATAAGTGATAAGTAAAGTATTTATCTATTGTGATTAGATAGGCGTCTCAAGGATTGATTCACGACAGCCGCGAGTTTAAGCGTTCCTACTGAACGATAAATGTATTGCAATTAATTGTTTACGCACTGATTTTACGCGTATATTGAATTTATCTAGCCTTTTCAGGAAAGACATCGCAAGTATAAGTATAAGTAAGTATAAGTTAATTTCACTAATTTGCATTTTACTAAAAAAATCCTTTCCAACAAGTATGATGTCTTCAAAATTTCTGCATAAGATTCATATTTGGCCTTCGCAAATATGACCATGTTTCTGAGTTTCGTGCTAAGCTCAAGTGGTTACCTATTCGGCTTCGTCGGAATACTCACATTCTCTCTCTTCTTTATAATATTTTGTTTAATCCTCTCACCCCATCTGATCTTAAAGAACGATTCATTTTTCTTCATGACTCCCATTCGAGATCCTTGAGGTCGTCTGAGAATCTTAAGCTGAGAATGCCTGTGCATACCACGACAGCAATGGATAATTCTTTTACTGTCAAAGCAGCTCGATTGTGGAACGCGCTTCCTGGTGTGGTGAGGCAGGCGCAAACGCTGTCGTCATTTAAAAAACTGATTAAAGAGCACTACCTTTCCCTTTAAAGCAGACTTCACTATTACTTCCTTTCATTAAATCATTTGGAAATTGTAGTATATTATAATTTTGTATGATTGTGTATTATTTATTTTTATGTATGTATGTATATATATACGGATATGTATATGTATATTAGTAGTTATGTTTAATTAGTATTATTTAGCTTTAAGTAATTCTTTATTTGTTACACTGCCCTCTCTCCCTCTCCTTCATTTAAATCCATCCCATGGTTGTCTGTAAGATACTGCTGTTGAGCGATAAGACCGCCATTTGTACTCTTTGTTATTGTTATTTCTGTTTAGCTATGTTGTTGTTAAGTTTGTGTACAATAAAGATTTAAATAAATAAATAAATAAATCTTCTAAAATTATGAGTTAAAACAAATAATTTTAATTTGAGACACTTTTGAGTGAGCGTGTAAAGATGGTAAGCTGTTCGATTGAGCGGTAACTCTTTTCTAAGTTTCTTAGGCATATATTGTTTTTCCTGGAAAAGCTTATCTATACTAATATCATAAAGCTGCAGAGTTTGTTTGTTTGTTTGTTTGAACGCGCTAATCTCTGGAACTACTGGTCCGATTTGAATGATTCTTTCAGTGTTGGGTAGTTCATTTATCGAGGAAGGCTATAAGCTATATCATCACGCTATGGCCTATAGGAGGAAAGCAGTAGTGATATTTCTAGCAAATACGAGGAAATGTTGTTCGTTTTTCGTGGTCCGATTGGTCGATATTCTAAACTGATAGTCAGAATTAAATATTTTGACAGCCATTTTAAAACGTGTATGCACCTGGGCGGAGCCGGGCCCGACCGCTATATAATATAAAATAAAAAGGCCCGAAATAATGGCACATACCGCCTATGGTATGCAGGTCTCTACTGCCACCGTGGCACAGTTGGTTAAATGCAGCCTATGAAACGGAAGGGCGATGTTTTTTTATGACAGCCTCCGTAGCGCAGTTGGTTAGACGCCGCCTGTGAAACGAGAGGCCGCGGGTTCGATCCCCGCACCGAGAGAAATGTTTGTGCGGCCCACAAATATTTCTTCCGGGTCTGGATGTTTGTGAGACCGAAAAGTCTCTCGTAGTTCCTGATACCCACGATACAAAACTCGATCTTAGTGTGGGGTCAGAACTATGTATGTGACTGTTGGGTGTATTTATTATTTATTTATTTTTTATATCCATGAATGGCGAGACAAGCATGCTAGTCGCCTGATGGGAAGCTATATGACCGCTCACGGACTGCAGTAAAACCAAACAGCACCATGAATTACAACGCAATACTTGACAATCCATTGCGCTTGCTAACCTGAGACATAAGAGTTTTTTTCCAGTAGTTACTTTTTTTTATTGCAATGATTGGCGAGACGAGCAAGCCGTTCGCCTGATGGTAAGCGATACGACCGCTCATAAACAGCAGCAAAATTCCACTGCGCTCACCATCCTGAGACATAAGATGTTAAGTCTCAATACGTCCAGTAGTTACTCTGGCTACAATGTCCTTCAATCCGAAACACAACAGTGCATTTACACTGCTGTTTTACAGGAGAAATATTGCGGTGGTACCTACCCAGATGGCCTCTCACATATGAGAGACCTTCCACCAGTGGCTTGCTCTGGCTACTAAGTCCTTGAAACTGGAATATCACAGTGAATTTACGCTCTTGTTTGGTGGGAGAAATAGACATTGTGGTGGTACTACATATCTAGGCGGCCTCTCACATACGAGAGACTTACCACCAGTGAGTTCGATGTTCGATCCACGCGCTAAGATAAATGTTTCTGTGAGCCACAAGAATTTCTTCCGAATTGTCTCTCGTAGTTTCTGATATCCACGAAACAAAATTTTTATTTTAATATGCGTTCAGAACTATGTATATTTATTAGGTATATTCATTTATTGCTTTTAGCGCCTTATTGAAATAAAATACAACTCCTTACCTGCAGGTATCTTGTCGGTACACCGTACTCTGTCCAATAGAGCTGCTATACGTCGGTATTCTATGAAGACTGCTCGATGTATGTATTTTAGGTGCCCTCAGGAACCCGCTAGCGCTACAAAGCATCGGAGTTTCCACCACGGAGCTGTCGAACACGCTCGTCGCGTCCGTTTCCTCCTCAATGATACCGGGCTTATAGAATATCTTGCCCGCTGATAGTTTAGCTTTCCCGTCGTTTTCATCGTCATTCCTGACTCGCATTTCGTACGAACAATCTGGCTCGTTCATCTTTGAGGTGTTAGCTAATGTCACATAACTGCACTTGCTCTTATGAGGGCCATTTTTACTGATATGTTTGATGCCATTATGTCACTTTGGTTTGTTTGATGTGTTTCAATAAATCTGTAAAGAAATAAATAATTATTGTTCAAAGAGAGCAAATATGTCCTCCAGTATTTACGATTAAAAACCTAATTGTTCTCACATTGGATACATTTTTTTAATAAATTTATTATATTCAACAATAGCGGGTTGTACTTGAGATTATGCTGAATACACTATCAGCGCCATCTGTTGTCGAATAGCTGAACTAAACTTATTATATTTTCAAAATAATTTTCGCTGCCGAATTTTCTTTAAATTTTGCACTGACTTAGTAAATATTATATTATTTTAAGTTATATTCTACATAATAAAAATAATCCCATTGAATTTGAACGCTGACTTCTAAAATTAATCGTCAATTGTAGTATGTTATATCCCACTATTTACAACGTTCTTAAAAGCTATGTATAAGATGTTAATCTCATCCACATGATACAGAACATTGAATACGCACAGGAAGGATATCACAGCCATTTTCCAGATAGCTCAATTCTGAGTTGTATTTGACACATTCCGTCCTTGTACTCATTAGGATGTGGTCGATCTCACTTTACTCAGTTAACGCCCCGATGACGGTTGTCGGAAGTGTTTATCTTTCTTTACATCCGCCCACTGGCGATTCCTTATTGCGGAAAACCTCGTAAAACAATCTTTATTCCGTGTTTGCAACGCATTGTGTAAAGATGACGCGGAATTAATAGGGACGTTCCTTTTTATTGTCGTTAAATTGCTTTGAGACCGTGGGCAACTCGCACGCGTCGACTATTCTACTACATGCTACATACTTGTACAGATGTTGTAATAAAATTGAATATTTGCATACACACATACAAAAAATCACGCGGTTTTACTAGGAGGAGCGTGGAGTATTAAGACACCCAGGTTTCGCCTTGTGTGCGAATTATGTGATAGGGAGCAAGCCTATCGCCATATTATATACCATATCGAAAAATCTCTCGTAGTTCCTGATACCCACGACACTAGACTCGATCTTAGTGTGGGGTCAGGCCTATGTATGTGACTGTTGGGTGTTATATTGGGGATAGATTCCTAACTTCGGGTTGCTAATGAATAGATAAATACAATACCGCTTTGACCGACCTGGGATTCGAACCAGAGACCGCAGCGTTATAACCATACCGTAGAACTACGCCACCGACGCACCGAGATGTTTTTTTATTGAATTAATTATTTATTTTATTGATTTAATTCACAATTGATAAATCCAAGTATTAATGGAGGCACAAAGAGAGACTAATGTCTATATTTAGGCTGTTGTCTGTTCTAGTTACAGACTTGTGGTGATATTTTTTGAGCCAGTAATGTTCTTACTATTACTAATATGTCTTAACCACTCTTCATGGTATCACTTTTAAGCCAATGCCTCTATATCGAGTGTTGAACAATACATTCTAAGTAGTTACTATAATTGAAGCAAAACTACATCTTATGTTTCAATCTATCAAATCATCTTAAAATAGCTACCAGCTTCATTAGTTCATATGCAATAAATATAACAATAGGCCAATAACCCTACACCTGAGCGCCTAGCGTCCTATTTAATATGAGCGCACGATTGTTTGGGATGAAGATTGACTTTACGTGTAATATTCTAAAGAATTGGTTGTTCAAGTAATATGTATAATATAATTGCATTACTCATCATTAATAATAAAGATCCCTACCCATAACAACATTTAAACATACTTAAGTATTAAACTTAAAATATTATGTTTCAATTTCAAATTACTACGGAAGTTGGAAGGCTACCAATAGGTAGCGGTTTAGTAACACCATTCCTCCAGCGGCTGTTTATGTCCATACTAATAAGAACGTGTCAGGTAAAACTATAGTTTTTTGTCTGACACTTTCATAGCACAGTCAAGGTATCTTCGCTAAGTGACAACTTGAGGAATCCTAAGATGTGTTGTGGAAAAGTCTCAGATTTCCACCAATGTTAAAAATATGTAAAGTCGATTAACTTACACTATTCTATTATTATTTAAATCTTTATGGTACACAAACTTAAACTACTATACAGAAACAATTTAAAAATTATAATTATTCACTGCCAAACAAATACATATTTTAAATACATTAATGTTAATAATACTCTTTATATGTAAGTAACATGAACAATTAGAGGTTGTCATGCTCGAAAGAATTTAAAAACGTAAAAAATACGAACTAAGTTTCTACGTGACAAATCCAGTATAGTGTTTCATTTAATTAGGAGTATGTTCCTTAAAATGTAACTATACGAGTACAACGTGCGTATTAAATGTCCCGCTTTAATGGAGGCAACCTTCTGAAGACAGGTATGAAAAAGTATTATGATCATAAATTCTAATAATTCCCTTCGAGTCTTTGATTCAACTATGATTTTCTTAAAATCTTAATACAAATCAGCGTATTATTAGGAAATTTTTTTAATATTTAATAATTTATAACAAAAATTATAATGCTGTACTAATTTAATTGTCCTATAATTAATAAATTACTGAATTATTATTAACGTAAAACTTCTTACTTTTGTTTCCATGGCAAAAGAAATGAATGACGACCGAGTCATCTGATAGTTAGTAAAGGATTATTAGCTTAGAAGTGATCGACCGACGAACTGGTGGAATCCACTTGTTTTATCACGTGGTGGTTATTCGTGAGCTAATGAAATTGGAAAACATTGCAGGTAAAATGCACAAGTATGAGCTTTCGTCACTAAATTTTCAAAAGCATGTTGAGTTTATGAAGTTTACTAACGAACACCAGAGTAATATGGTATTCTAAGGTCTATATTCTTATTCATTTCTTATTATATACGCGAATGGTACACATCGAAATAAAACTAATTCGGATTGTATCGTAGACAGTCTGGCAGTCCGTGACCACGAGCGCTGTAATGTAAACGAAACGTCGACTTCGGAAAGTTAAATGTATAAATGAAACCAAATCCGCGAAAAAATCTGTCAAAGTTAGTTTGATTTCAATGTCCTATAGTCTTGTGGAACGATGTGTTGCGGAATGGTAGTAATAACTCATTCACGCAGGTCCAACCTATGTTTTTTTTTTCCGATCGTATGTCATAACTTCGAAGGTGATATGTGTTGTGAGTCATCGAAGGCAAATGACATGAAACAATGCCAAAACACTGCGCCTCAAATTACCTAACTAATTTTTATTTGTTTTGATCTAGCCTAATTGGTTTAATTCATACAGACATATACGCCTTTTTCCTAGAAGTGGTAGGCAGAGTTACCACCAGGAATCCCTCGTTTTACCTTGTGTGTTCTGTCCCACGTTGTGGGGTGGGCCGAATGCCATACGGGCACAAATTCCTGACTCCAGGCTGATAATGAATAGAAAAATCCAATATAAATTTGCAGGACGCAGGATTTGTACCCGAGACCTTAGCTTTATAATTGTACCGTAAATCTGCGCTACCGAGGCAGTAAATGCAGTCATTTTGCCGTCCCGTTGTAAAAAATGATAAACGATTAAAACAATAATGTTTGAGTACCTCACTATGTTGAAAGCATGTTGAAGTGGGGTACTTATAAATATAATAACAGATAAAAATCTAGACTATCCTTGTGTGACATTATGTATGCTACTACGGTACTTGGCTACAATGAAGCATTTGTACATTGTTACGCCGTCGTTGATATTGCTATTTGCAGTATGATATTTTTTTCTAATACATTGCATTTTATTATAAATTACCAGTGACCAGGCCCGGCACCGTCCGAGTGCATGTACTTTTTGAATCAATTCCACATAAACAAGATATTATTTCGTATTTTAACTGTTTTATATTTAAAGAATGTAGCTGCCGTCCACAGTACTGTTTTTCCTTACCGTCCCGTTAAATCCCGTTCTGTTCCGTGACATACCTTTGAATATCATCACACACTTTAGTTTATACACCTACTTTGTCTTCGCTTGGCACCATCCAAAGGTTGACTGCCAGAGAATGCCTCAGGCATTAAGACTGATCTGTATAAAATGTGATATGTATGAAAAGCATAAATAAATAAATAAATAAAGTTTATATTTACTGCAATTAATTAAAAAAATACCCTAAATAAGAATCTTCAATATTGACACAGTAAATATTTATAAAATATTATAAAAAATATTTAAAAAATACGTAGCGACTTGAGGACATCTGTCAAAACTAAATACAAAAATATGATTTCGACAACCCTAGCATGGTAATCATGCCACTCCAGCGCACTTCGCAACCTTAATCTGGTAATCTGTACTAGTTGAAGTGAACTTCCTCGTTTTAAGTTAATGTAAGTTGCCCACTTATCTCTAGTATACGCACGTGTTGCCTGTACGTGTCGGCTCGTTTGTATTGAAATTAGAAGCTGCGAGAAAATACTACATGTTCTAGTTCTTATGTGTGTCCGGCTGGCTAACTCAGATCTAAGCAGTATTGCATTATGACTACGAAAATAGCACCTAGTAATCAAAGTGACCTATGACTTTTCGGAGTCATGTGTGTATGATAGTCAATCTCCACGCACTATAACGGTGAAGGAAAACACCGTGAGAAAACCTGCATACCATAGCGATTTATAAGAGATTAGCGATTTATTATTCTATGGTATGTAAGTCCGCCAACCCGCACTAGGCCAGCGTTGTGGACTATATGGCCTAACTACTCTCAATCGTATTCTCGATTGTAGAGGAGGCCCGTGCCCTACAGTGGGACGGATATGTAATACAAATCAGCGGTTTTAAATTTACGAAAATGTATTCTGTTTGCCCTATTTTATGTGCGTACGATTAATGAATTACCACCATGCTCTTGTTTAGGCTGTCATAATTTCCTGTTATTAAATAAAAAGATCGACACAAAGTAATAATGGAGCATCACGATAATGCCCATTATTACCCAACAATGTGATGTGATTCAACCATTTATGGTTTGTCGCATTAGTAACTGTCCATATACCATCTATTTAAACGGTTTCTAACTAACATTATCAATTTGGATTTGCTTGTAATGTCCTTTGTATGATTTTTAAAACTATACGAAATTCAAGCGCTGTGATCTAAAAGTCCCTAATTTTTTAAGTAATATTTGTGGATGCAGCTAGCAAGAACGGAAAGCGTAAAAACAATTTATAGTCCAACTGATGGCTCTATGACCTACATATAATAAAAGAACTATAAAAAGCAACAGCACTCTCTCGATTTTTAATAGCAAATACTCTAAATTCCTGGTAATTTTATGTTTTTATATAATGGTTTTTTAGATTTACGCGAATATCACACATTGAAATAAAACTATTATTTACGGATTTTATCGCGAATTTAGTTTAATTTTTTACATTTTTGACTTCCCGACGTTTCGATTACTTTACAGCTTTCGTGGTCACGGGGGTCAAATATGTATTTATTAATCAGATTATACGCCATAGCGTGACCACTGACCACGCAATGCACGCGACATTCAATGTGATTTAACAGTTGCCAACAAAAACTGACTTCATGTACAATCAACATAACATACATTTAATCAGTATAAGTTGAAATAAAAATCTTAACATCAATAGTTTTTTAAACATTAACGAGAGTTCATGGACAACTTGATTTTCTAACATTCGTGACACTTGAAAACTGGTAAGGTTATTGATTATTCTAATATTATTTACCGGGATCTAGTGCTGGTTTTGAAAATGATGATACTCACGGTGGTACTGCAGGGCTCTCTGGGTGAAATTGGTACGACGCCCCCATACAATACAAATTTCGAAAAAAAAAAACAATAAAATAATTTAATTAAAAATTAAAAGACCGACTTCAATGTGCACTACAAAGTAATAAATAATATATATTTCATTGTGCTAGTACACATTGATTAATTTTCTTATTGACTAGACTAGCCAACAAATCTTAAATGCGTAATATTTTGAAGGCGGGTCGCCAAGTGCCAAACGAGAACAAATTTAAGTAATGTAACACAGTTGAATATTACCTACTTGTAGATGTATCGTTAGCGCTCAGTTAGGTCTAATATGTTAAATTAATTTAACATATTGATCCTACGTATACATTTGTTGAAATTTTAATAGAATTAATATGTGTCATATGTGTGGTCTAATTTTAATTTATTGCATATGATCAAAGATATAGTGGTCTAGGGTTTCAACTCCAGGGTATACCATTGACTTATTGGAGTCACTTGCATATTTATGTGTATACAATTACTTTAACAGTGATAGGAATCATAGAGAGGAAAGTATAAGAAAGGGAATGGTTGTTAAGTTTGTATGTTTCGCTCGATTGTAGATAAGTCCGATGCTCAACAATGTTGATTAAGAGCTGATATATTAAGGATGGGCGATTTTTCTATTAGTTATCAGGACAGGGGCTGGTATTTGCACCTGATATGACTATAGACTCTCGCCCCCAATCACACCGAGGGACAAAACACGCAAGGCGTAACGTGGGTGTCCTAGTTGATACCAGGAGAATCTCTGCATACCCCTTCTGGGAAAATGGCGTGAGTTTATATAAATTAAGGCAAATTAATATTGCGTATAAAATTGCGTATTTTTCGCTAGGATGTTTTACACAAATTAAATCTAAGTGTAGGTCGTCGTGTTCGTCATTTGGCGACCCGCCTTCAAAATATTACGTATTTAAGATTTGTTGGCTAGTCTAGTCAATAAGAAAATTAATCAATGTGTACTAGCACAATGAAATATATATTATTTATTACTTTGTAGTGCACATTGAAGTCGGTCTTTTAATTTTTAATTAAATTATTTTATTTATTACTTTTTAGTTTTCATAAGCATTGCAATGATGCCAAAGGTAATCATATAATGAAAAACTGGAATCAATGTATATAAAAAATGAACCACTGTGATCCTTTATAATTTCAAAAACGAAAATTAATATTTTATGATTTTTAAGGAAGCTACACTGTCATTTCGTTTTTATGATAAAGAAAATACTAAAATCGGCTCAACCTGCTAGAGATATTGAGTAGACTTATGCGTGCTAATCATTCGTTACCCGTTATAAAACACATATACTTAACCTAATGGACGAAAAAAATCATTGCGTTTCTGCAAAGTTTTGTTGAGGTCTGCTCTCCAGATATGTACCTATTCATCAGATCATCACCATATTTTATGTGACCAACATTATGTTAATTATATAATTCGTTCCGAAGAAAAGTTATTTAAAATCATTTATTTATTGTTGCAGATATTTAGTATTCATATTTGTATATATCCCCCCCCCTTCCCACGCCCCTTTCCATCCCCTCCCCCCTTGTAGTAATAAACGTATACTGAACCTAATGTAAAAAGAATTATTGCTGTACTGTTAAATTTTGAGCAGTTCTGCCCTTCAGGTCCAAAGATATTCATCAGGTCTTCACAATATTTTTTTTGGTCTAACCTATCATATAATACTCTTTGATAAAAAAGTTATTTTTAAGTCGGTTAAGAACTGCCGGAGATATTGAGTATTAACAATTGTACCTATTTTCTACCCCCCTCACCTCCCATCCCCACCTTTTATAATAATATACTTATACTTAATCTAACGCAAAAAGAATTAATGCTGGACCGTTTAATTTTGAGGAGTTCTGGTCGGCAGATCCTAAGATATTCATCAGGTCTTCACCAATTTTATATGGGACCAACCCTGTATATCATGCTTTCCGACAAAAAATATATTTTCAAAATCGGTTCACAATTGCGGGCGTAATCGGGTAACAAACATTCAAAAAAAAAAAACAGTCGAATTGATTACCTCCTCTTTTGAAGTCGGTTAAAAAAAGCTGGGTTATAGGTGTCTGTATTTCTGGCGCTCTAAACAACCGCCCGCGCTCTACTTTGTTACTGTTGAGACCGACACCTAAACTATCACCAAGGCACGAAACCATTTAAGATTTAAAGATATTGCGTGCTTAATAAAAATACTAACGAAGTAATAGTGATAATGCCGTTAATTTTGAAAGTCAGTCACAGCTTCCGTGTTCACTATATTATTTCCTATATTAATAGTGGTATATCCCAGGGCTTGAAATACCGGTAAAAGTTTGGTATCGTTAATGGAACTAGAAGCCGGTATCGGTAATTTATAAGTAACGATACCCAATTTAACGTTAAATATAAATACCGGTACTACCAAACTTACCGATACTTATAACGTTATGAGTGTATTTCGTTACCTTCGCTCCCGGCAACTCGCAACGTTTACCAACCAACCACATTCATGGGAAGAGCGTGGCGGCAGTCGGCATGCGTTTGTGCTATATCCCGTGGAACACCGAAGAGAACTTTGAGAAAATCTGCAAGGTCGCCTAAAGTAACGATACGCAATTACCGATATTTTTAAAAAATATGTATTTATTTACGTATTGACGTAAAAAAAATATCGATAATTGTTAACGATATGGTATCATAACGATTGTGTTTCGTTACGATACTCAATTACCGCTACTTAATTTTAACGATACACAGGTATCTTTATGAAATTACCGGTATTTACCGATATTTTTAATGTGAATTGGTATCGTTAACAAGCCCTGGTATATCCATCAATCAATCTCTAGATACCATCATTGCATCTAGTACTTTATAAAAACTCATTAAACAAAATCAATTACTGCTAACCGTCTTCCATACTTATAGAATAAATCTTTAAGTAACTCGGTTTGTTTTCTGCATATAATGAGGTAAGCTGTCAGATCGTACGATAAGTCGAGAATACAGCGCCGTTAACCTCAACAATTTCATTGACACATTGTGCTAAGTATCGATAATGCACTTGCAAGCGAGTGCAATGAGGTCGTAAACATAATAAACGCAGAGCAATTGATCAAGTGTCGAGTGAAGTAGCCAGCACAAGTCCTCGTTAATTGCTGTGTACGCGTAATTGTACTCGACCTTCGTGCGTACGGATCTATGAATGTGGACATGTCGCGGTTACCCCGCCCATCTTGTAGTACAACTTTGTTGATCTCCGAAATTGTAACAGCTATGAGTAGATAGTACATTATTTTCAAATTATTTTATTAGTTTACTAACTCACTCTATCATGTTTTATTGGAGTAGAAATTACTTAGACATTATGAATCCAAAAATTAAACTTCAATTTACACGAGACCCATTAAAAATTTCGTGTTGTTTAAAGGTATCGTAGGTTTATTAATTTGTATCAGAATTCCCAAGAAACTCATATTCAGGAACAAATCCATCCCATAACTAAATAATGTACAGATAGGTCTCATAGCAACAGCTGTGGCTCCAGAAATTGCACGTTCTATGCTCCCAACCGTGACACTTAGCAACTCAGTTTCATAACTCTCACCATCTGTAATATGGATAACCAATCTAAGATCGTGATAGCAATTTACGTGTTACCAACCAACGACCCCTCGGATGACATTGAGCATACAAAACGTGTCGTCGATTGAGCTAGGAAGCGTCTATATTCGGACACAAGTTTAGTACCACGCACCGATTACAAGAGCACGCGTAACTCCTCTGATTTGATTAGTCCTCATTGGCTAATCTTAACGTTTTTTTTTTATAATGGCCTGGCATAGTGGCGGCATTGCACCTGATGGTAAGTGCCAATGCCGCCCAAGCAGAGTATCCATTGGCATCGGACGGCAGTCCCATGCCAATGGAAACAATTATGCCGGCCTGCTAAGGTGCCTCTTCACACCACGCCGGAAGGACCCAGTATTGTAGGAAGGAGGGAACACGTGAGACGGCAAACAATTCCACAGCCTGACGGTGCGGCACAAAAACGAATTCGAGAACCGTTTGGTTCGCGCCGGGATAGTGTGATGATGATGATGATATTTTGTTAAAATTGGAATTGCAGCTAGGGTTTTTGATTCAGTTAATGAATTCATTCTAAAGATTATTGAACCAGACACTGAACTAAATAAGGTTTTCTAATCATACTAATGGTAGCTTGCGCATGACCTTTTTCAGGGTTTCTTGTTGTGTTCTGTTTAATTGGATACAAGACATATGCCTAAAATGACAAATATATTAAAATATTTAAAAAATTATGTTTCAATACATTATTTATGTTTTCAAAGCGCTTGCTTGATATCGTCAAGGAAGATATGAATAGCAATGGCCTGACAATTCAGGATGCCGAATACAATGTAAACTCAAGTTAAAGGCGGAACCGTGCACCGAGCGGGATAACGCGTAAGTAAAGGAAGAAGATAATATTTGTATTTTAAATAATAAATTCATCAAAAGTGTATTTTCTACTGAAAATGCCATGGATCTATTTATTCTTCTATGATTGATCTATTTGAATTACATATTGGTTTGAAACTGTTAATACCTATTTTTAATTTGTTTTGCATTGCAAACTAAACCAGATAAGAAGAGTAACGACTACAATAACTAGAAATTGACAAATTCAATGATCTTTTTTAATTATTCACTTACTTTTAATTATTATGTGTATATTTATATTGGGATTTTTAACCACATCAATCAATTACTATCAAATTCTATCCTAAAGTACATAGGCAAAATTTACTTAAAAATAAATGGCAATTTACGCAGGCGCTTTAAGTAATTTCAAGGAGTCTTGTACAAGTAATTTACATTCCTGGTGGAGCTATACAAATAAATCTATGATTAATAGGAATTTGTATCTGTATGACCATCTACCCACTTTAATGAAGCGCTGTGAGTCAACACAAAATTAGATGTCACGGCGGGAACACGCCGACTCGCGACACCTCACCTACTTACTTCCAACTGTATTCACCAGTAGTTCCATATGCATAAATAAACTCTGTATTAGATCACATACTTTATCTAGATCTGCATCTACTTCTTTATTATGCAAGACTTTGTTTTCTTTTTTAATCGCTAATGTATGTATTCATTTTTTATTGGTTCTCCCGAGCTTTATTTATTCTTTTTTTTTGTGTCCATTTTACAAATATCTAAAACACACAGACTAAAACCGGTTGGAAATATTTAAGGACCATTTAGCTGCATTAAGATTACTTCTAAGCCATTTTCTCAATTGCTTATTAGCTTTCGAGTTATTACTGATGAGATAGAGACAATGTTTTATATCTTATAATATTATGTCAAGGATAGCAGCTGATATTAATAAAACTAAAGAGAAAACCCATATGAATATTCAAATAAGAAAATTGCATACAGGTTTGTTATATTTATTCAATGGGCTTACGTCTTCCAGGTAATGTCTTTCTGTAATGTGATTAGAATTTTAAACCTTTCCATCAGTCACTATTAAAATATAATCTGAGGAAGAATATTGGATGAGTGAAATTTAACAAAATTCTAGACCCGTTATTTAGTTAGGTTATTATAAAAAAATTATAACCTTTTAGTTATTTGAGAAAAATTTTTCCTATACATTAATACCTCTGTTGGATGGTTGGTTTTTGGCTGGTTTAGTTGTTTGCAAATTCAGTTCAGAAATATAAATTAATAACGAATTTTTCTGAATATACATAAATATAAAATGCATAAACTTATTTTAAGGATGGCCTTAGTATAGCTATCCTATAGGATAATGATACGCGGAGCTCCGCGGATCACTTGAAATGCTTCTAGTGACCATCAGTGGTCCGCGGAACACCGGTTAAGGACCACTGTTCTAGAAAGTCATTAAAGCTTTTTCATTCTTATAATTAAACGCTAAGGATACTGCCGATTTTACTATGAAACTTAGTATAGGTGCGAAGATTTTTGTGCCTCGATGAAATCTGCTTTTTTGTGTAGGGAAAAAAAATATTTTCAATAAAAAAACATAACTGTGAAACAGCCCCGGTGTTCTTCAAGAAATTAATTTTTGCTTTCGGCTCTGTGAACATAATGTAAAATGTGATGATAAATATTATTTCAATGAATGGTGAGACGAGCATGTCGTCGCATGATGGTAAGCGATACGACAGCTAATAAACAGCAGCAGAACCAAACAACACCTCGAATCATAAAGCAATGCTTGGCATTCCACTGGTCTCGCTATCCTGAGACATAAGATTTTAAGTCTCAATATGTCCAGCAGTTGCTCTAGCTACAATGTCCTTCAATCCGAAACACAAAAGTGCTTGTACACTTCTGTTTGACGGGAGAAATAGAAAATGTGGTGGTACCCACCCAGCAGCCTCTCACATGTGAGAGACCTACCACCAATATAGTAAGTATTAATATACAATATAATTATAATCTGTCACCCAGGATTAAACAGGAAAGCGTTAAAGGACAAACCATAAAAATGTCTAATAAATTTTAAACAGTATCGCTCACGGGATGTACGAAGTGTTTTACCGATAATTCAAAATAATTATTTGTGATTCAATAAATATGTTCTTGTAGTCAAATGGGTAATAAATAAACTAAGCACTAGTCATGTGAACTACCAGTATAAAAACCCATTAAATCTTCGTCTACCCAGGTGACTAGGTGCAGGGTGAAGAATTCATAAACTGTTTCACAATATGTTTTCAAACATTTATCTAATTTTTTTACTTTTGCATCAATCACAACTGGCAAGGTATGACCAATTTGTATATTAAATTTTGCGAAATCAAAGTTTTATTATGAACCCAGAATAGAAAAAAAACCTTGGAGGGCTTCATAAAGAGGGCTAAAGTGGGTATTGTTAACTCCTTGAATAGCATTTCTTTGATAAATGTAATTATACATCATAACATTCCAATATTCAAATCTTAGCAAAGTTTAAGTACTTAGTGTTTAAGTAAGTTTAAATGCGATTATCGTAAAGCCGTTATATGTCAGACATGAACGAAATGCGCAATCGAATTGACCGTCGACTTTCTACATTATTCAATCGAGGAAGTTTGCTCATCGCCTACTTAAGCTGAGGAAAAATACTTGGCTCATTACTACATCATTCTTGAATACTAAATCTGCAATAAAGAATTTTCTTTTCCACGTGTATCCTAGTGTAGCTATATAAGCTGTATTTGTTTCATAATCAGGACCAACGATTAAAGCAATTAGCTACCCCGATAGTAAGAGATATATTTGCCCATAAACAATTGCGACATGAATGAACAGGGTCATCGATGAAACCTCTGTCTCATAGGAGATCGATGGAAGCGACAGTTTTGCTATTGCCATTCGTTAGGTGAGTGAGATTGCCGGATACCCCACACCCTATCCCTCTTCATTCCTATCCCTATCCATACTTTTTGTTCCTGCTCCCCTCCCGATTTGATGGGCCGGCAATACATCTATAATCCAAGCGTTATGGTTGTTCATGGGCGGCAGTAATTATTACTATCAGGTGACCTGTTTCCTCATTTTGTAATCATAAAAAGCCCTGTTTAGAACTACGCTATGTTCGTCAATCCAAGCTACTGTGCTGTTCTGTTCCTACGGTGGAAACACCAGTCAGATCATTAAGCATTAGTTGGCAGTTAACTATGCCCGTCAGTCCATGACTCTGTGCTGTTCTATACTGTACTGTATCAGTCCATAATTGCCCACTGCTAAGCACGGAACTCCTCTTCGGCCGTGAGTTTAATAAAAATAGAGTGCTCAATGCACAGTAACCTTTAGGTTATACAAACTGAACTGAACTAACAACTCGACACTCTGTGTCATTAAAATGCGAGCCAGTGTTGACACTCGTAGCTGTTAATTCTCGACTCGGCGGGTGTGAAGGCGGAACAGTCTCCAGACAAAAGAAAAAAAATGAAAATTGAGAATACATTGTTCATCTCAAACGAATTCCTGCATACGAAGGCCGTAAGTATCATATGAAACACAATTTACAAATATTTTAGGAAAAACCTTTGTATCTGAAAATATTACAGTTAACCCCATTTTTTACTGTAATAAATAACGTATTCCCCATATTTTGTTATTTCTTTAATGTAAATAGTTCACTATATATGGTGTAAAAAAATGATAAATAAATAAATATTCCAATAAAAGAGTTCTTCCGGTGCATAGTTATATATTCATAGTTTTAGATACTTACCTGATTCACTTTAAAGTTATAATGATTTGTTACATCAGTAAATATCAAATCCGGAATTAATTTTATGAGTATAAAGCTGTTCAGTGCTAGACTTCCTGCGCCTGTAGTCGATGATGTAAATCGCAAATAAGATTTACAATATAAATTCTATGAGATGTTTAATCTATCACACAAATCAACATTATCACTGTGTATTGTTTGCGAAGATATAAACAATATGTCATGATCGTATGTACGTTGCATTTGAAATTCAAATGAGTGGCTGTTGGCATTCGACGCCTGTCTGAAAACGTGTAACAACTATCCAGTACTCAGTCATGACATTTGAAAACAAATACGTGAATCCATTAGCAAGAAAGTAGGAAATATTCTAGTTTTGAATATTTAGAAGGTTAATTATGATAAAAGTGAAGTTGATTGGTCCGTAAACTGCGACAGCCCCAAAACTATCTGATTTTCTATCTATATAATGTAGGAACAAAACAATTCACAGCTAACAGTTAAGGGTTTTAGAAACTAGAATTTTAAAAAATCCTGATAGTCAGATATTAATGTGGCTTGTTATCAATTATAACCATCTTTATCCGTTTAAGCTACAACATTATAATAAATGTACTGATTAAAATACCTAATTTGATAAATAATGTAACAACACAACGATTGACATAAAACAGTTAAAAGCAAGTCCAGAGAACTTAAGCAGTCTGATATTTTTTCAATGGTTGCTGGATTGTTATAAGAAATGTTTGTGCGGCCCACAAATATTTCTGTCGGGTCTGGGTGTTTGTGAGACCGAGAAGTCTCTCGTAGTTCCTGATACCCACGACACAAGACTCGATCTTAGTGTGGGGTCAGGACTATGTGACTGTTGGGCGTTATTTATATATTATTTATTTATAACTAACTATCCGTTTCAAATAACAATATTATAATATATGTAATAGTGATCAATAGTCAAGGTAAAAACATCACCAACACCAAGCGAAAGACTAATACATACCATAAAATATGAAATTAGAACCTTATAAACTCAAAATCAAATTTGCAGTGTAACTTTAGTATCGTCGATTTACATGAATTTCATAAACAATCTGCACTTTAGCTTTGAAAATCGAACACAATTGTTTTGGTGCATTTTTACTGCTTATTTCCAAACATGTAACTGTGTCTGAAAAGTTCTTGAAGATAAAAATCTATATGTGGGTATTACTATCTGGTCGATTAACGGAATCAATGTATCTTTAAGATATCTTACTAAATATTGGTACTTCTTGGAAATGAATAGGTCTTGAATTCCAAGAGGAAAATTGCTGTTATTGAATAAAATGTATAAACTAGTAATTGGAATTACAAGCTGTGGAATCTGGTTGTACTTTACTTAAATGACTAATTGAATTTCATAAGACTATTGATACATAAGATTACCTATTTTATATCACAAATATTTAACAAGTATTTTCTATATTTCGTTCACTTTTGCGTTCATAGCAAGATGACCAAAGTTAATTAAGGTATCATCAGATCAGCTAATTTTATTTAATCAATTCAAACATTTATTACCTGAATCAAATGTCATAATAAATCACGTTTTATACCTTCTTATATCAATTTGTAGTTGTATTTACATGTGATTTGTTGTTGAAAAGTTTGCTATAATAAATATATTTATAACTAACTACCTTTTACTCTATAGCATTTGTATTTAGTGTAAATAAAAGTTTTCTTGGAATAAAAGCCGTTACACAGCAGGTACTCAATTTGGAATACAAATAAAAAAATGTCTATAAAGCCTTTAAAAACAATACACGTCTCCGAATTTGCCGAGGATCCGTTCCCGTTTTTTGAACATGTAACATCAAACCTTAGCATCAAACAATATTTGTTATCCGGCTAAACACAAAAAAATATTTCAAAACAAAAATACCGGCACTCACCACAGTCATCAGCTGGGCACATGGCTGCACAAAAACGTCAACACAAGCACATCACTCAGTACAAATAACTAGATATTTATCTAAGCTTTATTTGTTCCAGGTTGGGACACGCAAATTCCCATAACGTGTGGTTGCGTGTGCGCTTCGTTCGCCAGGATCACTTGTACTGGTCGAGGCGTGCGTTGACAGTGGCCCGTCGGGTACCTATGCCAATTGTGACTCGCGATTATTCGTTAACTGGCCACGCGTTTGGAAACAATTGATGGCCGCCTTTTGTCTTTACATAAAATTGTACGTGTCCCTTCATTTTCCTATTCAAGTATATAGGCTGTGTCCAAATGAAATAAGACCGAAGAACGAGGGTAGAAGAGACTTTTGTAAAATCTGATGTAGTCACTTGCTGATTCTTCCTTGCGTTACATGATTGTTGCGTGAAATTAGTAATATGGAAGATGCCAAGGGCAAATATATCAAGGACCGTTCATGTATATAAAATGTGCTTATTTATTCATTTATTTTACATTCTATATAAATCTTGATCTGTAATTAATTGAGACAAGTAAAGCATGCAATTATATCAAGAGAAAATACTAGCAGTAATTATTTACTAAATAACATGACCATTTAAATCAGTCAGTTTTCGTAAAATTAATGAGTAAAATGACTGAGAGAAATGGATGTCGTTTGTCAGTCATTGACTTACAAGTCAAAAATAATTTATCAATGACCAGCGTAAATAGGTCATCTTCTTAATTTACATAATTGGTAGCTTTAGTTTTTGTGCTGACATCTCATTAGAGTATCCTAATGAATTTATAATTAAATTTAATCGTACTGTAGTAATCCTTGGAGGAGGTGCTGAGATCAGATGAGCTAACTATTGTCGCGAAGGGCAATGACGATGACGTTGATGACGAATCATACAAATGACAAAGCTACCTAGTAACAGGGGGTTACTCTATAGTCCGACACGACGATTAATGTTCGAACTGTATCATCCCATACAAGTCCCACTGCATGGCACAGGCCTCCTCTACAATCGAGAGCACGATTTAGGGTGGTTAGGCCATATAGTCCATGATAATAATGTCCATAATGAACATCGCACGTAAAACTGTACGATACTATAGTCTGGCCCCAAAACCAAATAGAAATAAAAATTAGTCCGAAATTTTAAAACTTTATATTAAGATTTGCAATGTCATCCTATGACCTGTCTCACCTTAGTACTTCCCACGACCCATTTGACCGTTCTCGGTCATTATGAGCCAATTACATATTATAAATAATGCATTGCATTATTAACATAGATATTTATTTATGTTCAAATGCACGTTACCTGTTTGTCACTGATTGACGTGAGTGCAACATAGTTTATTTATTTAATTATATACACATAGACACGGAGTCAGGAATTTGTGCCAGATATGGCGATAGGCTCTCCCCATATCAAGTTGTGGGACGGAACGTACAAGACCAAATGTGAGTGTTCTGGCGGCACCAGAGGTGCACCTACCCCTTCTGAAAATGAAAGGTGAGAGTTTATGTATGTATGTATTGTATATATGTTTTTTAAACTTCATTACACACAATAATAAATACAATCAGGAAATTAGTAAAAATAAAACTAGAATTGTCTTATCGCTCAAAGGCAATGTCTTTCAACTATGGGATGAATATTGGACAAAGATAAACAGAGGGCAATTTATTGATTACAGTTCCATTGACTCCCTTTAGTCTTTTTGGCAGGTTGACGAGTTGTGAATCGTGAAGATCTGCAATTGTTTCCCAATCCTTCCGAGTAATATCAATCGTCTGATTTAACATAACTACTCGGTACAGCCTTGTAGAAATGAAACATGTCACCTTATCGCGTATTGAATGAATGATTTGCCTACGTCTCTATCTTTTAATATGTCTGAGAAAACACAGATTGGCGAACAATGAAACCAGGCTACAATGGTCCAAGGCAAAGTTGGTATTGACCCTTTGTTTGCCCATTAAGATACAACGCGTGGATATGTGCTATTTATGGCCTTTGGTCATTTTATTGTCGAATTGAACATTGTTGGCAGATTATGCGTTAAGAAGTAAGTTATTGCCACTGATGCGGCAAAAGCAATATAAATTGCTACAGCAACACAAGGTTTTTAAAGAATATTCCAATTGCCTTACACTCTTACCAGGGATTGGTATTAAATTTTGGTATGTTTCAGAATTATATTTTTTTTATATTTTGACTTATACGATTGAAAAACGTCGCAACCCTGACCGCAGCACCCGCCCAGTTTTGTACACATTGTTTTTCAAATAATAATGCCAAAGTAAGAAAAAGATCAAATGTAAGACATTAATCGATGCGCCCACTTTTTTATCTTTGCAGCAGTACGGCTCCTGTAGGTGATTAAGATGATAATAGTGCTGACGATGATCATATGACATTGATGGAGATGATGGATACAAAAATGACAAAAAATCACAAATCATTTGGGATAGGTCTCTCATATGTGGGAGACCACCTGGGTAGGTATTACCGCATACTCGCCTCGCCATTCATTGCAATAAAAAAAGCCCCAAAGCATTATCTAGAAATAGTGTTGACTAGCGGTCTACTTGACTTATACAACTTTAGCCAAAAGCCTAATACTTAGGTAGGTAATCAAGAATCTTGTACCAATAAAATGCCTTGTACCAATACCTACCTAACCTATTTATATAATACTAGCTGTGCCCGCGACTTCATCCGCGTGGAATTTAAAAACAACTTTTAATTCAAATTTTTCTAAAATAAAAGAATTTTTCTAAAATAAATGTAGCCTAAGTTACTCCTTATTATATCAGCTACCTGACAGTAAAAGTCCCGTCTAAATCGGTCCAGCCATTTCAGAGATTAGCCGGAACAAACGGACAGACAGATAGAAAGCCAGACAGACAGACCAAAAAAATTCTAAGGTCATTTTCGCTATAGGTATCGTGTATATAACGATATACAGGGTATATCAAGACTGCTACCGAAAACGAAGCCGGGTGGTAGTTTAAGCGACTTCAGACACAATGCAACAGAAAAAGTTGCAAAAAAAAGCGACAATTTTTTTTTTGTAATTTTTTTCCTATTGCCATATTTTGGTGGTAAATACATTTTTTCCTAAAATAATAGTGTATACCCTTTAATTTATAAATACTCTAAGATATAAGAGAGTTTAAATTATTATTTTAGCAAAATCTATGGATTTACCACCCAAAAATGACGATATTTAAAAAATCATAAAAAATAATTGTCGCGTTTCTAAGCGAAATTTTTAATTGCATTGTGTTTGTAGCCACTAAAACTACCACCCGGCTTCGTTTTCGGTAGCAGTCTTGAGATACCCGGTATAGTTGGTAATTTTTTTGGATTTTCACTTTACAAACAGACACTTCAATTTTATTTATATGTATAGACTAGCTGTGCCCGCGACTTCGTCTGCGTGGAATTTAACAAAAAAGTTAATTAGTTCTTTTTGGTTTTGGCATTTTTATTTTAATTATCGACCTTTGTAACGAAACCATACCGCGATCTAATTCTACGGTGGCGCCATCTCTTAGCGAGCGGTAAACTCCCGTTACACTTTTATTTTCAGTTTTTTGTATTAGCTTCATTGAAAAATTTCTTTACATAATGTGATATTGATTCGTTGGTGAGAGAAGTGGTGGGAGGCGCCCGACGTGACGGCCCAGTGGTGGCATGCGCGTGAGCTGCGCGCGGGCATTGCAACATTATTTTATTTTTCTAAAATAAAATAATTTTTCTAAAATAAATGTAGCCTAAGTTACTCCTTGTTATATCAGGTGCCTGATAAAAAAAGGCCCGTCAAAATCGGTCCTGCCATTTCAGAGATTAGCCGGGACAAACAGACAGACAGACAAAAAATTATAAAATATCATTTTCGGCACAGGTATCGTGTATATAACAATATGCAGTTGGACATTTTTTTTTTATTTTGACTTTTAAAAAAGACACTTCAATTTTATTTGTATGTATAGATAATTAGTTTGTTTAGTTTTTTTTTGGTTTTTGCATTTTTATTTTAATTATCAACCTTTGTAACGTAACCATACCACGATCTAATTCTACGATGGGGCCATCTCTTAGCAAGCGGCGGTAAACTCCCGTTACACATTTATTTTCAGTTTTTTGTATCAGCTTTATTGAAAAATTTCTTTATTTACAATATTTTGTAAATGTGATATTGATTCGTTGGTGGGAGAAGTGGTGGGAGGCGCCCGACGTGACGGCCCAGTGGTGGCATGCGCGTGAGCTGCGCGCGAGCATTACAACATTACTTTATTTTACTAAAATAAAAGATCTTTTCTAAAATAAATGTAGCTTAAATTACTCCTTGTTATATCAGCTACCTGACAAAAAAAGTTCCGTCAAAATCGGTCCAGCCATTTCAGAGATTAGCCGGAACAAACAGACAGACAGACAAAAAAAATTTAAGATCATTTTTGGCACAGGTATCGTGTATATAACGATATGTAGTTGGACATTTTTTTTTATTTTCTTTTTACAAACAGACACTTCAATTTTATTTATAAGTATGGATATAATGAACAAGGTCCAAGACTATCCGCAAGCTTGGAACGTCGACATGAAACGGCCAACTTCCTGAAGGAACTAGGAATGTAGGATGTCATACATCCTGCTATTTGACGGAAAATAGACTCACAACCGTCTGATTCCGGAGTTGCGTGTAAGAGGGACGTTAGAACTACAATTTATACATTTTCTTTAGACCAGCCACATTATCTCATGTATTTTTATTTAAGAAAATCATCATGACCATCAAATGACATATCAATGTGTAAATTCAAAAGTGTTGCTCCTTCTACTCTTGCCTACTCCAAATTTTGGATAGAAGCTATGACACGTAGTAGGGCCATATAAAAGTCTACTCAAAATATAAAGGCGCAGAGGTCTATTATTATACAAAAAGTTTATGGTTAACAGTCCATAGTCAACCCATTGAATTATAAACCTTTCCGAACATAGATGTAATGTTTTCGATGGTATATTATAGCTTTAATTTAATTTGGCACACGCCTTATAAGTACCTAAATACATTTCATCGAATGGTTTAATTTATTTTTCAAACTATATAGAAGGTTATTTATTATACGTTCATCATCATAATTTCTATTTGTTTTGTACTTTTCAATACCACCGATAGGGGCGCTATCTTCGCTCGACAATGATATCAATAGAAGTTGAATGATTATGAAGCAAAGATACAACATGGATATTCAAGGCTCTAATATATCATAGCTACATCATGTTACACAGGTGCAGGATCTAGAACACATCGCAATGCGGCAACGGGGTATCCTCATAAACAGCTATTACACTCTTCATTGACAAAGTCTATCAACATGACAGATGGTCTGACAGCGACGCGGGCGCGTTCAAGAGCACGCCTATTATCGAATTACGCTCCCTGCGTGTGTGTATGCTCTTTCGTCTGTCATGGCCGCTGCTCTTTCCTGCCTTGCCAAAGCATCCCCGTCCGCTGTTTTATGAGCTTATGTATTAATGCCATGACCTGGCTTTTTCCCGTCGCTTGGCTTGCTGCATGCATGATACATTTACTGCGTTGTGATGTTTGCTGCTTTGTTTGGAGTAGACGTTTCTTCATGAGTGGAGATCACGTACTAGCTAGAACAGAATTGAACGTCCACCACACGAATAGACAATCTAATATAGGTTACTGGTTAGGTTAAACATATTAGATTTTAGGCTGATTCTAACAAGTGATTTAAATGTGTTTGGAAAAGTATAAGGTATTCTCTGGCTTATGATAACTATGAATTATAAACAACTTCAAATTAAACTACTATTAATGTAGCTCTTAAAAATTTGCTCCGTCACATTTTTTCTTCTGTTCACAGATTTTTTTTTATTGCATTGAATGGCGAGACGAGCAAGCCGTTCGCCTGATGGTAAGCGATACGACCGCTCATAAACAGTAGCAACATTCCACTGCGCTCGCCATCCTGAGACATAAGATGTTAAGTCTCAATATGTCCAGTAGTTGCTCTGGCTACAATGTCCTTCAATCCGAAACACAACAGTGCATTTAAGCAGTGTTGTTTCACGGGAGAAATAGACATTGCGGTGGTACCTACCCAGATGGCATCTCACATATGAGAGACCTACCACCAGTAAACCACCACCACAGCTTATTTTAATCTGTTATCCTCCAATCATGAGCATTTATTACTCACTTATTTATTATTATTAATTGTATAAAACCATTTTTTGTCGTTACGTAAAACCTTTAAATGCTGTCGAAGCATGTTATTATTCGTCTTCTTAATCATTATTTGGTTATTTCCTTCAAAATTATTTAGAACAATATAGGTATTGTTACTAAAATTTTACATGCTATATTTGTGAGGAAACCTGTAAACCACAGCAATTTGTAAGAATTTCTATGGTTTGTAAAGTTCGCCAACCTGCACTACGCCAGCGTGGTGGACTGTATTGCATTAGCTCTATCAATCGTATTCTTGAATGTAGAGGAGGCCCGTACCTTGCTATGGGACGTATATGGGCTGATACAGATACAGATAATTCTATATAACTTAATTATTTATCAGGTCAATACCCAAAACCGAGACCTACCTCGAGCCAATTATTTTGAAGTACCTTATGATTAAAATGAGTGGTTATGAAGAGAATCCATTAAAGTAATTAATTTAAAGTAGCTTTATACATGAATAACATTTTCTGTATATGTGTGGAATAACCAGGATATTAGAAACTAGCTGAAACCAGATAAATCTGTTTGTACTGTTACTTAAGGGCAAGTAATATACATCTACAATCTGCTGTACAAAAGTTGTGTGACTGTTGTGTGGCTTTTTATTTTTAAGTGGTAGTAACTGGTAGTATTTCTCTCATATGTGAAAGACCGTCTGGATAGGTACCGCCTCAATGTTATTCCTCCCGCCAAACAGCAGACTATACGTACTGTTGTATTCCGGTTTGAAGGACATAGCCAGAGTATCTACTAGACATATTGAGACTTAAAATCTGTCTTTGAATGACGAGGGCAGTGAAATGCCAAGCATTGCTACTTTCCATGAAGATTGTATCGCTTCACTACCAGTTCAGTGGTGTGCTCGTCTCGCCATCCATAAGAAAAAAAAATATATAAAGAGTTCGTAAATTTTTGTTAGATAAATAATAAACCTCTAGTACCTTTGTTCTAATTTTATTTAACTTAAAACCAATATGAAAAATGGTACATGTTTCATAACTTTTTTAAATTTTTTTATTGTTACCATTAATATATAATTTATCAACTACTCAGCGACAGTTAAACTTAGCCTTAAAATACAAAACCTCTCACATGTAATATTATCTCTCACACTCAAATACCGTATTTAATCATTGTTTAACGTATCAAGTCATAGCGGAAAACACTTATTTGTCAGTTACTAATAGTACAATGCGTAATAAAGTCATATTTTATACATAAATAAATTTAATATTAGTTACACTACCTATACAAAATCTCTAAAAAAAATGCGAATTTACGATACAGAATCACTTTTACCAGTTAATGCAAATAATTTAGTCGATGTTGAAAAAGCCGCTGTAACAGTAGCACCACAAAAATCACTAAAATTACTCAGGTAAGGACAGTTCAATACATTTCAATTTATTTATGACGAAATAATATTTTCAAGTAAATTACATTATAGACATACGCGTCGAAGAAGTTCAAGCCGCAGGAAAAAGAACGAAAGAGTTGTTACGAAATCAGGACACTTCAACTTGGAGAAGTCGAAGGTCTTCAGATATCATGTGATTCCGGATATCGTGATGGCCTTCATAGAAGCACGATGGAGGTGGACATTGATTTATAGCATATTAACTTATTTGTTCATTTGGCTTCTCTTCTCAATGATTTGGTGGATCATAATGTACGCCCATGGTGATTTAGAAGAAGTAAATTTGCCAGGATCTACAAATTCTACGTGGTCGCCTTGTATCCGTGAAATTTATGGTTTAACATCCATATTCCTCTTCAGCGTAGAAGTTCACACCACTGTTGGTTACGGTAGTAGATCGATCACCCTGGAGTGTCCCGCAGCTTGGCTGACAATGTGCATAGAAAGCATTCTTGGTACAATTACCCAGTCTTTCATAGTGGGCATAGTTTTCGCAAAATTAACGAGACCGAAGAATCGAGTTCAGACTTTGATTTTTTCCAAAAACGCCATCGTTAACCAGAGAGACGGAAATATGTGCCTCATCTTCAGGATTGGAAATACCAGGAAGTCGAGGATTATCGACGTCAGTGTCCACGCCTATTTAATTAGGTGCGTCAGGTCTGGTGACGTTTTGAATGAGCAAATCAAACTGAATTTATCGGTTGATTCAAGTGAAAATGTCTCATTCATGTTTCCTATGTCTGTAGTACATACAATAGATGAGCGCAGTCCATTCTACACACTTTCTGCCAATGACATGCTCAAGTCAAAACTGGAACTGTTGATCGTCTTTGAAGGTGTTATCGAATCAACAGGCCGACCGGTTCAAGCAAAGTCAAGCTATGTAGCCCAAGAAATTTTATGGGGCCACAGATTCGTTCCAGTTGTTGACTACAGTGAAAATAAACAGGGTTTTGTGATCAACTATTTGAAATTCGACGAAAGTTACAGAATTAACACTCCTTTATGTTCGGCTGAAAAACTTAAAATGTTTTACAAAGGAAATTTTGGATATGGATCTATGATTCCAACATACTATTGATAACGCTTAAGATATCAACCTATTAAATCTACCTCGGTTTTCGTAGGTGTGGATGTGCTATTACAATTAACTGTCTAAGTTCCATTAAATCTCTGTACATCGCCTGCATTGCAGTCATCTGCAATTGTAGCGTCGTCACAAATATTTTGAGGGCTGCTAGCTCGTTATTACACCTTTGTAAATTCTCTTCAAACTTAGAAAGTTTTTTATTGTTTATTTCATATTGTTTTTTAAAACCTGATAATATTTCACTGTTTAAAATAAATGTCATTGTTATTTTTGTATTTAACACATATCACACTCAAACACAAAATATATAATACATATTTACTGGTGTATTATTGTCACGCGTGAAAACACGATGCGTCTTTAAAGTTATAATTCTATGGACTAGTTTTAGATACCAAACGATTTTATTGCGGTGTGTAATGAAGAAGAAAGATAAGGTTGTTGACTGATACGAAAATTTGATACAGAACTATCTGAAGGTTAGCAAATACAGAGATTATTATTATATATTTAAATCTTTCACGAAAAACCTTTACATGTACAAATAAATATATGTGTTCAGTTAGCAATAAAATATAAAACAGACCTAACCACAAACCAGTTTTAAACAATGATTATTTCTGTATTCATCGGTTTTAAACTGCTGAAAATCGAATTGCATTTAGTGTTACCATTTAATAAAAAAAATATATCGAATGTCGCAAAGATAATCAGTTAGCTTCTATTGCTGCCTCAATTCCTTATTTCCTACATTTCTTTATAATTTAAATTCTGTCCTAAAATCAATATCTATCTGTATAGTGTATCAGCCCATATACATACTGCTCAGGGCACAGGCCACATCTACAATAGTACGACTAAGAAGGATTAGGCCATGTAGAACATCACGCTGGCATGGTGCTGGTTGGCGGTCGATTTATACCGTATTAATTCTTACAAATTACAAACCTGTGCTTATGGTTTATGTTCAAATGGTATATGTACAGGTTTTCTCACGATGTTTTCTTCCACCGTTATCGTTCATTGTGATTGACTAGCAATATACACATGACTCATAAATTCAGAGGTGTGTCCTGGAACTTGAACCCGCTACCACCTGAACATGTTGGCAGCCGGGTCGGGTCTGTTACCAACCAACCAACCAATCAGAAACACTTAGAAACTAATTACAGTACAATATCTAAGTTTCAATCTTGTTTTATACTAGTTCTACATGAAAATAGATAAATTATCAATGTTCGACTGCTTAATTTTGCGCAAAAAGTGCCATCTCTTAACATTATAGAGAACTATTAGCTTTCAGATTTATTGCTAGATGTCGCTTATCCTGTACTAATCTGTGTTTATATAGAGAATACCAGTTCGTTTATTTCGTCTGCATCGTATTTGTGATCATATTGAAATGACGTTTAATATTGCCAACACCCAAAAAAAAACAATTTGACAAAATTGTACTGTCATTTTTCTGTCCCTAAAACTGATTTCTGTTGATTTTCTAAAACAAAAGTTTATTATTCTAATAGGGTAAAATGTTTAAAAGCAATAATTTTGACAAATTACTTGGTAAGTAATTGTAAATATTATTGTTATCAATGGACCTAAACATTACGATGAAAAAATGTTATCACGTATTAACTACTATATTTTTACTCGATGCAGTTTTCTCCGATTAGCATTTTGCTTTCTAGTCTCTTTTTACAAAACGAAAACATAATGTGGTGATAACTAATACATGTTTTTCCCATGTATCGATTAATAATACTAAGAATAACGCAGATTGACAATGTCAATGACTGTTTCTCTCCTTTTAATGGTGAAATAATTTGTTCTAGATAAAGCCACAAGTAATCTGCGTCTAGACCCTGATTGGCCTACAATTCTACAAATTTGTGATTTGATTAGGCAAAATGATTGCTCGTAAGTAATTTTCGGTACCTACATTTTATTTGTTTATTGTTATTTCTAAAGCTACTAGGCCTCCATAACTTTCTCTGTACTTCCTGCACATTCATATTTGAATCACGTTCAGATAAGGAATAAAGGCTAATTATCGAGATTGTATTGTGTTGCTAACAAACATGTTCAATATTTGTTGCTATGTATGACAGACCCTAATTAATGAAAGACATACATGTAACTATGTATTTACACTAATTATTTGTATAAGAAATCATCTACATTAGTTAAATACTGTTTTAATAGTGGAAACTTTTCTTCATAATAATAAGAACATTTCTCAAATTTATTATTTTAAATTATTGATAACTCTATGATTTCATTATTAAATTATTGAAAATGTTCAAAATTGGCAAAAGTTGTCATTATTTATATGTTTATTACCCATAAACTAATCCATATAACATACAGATTTGATCTGACTTTACTTGGATGCAATTACTCTACTACCAAGCTTCCTATTAATGTTTGAGTTGTTGCAAACATACTTTTGAATTTGTAATGTAATATTAGTACGAATAGATGCACCCTCATCATCAAATATTGTACAGTTTGATTTGACTTGTAATTAAAATTACATAATCTGAAAAATGAACATTTCCATAGTACATATGATAATTTCTATTATGTAAGCATTAATTTTGTAGATAACATTTCAAACGTGAAATTAAATTAATGGAATTATTAAAATAAACTTTTATTTATTTATTTATATAAGCTTTATTGTACACCATAAATAAAACAAAAGGAATCAATTCAAACTAGAAAAAAAAAAGTACAATTGGTGGTCTTATCGCACAAGGCAATTTCTGACAGACAACCATTTGATGGATATAAGAGAAAAGGACGAAAGTTGGGGCAGCATCAGGTGTACGAATAATACCTGTAGATATTTATTTGTTATACCTAGTCATTATGTAAGCATTGATTTCTGAAAATTTATATTAGTTATATTAGGATATCAATCTGAAACATTCTTTGTCAAAATTGTATTCCAATGTCCATGTGTTGTTTAATCATCCACTGCAGTATTGTTATAATATATATAATAGTAGTAAGTAGTAATATGTATATAATAGTTGTAGATACAACATTAGATTATTTCTAAGCTTAAAAAACTGTGAAAGTTTGAATCTAATTGATAGTGCCTCATTGCTTAAAACATTTCTTATATCCAATTAATATCAGGCAGAAACTTTAGGAAATAAATAATATTTGAAGTTGAATGTACTACTTGTATGCAATCTGTATCAGCCCATATAGGTCCCACTGCAGGGCACGGGCCTCCTCTACAATCAATAGTATGATTGAGAGTGGCCATGTAGTCCATGATGCTGGCCTAATGCCGGCTTATATGGAATGTTTACTATAAAACATTAAAGGAAAACCCGATTGAATCAGCCTAAAGACTGATGAGTGATGTATTAAGTTTATGAACAAATTGGTGTTAATCATTTTTGGCTTATCTTACATCATTTTGTGGTAAGGCAGTAAGCATTATCACTACATAGTATAAAACAAAGTCGCTTTCTCTGTCCCTATGTCCCTTTCTATGGTTAATTCTTTAAAACTATGCAACGGATTTTGATGCGGATTTTTTTACTAGATAGAGTGATTCAAGAGGAAGGCTTATTATGTATAATACGTACAAATTATTGTACAGAAATCTATTTGTACCCAGGCGAAGCTGGGCGGGGCCGCTAGTTTAATAATATGTAAAGGGTACAAAACAGTCTTTTCTAAGTTTAAAAAATGCAAAAACTTGAAAAAATTGGTAACATTTTTTTAATAACTTCACTTCAATTTATAGGCATATTATGTAGATATGAGACCATAAAATCAACTTGTTGGCAAGGTTGTTTATTCAGGTAATTAATATATATTTTTCCCTCAGAGCAAAATATGCAGTGGCAGGAGTCAAAAAGAAGCTTTACTCGCAGAATCCACACCAGGCCATGTTTGCACTTCTGACCCTGGAGAGCATTGTCAAAAACTGTGGTAAGTGTAATTTTCCAAGTAATAATATTAACTTAAACAAATTAGATTTTATTAAGAGCGTATACACCTTGCGCGCAAAGTCAACTATAGGTATTTCTTCGTTAATTTCACGCACACATAAGCGACCAAAGCTGTGTGCGTAGAGCTGCCGCGTCGGCTCGCTATACAATCGGCTCAAACAACTTTGATCCGTGCGCTTCAAATATTCAATTGAAATGTAACTGTAATATAATATCATAAAAATATTTTATTTGCATTATAAGTAGACAAATATTACTGTGCAAGCAAAGAATAATACAAATTTTGGATACTAATCATATTTTCGTTATTATTACATTGTTAAGTTGCATTCAAATCAGTGTTCAATCAGTATACACTACGGACGTTTTATTAATCATTTCGTGTTCGAACACATAAATAGTGTTAGGGGCTTTACAACCCCTTACAATTACGAAATATATTTAATTTTATATTACAATACATAACATAATTTAGCCTCGGAATTACATCCCATTATATTACCTGAAACATAATTTATACTCACTACAAAATCATTGTAGGTAATAAAAATAATTAAATATTTTACTACCAAAGTACTAAGATGTGGTAATCGCATTCCGCGCGTGGCTATTTTTACTACGCGCGGCATAATCGACTGCAGCCAGGCCGGAGCGACGAGCGATACGTCCTCCCCCTAGAAGGCCTTGCGGCGGTCTGATTTGATCCACGTCGGACAGCGTGTTTTATAGTGGTTTTTAAAATATTTGTAGAAAACATGAAAACTAATTTTGTTGAAATATAAAAATGGTAATTTATTGATAAGATGTTCTTCTATTGTAATATGCAATTGCTATAAAAAATTATGTACGATAAGTTGGTGAAAAAAAATATGTTCTTGACGAGAGTTTCTGAATAATTTCGCATTGTTTAAATTTTTATTTTTCAGGAACTAAACACAAAAAGATTATTTTTCTCAGCAAAATCCCTCCATAAGGGTCTTATTAGTCTGATAATATTTTTATTTTCATCTTATATTTAGTGGTTTCGGATATCTTAAGCTTCTAAATTGCCATTTAAAGCTTAAATAACGAAACTTGTGTTCAGTAATCCGTATAGTACTCACAAATTATCCATCAATCTATAATGTTTTCCACCAAAATCCCTAGATGACAACCTTTTCTAAAATTAGTAATAACTATTTTTCCTTTAAATTGTTTTTTGGTGGCTATTAACTCATTTGAAAAGTCCTGTTTTTAAGCCAAAAAGCGCGTGCAGGGTATAAACGCCCTTAAGACAACTTGATAATGTAAATACTATGAAACTGCTCTTTACCTATTAAAATAAAAAATAATAAACTTTATGTATTATATTAATTTTGAGTTTGCCAAACATTTGATAATACTGGAAAGATAAGATTAATGTTTACAACAACTTTATGTATCTGGAGATAAGTACTATGAGTAATAAATACCTATAATTGACTGTAAATGAAAACAAGAAACTATATCATCATCATCAACAGATTCAGCGTTCAGAAGTCCACTGTTGGATATGGGCTTCTCCAACTGCATGTCATTAAAATACATATGTTGTACAATCTCTCATCAACTTCTGCGCTATAAAATACATTACTGAACTTGACCTATCCTAAGAATTTTCCAAGTGTCCTATTATAAATAGTTTTCATCCAGATGCTTCCTACAACTTGTATACTTGCTCTAACAAATAGATGTTTTAGATTAATCAGTATTAGATATTTATATTAAGAGCGTTTATACCCTGCACGCGCTGTTTGGCTTAAAAACAGGACTTTTCAAATGAGTTAATAGCCACCAATAAACAATTTAAAGGAAAAATAATTATCACTAATTTTAGAAAAGGTTGTCATCTAGGGATTTTGGTGGAAAACATTATAGATTGATGGATAATTTGTGAGTACTATACGGATTACTGAACACAAGTTTCGTTATTTAGGCTTTAAATGGCAATTTAGAAGCTTAAGATATGCTTAACCACTAAATATAAGATGAAAATAAAAATATTATCAGACTAATAAGACCCTTATGGAGGGATTTTGCTGAGAAAAATAATCTTTTTGTGTTTAGTTCCTGAAAAATAAAAATTTAAACAATGCGAAATTATTCAGGAACTCTCGTCAAGAACATATTTTTTTCACCAACTTATCGTACATAATTTTTTATAACAATTGCATATTATAATAGAATAACATCTTATCAATAAATTACCATTTTTATATTTCAACAAAATTAGTTTTCATGTTTTCTACAAATATTTTAAAAACCACTATAAAACACGCTGTCCGACGTGGATCAAATCAGACCGCCGCAAGGCCTTCTAGAGGGAGGACGTATCGCTCGTCGCTCCGGCCTGGCTGCAGTCGATTATGCCGCGCCTAGTAAAAATAGCCACGCGCGGAATGCGATTACCACATCTTAGTACTTTGGTAGTAAAATATTTAATTATTTTTATTACCTACAATGATTTTGTAGTGAGTATAAATCATGTTTCAGGTAATATAATGGGATGTAATTCCGAGGCTAAATTATGTTATGTATTGTAATATAAAATTAAATATATTTCGTAATTGTAAGGGGTTGTAAGGCCCCTAACACTATTTATGTGTTCGAACACGAAATGATTAATAAAACGTCCGTAGTGTATACTGATTGAACACTGATTTGAATGCAACTTAACAATGTAATAATAACGAAAATATGATTAGTATCCAAAATTTGTATTATTCTTTGCTTGCACAGTAATATTTGTCTACTTATAATGCAAATAAAATATTTTTATGATATTATATTACAGTTAAATTTCAATTGAATATTTGAAGCGCACGGATCAAAGTTGTTTGAGCCAATTGTATAGCGAGCCGACGCGGCAGCTCTACGCACACAGCTTTGGTCGCTTATGTGTGCGTGAAATTAACGAAGAAATACCTATAGTTGACTTTGCGCGCAAGGTGTATACGCTCTTAATTAAATGTTATTTCATTCATTTATTTCAACTCAAGTAACACAGTTAGTTAATATACATTAAAATACAACTATTATTTACGTATTTTATTGCGGATTTGATTAAGTCCATCGCATGTCCACGAAAGCTGTAAAGTAATTGAAACATTGGAAAGTCAAAAATGACAAAAATTAAACCAAATCCATGATATAATCTGTAAACAATCAGTGCACATATTTAGACAATAATACAGTATATTTCATAATATCTTTTATTTCTTTTTGTTAAGGTTCTGGTGTACATGATGAAGTGACATCAAAGGCGTTCTGTGAGATGTTACGTGACTTAGTGAAGACAACCCAGCATGAAAATCTTAGAAACAAGATTCTTGAACTGATACAAGCATGGGCATTTGCTTTCCGCAACACACCAAAATACAGAGCAGTGCAGGTATGTAACAATTTTATGTTTTTATTATTAAATACATATGGTTTCCTAATAAATAATATTTTGCTTTATATGGGAATAGAAAATTACGAATTATATTTATTATGTCTAATCAACCATGAAACATATTTTGAACTACTGTTGAGTATTTTAAAACTGTTAAATATCTTAGATGTCATACAAAATTGAACCTATTGATATACTATTTTATGTAAAACCATAGAGGTAATATAATAATTGTGGTATATAGACAATGATTTATAAACTATTGCAAGTTTTTAAGTATGCTAAAGAAGTTTCTCATAGTTTTGTCACTATGTGCCATGTTTATATTGTGATCTTAGAGTATATACATATAGAGGGAGCGCTGTCATACATTTGTGATTTCAAAAACGTAGATATTTTCTTGGTCGTAATGTTGGTAGCATTGCTGCATTAGGGTTGCCGGTTAACATATTTTCCCCAACTGTATCAAAATTTAATTACGTTTTTTGGCCCAATAGCAATATCGATATATAATATTTTAAAGAATGAAAAATTGTGGCGACTATTTTAACACGTTTATCTATAATTCCGAATACGTTTTCACTGCGAATACGACGTAATTTTACCTGTGCGTTATTATACAATAGCATTGCAATATTGAAAATGCTTGGTGGTGAAATGGTAAATGTTTTAGTCCCTATGCTTCGATAGCCGAGCTTCGTTCGTATTCGGTATTGAAAATCGTGGCCGCCATTTTGAAGTTTTTACTTATTGTACCGATTTATCTCAGAATCAGTATCTGAGGGTATCTCGGCACCAATATGCCAAATTCATAGTAAGGCTTAAAAAACCTGTGGCCACCATTTTGAACTTTTTATTTATTGAACCAATTGCTTTCAAAATCAATAGCTGAATGTAACTCGGCAACAATAAGCCTAATTTATAGTTATATTAAAAATCTGTGGCCACCATTTTGAACTTTTTATTTATTGAAGCAATTGCTCTCAAAATCAACATCTCACGTTATGTCAACACTAATAAGCCAAGTACATAGTCAGATTTAAAAAAACTGGCCGCCATTTTTAGTCTTTGAATCGATTGCTCTCAAAATCAACATCTGAGGGTATCTCAGCAGTCGGCACTAATAAACCAAATTAATAGGTAAATGAAATGAAATGAAATGAAATGTATTTATTGGTCACGTAGGCAATTTAAAAGCTCTTATGACAAGTCAATACACATAGAACTTAATCTCTATAAACAATATATTTCCTATACTTAGTATTACTTATTTTAATTTCTTGGTTTAATTAATTAATTTATGTAATTTATTTATTTTAAATTAATTTTATTTTTATTTAGCATTAGTTTTATTTATTTGTTTCCTTTTTATTCTTATTTTATTTAAAGTATTAGTTATGACTTTATGGTAATTTATTTTTCAAAGAAATACAATATGTACGTTGGTCAAATTAAATTAAATTAATTAATTAATGGACCATGAATATTATTACAACGGTGCGTAGCGGTTTATTGTTACCACCGGATCCAACGCGGCCCTTCCTGAGAAGACCCGGCGAAACAAACTCAGTGGGCTTACACTACCACTGGAACTACGCGACGCGACCCAATCCTGAGTATATCCAGCGAATAAGACTCAGTGGGCTTGTTTTGGGTCCAATTTAAGACAACGACCATAAGTATTTCCGAAACGTCCCGTATGTTTAGGCTTACTGCCGGATCCAACGCGGCCCTGACTGAGAAGACCCGGCGAACAAACTCAGCGGGCTTTACTTTACTACTGGATACTACGCGGCGCGACCCATTTCTGAGTAGATCCAGCGAGTCAAACTCAGTGGGCTTGGTTTTGGTCAATTTACTAAAATAAATATTTGTGACTTGTCTTACAAAGATTTGCCATATTATTATTTTTATTTGTTTTCTCGATCGGTCGTCATATGATTTTAATTGGCATTAATTAATCATTGTATATTTAGTTATAATTTAATTGATTAATTTAATTGTATATTGATCAATTTTTAAGTTTAAAATTTTTAATTATTTAAATTAGGGGATGTAATGAGTGAATAGTGCAGGGCCCCAGGAGGTCGCAATGTGCAAGAGAATACCTAATCCCAGGCTTTTTTATCCTCAATATATTCCTTAATATTATAATAACCCCTAGTCATAAGTTTGTTTTTAATATGTGCCCTAAATAGTTTATCCGGTAGCTGCGTTATCCTATTGGGAAGTTTATTATAAAATTTAATACAACTACCAAAGAAAGATTTTTTTGACTTTTCTAGTCTAAACGAGGGTATTGCAAGTTTATTTTTATTCCGCGTATTAATAGTGTGGGTGTCACTGACCTTATAAAACTTGTTAATATTTTTATGAACGTGCATTATATTCTGAAAGATGTATTCAGATGACACGGTTAGTATATTGCTTTCCTTAAAAACAGATCGCAAAGAATCGCGGCTCCCTAGATTATAAATAGCACGGACTGCTCTTTTTTGTAAGATGAATATGGATTCGATATCAGCCGCTGATCCCCATAAAATAATGCCGTATGACATTATACTATGAAAATAAGCAAAATATACCAATCTAGCCGTTGCAACGTCAGTTAGTTGTCTTATTTTTCGGACCGCGAACGCTGCGCTGCTAAGTTTAGCTGATAATCTCTCAATTTGTGGACCCCATTGTAATTTTTTATCTAGAGTGATACCTAAAAAAATTGTGGAATTAGCTAAATTTAGAATTTCCGAATTTAATTCGATACGCGTGTTTACGCTTGCCACGTTCGGTAAAGCAAAACGGACGCATTTAGTCTTACTAGCATTTAATAGTAAATTATTAGCAGAAAACCAATCCGAAATTAAATTAAGAATATTGTTAGGTGTATCTAGATTATCGTCTTTCCGATTAACTTTAAATATTATAGAGGTGTCGTCAGCGAATAAAACTATGTCTGACCACTTCTGAACCATGCAAGGAAGATCATTTATGTAGACTAGGAATAAAAAGGGGCCCAGAATGGAACCCTGCGGAACCCCAATTTTAACTTTTGATCCTACCGAAGTGAGCCCGTCCAAAGAAACCTTTTGTTCACGACCCGACAAGTAAGACATTACGAGATCCAGTGACGTATCACTGATTCCGTAGTACCTTAGCTTCATAATAAGTGTTTGGTGGTCAACACAGTCGAAAGCCTTGGAGAGATCACAAAAAACTCCTAGAGCATCTTGAGATGCCTCCCAGGCTTCTAAAACCGACGTGATTAGTGATGTCCCGGCATCTTGAGTTGAGCGACCCTTTGTGAAACCAAATTGATTCCTATGTATTAACTTATTTTCATCAAAATGTGCTAGCATTTGATTAAGCAAAAGCTTTTCGAAGATTTTGCTAAGAGCCGGTAGTATAGAAATGGGTCTATAATTCGACGGATTGTTCGAACATCCTGACTTAAAAATGGGTACAACTTTACTAATTTTCATTAAGTCGGGAAAGATACCGTCACTTAGGCAGGAATTAAAAATAGTAGCTAATAACGGTGCAATGTTAACAATAATAGCTTCTATAGCTTTAACAGATAGTCCCCATATATCTTCCGTAGTTTTTATTTTAATTTGCTTGAAAGCCTTTATTATTTGACAAATGGTTACCTTTTGAAAGTTAAACTGAGGCATATTTCCAGGAACATTTTCCTTTAGAAAAGATTCCGCTAAATCTACTGATGAATCTAAATGTTTAGTTAAGTCTAATGGTATGTTCGTGAAAAAATTATCAAGATAATTGGCAATAATAGATTTATCTGAAATAAGATCGTCATTTATGCGGAGAGCAATTTTGTTGTCATTTTTTTTATTACTCCCAGTTTCAGTATTAATAATTTGCCAGGTTGTTTTTATTTTATTATCTGACAATCTAAGCTTTTCACTTATATAATTAGATTTAGCCTGCATACATACTTTTTTAAATAATTTTGAATATAAACTGACATATTTTTTAAAGTTGACATCAGGTGTATAAGACCTTTTGTCATATAGCTCATACAAAATTTCCCTACTATGTCTAATGCCTTTAGTGGCCCAAGCACAAAATTTTATTTTAGAGTTAATTTTAATTGTTTTAATTGTACATACTTGGTCATACTCTTTTCGTATAATTTTAAATAATGACGAGTACATGTCATTTGCACTGCCATCAAGTGTAATATTATTTATTTTTGATTGTACTTTACTGTTAAATTGACCTAGGATGTTCTTAGATAACGGCCTAAAAGTTATTAATCTACTGGTTTTGTCTACAGCATGTTCTAATTTCACTAATTGACATTTATGGTCAGATCTAACCCCTATTTTTACACCTTTTTCAAGTACTTCGAAGTTGGTAATGATGGTTGTCAATACAACTCGAAGTTTCAGGCGTAATTCTAGTAGGCTCCGAGAACAAACATGTAAGATTAAATGAGCCGAAATTAGATTAAAAAACTGTGGTAGATTAAAAAACTGTGGTCGCCATTTTGAACTTTTAATTTATTAAACCGACTGCTCTCAAAATTAATATCTGAGGGTTTCTCGGTACCAATAAGCCACATTTATAGGTAAAGTATTGTGGCTGCCAGAGCTCTCAGAATCAAAATATAAGGTTCTCTCTCTGTCTCCTTCTCCCTCTCTCTCTCTCTCTCTTCAGCCATAAAAAGCCATAGGAAGTCCACTGCTGAACATAGGCCTCCCCAAGGATCTCCACATTGACCTGTTGGAAGTGGCCTGCATCCAGCGACTTCCTGAAACCTTAACCAGGTCGACCGTCTACATTGTTGGTTCACTACGATTTAAAAATTAAAAATGTATTCTCATAATATTAATTATAATAAAAATATTTTGTAGGTATCCAACAGTCTTCTAAACGACTCCTTCTTATAATATTAACGCTTTGGCGTCTTATTTTTCGATCCAGGGGTATCCTAAAAAAACATTATATAGATTTGGTTGTTTACATATCTTTAACATCTATCATTTATCTATCGATATTGATTTTGAGAGCAATCGGGTTAAAAACAAAAAAGTTCAAAATGGTGGCCAAAATATGCAATTCTGACTATAAATTTATGTTATCCGTACCCAGGAACTGCCAGATATTAATTTTGAGAGCAATCGGGTTGATAACAAAAAAGTTAAAAATGGCGGCCAAAATATTCAATTCCGTCTATGAATTTATGTTACCGGTATACGGGGACGGCCGTTAAATATTAAATATATACCTCCTACCAGAAGTCGCGCTAAGGCTCTAAAATTTAAATGGCGGCCAATATTCACAATCCGAATTAAAGTCAGACCGATTTAAAAATTATGTCCAATTATATAAGATCAGAGAATTACAAAATATTTATATTACCTACAAGTCATATTTAGTCACAAACTTAGTAAATTTTAACTCGTTGTCTATTTAAATAAATGGTGGCAATAATTTTATTTTGTCGGTTTAATATAACGTCAAATAGTTTTTTTCATATATTTATATTAAAAAAAAGTTAAAACAATTTACCAGGATATCGAGTTATTAATTTTTTATAAATTTGTAACACTGAAAAATATGTCTATAGAAAGCGCGCTAATTCTAATTTTTTTTTAGTAAAATTCCGTCGATTATATCTCCCGATATATTAATAAATATGCAATGTTACCTATGGTAGCTAATTATATACTTATTAATTATGCGTTTGGTAGAATTTGGGCACAATTTAATGACGCAAAATGGCATTTTAAGATTTTTCTTTCTAGAAGATTTCATGTGTACCCCACGCTGTCTGAATCCATACTGATTGGCGGGAAAAAAAAGGTGGCCCCGGCACCACCATTTTTATCTACGTTTTTCAAGTACCAGCGCTCCCTCTATATGTATATACTCTAAGATTGTGATATAAGACAAGTGGGTGTTAAGTGTATCAGTGTACTACAATCCCTGCGGTTTTTTTTTTCGCAACTACATACTACCCATAGTCTTCCTGGCTATGAGTCAGTATCCAAACATTGTGAATCCACATATGGATTAGGGCGTTCCTGGGTTCGAAGCCCTAGTCGCGTGTTGTGTAATTTACGGAAAATCCATTTTCCGGAAACAAGTCCGGAAATTATTTAGAAATGTTTCAAATTCGAAAAAAAACGTTTCTGAGCTTTATGGTGCTTGTAAACCTTTTTATTTTATCCTCTTGTATTCTTGTTTAATTTGCTAGAAAAGTAAACATCCGTACTGTAAAGTCCAAATTCACAGTGGGGTTCCAATTTCATGGCAGCTTTAGAACAAAAATAGTCTTAAATCGTTATTTATCTATAATTGTAATGAAAGAAAAGTTAATCAAATTGATTTTTAAACTAGACGTCTAGTTTATTTTTATTTGTCTTTGAGATTCGATATGATTAAAGTATTTCAGAAAAAAACACAAATTAGGACTTTCAAATGGAAAAATTCGGTATTATTTCCGTTTTTACCAACAATTTACAAACAAAAAATTTCAATTTTTCGGTGAATTTTCATGACTACAGTACCCAAGTCCGACATTCGAATTTGTGTGAGATTTTGATTCTCAGAAAAGTGCCTGTATGAGCTGCCCTATAAGTAATTTTATCTAATGTGGCGAAAGTCATCGACTCAACTCTTATCACATCTTGGGACGGAAGTAAGCTCAACTAGATATGGGTAGTATCTCTACCTACCCCTTTGGGGACAAACATGATCATATTAATAAGTATATGCCAATAATAAATTCCAATGCAGTCATTTAATATCCTCAATTATTATTTGCACTAACATTTGATTACCAAAGATATATTGCAAAATAATAATAATAAATAAAATAATGTATTACATTGGTAAGCCTGCCATCTGCTTAGTTGCGATAACAGTAGATTTTTATCAAAGCAACATAATGAGATTTTCACAGAACCAACACGGATAGTTAGAGGTTGTTGAACTTTTTTGTTCACCTCAAGGTTAGACTTCATTGCCACTTCACATTATTGATCTGGTCACTTTTATAATTTAATTAGATGTGTTTACCAGCTGAGTTATATTCACATAAGAAAATGTCGGTGAAACATCCGTACTGCGACACCGCATAAATTCTAGGTTTATAGTTATACTATATTCAGCCTGTGCTGCTGTTATTAACGCCTACGCACGCACACACGCAACCGTTTAATCAGCTGGTCTGTTGCAAATAAAGTGAATTGTTCTGTTTACCTCGACATGAATGTCAACGGCTGAAATTATTTCTATAAATATTTATATTTTGGTTTATTTGATTCAATAATATTTACTATATTCCGAATTAATTTGCTTTTGGCTCGTAATCCCACGTTTCAAATACGTAAACAGTGTGCAGCGCAGGTATCGTACTTATTCGTCACGCGAAGTACACTGTACACGTCACATCTTATCAGCAGATTGTATGAATCATTTGTCAGAATTCACAGACAAAACAAAACAACAACGGTGTTTCTTTGTGCTTAAAGCAGGTTATCATAATTTCGGTCTCGGATTTTAAAGAAAATGTTAATTAATTCAGTCAATGTACAATTGTATAATGTTTTGTTAAATAGGATACTGTGAACATTTTGAAAGCCGAAGGATACAAGTTCCCAACATTAAAAGAATCAGATGCGATGTTTTCTGCTGATACTGCACCAGAATGGGCTGATGGAGAAGTTTGCCATAGGTTTGTGTTCAAATATATTTTTAATTCCATTAACATGTCATTCATACATATATAGTTTTCATACAAAATTATTTGAGTGTTCTACTTTATTAGATTAACATTTTTATGCATACTGTGAATTCAAATACTGTCTCTGAATCAAGTACTGTTTTGTGTAAGATTTACATTTTAATCATTGTGTCTTTTATTAACATGAAGATGCCGAGTGGCTTTCTCGCTGATAGTAAGGAGACACCACTGTCGTGCATGTGGCCAAGTGTTTTGCCAGCAATGCAGCTCAAAAACATCAACCTTGCCCAAGTATGGAATTGAGAAAGAAGTGAGTGACATAATCTTGTTTTGTATTATTAAAATAATATTTATAGTAAACAATAATAATATATTTAATGATAATATAAAAATAATTACATCTGAGTAGTCGAACAGATGCCATGACTGAAATCAGTTTTATATTCATCATCATCAAAATATTATGTACTAAGTGTCTAGACTAGTTGCTTATCCTAACTACTTCTTATCTTTATTGTAATTAAATGATATGAATTGTATTTTAGCAATGACAAAAGACTACATGTAAAAACTTGTTCAATATAGGTTCGGGTTTGTGATGCGTGCTATGACAAAGTCAGCCGGCCTCCGTCATCTTCTGCCAAATTGGAGATTGTGGACACAGCCAATGATTATGGACCCCCCCAGGCTCAGGTATTGTTTCTTTTAAATATGTTTATTGTTTGTATTACTAAATAGTTCAATATGACTAGAACAAATAGCTAGTAAACCAACGGGACCATGTGTGTGTCACTTCTAAGTGTTGCAAATGTCTATGTGTTTTGGTAACTGCTCACCATTACATTGCACTAGCTTTCAACAGCTCAATTTAATCATTTTGTTATGACTTTGTTTTAATATCTTTGGAAATAATACATTATTAAGTGATAACCACAGTTGATATGTCATTAAAGTAGTCTATCTTCTTACATGCAAAATACAGAAATTTTCTTAAAATTATGATGACACTAGACATCATGTTTTTTTTACCAGGTATCAATCACAGGTCTTATAAAATGGAGTGTGTGTGATTGAAGATTAAGCTAATATTCTCATCCTTTTCACCAACCTTGATGATTCTAATTCTTTGCTTGTTTTACTTGCACATCTTAAATTTTTGTTCTTAAATTCACTACTATACATCCAATTTTAATTGGTTTATGGTGTTTTGGATCTGATAATTATTACACTGAATTGAAAATCATAATATTCAGTTAAGGAACTCTTTTTTATTTCCCGCACCTGACTTAGCTTCAAATATTTAGTTTTAAAAGCCATGTAAAACCTAATATTAGACTTCAATCTAAATATCTATTATAACTGTTCAGTTGATAGATCTGTTGTGATGTGATCTGTTGAACATATTTTAAAATTTGGTAAGATTTTCTCATAAGGTTATGTATATAGAAGGATATAAGTTAATTAAAACAGGTTGTTATCCTTATAATTACGTACATTAATTTATTTAAACTAAAATCACTGGCCGTCGTATGATTCACCCGGCATCTCTCCACCAGGCACCAACATTGCTATGTTGTTTCCGTTTAACAAAATTTGATCCAACTTCGTTATTTTCCTTCCTTCTGGCGTCGACTCATATTCGGTGACGTCATCTAGCAACATATTCACAAAGTCATCGAAGCCTTGTAAGGTTCCCACCATTTCTTTATCGTTTTTCATAATTATGTGAATGCGCGAACCTATACACTTGTCCACCAACTCGAGCGGTAACAATGTATTGGGATTTGGTAGAGATGTTTGTGCCATGTTGAGTTTCCGAATATATTCTTTTGTCCGTATTTTCTTCTGAAATTTTTTTAATTCTCGATAGCGAAATTCTCTACTTTTTTATGGTAAATAGCATCGTGTTCTCAAGTTGTCAAAAAAACTTCCGCCATTACTAACACATCGACTTTGACATATTGCGTTCGGAAACGCAAGTACTCACGTGAGAAAAAACGCGACATATTTTATAAATGTATTCTAAGAAGACTTTAAATATTTATTTTACTAATAATATCTAGATTTTAGGTTATTTAACAAAAAAAAATATATATGTGAAAATATCTACATTTTTTACAACAAAGAGCTATAGAATGAATTGTTTGATTGACTATACTTTTTTTGGGCTGTCAACACTTTTGTTGTCTTTTTATTTTATACTCTACGGTGTTTGACTTTAACGGTTTGAAAGTTTTCAAATTGGCTAACAACGTTCGACACAATAACAATTGACTCGAATAACTTTGTGTTTATTCAAAAATCTATTGCAATAATATGGCTCGAAATTATGTGACGAACTTTCGCGGTGATTTCACACCAAACGGTAAAATGGGTATTAAAGAAGAACCAGTGACTCCAATAGAAGAAGACTTTGGTGATCATAATCATTTAGATAATTCGTTTGGAAATGAGTATAGTTACATGAGAAAATCCATGTCAATGAACGACATCGCCGGATTTCGCGAAGACCTTGTAAAGATGGAATTCAATGACACCGATGGCTATCTGAAATGTAGGCGACCAACTGGAAACTTCCAAGAATTATCTAAAACAAAGTTTGTTTCCATGGCCGAAGCTATATATCACTATCAACGAGACACACCGGGACGTTTCCATTCAAAAAGGCCCCAGACATTCCGCTCTCAAGGAGCTACAGGTCGGCCAGGTTTGACAGTGCCAGTTTCACCTACACTGCGCTGCAAAACGCGTTCCCGCACTCAACACATCGAGTCCCAGCAAGAAAAAGAAGAGAGAGAATTAGAGGAGATTAGAAAGTTTAAACATAAAGCACAACCTATACCTAAATCTGTCATAGAAGGTCCTAAACATTTGCCAGAGGTGACTAAGAAGCCTTTAACTATACCTGAGCCATTCCACTTAACTGAAGTTCATAAAAAGCCTATTCCAACAACACCCCCTCAAAAGTTTAAAGCAAGGCCTGCACCAAAACACATATTAGAAAAAGCTCAAGTATTTGTGAAACCATTAGTCCACCTCACCACACCGATGAGCCCCAATTTTCATTACAAAAAGCCAGCTCCTGTAGATCAACAGAAGAATATTAAACCAAATGTCCAAAAACCTGCAGATAAGCATACTCAAAGACTAGGACCAGTCAAACCAGAGCCATTCTCTTTTGAAAAGCGTGATGAAGAAATGAAACGACGTAGGGAAGAGAAAATTAAACGCCAAATAGAAGAAGAACGAAAACAAGCATCTCAGTTCAAGGCCCAGCCTCTACCCGGTGCTGTAAAGAAACAAATGCGCTGTGCGACTGCAAAAAGCAGTTCATCTGCAACCTCATCAGAAAATAAAGAAAATCATTTCCATTTTGAGGCTAAACCACCAGTAGTACTTTACAAAGAACCTTTTAAACCAGTTCTGCAACATTTTTCTCATGTAAAGCCCGCACCATTTGAACTCACCACAGAAAAGCGTGCAGCTGAGAGGGAGAGATTTGAAAAACAAATGAAAGAGAAAGAAGAAGAGATGGAAAGGATTAGATTGATGAAGGAGAAGGAACAACAAGAAGCAGAGGAGAGGGCAAAAGCAGAGATTAGAGCCACACTAATACACCATGCTAAACCAGTGCCAGCAATTCAACCTTTTGTACCAGAAAAGTCTTCTGCACCCCTTACGGTCCCTGAGACTCCAACATTTGTTCGGAGGCTCAAAAAGTACTAATGTATACATAACATCATATTGATCTAAAAATATAATTATGTTGACTTAACTTTCACATGGATTGCTTGTCATTTTGGCAAATTGAAACTAACTCAAAGGGGCACTCAGTTCTCTCTGAATGGATTATTGTGACAAATAGATAAAGACCTTACACCTGGTAAAAGGTGACATTATTTTTGTGTGCTTTATAATATTTGTTTTTAATAGTGATAACACTGAAAAAACTTTTCAGGTGTAAAGTTGTATAATTATATGGATTATGATAATTGTTTTATTGATATAGATGTATAATGTCTATTGTAGCTCCTATTATTTCCAATTACGTAATTTCTTATTAACATTTTAGGATTACTTTACAATACTTTGACATGTATCTGATCTTGTTTATACTACAAATAGTTAAGACTCGATTATCTTTAATTATGATAATTTTACAAATTTCCACTAGCCTTTAATATATGAATGTATAATAAAACGATTGTAATTATAATTTTTTTTTATTTAAACATTCAATTTATACTGTAGATTTCTAGAGTATCACAGATACTGTGCGAAAAGGTAAACTGGATACTTCAGTATAATTACGTAACATAAATCATAATTCACAATAATCACTATCAGTATATTTATCATTTCTATTTCAATATAAAAAATTAAAACAATACGAATCCCATTCCTATGCTAATATTCTCTTTCCCAAACAAAGTCTTTAAATTGTTCAGCTTCAAATTAAGTAGACGGATATTCAAACTAACTTGAACTGATAAAGAACTTATATATTAAACATATTTCTCTGTTTTTAAATGTAATATAAACGCTTCGTTTCTTTCCTGTGCAATAAGTGAATTACCGCAATATCAAAGCGAGAGGCGTCCGACAGCAAGACGAGTCGGCACATTGTTTAAGTTGCAGGCGACCTGAGTGGGATACTCTATAATCCCAAACTATGTTCGATGTCCGAAGAATTATATGTTTTTTACTTCTAAAAATCAATACTATTCTCATGTCGTGCAATATACTATTCGAACGGTTCGAATCATAGAGTAACCCCCCTAGATGCGACTTACAAAGGACAGAGCAAAGTAGCATAATATAAGGGTGGCTTTTACCCAGTAGTCGCAAGCTACAGACTGAATAATAATGATTATTATTATAGCAAATAACATGCTTTTAATAGAAGCGGCCGGGTGGTAAAACTGCCGAAGAACTTCAAGAGGAGGAAGAGTTGCAGTTGGCGCTCGCTCTCAGCCAGTCGGAAGCTGAACAAAAGGAAAAGGAGCGCAAGTCCCGAGCCCACATTGCTCCAGACCCTACACCCCATCTACCCACTGGTAAATCTATGTGTACGTTTACTAACAGCCACATAATCATTACAGCACATTGCCAATTGTTATGTATTGTCAATCCATTCATTCTGCATCAGTCTATTTGTCCTTCAGGGACGGATACATTAGTACCCTGAGTTGTATTGTAACTACTGCAATTTTTTTTCACAATTCTATTGTGTATTAACGTGTTACTGTCTTATTTTCTGAACAAGCAACCGGAGATTGTAAAAAATGTAAGTCGAAATTATTGATTTCCTATACGTCGGAAGACGAAAACGTATTTTTTCTTATTTCCACGACACATATTAGCAATTCAGTATGTTAATATGTATTATCAGCTATTCATTTATTATATTGAAAGCCTCCGTGGTGCAGTTGGTGACGTCGGCTGTGAAACGAGAGTCCGCGGGTTCAATCCCTGAACCGAGACAAACGTTTGTGAGGCCGTAAAATATTTGTCTCGGATATCGGTGTTTGAAAGACCGAAATGTCACTATATTAATTGATATTAATGTGGGGTCGGGACTATGTACTATAATCCTGGGTCCTTCCGCCGCGGTGTGAAGAGGCACCTTAGCAGGCCGGCATAATTGTTTCCATTGGCATGGGACTGCCGTCCGATGCCAATGGATACTCTGCCTGGGCGGCATTGGCACTTTCCATCAAGTGCAATGACGCCACTATGCCAGCCCAGTATAAAAAAAAATTATGTATGTGACAGTTGGGTGTATTTATTTGTTTATTTATTATTCCAAAATAATGAACATTATATTTGACCTCTAGATATTCTTTACTTTCTTGTTCACATTATTCACCAAAATTATGAATCATGACAATATAAAACGTAACTCTAAGATATAAAATTTAATAATAAAACAATCAAGAAGCGAGAGTTAATTTACCACTAAATCATAAAGTTAATTGCTATGTTCCAGTGTCCCCCACTCCGTCGTCGGTGAGCGCGTCGCCGGAGCACAGCACTGCGGCCAACTCTGAGTTGTCGCGCTACCTGGACCGCAGCTACTGGGAGCAGCGGCTGGCGACGGGGTCGGGCGCCGCGCCCACCGCGCCCGCGCCCGCCAGCACCGCCTCCAACGACACCGCTGATGTAATGCACTTCATACATTGTATATTCCGACTAGGAATACACATTTTTTTGGAACCATGTGTGTCATCATCGTCATCAGCCTATTCGCGTCCACTGCTGGACATAAGACTCTCCTGTGGCACGCGACTGGGCTCGATCTTCAGCCCAACGTCTCCAACCGCTACCAGCCATCTTGACGTCATGACTGTCATGTGTGTATTCGTATTGATAGTCAATCACCACGCGCTAAAACGGTGAAGGAAAACATCGTGATGAAACCTGCCTGCCATAGCGATTTATAAGAATTTCTTTGGTATTTAAGTCCGGCAACTCGCATTAGGCTAGCGCGGACTATATGGCCTAACCACTCTCAATCGTACTCTAGATTGTATAGGAGGCCCGTGCCCTGCAGTGGGACGATTATGGACTGATACAGAATATCCAATATTTTGTCTCTGCGCCCTAATCTATATAACTGTTCGAAATATATAGATGCAATAATACAAGTTAGGTAGATAGGCACATAAAATAAATTTGAGAGAGAGAGAGAGAGAGACAGAGATAAATTATTGTTTCACATTGGCTTTCTTCACTTTCTAAGGCGCACCACAGGCTTTATAGTATTTGCTTATTGCCGACATAAAAAATGTAGTGGCAGGTGGCATTTTATCTAGAAATTGTAGTTATTAAACAAAAGTTTTTGATAAAAATACACGCTAAAACAATGTAGTTACTGCAACTGCAATTGGACACTTGATTTAAGCTTAAAACACGCTTGTATAAACATCCGGTGTAGCAGTCATCAAGCTACTAAATAAAGTTCCCTTCAAGAATCTTTTAAAAACAAAGAAACTAAAAAAAAATCTGGGAACAAATCATATTTTGCATATTGTTACAGGATTTCCCTAAGTTACCCACTGGGAAAACGCAAGATGATGACGCAGAAGACAAAGAAATTGACGAATTTGTAGAATCACTCAAATCTCAAGTGGAAATTTTCGTCAACAGAATGAAAAGCAATTCATCACGGTATGTTATTCAATCACATTATCATATTTTTAACACTCATATTATAGAATTTTCTCTATGACTTGAACAACTTTTGTTTGTACATTTTCAGAGGCCGATCTATCGCCAACGACACTGCAGTTCAAACTCTGTTCATGAACATCACAGCCATGCACTCGCGCCTTTTGAAATATATCCAACAGCAAGATGATAAACGTGTTTATTTAGAAAGTTTACAGGTAAGATACAGCTAAGTAATATTATTTAGTAACAAACAATCAAAGGTCATTAAAATTAAAACTTGTATATTTATCTTTTAAAATGTTCGGGCTCCACTAATTGTTATAACTTAAGTTACACGCTGGTCGCAATGTAAGCTAAACTTTTGTGCAAAAAATAAAATACATTGCGGCGATGGTTATTTAAATTTAAAGGTACATTCCAAATATTAAACAAATAAATTTTGTTTTTGACTGCCTCAGTGGCGCAGTTGCACTGCGGTACGGTTACAAACCTGTAGTCTCGGGTTCGAATTCCGGGTCAGGCAAACTTAAATTGGAGTTTTCTGTTCTTTATTCAGGAATTTGTGCCCTTTATGACAATATACAAGGCAAAATGGGTGTGCTGGCACCACTGCCTCTCTGGAAAAAAAAGACTTGAGTTGATGTATGTATTTATGTAAATTATTTTTCAGGACAAGGTAACCCAAATCCGCGACAGTCGCGCAGCCCTGGATACTCTGAGGGCCGAGCATGCCGCCCGGCTGGCCGCCGCCGCCGAGGCCGCCGAACGACAGAGACAAATGCAAATGGCGGCCAAACTGCAGGCCATGAGGAAGAAGAAGCACGAATACTTGCAATATCAGAGGCAACTTGCCCTACAACGCGTACAGGTAATGTAACTAGATTGTTTTATTTCTACATGGTAAAGGGATTGCTTTGATGCCTAATATGAGTACATGCAATGGTCCAATAATAATATTTACTGATATAAAAATATAAAGACTGTCAATAGTCGACACTCGACACAATAGTAGCATATTTAACACAGGATACACGCAAGTTGCGGATCACAGTGAATCTCGAAATGTTTTTAATTTTATGTAATTATATTAAAGTTGACTGGCTCTGGGGCGCAGTTATACTACGGTATGATTGCAAAACTGAGTTTTCGGTTTCGAGCGTCGTGCAAGGTGATATTGATTTTATTAATTCACTATCGGCCCAGGGTCGGAAATTTGTGCCTGATATGGCGATAGGCTTGCCCCCTATCACATTATGGAATGGTATACACAATTCCGAATGTGGGTGTCCCAGTAGCACTTCTGGGAAAGGTGTGAGTTATTGTATTTATATTGAAATTATTGTCCACAGGAACAAGAAAGAGAAATGCAAATGAGACAGGAACAACAAAAGCACCAGTACATGATGTCTGCTAACAGTGGCTACTTCATGCCAAGTGTGTCCATGCCTCAGTTCCCAACTGGCTATCCCAACCAACCCATATATGGCAATCCTCAATTTCATCAGATGATGCCACAGGCGACCACAGATGGCTCGCTCCCTATGCCTGGACAAGCACAGGTCTCACAGGCTAATGCACCTATGAATGTTAACCAAATGGCTACAGTGGCCCAATCAATGCCTCAAATGTCGAACAACTTTGCTTTGTCTACATCTGTCGCGGCCATTGGTCAACCAAATGTCGGTGGTCAGCCGCCAATAAACCAGCAAAACATTCGTCAGCCACTCGGCCAACAATTACCCATGCAGCAACAAATAATGATGCAGCAAATGCATCAAATGCGCTTGCCTACTCAACCTGGCATGCATCAGATGATGCCACCAAACATCGCTAATGGGTTGCCTGGACAACCACAACTGCAGCAAAATGGTCAAAATGCTCATTTGGCTAAACAAAACATTCCAAACCAGCAGCAAAATGCAATGATGCCTGCTATGACTACTGGTCAACAAAATATAGGCCAACCTCTCATGAATCAAAGTAATGCAATGCTTGGCATGCAAATGCAGAACATGAGAATGCCAGCCATGCAGGGTAACCAGCCAAACCCAAATCAGCCTGCATCTATGCCAGGATATCCAATGAACATGCAAAATCAACAGCCTGGTTCTCAGCCCCAAAACATACAACAGTCACAAATACCTACTTCAGGTCCACCCCTTCCATTACCAGGCCAGCAAATGATTCAAGGTCAGCCTTTACCAGGCCAACCACAAGCCATGTCACATCCTAATCACATTCCTCAAACAAATCAAAATACTCCATCCCACATGCCCCAAACTCAAGGCCAACATATGACTCAGTCTCAACAAGCACCAATCATGACACACCATGGACAGCCAATGGGCATGATGGGTCAGCCACTGCAACCACCAAACCCACAAATGATGATGCCGGGACAGCAAATGCCGCCTCAGGGTCAGAACGCGCCACAGCAAGGCCAACCGATATTAAATCAAGGCCAACAAATTAATCAAGGACAAATGCATCCAGGCCAAGGTCAACCAATGATTCCTGGCCAACAACCAGGTCATCAGATGCAAGGAGGCAATATAATGCAGCAGCAGCAGCAAGTGCCACAGATGCAAGGACAAATACCCATGGGTGGCCCAACCCACCAAATGCAACCAGGAATGCCACAAGGTCAACCCATGCAACAAAATATACCTGGTCATCAAATAAAAATGCAGCCACAAAACTTCAACAATGTGCCCCAAGACCAACAACAACAAACTCCAAACAACCAAACACAGCAAGCTCAGACTCCCATTAAATCAGAACATAACAACAACACAGCAGAGTTGATAAGTTTTGATTAAAGCGAAAATATAAAAAGATCTGTGTATTATACGAAATAACAGGAAATGTTTGTTATATTACGGCGAAATGTGTAATAAAGACTGTATGCAATAATATTAAATATGCACTTAGGCAGATCAGAAATGTTGAAACAAAATATTTAATAACGCATTTAGCTCCAAAATTGACATTTTTGTGTAACTACTCAGCCCTTAAAAAATGTATGGAAATAAGGTTTTGTCCAGTTTAATCTATTAATAGTTCATTATTTGTAAAAAAGGAGTTTCCATTATTAGTCCATTATTAAAGAAACATTTATAAGAAAAGTGTATCTGCTTGTCACATATGTATGTTTAAAGTTTATTTAAAGTACTTTTAGTCAATATTAAATGTTAAAATAGTTTGGAGATTTAAATTGCGAGCAAATCATCACATTTAATTTGCTGTAGTAATACTTATTTTGATGTAGACATGTAATCTATGTAAATGCAAATGTATAAAAATATATTTTATCTTTCGTAGTATATTTTAGTCATTAATATAAAAAATAGAAATTCTAATATTCTTATGTTTTATTTTTTCATTGCTGAGGTAATTGTTTTTGTTATAATATTTTACAATAAGTTATATGATGTATAATACCAATAAAAGTTTGAAAATTGATGATAATTTTTGATTTTCTTACTGGTGCACATTGTCTATACTGATCTCATTTTGATTTAGGACAAGACAAAATCGCTAAACAACATCAGAACTTACAGTGTTCTAGCAATGTCGTTCAATGTGTTCCATCCAGCAATGTCGGAGGTCAAAACAAAATAGGTCAGACACTCTGAATGTATTTTTCGTAAAACCGAGATCATTAAATTTTGGCTAACCCGGTTACCAACGACCCTTTCAAGTACTGTACCCCTAGTTGGTATCGTAACAGTGTAATAGGGCAAAATGATTTACGGTCTTCAGGAGCCTTACCCTCAGAAGTTGTAAGCAGCCATATCTGGCAGTGCGCCGGGCAACACGATGAGGGAGTCAACTGGGCGTTACCGACCACATCGCCTCTTGTCTGTAATGCGCGAGTTTTTTTATCACACCGAGAGGTTTTAGTCGATATGCGGGCGAAGATCTTAGATTTTGGTAGGGATCCAGCCTATCTACAACATCTACGAGGGCTCGACAATTATCCCTGCGCGCTAGGTGGGAAGGCCGGAGAACCCGTACTTACTGGTAGTAGGTCTCTCATATGTGAGAGGCTGCCTGGGTGGGTACCACCGCATTGTCTATTTCTCCCGTCAAATAGCAGTTTAAATGCACTGTTGTGTTTCGGATCGAAGGCCATTGTAGCCAGAATAATTACTGGACATATTGAGACCTAACATCTTATGTCTCAGGATGGCGGGCGCAATGGAATGTCAAGCATTGCTTTCTAATTCAAGGTGTTTGGTTTTGCTACTGTTAATGAGCGGTCGCATCGCTTAACATCAGGCGAACAGCATGCTCGTCTCGCCATTCAGTGCAATAAAAAAAAACCGACAGGTGACATTCAAACTCCCCCGAGCTATCGGAAGAAAGGCATATTACGAAGCTTAACTCTGGTTTTAAAAAAACTATATTTTGTCTTCACCGGAAGCTTTGCTAATCGGAAACGATTTAACTAAGTACACTAAGGAGTTCATTAAGATATGTATGATTATTGGGATTGGTAATTCAGACGCCCAGAATCTTATTTGTGTTTGGTATTTGAAGTCATTATTAACACAATCGTTGGATGGAGGTATAGGCAGGCATCCACATTTCCGCATCCTAGCTACATATCGGAGGCGAGTAACTCTCCCTGTGTAAATGGGGCTTAAATTCCGTTATTTTACGCCGATATGCGCGTCGTGCAAATGCTTGAAGGAACCACATGATTACAATTTACAGCCAATACAGTCCATATGAATCGAAAATTTCATTACCAAATAATATTATTATCAGGTCAATCTGCATTGACCCTCTCAATGCAAATTGACCTGAATACCCTTGAAACCTGAAAAATTGGGAAGGGAGAGAACGGGTATTTTTTGCACGTGAGCGCACACGCCTGGGTTTTCTTGGCGTTATACTCAACTATATTCCTGGAAACCCATGTGAGCTCAATGACAAGATCTTCGCATCCCCTCACAGTGTTGATCCGGCAAGCCGGAGGCCCATAGTGGTATCGCCCAAGAACGGGGCTGTCATCTGCATAGTAATGAATGTTGCCTAGCGACAACATATCATTAATATGGAGAATAAACAGCATGGGCCTCAGCACCGAGCCCTGAGGAACTCCGGCATTCACCAACATGAGCGCCGTGTCCGTCGACGACGATACGTATACTACGCCCATGCAGAAAGCCAGAAATGCCCAACAGGGCAGACCGTATGTTGGAACTTTGGAAAGAAGACCACGGTGCCAGACCCTATCCAGATCAACGAGTGATCAAGTAGCGGATCAATTGAGAGTTCGTGATCCGCTCCATGACTTTACACTTCACTGAGGTGATAGCGATCGGGCGATAGTTGGTAGTGTCTGACCGATCACCCTTTTTGGGGATCGATTGCACATTGGTCTCATTCCAAAATTCAAGCACAACTCCTGCGCGTTAGGACGCTCGGTAGAGGCAAGTCGCCATTGAGAAACCGCAGACATCAGAAAGTGTATGCAGTGTCTGGGAACCACTGTCCTCGAGGCGGGAATGAGGCACAAAGAGATTTTCCAGTAAGGCAGCTTTCTCTTGCGGCTTGTGAGCCAGCGACCTTTCCGGATACCTCAGTGGTGGCAACGCTGGACGGCAGAAGCTAGAATGAAACTCCAATAAGCACAACTGCTAGTTGGGTAATTGGCCACCGCATGGCTACTCCTGCTAACGCGCTGGGCATCCGCTCTAACGAAGGCCTTCTTGCAGGCGTTGGTGCCTCGGTTGTAGGCTTCTTTGAGGGAACTAATATTGGTCTGATAATATTGATCGGACAAGGAAGGGTCCTCCATGCAGCGCAAACGGCGAAAGCAGATGTCCGACTGAACATACAAGCATAATCCCCAGCTTTCGGCTTGATGTTTTCTTTAAGAGCGTATACACCTTGCGCGCAAAGTCAACTATAGGTATTTCTTCGTTAATTTCACGCACACATAAGCGACCAAAGCTGTGTGCGTAGAGCTGCCGCGTCGGCTCGCTAAACAATCGGCTCAAACAACTGATCCGTGCGCTTCAAATATTCAATTGAAATGTAACTGTAATATAATATCATAAAAATATTTTATTTGCATTATAAGTAGACAAATATTACTGTGCAAGCAAAGAATAATACAAATTTAGATACTAATCATATTTTCGTTATTAACATTGTTAAGTTGCATTCAAATCAGTGTTCAATCAGTAGACACTACGGACGTTTTATTAATCATTTCGTGTTCGAACACATAAATAGTGTTAGGGGCCTTACAACCCCTTACAGTTACGAAATATATTTAATTTTATATTACAATACATAACATATTTTAGCCTCGGAATTACATCCCATTATATTACCTGAAACATAATTTATACTCACTACAAAATCATTGTAGGTAATAAAAATAATTAAATATTTTACTACCAAAGTACTAAGATGTGGTAATCGCAGTCCGCGCGTGGCTATTTTTACTACGTACGGCGAAAATCGACTGTAGCTAGGCCGGAGCGACGAGCGATACGTCCTCCCTCTAGAAGGCCTTGCGGCGGTCTGATTTGATTAGTGCTGTAGCAAATCGTATGTATTCGTTACTGAGTAACGAGTACTCCGTTTGACATACAGTACCGAATCGTTACTCACAAATACATTTCGTTACTCGTATTTTTCGTATCTACTGATGTAAGATGTTCACGTACGATCAAGTACGACTATTTCGGTTCGCGCAAGGATCTTTGATACGTTAATTGAAACGGTCGGTTCTCCGAGTAGGTAAATACTGGTACGTTTTATGATAAACATGCGTGTAGTTATCCGGTGATTTAAAAAAGCCGTTTTGAAACGAATTACTTTTGCTGCATACAATGTTAAATACCATTATGTAATTCCTAGTTACCCAATTAGTATCTGGGCCATAAGATCCATAAATTGCGGGATACTTGTATTTGTTTGACCTATCAAATGATAAACACGAATGGGTCAAAATAAGAAAAAATAAAAATAAAAATGTAACTTCCGCAACTAGGTAACGAAAAGGTAGGTGACAAAAGTACTGAACATACGACTATTGACGCGATGTCAACTTCATTCGCAATACGACTCGATGCGATCCTCTATTATAAGATGTTATACGATCTAAAGTAACGAGTAACGATACGATAGTAACGAGTACTGATTGCTAAAGTAACGAATACATACGGGTACCTTATTTCTCGTTACTTTTACAGCACTAGATTTGATCCACGTCGGACAGCGTGTTTTATAGTGGTTTTTAAAATATTTGTAGAAAACATGAAAACTAATTTTGTTGAAATATAAAAATGGTAATTTATTGATAAGATGTTCTTCTATTATAATATGCAATTGCTATAAAAAATTATGTATGATAAGTTGGTGAAAAAAATATGTTCTAGACGAGAGTTTATGAATAATTTCGCATTGTTTAAATTATTATTTTTCAGGAACTAAACACAAAAAGATTATTTTTCTCAGCAAAATCCCTCCATAAGGGTCTTATTAGTCTGATAATATTTTCATCTTATATTTAGTGGTTTCGGATATCTTAAGCTTCTAAATTGCCAGTTAAAGCCTAAATAACGAAACTTGTGTTCAGTAATCCTTATAGTACTCACAAATTATCCATCAATCTATAATGTTTTCCACCAAAATCCCTAGATGACAACCTTTTCTAAAATTAGTTATAATTATTTTTCCTTTAAATTGTTTATTGGTGGCTATTAACTCATTTGAAAAGTCCTGTTTTTAAGCCAAAAAGCGCGTGCAGGGTATAAACGCTCTTAAGCGAATAACCGGGGTACAGCAGGTAGGAATTTTTGGCCGGACGAAAAACAAACGAATCTGCGTCTCCGTCAAGAAGAGCAAAGCAGGCTGGGCTCTTTCGAGATCATGGTGGACGGCATTGAGGTTCGTATGGAGTCCGCGGATGTTGGTGAACTCCAAAGTGAACGACCTGCACCGCTGAAAGACCTGCTCTGTTTACTTGCACTGTCATGCGGTTGAGAGGATAGGTTTGATGAAGGGGCATCGAGGAGCATAAGTTCGGACATTAAGAAGGCTAAATGGGCACCGGCACGAAAGGGTCGGCAGGTGGCGAATTGATCCGCTGGATGGAAGGGCCCACATGTCGGTCACATTCGGTCACCAAATTATGCGCGGCATGGTGAGGCAGCCTCTCGTGGTGCTTAGCCGCGATTGGGCCCCTGTACTGTACCGTGGGCGGCCAGAAGACAACCGTTTCACACATGCCTACAACGTTGGTCGCCACCCGGCACTACCCAGGTGTCTCGTGAAGTGATAATAGAGTTAAAGCCTACGGACGCGAGTGACGTTAACCCTTAAAAGTGAAGCTACATACAAGTAAAGCCAATATAAAGCGCGTAAAAAATGCTTAACCTGGTGGTAAAATAGCGTCCATTACCGAAGGCCTGTGTTGTTGCTAAAAAATGTTGTGTGGTTGCTAAAAATAATGAAGATGATTAAGATAAAAATATAGGCAGGTGGGGGGCGGCATTTTTCAGTTTTTGAGCTGCCTCAAAAAATACCTAGATCCGGTACTGGCATGGCGTAGACCTTTATACCTTTATATAGCTTTTTTTATGAATAGATTTTTAAGTGGCGTCTATTTTCAATTGTTGGCAACTCTGAACACAGTGTCAATGTCAGATGTGATGTCAGACCACAGACTATTAAACAAGACAGACCGCTAATTTCATACAAATAATTTTACACGTTAAGAAAACTCACACAACCAAAGCACTCACATATAATTTATATCTATATCGTGTTTATATTTCATTCATGTCTTAATCGGTCGTTTCTTTTTATCCTGTGCACATTTCTTCTTAACGCATGGATTTGTCTCTTTCGCATACAGATTATATCTATATAAATACATGGATACTAGTGCTGGAAATCGATACTTTTCCGCAGTACCGATCTTTAAATAATTAGGGATGTCCCAAATCTCTGGTTTACATCGCTCCTTCAAATTTACCGGTTTTTGATACCGGTTTATATGGTTGCACTCATGCATCAAATTTAATAAGGTATTTTAAAAAATTAAATCATTATCAGGAAAAGTAAATTTTATTTTATAATTTATTATTACATAATTTTAAAAAATATACATTACACATTTCGTCCTTCTCACATTTAGTTTTAACCATGCATGGATCTCATATATTTTTTATTGTTTCCATGATTATTTACAATTTAGTGTAATTGTGTACAATGCTTACACATATATCTACTATTTTTATAAATAGAAAACAAATAATTATATAATTCAATACATCATTGATGACTTTAGTAGTGATGTAAACAGTTAAGACATGTTCTATTTGGTTCAATTTAAATACAATGAAACAGTACTCATGAATAGAATACACATTTTTAACATATTGCGACATGTGAGGCATTCCATGCATAATAATATATGTATTTGGTTATATCATATAAATACACACTTCAAAGTTAAATATAATAATATCAGATGCATGCTAAAGATAAATAGACAATAAATAAATGGCCATAACAGGATACTGCAAATCAATAATTTTAAAATAACTGTCATACAATTTAAAGCAAAAATGTTCTTTACTTGACAAACATCAAGTACGTAAATTTCAGGGTGTAGGAGAATGTTTATCAACATAGGTTGGTTTACTTTGATTTTCACCCTGAAAGGAGACTTGAGTGGCCACATTCAAATTTCATCTCAACAATTTTAATTTTAAGACGTTTCAATTTCAAGTATCAAAAATTATGCTATTAAAATAATGATAGTAACTATTATACAATACAATAAAGCTAGTAGTGTCAATATTTCTCTTTAATAAATATATTATATCAAATAAGACAAATAGATATATATTTACTAACATACATTTTCATGAGGGATGTAGTTTTCTGTAAACTCACTTTCTTCAGAATAAAGATGTTCAGGGAAGGAACCAAATTTTTGTTGTTAAATTAAATTATTAAAATTGTATAATATACCTAATATTTTGTCATCATCATTGGAACAATTCCTATATAATAATTTAAAAACTTTACACCATTTTTAAGCGCAAGTCTGACACATATACCGGGTATCTCAAGACTGCTACCGAAAACGAAGCCGAGTGGTAGTTTTAGTGACTACAAACACAATGCAACTAAAAATTTCCCAAAGAAACGCGATAATGATTTTTTATGATTTTTAAATATCGTCATTTTTGGGTGGTAAATCCATAGTTTTTGCTAAAATAATAATTTAAACACTTTTATACCTTAGATTATTTATAAATCAAAGGGTATACACTATTATTTTAGGAAAAAATGTATTTACTACCCAAATATGGTCATAGGAAAAAAATTACAAAAAAAAATTGTCGTTTTTTTTTTTGCAACTTTTTCTATTGCATTGTGTCTGAAGTCGCCTAAACTACCACCCGGCTTCGTTTTCGGTAGCAGTCTTGATATACCCTGTATGTTATTGAATTCATATTAGGCACAAAATTCTTCAACAACAGAGGTTTTGCTTTCCTTTGATTGGGAGAGTCAAGTCAGATTGATAATATTTATTACACATACATTCCAGAATTAAATATGTTCAGAATCAAAGGACATAGCATGTGTCAACTTATTACCGATCCGGCCAAAACCAATTAAACTATCAAGCAAATCATTTATAAACAAAAATATTTCTGCTGTGAAAAAACTATTATCAAAATTCACATTTTAATCCTTGAATAATCATGGTCTTGGAGTTGTAGAATGTCAGCCGTCCTTATAAACTTGTATAGTGATATAGCCACTTGCCGGCTAAAAACTTGGGCTGCAAGTATGACCTGGAATGTACATACATTCTAATTATTATTATGTAACAATAAAAAATATCAAATCTATAGATATGGACATATGGTATCTGATTCAACCCCTATATTTCTCATCCCTCTAGTTGATATTCAAGAATTGAAAACAAAAACAAAGATTATTTTATATCAAAAATAGTGTTTTTAGTTTTCACCACTTAGCTGAACTTTGGTTCAATTGGCAAACTTATCTGAGCGGTAGAGTTTCATACATGTAGGGGTTGTTCAAATTATTTTTCAAATTTGGCAAAATGTAACCCTGGTGTGGTTAGGAACACATGGTATAAATTAAATAGCATATTAAGTAAATATCACTCCGTTTCGACATGTTGAACAACTATTGATAACTTTAAAACAGACTTTCCTTAGAAATAATATACATTAATTATGACATTACCTTCATTTTGTAATAAAATGGATTTATGTGTTTCTCAAGAAGTTTAGTGCTTCAAGCTCCAACAACGCCATCCTTTTTGTATATGTTTTCAATACATTCCCACTTTGCCCTTCAATAGCCAGCAAGAAGAATATTTTTCTGAAAAATTATTACCATATCATTTTAATAAATGAGGTACATTATTAATTTGATACATGTATTTGCTTGAACACAATTTTGAAACAGATATCATTAGTGCAATATTTAATATGTTCAGTTAGGAATTGGATATTAATGACTGAACAGCAATTAGCAACATTAGCAGAGCTTTTATCACTAATTGTAGCTCTAACTATGAAACAAGATCAAAAAACTTCCAAAATTATACATATTTTTAATAATATTCTTTAAAACATGAGTTTTAACTTTAGTTTAGTCTATAGTTGGTTGATCTACTCTATCACACAAGGCAACTGCTTTAAAAATATAAGATTCTGTGAAGCTATTACTGCGCATTTATCTAAACTTTTCTTAAAAATCGTATATAAGTTTATGAACAGAATTGCACAAAGGTTAATTCTAAGTTTTTCGTATTAATATCTTTCGAAAAAAATCATTTATGACAAAAACGAATATCGTTGCGTTTAATAAACGCAATCTTTTGTAAATAAGTAATTAAACTCCTTACCAGTGTCCACATTTCCTACCTTGCTTAGTTTCTGAAGGTAACAGAAAAATATGTATGTTTCAGTCCTGTATGAATGCTGCACCCAAGTACAATACACATAGTAACCATTAGTATCACACTATTATCACAAAAATATAAAGTATTTTAACACAAATTAGTTAAACTCTTACTCGTTCGAGCCGGTTAGCACTAAGGTTTCCAAAGGCTATTTTATCTTTTACGTAAACAGTAGCAAGCGAAATTAACAAATAAAGGAAAAATCTGCCTTCAAAACAAACTGTTGCACCAAAATCTACGGTGGGAATAATAATGATTATAATAATATTTTAATCGCCGTTTTATGGTTTAATCACGGAACAATACAAAATGGCAGCTATACTAGGGGTGATGCGTATTTATCGTAACAGTTCAAAAGAACAGGTAGAAGCAAATCACAGATAACAGTTGTTCTCACTGTTAACAAATATCTGTTCCTCAGGCCTAATCTGTTCTTAAAAATATAACAGTTGGTATTAACAAAACTGTTCTCATCACCCGTCTCTTTTAAATGTACACACGAATGTCACTTGTTAAAACGAGACACACCTAGTATTTATGCGAAAAAAAGCAGTTGGCAGTCATGTACGAACAAATCGTCTTTAAAAAATACTTCTTGAATTAGGTCGTGTTACTTGTTATAACGTTCCGTCTCCCTCACACCATCTGAATAGGCCTTTGCTAGAACGAGAAGCACCTAGTATTTTATTTGACAAATACAATATGCAGCGCTAGAAGAAATCATACATACAAAATGATATAAAAATAACAGGCTGTTATTTAAGAACAGTTATTAGGAACTGTGATTTGGAAGGAACAGTAACAGGAGGAACAGATATTGAGTTTGACCTGTTATAACACAACTCTAAGCTATACGCTATGACGCAACAACAGTTTGACAACTAGCAATTTCAAATTTACTACGACACACACTAATTTAAGTAATCGGAGAAACTAACATGCCATCCATTTAAAAAAGTGGGATAGCATATCATCCTTAACGTGTAACTTTTTTTGTACTGAGTTGAACGGGCCTGATGTCAGACCAATTCAGACAAGTGAAAAATAAATATAGAGCCACAAAGTTATCTGGCCCGGTGGCCAAAACTGGAAACAAAGACGTCATTTGAAATTGTCAATCTAGCTGCCAATCGCTGACATATCCGCCATTGGTTGTTTACTCAATGTAATTATTTTTCCTAGATTATTTAAAACTAGTGAAAAATGCCGAAAGCTTTAAAAAGTGATGCTAGGAACGTTATACTTCAGGTATTAAATTTTACGTAGGATGAAAAGCGTCTTCCGACATCAATAATACCCTTCGAAAAATTGTATTAACGCGTAGCTGCCACCAAAGGTTTGTGTTGTCAGCTTTATAAAATAAATTCCACGAAAACAGAATTATGTACATACTAGTAGAATATAATATGTAAGTACATATCATAAACTAAAATGTATCTTATTCGTCTCATTTTACGTTACGTGCGTGGTGGCCTGTTGGTAAATGGGCCAGACGCGGCAGCCAACTTGTTCACGCTGGTTGCGGGTTGGAATCAGGTCACACTTCTGACTTTTCGGAGCCATGCTTGTATTGATAAAAACGCGCTATAACGGTGAAGGAAAACATCGTGAGGAAACCTGCATACCATAGCGATTTATTAGAATTTCTATGGTATGTAAGTCCACCAACCCGCATGAGGCCAGCGTGGTGGGCTATATGGCCTGTGTAATGGCCTAACCCCCCGCAATCGTACTCTCTATTGTGAAGGAGAATACAGATACACTTTTTTAAGGGTTTTGGGGAGCGATTTGTTAGAAATCGTGTGAAGGAAAAATAATATGCAGATGACTGGTCAGTTTCTCGACACTATTGATCGGATTAAAAAATTTTACTTTACCCCATTTATTGCAATATCTATTTTTAATGGCAACACCAAATTCGATTACAGCGACTCTCTCACCGGGTCAGAACTTTGTGGCTCTATAGTGGTTTCGTTACGTACTTCACCTATGAAAAACAGTAAAAAATATAAAAGTTACGTTTATGACAAAACATTACTGTTTAAAGAGGTTTAAATAAAATACTTTAAACATAATGGAAGATGATAACCAAGATGGTCCATTTACAGTATGGCAAATGTTTAATGCACCTACAATGGTGCTATTTAATAACTTAGATCATGCTGTCGACGGTCTTGAGAGATTATTGACTTCAATTTTAAAGCTTTCTGGGTAAGCAGTGTATATATATTTATGGGCATAAATAGTCTGCATCAAGTGCCCTATGTTTAACATCTCATTACATATTGAATGAGAATATTTAACTTGAAACAGTTTGTTAAAAAAAAATTAAAAATTTAGTGTTATTATTGGAGGACTGTATCTATTGGAGTATACTTTATGGAGGTTTTGAGTTCTTTTTTATTTTGGTCTAATAATTAGTCAACAGGTAGACTCAATATTAGAGCCTTTCAAATAATCTGTAGTAGATGATCATCATGATCATGATGTAAATACAAAATCTTTACCATATTTTCTTGCAGAGATTTTTCTGAAGTTCTTGTACCCAGAGTGGGATCATCCAAGTATCCAGATTCATACTACAGTGCTTTTAACACTTGGCTTGTAGGACGATTATTTTATGTGTGGTCAGTGGAAAAACTAAACAGGTATTTGAAATATATTTTAATTTTAATAATTATTCAAATTAGATTTCTTTATAATTTATGTTTCCTTTTTAGGATACATGTTGCAAGCAAGGATGCTCAGTTGAAAATACTAAACATTTTGTGTGTTAACAATGCTTCTTTTTATAACAAACTTCATTCGGAATACCTTTTGGTGCTGTATAAACTAATACAGTACTACAAAGAGAGTAATGAACAAGATGAATCAATTTTAGAGAATTTTACACCAGAAAATGTAGTTATGCCTGATGTACAGCTTAATTTAGAACCTATCTATGTAAAAATCACAGATATAAAGACCTGCAAGGTTATGATAGACTTAACACTCCAAGTTTTGTCAGAAATTACTGCAATGAACTCGTTAAAAATAAGTCAAAATAAAATTGAGCATGAAAAGCTTTTTCGCCATGCATTATATCTTCTTGAGTACTGTGATGCAGATCTCAAAATAATATCTTTAAATTTCTTCTCAACCATAATACAAAATTTTGATCAGTATGGTATAAACAAATATAAAAATTTGTTTCCTGAAATATATCATGAATTAGTGCTATTTTTGGAGACTATGGTCCAATCAATCAATGTGTTCCATGATAAAGGAGAAATTGACAATATTTATTTAATGAAATTTTGTACACTTGTGTCTAATTTTATAAAAAGTATAGAAGATAATATCCTCAAAGAACACGAAGAAGCTTTGTTAAATATTTGTACTACAATTATTAATTCAAGAAGCAGCAAACTATATAGTAAAGAATTAAGACATCAGTGCCTTTTTTTTAGTAGAAAATTACAATTTCCTAAAGAGCTGTTGTGTATTGAATCTATGAGTGGCTATGAGATAGAAGCAGTCACAGAATGTTATTGCCAAAACTTAGTAACAGAGTGTAACAGGAGGCAAGACAGTTGGAAAGACAACTGGTGTTACAATCAAACATTATCTGTAATCATGTCATTGACTTGTTGTGAAGACGTTAAAATTGATGTGTTTCTCATTAACCACCATCTTAAAAGGACACTTTGTGCCCTTAATATACTACAACATGTTAATCTAAATGGGAATGATAGTCAAAATATTAAATTATCGAATCTTCTAGAAGGACATTCCAATTTGATATTGAATTCTGTAATGAAATTAATACAATTTAACAAACAAGTATTATTGGACGACATCAACTGTGTAAAATTAGTGCTGGATATACTAGTACATACAATAGTTTTGAACAACAATATGTCTAGAAATGAATGCAATAAAGTATTACATCTCATGTGCCTTCAAACCAAATGTCATTTTTCAACAAATGAGATGAATTATGGTGATTTTACCAAATCACTGATTCTGAAGTACTTATTAGTGGCTAAAGTACTTATGAAGGAAAAATTTGATCCAACATACCAAGCATTTATCACTTACTTTATTGAACTTTTGATCAGGAACAAGACTGAGAATTACAAAGAAGTAAGTACACATTATGTAAATCGAGCACAGCAATACCTTAGCATGTTCATTTAATCACTTTAGAAACCCACAGTGAGTGTTAAAGATACTTTTTAAGAATGGAATATTTAAAACTCTTTTATTTCCAGAATTTATTAGAGGCCACTAATGGGATGTATTTATTTATTGTTTCAGATACTACAGTTGTGTCCATTGCTTCTGTTATGTAAATTATACACACCAAGTAAACTCATAGGTGATATAATTATGCCAGCACTCCTGACCAAGACCCCAGACATCCAAAATGAAGTGACTTATGTTTTACCAGCTATTGCTTGTATGTCCTTAAGCTTCAACATGACATCACTTCATCTCACAAAAGAGAACATTGGGCATAGCATATTTAAATCAAATTATATGTCAGTTTCGGTAGTATGTGCCAAATGCCACAATTTAGAGAGATGCAATCTAAGCAAAGATAATTTCTTTGCCAAAGTTCGAATGAAGGGTTACGAATTGTGTACAAATGTGGATACTATTTCACCGAATAAGCAGACAATATACATAAGTCTGAGAAATTTGTTTGCAAAGTTTCTGAACCACAAACAGTATGTGAATATAGAAGACAGTGGTTTTTGGAACATGTTTAACAAATTAAGCCTGCATTTCTATGTGTTCAAATATGGAGTTTCAAATGAAATTGTCAATGCACAGAATTGTGAACACATTTTAAATGGGTTGAAGCCATATGCAGATGCAAATCTGGTGAGTACTTGTATTATCGGTAGCTTATATTTATAGCTTATACATATACTACCATAATTATGAGGCTTAAAAAATGTGGAAGGTCTGATAAGCATGGATATGTAAATTAAAAATAATTAAATATAATAAAAATATAATGCACAATTTTTAATTGGCATATTCGGACTTCATTGTTTTACATTGGGTAAAAGCTTGGCATGCATAAATAAATACAGGCACTAATACTAATTTATAAGTAGGTCTTTATGTTATACTAATTATTAAACCATTTCAGGAAGAGGACCCCGAGTGGACCATGAACAAAGATATTGCAGTAAACCTATGTATTACAACTTTAGTTCAATGCACTAAATCTAGCCTGCAAAGCAATGATGTTGGCCAGCAGACCCATATGTTGAATCTCATAAAACGTTTTGGACTATGCAATAATGAGAAAACAGTATTACCAGTTACAAAACTTTTGGTTTACTTCATCATGCATCCATATGGTTGTTTGGGACCAAAAGCAGTTGTGTTTTTAAGAGATGTATGTGAAGCACATGGTTACACACCGAATCAAGTTTATCACAGATATAAAAAGGATTATTGTAGACTTTTTGTTGAATGCAGCTTGTACAATGGCAAAGAATTTGCAATATCTCTCTTGAAAGTCGTTAGAGCATTCGGTTTCGTTGGATACAGGGATTTTATTTCCAAAGATGTGCACCACTTTCTACCGTACCTAATACCTTATGCTGTAAAAATCAAGCAAGTGCCTTCAATGATTGAAGAGATAGCTTCGTTGGTGCAGTGTTCGGTCTCAGACTTTCTGATTGAAAGGTTTCCTCACATCTATGTGCATGTTTATTTGAATGAAAGAGACGATGTGTCGTCAAAGTGTTATACAATTATAGAAAAGTTGACAAAAGTGTCGATAGCTACTCTAATTAATAAACACTTTAGAGTGATATTAACGGAATTCTTGCTTCAATACTGCTGTAACCCAGAGAAAGTCTTGAACGCCTGTAGATATTTGGCGTGTCATGATCCAGATGTCTCTACACCCAGTGCAAGTAGTAATATGACAAGTACTAAAATAGCTGACTTTCTAAACCCAAAATTCTTGGGAGTCCTGGCGTACTTCGATCACAAGTTGGTGAATGGAAAGGTAGCATTATCAGTGAAAAGGAAAGCTTTAAAAAGTTTTCCTGATATACTACAATTGATGGGAGTTAAGTATATTACACCGTTGAGGTATAAAGTGCTCGCGACGTTAAGATCAGCGCTTCCTTTGGCTAAAGAGTTTCCGAAGATATTAGCTGAAGCATGGAGTGCTTTCATACACAATATACATAGCATGTGCCTGGGTCCCTTGTTGTCAAGCGTTGCTGTATCATTATTACAGCAGTTCGATCACGCCCCACAAGAAATCAACAAGATATTCAAATATCTAGTCATAAACAATGAAAACTTATTAAGTGCTCACATATCCGATTTGTTTTTTTTGGAAGACACTCAAATATCTTTGAAGATAAAGCTGGTGATAAGAAGGCATGTGAACAGAACACAGCCAGAAGGGTTTTTGGACAAGATAAAGTGGTACTTGCAGCATCTCGATCAAGATATACCAACGATCAAAGTGTATGCGTTCAATCACCTAAATAAATTACTTAAGAGTGATAGATCTGAGATACACAAAGCCATATTCGGCGGGAAGACCATTGACAGCACTGTTGTGGAACTTATAGATTCGCTTCTACTCGGTAAGCTTTAAAAAAATCCAATACTACTGATAGCAGGAGCGATTCGTTAGAGGGTACGAATTCGATCCTCCCATTTTTTACACCACGAATGTTTATTTCTTGTTTGGGTGTTGCCTTCGGTTCTATATGATTTAATAATCTTATTTAACTAATATTGTTTGCCAGTTATTGTTGCTTTAGGTGAACTTGGTTGACTACGGTCTAAGACATTCCATTGGAAGAATTTGCCCCACTCGTTGTCTGCAATGTGAAATAAAAGCTAGAAACGACACAAGATCGCAACTTGACTCATTTATGATCATTAAATTTCACAGGATGCAAAGAGCTGGATCCACTAGTCAGTGCAGCGAGTGGTGCTTGCCTGGGCCAGCTCGGGGCCATAGAAGCGGGACACTTGCCCCGAAGATACGTGCAGTCTAAAAAGTCGCCATTCGCTTTCACTATAGAGGACGATCGCTTCGCCACCACAGCGCTTATTGAGCTAACAAGAGCGTTTCAGTACGAAAAAGATACTATAGTGAGTGAAAATATTTGTTTTAACAATAGGTATTGTTACATTTCTGTTACCACCCTCCTATTAAAACACAAAATATTATGATTTACTTGCAGAATATGGATTGTTATGCGTTGACAATACAAGAGATACTAAAGATTTACAATATATCTCCAAATGGAAAGAAGAAAGAGGTATGGGATAGTTTTCCGGAGCACATGCATCAGATTATGTTTCCGTTGCTCAGTTCCAGGTATACATTTCTTATACTTAAATTTTAAATCTGGGATCTTTAATGAACAGTTTGAACTTGAAAATTGGAAAACGTCTTGTAAAACACTATGATAAGTGTAATGGTTTCTTAGATTTACGCGAATGTTACACATTGAAATAAAACTATTATTTACGGATTTTATCCGGTACCTACGGACGTCTAATACCTCAGTCCGCCCCGTGACCACGAAAGCTGTAAAGTAATCGAAACGTCGGGAACTCAAAAAATGTATAATTAAACCAAATCCGCGATAAAATCCGTAAATAATAGTTTTATTTCACTATGATAAGTGGTTTACTTTGTGCATACATTATGAATGAAGACTAGAACTATGTACAGTCCGCAAAATGATCGACATGACAATTTTCTAACTTCTAGTGATGTAGCATCCCGTCCCAGGTACTTTATATTGATATATTATTATTTGCAATCCAATGACATAAGAGTAAAAATAATTTGGTCAAGTTTATTATACGCAATTAAACAAAATATTTTACATGCAATTTGTAACTTTTCGATATGTGCACATGGAAGATATGAGAAAAACTATTAAGAGAGAGTCCCCTCACAATACACTCATACAGTCGTATCAATTGAACTGTATAAATGAAAATGAATATTGTTTTCTCTAGTTTTAAAAGCTTCCGCAGTCAATTCATATCAGAATAATACACAAAGAACAATGTGAGCGGTATCGAATATCGATATCGATAAACGCCGTCCTCGCGTACTCTTGTAGCACTAAGAGTAAGAGTACTAGGACAGCGCGGGCGATGTGCGGATGTGCGGGGCGTCACGTCGTAGACTGATTGCCATCTCGGCCCGTCGCCTCTTGTAGATGGTCTATTTTTTTTTTATACTGGCCTGGCATAGTGCATTGCAACTGATGGAAAGTGCCAATGCCGTCCAGGCATTGGCATCGGACGGCAGTCCCATGCCAATGGAAACAATTATGCCGGCCTGCTAAGGTGCCTCTTCACACCGCGGCGGAAGGACCCAGGATTGTAGGAAGGAGGGAACACGTGCGACGGCAAACAATTCCACAGCCTGACGGTGCGACAAAAAAACGAATTTGAGAACCGTTTGGTTCGCGCCGGGATGGTGTGGACCGTCAAGCTATGGCTTCGCAAGCCAGCACGCGTGGTTCTGGTTAGGAATAGAGAGGAGGGGAGCAAGTTGAACAATTCTTCAGAGCACTCACCGTGATACAGGCGGTAGAACACGCTTAGAGAGGCGACATCTCTCCGGAGTTGTAGCGACTCCAAGTTGCTCGTAACGTCTGCATCATTCACAATGCGGATGGCCCGCCGCTGCAATCCATCCAAGGCATCGAGCAGGTACTGGGCGGATCCATCCCAGAGGTGCGAGCAGTACTCCATACCCGGCCGGACCTGCGCTTTATATAAGCGATAAATCTGACCGGGCGTGAAAAACCGACGCACCCTGTTCAGGACTCCAACCCTGCGTGATGTGGCAGATATTACGCCCTCGATGTGTTTCATTGGATTGAGATCACAGCGGATATCCACACCAAGGATACTCAGGTCATTCCGCACTAAGAAGGGAGTATCCTGAAGAATGGGGAGGGGAGAGAACGGGGATTTTTTGCACGTGAATGCATACATCTGGGTTTTCTTGGCATTGCATTTGTATTTGTAATGTATTATTTGTTTTTTATGACAGGTACACGCTAGCTTATCCATCGCAAGCAAAAAAAGCGCATCCATTATTCGGATCGAGTTATGCCACAACGTTTTTGGAATGGGCTCACAAGTAAGCTTACCGTTATTTTTAACAAAGTTATCGTTTCTATTTTGCGATTTGGTTGCGTATGTATGTCTCTTGCCTGAATATAAAGAAGGTTTATTTAATAATATTTTATTAGTTGTAAGTGACCCTAATTCACTGACCAGTCGTAAAAAAACACTGCTACCAGCGATTGGATAAATAATGGCATGTTCTGTTGCCTTTGGTGGCGATAATAATGTTAATAATGTCAAGAAGATTATAACAATAATAATGATGAGGGCACTAACGATGATTATTATACTAATTATGATGTTGTATAGTTGGGCAGGTCAGTTAATAACGCTGGTGTCGTGCGAGCGAGTACGCGAGCTCCTACGCGTGGTGCACCCCAGCATGCGGCGTGACGTCAGAACTCTATTCCTGTTCCTGCCGTACGTGTTACTGCACGCTGTCATGTCAAACAACAACTTGCTGTACATACAGGAGGAAATCATGGCCGTTATAGGTATTATTATGATTTTTAATATTTTTGTACCCACAATGTATGAAGAAGATTATAGTTTCCATGAATTTAGATTACTATAAGTTTTACATTATTATTCATATATATCGATGGTGCCGTTGGTTACACGACGGCTGTGAAACGAGAAGACGCGGGTTCGATCCCCGCATCGAGGCAAAGATGTGTGTGATCAACAGATTCTTTTCTCAGCTGTGAGTGTTTGTGGACCCGAAAAGTCTTTCGTAGTTCTTTATATCTGCTTCAAAAGACTGAACTTTAGTGTGGGGGCTATGTTTATGACCGTAGTGTGTATTTATTTTATACTCGTAATACAACTTATTAGTATATTTGACTTATGGTAGAATTAATTATGAACAGGATTAGAAAACTTCGAGAATGAAATAACGTCGTCGATAGAACGAAACAAGTTCAAAATGTTACGTCACATTAGAATGACGCCGACCATCAACTCCGTGCAGACGGAAGAAGGGAATCAGGTATTTTTTTATTTTATTGTCTTACACATAAAAATATGTTTAAAATTTATGTCGGTTTCCTACGTTGAAACATCCAGTTCCAATTGAAAGCTTTTTGAGAGCCTCCGTGGCGCAGTCGGTTAGACGCCGCATGTGAAACGAGAGGCCTATTTATTACCCACGACACAAGACTCGATCTTAGTGCGGTCAGGACTAAGTATTTGATTATTGGGTGTTATTTATTATTTATTTACAGTGATCTGAACAATTAATTTAGGGGAACAAAGAAAATTTTAGTCCCGTGAAGACGTGATAGGATTGGCAAGTTGAAGTGGCCGTGGGCCGGGCACATAGCTCGTAGAACCGATGGCCGTTGGGCCCGAAAGGTTCTCGAGTGGAGGCCACGTACAGGCAAGCGAAGTGTTGGACGCCCGCCTACAAGGTGGACGGATGATCTGACTAAGGTCGCAGGAAGTCGCTGGATGCAGGCCGCTTCCAACAGGTCATTGTGGAGATCCTTGGGGGAGGCCTATGTTCAGCAGTGGACTTTGGCTGATATGATGATGATGATGATGAAGACGTGAAACTTAGAAATTAAGATTATACTTTGTCATTGTTTTTCAGAGTAAATGCAGTAAAATGATATACACATTACTGGACTTCCTCAATCGCTGGACTATGGAGTGGTGTGATTCACAGCAACAACCTTTAAATAACGAAAATTACAAGTGAGTGTCGAAATGTATATTATCTTGCATTTTTGATGGATAATGGGAGCAAATGACAAAGAAAATCATGCATACTCACGCCTATATCCCAGAAGGCGTAGGCAGAGGTGCCAGGATACCCACATTTCGCCTTGTATGTGCCGTCCCACAATGTGATAGGTGGCGAGCCTATCGCCATATCGGGCACAAATTTCTGACCCTGGGCTGATAATGAATTGAAAATCCAATATCACTTTGCCCAAACCAGGATTCGAAACCGAGACCTCAGCTTTGTAACCGTACCGCAGTACAGCTACGCCACTGAGGCAGTTACAAAAAAAAAAACAAACAAAGAAAAAATATATAAGTATTTAAAATCTCAATCGGTACGGGAATTGGGCTTCTGACAATCTCAATCACCGTCGCTTCACGTCGATCTCCTGTGAGACAGTGGTACCGCCCCGGACGAACCTACCCAATCATACTGAGTCATGACTGACAACAGCATGGCTCGACCACTTTTAACCCTTTTGTAGTCTCATGAATAATCCTTTGTATATTCATCTTATACCGTTTGTTGTATCCTTAATAATGAAACGTACCCATGTTATTTCCAGGGCTATATCATCATTCCTAGACAAGTTCGATAAACTAACGATCGCTCGCGGTAACTTCGCTTGCGGCGAGCTGGAGCGCGCCCTACAGTATTTAGAACTGTACATGGAAGAGAACAAAGAAGGCATGCAAGAACAACTGCCCTTCTTGGCTGAGATATACGCGCTGTTGGATGAACCCGATTCCGTTGCAGGTATGGAAATACTATTCTTTATTGTGTTGAATGCCATAAAATAATAATATAAAACGACATCGAAATATAGTTCACCTTAGAGAAGTAGTAACCTTAGAGATAAGTTGATCTTTCATTTATCTCAACATATATTATCAAACTACTTGTATGTTTGCTGTTTTTATTTTGAAACAGTACTATTCTAGTTAATTAATTATAATATTGTCATTATATAAAAAAACTGAACCATACATGATTTTTGTCGACCTTGCTGTAACGCTTTATAAATTCAATTGCAAGAAATATGTCATATTACCAAGCTAGTAGTTCTTAGTTATTCCTAGCCGTGTGTACCAAGCTAGTAGTTCTTAGTTACTCCCAGCTGTGTGTATCAAGCTAGTAGTTCTTAGTTATTCCTAGCCGTGTGTACCAAGCTAGTAGTTCTTAGTTACTCCCAGCTGTGTGTATCAAGCTAGTAGTTCTTAGTTATTCCTAGCCGTGTGTACCAAGCTAGTAGTTCTTAGTTACTCCCAGCCGTGTGTACCAAGCTAGTAGTTCTTAGTTACTCCCAGCCGTGTGTATCAAGCTAGTAGTTCTTAGTTACTCCCAGCTGTGTGTATCAAGCTAGTAGTTCTTAGTTATTCCTAGCCGTGTGTACCAAGCTAGTAGTTCTTAGTTACTCCCAGCCGTGTGTATCAAGCTAGTAGTTCTTAGTTACTCCCAGCTGTGTGTATCAAGCTAGTAGTTCTTAGTTATTCCTAGCCGTGTGTACCAAGCTAGTAGTTCTTAGTTACTCCCAGCCGTGTGTACCAAGCTAGTAGTTCTTAGTTACTCCCAGCTGTGTGTATCAAGCTAGTAGTTCTTAGTTATTCCTAGCCGTGTGTACCAAGCTAGTAGTTCTTAGTTACTCCCAGCCGTGTGTACCAAGCTAATGGTTATTCCATAAACACATACGGCCGTATTCAGTAGTCAGTTTTTAAATCTATTTCAATTATCGAATTTTTTCTCTTCTTCTATCGAACTGAATTCAAAAGTTGTCCGGAAGGGACAAGACGTTCGATAACTAAGAAAAGTTTAAAATCATCTATAAATAAGGTCGCTACAATTTACATCCCACTTATTTCGTAGGTATTCTGTCAATGAAGAGATCTGAGCCATCATTGAAGGAGTTGATATTGGCGCAAGTGGTGACTGGACGCCTGCAAGACGCAGCACTGTGTTACGAACGGCTGGCGCAAGAAGGAAACTTGGATAAACATAGCTTGCAAGTAAGGTTATATTTTATTAAACTCTAGGTCGGACTAACGTAGGTCTTAAATGTGTATTAGATTATCTTTGATTTTCATGAACGAAAACATCGCGAGGAAACCTTCATAATATATGAAAGTTATTTGGAAACATTTCATAGTTATAAGTTTAGTAGTCAGTTCGTTATGCCATTCTAGCCCAACACGATGGACTAAGGCCATATCGTAGAGAAAGACGATGCTTGTAATTAGACCAGTTTGTACAGTTTGATATTTTAGTCCTATTTGGATTGATCTATCAACGTTTCCAATTAGATACTCGTATGTTTGTCTAACACCACTTTGTTTATGTCCTAGGGCATGATAGACTGCTACCTGGGTCTGGACCAGCCGTTCACCGCGTACCGTCTGCTCAGTGAACACGACTCTGAAGACATGATGGAGTTGTCTGCTGAACCTCTGTGGAGGCTGGGACGCTTCGAACAACTTGATGAGTTGGTTAAACGACCTGTGGTTAGTAAATGGCTTGGTGACGTCATATTGTTTTTTGTCAGGTTACACATTGCTTGTCTAATGTCTATGGTGTTAAAAGTCATGAGTAAGTTAATTGATTAGTATGTATGCCCTATCATACATTGATCAACTTTAAAAAAAATCTGTGTCTATTTACGTTTGCTTATACTATACACGTCACTAACTTTGCCCAGAAACTGCTGTTGGTAGAAATATTTATCATTATTTTACAAAGTCATTCATCAAAACTTTAAATTCTTCTTAATTTCCTACAGCCATCATGTAAAGAAAACTGGGGTTTACTAATGGGCCGCATATTAGTGTCATATCGCCAAGAAGATCACGAGTCCTTTACAATTTCATGTAAAGACGCCACCATAAGACTACTGGCGCAAATGGACGGGGAGAGCAAGGGAGAAAGCGCTCTGCGAAGTGGATACCAAAGTGTACTGGGACTACATATGATCGCAGAAGCACAACATGCGGAAGAAGCTTTGAATAAGTACGTATCTAAGGTATATTGCATTCAGAATTGTCGATATTTTTATCGATATTTTGAAATATCATTTCAAGTGATAAGATATCGATGTTTTATTTTTAACACAAAATCATCATAGCTGATTATGAAATTAACTGATGAAAGTAAAATAATAAATACATACATCACATACATACATAAACTCACGCCTTGTTCCCAGAAGGGGTAGGCAGAGGTGCCAGGGCATCCACATTTCGCCTTGGTATGTTCCGTCCCACAATGTGATAGGTGGCGAGCCTATCGCCATATCGGGCACAAATTCCTGACTCTGGGCTGATACTGAATAGAAAAGCCAATATCACTTTGTCCAACCCGGGATTCGAACCCGAGACCTCAGTTTTGTAACCGTATAAATTAGTATTAAAAATCAAGATATTTTAAGATATGTTCTTGTTTTTTCTAGATTAAAAGGATTAAGAGATGGAGAAGGTTTTCAAATAATCAATCGTTTGCTAGAAGAGTGGCGTCGGCGGTTGTCTGTGGTTCAGTCTGACGTCAGAACTATCGAACCATTATTGCGACAGAGACGAATATTGCTGCAGCAAACACAGGTAACTTTGAATGGCCTTAAAAATTACAAGTCATTAAAAAAACGGCATCAAAGGCGACAGTTGGTGTTGTTGATGAATTTTTTGCTTCATTACTTTTTCAAAGTTTTAGGCATTTCGAAGCAGTGGTCGTTTTAAAGATTTCAAAGATCTTATTATTATTTTTACAAAGAATACTTCTGGGTTTCGAGCAAAGTGACATAATGATATAGATTTGATAATTGACAGATGGACCCAATCTGGATAGAATTTCCTTAACAGCAGTTGGAGTCAAAATCTTTTTGAGTGCAACAATAGAATATTGTAAAGTTATTCTATATTTTAGATACGAATGATATGTGTGTATTAAATGAAAAAATGAATGATCAAATAACGATTAGTATTTTGTCTATTTTAGGAACTGCTTCAACCGACACATGAGAACACTGCAAATGGTCTGAAAGCGTGCATTGGCGATTTATGGTTGCAAAGTGCGAAACAAGCTAGGAAAGCGGGAATATTTCAACAGGTAATACAAGTTTTTTTTATCTTAACTTATTTTCAACACTGACCTGAAACTAATACATATATTTGTCTCGGGTCCGGATACAAACCCACATTCATTCGTACCATAATTAGCCTTTTAGCGGATTCGCAACAGATGCTGTCAATGGATTATTTTTCTTCTTGATCCACTATTACACATACACTTTTATTCTTTCATAGATTTTTGAGGAGCTTTCATTACATTTTAAATACATAAAAGCCTTTTGTTATTATTTCTTCCAGGCGTACATGTACATATTAAATGCAGAAGAGTATAACCCTGAAGAGTTGTTCATAGAGAAGGCGAAGATGTACTGGGCACGTGGACAGCACGAACAAGCCTTTACTACGCTGCGCCGAGGATTAGACGACTCATATCCATCAATAGAACAACTTACTAATGAACAGAGGTGAGGAATGTAAGATCTTGCTTACATTCCATTTACTGGTGGTAGGTCTCTCATATGTGAGAGGCTGCCTGGGTGGGTACCACCGTAATGTCTATTTCTCCCGTCAAACAGCAGTTTAAATGCACTGTTGTGTTTCGGATTGAAGGACATTGTAGCCAGAGTAACTACTGGACATATTGAGACTAAACATCTATGTCTCAGAATGGCGAGCGCAGTGGAATGCCAAGCATTGCTTTGTAATTCAAGGTGTTGTTTGTTTTTGCTACTGTTCATGAGCGGTCGCATCGATTACCATCAGGCGAACGGCATGCTCGTCTCGTCATACAAAGCAATAAAAAAAAAATATTCATTACATTGCGGCATCAAATCAATAAACTTTCAATTTGTATGTCAATATCACTTTTGATATGTCAATATCATTTTTATATCAAAAATGCATGATGGCCTGCTGGTAAGCGGAACAGACGCAGCTGCCAACATGCTTACGTTGGTCGCGGGTTCAAGTCCCAGGATACATCTCTGACTTTTCGGATTCATGTGTGTATTAATAGTCAATATCCACGCGCAATAATAGTGAAGGAAAACGTTGTGACGATAATTTCTTTTGTGTGTAAAGTCCGCCGACCCGCGCTGGGTCGGCGTGGTGGACTATATGGCTTAACAACTCTCAATCGTACTCTCGATTGTACAGGAGGCCTGTGCTCTACGGTAGGACGTATATAGGCCAATGCCCAATGCCCAAAGCCCGATGGCTGATATGCGATTCGTCAGTATGGCTTGGGAGTATTATGTATGCAAATAACACGCGTGGTGTGCGGTATTCGCACACGCGTTGGGTAGAAAACACATAACTTGTGCGTTTGCGTATTTGCTTGTGCGCGCGCGTGCACGTCTCGTGGATGTGTGTGTGCGTGTGACAATTTTTTTAAAATATTCATAACTTACTATTAGTAAGCAGAACAAGACAGTTTATATCAAAATGTATTTATTTTGTTATAGAAAAATATGCGCTAAGGCAAAGCTTCTAATAGCTAAATACAATGATGAGACTACTAATGTGGATGTCGACGTTAACATAGGATATTACAAGGAATCTGTCGAAGTGTTTAACCAGTGGGAGAAGAGCTTGGTAAGTATACTTCTTATTGCCCTATGTTACGCGTTTTACGAAGCTGTTTCTTCATTTACTTGCTTTACATTTAAATATTGTAAAAAGTTATGTGAATTATTTTATATTTGTAGCGTTTTAATATTGACCGTCGTAGTAAATGCTGCACATAACTATAAGCTAGGGAATAGATGGTAATTTTCTTTGTTTGTTCGAAATGATTTATTTTACTCATAAGCATCCAATATTGATATTTTGTCACAGTGGAACACATATTCCATTGTTCGTTTTTACTTAGTATTTATACAATTATGACAATATCTTGTTCCAGGTATGCCTAGGTGCATACTATGAGAAAGTGAGTAACAAAGACTCGTCCAATACAAGCGAGGACATGTCCCGTCGGATTCATGCCCTCAACAGCTACGGCAAAGCGTTGCAGTACGGACACAAGTACTTGTACCAGAGCATGCCCCGGATGCTGTCTCTATGGTACGTTTAAAGTAAAGATAGTGATGGGAACTATCGATACATTGTATTTGACACTTGCACGAAGGATTAGTTAATGAATACTGTTTGCGTCGATAGTGGCAATGATATTTGATGATAATACATTGTAATCTTTTAAATGAAATATCAATATATTTTTAGACAATGTGATTCTATAATGAATATTATTAATTTGTAATGTGGTTCTTTAGTTTCATGAAATGATACGAGTATTAGTTCGATTGAGAGACTGAAAGCTATATTGAAGACTAGCTGTCGGACCCAGCTTCGCCCGGGTGCAGATAGCTGTTGAGTCCAGTATTGATTTGGCAACAACATATTATTTCGCGTAATAACTATATTTCCCGTCTCGTTCTATCCGGTTTATGTCCCGTCTCATTCAGTCACATGATGAAATTTTAATTATCATTTATTTTCAGTTTTTAGTATTAGCTTTATTAAAAAATTTCTTTATATACAATATTTTGTAAATGTGATATTTATTCGTTGGTGGGAGAAGTGGTGGGAGGCGCCCGACGTGACAGTCCAGTGGTGGCATGCGCGTGAGCTGCGCGCGGGCATTGCATCATTACTTTATTTTTCTAAAATAAAATATTTAATCTAAAATAAATGTAGCCTAAGTTACTCCTTGTTATATCAGCTACCTGACAAAAAAGTCCCGTCAAAATCGGTCCAGCCATTTCAGAGATTAGCCGAAACAAACAGACAGACAGACATAAAAAAATTAAATATCGCTTTGGGCACAGGTATCGTGTATATAACGATATGTAGTAGGACATTTTTTTTATTTTCACTCTTAAAACAGACACTTCAATTTTATTTATATGTATAGATAATTAAAAAAAAACTCGTTGCAGGCTAGACGTAGAAGTATCAGTGTCGGACACATCGTCCTACAGAATGTTGGCTAAGATGACGGAGATCATACAAGCGTATTCGGAAAAACTTCCGCTCTACCTTTACTTGACGGCGTTCTCGCAAATTGTATCAAGGATATGTCACCCTGTGAAGGAGGTATTACTATAATTAGAGTACTTTATTACGCCATAAAATATCGATATCGGGGTCATAAATACGTCAGAAAATATCGATACCTATGTCATGTCGAAATTATGTCTACGGATTATCGATATGGCGAAAATGAGTGGCGGCAACTGTTAACCAGTACCCGAGGCATTCCGCAAGTTTAATTTCTAAGAATTAAACAAATATATTTTGCCTTTTTCTAATGTAATATGGTTCTTTACCAATCCACAAGTGATTGTGTCATATCGATACCACCAATCCAACCAGCAATTTGATAATACATTGAATAACGTTTTTCTGGCAGGTGTACCAGCAATTAAAAGCTATAATAGTGAAGTTGATCCTGGCATACCCTCAACACACACTATGGAACATGTTATCAGTGATAAAGTCAAGCTACCCACAACGGATCAAGCGTTGTAGCGAAGTACTGGCAGACTCGCGTCTCAAACAACCCGCCATTAGCAAACTTATTAAAGACTTCACCATACTCGCCGAGAAACTTATCGAGCTGTGCAATAAGGATACCGACAGGCATGTTAATGTAAGTACTAGTGAATACATTCCGTACTATTTGTGTTATCGCTTCAATTTTTTTATGAAAACTAAAATGTTTTTATTGTCCCTAATAAATAAAATAAAAATAAATGAAGTGAGGTTTTAGATTTTTGAGATTAGTAGTTATTATTATGGAGTTATTATTAGTATGGCTCGGAAAAATGATTGCAGTGCGCAGGATGGCAAATGCAAGACTACCCAGAGACACTGTCAGCCTAATGTGGTTTTTCGTCATTCGACGTATCTATGACGGCTTACTCCATTGTTTATAAAAAAAGTCGCTTGGAAAATTGATTTTCCTAGCAATGTGATAGTCTTCGAACATTCCTAGTAACATTTCTAATTTAATCCACATAATCAAACTTCAAACCGAATTTATTTCGCTTCATTACAAATAAAAACAATATAGATTTTTCTATAAAATACAACCTTGGATATATAAAATCTCATTTTATTAAAAATAATCTCAGTAGGAATTGTGGTAAAGAATATAATTCGTTACGTATTATTGACCACCGCCATGGTCCCGTAATAACCTTCAGATTAGATTTAACACGATGGTGCTTATTGTTGAATTACGTATTGTCATATTATTATTTGCTCTTCTACTTAACGAATGTCATAAGCGTACGTGATACAAAATTGTGGCGCTTATAAATTCATTAGCTAGTATGCATAATGCATATGGTAGTTCTGTATAATATTTAGCAAGCCGTATAAGGATATGTAATAGAACTGCGATTGGAAAATTTCGCGGAATAATCTGACATAATGTTTTCTACATTAGAATAGAAAATACCGTGTTTTTTTATGAAATGTACCGACCCAAAAAGTGCATATGAATATTTTACGCTTAATATTTTGTAAATGTGAGTAGGAAAATAAATGATGTATAAATACTAGATAATATGTTTAGCAAGATCTAAGCTTTAGAAAACCATGTAAGAAGCGGCTTTGAGGTATATCATACAATACAGAGAATCTTAGGGGGTCGAAAATCATCATTAAGTTACATCCTGTTCAATTTTTGAGTAGTTATTCAAAACACATTATCCTTATAAAACCTACATTTTGCATCTTGACTTTGCACATGTATTATATTAATTATGAATTCAAAGTAACAATATAATATACTCGTATGGTCATTATAATAGTCGTTAGTAATTCAAGCGTATATTTTACGAATATAAACAATAGCGACGACGTTCACTATCTGTATGTATCTACTCTCATATTGTTTTATATTCATGAACATAATCTAGCAAGCCGCGATTCTTTGCGATCTGTTTTTAAAGAAAGCAATATACTAACCGTGTCATCTGAATACATCTTTCAGAATATAATGCACGTTCGTAAAAATATTAATAAGTTTTATAAGGTCAGTGACACCCACACCATTAATACGCGGAATAAAAATAAACTAGCAATACCCTCGTTTAGACTAGAAAAGTCAAAAAAATCTTTCTTGGGTAGTTGTATTAAATTTTATAATAAACTTCCCAATAGGATAACGCAGCTACCGGACAAACTATTTAGGGCCCATATTAAAAACAAACTTATGACTAGGGGTTATTATAATATTAAGGAATATATTGAGGATAAAAAAGCCTGGGATTAGGTGTTCTCTTGCACATTGCGACCTCCTGGGGCCCTGAACTATTCGCTTATTACACCACCTAATTTAAATAATTAAAAATATCTAAAATTGTGAACTCAAAAATTAAGCTACATATATACAATCAAATAAATCAATTAAATTATATGACGACCGATCGAAAAAATCATATAAAAATAATAATTAATATGGCAAATCCTTGTAAGACAAGTCACAAATACTTATTTTAGTAAATTGACCAAAACCAAGCCCACTGAGTTTCACTCGCTGGATCTACTCAGAAATGGGTCGCGCCGCGTAGTATCCAGTGGTAAAGTAAAGCCCGCTGAGTTTGTTCGCCGGGTCTTCTCAGTCAGGGCCGCGTTGGATCCGGCAGTAAGCCTAAACATACGGGACGTATCGGAAATACTTATGGTCGTTGTCTTAAGTTGGACCCAAAACAAGCCCACTGAGTCTTAGTCGCTGGATATACTCAGGACTGGGTCGCGTCGCGTAGTTCCAGTGGTAGTGTAAGCCCACTGAGTTTGTTTCGCCGGGTCTTCTCAGGAAGGGCCGCGTTGGATCCGGTGGTAACTATAAACCGCTACGCACCGTTGTAATATTTATGGTCCACAAATAATATAATTTAATTTGACTAACGTAAATAATGTATTTCTTTGACAAATAAATTACTATAAAGTAAAAACTAATACTTTAAATAAACTATTAATAAAAACTAAATAAATAAATAAAACTAATTATAAGTAAAAATAAAATTAATTTAAAAATAAATAAAATTAATAAAAAAAAAAATTGATAAAAGCAAGAAATTAAAATAAGAAATAATAAGTATAGGAAATATATTGTAAATAGAGATTAAGTTCTATGTGTATTGACTTGTCATAAGAGCTCCTTAATTGCCTACGTGATCAATAAATACATTTCATTTTATTTCATTTCACAATGTCACGTTTAGTATAATTGCAACAATTTGAACTCACATGTCCGTAGTAATTAAAAATGCTTATTCATTCTCTTCAAATATTGGACCGTGAAAAATGCTTTAAAGAAAAAATACAATTAATAATTTATTGTCAAAGCTAAAAAACGCATAATGTTTATTATTGTTTTTGTATTTATGTAATTTGTTTTACTTGGACAACGGTGTTCCGAGAAGAATACAGACTGTAAAATACAAAATACATGTGCATTCTTATCCTAATATTCTTTGATGCTATGGGTCCCTTCAATATAAAACTATTTCCAGAGCACGACAGTATCGGCAATAGTTCCAACACTACCACGTTTACTAAAAGGAGAAGACTTCAGCCACATAATGATGCCGTTCCAAGAGTTCTGCAAGATAGTGTTGCCATCCAAGGCTGCACGACAAGAGCGCATCGACTTCAACATTCCTACACAGCCGCCAGTGTACATCGCCAGTATCAAAGAAGCCGTTAGCATACTGCCTTCCTTGCAGAAGCCTAGAAAAGTTACGTTAACAGGTAATATTTTATTTTCAAAGAATTTTGCATTATTTTAAATGTTCTCGATGTTTTTTATATAACATTTGTTATTGTTATTTCTTTTTCATTCTTTTTGTTTAGAAAATACTATATAAAAAAAACTTTTATTACAAAAATCCACTCAATTAATTTATCGATAAAAGTTAAGGACTTTATTTATAATACAATCACGTTAGCTTTAATCCTCTATGATGCGAGCATGACCTGCTGACTGCTTGCAGGCCACGGAGGACCTATATTAAGGATTAGAATATTAGTCAAGTAGTATAGTAGTAGTAAGTGCGTGGTGCCCTGTTGGTAAACGGACTAGACGCGGCTGCCAACATGTTCACGGTGGTCGCGGGTTCGAATCCCAGGGCACACCTCTGACTTTTCGGAGTCATGTGTGTATTGACAGTCAATCACCACGCACTAAAACGGTGAAGGAAAACATCGTGAGGAAACCTGCATACCATAGCGGCTTATAAAAAAATCTATGGTGTGTAAGTCCGCCAACCCGCACTAGGCCAGCGTGGTGGACTATATGGCCTAACCACTCTCAATCGGACTCTCGATTGTAGAGGAGGCCCGTGCCCTGCAGTGGGACATATGTGGGCTGATACACAAAAATACAGTATAGTTTGATCAACCAGACCTATACCGCAAAATATTAATCGATCACTTCAATACTGCAGGATCAGACGGCAAAAGCTACATAATAATGCTGAAACCCCGCGATGATCTGCGTAAAGATTACCGTCTGATGGAGTTCAACGGCGTGGTCAACCGGTTCCTACAGGATGCTCCCGATACTCGGCGACGCAGACTGTACATACGCACATACAGCGTGCTCCCTCTCAACGAAGAGTGTGGACTTATTGAGTGGGTGCCTAGTCTTGTGGGACTAAGGCCTGCGCTGATACATATTTACAAACAGAAAGGTAGGTTCTACACAATTGAGGTTTGTCCTTGAGTTATTGAGATAGTATACTAGAGGGGACACTGCAAACAAAATTTTTGTAACAAAACGAATGGTACCGTACCGCTCCTTCTGTGTCTGTCTCTGTCACGCCAACGCAGCAACATAATCTTTGCTCTCGCTTCACTGGGTTCCCGTGTGCACGCACAATACGCAGAGATTTTGTTCCCGATGTCCGCTCTAGTATAATACATAAATGCCTTGAGTGGATTTTCGAACAAAATTGATGTGCGCGTATTAGGCATAAAGAAAATCAGTGAAGAAAAAATATAGTCTCGCTACGTAGGAATGAATGACAGAGACTAAATTACCGCTCTTTTTGATTCAAAGACGTGTCCGCTCTTTAATGTAATTACTCCATGAACGGTGAAAATCTTGAACATTTGTTTTATGATATTGCCATTGTACTGGCTGCCGATTGCGAATGTACGTAAAAACCATTGACATGGGCGGTATCGTAACGTAAGAAAGTTCAAGCAAACTGCCAGTACAAATATATACATACTAGCCATACATCTATTAAAGCTTGCTTAACCCCCAAATACTGGTTAGCTACTCAGCCACCGGACTCATTTGATATGACGTTATTTTGAGGTTCTGTTAAATTTCGAAATGAAATACTGGATAGCCATTTAGCTCATAAATCGGTCTACTCAGCAAACATCCAGCTAAATTTCCACAGATTAACGAAAAGTTTGTTTTCAGTTACAATTTTTATTGTATAAATATAAACGTTCCATTTGACGCAATATTCTTCATACATGATTTCCCTAAATTGGAAATTTAACCCTTTATATTTAATATGAGGAATCATTGTAACGTTTTTACTTTTGTTACGATTATGTTTAAAGCTATATTATATATTGCCATGTTATTATTTTAAAAATCTGTTAATAAAATCACGTGGGTGAAAAAACTTATGTCCCTATATCCGTAGCGAGTTTATTAAAAATATTATGATGTTTGTTTATTTTATTTATTGTTTACAATTGCACTCGGTTTTAAAGTTAGTTTTTGGAATATCTTTTCAATAAATAGGTATATAAAATACCAAACAACGGCTGCAGAACCACCTAAGTACCAAATGGAGAAGACTATGTAAATAAATACGATATGAGAAAGAAGCTGTGCTGGATATTATAAACAGGTAAGTATACACGTATTCCTCTAAGTTTTAACGAATTTATATGATAATTAACTATTTAATATATAATATGAATCGATTATTCACACATTTTAAATCATCATCATCATCTACAGCCTGTAGGATCCCACTGCTGGGTACCTATAGGCTTCTCTCATATTATGCCTCCTATATATTATCTCCTCCTCATATAGTAGTATTATGTAATAAATATGGAAAATAAAGTATGGTACAATGTGTATAACTATAAATAATCCTTTGTTTCAGGAGCTGGAGTGGAGTACATAAATATTCAATGTGTACCTATATAATAAGACCGTCCAAGAAATATGGTTCATATATATAGTGCCATGTATATCAGCTATAGACTAAATAAGTAAGCTCAACAAATATATATAAAAAATAAAAAGAGATATATAAAATTATGACATACTTTAACTTAAACACTTTTGCAGGTAACGCTATAGAAATCATGCATACAACAAATCATTTGGACAATACACACCCTTTTGAAATGAGTATGTAATATAAAAATATACAAAAAAGAATGAGACAAATTGTCAAGGAAGAAATATTTGCATCAGAAAACAGTGTTTTAAATCAAAGTTGAAGAATGTTATGAATTTTAATTAATATGTAATACATAAAATAAATTGTTTATTTCACCTATTTTCATTGTTAAAAAATGTCATATTATATTTCTATTGTACATTTTTAATAGTACATTTATTAATTTAGTTTTAAATTAATGTTAAAATAATTGTTATTATTTTGTGTTTATAAAGGAATATAGATATAAATGTAAGACAGATCTAAAGAAATGTAGATAATTAAAAAAATATAATATGTACTAATGCTGTTATTAAAATAAATATACTACAATAAAACATAACTCATTTTTATTTGTATTCATTCCATGGTAATTCAATAAAATGCACTGTACAGTTTAAAATATGTATTTTATTATATTATTCCTTGTTGCAACATTTTCATTGGTTATACTGTGTGGAGCTGGTGGAAATGATTCAGAAAGATCAATCTCCAATATATGATCATTCTGGGAACATGCTATATTATGTAACACAGCACATGCCTCTATAATAGTAAGCTAATTTTCAAAAACTTATAGCCCAACTTGCAGACAAGAAGATCTTTGTTGTAAAACCAAAGACCCTCTCCACTGGGTTTCTTGTTTTAGTATGGTCTTGATTGTAAGCTTCTTCAGTCTCCCCTTTCCAGAAATGCACATAAAGGAGAATCATTGAAATTTTTACTATCATGGACCGCACCTGGCCATCGGCCTATAATGTTTCTTATCCTCAAGTTAGGGTCGCAGACTGCTTGCACATTTATAGAAAAATGGCCTTTTCTGTTTCTAAATGTTTCTGCTTGTGGTCCTCCTAAAAACAAGATAATAAAAATTAGAGCTTTAGCAAATATTCTTATTTCAAACTACAAATAATTTTATGTAAGTAAATTGAAAAAATATATTCATAAAATTGAATTCTTTATAGGAAACTACTATTGTAGTTGAACATTGTTCCAGTATATACTGAATAGCTACAATCAGTACAAATCATTGTATGATTAATTATATTATATTATATATTTAGCCCTACAACTATTTAGAGAGCTTGGTTATATGGGGTACAGTGGGCTGGGGAAGAGCCAATTACCTGCTAAATGTTTTGATTCCAACAAGCATATATATATAAATTATTGTGTAGAAATCATTTAGAGTGTGCCTTTATACTGTGCATAATATATTATTCTATTCTATGATTAATAATATAATATTATGTACAGTAAAAAGGGATACTCTAAATGATTACTACACAATATAAAATACGCTAGGCATTTTAGAAGCACATTTAGTTAAAATAGGATAAGAAAACATATATTTGTGTACATGTAAAAGCTTAATAGTTATGTATACATTATTATAAGTAGAAATTACCTGGAGATTTGATCCTTATATGTATGAAATTTATAACTTCAATCACTCCTGCGATCGCATAGAAATCATTCGCAATATGGCATTGTTGTTGTTAGTTGGGAATTTTCATGCCACGATTTTGTAGTTTAACTAACTCTGCTGCAACTTTGTGTTGTACAGTCGGCTGTTCCACATGAAATACATCTCCAATAATCTTCTGGTAACTGCCTGTCGTAGAATATCATAAAGCAAGTAACAGTTGGTCGCAAGTTTTTATCAATCGACTTCTATTTGTAGTGGGTTCTATTTTGTCTCCAGCAAGGAACACAGATGCAGAACAGTTTCTTTCTTCAGGCGGAACCTCCCCTTGTTTGAATTTTTTCTTCTTTGTATTTGTCAAAAGCATTGATTTTTTTTCTTGATTGACTCGCCTTGATGAAGCTATATCGTCATCAGACAGCGATGAAACCGACGCGAGAGTCATTTTAGTAAATTTTATGTAGAATTGATAAAGTTAAGAGTGGTCGCAGGCGGCCTTAAGACGACGGCTGCTTAAAACTAGAAATTCTTAAAAAAATTACTGTTTGACAGCTGTCAAACTCTTAAGTTGCTTTCGAGAATACGAATCGGATGAATAATGCCCCATTAAATATTTAATTCTTAAGTGGTTTAATCGAAGTTATATTTAACTGGAATCAATTTAACAGGGCATTAGAGCTAGTTAATCGGAGTTAAAAGTTAATTGGCTTTCCAGTATTTGGGCATAAATGTTTTTTTCCCACAAGCTATGTATGAGGACGCCAATTTAACTCAATTTTTTCTACTTTGTATCCCAGGTATACAAACAACAAACCGAGAGCTAAAAGAGCTTATGTGCAGCAGTAACGACCCGTTAGATAAAAAGAGACGGATATATGTGGAACAGCTGCTGCCTCGCCACCCGCCCGTGCTTCAAGAGTGGTTCAGGCGAGTGTTCTCCGACCCTTACGGATGGTACCAGGCCAGGTCTGCGTATATCAGAACATCGGCTGTCATGTCCATGGTTGGATATATATTGGGTGAGATTCTTTATCGATTCATTGATACAGTGGTAATAGTTAAAAGAATAGCGATAGGCTCACAATGGAGTTTAATTTTTCGCTATTCTATTTTACTTTTGAAAACAAAACTTTTGATTAATACTCCAAAAATATTTGACATGTCAAATTAAACTTGTTCTTCATCCACAAAGTCTTTGACAGAATCTTTTAAATCATGAATTCTTTTACCGCTTCGCTTGTCCTCTTATTTATAACAATTTCCACATTTTATACATTAAATATTCCCGACGAAATACTATTGCTTAAAATACTTATAAATTCCATTTTTGCACCTTTTTGTAGGTCTAGGCGACCGTCACGGCGAGAACATATCATTCGACTCCACTAACGGTGACACAGTACACGTAGACTTCAACTGTCTGTTCAACAGAGGCGAGGCGTTTCAATGGCCGGAGAGGGTGCCGTTCCGTCTGACACACAACATGGAAGCCGCCATGGGGCCTTTGAAACACGAGGGAATGTTCAGGTAGTTAATTATTTTATATAAATAGTCTAGATACACTTAGTAGAGACTGAGGCCCTATATATACTATATTCATCCGAAACGAAGTTCGAAACTTCGGATGATCGAAGTTTATATATGATATTAATGTATCTACATATACTTATGGTCGTTATTGACTTATAGTCGTAACCATAGACTTATCGATACATAATATTTTTAAAGAATGAAAAATTGTGGCGACTATTTTAACACGTTTATCTACAGGGTATATCAAGACTGCTACTGAAATCGAAGCCGGGTGGTAGTCTAAGCGACTTCAGACACAATGCACCAGAAAAAGTTAAAAAAAAAAGCGACAATTTTTTTTTGTTTTTTTTTTTCCTATTGCTATATTTGGGTGGTAAATACATTTTTTCCTAAAATAATAGTGTATACCCTTTTATTTATAAATAATCTAAGGTATAAAAGAGTTTAAATTATTATTTTAGCAAAAACTATGGATTTACCACCCCAAAATGACGATATTTAAAAAATCATAAAAAATAATTGTCGCGTTTCTATGCGAAATTTTTAATTGCATTGTGTTAGTAGCCACTAAAACTACCACCCGGCTTCGTTTTCGGTAGCAGTCTTGAGATACCCTGTATAATTCCGAATACGTTTTCACTGCGAATACGAAGTAATTTTACCTGTGCGTTATTATACAATAGCATTGCAATATTGAAAATGCTTGGTGGTGAAATGGTAAATGTTTTAGTCCCTATGCTTCGATAGCCGAGCTTCGTTCGTATTCGGTATTGAAAATCGTGGCCGCCATTTTGAAGTTTTTACTTATTGTACCGATTTATCTCAGAATCAGTATCTGGGGGTATCTCGGCACCAATATGCCAAATTCATAGTAAGGTTTAAAAAAACTGTAGCCGCCATTTTGAACTTTTTATTTAATGAACTAATTGCTCTCAAAATCAACATCTGACGTTATGTCAACACCAATAAGCCAAGTATGTACATAAACAGATTTAAAAAAACTGGCCGCAATTTTCAACTTTTTAGTCATTGAATCGATTGCTCTCAAAATCAACATCTGAGGATATCTCGGCAGTCGGCACAAATAAACCAAATTTATAAGTAGATTAAAAAACTGTGGTCGCCATTTTGAACTTATTATTTATTAAACCGATTGCTCTCAAAATTAATATCTGAGGGTTTCTCGGTACCAATAAGCCACATTTATAGGTAAAGTATTGAAATGTAATGAATTTCTTATATATTTTTTTTAATAATTATAATAAATATTTTCATTTCATTTCAATACTTTATTGAAAGTATTGTGGCTGCCATTGATCTCAGAATCAAAATCTAAGGTTCTCTCTCTGTCTCCCTTTCCCTCTCTCTCTCTCTTCAGCCATAAAAAGCCATAGGAAGTCCACTGCTGAACATAGGCCTCCCCAAGGATCTCCACATTGACCTGTTGGATGTGGCCTGCATCCAGCGACTTCCTGAAATCTTAATCAGGTCGCCCGTCTACATTGTTGGTTCACTACGGTTTAAAAATTAAAAATGTATTCTCATCATATTCATTATAATAAAAATATTTTGTAGCTATCCAACAGTCTTCTAAACGACTGCTTCTTATAATATTAACGCTTTGGCGTCTTATTTTTCGATCCAGGGCTGTCCTAAAATAAAATTATATAGATTTGGCTGTTTATATATCTTTAACAGATAGATATTGATTTTGAGAGCATTTTGAGAGGTTAAAAACAAAAAAGTTCAAAATGCTGGCCAAAATATACAATTCCGTCTATGAATTTAAGTTACCGGTACACGGGGACGGCCGTTAAATATTAAATATATACCTCCTGCCAGAAGTCACGCTAAGTCTCTTAAAATTTAAATGGCAGCCAATATTCACAATCCGGATTAAAGTCAGACATATTTAAAAATTATGTCCAATTATATAAGATCCGAGAATTACAAAATATTTATATTACAAGTCATATTTAGTCACAAACTTAGTAAATTTTAACTCATTGTCATATTAAATAAATGATGGCAATAATTTTATTTTGTCGGTTTAATATAACGTAAAATTGATTTTTTTTCATATAAATTTATTTGTAATAAAAAACAGTGTAAACAATTTACCAGGATATCGAGTTAATATATTTTTTATAAATTTGCAACACTGAAAAAAATGTCTATAGAAAGCGCGCAAATTCGATATTTTTTTTATTAAAATTCCGTCGATTATATCTCTCGATATATTAATAAATATGCAATGTTACCTATGGTAGCTAATTATATACTTATTAATTATGCGTTTAGTAGAATTTGGGCATAATTTAATGACGCTAAATGGCATTTTAAGATTTTTCTTTCTAGAAGATTTCATGTGTACCCCACGCTGTCTGAATCCATACTGATTGGCGGGAAATAAAAGGTGGCCCCGGCACCACCATTTTTATCTACGTTTTTCAAGTACCAGCGCTCCCTCTATACCGGGTATCTCAAGACTGCTACCGAAAACGAAGCCGGGTGGTAGTTTTAGTGGCTACAAACACAACGCAATTAAAAATTTCGCATAGAAACGCGACAATTATTTTTTATGATTTTTTAAATATCGTCAGTTTTGGGTGGTAAATCCATAGTTTTTGCTAAAATAATAATTTAAACTCTCTTATATCTTAGAGTATTTATAAATTAAAGGGTATACACTATTATTTTAGGAAAAAATGTATTTACCACCAAAATAGGGCAATAGGAAAAAAATTACAAAAAAAAATTGTCGCTTTTTTTTGCAACTTTTTCTGTTGCATTGTGTCTGAAGTCGCTTAAACTACCACCCGGCTTCGTTTTCGGTAGCAGTCTTGATATACCCTGTATGTATAAACTCTAAGGTTAAACTGTAGTAATAGGTTTTAATTTCGAACTACGTAGCCAAAAGTCTTAAATTATAATTAACTTCAGGTAACAGTAAATATTATTCCTTTAAATTAAGATTTATTATGGTTTGAACCTTGCTAAAATCAAATAAGAGCACATTCTTATTTGTGCTAATTTGTACATGATTTAGACCCCATTTAAAACGTCGGATTGACTTGAAATTTTGCAGACTTATCCAGGACTGATGACAATACAATGATTTAAAGAATATGACTCTATCTTATTAAAGTCGTTACTTATGATTTAGTGCATGTTTGATCGAAGACTAAAATATTTCCATGTTTAATGTGTGGTACAGGAAGAGCAGCGAGTGCGTGATGCGTGCACTCCGCGCGCAGACGGCGGCGCTGATGTCGGTGATCGAGCCGTTCGTGTACGACCCGCTGGTGTCGTGGGGCCGCGCGCGACACGACGCCGCCGAGCGCACCAACGAGCAGGCCCTGCACAACCTCAGACATATACGGCAGCGGCTTAATGGCATGGTACGTGTTGTTGTATATACATAAACTCACGCCTTGTTCCCAGAAGGGGTAGGCAGAGATGCCAGGACACCCACATTTCGCCTTGTATGTTCCGTTCCAAGATATGATAGATGGCGAGCTTATCGCCATATCGGGCACAAATTCCCGACTGGGCTGATAATGAATAGAAAAATTCTATACAAATTTGCCCAACCCGGGATTCGAACCCGAGAACTCAGCTTTGTAACCGTACCCTAATACAACTACGCCACCAAAGCAGTCAACGTATGAAACAGTACATTCATTATATCATTCATCACCATCCATCCATCAGCCAAAAGAAGTCGACTACTGAACATAGGCCTCCCCCACAGATCACTTCCAATAGATACCGCATTACGATAGATTTGTTTTGAACCGAAAACGCCAACGAAGGGAACTGCGCGGGGAGTGGGCGGGGTGCAGCGCGGTCACGTGGACTTTACTGGAGAGATGAGGCATAAGTCGATAAATAAAAAAATGTATCGATAGTTCGATTTGCCAGTAAGTTCATGTGTTATGATCGCTTCTATAACTTAATTACCAACTTGTTAAATGTTTGATAATATTTTTTCACCGGCCTGATCTGATAAATTATACCAACCGGCAACCGCTAACTACGAATAAAATAGGATTAAGATTTATACTTTAGTATGTAATGGTTTTATTTCTAATATTCACCGTGTATTTTTGTATACCATAATGGCGAAACACCCAAATTAAGTGTCGATATAAAAGATCAGATAAAAATATGAAATAGTAAATAACTAAACCTCACGCCCTAAAGGGCTACAATAACTTATTCCGTTTCTTGAATTCTGACGGCGGCTGTAGTAAATGCGTTTTCGCTAACATGCGACGACATGTGCGGGTCCACTACTTGGACGACACTGATGACGCGACATTTGGCATCGGTTTATATCTATCTGATAGCTTATACGTGTTGGGCGCAACCGCTGCCTTGTATTAGGTATCTATTGGGAGTGATCTGTGGCCTCCCCCAATGATTTCCACAGCGACCTGTTGGAGGCAGCCTGCATCCAGCGACGTCCCGCGACCTTTACCAGGTATAAGCGATGATGTCGATGATGTCTGATTCCTTTCATTGGGGAGCAAAAATGTCCCCCTCATAAATCTCGGTTTGCACTTTTCTATAACACAACTAAAATTATCGCTAATGCGTGCAACACGAGCACAATTTAAAAAAATGATTAATACTTGCTATAGCCATTAGTTACACATACTTGATTTTCCACTCGCAATTTGTATATTTGACAGGCTTACCGTATACTGGAACGCAACTTAAATATAAGTTGCGCTTAACTACGTTAATCCCGATTAAAAGTACTGGCGAAGTGGGCCGTGCGCTGTTAAGAGCAACTTATTATTTAAAAGGCGTTCGTATTCGGCCGTTAGTGGCACAGATGGTTAGAAGTCGGCTGTGAAACATGAGGCACCGGGGTATCCCCACACTGAGACAAATACAGGTACTTTAGTATTTGCTTCGGATCTCATAGTTTCTGATAGTCACGACCCAAGACTAGATCTTAGTGCGGGGTCAAAACTATGTATGCAACAGTTGGGTGTATTTACTTATTTAAACGCAATGCGGAATCTTATCCTTCAACAATAACTAAATCACGTATTTCCGTATAATGAATTTCCAATAATTACAATTGTAATAGTAATTTAATTCTCATGCACTTCCTTAATGGGATTTTATTGTGAAAAGTATCGAAGACCTTGATAACTGTAGTTGATTCTTATTTCTTATTAATAGAATGTATTCTTAGCTTGTATCGAAAATAATAACCTATCTTTAGATGGCCTTGAAAAGTACAAGTTTCGTTTAGGTTTACGATTTAAAACTGCAGTCTACATGACATTTCCCTAGTTGGTACAATGTTAAAAGTTGTCGCGTCTGTTTTTACCTTGTAGCGTGCATTTCTTAGAAATATGACACATAAAAAGTTAGTGGAGTGTTCATATTAAAGATAGATATTATTCATAAGAAATATATTTGATAACGAGTATAAATGCGTGTTATGTTACAAAAAAATATCTCAAACGATGCGTTAATAAACATTTATTTTTTATATTCTATTTGTAACGCAAAATATCACCTTACGCCCATATATTTTAGATGACACAATATTATATAATTATTTATTTTAAATAAGTCACGTGATACAAGTGACACGATTTTGTCTTGACCATGATAATGAAAAGTAGTATTCAAGACAGGATAATCGTAAGATTTGCAATTGTTTTTCCGCGTAACGGCATCAGAGATAATCATCATCATATCAGCCACAGGAAGTCCACTGCTGAACATAGGCCTCCCCCAAGGATCTCCACAATGACCTGTTGGAAGCGGCATGCATCCAGCGACTTCCTGCAACCTTAGTCAGATCGTCCGTCCACCTTGTTGGCGGGCGTCCGACATTTCGCTTGCCTGTACGTGGCCTCCATTTGAGAACTTTTCGGCCCCAACGGCCATCGGTTCTATGAGCTATGTGCCCGGCCCACTGCCACTTCAACTTGCCAATCCTATGGGCTATGTCGGTAACCTTCGTTCTCCTACGGATCTCCTCATTTCTGATTCGATCTCGTAGGGAAACACCGAACATAGCCCGCTCCATGGCTCGTTGAATGACTTTGAGCCTTTTAATGAGGCCCACAGTGAGAGGCCACGTCTCGGTGCCGTATGTCATCACTGGTAACACACAACTATCGAAGACTTTCGATTTTAGGCACTGAGGTATTTTGGACGAGAAGACGTCGCGAAGTTTCCCGAAGTTTCAGAGATAATACAATAGTTATATCTTAGAGGTAGACATTGAAAACGAAATTTTAGTGTAGTCATAATATTATTCCAAACATGCTATGGCAAAATATATAATGTTTTGAGAACAATGCGTAACAAAAACAATACGTTTTCATTGAAGCTACAAAACAATCCATAATATTATGTAAGCCATGACATAATATTACAATTTACAAAACAAAGACGTACATGACTTTGTATCATTGTAGAAGTACATTACTATAAATTAACGGCTTTATTCATAGACAATTTATAATCCTATATTAGTTATCGAATGTTTCGTCTTCGCTCTAACTGAATTCAAAAGTGGTGCGTAAAGTACAAACATTTAATAACTAAAATAAGTTTATAAATTATTTATGAATAAGACCGTTACAAATTACTATTGGAAGGATATATCGTATCCGACCGTACTGCGAACATCGTACAAGATGGTGCACGCTACGGTATCGCGCTTCCGGTTCAGCCTGAGTATATCCGGCTTTGAGCAAGCCGACATATCATGTAGGCTGGCGAGAGGCTTTCACTATTTTGATTACAATGTATTTGTGTTTTTCATGTTCGAACATTCGTCGTCGCGTGGGAGCACAGAGTTACCCCCCTCGCAATGTCGATACCCGGGCTTTACATATTTTATTAAAATGTTAAAAAAAATATTTTTCTTTGAAAATTAAATAAAACTGTTTTATTATGTAATATGTGAAAATGACGCAATTTATTTGTGTTACACACTGTGTATTCAGAAAGATTGAAATAAAACTATTATTTACGGATTTTATCGCGGATTTGGTTTAATTTTTTCATTTTTTTTAATTCCTGACGTTTCGATTACTTTACAGCTTTCGTGGTCACGGGGCGGACTGAGACCAAATCCGCGATAAAATCCGTAAATAATAGTTTTATTTCAATGTGTAACATTCGCGTAAATCTAAGAAACCATTATTCAGAAAGATTACTTACCAATTTAATACTTTGGTTCCAGGTGAAAACAAAAACAAAGCAACTATCGCTTTCACTGTCTCCAGAAGGTCAAGTGGAACATCTAATAGCAGAAGCGACGTGTATCGACAACCTCTGCCAGATGTACTTCGGATGGGGGCCGTTTTTGTAAAACAACATATGAATGATGATTTTCTGTGATAAATAAAATATTTTATAAGTGTATGTTGTGTTTCTTTAATATTTTCCTTGCAAAAACTTATGGCGCTGTTAGAAACAATGGTGGATGAGTTATGATATAAATCAAGATAAATGCAATGGTATATTTTAAATACGTGCAGTCAGTTACGAATCATGATTATTATGCTGAAACCTGTATATTATCCGTTATTTTTTTCGAATGCACGTGTTAACACATATTGGGGTACGCAATAATTATAATATATCGAACACTCAGACTTGGGATTATTATTTATGGAAATATCACACAAGGTGTGGGAAAGCAGTAATACGCGGTTTGCTCTGAAACACAGAGCGTATTCAACAACATCACCTGATATATTGACGAGCTCGTCGAGCAAAATTCCATAATATACGAAAGCCTTCTTATTCACTTTAATTTACTTGGAACGCTAGACTCTATTGTGTTCATACTCAGTGGCGCCTCGATACATTAGAAAGACTAGAAGTTGAGAACTGCGAAGTCTTAGGGAAGTTCTCTTGTCTTTGTTATTACTGTTGTGTTTCGGATTGAAGGACATTGTAGCCAGAGTAACTACTGAACATATTGAGACTTAACATCTTATGTTGACTGACAGCCTCCGTGGCGCAGTTGGTTAGACGCCGCCTGTGAAACGAGAGGCCGCGGGTTCGATCCCCGCACCGAGAGAAAAGTATGTGAGGCCCACAAATATTTCTTACGGGTCAGGGTGTTTGTGACACGGAAAAGTCTCTCGTAGTTCCTGATACACAAGACTCGATCTTACTGTGGGGTCAGGACTATGTATGTGACTGTTGGGTGTTATTTTTTTTTATTTATTTTGTCTCAGGATGGCTAGCCCAGTGGAATGCCAAGCATTGCTTTGTGGTTCGAGGGGTTAGGTTCTGCTACTATTTATGAGCTATCGTATCGTTTACCATCAAGCAAATGGCACGCTCGTCTCGTCATTCATGGCAATAAAAAAAAGCATCTGTGATTGAAGCTTTAATTAGTCATGTTGATATTACAGATACAGATATACATCATTTTATTGAACACCACATAACATGAACTATACTGTTTCCATTCGTTTATTTTATTTTTGACACATCGAGTACTGAATCAAATAGTGATGGCCTGATGCGTTATCGAATCAATTTTTTATAACAAACGATTTTATTTTTGAACAAGTTTTAATCGATTTAATACATATTTTATTTTTTGCTCCATGCATTGTTTTATAAAACTTCAGGGATATTTAAGTTACTTGATTTAATAATTATATTAAAATAAACCATTTACTCATGTTAAGTTAATATTCTTATCACTTCCGTCGGCAATAGTAATGTTGTTAAAAACAAATTGTGAAACGGCAACACTGGGCAGACAGGTGACGCGCGCCGCCATTTTGTGGTCACTCACAACGAGACGCCCGCGCCCGTGCTAGTGTTTTCCGTTCGCTGAATTTTAATTCACATTTTTCATACGTCGAGTTGAGTATTTATATTCCTCCGTATTGTTTTACCCGTGAATTCCTACATTTGGTTGAATTGAGAACATCGTACCTGCCTTCATCACTTTCAAAATGCCTAAAGGAAAGGTGCTTAAAGGACAAACAAGGGAGTTTGTGTTGCGACTTCATGAGTACTTTGAAAGGGAAAGCCGTAATGGTGGACCTCTTATACCAGTGACTCAAATCAGAGACCGTGTTTCAGCAGCATTAGGTATTACTGCTCCAACAGTTTCAAAAATAATTAAAGAAGGCTACGGCAGTAGTGGCATGGAACAAAACAAGCCATCTACACCTAAGAAAAAACGTCAGCCCTTTAAAGTGACAGCAATTGACAGTTTTGATGGTGATGCTATTCGTCGTCATATATACGATTATTACCAAAGAAAAGAGATTCCTACTTTACATAACCTAGTACAATCTCTGAAAACTAGTGGCTTGTTCCGTGGTCAAAAGTCTTCTTTGGCGAAGGTATTGAATAGGATTGGATTCCAATACAAAAAATGTGACAAAAGAAAAATATTGATGGAACGCAATGATGTTGCTTTGTATCGATGCGAATTTTTAAGACAAGCTAAAAAAATAGAAGACTGGTCGAATGTTGTTTTCACCGATGAAACTTGGCTCAATGCGAATCACACGGTATCAAAAACTTGGACTGACAACACTGCTAGCTCCTCGACCGCAGTGCCAATGGGAAAAGGTGAAAGAATTATAATTTGTCATGCAGGAACCGCAAAAGGATTTGTGCAAGATGCTATGTTAGCTTTTAAATCAAAGAAAACAGGGGATTACCACGAAGAAATGAATTCCGAAGTATATGAAAAATGGTTTCGGGAAATGTTATTGTCACTCGAACAGCCATCAACAATATTTATAGATAATGCGTCTTATCACTCTCGGCAAATTAACAAAATGCCAACGCAAGCCAGTAAAAAAAATGAAATAATAAACTGGCTCCGTAACAATGGCGAGGAGGTGGACGAGTCCCTATTAAAAGTAGAGTTACTTAAAATATTAAAAATGAGGAAGCAGCCTAAACGATACGTTATAGATGAAATGGCTGCAGAACATGGGCACACCGTCCTTAGAATTCCTCCATATCATTGCCAGTATAATGCCATAGAGCTAATATGGGCGCAAGTGAAAGGATATGCTGCGAGAATAAATACAACTCCTCCTTTCACCGCAAGCAAAATGCTGGAGTTGCTTAAAAATGCGTGTGAAAATGTGACGCCTCATAACTGGGCGAGTGTCGTAGATAAGACGAAGAAAGAAATAATGTCTGATTGGGATCGCGATGTCGCATTTGACAACTTACCCATGCACTCATTAATAATTAGTGTTACTGGGGATACGAGTGACGACGACGCCGATTCCGACGAAACAGACGATTGTTTATAAATAAAAATATTAACAAATTACCTTTTAGTTGTTTTAATTATTTAATCCTTAAAGTACTATGAATTCCAACATGGTTTAACTGTTTATTACAAGTAGGTACTAAACATTTATTTTCGTTGTAATCATTGTAATTATTTTAAATTAAACTCTTATTAAAAGTCACTTCAATACGTATACCTTTATTCATATTAATTAATTTGCAGCAAATACATTCGATCCTAATATTGGGTACTATATTACGTTTAACTGTTTTCATTAGCATTTTAATGTAATTTTATTTCAAATGATTCCGATTGATTGATTCTATTCAAAATCGTTTTTGTTATCTGTGGTCATTCGTTACGAATGGCACAACTCTAAGTGGGCGTTACCCGTCAAGAAAGTATCTACTTTTATTTCAAAATATTGTTCTACTGTAATGTCGTACTTTATAGGCGTGAACTGTCAAAAATAAAATAAACGAATGGAAACAGTATAACAAAAATAATAGATAAACCTTACAAATAGTGAAAAATAGTTATATAATAGCGAAAAAATACCAATAGTGGTGGTCTTATCGCTAAGAGCCATCTAATCAGACATCATACATCATCCACAGCCTTTTGGTTCCCACTGTTGGGTATAGGCCTCTTTCATATTCTGCCACTTTTCTTTGTTTTTTGTCAGTCGCATCCAGGTACTGCCCGCGATTTTGACAATATCGTCGACCCACCTTGCCGCCGGACGGCCGACGCTGCGCTTACCCAGTTTTGGCCACCATTCTGTTAATGTCTTACTCTACCTGCCATCAGTGCGTCTAACCACATTCCCAGCCCAACTCCATTTGAGTCCCAAAACGCATTTTTTGACATCTTGAACTTTTGATCGGCGTCGGATTTCGACATTCGGGACTCGATCTTGCAGTTTGATGCCGAGCATAGATCGGTCCATGGCTCTTTGTGCCACACCAATTTTGTGTAGAACATCGCGCCTGAGCGTCCATATCTCGGCACCGTAGGTCATGGTGGGTACGATACATTGGTCAAAGAGGCGAGTTTTTAAGTTTTGTGGGTATTGACGTGATTCTAATAAGAAATCCAACCCCTCCATAGGTTGAATCATCATGTCCTCCGTAGAAAATAGATCACCGGAGACCAATTTAATCAAGTTTTCACCCATCCTCTGAATCTCCGAGAGACCTATTAGGTCCCATTTCATATTTTGTAATTCGTTCAGCATTTCAGTTAATCGTTCGTCCTAAACAATTAACAATAGAGTAAGTAGGAAATTAGAGAAAATTTAAAAGTTGGTGTTCATTGACATAAAGTAAGACTTATACCTGTTAACTATCAGTTTTTAAAATATCATAATATATGTATAGAAGGGTAAAATCGAATCTTTACCACAAAGGTGGTAGTTCGCTTCTAGTTCTATTAAGAGCGTTTATACCCTGCACGCGCTTTTTGTCTTAAAAACAGGACTTTTCAAATGAGTTAATAGCCACCAATAAACAATTTAAAGGAAAAATAATTATTACTAATTTTAGAAAAGGTTGTCATCTAGGGATTTTGGTGGAAAACATTATAGATTGATGGATAATTTGTGAGTACTATACTGAACACAAGTTTCGTTATTTAGGCTTTAAATGGCAATTTAGAAGCTTAAGATATCCGAAACCACTAAATATAAGATGAAAATAAAAATATTATCAGACTAATAAGACCCTTATGGAGGGAGACCCTTATTGTGTTTAGTTCCTGAAAAATAAAAATTTAAACAATGCGAAATTATTCAGAAACTCTCGTCAAGAACATATTTTTTTTCACCAACTTATCGTACATAATTTTTTATAGCAATTGCATATTACAATAGAAGAACATCTTATCAATAAATTACCATTTTTATATTTCAACAAAATTAGTTTTCATGTTTTCTACAAATATTTTAAAAACCACTATAAAACACGCTGTCCGACGTGGATCAAATCAGACCGCCGCAAGGCCTTCTAGAGGGAGGACGTATCGCTCGTCGCTCCGGCCTGGCTGCAGTCGATTATGCCGCGCGTAGTAAAAATAGCCACGCGCGGAATGCGATTACCACATCTTAGTACTTTGGTAGTAAAATATTTAATTATTTTTATTACCTACAATGATTTTGTAGTGAGTATAAATCATGTTTCAGGTAATATAATGGGACGTAATTCCGAGGCTAAATTATGTTATGTATTGTAATATAAAATTAAATATATTTCGTAATTGTAAGGGGTTGTAAGGCCCCTAACACTATTTATGTGTTCGAACACGAAATGATTAATAAAACGTCCGTAGTGTCTACTGATTGAACACTGATTTGAATGCAACTTAACAATGTAATAATAACGAAAATATGATTAGTATCCAAAATTTGTATTATTCTTTGCTTGCACAGTAATATTAGTCTACTTATAATGCAATTAAAATATTTTTATGATATTATATTACAGTTACATTTCAATTGAATATTTGAAGCGCACGGATCAAAGTTGTTTCAGCCGATTGTATAGCGAGCCGACGCGGCAGGTCTACGCACACAGCTTTGGTCGCTTATGTGTGCGTGAAATTAACGAAGAAATACCTATAGTTGACTTTGCGCGCAAGGTGTATACGCTCTTAATTGGATTCATCATTTCTTAATGTCGTCGTAAGCGGTGATGTGAGCTTCATGAAAAAAAGAGAAAAGTTTTAACGTTTCCTAATGTTCTATTTATTCTATGGAGTTTTGATATACCTAATAGTCATTTTTCTATGTATAGTTTTTAAAACAATAAATAATTTCATAGTTCCATGAAAACTGGTTTCACCGTTTCTATATCTGTATCTGTCATAACAATAATGTTTAAAAAACTTTTATAAATTTCAAAATTTTTTTTTATTGCTTTGAATGACGAGACGAGCAAGCCGTTCGCCTGATGGTAAGCGATACGATCGCTCATAAACAGTAGCAACATTCCACTGCGCTCGCCATCCTGAGACATAAGATGTTAAGTCTCAATATGTCCAGTAGTTGCTCTGGCTACAATGTCCTTCAATCCGGAACACAACAGTGCACAACAACGCAGTGTTGTTTCACGGGAGAAATAGACATTGCGGTGGTACCTACCCAGATGGCCTCTCACATATGAGAGACCTACCACCAGTAATTACGTTCGGTTTGTCTTTAAAACTGCATTGCTGATTTCCCAAACGACTGGCTCTACCTAGTTATTTATCCCTGTTAATTCCGGTTCTGAATACTTTATTATTTTAGCCTTAATTGAATGCAGCTGAACTTCTGTTTTAATAAAAACATTGAAATCTATTAATTATAAATTCCTGTTGGAATTAAATTTCCATTGGGTGTTGATGTGCCTAATTAACAAATTTACATACAGTTTTCTTCCTTTTATTTCTCAAAAAGTCAAATTGTTATAATATTTCAAGCTTTACATTGATATACAGGGTATATCAAGACTGTTACCGAAAACGAAGCCGGGTGGTAGTTTAAGCGAATTCAGACACAATGCAACAGAAAAAGTTGCGAAAAAAAGCAACAATTTTTTTTTTAATTTTTTTCCTATGACCATATTTGGGGGGTAAATGCATTTTTTCCTAAAATAATAGAAAGAAAGAAAGAAAGAAAATTATTTATTTGTAACAAGTAACACTAACAAAATCAAAATATTATAGTATAAGTAATACAAATAGTGCTCGTTACAAAAACGGACCACACTCAGCATGTGCTGGTGTTACCAGCGCTGGTCTTCCGTGTGGCCGTGATGTGATGTCACGGGCGTCAAACAAACAATATATATTATGTTCATAACTATCTTAAGACAAATCAGAACAAAAAGAAAAAAATAATAATAATAAAAATTAACAAATTTTGGTTGTCCAATACATTGAGACAACACAAGCGTAGTACAATACCTGCACCAAGAAACCTCAAACTTGAGTACACGTTGCCGTTGCAATGGGTGGGCATCCAGACCATAGGGATACACATTACAAATTGTATAATAATTTGAAAAATAAATAAATAAAATAAAGAAATTTTTAATATATGAAGTTAAATATTATTAAATATAAATTAATGTAATAAAATTATAGAAAAATAATAATAATTAGCATAGGAACAATATGTATAGGCATTTATGTGAATTAGGTAATTATTGAAATAAATATAAAATAGTAGGAGTATTATTTAGAAGATACATTATTTAAAAAGCACTGGTGTCATGTCGTAGATTTTCATTAGTTATTTGATGAGCAAGGATGAATTTTATTAATTGTTTCCTAAAACTATAAATATTTTGTACATTCCTTATTGGTGGAGGTATGTTGTTCCAACACTTAGTGGCAACATAACTAAAACTTCCTCTAAAAGCAGCAGAGCTATGACAACGCGTGGAGAGTTGCCTTGCACATCGCCGGGGCCCATAGGGTGTGTAGCTAGATGCCCAGGATAATTTGCTATGAAGATAGCCGGGTGCTTTATGCTTCAACACTCCAAAGAGAAGACAAGCTAGATGTAGTTTCCGTCTATGTTTCATTTTTAAAATATTGTGACTATTTAAATAAGGAGTGACGTGGGCTCTTAGTGGAATGTTGAAGCAAAATCGAGCACAGGCATTTTGCACTCGCTGAATTAATTTTTGAGTTCTAGCTAGCAAACGGGGACCAATGACTGTATCCATATAATTTAGTTTGGATAGTACTAGTGTTTCCACAAGCTGCAAACGCAAACTTTCTTTTAAATATGGCTTAATTTTATATAAGACCCTAAGTTTATAAAAACAATTTTTTACTGAATTTGCAACATGCTTTTCGAAACGTAAGTCACAGTCCATATGCAACCCTAAATTTCGAGCTTCATAGACACGCTCAATAGGCTCACCCATTATCGTGACTCTCATCGATGAACTTAAGTTAGATAGCTGATGTTTGCTACCAAATACTAGGTATTTCGTTTTGGAAGGATTCAGTAATAAACAATTCCTTGTAGACCAGTTTGCAATGCTTGAAAGATCCTCATTCAGCTTAGTTATTGCACTATCAATTTCAGCTGGACTACAAGAAATATATAATTGAATATCATCCGCATAAATATGATATTTGCAATGCCTTATGTGTGTAATAATATCAGTTGTGTATAAAATGAATAAAATAGGTCCCAAGATGGAGCCTTGAGGTACTCCCCTAGTAACGGCTACTTTATCCGATGTAAAAGACGAACCATTATTACAAGTCATCTTAACACACTGAGAACGGTTACTTAAATAACTATGGAACCATTTTAAGGTTTTATTATCGAAACCATAGTAGGATAACTTAGACAGCAAAAGATTAATATTAATTGAATCGAAAGCTCTAGAGAAGTCCAATAACACAAGTAGGGTGCACATTCCTCTGTCTTGGGAGCTCAATATGTTGTCTGTTACATCCAGCAAAGCTGTCACCGTGCTACGTCCCTTTCTAAAACCAGATTGTGTATCTGGCAGTATATTATTATTTTCTAAGTATTCCACTAACTGAGAACAGATTACTTTCTCCAAGACTTTAGACAGACACGGCAAAATGCTAATGGGTCTTAAATCTTTCAATTCCAAGGGGTTAGAAATTTTGGGTAGAGGACGCACATACGCATGTTTCCAGACATCAGGGAATGTAGATGATGTAATGGACAAATTGATTAAGTCCTTTATAGTGTCAATGGTGTGAGGAAACGTCATAATGAGCATATCCAAGGTTAAGCGGTCACAACCTTCAGCATTAGATCTTAAAGTATTCATTATTTTAATTATCGTATTAAGATCAACTTCTTTTAAGCAAAATATGGCGTCACTAAACTTATTAAATTCAAAATATGTTAACTGAGAGAGACTGACCACTGAGGGTCCGGGTATATTTAAAAAATGGTTATTTATTCTATTAGCGTCATCAAAAACAATAGGTAGTTCTGCATTTATACTTGGAAGCAAGGTTTTCTTTAGGTTTTTCCATAATAATTGAGGTTTATTTATGTTACGATTTATGTGGTACTTAAAATAGGCAACTTTTTCATGGAATAATCCCTTACTAACAACTGATTTTAATGTCTTATAATAATTCTTTTTAGTAACGCACTTATTTTTGTGATAATCCGCCGAGGCTAAGTCACGCAACCGCATCATTAGTTTTATGGTATCCGTAATCCAAGGGTGAGAACGTTCTTTAATGACAATTAATCTTAACGGCGCATGGTGATCGAAAAGTGCAACTAAATTAGAATTAAATGTATTTACAATGTCATTAATACTATCTTGTTCTACAATTAGGTCCCATCTAATAGATTGTAAATCTGCGTTGAAAACATCCAAGTCAATATTATTTTTAGGTCTATAAGTGATAGTATATGGTATAGATTTACAACGTTTAATTTGAAATTCACAAATCACCAGGCAATGACCATAGAGAGACCCCACATGTTGAACAGATACTTTTTTTATGTCCAGGTCAGAACAGACGACATCGATTAGTGTTTGACTGGTCTCAGTATAATGAGTTGCCTCTGTAACTAGCTGAGATAGACTAAGACAGGATAAAAATGTCATAAATTTACTTGTTTTAATGTCATTGCCGCAGAATAAATTAATATTAAAATCACCCAATAGAATTAAATTGTCATAGCTAGGAAATGAACTAATTGAGTCGGATATAGCATCAAGAAAAATATCAGTGTCCAGCCAAGGTGGACGGTATGCGGTCCCAATAACCAACTTCTTTCCATTTAGAGTCATAGAAAGCCACATTTGCTCCACAGAAAGATGCAATGGGGACACTGGGTGCAAAAGTCGGCGTACATTGATGTCTCGCTTAACGTAAAAACCAACGCCTCCTCCACGCAAGCGTACTTCCCGCGGTCTAGGAATATGCCGTAAGCGATACTCAGGTATTGTTGGGGCACGTCCCTCCTCTCCTACTTTCAACCAGGTTTCATTTATAGCTAGTATATCAATGTCATTACGGGTCACCGCTGCTGTGAAATTGTCATGATTTGTACCAAGTATAGTGTATATACCCTTTTATTTATAAACTAGCTTTTGCCCGCAACTTCGTCTGCGTGTATATTATAATAATACGGACGTAAAATCAATACATTATATCGCTTCAACAACTTTACACTGTAAGCTCTGCGAAACAGTTGTAAAAAATATATTTTGGTAACATACATAAATCAACTTCAGTGGTTCTGATTTTCACAAAATATAATATCATCCCTTATTTCCACCACCGTAGTGCTTTTTTTCCAATAGTAGTTCACGGCATTATTTTTCGTTTAAAATAAGTGGTGAAATACAAATTTTCATATGAATAACTTCAGCGGTTTCGATTTTGCATACAACATTTCAACCCCTATTTTAAACCCTTTAGGGTTAATTTTAAGAAAAGAGAGTGGGCAATTATATTTCTTTGTAATGATTAACTAAAATGCCAAGTTTTACCAAAAACACTATTTCACCCTTTTAAACCCTCTTAGGGGTTGAATTTCTAAAAACTCCTCCTTAGTGCTACTCTACGTCACAATAGAAATCTTTTTGTAAAATTTCACGTTTCTAGCTCCAGTATTTTCGGCTGTGCGTTGATTGGGCACTCAATAAATCATCCTATGCTCACAACACTTCAACCCTTATTTTTACACCTTTAGGGTTAATTTTAGAAAAATAAAGTATGCTGTTATATTTCGTTTTGATTGGCTAACTAAACTGCAAAGTTTGATAATTCTAGCTTTAACAGTTTCCATTTTCCATACAACAGTTTTTTACCCTTTTCACTCCCTTAGGGGTTGAATTTCCAAAAAATCTTTCTTAGTGCTACTCTACATCATAATAGGAACCCTTGTGCAAAATTTCATCTTTTTAACTCCAGTAGTTCCGGCTGTGCGTTGATCCGATAGTTCGGTTCTACAAAAATTCAACCCTTATTTATATTCATTTAAGGTTAATTTTAGAATAATTAAGTATGCAGTTATATTTGTTTTTGATAGGCTAACTAAATTGCAACGTTTGATAATTCTAGCTTTATCGGTTTAGATTTTCCATACAACCGTTTTTTACCCTTTTCACCCCCTTAGGGGTTGAATTTCCAAAAATCCCTTCTTAGTGCTACCCTACGTCATAATAGGAACTCCTGTGTAAAATTTCACATTTGTAGCTCCAGTAGTTTCGGCTGTGCGTTGATTAGATAGTCATAAAATCACCCTACTCTCGCAACACTTCAACCCTTATTTTAACCCCTTTAGGGTTAATTTTAGAAAAACTAAGTATGCAGTTATATTTGTCTTTGATTGGCTAACGAAACTGCAAAATTTGACAATTGTAACTCTAACGGTTTCGATTTTCCATACAAAAGTTTTTAACCCTTTTCACCCCCTTAGGGGTTGAATTTCCAAAAATCCCTTCTTAGTGCTACCCTACGTCATAATAGGAACCTCTGTGCAAAATTTCACGTTCCTAGCTCCAGTAGTTTCGGCTGTGCGTTGATACGTCAGTCAGTCAATCAGTCAGTCAGTCAGTCAGTCAGGTTCCTCTTTTATATATACAGATAATCTAAGGTATGAAAGAGTTTAAATTATTACTTAAGCAAAAACTATGGATTTACCACCCAAAAATGACGATATTTAAAAAACCATATAAAATAACTGTCGCGTTTCTTTGTGAAATTTTTAGTTGCATTGTGTTTGTATAGGTCAGGGGTGCTCCTATCTAGTGGTCATGGCTTGTCCTAGAATAGGTGCTACGAGTACGCGACCTCGGCCCCCCGAGCTACTGCAGTCACTACAAACATTCCCTTCCATGACTGCAGTATCCACTCCTACAGGCCATACTCTCCTTTCCCATTATATCCTCTACTCACAAACCCTATTTCCTTTCCCCCGCTGATGATGGGCAGCAGCGTCGTCAGCGCGAGTCCCCTCCTGCGCTCGCCAACCCGCCTGCCAAGCGTGGCGAGTATTGGCAAATACCCCTCAATGGCGACACAAAAATTGACCAGGCCCCCAGTCCCCGGCAGCCCCACTATTCCTGGCGATGGTAGCAGCCATGGTTACGGTGGGGCAGGGGGTGCTAAGAATCCCCGGGTTGGCCCCGGCTACCACCCCCGACGACGACTGGCCCTGGTAACACACAACATACGCACTTTGAGGACAGACGAGAAGATTGTCGAACTGGAAGAAGAATTGAGCGGGTTACACTGGGATATTCTGGGGTTATCGGAAGTCCGAAGAATCGGGGAGGATACGATAACCCTGAAGTCTGGTAACCTGCTCTTCTACCGGGGGGACGACCAACAGTCCCGAGGAGGTGTCGGATTTCTCGTCCACAGGTCTCTCATCAACAACATCGTATCCATCGAAAGTGTGTCGAGCAGGGTAGTATACCTTATACTCAGAATATCCAAAAGATATTCGTTGAAGGTCATACAGGTATACGCGCCGACCTCGACACACCCAGATGAAGAAGTAGAGGAGATGTATGAGGACATTAGTCGGGCCATAGATACTTCCAAAACCTACTTCAATGTTGTTATGGGGGACTTCAACGCAAAGTTGGGCAAGAGAAGCGATGCAGAGTTGAAAGTGGGGCAATTTGGACATGGGCAACGGAACCTCAGGGGTCAGAGGCTGGCCGACTTTCTGGAAAAAGAGGGACTCTTCGCGATGAACTCTTTTTTCCAGAAGCCGCCTCACAGGAAATGGACCTGGTTGAGTCCTGACGGTTCTACGAGAAATGAGATAGATTTCATCTTGACGACGAATAGAAGGATGTTCAGTGATGTCTCTGTGATCAACAGGGTGAAAACCGGTAGTGATCACCGAATGGTTAGGGGCACATTGAATATCAACGTCCAATTAGAAAGGCGCCGCTTGATGAAGTCTACGCTCCGACCTACTCGCGCCCATATCCAAAACCCCGAGAGCTTTCAACTCGAGTTGACAAATCGCTTTGATTGTCTAAAAGAAAACCTTGCAGTGGACGAGTTAAACAGCGGTTTGGTAGAAGCTGTCCATACGGTGGGATCTAAGTATTTTAGACCTCGCCGTAGAGATAGACCACAAAAACTCTCGATCCACACTCTTGACCTCATGGCCGAACGTCGATCTTTGACGCTGCAGTCTTCCGTTGACGCCGAAGCATATCGGCGGCTCAATAGACGGATCTGGAAGTCCTTGCGACACGATGTCCGTGCTCACAATACTGTGAGCATTGAGGAGACAATTGAGCGGAACGGAGGCTCCAAAGTGTTTGCAAGAGACTTGTCTATTGGGCAAAGCCAGTTGTCTAGGCTGAAGACGGAAGACGGCCGCGTGGTATCGACGAGGGCAGAGGTATTAAGGGAGATCGAGAGGTTCTATGGACAGCTTTACACCTCGGTTGCCAAACCTACTGTTAGCTCGGCCAAAGACCCGAGAGCCGAGTTAATCCGACACTTTAGCGATGATATCCCGGACATCAGCCTGTTTGAGATTGAGATGGCCCTCAAACAACTTAAAAACAACAAGGCGCCGGGTGAGGACGGAATCACTTCAGAGCTTCTGAAAGCGGGCGGAACGCCGGTACTGAAAGTCCTTCAGAGGCTCTTCAATTCCGTTCTCCTCGAGGGCTCAACGCCGGAGGCATGGAGCAGGAGCGTGGTGGTACTGTTCTTCAAAAAAGGTGATAACACTTTGCTGAAGAACTACAGGCCCATCTCGCTCCTGAGCCATGTCTATAAGTTGTTTTCAAGGGTCATCACAAATCGTCTCGAAGGCAGGTTTGATGACTTCCAGCCTCCCGAACAAGCCGGTTTCCGAAAAGGCTTTAGTACCATAGACCATATTCATACGCTACGGCAGGTTATACAAAAAACCGAGGAGTATAACTTGCCGCTTTGTTTAGCGTTTGTGGACTATGAGAAAGCCTTTGATTCGATCGAGACCTGGGCTGTGCTACAGTCTCTTCAGCGGTGCCACATAGACTATCGGTACATCGAAGTGTTGAGGTGTATATACAACAACGCCACCATGTCGGTCCGAGTACAGGATCAGAGTACGAAGGCTATTCCACTACAGAGAGGCGTGAGACAGGGAGATGTCATATCTCCGAAACTGTTCACTGCCGCGCTGGAAAATGCCTTCAAGCTCTTGCAGTGGAAAGGATTCGGCATCAACATCAACGGCGAGTATATTACTCACCTTCGATTTGCCGACGATATTGTAGTCTTGGCAGAATCGCTGGAAGACCTTAGCACTATGCTCGAAGACCTTAATCGAGTTTCCCAACAGGTGGGTCTTAAAATGAACATGGATAAAACGAAGATCATGTCGAATATCCATGTTGTGCCCACCCCCATTGGAGTTGGGGGCTCGACTCTCGAAGTTGTAGACGAATATGTCTATTTAGGACAAGTGGTCCGGTTAGGCAGGTCCAACTTCGAGAGAGAGGTCAATCGTCGAATCCAACTCGGTTAGGCAGCGTTCGGGAAACTTCGCGACGTCTTCTCGTCCAAAATACCTCAGTGCCTAAAATCGAAAGTCTTCGATAGTTGTGTGTTACCAGTGATGACATACGGCACCGAGACGTGGCCTCTCACTGTGGGCCTCATTAAAAGGCTCAAAGTCACTCAACGAGCCATGGAGCGGGCTATGCTCGGTGTTTCCCTACGAGATCGAATCAGAAATGAGGAGATCCGTAGGAGAACCAAGGTTACCGACATAGCCCATAGGATTGGCAAGTTGAAGTGGCAGTGGGCCGGGCACATAGCTCGTAGAACCGATGGCCGTTGGGGCCGAAAGGTTCTCGAGTGGAGGCCACGTACAGGCAAGTGAAGTGTTGGACGCCCGCCTACAAGGTGGACGGACGATCTGACTAAGGTCGCAGGAAGTCGCTGGATGCAGGCCGCTTCCAACAGGTCATTGTGGAGATCATTGGGGGAGGCCTATGTTCAGCAGTGGACTTCCTGTGGCTGATATGATGATGATGATGATGATGATTGTGTTTGTAGTCACTAAAACTACCACCCGGCTTCGTTTTCGGTAGCAGTCTTGAGATACCCGGTATATTCATGTTATCATGATAGTAGGACTACCTTTTTCCTTCCTTAAGCTCGAGTTCGTACTTACATGAATGACAATCTCGTACAGGAGGATACTGCTCCAAGAAACTTATTTCGACATATCAGCTCCGGGTAACGTTTTCCTCATAATCGATATCTATTACCACATTTAGTTATAAAAACGCACAGAAAAAGTGCATATGGCGAAGTACTATGCAATAAAAAGCATTGACGTATTTTCCTTGTTGTCAAGATGAGTTGATATAGGTATGTTTGGCGCCAAGTATTAAAACTAATTTATGAAATGAAAAGTTAGCATAGCAAAAACCACATCGGCAATAAATTATGCATTGCGTCAGTGGTCTATTAGCTGGCCATCTAGGCGAGGAGACGGCAACCTTTTGAGTTGGAAGAGCCAAAAATTACAATGTACAACATTTCTAAGTTTCTAAAGAGATACATTTTTTCCGTGGATTGTTACGACGCCTGTCATGGAGAAGGGGTGCGGTCAAAAGGGAGGACAAGTGGCTGAGAGATAGAAATGGTGCCTAATTCTCATAAATTGATTCAAAATGATTGTTTAGTATTAGTTTTTTAAAATCAATTGTACTGGCTATCGTATCCATCGAAAGTGTGTCGAGCAGGGTAGAATACCTTATACTCAGAATATCAAAAACTCGACCTCGACACACCCAGATGTCAGTCAGCCAGATGACAGTCGGGCCATACATACTTCCAAAACCTACTTCAATGTTGTTATGGGGGACTTCAACGCAAAGTTGGGCAAGAGAAGCGGTGCAGAGTTGAAAGTGGGGCAATTTGGACATGGGCAACGGAACCTCAGGGGTCAGAGGCTGGCCAACTTTCTGGAAAAAGAGGGACTCTTCGCGAAGAACTCTTTTTTCCAGAAGCCGCGTCACAGGAAATGGACCTGGCTGAGTCCTGACGGTTCTACGAGAAATGAGATAGATTTCATCTTGACGACGAATAGACGGATGTTCAGTGATGTCTCTGTGATCAACAGGGTGAAAACCGGCAGTGATCACCGAAAGGTTTTATTATTATTTAGTAATTAATTGTATTTCTTATATTTTTTTCGTCTTAACTCCTATTCTTTACACTTTACGACTGCCCTCTAATTATCCTTTTATAAAATCCATCCCATGGTTGTCTGTAAGACATTGCCTTTAAGCGATAAGACCGCCATTTATTTGTATTTTTTTTAGTGCAATAAAGTGTATAAATAAATAAATAAAATAAAATGGTTAGGAGCACATTGAATATTAACGTCCAATTAGAAAGGCGTCGCTTGATGAAGTCTACGCTCCGACCTACTCGCGCCCATATTCAAAACCCCGAGAGCTTTCAACTCGAGTTGACAAATCGCTTTGATTGTCTAAAAGAAAACCTTGCAGTGGACGAGTTAAACAGCGGTTTGGTAGAAGCTGTCCATACGGTGGGATCTAAGTATTTTAGACCTCGCCGTAGAGATAGACCACAAAAACTCTCGATCCAGACTCTTGACCTCATGGCCGAACGTCGATCTTTGACGCTGCAGTCTTCCGTTGCCGCCGAAGCATATCGGCGGCTCAATAGACGGATCTGGAAGTCCTTGCGACACGATGTCCGTGCTCACAATACTGTGAGCATTAAGGAGACAATTGAGCGGAACGGAGGCTCCAAAGTGTTTGCAAGAGACTTGTCTATTGGGCAAAGCCAGTTGTCTAGGCTGAAAACGGACGATGGCCGCGTGGTATCGACGAGGGCAGAGGTATTAAGAGAGATCGAGAGGTTCTATGGACAGCTTTACACCTCGGTTGCCGAATCTACTGTTAGCTCGGCCGAAGACCCGAGAGCCAAGTTAATCCGACACTTTAGCGATGATATCTCGGACATCAGCCTGTTTGAGATTGAGATGGCCCTGAAACAACTTAAAAACAACAAGGCGCCGGGTGAGGATGGAATCACTTCAGAGCTTCTGAAAGCGGGCGGAACGCTGATACTGAAAGTCCTTCAGAAGCTCTTCAATTCCGTTCTCCTCGAGGGCTCAACGCCGGAGTCATGAAGCAGGAGCGTGGTGGTACTGTTCTTCAAAAAAGTGATAATACTTTGCTGAAGAACTACAGGCCCATCTCGCTCCAGAGCCATGTCTATAAGTTGTTTTCGAGGGTCATCACAAATCGTCTCGAACGCAGGTTTGATGACTTCCAGCCTCCCGAACAAGCCGGTTTCCGAAAAGGCTTTAGTACCATAGACCATATTCATACGCTACGGCAGGTTATACAAAAAATCGAGGAGTATAACTTGCCGCTTTGTTTAGCGTTTGTGGACTATGAGAGAGCCTTTGATTCGATCGAGACCTGGGCTGGGCTACAGTCTCTTCAGCGGTGCCACATAGACTATCGGTACATCAAAGTGTTGAGGTGTATATACAACAACGCCACCATGTCGGTCCGAGTACAGGATCAGAGCACGAAGGCTATTCCACTACAGAGAGGCGTGAGACAGGGAGATGTCATATCTCCGAAACTGTTCACTGCCGCGCTGGAAAATGCCTTCAAGCTCTTGCAGTGGAAAGGATTCGGCATCAACATCAACGGCGAGTATATTACTTACCTTCGATTTGCCGACGATATTGTAGTCTTGGCAGAATCGCTGGAAGACCTTAGCACTATGCTCGAAGACCTTAATCGAGTTTCCCAACAGGTGGGTCTTAAAATGAACATGGATAAAACGAAGATCATGTCAAATATCCATGTTGTGCCCACCCCTATTGGAGTTGGGGGCTCGACTCTCGAAGTTATAGACGAATATGTCTATTTAGGACAAGTGGTCCGGTTAGGCAGGTCCAACTTGGAGAGAGAGGTAAATCGTCGAAACCAACTCGGTTGGGCAGCGTTCGGGAAACTTCGCGACGTCTTCTCGTCCAAAATACCTCAGTGCCTAAAATCGAAAGTCTTCGATAGTTGTGTGTTACCAGTGATGACATACGGCACCGAGACGTGGCCTCTCACTGTGGGCCTCATTAAAAGGCTCAAAGTCACTCAACGAGCCATGGAGCGGGCTATGCTCGGTGTTTCCCTACGAGATCGAATCAGAAATAAGGAGATCCGTAGGAGAACCAAGGTTACCGACATAGCCCAATCCTATGGGATTGGCAAGTTGAAGTGGCAGTGGGCCGGGCACATAGCTCGTAGAACCGATGGCCGTTGGGGCCGAAAGGTTCTCGAGTGGAGGCCACGTACAGGCAAACGAAATGTCGGACGCCCGCCTACAAGGTGGACGGACAATCTGACTAAGGTTGCAGGAAGTCTGGATGCAGGCCGCTTCCAACAGGTCATTGTGGAGATCCTTGGGGGAGGCCTATGTTCAGCAGTGGACTTCCTGTGGCTGATATGATGAAGATGATGATGATGATGTACTGGCTATGGAATTACAGAGCCGTAGCTTCCCATCCAAAGAGCCGCATGTGGCTTGCGGGCCGCAGGTTGCCGACCCCTGGACTAAATGTTGGATTGTGAGATCCCGGGATTATGATTTCAGCTGGAGATGAGGATGGGTGTGCCTGTATCGCATCTTCCACGGATTATGTGCTACGAACTATGGGTGGTACTAGTGACATCTTTGCTAACCGAAATGAAATGAAAATAATATAGTAAGTGTAGTGCGATTCAACTAGAATATCGAACAGCGAGAATATGTATGTACATAATAGCATAATAATTAGTTGAATGGATTACAATATCCCCTATCGGGTCAGAGTAAACCCTAAAATAAACATACAACCTCCGGCTCTCGTCCAACTTCCAAACAGGAGGTTATGTTTATCTTTCAAAAATTAATAACTTGATATTCCTTTCGATAATATAATATTCACGATTTACTAACTATGTGACTTCGGAATTTCATTTTTAGCTTCTATCTTAAACGGACATTTGCCTTCTTGATGACGTTGTGAAAACTACAAGAATTTTATTTGTTGAATCTCTTATCGCTCAATTGGAAGGATCTAATTATAATTACGAACTACGTTGTGAATTTGCGCAATGCACTGGGTTTTGCCAAAACCCTGTGTAATGTGCGATATTCGCAGGATATTCATGACTGCCTGTATGCTATGTCGGAAAATCTGCCATAGTGCGGGTTAAACTTTTGCGCAAGTACCTATCTGGTTTTGGGCAGGGCTGTTTAATCAGCTGACTGTCGAGAGATAATTATCATTGTTTATACGCAAGATTAAACATACCATAATAAAAATAAACGCAGTTGAAAAAACTTTGGGAGTAAATATGCAGCATCGACTAAAACCTGATAACACATTGCTGTGAGCCCAACTTAGGTATAGGGGAAATCGAAGTGATTCATGACTGTCAAGCAGCACATCAGTGTAGGTAGATAACATATTTTCTTTACAAAATAATTTGTTACATTTTACATATCGACGCAGGAAAGCGATTGTGTCGTGTCTCGAAACAAACAATTTTACACCAGGATCAAAAAAAATTAAAAAATGAGTAACCTCTAAACTAGAAAACTTAGGAATACCATTTCTTTAATAATAAAATTTTAAAATAAAACCTTACATTTTCACAAGGAAATTCAATGCGGTTTTTTATGAATTAAACAATATACAAAACGCACGAACACATTTTTTGAGATACGACAAAATCGCTTTCCTGCGTCGATATGTTAATTTCCAAGGTGCCTGATAATATTGCTTTGTTTCTGAGGAATATATTTTTTTCAAATTCTGTTTCCTATAGACTGTGATGTGAGATTAGACGGAGTCATATGAAAGATACTTTAATTTAATAGTGTAATATCAAACTTGTTTTCACTATTTTGATTGCGATTATTCGAAACTTGGATTTTACAATGTAGTGTAATTGAGAATATAATGCCTTTATTTCCGGTGTGGGCATAACAAAAGTTTTAGGTACCGAGTGCCGACCGTAACCAGCCATTGTCCATTGCCTTTTGTAATACAATTCGCGCTTGATTAATTTTTGTCCATGCAGTGACTCTTGCATGTACTTTATTTCCTGATTATAATTTATAATCACAAATCACACATGAAACCATCATTATTTGTTTTTTTTTTTAAATTACCTCTTAGCCTACATTGGTTTGCCTTTATTCCTAATTTGGCGCGGTTGGCAGAATTTTCTTGATATTATTCTATCATGAAAACCGACGTGAAGCAACAGTCATACTATCAGTTTTGTCGTTTCCTTAATGGCCGATACTTTTAGCGGCTTAACTGCAGGCACCAGGATTCTCAAATATCGTAAATTCTAAAATATAATGAGTTCCTAGTTTGTTGGTACTTGATCAATCGACTGAAATGCATCTATCAACAGCACATTGCATAGCGTCGGACTTCCAATACCAAGTTAGACGAAACATTTTATAATGGTTATGGGATTCGCTGCATTGGAGCCGTTTGTAGAAAGTCTCAAATTATTGAAGAAACCCAATCTATTGATCAGCAATAGATATCCCGCGGTTGAAGATGATATCGTTTTATTAATGTTAAGCCCATTTAGTAACTACTAGTCTATTTTGCAAACGTGAAACCAAAATATAGTGCCAAATTCAATCCATTATATTGTATTTGCACGCTGCATTCTAAACAGCAACATTTATAAACATTAGAGCATTTTCGGCCTAGCAGTTAACGAGTCGTGTAGATGCGGTGTAACTACAGCATAATAAATAATAAATATTCGAGGTCGTCCATTGTGAATTCTTGAAGCGTTTCAGATGACCCTTTCCCCTAGGATTGTCCTCGACGTCTTGGATCATTTATTTACGTCAGTCTCTGTAACGTCTCGATACTGATTCATATCTCTTTGTACGAACTTAGGCGTTTACAAAATGTTGTTTATTTTATCATTACAATTTGTTATAACATATTTAATGTTGGCTATTAATAGTTGACTATGCTAAGAAATTGTAGATGAAATGCTATGATTTTATAACTAATTAATAACCTTATACATATAATATTTAATAACTTAACCTACACTTATTTCACTGCTTCCCAAAAAGCGAACAATTTGAAGTTTCTATAAAATAAAATCTAGTGAACATCTTAACAATCCGTACACGTCGCGAAAAATCTACGATTTGATTTGATAATAAAAAACTAGGTAATAAAATAATTTACTTAATTATTGATATAAAATATCATGTATAATAAAAGTGGGGATGGATAATAGTCCACATGAGCATGGGATAAAAGTGCACATGAGCATCACGTGTTGTTTTAAGTTAATCTTAAATGGAAACATTTCCCGCGGTCCAGTGGCTGACCTAGTATCGTTTAGTGGTTCTCGTGTAGGTAGCTCGGTTGACAGGCAATATCCGGATGATCCATTGTTCACCTCATTGCGGATTCCGAACGGCTATGCGCTCTAACCTCTCTTTCATTCAGCCCTTGCTTCAGCACGGGGGAAATAAGGAAAACAGCAAATAAAAGCAAAATGCGTTCCAGATTAAAAGACGCCACGAACGTTTATAACCAAGTCTTGTGAAATATGAGATATATTTTACTTTGTTACAGTTTTAAAACGGATAGCCTACACAACGTATTAACGTGCCTACATTATTTACATAAAGTACCGGCTAAAACTACATTAAAACTACATTTTCGTACTTTTTGTGTTCATACGAAATTACGGATTGTTGTAGATTTGATGTTTGTAGTGGTTGAGCACGATTTCTATTGTGATTTGTCGTCATATTTATAGGAATTCCGTTGTTAGCTTTTGCCATAAAGAGACGCGGACGTTTACCTTCTTGATGACGCTATGAAACCAGCCAAGAATATTATTGATAAACTCTCTTTTCACACAATTGGGAGTGTCTAATTATAATTATGATGCGTATTGTAAACGCTGCATGGTAAAAAATAGTCGAGTAGGTACAAACGTAGATTCGCAAAGTAATATAAGTTTTTGTAGCATGTTTTTATCCATGTCTTGGGGTTTCCCTTTGGGTATCGAGTTCGAAACATGTGCTTATAAACTTATGAGATCGTTACTATCCACGAAATATTTTATTCCATCTGTAAAAAGTTAACAACACTTATCAACGTATTATAAACATATTATTTAAAGTGGTACGCCATTTTAATCGGAACACAACAGTGCATTTACACTCTTGTTTGGCGAGGTTTGTTAGCTTTTTGGGCTTTATGCCACAAATATATTCTTATCAAATTAGAACTACTCGTATAAGAACAGAGCCAGAATGTTCGGTGGGATTCTTACGACTAATAGATAATAATAACAATAGAAAACCCTTAGAAGGAAGTTATCATTATGCCCAACACAATTTCGGAACCTCCGTGTGAATATAAATTTCTTCTTCTTTCAGTTTAGGGTTACCTCCACATATAATTCTAGGAATGTTCAGTCCATTATTCATATTATGCGTCAAAGGAATAAATATAGTACAGGGTTATAAAGAATTCATAGATACTCCTCAAGTAACTAAATGCCCTAGTATAAAAATAATCATCATCATCATCATCTCAGGTGGGCGTCCGACATTTCGCTTGCCCGTACGTGGCCTCCACTCTAGAACCTTTTGGCCCCAATGGCCATCAGTTCTATTCGCAATGTGTCCGGCCCACTGCTACTTCAACTTGCTAATCCTATGGGCTATGTAAAAGTGTTAATAGGAAATAATTATAAAACATTATAAGTAATTTTGAACTTTGAATCATTCTGTTTTCTTTGAAATCGTTTTGTGTAATTATATTAGTATATTAGTACAAAACCCCAAATCGGTTCGATGAATCTATCTATGAATACAAATATTGATTGGTGCGAGATCAAACCCGCATTACTTATTTATTTATTTCTTTATTTAATACTTCATTGTACACCTAAAACTAACAATACAGAAATAAACGACAAGAAAAAAAATGTACAAAAGGCGGTCTTATCGCTCGAGGCGATCTCTTACAGACAACCAACCATGGGATGGATAAGAGGGAACGAAAGTTTTGAGGTACCATGAGGTGTACGAAAGGATAAATGGACATATAACTACATATAAGTATACATACCTAATGCATGTATAAATTACACTTAGCGCCTTAACCGCGGCGCCATTCAAGAGTTTCCGTGATGCGCCGCGCAATGGCGCTATTTGCACGCGTCTAAAGGTTCTATAATGACTATACCTTAAAATGACGTAAGATGAACTACGTTTACGATAAATATTTGCAGTAGAGGCGCAACAAAAAATCGTACTTATTCATTTAAAACATTGATATGAGTTAAGCCATAGCCCATGACGCAATCTCGATGTCCAGCGGTTTAGTGTCAGCGTATATATTTTTATTAGTAAAGTTCTGAGTTTGATTAACAGGTAGGGAATTCAACTTTCTGAGAGCTTACGAATCGGATGACTTGCAACTCTTGTGTTAGTTTGTAAATATGCACACATACTTATTTATAGCCAGTCGACAATCTATCTACTATCTAGACATTGCATTTAGCATCAGGTGCAATGCGGTTTGTCACCTTATCGTGACAGTATATAAATGAATGTGCTAATGCAAGACCAGTGAGAGTGAGTTATCCGCTCGGTGAAAGTTTTACGAATCTGCATATTTATTTTGAAATAGCTTTTACCTGCACTTCGCTTCCCTGGTTCTAAATCCTTAATCCCGTATTTTAGCAAGTTCGATGCACATGTCCAGGATGCGAACTAGTCCGTGTCATTCTGTCCTATTTTTGTAGGTACGCGAAAGAAGGAAAATCAACCAACGAACTTTCACATATGTTTATAACATTCTGATAATTAGCAAGCAAAAAATCCCTCCCATTTTATAATTTTTTCATTTTCTATTTGATAGTCTTATTTAACGATATAAATGTTAATTTGACTTATAAACATTTGTTGCAGATCGCTACTGTATGATTCGAAACGAAGATCGAATGTTCGGACGTCGTATGTAAAACTGAACGAATGTATATCTACTCCACAAAATGTGCGACATCCTATCGTAAGCTCTATAAGCATAGATTAAATTTAAAGTTAATAATAGTGTCAAAAAGATTAGTATTAATTTTTAAATGTGAAAAACTTATAACTTACATTGGACTTGGAACATTCAAACTTCATTTCGAATCGCAGGGTAACTCATCTAATGTTGAAAACAAAAAGTATCCCGAAGTTGCTGATGCTCTCCATAGAAGACTTATTGTATTAGGATCAGGAGTCAGGACTGATGTTCGGTGCACCGGCGATGCAGTTTGCTTTCTGTGTTCAGTTTTTGCGTTCGATCTTCGCACAGATGAGTGTTCGTAGAGTAGGTATGCTGTTGTTATAGAGGGTCGCGGGCATACGCAGGCTGAATTTTTATTACACACCAACTCAACAGGAAAAAGTTTTCCTTTAAAAAACTTGTTTTGAATTACTTTAGACTTAATCTGTCTGATAGAAGCATTGTTTGATCGTTCTTGTTTGTTCGTCGTCATTATTATTTCATAGATGGTTTTATATGTATTCATATTAAAAGCATTCTAAAAATATTTCCCTTAGTTGGAAGGCAAAATAAAAATTCCGTTTCTTTTAATAAAAAATTTTTTCAATTTTGTACAAATTAATATCACCTATCGAAAATAACTGACTTCTGTTACGCAACAGTTTAAAAAGCAACTTTTATACAAGTTGAATCGTTTATTAACGAGAACAGTTTTAAATTAAATTCCGGCTGTAATACTTTTAAATTAAGCGATTCGGTTTATAATATTTTTATCATTTGTTGGCAATAAGTGGCCCTGTACTAGCGCGCCTTCACAAGGAATTTTATAGTTTATTTCGAATCATCGATACTTAAATTAGCCATTGATTAAAGACCGTCCGTTTTTAACCGACTTCAAAAAAAGGAGGAGGTTCTCAATTCGACTGTATATTGTTTTTTTTTTAATTATGTTTGTTACCTCATTTCTCTGTACTGTGTGAACCAATTTCGACCATTCTTTCTTTGATTGAAAGCTGGTGCTTGTCATTTGGTCTCATAAAAATATGGCGAAGATCTGATGAATATCTTCGGACCTGGAGAGGGGTACTTAGCGGCCCGCATTCAATACATATTTTGATTAGTTGGCTAGTCAAGTCATTAAGAAAATTAATCAACATGCACAAGTACAATAAAATAAATATTATTTTTGCTTTGCAGTGGTATTCATAATTTTATGATTTTTTGGCTTTTAGTGTTTTTTTTGTTTTGAAGTCGGTTTTTACTTTTTTATTAATTATTGCAAAGTTTCAGCAAACGAGGAAAGCAAATGTTGGTGATGAATTACGGCCTTCCATGAACATCCACAGCAATTCGATCATGAGTGCGTTGCTGGCCTTCGAAAATAAGAGTGGAAAAGAAAAATCTGGGAGGAGGGAACCGGGATTTAGAAACAGCAATCTCGCTCACCGCACGAAACATGACAACAAAACCAAATCAAGCTTATCCATGTAGATACAAGAAATACATTATTTCAATGTAACTACAAGTGACAACCACTTATATTGTTAATAGTTAGTTATTATACCGCAAAACATAAATATATAAATATTACACTTGTCATGCGCACACGAATAATGTCCTATCTATTATACAATAATTATACATTTTTGCTCAAAGAAGATACATAGTATTTGTAAATAGATAACATTGAGTAACCGCTTAAAGTTTGTATTTAGGAATATATACCGGGTATCTCAAGACTGCTACCGAAAACGAAGCCGGGTGGTAGTTTTAGTGACTACAAACACAATGCAACTAAAAATTTCGCAATGAAACGCGACAATTTTTTTTTTTTTTTTTTTATAGCCGTGAATGGCGAGACGAGCATGCCGTTCGCCTGATGGTAAGCGATGCGACCGCTCATGAACAGTAGCAAAACCAAACAATACCTTGAAATACAAAGCAATGCTTGGCATTCCACTGCGCTCGCCATCCTGAGACATAAGGTGTTAAGTCTCAATATGTCCAGTAGTTACTCTGGCTACAATGTCCTTCAATCCGAAACACAACAGTGCATTTAAACTGCTGTTTGACGGGAGAAATAGACATTGCGGTGGTACCCACCCAGACAGCCTCTCACATATGAGAGACCTACCACCAGTAAAAGTATTTTTTATGATTTTTTAAATATCGTCATTTTTGGATGATAAATCCATAGTTTTTGCTAAAATAATAATTTAAACTCTTTTATACCTTAGATTATTTATAAATAAAAGGGTATAAACTATTATTTTAGGAAAAAATGTATTTACCACCCAAACATGGTCATAGGAAAAAAATAACAAAAAAAAAATTGTCGCTTTTTTTGCAATTTCTTCTGTTGCATTGTGTCTGAAGTCGCTTAAACTACCACCTGGCTTCGTTTTCGGTAGCAGTCTTGATATACCCTGTATACATAAATATATAGTTGATACAATTGTAATTATTTCAAATTAAAATTACTAATTACTTTGTTTTCCACCCGTGAGTACATACAGTCAGCAACATAAGTCGCTACACACTTGATATTTTTTGATAACCCTTTTATGAATTAAAATTTCTAATTACTAGTCTGTAGTCGGAAAGTATAATCAAGTAATGTCTTCTTTGTCGATAAGTGCTATACGATATTGGGAATTATTATTATTTTGGATGATAAAACCATTCGAAATTTGATAAATGTGTAGCGACTTATGTTGCTGACTGTACATTCATATTTCGACAAAATAGTAAACTAAACGTGATTACTAAACTTTTATACCGGGTATCTCAAGACTGCTACCGAAAACGAAGCCGGGTGGTAGTTTTAGTGGCTACAAACACAATGCAATTAAAAATTTCGCCTAGAAACGCGACAATTTTTTTTTATGATTTTTTAAATATCGTCATTTTTGGGTGGTAAATCCATAGTTTTTGCTAAAATAATAATTTAAACTCTTTTATACCTTAGAGTATTTATAAATAAAAGGGTATATACTATTATTTTAGGAAAAAATGTATTTACCACCCAAATATGGCCATAGGAAAAAAATAACAAAAAAAAATTGTCGCTTTTTTTTGCAACTTTTTCTGTTACATTGTGTCTGAAGTCGCTTAAACTACCACCCGGCTTCGTTTTCGGTAGCAGTCTTGATATACCCTGTATAACGGGAACTAAGAACAAAACCATATTTTAAGGCAAGCCATCGTCAAATTCAACGTCAATAAATAAACATACTCTTTTAGGTGATATATTATTGGATTTTTTATTACAATGCTAATTCGGTATTCTTAGAAGTGTATTGTGGACGTCCGCCATGGAAAATATTGACTTTAACAAACAGTATCACTAGTTGGCCTTCGCGAAAACCCGGGGTATTTATAAGTTAAACATCCAGACGCTATTGGCATGACAGTCATACATCAAATCCTTGTGATGCTTGTTAAACCCACCATAGAGGTAAAATGTAAATGGTATGATCACTACATAGTAAGACTAGTCGCTTCCCGTCAGTCTGTTCCTATATATGCTTAGATCTTCAGAACTACGCAATATATTTTGATGTAATAGTTTTTAATAGATAGAGTAAGTTAAGAAGAAGGTATATGTGTAATAAAATACAAAGTCTCCCAGTGTGAAAAAATAACTAGTATCTGGTATGGAATTAAAAATAATCTGCACCCAGACCGAGCTAGAATGGTCTACTAGTTAATATATCAATAGTAATTTTAGGTGATACATACGCGGTGTTGTTACCTTGGAAGACGATAGAAATGAGCTGGTTCAATGGAGGTGCTATACTACTCGATCATAAAAAAAAGTGATGCGATGGCTTGGCAATCATGTAAAATTTTTTGTGCTGTTTTTTTCTTTCTGTACATCCTCCCTTTGAGAGACCGGCAAAGCGTTATGTCTGAGGTAATAACCTTATCACATTAGCCATTTACTCGTTTATCTAACAAAACAAAATTACTCAATTTGGTTAAATAGTTTTCTAAATACATTATAATTAATTTTCATTTACAATTAGATGCTTAATTTCCATGTGTCTGCATATCGAGAGTTATAATTTATTAACGTATAATATTATTCCATTTGTTTGGCTGTAAAACATTCATTCCTTTAGCGTTTTCTCTTAACTTATAAATAGATTGGTGGTAATTGAAGTACTTGGAAACTTTTTATGCAGACTCTGTCTAACAAAAAACACGACAATGATTACAAAAGTCGTTTGACCGCGAAATAAATGAATTGCAACACATAAGAAACGTGGAATAATTGAAAAAAAAAAAACCGTACCTTGATCGAACACTGTTTAATTTATCAAACAAATGATATTGATAGACATCCGTCTACGTACGAACAATGTTTTGACGCATCGTGTTTGTGAAATTGTTCCGCCACACAATGTTTGAAAAACTGTATAGACTACCTATTTGAAATAAAAAATATTATTATTATGCATATAGTAAGGGTGGTATTACCTCACAAATTGGTGATGTATAAGGAGCTTGCACATTAAAGTCCATATAACGTCATCCGCTTATTATAATCATGTTAAGGCTAAGTATATAAATGACAATTTTTTTTATCATTAATTAATTTTATGGTTATACCATAAAATTACAAATTATTAAAATTGAAGTTAGTGCATACATAAGCAAGTTAATAATATACATATATCTATCTCTATACATTAGAATCTATGTATGTAGGTGTACTTCCAATATACCTTCGAAAAAATACCAGATCTAAAACCTAAACTAATATGGATTTGCTTTACAACTATTTCATAACAGCTAATAAGTTGAATACATTGAGAACCCCGTCGAAATATGTCACACTGGTAAATAAACTCACGTAGCGTGACAGGAAAATACACAGATTGCGCGATTATTGTAGTTCGCCACCAAGCAGTTTGTATACAGGCGCCGTCCAATGTGCCAGTTAAAAAGTTAACGCATGCGCACTGCGGCCACAAAAGCGCGGGAAATTAGACCGAACTAATATTTTATTTTACGGAATGTGGTGAATAATGTGATTTTATAGATTCGATTACAATGTTTATGTGTACGTGATTTATAGTCATGGATTGTACGCTGACGTACATATTGTGATGTGGTAAAATTAAATTGAATTTTATTTACTACGCGAAGAATTTTTTTAAATGTAAGTTTTGTTCAATATCATTATTGAGGATTTTTATTTTAATTACTTACTTGGACATAAATTTATTATTTTAATTACTTACTTGGACATAAATATAATATTCTGTTTAAGAAGATTATAGAGTATGAGAAGTAGTTAAGCCAAATTATAAATTAGTCGGTCATTGGTAAATTGGTTTCATCCTAATGCTGACGACCTATTTTACAGAAGATCCTGTCTATTGTATGTTATTGTCAGTGTTAGTTTCCTTCACAGACCAAGTAGTACTACTTAGTTGCCTTTGTGTCGATTCAGCGTGGAAAGATGTCAGAGGAAATTAGTCGAATGATATTTTTTTATTTGGGATTACTCTTAGAGTATTTATACCGGGTATCTCAAGACTGCTACCGAAAACGAAGCTGGGTGGTAGTTTTAGTGGCTACAAACACAATGCAATTAAAAATTTCGCCTAGAAACGCGACAATTTTTTTTATGATTTTTTAAATATCGTCATTTTTGGGTGGTAAATCCATAGTTTTTGCTAAAATAATAATTTAAACTCTTTTATACCTTAGAGTATTTATAAATAAAAGGGTATATACTATTATTTTAGGAAAAAATGTATTTACCACCCAAATATGGCCATAGGAAAAAAATAACAAAAAAAAATTTGTCGCTTTTTTTTGCAACTTTTTCTGTTGCATTGTGTCTGAAGTCGCTAAAACTACCACCCGGCTTCGTTTTCGGTAGCAGTCTTGATATACCCTGTATATAGAGGGAGCGCTGTCATACATTCGCGTTTTGAAAAATGTAGATATTTTCTTGTTCGTAATCTTAGAGTATATATATATTCGTAATGTTGGTAGTGCTCCTATATTAGTAAAAATTAAATTAATTATTTAGCAATAAATTGCTATTAATTCCTTTGATAGTTGAAATTATATTTAGCTATTATCCTTTTAAAACGAGTTTGAGTGGAATTAAATAGACCTAAACTACGTATTTTTAATATTTTTTTCAAATAATTTATGTATGTTGCACAACCTGTTCAAATATTAGCCAATAGGAGGGCAGAAAAAGGTGGCCCGGCACCACCATTTTTATCGACGTTTTTGAAGTACCAGCGCTCCCTCTATATATACCTATATACTCTAAGGGATTACTTTTAAATATCGATTATCTTAAGCATTTGACTTGCGTGAAAATAATTGAATGCTTTTGATTTTTGGACAGGATAATTAATTAACAACGTATTTTGTTAATTTAGCCATTCAGCACTTCGACAAACTAATATTTTTTTAATTAGGTAATTTTGTTAATGGTTTTTCGAACTGTTTTAAAATTCAGATATTTTGTCACTAGGTGTCGTTTTTTTATTCTTTCTAAGCCACGTCGTATTCAATTTGATGGGCCGGCAATACATCTATGATTCAAGTTGTTCATTTCCATGGACGATGTGATCATTTACTATCAGTGCCCCAAGCAGGAACATTTGGCTCTATAGTATAGTAATCGTAATAGTAAAATTTTGTATGGGAATTTGAACAGCGCCATTGTGAGCGTATTTGGAACTAAATTATGGCAGCGGGAAACGTTTACGACACTATAGTATGGTAATCGTATAGTCTAGCGATAGTTTTACTATACAAATGTATGAAAAGTGGTAGCACGAATAATTTTTGACGTATAGTATTGTAGTAATAGTATAGTAACGTCACGATACTATTACTATACGATATTTCAAAATGTTCCTGCTTGGGGTACAGGCAGTGGCGTAACTACCCCATCGGGGGCCCGTGGCAAAATTCATCAAATGGGGCCCTTCGTAAATGAAAAAAAAATTAACATTGTAATTTCGTTTTTATGAAACTTTTTTTAAGGTGGCCTTTTTGATCGAAGGGTGGGTATTTGTAAATGGACCAGACACGGCCGTCAACATTTTCATGGTCATCTCGGGATCGAATCCCAGGGCACACAACTGACTTTTCGAAATCATGCGTGTGCGGTGATTGACTGTCAATACGATAGTCAATCACCACGCAATATGACGATGAAGGAAAACATCGTGACGAAACCTGCGTACGATAGCGATTTATAAAAAATTCTATGGTAAGTTAAGTCCGCCAGCCTGCAGTAGGTCGGCTTGGTAGATTCTATGGCCCTGTAGCGGGACTTATACGAGCTGAAACAGTGCAGTCAGGGGCGTGCACTCCTTGTAGGCAGAAATGCAGTGCTTTACTTGCCATTCACAGATATTTTATTATAACGTTCGTACGTTTTAGATGACTTTAATTTATAGTAAATAAATGAATAAACAAAATATAATAACTTAAAAACGCCTAATATTTTATAAATAGCACCTATTTGCAATCACGCAAACATTATGGTTGCCACGCGAAAAGCAAGAGGCGCTGCAAAGCAAAATAATGTACCTAATCAACCAAGTCATGCCGCCGCGTCCCGCATTACATTTGTTTGCATGTGTGTAGTAATGTTGGTGTCCGTGCACAGTCGCAAACGCACACACCCATGAATATTGAAAGCCGCGACTCCTGCGGCAGGCCTCGGTCGGGAGTTCGGCAGTTGTCGGGAGTAATCGTAAATGTTCGTTGCCTATAATCCGAGTAAAATTAATAGGCTGGAATTTAATCACCTATGCACATTATGCATTTTTGGTTAGTAAGGTTTTATTTGATTAAATAGAAATGTTTTGTGTTTCGCGGGGGCCATTTTGCTTTTTTTATGAGTTTTTGCATTGTTTACTATTTTATACTAGTATGTTGGTAAAAAAAAAAATAGATTTCTTAACGGACTTTTCATTTTAACATTTGAAAGTGTGTACATTTAACAGTTTATTACTAAGTTTCGATATTAATTGTAGTCATTTGCTTTTACTAGTGTGTTTGTTTATTTTTTTAAATGTTATTTGATTGCGAGGTTTGTGTTAAAAATGTATGTTTATCAAATGAATGAATGAGGTGGCCGAAATATTGCGTTTATTTACATCGGGATAGGTATAGTAATCTCAACTAACCGGAACCTTGAATATGTGAAAATTTAAAGCTGACTAGGTGAGTTTTTTTTTTATTTTACTTATTAGAATTTCTTCCGCCGCGACGATCGATCGCTGTTTTGTCTGCGTTGCCGTAGAAGATGGACATAAATAGTAGTACATCTAAGACTTGTTATGTTGGCATGGTTTCCGACTTAGAGATCCGTCGCGTGGCTGTGGCTATGCTAAAAACTATAAAAGAAAAAGTTTTTGTGACTGAGTACTCCGCCGCATACCCAGTGTCATAATCCTGTGCACGCCGCTGAGTGCAGTACAGAATCTTTTTTAATGACATCGCTTCATATTTCTCATCGAATTTTGAACATAAATCATTTCATGAAATCTAAAAAGGACTCTCTAATAACGATTAAAGAGTGGGTTCTTGGGATTTCCATTTCATTTTTTTCTGCCACATGGTACCGAAAAACTTTGAGTTCTATCAAAGATAATGAAGTTAATTTAGGCCCAAAACATCAAGTAGCTGATTTTGTATATTCGGGCTTGAGTATTTTATCTAGCCAATTAACTTATATTATAACCATTTCTCTAAATCAGGATTATATTTTGCTAGTAACAACTCAAAAAGTTATTTCATTACCTTCTACTATCTGCGCTATATCTATGGCCACGAAAAGCTAAATTAATAACTTCGAGGAGTACAATAAGTTCTTGGCGCCAAAAAATGATTCTTTTTTTTATGGATTGTTGCTCCTCTTCTAATATCCAATGTAACCAGTATTTTTTATACAAAATACATGAATCCAAGTGAAATTTCGGTATTTCGTGTGTCTTTTGCAAAACATCTCTCCACCTAGCTGGAGGGCGTTAGCTAAATCATGGTCATCGGTTTTTCGGCAGATGTGGTCAGCGCACTGCCACTTCAACTTGCTAATTCTGTTTGCTGTCTGTTACTTGGGTTCTTGGACAGATAAGTTTATTACGAATCTTATCCTTCAAAGTGACACCGAGCATAGCACGCTCCATAGATCGCTGAGCGACCATAAGCTTGTGAACTAGTCATACTTTGACTGTCCAAGTCTTAGCACCGTAGGTCATTACAGGTAGGACGCACTGGTTAAAAACTTTCGTTTTCAAGCTGTCGAGAAGACGGAGTTTACCAAATGCTGCCCACCCCTGGTGGAACTACCACATAGCATCTTTCTCTAAGTTTTGCTACCTATTAAAGGGTCTGCCCCAGGAAGGCATATTCGGAAACAACTTCGAACTGGTGGCCACATAAAGCGACAGGTTGGATCAATGTGGTGGATGGTGATACTTTGGTTTTGAAGAAGTTAATTAAATGATCTATCCGCTGTGAAGCTGAAACCAGGCCAAGCAGCATCTGTTGCAGCTCCTGCAGCGATTCCGCCATCAAGACTAAATCGTCAGCGAAACGTCCTCTACGTTTGTTTAGTATTTTATTTATTTATTATTGCTGTCTCATAAGAAGGGGCCATTGGGCTTATAATAACCTTTCTGAATCATAAATTGTTTTACTTCACCTTTTGTTTTTTTTAATTACACCTGTCTGTAACATATGGAGATTTAATATTTTTCACTCCAACTAATTTAATTTTATTCGTACCTGGTTTTGATTTTTTTGAGCCTTAATATTTACTATCGCCGAGATTTGCTATTATGGATTTTTTTTTGTTTTATCCATTCATTCATTTCTGGGACTCTTGTTTACTCGCCTTTTCACCAATAAATTGCTCGTTCCCAAACTTCTGAGTTATTTTAGGTATTTATCTTAGGTATTTATTTATTTACTGCTGTCATTTATCGGTTTCTAACTAAGATTATACTATAATGAAACAAAAGCAATCCATTTAAATCAAATATTATGGTGAAATGTTTGTCATGTTAAAAATCTAGTCAATTATTTATCATTATAAATAATTAATTTTGTTATTAATGTTACATCCTTCTCTGCTTACACCCTGTTGTGCTTAAGCCGGAGGCCCTATTCAGCCGGGGCCCTGTTGGGCCTGAGACCCTGTCGGACCAGGGCCCTGCCGGGCCGGGGGCCCCTATAGCCGGGGGCCCGTGGCATTTTGCGCACTATGCCACCCTATTGTTACGTCACTGGGTACAGGTTACAGGTTTGATCGTTTGACAGTCGCTTTCATGCATTAATTGTTAAGCCGATCTTTCTGAAAATTTGAATACCCGATGTCAGGGGTTAAGAAATGGAATTAAGGTTCCTTAAAACTACAAAAAAGCCCGAAGAATACAAAAATACATTTTAATTTTACCATAATTTATGTTTTTTTAGACAAACAAAGTTCGTTGATTGAAAAAATCTATGTTATTGCGAGTGACGCCTTAAGCAAAATCGGTGTAAAATTACGCATGTGTCCAAACGATGAATATGTGGGCGTATAGAAATATAGCAAGTTTATTTCAATATACTAGATACTGTAGAGTACCTGGAATATACATATTTATCTATCTGTTTATTATTCATGAGGATACGGAGGAGGTATATTTTAACTCAATATCGGTTTACGTAAAACAAATGTTATTTTAATTAGAAATGTTTTGGAACCTATTATTTATAGAATTTGTTATCAATATCATTGGAATATATTATTTTTATAAGAGGATATAATTTTATAAATGTTTAAAGATTTATTTGCCAATCTAGCAGATTAAATATATCCTTAACCTTTTCATCATCGTCCTCTTTATGTATTCATTATAATCAAAATGCTGTATTCCACTTCCGAGCACCACAATTTCCGGCTTTGGATTAATAGTTAATGCAAAATTAATAAAGTAAGTTATGTAATAAAATGAATTACTAAATTACTGTTATTATTCTTTTAATATGTTGATGTTTTTACATTCAATCTTCAAATTAAATTAATTAACAATCTTTATTTTTATTGCAATGGGTGGGGAGACAAGCTTGTCGTTTGCCTAATGGTAAGCGATACGACCGCTCATGAACAGTAGTAAAACCAAAGAATACCTTGAATCACAAAGCACAAATCACAAAACAATGCTTGGCATTCCACTGCGCTCGCCATCCTGAGACATAAGACGTTAAATCTCAATATGTCCAGTCGTTACTCTGGCTATAATGATCTTCAAACCGAAACACAACAGTGGATTTAAACTGCTGTTTGGTGGGAGAAATAGACATTGCGGTGGTACCTACCCAGGCGACCTCTCACATATAACACACCTACCACTTGTAATCTCCTCTTTTTTAAATTAACGCTCTTATGTGTAAAAAGTTAATGTAAAATATTAGTTATAGTTTGTTAAAAATGCTTTGTACAAAATACATTTCTTTTGAATTGTTTTGAGAGAATGTTAGTATTAATAAGATTCCTTGATATTGCAAGTTTCAATTCTCTACCTACCGATTTTAGTTTAGTTTTGAAAAATCGAATATGAAAAATCATAACAAATATATTTTTCTGGATACCGGCTGTAATGATTTGAGTGAAATTTGGGCATCAAATTCATATTTCTAAAGCCTATATTATGTAAAAAAATAACAAGTCAGAATATTGAAACTATAATTATATTAAACGCGACATCGTATTCAATTTTCTTCTCTATGATAACGTATTGTTGGTTACAAATCTAATCTAATTCTCACATTTATAGAAGAGGTACACCATGATTTTTTTATCCAAAATCAATATCTTCATCAATATAACATAAATTATTTAATAGTAATAATTATTTAACAGATTGAAAGTTTATCTAGTAGTATATAGTGGACTTCCTGTGGCTGAGATGATGATCATTATGATGAATAGATAGAAAGTACGAAAGAATAAGTTTATTATTAATATCTGCTTTACTAGCTTCATGACGGCCCATGTACAGGAGATCTCGTATTTAGACTTTTTCCCTTTGATACAAATGGGTACACTGATGTAGTTATGGTAAGATATTATCAATAATGAGTATACGAATATTATCTTCATTTTAGTTTAAGTGAATTTTCTTTTTTCAATTTAGTTATATTATTCAATTTACTAATTAATTTTGTTTATTATCAAACATGTTAAAAAACGGCGAATTATTTGAACGTTGTTTTTCTGAATTTTTTTGGTTAAGGTAGTATCGTAGGTTTTGAATTCATACTCCCGAGAACCAACATGAAATGTACAATAAGAATCTTACCACTCTTTAATTACTCGACAAATAAGTTGCACTTAATTATTATGTACCTACGTACATGTTCTATGAGTAAATATGTATAATTGTCGGATATACAATAGTTTCATACCTGATGTTGCAAAAAGGTATAATAGAAATAATTCAAATGAAGTTCATTAAGCAAATATTATTCACAGTCATCACCTGTAGACTTAACTTCATATCATTATATTATGCATTATACAGGGTATATCAAGACTGCTACCGAAAACGAAGTCGGGTGGTAGTATAAGCGACTTCAGGCACAATGCAACAAAAAAAATTGAAAAAAAAGCGATATTTTTTTTTGTTATTTTTTACTTATGACCCTATTTGGGTGGTAAATGCATTTTTTCCGAAAATAATAGTGTATACCCTTTTATTTATAAATAATCTAAGGTATAAAAGTGTTTAAATTATAATTTTAGCAAAAACTATGGATTTACCACCCAAAAATGACGATATTTAAAAAATCATAAAAAACATTGTCGCGCTTCTTTGCGAAATTTTTAGTTGCGTTGTGTTAGTAGTCACTAAAACTACCACCCGGCTTCGTTTTCGGTAGCAGTCTTGAGAAACCCGGTATGAATCTTACGTTTTATAAAAAATACAAAAGTACGTCCGATCTATTGTAAGCGTTATCTATATGTATATGTTATCTAGTATAAGCGTTAAGCCTAAATGCATTTTTTTATAGATCATAACAATTGTCTCGATGCGGTGATCGAAACTAAGGCTTCCGGCTAAGGCCCGCTTTTCACTCATTGTACCACTGTTTCTGATGATATTCAATTAAAAGAGTCCACTCCTCTACAAAAAGTTTACAATCTCATATTATAAAGATCAATTTTCCTTTGCCCAGTTCGCATTTCTAACTCATTCATATGATTACAATGGGACTTATGAGCTACAGTTATTGTGCACATGCTGACATCTAACAAAGTACCATCAACCCATCATAATGAGACGGGGGTTTAATACTGTGTTGAAGTTTGTATGGAGAAAACGTATGTCCTATTGTTTATTACCCTGCAACTCGACATTAATGTTTTCTGCTTCAAGAATGCAATCGAACGCTAATGCTACCTGATCAAAGACAAGGGATAGATAGGGGTGTACAGCAAGTTTATATAACTATATGGGCTATGGCCCACACGCATTTGTCTCGGGTCTGGGTGTTTGGGAGATCGAAAAGTCGTAGTTGTAGCTTCCCACGGAACTAGAGTTAGTTGATCTTAATGTGGCGTTAGGGCTAAGTGTGTGACTGTTGGGTGTTTTTATTCATTACTAGCTGTGCCCGCGACTTCGTCCGCGTGGAATTTAACAAAAACGTTATTTTTCTAAAATAAAAGATTTTTTTCTAAAATAAATGTAGCTTAAGTTACTCCTTAAGATAAGAGAAACGACAAATGCCAAAATAAGAGAAACAACAAATGCCAATATAATAAGAGAAACAACAAATACCAAAGATGGAGTAGTACAAGCGTTGACTCAAAAATGGAAATGGGCTGGTCATGTAGCACGCTTGCAAGACCAGAGATGGACCAAAATAGTTACAGCCTGGAAAGGCCCACTTGGTAAGAGGAGAAGAGGAAGACCCTGCGCAAGATGGGAAGATGACGTAGTTAAAGTCGCCGGTGTAGATTGGTTTCAAATAGCCAAATCTAGAGAAGACTGGTCATCCTTGGAGGAGGCCTTCACCTGCAGAGGGGTTCTAGCAGAAGATTATTATTATTTGTTCGTTTAATATTTTTTTAGATTATAATTACTTTTTCGTTTAATATTTTGTTTTTAAGTTACTTTTAATTTTTTTACTTTCTAGTTTCTTTATTTTATGTTACTTTCACTTTTATTTTTTTCTAATTTATTACTAACTACTTACCTTCTGTTTAGAAACAAAAGGCTTTTTTTTCATATATTGATTTATTTTATTAAGATACTCCTCATTATATCAGCTACCTGACAATAAAAGTCCCGTCAAAATCGGTTTCATATATTGATTTATTTTATTAAGTTACTCCTTATTATATCAGCTACCTGACAATAAAAGTCCCGTCAAAATCGGTCTAGCCATTTCAGAGATTAGCCGCAACAAACAGACAGACAGACAGACAAAAATTTTTTAAAGATCATTTTCGGCACAGGTATCGTGTATATAACGATATGTAGTTGGACATTTTTTTTATTTTCACTTTACAAACAGATATTTATTTGCTAATGTAGATATAAACCCAGAGAAATTCCAACATCAAGCTTTATGAAATGATTCATTGTGAGTTTTGAAATGATTAAGTAAATAAAAAACTAAGTAAATTGAGGTGTTTACTTTACTTCGCTATTTGCTCTTCTGCGAACAAGATGACTAAACATTAGCAATAATACCTATTATGTTAAGCATAGCCACGGAGAGTTATTTATTATTCACACAGCCAAACTTATTTTAGGTTATAAAAGTTCTTACTTTTAACATCAGAAGCATTGGTAAGAATTTCACCAGTTTCCTGGTAGCACTTCATCGCCTTAATATTGATTGTGACGTAATTATACTTACAGAATGCTGGCTTGCGTCTTCCTCAGTCATTGGTCATATTCCAGGATATAATCCTTATTTTACAAAGCGAAACCTAAATCAAAGCGGTGGTGTTGTCGCATACGTTAAAGAGTGTTACAATGTAAATGTTACAGAACCATTTGTGGCGGATGCATGCTGTATAAGCATAGAAATACCTAAACAGATCCTAAGAATTTATCGCTCCCCTTCTTTTAGGAATACCAACGATTTTATTGACTCGTTCGATAGAGCACTTTCTAACTTAAAACAATGTTCTAATATAGTTTTAGCGGGCGATATTAATATCGTCATTTTGCCTAAAGATTCTATCTCACACACTGCTTCCGATTATTTATGCAGGAATGCCGAACATGGTCTCCTTCCGGCTGTCACTCTCCCCACCAGATTCGAAGTATGTCTTGATCACATATTTGTAAAATCATCAAAACTAGCGCTAAGTGTTGTCTGTGATACTGATATTACTGACCATAAAATAGTTATATTGGGTCTATCTGATAAACAAAGTAAAAAGAAACCTCCCCGACTAAAACTAGTAACCGATTTCGAGAAGATAAGAGACGATCTAAAAGAAGTAGACTGGACTCCGGTGCTTCAGATGACCAATGTAAATGAAGCAACAAATCATTTTTTGGATATTTTTGCTGCGATAAAAGCATACTACAGAAATCAAAACCAGCAGATCAAAATATAATATTGAACCATGGATTACTCCGGGTTTACTACGCTGTATAAGGCATAGGGACCGTCTACACATGCAAGCAAGAAAATATCCGGACAATGTCATTGTTACTACCTCATTTCTGAGGTATAGGAATTTTGTAACGACTTATCCCATCAAAAACATCCTGTAAAAAAATTCCAAGTCTCGCAGCTCAGTTTTTCTACCGCAAAAAGTTGTGAGATCCATGTAATACCAAGTCGATTAATTTATTTAGTCCTTGATTGAGGGACGTTCTGTATAAAGTTATTACATAAGTTATTATCATATCAATATTAAAAATTCTTTATGTTGTAAATAAATAGATCGACTTGGCCATCGCATGAAAACATAATGTATCGTACTATTTATGCATAATGCTACTGGCAAAAATTCCAAAATAATGAAGGCTATATCAAACCTATAGATATTATTCACTTCCTTACTCCCATTATTTATTTAAATTATAAACTATAACAATAAAAAATGTACATTGTACATAAATCTACGATACAAATTTATAACAAAATAATAAGGAAGCGAGTGCTAATTTAGTGGTAAATCATAAACGTTTTAACAGCTTCGACCTTACACGCTAACTTTAGCGTTTAGATTAGACACTTTCGGATTGAGAATCTTTTGTATATGGAATATAAATATGAATATACTTACATAAGTAAGCGAGTAAGCTTTTGGTTTAGAGTTGTCTATTTGAAGCCTTTGAATAGTATCCGAAGTTGCAAGAAAATGTAGAATTGATTTGTTTTAATTTTATTGACACTGTTGTTGGTAGTTAACGCTATATAATGAAAATGGTATATTTGGAACGCCCTTTACAAAAAGCTTAGTTATTCTTCGAAAGGTGACAATGTTAGATAGATGTTTACACAAATCGTTACGATTATTTATTCTGAGAGCATATTGAAATACGAATCGTTATATTTTTACCTGCAGTAATGTGTTACAATCGGACTAGTTTAAATGCCATTAAAGGTTATAGATATTGTTTGAAAGAGTTGTTAAAAGAGATTATTAATAAGTATTGGTAGTAGGTCCCTACGATATTCAAAGGGATTTTCTATGCTTTTAGAAAAACTCCATCTTAATGAATACTTTCATGAATATGATATTATTAAGATATAATCTAGAAGGAAATTTCTATCGATGGTTATTTCCCACCAGTCTTACGGCCGTCTATATCCTATCTATCTTAAAAAGAGGTTAAAATAACTGCGATTACTATATCGTTACAATTATATATTTCATTAAACAAAGATAGACATATGTATTTATTTGCCTGACTTAGCTATATACGAATATATGCACCATATCTCTACGTCTCTATCTTTGTTAACTGAAACATAAAATGTATTTAAATATCTAATGAAGTCTCTTGTTAAAGATAGATAGATTATTGAGAACGGCTGTAAATAATTATGCCAACCTGGCCGAAACCTTACACACTTACTATCGTATTATGACGAGCATCGTGTCGACTTTTCCAACGACGTATACGACAGTCACTATCTTGGCGGATACGAATATTCTAACATATCCTATAGCACCAGTATTTAAGTGAGCGGCAATATTTTAATATAATAATATCCAATACAATATTTAAAAAAAACCCTTATGTTTTGAACATGCGTTAGTATTAATTGCATTTTGCACACCTGATTAAATATCACGAGTTTATACCCAAAACACATAGTTCCATCTTTTAATTTCGTTTTTATTTTTGGTTAACTCCTACTACTCATGATTTTTTAAGAAAGATTCTGTATGTATATAAATAATTCAAATATTTCGTAGTTAATTAACGGATAGTACTGTACTGTATCAGCCCATATACGTCCCACTGCAGGGCACGGGCCTACTCCACAATCGAGAGCACGATTGAGAGTACTGTACTGTATCAGCCCATATACGTCCCACTGCAGGGCACGGGCCTACTCTACAATTGTAATCGATTGAGAGTGGTTAGGCCATATAGTCCACCACGCTGGCCCAGTGCGGGTTGGCGGACTTACATACCACAGAAATTTTTATAAATCGCTATGGTATGCAGGTTTCCTCACGATGTTTTCCTTCACCGTTTTAGTGCGTGGTGATTGACTGTCAATACACACATGGCTTCGAAAAGTCAGAGGTGTGCCCTGGGATTCGAACCCGCGACCACCGTGAACATGTTGGCAGTCGCGTCTAGTCCGTTTACCAACAGGCCACCACGCACTTCGCAATTATTAACGGATGGTATTATATTCATATTTATTTGTTTCATACAATGGCTAGTTAGTAGAGTTATAGTCCGAAGCACAAATAAATAAGAATAATTTAATATATCTGCGATTGTTTTTGTAATATTCTCAAACGTATTCCATAATGTGTCAATTATATTTTTAAAACAATCATTTGCTTATTTTTGTTTATTTTAAGAATTAACATATGAGAACAAAAGTCTGTGGTTTAAAAAGTGATGTCATTGTTTAATTTTCAAAATATCATTTGCATTGACAATTCATTATTACGAAGTTTAACGGTGACTGATGAGGCAAACGACGTGAGAAAACCTTTGCCTTAATTCAATGATATTGAAAGCCCGCTAACCCAGAATAGACCAGTATGGCGGATGATGGCTTAAACCTTCGCAATAAAACACCCGCTAGCCACTTTTTAAAATATGAAGCTTGTCTCATAGGCATTAGAAATCATGAGAGAATTCTTGGCCTCAAAACTCTTAGACCCGAAACATAATATTTTTTGGTCATATCAGGATGCAGGGTTCGAATCCGAATCTTTTCAGTGCCAACTGACAATAATTATCCATCTATGGCCTACGTCACGAAACGAGTCAAATATGCTCAAAGTAGTGACAAGTCTGGAATTAATGTTTTTAACCTACATATGCGGTTCAGCAGAATTGTTATTACTAAGCGCTACCATTGCCAAATATTAACAACCGTGACTGATGATTTAGCTAAGCTATGAGCCATGCACGTGTTAAAACTAAACATAACACAAGAGCAAAGATAATAGATAACAAAGAACACAACGCGCGGTATTTGCTCCTTTTTCACAGATTAATCACAGTGTGTTATTTTAAAAGGAATGATTTATTTAATAAAACGTGATTTTGAAATAAATGTAATTTTTGTAAGTGGTATTAGACGTGACTTTGTATTGTTTGTGAATATAAAACATATGAGATTTGATACGCGTACCTATGTGAGAACGGACTTACATGCAGAATCTATCATCGAAAATCTACTGGACTGAATTAAATTCTATTTCTTATTGGACTTTGTGTTTTAATAAACGCATATTGTATTGCTTAATTATTCAATTGAAATATTTTGTTGTCCATAATATTTCAATTTTGATATTATGACGCAAATAGCTTCCAGTATTGTTAAAGCGTTGTTAAATAAACGAATTATATTTTGTATCAGCCCATAAAAGCCCCACTGAGGGGCACGGGCCTCCTCTACAATCGAAAGTACGATTGAGAGTGGTTAGGTCATATAGTCCACCACGCTGGCCTAATGCGAGTTGGTGGACTTACATACCATAGCAATTCTTATAAATCGCAATGGTATGCAGGTTTCTTCACGATGTTTTCCTTCACCATTTTAGTGCGTGGTGATTGACTATCAATACACACATGACTCCGAAAAGTCAGAGGTGTGTCCTGGGATTCAAACCCGCGACCACCGTGAACACGTTGGCAGCCGCGTCTGGGGGGTTACTCTACAATCCGATACGAAGCACGAAACTTCGGATGACGGATGTCAGTGACGAAGTATATGTACCACAGAGTATGTGAGCCATCCGAAATGTTGAAAATTCATCGTAACCATAGACTAACTTCGGACTGAATGATAATTATCATAGATATTCTTATGGATTTTGGAAGGAGAAAAACAGCATTATCTGTGATCACTGTGATCATTATTCTCCAACAATGTTGCCACCTAAGTGAATTTTCCACTATTTATATGGTAATTTAGACCTAGCATGTAGTGGGGAAAAATGATATTTATTGATAAGTGGTTTTTCTAGAGGATTTGCAGTGCTTGAAAATTATAGAAAAGATAACGTAGGTTAATTTTCTGACGTTTCACTTCTATCGGATTTGAATTGCAAAACTTTCCTACAAATCTTTATTTAAAAATAATATTACGAGTTTTAATTTTTAATCATAGCCGTGCAGGGCTTAAGAATAAATGATTTATTTCTTTCTACTTGTCTTAGATAAATGATTTGTCCCACGGAACCCTAAATATTTTTTATAGCAAACTAAATCGAAGAAACATAATTAACTCAGACACTCTCTTATCATTAAAGCATATTTTAAAAATAACCGCAAAATTTAAGGGATATTTTTTTTGTGCAGTACTCTTAATTGTTATTCAAAACTTAAATAGCCCAAGTTACTCCCGCAAAATTAATTAAGCTACCTTTCAGTGAAAGTCCCGTCAAAATCGGTCCAGACGATCTCGAGATAAGCGATTACAAACAGAACGACAGACAGACAAAAACTCTTTTCAGATCATTTTTGGTATAGATATCGTGTATACGAGTATAACGATATGTAGTTGGACATTTTTTTTTCAGTTTCACTTTAAAAACAGACATTTATTTTTATTTATGTGGATAGATAATCCACTGGGTTATCTCAAGACTGCTACCGAAAACAAAGCCGAGTGGTAGTTTTAATGACTACAAACACAATGCAACTAAAAATTTCGCAAAGAAATGCGACAATTATTTTTTTATGATTTTTTAAATATTGTAATTTTTGGGTGGTAAATCCATAGTTTTTGATAAAATAATAATTTAAACTCTTTTAAACCTTAGATTATTTATAAATAAAAAGGTATACACTATTATTTTAGGAAAAAATAGGAACAAATGTATTTAACACCCGAATATGATCATAGGAAAAAAATAACAAAAAAATACGCTTTTTTCCAACTTTTTCTGTTACATTGTGTCTAAAGTCCCTTAAACTACCACCTGGCTTCGTTTCCGGTAGCAGTCTTGATATACACTATATATTTTAGACTATTATACAAAAGACGTTTTAAATTATATACATTATTTTTTATTTTATTTTAAATTGAACTCTTATTTATAAATAAGTACATCCAAAAGTCACATAAATAGTCCTGACCTCACACTAAGATCGAATCTTGTGTCATGGGTATCAGGAACTACGAGATACTTTTGGGTCTCATAAACACCCAGTATCTCAAACAAATACCTGTGGTTCACACAAATATTAGTTTCGGTTCGGCGATCGATTCCGTGGACATTTGTTTTGCAAAGCCGGCATCTAACGAACTGCACCACGGAGGCTATTACTTCATATAAATAAATAACATGCCCATAGTTACACACATAATCCTGATCCCCCACAAAGAGGCCCACAAAAAAATATTTGTGGGCCTCACAAACCTTTCTCTCGGTGCGGGGATCGATCATCGAACCCGCGGTCTTTCGTTTCGCAATTCGCAGGCGGCATGGCATCATCAGCTAACCGCCTAGTCTGTGGCACAGGAGCTGTCATATACCAATATAACAATCTAATTTTGTTATTTTTATAATACATAAATCTCAATAAAGCACCTTTACTAAATTATTTAAAGCATGACATGGGCGAGCCCACGGTTTTTACTTCCTAATAAAAGAACTTGAAGAATTTCAATATATTACCCTAGGCTGTACGGCTGGGACTTTTGCCTTTAGGTGAAATGTAAAAAAACAACAAGTATCAACGATCAAACGTCAAAACATAAAAAAAAATTGTAAACATTTACAAAAAACTTAATTATATAAATAAGGAATTATTTCACAGAGTACATTGTATATAAAGATATTATTATAACTTAAATTTAATGTTTAAAATTCTTTAATGTTGACAAAAGTACGTATTTATGCAAAATATTTTATTAAAACGGTATGTTTCTTATTTTTAAATTATTATATCTATTTAATGCCATAATGATCAATTATCGAACTAGGTTGATATTCCTAGTTATATTTCCTTCAAGCGCCTAACAAATATTTATCTACTTATACATGTCGCGGTCAAACATGCAACTTTGTTGGGATAGAAAGAAGTTCCACTAGTGGTTATTTAATAAAGTTAATAGTCACACACACGTTATCAATATTCACAAAGTATATGATTAAAGTCTTTTGTTAGTTAATAACTTGTGTTTGGAATGATTTGGTAGTGTATAAATAACATGAAACACTAGGTTGTAAATATGTTTTAATAGATTACTATTTTGGGTTACAGGATTTAACTACTTGAAGTTATCGCTTGGTACTTTGCGGATGATTCAACCACAATAATGAGATCCTCTTTTTTCTAGGATAATGAACATCAAATCTTCAATCACTAGTGAAAACTGTTGTAAATGGAATATGATGAAATAAATGTTTTATTCGTATTTTATTTTTTACCTGGCAGTAATTTATGTGAAACAGGTTATTCTAACTTATATTTATGTATATAACACACTACAAATAATTCTTTCCATTTTTTAAGTATGTATGTACATTTCTTTACAATTACAGTATATTACATCCATTTGAAGGAGTTTCTGTTTCATATAAATAATTTAAGAAATCAATTGAAAAATATATATTATTTAAATTAACTGATGGTCTTCACATTAGGTTTAATACTTATTATGTAAAGATAATAATATATCAGATACTACAAATAATTATTTCCATTCAATTTTAAGTATGTATGTACATTTCTTTACAATTACAGTACATTACATCCATTTAAAAAGTTTCTGTTTCATATAAATAATTAAAGGAAGCACTTGAAAATATATATTGTCAAAATTAACCGATGATCTTCACATTAGGTTAAATTATTATTATGTGGGGATATTAAGATACCACATATTAAGTACACATAATTATTTCCATTCAATTTGAGTAGGTATGTGTCTATATTTCTTGATGATTAAATTACAGTACATTACATCCATTTGAAAAATTTCTGTTTCATATAAATAATTAAAGGAAGCACTTGAAAAATATATATTGTCAAAATTAACTGGTGATCTTCACATTAGGTTAAATCATTATATGTGAACATAATAAGATACCACTTATTACAAATAATTATTTCCATTCAATTTTTAATAAATAATAAAATACTTTATTCAATCTTTCCTTAACCTAGGTAACAAACAAAAGATTTATACAACATTTACAGGTGCTTAGGCTAAGATATGGCAAATAGTGAGGAACGGCTGGTGCTTACACTAGGATAGCCCTGTAAGCACCAGTTACAATCTGTATGTTGCACAGCCTAGTTGAAGAGGGCATAAAAACCATTGAGTTATAATGTACTACGTAGAATATATGTCAATGATAAAACAGGTATTTTGGATAATTTTGAGTAGGTATGTGTCTATATTTCTTGATGATTCAATTACAGTACATTACATCTTGGGTTATCTTCACATTAGGTTAAATACTTATTATGTGAAGTTAATATAGTTTGATTGGATAATAATATTATATTGATGTCATTAAAATTAGAAATAATTATACTTCGATTTTGCTCTAAAGTAGATAGATATTAGTTTGTTTTGTTATTTATCTAAACTCATTCTAACAAAACCTTTTCCTTTCCTGACATCTTTATGGTTGGTTATAATTAATGCTTCTTAATTAACTTTTACAAAAAGTTTTATATAAACAAAATACATACAATTGAAGTTTTTATCCATGTAATAAAAGATTTCAATTAATATTTAGTTCAAAAGTGACTGTCTAGTTATTATCATGCAGAGTTTATCAAAACAAATAGGTAGGTACTATGCCATAACATTGAATGTGTGTGAAACTCATATAATATAAGCTTGTTATTAGAGAAAATATAAAATATGCACTATATGTAACATTGTTTTATTATGTAACTACTTGTAAGATACTTATTAGTAATATTGAATTTTCTATTCCTCACAATGCGGCTGATATTGAGCTATGAACATACCAATAATCATAAGGTGGAAAGAAAACAATTTTTATTTAGTAATATCAAAAGTTTAATAAAATATGTTAATTACTATCCACAATTAATTTATTTAAGTGTTTTATAGCGATATTTTTTGGGTACAAAAAGTATAAATAAGATAAACTTTGAAGAAACACCTTTAAAAGATTTCCTCTTAAATAAAGTTTGGGGGTCTTCTCGTTGTAAATATCAGCCAAAATATAGTTGTATCCTCTTTGCCATCTTTTTGGTTTGTTTGAAATATCCACCATGTTCTACACTATATTCTTTCACACTGACACCAACATTTATTCAATTTGTCTTAAACTGTATTAGGTATGGCCTTTTTGTTCTTGTTAAATGTTCTTCTCCATTATACCGGTTTGGTTTTGGGTATTATTTAAATTATCCCTGTATTTTCTGTCGGGAGTACATTGTTATTTTACGCCACAATGTAGCACACAATGTAATGAGTGCGTGGTGGCCTGTTGGTATACGGACTAGACGTGGCTGCCAACACGTTCACGGTGGTCGCGGGTTCGAATCCCAGGGCACACCTCTGACTTTTCGGAGTCATGTGTGTATTGATAATCAATCACCACGCACTAAAACGGTGAAGGAAAACATCGTGAGGAAACCTGCATACCATAACGATTTATAAGAATTTCTATGGTATGTAAGTCCGCCAACCCGCACTAGGCCAGCGTGGTGGACTATATGGCCTAACCACTCTCAATCGTACTCTCGATTGTAGTGTAGGCCCGTGCCCTGCAGTGGGACGTATATGGGCTGATACAGAGATACAGAAAAACAATAACAATATCGAGTCTCGTTGTGGTTGTGAACGTCCTATCGCGTCGTATAAACTTATTTACTCGTCTGAGGTATAAACGGTACACTTCATCTTGTACTTTTAATTCCTGGTGGTGGGCATCCTCTTCCCCACTATAATTTCCAAGATATTTCACAGGCATTTCTAATAGCCAGTGCAAACAATTTTCATTTTTTGTTTAGCGGCGTTATTGTTGTTCGAACTTTTATTACTTAATTTTCTTCGAATCACCTCTGTTACATGCCATTTTAATTAAGATTTTGCACTTGATATATGGTCTAAAGTAATAAAATCACTTTACAAACAACATTTTATCGAAACTCGGAAATATTATATTTTTGTCGATGTCAAATTGACATTGTCAATTTCAAATTTTCGTCTCTGACAGTTAGTTCAGGCGACGAAGTATTGACGAAAAATTCAAATCATTCGTTCTTTTTACGGATTTCGTGTAACGAAGTAACATCCGTCCGAAAAATGTCACGAAACTTCGAGTTACGGATTCTATAGTAACCCCCCTGGTCCGTTTACCAACAACGCAACGCAAGCCACCACGCATTTAAAAAACAAATTCTTAAAGAAAAATATTTAAAGACCGGAATCTGTTATTGTTCTACACTGCAGGGCACGGGTTTCCACACTAATCAAGAATACGATTGTAGGGTTAGGTCGTACCACGGTGGCCTCCAGGTTCACAGCGTATAAATACTATAGAATTTATTCTAAATTATTATTATTGTGGGTTTTCTCGCGATGTTTTTCTTTACCGTTATAGTGCGTGGTGATTGACTTTCAGTTATTTTTCTAATTCATCCAAATTAATTATAAGTTTAACAATGGATTTCTGAGAAAATAGCGACAATTGACACACATTAAACACCTATATAACTGAAATTTCTAAATAGGAATAAAATTAAATACGTATTTTATTTATTAACAAGTAAACATATTAGAAATATACAGTAACAGGTCTCATGCCTACCGAAAGGACGATGACCGACGACGGTCAGAAAACTTTTCTTTGGGCGTCACCAATTAGGGCTACAGTACATTCGTCATTAAGCTGTGCAAAGTTTTATTTTTGTTATAATCCCTTTTGATATGACCAGTGCAGTCCAGATGAGTTAGGTGAGTGATTACTTTCTCTTTCATAGATTCATACATTTACTGGTGGAAGGTCTCTCATATGTGAGAGATCTGGGTAAGTACCACCGCAATGTCTATTTCTCCCGTGAAACAGCAGTGTAAATGCACTGTTGTGTTTCGGATTGAAGGACATTGTAGCCAGAGTGACTACTGGACATATTGAGACTTAACATCTTATGTCTCAGGATGGCGAGCGCAGTGGAATGTTGCTACTGTTTATGAGCGGTCGTATCGCTTACCATCAGGCGGACGGCTTGCTCGTCTCGCCATTCATTGAAAAAAAAAAAAAAAAAAAAACAAGCACAATTATGCTCACATGTAAGGCCTTTAATGGCGAGACGAGCATGCCATTCGCCTCATGGTAAGCGATACAGCCACTCATGGACAGTAGAAAATATAAACTAAAACATGAATTATAAAGTGATGCTTAGCATTCCACAGCCCTCGCCCTCCTGGGACATAAGATATTAAGTCGTAATTTTTTTTTAATGTTTTGTTTTGTCCAGTAGTTACTTTGGCCACAATGTCTTTCAAACCATAACACAACAGTGTATTTACACTGCTGTTTGGTGAAAGAAATAGACATTGCGGTGATACCTACCCAGGCAGCCTCTCACAATATGAGAGACCTACCGCCAGTTGAAGCCGGATATACGTATATAAACTAAAATTAACATGTGATCTACATACTTGAGTGTATCATTACTGTGGGTTTTCCACAATTGCGTACGGTGGTCGACATACGGGCGGATACGAATTCCGTACCCAATAAAATATATCACAGATCTTCATGTAGTTTGCGCAATTTAATAATTATGTATGTAATCGCGGTAAGCGACAAGACCGCCAATTTTTGTCTTATTATTAGTAGTGTTCAATAGAGAATTTGTAAATAGTAAGTGGCGTTCAAATGAGCCAATTAATATGCACATATATCTATCACAAGACCAATGAATCACATAGATTCTTTCGGTAGATCCCTATCTACTTTACTGTGCCCCATTGGCTGTGATGGCCTTTCATATACAGGGTGATATTGACACATGTTACTTAAATTAACTCACATGTTTCTCATCACCCCAGGTGACATTGTATATAATTTGAAAGCAATATGAGAAGATTTTTTGTGATAAATCGTGATTTTCGTTTTCACGATTTTTGGACATCCCATGAAGATAAGAGTATTTTTACCGCTTAGATGAACTTCAGTTCGGTTAAGGAACTTATCTGAAACAAAAAACAACTCAGTATCTATAGGGATTGATCAAAAGCCTCGAAACCTAAAATCGTGATTTTTGAAATAAAACAGCTTTCGTGGTCACGGGGCGGACTGACCACGAAAGCTGTAAAGTAATCGAAACGTCGGGAAGTCAAAAATGTAAAAAATTAAACTAAATTCGATAAAATCCGTAAATAATAGTTTTATTTCAATGTGTAACATTCGCGTAAATCTAAGAAACCATTATCGTGATTTTTGACAAAACTATCAGGCAGTTTTTATTCAAATTTGGGGGATTAAGGAACATGTGTTTTAAATTAATTACCATGTCTATATCACTCTGTATTTATGTATGAAGAGGTTCATATACTAAATAGTATATAAGCTGACTTATCTTATAGTCTACAATAGGGTGGAAGCAGCAGGAGGACCGCTAGCTTGCTCCCACAACTAATGCTACACAAAAAACAATAAAGAATATGTTTAAATTAAACATTTCAGAACGAATAATGAAGGTACCGGATCCCCTACGGCTAGCCGGAAGCATTTTCCCAATTCTGCGGTGGTCGAAGACATATGACCTGAGGACAGCGATCGGGGACTTAATTGCCGGGATCACGGTGGCTCTAACGCTGATACCGCAGTCAATAGCGTACGCATCGCTTGCCGGATTCGAACCGCAGGTAATGTAATACTATAGTATAATCGCTGCAATTGGTATGGCAAATATTTCTTGTTTAATTGTTTCAATATTCGTGACCCAATCACGGTTAATGGATCATTATTTATACATTGAACATTTTAATGTGGTTTTGTATCCTAATGGTTTATAAAAGACACAAGCAAGAAGAGTAGAAATACACATACATACATAAACTCACGCCTTTTTCCCAGAAGGGGTATGCAGATGTGCCAGTACACCCACATTTCGCCTTGTATGTTCCGTCCCACGATGTGATAGATGGCGAGCCTATCGCCATATCGGGCACAAATTCCTGACTCTGGGCTGATAATGAATAGAAAAATCCAATATCACTTTGCCCAGCCCGGGATTCGAACCCGAGACCTCAGCTTTGTAACCATACCCTAGTACAACTACGCCACCGAGGCAGTCCAAGAGTAGAAATAAATTAATATAATTGGGCATAAATGCAAGGAATGCAATTTTCGATATCTCCCATCCAACTTAAACATTCTGCGAATTATGTTATCTTATAAAATTCGATTTTTTTTACATGAGTAACTGTGTGGCAATGTTAACACACTTGTTTCCGAAAACAATTACTAATTTAGGTTAAAAAACTGGTAACAACTCAAAAATGCAACGAACAAACAATGCGAAGTTTTCGTTTACCTTTTTGCGAATAAAAAGGCTTTAGATAATATGTAGATGCAAGAATATTTATGAATCATCTGCTGTTAAAAATGTAAAAGACTTTTAAATTTTAATTAAGAAGGTACAGTACTTTAAAGTCTGGTGACGTCAATAGGGATTCGCAGTGTATTTTTGTATATTCTATGCCATTTAACTGCGGGAATAAACGAATACACTCAAACCGCAGTGCAGTACTTTGCCGGGATATAGCACGAATTCTTTCGCAATGTGAATACAGCGTCCTGTAACGAGACTAAAGTAAATGGATTTGGTAAATGATTCAGTGCCTGATGTCGAAAATGTGTATTTTTATTTTGTTTTTAAATTTGTAATCTGGGGGCACGGCAGTGCCCCCTCCAAGTCGAGCTAAAAAGCGGCACAGCCGTACTATCCTTTTCTCGAAGCAATTCAGACCATTTTCAACCCCCCATAACTTCGTTGTCGTTAAAGCAAGAAGCCTGAATTTTCAGTTACTAATTAGGCATTGTGTAAACACGGTATATTTAAAATTTCATTTTATTTGAACCAGTAGTTTAAGAATTATAACTTGTCAAACTTTCGCAATTTTGTCACTCACTGACTGACTGACCGATCATCAAAAGTCTAAGGCACTTCTAGCAGACATAGAACCTTCAAATTTAGAATATAATTAGTGTTTAGTGTCTAAAGTAAGGAAAAAATCAAACATTTCATAATTTCTGTCTAGTTTGCTAGATACACCAACTGTGTGAATAACTTTGTAATCTCATATAAATGTATAGGATTACAAAGATACATTTGCAGTTAATGATTCGTTGTACCCGTATATCATGGAATAATAGTTGTAGATTGGTATCTTTATATATTATATATGAGGCATAATAGAAGGGGGGTATAAAGAGGGAAAGGGTGTATTCAGCCCATTAAACTGTACAACATTCCTCTAGAAAAACATGACAAAGGTAACCTTGCAAATAAATAGACTAAATAGCTCGAAAACAATCACCATGAAAGATAGAACACTAATAATCAAATCCGCTATATTTGTGATAAATTGATACCTACAAAAATAAGAAAAAACCATAAGACAGAGGCTTTAAGAAAAATCATTATATATATTCTAGAAATAAAAAGTACCGGAAAGGAATAAAGTAGGACTCTACAAAAAGACGTGAGATCCCATCAAAAACATCCTGTAAAAAAATTCCAAGTCTCGCAGCTCAGTTTATCTACCGCAAAAAGTTGAGAGATCCATGTAATACCAAGTCGATTAATTTATTTAGTCCTTGATTAAGGGACGTTCTGTATAAAGTTATTACGTAAGTTATTATCATATCAATATTAAAAATTCTTTACGTTTTAAATAAATAGATCGACTTGGCCAGTAGCATTATGCATAAATTGTACGATACATTATGTTTTCATGCGATGGCCAAGTCGATCTATTTATTTACAACGTAAAGAATTTTTAATATTGATATGATAATAACTTACGTAATAACTTTATACAGAACGTCCCTTAATCAAGGACTAAATAAATTAATCGACTTGGTATTACATGGATCTCTCAACTTTTTGCGGTAGATAAACTGAGCTGCGAGACTTGGAATTTTTTTACAGGATGTTTTTGATGGGATAACATTTTACGAGGAATGGTTTGTTTAGCGGCTATATGAAAAAAAAACGTGTTTGAATATTTAGAACATCTTAATTCTAATTTATTTAGTAGATCTGGGTAAATTATAAAACTTTTACCACACGAAAAGCCATGATTTATTTTACAAAGGCCTTTTTAACGTCAGCCTCGGTGATAATACTAAACCTAATCCTATCTGTTCACTTGAACTTGACATTGATCTTAAATTGCTGTTCCCAAGAAATTTCTTGTTTCCTTACAATTGAGTTGTCAGTTCATTCAGTTTATTTTCTTATAACACGGAGTATTTCCTTGCACTTGATAATGCTTAGTAATTGCATTGTGTAACTTCACGCATAGACACCATGGCGAGCGACCTTGAATTGTGAGAAACTTACATTTACATTAGGACAAGATATCAGCATCCCAGGATTCGAGTTTTAAATAACTTTAAGTCAATTTATAATTATATTTTTGTACATGTAAATCAAAGTAATTAATACAATTTAAATTCTGTTTTGTATATATTTTATTGAGTTGTAACTAAATTATTCCAGTTGTGTTAATAACTAAATCGCGCAGATAGTAGGTATTCGCAGATAATTTATTTAAAAACATAATTACTAAATGTGTGCATAAACTTTGATTGGAACTATTTTGTTTTATAAAATGCATATCTCCGAATCCATGAGATATACATATGTTTGCTATGCTATCGAGACTCCGGGTAAATTTGGGGGGAACTTGGTATTTTGCAGGTGTCAAGGGAAAAAGTACTTGGCAAGTCGTGTGCTTATTTCAACTGTTTCACCTGCTGTTCTACAGGACAAATTTCTATTGCAAAACAAGATGGCATTCACTTTATTAATTATGTGGCATGCACAGAATAATTTGGGAACTTTATTTTTGGTGTCCAGGATTATACCAGTACACTAGACAGTGGATAATTAATAATATGTATAAATTAGGAAAAGCGCAGCAACCAGATTGATGCAGGCGTTTTTAATAGGTTGCTATAGAAACTCTTTGAAAAGCGTAAGTTCTACAGTAAACGTGTTACTAATGATCTGAAATATTAGTAGTATTTTCGTGATATCTACTATACGATTTTATACTTGATATACGTCGAATTCCGTTCTTATTAGAAATGTACGTTATATAACAATTTTCGTGCAGAATCATGATGTATATTTCATGAAGTAACCTCTACTATAATTCTAATTCTCTATAAAACGCGAGTTTAGTTTATGACCAGTGAAGAGCAAGTTTGTATTGCACCCTCTAGTATTGTAAGTTAGTCTGTTGGCGAATGCACTAGTGTTCTGCACGAATACTACGTGACAGTTAAATTGTGTTTATTAAGTATGCAAATGCAAAAACGACTATACTATATTGGAAGGTTGCATATTATTTACATTTAAATAATACTATGGATTAATTGAATTATTTAATTATTCTATTCAAATGCCTTCAAATTTAAGCGAATATTTTAACGTATTTCCTAGTTTTATCATTGAGTACGATTTATATATGATGATAAGTGTCTATGACACCATATTAGTTTACGCCCTACTTTTCGGTTCATTATTTATTTGTAATATAACTTTGTTACTTTTATTTCTAATAAATTTTGGGACGATATAAATGACTATATACTTATAAAGAAAAATCCGTAATAAAATGATTTCATCAATTTAGTTCATTGAAACCTTAAGAGGCTCGTCCTAGCTCCTTAATTTGTATGCATTTCGTAGAAGACTATAAATGCGCCTACGAGTTTTTTACTAGGTACTTCTATGAATTTGTCTGGAATAAATCTGCACAAACTAAGTGCCTTTATTGTTTTGTTGCTTCTTCATATATTTTGGACTTCTAGCTAGTCAGAAATTATTCATTCAAGACAAGGAAAGCATTTTGGATGTATAAACACATCTATGAAAAGAAAAACTTTTTGCACGATTAAATATATATAACCTACCTGACGGTAAGAGCAATCTCTAAATAAAATATCCACCGTGAAGTGATCACATTTCTTGCTGGTTAACATTATTATGCCGCCCTGCTTATAATTGGATGTACATTAGCTGAGTACGAAAAATGTGTGTGTGTGTCACTATGATTAGATTTTTGCCATAATTTATTACAAATAACCTATCACCGGTTAAATTTTCTTATTTGACGAAGTAAATATCGTTCTCTCGCTTACATTTTCACAAGAAAATTTACTTTTGATGCAATTAATCAAATTCAAGGTCAAATGAAAATACGTAAGATTGTGTCTGTACAAAGCGGTGACAATTGCGCCGATACAGTAATTACCTATTCTTCTGGTCTTAGTACTTCAGTAAATCCGTAACAATACAAGGAAGTGAATATTTTTCAAATTAGACTCTGCGCAATCGACATTTAGTTACACGCGATTATTTTTTGTCTAGAATAATTGATTTTATTCATAAGGTAATTCGAAAATTGAAGATTATTCATGAGTCATGACCTATATGAAGGATTAACGAGGAATTGTGTTATGTATAATTTAAATCGAGAGTGGATAGCCATTACAGGTCGAGGCATCACGGTATGTAATATTAAACGTCTTATCCATTCACTTCTGTCATGAAATACTCAGTACGTCAAATTAGAGCGCCGCGCCGCGCCGGTGGCACAAGGTCATTGACACTACCTCTCAGACACTGTTTTATAACATAATTAATAATCATGCCCTCAGTTCAGAGACAAGTGAGAAATGCTGTCGTTTGCATTCATTTCACGCAAGCTATTGAACGACCGTGACATTTTCAGGGTAAATTGATCATTCCAAAATGGAGCACGGAGGTTCTATGTAAATATTTTTTATTACTCATTACAACCTAATGTTACAGACTAAAGTGCCGTTAGGCTAGCAATCACATTTAATAAGTATGCTTTGAATTTCCGATGCGATTCACTTCGTTAAGACAATCATCGCAACCTTGATTAGTTTTAAATAGTTTTTGTTCCTGCTATATAGCATAACTAAATAAATAAAAGTGGGGTTGATTTGGGGCCTCATTGAAGAACATGTTAAAGGATTAATCAAAATTGGTCCGTAATTAAGAAGTCATGCGCGAACATAGAGAAAAAATATACAGAAATGAAGTCGAAAATGGTCTTCCGATTATATTATAATTGAACTTCAGATTATTTTCCGATATAAATAATCACGCGAGGAAACGCCGAGCAGTATTTATTTCTGCAACTAAGTCCATCATTATGTCACGCGCATTTTGTCCTTGGAAAATATACGACTGTAGAGTTTATTTTCCGATGTGTATTTCTATTTTCTTGCACATATTATTTTTCAGTATATGTAGGCTATAAAATACTTTATTACGGGATTTATTTCCTGGTAGAGCGAACCACTGAGTTTATTAGTTTTTCGAAGAATATTAATATTAATTATAGTGTGTTGCACTTGTTCGAGTTATCGATGGTTTTGACCCGCATACATCATGAGGCGCGAATACTTGGGAAGACTGGGTCCCCCTATTACATTAGCAATTGGGCTGGTCTGCAAGATTGTGGTAACCGTCGAGACATGCCATGTCACTCACTAGTTAATATTACATTTTAACTAGTGAGTGTAACTTCATCGCGCGCTATAGGCATAAATGTATCTTTGCAAGGTTGTCATAATACTGTAGATATACTTAAAGCAAAAACAAAGCAGTTCCTTAAAATTAGCGTCATAAAACTGAATCAACTCCAATTATTATTGAAATCTACAAATTTATAATAAGGTGATTTAATGACAATTTAATCATGCTATTCTTTGTTTCAGTATGGGTTATACGCGTCGTTCATTGGAGGGTTTGTGTACGCGGTGATGGGCACATGCCCTCAGATCAACATCGGTCCTACTGCGCTACTATCACTCCTCACTTTCACATACACCAGCGGTACTAACGCAGATTTCGCTGTGTTACTATGTATCATCGCTGGCATAGTCCAAATGTTCGCTGGGATTGCGCAGCTCGGTAAGACCTTATTATTTCTTTTATTCTTTTCTTTTTTCACCAAATGCGTGAAATAACTCGTTCATTATCTAAGGAATTAATGTGTACATTTTTGTGTCTCACGATAGCATAAATTAATTCTTAATGTAAAATAATTGAATTATCTCTAATTTCGAATTAGATCCATAATAACAAGACAAACGCTGAATCATGTATGCTTGTGTACATTTTTTTAACAATAAGTGCGTGGTGGCCTGTTGGTAAAACGGACTACACGCGGCTGCCTACATGTTCACGATGGTCGCGGGTTCAAAACCCAGGGCACACCTCTGACTTTTCGGAGTCATGTGTGTACTGATAGTTAATCACAATGCATTAAACCGGTGAAGGAAACATCGTGAGGAAACTTGCATACCATAGCGATTTATAAGAATTTATATGGTATGTAAGTCCGCCAACCCGCACTAGGCCAACGTGGTGGAATCTATGGCCTAAGCACTCTCAATCGTATTTTCGATTTTAGAGTAGGCCCGTGCACAGCAGTGGGACGCATATGGGCTTATACAGATTACAGAACAATATTTTCTTTTGGAGTTTCTACGATTATGTCCCCTGTCTCCTGGTTGAAATCCAAAACCTGATAATATATTTACGTCGCTCAAGTTGCTTGATTACCCACCGTTGTGTACGATGGTCATTGTCAGAGCGGAGACAAATATCCTACATACAACCAGAGACTTACCGCCCAAACAAACACCCACATTTGCAACTCCTGTCAGCCATGATCAACAGTGCCACGTAAAAAATTGACACTGAGCTGGAGGTCTTCGATTCTAATAGGCACACTAGTTTGTCTTATCATCCCGCATCAAAATTATTCAGAAAGAAAAATAATTAGGTGGAGTTTCAAACAAGTATGCCTAGAAATCTTTCAACTAACTTCAAATGCTAAGAACTGGTTTAATTTTCCAGGATTCCTGGTGGAGTTTGTCTCATTACCAGTAGTATCTGGTTTCACATCAGCCGCTGCGATCACGATAGCTTCCTCTCAAATCAAAGGGCTCTTAGGGCTTAAATTTAGCTCAGAAACCTTCATATCGACGTGGAGAGGACTGTTCGAGCACATCGGAGAGACAAGGATGCAAGACACCCTGCTTAGTTTGGCGTGTTGCATCGTACTAATGGGAATGAAGGTAGGTTCTTATTCGTCTTTTAGTTATCACTTAAATAGTTTTGATTGTGTTTCTGTCTCGAAAAAAATAATTGCTTCCTATTGTTCTCAAATTGAATCAGATATAACAGTGTTAGATGTGACGGGTTTAAAGGCGTAATTATGTCTACTAGTGGTCGCCTAGCGGTCGAAATTCGACCAAATCAAGAAGAGAAAAAGTTTTTACCTGTATGATGATGTTGTTATTCTGATAAATCGTGCACATTTAAATGTACGTATCTCTCAAAATCACTTATTTCCCCTGAAGTATATGCAATTACTAAAATCGTAAACTACAATAATTTCTTTGAACCAGCAATAGTAAATTATATATTTTTTTTGTACCTGAATGTTGTTATTGCTGATTGCTGCTACAAAACTTTCTTTATGCATATAATGAATGATAGCGCTTAGTATTTCACGTAGTATTCGTCAAATAAATCTTTTCTGTTTGATATTCAACAAAACCACAGTAAACATTTTTTTCTGATTGACATTCAACTACATATGTCTATAATAAAGCAAAGAAACAATTTGACCAAAGAGTATGTATACGTGTACAAATACTTGTGTATGCGTGTGTCAAATGCATGCTGGTTTATTTATTGATTTAATGTACTTTTTATGCATTATTATTAAAATCTTGTTTTATATTACATTTAATATTAGGCTTAATATTAATATTATTGCCTCATTTAAAATTAATATTCTCTTTTAATATTAATATTATTACCTCATCATAGGCAAATAAAACCTTTTTTTTATATGTCTATGTCAGAAGAACAAAATGAAAAAGAAAAGAAACAATTTGACACCAGAGTATGTATACTTGTGTATGGATGTGTGTGAAATGCATGGCAGTGTGTGTAATATTTTATTTTTTGATTTAATGTACTTTATAAGCATTATTATTGAAAAATATAAGCATTCTCCACTTCTCCTACACATAAACCATAAGTGTGCCAAATTTTATGCTCCTGCGTCCGCGCAATTTTCGTAAAACGGGATCCAAAGTTTTTGCATCACGTATTAATATATAGATAATGTAGCCTATGTTTAATTTTTATAAGCTTGCTGTTACTATATTTCATTTTATGTAGAGAGTCATTTTTGCAACTGTTTATTTTCCGAAAACCGCGATGCAGCATTTTAAAACGAAAGATGAATCATACGAATATTTCAGTTTCACATTGACGACTCGAAATTAAATATACGTTAACTAATAACAACACACATATTTCAGCAAAAAATGCCCAGTCGGGAATAAAATTGTGCTTTTGTATATTTTAACGTCCCATAAATCACTGAACCGCCACTGCATACAAAAATATATGGTATTCAAAAGCTGACAAAAGTCACTGAAAGCCTGCAAAATAAAAATAACCGGCCATCATATTGTTGCGCATACAACGGAAAAATTCTGAATTTGCTCAACAAATATAATTATGAAACAATGCCGAAAAAAATTCACAAATATTTGTCATCAAATTAGGAATTTTACTTTAACGTGTTAATAGATATAATTTATCACATCTGAAGTTGCATATATCTGTGGAGTTTTGTGTCGCTGAAATTATCGAGTAAACATATATATTCTTTACTTAACATAATTTTACATAAAAAAGGTATCAAATTGTGGGTACACCCACTTCAACTCAATGACAAGGATTCAAGAAAGACATCAAAACCTCAAAGAGAAACCCTTTAAAATACTTAACAGAAAAATAAATTTAATATTCCTGATTGCTCTGGAAATTGGTCGAATCTAAATATTGTTGCTCAATTAAAGTCAAAAATAGCTGAAAAGTTTGAATCCCCACCGCTCCGTCCGTTCGTTTGAACTTTTTACGCAATAGCGTCTCTCCCGAATGGCGTGACACGTTGATAGCAATTAACTGAGTAAGAAAATTAAAGGTTTCATCCGCAACTTTTCAAATTCTTTTGAGAAGTAAAAGAGAAAAACAAACTTTAATTTGTACTGTTTTCTTAGCGGGAGGTATATTCTTAAAGTAGCGTGAGTAGTATTGTCAAGCTATTGACTATTCAGGCCGTTTATGATTTTCTTTTACAGAAAGCACTGTTTTCAAAATAATTAGATTGTTTTTTCTCTCTTTACATTCCGTAGATTATTATAGATTTTCGATTATCTGTGTGAAATTCTAACAATATGTTTGGTTAGGTCCACTAGATTTTAAAAGACAATGCTGTTTTAGTGAAAAACAATGTACAAAATCAGAAGCATTCTGGATTACATATGCTTATCATATACGCCGGTTGTTTGCTACTAGAAAATAATTATGAAAGTTCTTATCTATATCCCCTAAGTAATATTGACTCTTCATTTATCGAATTTATAATTTGGATTAATAAAATAATCACTTATTACTAACACGATTTGCACGACATAATGAATTATTTCTTAAACAAGTATTTACTATTCACAAAAAAACCTATTAGATACGAGTAATGTTTTACTTTAATCTGAATAAGCTGGAATATCCGTCGCCGTCGTCCTTCACCTAAAAGGCTAGAACTAATAAAATAAATGTTTGTGCAAAATGCGTAAAGAACGTAAATGTTCTTGAGGTAATCTACTGTACAGAAAATTTTTGTTTTTTGAGAGATAATTCGGTGCCTTTGTTTTTTCTAACATAATTTTGTTTTTTATAATCCTTCAACGTTTTACATGGCTTGGGTTGTTGTTACTTTGTATTGTTTTGTTATTTGTATTCAAGGTTATTTTTTGACCGACTTCAAAAGAGGAGGTAATCAATTCGACTGAATTTTTTTTTTGTATGTTTGTTACGCGATTACGCCCGCAATTGTGAACCGATTTTGAAAATTTCTTTTTTCTTGGAAAGCATGATATACAGGGTTGGTCCCATATAAAATTGGAAGACCTGATGAATATCTTAGGATCTGCCGACCAGAACTCCTCAAAATTAAACGGTCCAGCATTAATTCTTTTTGCGTTAGATTAAGTATAAGTATATTATTACAAAGGGTGGGTAAAAATGGGAAAAGGGTGGGGGTGGGGGGTGAGGGGGGGTAGAAAATAGGTACAATTGTTAATACTCAATATCTCCGGCAGTTCTTAACCGACTTAAAAATAACTTTTTTGTCAAAGAGTATTATATGATTATATTATATTAGGTTAGACCAAAAAAAATATTGTGAAGACCTGATGAATATCTTTGGACCTGAAGGGCAGAACTCCTCAAAATTGAACAGTACAGCAATAATTCTTTTTACATTAGGTTCAGTATACGTTTATTACTACTACAAGGGGGGAGGGGATGGAAAGGGGCGTGGGAAGGGGGGGGGGGGATATATACAAAGATAAATACTAAATATCTGCGACAATAAATAAATGATTTTAAATAACTTTTCTTCGGAACGAATTATACAATCGGAACGAATTATATAATTAACATAATGTTGGTCACATAAAATATGGTGATGATCTGATGAATAGGTATATATCTGGAGAGCAGACCTCCACAAAACTTTGCAGAAACGCAATGATTTTTCGTCCATTAGGTTAAGTATATGTGTTTTATAACGGGTAACGAATGATTACCACGCATAAGTGTACTCAATATCTCTAGCAGGTTGAGCCGATTTTAGTATTTTCTTTATCATAAAAACGAAATGACAGTGTAGCTTCCTTAAAAATCATAAAATATTAATTTTCGTTTTTGAAATTATAAAAGATTACAGTGGTTCATTTTTTATATACATTGATTCCAGTTTTTCATTATATGATTACCTTTGGCATCATTGCAATGCTTATGAAAACTAAAAAGTAATAAATAAAATAATTTAATTAAAAATTAAAAGACCGACTTCAATGTGCACTACAAAGTAATAAATAATATATATTTCATTGTGCTAGTACACATTGATTAATTTTCTTATTGACTAGACTAGCCAACAAATTTTAAATACGTAATATTTTGAAGGCGGGTCGCCAAATGAAGAACACGACGTCCTACACTTAAATTTAATTTGTGTAAAACATCCTAGCGAAAAATACGCAATTTTACACGCAATATTAATTTACCTTAATCTATATAAACTCACGCCATTTTCCCAGAAGGGGTATGCAGAGATTCTCCTGGTATCAACCAGGACACCCACGTTACGCCTTGCGTGTTTTGTCCCTCGGTGTGATTGGGGACGAGAGTCTATAGTCATATCTGGTGCAAATTCCAGTCCCTGTCCTGATAACTACATAATAGAAAAATCGCCCGTCCTTAATATATCAGCTCTTAATCAACATTGTTGAGCATCGGACTTATCTACAATCGAGCGAAACATACAAACTTAACAACCCTTCCCTTTCTTATACATTCCTCACTATGATTCCTATCACTGTTAAAGTAATTGTATACACATAAATATGCAAGTGACTCCAATAAGTCAATGGTGTACCCTGGAGTTGAAACCCTTGTCCACTATATCTTTGATCATATGCAATAAATTAAAATTAGACCACACATATGACACATATTAATTCTATTAAAATTTCAACAAATGTATACGTAGGATCAATATGTTAAATTAATTTAACATATTAGACCTAACTGAGCGCTAACGATACATCTACAAGTAGGTAATATTCAACTGTGTTACATTACTTAAATTTGTTCTCGTTTGGCACTTTGCGACCCGCCTTCAAAATATTACGTATTTAAGATTTGTTGGCTAGTCTAGTCAATAAGAAAATTAATCAATGTGTACTAGCACAATGAAATATATATTATTTATTACTTTGTAGTGCACATTGAAGTCGGTCTTTTAATTTTTAATTAAATTATTGTAATCTGTAAAGCTGAAACAATCTAATAGATTCTAATCTGGTAACTATGGTTATAGTATTCCAACCAAGGCCGTATACCTAGCAAATTTATACTGTATCATACATCATTTATATTACCATTCATCAATAGGGAAATTGAAAAAAGTAGAAGTAACTGGTAACAAGTACCAACTTGGCCTGTTGGTAAACGGACTAGACGCGACTGCCAACATGTTCACGGTAGTCGCGGTTTCGAATCCCAGGGCACACCTCTGACTTTTTGGAGTCATGTGTGTATTGATGGTCAATTACCATGCACTAAAACGGCGAACGAAAACATCGTGAGGAAACCTGCATACCATGGCGATTCAAAAAAAATATCAATGGTATGTAAGTCCGATAACGAATGGGAGATTAATACAGTGCTAGACAAACCGAAAAGATTGTGGGGGGGGGGGGGGGGGGGGTGTGGCTTAAATAGTACTGGTACCAAAATACATATGATATATCTGTGGGTGGTAGTTTTAATGACTACAAACACAATGCAACTAAAATTTCGCAAAGAAACGCGACAATTATTTTTTATGATTTTTTAAATATCGTCATTTTTGGGTGGTAACTCTATAGTTTTTGCAAAAATATTAATTTAAACTCTTTTATAAATATCTATTAAATAAAAGGGTATACACTATTGTTTTAGGAAAAAATGTATTTACCACCCAAATATGGTCATAGGAAAAAAAAAACAAAAAAAAAAAAAAAAACGCTTTTTTTTGCAACTTTTTCTGGTGCATTGTGTCTGAAGTCGCTTAGACTACCACCCGGCTTCGTTTTCGGTAGCAATCTTGATATACCCTGTATAATTGATGATATATCCAAAAACTCCCAAACCATTCTACATACATAAATACATAAACTCACGTCTTTTTCCCAGAAAGTGCAGGAAGAGGTGCCAGGACCGCGCATTTCGCCTTGAATGTTCCGTCCCACGATGTGGTAGGTGGCGAGCCAATCGCCATTTTGGGTACAAATTCCTGACTCTGAGCTGATAATGAATAGAAAAATACAATATCACTTTGTTCAACCTGGGAATCGAGCCCGAGACCTCAGCTTTGTAACCGTACCCTAGTACGACTACGCCACCGAGGCAGTCGAACTATTTCTAATAGAACGTTGTGAATAACCACTTGGCTCAAGAATGTTCAATGATGTTCTGCTACGTAATTGATCGATTCCGTGAGAGATAAGTTAGCTAGCTAGTTACTTAGATCGTATATTTGTTAATTTCGTGTCAAAGCGACGCTGTCCTTGTACAGTGCGACCAAACACTCCGCAAGTTCGCAAACTCCGCTACAAAGTAAATACAGTTCGATTGTCGCACAACACAATGTAGTGTAATAGAAGAACGGAGAAGACGAATTCGGTAACACAATTTGATCAAACGCGACTCCTTTGGGCGGACAAAGAACACCTACAACCGTAATGCACAACACAAAATGGAAAGAAAACAAATTTTGCTTTTCTTGTACGAGTATAAGTTTTGTGTTTTGTTTACGCATTCGATGTGTTATAATACTTTTTATTGCAAATCTTTTATAAGTGAACTTTAACGAAATTGATAGATATTGCAGTAATAATTGTGATCGACTTGTAGTTATTTTTTTCATTTTGGGCAAATATTTTTCAAGAAATAATAGTATCAAATCCTTATTTTACGTGTTGAATAGTAAATACATACTATGTATATAACATGCTTATGTTATTCCTCTAAATATGTAGTACAGGTCGCGTTGTTGCAAGGCAATACATAAATAAATCAAAAATTTATGAGTTAAACAATATTGGGTCGGGAAGGATACGAGGGTCACATAAAATTGTGGGTAAATGAGACTGGTACGCAGGTGACGACGTGTTAGGTTAGTAAAAAATATAACGAATACATAACTTCTTTTATGGCACATTACACGGGCTGGGGATACGATGTCGTTAGTATGTTATCCATAGAAACACGTCGTAATTAGTGGTTGACGTAATAATAAACATTATTTTTTATAGATGTTGGGATGGGTAGCCGATTTTATAGAAAATGTTAATAGTATCTTGAAGGTAGAGGTTGGAGATGGATGTAATTATATTTTCATGCTGTCTTGTTGAAGAGCCTTCAATGTTCCTACCGATATTTCAACATTTTTGTGTATACTTTTTACTACTTTCATAGTTTCCAAAGTATTTTATCATTCTCACTGCGGTGAAATTATTTTATTTGCAAGAGCAAAACCGGCTTAATTATGGTCGCAATTCTTATATCTTATTTATGTACACACGTCACCTAATAGATACATTAGTAAGAATAAATATAAAACACTTTCAAACGGTGTCGAGGTTGCTAAGCCTATTTAAACAGCAACTATTTTGATAGCCCTAACTCACTTGAGTAAAATACACATTTATTTATTCAGTTTCTATTGAGTGTCAGTAACTCCGCTGAAATAAACCGCTGGCATTGATTAACCCATAATTTACTTAAGTCATACTCCGACCGATGTACCCAAGTTTACTTTGGAACTAATTTTCACAGCTGCTAGAGATTACGTTGTAATAATCCTGTACCAACAAGTTGGAATTACGAATTAGTACTCTAGTCCTGACCTAATCTTCCGACGCAATCGATCATGATACATATAATTGTCACGTCATGTAATGCGCTTCATTTTTATTTATATAAATATTATTTTATGAATCTAATATATTGCTTTAAGTAATGATAATAGCAATTATATGCAACCTTTGTCATTCATTGTAGATACACACGTAAAGGCAATAATGTAATCCAGGAATCTGAAAGAATTGTTAATAAGTGCTCGGGCGTTCGGGTAAATCAATAATGATCGACATCGACTACTGACTAATTTACCACGTCTTTATACGTGTCTTTATTGTCGTGTTGTATGTAGAGTATACCTATGGAGTAAGGGTCCTTATTGTGATCATACAAAAATCGTCTTGTAGCAGGGACAGGATTTGTAGTTTCTCATTTCAGAACCGATTTCTCGTCTACGCTACACATGCTATTAAAATATAAACACTACAGTGCACAGAATGTTCTTTAAGCAAAGGAAATTAAATCATTTGTTTTACATACCGTTCTTTATAGTGCGGTGTAGCAGTTTACAGTACTAAAACATTTCTAGTCTCTTTATCCGGTAACTGAGCAGCTGAAGTGTAAACTTTAATCGTAGTTATTTGAAGTGTAAGTTCGGTAAACAACTCGTAAAACAGTTAAAGTCCGGATACTTACAATAAACAAACAATCATGTATTTAGAAGATTGTTACGGGTGCTTAGAATTTAAATATTATGATCATCATCCTCAGCCTTAGTCCTCACTATTAATGGGAATTATTGCTATTTCTAATTAACATCATCAGTTTATTATATTTGAAGCCATGCCATGCCCTATATTTTTGCTATTGCTAAAATTGACTGTTCAGTTTCTTCTTTAAAATGGGTCATTCTATCATTCACAAAATGGTCATTTCTTCATAGATTACACGAAATCGTTTAAAAATATTGGCTGATCGGCTTTGTAAATCATTATCGTAAATCACAAAAATTTGTTTATTAAGATAACTTGTGAAATGTTATTTTCGACTTCACCTGCTATTTGTGGTTGCTATTGCTATTTAATCCAGCACTAGTCCTCACTGCTGATATTCAAGGATTACCAGGGCGACCCGTTGGAAGACTTAACTATAATTAAATAAAATAAACTATTTTTTTTTTATAATAATTTTGGTTACTGATGATACTATAATATGTCAATAATAGAGCGTGGAAAGATGGAATTGGTTTTTTTCTTAAACAAAATATGGCATGACAAGACATAGTTTAGAAAGAAAGAAAGCGACTAATACAACTGTTTTTATTAGTCGCAAACATTGAAAACAAACACTAGAATAAATAAAAATAAAATGAAAAATAAATAAAGAATGTTTCAAAAAATAAAGTTTCTGAATAAAGTTTCAAAAATTAAATTCTTATTTAATTTATTTAAATTTCAGGCATTAAAAGACATACAATTCAAAGAGGTAAGAGACGAGAAAAATCGCCGTGGAACATTAATGCTACAAAGATCCTTCTGGTTTATTGGAGTGTCGAGGAACGCTGTGGTTGTTGTGTTGGCTGCCGTGTTAGCATACATGGTGCACGAAGATAAGGGTGACCCTCTCATACTAACTGGTGAGTCATTTTCAGGAATTCCTTTATCTTGTTAGTTGTATGTAAAAATAAACAGTGAACAATGTAAGAAAGTATTGTGATGTTTGACCGATAAACTTTTTGTTGGAAAATTTAATAAATAATTTCAAAATGTGTAATACCTGTATATTTTTTTAATGCGATGAATGACGAGAAGAGTATGCCATTAGCCTGATGGTAAGCGATATGACCGTCATAAGACATAAGATGTTAGTCTCAATATTTCCAGATTATGTTCTTCAAACCGGATGGGCTGTTTGAGGAAAGTTATGGTAGGTACCCACTACCATTACCTACCACCACCTACATATCTTGCTACTATAATTTAAAGTACTATAAAAATATCATTGCAGGCCCACTACTGGGCATGGTCATATGGTCGATTAAGGGAATTGAGTTCTTAGTAATTTATAATTTAAACCTGCTAACTTAATTCAGATTCTTCTAATTCTGCGGGAATATGTTATTGCGAATATGATTTGCTATGCAGCCTAACATGTTCTTGCCTTATATGTATTTGTGACTAAATACGGGGATTTTAATATGAAGTGATCTATTGGTATCTGTTACGCGTTTTGTTAGCAGACAGACTCCAAATATTTCATTGCAAATATTTGGAATTGATAGATACTAAGTAATGAGATATTAATCTATATCTCATTATAGTCCCACAAACTTATCTGACCCGGTGAGAGAGTCACTGTAATCGAATTTGGTGTTGCCATTAAAATTAGATATTGCAATAAAGTGGGTGAAGTAAGATTTTTCAATCCGATCAATAGTGTCGGGAAAATGAGTGGACCAGTTTCATCTGCATGTTTCTTTTCCTTCACAAGATTTCTAACAAATCGCTCCCCCTTAAAGAAGTCAAAACCCTTAAACAAGTGTATCTGTATCAGCCCATACACGTCCCACTGCAGGGCACGGGCCTCCTCTGCAATCGAGAGTACGATTGAGGGTGGTTAGGCCATATCACAGACCATATAGTCCGCCACGCTGGCCTAATGCGGGTTGGTGGACTTACAGTGGTACCATAGAAATTCTTATAAATCGCTATGGTATGCAGGTTTCCTCACGATGTTTTCCTTCACCGTTTTAGTGCGTGTTTATTGACTATCAATACACGCATGACTCCGAAAAGTCGAGATTTTCGATGTCGAGATTCGAATTCGAGATTTTTATTTATTTATTTATTTATTTATTTATTGTACTCGCACGTGAAAAGTTCTGTTTGCGTGGAATTTATTTTGAAAAGCTGACAACACAAACTTGTGGCGGCAGCTATGCGATGATACAATTTTTCTAAGGGTATTATTGGTATGTGAAGACGCTTTTCTTCCTACGTAAAAATTAATACCTGAAGTTTAACATTCCTAGCATCACTTTTTAAAGGTTTCGGCAATTTTCACTAGTTTTAAATAATGCAGGAAAAATAAATACATTGAGTAAACAACCAATAGCCGATATGTCAGCGACTGGCAGGTAGATTGACAATTGCAAATGACGTCGTATCGTTTCCAATTTTGGCCACCGGGTCAGATAAGTTTGTGGCTCTTTACTTAGAATTTTGACATTTAGTCAAAATATATCTGCCAATGGGTATAAAAATAAACACATACAAGTATTTTAAGACAACGCCTTAAGTTATCTACTGATCGGACCATATAATTAGCATACAATAAATACTATTTTTCGGAGTAACTACATCGCTCATCAAATAAATAGAACATCGACGAAATTACAACAATGATTGGTTTATTTGATAACAATTTTAAAAATTCTCGAATTTTCACGCAAAGTGATTATGAATTATGATTCATAGTAAAGTAACACATATAAATATTAAAAGATTTTTATCAAAATGATTAGAAACAAAATACATTTTAATCCCAAACTTTTAAAACATTCTTCGGAAAAACAGCTGAAATGTAATTACGTCATGGTTCTTTCGCTTATTGTTTTTTCTACATATGGCTTTATTATCTCATTAGATCTCCATCGACATGGTTAAGAAACAATCTGGTAAAAATATAAGTTGGTGGATGTAGGTCAATTACCACAAAATTAAAATTAAAATGAAATAAATTTATTGAATCTTCAAAATGTTATACATTGTTTAGATTCAGTCACTTTTTTCTCTACCACCCAGTTCACAATTCTTCATCAGAAAAGAACGGACACTCTTAAGTTGATTATTTAAAAAAAAAATACAGTGATTATACAGGAGTCGTAGCTTCGTTTAATTCAGAGCAGTTCACAAATGATTTATAATAATTTAGTTACTGCCATCGCTGTAGAAATCTTGAGCTTACGTTCAGCAGCGGACATTCTCTCATATGTGAGATGCCGCCTGTGTAGGTACCATCGCAATACCTCTTTCACCCGCCAAACAGCACCTTAAATGCAATATTATGTTTTGGTTTAAAGGATAAAATAGCCAGAATAACTACTGAACATATTGAGACTCATCAGATCATCTTATGACGCGGGATAACGAGCGCAGTGGAATGCCAAGCATTTGTTTGTAATTCAAGGTGTTGTTTGGTTTAGCTCCTGTTCAAGAGCGGTCGTATCGCTTACCATCAGGCGAACGGTATGCTCATCACGCCATTTACTGCAATAAACAAAATGTATACTTACAAAAATATTATCAAACTCTCAGGCAACATAACTCCTGGTCTACCAACGCCACAAGCACCAGTCTTCCACACAACGGTCGGCAACACTACATACTCTGCTGGAGAAATGTTTGCCCATCTCGGCTCTGGTCTTCTAGTCGTCCCACTGGTGGGGATCATATCCAACGTCGCCATCGCCAAGGCTTTCTGTAAGTATCACATTTGTATAAGTAGATATTAAATTTAGGTGTGAAGCAATTTTAGGATTAATATTTTATTTAAATTTTATAAAAAGTGTGATATTTTTATTCTTAACTGCACATAAAAAGGATAACCACTTAAATATATTACAAATGAACAAAACGTACAGATGGCGGTCTTATCGCGCTAGGCGTTTTCTTACAGACAACCTTTGGATGGATAGAACCTTTGGATAGATATTTTCTTAAAGATTGATTGAGTATTAAAACTTCTAGTTAATTTCGGGAAATAATTAATGTATTTACCAGTATAAGTACCCGATTACGTAATAATGTATGTATTTCCCAGTATAATTTAACTGAAATGCAATGAATGCGGGTGTCCTGGCACCTCTGCCTACCCCTTCCAGAAAAAGGCGTGTGTTTATATACGTATGTATGTAATTTAACTGAGAGATCTGGTTCAAGCGGACACAGCATATAAGATACAAGGTTATATGTTTGTGAATTCATCACAAAAAATACTCCCAGGTTATATAACATTTCTGTAGCATAAACAAAACTTTTATTTGAAATTAGAAGGTCGACCTTCTAAAACTACAGTAGCGTCGGACCTAATTCGAAGAAGACCTAACGTTTGACGAATATTCCTAGAAATTCTCTGTACTTTTATTTTCACAAAATCAAGTGTTCTACATATAAAGCAGTACATTTATTTTATTACTCTATCTTATATATTCGGACTTACTCAGATTAGTCGTAAGCTGTCTGCATCGAGAATCTCGCAGTGTCACGCTATCTACATTAGACGAAAACAGTAAACCTAAATAAAATCCTTTGAGATTTCCGCGCAAAGCTGCTGTGTTTCAGGAGGATATTTTCACTATATTCCGAGATATCATTGCGTTTCTATTTCAAATCTTGTATTACTTGTCGATACAATTTTATTTCTAAAATGTTATATTAAATTGTATTGTTGTATCACAAATAATGATGTGTTTGACTTAGACCTTGTAGAAGGATCAACCTTAGTACATTAAAATCTATTGTTTCAATATTTAATTATGCATTATTATATTTTATAATAGTTCATTGTCTATTTTCTTTAAATTGCTAATAAATTATTAATAATAATATGCCTTATCTATTCAGAAGATTACAAATTGTATTTACATTTTAGTTCGACAATTTGCATACTATTAATTTAAATTGATATTACTTCGAATATTTAATTGTAACAACGTTAGTATGTACACAAAATATTTAATTTAAGCAATAATTTTATAATATGTGCTACGTATCCGCCGTATTTAAACTATGAAAATAATATTCACTGTTCGTATTTTGTAATAAAAAACCTCATTATTTACATAGAGTTAGAGTTTCACTACTTAAATAACTATTTCAAACGTTAAGCTTTCATCAAAAAGGATTTTGTTTGGGATTACAGTATTACTTTGTATGTTATCGCTTTTTCGAATATAATGGTTTTAGTATGGAACTAAAATAGCGCAATGCGATAGCAAAACCGCCAGGTGCTCGAGTTAATCCATTGAAACATTGCTTACTTTTTCACTTCAGGCTCTTTCGCTCAATTCTGGGGTGTTTTTTGTGAGAAAATCTCTATGATTGGGTTACAATATTAAGTGATAGTATATAGTAATAGAATCCAAAAGGGGTTTGAAGTCTTTCACCCGCATTAGGAGGAGGTGATTAAAAAGTCTTTGTGCAGAAAGGGTTAACTTAAGTTTAAGATATGGACAGGCATAAGAAAATGTACTAAAAAGTAATATTACGCATCATTGTCGTACAATTTATTGGCAAATTAGTTGACTTTCTGCACTTATTGCAGCTTTGGTCCAAGCTCTGAGAAATATTTGTTTGATTTGGGTGATTGTGTGTGCGACAGAACAATGATAATCCTTCATACATTTTTTTGTTGTAATTTTTTTTGTGTGTATTGAGATGAAAAATATTTTAAAATATAGATTTCGAATTCCTTGACAATTACTTCTTAAAATTTACTATTGTAGCAAGCCTAGGAAAAAAGATATTCCACTATAAAGTTTTACATCTTGTCAAACTCTGTGGGTAGTTAATGTTATTTTGTTGCGTTTATATTGGCGTGAGGCAAAGTTATGACGCACAAATAAAAGTAAAAAAATATATTTTACATGCAATTTAATCATCAAGTTCTTATTTATTTTAATAATCTAATAGTAATATCATGTGCAATGAAATAAAAAGGAAACAGGGGAATATGTATTATTAATTGCACAATTGCGCTTTCGGGCGACAGAAACAAATTGTTATTCCTTAATTAATTAATCAGTGATTATTTTGCTGTTCTCACTTCTCTGCACAATTTTTTTACATTAATTATCTGAGAAAGATAATGAAAGAAAGCCAGTCAAGCTTATACTGGGTATCTCAAGACTGCTACCGAAAACGAAGCCGGGTTGTAGTTTTAGTGGCTACAAACACAATGCAATTAAAAATTTCGCATAGAAACGCGACAATAATTTTTTATGATTTTTTAAATATCGTAATTTTTGGGTGGTAAATCCATAGTTTTTACTAAAATAATAATTTAAACTCTTTTATACCTTAGATTACTTATAAATAAAAGGGTATACACTATTATTTTAGGAAAAAAATATTTACCACCCAAATATGGCCATAGGAAAAAAATAACAAAAAAAAATTGTCGCTTTTTTTTGCAACTTTTTCTGTTGCATTGTGTCTGAAGTCGTTTAAACTACCACCCGGCTTCGTTTTCGGTAGCAGTCTTGATATACCCTGTATTTTAAAAATGGCAACATTGAAACGACATAACGCTACTCCAATAAAAATAAAGCAAATATCAATAGAGTTTTACGAAAAATGTGTTTTCGTAATTCAGGCTTAGGTACGCCGTGAGCTAGGCACCAAAATTACTTAGAAAATTAATTATTAACATTTTTATACATGAAATTTATAGACGCTTAAGAATTGCATTAACAATGATTTTACCAATGTTCTTTGTGTTCGTTGACACACCAACGACACTAGAGAAATTTTATGTTTGAAAACGGTGATAGGCATAGGAATAATCCCACCACATCGTCAATTTATCTTTAGGTATACTGACCTGAGTGTTTAAGTGATACTCTATCATCTTAGTACTATATAGATCTATTGTAGTGCAATAAATACTTGTATAAAACTATAAAATCAATAAAACAAAATATGTACTTGAATGAATAATCCCAAAAAGTAGAAAATTTTACACTTCAATGGACAATTTGGACTCGACGATTATGTATACATTTTCTCGCAAGTTGTTGACTCGATCAGGCCATTGTTAACTAGGCATAACTTGTATAATTGATAATTTAGCGAGTGAACGTTACAAGTTCTGTTGATTTAGATGCTTAAATAAGTGTAGGACAAGATGTATTTGTAATGGAGCCTCAAAATTTATTACGCAGCAATTATTATTATAGTTAGCTAACAGCATAATGTTTGGAAGTCGAACATGGCACACGGAATGCTATGAATCAATAATATTAGTTGTAATAAACAATGTTGCGGATTTAAACGATGCATGCATTAGGTTTTGTAATCTTATAAAACTAGAACAAGCGAAATTGTTGCAGTATCGAAAGTTTGTGTAAGAAAAATATGGTAGCTTGAATGTGTTTCATAAATTTTAAACATTATTAGTTTATACAATGTTAGCACTTATATTTGCGCCAAGCTAGAATATATCGCTCGATATGCACAAGATTTATGGCATAGGTAAACAATTTACATTTAATCCCATACATCGATCCGGTTTCTAACAGAATATAATACGACTCCGGTACAGGAGAATCGCAATCCGTGGCAACCCTATATCGTCTTGAGACTTCAGAGATACGTCGTTATTGAAATTACTTAGAAAGGTGAAAATAGAGCAAACACGAAATTAAATGTCACTTATGTGAAAACGTATGCCAAAGCTTTCAAAAGTTCTTGTTAAACTTTTAAGTATTTGCCATGTAAATTCGACACGAGTTTAGTGGTGACGGATAAACTTTAATATGTCGCTCTCTCTTATGATTTCTGTAACGCAACTCTCGGAGTTTAGTTTAATAAACTCGTGCATCAAACTGTTTGGGATTATGTCTCTTTGTCATTGTAAGGTGACAAGTTTGAAGTGGGTGTCTGTTGGATGTTGGATATTGGCCTTAATGTTGTGTGATATGTACACATACCTACCCTGTATAATGTGTGATATGACAGGCTTTCACACGTCCCATTCTTGGGCTTAACCCTGACCTCATATATGTCTGGGGATTGCGGCTTAATCCGTCACGGCGGTGACTCAATGCGGGTTAATGGACGTATGAAATTCATTAGACAAGCTCCAGTCTACAACTCAAATAATTTATTATTATCTGAACCGGAAAATAATTTTGATTTTAAAATTTAGAAACGTTTCCTTTTATTACGCCGTTTCGCATCAAATCAAAGCAGCAAAACTCGCTACCTTGCCAACAATGTCATAGAATACCAACTATTATTTAAGGCAACATTTTATACTGGTTCTAAAATATCGCAACAATTGGAAGATAAGACGTAATAATCCATTATACGCTTGAAGACAATGGTGGCGGCGATTAAAACAAGCCTCAATGTAACAAAGTTGATAGCTCGTATATTTTCAGCTAAAGGAAGAACGTTGGACGCGACTCAGGAGATCATCGCTTTAGGCGCTTGCAACATAGTCGGCGCTTTTTTCCGATCGTTCCCAGTAAACGGGTCGTTCACAAGAAGTGCTGTAAGCGAAGCGTCGGGCGTGAGGACACCGGCAGCCGGCTTTTACACAGGTGGGTGTCTTAGATCATAGAAGTTGACCTGACGTGGCGTCTTAAGATTGGATATTACTCGTACTAGCTTCGAAGGCGCTCGGTTACAGAGATACATTGTGACTAATTTATCTTTCGGTGTTGTTTCATTTTACTTATATTACTATGATATAAAGTGCGTGGTGGCCTGTTGGTAAACGGACTAGACGCGACTGCCAACATGTTCACGGTGGTCGCGGGTTCGAATCCCAGGGCACACCTCTGACTTTTCGGAGTCATGTGTGTATTGATAGTCAATCACCACGCACTAAAACGGTGAAGGAAAACATCGTGAGGAAACCTGCATACCATAGCGATTTATAAGAATTTCTATGGTATGTAAGTCCGCCAACCCGCACTAGGCCAGCGTGGTGGACTATATGGCCTAACCACTCTCAATCGTACTGACGATTGTAGAGGAGGCCCGTGCCCTGCAGTGGGACGTATATGGGCTGATACAGACTACGATATAACACACTAAATTGAATTTCTAAGTTTCACTACATTGTCACAGGTTGAGAAAATTTTTTGCTAGACATTTGTAAAACTGCGGGGTTACTCTATAATCTGAGACGTAGTACGAATCTGCGTAATATAGCACGTAAAACTGTACGAATGTACCTAAGTACTCTACAAAATCTTTGAATCCTCTATTATACGTCATAACCATAGACTAAATTCGGAATGAATGAGAAGTGTAATAGATAATAGTATTGATTTTTAGAAGTGGAAACCTTATAAATTACTTCGGTGGTTAAAGGCTAGTTTGCCACTTCTTTACTCTATGTCTAAGACGGAAAACATAGTATGATTTACCTTTACTTACTTCGTTTCGGATTATAGAGTAACCAGGTGTGGTAATGAGCTGAAATGAAAACTAACAGTACAACTTTAAAAAAAGGTCTTGAAACTTATAACATTGTAGGTTCTATGTTCAAACAGCGGAATCAATAGAGCCAATTGATTGGGTTAACGATATTAATATTAAACATCTGATTTAATTGTTCAAACAGATCTACTCCCTAAGTCGCTCGAAATTAATGATTTCCGAACAAATTTTGATGCTTCAAACCGTTGGAGAATATATTGTCTACTATCACAGTATAATTTACAATGAAATTTTGTTAATTAAAATTGTTTTTGTTAGCGCAGCTTCTTTTTTTTAGGCAAATCAGTAAAAGCCTGAATAATTTCGTCTCAAAGACTAGCGAAATGCTTTTCATACTGGCCATCTCGCCATCTTCACTTTTTTATTTGACATAGTTTTACAAAAGAGTTTTGATAAAATGTCTATTGGTCCTTTGAGTCTAGCGAGAAGTAATAAAGGAAGTGGGCGTGATTTTGGCAGCCGTCGTGCTCATTTCTTTAGTTTAGTCGTCATTTCTTAGTACCTAGCATAAACGTCATTCTGTAGAGTTATTGTACATAGAATAATATTTGCATATCTACGGTACCTATCTTCCAGCACTCCAAGTTACAGTATACAGTTGTATAGTTTTTCAGCTGCAATATTTGTGTTTACAAACTACAAGCTACAAAAATTAAAGTTGCAACCAATGTAGATATACACGCTGCAAACTTTTCAATACGATTCCACGTGCCAGTTGAAAATGAACAAGTTTGTTCACGAGTAACATCTTCATATTTGGACGGTTCTCAATTAATTGATTTAATTGAGTTAGCGCGGGCGCTTCGTTCGCTTCCCGTTTACCACTTCTTTGTTTACTTTGTAACAATTTGTTAACAGTTATTGTAACGGTGGCTACTTGGTCGACTATTGTTCGGTATTCAATGGTTTTGTCCAATGTTATTGCTGGAGTTATTCAACATTAATTGTATTTGTGACTATAAGAAGCTTATAGACAATTGTTATCATTATTTGGTAACATTTTGTAATTTAAATTAAAAAATAAACTTTTAAACGAAAATTAATAATGCTAGAATAACTTCATTTTAAATTGATTTTTGTCATTTTCATTTCATGAAGAATATTATCAACATTGCCTTTGATACAATCGCATTGTTGTATGACTTTTGTGTTGAAAACTTATAGAAGCCGACTTATACCACACAAAAATTAAGTTACTGGGTCACATCTGCAACTCTATGCATCAAGTTCATACTTAACAGTTTTCCGATGTATTCGAGTCTTAGGTATTACTTATTCAAATAGATAGTTTTGAACTTTTGCTCCGTTGAACATAAAATATCTGAATACTTTATACTTTAGAGTGTCGGCTCTCTCTTAGCGCATTTCCACGTCTTTAGCCTAAGATACATGAGCTTAGCTTTCCTTTATCAATAAATACAAATGTATATGTGTATTGGCTTATACATACCTAACTTTATTTTGTATGTATACAACTTTGCATTAGGAAAAATCACAGAAGTAGATTAAAAATATTTGCTAGTTTAGCTGAGGTCCTGAGTTCGGAAAAAAGACGCTAGGGCTTGATGTCGGCATGAAAAATATGAGACAATGGTCTTATAGGCCCCAAAATCGGTTAAAATTGCAAAGACTTATTTGGGAAGCATGTCCTAGCATTGAGATAACGCTGTTTTTAGCGCTATGGGCAAAATTGCCACTGAAAAGCCTCTCTTTGTCTTCTAAATGCAAAAAGACACACGTATAGAATGAAAAAACAGATATGTATTTGACTCAAATTGGAAATATAATATTTTGCGTGTTAAGTGTACATCATTTTAAGCAATATTTACCTACTAACGAATACACTGTCAGTACTAAAAAAACATATAGGTATATACCTAGTCAGGTCATAAATTCTGTCACATGTTTAATATAAAATAATTGAAACATATACACAGTATTGATAGTCAATCACCACGCACTAAAAACGGCGAAGGAAAACATCGTGAGGAAACCTGCATACCATAGCGATTTATAAGAATTTCTATGGTATGTACCCGCACTAGGTCAGCGTGGTGGACTATATGGCCTAACCACTCTCAATCGTACTCTCGATTGTAGAGTAGGCCCGTGCCCTGCAGTGGGACGTATATGGGCTGATACAGAATTGAAACAAGTTTATTCATTATGTAACCATTTATATACCAAAATGAACTTAACAAAAGATAGATTCTTATGACACTAAAGTTTATTCAAAATGACCTCCGTGATTTTGAATACAGGCCTTCAATCTGCGCGGCCAGTTGTCTATCGCAGCACGAACGAGGTCCATGTCAAAATCGGCGGCTGCCTTAATCATGTATGTCTTGAGTGACTCCAAATTGGGATGAGGCTTTGAGCACGCCTTTTCCTCCAAGTGTTGCCATATCTTGTAATCTAACGGATTCAAATTTGGACTGGAGGAGGGCCAGTCTTCGTGCCGGATGAAGTCGATTTCACGCGCCGCCAGCCAGTCTTGTGTGCTCTTCGCTCTATGAGCTGGCGCCGAATCTTGTTGGAATACCCAGTGCCTGTTATTGAACATGGTATGAGAAACAGGTTCCACAAGGTTCGTCAGGACTGTATTTTGATACACAACTGCATTCGTTTTTACACCTTTCTCACAAAAATGTACCTCTGTTAAGCCCCAATAAGAAACTCCCAACCATACCATGAGCGAGAATGGAAAATGACCTCGTTGGACACGCGGAATACGGTTGCTCGCTTCTTCACTACTGTGTGCGTACACCTTATCATTTTGTTTGTTGTAGCTCTCTTCTACGGTAAATAAATTTCCCGATATTTTTTTCCCGCGTACCGCTTCAACAAAGCGCGGCATCTCTTTAGTCTCAGGTCCATTAGACGAGCATTCAAATGATGTCCTGTTTTTCTTCGATATGCCCGAAGCCCTAAGTCTTCATTTAACACCCTTTTCACCGTGGTTCTGCTTAACCCCATCTGAAGGGCCAACAGTTTCTGCTTAGGTGTGGGATTTCTTTGAATTCGCGCCTTCACAGCTTTTATCACTGCTGGAGTCCTAACAGACCGAGGGCGACCACTTCTTGACCTGTCATCTACACTAGAGTCTTCATTGTATCGTTTGATGGTACGACAAACGAATCTTTTGGTTATATTCAAATTTTTCAGTAAGTATGTTTGAATTGGCGCGTAACCGCAACGATGCAACGCAATAACTGCAACACGGTCTTCTTTAAGCGTCCACTCCATATTTAAAAATGAGTAAAATTCTAAAAAGTGTTTACATTTTTATTTTCATAAACAAATCGAAATTCTAATTCAAAAAACTTTTTTGAGGCCAGCATTCTAAAAGAAAAGTTTTTACTGTGTGACAATACTTATGACCTGACTGTGTATAATAATGATAATAATAAATAACACCCAACAGTCACATACATAGTCCTGACCCCACACTAAGATCGAGTCTTGTGTCGTGGGTGTCAGGAACTACGAGAGACTTTTCGGCCTCACATATTACACTTACTTTGTATTATCCCACAATAAACTCAACTAAATATATTCAGTACCAAGTGTAATAGAGTTTTGGTGGTAATTGAGGCGGCCCGGGCCGGGCGGATTGTAATATCGTAGGTATAAGCTTCGGGTGGGAAACTGCCGTCCTCTATAAAAATGTGATTAAAACTTGAAGGTATCTACTGAATTGATTACTCGCGCCACGCAGTCGAGATTGCCTTCAATTAGGGACGCGGGAACGATATATTAAAAAAGTCAGTTCCATTTTCAAAAGGTTCATTAATTGTTGTTTGTATAGTGTTTTTTTTAAATATTGCGCTCTGTGTAATACGTTTGGACTGGAATACGTAAAAATATTTTTTGGCTAATTAAAGTTCAATGAAGGATGTTTATTGATTTTTATAAAAGGATTTATTGATTAATTCAATGTCCATAAATTGGATTCTAATCTCAAATAAATATAAAGTATTGATTGGTCTATATGGCAGCCCTGATTTTTAGGGCTTTATAAAAGATCGTGTGTCACATTCCGTCAGCAAAGTTCAGCTGTTTGGTATTTGCATTATTCAAAGATCATCCCAATGAATATTTACTCGGCACCATTGAATTTCAATAGCTTTTCGGAAATTCAATATAACAATGCCAGTGTGGCGCGGCGGCACATTTTTGTAAGAAAATATTCATAAAGCGTTTCAGCGTTAAATCTAGCGTCCAATCATGATAATGTTGAAGTTTCGACAGCTTGATATATCTCGGACGTTTCCGAGACCGTTTAAAACTTGATCGAATTAAATCTAGACGAACGGCAACCCTGATTTATGGGCCCTCTTTAGCGACGTTCGAAATCGGCGCGTTTTAATCCGGGTATTAGTTTTAACAGAACTAGGTAAAATTTGTACTAAGACAAATGTAAATCCAGCGTATAAATCATTGGAGGCACGTGCAGTGCGGCGCGCGGCTATGTTGTAGCAACTTCATAAATCTAAAAGTTTACATCGTAGTTTACCGTCACAGTTAAGTTTCCGTGGAGGTTTTACAATTTCAAATATACTCGTATACTTCGCGCAGACTTGTCCTATATATTCAGAATTTTATACAAAATGTGAAAGTTGTGCGTCCACGGCCCCAGTTCGGCTGTCTTCTAAACTTCTTAAATTATGTGTGTATCGATGAGCTTCATTTAAAATATGATTGTGAATTTTAAAATTTCATTAAATGAATACACTTGTTATAAAATACATTTTATACGCGGAAAGCTTATGTTTTTTTGTAGTAATTCAGTAATTAGTAATCAGTGTCGATGTTTACGAGTGGCAGTGGTCATAAACTATGACGTGATATAGTACAGGCAACGAAGCATTTTTTCCTGCATAATTTGCCAGGAGTTTTTTGTTTTCATGAAGAGGTGGCACATGACCCCACTAAGTTAAAAACCCAAAATACTTACAAGAATAGCGTCCGCTAGAGCCGCAATTTTGGAAAACGCGTTTGAAGCCATATCTCCGGAACCGTCCACTTTAGGCCCATCATGCTAAGGACCTTTCTTGTAGATAATTAAATTTCCCATTTTTTTTGTTCAATATTTTTTTTTGCACCATTAACCGTTCGCGATTTACAATGTTATTAATATTCGTTTCATGCCTTTTTGCCGATATCTTTGTTAATAATTGTGTAAACAAAAAATTGTTAATGTCTAAACTTTTAAATCAATAAATTCTTAACAACTTTTCACCAATCCTTTTTACTCTAAAATCAATATTTTAGAAGTTATCGCGCGTTGAATGGTGTACTACCGAATCAAGGTCAATGGAAACGAAGGATGCATAGCGTAATTATGAAATCCAATGATTTCTCCGTGATCATCACGTAATTAATTAAATACTGATGGCATAAGGGAACAAAGCAATGAGGAAATAGTAAATTTTGTTAAAAATCCATGTAAAATTTATTGTAAAAAAGGTATAAAATGAAAATTAATAACATTGTAAATCGCGAACGGTTAATGGTACAACAAAAATTATTGAACAAAAAAGATGGGAAATTTAATTATCTACAAGAAAGGTCCTTAGCATGATGGGCCTAATGTGGACGGTTCCGGAGATATGGCTTCAAACGCGTTTTCCAAAATGGCGGCTCTAGCGGACGCCATTTTTGTAAGTATTTTGGGTTTTTAACTTAGTGGGGTCATATGCCAACTCTTCATGAAAAAAAAAAACTCCTGGCAAATTATGCATTGCGGACAAGAGTAACCCGTTGCTTCGTTGCCTGTACTAATATGTTTGCTTGTTTACCAGACCTATCTGTACTAATATTATAAAGAGGAAAGATTTGATTGCTTGTATTGCATTCGAGGCAAAAAATCAAAGGCTCTGAAACTATACTGCAGCGATTTGAAGAAATATTTTATCATTAGAAATACATTATCCTTGATGAACATAGGCGATAGAATATCTTCAAAATAGTAGATACATATGCACCCTGTGAGCCCTATATTAAAAATATATATTTGATTGTGATTTACACATGGAATTTAAGTCAAGTGCCAAAACAAGTTCTATATAATACACAAAAACTAACTAAAATTAAAATGCCATCAGGTATAATAGTGCTTCTAACTCTGGCACTGCTGACGCCGTATTTCTATTTCATCCCGCGCGCCGCGCTCGCCGCCGTCATAGTCTGCGCCGTGCTGCACATGGTCGACACTGATATACTCAAGAAACTGTGGAACACCAACAGTAAGTACACCATACATTATACCAGACACACTGCCAGATAATTTTACTTGTAAAATACAATGCACTGACCAATGTTTAAAGAGTTTTGTGCGTGGAATTGCGTTTTTATCGTCGTTTTGTTTACCAAACGTTTTAGGTTTTGTCATAACTCAGTTTTTGTGTTTGTAGGAATTGTGTTAAACAAAAGTATAAACGTAAAAATTGTTTTCTAGACATTTCATTGTACTTAGAAAATAAATTCATCTATAATTACTTTTTCGAATACACATTCTTTCTTAGAATATAGTGTAGTAGGTTATACGTACACAGCGTGCATTGTAATAAAACACATTGGAACTAGAATAAAAAAAATAGTGAACAATTTTTCAGTAAAAATTCCAGACGATTTTTCAACCGGCACTGAATATTTGAAAAACACTAAAATCCACACGAGTGCCGTGACCTCATATCACTGGAACACTTGCCACATAAGAAGCTACTTATGCGGAGCTCAGATATTTGCCTACTATGTTATTCCATCAAAACGAATTTGATATTCAGGCTGGTACTTAACCTTCCCTGTATAATCTCACTAAAGATTATAATGAGTAATTCAGTTATTTCATCACGGACGGTCGCCGTCGGAAAGGGGCGTCTCATCAAATTATTCCTATAGGATTTGGACTCGACCTTTACAACTACGCTGAAAGTTATTGTTATTACTTCGGTAAAGGAGCTGATCTTCAGTTTATTAGGGTGCTGTCATCAAAACAACTGGCGGGGCGGGAGCTGCCATTATTCACTTATTCGCACGTTATCAACGCTTTAATGTACTCATTTCGGACACGAATTGTTCTACAATTGAAATATTTATTGTGTCACTTAATTGTCTTCGATTCATTACCTATATACATCCATTATTATTACATATTTGATTAATATCGTAACCAAAACGCGTTGAAAATATTTCATAGGCCCATATAGAAAAACAATAGAATATTTTTTTTAATGTGTGTATTAGCTGTCAAATCTTTATTTTAACTCCGATTTATCTACTTAATTTGACATATAAATCCAAATTAGTTTTGTCCATATACATCGCTAAAATATACTGGATTAGTACCTATGATGCTACAAACACAATGTTAGACACATCAATTCTGCTTTACCTAATAAATTCATTTCCACACACATTCTATTGCAACTCCTTTATGCATGCTTAATCATAGGAATATTACTCCTTTACATATATGTAAATATATTATGTAAGCCTCGTATCCGCAGGGTTGGATCTCATTCCTCTGGTCGGTACATTCGCTTGTTGCCTTGCGCTGAGCATCGAAGTGGGTCTGATCTGCGGCGTAGCGATTGATATGGTTCTGCTTCTGTACTACAATTCACGACCTCCGTTGGATATTAACTATGTTGATGTAAGTTTATCATATTAATACAATACTAAAACAGTTAATATTACGTTCTAATGCAGCATACAGGTGTCTTTTACAATTGAGAGTACGATTGAGAGGAGTTAGAAAATAGTCCTAGTAATAGTGGAACCTAATTTAGTGCGTGTTGAAATATATGTGTTGTATCAATTATATATTTTTGGTTTTGCAAGAAGAATGCTTCAATTAGCTTAACTGACTATTTATCGGAGATAATGAAATATTATTACTCTATATTGTGGTTTGATTGAAAACGATTGTGGTTACAATAAAGGATTAAGATCACAATTGCTGAAGATTACAAAAAATTCATTTGTGTTTATTGTCTAGGATTTTTCGATTAGTATTGTTGACCGAAGCTTCGATTGGAGAATATAATGTAAAAAGATGAGAGCACTTCAAAAATATTTATCAAACTCGTAAGTTTAGCCAGATATTCAATATTTATAGCATCAATTAATACCGATGAATAATCCGGAGTTGCTGACAAAATTACGGAAAACAATTTGTGTATCTTATCCCAGTTACGCAACAAGACGAAACTAGTCTACGCCATCCTAAACTTTGTCCTGCTGGATGAATGTCGCATTATTATATCAGAAGCGGCCAATTATTTCTTTGAAGGAGAATAATAATCTCTTTCTGGCATATCATATTTTAGTGACAGCGATGTGGCTTATAAATTTTGGTATTATTAGCTTAGAAGATAATGCAAAAAACATGTGACATTATTTCTGCACAGATGATACTTAACTATTGTGATATTGTCTGTTTTTTATTTATCATAAAACAAACGACGGGCAACAAAATATTTAGATTAATGTCTGTTACATCTAAGTCACCTATGATTTGTTTTAAAATTTGGAAACTTGGTTTCTAGTCCTTGACAATTTCAATAGAATATTTAAGTGCAGCACTAAAATCTCATTTTATTTAATAACTTAAGTCCTATTTACCAGCTACATTCATGTGCAATCTAGAGCATAGCCAGGTGACACCATCGACGGATTCATCGTGGAGGACATCTAAAGTCTTTAGAAAATCAAGTCTAATAGTCGTTAAACCTGCAAATACTTCTTTCTAAACTCTACTGTATTTATCTTTGCAGGACGGAGTCCTACCACCACATTACGCTATAAATTTAGTAGGTAATTTTAACTTCGCTGGTGCTGAAAGAGTTAGGTCCAAGGTGGCTGGATTGAAAGACAGTGATAACAAAGTGTCTCCAGTGGCTACATTAGAAACACTGACAATAATACCAGACGGTGCTACTCAAAATGAAGTAATCGTAAATGGTAATGAAGTGACACTGAATCACGAACCTAGCAATGCTGTTGGTGATGTAGCCAATGTGAGGAGAACTAGCAATTTGCTGGTGATATATTGTGACGCATTGCACAGATTGGACTATACATTTTTGCAGGTGAGTTTTATTTTCTACTAGTATTGCTTGCATTTAGCAGCGGGTTTTTTTCGAGTATTAAAAGTACCCTATAGCCTTTCTTAATAAATAGACTATCAAAAACCTCAAGAATTTTTCAATTCTAACAGTAGTTTCTGCTGATACCCGCGTTCAAACAAACAATAAAATTCAAAATTTATACACAGTCAGGTCATAAGTATTGTCACACAGTAAAAACTTTTCTTTTAGAATGCTGGCCACAAAAACTTATCATTTTGTTTGTTGTAGCTCTCTTCTACGGTAAAAAAATTTTCATCTGAATTTTCCAATATTTTTTTCCCGCGTACCGCTTCAACAAAGCGCGGCATCTCTTCAGTCTCAGGTCCATTATACGAGCATTCAAACGATTTCCTGTTTTTTTCGATATATGCCCGAAGCCCTAAGTCTTCATTTAACACCCTTTTCACCGTGGTTCTGCTTAACCCCATCTGAGGGGCCAACAGTTTCTGCTTATGTTTGGGATTTCTTTGAATTCGCGCCATCACAGCTTTTATCACTGTTGGAGTCCTAACAGACCGAGGGCGACCACTTCTTGAACTGTCATCTACACTAGAGTCTTCATTATATCCTTTGATGGTACGATAAAAGAAACTTTTGGTTATATTCAAATTTTTCATTATGTCAAAAATTTGAATTGGCGCGTAACCGCAACGATGCAACGCAATAACTGCAACACGGTCTTCTTTAAACGTCCACTCCATATTTAAAATTGAGTAGAATTCTAAAAAGTATACATTTTTATTTTCATGAACAATTTGAAATTCGAATTCAATAAACTTTTTTGTGGCCAGCAATTCTAAAAGAAAAGTTTTTACTGTGTGACAATACTTATGACCTGACTGTGTATGTAAAAAAAATAATGTTAAAACCGAAACATGCACTATTGGTGTACCAAGGTGTTGTAGAGTATCGCGTGCCTTCTCATTATTATTTATTTATAATACTGCGGATGCTAACCACGTTTAATGCTCTGCTAGACCTCAATCCTGAATGTGATTTGTTTGCGGATGAATGGACGAGGATTACCGAGTGCATGAGGTTGCGAGTGAGATGCTTGACCTAATTAATATGTGTAATAAAAAATTGAGTTTATCGCATTAATTAGCCAAATTATTTAAAAAATCCGCTTGATGACTAAGACCAAAGCATACAATTCGCTAACTGGAGCACATTTAGGTTAAAATAATGTAAATCAGAAATATTTAAATCAGTTTGGGTTTATTTAACCGCCAAGACTTAAATATTTGCTTAATCTTCAATTAAGTACACTATTACCCGTATTCTGGGAATTTAATTACATTTAAGCTACTACCGCAGACTTTAAACATTTCATTAAATACAAAACACCAGTAATCTGCGTTACGTCAAAAGGTTTAATTCAAATGAAACCATTGTCAGCAATTACATATACTCTGGCATTAGCTCCAATTTAATATTCAGTCCGCCGCAAGCCGCAACGTCAAATCGCATGCAATGTTGACGTTTCAACCACAACGCCAGCTTAAATATCCACCGCATCTGCACTTATGCTGTTATTATTGAAAATTACATTGTAATTAATTTTTGCTGTTAATTTCGACAGGGGTCTCGTGACACTGGTCTCGTGGTAATACCGCTAATTGTTTTCATTCAATTACGCGTCTGTAGATCGGTTTTCATGTTAAATGTTGTAACCGAGGTCTAGTGTGCGGCTGTATCAATGTTTGCTAATATGCCTTTTAGTGATCTCGGTTTATCAACTTAATGATTTGGTTAGTTTCCAACTAATACAGCTCCTTCTGAGATATATTTTGGATGTCTGGGTTGGTTTAAATTTCGATCGTTTTAATTACTGGTTCGATATTATATTTACTTACGATGTGAATTATAATATAGACAATAAATGATGACTTAGTAATGTAAACAAATACAGATAGATGGATAACGAATGTAGAAGATATTGTAAATGCTCTCTTTTCTATTTTACTCCTTATTATTTTCTATGAAAATAAATTAAAATGTCAATTTTTTCCCCCAAATATTGGCGGTATTCAATTGACGTATACAAAAACCTTCGATATTAATACCGTTATTTTTTGACAGCATAAAAAAGTGTTTCGTATGCGGGAGCAACGAACATTCAATACTTGGTAAATCTTTCCCAAAAAGTTTGACTCCGTACACCTGCTACTTACAGTGATACTTTCATCCCTTAATACTTTGAATAAGTTTGTTCTTCGTAAATGTAAGAACATTACCTTTTAATACACTGCTTAGGTGTTATTTAGCGTATATCAAGATTGCGAACGAAAAGGAAGCAAGGTGGTAATTTTAGTGAGTCTAAACATAATGCATCTAAAATTTTGCAATCATTTTTTTTATTAACTTTTAAATATCATCGCTGTCGCTTTTTGCAATATTTTTGTTGCATCGTACCTGAAATCACTAAAACTACCACTTGGATTTTTTTCGGTCGCAGACTTAATATACCCTGTATTATTTAGAGGCCTAACAGACTATGAAACATGGGGCATTGCGTTAAAATTTTAAGTTCTTTCTACTTATTTAAGCTTACAAAATTTCATAAGTATACACTTTTGTCTGTTTTTTTCATATTCTTTTCTTATATCCATCCCATGGCTTTTTGTAAGAAATTTCTAAGTACGATTAGACCGCAATTTGTTCTTTGTTTTTATATAATACATATGTTCTTGTTGTTGATATAATTTTCAAATAAAAGGAATAAGTTATAGGATTTTACGTTTAGCATAGCTAATCCCCATATAACTCGAGACTAAAGTTTAGCAAACTGTAGATTCCACAGGTGTCATCTACGGATTACACATATAAATGCTCATGATATACCTATGTGCTGCAAAAACGTAATCGGTATACCATTTCGTCATAAAGAGCTTATTAATTATGTTAATGAATGCGTGCGTGGAATATGTTGCAAATTAAACAAAGTGCTCCAATATGGGTTTCTGTTATGTACATTAGTCCTTAGTAAAGTGATACACGCTAATTGATACATACGTATTTCAGTAATAGTAATGTCGAGGAGTGTTATAAATTAAAGGTATCTCGAAAACGCCGAGTAAGACGCCGAGTGTGAAACGAGAGGCCGCAGGTTCGATCACCGCGCCGAGACAAATGTTTGTCTGAACCTTATATTATTTAGCCCGAAAAGTCTTTCGTGGTTCTTTCTACTTACGACAAAAGACTCGATCTATAGGGGAACTATGTATATGACTATTAGGTGTATTTATTTATTTACATTAAATGAATGAATAGAAAGAGTATTATGTAATTATCTTTGCAATGTTTTCACTGATTCTACTCTACTGATTCTTCTCTGAGTATCGGAACCAGCCAATCTCTCTTTTCAATGTCCTCATTTCTTAAGTCAATCTTGTTCTGGCCTACTGAAAAACGCGCGTACACAGGTGCATCCAAAACGCGACTCACTTGAGTGTGTCAAATTAAATAGTTCTCTATCATTACGTATAGTAATCATTACGTACGGGTTACAAATATGTAAGATATTTAGACGCGCATACTTCTATTATAATGGGCTTTTATTTACTCTCACAAATAAATCAGTGGATATTAATTAATACTTATTAAATAAAACAACGAAAATAATAATGTGTACGTACTTTTTCTTATTTTCAGAGTGTAAAAATGTTGGTAAAGGAATGGTCAGTGGGCGGGCGTATCCTTTGGTGCAACGCTTCTCCAAAAGTCAAGGAACAATTAGTCAATGTGCTACAAGACCCAATATTCTGCGACAGTGACCAGCTTAGAATATTGTTAACTGGTGAGTTCTATATTTTATGCCGTTTGTGTTTATTAAGTTATTAATTTGTATCATATTATAATATATTGTTATTAGTGTTATTAAGGTTAAAAGGCTCAAAGTCACTCAACGAGCCATGGAGCGGGCTATGCTCGGAGTTTCCCCACGAGATCGAATCAGAAATGAGGAGATCCGTAGGAGAACCAAGGTTACCGACATAGCCCATAGGATTGGCAAGTTGAAGTGGCAGTGGGCCGGGCACATAGCTCGTAGAACCGATGGCCGTTGGGGCCGAAAGGTTCTCGAGTGGAGGCCACGTACAGGCAAGCGAAGTGTTGGACGCCCGCCTACAAGGTGGACGGACGATCTGACTAAGGTCGCAGGAAGTCGCTGGATGCAGGCCGCTTCCAACAGGTCTTGTGGAGATCATTGGGGGAGGATATGATGATGATGATATAGTTAGGCTAAGTTAGGCCTAACCTCTCTCAATTATAATAATTGTTTAATACTAATTGATTGCATAAGAGGCCCGTAGCCTGCAGTGTGACAAATACAGACATATATAAACAATTCCTTAGGTTTTTCATGTAGTGCAGAAAAGAAACTCACCGTTTGTGGGCACAAACTACAAATGCAGGGTACAAAGGTATTAGAAAGTAGGAGTCACTTTTGGGTCTCAAGATACCCAGACTTGAAAAAAATATTTGTGGTTCATATAAAAAAGTTTTTGTACTGGATTTGAACCTTCCTATTGAGGATGCTGAACACCGGGTCAAATGTTGGAGACTCAGCCGGAAAGCGGACCCTGCTACCAGCCGGGATAAATCTATATATATAAAAGAAAGTCGTGTTAGTTACTTCACTTATAACTCAAGAACGGCTGAAATGACTTGGCTGAAAATTGGTGGGAAGGTAGCTTAGAACCAGGAGAAGGACATAGGATACTTTTTATCACGTTCCCGGTTTTCCGAGTTTCTATTAGCTTATTAACATTTTCTCATGCAAAATGTTCATGGGTTCGTAACTGTCAAACATTTAATGTTCATCCCGTCGATACGGTAAATTCTTCCTTCAAATGAAATAACGTATTTAAATAAAGGTTTCGAATCGACAACATATATCCATAATATTCGATTAATGGCGTATTTTAGGTTTTAAAGATGTAAATTAATGAGAGTAATAAAAAGTTATTGACATTTAAATTGGTTGTCAAATATTTATGCATGCGTTCAGAAATTAATTTTGTGTAACCAAAAGAGAATATATTATGAAAATAAATAAATATAGGACAATTAAATAAATATTATTCACACGTAAGAAGATATACTTTTTTTCAAGATAAAATATCACTCGGAAATGAAAAATCTTTATTAAAATAACAATTTTAAATATGGAGAATATTGCAGGGGTTCTCAAATTATGCGTTGCCTGTGTGTTGTGAAACCAGTTAAATATAATTGTTATTACATTAGTGTCAGTGTGAGAAAGTGCTAATAGTGTATGTTTGTGTGTGTGTGTGTGTGTGGTGTGTGTTATGTGTTATATGTTTACTTTTATCACGAATTTTTACAGTGGCTTTTGTTCGCTATATGAATATTATTTTATTCACTGATAGAAATATTATATATTTTGAAATGTTATTTAAACCACTGAAGTTATTTCTAAGAAAATTAATATTTCATCTCTTTATTACTAACAAAAAGTAATGGCGTAATATTTATGGAAAAACAGCATAGTAGGGTGAAAGAAGGGATGGAATATTGCATGGATAATCAAAATCGCTGAAGTGTTAATGTCAAAAATTTATAAAGAACACCATTTGGATATGTTGAAACGGGATATAATAGAGTGGGAGGTACGGGAGAGGATTGGGTTAGCTGACAGATTTGATAGGACGAAACTGTAAATGCACGGTATAAGACGGGATGGATAATGAAGAGAAAGGACAGGACGTATCGGGAAGTGACTACATAGACGGGATAGGACATGTTTAGGTATACAAGAGCTTATACGAAAAATAACATGTATTTGGTGTGATTATGGTCAGGGGTGCTCCTATCTAGTGGATCATGGCTTGTCCTAGAATAGGTGCTACGATTACGCGACCTCGGCCCCCCGAGCTACTGCAGTCACTACAAACATTCCGTTCCATGACTGCAGTATCCACTCCTACAGGCCATACTCTCCTTTCCCATTATATTCTCTACTCACAAACCCTATTTCCTTTCCCCCGCTGATGATGGGCAGCAGCGTCGTCAGCGCAAGTCCCCTCCTGCGCTCGCCAACCCGCCTGCCAAGCGTGGCGAGTATTGGCAAATACCCCTCAATGGCGACACAAAAATTGACCAGGCCCCCAGTCCCCGGCAGCCCCACTATTCCTGGCGATGGTAGCAGCCATGGTTACGGTGGGGCAGGGGGTGCTAAAAATCCCCGGGTTGGCCCCGGCTACCACCCTCGACGACGACTGGCCCTGGTAACACACAACATACGCAGTTTGAGGACAGACGAGAAGATTGTCGAACTGGAAGAAGAATTGAGCGGGTTACACTGGGATATTCTGGGGTTATCGGAAGTCCGAAGAATCGGGGAGGATACGATAACCCTGAAGTCTGGTAACCTGCTCTTCTACCGGGGGGACGACCAACAGTCCCGAGGAGGTGTCGGATTTCTCGTCCACAGGTCTCTCATCAACAACATCGTATCCATCGAAAGTGTGTCGAGCAGGTTAGTATACCTTATACTCAGAATATCCAAAAGATATTCGTTGAAGGTCATACAGGTATACGCGCCGACCTCGACCCACCCAGATGAAGAAGTAGAGGAGATGTATGAGGACATTAGTCGGGCCATACATACTTCCAAAACCTACTTCAATGTTGTTACGGGGGACTTCAACGCAAAGTTGGGCAAGAGAAGCGATGCAGAGTTGAAAGTGGGGCAATTTGGACATGGGCAACGGAACCTCAGGGGTCAGAGGCTGGCCGACTTTCTGGAAAAAGATGGACTCTTCGCGATGAACTCTTTTTTCCAGAAGCCGCCTCACAGGAAATGGACCTGGTTGAGTCCTGACGGTTCTACGAGAAATGAGATAGATTTCATCTTGACGACGAATAGACGGATGTTCAGTGATGTCTCTGTGATCAACAGGGTGAAAACCGGTAGTGATCACCGAATGGTTAGGGGCACATTGAATATCAACGTCCAATTAGAAAGGCGCCGCTTGATGAAGTCTACGCTCCGACCTACTCGCGCTCATATCCAAAACCCCGAGAGCTTTCAACTCGAGTTGACAAATCGCTTTGATTGTCTAAAAGAAAACCTTGCAGTGGACGAGTTAAACAGCGGTTTGGTAGAAGCTGTCCATACGGTAGGATCTAAGTATTTTAGACCTCGCCGTAGAGATAGACCACAAAAACTATCGATCCACACTCTTGACCTCATGGCCGAACGTCGATCTTTGACGCTGCAATCTTCCGTTGACGCCGAAGCATATCGGCGGCTCAATAGACGGATCTGGAAGTCCTTGCGACACGATGTCCGTGCTCACAATACTGTGAGCATTAAGGAGCCAATTGAGCGGAACGGAGACTCCAAAGTGTTTGCAAGAGACTTGTCTATTGGGCATAGCCAGTTGTCTAGGCTGAAGACGGAAGACGGCCGCGTGGTATCGACGAGGGCAGAGGTATTAAGGAAGATCGAGAGGTTCTACGGACAGCTTTACACCTCGGTTGCCGAACCTACTGTTAGCTCGGCCGAAGACCCGAGAGCCGAGTTAATCCGACACTTTAGCGATGATATCCCGGACATCAGCCTGTTTGAGATTGAGATGGCCCTCAAACAACTTAAAAACAATAAGGCGCCGGGTGAGGACGGAATCACTTCAGAGATTCTGAAAGCGGGCGGAACGCCGGTACTGAAAGTCCTTCAGAGGCTCTTCAATTCCGTTCTCCTCGAGGGCTCAACGTCGGAGGCATGGAGCAGGAGCGTGGTGGTACTGTTCTTCAAAAAAGGTGATAACACTTTGCTGAAGAACTACGGGCCCATTTCGCTCCTGAGCCATGTCTATAAGTTGTTTTCAAGGGTCATCACAAATCGTCTCGAAGGCAGGTTTGATGACTTCCAGCCTCCCGAACAAGCCGGTTTCCGAAAAGGCTTTAGTACCATAGACCATATTCATACGCTACGGCAGGTTATACAAAAAACCGAGGAGTATAACTTGCCGCTTTGTTTAGCGTTTGTGGACTATGAGAAAGCCTTTGATTCGATCGAGACCTGGGCTGTGCTACAGTCTCTTCAGCGGTGCCACATAGACTATCGGTACATCGAAGTGTTGAGGTGTACATACAACAACGCCACCATGTCGGTCCGAGTACAGGATCAGAGCACGAAGTCTATTCCACTACAGAGAGGCGTGAGACAGGGAGATGTCATATCTCCGAAACTGTTCACTGCCGCGCTGGAAAATGCCTTCAAGCTCTTGCAATGGAAAGGATTCGGCATCAACATCAACGGCGAGTATATCACTCACCTTCGGTTTGCCGACGATATTGTAGTCTTGGCAGAATCGCTGGAAGACCTTAGCACTATGCTCGAAGACCTCAATCGAGTCTCCCAACAGGTGGGTCTTAAAATGAACATGGATAAAACGAAGATCATGTCGAATATCCATGTTGTGCCCACCCCTATTGGAGTTTGGGGCTCGACTCTCGAAGTTGTAGACGAATATGTCTATTTAGGACAAGTGGTCCGGTTAGGCAGGTCCAACTTCGAGAGAGAGGTCAATCGGCGAATCCAACTCGGTTGGGCAGCGTTCGGGAAACTTCGCGACGTCTTCTCGTCCAAAATACCTCAGTGCCTAAAATCGAAAGTCTTCGATAGTTGTGTGTTACCAGTGATGACATACGGCACCGAGACGTGGCCTCTCACTGTGGGCCTCATTAAAAGGCTCAAAGTCACTCAACGAGCCATGGAAGCGGGTTATGCTCGGTGTTTCCCTACGAGATCGAATCAGAAATGAGGAGATCCGTAGGAGAACCAAGGTTAGCGACATAGCCCATAGGATTGGCAAGTTGAAGTGGCAGTGGGCCGGGACACATAGCTCGTAGAACCGATGGCCGTTGGGGCCGAAAGGTTCTCGAGTGGAGGCCACGTACAGGCAAGCGAAGTGTTGGACGCCCGCCTACAAGGTGGACGGACGATCTGACTAAGGTCGCAGGAAGTCGCTGGATGCAGGCCGCTTCCAACAGGTCATTGTGGAGATCATTGGGGAGGCCTATGTTCAGCAGTGGACTTCCTGTGGCTGATATGATTTGGTGTGAAATAAAATAAAAAAATATATCTGCATCCAGGCAAAGATGGGTCGGGCTTTTTTGCTATGTTAAATAATTGAATATAATATTAATCATATAATAACTAAGCCATAGCGAAGCGTGGTCGGGTCAGCTATGGTATCTTTTAATTGATTTCAATGAATGTCGTCGGAGTAGTAACAGTGTTATAATATCTCCGTAGCAAATAATGATTTAAATCTGGAGAGATGGGATAGAATAGAATATAAGGTGGATAAAATGGGACAAGCAGTTTAGACAAGGGCTGTCATGTTGATTTTAATTAAAGTATGGACTGGAATCTGTATTTGCACCCAGGCGAAGCCGGGCCGGGCCGCTAGTAAATAAATAAAAATGAATGACTGGATTCGAAAATTCGGCGTAATGTTCAACAGTCGGCTTCTTAATCCATTCCGTCGCGGATGCTGATATGTCAGTCTTGCTCGACAAACTATGCCACGTATGAATATATTGGAATTCTAGTTACGAAACAATCTGGCTTGTAATTGTAGAATGTACTAATGAGATCTCGTGTTTCCGCAATTTACCGCCGTTGTTGCAAAAATTTACTGGGAACGCATTGATGCCATTATAAGTGTTGGTATAATTGCGTTTCTTATTCTATCATATTTATTACCATGGAAAAAATCACGGCTTTTCCTACTTTTCTGCAATATTAATTTTATTTTGTTAAGTGATGTAGCTTAGTTTTAGGCTAAAACTGACGAACTGGAAATCCAAAGTTCAAGTGTAGGACCGGTCTTTTATATTTTTAAGCGTTTACCTGAGTGATGAAGGAAATTATTGGGAGGCAGGTACTTGAGGGTATCTGAAGTTCATTGACGTTTACTAGCTCAGCGTAGACTTGAGCTTAACTTTTATTAATTGTAGACGAGGTACACTGGCAGTAGATCGTATACAGGGTGAATTAATGAAATTATACTTTTCAGAATTTGAACCTTATTAGCAACATTATCGAATGGTGTAATTATGCATTTGATTTTGAAAATCATCAGGGTTCGATCAATTATTAGCTCAGCACATTGATTTTTTAAAATTCTAAGTATGCAATTTAAATTTGAATTTTCATCATTATTGTGACTCCTATCAGCGTATTTCTCTATTCATTAAAGTTTAAGCAATCCATTTCCATTTTAAAAATAATCTGTATATTTGAACTAAATCACGGACCACAGCTCTACATCAATTAGTAGATATATGTAACTTCAAAACTGAACTCACAGTAAGTAGTGAACAGTAACGTCTCAAATATTTATCTACACAGTTGTCTCAGAGACCGCATATTACAAGACCCGCAACCAGACAAGGAATCCTAATTTAGATCTTGTTTGTCCGCCATTGTGAACAATATAATACGTATGTTTAATATATTCACAACACACCTTATACACGCTGTGTGAATACTCAGCTTAGTCGGGTAAAGGATACAACTACGTGTGTTATGATTTATTTCTTTGCTATTGAATTTTACCCTCAAACAAATGTTCTATGAAATGTTTCATTGACCAGGAGGTAATTTCTCAATGTAATATTGTAACGTTACCTCAAGTTTAAGTATACATAAATTGTGTATATTAACTCAAATAAGGAATTCTATACACAGGATGATTTGGTATTCAGGTATCTGTCCGGGTACAAATTAGAATGCAAATTTCGTTTAAACACTCAGATATCCGCGAATATTAAATCAGTGTGATGCCTATGTCTTGCCTGCCTTGCCTATGATAATATGTTTATAAAAATTAGAAGAAATTCTAGTACGGGGTAATAGAGGTTCATAAGATCGAACAAAATATTACTGTGATCTTATTTGCTAATTTTTAAACATGCCAACCTTTTAGTAAAGAAAATTCAATAAATATTATATAGAACACATAATATATAAATATTAACGTGATGTAAATTTCCTTTAACGCTGTTGTCGCCCTTAGGGATTTGTGGTAACAAAGGCAAATTGAAATGATGAAATTAAAATTACTTTAGTGTCAAGGAATAAACATTTCAGATAATTAACATAACACTTTTCAAGCAGAATAGTTAATAAGAATTTATTTAAAAGCTTGAGAAAAACTTTAGTAATCTTAATAAAATATGCATAATGTTGTAAATGTAATAAACTTTAATGTTCGAAATACAAAATTCCGAAACAAAATGAAAATAAATAAGATTTGAATGCGAAGCTCATCGTATTTTATGACATATAATATTAAAGTAAATGTAGAGAGCAGTTAAACGGGTTTTAATATCTTACCTAAGTATTGTACTGTTTAAAAGGTATTCTAATAGTGAATGGTAATGACACCGTAGTTTTCAGGGATTAATTTAAATGTGCGTTAGAGCTTTACGATATTTTAATGCTGGTTTTAAATTCAAGTCAGAAATGGTTTCGTTTCCATCACGATTCTACCAAATTTTTCAACACTGCACACATAGTAATAAAATTTATTGTTGAGTATTTAAAATAGCTATCATTTTTATTGAGTAGGTAAACATAGACGACTATCTTGATTTAGCTACATTATTGAATTCAATTTTTAATAGTAGCATTAACTGCAAGTATTTCTCAGACTTTTCCCAATATTAAAAAAAAATAACCTGTTTACGCATTTTCTGTATTGGAAATAGCTATCAAGGCCTTCGTCTCATATTATAACTTCCCTTTATATATACACGTGTTACACTTTGCGAAATGTGTTATGAGTTTTCCGGGACTAGGATTTGTGGTTGGTATAGCGATAAGCTAACCCCTTATTACACCTTGCGACTGAAATAACCTCGGCGACAGTAACGAGTCTCTAATGGCACTTCTGCCCGCCCCCTCCCGTTGCGGTTATAAGCATGAACTTATATACATAAATTCATAAAAAAATACTGCTTTTTTATCTTTCATAATAGTTGTTCAAGTCTTTAAAAGCCGGTGCAAATTGCACTACTAACACTCAAATGATAAATACCACAAGCGTTAAAACTTCAATAACCCTATGACAATAAGTTTAGTAGTGAACGGCGGGTGTTTGCATAACAAACGGAGGAATAACAAATAACGCAATAATGCCTATTTGCTACGTGCTGCCAAACCGCTTTTTCTATGTACAGCCGCTCAAAATCGTTTTCTTGTTGATTTATTTTTGATTTTTAAGAGTGCCTAATAGATTATTTGGGGAATGAGCTGTCATGATTGTGGTTGAACTGTGACCATGAAAGCTGTAAAGTAATTGAAACGTCGGGAAGTCAAAAATGTAAAAATTAAACCAAATCCGCGATAAAATCCGTAAATAATAGTTTTATTTCAATAAGTAACATTCGCGTAAACCTAAAAAATCATTATTGAGGTTGAAAATTATGTACAATATTAATTTATTCAAAATGAATTGTGGTGTTGGATAAGAATATTATTTAAAAATATGTATTGTTGTGGGTATATCACATCGTTTTTAAACATCATTTAATGAAAAAAAAATGTACTTGAAATCAAATTTAAATAAATGGAAACAATTTTGCTTTTAATTTTAATTGCTCTGATGAATCTTAATCATCAAGGCAATTCTATAATTATATTACATGAAATACACATTATACCCAATTTGATTTACTTAGTCAAAAATATTATCAAATAATTTCTAACACTGCATAATTTAACCCAGAAGGATATCTGTATTGCACATATCATATACAAAGCTGCAATAACTTGAATATTATCATATCATTTCACATGTATTGCATTAACGAGGCTAGCTATAGCATAGATCACGATAATTCCGTACGCATACGTAGTTTTAATATATTGAATTTCATCAAAATCATATTCGATATCCATTTCAATTATTCCAACGATAATCGGTTATGCATGCGTTTGAAATGCATTACTCAGTTGGCAGTGAACATAAATGCGATATGCTCTGTTAAATGTTATCCGAACGTTATAAATAAGGAGTATTGCGTTCTAATACGTGATTTTAATGTAAATAACGTTTTGTAAATAAAGGGTAGTTTTCCAATCAAGTAATTATGTGTAATTTAATTGATTGGAGATGTTACTCCTTTAATAAATTTGTCATTGTAGAGCAATACTATTTCCTTAAGTTTTTCTGTCCTAATTACAGTAAGATCCGTCGGGGTCACATCATAATAAGAGTGCATAAGGGACAAGAACGTAAACTAATATAAAATATAGGAGTTTACGTTCCAGAGTTATGGTCTCAGGATATATTTCAGAGTGTAATATTATTAATTAGTTGTAATGTATGTATGTATGTAACCTATACCTTTTAAAATGTATCTTCTTTGCCTAATTTATAGAGAAATTCTACTTTATTTTATGTACAGTTCAAAATATTACAGAATTCTAAAAAAGTAATAACAATTTTATTAACATAGCCAAAACAGCAGTAAAAACGTCGATCGCTCTGGTGAATTGATATCTTTATTTCAATAAACAAAGAGATCAGGTATAAAACTTGGTTATTTCATACATTTAGATAAAATTAATATCGAAAATAATAGCTGTGTTATTTTTAGAATGACCCTTTTCACATGGCAATAAGAGCTATATCTGTGTACACAAGCGAGTGATCGTCTTTTATGGTGATTACTGACAGTTCTGTGTGATCCATTTCAATCCCAAGCGTAGGTTGCGAGCCTAACGGCTTTATGTATGCATTAGGGATCATAGAGTAGCATTATCATAAAAGAAATGTAGTTTTTCCCTCTGTACTTCAATGACAATAACAGAGTAAACTGTACGTGGCTTGCGATATCTTTTCATATAAATATAGGATTTTGAACTAAAATATTACTTCTTCTTTATCAGCCCATATACGCCCCACTACAGAGAACGGGCCTCCTCTACAATCGAGAGTACGATTGAGAGTGGTTAGACCATAAAGTCCACCACGCTGGCCTAATGCGGGTTGGCAAAAAAATAATAAATAAAAAAATAATTATTTGCAAAAAAATATTACTTAATTGCCATATAATGTGCATGCGTAATATAGTACAGGCAACGAAGCATTTTTTCCTGCATAATTTTCCAGGAGTTTTTTTTTTCATGATGAGGTGGCATATGACCCCACTAAGTTAAAAACCCAAAATACTTACAAAAATGGCGTCCGCTAGAGCCGCCATTTTGGAAAACGCGTTTGAAGCCATATCTCCGGAACCGTCCACTTTAGGCCCATCATGCTAAGGACCTTTCTTGTAGATAATTAAATTTCCCATCTTTTTTGTTAAATATTTTTTTTGTACCATTAACCGTTCGCGATTTACAATGTGATTAATATTCGTTTCATGCCTTTTTGCCGATATCTTTGTTAATAATTGTTTAAACAAAAAATTTTTAATGACTAAACTTTTAAATCAATAAATTCTTAACAACTTTTCACCCATACTTTTTTCTCTAAAATCAATATTTTAGAAGTTGTCGCGCGTTGAATGTTATACTACCGAATCAAGGTCAATGGAAACGAAGGATGCATAGCGTAATTATGATATCCAATGATTTTTCCATGATTATCACGTAATTAATTAAATACTGATGGCATAAGGAAACAAAGCAATGAGGAAATAGTAAATTTTGTTAAAAATCCATGTAAAATTTATTGTAAAAAAGGTATAAAATGAAAATTAATAACATTGTAAATCGCGAACGGTTAATGGTACAAGAAAAATTATTGAACAAAAAAGATGGGAAATTTAATTATCTACAAGAAAGGTCCTTAGCATGATGGGCCTAAAGTGGACGGTTCCGGAGATATGGCTTCAAACGCGTTTTCCAAAATGGCGGCTGTAGCGGACGCCATTTTTGTAAGTATTTTGGGTTTTTAACTTAGTGGGGTCATATGCCACCTCTTCATGAAAAAAACAACTCCTGGCAAATTATGCATTGCGGACAAGAGTAACCCGTTGCTTCGTTGCCTGTACTTATAAGACACTAAGTGTACACAGAACTATGATATGACCTATATAGATGAAAATTACGAAGTGAAGTAAAATTATTAATTAACGTAAGATATTTCATGAAACAGTTAAATGTACATGATAGCGGGCTTAGTATTTTATTTTATTTTTATTCTTTTTGGAAAACAAACAGTACAACAATAATACATATAACTTTAAATATGGTATAACTGATACATAGACCAGTAAAGTTTTCACTGATAAATATGAAATACACCGCAACATAAAAGCAGACCAAAATTTGTTTTACAATTAACATAAAAAAGCAATAAAAAATCAAACAAAAAAATCGATTAGCAAAATTTAAATAAAAAAAGCAAAAATTTAAATCAAAACGACATACAATCTGATGTTTCCTTTTAAAACTTTAAGAGGGAGGCTGTAAATAGATCAATATTTGGTATTTGGTTACCAAAATTTATTTACAACACTACCCATCATAACATTTAAAAGATAACGATGAAATCCACAGTTAATGGCTCAAAGATATTATTCACTACTAGCTGTCGGGCCCGGCTTCGCCCGGGTGCAGATAGTTTTTGAGTCCAATCCACATCAAGAACATATTATTTCGCGTGTCTACTAACTATATTTCCCGCGTGCCGTCGACTATATTTCCCTTCCGTAGGAGAGGACATCCCGTGCCAACAATTTGAATTTGAAAGAGTAGAAAATATGTATATTTGGTTTCCTGACTCATCCCACGGGAACACTACATTTTTCGGGATAAAAAGTAGCCTATGTGTTAATCCAGGGTGTCAGCTATCACTATACCAAATTTCATCAAAATCTGTTGAGCCGTTTTTTCATGAAAGAGTAACAAACATCCATACATACATACAAACTTTCACCTTTATAATATTAGTAAGGATTTGGTTTCCTGACTCATCCCACGGGAACACTACATTTTTCGGGATAAAAAGTAGCCTATGTGTTAATCCAGGGTGTCAGCTATCACTATACCAAATTTCATCAAAATCTGTTGAGCCGTTTTTTCATGAAAGAGTAACAAACATCCATACATACATACAAACTTTCACCTTTATAATATTAGTAAGGATTTAAATATTAAATTTTTACAAAATAATTGCACACGACAACTTATTGCGTTTTCAGCGTTTAACTATACACTCTTAGCTCTACCTGTGATCATTACTTATCTTAGGCTCAGATCGAGAACGGAGTCATTCAAAGGGTCGCTCCTAAGTTCGTAACTCCTATTTTCAAATATTATTCTGTCTGAAGTGTAAGATGTGCTCTTCAATAAATATCACGAAGGTGTTAGAACCACAGGAAGCTAATAGCGTAAGTCTACTACACATAATAAATTTTAACCAAAGGAGAAATACAAAGAACGCACCTAATAAAATCATTATAGAAAAAAAGAACATAACATGTTACGGTACTTTGAAGCGAAATGACCCTGTAGTGCCAAAAGTATTTAAAATTGAAATTGCAGCCGACAGTCTATAAAAGTAGCAATTTGCATTTTTATTTTCTCCACGGCAGAGCATGTTTGCAAACCATAATAGCCAATTTCTTTCTGTAGTGTTATATAGTGTGTTAATTTTGAACTCAATTGTGACATATTGATGGCGCGATTGAATTTATTTATTATTGGAGTCTCGCCAGCCGGCGGCTTAATGTGCAATCACAATAATTCTGTTGGTTATCTACAAGTTATAGCCATCGCTACTGGCAGAGTTGGAAACTGGAATGTTTTTAGATTGGCCAAGTGAAGCATTTTGTTAATACAGGAATATTTTGATTAAATTTCATAACTAGTTCGACATTGTAAGCTAAATTAAAAATATACAACGTGTAACAGGATTAATTCACAACCTCAGACACCCCAACTTTAAAATATTATTGCAATCATAGTTTATGCTTTGAAATCGTACTATCATAATTACAAAATCTTTTATTTATGAAATTAGTTATACCAAATGTAGGCACTTAACATGGTCACCTTACGAGTTACAAATAAGAGTGTACTACTACACACGCTCGCCGGACACGCACACATGTACACAAGACACATTCACACGAGTACCTAACGCCGGTCGCCGACCGCTGCGCCGCGCCGGCAGAAACAGCTGACAATAAACGAAATACAAATTACAAATTACGTACGTAACTGATTACTGGGTGGTTTGGTAAACAAATTATTATTTATTTAATCTGTAAGCATAACATTTGTGTTTTAACTATAAAATCTAAATATTTTACTTACTAGATATAATGCGTACGAACCCAACATAAGACAATATTTTGCATGAATCGGCTATAAAATATTATTAATTTCACTTCCCCTAAACTTAGTTCCTACAGGCGGGCAGGATACGGGCGTCATTTATTTTGCATTATTATTGAATAAGATAATAAGATAACGCAATATCTAACAACGAATACTAGATTGGGAATCACAACCTAATCACAACACAAAAAAATACAACAAAATTAACTTACGTGTTACATGGCACTCATGAGGCGATTTCTTTTTAAAATATGTTCGACATGTCCACCACCTTGATACACTTTGATGCACATTTGCGTAATTGTTCACGTAATTTATGTAAAACTTCAGTGTCACTCTTCACTTTTAGGAATTTGCTCCACATTACCCTCCTCATCCTGGATCCTCCACATTAGTACTTTCACTGAAGTATACCAGAGATTTATTACGTCCCCACAAAAAAAGTCAAGAGACGTCAAGTCAGGTCAGGTGACCTAGGAGGCCATTGCACAGGTTCGCCGCGACCTATCCAGCGCTCTCCGAACTCAGCATCGAGATACCGTCAGACATGCCAATGATACATTATCACCACACAGTGCCAAAGTTCTCACCATTTCAGTGTATTTGAATATTCGAATACCGATAAGACATCGCGCGCGAAAGTTATCGAAATATCTACTTAACACTTAAACACAAGCAGACACAGATAACTGCGGTGCACGACTAGATTTTTTTCACATATTCGGTGCCCATTTAGGGATTGCAATAACGGGATATCTGACACACCGGGATTCCGCATACATTGTAGCAAAATTACAAACCGAATTTAATCACCATTTTAACGTTCCCCGAAATTATTTTTCATAGAAATACCTATTTGTTGTTTCTTTTCATATTGATTTTGTTACATTTAATTTGTTTCATTTAAGTGCATGTATTGCGCGGGATTTGGATCGCCCGGCCTTGCAAATACCGGGAGTAATTTTTTTCGCGGCGCATCCCTATACCGCCGCGCGCGCCATCGTTTGTCGGATGGATCAAATTGCATTAAACAATAGCTGCATCCTGCTCTATCTAGTTGTAGTTAAATGTGCGGAAAAGAGAATATGATAGTTATTTATTTTGGTAGCTTATTACGTTTATTGAGGCCTATCGTTGTGTGCGTTTGATTAATGATAGATTGCTTAAATAAACTTTATGACTATCGAAATAAAGTTCATTTTTGTTCATTATTTAGTTTATTAGAGTATTCGTTTAGTGATTCATTTAAAAATGATCTTATGTGCTGGAGTTACGTTTCAATTTCGTTTGTTCGGAGTACTAAACGAAGGAGTGTCTGTAATTTACTTGGTCTTAACTAATTATTTTGAAAAAAAATACCTACCGAAAAAAATGTTGATATCGGTTCAGTAGCTGATTCTGAACGTACTACTTTCCGCTTTTACATTTAAATCTGTTACATGTTGTATATGTGTAGTATTGCGTAAATTCAGTCAAATCTTAATTTGTTTACAATACAATGTATGATATTTATGACAATAATGTGGTTTAATCATACTTGTATGATTAATAACATTCCACAATACGATAGGACTAATAATCTGTTCTAACTTAATGCATGTAAGAAATACTAAATCATAGTAGGCGCCTGTTTGTAATAGATAATAGCCATATGTTAAAACCGCCTAGGATTTCAGTGGTTTTGAACTTCGTGTTATCGGCTTAAAAGCCATTGCATTTATAGGCACTGGTACTTGTTAATTCTGTGGGAAAATTTATAACTTTGTTGTGGAATTTTATGGCAAACATAATAATAACTTCCTTCCAAATTAGAGATTTTTTTAAGTTTATGTCGGTATTGTAATTTTAAAATTAATTGTCCTTTAGAGTTTACACCACTCAATACATGCAATAAGATGTTACCATCCATCATCCATCTATCCATCGGCCAAAGGAAGTCCACTGCTGAACATAGGCCTCCCCCAATGATTTCCACAGAGACCTATTGGAGGCAGCCTGCATCCAGCGACTTCCCGCGACCTTTACCAGGTCGTCGGACCATCTTGTGGGTGGACGTCCTACGCTGCGCTTTCCTATACGCGGCCTTCATTCGAGCACTTTCCGACCCCATCGGTCATCAGATCTCCGCGCTATGTGCCCTTCCCATTGCCACTTCAACTTGCTAATCCGGTGGGCTATGTCGGTTATTTAGTTCTCCTACGGATCTCCTCATTTTTTATTCGATGAAATGAAATGAAATGAAAATAATTTATTGAATCCATTAAAATGTTCAACATCATTTAGATTCAGTCATTTTTTTTATCTACCACCCGGTTCGGAAAGCGGTTTTCACTAGAGAAGAACGGGCATGAAACTCTAGATCTCGTAGGGAAACCCCGAGCATAGCCCTCTCCATAGTTCGTTGAGTGACTTTGAGCTTCCTAATAAGGCCCATAGTGAGAGGCCACGTCTCGGTGCCGTAAGTCATCACTGGCAACACACAACTATCGAAGACTTTCGATTTAAGGCATTGAGGTATTTTGGACGAGAAGACGTCGCGTAGTTTCCCGAACGCTGCCCAACCGAGTTGGATTCGACGATTGACCTCTCTCTCGAAGTTGAACCTGCCTAACCGGACCACTTGTCCTAAATAGACATATTCGTCAACAACTTCAAGAGTCGAGCCCTCAACACCGATGGGGGTGGGCACAACATGGACATTCGACATGATCTTCGTTTTGTCCATGTTCATTTTAAGACCCACCTGTTGGGAGACTCGATTGAGGTCTTCGAGCATAGTGCTAAGGTCTTCCAGCGATTCTGCCAAGACTACAATATCGTCGGCAAACCGAAGGTGAGTAATATACTCGCCGTTGATGTTGATGCCGAATCCTTTCCTCTGCAAGAGCTTGAAGGCATTTTCCAGCGCGGCAGTGAATAGTTTCGGAGATATGACATCTCCCTGTCTCACGCCTCTCTGTTGTGGAATAGCCTTCGTACTCTGATCTTGTACTCGGACCGACATGGTGGCGTTGTTGTATATACACTTCAACACTTCGATGTACCGATAGTCGATATGGCACCGCTGGAGAGACTGTAGCACAGCCCAAGTCTCGATCGAATCAAAGGCTTTCTCATAGTCCACAAACGCTAAACAAAGCGGCAAGTTAAATTCCTCGGTTTTTTGTATAACTTGCCGAAGCGTATGGATGTGGTCTATGGTACTAAAGCCTTTTCGGAAACCGGCTTGTTCGGGAGGCTGGAAGTCATCAAACCTGCGTTCGAGATGATTTGTGATGACCCTCGAAAACAACTTATAGACATGGCTCAGGAGCGAGATGGGCCTATAATTCTTCAGCAAAGTGTTATCACGTTTTTTGAAGAACAGTACCACCACGCTCCCGCTCCATGCCTCTGGCGTTGAGCCCTCGAGGAGAACGGAATTGAAGAGCCTCTGAAGGACTTTCAGTATCGGCGTTCCGCCCGCTTTCAGAAGCTCTGAAGTTATTCCGTCCTCGCCCGGCGCCTTGTTGTTTTTAAGTTGCTTCAGGGCCATCTCAATCTCACACAGGCTGATGTCCGGGATATCATCGCTAAAGTGTCGGATCAACTCGGCTCTCGGGTCTTCGGCCGAGCTAACAGCAGGTTTGGCAACCGAGGTGTAAAGCTGTCCGTAGAACCTCTCGATCTCCGGCCGTCTTCCGTCTTCAACCTAGACAACTGGCTTTGCCCAATAGACAAGTCTCTTGCAAACACTTTGGAGCCTCCGTTCCGCTCAATTGTCTCCTTAATGCTCACAGTATTGTGAGCACGGACATCGTGTCGCAAGGACTTCCAGATTTGTCTATTGAGCCGCCGATATGCTTCGGCGTCAACGGAAGACTGCAGCGCTAAAGATCGACGTTCGGCCATGAGGTCAAGAGTGTGGATCGAGAGTTTTTATGGTCTATGCCTACGGCGAGGTCTAAAATACTTAGATCCCACCGTATGGACAGCTTCTACCAAACCGCTGTTTAGCTCGTCCACTGCAAGGTTTTCTCCTAGACAATCAAAGCGATTTGTCAGCTCGAGTTGAAAGCTCTCGGGGTTTTGGATATGGGCGCGAGTAAGTCGGAGCGTAGATTTCATAAGATGTTACCACACATACAAATATGAATATATTTCTACTTTACTACATCTACATTTAGAACCAACTCGAAGATTTTACACCTGAAATGTTCACCCTAGGAAAAATAGAACAACATAATAGAGTTAACGCGACATGTTTATCAGTTCCACGTACCAGAATCAAATAGAAATAGTATTTTATTGTATCTGTGCGACACGCTAGACACCACATGGTCATTTAAGCACATAATGTGACGCAATACGTAGAAACAATCTAATTTAATGAGTTTGAACCACGAAATCCCAGCGCTGTATTGGTGTGGGTCGGATGTGTTGGTGCTTTCACATTGACTGCAACAAAGCTTGTACTGACGTTCCATTTCAATTTACCTTAATTGTTACAGGTGCACTGATAGAAGACCAACAAGCGGGTAATGTTAATGATACGCCGCTGTAATTAGCTGCCATTGTTTCAGCGCATTTCAATCAAACGATACGCGCTCTAAATGTTGATCCAATACAAAGATTTTATTAATCTAAAACATTTAGTTTATGTATCGGTTGGTAGTTTTGTTCCTACGTGCAATATCACAATTTAGTGTGTACCTTTAATATAAGAACAGTATTTATAATTGATAATAAGTATAATGCACATTACAACATTATATAGGTTTCCTACTTCAGTTTTGTTATGTTCTGTAAAACAATTGACGCTTTGAATGAGAAGCACATTCACACAAGTAGGACAATCGTGAATTATCAATTTAAGTCATAATAAGGTCCTTTACATTCTAATACCTCCATACTTTAGTCGGTAAAATTGACATTCCGTCCTTAATTGTGTAAATAGTATACCGCTCTATAGTTTAGATTAAATTTTGTAATAAACGATGTGATAGATTGTAATTAGTTCTGTTACCAACATCTTTAAATTAGTTTTAAAGGTCTTCAGTGTCAGGGCTTAGCTCGGCGCGTCAATCTCAAAGTCGAAAACTCATCTAGTGTATTTTGATGAATAGATTCTATACTCTATAGTATTGGTACTGATTGATTGGATATTAGATATTGCCTACGTTATGTTTGAAAGCGGAAGGCAGATTGTATTCTGCAATCAGTGCGCTTTTATGCGCCAATGGGCTCAAGCCATATGCCCGCCTTTACGCCGGCTTAGGCTAAGCGTAATACAGCGCAAATATTATCTCGGAAAAGATTGTTTTTCATCGATATCTCTAAAGGATTGCTATATGTGGTAAGCGATAAAAATTCCACATTTCATAACAGATATGAGGTAATAGATACAACAATTTTTCTGGTATGTGAAATTTTCCGTAGATTCATCTAATAGCATTCTGTCTATAAGTAAAAAGTATAATTTATGGCGACATTAATGGTGTTAAACGATTTATATTGGTTTGCTCGTGCAATGTTCTTCGTATATGATCAAGGTAATGCCAATTGAAGGTTGATTAAAAATCATACATAACATAATTACAGCGCTTTGAGTCGTATATTTTTTAATTAATTTCAAAGCAACGGCTTCTTTCTTTGTTGTGAAAAAATATGATAGTGTGTTTGTTTTAAAATATTTTTCCAATCAGTCAAGACTAGTCACAATCAAATATATTGTAAGTAATGTAAACAAGCAGAAAGTAATATATAAATATTTATTTAATTTTATGATACGCCGTTATTGTATATGTGCGAACCTCGAATGTAAAGACAAATAAAATACCTGTATTATATGTATTTAGTTTAAGTCACAAGCTACATAAAAATATTGTGTATTTACGCACTTGTTTTATTTTACTCCCACTTTGAAAATATTGTTTTTTAATTATATCAAATTCTAGAGCAATTCTTTTAACACAAGATTTAAAAGAAACGAAAACATGCAGTTTCTTCAGGTATCCACTTATTGACTCAAATATTTTAAATATTTTTTAATTACTTCAACATGATATTTCTTTTTTATTTATTGTGCCAAATTCTATTTAAATATTTTGCAACAATATTATTTTCTTATTTAGAGACCATCCAAAATCGAAACAAGGGGACGACCCTTCTAAAAGTAAATCAGGGTAAGACAACAAACTAACAAAAACGTAATTATAAAATCACTGATTTCCTTCGTAACAAATTAATCTAACCAAATATATTTTAATAGGCTTACTAAACTTCTTGCTTCATTTGTCGATTAAGCAGTATGTAGGCGTGCGGTGGTCGGGAACCCGGAGCCGTCTCCGTTCCACGTTATAATAATAATATAATAATAACACCCAACAGTCACATACATAGTCCTGACCCCACACTAAGATCGAGTCTTGTGTCGTGGGTATCAAGAACTACGAGAGACTTTTCGGTCTCACAAACACCCAGACCCGGAAGAAATATTTGTGGGCCGCACAAACATTTCTCTCGGTGCGGGGATCGAACCCGTGGCCTCTCGTTTCACAGGCGGCGTCTAACCAACTGCGCCACGGAGGCTGTCATGTCCACGTTCCACCAACGTTTCGCCGCGACTTCACTGGGCTCGAGAATCCGAGCTGTCAACTCGGGCGCCGGAGCCCAGCGTATGCACCCCTTGGTGCGCGTTCGGGCACTCTACTTGACGTCTAGTCCCTAGGAATGTCGCTCCGAAAGGTGCGGTTTGTATAGGACGGGCAACGCAATGAAACGCACGATATATATAAAATATACGCGGGATCGACCACGTCCCGCCCTATGGTACCCCCGGAGTACGCGATCGTCATAATGCTGGCAAGCAACGTCAAAATCTTGCGGAATCGGGATCGGTTCGTACTTCGGGCTTCTTCAGGTTTTTTCAGGCTTCTTCAGGTTTCCTTGGAGCTTCGGGTTTCTTCGGTTCTTCCTCGGAGAGCTCTTCTGGATCCAGTGATTCCATACATTTGCTTGCCAGCTTAATTACTCCGAGGCGTTACCATAGAGAGACCCCCGTGAAATGGTTCTATTTTTGGGTTCATTTTCACTTCGGGGCGCGGTCATTTTCCCCTTTATTTCAATAAATACCCTATGTACAGTTATTTATTATACATCGCCAGATAGGTCTTACGCCCTTTAAAATGACAAATAAATCATTAATGTGTGAGCGGTGGGTGCGAAGCTATTAAAAAAATGTAACAAAAAACCGTAAAAATGCACCCAATCCGCCCACACATATTCCGATCGTGGCGTGACGAGACCTTACATATGTTCCTTATTTACTACGCGGGGTGAAGTGCGCGTGCGTCGTCAACACAATAGGTGTTATTATATAATATTTCAGTCAGTTCTTCTCATTAATTAAACTGATTTTAAGAATACTTAATCAAATAAATCTTAGTCATCTAACATCGCTGTAATTTTTCAACTATTATATAATTTTCTTTCCGATTGATAAAAGAAAGAAATAAAATATTTTCATTGATGTTTATGTTGTAGTTTAAGGTTTAAGAAAGGGTAGAGTCCCTAAGAATCTCACCGCGTTTTTGTTCAGCTAATATTTGCGCAGGTAATCCTGATCCCACATTAGAATATTAAGTCTTGTGTCGTGGTTATCAGAAATTTCTAAACCTTATATATTTAGAAACCCTGCACTAACACAAATATATGTGGGACATTCAAAAAATACCACAGGGATTGTAGCTTCAGGTTCACCTCCCGTTCCACGATCGGCTTCTTAAGGTAATTTCGTTTTTTAAAAAGCATAAATAATTATATTATGAATTGTGTACACTAACCGATTAATAAAAGTATACAGGGTGAGTTTTTCAAGACGGCGTGGATGGCCAAATCCGAAACTATAAGGAATAGCGAAAAATGCTGAAAGGACTTACGAGCCTGATTTCGATGAAAACTATAACTGCATACTCAGATTTTTAATAAATCAATATGCCTAGCAATAGCTAAAAAACACATACTTTATTATTACACCATTCTATAATGTTGCCAATAGGGATCAAATTCTGGGAAGTAATGACATACGTCAAATAAAAGGAAAGATGTAATTTGAAGCAAATTCAAATTTATCTTCAGTTTTTTTAACACCTGACCTCCCTGCGTTGGTAGAGGAATTTTATAATTATCGTAAGTCCTTTCAGTATTTTTCGCTATTTCTCATAGTTTCGGATTTGGCCATCCACGCTCACTGGAAAAACTCACCTTGTACAACGCCTGCTTAGTAAATTTACACTTCAAGCCATAAAAAATATAACCGTGAAGATTACGGTAAATTTAAAGTTCTTGTTAATATCGACACGGCTTACAGAATCATATAAATAGGAACAACATCACATTCAGTGCATACAAACTGTTAAGATGAAGTATTTCATATTTCTCGTTTTACTTGCAATCGCAACGTTGTCAGAAGCCGTACAGAGAGGGAGACACGGCCAGCAAAAGAAACCATATTACGATGAAAGCAAAGCACCAGAATTATTCGTGAAATTTATCCAAGATTATAACAAATCCTATATAGACACATACGATTTGCTGATACATTACGATGCATTCGTACAATCTTTGCATGTTATCAACGAGAGCAATCGTCTAAGTGATTCTGCGGTATTCGATATTAATCAGTTTGCTGATATGACAGAAGAAGAAAGAAAACAAATGTTTCCAACACAATCGTAAGCGGTAAGCTTTGGAATTTAAATTTATAAAACAATCATATATAAATGTAAATCATAATTTACCTAATATAAAAAAAGAATATGTGTGGATTAAATTTGTTAAAGTATGATTTATATATGTAATTTTAGAGGGCAACGTGATGGAAGACTTAATGCTTTCTTTTATTATATGTACCTACTGTAAGCTTAATAGTATTCAAACCATCAACAATTATAAGCCGCAATAAAATTGATAAAAAATAGTTTTAAAGCTATAATAAATTTTAAAATGTCAGTAATATAATTTAATTTCAGCACTACGGAAGTAATACTTGGGAGATGTAATGGGAAAAACAGAAACAAGATATTCTTCAGATTTTTATAACGCTGCATAGGGTCCAAATTTATTGTTAAAATAATGTAATTGCATCTGATTTTTGGTTTTATATTGTCCATAAAGTAATGATATTTTCTTTTATTTCATTAAAAACAAGTCGTGCCAAAAGATTTGCTTCTTAAAAATCATATCCTTTTCACAAAATTATAGTTATAATAAAAATTAAATCATCTTAAAAATGGTACGCCATGATGCCATTTTTAATTCTACCCACAAATTAATTGGAAATCCTTTAAAATTTTATTTTAAATTTTGTCACGACTTTGATTATAATGCGCCTTTCGGTAAGTGCAGTAAATCCAAATACAGTATGAACAGATGTAAGATGTTTTACTTAGTCGGTCGAATCAATTATGCCAGTGTGATTGTATCTAGATATAATAATAATAAATAATAATAAAATAGTTTATATCTTTCCTTAACTTAAGTAACAAACAAAAGTTTTTTTATTGCTATGAATGGCGAGAAGAGCATGCCAGTCACCTGATGGTAAGCGATACGAATGCTTATTAAAAAAAAACAGTAGCTAAACCAAACAGCTTCTTGAATTACAAAGCAATGCTTGGCATTCTACTGCGCTTGTCATCCTGAGACATAAGATGTTATGTCTCAATATGTCCAGTACGTACTCTGGCTACAATATTCTTCAAACCGAAATACAATAGTGAACGAGCTCGCTCATAGACCTTCAAAGAATATAAATAAATTTACTGGCTGGACTTCTATTGGTAATTATGAATAGAAGTTACTAGCTGTCTTCAACGACCCCATAGCTTCTTTACCTGTCCTCAACTATACAAATAAAATTCATATTTTAGCATAAAACATAGAATAAAAATAATCCTACTATTAAATTTCCTACATAAGTTTATACCTAAGATTTTTAAATTATCAATATTATAAAAAAATATGACCTTTGAACTGCAATGGCACCACAATCAGTGTCCAGTATGTAAAAAATATGATGAATAATTAGTGATGAATGGACTATATAAACGACTCACTAGTCCAGTCATCGCGTTCCTATTTTCGAATAACAAACAAAGAAACTGGTTGCAAGCTCTCCGCGGTCTGCCATGAACATAATCAGTGTAGCAGCGCTGCTCACAGCGATCGCAATGGCGTCCGGCGGAGAAACAAGGCAATACGATCTTAATAACGCTAAAGAATTATTTGAAACGTTCATTAAAGACCACCGCAGGGAGTACAAAGATGAAGCCGACAAAGAGCTTCATTACCAAGCGTTCGTGACAAATTTGAAGGAGATAAACAGGTTGAACGAGCTCAATCCTAGTGCGACGTACGGGATAAATAAATTCGCTGACTACACCGACGATGAGAGAAAAATGATGAGGGGAGTTAAGAAGGGTGAGTTTTATTTATATTATTCATTGCGTTCATTTTAATCGATTTGTTTTGGATTGAACGCAAGTAGTTTGTAATTTGTATCGTTGGGTAAATATTCCGTGACGATAAGGTATGACATCATTTGTTCGGCAACACGGTCGATAATTGTGTGGCAATGTCACCGCGACCGACGCGACGACTAACGTGAAGTTAGCCGCCAATTCATTCTTGTTTAATCATGTAGGTAAATAAAACAAAGTTTTAATTGCTGCCAATGAGATTAGACTTGCTTATATATGTTTTGTTTTTGTACATTGTAGTGATAATTGTTATGACTAATTAATGTTGTATTAATTGTATGTTTACATTTATTAATGTGTCTTGTCGTGTGTTTATTATAATTGCTTTAGTGATGACATGTTTTCTTTGTGTATTATTCCTATATTCTTATTGATTTATAATATAAACGTTAATTTACGTTATTAACATTTTATTTAATGTAAGAATTATTAAAATTAGAATCTATATTTCGTAATGGACTACATAATATGTATTGTGTTATAATAATATACGTTTAAATTAAATACCACAACAATTGTTATAACCCAATACTAATTATTTTTTTTTCCTCTTTCAGATTAAAATTGATGCGTCCAGGCAACGTGACCAAGAAATATGTTATTGCTCATCAAAGTTGAAAAGGATTTTACATTATTGTATTGTATCTATTGTAACTTGTAAGAATGATAAACTCGGCTGGCTTTAAGATATAGATATTAATAGGTATATTCAAGCGTAATTGCTGAATTTTAATTTTGGTCATGTCTTGATCTAAAATTGTTGTTATTTTATAAGGTTGTTAACCTTATTTATAGAGTTCATAAATTTATTTAAGTTATTGAATGTTTTGTTCCTATTGAATTACTTTTGAATACAATTTGTGCGAAGAAGACCTAACATTTGATAACTAAAATAGGTTTAGAAACTGTCTATGAATAAGGCCGATAATATAAGTTTTAGTTTTTTTACTAAGTATTAATAGTTTTTGTTTTCGAATATATTATCATTTACTTATTGCCCACTACTATTATGCAGAATCTTTATTTTATCTGAAAATGATTCCTTATGTTTAACAGTTAAGACAAAAACTTTTTCAATTAGTATCAAAGTTAAAATTAGTATCAAACATAAATATTATTTTAATATTGTTAAAAGATTAAATTTATTTTATAACAAAACTCTTCTTTTGTTGCAATGAAGGGCAGGATGAGCATGCCATTTGCCTGATGGTAAGCGATACGACTGCTCATGAACTGTAGCAAAAGAAAACAGCAACTTGAATTACAAAGCAATGCTTGGGATTCCACTGCGCTCGCCTCCTGACACATAAGATGGTAAGTTTTATGTCCAGTAGTTACTCTGGCTACAATGGCTTAAAACCGGAACACAACAATGCATTTACGCAGCTGCTTGGGCCTGGTACCTAGCTAGGCCTATCACACACGAGAGACCTACCACCAGCAAACCAGGTTCTTTTTTAGTATCATTTCTTTATCGGTACACAGTTTCACATTCAAATTTTTCAGTCCAAATTGATAGAAAAATTCACTCGTAACATACCTACCATAAAAATAACAGAACGGGCGGTTGATTGTTGAAAAACAAAATGCTATGTTTTATTTCGGACGACAAACTGTACAAGGCAAATTGAAACGCGGGTTGGGGGACAGGAATTGGCAAGTTTGAGCACCACGCGGAACCATTCCGGGGATTTGTCGGACCCTCGTAAAACGCTCTTCCGAAATGGGGAGTTCTCAGAGGTTTATCTTATTTTGAAAAGCTTTCTAAAGGAAAGATGACGCGGCGTTTACGAGGACGCCGGCTACTGGCGAGCTGAAAACGCGTTATGGAAAATGTCCTGATGCGCACCCTATTAAATTCCCGAGTAAGTTAGGTAATAATGGCTGTGTCCAATGCAAATACGGCAGACTCTTTATAAATAACTTTACAGCCAAGCATGATGCTCAAATTTTTAAGCATTGTATTGAAATGAATTTCATATTTTCTATTCGTTTTTTTAACAATGTATTTGATAAATGAAAACAGATCAACACGAAAATAAACAGCGATTTTAATAAAACTTACAAATAAAATTAATATTGTTTTTATTACTCATTTGCTTGTTTTGCCTTAAAATGTATTTAGCCGCCGCAGTAAAAATGTTTCTCTTAAATCTATCTTGTTTTTATTTATCACCGGAGTATACATTTACTTAAATTTTAATATTATTTTCATTAATAACATGTGTTTCCACACAGCATTCGAATTGTATAACAATAATGTTTTTGTTTGCAATATTTTATAAAAGAGCATTTGCGCCTGAAAGAAGTATGGTACTTTTAAAATTATTACTTGCTAGTACTTTTCATATTTCTGTTTAGTTTGAATTTATAAGACCACAACATCATGAAAACTCGTGTTTGGTACATGCATTTCATTAAACTTCTAAGTCGAATGGGTAGATGCTTCTTTAGATTAAGCATTCGCTGCGGCACCGTTTTAGAGGACTTTCATACAGTGCGTTAGAGACTTAGATCTCGTAACCGTCCTAATTCGGTATAGGTATTCTGTTTTACACGCCGCACTGGCTGAAAATCTCATTAGAGACCCTTTAGATTCCCAACTCACTGAACGTGTTAAGGATATTTGGCTACTGCAGCAAAACATAATAAGGTTGCACTTTGAAGGTATCAGGCCTAAAATTTATATTAAGATGATTCTTCGAAACGACCAGTAAAGGAATGTTCAAGGGAGTTTTGCATCATTTGGTCATAGCATGGTCATTGTGTTAAATTATAGTAGGCTCATAATCCTACAACCATAAGCTTATGCCTATTTCCCAGAAGGCGTAGGTGTGCTACCAGGACAAGATATGATAGGCAATAGCGAGTACAAATTTCTGATTCCACGCTCACAATTAATAGACGAATCCCATATCAATTTTCCCGACCTGGGATTCGAACCTGAGACCTTAGCTTTGGACTCGTACCGTAGTATAATCATATCGTGACTAGACCCTAGACTCTCATAATCGTATCATGAAGATAAGTGCTTTGTTCATTTGCTGTATGAACGACTAGTGGGAAGTTGAACAATAGAATTTTGAGCCCCTATAGATTCTGGTTTCATTGGCGATCGTGAATTTCATCATTGGATATTACGGGTTTAGCTTTGTGATCGTAGAGGCTGCAATTGTCCTTAATTGAAGTATCTTGCGCTTTTGGTTTGGAAGCGAATAAACCTAGCATATTTGTCATAAATGATAAAAATGAAAGATATAAAGGTACCGGATTGGCAATATCATTTTTTGCTTTTTTTGGGCCTGGATAATTGTTCGTACATTAAACCTTACGATAAGACCAAACGTACCATTTTTTGAAATTACAATTTTAATATACATTTTTAGGTATATTAGAAGCTTAATTGTTATAGAAAATACCCGAATGTTTGAATTTAGTTTCGAGAGAAGTATAATTTTTGCCATCATAAGATAGCCACTGTACCTAACTACAGGCCCAGTGTAGTCACATACATTTCCGGTATAAAAACTCAAGTATGTGAAGAGTTAACGTGGACACGTAGTTTGTCACAACACGAGAATATCTATACCGGTTATCTCAAGACTGCTACCGAAAACGAAGCCGGGTGGTAGTTTTAGTGACTACAAACACAATGCAATTAAAAATTTCGCAAAGAAACGCGACAATTATTTTTTATGATTTTTTAAATATCGTCGTTTTTGGGTGGTTAATCCATAGTTTTTGCTAAAATAATAATTTAAACTCTTTTATAACTTAGAGTATTAATAAATAAAAGGATATACACTATTATTTTAGGAAAAAAAATGTATTTACCACGCAAATATGGCCATAGGAAAAAAAAAATAAAAATGTTTTTTTTTCAACTTTTTCTGTTGCATTGTGTCTGAAGTCGCTTAAACTGCCACCCGGCTTCGTTTTCGGTAACAGTCTTGATATACCCTGTATATTTCTTTTTGAGTTAGTCTATAATCATGGTGATTAAGCGAGTTATTAGGTCACTCTGCATGTGGCATATTACGTTGATAAGAACTTATTACAAACTAGTATATTATTAGATATTATATTAAAGCCGGACACGATGAGTTAGATGTTTGCTGTTGGTTTTTAAATACAGGGAGTTAGATATGCTACTCCGAAAAACATGAGTATTCATATTACTTGTCGAATATTCTAATCTATATAAATAAATTAATAAAAAATCGATAAGACAATTTTCATAATATTTAGCTTTATTTTAATTGAAACCTGAATCCGGCCTGCATCCAGAGACTTCCTGAAATTTTATAATTTTGTCGATCCACCTTAAAAATTAATCTATAATCCTTAAATTTCTATATCAGAGTCCGGAATGATCATTGATATAAGGCCCACTCAAGTACAGCTGCAGGCGAAAACTAGTCACAGATAAAATATTATCTTATATATCATCGCAAGAGCGAGCTCTCTACTATTGATTTCAATAGTCTTCAGTGCGGCGCGGCGTCATAGTAAAGTTTCGCTAGACACGCTAGCGTTTGAGCCAATAATGGAGATGTCAGTGAAGGCCGTTTAATTAACTTCAAAATGAGGAAGCTGCTAACTTCAGTGCGGTTTGCTGCAAGGAATAATGGGTTTTTGATATTTAGAAGCGATTGATAAGCTGTTAATGAATTTGTGTGGGATTTATTATCGTATGAAATAGATGTTCCAAAAATATACAAATCGAGAATAAGGGCGAATTTAAAAAAATTTTCTTCTTATATGTATAGTTATGAGATTTTAGTTTTTTTTTAAATGATAAACAAATAAATACTCCCAACAGTCACATACATAGTCCCGATAACAGACAAAGATAGAGATTGTATGACATGCAATATTTTGGATTTTTAATACTCGACTGATTTTCCTCAGCGCAATTCTTAAATATTTCAGAAGTGTAAAACAGAAGTTTAACTCGTCCACAACTATGCACTTTCTTTATGATAATCAATATGAATGTTTAAAATACATTAGCCGTAAAAAAATAATTTTCCAGCACTCTCCATACTCCACACAGAAAACTAAGTTACTATGTTATTTACAAACTGTGTTGAAATAAAATTTTATTCACAAAGTATTTGAAAGCAAGTTAACTTATGCAACGCTTCCATTTTAAAGAGGATGTCTGGATGTTTACAAAAACGCAAAATGTATTTCTTTAACTTGGGAGACTTACGAAAAGAGGTGGAATTAAAATACTTATACCTAGGTAATGTTAAGTCTATATAACTTTAGGCAAAGCAAACATTCTGTTGATTATAAGTACTCTCCCTTATTTTATTAAAGATTAATTCTATTTATCATTTTCATAAAATAATCATTTTATGAAGATAAATTCTGAGTAATTTCTTAAGAAATTCACGCCGACAAAAACATTAATTAATTAATACTTAATTGTAATGTTTATATTAACATTAATGCCTGTCGCGAGCCAAAAAACCTTACTAAATATTCAAACATTACCAGAAATCCTAGCTAAAACGTTAATAGTGTTGCCAAAAGTTGGCCGTAGTTAAAACTTTATGATAATTAGTAGAGCGAGCTAATTTCAAAGATCAAACCTCCGAGATTGGAGTTTGTCACACAAAGTAATATCGCCACGTCTTGTGTAACTCTTGAGGAATTCTGAGAATCGTACTTACGCAAATAAGTTCCCAACTTATACCACAAACAGGGGTTCCAACGCATTACGACAAAAATAAACCGGCGTCCTCGCTACAATTCAACTCACAATTTTGAAACAGTTACATTTAGTACAATTAGGATAATATACTTGGAAATATGGTGCATACAGTAAACAGTCCATTTACAAAGTTGCTATAAATTTTGAAGGAAAAAACACGATAAAGTTTCAAAAGACGTAATTCTTATGCGATTACATTGCCACTAAATCTTCGGAACTCGTTAATCGAAGTTTCTCGAAGTACTTGTTGGCGTCTGACGCCAACTGCCTTTGGCAGAGTCCCGCTCGCTCTAGGCGACGCCAATTTAAATGATAAAATTGAGATCCCTCAAAGGATAAAATTCAGATTATTCCACCCTAAACTAAATTAAAAAATCTTCTTTTAATAGCATAAGCGGACGAGTCGCTTCGAGAGATTACAGAAGGTATATTGTGGACAAGGAAATATTTATAAAAGTAATAGATCTTTGTTAGATTTAACAACTTGAACAATTTGATTTCTTAGGTTTACGCGAATGTTACTCATTGAAATAAAACTATTATTTACGGATTTTATCGCGGATTTGGTTTAATTTTTACATTTTTGAAAAATTAAACCAAATCCAATAACATTTATTTCATTAGTCTTTAGTAATGTAAATTTAATTATGAATTAAATATTTAAATCATTATGAATTTTGGTACTGTAAACTGAATTATTAATACATTATACAAACGTGTTCCAAATTTAAAACTTTAGTGCAATATTTTCAATGCAACGCAGATTATATTGTTAGAATAACAATTCCTTTTATGGTATGATTTGCTCAAGAGCATCAGCTAATGGCTTGAAAGAGAAAATTCTTGAATTCAGCTGCGGAGAACGGCGGAAAACTATGCCTCTATCTCCTCTATTTCTTTATACGTTTATATTCATTTTTATATAGTAAACATACTTAATGCAAGCATGTGTGGCATGATAAGAAAAGAGATTCTTATAGTATTCGCCAATAATAACTATAAATTCGATTCCTTTCCAAAGTTTTGAAAACAAGTAACCATTGCTTTTAGTAATCCTTATTACATCGATTAAATTATTTCTCGGGAATGCATTAAGGTCCGTATTTAAAGCAATTTCAATTAATATACCATTTTTCTTTTACAGCTATAAAATATCGTGAATAAGTCGTAACTCGCGAGATTATTAGCTTTGTAGTTTTTTTTACTGAAGGCGCTTACATCGAATGAGCGAAATATCGGCGGAAAAGAAAATAAAAAGTTGCCTCGCCTGGGATATTGCTTGAAGATGCATTATTAGATAGTTTTTATAATGAAACATTGCTTGCTAACATTATATTCTTTATAGTATTTCATATTTCCAGCTATTGCTATACGTATTAAAGAAAGAAAGATTGTATTAATTTAACCAGTGGGTGTATATAAAGCGTTCCCACAGAGTACATTTTTGAGCGTTCCCAAATACGCTTATTTTGTTATTATTTGACTTTATTTGGTTTGAACTGAGGACAAATTGTATAAATTTTGTTTACCTTTGCCCCATATATGTTGGTCCATCTACTGAGAAGGATAATAACATTCAAATATTTTTTATGAAGTCTTTTGATTATATTTGAGTGTATTTTGTAAACTTGAGCATTAAGAGACTGTAATAATGCATACAGCCAGCGCAATTTAATCGAAATCGAGTTTTGGCGATCGAATCAACCCAATAATCGTTGAAAAGCAACGTAATGTATATTGACTGTTTTTGAATAGGTACCTATTATGTTTTAGAAGACTGTCACTTGTAAGTTTTACTAGAATATTGTCATCGTTTACGTTCTTTGCCTCCTGGGTCATTTAGAATATCCTTCCACTTTATTTTGGTTTTCCGGCAATCTCACATATCGAACAAAACACAACAGCGTAGTTGTTACTTAAAGTGTATATTGAGACAGTGGTCAATCTAACTGTTCCGTACTCTATTTTTTTTATTTATATATTTTAAATCTTTATTGTACACATAAAAAAAAATACAACACACAGAAACAAAAAAATATAAAAAGTACAAATGGCGGTCTTATCGCTTAAAGCAATGTCTTACAGACAACCATGGGATGGATTTAAAAGAAGGAAAAAGAGAGGGCAGTGTAAAATAAATAATTAAAAGTGAGGGAACTAGATAAAACTCATACTATCTATATATATAATCTAAACATAAAAATACACCAAAATAACATACATACATACATACATAATAAAAAGCGTAAATACATACATATATAATACTACAAACATATACATATATAAATATATAATAAATACAAATTTAAAATAATTAGAAGTAGGAAATAATATTATCTACTAAAATCTGTTTATTTAGAGAGATAGAGGTAATGTTCTTTGATTTGCCTCTTGAATGAAGACAGCGATTGCGCCTGTCTCACCACAACAGGAAGCGCGTTCCACAATCAAACTGCTTTGACAGTAAAAGACTTGTCCATAAATGTCGTGGTGTGCACAGGCATTCTCAGCCTAAGATTCTCGGATGACCTCAAGGACCTCAAATGTGAGTCATGAAGAAAAATAAATCGTTCTTTAAGATAAGATGGGGTGAGAGGATTGAACAAAATATTGTAAAGAAGACAGAGAATGTGAGTATTCCGACGAAGCCGTATAGGTAACCACTTGAGCTTAGCACGAAACTCAGAAACATGGTCATATTTGCGAAGACCAAATATGAATCTTATGCAGAAATTTTGAAGACGCTCAAGTTTATTTAGTTGGTCTTCAGTGAGATCTAGATAGCTGACATCGGCATAATCAAGGATGGGGAGAAGGAGGGTTTGCTCTCTCTACACTAGCACAAGCCTACAAAATTAAATTTAATATAATTGAGAACTAAAATATGACTGTATCTGTATGATTTCAGAACGCATCTTAAGACGCACCTAGTATAGTCAACGCGGTACGCACTTCCTTCCGGGTCCGACCGCCATAACTGTTGCAACGCATATTGCGTGTGCGCCGCACAAATATTCTAATACAATACCTAATCATGCTATCAATCTCGTAATATCTATTACCATAAACTAGCAGTGCCTTTCAACTTATTTGAGGCGACCAGCAACCTTCCGGATCTGACAAGCACAAGGGGTACCCCGAAGATCAGCGGTGCCGCGAGGTGCAGCTTAGTGCAGCATACAGTTCACTTTTCAAAATTTCGTATAACTAATCAACCAATTTTTAGGTTGAATAACCAACAGCAAGACCACTACTTACATGTTCCCGCATATACCAAGACATATTAAAATATTTCAAGATATTACACCAAAGTTTTAGTGACTATTATCTCATTCCTATTCCAGTTGGACGTAGTAAAATATTTTTATAGTTCGATAATAAAACTGTGCTTTTAATGGTGTAATGTAAAAGACATGTGTGATTTATAAGAAGGAACAGATGGTTTGCCGTTTCATTGCCATAGCGGATGGCTTTCGCGTGGTATTATAACGGTTCGTTTTTGTTTGTTGTTCGTATATTTGTTTACTATAAAGGTGAAGAAAACATTGTGAGTAAAATTGCATAGTATGATTTGTAAGAATGAAACGGTATGTAAAGTCTGCCAAGCCACAATAGGCGGGCGTGGTGGACTTGTTTTATTGCATACGGCCGAAAATCGAAAAGTTTACCTGATAGTAAGTGATCACTTTCGCCCATGCTCATACACAAAGCACAAGTACGTGTTACCTTCAAATTCGGAAAGAAAGCGTGGAGGAAAAAGGATGGAAGAGGAAAGGAGTATTGGGCATCCGTCGATCTCACTAACAGAACGAAACATGACAGTAAAATTGTAGCTTCACGTCGTTTATCTGTGAGATAGTGGTACCACTCCAAGCCTGCACATTCATTCTGAGTCATGACTGACTTTTAAAATGTACTATATGTTCTAACACCTCTCAACTGTACGGTTGTATCTAGAGGAGGCCCATGCCCTGCATTGTGACGTACATATTATGGGTTGATACGGATACAGGTCAATACAAACATATTGTAAATGCAATGTTGTGTTTCGGTTTGAAGAGTAGCCAGAGCAACTACAGGACATATAGAAACTTAACATCTTATGTCTCAGGATGGCGAGCGCAGTGAAATACCAAGCATTGCTTGGTATTCAAGGCGTTGTTTGGTTTTGCCACTGTTCATGAGCGGTCGTATAGCTTACCATCAGGCAAACGGCATGCTCATCTCGCTATTCATTGCAATAAAAAAATTATTGACTACTTTTACTTGAAAAAAAAATGAATAATAAAATATAATAAAAATTAAAAGGAATTACAGATGCAATAAATAGACATATATTTTCTAATTTTTATACAGTTCTTAGTACTAACAGGATAAAATGGGGAAAATATTGCAAGTAAGTGGACCTTTGTACTCATTTACTTCTGCTTCATATTGACGCAGCAAAACGTAGAGAAGATACAGTCTTAGTTTAAAAATTCGATAATTATTAATATTGTAAATATTTTCTGTTGTACTTTGCACATCCTACTATTTCTTTATCATCATTATCTCAGCTACAGGAAGTCCACTGCTGAACATAGGCCTTCTCCAAGGATCTCCACATTGAACTATTGGAAGCGGCCTGCATCCAGCGACTTCCTGCAACTTTAGCCAGATCGTCCATCCACCTTGTTCATCATTAATATTGTACTTATATAAAACAAATTTCTAATGGTTTATATTGACCCATATTGTAAATATTAAGATTAAAAATAAATTAATCTTACAGCAGCATTTAATTCTTTTCTCGCAGCACGAATTTTAATAATGAAATTTTCAGCCACATTTTCTGCAATGCTTACAAACATTGTTCCAAGCGATGCGCTTCAATAATACGAGTAATTCGAATCAGCAGAACTGCGCTCGTGAATATGGGATTGAAGACGCGTACACCGTTTCCTTTGAACTTTCTCGAGTCGCAGTAGAAAAGTATTCCAAGATATATTTTAAATGATTTATTTTTCTATACATGGTTAAAGGTTTCTTATATGTAAGAGTCGAGGTAGGTGCCTTCGCTTTTTCTATAGCTTTCATTGTTTCATAGAAATTGTGACAAGTACTTACTAGGAATAAAGACTTAACGATAACTGTGAAGGCAAACAACGTGAAGAAACCTGCCTACCGTAGTGATTCGGAAGAATTACTATAGTGTGTAAAAGTTCGCCAACCCGCACTAGGTTAGTTTGGTGGACTATATGGCCTAACCCTTTCAATCGCACTCTCGATTGTAGATGAGGCCCTTGCCCTGCAGTGGGACGTATATGGGCTGATACAATAATTAAGCCTTAACATCAAATGGATCGGGTTGACGAGCGCAATGCAGTGTTATGTAGTTCTAATTAATAATAAGTTCCCACTGGTGTTGTTCCTGTTTATTGGTGGTTCCTAGGTGGCGTTTATCATCAAGCAAACTGCTTATTTCGTCAAACTGACACATAAAAAATACTCCTGAATACAACAAAAATATAAGAATATGTATAATCCACTCAACAAAATAAAATTACTTATATTATTTATCCTTGTAATTAATCCACTCCTAAATATTTATGAAGGCATTGAACGGGATTGGTCAACTCAATAAAAAGGTTCAATGTACTTGTTTCCCAATTTGATAACTATGATTTACCCCGACCGGATTACTTCTAAGAAATGTTATGATACGCCAGGGGCTGTTTGTAAAATACTACCCAAATACGCAAAAACTATGTTTCTTTGAAAGCAGGGGTAGGGTGAGAATCCGCTGTTATATGACACCCCGAACGGTGATGTAAAATTTTCTACATACTGTCGAAAAAATATTTTTATATTTTTCCAACATTTAGTACTTAATAGGTTTTACTATGTCCATAGTCTTGAACCGACACCTAAGGCAAAGCTTTTCTGGAGGCGTGCCAATGATCTGTCCATAGTGTTTGAAGTACGACGAACGGACGTGCATTAAACCGCTTTTATTAGAAATGCTTTTATTAAAATCCCCTCAGAGCGTTTGGATTGAGACCTCTTTACATGAATAAATGATGTTTAAGTAGCGGCACCAATGAAAAATAAATTGGTTTCGGTTCTGAGTAACGCAATTTTTTATACGTACATACGTTCCGATTGAGTTTAATATGCATGAAGTGCAGTACAGGTTTAAATATTTGCACCAGTGTAACATACGATTTAAATTTGTAATATTTTGCCCTGTATTTCTCTTAACGCGAGATTTACAATCACAACATTTTTTAGTATTTCATAAACTGTAAACTGACTTGCCTAAAATCAGATTTCGTTCGTGTAACCATGATAAAAGTATTTATTTTTTAACTACTACAATAGTTTAACGCAAATGTGCTGTACTTTGTGCGATACTAGTGATCAGGCCAATTATCATCCCTTTTTATTTTCCTACACCTTTTTAGCATGGACGTGGAATTTAACCAGACAGTTTTGATAAGAGTGGTTGCTGTGTTGTTTTTTTTGTAATACTTTTGGGTCGTTTTGGTTTTATCGTAAGTAATATGGTATAAAAAACCTTATTTAGTAATCACTGAATAATATTCAAAAAGCTTTATTTTATCAATTTAATGCTGCACTTTGTTAGCACAATACAATTACGATTTATTCGAAGTTTACGGTATCAATTTAGAGAAAATAGGAAAAAAATATTGCTATTACCGGAAAAAATCACAAAGCACAATAAAATACCACCTTTTAAACCTACTTAATTTACTTATAAAGCACCTATCTTAGGACGAATAACGTACAAACTCCAAACTGAATATTTCCTCTAAAGCCACGTTTATACAGTTTATATAATAAGGATTCCTTAAGTGTACCCTTAGCTATGTCAGAATTAGACGGTACGCTGGCCAACCGCTCTTGTTAGTAAAATTAGTCAAATTTTCTCCGATCAAGGCGAATGCTTTGGGAAGACCCGAAGGAATTTAATCTATCCGGATTCCATAAGTAAATAAGGTTAAGAGTATTCTTATTTAGGTATTTCAATTTACTCAAGATTATTCAGTTAAAAACGTTTGGATGAGCGAAATAACTCTTTGTGTGGATTTCTTATTTCTTTTACGCGTTTGACCCTCTTTTCCAAGTAGTTTAAATCGATCTTTTTTGCTACGCAATGACTTAAAAGTCAAATAATTACAATAAGAATGAGTTATTGTTTTGTGTTTAACTTTAAAAGCTACCACAGTGAATTTATGACACAACAATGTAATACATAAAGAACAATGTGAGTGGCATGGAAATCGATAAACGCGTCGATGCGGACTCGTACAGTTGACTAGTCTGTATCTGTATAGGCACAGGCGTACTATACAATCGATAATTCGATTGAAAGTGGTTAGGCCATATAGTCCACCGCGCTGCGCTGGCCTAGTGCGGGTTGGCGGACTTTACATACCATAGAAATTAATATATGCAGGGTTCCTTACGATGTTTTCCTTCACCGTTACAGTTCGTGGTGATAGACTATCATACACACATGATTTCGAAAAGTCAGAGGTGTGCCTTGGGATTTGAACCCGCACCACCGTGAACATATGTTTCTAAGTAAGAAATCTACTGAAACCAATCTTTGTGAGTTTGTCGATTATATCACTAAAGCTATGGAAAACCGTTACCAAGTAGATGTAATATATACGGATTACTCTAAAGCATTTGACAAAATCAATCATGATATTCTGATATCCAAATTGTGTAATTTCGGTATTCATGGTGACTTGCTTCGATGGCTCGATTCTTACCTAAGGCAACGCAGTCAGGCAGTTACGGTTAAGGGATTTAGTTCCTCGTTTACACCTGTGCCTTCTGGTGTCCCACAAGGTTCGCATCTGGGTCCCCTACTTTTTAATATATATGTTAATGATATCTCCAATATTTTTAATAGTTCTTTCTTATTATATGCCGACGATTTGAAGATATACAGGGTTATTAAATCCACTGAAGATTGTTTAATTTTACAAAAGGAACTAAATAATTTATGTGAGTATTGTGAGGTCAATAAACTTATCCTTAATATTGGTAAGTGTAATGTTATAACTTATTCTCGCAAAAAGGTAGATATTAATTTTGGATATACTCTTGACGGCATATTGCTCGATAGAGTTTCAATAATCAGAGATCTGGGTGTTTACTTGGACTCTAAATTAATGTTTAATGCACATATCAATAATATTGTTACTAAAGCTTATCGCATGTTAGGATTTGTTCTAAGAGTGAGTAAAGATTTTAAGAGAGCTTCCACAATGCTACTTTTGTATAATTGTTTCGTTCGTTCCATTTTGGAATATGCCTCTGTTATCTGGAGCCCATACTATAATGTTTATATAGATGAAATTGAGTATATACAAAAGAAATTTTTAAAGCATTTGAATTACCGTTTTAATAGCCCTACTCGCCCAGAATCTTCTAGATTGACATTAGAGGCTCGAAGAAATATGCGTGATCAAGTTTTTCTATTTAAAATTATCAATAATCTTATTGACTCTCCCTATTTATTAAGTAGCGTAATATTTAAGTGTCCTCGCACAAGTTCACGAAGTAGATTTGTTTTCCAAACTTCCACAGCTCGCACTAAGTACGGTTACAAAACATTCATTCGCAGAGCCTGTAATGTTTATAATCTCAGTTTTTCCGAACTCGACATATTCTATTTATCATGCCATAAATTTAAACGTTTACTTTTAAGCACATTGAATTTTGAATGATACTTATATTAGTGAGTCTCCAGAATTATTACTTTGTAGAAGTTTTTTTTTTGTTATTGTTATTTTTTAATTTTTGTCTATGAGCTTAAAAATATTCTTATCTACTGTGATAATGTAGTACACTACTTAAATCTTTTTTGTTTGTATGAAATGTTTTTGTACTTAATTAGTTTTTTGAATTATTTTTAAGGATTTTTTGTTACTGAAGCACAGCACTAGCATAATTTAATTGTCTTGTCTTTAATTCTTATTCGTACACTTTCTTTGTTTATGTTTAAGTAATTAGTGGAAACTTCGCTGGATTTAGTATTAATATTTTAAACGTGTTTATAGTTACTATTGTTCTGTTTGTTTCCCAAACATTAATAAAATAAAAAAAAATATTGGCAGCTGTGTCTGGTCCATTACCAACAGGCCACCACGCACTTCAGTAGTAGACTGGTACATAGTTAATTATTTGGAGCGCCTGTTATAAATAAACTGTCGTTATGAGTCAATTCATTTAAATTACAAAGCTCTGCATGGCATTCTACTGCGTTTCCCATCCTGATACATAAGATTTTAAGTTTCAATAATATTATTCTCTATATAATTAAGACTCCATGTAATATAATTATTATTTATACTGGAGTACAATTATTCTGTATCAAATTTCACCTATTTATAATATTTAAGGAAATAATTCCGAAACGGAAACAATAGGCAAAGGTTCATGCGTTTTGTGGCCCAGGCCTTCTCTGGGACTAATATAAGTCCCCGGGATTATGGGCTTTGGGTCACAGAACGCATAGACTATTACAAACAAAAAGTATATGCGTGGGCGAACCGCATTCGTCGCTATAGGAAGCGGTGGGATCGATTCCAGCAGAATCGTACTTTCCAAGTGACCAAAAGAGGGTGTATAGATGTTGGGAGCGTTCTCCACAATGTGTGGTAGATGGGCGGCTACCTAGTGTTCATGACATGCGTAATTATTGGACAAATATCTGGTCGTCATCTATCTCCCACACTGAAGCCGACTGGTTTGGTGTTGTTGAGCGAGCTTGTGAGTCTATACCAATTATGGAAGCTATTTCAATTAGTCCAGAGGATGTCCTGGTTGCAATCCGTCCGACACCAAACTGGAAGTCTCCTGGTCCGGATGGTTTGCACAATTTCTGGTTGAAATGGCTTCCATGTTCGCATGCTCGGTTGGCAGCACAATTCCAGGATGCGCTTGATGGAGGATCGCTTCCAACATTTATGACTACCGGTGTTACTCACCTCCTCTATAAATCTGGTAGTACCACGGACCCAAAAAATTATAGACCTATTACATGCCTCCCTACCACATATAAACTTTTTACATCCATATTAAGGGCTAAAATAGCAAACCACCTCACCTCAAATAATATTCTTTTTCCAGGCCAACTGGATGCAAGAGTGGGTCGCGTGGTACTAAAGAACTCCTTCTCATAGACATGACCATTTGCCAACAGGCTCGTCAAAATCGTAGAAATTTATCAGCTGCCTGGATTGATTATAAAAAGGCATTTGATTCGGTGCCCCATACTTGGCTCATGAGGGTGTTAAGTTTGTATAAAATTGATACAAACTTATGCACCTTTCTTGGGTCTTGTATGGAACAGTGGACCACTGTCCTTAGATATCCAGGTGGTATGGTTTCTCCTGATTGTGACGAGCTAATAAGAATCAAGCGGGGTATATTCCAGGGTGACAGTCTGAGTCCACTGTGGTTTTGCATGGCCCTGAATCCTCTTAGCACTCTGTTGGTGGATTCGGAGAGGGACTGAGCCTATTTCTCACTTGCTTTACACGGATGATCTCAAGTTATTTACATCAAAACAAACAGAATTGATCGAGTTGTTAAAAATAACTGAAAAATTTAGCAACTCAATCAATATGGGGTTTGGTGTAGATAAATGTGCGATTATCCATGTAAAGCGGGGGGAAGTTGCAGTCTCTGATGGCGTACAAGTCTCTGATGCTGTAAGACTTAGATCCCTTTCCGTGACAGAAACTTACAAATATCTGGGTATGCCAGAGGCACTGGGTATTTTGAGTGCAGACGTAAAACAATCGGTGAAGGAACGTTTCTTTGGCCGCCTGGCAAAAGTTCTCAACAGTCTTTTGTCAGGTGGAAACAAGATTCGAGCCTTCAACGGTTGGGTTATGCCTGTGCTTATGTACTCTTTTGGCATACTCAGATGGACTCAGACCGAATTGGACGCCCTGGATCGTAAAGTCGGGACTCTACTGACTGCACATCGTATGCATCATCCACGTTCGTCAGTGATGAGATTGTACATCCTGCGGAGATGTGGGGGCCGAGGTGCCGCGAGGTGTGCAATCTCAGGGATTATTTCCTTCACAGTGACATGGATATGCATAGGGTTGTAGTTAAGATAGATAAAGGACTTACCCCGCTCTCTTTGGCGAATGAGAACTGGCGGAAACCACTGGTGATGAGCACGAAAGATCGCGAGGAAGTATGGAAGAGCAAAGAGCTGCACGGTCGGTTCTATCGGGCCCTCCATGGCCCTGATGTGGACCGACCTGCGTCTGTATCTTGGCTACGTTTCGGTAACCTCTTTGGGGAAACTGAGGGTTTTGTCTTTGCAATTATGGACGAAGTTATTAAGACGAACAACTATAGGAAATACATCCTGAAGGACGGTACGGTCGACATTTGTCGGGCATGCCACCGTCCGGGCGAGTCAATCAGGCATGTTATCTCCGGTTGTTCGTATCTTGCTAACGGCGAGTATTTGCATAGGCATAACCTAGTAGCCAAGATCATACATCAGCAAATTGCTCTTCGATATGGGCTTGTGACTCTTGAAATGCCATATTACCAGTACGTTCCACAACCAGTTCTTGAAAATGGTCATGCAACGCTATACTGGGATCGGTCTATTATCACAGACAGGACTATTCTAGCCAATAAGCCTGATATTGTGATAATAGATCGATTGGTGCGCCGGGCTATACTTGTTGACGTCACCATTCCGCATGACGATAACCTCGTCAAAGCTGAAAAAGACAAAATGTCTAAATATTTAGATTTGGCACACGAGGTTACCGATATGTGGGATGTGGACTCAACAGTTATTGTCCCAATTGTTGTTTCTGCACATGGACTGATGCCAAAGAGCTTCGACCAACATCTTCAGAGGCTCTCAATTGGTCGTTGGGTCAAGAGTCAGATTCAAAAGGCGGTGTTGTTGGACACGACACGCATAGTGAGGAGGTTCCTCACTTTGGATCCCTAACCGCCGGTAGCTTGGGCCTTGAGCCCCGCCACCGAAGGGTCATTACTTTTTTATATTTTTATACGACATATTGTTTTTTTTTTATATATATATGATGTGTAAAAATGTAAAAAAGAATATTATGGAAATAAAGACAAATAAGTACCTTGATTCTAGCACAAACTTAGTGTTTGTATCGAAGATGGCTACTCCTGAAGTCACGTAAATTTTGCCACCACAGAATACAACGGTGAGAGACTCGACATTTTTCCGTCCATATATGAATTGTTAGAGAAAAATCTCGGTTTAATATACATAATGTGGCAATATTTACATAAATACATTGAAGTGAGTGTTATCGTGGCATCGGTCCGTGGCACGCCGGCGACACGCGGCTTCCTACCCGAATCTGCATAAATTTGCAGTTTTCTTGTTGTTACACACGATTTATGACGTGGAAAATTGTTATTTATTACTATTTTTAACAAAACTTACATATCTATAGGAGCGTCGGAGAAATATTAGTGTTAACGAATGCACACTTTTAAAATAAAATATACTTTTATGGCGCTTTTATGAAGTCCCATTACTTTCAATATCTGTCTCGGCAGTTAATGTGAGAATTATTTAAATCTTATAGTAAGCTGAATATTGTTTTTACGCAAAAATAAATTGCCTTCTAAATGGATATAAAACCGTGTTAATGTTACCATTATTCTTTTAGTTCGTGTATGTTAATATTTAAGACAATAAATTGATATAATTTCAAAACGGAAATAACATTGCGACTTTCATTTTAAAACATTCATTGTATTGGTTTCATATTAATAGACGGATAAAAGCATACACAATCTTGGATTTCTCATGCGAAAGATGATAATTTAATTGATTAATAAATGATTTTGACAGCCTTGTAGAAGGGTTGGTTTGTAATTATGTTGTATACGCCCCATAATATGCCACGCACGGTGTCTCATTACAGTTAAATTACCGTCTTTTATAAGGGAATATTTAGTAAAATTGATAGGACGGAAAATACAGCCTCCTTTTCGATGTTTAGAGCACTCATTTTTAGAAAGGTACATTCTTACCTTTTTTGTACCAGTACGATCAAATGGCAGTGTAAACCATATGAATGGTCTGACAATGCACGATTTATCACTTATCGCTTGTCGATCGACATCGTAGTAGTAAAAATATGCAGTCTAAACCCGATACACGGTACACTTGCGTGTTCTACTATGACAGGTACTTACATCATCTGTTGTCCTCATTATTCGAATACACCAGCTGAAATTCACTTCCTTTTAAAGTATTCTTCACAAAGATTCTTTGTCATCGTGGTTGAAAGATAGAATTGAATAATGTCGTAGGTAATATTTTAAATTTAGAATTCCCTGTATTTGTAAATATAGGACGCTTCATAGAATTATTGATTTTCTGTTCACAATAAGTTCCATTGTTCTGTTTCAACTGAGGTAATCAAAAGATAGGTATTCTGCTTCGGAGTTTATGAACTTCATGGAAATAGATCATCTCTATTTTTCAAGAAGTAAATAATTCAATACTTAAGTGGTATTGAGAGGTAATGGGAGTAAAATATGTTTCGACGTAGGTAATAGAAGTGTTACTTTGTATAGATTTGGATTTAAAATATTCACGTAAGAGGTTTTCCCGTACGTCAGCATAGCTTTGCCAAATAAACGGCTTAGAGTTATTGTTTACATCACCTTTAAAATATTGCCCTTGCCCCTATTATTTCTAATGGTATGGGTAAATATTATTTCGTACATTTTGTCGTGCATTAAACATAGAGATAGACATGGGTTATAGTTTCAGGCACAATGATAAATATTTGCAAATTTTGCTAAATAAAAGATAATATGTGAATTTGGTCACGAGTTAAGTATGAGATAGTTTACAAGATATAAAATTATTTTTATATTATAAAAGTATTTTTTTTATGTACGGATTTGCTTGTATCACTTTCATGGAGTTTCGCCAATGTATAAATTGCTAACAGGGCTGATACGAAACACCTACAGCAGCTATGGGGTGTCCGGAAACATATATCGATACACAAATTCGTTTACATAAGTCTATTTTCTGTAAGGCAGTCCTATAACTCCGGTTAAAACTTCAAACTTTAATATAACAAAATATAGTCAATCGCTGTAATGGAATCTTTGTTTCCATTAAGATAATTTACACGAAGAACCATTTACTTATCGCGCTCAAATGTAATCTTTCACCTGAAAGCCATTCTTAAATAATCCAATAGCAATTCAGCAGATTGTACTGAAATAATTGTAGGCAATTTTATAAAACCCCTTTAAATCTAGATTAAAGTAAATTTCCAATCTAAAAGAACCAATAAATCCTTATTCAACTTTGAGAGTGAGTTGTGATAGTTTGCTTAGGGTCAATTTAGTTTACTGGAACTAGCGGAGTATCTGGAATTTAGTTATTGCAGAACAAACTTGTGAATTTGTGGACACGTCTCTATTAACCAATAATGATTTATGATTATCTACACAATGTGATATAAATTGGTAAAATCAGTGTAATATAATATGTATGTTTAAATGGAGGAGAATTTAAGAGGGTTTAGGTTAAGACCTGATGGAATCTATAGTCTACCAGCCCTGATTTCTTGTGTGTTAGCCGATTTCACGCCCATAGGAATTTCTGAAAGATGTTTCATGGTCAGGTCTCTTAACGATGTTTTCCTTTAGTATGGAAGTGCGTGGTAATCAAGCGGTAATAGACTATACAAGCGACAATAGTGACATGCTCCGTGGCGCAGTTGTTTAGACGCCGGTTGTGAAACGAGAGGCCGCGGGTTTGTTAATATTTGTGTGACCCTAGCATTTGTACCCGACACAAACACTAGCGTATTTGGGTCTGGGTGTCTGTGACACTGAAAATTGTTTTGTAGATCTTAATACCCGTGGGTAGGTACCGTGATACAAGACTAGAACTTATATATTTATTTAATCCATTTTTAGAAACAACAAAGTGATCTTATTAAGATCTTAGTGTGGGGTCATTTTCAATTAATTGAAAACTCGGTTCAGACAATTATTCAAAGTGTGTATTGTTTTAATTTTTTATTTCATTGACTCCGCGAATTTTGAGGAAGGCCTGGGAATGTAAACTCGTGACTACAGTCTCAGTCGGCATTCCGACTTGGGTTCGTTGATACTTAACGCTATGTCGTATAAACCTGAATATGATATATATGATTTGATTCCCCTATAATAACTAATACATACTAATAAATACTAACTAGTTGTGAACGGATTATATGAATCTCAATATTTTTTAGACTTCTTTTTCGCCGATAATTTTATGCATATTAATATTAGTTTTTACTCTTATAATATTATGCCTGTGCCCATTAGGGTCGGCAAAGATTGTAAAATTCTAAATGCTACGGCCCAAGCATATCACTCTTTATCAATTTCCATAAATATCTTCATTCAAAGATTTCCAGTGCTTCTTATTCGGCCCTTACATACATTTTATTGACATTATATTTTATAAACAAAAATGGAGAAATTTTTATTGATCTATTTTATAAATATAAAAATGCAGAATTGTCACTCCTCAATTGTAACCAAACGGATTATTGAATTATGTGAATCTAAACACGGCACCGTATCGGAGGAGAACGGGGCTCATAAATTCGCAGGCTTCTTGTTCGCCGATAATTTATGTAAGGGGAAACTTGTCCCGAGAGGCACGTTGCCGATACAAACTTATTCATGTTGCCTAAGTTAATCACTTGACATTGAGGGTTTCACAATGGTGGAATCATTGCCTTATGAACACGATCAATGAAAAATTTACACGTTTAAAGGATTCGTTTGTTTAAATGTTATGGGTTTTCTTGCTTTGGAATTGATTGTGTTTTATGGGATCGTAATAATGTGCCATTAATTATTTTATGAAAATAAGAATTTCATTGTTGTATTGCAGTGATTATGTTCTTATTTTTTCTTCTTATCACCATATCGACTTTCACGTTTATATAATTATCAGTAATTAGTATTATATTGCTGGGTTTCCTACCTTTGAGTATAGATTTAAAGCACAAATTATTTAAGCACAAATTATAAGGAATTTTTCACATGGTATATTTAAGTGAGTAATTCCATATTATAAATTAGTCACGAATCGTTGAAGTAACACGTAATTTATCGCTCATTCGGAATACATCAGAAAATTATTGCTCGGAAAATTATATTCCCTTTTATTAGAGGAGAACACCCATTTATTAATTTCATGCTCGTTTTCACCAACATGGAATTAGGTGATTTAATTACTTAAAATATATGTTTGTCTCAATCTGATTAAGTAGAAGTGCGTGGTGGCCTGTTGGTAATCGGACTAGACGCGACTGCGAACATGTTCACGGTGGTCGCGAGTTCGAATCCCAGGGTACACCTCTGGCTTTTCGGAGTCATGTGTGTATTGATAGTCAATCACCATGCACTAAAACGGTGAAGGAAAACATAGTGAGGAAATCTGCATACCGTAGCGATTTATAAGAATTTCTATGGTATGTAAGTCCGCCAACCCGCACTAGGCCAGCGTGGTGGACTATATGGCCTATCCAGTCTCAATCGTTCTCTCGATTGTAGAGGAGGCCCGTGCCCTGCAGTTTAACGTATATGGGCTGATACAGATTAAGTTGATAATTCTCTTATACCGTGAATGTTGAGGAAAGTGCATAGTCTAAAAGTATTGTATCTTAGAAATAACCCTGTACCGACGATAACGCATGGAAGGGTTGATGAAAGTGGATTAAGCGGAAGTCATATGTCGGGATCTAGCAAAGTAGCGATCTAGAGGCTCCGCCTATCCTATAAGATACATGTTAATTGTCACTTAACTATTGGTTATCATTTTCAGATATTATTATAAAAACAAATACTGAAATATTTATAATTTGTGTTACGGCTCTTCTTATCATTGTTAAAATATGGTACAAAATATCTAACATGAAAATGATTATAATTATCAATAGGTTATCAATTCATTTCTTTGCCTTTCGTGATTCTAATTCCATATAAAATATTATAAGATACAATAAATTATAGCTCTGATTTGCTTTAATGTAGCATTTCAATAAGAAAATCACATTAAACATTACCCGCAAAAAGCCGAGTAATGTGCTTACGATGAAATTGTCAGGCGCCATTAGACACAAGGATCCGGCGAAATGTATTGCCGTCCCCAATCTCTTGATTACAATAAGATTACTGTGTTCGAATTAAAGATGAATGGTTAGACATTACTTCGCACCGAACACTGTAACACTTGCGGCTGTCGTTCGCACCAGCACTTTCACGGTTTATTACGTTAATGTTTATGAATAGCTAGAAAATTAAATTAAAGTTGTGTTATTAAAGTACTTCTTGACTATTTTACTAGGCCATTTATGCAGGTTTAATTTAGTCCATGCGTAGTGCAAACTTAGATTTTGCATGTATCATTTGTTGAGCCCAAACAATGAGCTATTTTTATATTGCTTGTCCTTCAATTTCAAATCATATTAATATATTTGATAAAAAATGTTATGTCGACAATTATTGTAGCCCGATTTATTTTTTAATTTCAGAATTTTTATTATTATTACAGCTTATTTTTGTTCTTGCCCACACACCCACCACTGCATATCCTGTCGGTTAGGATCCATTGCGGCACGCAAAGAAATGACACCGAGCTCCGAAGCTCAGCGAGTCTCGATGGGACAATATCAATAGCCTGTCTTGAACCCGCATCGAAATTAATCAGAAATAAATAAAAAATAACTACACCCAATTTATGTATTTTTATTGCGTCATTTGTCTTGTATTGTCTTTCAAATTTATTTTTAAAATATTTTGTAAATTCCGCCAACCTGAACCAAGCCAGCGTTGGTCTATGGTCAAGAACTTCTCAATAGATTTCGCGGTTGTAAAGGAGTCCTATGCACAATGGGCACTGATGGGGTAATCCAGTAAAACAAAAATCCTTTTATCTATATCAGCCCATATACGCCCCACTGTAGGGGACGGGCCTCCTTTACAATCGAGAGTACGTTTGAGAGTGGTTAGGCCATATAGTCCACCACGCTGGCCTAGTAGGTGTTGGAATGCTTCAACAGGTATATTTTTATAATTAAACAAAAATAACAAAATGCTTTTAAACAAATGTCACTTCGTATTTGATTGTTTTAGCAACATGAAGTCGTAGAAAAATATTCATTTTAGTTGTACTAGCGGCACACAGCGCCTCACTTCTTGAAGTTAAACAAAATGGTCGCCACTTACCGGGACGGTTTTTTTCGTCCTATAAAAGCTCTTTCAGTAGTAGGAACTTCGTCGCGTGTTTTTCCGTCTAACAGATTTATATTTTCTCTTGATAACTCAGATAGCATCGCTGCAACATTTAACCATCGCGACATTTAGTTTTATAACAATGTGATGGTTCTTTTGTTGGTGTCTATTTCAATTTGTATTTTTTATTCAAGTAGCTATGGTAAAGTGACCAAATTGCACCTCATGGTTAGGGCTATCCAGTTAGAAGCGTTGACTCGTCAATCAGCCACTGATTAATCGCGTAAGATAAAACCATTTGGGACGGTTTCTAGTTTTCGCAGCTTATTTATTAAGTGGACATTTTTTGTTGCCAAAAAACCAAATATAGGCAGATATTTGTTTTTTTTTCTTTCTGATTTATTGATGCGGGTTAAAGGTGTTTCTAGAGGATTTGCCGAGCTCCGGAGCTCAGTGTCAATTCTATGTGTGTGTGTCACTGTTGATCCTAGCTGACAGGAGTTGCAGTGGTGGGTGTGTAGGTAGAAAGGTCTCTAAATTATCTAATATGCTTATTTTATCTCCCCTCCCGCGTCGGCCAATCAAAATGACGAAAATCGCGAATAAGATGTTGTGTAGGAACTATAATTGCTATCGAAGTAAATTCTTTTCATGAATAAATTGATACTCGTATAAAGCATTACTTACACATTTTTTTTTGTACTGACTCGATAAAATAAGTAATGATTAGAGATAACGATCCGGACCAATAAACTTCGAAATATAAGTAATAAAACTCCATGAACATAAAATTGAAAATGATAACAGAGCGGAAATGTAATACGTAGGAAAATTTCATTTCAATTTAAATTTAGTACATAGTACTAACTTGATTTCTAGATCTGAAGTTTAACCTAGTTGCATACACTTCAGGCTATACTGAACGCGGATGACACCAGTTTGAAATTTCATTAAAATCTTCAAAACAGTCGACGGATTAGTTAGGCAGCCCGACGCAATACAAAATAGATTTTATGTACACAGTCGGTATTTGCTATAAATAAAACAAGAAATAATTTTATTACAAACTTTTTACATTGTTTATTTGCTATTCAATTACGCTCAAGACAGTTGTACCAATTAAAATGAAACTTTTTCCGCAACAGTCGGATGAAGAAAATTACTCTTAAAGTATAAGTTACGCTGTTAATAGGAAATTCAGGTTATGCTTCCAATTGCTCGCTGCGGCGTATTGAATTTATTTACAAGGTTTAAAACGGCTTTAAGTAATTGAGAGGGGAAAAAGTAAAATTTAAAAAGCAATTCAAGTTACATTTTTTAAAATTCTAAAATAAGGATGTTTTCTTATCAATTATTTTAACAGTAACGTGTGTACGTAACTGTTGTCTGGAGAACTGTGCAGTCCTTACAGCAATGTGTTATGGCATTTAAAAATAAGGAAGAATTTTTAGTCTCGTAATACCGTAACAAATACAGGTGTCTCACACAAAATTGCCTCAGTGCGTCTCACTCACCTCAACAATTAAAAATTCTATAAATCTTATGAAACTCTTCGCCTGCAACAGTCACGAATCATTTCGTAGTGATGTTCATCAACTACAGTAATTACCGAATAACCCGATAGAGCATCGGTCGTCTTTTGAACACGACAAAACAATGTGCAGACAACTTGTTTTTGCATTGTGATTGTCCTTCTGTAGTTTTATTTACATTCACGGTAAATCGACCTAAAGAACGATAAAAATATTCTCGAATTTAATTTATTTCAATTGGAGCTTAATCTTCTTGCTCATTGTTTCCTCCCACATCAACGTTACAAGGAAGTTACTAGCAAAAAATATTTGTTTTAGCCACAGTGTAAGCGCGGTGAGCGGGCAAATTGTACCGAGAGGAGATAAGTGAAATTTATGTGTAATGATATCGACTCTTGCCCTTTATATCAGTGTGTTTGGTTCGATGGTGTTATTAGATAAGCTCCTAATTTATGGCGGTTGACAATTTGTACTAAATTGACCATATATTGTGCCTGTAAATCATATCATTTCGTGTTATGTATTTGATAAGTAAAATAATATTTAGTATTTCGGGTATAAGTGCGTGGTGGCCTATTGGTAAACGGACTAAATGCGACTGCCAACATGTTCACGGTGGTCGCGGGTTCGAATCCCAGGGCACACCTCTGACTTTTCGGAGTCATGTGTGTATTGATAATCAATCACCACGCACTAAAACGGCGAAGGAAAACATCGTGAGGAAACCTGCATACCATAGCGATTTATAAAAAAAAAAAATGGTATGTAAGTCCGCGAACCCGCACTAGGCCAGCGTGGTGGACTATATGGCCTAACCACTCTCAATCGTACTGTCGATTGTAGAGGAGGCCCGTGCCCTGCAGTGGGACGTGAATGGGCTGATACAGATACAGATTTCGGGTATATTTTTTATTTCTATATTTATACAGGGTATATCTAGACTGCGACTGAGAACGAAGCTAGGTAGTAGTTTAAGTGACTTCAACACACACAAAGCAACTAACATTTTTGCAAAGGAAACGTGTTTTTTTTTTGTAATTTTTGTCCTGTCTTTGTATTTGAGTTGAAAAACAGTATTTTTCGAAATAATAATCTAAACTCTTTTATGTTTAAAGACTATATGAAACGCAAAGACTTAAATTATAATTTTAGCAAAAACTATGAATTTACATCCAACAAACAAATATATAAGTCGCAAAAATGTTAATTGCATTGCGTCTGTAGCCACTGAAACTACCACTCTGTATGCAACTGTATGTCTCACAGAGATTCGTTTCATAAATCAAATCAAATCAAAATATTTTTTATTCAAATAGTCTTTCACAAGATCTTTTGAATCGTTCTTTTCTGCTACCACCGCTTCGGAACGTGTTGTAGCTGTGAAGAAGAAGCGGCGCAAGAAATTCCCTCAGCAACACGAACTGTCTTCTTTTTTTCTTTCTTTTTCTTTTGTTTTTTTTTTTATATCGCCATTTACAAATAAAATGGTTCATGTCACAAGTTATAATAATGTCAGTTTGATGCAAAACATGATAAATTTATTCCCAAGCAATTTTATCTTCCACATAATCTGAGATTCTATAATATGCCTTTTTACACAGTTTAACTTTTATTACTTTTTTAAACTTATTAATTGAAAGTTCTCTTAAACTGTTGGGAAGCTTGTTAAAGAAGTGTACACTTTGACCAATAAAAGAATTATTTATCTTGTGGAGACGATTAACGTGTGAGGCAAGATTATGTTTGTTCCTAGTGTTCTTACTATGTATGTCACAATTACGCTTAAATTGAGTTATATTTTTACGACATATTCAACTGACACTTCAATTCACCATGTTGTCTCAGAACCAGTTGGCCTGTGAAGATGATTTTTTATAATCTCACCGTCTTATTTACAAGGATTTAATGCAGTTTACAAATGTCATTAATATGAACTGTATCAGCCCATATACGTCCCACTGCAGGGCACGGGTCTCCTCTACAATCGAGAGTACGATTGAGAGTGGTTAGGCCATATAGTCCACCACGCTGGCCTAGTGCGGGTTGGCGGACTGATTAATATGAGCTCACTTAAAAAAGTTATTCATAGATGTCAAAAATCACTTATCAGCTATTTAATAGCTCATTAACTTTAAAATGTCCGAGACCATTGTTTTAAACGATTTTGAGGCACAAAAATGGTGGATGTCTTCTCAGTTGGACGTTTGATACACAGTAATCTGTGAAGTGAATGAAATCACTTTTTTTTCTGAAGTGGCAAAATAATTAAAATATATAGAAAAAGACATTATGAATAGCAAAACTTATGAATATGTGTAAACGTCCTCACGATGTGTTTCTTCTCCATTAACGTGAGAAATAATTATCTATTCATATTCGCATAATGTTAGAATTAAGTCGTGTATACATAGGTATTTACGATCGAACTCAAAACTCCAAAACACCCAGCGATCCGTTTCCCTCCTAACTAAGGCAACATTTGCAAATTGTATTGCAAAAACATGCGCTAACAAAAATACGTAACCGGTGTTGAAATCCAATTCCGCGGAAAAGTCATCGGTTAAAGTAGGAAATGTAAGTTTGACCGCGGAATTTGTCGTGTCCGATGTATCCCATCAGGGCGAATCTATATATTAATACGTGATGCAAAAACTTTGGATCCCTTTTTACGAAAATTGCGCGGACGCAGGAGCATAAAATTTGGCACACTTATAGTTTATGTGTAGGAGAAGTGGAGAATGCTAATATTTTTCAATAATAATGCTTATAAAGTACATTAAATCAAAAAATAAAACATTACACACACTGCCATGCATTTCACACACACATCCATACACAAGTATACATACTCTGGTGTCAAATTGTTTCTTTTCTTTTTCATTTTGTTCTTCTGACATACACATATAATAAAAAAGGTTTTATTTGCCTAATGAGGTAATAATATTAATATTAAAAGAGAATATTTATTTTAAATGAGGCAATAATATTAATATTAAGCCTAATATTAAATGTAATATAAAACAAGATTTTAATAATAATGCATAAAAAGTACATTAAATCAATAAATAAACCAGCATGCATTTGACACACGCATACACAAGTATTTGTACACGTATACATACTCTTTGGTCAAATTGTTTCTTTGCTTTATTATAGACATATGTAGTTGAATGTCAATCAGAAAAAATTGTTTACTGTGGTTTTGTTGAATATCAAACAGAAAAGATTTATTTGACGAATACTACGTGAAATACTGAGCGCTATCATTCATTATATGCATAAAGAAAGTTTTGTAGCAGCAATCTGCAATAACAACATTCAGGTACAAAAAAAAAATATAATTTACTATTGCTGGTTCAAAGGAATTATTGTAGTTTACGATTTTAGTAATTGCATATACTTCAGGGGAAATAAGTGATTTTGAGAGATACGTACATTTAAATGTGCACGATTTATCAGAATAACAACATCATCATACAGGTAAAAACTTTTTCTCTTCTTGATTTGGTCGAATTTCGACCGCTAGGCGACCACTAGTTTTAATTAAACGGCGATATAAAAGTTTTATATCACGTTTGGCTTGCGGCCACCCGCTCTCCTCGGGACCTTAATAATATATATCATTAGGCTCTGTCTCGGTAAGGCCACTTGTTTTCATTTATAACGAAATGGCAGTCATTAGAGCATAGAGCGAAGTGCTGTACCCCATTACACCTTAAAGCGAGCATTATTCTCGCTTTCGTCTTCATGTTACGCCTAACTTTTGCTTATTACCTTGTATGTCTGCGGCTTTGATCTAACCCAGCCTGCAATTGTTTCTCACATTTACAACTTTTAAGATAAAAGTTATCTGTAATTATTGCAATAATTGCTGCTCATTGCGTGTTATGAGCGTTAGAAGTAACGTTATGTGTTTGTCTGTCTTATCAGCTTTAAGTGCGTGAGTTTCTTTATAATTGGCAGTATTTTTGCACACGCGTTAAAAGTTTTGATTCGTTTTTAAATCTATATGTTTGTGATTGAGAAATAATGTCTATAATGATTAATCTTGTATTTAAAATTGCAGAAGACCGAAGATGCGGTGGAAAGACGAATGTATTAGAGCCAAAATGACAAGAGCTTGCCGAAGGCAGCGTCAAGTGGAGTAATTAAGGGGAGGCCTTTGCCCAGCAGTGGGACACATTACAGGCTAAAAAATGGTATAAAAGATGCTTTTAACATATTTGTTTGAATTGGTTTATTTCTATCTGACAATCTGTTGCTGTTTGGGAATAAAGGATTAATGATTGATAGTTGCTACAGTCATTAATCCATCATTAATGCGTGGTGGCCTGTTGGTAAACGGACTAGACGCGACTGCCGCATGTTCACGGTGGTCACGGGTTCGAATCCCAGGGCACACCTCTGACTTTTCGGAGTCATGTGTGTATTGATAGTCAATTACCACGCACTAAAACGGTGAAGGAAAACATCGTGAGGAAACCTGCATACCATAACGATTCGTAAGAATTTCTATGGTATGTAAGTCCGCCAACCCGCACTAGGCCAGCGTGGTGGACTATATGGCCTAACCACTCTCAATCGTATTCTCGATTGTAGAGTAGGCCCGTGCCCTGCATTGGGACGTATATGGGCTGATACAGATACAGTTACAGTTGATACAGTGGACAGATTTTTAATTTAACATACGGCGTTGAAACATTAAAATAAAATTCCCTCGCTTTCTGTAAAACTCTATACCCTCGATTCTCGACGTACTTCGAACGTTAACTCGGCCGTTTTATTCCTTGAAATCAGAAATCCCAACTCACTCCACCATTGAAGTTATTAAATTATAAATGTTAACAAAAGTTTATTAAAAACTGAATGCACGTTACATTTCACGTTTCCCAGAAATTGGAGGTTTTTATTATTTGCGTTGCAGTTCCGTGTAAAACTTATCCGAGGTCCAATGAAAAGAAATCCATTACGGCACACTTTAAATTCTCATTTTGATGTTTTCGTAGCCTCAAAAAGGTAGTGGGAGCCACAGCTGTTCCCTGATTATGCTAACGATAATGTGACACTAACTCTGAATTACTGCTTGCTGAAACTTGCTGCCGTAATCTACCTTTGAAAATGTTTCACTTGATATATTGAACGCCTTTGGCCATTTCAATGGTGCGTTTTGGTGGCCTAATTAGCTAGGCATTTTGCCTAGCTAATTACTGTCGAAACATACACATCATAACTCTTTAAATATTATCACAACTCCGACCTTATCATTTGCAGAATAAAATAAACGTTAGAAGTAGGTAAGTCGTTTGCTTAAGTATTATGACTGTACGGAACACCTTTTAATGATAATTAAATACACTTGATAGGGTCTTGATAGTTATATTTGATAAAAGTTCTTAAATATTAATGATTGATGATATGAGTACGCGATCGCCTTCAATCGGGTCAATTTACGCACTAAATTAAATTTATACAAATTGGCAATAAGCGCGCGATTTGCTAACGCTGCAAAATGTACGGTTGGCCCGTACATGCTCCCAGGCGAGAGAAAAGAAAAAGCTGATGAGATGGGTTAGTGCTAATGAAAATGGTTTACAAGGTGATTAAACAAATACGAGAATATGTTTTTTGTTAGAAATGTGCACTATCACTAAATTTGATGGTAGTATAACTAGGCGAAGTTTCTTTGTCTAAAACATGTGCTCTAGGTATTTGTCTTATTTGCTCACTCGCGCACTGACACTCACTGAACTGAGGCACACTACCACTTAGACACTGAACACTATCAATGCGTGATGCGCGAGCAGCTGGGGCCGGAGTCAGGGCTCCTGCTGGCGCTGGAGCTGGCAGCTCCGGCACCGGTGCGGTTGTCCCACGGCGAGTCCGGCGAAGCCGCCGTAGCGCATATACGACGCCTCCGACTCCGCACGAGCATACTAACACGTAGATTAGTGTGTAGTGATGAACGTCGTGTGATGACATCTGATCTAATTGTACGTCACTAGTTCGCAACTGATCGATTTGCTTTTCGATCTCTCTCAATTGTTGTTTCTGATCCTCATAATCCTTAGATAGCGTTGGGTCTGCGGTAGTTACGCTTATAGTTAAATTTATAATGTTGTTGATGGGTGGAATGTCTATTTTGGTAATCGGTGCTTCGAAATTCATTTGATTTGATAATTGGTTTTGGGAGAATATTTTAAATGACTCTCCTTTGATTACACAATCATGACCCATAGATATAATGGCGCTTTCCTTTACATGTTCAGTTGTAACATGATCGCCACACATAAGGCGCAGTATACATTGACTGCAGCAACTGAATAAATATGTATTAACTGTCGTCAGTTCTTCCCAAATTTCTTGACATGGATTTATAACAGTCTTACAAATTCCAGTAAGATCTTTAAGGCATAAGTTTTCATCATGCTTTATGTGATAAATGGGTCTATGCAACTCACATAGCTTTGTATCAGAATTAAAGTTAAGGCATTTTAATAAATCTGCTTGGAACATTGACAAGTATATATCTTTCCTAATATTTATTGCAACATATTCAGATATCGGAACTATGCTCACTGTCTGGTTTTGAACTACTTTTGGAATCGGAATAACTTTATAAATCTCATAATTTTCTCTGGTTAATAAAGGCATTTTTATCTCAAGAATAAGATATTGATCTGTTAATTTTGCTTTTACTTTCAATAAACTGTATAACCCAGTTATATCCGAGTGTATGTTTTGAATAGGTAGAGATAAATCTTGAGATAAGTGGCTCGAAATGATACTCAGTTCATTTTTTAGTTGATCCGGAGGTATTAAATGTATATTAAATTTTCCATGATATATGTCGGTGAGGGTCTCTAATAGCGTGGATTGTATATTTCTCACATTCATCAATATGTTGTTGGCTATAAACATTGATAAGGTGAAATCAGTCGCGGTGTCCAAATTTCGTACTTCAGCTTTTAGTGTGTTGATATTGTGCTCCATTTTATTCAAATGTTGATTAAATAACTTATGTTGCTTGTCCATAACTCCTTCCATTCTTTGCAAAAAATTGTATTGAGCTTCATTTACAGATGTTTGATTTTTCCATAAGCGTGCGAGATGTTGTTGGTTTGATTGAATCATTTCTATGTCGTTTTGATATTGTTCAGCAAATGTATCGTCAAGTATGCCAAAGAGACTATGCGCCAAGTTTCCCACTCCATTGATAAGTCCTCGACGAACTCTCTTGCCAAAGTCAGGCTGCTTGCCCATTAACATTTGATCATAGTACATTAATTCACCAGAGCTATGACGTAATTGTAATAGGATCATGTCACATTGTGTATGATAATGTTGTTTTTTACACGTATCTTCCAAATGATTTAAATATTTATTGAATAATTTAGTAGCTGCCCAATAAGGCTCCATATTATAGTAAACTATGAGTTTCCAATTGTCTTGCACCTTGCGCATGTTTGATAACTTATCAAAATAGAGGCTCTGATTAGTTCTGAACTTAGTTATATTGTATGCTCCTTCTGTTGATGCTACCAGCATACTAAAACATAGGAAAAGTAATGTTAGAAGATGGTACCATTTGCTTTTGCTAAGTGTTGATGATTTAGTACTTGTAGGAATTTCCAGCTTTTCGTTACTGATTATTGTTGCTTTGGAACTGGTCGGCTTATTGTTATTACCGGACAATATTGATAATTTTGTGATCGGTCTTTTGATAACGCCACTTTTTGTTTTAACCGTAGCTACTCTTACATAACCATCATTTCCGAGATGAAGTTCGACTATTCGGCCTAACGCCCATTTACCTGGGGGCAAATTGGCATCATGTATGACAACTATATCGTCTAGTGATAGGTTTTTCTGTGGACTACGCCATTTGCTTCTCGTTGTTAACTGACATAAATATTCTGCTTTCCATCGGTTCCACGTATCTTGATATATTCTTCTTACTAATTGCCATCTCGTCCTTTCGTCCTTTTCGGTCTCAATGATTGTAAGTGTTGGCCCGCTTGATAGAAAATGTGAAGGTGCCAGGTAGTCTATGTCCTCAGGGTTCTCTGTTAGAGCACAAAGAGGTCTTGAATTGAGGCATGCTTCTATCTGTGATAAAAGTGTGCTGTACTCCTCAAACGTCAACTTTTGCTCTCCTATGACTCTTCGCAGATGGAACTTGAGGCTTTTGACAGCAGCCTCCCAGAGTCCTCCTGCACTGGGCCACGACGGGGCATTAAAATGCCACTGAATTTCTATCTCGCCAACGTCTGATAAAAACTCTGTGCTGATAATGTTTTTGAGTTCTATTATCTCACATTGTAATGACTTGTTAGCGCCTACAAAGTTGGTTCCGTTATCGCTATATATGTGGCGTGGCGTTCCTCGTCTTGCCGCCATTCTTTTCAGCGCTGCCAAGAAAGATGATGAAGTCAAATCAGAAACCAATTCGAGATGTACAGCCTTGGTAACCATACAGACAAATACCGCGATGTATCCCTTTGTTGTTTTGATATTGCGACCTTTACTTGCTTTTATATCCACGTAGCCAGTGTAGTCGACCCCCGTGTTATAAAATGGTCGCGTAGGGTTGACTCTTGATTCGGGCAAATCTCCCATTAATTGATATTGCCTTATAGGAGACTGCCTTCGGCATACAATGCATTGTCTTATCCTCTTTTTAACGGCTCTATTACCTCCGACAATCCAGTAAAGTCTTCGCAAACGTGCTAAAGTAATTCTGGCTCCGCCATGGAATACCAATTTATGGGCTTGGTCAATAAGCAAGTCCGTCAGATGACCATTATGAGGTATAATGAGTGGATTAACCATATTTTGGTCTAGGTAAGCGTTTTTAAGTCTGCCGCCTACTCTGAGCATTCCTTGCGAATCTAAAAATGGGTTTAAATTAACTATGTTACTTTTGTTTTTCAATTTATTTTCCTTGCGCAACTCTTCAATTTCGTCCTTGAACTCGTTTCTCTGTATATGTTTTATTATAATCATTAGTGACCTATTTAACTCATCAGCTGTTAAATATTTCTGTTTACGATTATATTTCAATCGCAGTATCCATGCGAGTATTCGAGTTACTCGCGTAATACTGCTGTGTCGGCTAATCAAGTCACTAAGGATATCTTTGTGTGGATATGTCGAAACATTTATTTGTTTCGATTTTCTGATCTCCTCATTTGTGTCAAAAACTGGTTGATTTTTAGGACGATCTTCGTAAGTAATTAACCATTCCGGTCCATGCCACCAGTTTGATTGCTGAAGCAACTGCTCGGCTGATATACCTCGACTTGCACAATCAGCTGGGTTGTCACCCGATTTGACATATCGCCAACAGTCTGATGGTATTATTTTTGTAACTTCCCTTATTCGATTCGCTACAAAAGGTTTCCATTTGTTGGCATCGCCTTGCAACCAACCTAACACAGCTGTAGAATCGGACCACCCATATACAAGTATTTTGTATTCTGATAGACAATTTATCACCTTCTGAGTTAATTTTCCTAATAAATTTGCTGCACTGAGTTCTAACCGCGGTAATGTAATTGGTTTATTTGGTGGTACCAATCTTGACTTGGCTGCTACCAGTGTTATAGAAATAGAGGGACGTCCAAGCTTATTTGTCATGCTAATTTTACTATAAATGACGCATGCGTAGGCCTTCATTGATGGGTCGCAAAAGCCGTGCAATTCAATAGTATCATTTTTATGGCACTTTATCCATCTTGGTATTTGGAATTGTTTGATATTTATTAAAAATTTCTTGATTATAGTCCATTCCTTATTTAAGTCATCGGGTAACTGGTCATCCCATTGAAGATTCCTAAGCCAAACTCTTTGAAATAAGATCTTTAATTTCGTTGATATAGGTGTGAGCCAGCCTAACGGATCAAATAGCTTTGATATTTCTGATAAAAGTGTGCGTTTGGTTTGTTTTTCTGATAAAGTACATAACTTTGAATGGAATGTAAATTGATCTGTACTAGGTATCCAATTCAAACCCAAAGTCTTTGTGGATTCTTGGTATTTAAATTTGAAAACATCTTCTGTGCTAGTTCTAACATCCACATCTTCTAATAATTCTGGACAGTTTGACGACCATTTTCTTAGATTCATTCCTCCTGATTTGAGTAATAGTATTAAATCTGTTTGTAATTGCTTTGCTGATTGCAGGTCATGATGTCCACTAAGCAGGTCATCCATGTAAAATTGTTCCTGGACAACCTTGGCGGCGTGACTTTCTTGATATTTGTAACACTCATCCTTAGCCAGTTGCCTCAAAGTCATCATGGCTAAGAATGGAGCAGCCTTCGTGCCATATGTAACAGTGTTCAACTGATATTCGCGTAAAGGTTCTTGTCTAGATTTACGCCACATAATTTTCTGTAAATGCTGATCCTCCTCGTGAAGCAAAATTTGACGGAACATTTTTTCAATATCTGCTGTGTAAGCGAATTTATATTGTCTCCATCTTAAAATTAATGATAACAAGTCTTGTTGCATATTGGGCCCCCGTTTCATTACATCATTTAAACTATAGCCCGTTGATGTTTTCGAGGACGCATGAAAAACTACTCTTAGGGCGGTGGTTGTCGAATCAGAGCGCAGCACACTATGATGGGGTAAATAATATTCTTTCAAAGATTCATCCGTAGATTCACGCATATGGCCTAATTCCATGTACTCCTTCATAAAAGATTTGTAATTATTTTCAATTTCTGGATTTTTTGTAAACCTCTTTTCTAACTGTAAAAATTGGGCTACCGCTCTGGACTTTGAATCCCCTAATTTTTGTCGTGCGTTTTCAACTAAGGGCAGTTTTACTCGATACCTCCCACTTTCTTCACGAGTAGTAGTGGCTTGATAATGTTGTATACATTGATATTATCTTCCTCGGACATGTCGGTATTTGTTGTATTACTAGATATGTCTTCAATTTCCCAAAAGCGTTTTATCTGATCTACATCGTTAATAACCACGTTACATTGAAATGATCTGTTGATAACATTTCCACTTACAACCCACCCGAGCTGTGTCTGTTGAGCAACATAATGAGAAGATTCGGGTTTTATAATTCCCTCTAAAATTATAAATGGGTATACGTCGGATCCCAATAAAATATCTATAGGGCTGCTAATATTAAAGTTTGGATCTGCTAGTGTGATGTTGTCTAGACACGACCAAGATGGCTTTCTAAAGGATTGGAATGGCAAATTCTTTGTTATACTTTTCATTATAAAAGCTTCGACCGTAAATGAATAGTCGTTGTTGACTGAAAGGCAAGTGAATTGTAGGATACCCTTACAGTTGCTTTCCTTTTCCCCAACACCGAAAAGAACGCCCTTACAACGTTCTCGTGGTAGCCGTAGTAATTGTGCCGCGTTTTCTGTGATCAATGAACTTTGCGCTCCAGGATCTACTAGAGCGCGCATAAGATGATGGGTACCGTCGGCGGACTTAATTTTTATTAAGGCCGTTGCTAAAAGTACGTCGTTGTTATAAGCAGAGTTAACATGCGAGGTGTTTTTACGTGGCTGAGTCGCAGTAAACGCTGACTTAACAAAAGCTTCATGCAGTAAGGTATTGTGGCGGCCACTGCATTCTTGACATATTTTTTCTGAAATGCATTGTTTGCCTTTATGGTCATATAAACAATTTGTACATAAATTCAATCGTGCCACTGTGTTTCGTTTTTCATGACTGGGTAATTTTAAAAAATTATCGCAGTGAAATATGCGGTGTTGATTATTGCATAGTTGGCACATTGTTTGACAGCCTCCGTGGCGCAGTTGGTTAGACGCCGCCTGTGAAACGAGAGGCCGCGGGTTCGATCCCCGCACCGAGAGAAATGTTTGTGCGGCCCACAAATATTTCTTCCGGGTCTGGGTGTTTGTGAGACCGAAAAGTCTCGCGTAGTTCCTGATACCCACGACACAAGACTCGATCTTAGTGTGGGGTCAGGACTATGTATGTGACTGTTGGGTGTTATTTATTATTATTTATTATTGTTTGATTAGTTGCATTGAATATTTTTACAGTGGAAAATTTTGGCGTGTTTCGAGCATTATATATTGGCTTGTGAAAATTAGCTTTCTTGCTATAAATTGCATCCGACTGTGGAGGCAATGTTTTAGATAAATCCTGTTTTCTGCGGGATGATTCTAGAGATGTAAATTTACCTTCTAAGAAAGTCAAGAAATCTTTCAACGTAGGTAGTTCCCTAGGGTTAAATAATGACTGTATGTATTCATTGTGTGTCTCGGCGTCAAGTTTTTGACTTAAAATATGTACAATCAACGGATCCCAAGTAGAAATGTCTACACCTAAGTTCTTAACAGCGTGTAGACTTTCATTAGTAGTGTCGTGAAATTTTTGATAACAACAGCTGATTGCTGATTTATTGTCGGGAGGTTAAGAAGAAGATTAATATGCGATGAAAATATTAATTTAACATTATTGAAGCGGTGATTGAGTATGTCCCAGCAGACTTGGTAATTCTCTGAACTAATGTGTAGATGTTGTATCAACTTTTCTGCTTCACCCCTAAGTTTGCTCTTCAGATACTTTGAGCGCTGGATAACGCGCGATTGTTATGTATAGATTCGCAAAATAAATCCTTAAATGATAGCCACTGGTGATAGTTTCCGCTAAATGTCGGTATTTCCATTTGCGGAGTGGATTTATCCCTATGTTGTGCGGACCACATTCTATTGTTGAGTAACTTTTTAATAAAATTGAATTTTTCTTCATATTTAGAGAATGACTGTTCATAATCTGGATTTTCACCTATCATTTCGCTATCTATCTCCCAATGCAATATATCAATAGCCGACCACCGACTCTGGACAGTTTTGAGCAAATCTTCAAATTCCCATTTTTCCGAAATTACATCTAAGTCAATGTTCGCAACTGTACGTGAAAATGCCTTAAAATTACTTTTTTGTCGCCGTAACATTTCGTCTAATTTGCTATTAGTGCTTTTGTCTACGTTGCTAAATGACGTGGATGGTACACTAAAATCTCCTAACTTCTTATCAGCTCCTGGTACGTTTAGTTGCTCGGCTCCAGGTGATGGAGTTCTAATTGTAGTAAAAGGAGTTGCTGGTTTTAACATAACCGGAGTTTTTGGTTTATCAACGTCTGCTAACGAAGAAAACTTTCTTATGTAAGCTTTAGTCTCATTATAAAAATTAAATGTTTGCTGATAGTAGTTTTTAAGAAAATATTCGTGAGACTGATCATCACAAGTAGTTAGTTGTTCATGGTTTGACTGAAACTCCTGCCAATACGTTTCTAATGTATCTAATCTTCTTTTCATATAGTCCGGAGTTTTACGCTCCGGGCCATCCTTTTTAAAATTGCGGAGGAGCTGTTGCATACCCTCCAAGACTTGGAATTGTGTTGTAATAAGACCCTCCATTGCCTAATTCTTGACTTAATAAATGGAAATCTCTTACTTTAATAGCTGCTACTTCCCCTTTTGCTTTGATGAGCCGTAGCGTGCTGCAATATCCACGTGCTCCTTAGTAGCGCCACGTGCACAAGTTAAACGAGACAGTATTCACTCGCGACGTGACCCAGATCCGGCTCGAAGGACCAAAAAGATGTACGGAACACCTCTTAGTGATAATTAAATACACTTGATAGAGTCTTGATAGTTATATTTGATAAAAGTTCTTAAATATTAATGATTGATGATATGAGTACGCGATCGCCTTCAATCGGGTCAATTTACGCACTAAATTAAATTTATACAAATTGGCAATAAGCGCGCGATTTGCTAACGCTGCAAAATGTACGGTTGGCCCGTACAATGACCATTACCTGCAAACTGTGTTAGCACTGCTTTTTATCTTTCAGCTAAATGTTCAAACTTGCTCCAAGTTTTTAACAATAAAATACACGTATATACTGAAGACGGTGCTTATGTAAACCGTGATATCACTACCGTAGTCAAGTAAGCTTTGGAAAATTGAATGCCGTACGATGAAAGCCTTAGGAAATAAGCCCCTTTAGTTATTGAATCGCTGAATGGACCTGGTATGGGATATTATTATTTAAATACGGGTATTATATGAATGGTAATTCAGTTATCCAATATATTATAGAGAGGTTTACTATAGCTTCCATGTTTGATAACGTGAAGCCTTTGAGAGCTTGGATGAGAATTTCATGTCTTGCTATTGATTTTCGTGGTACAGTTTAACTATTTTGGTATTCTTGCAAGTAAGCTTGTAGTAAGTTTGCATGCATACGAGCCTTGTTGTAGCTAGTTAAAGCTACAGTAAACGGGTTGACTCGATCGTGGCCGTAGCAATGTATTACGAAAAACTAGCGTGAAATAACACTTACACATTTGGGTTTTGTTGCAAGAGATTGCAAGAACCAACTTTTTGTTGTACCTTGTGTACCTCTAAGGCCTACCTTGGGAAAGCCTATGTTCAGCAGATGATGATGAATGTTTGTTGGATGTTTATATCCCCGATGGTATATGCCCGACGGTAAGCGTTCACAACCACATGAACACTTATAAAAAAATATAGAGAAGAAGAGAATTTGAAATGTAACATAATGCTTTGGAAATAGGTCTGTGGTCTGCTCATCCATGTAACAAATGCGTGAAGATACGATCGCATCTAAATTACACATGACGTATGTAACAATAAATAAATCATATCTAATAAATTACACAGCTTCTGGGATTCAATTAATTACACTCAATACAATTGGATATGTATTACGCACTATCGCTCTACGATTTACGAGCATATAAACTACGTATACCGGAATTGTTTATGAAATAAAGATAATTAAAATTGCCACTCACCAAGCCTGCATTATTAAGTTGTATATTTAAATATTTTTATCTTGTCTCCCAAAACCTTGCCAATTATATTTTATGCAAAATGATAGCGGCCGGCCGTTCGCTTTAAATAAATACCTTTATTAAGAGCTTAACGGCCTTTTCAGCACCTCGTTTTGAATTTAAAAAGCGGATAAATTTAATTTTGTCGTTTAATTTTCATTTACATTTTATTAAGTCGATTAGGTAAACAGAAATGTTAAACGCATAAATTGTGAGTTTATTTTAAACGTTTCAATAAGGCTCGATATTGATGAAACTATTTGGGCGTTCGGGCTGCGATATTAAATTTTATGCGACAATTCTTTTTTTTGTAGTCTGTTCTTTACAAATCGCGCGTCCTAGCTTTGAATTATTAATATTATTAAATGATTTATGAATATTGGCAATTTAAGTACTTTACTCTGAATACTGGTGGTAGGTCTTTCATATGTGAGAGGCTGCCTGGGTGGGTACCACCGCAATGTCTATTTCTCCCGTCAAACAGCAGTTTAAGTGTACTGTTGTGTTTCGGATTGAAGGACATTGTAGCCAGAGTAACTACTGGACATACTGAGACTTAACATCTTATGTCTGAGGATGGCGAGCGCAGTGGAATGCCAAGCATTGCTTTGTAATCGAGGTGTTGTTTGGTTTTGCTACTGTTCATGAGCGGTCGCATCACTTACCATCAGGCGAACGGCATGCTCGTCTCGCCATTCACTGCAATAAAAAAAAGAGTAGGGATTTAGGATGAACTGATGATGTTGTGGGTAGTAGTGGTCGGCAATAATCGTTTACTACTAGTTTTCTATCTATATAACATATAATGCTGTAATAGAAGTATAGGTTACCTATATGACAAAAAGTTGGAAATCAAAGATTAAAATAAGATGCACGAGATACGCATTATTTGTAGGTATGTAATATTTATACTAGCATCGAAGAGGATGAATAAATAAATACATCCAATAGTCACATACATAGTCCTGACACCACACTAAGATCGAGTCTTGTTTCGTGGGTACCAGGAACCATGAGATTTTCGGGCTCACAAATACCCAGGCCCGAAACAAATACCTGTGGTTCATAAAAATATTTGTATTGGTGCGGGTATCGAACCCGCGGCCTCTCGTTTCACAGCCGGTGTCCAAGCAACTGCGCCACTCTTACAAGAATATATTTTATTTTATGATTTTTTCAGAACAAGCGATAATATGTGTATACAAGAAAGCAAGGCAAACTGTGCGTTAAAAAACATGCTCCAGCCTCGCGTGTTTAACAAAATCCTGCGTTAAGAAATATAACATTTTTCGTTTGAGTGCAGGTGAAAATTGCATCGTATCTAGAGCCGGCAGGGTGTGAAGTTTCGTGTGCAATTGAGGATTCTGCGCTTGGTACCTTTTATGTGCGCAAATAGATTCGCCGCCTGGAGTTGGTCCAACCCGGGCCGGTTTATTGCAACATAAATCCTTATCTAGTGCCGGGGTTTTTGTACCACTGCGTCTGCTCCCTATCAGAAGGAGATTAGAAGTCATTAACATGGTCATAACAATATGTTCCGTGTGGCGAAATGCTATTAGCCGTATTGGAAGTGCACGGTGCGAATTGCAGAATTGCTATTGTTACTTTACATGGGTTTTAGATATGGAATTCGGAATTAGCATTTGCTATATGAGATGTAATAAAGGTCTATGCAACGATGTGTGAATTTACGAAAATAAAATACTTGATCCTCTAAAATAATCTACACATTAACTTCTAACCTAAAACCGACTCCGATTGTTTTCATTAGAAAGGCATATTTTACAAAGACCTCATTGTTCAAAACAATGCATATTAATTTGAAGCACTGAAAACTAATTCATTGAGTTCATATTTCTACAAAGAAATGACGTGGAATCTCAAATATAATTTAAAATATAAACGGACGGCTTTTAACTTTTTAATACGGACTTTATTGAATTGGTGAGCGTGAACTCATCTAAATGGAAGCAAAATGCGAAATTATGCAAAAACATTTTTGTTATGCTCAGAAAGCGGCGGATTGTTGTCCGTGAAATTAGAATTAGTGAATGTGTTTTCTGTTCAACGGTTTTGAGAGCTTGTGCGACGATAAACGATGTAAAAACGTGTACAAATTATGTTATTCAATTCTGTCGTATCAAAGGAAACGTTTCAAAGGAACTGAAATTTTGATACCGTGACGAAATTTTAATGAACTTTGTGGTAATGTGACAGATGTGTATTGCTTGTAAAGTTAATATCACATCAATACAATATTCACAGTTCATTAGAATCGATAATTAGGTAGATTTTAATTATCTACTGACTCCCACGTCACCGCTTTCCTTTATACTTTTCAATAGGCGTTTCCTTTGTGTAAAATTCTAGCTCTTTTATTGAACTCGGTAGGCAGTCGGTGGATCTTTTTTAAAATGTACTGTTATTTTCGTACGATGATGTTTGGATAGACCGATGTAGGTTGTTTTGGCTTTTATAGTTTCACCACTTCGATAATTGGCCACTAGTGGTTCGACCCAGTTTGACCCCGGTGCAAATATTACAGCCACATTAATCAGACACAAGGTTTAAATAAGTTTGACAAATTATTTCCATTATTAACTGATCGTACCTATTTCATATCCTTTTTATACTTAGGAGTTCAATTTCATACCTAAAAAAGTAGACTAGGTACTCGCCAGGTTCATGTTCTTTTGTCATACAATAAATCTGGTTCAGCGGATAAGTATAAAAAAAGGGAACGGAAAGGATTTGCATTTGTAAGTAACTATACGATGCGATTTTAAGGTGAAACGTTTCGCTTTCATTTCTGTACGTCCATTATTATGTACAAAATATAACGACAATCGATTGACTTGTAAATGTGCTAAAGCCTAACAAACAAAGTCATATATTTTGTATTTTGAATGGTGTAAATAAAAACAATCGCGGAATCCAAAAGGATCTTCAATCAAAGATGCTAAGTTTTAGTCAATCGTTTTAAAAAGTTATAAATCCTTTCCAACAAGGTTGTGTAAATATGGCATATATAAGAGCAAGTACAAAAGAATTAATAAATCATTAAAACTGAACAAAAAAGTTTTTAAATTGCTATTCTACGATATAAATTATTTATTTTCTTTTGTACAACAAACTATAAAAGAAGATAATTAGTTGGATAGAAAGATTAATTGGACTGCAAAACAAAAGGCTTTATGTGCACATACTAAAGAGATCGTATTAATGATTTCAAGATAATTAATTGAATGATTTATTGCCTCTGAATACCTACTCATTCTTTTGTATTTTCAGTATTTCGCAGTCGTTTATGAGTAAATGTTTGATTTCAATTAAATTAGGCTGGGTTTATATTTTAGCGTTGTATTGAGGCGGGTTTTAATGACAGTTGGTTTACAAACAATCGGTTTTCGGTGAATTAACTTAAACACCTTCGAGTTGAGGAATTATCTTTGTTACTTAATTAGGTATTTTGTTTATAAATACTGCACAGTTTATTTTGATAGGATTTCATTTAAAAATACTTTAATGATTGTAAGTTATTTTTAAGATATCATATATGTAGAGATTAAAGTATCACTATAATATGTCAGTCACAACTCAATGTAAACCCATTATTGCAAATAGACCCAGAGACTGTCAACAACTTATTCTGAAGGTGCTTTGTAGATACATAAGTAAATTCTAAAACACTAGCCAGTTAAATCAAAAGCCAAACGCAAGAAATTACAACAGAGCACACATCACAGTGATGTGAAGTGAACAATTACATATAAGCTAGTAGTCGGCATCGTTTTCAATATCAGTGGAGCGAGTGAGTTCCGCTGTGCGTCCATTTGCTTGTTTTTCGAGGCCTAGTCGCTGCAAGCGGGAAAAATGGACGAGTCACACAGGTCACGAGCGGCGAAGTGCAGATCGTTGTACGCCGTTAACTTGAATGATTTTTGTGTGGTTTGTCTGTGATTTTTCACATTTACCCACTGGCTTTTATGGTTTATTTGGTTCTATGTTTGAATGGTAAGTGGATTTGTTTGTGATTTAGACTGATGTGTGGGTTTAATGATTAAGGTGCTGCGGTAGTGTTTAATGGATTTTATAGGGTTTTAATTTTTGATTGAGTGATTTCTTGAGGGCATAATGGATTACTAACAGATAGGTCGTGCATTTCATCAAAGGCTGTATGTTTGAGTTAGGCGTACAGTGTATTTATTATTGGTAATCGCTTGATTTAGCAGTTAAGAAAAATATCATATGAAATTCGTATATATGGATTATGATTTATGATGTCACACCACTTATGTTAGAATTGAAGTCAGTAGAATTGATCTGACTAAATTCAAATATGATAGATGCGTGAACAGAAAGTGGGACGAATTCATATTCTGTTCCGACAAAAAATATAATCGGCAAACTATGCTGAAACATCATACATGCAAATAATTTGGCTCATATTTCTCTTAGTTTGCATGTAAAAACAAATTATGAATTCGCAACCATAATACGACCGTATTTGGCAAGTTAATACCATAAAGTGTTGGTATTTTTCGCCATTACATCTGTCCTCGTCGCGTATGCGAGCAGTCTGCCAATCCCGCCCCGAGCGGCGTATATTTTACAAAACATGGCCCAAGTCAGGCAGAGAGATACTTAATTAACTTTAAAGCTAGGTACAAACTTGTTCCATGGGGAGGCGGGTGTCTGCTAGGCCGCACACATCGCATTATTTGGCGGGGCACGCTGAGGTCAAATACGAACTTAGTCTTGTAAGTGTATTGCAAAGTTAGCTCAAGTTCGCTGACAAACACGTCTGCACGTATTTGCCAATGGAAAAATATTTTTTTTCTCTTCTTTATTTGTCATGAGTGGGCCTAATGTAGCGTGTGAAGTGCTCTGGATAGCGTCGAGAAACTTCGCTCCATATTGTCTTCTTATTATATATGGCCTGACTATTTCAGCGCATAACTTGTGTACTATGGAACGTTACGATATGTGTGTTAGTTTTGTGCTTATATTACGTGTATTTATTAAGAATAAACGGTTATTTTTTATACTTAACTGCACTAATTCACGCATCTTGTAAAATTAGTTTTTTTCAGCTATAAATGCAAAACTTTAATTCATTCTTGCTTTAAAAAGTATTTATATTCTGTTCTAAAGAATCGACGTTCTTATTTTTTATTTAAAGAAGTATTAGGCTCTGAACACCAGCTAAAATAAGTACGACAAATATGGTATAGAGTCCTAATTAATAGCAGATATTCATTAAATTCTCTCAATGCGATACGTTCATACCGTCAGCGTATGTTCTAAGTTCCATACCACAGGGTATATAGTACGACTACTCCTGTCATGGGCTAGAGGGCGTGTAATTAACCCCCGAATTAAAACCACAACTCGGCTATTGAGCGTTTGTGTACCCGTCCATACATTATTTATTTTAATGATAGATTCTTGGTGTGTTCCATGTTGGTGTATGAATATTTGGGTGAGTAGGAATTAGATGACATAAATATACATTTATTTTTGATACATAAAATTACATTAAAATGGGAGGGAAATAGAAATTAATATTAATTATTGTATATTTATACATATTTTTTCTTTCTCTTTTCATTTATTTTCTTCCTAATAAGTACCTGCTTCTGTATCTCTGCACTACCTTAAGATTGGCTTTAGGAAATGCCCTTAGGCATTACGTCCGCCTGTACTATTTATGTGTACTGAGTGTTTATATTAAATTCAATATTGTGTTTTGGTTTAAAGGACTTTGTAGGCAGAGTATGGGAATATTGAAACTTAATATTCTATGTCTCAGGATGGTGAGCGCAGTGGAATGCCAAGGATTGCTTTTTAATTCATTGTTTGGTTTTGCTAGTGTTCATGAGCGGCCGTATCGCTTACCATCAGGCGAATGGTACGTTGGTCTTGCCATACATTGTAAAAAACAATTAGGAGGCGGGCGGTCTTCTTCACTAATATGAACCGATGCTATGGTCATTTTTATTAAACAAAATAAAATCTTTTTAAACAGCTATTTGAAAACAAAAGCACAGCAAATACAGGAATTTTAATAGTTTACTACCCGGTTTCTTTTTTTTTTTTTTTTTTTTATTGCATTGAATGGCGAGACGAGCATGCCGTTCGCCTGATGGTAAGCGATGCGACCGCTCATGAACAGTAGCAAAACCAAACAACACCTTGAATTACAAAGCAATGCTTGGCATTCCACTGCGCTCGCCATCCTGAGACACAAGATGTTAAGTCTCAATATGTCCAGTAGTTACTCTGGCTACAATGTCCTTCAATCCGAAACACAACAGTGCATTGAAACTGCTGTTTGACGGGAGAAATAGACATTGCGGTGGTACCCACCCAGGCAGCCTCTCACATATAAGAGACCTACCACCAGTAAACCACCAGGTTTCTGGGGCATAAACCCTTTTATAATGGGTAAAATCCATATATACATAAACGCACCTTTTTCCCAGAAGGAGTAGGCAGAGGTGCCAGGACACCCACATTTCGCCTAGTATATTCCGTTCCACGATGTGATAGAGGGCGAGCCTATCGTCGTATCGGGCACAAATAACCTAACCTAACCTAACCTAACTCCAGGCTAATAATGAATACAAACTTCCCATATCACTTTGACAAACCCGGGATTCGAACTTGAGACCTCAGCTTTGTAACCGTATGTATAACACGAGGCAGTCGGTAAAATGGGTAAAATTTAACAATATTTTTTGTTTTACTGATGCTTGCCTAAGTGTTTTCATGAGTTGAGGGATTCTTCCTAAACATAAACACGCAAAGTCTTTCTAATAGGGATGATGACAGTAACAACGAATTAATGAAATTATGGTTTAATATAATAATGTATAATAGAAGGATTCTCAAAATAAACATTTGCTTTAGTTTTTAATTAAGATTAAATATATTTTTGCAGAAATAAAAGTTGGCAGAATCGCTGGAAGACCTTAGCACTATGCTTGAAGACCTCAATCGAGTCTCCCAACAGGTGAGTCTTAAAATGAACATGGACAAAACGAAGATCATGTCGAATGTCCATGTTGTGCCCACCCCCATCGGTGTTGGGGGCTCGACTCTTGAAGCTGTTGACGAATATGTCTATTTAGGACAAGTGGTCCGGTTAGGCAGGTCCAACTTCGAGAGAGAGGTCAATCATCGAATCCAACTCGGTTGGGCAGCGTTCGGGAAACTACGCGACGTCATCTCGTCCAAAATACCTTAAATCGAAAGTCTTCGATAGTTGTGTGTTGCCAGTGATGACTTACGGCACCGAGACGTGGCCTCTCACTGTGGGCCTCATTAAAAGGCTCAAAGTCACTCAACGAGCCATGAAGCGGGTTATGCTCGGTGTTTCCCTACGAGATCGAATCAGAAATGAGGAGATCCGTAGGAGAACCAAGGTTAGCGACATAGCCCATAGGATTGGCAAGTTGAAGTGGCAGTGGGCCGGGCACATAGCGCGGAGATCTGATGACCGATGGGGTCGGAAGGTGCTCGAATGGAGGCCGCGTATCGGAAGGCGCAGCGTAGGACGTCCACCCACAAGATGGTCCGACGACCTGATAAGAGTCGCGGGACGTCGCTGGATGCAGGCTGCCTCCAACAGGTCTCTATGGAAATCATTGGGGGAGGCCTATGTTCAGCAGTGGACTTCCTTTGGCTGATGGATGGATGATGGATGGAAAAATTAAAGTACAAAAGCTAAGGATCCACCATATTAGATGAAACGCCAATCAGAAGCGAGTGACTTTCGTAAATATTACTTTGTCATAACGCAAACTTGTTGGCTAGTTTTGGTTGTTCCTATGTTATTCAGTATATTTATCTAATATTTAGTAATGCAATCAGTTTTGTGCTACCTACGAAAAAGGAACATTACTTATGGAATAAGGATTCATCATGGCAAATAACTCAAAATTTGGAACTAAGTGATATTCCATATCACTGTTTAATTGGAACATGAATAACGTTTTTAGTCCATTGAAATGTTACAATTTAAGGACCGAATATTGCATTTCTTAGAGGACGCAATCTGGGGGCGCGGCCGAGCCCCCTCCAAGTCGAGCTATAGGCCGTAACATCCTTTTCTCGAAGCAATTCAGACCATTTTCAACCCCCTATAACTTCGTTGTGGTTAAAGCAAGAAGCCTGAATTTTCAGTTACTAAGTAGGCATTGCGTAAACACGGTATATTTAAAATTTCATTCAATTTGAACTAGTAGTTTAAGAATTATAATGTGTCAAACTTTCGTAATTTTGTCACTCACTGACTGACTGACCGATCATCAAAAGTCTAAGGCACTTCTAGCAGACATAGAACCTTCAAATTTAGAATATAATTAGTGTTTAGTGTCTAAAGTAAGGGAAAATTCAAACATTTCATAATTTGTGTCTAGTTTTCTAGATAGACCAACTGCGTGAATAACTATGTAATCCCATATAAATGTATAGGATTACAAAGTTACATTTGCAGTTAATGAATCATTGTACCCGTATATAGTGGAATAATAGTTGTAGATATATATCTATATACATGAGACATAATAGGAGGGGATATAGAGAGGGAAATGGTGTATTCAGCCCATGAAACTGTACAACATTTCTCTAGAAAAACATGACGAAGGAAAACTTGCAAATAAATAGATTAAATAACTCGAAAATATCAATTACAATGAAGGAAAGAACATTAATAATCAAATCCGCTATATTTGTGATAAATTGATACCTACAAAAATAAGAAAAATCCATAAGACAGAGGCTTTAAGAAAAATCGTTAATGATATTCTAGAAGTAAGAAGTACCGAAAAGGAAAAAAGTAGGATTCTACAAAAGACGTGAGATCCCATCAAAAACATCCTGTAAAAAAATTCCAAGTCTCGCAGCTCAGGTTTTCTACCGCAAAAAGTTGTGAGATGCATGTAATACATAGTCGATTAATTTATTTAGTCCTTAAGGGACCTTCTATAGAAAGTTATTACGTTAGTTATTTCCATATCAATATTAAAATTCTTTACGTTTTTAAATAAATAGATCGACTTGGCCAGTAGCATTATGTATAAATTGTAACGATACATTATGTTTTCATGCGATGGCCAAGTCGATCCATTTATTTAAAACGTAAAGAATTTTTAATATTGATATGGAAATAACTAACGTAATAACTTTCTATAGAAGGTCCCTTAAGGACTAAATAAATTAATCGACTATGTATTACATGCATCTCACAACTTTTGCGGTAGAAAACCTGAGCTGCGAGACTTGGAATTTTTTTACAGGATGTTTTTGATGGGATTTTATTTTTGGGACATGTTTGGGGGGTCTATAGAAGCTTAACCTCAAGTTTGTGGGGTCGCCACCACTGTCCTCCGGCCGCCATCTTGGAAAAAGGGTGAAAACACTTTTTTCGCGATACTCGGAAACTATGCGTCTTACAAAAAATTTGTGAGTACATAATTTGTAGCAAATTATTTGCCTACAAATATGCTCATTTCACTTTTTGCCCTAAATTAAAATTAAAGAAGTTATAAGCAAAAAAGTGAAGAAAGAATTTCTTAAGAAAATCTTCCCGTTTCTCTTAAAAGTAGACTCTTCGACTTGTATCCTACCAATTCTCACATACAGTGCTCAATCCTGGTCTTTGACCGAACTTCAGAGCCGGGTGGTAGTTTTAGTGGCTACAAACACAATGCAATTAAAAATTTCGCCTAGAAACGCGACAATTTTTTTTATGATTTTTTAAATATCGTCATTTTTGGGTGGGAAATCCATAGTTTTTGCTAAAATAATAATTTAAACTCTTTTATACCTTAGAGTATTATAAATAAAAGGGTATATACTATTATTTTAGGAAAAAATGTATTTACCACCCAAGTATGGCCATAGGAAAAAAATAACAAAAAAAAAATTGTCGCTTTTTATTGCAACTTTTTCTGTTGCATTGTGTCTGAAGTCGCTTAAACTACCCCCCGGCTTCGTTTTCGGTAGCAGTCTTGATATACCCTGTATATATTCTTAGAGATCAGAAGCGTAATTAATGTTTAAACACGACACAGATAATATTATTCCACTAATCGACTGTTTAATAAATATTAGAATTAAATCAAACAAAACATTTAAAAATCAGAAAACAAAAATAATTAGCAATCCGTCGCATCCGAGCACCCGCGCGATAAAGTGAGCGAGTGTTGTCGTCTCTTTCAATCGTTACGTCATTGCGTCACGTGATCATGCGATATTCCCGCCTCCTTGGTGGAAATCCTCTAAGACGGCCGTTCCTGACAGCTGAACGTCCTCGTCAGCTTAACAGCTTGTCCGATCTTCGCTTGGTTGGTCCGCTACAGTAGAATCACCATGTCCCAGGTTTACTTCGGTTAGAGTTTCACCTGGAATGGTAGTTAAAGGAATAATTTCGAAAGCATTTTTTTTTTTCTTTGTGATCCCATTAGATCAGGCAGTAATATGCAAGCTGTATCACCGAGTATCATACATGAGTTTGAGACAATATTCATTACTGAAATAATAAAACATCGGGCAAAAAAAAAGCTAAAAAAAAAAAAGACGGTACTTCCATGATGTCAGGGCAACGAACACATAATGTCGAAGTGCGAGACAGCCACAATGTTGGGGCTGCGAGCACCACAATGTCGGAGTGCGAGACAGCTTCAATGTCGGAGCTGCGAGCACCACAGTGTCGCGGTGCGAGGCAGCCGCAAAGTCGGAGCTGCGAGCACCATAGTGTCGCGGTGCGAGGCAGCCGCAACGTCGGAGCTGCGAGCACCACAGTGTCGCGGTGCGAGGCAGCCGCAAAGTCGGAGCTGCGAGCACCACAGTGTCGCGGTGCGAGGCAGCCGCAAAGTCGGAGCTGCGAGCACCACAGTGTCGCGGTGCGAGGCAGCCGCAAAGTCGGAGCTGCGAGCACCACAGTGTCGCGGTGCGAGGCAGCCGCAAAGTCGGAGCTGCGAGCACCACAGTGTCGCGGTGCGAGGCAGCCGCAAAGTCGGAGCTGCGAGCACCACAGTGTCGCGGTGCGAGGCAGCCGCAAAGTCGGAGCCTCGAGCACCATAATGTCGAGGTGCGAGACAGCTGCAATGTCGGGGCTGCGAGCACCACAATGTCGGGGTGCAATACGAGTACCACAATGTCGGGGTACGGGATAGCCACAATGTCGGGGCTGCGAGCACCACAATATCGGGGTGCAATACGAGTACCACAATGTCGGGGTACGAGGTAGCCACAATGTCGGGGCTGCGAGCACCGCAATGTCGGGGTGCAATACGAGTACCACAATGTCGGGGTACGGGATAGCCACAATGTCGGGGCTGCGAGCACCACAATGTCGGGGTGCAATACGAGTACCACAATGTCGGGGTACGAGGTAGCCACAATGTCGGGGCTGCGAGCACCGCAATGTCGGGGTGCAATACGAGTACCACAATGTCGGGGTACGGGATAGCCACAATGTCGGGGCTGCGAGCACCACAATGTCGGGTGCAATACGAGTACCACAATGTCGGGGTACGAGGTAGCCACAATGTCGGGGCTACTAAACTCACCACTACTGAAGAACGCTTCACAAGTCTCCGGTGTCCACTCACCGCGCCGTTCTTCCCATACCAACCAGCCAGCAATTCCAGTAACTTTTTAAACTTTCCATAAAAGATTAAACCATTGGGCACCCTTATTGTTCACTTCTATTCGCAGCATGTTGATAGCCGTCCTAACCAAAGCTTCAGCCTTACTTGGACTCGGCCTAACCTGACCAAGCGCAACAAGTCTGCCCAGGTATTCAAGTTCAGTCCAAAAACGTAGAGTTTTTAATGTTAATTGAAAATCCAAATCCTACGTCTCCATTTTTTTTTAATACCTTACGTATAGTTTCCAAACCTTCACTGATAGAATTGGACATGACCAGTACATCATCTACATAAATAAGCACTTTATCAGTATCCACCAGGTGCTTCAGTTTTAGAGATGATTCCTACATAAACAATAGGTGGATTAGTGAGCCCATATGGCATCTTTAAATATTCGTAATGGCCTTCGGGCGTAACAAATACTGGTTTTACTGATAGTCATTATCCTTCATCGGCACCTTGTCAATACCTCGCATATAACGTTACGTAGAAATCTTATATAAACTAAAGTGCCTTAAAACGGAATCGGATATAAGGGAAATATCTGGACCAGAATCAACTAAAACATCAACTCGCATATTCTGAATAGTACAGACATCACATTATATATCCAGAAAAACTCTGAGCAAAAAAAAATTACATTACTGCAGGGTTCTTTTTTCACTTATCTTAAATTCTACTCGTCGTTTAAAAAAAAACAAGTATCGACAGAATGTCCATTATTTTTACAAAACGGACAATACTTTACAGTTTACAGGTTTAGAGTCAGTTTTCATTGAATCACGGAATCATATTAAGAATTCTTTGACCTTTTTGGACTAAGAATCTGTTTATGGCCACATGTGGAATAAACCAATCGATCATACTACTAGGGAGTGTTACGTTTACGTATGTCAGGGTTAATTATGTCTGACGTGCGAGCAGGATTGCTAGTAACGGCAGGTGCACTTTCAGGCTTAAATCAAATCAAATCAAATCAAACTAAAAGTGTAAACTGAGAGAAATTCTACTAGACCTTATGACTGTAGCCTGGCGGTAGTAGCTGCGGCTTTGAATTGAGTTTAACTTTTAACGACATTTTATCGCAAAATTGACTTTGCATATTCTGTGTAGGTAAAGAACTTAGTAGAATTAGTATTCATGACGCCATATAGTACGGTGGCCATGATGGTGGTCTACTTCCGCACACCTCACGTCAACAGTTATGTAAACTGTGATCGAATTTGATTTTTCGATTCTGTAGTAATGTTTAGATCTTACTTGAAATAACGAAGAAAGTGCATCCACAATCCTGTCCGCAACGTCAGCCTCACGCGCCGATTCAACAGACACAGCTTCATCCGTGGCGCGTATCCCAATGCCGGGAACAGAAACCCCGGTAGTTGCTGAAGCCGATGCTGGTGTATCTTTTCCAGTGCAAGGATGCGACGGTAAAGGGTTAAAAGTATACGTTGCCCGTTCCTCTAGAGCATTTACCGATCAAGTATTTCATTTAAACCATCACGGCGAGGGCTGTTTCGGCTCGTATATGAGCTATTCCGACGCCTACATGGATTTTCAGAACAATACGGTCTATTGCGGAGACTTGATTTTCTACATTTTTCACGATTACGGTCTCTTTGCTCACCATCGCGACGGCTATGAGAATTTTTACGATTTTTTACGTGGTGTGCATTCACAGCTCGACATTTTTATACAACAAGTCGTTTAACTTGCTGAAGGATTTAACGTTGAACAAATAGTTTTAATTATAACTTACGATTGTTAACTTCAAGGCGCACACAAAACAAAACACTATAGATGGTATTTTTACTTACAGAAATACACCATCCGAAGTAAACTAATTATATACACACAAAACCAACACGTAAGTTATCAAATCACGAATAAAGAAATTCATTAATTAATAAAATGTAATTGTTTACAACGCGAACAACAAAAAAAACAAACAAAAACAAAAACGCGGGAAAATGAGAAATTGCAGCTGGAGAGATGGCGCGAACGATCAAAGTCGCGTGTTTTAAACCTATCCCACTTCTGATCTTAGAGATCAGAAGCGTAATTAATTTTTAAACACGACACAGATAATATTATTCCACTAATCGACTGTTTAATAAATATTAGAATTAAATCAAACAAAACATTTAAAAATCAGAAAACAAAAATAATTAGCAATCCGTCGCATCCGAGCACCCGCGCGATAAAGTGAGCGAGTGTTGTCGTCTCTTTCAATCGTTACGTCATTGCGTCACGTGATCATGCGATATTCCCGCCTCCTTGGTGGAAATCCTCTAAGAATATATATATATATATATAGATGTAGGATTTGAATGTTATGATGAAAGATGAGTAGAATGGAACGTTGACGTATGACTGATATGGAACGTGGTTTGTGTGAAAGAGATGACTAATGAAAGTATTTAAGGTGGAAAGAGAAAGAGGATGAATTATATAGATGTTGAAGTATGCAAGGACGGAATAGAAGAGAATAGTCTGGAAGACGACGGAAGACGTGAAAGAGGTAGAAGACGTGAAGTGAAGACGAATTTATTTAACAGTAAATATATTGAATATTACCAAGATGATCCTAGTTTGATTTGACCCGAGGCGGAACTATTTCCACATATATACATATATTCTAATATGTGTAAGAAAATAAATACCTTATTGGCTAAAGAAACTTTGGCTCAAGCGCCTTCTCGCCATAGACACACTGGTTGTAAAAGCATCAAGATCATGTTGTTTTCATAATTTGTTAAAGGTCCTGGTAGCACGCACGAAATAACTATTCTGTCGATAATTCGAAGATGTCTTGGATACATGTATTGGTGGATTAAAACGAATTGATCGAGTAGGAATATTAAGAAATATTTTCGCCAAAAGTTCGGGGCTGTCAATATCATTTTGTAATATTTTTAAAAGGAATATCATCATCATCATCATCATATCAGCCACAGAAAGTCCACTGCTGAACATAGGCCTCCCTCAAGGAACTCCACAATGACTTGTTGGAAGCGGCCTGCATAAAAAAAGAAATCTAAAGGAATATGCAGTCACTTATTTCTCTACGATTACTAAGAGGCAGTAGATGGAATTTTTTGGAGTTGTAGTTTAGAGAGTTGGAAGTAATCATCGGTGCTGTATGGGATTTGTTGGTGGAAACAAAGGTATTTTACAAAACGTTTTTGTATATTCTCAATACGTTCAATATATTTATGATAAAGTGGGTTCCACACCTGCGACGCATTTTGTTTACTGTACTGTATCGGCCTACATACATACGTCCCACTGCAAAGCATGGGCATCCTCAATAATTGAGAGTACGATTGAGAGGCGTTATGCGGGTTGGCTGACTTTACATACCAGATAATTTTTTACAAAATCCTACGGTTTACAGGTTCCCTCGGGATGTTTTTCTTCACCTCTATATTGATGATTGATTGACTATCAATACACACATGACTCCGTAGAGTCAGAGGTGTGCCTGGAATTAGAACCCGCGATCATCGTGAACATGTTGATAATTGCATCTGAACTCTTACGATCAGGCAACCACGCGATCTTTATTTTATTAATGTAGTCATAGAATAGTACAAAGATGCAGATATTTTTTTTTATAATCTAAATCCAATTTTAAAAAACACATTATACAACTTATTACAGACAGATAATTTAATAACTAAAGTATATGTTCAATGTTGCACAGTATCACGTTTTATTTTACATAAGTAGGTATACCTCACCCTCCTTTTTGTTGTTGTTTGTCTTTTTTTTTTTGCAAACCTTTAATAATAATAATAATAAATGCAAACAATTACTTATTGCGGAGCCTATACAGCTGCGAAATTTAATGGTGCTAGAATCCCAGAGAAGGACTCTATACGCACAAAGAAACATAAAACACCCTGGTGGCAAAAACGCCTCGAGGAAAGAATTAATAACCTTCGAATAAATATAGGTAGACTGACCGAATATTCTAGAGGAGTTAGATCAAAAACTTTAGAAAAACATATTGATAAATTAAAACAACAGTACAAAAATCACTCACAACACGAAGCTCAAAATACAGACATTACACACTTCCTAGACACTTTGAAGCAAAAACTGAATACTTATGCTAGTAGGCTTAGAAGGTATAAAGAAACAACTTTGAGAAAGACACAAAACAAGCAGTTCTACACTAACGAAAAACTATTTTACAGAAAACTCACGCAAGAATGTAACTCAATAGACACCACACCGTTACCTACCCCAGAGGCATTACACACATTCTGGTCTAATATCTGGTCTTACCCTGTGGATCATAACATTAACCAATGGATTGAGGAAGATAAACAGCATTTGAGAAATATACCAGAAATGGAGTTTGACCAGATCGAGATAGATCTCTTAAAATCTGTTATATCTAAAACACATAACTGGAAAGCTACTGGCTCTGACAACATCCATAATTTCTGGTACAAAAAGTTTACTTGTACACACACATTATTACTTAAACATATAAACTCATTCATCCAATCGCCCCAGACAATGCCGCATTACATCACTCAAGGAATCACATACATGATACCAAAAGATTTAAATGACACCGCGAACCCTGCTAAATACAGACCCATTACCTGCCTCCAGAACATATACAAAATTATCACTTCATGTTTAAACGAGTCCATATACCATCACACAAATACATACCAAATTCTGGCAGAGGAACAGAAAGGATGTCGCAAGCATAGCCAAGGGTGTAAAGAACAACTAATAATAGATGCCGTAGCCTCCAACCAAGCGCTTAGTCAGAAAAGGAACATTCATACTATGTACATTGATTATAAAAAAGCCTTCGATTCTGTACCACACTCTTGGTTAATATATGTACTTAAACACTACAAGATCCACCCCACAATCACATTTTTTCTGGAAAACACAATATTAAACTGGAGTACAAAATTAAAAATATGTAACCACAACAAAACTAGTGAAACAGAGCTGATTCCAATCAGACGAGGTATTTTCCAAGGTGATGCCCTGAGTCCCTTGTGGTTTTGTTTAGCACTCAACCCCCTTTCAAACATGCTTAATAAAAATAATATTGGCTTTAACATTAAATATAATACACAGCAAACTACACTCTCGCATCTCATGTACATGGATGATATTAAACTCTTTGGAAGCACTCTTAATGACATACACACACTTGCCGACATTACTCTTACTTTTTCACAAGACATTCACATGGAGTTTGGTATAAATAAATGTAAAATACAGTCAGTTCAAGGAGGAATAGTAGAATCAACTCCTTTCGAACTAGGAAACCATGAAATAATAGATGCTGTAGACCCAACTGAAGGATATAATATTTAGGATACTATCAGTCGCGACACATACACCATAAAGAAATAAAAACCACCCTACAACAGAATTTTAAAGATAGATTGCATAAAATACTTCACACTTACTTGAATGCACGCAACACCACCAAAGCCATCAACACATATGCAGTACCCATACTTACGTATTCATTTGGAATTATACGCTGGACACAAACCGACTTAAAAAAATTACAAAGAATCATTAATACAACAATGACTAAACATAGAAAGCACCACCCACGAGCGTGCATTCAAAGATTAACTTTGCCTAAGCACGAGGGTGGTCGAGGGCTCATAGATGTAACAAATCTACACAACAAACAGATTTCCACACTCAGAACATTTTTTCACACACAGTCACAACATTCCATACTACACAAAGCTGTTTCTCAAGCAGACACATATACACCACTGAAACTCACAGACCATACCAAACAGATTAAAATAATCACCAACCATGAACAAATCGACACTTGGATCAAAAAATCCCTCCATGGCCGTCACCGTCTCGATTTGATCAACCCTATTGTGGACAAGGTAGCGTCAAACGCGTGGTTGAAAAGGGGCGAGCTGTTTCCAGAAACAGAGGGATTCATGTTGGCGATCCAAGATCAAGTCATAGACACCAAAAATTACAGGAAATACATAATTCGTGATAGTACTCTTAACAGCGACCATTGCCGGCACTGCCATAAACAACCAGAAACGATACAACACATCACAGGAGCATGCTCATTCATTACACAGAGAGATTACAAACATAGACACGATCAGGTAGCGGCAATAATACACCAGACACTAGCACACAAACACAAACTCATCACAGATAAAACACCATATTATAAATACACTCCCCAAATCATTCTAGAATCTTCTGAGTATAAACTTTACTGGGACAGAACAATACTGACTGATAAACCGTTCACCACAACAGACCCGACATTACACTACACGACAAACAAAATAAAACAGTATATCTCGTAGACATTGCCATTCCCAACACTCACAACCTTGCTTCCACACACACTAATAAATTAACTAAATACACAGATTTAAGTATTGAACTCAAAACTCAGTGGAGAGTTCAGTCGGTGAAGACTATACCCATCATCATATCCAGTACAGGAGTTATCCCCAAAACACTGCACACAAGCCTTAAAACGCTAAACTTACATCCACTTACCTACATGCTCTTACAGAAGGCTGTCATACTTAACACATGCAGAATTGTCCGGAAGTTCCTCTCTATTGATTAAGAAGGAACTGCCCTATATCGAAACACCAACGTACTTTGGCCAAAAGCTCGGTACTTTGGTGTAAACCCCCAAATTTTGGGAGAATAGTGTAAAAACATTGTAAATAATAATAATAATAATAAAGTAATAAATAAAATAAGGGGCCTAATAGATCTGAAAATACTATGGGAAAATCAAGTCCGGAATTTGAGAGAATTCTTTTATAGTAAATCTAACGGTAGTAACATCCACAAAGCAGTAGTAGAGCTAGACAACAAATTTACACCACTTAACTTGAACGCAAGGGACGTACAATTTAAATCCGCGAAACTCCAAGAACTAGAAAAAACTGATAGATGGCGTAATAAACAACTCCATGGGCGACATATACATGACCTAGAGCAATCCCATATAGATATTGAATCCTCAAATAAGTGGCTTAAATTGGGCTCTCTGTTTCCTGAAACAGAGGGCTTCATGATTGCAATACAAGATCAGGTGATAAATACAAAAAATTACAGAAAATTTATAATGAAAGACCCTAATATCCAAATGATAAGTGCAGAAAATGTTACCGTCAATCAGAGACCATTCAACACATTACCAGCGCATGTCCTTCTCTCACCCAAATAGACTACACACATAGACACAATCAGGTTGTAAATATTATTCATCAAAAGCTATCCATAAAATATAAACTACTTGTAGATAAACCCAAACCTTATTATCAATATACGCCGAAACCCGTGCTAGAGAGCGCCACTCACAAGATATACTTTGACAGAGCCATACTAACAGACAAAACTATTCATCATAATAGACCTGATATTACTGTAATAGATAAAAATAACAAAGTTGTATTCCTAATTGATATAGCAGTCCCCAACACCCATAACCTACAGAAAACTATAACTGAAAAAATTCATAAGTACACAGAACTCAAAGAAGAAGTTATGAGAATATGGAAAATGAACAAGGTGTATATTGTGCCATTGGTTCTTTCTAGTACAGGTATAATACCAAAATATTTGCTCCATAGCATTAAGCTGCTTGATCTGCCAAAAAGTATTTTTATAACTATGCAAAAAGCTGTAATTCTGAACACATGTAGAAGCGTACGAAAGTTTTTGCAGGAACCCACGGAAATAAACATTGAAACTGAACCCCACTTGGCCTAGGCTCGTGGTTTTCATTGAACACCAAAATTATATAATTTTGTGAAAGAAAAACTCTGTAAAAGATAATAATAATAATAACTCTTTATTATAACACCATATACAAAAGATAAACAAAAGACAAAAACAAAAGAAGAAAGAAGAAAACAATAGTTATAGAAAAATAAAGTTGGTGATATAACTGGCGGTCTTATCGCTTTAAGCGATCTCTTCCAGACAACCGGTTGGTAAAGGAAAGATCCAATGGTTATGGACGGTGCTTATTATTAACAATAAACTTACATACAATATAAATATATAAATACCGATATAAACGAATAAATGCACGATATGATACACTTAAATACAATATAATACATAAACATACATATATACATAACAATAATAGTGAATGATGATAAATCTATTGCGAAAGGTAGAAAGCTTTCACCCTTGATTTAAATATTTCCAGCGAGGACGATCGCTTAATTGTAAGAGGCAAAGCGTTCCACAGCCGCACTGCCTCAACAGTAAAGGAACGGTCATAAATGACGTCCTATGTGCTGGAAACTGCAACATCAGATTCTCTGATGACCTAAGACAATGTGAATTAGCAGTATGTAGGAAGTTAAAACGTTCCTGAAGGTAGCGCGGAGAAGAGGGATTAAACAGAACACTGTAGAGAAGAGACAGGATATGAGCATTTCGGCGACGACGTATAGGGAGCCACTTGAGCCTGTTACGATATTCAGAAACATGGTCATATTTGCGCAAACCAAATATAAACCTGATACAAAAATTTTGAAGGCGCTGAAGCTTATTTAGCTGGGCCTCAGTAAGATCGAGATAGCTGGTAACGGCATAGTCGAGAATAGGGAGCAAGAGAGCTTGTGCAAGCGCAATCTTAGTGGTAGTCGGAAGAAAATTACGCAATCTACGCAACGAACCAGCAGAGGCTCCCCCTTCCCTTCGGATCTCTGAACAGTTCGGACGTGTTATTTGTTTATCGTGTTTATTCCATTTTATTAAATACAATTAATTTTAATCACAAAATTTCATTTTAAAAAAGTTTTGCAACTAGGAGTGCATCAAGTGAAGAGCAACTATAAGGTATCACTAACACCTTTCCACACGGTGCCGCATTCTAAAATACTGTTTTAACACAAGTGAAACAAAGAAGAATCGAACGATCTCGTCCAATTACCAGTAAATTACCTGGCGAGAACGAGACGGTACGATATATCACACTTCATTGCAACAGAGGTCTACTAAAACTGGACGGAAAACACATTTGTTCTATTTCGTCGATAACGGCAAATATACGCTGACCCGTCGCACGGCAACCAAGTGCTCGATAATTTAACCGTTTTAATCACTGTTCTCCTGGTAGCTGGTGTTACTTACGTGAACTGGAAATGCCACTAAGACGGTCTCCACCGGTGGTACACGCCTCGCCACTACGGCATAGTCCTTCGAAACATATTGCGACAAACCAAGAACAAGCTACGGTTTCGGAGAGTGATCTTGCAAATGTTACTATTCGATCAAAAGGTAAAAGCTCCCATTTCAAACCTACTTCAGATAATGAGCTATCAAAATTTATGGACGAGATGAAAACTATGTTCCTTGAGTTCAAAAATCAACAAGAAAAAAAGATGGAAAAAATCCATAACACGGTTGAGGAGATTAAAAATCAAAACTCTAATATTCAAACATCCGTAGATTATCTGTCACAGAAATATGACACCCTAAAAATTGAAATCGACCAACTTGAGGCTGAGCGAAAAAATAACATTTTAAACATCAACGCATTGGAAGCTAGACTAGAAAGGTTGGAAAAATTATCAAGATCCACGTGCTTAGAAATTCGAAATATTCCAGTAAACCGCGCCGAGTCCAAAGAGGAATTACTAAGTACCGTTATCAAAACGGGAGCAGTCATAAATGTGTCAATCCAACCCCATGAAGTAAGAGATGTATATCGCATTGGTACAAAGGATCCTACTAACAAAACGATAATTGTTGATTTAACAAGTAACATCTTGAAAGAAAAAATCTTACGTATGTTTAAAAAATACAATAAGGAAAATAACAATTTGACCACTGAGTATTTGCATATTAGCGGGCCATCAAATCCTGTTTCATCTCCGAAAATCTAACCCCTAAGCTGAAACGTTTGTTTTACCTGGCAAGAGATTTCGCGAAAAGTAATGAATACAAATACTGCTGGGTGAGAAATGGCAAATTATTCCTGCGGAAACGCGAAGGAGCGACATTACTCCGTATCAATCAGGAATCAGATTTAAACATACAAAAGTTAAATGATGCAATGTGACTAACGGACTTTAATTTCTTAGCAGCCAGTAGTTTATATATAGTGATAGTATTATGTTTTGTGATTTTACTTAAGATGCATGCAGATTGTAGTCATATCGCCTTAAGCTTGCTGCTGGTAAGCCTGTTATTCATTATAATAATAGCACCCACATATATGGCCTACTTACACCATTATACACACATCTCGATTTGCAATATTAATACAAATCTTACATGCACAGGTATCATGATACACACACACAATAAAACACTCTTACACCTCACAATTGTTATAAAACTTGTAATAATGTATGTGCCTTTCGGTTCAAAACAAATATTCCATCTTATTTTTCTGAGATCTCTGTATACAAAAATGCTTATCAATGGATGATATCGGTATTGTTGGATCTGATCTAGATATGTTATCAGTATCTGAATCCTACTTATGTACTCCGGAACAATGTGGTAATGCGGTTTTTAAGACGGCGGGATCTTGGAACATATTACATGTTAACATTAGAAGCATCAATTCCAACTTTGATAATCTAATGGTCCTCTTACAAAGAATTGACCGTCGTCCTGATATTCTCATTTTAACGGAATGCTGGTTGAGTAAGGTTAATAAAGTTCCTATACTCGCAGGGTATATGTCCCATAAATCCAGTTTCTCAAACCAGAATGAAGGTGTAATTATTTATGTATGTAATAATATCGAACACAAGATTGATGAACCTAATAATATAGCAGATTCCAATTGTTTAGTGTTCAGACACAAAAGTGAGCTTGCCCTGGTCTGCATATATCGTTCACCTTCTTTCAGGAAAATTGATAATTTTATAGTTTCTCTTGATATACTTTTGAAATCCCTGTGCTCCTATAAGACTATTGCTATTATCGGTGATATTAATATAAATATTCGACCAAACAGCAAAGAGTCGGCTGCTGATCAATACTTAAATATGATATCTTTACATGGTATGCATGGTAAAATCCGCGAAGCATATTATAATACCTATTTTGAAACATGTCTTTAATCTCTGTTTTTCATCTGGCGTGTTCCCAAAAGTTTTTAAAAAGGCACTTGTACACCCAATATACAAGAGTGGGAGCAGAAACATTATCAGCAACTGTAGGCCAATATCCGTTTTGCCTTCGCTATCTAAAATCTTAGAGAAGATTCTGAACAGAAGACTTATAGACTATACTAACAAAAATAATATTCTAGCGGGCACACAATACGGTTTTCGTTCAGGTAAATCTACTGAGGATGCAGTATTGGAAGTTACTAATACGATAATAAGTAGCATAAATAACAAGAGGAAAACTATTGGAATTTTCCTTGATCTCACAAAGGCTTTTGATACTGTCTCTGTCCCAATACTCCTACAAAAGCTTGAAGACATGGGGGTGCGCGGCGTTGCCTTAGATATGTTTAGAAATTATCTTTGTAACCGTACACAAAGCGTTGTAATTGATGGCGTTACTAGTTCAGAATCATGCATTAGTTACGGTGTGCCACAAGGTAGTGTCCTCGGACCTACCTTATTCCTAATTTACATCAATGAACTTTGTATGCTCTCGTTAGATAACTGCAAAGTAGTTGCTTATGCAGATGACACCGTTCTTGTCGTTCACGGAGATACTTGGCAGAATGTTCGCGCATCTGCTGAAATTGCTTTAACTGAAGTTATTTCCCGACTAAGAAAAAACTTGTTAACTCTCAATGTTGACAAATCTAAATTTATTACTTTTTCCACCAACATAGCCTCATTACCCCCAAACACGATGGTTATAAAAGCTCATACTTTGGTACAAATATAAATTCACTATGTAACTGTAACACACTAACGCGTGTTGATAGTATAAAGTATCTTGGCATTATCATTGATAATAAACTTTCCTGGAATGATCAAATTGAATACCTTACAACTCGTATTAGAAAATTAATGTTTGTCTTTAAAAAGTTAAGAGCCAGTGCTGAACTTGCAACATTAAAACGGTTTATTTTGCGCTGGCGGAATCAATTTTAGGATACTGCATAACGTGCTGGGGTGGGGCGTGCAAAACAAATTTGATGCGCCTTGAAAGAGCCCAAAGATGTATTCTAAAAATAATGATGTACAAACCAATTCAGTTTCCCACGATTGATCTGTACTCCCAGTGCAAACTTCTCTCGATTCGTAAGCTGTATGTCCTAAAAATAGTACTCCGTAAGCATAGCGAGGTGGTTTTTGATCGTAAAATGATTGAAAATAGTCGCAGATCAGATAGAGTGTGTGATACTTTTAGATGCAGGACTGCTACTGCCGGTCGTCAATATTATTTTCTGAGCCCTAAGTTGTATAACAAAGTAAACAAAGTACTTAACATCTATGCTGTATCTATCCCAGAATGTAAAAATAAATTAATAAACTGGCTTCTCACTTTGTCCTATGATGAAACAGAATATGTCATAAAACCAATAACATGACAAACACGCACATACACACATATAAAACTCTCTCTCTCTCTCTCACACACACACACACACACGCACGCACGCACGCACGCACGCACGCACGCACGCACGCACGCACGCACGCACGCACGCACGCACGCACGCACGCACGCACGCACGCACGCACGCACGCACGCACGCACGCACGCACGCACGCACGCACGCACGCACGCACGCACGCACGCACGCACGCACGCACGCACGCACGCACGCACGCACGCACGCACGCACGCACGCACGCACGCACGCACGCACGCACGCACGCACGCACGCACGCACGCACGTACGCACGCAGCAGCTATTATCGTTCATCTATTGTAAATGTAAATGTAATTATTGGTACAAATAAAGATTTATTATTATTTTTTTAGTATAGAGGCAAACAATTTACGACTAACTGCCACTATTTGAGGGCCCCAAGTTAAACTGCGATCGAAAATAACACCAAGATTTTTCACAGTGTCGCTAAACGGGACCACAACCCCTTCTAGCAGCACGTGAGGCAAAAGAGACCAGTCGATCTTGCAGATAGTTCTTGGGCTTCCTATAATAATGGCTTGTGTTTTTGTTGGGTTCAATTTAAGGCCATATGCTTTACTCCACTCGGATATTGCATGAAGGTCGCTATTCATCAGACGAATAGAGTCATTCAATGGTCGAGCGGAGATTGACGATAAAGTTGAAGGTCGTCTGCATAAAGGTGGTAGGAGGAAGAAAGATTACAAGAAATTGAATTAATAAACACTGAGAAAAGAAGGGGAGATAGGACGCCACCCTGAGGAACACCGGCAGATGTGTTGCACCACGAGGAAACCGAATCCCCTAGGCGAACACACTGACGGCGACCAAACAGGTAACTATGAAACCATTCAATCACACTTGGAGATATGTTGAAGGAGCGAAGTATAGCTATGAGAATGTCAAAATCAACCGTGTTAAATGCATTGCTAAAGTCTAGGAGTGTCAGCACAGTTAACTGACTGTTTTCCATCCCCAGACGAATGTCGTCCGTGATTTTGACAAGTGCAGTAACTGTGCTGTGCCCAGGACGAAAGCCGGATTGAAGGGGATTGAGGAGATCATGTTTGGCGAGGAATGAGCTTAACTGGTTATAGACCAGACGCTCGAGGACTTTAGAAAGAAAAGGAAGAATGGATATTGGACGATATTCCGAAAAAGATTTAGGGATTTAGGGATTTATTACTAGTATCATAATTTAAGGTATTAACAACTCTTATATTTCTTTTGTAATGTTTCTGTGTTTGTATGATTGGTCTAGCTTAAAACTGACGATTTTTTTTATATTTTGGCCTCTCACACTTATTAATTTTGTAGTCTAATTTCATATCTTAATTGTTGCTTTTTTATATATCAGCGCCAATCAACATATTATTTGTCAATAATTTGAAACCTATTATTAGCCTTAATTTTGTGTAAGTACAATGATATGTAACTCTTATTTGTAACGCCATTGGTTTCTTTAAATAAATAAATAAATAAATAAATAAAGATGCCATAGTACTAAAACAGGCAAAAACACCCAAACAAAACTCAGAAGATATCGCATTCAAATCAAACTCAGAAGAAGAAAACCAAACACGAGGAACAAAAGGGAACATGTATAATTTGTTCTTGATGAATGGATGCCAATTTGATAAGATCGGAATGAATGCGGTAGTAGCGATGTGAAGTCATAATTGCATATTGTATTATTCAATAGGTTACTAGGTTATGACGACAATGACGACCTAATTATACCAAAGACAGTAGTCTCTTGTCTCCGGGCATGACTTGAAAAAAGTAAAATTAGACACTAATTTAACAATCGTAGTTTGATTTTGGCCATGTATTGTTCTTATATCGTGGTGGTTTGTAAGGTAAATGTGGTGAGAAGATTTTTCTTGTTAAGTTTTGTTTATTTTTTATTGAGGTGCTAAGCATACATAAGCAAAACCAAACAACAACATGAATTACAATACATGGCATTCTACTGCGCTCGGTATCCTGTAAAATGTATTTATTTGATTGAATAAGGAAATGGTAATTACTTTTTTTTACATAGATATAATAATAATAAACTATTAAGCATAAGAACATTTGGTGAAACTTTTGGCGGCCTTATTGCTAAAAACGATCTCTTCCAGACAACCATTAAAGCAGTTTAAAAAAAAATGCCAGTAACAATTGGCGGTATACTGTTTTCAAGTCTCAATATGTCCAGTAGTTACTGTGGCTACAATGTCCTTCGAGCTGAAACACAACAGTGCACCCACACTGCAGTTTGACGGGAGAAATAGATTTATGGTTGTACCAGATTGCATTTGCATTGCATTGAGATTTGCAGATGTCCATGGGCAGCGGTGTTCACTTACCATCAGGTGAACCGCATGCTCGTTTGCCCCCTATAATATAAAAAAAAAATACCTACCCAAGCGGCGTCATACATACAAGAGGCCTACCGTGAGTGTGAGTAAAATGTTTAATGAAACGATAACAAATATTAACAAAAATATGACATTAAAATACATTCTTAATATTATTAGGGGATTGTAAAATCCGTAATTGACTTATTTCTGAACCAAAACTAACTTAGGTATAAATAAAAGGAAACTAAAACAAGTTAATGATACAAGATGTATGGTAGTTACACAGTGTTTTGTTCCACAAAAAATATAAGCGTCTAATTGGCGTAATGGTACTTACGCAATTCCTTGGATTTGTGTCGTCGTTTAGCTCCTAAGGTGGAGTAAGGATATCTGAGGGCTATAAAATGGGCTTACATCCAAATCTAGTAGTCCTTCGGGAGCTTAGTCGAGCTTAGTGGAAATATGGGAATATGAGGCGGTACTGCGTCTTAACTTGCCGGCTATTGTTATTTCTCTGTAGTAATCGTCCATAGCGGACAGACGAAGAATATAAACAACATGGAATCATTCAGGTCTTTTCTGTACATTCTATCTATCTGTATCAGCCCATATACATACCACTCCAGGGCACGGGCCTCCTATAAAGTCGAGAGTACTTAACATCTTGTGACTCAGGTATTTGTAATTCATGGTGTTGCTACATTAAGTGAGCGGTCCTACGGTCGCCTACGATCAGTCGAGCGGCTAGCTCGTCAAGCCATTCATGGCAATAAAAGGAAACTTTTCAAGAATTCATGAGCATACATTGCATTATTAATAACGTTCTTTCAGAATCTATAATTATGACTGGGACAAGTAGCAACTCTGCCTACTCCTTCTGGAAAAAGCTATGAGGTTATAAATATACAGGGTATATCAAGACTGCTACCGAAAACGAAGCTGGGTGGTAGTTTAAGCGACTTCAGATACAATGCAACAGAAAAAGTTGTAAAAAAAAGCGACAAATTTTTTTTTGTTATTTTTTTCCTATGACCATATTTGGGTGGTAAATATTTTTTTTCCTAAAATAATAGTGTATACCCTTTTATTTATAAATAATCTAAGATATAAAAGAGTTTAAATTATTATTTTAGCAAAAACCATGGATTTACCACCCAAAAATAACGATATTTAAAAAATCATAAAAAATAATTGTCGCGTTTCTTTGAGAAATTTTAGTTGCATGGTGTTTGTAGTCACTAAAACTACCACCCGGCTTCGTTTTCGGTAGCAGTCTTGAGACACCCAGTATGTATGAATAATACGTAGACTTGTTTTAGTTTTATTGCTGTTTGATAAAATATGACGTGAAGCTTCAAGCAACGCAATCTTTGTGATGGACAAAACAAGAAAAGTGTTTATTTAATTTCCGAATGCATATTTACAATGACGTCACATATTGCGTGACCTTACAAACAGAGCGGTGATGCGTACGCATGTTATCTCAGGATATCCGACATCTCGGCGGATACAACGCGCCACTGTTTCGGGACCGAGATAAGAGTGTCACACAAAATTATGACCAGGGTACGGACATTATTCGGTGGGAAAAAATATTTATAATTTACACATGCATATTACACATATTTAGACGCTACGTGTTATTATTATACGCCTCAAAAATTTACTCATAAGGCGCTAATTTACTCCGGCATAAAATTTATTAAAATTAATTTATGTCAGTTTTTAGCTTAGAAATGTATTTTATTGCTATGAATGACGTCACGAGCATATAATTCGACTGGTGGAAGCGATACGACCGCTTATGGACTGTAGCAAAAATAAAAATACCATGAATTATAAAGTAATGCATAAGGTATTAAGTTTCAATATGCCCAGTAGTTACTCTGGCTAAAATATTCAAACCAGAACATAACAGTTCATTTATAGTACTTTTTCGCAGCTAACATATGAAAGACCTTTCATCAGACATAATAATTGAGTGTTTTAAATATGGTATATAAGCAGGTGGCACAAGAACTCTAGGAAGATGGCAGCTGAAATAGCGTTTACATAGGATGAAATTTGTAACTTCGATTAATTTCAAAGTTTTGTTATTTGTAATGATTATTCATTGTATTTGTTGGCTTGTTTGTGTTATTATTATATAGTTTCAATACAGGCGACTTGATAAAGCAATGTTACAAGTTGAACTTAACAGTCTTCTTGGAAACCTTGGATGCTTCACTGAAAATTAACAAAAGTATGCAAATATTATTCATTGTTTATTGATTGTGTGCTCGCGCAATCGATTATTTATTATTAATAATAAGTATGTTGACGTCACCTTTAAGCATGACGATAACCTCTTTATAGCCGAAAAAATAAAAATGTAAAAATATCAAGATTTGGCAAGCGATGCTACCTTGCATGGCGTGTTCGTAGTGTAGTTCTAGTCATAGAAAATACTACGATTTGATTTCATTCAACACGTATCGCATCGAGTCACGTGAGTTTTTTTACACGCGTTTCAGTAGTATGTACCGGGGCCTTATTGTTGCTATTATCGATTCTACCCATTGGTTAATACCGAAGACCCTGGATCAAAATTTCTAAAGGCTCTTGACATAATGGGCCGTAGTGTCAAGGTCCAGATTCAGAAGGCAGTATTGCTATACCAGCCACGTATTGTGGGGCGGTTCCGCATTTTGGGTTCTTAACTACCGATGGCTTGCGTTGTTTTTGTTTGCCATTGTTGAATGCCTTTTTTTGTTTCCTTATGTGTATGTTATAAATAGGATATGAAAGGGCAAACAATACTTTAATATTAAATGAATAATATATACCTAAAAGTGCGTGGTGGCCTGTTGGTAAACGGACTAGACGCGACTGCCAACATGTTCACGGTGGTCGCGGGTTCGAATCCCAGGGCACACCTCTGACTTTTCGGAGTCATGTGTGTATTGATAGTCAATCACCACGCACTAAAACGGTGAAGGAAAACATCGTGAGGAAACCTGCATACCATAGCCGATTTTATAAAAATTTCTATGGTATGTAAGTCCGCCAACCCGCACTAGGCCAGCGTGGTGGACTATATGGCCTAACCACTCTCAATCGTACTGTCGATTGTAGAGGAGGCCCGTGCCCTGCAGTGGGACGTATATGGGCTGATACAGAATATACCTACGAGATTAGGTAACAATACAAAACTTTTATGCTTGAGAATATGTACATACATACGCACTTTTATGCTTAATAATACGGGGATATACACAGTCAGGTCATAAGTATTGTCACACAGTAAAAACTTTTCTTTAAGAATGCTGGCCACAAAAAAGTTTATTGAATTCGAATTTCGAATTAGTCATGAAAATAAAAATGAATACTTTTTAGAATTTCATTCATTTTTAAATATGGAGTGGACGCTTAAAGAAGACCGTGTTGCAGTTATTGCGTTGCATCGTTGCGGTTACGCACCAATTCAAATTTTTAACATACTGAAAACCAAAAGATTCGTTTATCGTACCATCACACGATACAATGAAGACTCTAGTGTAGATGACAGGTTAAGAAGTGGTCGCCCTCGGTCTGTTAGGACTCCAGCAGTGATAAAAGCTGTGAAGGCGCGAATTCAAAGAAATCCCAAACGTAAGCAAAAACTGTTGGCCCTTCAGATGGGGTTAAGCAGAACCACGGTGAAAAGGGTGTTAAATGAAGACTTAGGGCTTCGGGCATATCGAAGAAAAACAGGACATCGTTTAAATGCTCGTCTAATGGACCTGAGACTGAACAGATGCCGCGCTTTGTTGAAGTGGTACGCGGGAAAAATATATCGGGATAATTCTTTTTTCAGATGAAAAAAATTACCGTAGAAGAGAGCTACAACAAACAAAATGATAAGATGTACGCACACAGTAGTGAAGAAGCGAGCAACCGTATTCCACGTGTCCAACGAGGTCATTTTCGATCCTCGCTCATGGTATGGTTGGGAGTTTCTTATTGAGGCTTAACAGAGGTACATTTTTGTGAGAAAGGTGTAAAAACGAATGCAGTTGTGTATCAAAATACAGTCCTCACGAACCTTGTGGAACCTGTTTCTCATACCATGTTCAATAACAGGCACTGGGTATTCCAACAAGATTCGGCGCCAGATCATAGAGCGAAGAGCACACAAGACTGGCTGGCGGCGCGTAAAATCGACTTCATCCGGCACGAAGACTGGCCCTCCTCCAGTCCAGATTTGAATCCGTTAGATTACAAGATATGGCAAAACTTGGAGGAAAAGGCGTGCTCAAAGCCTCATCCCAATTTGGAGTCACTCAAGATATCCTTGATTAAGGCAGCCGCCGATATTGACATGGATCTCGTTCGTGCTGCGATAGACAACTGGCCGAGCAGATTGAAGGCCTGTATTCAAAATCACTGAGGTTATTTTGAATAAACTTTAGCGTCATAAGAATCTATGTTTTGTTAAGTTCATTTTGGTATATAAATGGTTACATAATGAATAAATTTGTTTCAATTATTTTATATTAAACTTGTGACAGAATTTATGACCTGACTAGGTATTATTATCAGGGTGGGCCATGAAAACATTTAGAATAAAAGCTCTTCGATATATTTAAAAAGGCTTTTTTGTATGCAAGTTAAGCTCTTGAAATTTACTTTTTAAACAAAACATCATCTAAATTACCACCATCCTGACTTCAGCATTCTTTTAAGAGATTGAAACTGGAGCCCTGATTTCTGTATCGGCCCATATACGTCCCACTGCAGGGCACGGGCCTCCTCTACAATCGAGAGTACGATTGAGAGTTGTTAGGCCATATAGTCCACCACGCTGGCCTAGTGCGGGTTGGCGGACTTACATACCATAGAATTTTTTATAAATCGCCATGGTATGCAGGTTTCCTCACGATGTTTTCCTTCAGCGTTTTAGTGCATGGTGATTGACTATCAATACACACATGACTCCGAAAAGTCAGAGGTGGAGCCCTGATTTAAATAGTGTCAATTATTACCAATTTTTATGTTTATTTTTACTGCCGACTAGCTTTAATATAGGTCACACAATTTACAAAGTCAGAAACTTGTAAACTCAAAAGGATTTCGTAACAAAACTGATGATATAAAATTAAATAATTACTCAGAAATAGGCACGTTAGTGAAAAGACAATAGCCGCCCTCGGGAGGCAGTAACTCAAAACTGATATAAAATATTCACCGGCTGCCTTTTTGTTCCAGAAAGGACCGGGAGCTCTGTTTACTGGGTCGATTGAATGTCATCTGGCACAGTACGGGTATCTCATGTTTTTAATTTTAAACTTTTATATTCAGATTATACACACACACATATATATATATATATATACTCAATGCCCGAATAGGTGGGAAGGTGGGAAGATGTAAAATTTTTGCGACACATCATTTCCTAAGCCTTTTCTGTCCTAATAGAGGATAGAATCTAGCGTCTTATTGTCATGTCGTATGCAAGTTCCTGCATCTTCTAAAGGTTGACTGGTAGAAAATGCTGACGACATTAAGTCCGCCCGTACAATTATATTGTATAAAGTATAAATGAATCAATGAAATCCAGTTTGTTAAATTACAATGTATGTCAAGACGAGCACACCATTCAAATGATGGAAAGTGATGCGACAAGTAATAGACAGCATAAGCAAACAACATACATTACAAAACAATGCTTGGAATGCCACTGCGCTCGCCATCCTGAGACATACGGTGTTAAGCCAGTAGTTACTCTGGTTACAATGTCGTCCAACAGTGCATTTTCACGTCTGTTTGGCGCGAGGAATATACATTGTGGTGGGGCCTATTCAGGCGATCTCTCACATATGTGTGTCCTACCACCAGTTCCAAGTTATTTATTTCAAAATTTTCTTACCTAAAATTTACATTAACTAGAATGCGCAACGCAATTTGAGCTCAGGACAAAAGGTAGCACACTGCCAAAAACTAATGAGACTATAGACTCAGATAATAATTAATGAACGATGGTTATTTCACAAATCTTATTTACTTTTATCATTTCTAAGTTCGTTTTATTACTTTTTGACTGCGCTAACGAGGCTCGGTGGATTTGTTTTGAACTTAAACTTTGAGTGAAACTATTAAAGATTTATGTTCAGTAATATATAACTTTATAATATTAGAGTTAGACTCAATTAAAACTTGTGCTTTAAGAAATTATTTGGCAAACATGGCTCTTAATTTTATCGTGGTAAACAAAAACTTAGGGCCTCATTCAGAAATAGTTTATCAATCTATTTTAGTCATCGAGTATTTTGTCTTCTTCGCTCAAACTGAATCCAAAAGTCGTTGGAAAGGCATAAAACATTCAATAACTAGGATATGTTTATACATACATACATAAAGTCACGCCTTTTCCCCAGAGGTAGGCAGAGGTGCAACCACAACATCCACATTTCACCTTGTATGTTCAGTCCCACGATGTGACAAGGGGTGAGCCTATCGCCAAATCGGGCACAAATTCATGACTTAACGCTGAAAATGAAGAGAAAAATCCAGTATCACTTTGCCCTACCCGGGATTCGAAACAAAGACCTCAGCTTTGTAACCATAGGAAAACTACGCCACGGGTCATAAATAGTTATATTTTAAATTAATATATAGATTAATGCAATAATTGCCAGGCTTCAATTTATTTATTTGCACCCCCTACATTTTGTATAAATTTATTTACTTTGTTCAGACGAACTAAGCCGTATCCTGCGGGAACCGTTTCTTATTATGGGGGAAATTGTATCCCGTACGATACACAGGATGTGCATCGATGCGGCTCCACTTCCGAACTACGTTTCAAAGGATTGATATCAAATTATGAACACAAAAAGGGTCTTCGATTATTATCTTTTGTAGCTCATGATATAGAGATATTTTTGCGTTATGAAATTGTACAATAGATATCTGTATTTTTATTGTGGCTTTTGTGGCCGCCAATATAAAAATCTTTTTAGGTAAATATGATAATAAAACTAATTACATTATCAAATCCAAATCATTATTTTGTAGTTAAATATTCAAAAAATAAACAACTTCTAAGCCGATATCATTATGAGTTTCTCAGGACCACATCTGTATCAGCCCATATACATCCCACTGCAGGGCACGTGCTTCCTCTACAATCGAGAGTACGATTGAGAGTGGTTAGGCCGTTGTAGGTGAACATGTTGGCAGCTGCATCTCATCCGTTTACCAACAGGCCACCACACACTTAGGAACACATATTCCCCTGCCATTCCTATGTAGGATCAACATACTCAACCAAAGGGATCACTATGAGAATTGTAACTCGCCTAGGCCCTACCTTGTTAAAGACAAGGTAAAGAAAGGCTAATAACTAGCCTCAAATTTGATCCTGACGCATTAGTACGATATCCACATACCGTAATGCTATCATCAGATATAGGTTAAGATCAGGCGTGATATGAAACGCTATGAAAGACAAGGCGGCGATTTGCTCAGGCCGCGTTGGCTTGGAGCCAGACGCCCATTCTTTGAGCCCAACACCAATATTCCATTATCCTAATACATGTTAGGGTGTGTTTAAACAAGGTTAAACACGTCAGCGTATTACTAAACGTCACATAAACATGAGGATTACCTGTAAGCTGGTATGTGCCATATATGCGTAAACATGGATTTTGTGAGCTCATCTTTGGTAGGAATTTTATTTACGTTGCGGTTGTGTCTAGGGTATATTTTATACTAAATATTTACGCGCTTCACATGTGTCGCTAACCTGATCTCGTTGGCTGAATTATAGCTTAGGTGTTACTCTGAAGTAAAAGCATAATACTGTTAAGTTTTATCAATATCTGTTCAGTGGTTTTTGCGTTAACATATAAACATACCATCTCACAATAATACACTAAGAATTTATACATCATATTCTAACTATACGCTTATTAACTTTATTGAATGAAAAGTTTTTATTACTTCAGTCGTATAAATTCACAAAAAAATTATTCAGGTACTAATTGGCCCATTTCGAAATTTAAGTCTCTGGCAAAAAATATAAGCCAAGTCCCACAGTGATAAACTAGTGACAATAGACGAGATGTAAAGAAATACCGGAGTTCGTTAGTAAGACGCGCCACTCATGTGAACAGACCCTAACGCGGTGAGAGCGGACGCACGGCGCAGTTACACGCTTAATGAATGTGCATCCGACATCGATATCAATGTTACACTAGATAAGACGTTCTTTGTAACAAACGTGTCCCACCCAAGTGCGGTGCATGCACCGCACACGAATCAGTCTGCCGCGTGACGGCCGCGCAACAGTACGCCTCTTTGCTTATATTTATAAGTAATTTATGTTGACTTTTCCCCGTCAAACCGACAGCGAAATTTTCTAAAGTTACAATATAATTAAAGCATACAAGTTAAGTGATAAAATATTGCACTATAATGCCGACAATACAGATATTTTAGTTATTATTGGATTAAATATTTGTATAGCTCATTAGAAATACAAGATGAGCTTCTGAATCGTATGTCTCATTCCCGGGCACAAAAATTGCTCGTCGAGTGAGAGAGACGAACTATATTAGATATAGATTATTCATGGGACATTCATATCAGCTGACCAAATAGGCATAAACTATTCGAATACATTACAAATACAGATATGCAGGAAAAACGTAGTTTAAAAATTGATTTCAGTATTTCATTTTAATTTTATGTTGTTAATTAATAAGACAAAATATGTGTGTTGTATGTATGTTCTGAAACAGTGGACAGTTTTTAGAGTCTATTTCTTTATATGAATTACCTAATGGACAACGTTGGAATTTGGATCCCATTGAATGTTTTTAAAGACTAATATCACTTAAAATTTTTTTTCAATTCTTACGCGTTGTTACGAAAGTGGGAGGTCTTTCTAATATTTGTCTGTTGTTTCATTATCGTATTGTAAAACTGTGATGAACTTGTACACTTTATAGTTTAATTTAGATAATTTTCATGAATTATTCACGTAAATAAAAATTATTACAAAATATATAATTGCTATGACAGCATTCATACTTAGGCAGTATATTAGGAAAACCTATAATTGATTTGAACTGTCTCTTCTGTCTAATAATCTTTGATAATAATTTGTAATATTCAAGTAAACGTACTAGATGTCGCTACTGAGCTTTGAGAAATATGGGACAAATAGTTTCTATGACGCGTCGCGTCTATCGGTAGAATATAAGTCAATGGCATCCGACCTATTATTTTACAATGAAATACTGCCTTTGTTAACACCGATTGGCGTTTGTTTTGGATTTATTACCACCATTACAACAGATTGTGACGTAAATATCCATGTATCTTGGCTTATGTTGGGCGCGTTATGAATAAGGACGGTCTTCTGTACCAGGGCGTACAGTGCACACCGGAAACAAAATACTTGTAATAAAATTGCGCCATAATTTGTATTCCTGTCTCTGTCACTCCTGAGCAGTCACACTATCTTCCATCCCGCTTAAACGATTACGTATAAGTGCGGCCAAATTTGTTTGCAATGTCTATTCTGTTACAATCCCTTAATGGGATCAGCCCACTTTTGCGTACTATTAAACACCGGACTCTGCTATCGAAAGTTCGATTGAAATTGAAGATTGCTTGATATGCAATGGCATTTTGTTGTCGAAACTTTTAAGAGTTAAAAGGTTTTTGGAATAATTAACGCCTCGTCAAACATTCATGTGCCAGTCGATTTGAAAATCAATTACCATTTTGCTACAATGTTATAAAATCAAGCTTATATAATTCAAGGAATCGAAAACATATTAAATAATTAAATATAAATGGAAAACAATGTTGGAATATTTGGAGGATAATTCGCGGTGCATGACAAGTTATTTAAATTGCACTAGTGTTTCTCATTTTAATAAGCCAAAGGGAGGCTTTTGGAAATTAATATGTACTATTTTACATGTACAGATTTAAATAAATAAGTATAAATGTCACAAAATATTACAATGCTAATGAATAGACTAAATAATTATATCTCCAGGGACATTGAATAATATAATCGGTTCACAACTTCATTCTTTATTATAAATTAAACAAAGCGATGTTCCAACATGGCAGAGCACTGGTCCTAAATAATTATTAAGCTGCCAAATTTCATAACAATGAAGCACGTTGGGAATTTGGAAGTGACGTCAATTTAGAAGCTCGTCTATCAAGGTTTTCTGTTACAAAAGTTATTATTCTTAACAGAGCGGTGGGAGTAGAGAGCCGTATATAATAGCGAGATGATTAAAATATCAGAAATCCCTCGCGGCATCTGCAGAATTGTCTTTTGCACATAGAAGTAAACGCTCGACATCAAGACAATTTTGCCCCGAAAAGGAGCGTCGTCACGGTTAACGCGACACAGATATTTTATTATCCGTCGGTTTTTTCCTCTCACAATTTCATGTTATTCATAGCGGAAAGAGTTATTATTACTGTTGAAATTGAACAAACATAACGCGTAAATGCGTGTGAGACGCGACCGTGCTGTTTGATCGCGAAATGTTTTTGTAAAATATTTCCAGCTGAATTCGGGCTCGAGCGCACTCGTAAAAATTATTGTTACAATCACAATTAAATTAATTCCCTTGCACAAACAAATTAACTTGGATCGAACACTCGTGTATACAAAATATATTTCCGGGAAGTTTCAGGCAGACGCTCAAATGTTATACGTTTTTCTGATACAATAACAGGATGCAATTACCGAGAACGATTCTTCGCGTTCAATATGCGTACACTAGGATAATATTGGAATAATGTGGTAATTGATAGTATTCATGGCGCATTGGAGTATAGCGGGATATGATGTAAAAATGCCTTGGTTGGTATAGTTGGTTTCGTGAAAATTATTTCGTAATGTTTTATGCTTGCGATACATACTATCTTTACATAGGTTTTAGGTTTATATTACATATAACTACTGCCAGTAAAGATATGTTTTTTTTTGTCGAATTTATTTGGAAGATATATGTATGAATTAGTCAATTTGTATTATAAGCGGGTCGGTGTAACTGGAGGCGACTTGCTCAAAACATGCCTTGAGGCCGGTGCCAAGTCAGCGAGAGCACGGCATCACATCGTGACGTAATGTAGTCTTAAACATAAATCCTTTGTTATCTCGTCGGCAGCAAAATATATAGCAACGCACAGCAAAGCTATGAAACGAAGTCAATCTGCATAAATTTGCAGTTGACCCTGTTATTACACACGCCAATTTATGTGTACGACAAATTTAATGCCATTCTGTTTTGCGGATCGTTTCAAAATGATTCGGAACTGGAACTTCATGCTTGTTAGTTGGTGCTTTACACACTCTGATCGAAATTTAACGTATGTTTTTACGTCGAATGGTATTTCGGCGCGGGCCATGTTTTTGACAGCGTTGAATTAATTTATGTGCGTTTTTTACGAGTGTTTTTTAACCTGCGTACATGGCGAAACATCCTAAACGACAATTGGTAAATAAAATCGCCGGATTGAAACGGATAAAAAATTAGCTCTGTTTTTAACAAGAGTTTCATAATGTTTTCGTCGGTTATGGAACGTGGGGCCGTGGGTTTGATCTCAACAACGGGATAAATATTTATGTCATCTACAGCTATTTGTGTCGGGGCTGGATGATTATGAGAGCTAAAAGTATGTTCTAGTTTCTAATACTCATGACACAAGAGTTGATTCAGTGCTATGTGTATGACTATTGTTTTACGATGTATCATTTTTGTTTTCCTGACTTGACTAATAATTTCAAACTACGCTACTTAAGTGGTGTCAATACTTCTCTTGGAAGACTTTCAACTTGTAAATGCCTTTTGCTCGTCCACGAACCAAACACAGGACAGTAGATAACCAAAAGATAAATTGGCACTAAACTCTCTAATTAATAATATAATTGAAGAGTTAGTCATTTGCATTATATATAATTTGATTAGCGCATTAAATACTGTATTTGTAAATTTTGCGGGCGGGCTGTTAGTGTATTTTACAAAAAATTTGCAATATTCGATATTAAATAGTATGAAACCGCGATATAATTTTCATTATTTGCAAACTGAACGTTTTACCTGGCATTAAGAGTCAGTCACTGGAAGTAACGTTACAATGTCAATGTCGATGTTTTCATCCAATATTTTAAGTATAAATTATTCGAACATTAGCTATTGTTATGCTTGTTGTAATGTTATTTACCATTTAATATAAATTTAATTTGTTTTATGAATTATTTTGTTGTACATTGTTTTTGTATTTAGGTACTTAAGAGTTTCTTTAACTCACGTAAGAAAATATATGCGATTTTTTTCATTGCGATAAATGGCAAAACGAACATGCCGGTCGCCTGATGGTAGGATATACGATCACTTATGAACATTAGGAAAGTCAAACAACACTACGTTTACAAAGCAATGCTTAGCATTACACTTGCTCACGTTCCTGAGACATAAGATTGTAAGTCTCAATATGTCCTGTAGTTACTCTGGCTACACTGCTGGTTGGCGGGAGAAATAGACATTACGGTGGTATCTATCCAGGCGGCCTCTCACCTACCACCAATAAAATTAGATACGTTCTGCTCAAGATCGAGATGGTTGGCGCTGAATTTGAGAGGCTTCCTACAGTGGATAATGATAGTCTAAATATGTATTTAAGTAAATATTTCTAAGCCAAGGGCTTTTTGCAAATGTGGTACGTGGCTAATGTGGCCCTTGATGTTTGACGCGGCCATGTGCTACTAGCACTAGCTAGTAGCACATACTTCACTTTTCTGGATAATTCAGCGGCTTATGGACCCTGCCAATAATATTTTAAACCATAATAAAATATAATTAAACGCAGGTGCTTAGCAAATATAGTCCTCATAGGTAAGCACCAAGATTGGAAATGCCTTCATGCTGCCACTATTTAAATTAGACAATATTATATTTTTTACCTGTCTCTTAAATAATTTTTTGCATGGAAATGATATTACCTAGTTTAATGTCCAGCAATTTTAAAACGTATTTTAGCTATCGACAATGTTGTCCCTTTCCAACGACTTTTGAATTCAGTTTGAGCGAAGAAGACAAGGCAGACAGAAAGACAGCGTCGTCGCGCAGTTAGATAGTTAGATAGGTTCGATCCCCGCACCGAGAGAAATGTTTGTGCGGCTTAGAAATATTTCTTTCGGGTCTGGGTGTTTGTGAGACCAAAAAGTCTCTAGTTCCTGATACCCACTGCACAAGATTTGATCTAAGTGTGGGCTCAGGACTATGTATGTGATTGTTAGGTGTGATTTATTTATTTATTCGATGACTAAAATATATTTAAAACTGTCTATGAATAAGACTGCATTTTTATCATTTATTTTTTATAGGGCCGAAACTGCGTTAAGCGGGCACTCGCGCGGTTTCATACAAAAGTGCTCCGTCGCGGGGATCCGCGCGGGCGTCCAGCACGGGGAGGCGCGTCCCGCACCCGCGTCGCGGGGCCCGCCTTCGTGCGTCGGAAACCGTCGCGGGGGCACGCGCGGTAAAGCGCTCGGTGTCCGCCAGCGGTAACATGACGGTGATGGCATAGGGCACCGAGACGTGGCCTCTCACTTTGGGCTTCATTGGAAGGCTCAAAGTCACTCAACGAGGCAAGCAAAATGTCGGACGCCCGCTTACAAGGTGGACGGATGACCTGGCTACATTTGCAGGAAGTCGTTGGATGCAGGCTGCTTCCAACAGGTCGATGCGGAGACCGTTGGGGGAGGTCGATGTTCAGCAGTGGACTTCCTGTGACTGAGATGATGATGATGATGAATATACTTGAGCAAAAATAAAGATTTTTTAGCCTTTCCGTTGGTGATATGACTGATACAGATTTTACCCTTAAGTTGTTGACCATCAAATATGGTTCCAGTTTCGAAGATAATTCGCCATAGACCGGTATCGAAACTTTAAAATATTTGTACAATGAGTTTTCATTTTCTCTTAATTTACTGAACTTTACAACAAATTCTCCGCCTAGCAACCTAAATTCAATAAACAGCCTTCCTGGCTGTCGTTTTTTTTTGCTAGTCGTCGTTTTGCTATGTAATAATATATTAAGCTCTCCATCGACACGACTGTACATGCACATCTTTAAAATTGAACCAGCGACACTGCGTAAATCCGGTCTCCGCGACGGGTACCCGCGACGGGGACCGTCGCGTTCTCACGGAGCCCGCACGCGTGTCCACGCGAGGTAACGCGCGACGGTTGCCCGTCGCGGGCGCCCGCTTAACGCAGTTTCGGCCCATAGTCATATTTTCATTCCGTCCAAGTTGTTCATGTTGACCAGACGTGTCCGCGGTTGTGGCTCGATATACTTTTGATTGAGTGTTTGTTTTTGTTTCTGCGCTGTGAAGAGTGAAATCTGGCTTGAATCGGACCCTCCTGTTCTATCTTGTGGAGTTCCTTATAAGCGTTGGCGGCCATATTTAAATTGGACCGGACCTCTCACTTGCACACATTAAATATTGGAATTTAGGTATGATACTTTTCGCGTTTTCTGTACATAATTGCTATCACAAATCTTGCATCACCGACACAGATGATTGGATACTCTGCTTTTTTATTCACGGATTTACTCGGAATCCATTCCTAATTTCGCTTCATTGTTTGTTTTGTGTTTAATATTTCCTCGTAAGTTATAAAAATGTACGAAAAACATTTTTTCTCTCATACATTTAGCGAACAACTCCCATATTATTTTATAATAAAACGAGTTGAAAGGATTCGCGAAACATGAAACGCAAGACGTGAGTAATTTACTTTATTTCGTGTTAACACGGGGTTAACATTAAATTTCCATTCGTTTTTTCTATCATAAATAAGCGCCTTTCATCTTTAATAAACACAGCAGTTGTGAGAAATTCCAAGAAAACAAATTTCAAGTAAAGTGGAATTAAAACCTCATCTGAGAGAAAATTAAACCGCGAATAGTTAATGGATCTTAACTCGATTTCGAAACGCTAACTTTGTCGAGAGCGAGTCGTTGGCTTCAATAAGATTCAGGCAAGTTTGGGAAAATTTGCTTCCTTTTAAAACGGTCCGCCATTTAACCATCCCAGAGGAAGCACTCGAAACAAAGGCGCCAACGACATTTCTATTTTTTTAAAGAAAATTTTCTTTGGATGAATGTGAAAAAATGTTGTATTGTTACTGAACTTGGAGATCTAATGACACCTTGTGTAATAATCTCAGCTGGTCTGAATTTCCTAAGAAAAAGGGAATTATTATTGCGAGTAAAATTTTTTCAGTAAAAATTACTTATTAGTGCGCAGTTATTTTTCGTCGAATTTAAGCGCTTCAAAGGGCCATAGACTACAAATCGGTAATAAATATTATTTAGAAAAAATACACAATAGGAAAATATAATCAATTACTATTACGAAGATAGGCACAAAGGGCAAACAGAACGGAAACAATAATAATAATGAAAATTGAATGACGCTTGAAAAACTATAAATGAAATGAATGCCCTTTGTTTCCCGTTTAGAAAGTGGCACAAAAATAAAATTAATTAATGTTCAGCAGAGTAAGATAAATACATATAGTGCGTGGTGGCCTGTTGGTAAACGGACTAGACGCGACTGCCAACATGTCCATGGTGGTCGCGGGTTCGAATCCCAGGGCACACCTCTGACTTTTCGGAGTCATGTGTGTATTGATAGTCAACCACCACGCACTAAAACGGTGAAGGAAAACATCGTGAAGAAACCTGCATACCATAGCGATTTATAAAAAAATCTATGGTATGTAAGTCCGCCAACCCACACTAGGCCAGCGTGGTGGACTATATGGCCTAACCACTCTCAATCGTACTGTCGATTGTAGAGGAGGCCCCTGCCCTGCAGTGGGACGTATATGGGCTGATACAGAGAGTAAGATAACATTAAACATATGTAGACAAGATTTCATTAATTACATTTATATTGACAGCCTCCGTGGCGCAGTTGGTTAGACGCCGCCTGTGAAACGAGAGGCCGCGGGTTCGATCCCCGCACCGAGAGAAATATTTGTGCGGCCCACAAATATTTCTTCCGGGTCTGGGTGTTTGTGAGACCGAAAAGTCTCTCGTAGTTCCTGATACCCACGACACAAGACTCGATCTTAGTGTGGGGTCAGGACTATGTATGTGACTGTTGGGTGTTATTTATTTATTATTTATTATTTATTTATTTGTTTAAAATGTGAATTTGAATGACTTCGTTTTCTTTAATCTGGTTTCATTTAACAGCAGCTCATTTAGATTAGAACAAGCAAGAACTTTTATACATTTTACACAATTATTTTTAATTATAGATTTTAAAAGTTTCTATATCAGCCCATATACGTCCCACTGCAGGGCACGGGCCTCCTCTACAATCGACAGATTGAGAGTGGTTAGGCCATATAGCTGGCGTAGTGCGGGTTGGCGGATTTACATATCTTAGAAATTTATATAAATCGCTATGGTATGCAGGTTTCCTCACGATGTTTTCTTTCACCGTGCGTGGTGATTGACTATCAATACACACATGACTCCGAAAAGTCAGAGGTATGCCCTGGGATTCGAACCCGCGACCACCGTGAACATGTTGGCAGTCGCGACTAGTCCGTTTACCAACAGGCCACCATGCACTTTAGGAAGTTTATGACCTTAGAAAGTTTAAGTTTATGAGAATTAAACAAATTCTAAATGAATTTACAAAATTATTTTCGATTTCGAAATGGAAGAAAATATCTTATTTTGTAGTCTTATTTTGATAATATAATTATTTTAAACAGTACGTCAATAAGTCTACGCTGCAACTGAAGGCAAAGGCAATATGGTCCAGATAATTTCCCACTGAGTGACACAATTTCTGCCTACCCGAAATTAAATGTACAATGATCGATTCTGAAACGCGACAAACTTTTATGGACTCCGGTGATAATAATAAAACATCCAACATTCCTTATATTACTGAGCCCATATTTAGAGCTTAAGTTCTCACTTTTGTTTCTTGTACAGTGAGAAACTTTTTAAGACTTTTTGGTCACTCAATACGGAGAACCGAAACAAATATTTGTGGATATCATTAATGTCTACAGCATAGTAATTTCTTAGATTTAAGCGATTGTTACCTATTGAAATCAAAACAAAATTTTACGTGGTCCGCCCCGTCACGTCACCGTGATAGCTGTTAAGTAATCGTAATGTCGCGTCGGTAAGTTAAAAATGTGAAAAATAAAGCCTAATTCGTAAATAATAGTTGTATTTTTATATTTATAACACTTTTATATTATATATATATTATTACTATATATTATATATATTATTACGTACAAAGGTTGCAATCAGCACGAATACTCTTCTAAAATAAGCATTGTTTTAATGTATGGAGAATTGAATCAGCCGAATTGAACATATACGGTCTTATTACAAAAAGCGAAATAAACCTTGGTTTAAACCTGGTCTAACAAAACCAGTCTAATCTGCAGAACCATGGTTTAAATTTACTTGTATTACAAAACATAAATAAACCATGGTTCTCTTGGTTCATTCTTTTGAACCGTGGTTTATACACCAACCACAGATTAATACAAATAATATTCGTTCAACGTGATATCATTCCATCGCAACGTTCCATATCCACAGAAAAGAATACATTTTAATAAAATTTTAATGATTTCATAATGTTTAGGCGTATTGAACCTATTGAGGGTTGGACATTTTGCTTGAATGTCAATATTGTTTGGTATATCGACTACAATTTAATTATTATTTTTTTATTTAGTTCATGTTATATTAGCTAGTGACACATCCAAACACGTGTGATGGAACGTAACATTCTGGCGCGTTACATGAAACCATAACAATAAACAAAACTATCGCGAGCTAAAATAAGTTCATTTAGCATTAGAATGCATTTACTATTTAGTCAACGAAGTATCTGAAGTGAGGTGATATAAAATAATTGTCGCTTAGGTAATTACATAGTAATCTATTGTAATATCGTGTTGTGTTGGACCTACAAAATGAAAAATGGTCTGTGAAGTTGAGTAATGAGGAAAAAGTGAGTAAACCAACATTATTATATGGATGATTACATTGCAAAATGTTTGGTAAACCTATCCTTTTGCGTATATTTTTATCGGAAAAAATCAAAACAGGGTTTGACGCGTAGACGTGTTTTGTTGGACCGACATGGCGTTTTTTATCGCTCAAAGGCTGCAAAATCCTTAAAAACGAAGAAGTTAATCATATTAATATCAATTTTACAGTATAAGTAACATAATACGATGAAATAGACACTAAATCTAAAAGAAATATTTGGAAGTTTACTATTTAGACCACCGTTAAACTAGAGGGCGGTCAGGTTTAGCGATAAACCATCAAAAAGGCCATGGTTTATCGTTAAACCACTTTTTGTAATATGAATTTCATATAAACCATAGTTTATTGCGATTTAAACTAAAGCTTTTAGATAAACCACGTTTTGTAATAAGGCGGATACGGTTTTTCGTCTTAAAAATACATACTTGATATAATTTAGTCTGTACCTTTATTCAAGATACTAAAATACGCATTTCAGCTAAACAAATTGTCTGAAATGGATGATTTGAATAATCCAATTCTAGAGTGAAGATCGCATTTCTGTAAGCGTTGAGCGAGTTATTCCATTATCAATAAATGGATGAGTGAACCGAATATTAGAAGCCTTTTGTAGTATTTGTGCCCGTAGCGTGTGTAAATGAACTGAGGACAAGGCACCTGCACTTTTTAAGTAGTGTTTCAATCCATGAGAAACTGTATGTTTTTCTCGATCAGCCCATATACGTCTCACTAGAGGGCACTGGTCTCCTCTACAACGGAGAGCGAGGTTAAGAGTGGTTAGGCCATATATTCCACCACGCTGGCCTGGTGCGGGTTAGCCGACTTACTGTATAATTAGACACAAAAAGCAATATTGAAACAATTGCATGTAAATCTGCGTGTGCACTATCTTGGTCATGATATACCATCTACACAACCCACCTTCACCTTTATTAAAATAAAATGCAAAACGAGTTAGTATGTCAGCTTAACAACTTTTTAATCTTTTTGGCTTTGCCGGATCATTTAGCAAATTGAAACATCGCGCGCACTAAGTGCCAAGGTGGCAAGGTTAGTGAACATAATCCATTTAACTTTAATAGATAGTAGATAAAATTAGGGTTTGGAAAAATGCTGAAGTAATTAGTTTTGGTTTGCAAATATAAATATTATAATGTAAATAAGATTCTCTTTTTAGTAAGGCGTTATATTAATTCAAAATTCGGTTCGGTTTCTAATGATTTTGTCAAAGTTTAATCCATCAATGTCCATCTACGTTAACTGCAAATTACAATTTGCTGTTATTTTTTTTTATAAAATCTTTGTTATGTATCTTAACATTTCCTTTCTCCAAAGTTAAGAAATTATCAGTAAACAATTTACACACAATAACTTCACAAATAGAATATATTATTGTGAAAATAAAAGCACACATGTCGTAACCGTTTGCAGAATCGAGCAATCAGCTACATCTATTTAACTTGCCACCAAAACGAAAAGGTTTAATTAAAGCGCAGTTCCTGTGTAAAAGCTTTTAGAGAAAATAAAAATGAAAGAAAAAATGAAATGCAAGCGAGTCTTTGCCGGGCGGTTTACACGCGGTGGCCAGCACAAAGCGCCACTTAACTGGGACCACGCTCAGTGACCACCCTACAACCCTTTTATAAAACCTAAAGTCGATGCCTTGAAGTAAATTAAAGTTGGGGGAAGACGCTGCAAATGACTTGGCCAACTAGCGCTTAATAACTTCCCCTACGAACAATTTGGTTTGTAACTTGTTTTTTTTAATTGCATTTTCAAGGTGTCACTAATTGGAATTGAATTTAGAGATCTTGTTTTTATTTAAATGAGGCAAGGGTTCGGTAAAACCACAGAACAGTTGTATATGGTTAGAAAGGCAATAGCCGTCAAATTGTATGAAAACCAGCGTCGTCGATTTCGGAACACAAAACTTCAACAAATCCAATACATAAAGCTTGCTATAATAGTCTATTTAAAGTATCGATAAAATTATGGAATTATGCCTTTGTTATTTTATTTTATTTTATTTTATTTATTTTATTTTATTTTATTCGGAAAACAAACAGCATCTTAACTTATAATATTGACATTAATAATTGACTAATTACCATTTACATGTTTTCGCATGTTACTACGGATACATTATGCTTGTTAATTTAAACTAAACATTTTAATTTTATAAGACCGGAATTTATTTTATCGATATGCTTAATAGTTTTTTTTCTAATACAGTTATTTAATTAGTATGATGTCAATAGACGGAAAATAAATGAGACTAGTATTGAAAATTATTTTAATTTGTATACTATTTTACAAATCTATACGTACAGGATTTTTAAGATTTTCAGCTGTGTGTGAGGGTATTAACATATTTATTATTGGAAAGGCACATATAAGCAATTATTATAACCAAATTACGATTTTTTTACGTCAATAGATTCAGTGGTTTTGATTTTTTATACAATATGTAATTATTTCATCGCCATGATACAGTTTTTCCATAAGCGTTGCACGTAATTATTTTTGGTTTGTATAGTTCTTATGATCCAGTTTTTTTTATTGGCTTCCGTTTCACGAAAATGAATACTTAGAACAAATCGTACTGGATTTTGTAGGAATCCAATTGTCTCTTCCTATTGCCTTTATCGAATCACTCTTGGAAACGTATAAATGAATAAGTTAATATATTATAAAGTATATTCAGACATTAAAATATGTTGTTCTCAAGTTGGCAGAGGTATGATATTAGAACATAAGGATAGGTCGTCAACGTTATCAAACGTTACTACAATGATGAATACTACTGCAATGAATTAAAATGACTAAAAACTGATTAACGAGTATACGAAATCTATAACTAAATCGATATAGTTACTATGTACAAGTCTACAACACTACGTGACATGTGCCAATTTTCGCTGTTGACATAACAAAAATAAGTCGTATGCATTGCGTAGGAACTTGGCATTCGCGAGCATTGTATGTACGCGTAATCAGCAATGTATATTTTTAATTTGTCGTCTATCATATAATCGAATTCTTCAAAATGTCGTAATTAATAACCGCAATTTTTGAAAATAAAGGTGAAAATCAATAAAATTTGGTTGAATATTGGTATGAAATTCCTCCTCTGTTGATATTTGATGCTTTAGTATTGGAACTGCAAGATAAAATAGCATAAATCTGCATTTTTACTCTATTTCGCCAGAGCACCTCTCGCCAAGGCATTTCGACAGCGACTAATTTGACAAATCATCCGTTCCGCGGCAGTGATGCTTTTAATGCACCACCTTGCGACGCGTCAAACGCTTTTATTTCCCTTCTAACTATATTCTCAAGGTGCTGCATATTATGATCCCACGCAAAGAGAAACTAATAATATTGGCAGTTTTAAAATTATTGGGTCTGTATCTATTATGTCTTTGAAACTTATTGCGATTTCAGAAGCTTTATCTCATGTAAATGTAATTGAGAACAGAAAAGTAGTTATTTTCGTTGATAGCAGAAGTGCTTTATTGCATCTAGTTTGGACAAAGAGGACTTTCGGTAGCATATGTAATTCTCTCCAGAGTTTATAACATAACATCTAGCGGAAAAGAACTGATATTGCAATGGGTTCCGGCACATATCGGACTGCTTGGTAACGAGGTGGCTGATCGCCGAGCTAAACTGGGAAGCTTAGAAGGAATAGAAATTTATAGGGAATCAGATTATACAGATTTGTTACCTAAATTTAAAAATCATTGCAACTTCTTGTGGAAAGAATATTTTAACAGAAGGTCTCAGGAGAAAGGAATATGGTACAAATCAATTGTTTGTGGGCCTCCTCGTATCTGTCTGTATCAGCCCATATGCGTACAATCGAAAGTACGATTGAGAGTGGTTAGGCCATATAGTCCACCACGCTGGCCAAGTGCGGGTTGGCGGACTTACATACCATAGAATTTTATAAATCGCTATGGTATGCCGGTTTCCTCACGATGTTTTCCTTCACCGTTTTAGTGCGTGGTGATTGACTATCAATACACACATAACTCCGAAAAGTCAGAGGTGTGCCCTGGGATTCGAACCCGCAACCACCGTGAACATGTTGGCAGTCGCGTCTAGTCCGTTTACCAACAGGCCACCACGTACTTAACAAGCCACCACGCACTTTCACACCTCCTCGTATACCATGGTTTAATAATAGTAATTTAGGTAGGAAACTTGTTGTCATTGCTTTAAGAGTAAGATCTGGACACCTCCCACTTAACAACTTTAACTATCTAATTAGAAAAACCAATTCACCTAACTGTATGGTTTGTGGTACAATGGAAGACTTTATGCATTTATTGGTGGAGTGTAGTCGGTTCCGAGATAAGAGACTACATGTGATGAAGGAATTGAATGTTAATAAAAATGATGTTGGGTGGTTTCATAATATTTTGTCCGAACCGACGTCCGACCAGGCTTATAAGTTATTTAAGTTTATAATGTTACGATTCTAATTTTTACTATATTATTTTTTGTTTTCTTTAGTATTTTAATTTGTCTTAGTTTAATTTGTTGTTGAGAAATGTTAGATTTTTGTTCTGTTTTTTCTTTTGTTTTCAATTCTCTTCATTTGTTGTGTAAATATTTATGTATAAGGTACGATGGGACTGGCATGTATCCTATATTAGTATAAAGGTCCCGTAAATATTATGGAATAAAAAAATGTATATTGATCTGTTCTGTGGGTAAAACCATTGACAGAGTAAAATAAAGTGGAGGGCGAGATTTATGCTTTATAGTGTACTAGTGAATATGCAGGGAATTTACTAAAACAACACTTTATGAAAGCACTATTTTATTTAATTATGTTCCTGCTGAAAATTTAAAATTACTATCAGGAGACTGTCCCACCCTCACACCCACCACTGTAACTCCTGTGAGCCAGGATCAACAGTGGCACGCAATGTAATGACACCGAGCATTGAAGCTCGGCGAGTCTCCGGGAATGTCTAACTTGTCTTTAACCCGCAACGAAATTAATCAGAAAGTTAAATTATTAGGAGGAGTTGGAAATAAATTATTGAATACTATCAGTGGGGGGTTAGTAACTCAGGAAAGTATGCCGCGTTCCAGAATTCAGTGTATATTCGACTATGTGCAAGCCCGCATCCACGGCCATCGACAAATTATCTCTGCATAGTTAATACTTTATCTGCACATTAATCCACATATAATTTGATGCCGTAATATAATGTGCGTGGTGGCCTGTTGGTATATGGATAAGACGCGGCTGCCAACATATTCACGGTGTTCGCGGGTTCGAATCTCAGGGCACGCCTCTGACTTTTCGGAGTCATGTGCGTATTGATAATCAATCACCACGCACTAAAAAGGTGAAGGAAAACATCGTGAGGAAACGTGCATACCATAGCGATTTATGAGAATTTCTATGGTACGCAAGTCCGCCAACCCGCACTAGGTCAGCGTGGTGGACTATATGGCCTAACCACTCTCAATCGTATTCTCGATTGTAGAGTTGGCCCGTGCCCTGCAGTGGGACGTATATGGGCTGATACAACATATAATGTTTGACAGCGTCCGTGGCGTAGTTGGTTAGGCACCGGCTGTGAACGAGAGATTACGAGTTCGATCCCCGCACCGAGATAAATATTTGTCTTGGGTCCTACATCCAAACAAACACCCAGGTGTTTGTCAGACCGAAGTCTTTTGTAGTTTTTTAACCCTACGACACGAGACTTAATTGATCTCAATGTGGGGTCGGTACTATGTATGTCACAGTTGGGTGGATTTATTTGAGGTTCAATAAGATTTTTTTTTATATTGCAGTGAATGGCGAGCCAATCATGCCGTTCGCCTGATGGTAAGCAATGCGACCGCTCATGAACAGTAGCAAAACCAAACAACACCTTGAATTATAAAGCAATGCTTGGTATTCCACTGCGCTCGCCAACCTGAGACATAAGATGTTAAGTCTTAATATGTCCAGTAGTTACTCTGGCAACATTGTCCTTCAATTCGAAACACAACAGTGCATTTAAACTGCTGTTTGACGGGAGAAAAAGACATTGCAGTGGTACCCCACCAGGCAGCCTCTCACCTATGAGAGACCTACCACCAGTAAATACAAGTACAAATACACATAGTTTACATAAAAGTATGAATTATTAACCTTTTAAATATAGAAAATGTAGAGGAATGATTTATGACCCATATTTATTGTAAAAAATGACTTAATCACTCTTATTATTGTGATATGCAATTGAAAATATCTTGAAATTACTTCCCCTCTAAAATGAATATATGCCAACATAACATTATTATCTATGATACCACAACAAAGGTACATATTTATGGTCAGTTTATGCTAATAGGCACACAAGAATGTGAGGATACATTTCATTGAAATTCTCACGAGCGTGCAGGAGGTGAAAGGAAATGCGCCGCATCAAGAAATCCGCCGGAATCAACTTCAATTCATGTGCAAGTAACATGTCATTGTATTGAGCTATCATTTTCTTTAAATGGTTATTAATGACGATAGCTATCTATGGTACGTGGTGGATGGCCTAACCGCTGTCAACTGAACATTCAGTTGTAGACATTTCTCGTGTTCACTAGTTCGAAACTATGGCAGAGCAGTAATGAAGACAAATAAATTATAAATAAATAACACCCAACACCCACATGCGTAGTCCTGATCGCACACTGAGATCGAATCTTGTGTCGTGGGTATCAGGAACTACGAGAGACTTTTCGGTCTCACAAACACCAAGACCTGAAAGAAATATTTGTGGGCCGAATAAATATTTAATATTTCTCCCGGTACGGGGATCGAACCCGCAGCCTCTCGTTTCCCTTTAAGATTTGAGCCTTTTTTTATACTGGTGCGCAAAGTAGCAATGCATCACGTGATATGTATATAGGTCAGAGCTCCTAAAAGGATCTTGAAAGCTCTTTACCTATTTTTAGGTTTTGGATAGACTCCTTGTTTAAATAACACTGAAGCTTATATTTTTAACAGCGAGTATAATGCTAGTTATATAAAAGTTAAGGAAAATGAAAGATTTTAAAGGTGAAATAAAAGTCATGAGCTGTTAAAATTAAATGTACATTCGTGGAGCTTAATTTTAGATTTCATAGATACAAACTTATTGCAGGTTATCTTCTAAGCCTGGACTCAGTAAAGACCACTCCAGGTACCCATAGTAATTAATTGCTTCTCACTGTTTCATATAACAGTGACAGCTTCTGTCGCGCTGTTGGTTAGACGCTGGCTGCGAAACAAGAGGTCGGGGGTTCGATCCCCGCACCGAGGCAAATGTTTGTGAGGCCCTCAAAAAATAATTGTCTTGGATTTGGGTGTTTGTCAGACCGTAAAGTCTCTAGAAGTTGATACCCACAACACAAAACTTGATTTTAATGTGGGTTGAATTTTTCAGGATTATGTATGTGACTGTTGAGTGTAGTTATTTATTTTATATATTCTTCATAGTTACATATATTACCATGGTCGGTTACTGAAAGAATCCGTTGTTAGAGTTCGTCAAATATTGATTACTTCCAACAACCTACCTTTAAATTTAGCGCACGACAAGCCAATCACGTTTAATGTAGAGGTTATATGAACTATTAGTTGGCTTACATAGCTCATTTACTCGCTTTGTGAACTGGAAACTCGCGTGAATTTAATTTATATTGGGAGATACACGTAGCATCGGCTCTATATTGTATTGATGCATCTGTGTGTTCGACATCGCCAAGCTTTGAATTCAAGTAAAATATATAGAAATTAAAGTAATTTAGTACTAGACATTTTAAATTAGTAATATAAAGTATACTAGCGGCCCGGCCCAGCTTCGTCCGGGTACAAATAGATTTTTGTACAATAATATGTACGTATTATTATTATACATATAAACATTCCTATGTAGGCACGCTGCCGCCGCCGCCCCGGCCGGCCAGTACCGCCGCAAGCGCTATTTCCCGCAATTTTAAATCTGTAATATCTTCGAAAATATTCATTTAAATCTTGTGCTGTAAAGGACCACATAGATTTATATTAAATCCACAATTTATTTAAGCTATTTAATTGGATAAGGATTAACGCTGTATTGGTTAAAATCGCTTCGAAAATTAGGCATTATTTGTCGTAAAAGTAAATGACAAAAAAAATGTTATTGTGGGATATCCATAAGAGATAGACATATACCATCGCGGAGTTTTCTATAGACCTTTTCAATGTGTACAAATATGTAGTACATTATTTTGATAAATGTTGTAGGGTTTAGCCTGCGTTTGCAATGTAAGCGGAAAAATATTGATAATTAACGACATCACATTAGAAACCTCAAAAATAACAATATTTCTCCACTATTTAATGGATGTTATTATAGATGTAAACCTTTCTATTGAATCACTCTATCTATTAAAAAAAACCGCATCAAAATCCGTTGCGTAGTTTTAAAGATTTAAGCGAACAAGAAAAATAGGGACAGAAAAAGCGACTTTGTTTTGTACTATGTAGTGATTATTTTTAGGTTCTTTCTATGTATAAGGTATGACTTGTTATTGCATATTTATTTCTGTTTATAATTCTCCTAAGGTATTCTTAACAATAAAAATATGGTCTGGAGAATCTCTATGCCCTATGGTGTCGCAGATGTTCATTCGTGGCGGTGATCATTTACCGTGAACCGCAAATTCGTTTGCTGCCTTTAATATTAAAAACAATCTTTGAAAGAGGCCTATGCTAAACAGTGGACTTCCCGTGGCTAAAGATACATACACATATTTTTCCCAGAAGGGGTAGGCAGAGGTGCCGGTGCTAAAGATGACGATGATAATTACCCCACATAACGAAAATGATTTTTACAAAAACTCGCGATGTATCAATTACTATCTAAGCTGAAAAGTAATATAATCTTCAAAAAAGCGAGTATGAAATTTTAAAAAATTGAATTTTACCTTTGAAGTTAAATCTACACACGGATGTCTGGAGCTGGTAAATCCGTCGCATTTGAAAGTCGGAGTGGCACAGATAGCAGATCACTGGCGTATCTTTCCATCAAACATCCATCAATGTGTCTTACTTCCCAAAATGGGAAATAACTTTTAAAAGTCGCTGGGTTTCTTGGAATGGCTTTCGTATGGATAAACATGTCGTTATTGGTGATGTATTAATGATAAAAAAAATCATCCGATATATGTTACGATTAAGATCTGTTGTTTCTCTAGAGTTGGGGGTTTTATGTTTACTAACGTGGCAATTTCAGTAGGCCTTGGTGGAAACTGTATCAGAAGCCCCAGCGTCACGCTGGCTTAATAACTGACATTTCTTTATCAAACATTGTGTTTCCCTATGCTCTAGTTGTGCTACACCCCTGAAAATATGACGGTCCATTAGCACTGGTTACCGCTACCTATAAGGAGGGTCGCATGATAGTTTACCTTTTTCTATTGCAATGATTGGCGAGACAAGTATGCTATTCGCCTAGTGAAAAAATCAAACAACACCATAAATTACTAAGAAATGCTTGACATTCCACTGCCGCCATCCTGAAATATAAGATGTTAAGTCTCAATATGTCCAGTAGTTACTCTGGCTACAATGTACTTCAAACCCGAACATACGAGTGCATTTATACTGCTGCGCACCAACCTGCGAAGGCATAAAAAATGCTTAAAGTAAATCAGTGCAAGATCGTTTAATTACTATTATTTGAACAGGAAAACCAATTTGTGTAAAATCACATCACTCCGTTTCAGAATCGTAAATACTTTTTTAATAAATGACTACTGCTCCAATTAGTGCCATAATAAAAATCTATAACCAAAGCAATTGCACCAATTTGATGTAAATTTCCGTGAAGTTGCCAAAGGTAGTGAGGCACGACATTATACAGCCATTATAAATTTAAGTGGCGGCAATCACGGTGTTTTGAATAATAGATAGAGTACCCATTTCGCCACGGAGCGTTTTCATCGCAAATAATTTATCAAAGTCATGTCACTTGAGAGCGGAATGGAGGGAGATAGTGACACCTTTTTAGAAAGTTTGTGGTTCGTTCCTTTACATATGTGATTGATGTGCCTGTATCAGGTAAGATGAGCGCAAAAAATGATTACGTTCCTATATCGCGCACGACTTATGTATTTTATTTACTTGGAAATATGCTGTAATCACAGGAATTGTATCTACTACGAAATTTTTCATTATAAAGGGTTTTAAAAGAAAACACCATCAAAAAAGTTTTTTCCTGTGTGTATTTTCACGTCGACTTTTCGATGAAACGTTCCCATGATTTTGCGCTTGATAAATTTAAAGTAATTCTGCAGCAAAAACTATAGATTTCATTATTTATTTAATGTATCACGAGTGACTTTCGCGACAAACTATTACCCGGAAGTACACCCGCTTATACGCGAACGTTGATGCCACTTGACATTTTGTTTGAGCCTCTCAGAAGCTGAAGTTGACTGATTTAATAGTGTAACAATATTTTACGGAAATACAATGAATTTGCCGTGTCATTGAGTTAGTAACAACAAATGTTGAGACTGCGTTGGTGGCGTAGTTGTACTAGGGTACGGTTACAAAGCTGAGAACTCGAGTTCGATTCCCGAGTTAAGCAACGTGATATTGGATTTTTCTACTCATTTTCAGTCCAGATTTCACCTGCTATCTCATTATGGAACGGAACATACAAGGCGAAATGTGGGTGTCCTGGCACCTCTGCCTACCCCTTCTGGGAAAAGGCGTGAGTTTATGTATGTATGTCTGAAAGACTGTGAAAGTTGAGGTTCTATTTACATGCTCTGTTTGAGGTGTCGATGGACCGGGTCGCTTCGTATTCTTTGCTGAAACTAAATTCAAAAGTCATTCGAAAAATCGATGTTTCAAACAGGTTTTAAAACTGTCTATGAATAAGGCTGTGAGAGGAACGTCATGATTTATAGAGATAAAATGATCGGGGAAGATTCAAGGATGGTCATGTAAATTAGACGAAAATCTTATCAATTTATGTTATTTAGTCGTAGTTAGATTAAAGTTGCATTAGGACAGAAATAACAAAGAGAAGAACATGGTTTATCTTCTACGTGCTTAGTATATTCAGATACAATCAAGCCCTCCTAATTGTCTATAACCAGTTTTTTTATTGCTTTGAATGGCGGGACGAGCAAGCCGTTCGCCTGATGGTAAGCGATACGACCGCTCATAAACAGTAGCAACATTCCACTGCGCTCGCCATCCTGAGACATAAGATGTTAAGTCTCAATATGTCCAGTAGTTGCTCTGGTTACAATGCTCTTCAATCCGAAACACAACAGTGCATTTAAGTAATGTTGTTTCACGGGAGAAATAGACATTGCGGTGGTACCTACCCAGATGGCCTCTCACATATTATGAGAGACCTACCACCAGTGGTTTGTTTGTTTGCGTCGATAGATACTATAACATACCAGGTGAACCATAGCGTCTTTAAAGACAAAAGGGTGTACATTATTCTTTAACAAATCAATGCTTATGTCAGCCAAATACGACGATAAGTAAACAATTAAAAAAAATTGTCAATAAAAACATAAGTTTCAAAAAAATTCGTATATTTTTTGCAAATGTTTAGTTGAATTGTGTCTAGTTCCCTTAAACTACAACCTGGCTTCGTTTTTGGTCGCTGTCTGGATCCACGTTGTATCGAATGTACTTTTATTACAATCCAGTATACTGTATTCTTTGTAGCGCTCGTATAAAAAAGCAGAACAAAACCACTAAACAAAAGATTAACTTTATTGTTTAAAATATAATAACAAAGAAACTTGTAATATTTGTTGACGGCCACATGATTAAATACAAGCATCTTGTGTTAACAAACACCTAGCTCGGTAACAGTTAATTAAGTCGGAATTCATGCCGAGACCGAAACTTTCGGGTAGGCGTAACTTCGCACTCTTCAAAGGGTTCAGGGACTGAAAGACGTTTCCTTAGATAACTCATTAAAAACAAATTTCGGAAATCTTTACAGCGTTTTCTTATCGGTTAACTTTTGTACTGAAAAGAATGGCTGTCTGGGTGTAGTGTTTAATGGTCTTCTGATATTACTTTACTTTGCTTTATCCCGTAATTTATAATCGAAAACTTACATTATGAATGTGTTCGGTCAATAACATCATGGAAAGATATTGATTAATAAATACGTTATTCTACACCCCACACGTTAACAAAATAATAGCACGAGGTGCTTAAATATTTATGATAAACGGCCGCCAAATAGAATTACGGCTCTCTTCTTTATCAAAATATTCTAACTTTATATACGACAATATTATAATAATTCTTTTTATTTTTATTATAATATACAAAGCGGGTGTCTTTTAAGAATCACGTGCTTCATACTCATCCAGAGTAGTTCGATATACTTCATTTCGTTCGGATTTCATATCAAGAATTCAAAGGTGTGCAGTTTTCTAGAAGACATATTCCTTTTATCAAGTCCTTTTTATTTAGTTTCGTGATTTTATATGTGAATTGTGAATTACACGCGTCGTTTATAAATCTTTATAGAACTCGCAAAACGTCGCCTCGGCATTCGCACTTGAATACTAAACACATTTAAAGCAGATGTTATAAATTCAGACAAGAAACTGTTCCACAGCGTATGAACCCAATAAATCATTTTATATTTGAACTTACAATACCAATTTCATATTTCTTTGATTTTACAAACATATTTACAGCATTTGTTGTTGAATGCAGCAGAATATTCGCTTCTAGCACGACTCAACAATAAAACATTGTAAATGCAATTTATTATTTCATAACGTGTCTTGGATGAGCATTGCTGTTCATCGTAGCTCAGGCTTTTTCATTCTCAACACGGTATTATTGTTTTAATTTATTTGATATAGCAATTTATTAGTAAATTCATTTTCATCATCATAGTAAACTTGGAGGCTTGTGGTTATGGATTTTAATCATAAATTGGACATTTTTATTGTGTACCTTATTGAATAACTTTCGAAAAAATATAACAGGACTATTTAAAACATCATAAAGTTTTTGGAGACTAATAATAAATATATAATTTTTATATAATTTATTACCAATACTGCATTTTCTACTACCACCAAACAAAGTGTACTATTGATTATAAGGTCTCTCCTATGGATATATTGCCAACTGTCAAAAACTACCTGTGCCTACCAACATTCTGAAACTGGTCTTATTATATAACAACCTTTATATTCATTTTTCTTATTGATTAATTTAATATCCCATGAAAGAAAATTCAGCTATTATTAAAGAGTCGCCGAGCTTCAGCAAATATATTTTCAGAGAATTTCCTTTGTAAATATATTGCATATCAACACGTATAATTATCATTAGTGTGTGGATATAATCCGTTGTTTTCAGAACCGGATTAAATATTGTTAAAACTGCAATCAAATTATTACGATTTTTTTCTTTATAATGCTACGAAATGTGTGTGAAAAAAGTGGAGAGTGGGCTAAGTGAAAAATGTGGAGAGATCTTCTCACTATCATCATCAGCCCGTTGCAGTCCACTGCTGGACACAGGCCTCTCCCAAAGTACGCCACAGAGTCCGGTCTACTGCTTTATGCAACCAGTCGTTGCAGAGAGTATTGATCCGTGAGAAGCTACTTTTTCACCGATTTACATCATAGTGCCGGCTAATTCCAAATTGCATGGACCGCTGCCGCTCCTGAAAGAGCAAACTCATGCACGTGTGCATACTTCCCATTCTCGTATACGCTGTCCCAGATATGGTCGTTAACTAATATCCAAAACTCCAGCTTGCGTTTATCAATGAGCATTGGGGCGTTTTGGGTGTCAATCTCTTAGCCCGAATTTAGGAATACGCTTCAGTATCAAATAGCCCACGTTTTTCAAAATGCGACCATGGTCAAGTGGTGCTGACTTGGTTATGTCTATCGTATGCCAAATGAAATGTGGGCAAAGACCACCACAGAATGGGTTCCAAAGCGCCTAGTTCTCACATAGAAAGCCTAGATGAAGCGGCTAAGACTACGACTTTGTCGGGCTTTCCACCTATTGACGGCGGTCGCTATCTAAGGAGATACGAATATATCAACATCAAGATTATGTGTATATTATTTAACTATTAATAGGTCCATTAATGTCAATACAGATTACTGTGTAGTTACTAGTACACAACATTTAATAGTAAGGCTTTGTGTTATTAGCTCTGATGGCTGCACGTATTTGTTTGTAAAATAACCACACTCATTTTGGAAAATCATTCATTAACTAGCTCCTGTTTGTTAATTGTCGTTTTTATTCGATCAGAAAAGATAATAGTTAAAACACTCTTTTCGTCATTATTTTTTTATTTACTAATATTCTGTATACACGTAACAATAATTCTCCTGATTGTTATAAAATAATAATAATTATTTTTTAAAGTTAGACTTAAAATTGCATTAAACATTACCTTTTAACTTATGTACACTTGCAGTGAAAAGCAGATAACAAAAATCGTGAACCAGAAGAATTATCCATAAAATTTTTTAAAAGTGACTCCTATTTTGTGTCAAAAATATACAAATCCTTCCGAACATAATTTCCTTCACCCGAAAAAATGTAAACGGTTCCGTTCGATACATAACTTGTTTGTTATAAATCTAAGCAAGATATATGGGCACAATACCGCTCGGGCACAGTAAATCAATCACAAAGCAAAGTGGGACATGAAACAGATTCCAACATGCCATTCAAAGTTCGGGTGATTTGTACAACTAGCATCTGTCAGGCGGCAGTGTGCTAACATTGTGTTCATTGAAATCACTGCGACATCAGTTTCGCGAGTTGATTATCTGATTGTTCTTTGCATTAAAATTCTGCTTCGTAAATATGGACTTAAAACTCCAATTCATTGATAGACCACATACAATATAAAGTGAGTTTATTACTTAGATGGCTCATCAAGATATTTTTTAGTCCTAGGAAGTCGATAGCTGAACATTCGTCGTTAATATTTTTAGATGCGAAAATGAACAGAAAGTGATAGACTGTATGTGTATTTATTAATTTAACTTAGAAGTATTGGATTGTCCTAACAAAAACTGTGATCCGGAGTAGAAATATTGATAAAACTAAACGGAGTGTTAATTGTTGGTAATTGGGTTAGAATTACATCTTTCCGATAGCTGAAGAGTTGAGAACATACAGGAAAGAATTAACATTAAACAGTATACTAATGATAGCTAGTGCCTAAATAAAATACCATAATTCCTCTATAAAATACAATTGTTTAGGCGTAAAAACCAAGACCCATGAAAAACTTTTCAGTCTTAAAGCCAGAAAAGAAATAACTATTTATCTTGGTATCGAAACCGAGAGCTCTTGTTTCACCACAAGATCGCCCACTATGCCGCAGCGGTCAATAAAATGCACAAGAAAATTTTAGAAAACAACTAGTAACTAGTATTTGTAATGAACTGGTCTCGTATATTTATGCACAGTATATTTTTTTTAAGATAAAAGCCAGTCCTGTAAAGTTATTTGTTAATATGTAATTTTAGTCACGTGTAAGTGCAAAATAGTTATGGCAATTTGATAACATTTTTTGAATACAGGATGATTTTAAGAGGAGACTGTAATCAGGATATCTAAGCTAGGAAGAAGATGAAGCCTGAGGCTGATATATTTTTGTGTCGATCGGCAAGTGATTTAAAGAAAATTTATATATGAAATTGAAAAAGTAATTAACATGACAAGTATTTAGCACTAGCAATTTACATCAGTCGGCAAAAGTATTAAAGTTCACGTTTCGGATTCATATTTTTAGTTAAAAATATTATTTGTTCTCTAATAGTATCTTAGTTAATGTAACATTCCCCTAATATTTGGCAGAAAATCAAACATGGTCAGTAGTTTGCGGTCGCACCGTAATATACATTTAGCCACTATTTCAGCGTACAACACGCGTTGCCAAAACATTTTGTAAAAAGGATAACTCTAAAAACGAATTTACTACAAAAGTAAAAAAATGCGACTGTTTTTTTTTTCATGCGGAATGACCTATCGAGTATCATTGCAATTTGTTTTGGTGTTATAGTAAAAGCAATTAAAAATCGCCAAATATCGCTTTTGCATATCGCTACTGTTCCGATTTTGTTTTTATGCTAGCAAATGTTACGAAAAATATTCCCAGTTATATGAGCATGTGGTTAGAGCGTCCACACAATAAAAAATATTTTATTACAAATTCTCCATATTCTTTAAAGCGTTTGAAAAGCTACGGATAGCATGTATATAGCATATACGGATATAGCATAAAATATTACAAAATATGTACAGTCAGCAACATAAGTCGCTACACAGTCACGAGATTTGGAATTGTCTTCCAATCCAAAATAATAATTATTTTCAATATCGTATGGCACTTCTCGGCATAGATGACTTTACCAAGTTATATTTTACGACTACAGATTAGTACGTACAAACTTTAATTCATAAAAGGTTATTAAAAAATGTGAAGTTTCCAGCGACTTACTATGTTGCTGACAGTACCTATTCGTCTCATTAGAAAACTTTTGTATTATTAATAGTTATGTAAAATAAAATATGTACTATATTCTCCTTACATGCATATTTGATAACGTTTGATATTTATGCATGGGCGTAGCCAGCCATGGGCTCAGGGTGAGGCAGAAGTCTAAAATAATATTTAAGTTGCAAACTATACCCGTTGAAGTGCGTGGTGGCCTGTTGGTAAACAGACTAGACGCGGCTGCCAACATGTTCACGGTGGTCGCGGGTTCGAATCCCAGGGCACACCTCTGACTTTTCGGAGTCATGTGTGTATTGATAGTCAATCACCACGCACTAAAACGGTGAAGGAAAACATCGTGAGGAAACCTGCATACCATAGCGATTCATAAGAATTTCTATGGTATGTAAGTCCGCCAACCCGCACTAGGCCAGCGTGGTGGACTATATGGCCTAACCACTCTCAATCGTATTCTCGATTGTAGAGTAGGCCCGTGCCCTGCAGTGGGACGTATATGGGCTGATACAGAATACAGAAACTATACCCGTTGTATACTCATCCCGGTTATTTTTTTCCTACAAAAAGATTACATGTGCTATAGGAGCACCAATCATCATGTATCTATAGGGTATATCAAGCGTGCTACCGAAAACGAAGCCGGGTGGCAGTTTAAGTGACTTTAGACACAAGGCATCGAAACATTTTTGTAATTTTTTTTTCTATCGACCTATTTGGGTGGCAAATACTAAGATTTTTTCTAAAATAAAATTTACACCCTTTTATTTTTAAAGTAATAACTATGGATTTACCAGTTACCACCTAAACACGACGATATTTAAAAAATCATAAGAAAATTGTCGCGTGTGGTCAGGGATGCTCCTATCTAGAGGTCATGGTCTTGCTAGGTGCTACCAGTACGTGACCTCGGCCCCCGAGCTATTGCAGTTACCCAACCTTCCCTTCCGTAACAGCAGTATCCACTCATACAGGCCATACTCTCCTTTCCCATAACATCCTCTGCCCACAAATCCTATTTCCTTTCCCCGGTTAATGACAGGCAGCAGCGTCATTAAGCGAGTCCCCTACTGCGCTCGCCAACCCGCCTACCAAGCGTGGCGAGTAACGGCAAATACCCTACAATAGCGACACAAAAAGAGATCAGGCTCCCAGTCCCCGGCAGCCTCACTATTTCTGGCCCTGGTAACACACAACATGCTCACGTTGAGTACAGACGAGAAGATTGTCGAACTGGAGAAGAGTTGAGTGGGTTACACTGGGACATTCTGCGGTTATCGGAATTCCGAAGAATCTGACAGGATACGATAACCCTGAAGTCTGGTAACCTGCTCTTCTACCGGGGAAACGACCAACACTCCCGAGGAGGTGTCGGATTTCACTTCCACAGGTCCCTCATCAACATCATCGTGGATCTATGGATAGAACGTGTGTTGAGCAGGGTAGTGTACCTCGTACTCAGAATATCAAAATATATTCGTTGAAGGACATACGGGTATACATGCCGACCTCGACACATCTAGATGAAGAAGTAGAGGAGATGTATGACGACATAAGTCGAGCTATACATACTTTTATTTTCATTTCAACGCAAAGTTGGGTATGAGATCCGAGAGCTGAGTTGATCCGACACTACAGCGATGATATACCGGGACATCAGGCTGTGTGAGGCAGATGGCCCTTTTTTTTAACGAGAGTAAAGCTCCTTAAGCCTTCCTTACGATACTCGGGGGTGGATCGAAAGGGGCATGTCGGGGTCTCCGGCCTTCCAGCTTGGGACGCGGGAACATTAGTCCGCACTGCGCAGATGTTGTATCCAGGCTGGGTCCTTACCGAGATCTAAGAAGATATTTTGCCGGCATGCCGACTAAAACCTCTCGTTGGCCGTCACGCGCTTAATGGATGATAGGCGATGTGGACAGGCGAATGGCGCCCATTTAACTCGCCGTGCGTGCATTTTACTCTCCCTACTTCGGACGCCCATGGTGAGATGCGCGTCCGCGACAGATACGAGGCCACACGCTCTGCCGCCCATCTCGGAGCCACTCCTGACATGAGCGCACAGCCCCCGCTGTGTGCTTAGCGACCCCGATGACCCTTATTAGTCGCCTTTTACGACAGGCAGGGGATACCGTGGTGGAATTCTGACGCCCCTTGACCACTGGGCGGGGCGCCGGGTCAGCCATTGTCGTTTACCCGGCGCCTCCTTCTCGGTTGCCGGCGGCGGGCGGGGTCGTTCTGCTCCCGATCACGCTCCGCGCTCTCCTTCTGCGAGATGATGATCTCACAGAAGGTGAGCATGGCCTGCCATGACCTCCTACTCTCAACCATGGAAGGAATCACGGCTGAGAGTGAGAGGTCCACTCCGATGGCTGCGCGGAGAGCTGCACGCTCCACTTCCCAGGCTGGACACTCCGAGAGAGTGTGCTGGGCTGTGTCCTCCGGACAGTTGTCACAATGGTGACACACGGCGGATTCTTCCCTTCTCGCCACCCGCCACAGGTATCTGCCGAAACAGCCATGCCCTGACAGAACCTGCGTCAGGCGGAACATCATCACACCGTGGCGCCTGCCCAGCCACTGGTCTAGGACAGGACGCACTGAGGTAGATGGCCCTGAAGCAACTTAAGAACAAAAAGGCGCCGGGTGAGGTCGGAATCACTTCAGAGCTTCTGAAAGCGGGCGGAACGCCGATACTGAAAGTTCTTCAGAGACTATTCAATTCAGTTCTCCTCGAGAGCTCAACGCTAGAGGCATGGAGCAGGAGCGTGGTGGCACTGTTCTTCAAAAAGGTGATAACACTTTGCTGAAGAACTACAGGCCCATCTGGCTTCTGAGCCATGTCTATAAGTTGTTTTCGATGGTCAACAAGCCGGTTTCCGAAAAGGCTTTAGTATCATAGACCGCATCCACACGCTTCGGCAAGTTATAAAAAAAACCGAGGAATATAACTTGCTGCTTTGTTTAGCGTTTGTGGACTATGAGAAAGCTTTTGATTCGATCGAAACCGGGGCTTTGCTACAGTCTCTCCAGTGTGACTCTCCAGTGTTGAAGTGTATATGTTATGGGCCAAGTGATTTATCGGGCATTATTCATAATGCCCGGGCAATGTGATAAATATGTGAGTTTAGATTGTAATTAATCACTTGGCCCGATATGGCTCAGCAATATTCATACTGCCCGGGCATTATGAATACTGCCCGCATTAATCACTTGGCCCATAAAATATATACAACAACGTCACCATGTCGGTCCGAGTACAAGATCAGATCACGAAGGATATTCCACTATAGAGAGGCGTGAAACAGGGAGGATGGAGGAGGAGGAGGAAGGAGGATTCGGCATCAACTTCAACGTCGAGTATATTCACCTTCAATTTGCCGACGATATTGTAGTTTTGCCAAAATCGTTGGAATACCTTAGCACTATACTCGAAGACCTCAATCGAATCTCCCAACAGCTGGGTCTTAAAATGAACTTGGGCAAAAGGAAGATCATGTTGAATGTTGTGCCCACCCCCATCGGTGTTGGGGGCTCGACTCTTGAAGTTGTAGACGAATATGTCTATTTAGGACAAGTGGTCCGGTTAAGCACTTCAACTTCTACAACTTTGAGACGGAGGTCAATCGTCGAATCCAACTCGGTTGGGCAGCGTTCGAAAAACTACGCGACGTCAAATCAAAATCAAAAGATAGTTCGATGTTTGTTGCTAGTGCATACGGCACCGAGACGTGGCCTCCCACTATAGGCCTTATTAGGAAGCTCAAAGTCACTCAACGAGCTATGGAGAGGGCCATGCTCGGGGTTTCCCTTCTAGACCGAATCAGAAATGAGAAGATCCGTAACAAAACTAAAGTAACCGACATAGCCCAGCGGATTAGTAAGTTGAAGTGGCAATGGGCGGGGTACATAGCGCGGAGAACTGATGGTCGTTGGGGCCAAAAAGTACTCGAATGGAGGCCACGTAGCAGAAAGCGCAGCGTAGGACGACCACCCACAAGGCGGTCAGGCGACCTGGTAAAGGTCGCGGGACGTCGCTGGATGTGGTAGCCTACATCCAACAGGACGATGTGGAGATCCTTGGGGAGGCCTATATTCAGCAGTGGACTTTCTTTGACTGATGGATGATGTGTTTATAGTCACTAAAACTAGCACCGCGCTTCGTTTTTGGTCCAGTCTTGATATACCCTATCATGTATAATTTTATTGACTAAAACAATTTCTTAATGCTCACCTTCCACCTTGACACCACGAAATCTTCCATCTAAAAATGTGTCTCTAACTTCAGCCGTTGGGCTCTGGGAGTATGCCAATTTGTTAATCAGTCAATTTAGAGGTTTATATCTATCCATGGATAGTACTTTACTTAGATAATTTTTTTTATGTTTGGTAGGTACCTTTGAGGCCAGAGCCAGGGTGGGGCAAGTGCCCCACCCTGCCCCACCGTGGCTACGTCCATGTATTTATGTATAACAATACTAATATGAATAAAAAATTGGTGCGTTATACCGACCATCAGATTAATTAACACGATATATTCAGTCTCAAACACCTACATTTTATTGAAGTATTAAGGTGCTACACCCGCATTCTAAATAAATTCCTTTCTTTTTATATTTTATAGCTAGTGTTGCGTCGTTCGTACGGAATATTTAACCTATTTCAATGCAAAGGCTACATAATTTGGTATTCCTAAGAGAAGCTAGGATCTGCCTATCTGGCTTATAGAGCTGAGGACGGCTACACTAACAGCGCTATCGATGTTACTAGTAAACGAATTTCAGTCGCATTTCCTTATGGTGAGACTAGGGCTCAGCCTTCCGTCTTATAAACCACAACTTACCAATAGACATTATTAATTTATTTATTTTATATCATGACATGGAAGACTTACAGCTATTTAAACCAAAAATAAACTCTAGAATAGAAGACTGACAGCCAATAACAAGACTTCATTTGTGGTAAGTTTTTGGCTAGTGGTGAGCAAACAAGTACTGTGTAGCTAATAAGACAAACAATAATAATATTAAATAGGTACAAAGTAAAAAAATGTATAAAACGATAACAAGAATAATATGAAGAAAGTTCACGTTTTGGATTCATAGTTTTAGTTAAAAATATGTAATTTAATATTAGTTATGAAGAAATTTCAAAAACAATACACTTATATACTTTGCTTAAAAAGTTAAGGCTTAAGCACCTATATTACATGATAATAATAATAGCCATGTTATTATAATAACTATTTACTGAAAAAATATTTTTTTATTACTCATGCGGGGAAAGTACTATCTTTGCGCTTGCTTTTAGGGTTGAAAAGATGCTAATTGCCCACGTCACAATTACCACACGAGTTTCGAGTAAATATAATGTCGATTTGAGTGCGACAAGTAAACTTCTCGCGCCCAAATTTTCATTAGCACACGCAAATTCGCAAATTGACGAAAAAAACTTATAAAAAATAAAACAAATAACAAGAAAAAAAGACAGTCGAAGTGTCATAACAAAGAAGTGAGGTTGACATTTGAATAAAAATAATTAATACTCGCGTTTTAATAAACCAAAATTAAAATTAAAAAATTCTGTTTACTTTATATTTTACGGTTCGCAATTTGTGTTAATGTGTTGTGTTTGATTGGTTTAAATAAATTGACTTTTTTTCACAATTTTTCACAAAAATTCATAATTTTTAACTTTTCAGTTTTTTTTAGTTTGAGAGAGGCGAACGGCATGCATGTATTGCTATTCATTGAAATAAAAAAAATACTCCAACCGTTATCTAAATATTTGCTATAATTAACAGCCAATAAATCATATTAATTTCATACAAATTCCATTGAAAAGTTTTGCATACATTCTGCAATAACTATTCAACAATGCTGGAATAAAGTTGGTATCGATACAATAAGTTCATTAAGTTATTGCAGCGGTAGAACTTCTCCCGGTATGCAAGATGTTGTGACATTCTTAGATTTATTAGCGCAAGTTGTTTCACTAATGAATAATAATGAATCTATATTTTAGTAGTAATAAATAATAATTTAATTGTGGTGAAAATTTTAAATATACTTGTATTTGATTTGAATAATGAAGGGGTTTTTAGCGCCTTGACGATTTATATTAATGGCCAATTAGTTGAAAGTATTAGGAGTATATTTGAGTTATAAATTGAACTGTACGGTGAGTTAGTTTTATTTTTTGGAAGTAAAATAAATGTTATAAACTAGGCAATCATTGCCATCAATCTGCAAAACAGGCGTCAATAAAGGTCACCCTAAAATACCTTCCACATACAAAAATCCGAGTTGAACGTCACAGAATAGCGGTTAGTTGACAATTAGTCCTTTGTACGCTGTCGAGCCTTGTTCGAGGTTAAGGGAAAATTGGAGAATTTGACTACAGTAACACCGGAGAGAGGTCGTATCGTAAGGTAATTACATTGGCTTGCTTCCACGCAAATAATACTGCCGGTGTTCTATCGATCGTTGATAATTGCTCTGCGATACCTTGTGACGGTATTGGCGCGTGGTTAGCGTGTCTTGAATTCAATTACATTCGCTTTGGGAAAATTTGAACTTTGATTAAAATTATGATTCTATATTTAATATATCTACAGCTATATTACCCTGTCTTTATCAGAGGTTATTTACCTCTTTAGTTCTTTGATTTGTCACCCGCTTTGCTAAGGAGGAAAGTGGACAAAAATATTTTCTCCTATTTTATTTACTTCATGATTAATTTCATTCGGGTTAAAGACAAGTCAGACATTACCGTATGCTCACCGAGCTTCAATGCCTAGTGTCATTGAAATGCATGCTTCTGTTGATCCTAGCTTGCAGCAATTGCAATGGCGGATGAGAGGGCGGCACAGTCTAAGCTATATTACCCCCTCTGATTTTATTAATTTTAAGTTAAATACCATTTGTTTTTTTGGACGGATTTCTACAATTTGCTGACGATATTATTCGCTTGCGTAGCGTCCCCGGTACACAGTGCAGCGGTTAGGAAACCGTCATAAAGCCTTATGGAACAGTTTCGAGTTCATGCCGTGCAAGTTCAGATGGCCTATCCACTCTCAATCGTACTGTCGATTGTAGAGGAGGCCCGGGCCCTACAGTGGGACGTATATGGGCTGATACAGCTGTTCAGATAGAATAAAACGTGCTGTGTATACGGCGAGATATAATCATTTCGGGCTAATGGATACTCTGGAAGAATACTGGTAATCAGATTATTGTTGTAGAAAAGAGAAACACTTAAGTCAATTATGCACTACATTAGTTTATTGTATGTTGGTGAATTTCAAATTCCTTTGAAATTGTTGCGAGTTAATCCAAATTATATACTCCTTACGATATTTCCTTCGCCTTTTAAGTGAGCAATAATTAACTTCAAACAAACACGTGACTCGTAGTGGTAGAGCTTTGATGTAGTTCGCTAGAGCTACACACAGTACACAAAGCGGCTCCATTGTGTGATTCCTACAGTCTCACAGAAAATCGATTTAAAGTAACAGATGGGCACTTGCATTTCATATGGAAGGTAAGATTCCCAAAGTCCAATATTTTTTGCTCCTACTGTACTTATTATTTTCTTTTTTCGCCCAGTTTAAGATCGATATGAGTCCTATACCAACTATCTATTTTTAGAAAACGATTTCTAATCTAATCGTTAATAAACATAACGCTGAAAGCCCATAAATACCCCGTAAAATTGTTTAACCAGATGTTTCTACTTCTTTCGAAGTCCACGTTATTTAAAAAATCTTATATTTACCACTTTTCTCGCAAACTGTAGTAATAGCATCTCTGGCTGGAATTCTTGATTATATCTCACTGTCGGTTGGTCAACCTATCGCAGACGATGTAGTACATACATTGATGTTATCTTATGTTGCTTTGGACGCTGTGGGGGTTCTATGTTTACTTTTACTTATGGAGCATTTGTGGGCAATGACCTTGAGATTGGCTATTGAAGGAAAAGAAAAGCGAATGATAGCTTAAGACAAATCTAAGGTCATATTATTATCCCATTTGGTAAGCATCAGCGGCGTGCACAGGATTTTGACACTGGGTATGCGGCGGAGTACTCGGTCACAAAAACTTTTTCTTTTATAGTTTTTTAGCATAGCCACAGCCACGCGACGGATCTCTAAGTCGGAAACCATGCCAACATAACAAGTATTAGATGTACTACTATTCATGTCCATCTTCTACGGCAACGCAGACAAAACAGCGATCGATCGTCGCGGCGGAAGAAGTTCTAATAAGTACTGGTGGTAGGTCTCTCATATGTGAGAGGCCATCTGGGTAGGTACCACCGCAATGTCTATTTCTCCCGTGAAACAACACTGTGTAAATGCACTATTGTGTTTCGGATTGAAGGACATTGTAGCCAGAGTAACTACTGGACATATTGAGACTTAACATCTTATGTCTCAGGATGGCGAGCGCAGTGGAATATTGATACTGTTTATGAGCGTTCGTATCGCTTACCATCAGGCGAACGGCTTGCTCGTCTCGCCATTCCTTGCAATAAAAAAATAAAAATAAAAAAAAAGTAAAATAAAAAAAAAACTCACCAGCTTTCAATTTTCACATATTCAAGGTTCCGGTTAGTTGAGATTACTATACCTATCCCGATGTAAATAAACGCAAGATTTCGGCCACCTCATTCATTCATTTGATAAACATAAATTTTTAATAAAAACCTCACAATCAAATAACATTTGAAAAAATAGACAAACACACTAGTAAAAGCAAATTACTACAATTAATATCGAAATTAGTAATAAACTGTTAAATGTACACACTTTCAAATGTTAAAATGAAAATCTTTTAAGAAATCTATTTTTTTTACAAGCATACTAGTATAAAATAGTAAACAACGCAAAAACACATAAAAAAAGCAAAATGGCCCCCGCGAAACACAAAGCATTTCTATTTAAACAAATAAAACCTTACTAACCAAAAATGCATAATGTGCATAGGTGACTTATTAGATTCCTGCCTATTAATTTTTCTCGGATTATAGGCAACGAACATTTACGATTACTCCCGACAACTGCCGAACTTCCGAGGCCTGCCGCAGGAGTCGCGGCTTTCAATATTCATGGGTGTGTGCGTGTGCGACTGTGCATGGACACCAAAATTACTACACACATGCAAACAAATGTCATGCGGGATGCGGCGGCATGACTTGGTTGATTACGTACATTATTTTGCTTTGCAGCGCTGCTAGTTTTTCGCGTGGTAAACATAATGTTTGCGTGATTGCAAATAGGTGCTATTTATAAAATATTAGGCGTTTTTAAGTAATTATATTTTGTTTATTCATTTATTTACTATAAATTAAAGTCATCTAAAACGTACGAACGTTATAATAAAATATCTGTGAATGGCAAGTAAAGTACTGCATTTCTGCCTACAAGGAGTTAGAAGGGAAATAAAAGCGTTTGACGCGTCGCAATGCGGTGCATAAAAAGCATCACTGCCGCGGAACGGATGATTTGTCAAATTAGTCGCGGTCGAAATGCCTTGGAGCGTAAAAATGCAGATTTATGCTATTTTATCATGCAGTTCCAATACTAAAGCATCAAATATCAATAGAGGAGGAATTTCATTCCAATATTCAACCAATTTTTATATTTTCACCTTTATTTTCAAAAATTGCGGTTATTAATTATGACATTTTGAAGAATTCGATAATATGATAGACGACAAATAAAAAATATACATTGCTGATTACGCGTACATACAAGCTCGCGAATGCCAAGTTCTTAGCAATGTATACGACTCATTTTTGTTATGTCAACAGCGAACATTGGCACATGTCACGTAGTGTTGTAGTCTTGTACATAGCAACTATATCGATTTAGTTATAGATTTCGTATACTCGTAAATCAGTTTTTAGTCATTTTAAATTATAGTAACGTGTGATAACGTTGACGACCTATCCTTGTGTTCTAATTTCATACCTCTGCCACCTTGAGAACAACATATAGTAACTTATTCATTTATACGTTTCCAAGAGTGAATCGATATAGGCAATAGGTAAAGACAACTGGATTCCTACAAAATCTAGTACGATTGATCTAAGTATTCATTTCATGAAACAGAAGACAATAAAACAATCTGGGTCATAAGTAATATACAAACCAAAAATAATTACGTGCAACGCATATGGAAAAACTGTATCATGGCGATGAAATAATAAAATATTGTATGAAAAATCAAAACCACTGAATCTATTGACGTAAAAAATGTAATTTGGTTATAATTATTGCCTAAATATGTGCCTTTCCAATAATAAAAATGTTAATACCTCACACATAGCTGAAAATCTTAAAAATCCTGTACATATAGATTTGTAAAGTAGTATACAAATTAAAATTAAATTTCAATCTATTGACATAATACTAATTAAATAATTGTTTCAGAAAAAACTATTAAGCATATCGATAAAATAAATTCCGGTCTTATAACAAAGGCATAATTCCATAATATTATCGATACTTTAAATAGACTATTGCAAGCTTTATGTATTGGATTTGTTGAGGTTTTGTGTTCCGAAAATGACGACGTTGGTTTCATACAATTTGACGGCTATTATTGCCTTTCTAACCATATTCAACTGTTCTGTGAGCATAGGTTACCGACAGGCAGCGGAAGCAGAAGAAAAATGATATATTTACAATAGAGACTACAGTTACTCTCGGTATACTGTACCGATCCTACATATGTCAGCTTAGTTTTTAATAATAAAAAATAACAAATAATAATCTTCATTAAAATAACACAAAAATTACAATCAAAGTTACCACGATACGACGCAAAACATGAAAACAAACACAATTTGTTCGTTCCCTTTAAAATATACCTCATAAAACATAAATTATAATTTTAAACAAACAACCGAAAAGGCTTTTTCCGCTACACGAGATTTCCTCCCACGGCGTGAGTTTAATTAGGGGAATAAACAAAAACAATTTGTTATATCAGCCGGAATTCTGTCAAGGTTAGTTTCTACACATATATAAACCGAACATACCCAATATACGTACACTCCACTCAATACCTTGAGATTTTGTGTAAACAAATACCTATCATTAAGCTAGCATAATTGCGAGGGGACGCGCTTTGTCGATGATCAGAAACGACATACTGGTGGTGTGATGGGCTCCATTACCTCTTCAGTCAATGTAATGTTCTGAGGTCCAACCCTATTCGTTTCTACCTCTGATTTCCTACTAATTAATTATTTAAAGATGTTACAACATCATTGACTCTTCATTTCAAAAGTAGGTGCGCGGTGGGTGGTGCTATCGTTAGAAAGACTGCTTATACATTTTCTGAATAGACGTTATTATTAAAAACTAACACTAACTATAAATTCTATCTCACTTTGTATTTACTGACAAATTGAATGCCTGTCGAATTGAACTATCTAAATTGTATTGTCATTGCAGCCGTGTATCAATTGATGGATGGGCAGGTTTTTAAACTAATGACTGTTGCACTAAAAGAACAAAGCCACAGTTTTGAATTGGTTTGGTAAATCTGGTTGGGACAGGGCTGAATTGATTTATTAATATATTTTTATACTGTAGTATTTTTAAGTGTCAGAAATGTACTTACAATCCTAGATATATAGGTATAACGTCTGAGTATTTACCCTAAGATACTATTCGTATGGTTGCCTTAACCCTTGCTTATTAGGCATCGATGCGTTGGCCTAGTTCAGATTTGCAAACTTCATCATGCTTTAAAATTCTTGTGAGCACAGGTAAATAGGTTTCCACACAATGATTTTCCCCCATCCTCCCAATGAGTGGTTTGTATATTTAATATAAATACACGTGTAACTCCTAAAAGTATGTATGATGTGAGTGTCTTAGCCTTGAACTTTTAATTTGCGATGTATCAATCAGTTTCATTCCTGCCTTACAGAAAATAATCGATAAAACATGGGTAGGAATAAAAATAATTCCAATAAAAGCTAACGGAAGCAGCGAGTCAAGGCTAGTCACAATTAAGAGAAAAACAAAGAGTTGGCTTGTACGCGCGGGTACCTCACTAATTGTCTTATTTACCTCCTTCCTCCAAGGCCCTTTCCACCCCTTGTTTGGCTTTCATAAGTGTCGTAAAGAAAATGTCCACTGCGCCCTTGCTTTATAGATTTCTTACATAAAGCTTGGTTCATTTGTTTATATTAGAATTTATATATTATATAATTAGGTTCTTAAAGTGGGGTCGGACCCCATATGTTCCGTAACATGTATGCCAGGGGTCCATAGCAGCTTAGTAAACTTTGAATATATTTCTCAGAAAATTGTCATTTAAATGCCCATTAATATTAAAAATAATATAACTAAAATTCGTAATAAAAAGTAAAAAACTTCAAAACTAAAAAATAAAGTAAAGAATTAATATAATAAAATTCCACTGAAAATCAAAAACCAATATTTATTTAATTGTACCTATACATGTTGATAAATTTGCTTATTGACTAGACTAACCAATAAATCAAAATATATGCGTAACATATTGAAGGCTAAATAAGTACTAAATAATTATGTAGAAATAATTATTAATGAAAGGCATAGACCCTATACTATTGTAAACTACTAATGAAAGTCCATGTTCAATAAAAATGAGTACCAGGTTTTTCTTACAAAAATATTTTTGGCGGGGTCCGTGAACTATTTTAAATTTTGTTCTTGGTCCGTGACTGCAAAAAGTTTAAGAAACCCTGTATTAGAATAACCAAATGGTGTTTTTGGAGCTTATTAGTATTATCAACACCAGTATTTATTCTATTAACATAATAAGAGCTCTTCTGAACATAATCCTTTCCTAAGAACTGCCTCAACGACATGACCGAAGTGGCCTATATCTAGAGATTCTTCGCAAACTATATTAAGTCTTTCAGCTTATAATAATACAAATTATGTTGTTGAATTTTAATAATTAATATTCCATTACCTTGTTTACAACTTATAAAAAAGTTCAACATCAAAGTTTATTTATACAATTGAAATTATTTGATGGAATAATTGTACTACTTGGAGATGAAATCTCTAAAAGGTTATTTACTTGGCTCGGCCTTGACCTATAAACCACAACTAATTGCGAACAAAATCAAGTGTAATAAGTCAGTGAAATATCCTTTTTAATTGAAATCCGATATCTCTTCCAATCTTGCGCGCCTGGTTGTGACAGATGACGAATTAACCAGGCAATATTATTTCTCACGCCATTCATCTAAAGGCACAAGGTTGCGAATGAGTTTACTCTTCCCTATATAGCGGATAAGCCGATTGGGGCCAATTTTATATGACTAAACAAAAAACAAAATAAGAAGACAGTTCATGTTGCTGAGGGAGTTTCTTGCGCCGTTTGTTCTACACAGCTACAACACGTTCCGAAGCGGTGGTAGCAGAAAAGAACGATTCAAAAGATCTTGTGAAAGACCATTTGAAAAAAGAATATTTTGATTTTCATTTTGGGTAGAAAAGTATGAGGGACACGCAGTGACCGTCCTTCTAGTAGTAATTGTGTCTTTCTCTAACTTTGATGATGATTTGCGGGAAGAAAACTTTGCATACAGTAACAGCTACTATATTACTACATGTGTGCCACGTTTTAGGTTTAGTCGATTTAGCTCGAGGTGGGCCACATAATTTTGATATTGCATTCTGTATTTGGATTGTACTTACCACCAGTTACAGCGAATCAATTAAAATCTTCTACTACACGTCTATTAGCATACAACGAATAGCATGGTACTTGTATAGAAACGGTCCGTTCCGGCTCTGTTTTGTGTCTCGTTTATTACATAACTGGAAATTAGTCGGTCATTGTGGATATTGTAAGGGGACATTTGTGAGTTTGCGGTGCGTTTGTGTACGGCTTACTGAAATGTGGAATTGAAAATAACGCTCAAACCGTTTTGCTAACGTTCCAACTTTATAGATCTACGGCTATTGTTTGTGCGTTTGGTATTTTAAAGGTTTTGTTGGTAGTTGTTGCGTATAATCTGATTTTTATTGTTTCATGTTTGTCTAACGCTTGTTGCATGAAAAAAATTGTTTTATTTTTCCATCTACAAAACTTACTGCTCATACAGAAGGTGCGTCCAAAATATGTAACAGAAGGCAAAATAGATATTTTAACGTATATGCAAACACATTGCTTCATGAAGTAAATGGTTGGTTTATTAATGTTTAAAACTTCACTGGCTTATTTGGCCAAATGCCTTGCGTCGACTTGTTGTAGATAGTTAGCATTGTGACAAACCTTTGTGGTTTATAATGCTGTAATACCTACTGAATTATTATACTTCATATTTTGTAATCATGATAAATAAATTAAAAAAAAATATATATTGGCAGTCTTAAAATCTATTGCAGGTATCCAATGTTTTGTCTTCTTCGTTCAAACTAAATTAGGCAACTCTAAGAAAGTTCGAAGGGACAAAACATACAACTAAATCTTGATTTTAAATAACCTTACCTTTAGTACACATTCAAACTTATGTTAGAATACTAGGCACAACACCATAGTTTTACCATAATCATATCACAGAAAACCACAAAAATGATTAAGAGCAAGCAAGATAAGGAACCCTGAGTACATGATATATACACTGTAGTGTCGCGATGAGCTCGCACCAATTTCACTCAGTGGAATGCGGCAATGCACTCTCCCGTTTGCGACTTCATCTTGCAGGACACTTTTATGACATCCAACTATATAGAGCGGTTTTATGCAAGACGTGTACAGGAAATATAACAAAGGATTTTTTATAAAGGTAATAAGACAGTTACACATATGTTTAACAATTAGTGGTAGACACAAAAGTAGTAATTAATTTAGTATACAAGAGCTAATCATTTATGCATCAACCATGTGTTAAGCTGTATGAAGCAGTTGAATCTTTATTCTATACTATAGTGCAGCGACGGTTTAATCAGGAAATACTAGTTGAGCAATTGTTCTATCGGACACTGGCAGAAATTAATGTCTAAAATACTATTTATTACTCACATGGTGCACTATTATTAAAGTACGGCAAAAACAATCCATTTAGTTCGGAACAAACCAGGTAAAGTGTCCACCGTTGAACGCAAAAATTGCAGGATCGTTTAAAACTGCTTATGGACAAGCAAAATCCATACGGGGTTCTATGTGTCTATCACCCTCGTATGAGTCATTTAGCCGGAGCTTATTGGGATACGAATAAGCCATTAACTTAAAAGTCATACAAATATTGTTCAAATTAAATTCAAATCATACATTCCATAATACAGGTCACTAAACACGCTCGTTCACCGCAAAGTCGTTGGAACGCAAACAGTTTCTTTCATAGAAAAATGTCGTAAATCCTTAAGAGTTGGGGCACAGACGTTTTCGTATGCACACAGAGTACTGCGCTCAATCAGTTCTCAAAGAAACGCAAAGTAGACGCGGATGGCGGCGAGATCAAAGGAGTCCGCGACTCGTTACCTCGCCTATATGTACTTACACTCAGGTACACTTATTCAAAGTTTCTCATGCCGTATCGCTTTTGAATTTGGTATCTTAAGAAAAATCATACCGTCTTGGCAGGCTCTTGAAAAACGATTTCATATTGTTTTTGTTCTTGATTAGTATATGAAGTGTTTAAGATTCTATAATCTCCATGTGTGTGAATACTGACATTTAGTATCACCTATGAAAAACACATCGTGAAAGAATATATAATTTGTATCAGCTCATATACGTCCCACTGCAGGGCACGGATCTCACAATCGAGAGCACGTTTGAGAGTGGCTAGGCCATGTAGTCCACCACGCCGGCCTAGTGTGGGTTGGCGGACTATACATACCATAGAAATTCATATAAAGCGCTATTGTGTTTGCAGGTTTCCTCATGCTGTTTTCCTTCACCGTTATAGTGCGTGGTGATTGACTATTACATGACTTCGAAAATTCAGAAGTATGCCCTGGGATTCGAACTCGCGACCACCATGAACATTTTGGCAACCGCGTCTAGTCTTTTTACAAAAGGTATAAAACTTCATTGGCCACCACGCTCTTTGTGAATACATTTGTAAAATCGATAAAATGTATATTAAATAATGTATGGTTTCAGTATGAGACATCAACATGACGATAAATGGTCAACGGTAATCATGAACATCCAAAAGTACTGAACCCATCATAATATTGTCTGATATCATCGACTGTGAACGGTTGCCTAATGTCTGTTCTGGATAATGCGTCTGCCTAGTATGACACAAACAAGACCTGATATAAAGCCTTTAAACAAGTCGTGTTAAACAAGTCTTTATAGGTGGTGACGTAAAACACTTTAAGCTCTTTTTTATTTCCAGGCTATTTACTCTGTTTTTAAAACCCGTGCTTTGCGTGATGTCATAATGTTGGCGTATTTTCAAATGAATTTCTGTTTGAGTGAAATTTTACTTGGACGACAGCAGGTCTACGTCATATTTTGAACAGAATCAAATAGAACTTTAATCAGTTGTAGTCGTTTTTTATTGTACTGCAGTGCAAGACGAGCATGCCCTCATAGACAGTAGCAAAATCAAACAACACCTTGCATAACAAAGCAATGCTTGGTGTTCTACTGCGCTTGCCATCCTGAGACATAAGATGTTAAGTCTCAATATTAATTTTGGCTACAATGTCCCTCAAACCAAACACAACAGCGCATTTACACCGCTGTTTGGCGGGAAAAATAAACATTGCGGTGGTACCTAACAAGATGGCCTATCACAAATGAGAGACCTACCTATAGTTAAGGTCATTAATTAAATCAATTTCTGTGGAAATGTTAGTGATTGTATTCGAAAAAGTGTGGATTTCTCCCTACCTTTATGGAACAAGTTTCAGCTTTTCACAAGATTATGAATTAGAAAATTTTCTTTGGTTTTCTTTGGTACACCCAAAGAAAACATACTTTGAAATCGACTGTTATGTCGCTATTTGCCTTGGCGTTGTCACGAACTCGGAAAGGAAGCTTGTAGTAATGGTTTCTTAGATTTACGCGAATGTTACACATTGAAATAAAACTATTATTTTACGGATTTATCGCGGATTTGGTTTAATTTTGCATTTTTTGAGTTCCCGACGTTTCGATTACTTTACAGCTTTCGTGGTCACGGGGCGGACTGAGGTATTAGGCGTCCGCCCTGTGACTGTTACAATTCAACTACCCTTATATTACAATTATTAATTTAAAAATTAATTTAAATAGCTAGTCTGTATTTGCGATCCGATCTACGCAGAAGGAGCTCACAGTGTCTTGAGGTCTGGCAGTTGGTCTTTTGGGTTCTGATTTAATTAAATGTAGTATTGGATCCCATGCTTGTGCAAGCTTCAAGCCATCTTCTCACGGAGATGGCCACAGTCTCCTACATAGGTCAAACAAAACGAAGCATAGGGACCCGCGTGAAAGAACATATAGCTGACGTCAAACATCGACGCTCAACGAAGTCTGCAGTTGCTGAACATATAGAAGAAGGCTCCAAATCCAAGCATTACCTCCGCTTTGACCAGCCCTAAGTCCTCGCCTCCAAGACACCGTTTCCTGCCCAGGATGTTTCGCGAGGCTATTGAAATTAAAAAACATCCAAATTTCAATAGAGAAGATGGCTTGAAGCTTGCACAAGCATGGGATCCAATACTACAATTAATTAAATCGGAACCCAAAAGACCAACTGCCGGACCTCAAGACACTGTGAGCTCCTTCTGCGTAGATCGGATCGCAAATACAGACTAGCTATTTAAATTAATTTTTTAAATTAATAATTGTAAAATAAGGGTAGTGAATTGTAACAGTCACAGAGCGGACGCCTATACCTCAGTCTGCCCCGTGACCACGAAAGCTGTAGAGTAATCGAAACGTCGAGAACTCAAAAATGTACAATTAAACCAAATCCGCGATAAAATCCGTAAATAATAGTTTTATTTCAATGAAGCTTGTAGTATTTTGTATTGCTAATATACTAGGTTGTTACGTTATTGAAGTTAACAAGACGGACATTGTTGTTTCTAACATTGTCATACTTTGAAATAAAACTATATGTCATTTTAAAGGGCGTGACGAGACCTATCTATCAGTGTATATTAAACAATTGTACGTAGAATAGTTATTAAATAAAGAGGAAAATGACCGCGCCCCGAAGTGAAAACGGACCGAAAAATAGGAACATTTCACGGGTGTCTCCTAGGGTAACGCCTTGGAGTGATTAAGCCGGCAAGCAAAATTAGGAAATCACTGGATCCAGAAGAGCTCTCCGAGGAAGAAACGAAGAAACCTGAAGACACTCGAAGCTACAAGAACCGGAAGAAGCCTGGAAAAACCTGAAGAAGAGGCCCGAAGTACGAAGCGATCCAGACTACGACATTGCTTGCCGGCGTCACTACGATCGAGTACTCCGGGACTACCATAGGGCGGGGCGTGGTCGATTCCACGTATATTCTACTCGTATATCGTGTGTTTCATTACGTTGCCCGTCCTATACAAACCGCACCTTTCGGAGCGACATTCCTAGGGACTAGACGTAAAATAGAGTGCCCGAACACGCACCAGGGGGTGCATACGCTGGCTCCGGCCGGCGCTACACATTGAATTAAAACTAAATATTATTATTTACGGATTTTATTGCGGATTTGTTTTAATTTTTACATTTTTTGAATTTAATAATTCTAAATTAAGGGTAGTTAAATTGTAACAGTCACTGAGCGGATGACTAATACGTCAGTCCGCCCGTGAACACGAAAGCTGTAAGTAATCGAAACGTCGGGAAGTCCAAAAAATGTAAAAATTAAACCAAATACGCGATAAAATCCGTAAATAATAATATTTAGTTTTAATTCAATGTGTACATTCAACATTATCAGTAACATTCGAGTAAATCTAAGAAACCATTATTGTCATACTTGATAACAACTATATAAAATGAAAAAATATACACATCTTCATAATTCCATTTCTTTTCTAGAAGAGGCAAGCAGAGGTGCTATCAGGATACTAATGTTTGCTTTAAGTACCTCGTCCCAACAGTTTGATAGAGGGCGAGTCTATTGTTATATGGGGCATGAATTTCTCACCCCAGACTGATAATGAATAGAAATAATCTATATCACTGTCCGGCTTGGGATTCGATCTCGTGTCCGTAGCATTGTAATTTTACTGTAGTACCATTGCGCCAATGACACAGTCTAGAGATAGTTTTTTTTTTTAAACCAGAGTCACATTTCTGTTCACCACCTTGAATTACTGTGGTTCGGCGGACTCCACATTACAGTAAAGTTCTATTAAAACTTTTAGGGTATGTACTACGCAGGTTTTTTACATTGGTTTTCCTCATCCTAAAAGTTAGTGGTTACAGATCATCAATACACCCATGAGTACGAAACAGTTTAGTTCTGTCCTGGAAAGTTTACAATAATATACAAGAAACCTTTTAAATGTGATTGCCGAATGCCATTAAGATATTGGCCAACATAGGTTAAACTATCACAAATGTTATCAGCTAAGTAAAGTCTATCCACTAATGAATTATGATTGATTTGGATTCCTAATGGGAATCTTAATCTATACATATAATGTAACCGATCGATGTGCAGAACATGAATATAAATGAGATAAATTAATATTTAGGGACTCGGTTTATTTATTTATATATGCTTTAAATACAAATAATAAAGGCGGGCTCAATGCCTGCGGCATTTTCTCCCAGCTAACATTTAACGTAATATAATTGGGTTCTACAAAAACTAACTGAGAAAAGGCTTAACAGATTACTAAGAAATTTGGTGTGCAGATAGCTGACACTCTGGATTAACACGTAGCTTCTTTATTTCAAAAAATGCAGTGCTCCTGTGGGTGAGGAAAGAATTCAGATATATTGTTACTTTTTTATGCTGGTCCGGGATGGAACGGAAAATTCACAAATAAATAATAACGTCGTAGTTTTATTCCTAAGCCAACAGTATGATCAGGTATCTGGGACTATGAAAGAATTTTCGATCTCACAAATACCTATCCCCGAAAAAATATTTATGGGAGGCTTAAACATTTCTCTCGGTGAGGGGATCGAACCTCGAGTTTCACAAGCGTCTAACCAACCACGGAGCCTGTCAATATTATTAACCTTACAACGCGAGAAAGTTAAAGGCTGCCAAACAATAAGTCTTGTAAGTTCTTTACAATAGTCTGATTCAAAAGTTTTTTGTTATAGATTACTTCGAAATAAATTAATTATCTAGATTTATTTCTTTGTTTTTCTATTCTCTTAATTGAGGTGTATAGGCATTATAATTCTTTTGTTGTTTTCATGAAATACAAATATTTTAGTAACTGATCTTTTGCAGCTCAATGAGGTCATCAACAATGCCTCATACAATGATTTCCAACGTAGATAATAAGGTTGCATTTTATCAGTGCGTGCAATTATAATAAAATGAGGAAGTTGTACACATTGTGGGTGAAAGACCAGTTCTGGATTTGTGAATAAGCACTTTTATGTCGAAAACCTGCCCTTGTCAGTATCTTTTAATCATTATCTTTTTTGATAGAATGAATAATTTAGATTAATATTCATCTACATTATTCGTTGTTGCTATATTGTAGTTGAAAATAATTGTTGCTACAATGCAAATCCTTGCATTTATTCAACAGGATTTGATTTTGGCAATTGAATTTGAATTAAATCCTTATTAATAAGGATTTATTCAAATGTAATATAATTTATTTAATTCAAATTCAATGCAGCTACACAAAACCTCTAACATCGTAGAGCAAATAAGAAATGTTAAAAGACATAATGAATGTTTCGTTTATGAAAAGAGTCTGAGCCTAATTTATTCTTTTATTTGGACACACCATAACAGAGAAATATACGCAAATTTATAACATGAAATTTTAGACGAGGCGTTACCATGCCTTCAGGTGCGTACAGCATGCCGAGAATTACGTTTATTTGTACGTATATTTGATAGGCCTTCGTGAATTTTGATCATTGCACACACTGTAAACTTGGGAAAAATATGTATGTGCGTACTTATACTACTTTTTCTTTGTTAATAATATGTTCACTGTGGTATAGCGTAAACAATAAGTCTAAGACTGCAAAAAAAAAAAAAAACAGAATAACTGACAGTGTATTAATCTATATAATTTTGAATTTTATCCATAAATTCAAATAATTTACGTCTCCCAATGTTCGATAACATAATAAACTAATATGATTTTGAAGTCTGACCACGCGGAGCAAGCTAAGGAGCTCCTCCATCATTCCAATTTGAACGAACTTTCAATATTGACTTTTGCTTTGCGCAGTTGCAGCAATTTCATATGTGGCTCAAGATAGGCACTGCACACTCATCCGATTGATTACATGCCATTTCCTATCGGATAGAGTGAATGTATAATTATATGTTTAATCATTCCATTCCTTATATTTTCTTTAAGTTCTAATATTTTGTGTGTAACAAATTATTGTATACTCTTACAATTTGATATTAACGATATATGTTTAAAGATAATTTGTATTTTAAGAAGCATATAGATTTTATAACAGATTATTAAATATAAAATAATACACTACTCCTTATGTTTTAATACCATGTTATTGATAGGCTACGTATATGCATGCAGGCCATGGATTCCATTTTCCTTGAGTTTTTTAGTGTAGGTAAGTTTATTAGTTGCTAAGGGCGATAGAGCTTGTTATAGCGATAACAACCACAATATGGTATCTAAATAAACTCGACAAAATATGGTTGCTTGTTATAGCATTTTTGCCTACACTCGGAGACATAGGCATGAATATGTTTCAGCAGTTAAAATTTTGTAACTTATCAACGCCGTTCATGAAGAGTTTATAACGGAACAGACGCGACTTCTAACATATTCACGGTGGTCGTGGGTTCCAATCCCAGGGCACACCGTTGACTATTCGGAGTCATGTGTATTGATAGTCAGTTACTACACACTATAAAGGTGAAAGGAAACATCGAGACGAAACTTGCATACCATAGTGATTTATAAGAATGGCTATGGTATGTAAATTCTTCCAACCCAAACCCAAATGGTAAGTGGTCAGCGTCACGCATGAACACCCATAATATTAGAGGAGTCTGTGCGTTTCTAGCTCTGACGGTAATAAAGTACATTATTTTTTTAAAGATTGCTATGGCGCTACCACAAGTAAGTCTTAGAACTCTCAGAGATTTTAATATCAACATATTATGCGCGTAGCTTATTCAATTAAAAGTACTTATCGTCTGATTAAACTTCTAAAATACATCTGCTGAAATCATAGTATTGTGCTAAAATGAATATCACAATAGTGTTCGTATAAGTGATTCAGAATCCCAAGCTGAAAGTGTATCACTAATGAAACCTGCATGCATTTGCTTTAATACCTCAGTTTTAGGGATTCGCCGGTTTAGCACCGAGTAACGTATACGGTTTAATGAATGAATTACTAGTGCAACGTGTGTAGTCCATATTTCAGCACATCTGTTGCAAGAAGATTATTCTCGATTATTTTAGGAAGTGGAACGTTGCTTAGATTAATTTAGTGCTTTTGGCATCATAGTAGAAATTCAAGCTTGAGAGATATTGAAAATGTTGTAAGCGACCTACATCCAGCGACTTCATGCAACCTTAACCAGGTCGTCCGTCACCTTGTAGGCGAGCGTCCGACTCTGCGCTTGCCTGTACGTGGCCTCCACTCCAGAAATTTTCGGCCCCAACGGCTATACTTCTTAATTTGTTGATTATTTCTTACTGCCTTAGTGGCGTAGAGGTACTTAGGTACGGATACAAAGCTGAGGTCTCAGGTTCGAATCCGGGGTTGGGCAAAGTGATATTGGATTTTTCTATTCAGATCAGATCAGAGATTCATGTTCAGGCCACAGTCAGAAATTTGTGCCCGATATGGCGATAGGCTCGCCACCTTTTTAGACATCCTCCGTGACGCAGGCGGTAGACACTGACTGTGAAACGAGAGGCCGCGGATTCGATCCCCGCACCGAGAGAAATGTTTGGGCGGCCCACAAATATTTCTTTCGGGTCTGGGTGTTTGTGAGACCGAAATGTCTCTCGTAGTTCCTGATACCCAAGACACAAGACTCGATCTTTCTGTGGGGTCAGGACTATGGAAGTGACTGTTGGGTGCTATTTATGTTTATTTGTTTACCTATCACATCGTGGGACGTAATATACAAAGCGAAAAGTGGTTATCCTGGCACCTCTGCCTACCTCTTCTGGGAGTAGGCGTGGGTTTATGTATGATATATGTATTTTTTACTAATTTCGTTGATTAGTTTCAACAAAGCGATTCTTTGTCTTTTGTTATTAATTATTATTAGCAACAGCAATAGGTCTACTACCAAACTTAGCTACTTTTGGGAAATATGTGTACATATAACGTTTACATAGTTTCATCAAGAATATAAGAATTTAATTTTTAATAGCTGCCACATCAACTATTCTAGAAGCATTTCGTACTTATCGTTTTTCACGGCCCTATGAAAATCTTCTTTTATATATTATTTACTTTTACTATTGTACAGAATGACAGAGATCTTGAAAACGCGAGAAGATAGTTAATAATGTTCATTATAGTTAATAATATAGTGTATTTTTTGTGACAAATTAAGATTTAGTGTTTGGTAAGGAATTATTTCGCTTTTATAATTTATCTAAGACACGTCATTTCTTACTTAACAATACACGTTTGAACATAAAGAAGATTCTTACTAACAACTAAATCATAACTTGTATTTTGTGGCTCATAACGTACTTTTTAATATAGTATTTACAAATTCACAATTTTGTTGCTATTTTATTTATTGCCAATAGAACGCATTTCCGCACTCTAAACTACATTTCTTAATCTAATTCAATTTCATACTTAAAATAACTATCAAAACATCAAAGTAATTCTCTCTTTTCTGCCAAAGGACGTCCACTTCTGAACATAGGCCATTTAAGTAATTACGTTAAAAAATATTTATAAAAGTTAATTTCAAGCAAAGAAGGCGTTGGGAAATTCACCAAACTTCAAGATAAAGTTTCAGGAACAGCCAGGTGTTCGTGTACTTGTATTTACTATGTCCATGGACTAGGCTAATAAGTACGAACTGCGCGCTGCATCGCCCACTGTTCCGGTTCGTTAAGTAACTCCGACTTTATGAATTTCAAGCTCCGTAGCGAATCTGCCGGTATTGTTTTTGGAATTTAGTTTTGATTGATAGTTATATCTTGTAGGTAAATAGTGCTATGCTTATTAAATTGTTGAGCTTAGTAAGAGATGCTTGGGATGAGATGAAAATTTTACTCCCTTATTTATATAGATTTAATGAAGTTTTCAAATGCCGTTAATATGGGCTGACTCAAAAACGTTATTCATAGACATAAAATTTTCGCCATTTTTTTTTAAAGAGCCCTTTCGCAGCTTCGACAACTCGAAAACAATTGTTCCAGCTTAAAGGAAGCAGTAAATTACAATGTACTAAGAAGCTTTTTTGTGTCATGGGGTGATAATAAAAATTAAAACAAAAATGATGTTATAAATAAAATGTACTCTTGGGTTCTGGTTTGTAGGACATTGTAGGAGGATTGACTACATATTGAGACTTAACTTATGTTTAGCATGACGAGAGCAGTGGAATGCCAAACACTGCTTTGTAATACATGGTGTTTGGTTTTGCTACTGACCATGAGCGGTTTTATAGCTTACCATCATGCATATGGTATGCTCGTCTCGCCATTCATTGCAACAAAAAATATATGAAATAACAGATTTTATTTAAATCTTAACCATAGCGCGATTGAAGGAAGTCCAACCATTAGATCCCTTTTCCATTTTCTTTTGATATTTATTTTCAAATACTAATCAAGATCAATTTTCAAATACAAATAAAGATAAAGATCAACTTTTAATATAGTAGTTGCTTTGTGAGTAATTATGATCACTTACTATTAGATAAATCATACGCGAGCTATAAAAAATAATATATTTATCTTCCGAGATACCTTCTTTAAAATACAATTATCTTTTTCCCTTTATAAAGTTTATTTAGCTATGATAAAAGCGTAAATGTATCACTTAGTTTGAAGCGTTCAATTTTGTGCCCGGTCCATTCCACGGCCACTTCTAGCGAATATTCATTAAGTGTTTCAGTATCGCAATATTTTCCTGCAGCACGGCTTTGAGTGCTTCTCCTGTTATTGCTCTCTCACCTACTGTTTACCATTTACTTTATTATATTCTTTGAAATACCTTGCATCATTACGAGACACAAATTTGAGCAGTGACGGGTCACATTTCCTAACAATGTTATAAATTGCGACCGTGGAAGGTGGATATTATATTACAACGGGCAAATTATATTTGGCGGTACTTTTCCTAATTGAATGTGGTTATCATTTCGGGGATCCTAATTTAATTTAAAATCAGACAAAAGCCTCCGCTATAATAATATTAAGTATTGTACAGTTTGTGGGCTACGGTATCTGTGATATTATATTTGATTATTCAGACCGAGCGATAATAATCCTAGGCCCGGTGAGAATGTTTACACATCCATCTTGCCGCTCTGAGGCGATATTAAAGATATTATTACATTTCTGAAGCTGACTCTTCTCAGTCGCAGTCGTTTCCGGATAAAGGAGCGAAATATATTGCGAAAAGAAACAGCGTTCCCTAGTGTTTTTGCGCAACATTTTGTGTGAGACGTGTCTGTTGCGAGTATCACCGACCGAACAATAACAAAAGTACACGCTTTCTGCACTAAGACAATTTTATCGAACAATCTCACTGAACAGACAGTAACACAATTCATTGCAATAAAATATTCGCATTTCGTATGCGAACTATATGCGGGACATTATAAAGTCAGTATGCGAAATCTTATGACTTATGACAGATATCCAATATTCCCCGAGGCGAGCGGACCGAGTGCAACGGAACACTCATAGAACACAAATCAAGCGGGAAAAATGAAAGGAAAAGAAGCAAGACAAAGCGGCTGCTCGATCGACAAGAATTTCATTGTGAAATATGTGTTATTTTCTATGAAAAATGTATTCGGCTTTTAACACAATAACTCAGTGAACGATGGCTCGCGTTCCGGTATTATGTATGAGTGCCCGGATACCTGCAGGTTTTCAAATTCAAATAGTTTTTGTTTGAGCTATTCGTTTCTGTGATATTTGCCGGTCGGTGTGTTTAAAACTTCCTCGGTGTGAATTATGAAGAACTAAAGGCTCAAAGACAGGTTTTGATTAACTTTGTCGATGTGCGCGGTCTTTTCGTCTCATATTTGGTGGTAGGTCTCTCATATTGTGAAAAGCCGTCTGGATAGGTACTGCCGCAATATCTATTTCTCCCGCCAAACAGCAGTATAAATGCATTGTAGTGTTTCGGATCGAAGGACATTGAAGCCAGAGTAACTACTGGACATATTGAGATTTAACATAAGATGTAATGGTTTCTTAGATTTACGCGAATGTTACACATTGAAATAAAACTATTATTTACGGATTTTATCGCGGATTTGGTTTAATTTTTAAATTTTTTGAATTCCCGACGTTTCGATTACTTTACAGCTTTCGTGGTCACGGGGCGGACTGAGGTATTAGTCCTCCGCTCAGTGACTGTTACCATTTAACTACCCTTAATTTTGAATTATTAAATTAAAAAGTGAATTTAAATAACTAATCTGTTTTTGCGTTACGATCCACGCAGAAGGAGCTCACTGTGTCTTGAGGTCTGGCAGTTGGACGTTCGTTGGACTTCGTTGAGCGTCGATGTTTGACGTCAGCTATATGTTCTTTCACGCGGGTCCCTATGCTTCTTTTGGTTTGACCAATGTAGGAGAGGCCACAGTCGCAGTCTATTTTATATACACCCGGTTCTTGCAAAGGTATATGGCACTTGACAGGTGGTAGAAATTGACTAATCTTCTTGGGCGGCTTGAAGTATGTTTTGATAGAAGCACGCTTCAGGATATAGCCAATCTTGTCCGTGACACCTTTTATGTATGGCAAGACAACCGGGACCCGTTCAACTGTGGCAGGTTTCACTCGGTTTCTGTAACGGCGGCGTGGAATTTGGAGCTTGTTGTCTCGCAGTACTTGCTTGACGTGTTGCAGCTCAGTCGCCAGGTATTTCTCGTCACAGATTCCTTGTGCTCTCTGAAACAAAGATTTACCCACGGTAGCTAACTGTTTTGGATGATGGTGAGAATCACCGTTCAAGTATTTATCTGTATGGGTCTTTTTCCTATACACAGTATGACTTAAGGACTGATCAGGATTACGGATTACTAAGACATCTAAGAAGGCAAGAGATTTCTTATTTTCTAACTCCATAGTGAATTGAACCCGCACTAGGCCAGCGTGGTGGACTATATGGCCTAACCACTCTCAATCGTATTCTCGATTGTAGAGTAGGCCCGTGCCCTGCAGTGGGACGTATATGGGCTGATACAAAAAAAAAAAATAGTGAATTGAATTTTATTGTTAATGGAGTTAAGGTGGTTTAAAAATGCAGTTACTTGGTTAGATGGTAAAATTGTGAAAGTATCATCTACGTACCGCTTGTAAAATCTTGGTGAGACTGGGGCTGTACTAAGGGCTTTCTCCTCAAAGTCCTCCATGAAAATATCAGCGACTACCGGAGATACAGGTGAGCCCATAGCGACGCCATCCGTTTGTACATAGTAACATCTTAACATTATTTTATAAACATCATATAAACAGTATTTTAACATCTTATGTCTCAGGATGGCAAGCGCAGTAGAATGCCAAGCATTACTTTGTATTTCGCGGTGTTGTTTGATTTTGCTATTGTTTGCTAAAAAACGTGGGAAAAATATGTATGCACGTACTTACACTACCTTCTTTTGTGAATATTATGTTCACAGTGGTATACCACTGTGGTATACCACATTATAGGCTATAGCCTAAACTATAAATCTAAGATTGCGTCCACAGAACGGTGTCTGTGGCGCATTAGGCGAGAAGATAACAGAACAATTAGTTACGGGTTCGACAACGCAGAAACAAAATTGTGATCAAGAAGTAATTAGCATATCATTACAACTACGTTTCCTGTGGGCTATAACATATATAAGATAGAATATTAATCACCATGTTATGCTACAAATGCATGTATACCATGCATTTGTAGTACAATTGAAAAAAATTACATACATAAACTCAGGCCTTTTTCCTAGAAAGGGTAGGCAGAGGTGCATACATATTTTGAATATTTTTACTAAAAAAAAAGGAAGGTCATTACACAATTAATATACGTAAAACACTAATAAATAAATAAATTGTATAATAGTTTAAACAAATACCACAGCCATCGCCCATAGCGGTCATTAATCCGATATATTAGCCACAGATTTATACAATCCAGTGAATGTAGACGCTTACTGTTTGCTAAACGCCTATTAACTGGGAATAAAATGTTGCTTAATGATTTTAATTGGATTTTGTGTATGTCAGACAACCGCTGGGATAACTTGTGTATTTATATTTATTTGAAATATTATTTAGTGATAATGCTTTTCGGCGTCATGTGCAATGTGTGTATTAATAGTCAATCACTACGCACTAAAACGGTGAAGGAAATGTCGTGAGGAAACCTACATACCATAGCGATTTGTATAAACTTCTATGGTATGTAAAGTCCGCTAACCCGCACTAGGTCAGCGTGGGTTATATCTATAGCGTAACTATTCACAATCGTACTCACGATTGAAGAGGAGGCCCGTGCCCTGCAGTGGGGCGTATATGAGCTGATGATACAGATAAAGATAAAATGCTAGATTTTTATTGCATTGAATGGCGAGACGAGCAAGCCGTTCGCCTGATGGTAAGCGACACGACCGCTCATGAACAGTAGCAACATTCCACTGCGCTCGCCATCCTGAGACATAAGATGTTAAGTCTCAATATGTCCAGTAGTTGCTCTGGCTACAATGTCCTTCAATCCGAAACACAACAGTGCATTTAAGTAGTGTTGTTTCACGGGAGAAATAGACATTGCGTTGGTACCTACCCAGATGGCCTCTCACATATGAGAGACCTACCACCAGTAAGATTACCAGTAGATTGTTCCATTAATAATTGAATAGCCATTCCATGATTGCCTGAAAGAGATTTCTTATTGCAATAAGATTCACCATTTTTGTTTTCTTTATGCTAAGTTTCAGTTTCAAAGACGGGGGGAGAAAATTTTCTATTTCATTTCATCGGAACATATTAGTATTCATAATATTGTTTTCCTTGTGACCATCTTTCCGTCATTTAAATGCCTATCCACACAAAAAGACACACAAATAACTTAAATTTAAATATATGCAAATGCAATGCAATTAATTCAAACATATGCTTTCAGTGGTGTTAATGGTATCCTTAATTTTGCTAAAGGATATCATCCATCATTTTAAATTCTTATTTAAATTACCATCTATTTGTAATACCAGCACTATAGAATGTGACAGCTTACAGCAAGGGAATAAAACAATAGTGAAATAAAAACCGATAGTCCGTAATGACATTTAAATATTTAAATAAATGAATTCACAAAGTCAAAAAGGGTTATGTCGTGCGAGACACGCAAGCATTGTTTTCACTTTAATCACTTTCATTACGGAGGGATACGCACGGTTTAATAATAAATGCCTGGCCACATGGTGTCGCAGCAAAGTGACTTTGACGGAGGTGCAGTATCGTTGTCAAAGTATCGCAGTACATAATTCTTTTATTAAATTATTTTTTGGGTGAGTTCTATCATTGGTGTGTTTTATGCTATATTTTTTTAAATGGTATCAAGATGAATTTTGAACAATAGTGTAGATCGTCTGAGGTTTTTTGGCGTCCGAATGTGTTGTTGTCTCTCTCTTCACATTTTATTATATTAAATATAATTTATTGTTGTTTATATTATGAAACATATCTCAAACATTGCGTTGAATTTTTATTTTTATAAAATACACAGTCAGGTCACACACAAGTATTGTCACACAGTAAAACTTTTCTTTTAGATTGCTGGCCACAAAAAAGTTTATTGGATTCGAATTTCGAATTGTTAATGAAAATAAATGTATACTTTTTAGAATTTTACTCATTTTTAAATATGGAGTGGACGCTTAAAGAAGACCGTGTTACAGTTATTGCGTTGCATCGTTGCGGGCGGTACGCGCCAATTCAAATTTTTGACATACTGAAAAATTTGAATACAACCAAAAGATTCGTTTATCATACCATCAAACGATACAATGAAGACTCTAGTGTAGATGACAGGTCAAGAAGTGGTCGCCCTCGGTATGTTAGGACTCCAGCAGTGATAAAAGCTGTGAAGGCGCGAATTCAAAGAAATCCCAAACGTAAGCAGAAACTGTTGGCCCTTCAGATGGGGTTAAGCAAAACCACGGTGAAAAGGGTGTTAAATGAAGACTTAGGGCTTCGGGCATATCGAAGAAAAACAGGACATCGTTTGAATGCTCGTCTAATGGACCTGAGACTGAAGAGATGCCGCGCTTTGTTGAAGCGGTACGCGGGAAAAAAATATCGGGAAATTCTTTTTTCAGATGAAAAAATTTTTACCGTAGAAGAGAGCTACAACAAACAAATGATAAGGTGTACGCACACAGTAGTGAAGAAGCGAGCAACCGTATTCCGCGTGTCCAACGAGGTCATTTTCCATCCTCGCTCATGGTATGGTTGGGAGTTTCTTATTGGGGCTTAACAGAGGTACATTTTTGTTAGAAAGGTGTAAAAACGAATGCAGTTGTGTATCAAAATACAGTCCTCACGAACCTTGTGGAACCTGTTTCTCATACCATGTTCAATAACAGGCACTGGGTATTCCAACAAGATTCGGCGCCAGCTCATAGAGCGAAGAGCACACAAGACTGGCTGGCGGCGCGTGAAATCGACTTCATCCGGCACGAAGACTGGCCCTCCTCCAGTCCAGATTTGAATCCGTTAGATTACAAGATATGGCAACACTTGGAAGAAAAGGCGTGCTCAAAGCCTCATCACAATTTGGAGTCACTCAAGACATCTTTGATTAAGGCAGCCGCCGATATTGACATGGACCTCGTTCGTGCTGCGATAGTCAACTGGCCGCGCAGATTGAAGGCCTGTATTAAACATCGCGGAGGTCATTTTGAATAAACTTTAGTGTCATAAGAATCTATGTGTTGTTAAGTTTATTTTGGTATATAAATGATTACATAATGAATAAACTTGTTTCAATTATTTTATATTAAACATGTGACAGAATTTATGACCTGACTAGGTATATTTGTAGTTCTAATTTTAGTCACACGCTATTGCAGTATAAATGAATTATAGCATTATATTATTGGTTTTGAAAATGCGCAGAAATAATTTTGTAAACTGGGGATTTGGATGATGTCCCATACTTACACTTGCTACTGCAACTTATAAAACGCTGGATCAACAAGAGCGCGTAATTTGAATTGTTAATTTTAAAATCCCTGTATTTTTAATAATAATTATTTTCTATGTGCTACGTTTTTTTAAAAGTGAATCATATTCTATTTACAATATCATACCTCTTTAAAGAAACCTTTATAATATAAGTTAATTGAAATGGTAGAGGTCCAGGGTAAACAATTTTCATTTATATGAACCAAGTGTATTCATTATTCATTTATTAGAATGCAAAGTATTTATACGAATATAATGGACTCAAACTGTTTCTTCTGTTTTGTTACGTGAATCGATTCAGCAAAGGGTCATATAGACGTATATCTTTTCCTACACTGTAATGAGTACAACGCCTATGTTTTATATTAAACTTTAAAATGAAGGGAGACGAGCATCCCGTCCTCCGGATGGTAAGCAGTCACCAGCGCTCAAGGACATTCTCAGTGCCAGGGGTCCAACTCAGCCAGGTCGTTGCCTAACGCAAGCACAGTAATACATTTAAGCCTAATATATCTTTTATCTCCATATATCCATATATTTAAATTTGTTGTGGGTATAAAATTAAAAACTTCAAAAGACTTTTCAGGGTCGCAAGAAATATATATTTATGCTGTGGAGTTTGGAACTCATGAACTGTCTTTTCACAGCCGGTTTTACCGGCTGTACCACGGAGGCTACCAAATGGGATATATTAAGCTTAGATAGGTTTTCTATGACGTAAGAGCTATTTTTCAGCCAAACACGACATATCTCTCATCTGTCTTATTATAAAAATTATATTCATGACATTGAAAAAAACAATTGGGAGTATAAAGTGAAAGCATAGACGTAGTATCAATAGACTTGACATGCATTTGACATATATAGTCCATCTCACTTAGACTTATGCATAAACCTTAAAAAATGAAAGTGACAAAACACAATTTGCGGTCCTTGTCGTAGTTTCACATAATTTTGTAGGGGAACACTGAGTGTAACCAAAAAAATAAGACGTGCGGTTTGTTATAAACTTGAATTACTGAGTATTTTACGAATATTTGCGGTCAAAAATGTATGTAAAAGAGTGTTGAAACTGATTATAAGACAAAAGATATGGTGTGCTGCTTTATTATTGGCTGTGATAGCCGATCTAAACGATAATATGTAAATATAACCTCTCACTGTAAGTGCATTTTATTTAGTATATTGGTAAAAATAAATGTAGACGTTCATTATTACTAACAATTCTGCAATTAGTATTTCATAGAATACATTGAAAAATAGGATTATATTTGCATAAAAATACGTATTTTAAAAGTATTATCCGACCAAATTATCTTGACTTTGTTTATTATGACAATCTGTATACTACTCGAAGAGAACGCCATTTTGTACATGATTTTAAATTAGTTGGATTATGTTTCGGGATACCAGCTTATAACAATTTGCATTTCCTGGTTTTATGGTAAATTAAACCATCATTCATTTTATTTCAGCTTTTCAAAAGGTTTACCTTCGCGTGTTTTGTGGATCAAATTAATAGGATGTGACGGAAAATTAGACAGCTGGGTAAACAAACATTTTATTCAAAAATTGCATTCAGAAGACTAAGCATATTATAACTTTCTTAAAACCGTTTTCTCTCCCGCCACTCGAAATAAAGGTAAACTATAATCTATTTAATCTAAATAATAAAAATCCAGAGTATTCATCCTTGAGACGAAAATGAATGAAACCTCTTTTATGATCAGTCTCCCGGCAGCCTGTCTTCATAAATTGTCCTCCTGTGTATTAAGTGAAGCTACAACATGCATAATCTATAAATTATAAAATGTAGTTTCGAAGTCAGTTAAGTTGTATTTTTCAAATTTGAAGTCTGTATTCGAAAAAATTACAAAAATGCACCCAATCCACCAAGCTTAATACTTCTTTATTTTTTATTTATTTTATTTTAGACACAAATAGTCGTGTTCATCAACAAAAACAAAGATTTTATGTTTACAACTTACAGACTTTGAGTGCCAAAACTTAAAGTCAATGCAATAAATACCCAATCCACACACGCCTTGACCCGAGGCGTCACGTTACCTTACGTTATTTCAATTTATATTTTGTTCTGCACATATTAATTACATATATTTTATTCATTCAATAATAAGATTTAATTTTTTCAGATGACTAAATCCGAAACCGTGGGGAATAACAAAGAGTGCTGAAAGGACACATGAGCCTGATATGAATGAAAACAAAAAGTGCACAATTGTATTTTTGCAAAATCAATATTCCAGGAAAAAAAAAGCCAGATGATAAAAAAATGTACAAGCGCTGTATTATTACACATTCGATACTTTGCTATATCATTTTATTTTAATTAAGATATAGAAAAGAAAAAAATATGTAGGTATATTTTTTCCATTTTGTTACATTTGAGAAATGTTTAGGTCTATAGCAATAGGTTTTCTGTACCTTTGTTATTTACGATTCGTTTGTAGAAACTTGTTATTAGGAACTTAATTTATGGAAATATTAAGTATATTGTAAACACTTGTTTGTAAGCTTTCTTAAAATAAATAAATAAAATAAAGTAGGATGTTATTCTATCCTTAGTAGTTACGTTACTATGAATTCTCTGATCTTCTATAATTTATAGAACACTCGGCAGGTTTTGTTTCTATGTATATATTATCATTACTAGCTGTGTATTATTCGAGTTACGTAAATGATATAAGTATTAATAATTATACAAGGCGAACTTTCCTTTTTTGCTTTCTAACCTTTCATCGCAGCTGGTTAGACGCCAGATGTAAAAGTGAGGCCGCGGTTTCTATACCAGCTCAAGAAGAGACAAATATTTGAGTGACTTGATATTTTTTTTTTCAAATCGGGTTGTTAGTGAGACCAAAAAGTCTCTCGTAGCTTCTGATACCCACGACACAAGATTATCATTTGTAGGGTCAGGACTATGAATTTGAATGTTGCGTCTATTTATTTATTTAGTTAAAATATTTATGGGAAAATATATGACCTGGTATCCCTGCTTTTTTCTTTAGTTTATGTCTGTCCCTTACGGTGGAACTCGAATGTCGAGTCCATTTGATGCTACATCCATGAGTGAAAGTAACAAGTAACATTATTTACAATTGCGTGAAGTTTTAATGTCATTTATACGTTCGTTCATGAAATTATCGCCGTAATGTCCTTTACATGTCCGATTATGAAACGTTTATAGATCTTTATCGAGTTATACACGTCCCAATGGGAACCAACGCCTCTCCCAGTTATGTTTGAGGGCTTGGTGTTTTTCTACTGACACAACAAAGTGACCTAATGTGTTTTTATTTATTGCTTATGTCCGGCAAACCCGCAAACAGATAACTAATAGTAAGAGATCACTGCCGCCCATGAACTTGCGCAACAATGGACCATGCATGTCTCGCCGGTGTATGACATTGGAAGGACAGCAGAAAGGGAAAATGACAGGTTAAACTAAAAATGGTTTGTAAGTACTGTGATGTTGTAGCCAGAGTAACTACTGGACATATTGAGACTTAACATCTTATGTCTCAGGATGGCGAGCGCAATGGAATGCCAAGCATTGCTTTGTGATTCGAGGTGTTGTTTGGTTGTGCTACTGTTTATGAGCTGTTGTATCGCTTACCATCAGGCGAACGCTCGTCTCGCCATTCATTGGAATAAAAATAATAATAATAAAATAATTAAAGCCAGTAAAGAAAATAAAAATACGTACAATCTAAAAGTCTTCCCATTGTAAACTAAACCTTCAGTTATCCCTCACTTATTGGAGTAAAAACCACGGGAGATGTACTGACACTGAGAGGCCCATTCACTTCAAAACCTAACTAGCTTTTATGCAGCCACGTGTTTGTCGAGCTAGCTTACCGTAGAATTACTACGAGAGTTGATTGATTTGTGTTGCTTTCTCTAGAAAATCTTGTTGATTTATTTGAAATAATTCATAGATTTCGGATTTTTGTGGCATAGGGTACAAAAGTGGAAATGGAACAAAATTGCGTTATAATTTTATATTAATTAGCTGGATGATAAGCTCGTTTAATAAAGCAAATTAATTATAATTTAATGTGTTTATTTATGTATTCAGTATAGTAAAAGTAAAATGTTAATATATTTTGATTCAACATTATTGAAGTCGATGGATGCAAGAGTAAAAACTCAGTGCCGGCCAATAAAAATGTCTGAAAAATAGTAAACCGACATAATGCAAATCCGCTTTTTTGAATTTGAAAAATAAATGAACACAAATTGTGTATTTTAGGTTTACCGCTTGTTGGAATAGTAAATGGAACATAAAACACTAACGGCCGATGCCAATAATCAATCGAAAAAATTAGATTGAAGTCAATCTGGATTGTTTTCTACTTTTCGATTGGTCTCTTGTCATGTTGCTATATTTTTCACTACTGAGATTGATTATTGGCAATATAGTATCAGAAAAAAGATTGAGCTGTCAATCTAAAACAGCCAATTTTGGATTGGGATTGTTTATTGGCAGTGGCTGTAAATCTAAAATTTCCTAACAAACAATATTTCAATGACGTCAGACTGCAATTCATTCATTCTATTAACGCTAAAAGGGATTACTTGGAATCTCACGTGCCGTAGAATATATAACAGTGCAACAGCCGACCCGACTGTGAATTATACAATGCCTTGGCAATTATAAGGAGTCGAATGCCACCTCCTGCAGTGAAACCTTAGGGATTTGCGAGAATGTGATATCTGTATAACATATACGACGGGTATATGAATATGAATATTCAGTTGACAGCTGATGAGGACACAATGCACGTGATGTAATCAATCTTATTCTATTTTGACATACACGTATAGAAATGTTAATTGTAAGTTTAATATGTCATATTATATGATGTTTTGGCGTGCGAAAGCATGGTTTGAATTCATGACAACCAAAAATTCGTAAGTCACAAGACCGTATAACATCTGCAGTAATATTTTGTAGCCCTGTTCACACACTAAGATAATTTCCGTGTTATAAGTGTCAAAATTACGAGACACGGTTTCGGTTTAAAAATACCTAGTAAAACAAATACTTGTGGATTAAACAAATATTTGCCTCGATGTGGAAAAATCTGTGGCCTCTTGTTTAACTGGCGGTTTCACCAATTGCACCACGTAGTGCATACCATATTTATTTAATGCAAAGCTCGGGTATATTTTTTTATTTCAATGAATAGCGAGACGAGCGAACGACGACAACTGGTGGTAGGTCTCTCATATGTGAGAGGCCATCTGGGTAGGTACCACCGCAATGTCTATTTCTCCCGTGAAACAACACTGCTTAAATGCACTGTTGTGTTTCGGATTGAAGGACATTGTAGCCAGAGCAACTACTGGACATATTGAGACTTAACATCTTATGTCTCAGGATGGCGAGCGCAGTGGAATGTTGCTACTGTTTATGAGCGGTCGTATCGCTTACGAAGGCGGACGGCTTGCTCGTCTCGCCATTCAATGCAACAAAAAAAAAAAAAAAAACGAGCATACCATTTGCCTGATGGTAAGCGATACATTCATGGAATGTAGTAAAACTAGACACCATGAACTACAAAGAAATGTTTGATATTCCACTGCGCCTGCCATCCTGACACATAAGGTGTTTAGTCTCAATATGTCTAGTAGTTACTCTGGCTACAATGTCCTTCTATCCGAAACACAACAGTACATTTAAACTCCTGGTAAGCGGGAGAAATAGATATTAACAAACAGCTCAACTAATCCTGAGTGATTACCGTCATACCGGGTATCTCAAGACTGCTACCGAAAACGAAGCCGGGTGGTAGTTTTAGTGACTACAAACACAATGCAACCAAAAATTTTGGAAAGAAACACAATTTTTTTTTATGATTTTTTAAATATCCTCATTTTTGGGTGGTAAATCCATAGTTTTTGCTAAAATAATAATTTAAACACTTTTATACCTTCGATTATTTATAAATAAAAGGGTACACACTATTATTTTAGGGAAAAAAAATGTATTAACCATCCAAATAAGGTCATAGGAAAAAAATTACGAAATAAAAAAATGTCGCTTTTTTTTTGTAACTTTTTCTGTTGCATTGTGTCTGAAGTCGCTTAACCTACCACCCGGCTTCGTTTTCGGTAGGAGATCTGATATACCCTGTATAATCTACGACATTGCGCTGTAAATTCGTTGTTAGACCACTAGTAAGATATGAAAATCTCTTCAGTAACACTATACTGGGACACCGTATATAGGGCAGGCTTGACAGCGCGCTCCTCAAATATCGTTGAACAACTGACGTCCGGAACCAGTCCGGAAGAGTTAGTTTGACGCGAAGTACGGGAAACGTTGGCCTCTTTGTTTGCAAGCTGTCATGCTGCACACTGCCGATTGATATTCGCAACAAGCTGGATAGAACTGCATTTTTAATGGATGACTTGACTGTAAATAGCGAGACATTCAGAATAACTGTTATGTTTCTGGCCACTACAACTACTGAAAAACTATATTTAGATATTATGACGTTGTCTTGTCATTCAAATAAAAGTATTACACAAGAAATGTACAATTTCATTTACAAATATTAATATACAATATTGGCGACGAGGATGGGATACAGAAACTCAAAAGATCGCGAGCCTTTATAAGGGGGCAGGAGACTGTCCCACCCTCACACCCACCACTGTAACTCCTGTGAGCCAGGATCAACAGTGGCACGCAATGTAATGACACCGAGCATTGAAGCTCGGCGAGTCTCCGGGAATGTCTAACTTGTCTTTAACCCGCAACGAAATTAATCAGAAAGTTAAATTATTAGGAGGAGTTGGAAATAAATTATTGTCCACTTCCCTCCGTGCAAAGCGGGTGACAAAACATTGAACTGAAGAGGTAAATAACCTCGCAAAAAGACTCACAGCCGGAGAAGCCAGCTGTAAAGCACCACGGATCAAATTATCAAATTATTATTACATTTAAATGGGACCTATTATGTGAACTGTTATGCTTGATTCCAGTAATAGGTATGGCAAAAACGCCGGAAAGCACGGAAATTCTTTCTAGTCTCTACAAGGTCCATGTAGTATACAACTCCAGATGATATTTGCATACTATCTAGCATGGTTTTACGCTCATTATGCAAAAACTACACTCCCAAAGTATATGATGCGCGGACTGCTCATACTCGCAATTAGGTGTTGAACATGGACACGCAGGCGACGCAACAAGCTTAAAAGAGTATAGTTTAGACTTAAAGTTACCATGGCCCGTGAGAAATTGTGATACGCAATAATCGACATCTAGCCATGTCTTTGTTAAACGATCTCGTACGCAAGGAAAAAATTGGTATAGATGCCGGCCCTTCAAAGATACCTCCCATCTATTTTGCCATTCATCTAATAGTTTGCTATATACCACTGAAACCGGTTTAAATAATCTGTCAACTTTTAAAAGTTCACGTGCGGTGAAAAAACTTTTATCCATATTCTCTCTATTAGAGTAATACATCGCGGCGCGACGTTGCACCTCCAGGTCGACTGGAAGTACACCCGCTAGGACAGGCAAAGCTTCAGTGCTAACAGTTCTATATGCCTTGCACAAGAATATCAACGCCAAACGTTGGCTCTGGAGCAGTTTTCTTCGCACAGCACCGATAGTAGCCCTATCAGCCCATACGGGAGATCCATAACAGATACATCCTAAGTAAGTTGCTCCATAGATGATTTTTAGTGTATTGAAAGATAGCCCCCACGTTGATTTTGATACTCTTGTCAAAGCAAAAAAGTTCCTTTTCGACTTTTCCCCGACGTTCTTAATATGTTCAAGAAAGGAAAAATTCCTTTCTAAAGTTAAACCAAGATAACAAACCGATTCCTTTTTTTTAACATTGATATTATTAAATTTAATTCGCGGCTGTGATTTTAAAGTTCCTTTCAGAAGTAATTGGAACGTTTTTTGTGGTGCAAAGGTTAAGCGATTTCGATGGCCCCAATCACATATTAGTTTTAAACAAGCGTCCGACATAATTTCTAATCCCGACCTACTATTTGACTCTATAAGCAAGAGGCCGTCGTCCGCATATCCGGTCAAAGAACACCCTGACGGCAAGGGAATTGCAAGAAAATCATCGAACCCTAAGTTCCACAAATAAGGACCTAAGACCGAACCTTGTGGACAGCCCATCGTAAGTGGTTTCGACACAGCATAATGTCCAAGTTTAAGTTTTGTTGTTCCGTGCGAGAAATACGAGTAAATAAGTGAATATATATTTTTAAAGCAACCTCGTAATTTCAACTTAAGAAGCAGCATTGGCCACCAAGCGTTGTCGAAAGCACCGGATATGTCCAGGAAAATACCGAGTACATATTTGCGCGCCGATGTACTTACAGCTCTTCTAACCGATATTGCCGCGTCGATAGTTGACTTACCCGTCGTAAATCCGAACTGTTTTTCGTGAAACTTTGGTCCACCCGGTAGCAATCGAGGGACGATAAGACGTTCTAAAAGTTTACCTAGAGACGGTAAGAGTGTAATAGGTCTATACGACTTAGGATCATGTGGAGATTTATCGCCACCCTTGGGTATTATACGAATGAAACCGGTACGCCATACCCGTGGAAATACCCCTTCAGCAATACATCTGTTATAAACAGTGAGTAATGCATCGCCGGCCAATTTACACGCTTCTTTGATCATTTTATTCATTTTATTATAAGGGGGCAGCTTACAAAATTACAAATCTTTTTACAAGAGAAAGATCAAGAAATTTCAAACTCAGAATTAAATGTACGTTTGGAAAATTTATTGACACATCGGAAGAAATTTGACCAAATTCAAACAGAAATCGAATCATTAATAGAAAAGGATGATCAGGTAGAAATTGAAATTGAAGAGAGATATATTACGGAAGGATTAATATTACAATTACAAGTAAAGTTACAAGAATTACGCACTACATCTGATTCTACGTATGATTACGCTACACCTGCATCTATACACGCTCAAAGCGGTGAAACATTAATTCCGAAAATACATTTTCTACCACTGCAAGAAAAGGAAAGTTTCAAAAATTTCACAAAAAGGTTAGAAATGTTCCTGCTACTTAATAATTGCCATGACACCCAGACCAAAATATACATGCTGTTAAATTACATTCCACCAGAAATACATCTAAGAGCATACGATCTATGCGCACCGAAACAGCCATATGATGTCAATTATGCTGATCTTATTAAAATACTTGATGATTATTTAGATCCAAAATAAAGCATATGGGCCACTCAACACAAATTTATTACAAGGACTCAAGAGGAGAACGAATCAGTCTCGGAATACACAGCACAAGTGAAACGTCTAGCACAAGATTGTGATTTTAAATGCAAACATTGCAATGCATCAATTGCTGATAACTTCATTACACTTCAGTTTGTGCGAGGCCTTAAAGATAATGATGCACGTGCAAAAATTCTCCAGAGCACCGACGTTACTGATTTACCAAACCTCATACGCACAGCAACTGCTATAGAGACGTCAAGGAATAACAGTTCGTACATATCACAAGCTTCTCGTACAACTCAACAAATTCACCAAATAAATAAGAAACCCACGTATAAAATTCCTTAAGTCTTCCGACTTTAACCATAAAAGACCTGAAAGGCAAATGTTTCCGCTGTGGAAATGATGGCCACCGAGCTAATAATTGCAGGTATATTAACAATACTTGCAATAAATGCAAAAGAAAATTTAGCTCGCGTATGCTTACAACCGTTCAAGGCAAACCATTTGCTTCAATCCCAGCACGTGGAGGTGCATACTGATGACATGAGTGAGGAGTCAAGTATCAATGGTGATACACCATGGAATATGAACGTTGTAAGATCTATCAGCAACGATAAATATATGATCAAGGTACACATTAATGGCAAAATTATTGATATGGAGTTGGACACAGGAGCTGCTCTCTCATCAATATCATACAGAGATTTTAAGACATTGAATCTTGACACAAAAATTTTCAAAACTGACATCATCATGAAAACATATACAGGAGAATTAATCAAGCCGGTCGGAGTAGTATATGTAACATGTAAATACAAAGAACAAAACTTTGACAGAAAATTATACATTATAAAACAAGACGTGGAACCTATATTTGGTCGATCATGGATTAGACTTATAAATCTCAATTTAGCCAATATCAACATTTTACAACCTAGTATTGACAAAAAACTTAACTTACTATTAGCTGAATATTCTAAGGTTTTTGATGGAACACTCGGCTGTATACCTAACTACAAGGTACATTTTTCTTTACAAGAAGGAGCAACACCAATTTTCATCAAACCAAGACGCATACCGTACGCTCTAAAGGAAAAAGTTGACACGGAGATAGATCGCTTATGTCAACAAGGAGTTATCACGAAAGTTGACACTTCTGAATGGGGAACGCCTGTGGTACCAATAGTCAAACCAAATGGAAGTATACGCCTATGCGCGGACTATAAAATTACATTAAATAAGGTTATCAAAGACGACCAGCATCCAATACCGATTATTGAAGACATACTAGTGGAAATGAATGGTGGTGAGATATTTTGCACATTGGACGTAAGCCAGGCATACTTACACATGATGATGGAAGAAGGAAGCGCCATGATGCAGACAATAAGTACGCATAAGGGTACATTCAAAGTGAACCGTTTGATGTTTGGAGTGAAGGTAGCACCGAATGTGTGGCAAAAATTTATGGACAGATTGCTGCAAGGATTAGTAGGAGTAAAATGTTTCTTTGACGATATTATAATTCAAAGATCTTCAGAAGATCAACTGCTAGAAAGACTACGCGAAGTCCTAAAAAAATTACAAGAATATAATTTGAAATTAAATAAAGATAAATATCATTTTTTCAAGAAAAGCATAAACTATTTGGGACATACGATTGATAAAAATGGTTTACATAAGAACAGAAATAAATTAAAAGCCATTCTGGACGCCGAACGGCCTAAAAACGTCAACGAACTCAGAACTTTTCTAGGAATGGCGAACTATTACAATAAATGTATACCAAATTTAGCTACAATATCAAATGCATTGAATAATTTGCTAAAGAAAGGGGTAGAATTTTCTTGGTCCAGGAAATGCGAGGAGAGTTTCAACAAAATTAAAAAGGAAATTCTTAGTGAGAGGGTATTAATGCACTTCGATCCCAATAAGCCACTAGTGCTTGCTACAGATGCGTCCCCGACAGGACTTGGCGCCGTTCTGTCACATAGGATGCTTGACGGCTCTGATAGACCAATTGCATTTGCTTCTCGTTCACTCACATCAAGTGAACAGAAATACAGCCAAATTGACAAGGAAGCGACATCTATATTTTGGGGACTTAAAAAGTTCTTCCATTTCTGCTACGGAAGAAAGTTCATACTTATCACGGATCATAAACCACTTACTACAATATTTCATCCCCATAAAACATTACCGGCAATGAGTACTATGATGCTTTTCCATTACGCCCATTTCCTATCTGGTTTTGATTACACGATTGAGTACAGAACATCAAGTGGACACAGTAACGCAGATTACTTGTCACGATTTCCAGTTGATAAAATAGCTTTTAATATTGTTGACACTTGCAGCGTGTTCCAGAGAAACCAAATAAATGCCATCACAATTGACCAGCAAAAGATAGCTGAAGAAAGTACAAAAGATACAGAATATGAAACACTAATGAGGGCACTTATGACAGGTACAAGTGTTAAAAGATATGGATACAATGACAATGAACTTACTATGCAAGATGGGTGTATTATAAAAGGTACCAGGGTGATGATACTGGCGACTCTGAAACACACAGTATTAAAAGAACTTCATAAAGGTCATTTGGGAATTGTAAAAATGAAATTGCTAGCCCGTAGCTACGTTTACTGGAAAAATATTGATAAAGACATAGAGAATCTGGTGAGTCAATGTCGTGAATGCCGATTAAACCAAAACCAACCAACGCCAGTACAACTACATCACTGGGAAAAACCATCTGGACCCTGGCAGAGGGTACACATCGATTTTGCGGGTCCTATTAAAGGACAATTTTTGTTTATATTAGTTGACGCTTACAGTAAGTGGGTAGAAATCATACCGACGAAGATTACTACAAGCTCATGGTGTATAAACATACTTAAGGATTTATTTACAACATTTGGAGTACTAATAACTTTAGTATCGGATAATGGTCGACAGTTTGTGTCAAATGAATTTAAGGTATTTCTGAAGAATACGGGAGTCACGCATAGAACGTCAGCGCCTTATCATCCAGCTACTAACGGGCAAGCAGAGAGGTTCGTGCAGACGATTAAGAAGGCACTGCGTGCGGCAAGCTCCGAGCCGGGTACGTTACTTGAGCAGTTACGGGACATCAAAACACATTCTACTAAGAACTCCTAGCGTCAGCAGTGGAAAGAGCCCGTATGAGCTAATGTTTGGGAGAGAAATACGCACCGCTTTACACGTTTATTTCAGAGGGAAGGCAGCGAGTCAGAGGGCAAGTTCAAATTCCGCTGTAACCAAGCAATTCGTCGTTGGACGTGCGGTGTAGTTTAGAAACTACACAAGTCCCAACAAATGGCAATTCGGCAGAATCGAAAAAGTCCTGGGCCGTCTGCACTATTTAATAAGAACGGAAAGCGGAGAAGTTCACAAACGCCATGTAGACCAGATCCTTGACTTACGCTCTCAATCATGAATATTAAGTGCAGATAGTGTATATTTGAGGGGGAGGACACTGTTATGTTTCTGTCCACTACAACTACTGAAAAACTATATTTAGATATTATGACGTTGTCTTGTCATTCAAATAAAAGTATTACACAAGAAATGTACAATTTCATTTACAATTATTAATATACAATAATAACCATTGCTGGTTGACGCAGTTTTGCTGACTCATTGGCATCCATTTTATGATATTGACAATTAATCTAAGATATTTTTATAGAATGTGATATTTAATTTAAATCACATTATCCAACCCAGGTAACATTGTAGCAAATTTGATTATTTGCTAAATAGTAAAAAAGTTTTATCAAAAATAGCGATTTTAGTTTTCAATGCTTTTAATCAGCCGTATTTAGACATGAGTAATTTGGCTGTAAAAATACAATTACCTATAATTTATTGGTCTCGTGGGAAGAAAAAATCACCACTTGTGGGTTGTGAACCTCAATTTCTTAGGTTTAATCCGAAGGCAATCAGAGCACTATTCTCTAAAAAATATAACAAGACAAGAAAATATTTGATATGCCAACAAAAATTCGTTCCGAAATCACCTTCCTGTTTTTCTTAATAGTCTCCACGTTGTTTATTTGGCTCATATTTCTGAGGGTCGTATATTACACTAATTACCTCTAATATTAATCTGCTACCTTCTGTTCGGGTATGATTCGGTCATTAGCAAAGCCGGTATTTAGTAATTATCTCAACTATATACCCGTTTATTAATTGGGTCTAATAAATTGAGCTAGGTGTTAAGTCAAAGCAGGGCTTTCAACACATTAAATGATGAGTGTTTGTAGACACTAATAAGTTAATAAGATTAGATCAGCTTTACACAATTTACTTAAGAAGATTATATATTAATTAATGATAAATGAGATATTTAATTACATTACATAAGCTTAGATGTAAAATAAGAGTAAGCAAGAAACGCGATAGTAAAACTAATATATATATTTTTTTTTACATCCTCTGTGGTTCCCTGCAGTTGGTTTACCGGCTGCGAAACGTAAGGCCGTAGGTTCCTACAATCAAATCAATCTTATTTAATACGAGTGAAGCAATAGAACTCGGTTCTAAAAATATACAATACATCCGTAGGTCGTCCATTTCTATATGTCGATCCATAGGTAGGCTATGTTCAGCAGCGGACTTGGTGATGCTGAAGAGAGAAAGAGAGAGAGAGATAGACCGTCCGATATTCGACGTAGAGAATAATTAAAAGATGTATATTTTACGCTATTTATAAGTTGTCCGCCCCGATAACTAAAGCCCTACTCGACCGATACTTGTCACAGTGACCCATACGATAGGAAACTTTCCCGCCCTCATACCGTCACTGCAACTCCTGCAAGCCAGGATCAACAGTGGCACGCATTGTAATGACACCGAGCATTGAAGCTCGTCGAGTCTCCGGGAATGTCTAACTTATCTTTTACCCGCAACGAAATTAATCATCAAGTAAATAATAGGAGGAGTTGGAAATATTTTTTTGTGACCCATCATTTCGCGTTTCGTAATTAATCTTGCTTTATCTTAGTACGTGTTACTTTGTAGTATATAACAACCCCAACCCAACACCCTTTTCCTCTTATCATGTGACATATTTGCCCTTTTGTCAGTCCTATTGAATAAACAAATATACATAAGGAGTACTGCCTCAGTGGCGCATCTGTACGAGGGTATGCTTGCAAATCTGAAGTCTCGGGTTCGAACCCCGGGTCGGGCAACGTGATATTGGATTTTTTTATTCAGTATTATCCTGGAATCAGGAATTTGTGTCCGATATAGCGGTAGGCTCACCATCTAATACAAAAAACAAAGCGACATGTGGGTGTTCTAGTAGCACCTCTATCAACCCCTACTAGGAAAAACACGTGAGTTCATGTAAAAGTAACTAAAGTTAAACGTAACTTCAAACAAAATCTTTTTATAAAATTCCTGCAATAGCATTCCTTATATCGTACGCATAATATACACACACATTTACATTCACAGCCACCACGATATCAGTGTCGACAGGGAAAACGTTCAAAATTTAATTCCAGCTATCTGTTCCCCCGAACTGGAGCAAAAGTAAAAGCAATATCTTATTCTCAAGTTCAACTAATCAGCTGAATCTTAATCACCTTTTAGGTACTTTCAGCACTTCGGGACAAAGTAAAGAAAAGATAAGTAAAAGCTCCTTTGCTTCCTTATTTAAGTACCTGCTCGGATCGGCGTGATTCTATTGAAGACTCCCAGAAGACATTATTAATTCCGCACTATCTGCCCTTTGATAGGTAGGTTTTAGATAGTTTGGCTTATGCGGCGTTTTGAATTTAGAATAGATGAGATTTTTTTTAAATCCAGCTTATTTTTTTGTTATCATGAGTAAATGTCCATATTACTTTTAAAATTGTAAATTCCCAAAGTCGGTAGGAACATTACTAGTGCAATCCATAATTTGTCGAATCTATAGCCGCCAAGACGTGATGGGAGTGATCCAAAACCATGCATGGCTAAGTTTCAATCTTGGTACTAACACAACAATATTGTAATTTAGCTTCTTTTTGTTGGATAGAGTTTTTGTATTATCCAAATTAGAATATGGAGTTTAGTTATTAGTAATTATTCATTTATTATTTGTAAAATAATAGAAGCGTACTCAATCGTACTGTCGGTTGTAGAGGAGGCCCGTGCCCTGCAGTGGGATGTATATGGGCTGATACAGAATAGAAGCGTGTATGAAATAATTATGGACACAAACAGCATCATGTAATCATTTTTACCTCATCATTTATAAAACCTTGTTACCTCATCATTTATAAACAAAACGCAGCCTAAATTATAACAACAAGCAATTTTTCAATCGAAATAAACGAGAGATAATTGTTTACACAAACTACTGCGGTATTGGCAGCGATACCAAACAAGCCATTAAATCAAAATAGATAACTAACAATCAACTAAATCAAAAAGCACGCGCAATTTGATTTCAAAGCCATTATCTATTTGCGGTGCAAGGAAGATCGATCGGGATTATTGATTATCCACATTGTTACATTATTCACGGTGATTAACATTCCGGATCACATCGTGATTACGTCCCGATTGCGCCAACAATTACTAGCAGTCATTCAACGTAGCAGATGGTAAATAGACGACATGATGGAGTATCTGGTATAGAGTGAAATTTGGCAATAAATTTGTCTGGCCAGTCGGGAGCACAATTGAGATGGAGCCCGCGTTCTGTAGTGGTATATCATTTTGCATCAACGCTCGCTGTAGTTGTTTTTGACCATTCATTTTGATCCCTGCACGGACTAGTTTGACTTACAATGGGATTTTCGGTTCAAGTTTCGGTGTTTAGACGCCTTTTGAAATGATAAATTGCTTTCCAATGCGTGCTTTGAAGTTTGAGTAATGGTTTGTTTCTTTAATAACATGTGGTAAATTGCTTTTCAACTTTTATGGCTTGTATTAAATGAAACAATTAATTAAATCACTTAAGAAAAAGTAATTTCATTTAGTTATCTTTTATATTACAAACCTTACGAATTTAATTTTATATTACTCTTGCGATACTTGTCATCTTAAAATATTTCGAAATCAATTTTAAAGTGCTAAAAATATATATTACGATAATTTCAATGGCCTCTGCGTTATTTACCGAAATAGTTTTATAATAGTCCTCGAGCGTCTGGTCTATAACCAGTTAAGCTCATTCCTCGCCAAACATGATCTCCTCAATCCCCTTCAATCCGGCTTTCGTCCTGGGCATAGCACAGTTACTGCACTTGTCAAAATCACCGACGACATTCGTCTGGGGATGAAAAACAGTCAGTTAACTGTGCTGACACTCCTAGACTTTAGCAATGCATTTAACACGGTTGATTTTGACATTCTCATAGCTATACTTCGCTCCTTCAACATATCTCCAAGTGTGATTGAATGGTTTCATAGTTACCTGTTTGGTCGCCGTCAGTGTGTTCGCCTAGGGGATTCGGTTTCCTCGTGGTGCAATACATCTGCCGGTGTTCCTCAGGGTGGCGTCCTATCTCCCCTTCTTTTCTCAGTGTTTATTAATTCAATTTCTTGTAATCTCTCTTCCTCCTACCACCTTTATGCAGACGACCTTCAACTTTATCGTCAATCTCCGCTCGATCAGCTGAATGACTCTATTCATCTAATGAATAGCGACCTTTATGCAATATCCGAGTGGAGGTAAAGCATATGGCCTTAAATTGAACCCAACAAAAACACAAGCCATTATTGTAGGAAGCCCAAGAACTATCTGTAAGATCGACTGGTCTCTTCTGCCTCACGTGCTGCTAGAAGGGGTTGTGGTCCCGTTTAGCGACACTGTGAAAAATCGTGGTGTTATTTTCGATCGCAGTTTAACTTGGGGCCCTCAAATAATGGCAGTTAGTCGTAAATTGTTTGCCTCTGCTGGTTCGTTGCGTAGATTGCGTAATTTTCTTCCGACTACCACTAAGATTGCGCTTGCACAAGCTCTCTTGCTCCCTATTCTCGACTATGCCGATACCAGCTATCTCGATCTTACTGAGGCCCAGCTAAATAAGCTTGAGCGCCTTCAAAATTTTTGTATCAGGTTTATATTTGGTTTGTGCAAATATGACCATGTTTCTGAATATCGTAACAGGCTCAAGTGGCTCCCTATACGTCGTCGTCGAAATGCTCATATCCTGTCTCTTCTCTACAGTGTTCTGTTTAATCCCTCTTCTCCGCGCTACCTTCAGGAACGTTTTAATTTCCTACATACTGCTAATTCACATTCTCTTAGGTCATCAGAGAATCTGATGTTGCAGTTTCCAGCACATAGGACGTCATTTTATGACCGTTCCTTTACTGTTGAGGCAGTGCGGCTGTGGAACGCTTTGCCTCTTAAAATTAAGCGATCGTCCTCGCTGGAAATATTTAAATCAAGGTTGAAAGCTTTCTACCTTTCGCAATAGATTTATCACCATTCACTATTATTGTTATGTATATATGTATGTATATGTATTATATTGTATTTGAGTGTATCATATCTTGCATTTATTCGTTTTATATCGGTATTTATATATTTATATTGCATGTAAGTTATTGTTAATAATAAGCACCGTCCATAACCATTGGATCTTTCCTTTACCAACCGGTTGTCTGGAAGAGATCGCTTAAAGCGATAAGACCGCCAGTTATATCACCAACTTTATGGTTCTATAACTATTGTTTTCTTCTTTTTTCTTTTGTTTTTGTGTTTTGTTTTGTTATGGTGTTATAATAAAGAGTTATTATTATTATTATTATTATATTTTACAGTCACTTTGCAAGTAACAGAACAGATATTTTGATATATTTTATGATAAATCATGCTTGGGAACGCAATTTTTCCGTAATGGTCTATCAATCGTTACATTTGTATCGTATTCGTATATTAATCTTACGATGTTTCCAGAAACGAGGCAAATTTCTAACCACTTACATTGCAAAAGCATACTTATATAATACCTCCATAATTAGGCACAATCACTAATTTAAATTTGCAATCGTAATGCTTTGGAAATGACTTCAAAGAGATCAAAGAGACTTTTTTACGCTTGAAAAATTAACCTTTGCCTTTAAAGTTGTGTAAACTGAGTGAAGTCCGTAATAAAATGATTAGACAAAAGGCTTTTTCATCTCCTCATTATGTACAGGGAAGTTGATTGCGAATTCTCCTTTTGTGACTGTAATTATAATTTAGTTATTGTGTAAATAATATTTAATAATGTGTTATTAGAGAATAGCATTTAATTTTATGGTATTTTTATTGCCTGACTAAGAATAGGTGGTAGGTCTTGTATTGGTGGTTGGTCTTTCATATGTGAGAGGCCGCCTGGGTAGGTACCGCATTATCTATTTCTTCCGTCAAACAGCAGTGTAAATGCACTGTTGTGTTTCGGATTGAAGGACATTGTAGCCAGAGTAACTACTGGACACATTGAGACTTAACATCTTATGTCTCAGAATGGCGAGCGCAGTGGAATGCCAAGCATTGCTTTGTAATTCAAGGCGTTGTTTGGTTCCGCTACTGTTTATGAGCGGTCGTATTGCTTACCATCAGGCGAACGGCATGTTCGTCCCGCCATTAATAGCAATAAAAAAAGTATGTTGCTCTCTGGATGCGAAAGAGATATATTACGGTGCCATAGACTTACCCACAAATAATAGCAAATCAACGTTAGTCCCATAGATTCTTTTTTTTCATCTGGCCCGGCATTGTGGCCGCATTGCGCCTGATGGTGAATGCAAATGCCGCATTGCGCCTGATGGTGAACGCAAATGCCGCCCATGCAGAGTGTCCACTGGCATCGGACGGCAGTCCCATGTCAATAGACACAATTATGCCGGCCTGCTAAGGTGCCTCTTCACACTACGGCGGAATTCTTAATAATAGTGACAGAGGATTTGTAAAAATAATGTGTACGTCTAATTTGGTATTTGTGATGATGACTGTGTACGTCACAGAACAGTTGAATATGTTTAGAAAGGCAATAGCCGTCAAATTGTATGAAAACCAGTGTCGTCGTTTTCGAAACACAAAACCTCTACAAATCTATACTAATATTATAAAGCTGCAGAGTTTGTTTGTTTGTTTGAACGGGCTAATCTCTGGAACTACTGGTCCGATTTGAATGATTTTTTCAGTGGTTGGTAGTCCATTTATAGAGGAATGCTATAGGCTATATAGCATCAAGCTATGACCTATAGGAAGAAAGCAGTAGTGATATTTCTAGCAAATATGAGGAAATTTTGTTCGTTTTTCGTGGTCCGATTGGTCGATATTCTAAACTGATAGTCAGAATTAAACATTTTGACCGCCATTTTAAAACGTGTATGCACCCGGGTGGAGCCGGGCCCGACCGCTAGTCTAATATAGAAAGCTTGCAATAGTCGATTTAAAGTATCGATAAAATTATGGAAATGTGTTTTTGTTATAAAACCGGAATTTATTTTACCGATACGCTTAATGGTTTTTCCTGACAGTTTGGTTTTTACAGTTATCATAATTAGTAGGTATTATGTTGATAGACGGAAAATAAATGGGACTACAATATCTAATAGTGAAAGTTAATTTTAATTTGTATACTCTTTTATAAATCTATATGTATGATTTTCAAGATTTTCAGCTGTGTGTGAGAAATCAATTTTTTTTTATTGGATATATTTTTTTACGACCACTATTTAAACATTTTTTTTCACTTACAATTAAGACGGTAGTTCGAGAAAATTTCGTTAGTTAACAATTGTTTAACTTGTTGAAAAATTAACTTTAAGTAAAATTTCCAACGGGAATAAATTAATTATAGTGTTCAGAACACACGATAATTTTTTCAAATTAAAAAAAATAATCAATACCTTAAATAAATTAATTAATGTGCCGTACTCGCTTTTGACGCCACGCGCGCATCCTAAAAATGTCACGCGCAGACCTATTTTCAGCGTTTAATTAAAATTATAAATAATGGAGATAGAGTTCCGGGAGGAGTTTTTTATTGGAAATTTCCTCCCCTTTAGAATCTTCTTTTGAAATTTCTTAAATATTAATAGTTTATTAAATATTGGCAAAAAACAAAATGCAATTTTTTTTCATCTTGAATTGTTTATAACTTTTGCAATTTTTTATGTGCTAATACACGCTTTTGGCACATTTTTCTAGACGTCATTCCGGATCCAATGAGCTATCGCACATAATTTTAACAGCAGTATCTCTATTTTGTACCATTTTCAACTTGTCGACTAGACTATGTATTCCCCTTCTAACCTAAGCTTCTAACTATATTCATCTGTTCTGTGGTGTACGTAATACAACAAGTCAAACCAAATTAAACCTTCCGTCAGTGATTGAGCACATTTATGGATTATATCAAAGCTTTCTCAGTAACTTATAAAATTTTCGAATCTAAATACATATATGTACATACATAATAAACACCTTTCAAAATTTCCTATACCCCCGATCCGAGACAAGAATAGAAATTCGCCGGTATCTATTGTGGGCGGAGTCCAAATCAACAAAAAGAATGAACCGCCTGGGGAAACTATGAATTTACAACCGCGCCACTATCTATCGTGCCCGGAGCGATCTCGCGACTAATCCCGGGCCACGCCGGGATCCCGCGGGAACGGATTTTCACATGATAATTATTATACCCGGGACGCCGTCCTACGATACTCGATTACGCTGATTGGTGTAATATCACACGCTCATCCGTTACGGCGCGGATTTTTCCGTGTTAATTTGTTTTCGCCCTAATACGTTTCATTGCGTTATTACGGCATTTAGGTTTGTTTTTTTTTTAACTTAATGATTATTGTTGTATTCTTTAAATGTAATTTAGGGTATAATAATTTATTAATTTCGACGCCGTTATTGTTTTTGTTAGTGTTTGATATTCATTAGATCATTAGTAAACCCTATAAAAGTCACACGAATGTTATTAAATTAATTTGGCTTTTATTATTGTGTCATCAGATTATATTAAGACCTAAGAATTACGAAGTTTAAAGCGTGTTCACTAGAGATAAATTTATATCTACATATAATGTACCTACGTACACAGTAGAACAACTTCAAGTAGCCCCAATAGATTTCGCCTGCCCAGTATTTTAGCAAACATCTAAGTTTAGTTTCTGATCACATTGTCAAGTTTCCTAGAACGAAGTAAGCTGATTTTCAATAAAGGAATATTCCAAGACTTGTATAATGCTGTTCAATATTGGCGATGCACAAACGAACCTTATCTCACAGCTACGCAGAGCAATTTATTATTTGATATTTAATGCTTATGAAAGAAAATTGTGGATTGCTTTGAAACGGAATATTATCCAGGATTGTATTTTTTTTTGTTTGCTTTGTGTAAATATTCAGTATATTTGTCTGATAATTTATGAAAACTTTGTTAGAGTGAAATTTGTAAGGCAAAAATTTAATTTGGATGAATGAGACGTAAAATATACAATTTAATAAAGAATATTATAAGCGTTCGAAAAATTGTCTGAGAATTGTGTGAATTGATAAAACTTTGATAAATCATAATTAGCGTAGCGTTAGATTGTCCAGATATTAATAAAAAATATGATGCAAGTTTTGATCAATAAATGCGTTTATTCGTTTTTCCTCATGAATGTTATTTTAATGTTAATTAAGTAGAAATAAAATATGTCTCAGCATCATAAAATACTATGTTTCATTTGAATCTTTATACTTTTAACAACAAAAATACTTATTACAGTCTGCATATATAGTAATATTACAAATATTAGAATGTTATCTGTTACGATTTTATTAAGGCTCGAGTCTATCGTATTAGGATCGAATTAGATATATTAGTTTGGTAAATTCAAGAAATGGGAAATCGCTGGGGACTTCGGCAACATATCTTTCAGTCTTAGCATGACGGGCTAACGCCCTGTGATTTGGGCAAAAGGTAATGGCTCGATGTTGTCAAGGAAAATTATACGATAGTTATTGGTCTCTAGTACAAGTGGAGTACAAGATTAGGTGAACTGAAAGATGGAACGGAATCTGCAACAAAACGGAATAAGAGATGAGAAAATAGAAAACTTAAATAAAATTGCAAGGTTTTTTGTATTCTCGTAATAAATCAAATACTATTGCAGAAATGCTGTTTGCATTTTTTCTTTAAAGCAGACAAGATTTATTACAGACAATATATATTATGACTTAAATCAAAAGAAGAGAAGAAAGACATTGACCATTGAACTAGCGGGCACCTACATTGCTTATCAAGATTAGCGCTATTTCAAAAAGATGTCACCTCACCAGCCACAGTGTGATTCGTATCAAATCGGTTTATTGGTGCTAACATCAAAACTTAAAGGAAAATTGTTTCACAAACAAAACAATCAAGTATAAAAGCTCACATAATAGGTCCCTTTTAAATATAGTAATGAGTTGATCCATGGTTCTTTACAGCAGGCTTCTTCGGCTGTAAAAGTCTTCTGCGAGGTTATATACCTCTTTAGTTCATTGTTTTGTCACCCGCTTTAAAACGGAGCGAAGTGGACATTAATTTATTTGCAACTCCTATTAATGTTACTTCCTGGTTGGTTTCGTTGCGAGTTAAAGACAAGTTCGATGTTTTTCCGGAGACTCGCCGAGATTCAATCCTTGGTGTCATTACAATGCGTACCACTGTTGATCCTGGCTTACTAGGGTTACAGTGGTGGGTGTGTCGGCGGGATAGTTTCTAAGATACAAGATAATAATTCTACTACTTCTAGAGCATACCTTCTACGTAATACATCAAAGTTTATTTTCCGCAAGGCAAAGAGATCAACAGCAGAGGACTGAGGAGGCACGGTATAATATCTAATAACACTATACGAAAGACGCAGACGGAATAAAGTGGCACTTGATGTTCCCCTTCCGCATCTGTTTTACGTCCTGCATGTTTGAAGTATTCATGTGATTTATATTCATAACAAATGGATTCTGTTTTAAAATTGAATTTTTTAGTTCATGTGCTCATGGTCTTCAAAAAATTATATTACAACATATTTTAATTCTATGTGTATTTTATTGTATATAATAATAGCCTTTTAACAATCTCCGTCGGTGGCGTAGTTGTACTACGATACGGTAAAGTTGAGGTCTCAGTTCGAACCCCGGCAAAGTGATATTGAATTTTTCTATTCATTATCCGTACGGAGTTAGAAATTTGTGCCGATAGGGCGATAGGCCCACATCATGGGACGGAACATACAAGGCTAAATGTGGATTTTCTGGCACCTCTGGCTACTCTTTCTGGGAAAAGATGTAAAATTATGTATGAAAGAATGGAAGTACTCTTAATATATTGATTTATAGACAACCTAAGCCGCTTGGTCTAGAAATGTTACTGTATTTTTTTGGACTGGCTGGCGCTAATTGAGTCCACTATATCTGATGGTAAGAACTTTGCGGCCAAGTGACGATAGGCTTTGGTCTCTCTTCTCACACATTCTTTCCGACCACCATTTGCTTGTACAGTCAGCAACGTTATGCGCTGCACACACGGGTTCAATCCGATATCACACATATATCGGATTGAACCCGTAGCCTCGCGTTTCACGGCCAGATTCTGACCAACTGCGCCACGGTTTCTACCAAGTCAAATAGATAACAATATTCTCTGAATCAGCCCATATACGTCCCACTGCAGGGCACGGGCCTACTCTACAATCGAGAATACGATTGAGAGTGGTTAGGCCATATAGTCCACCACGCTGGCCTGGTGCGTGTTGGCGGACTTACATACCATAGAAATTCCTATAAATTACTATGGTATGCAGGTTTCCTCACGATGTTTTTCTTCACCGTTTTAGTGCGTGGTGATTAATTATCAATACACATGTGACTCCGAAAAGTCAGAGGTGTGCCCTGGGATTTGAACCCGCGACCACCGTGAACATGTGGGCAGCCGCGTCTAGTCCGTTTACCAACAGGCCACCACGCACTTAACTTTTTTGATAAGCCCTTTATGAATTAAAATTTCTAATAGCTTTAGTCGTAAAATATAATCAAATAAGTCATCTTTATTATAATTATTCTCTTGGATGATAAGAACATTAGAAATGTCGTAAAAGTATCGTGATTTATGTTGCTGACTGTACTATATCGTAAATAAGAACATAAAACAGTTTTTGACTCGAGTTACATCCTAAATGGGACTAAGTAGGGAATAAAAGTTAGTATGGAAATTCGTATTCCACATTTCTAACTTCAATAGTACAACGCATTATTATTGAAGTTGGGAACGTAAAAGTTCGTGTAGATGCTTGTTACGCTACATTATATAGGTATATTTGAAAACCTTAATGCCTTAACTTAAAAATATAAAATTAGGGATGTCAAGCCCGGGGTTTATTTCAATCTCGTGATTGACGGAAAGTTATCTCGGGATCCCGGGATGTTATAAATCGAGTAAAAAGCATATACAAATCTATTTTTACTTGGAGTATTGCAATAGCTATTACAGTTTTACTCTTAACATACTTTTTAACCAGTCATAATTGACATGGCAGAAAATGTTCCGTGTTTTTCGTCTCAAAAAGTGCATGTATATTAGAACAACAATAATATTTGTAGTCCCGGGATTTCCTCCCGAACGCCGGTATCCCTGGATATACGGTAAAACGCGAAACCCAGGACAATACTAATACTGTAAAAATATACCAAATTGAACATCATTTGCTTAAAAGTTAAGGGCGAGAATAATCTAAAACTGGCATAGCTGACGTAGGAAATAACTTCGCCAAGCTTAAATGGAATTGGGCGGGTCAGATTTGCCACATGCATCCTGACAGATGCGCCAAAAAAGTGACAAAATGGGTGCCTGACGACGGGCGATGACCTCGGAGAAAAACTAGCTTACGTTGGCTACAGACACTGGAAAAATTGGATGGATTTGTCCAACAGTGCATTTAAGTGAAAAAAATATTGTATTTAGTATTTGACAAAATAAGTCACCCAAATGATTCTTTACATGGACTTTATTAGTTTTGGCCCTCCTTAAACCGAATAATTCGGAATGCATATTTATACTTGAAAAAATTATGTGAACATGCTATTATTTTCATATATGTTTGTGGCACTAAATGAAATCGATTTTGTAAAACTAGATAAGGAGATAGACTGGAGAGTATTTAACCAGTCGCCAATAATATATTACATGTTTTTGTTAAAATAAGCCTAATTTTAAGCCTGGTTAATGTAATAAAACTTGTGATCGCTGATTGAATATTTGTTGTTCGTTGTAGAGGTTGATCCGATTAGTCAATTTTGAACTTTAGTACTGCATCGCAAGCAAAGTAAGTACGGAATAATTTAATGAATGAAAGTTTTCTAAGTGTATTAGGAAAGGCGATTTATTTTAATAAAATTAATATTATGACATATATTTATTCCGTTAGAGATACTAATTATGAAGAGTAATTGATTTCGAGCTCTGAAATCGATTGAGATAAAGGCTGTAGGAGCTATAGAATGAAGAATTTATCATGTAGTATAGACATCAAATTCGTCTACAAGTTGAAATCAGTCTTTATACAGCAATTCGTGTCGTTAATTATTTGTACTATACAGGGTATATCAAGACTGCTACCGAAAACGAAGCCGGGTGGTAGTTTAAGCGACTTCAGACACAATGCAATAGAAAAAGTTGCAAAAAAAGCGTCATATTTTTTTTTGTTATTTTTTTCGTATGGCCATTTTTGGGTGGTAAATACATTTTTTCCTAAAATAATATTGTATACCCTTTTATTTATAAATACTCTAAGGTATAAAAGAGTTAAAATAATTTTTTTAGCAAAAACTATGGATTTACCACGCAAAATGACGATATTTAAAAAATCATAAAAAATAATTGTCGCATTTCTTTGCGAAATTTTTAGTTGTATTATGTTTGTAGTCACTAAAACTACCACCCGGCTTCGTTTTCGGTAGCAGTCTTGAGATACCCTGTATAGATAACATGCAATACACATTTTTTTATTGCCATAAATGCATGCTGATGATGCACTGATGGTAAGCGATACGACCGCTCATGAACAGTAGCAAACCAAACAACGCCTTGAAATCTACTGCGTTCGCCATCCTGAGATGTAAGCAGTCTCAATATTTTGCCCAGTAATTACTCTGGCGAAAATTTCCTTCAATCCGAAATACGACAGTGCATTTACACTGCTGTATGGCGGGAGAAATAGACATTGCGGTGGTACCCACCCAGTCGACCTCTCCCACATGGGAGACCTACCACCAGTTAAATATTATTATCAAATATTTTCATTATATACTTTTTCCTACATCGTAATAACTTCAATTTACTTATATTCTTTTTAAAATTTCAACAACTAAACAGACTAAAACAATTTATAAGTCGATAGGTACGCACGCAAGATAAAAGTTTCGCACCCCTTTGAGCAGACTTTTAGCAATAACTATAACGAACAGTTACTCAGCTCAGTGATGCCTCGGAAGAATATAACAGTATTATGAAGTTCGTGAAAGCGAGCGGTTCTTGGTTTATAGGATTACCTGGTGCAGTGGCGCCCCTATCGAATCGAACGGTAGCATATCGGCAAACACACGTCTGTTCGGAAAATATTAAATATTTCACTGTAATGTAATTTTATCTACTTGGAGATTTGTTATGCAGCTGGGTTGGATATGTTTTATTTTATTTTTATAGAGAAATGTGATATCCGTGTAAGAAATTGGAAATGGCGCTCTGTAGTTCTTTATGGTAACGATGAAAAACATTGCAGATATATCTATCATGCTTTTTACTTAAATTTGTAATGTATGAGTTAACATAATTTTCACAGCCGTCCTTTGTAAATTTGAACCATTTTTTTACTGCCAAGGAACTTTAATTATGATGTTTGACCAAAGATAAACCATGGAAAACATTCTGACACACATACGAGTAAGTTTTTCATAATAAAACTTAACGAGGACACACAAGCATGATATTAATACTGTTTACACAAACAAAACTGTTTAAAGTGATATTTAAAACAATTCTAAGAACCGAGTCTCAGAAGCCAGTGTTTGTATTGCAGTCGTAAAAGTGTGAAAATAAAACAAAAAACACGTTTCCTCTACAGCCAAAGGAAAAATTACCACCGCATACTTTGTGAAATGAAAACATTTGTATTATAAGGAAATATGCAGCGATGTAAAACGCGCTTTAATAAAACGTTTTTTCACATATCAATTTTTTCGTAGTAATAAATTACTGAAACATTTTAACCTCTTTAAACTCGGAATTGGTTCGAAGTTTGTACGCTCGCTGGATATCCAATTGGAACGATTAATTATTTCCTTAATAATCCCTTTTAATTAAGTCATATAACCAGGTTGCGCTTGAGTTATTTTTACATTATTTTATTTATCATTCAGGTCAATATTTCTCTTAAAATAATGGTTTGGCGAGCAACCACTTATGCAATAATAAACCAGATTTTTCAGAAATATCATTATACATAAAAAACTCTGGTCCCATATGATCGTAGGACAAGGACCCAAAAGAAGTAGAAGACGGTAAATGTTATTGACTCGCCAGGAAATCCTTTAGAAGGGATTTTCTAAGATATCGCTGAAATTTCATCAAATATTACACATACTTGTCAGACACGGGAATTTTATCAATTCAGAAACGTATTTCAATATCAGCAAGACTTTATACGGCTTTCATATATCCAGCAAAATTCAGGGTGTTCAAACTATTCATAGTTTGATTACCTGGACTGCAATATTCAAGTTTCAATTGTTAGCTTTAAATATAATCTATTCGAGCATCGTGTATAGTTTTCCACTTGCTGTATGGCTTCCTATCAGTCGAATGGAATGTTTGTCTCGCCATTAGTTGCTTTTAAAAATAGTTTAGTTGCATTTGCTACGTATACTATATATATACGTATACTATTTAAAATATTCAATGGTGTCGTTACCGGGTATTTTTTTTTCAAAGTCGGTGAATATTGCGATTTTATGTGATATATTCAATATAGAGAGGATAGAACAAAAAATACTACTCAAATATTATCCACTTCAAATATATGTACAATAGTAATATGTATGAAGGAATATGTATGTATGGAAGACTCTGCATGCCTCGACCTCATCGAAACTACATTTGCCAAATCGGTGAGACACTGATCAAGGATCAGGTCTGCAGTACCCTGAACCAATGAAAACGCATAAAGACGTTGATGTAAATATATTAAGCGGAAGTAATATCAGGATTGAGTAAAGTGCTTATACATAGTCTCTGCCTACCCCTATGGGATCAGGAGCGACGATTATTTCTCTATGTGATTTTAATTAGGATGAGATACGTAATTTAACATGTTTAAAGTATGTCAATTGACTCGTAGCGATCTTGTTGCTTAACTTCCACAACCCTGCCAAAATCTAATATTCTCTTAGTTGATAGTAGTTTCAAACTTTTGTCATGGCGCATGTGAATGTTCATTATGATCTTACTCGATCGATTTTAGTAACTGTTATTAATATATTAACAATGTGAAATGAGGTTTGTCCTCAGTAGTTGAAGAGATGTTATGATATACGAAGATTCTTTGTACAATGCTCAAATAATATCCTTTATTTCATCATCATAATTACTATCTTAATTCCTTTTTTGAAATTCAGAATCGGCGAAGTGACCTCAGTGCACCTAATCGTATGTTTAAAGGCGTAATAGTTTCTTAGATTTACGCGAATGTTACACATTGAAATAAAACTATTATTTACGGATTTTATTGCGGTGGTTTAATTTTCATATTTTTGACTTCTCGTTGTTTCGATTACTTTACAGTTTGGTGGTTATAAGTGTAGGTATTAGAATAAGCACTCACTTCCAGGAACTAACAATAGTATATTTTATAATTTAACACTTAATACATTCAAAGACAGAGTAAAATTATAATTATGCGACTCGGAGCAAGATGTACTCGTGACGAGAGATGGCAGACTGTCCTCTTTCATCCAAATAAACCGACCCTTTTATAGGACTACCCGAATGAGGATCGGTGGGGATAAATCTTACAGAAAATATATTTAAGCCATAAAATAGGGTCTGTCCTTTCAACTAAAAATTAAGGTCTGCCCAAACATCTGGGCTATTGTCCAAACTGAAAGGTTTACCCAAACATGTGTACTATTGTCTAAAAAACATAAATTTGTTGCAAAGGATTGCCGCCACTAAAGAACTCAACTATAATAATACAGTTTTATTGCCCCGGCATGAACGGGCCATTACAATTAGGAAACAATAATTTAGCACAGCATCTTTTTAACTAATATTATTATTATTTATTATTGTGTAATACGGTACATAAAAAATTCTTACTTTAATAAAACGACTCGCAGATGTTTTATGGTTAAACATCTGCAGTCATATTTTAAAATGAAATGCGTGTTTAAATAATGTTCAAATTACAAATAATAAGCGTGTTATTTTAAAAGCTAAATATAAGTTGGCGTATTGCAACCGCTTTAAAAGCTAAATCTAAGTTGGCGTATTGCAACCGCCACAACAGTTTTCATGGTCACGGGACGGACTGAGGTCAACCGCTCTGTGACATATTTAATGGTATCAGATGGTGATTCATGTCATTCGACCCATGGATACTTGTCTACTAAGGTCTCCTTTACCATAATTATATCTTTAAAATGCTAATACATTTCCGCATTATACAGATATTTTGCAGCATAGGCATTTTCGCAAGTGCCAACAATTTAAACAAATTGCTTTAGCTGCATTGTTGAGTATGCTGGTAACGTTATTATAACGATGTTGTGCTATGTTTTAGTGAACAGGCTGCTTACTAATTGGTACAAGCTTTCCATTAGCTGCACAGTAATTAGAAGCTAATTACTTTAGTCAGGGTAACGATGACCAGAGTGAAGCATCGGTGCACTGAAGAAACTCTAATGCCAAAATTTGATGGTAAATTTGGAAGGTTCCATTGATATAATTAATAAACTGATTGTAAATGATTCCAGTTTCATTATCTTTACATAGGATGTTTTAAATTGAATATGATATTTCCTTAATTACAACGCCCTATATATTTTAAAACCAACTATGTTTAAAACGTAGGAGTTGTCTAGATCACGAAAAACAAAATTGAGCAAGAGTCAAAATAATAATAGTATACGTCACATTTAAACCTTTGAGATAATATGAGAAAAGAACACATGAGTAACAAACAGTTCGTTTGTTTATTAACCTGCATTGGATAGCCTTAGTCAATCTTTCAAAGATGAAGCACTTGTTTGTTTAAAAGACAAGTTCATCAGAAATCTAATAAGTTGCTATGTGTAGATATTTATACTACTTTAAGAAGACGTCCCTTTAACATGTCAAAATAAAAATAGATACAGAGTTGAATACAAAAATGTCAAATTGAATATAACAAGACCAATTCAGTGTAGTTAGTCCAAAAGACGGACATTGCGAGGGGAATGTCGTAAACGCAATCGATAAGCCAACCCGCATATTGCTTCTCTAAGGTATTTTAAAGTCTTTACGATAAGAAATAAACGATGCTGTAAATTTCAGAATCAAGACCATGACAATAAGAACGTTCATAGATTATGCTACGGTTTCAAGGATTAATGGGATATAAGATTCTATTCCAACTGTATTTCCATTGTGGAAATACAGCGATTTTGGTTTTTGGCGAAATCTCAGGGTGTTTTTACATTGGGAGGTACGCTAAGCTTCTGTTAAGGGTTGTTATTGGTTAACCATAAGCATTAGGAATGTGATATCATTGAATGATATATTGTTGCATGTTCAATATAAAAGAGAGAATTCACTTAACAGGAAAATTGTTGGTATTATATTGCCCCATCTAATAAAAATAAACGACAAATGCACAGCGAAAATAAACGTTGTACCAATAAATTTCAAAAAACGTGGTGAACAGAGAATAAGACACTAATGACCGACAAATCATCACCAACGAGATTCATTTTAATTTTCAGTTATTCACACACTACTGAGTGGATCGTTTTGTTTGCGCGGTTTGAACTGGAAAGTTCGCAAATGCAATTACACACAATTATCTCTGAATACATTTGAATTTTTTGAAGCGGCATCGTCGGAAGCGCAGTTCTTTATAACAAGTGAGGAGCCTGGCAAGCGTCTACTGCAATTTATACAAAGTGAGCACTTTCCACCGCTCGTATTTATTTCCCGTGGAGAAATGGTCGGGTGCATTCCTAACCGCGTTATTCTAGGAGGAGATTAAACGTCAACATACACAACAAAGGCCTGACGCGCTAAGCCCATGTGAATCGCGTTTTATCGTTGTTAACTAGACTGACGGAATTGGTATAAACAATGCGCCTTGCAGCACGTGCCAAGTTGAGGTCATTAGAATAGAGAATTCTGAGAGGATGAGATGTTCATAAAATTTAATAGCTCGATTTTTATTAACAAAACACTGATAATAATCCCAAGGTGTGGTTTCGTGGATTTCAAAGAAAACTGCCGTCTTACCGTTTTATCAGATTTTAGTTACCTCGAAATCTCCCTAATACAATTTTGTTACATTAAAATTCAGCCTTTTTACTAAAGCGGCAGAGGTATATAGGTATTCCTTTTTGTACCAAAAGATGCTCGAATGGGCGATAAAATATTGTTTCTTCTTTCATTTACGAAGTTACAACGCGTGAAATGTTGAATCGCCTAAGACTTCTCTGTATTTAACACGAAACATTTATTTTATGTATTTCTATATTTAAGCTTACAAATCTGTACATAATATTTTATAAATGTTTCATAAATTTTCCGCTTATTAAACGTCCACATTTCCGCACCGTAATGGGGTATTTGACTATGATCGTTTTTTGGTATTATTTGGCTTACATACAAATACGTTAAATATAAAGCCTTGCTGTCAAAAAAGTATTAAAGTAGCTTGTAACGTAAGACAAATATTAATATTTAAAATTAAAGAGTAGGGCTGTAGTGGGGAGATATTGCTGTCTCTTTCACACGCGCACACTGTAACGTATAATAACCCTAGTGACGTCTTTTTTTTGGTTTTGCATTTCTTTTCTGTTACAAGATTTAAAACGTTTCTAACTTGTTTCATTCATTGATTGGATTTGTAAAATTCTTTGTTTGTTAGACCATAGCTATGGATACGTTTTGATAAATACAATAAAAAAATGGAGTCAAATACCCTATTATCGGACGCATCGCATAGTATTATTTGTACAGGAATTCATAGATTCGAGCGATCTATATGCGGATAAATGGACACACTTGTATGACTTATTATAAAAAGAATACTACAATCTGTTTGATGCCATGCGTACGATACGTACGATGTTAATGTGTGGACGCCTTCCTTTAGGGTCCGTCCTAAGTCGTGTCTCTGGACCATTTATTTAATTAAATTAGAAAGATTTGAAAGGATAACCAATTAAATTTAATTTCTTATTCAATAAATAAATACACTCAGCAACGTCATAAATGATCTGGATATTAAAATACTAATTAGGAAAAGGCAACATATGTCGCTTTAGATCTTATCTAAAGCAATTTAGTAATATTTATGTGTCATTAATTTTATTCTAATATTTAAAATATCTTCTAAGAATAATTTTGATTCGATTGAAGTGTTTAACTCAGAAATTCACTGTCGTTTTCTACATGGATATTGAAATCACAAACATTCAAACAATATCCATTGATCCATCCAACAAGGCTTACCGTCAAGTCGTTGATGCGACTTTATGATCCATTGAACTGTGTGTTCCTTCTTAGGGCTTAGTGTCTGTCATATTGCTTTTAGTGTATTTTAATTTATATTTCTTTTCTCAACATACAATTGTATGTTAATTTATGAATCTGGAAGATTCCTAATATTTTTGTATTTAAATTTCATTAAGTTAATTTAAAATAAACGTTGTGTTTGACATAGTAATGAACAGTGTATGAATAAATGAAAGTTTTATACATAATATATAGATATAATAATAAGTAATCTGTATGATTTGTATTAATATATGCGCTGCATGTAACTTGTGCTACAGTAGTTGTTGAGTATCGGTTCAATGTCTGGTTCAGTTGTCTGTACGAATAATTGAAATAGTGAATAAAATGGCTGCTGTACAACTCTTCTATTATTTATTAGATAGTACTATTATAATTATACGCAAGCTTCGCCCGAAGAGACAAGCATAATATAATAATAGTAATAAATAATAAATAAATTCACCAAACAGTCACATGCGTAATCTTGACCCCTCACTAAGATCGAGTCTTGTGTCGTGGGTAGAAGGAGCTACGACAGACTTTTCGGTCTCACAATCACCCAGACCAGAGTAAAATATTTCTGGCCTCACAAAACTTATCTCAGTACAATACATTTAAAATGCACACTATGTCAACTCTGTGCGACAAAGGTGACACACTCTGCGGAAAAGTCGGAAAGGGTACGTGTACTGGGAATTGATTAAATTAGCAAAGCGCGATATACGTATTATATCATATCCAACTTTAAAATCTTTTCATATTTCGTATAAAATATTTGACCATATAATTTGAAAATAAATACCAGCAAAATAAATAAGTAAAGTTTCTTTTAGCATTATTTATGGCAATAACTCTTTCCGCGGTCTCGTTGGCTCCGATCAGCAATAATAAATTTACTGTGTATAAATTAAGTGCGTAGCGGCTGCTAAAACGGTTTCTATATAAAAGCTTTTGGTCGTCGAAACCACCGGGATTTAACGTTTAATAACATTCTGGGAGAAACTAAATTACTTAAATTATTGGCCAATCGGAACAATGGGCTTGATAACTCATCCGGTTCTGTTGTATTTGTTTTGGCGTTCGTTGTTTTTATTAAAGATACTTTCATTAGATATATTTAGAAAGAAAATTTATCGACGTTGATATTTGATACCTTTTATGAAAGAAAGATTGAGACTAATATGTGTAGGAACATATTTCAAAAACATAGGACAGTTAAGACTTTCTATGTGAATATTTCCTTCCCTTAGGATATTAATATCATTTTTCCATAAGCATAAATCCAAATATTGTGGTCACTTAGTATAGTCTCAGTATGACCTCAGTTATAAGTGTAGGTATTAGAATAAGCACTCACTTCCAGGAACTAACTATTGTATATTTTATAAATTAACACTTAATACATTCACAGACAGAGTAAAATTATAATTATGCGACTCGGAGCGAGATGTGCTCGTGACGAGAGATGGCAGACTGTCCTCTTTCATCCAAATAAACCGACCCTTTTATAGGACTACCCGAATGAGGATCGGTGGGGATAAATCTTCCAGAAAATATATTTAAGCCATAAAATAGGGTCTATCCTTTCAACTAAAAATTAAGGTCGGCCCAAACATCTGGGCTATTGTCCAAACAGAAAGGACCCAAACATGTGTACTATTGTCTAAAAAACATAAATTTGTTGCAAAGGATTACCGCCACTAAAGAACTTAACTATAATAATACAGTTTTATTGCCCCGGCATGAACGGGTCATTACAATTAGGAAACAATAATTTAGAACAGCATCTTTTTAACTTATATTATACAATAAGGTACACAAAAATTCTTACTTAAATAAAACGACTCGCAGATGTTTTATGGTTAAACATCTGCAGTCATATTTTAAAATGAAATGCGTGTTTAAATAATGTTCAAATTACAACTAATAAGCGTGTTATTTTAAAAGCTAAATATAAGTTGGCGTATTGCAACCGCTTTAAAAGCTATATCTAAGTTGGCGTATTGCAACCGCCACAGTCCTTATTCCGGTTTGTACGTGTTCATTTTACGAATGTTTAAAATATATATACACAAAAAACCAAGAAACCAAAATCAATACATTAATCTCATACTCAAAGATTACGCTTAGGTATTCATTCAGAAATGTAAAAGCAAAAGGCACAAAAGCTACATTACAGTAATTAAGTCTTGAAAATATTCTCATCCCTATTCCAGCAATATTCACAAAAGAAACGGATAAAGGTAGAGCTAACCCAGGAGATAATCATAAAAAAGTGCAAAAAGACGTCTGAGTTATAGCTTGTCCGTGCTCGCGCCACTTGGATCCCACACGGCATGCAAATGGAGAAACGTATCGCATTTACTGCGCTCATTAAAACGAGAGGTTTAGGGCTCTGTGGGTTTAGAGTCCAAGGGAGCGGGAAACGCAAACGAAAAGCCCTTTTCAACTCAATACATAAATAGTGAGAAAAAAGGTGCTTAACCTAGGTAGGTTAAGTTTAATTACAGCCTAGTACGAGTAATTTGGGAATCTTGGGAACTTGTTCTAAGTAGTTTGGGCGGTGTAATTAAAATAATTTAATATTTCATGGCTGAATTCACGCCTCGTGTTTTGAAGGTTTGGATATATTAAAATAGGTGTTTTCGAGGCATTACTGAAAATAGGTTTTACGCAAATTAATTTGGCCAGGTCGCGTAATGTTATGTTAGAAACCGTCTTTTGTTTTGATAATATTAATTTTATTTTCTCATTTAATTTGCTGTAGACCGCTATGATTATTTTATAAGGGTAGAGGTTTTATAAGATCTAGTAAACTTTATGTTAATATATTAACTTACCAATTTGAATTAATATATGTATACATAAATCTTAATTAATATATTAACATAAAGTTTATTTAATTTTCTGCTTTTATCTAAAACAGCAATAATGCTATACTGTGACTACTGTCAGACGACAATGACGTCAAATAGCATCAACACTTGAAAAGGACATTTATTTAACTCGACCTACTTTTTATTTTCAAGTTTTCTAGGCTTTTCTAAACCTATATTTACCATTGAGTTAATGCTAGCAATAGCAAATTCCCCATCATCACCTATATTCTAATAAAACCGCGATTCCTCCGAGGACGCAGCCTTACAAATGTCGCGCGTCAGTAAACGCAGCGCGTGCTCCGTCACTCGAAGATTCCCGCATTAGCATTGTACACCTGAGGTTTATTATTCAGTCCTTATATCACAGTGGGGATCACTCTCTCGTAAATGTTAACGTACCGTGGTAATGTGCTGTATCAGCAGTAGAAAGGGGATAAGTGCCTCAAGTGCCAAACAATTTTTATTGAAGCGCCTACTTTTTTGAGAACGCTTTATTGCATGTCGTTAGCGTTATGTAGACGTGATATTTTCCGCTTGTTTTACTTGTTTGGATGGGAATGTAGGATTATTACTGTGTTTGAGTGTTACTTTTTACGAGTATATACCAGATGTATGTATTTATCAATGTAATAAGGTTCATATATGGCTTGAAGTTTTTTAGGATTTTATCATCCGTATTCGTAGTATCATTTCCAAGTATTTTTGTAACTCTTACTGAATCAATGTTGATACTATAAAGAGGAAAGCTTTGATTGTTTGTTTTATTTATTTAAGCTCTGTACCCACAGAGTATATTTTACTAACTGCGATCTGTAACTACTAGACTATTTTGAAAAAAGAAAAAAACAATTATCCATAACGGACATAGGCGATAGAATATTTTCAAAAAGTGTATCTGCATCCAGGCAGAGCCAGGCCGGACCACTAGTATCTCATAAGTTAAACTTATAACATTTAGCGTGATCTCTCATCTAAAATGTTAACTACCTTACCTACACATGATCGTAATTGCTACTACATTAATTTGATTTTAATAACGTTAATATGTAAGGGGGGTTAAATTTGTTTGATGTTTGACTGTGGATAGGGTAATCAGTGAAAGTAATTACTACACCAATAGAAATATATATTAACCCATAATAGAGCGAGGAAGCGAAATTTTGATTTATTACTTTCGTTGCGAATATGTACACGTAATAGGCCAATCAAAGTGCTAACTGAACTGTATTCAGACGAATTTCAACCATGCTTTATTTTATAATTTCCTGACAAAATTGTTATTAATAACATTTCTTTTATCAAGTACGTAAACAATAACAATGTACACATGGAATAATTAACGGTGAGACAAATTAGCATATGTCGAAATCTTTTGATGTGGTCTTCCTTCAGAAATTGCTTGTCACTGGAAATTTTGCTAACGAACATCGAAACGTTGTGTAATAAGGGAACTAGGTTCTGCTTTCGTCAACAATTTGCGCTACACCATTGTGGTTTTATGTTTATTGTGACATATGTTTCTGGCTTGTGAAGGTATGTCACCGGCAATAACTAATTTGCATTGTCTTTTATAAATAAAGATATGACATAAATACAAAAAGCAAACGTAGTATATGACGACCATTTAGCCGAGTGGTGTGACGATTTGTGAAAGGTCGCTATTAGATTCTGGATGCGACAAGCCGAAGGCAGGGTGAAATGGCGCAATTTGGAGGAGTTAAATTACACTAACATTGGCCCGACTGAGATGACTGAGATTCTACTGGTGGTAGGTCTCTCATATGTGATAGGCTACCTGGATGGGTACCACCGCCATGTCTACTTCTCCCGCCAAACAGCAGTTTAAATGCACTGTTGTGTTTCGGATTGAAGGACATTGTAGCCAGAGTAAATGTTGGATATATTGAGACTTTACATCTTATGTCTCAGGATGGCCAGCGCAGTGGAATCCCAAGCATTGCTTTGTAATTCAAGGTGTTGTTTGATTTCGCTATTGTTCATGAGCGCTCGTATCGTTTATTCCATTCATTGCAATAAAAATAAAAAAAAAATACCCAGTTTCATTGAAACCCGACTTGAAGAATTGATGTTTTATTTTGTTACTGAATGAATTAAACAAATTTTTACGGATTTTACAGCGGTTTTTGGTTTGTTTTTTTTCATTTTTTAACATTCAGATGCTTTGATTACTTTACAGCTTTCGTGGTCGCGGGGTGTACTGAGGTATTAGGCATCGGCTCAGTGACTATTACATTGAACCAAGGGTGGATAACTACTTAATTAATAAAAAATAATTATTTAATTTGAAAAAAGTCAAATTAAAAAGATCGTTTGTTTTTGCAATTCGATCTACGTCGAAGGAGTTAACTGAATCTTGAAGTCTTGTAACTTTCGCATTAATCTTGGAAAACATTATGAAATTGATAAACACATAATTCATAGACACCTATGATTGGTGATGATGTTCTAGCATATAACGCGTTCAGTATTTAAGTGCAATGAAATTTTAAGAAACAAAAATTGACCACTGTCATTATATCACTATACATTATTATAGAACATATGAATTAAAATTTATATGAGTTCTATGAACGAAATTGGTTATCATAAACGTCGCATAAAATTCGATCAAGTTTATTAGCGACCATACAATGGTATCGTTAAATCAGAGCACCATAATAGAACAATCACGTGTGTTGCCCTTTTCACTCCTTTATCCTGTTCCAAAGCTGGAATTTAAGTACTGACTCTAATTTATATTAAGCCTCTTGAACTTTGACCTTGCTCTTTGAATCAGCTCGTTCAATTACTGCCAATCACCTCACGAATACTCGTCTTGTGCGAAGAATATCTTCTTTATGTGTCTCTGCATTTGTATCTTTAAACCTGCAGACGAGACTCAAGATTTAATTTGTCATTTAACTAATTAATGCTTCGTTGCTAATTAAACAAATACATATGGTCTATGGTACGTGAAATTTCGAAGATGTCTTTGGCGTAAGGCGGTTGCGGATTTTATGATCAATTTCTTTCGGCAATCTGCCTAATTATTTAAAGACATAAATATAAGCATTTATCTAAGTATATATATATATATATATATATATATATATATATATATATATATATATACATATACACACACATATATATATATATATATATATATCAAGACTGCTACCGAAAATGACGCCAGGTGGTAGTTTTAGTAACTATAAACACAATGCAGCTAATGTATACAACTACATTTCGTAGTCAAAGGGTGAGGATAATAACTTTTATAAACACGGATGTAGTCTAATTAGTCAAATTGCGTTAACTAATCAGACTTCAAAAAGTCACTGATTTTACATCTAAATTGAGCCACAGTTCAATCATAGTTAGAATACCTTTTATCATCTCGAATGTTCGCATAATAATTAATTCTTGATAATACGGAATTTGAAATATTTTTCTTCTTAACACAATCTAATTTTACAACGACTCTTAAAATGTCTGAATAATTATGTTAAACATTAAACAATTAACGCAAATTAATGTCAAATCCGAGAATAACATTTCATAATGAGAATTTATTACTTTTATTGATATTTATGGAACGAAATATCTTTGTTGCTTTTACATATTCAGAAGCAGTAGGAAAAGAAATCTCATTATTTTGAAATATCGAATAACATCGATGCTGTTTTGTTTAAACAATCATATTTTTTCCGGGGTAGAATAATTTTTTTGCTAATGTCAATTTCTAGCGGAAATCCGCGAGTCATTTATTTCATATTATGTACTCGTATATTTCTTGTATTTATGCTACAAAGCTGAGGTTCCGCTTCGAATCCCGGCTCAGGCAAAGTGATGTTGGAGTTAGGAATTTGTGCCCGATATGGCGATAGGTTCCCCCCATTACATAGTTGGACGAAACATACAAGGCAAAATGTGGGTGTTCTGGCACCTCTGCCTACCCTTCGGGGGAAAATGCGTGAGTTAATGTACCTATGTATTAATTATTTGTTTCTAACCAATAACTTACAATTAATAAGATTCGTTTCAGCAAACAGAGTTTTCAGACACGACATATAGGATTTATGTTGTACCGGTAAAATTAAGCTTCTTACTAAGTTTGTTGCAATAGATTTAACCTTTCCCGTATAGTAAAGTAAAAGTCTTCGCAGAATTTAGTAAACTGAAGCACGACAAGATAGTTAAAGTACCTAACTTGAAAACAGGTTCTATTAAATACGTTATTCTATCGAAATAAAGGCAATGCACTTAACATTTTGAAAACAAACACAAATTTGCTTTAATGGAAAAGGAAAATGTTATGATGTGGCCTATAAACTTGAGAGATCTTCACAAAAATTCAAAATTACCTCGACTTTACTAACGTTAGTTTGTAGCATTTTACGCCTTTTGGGCGAGGAATTGTACTGAAAGGATCAATGCCGGGTGGTCGATTATAAAATTGTTAACTAATTTATTCTGAAACGTGGATAAGTAAGATTTGTTATTATTGCAAGACAAACTAAAATTTCGTTAAACTTAAAACTTGTTACGTGTTATAAAATATCAACATCTGAAGAGTCAACACTGATCTTGTCACCCTTATAAACGTTTCATAATAAGAAGTAAACAAATATTTACCCACGTAACATTCACTGCATTTTAAACTCGGTAAATTGGAGGCTGGTAAATGCAAAAGTATTTCAGCCAAAAATAAAACTCAAGTAATTACAAAGCGGCAAATACTTCGTCTGATCCGCTGAACATCGATTAATTCCGTTTCACGTAGATAACAAGGACGCGTCGAAGCAAAGCGCAATTTTAAATGCTTGCGGTCAGCACACACGTTTGTGCCATCTACTATTAGGACGCAACCACATTAAGCTCATAATTTAGCTTTAATTCACTAACAATCTATAATACATTTAAAAGTAACATACATTATAGATACATTATCTTTGATATAGCCGGTGAAAGTATCCCAACATGTAAAATTAGCGTCACACGTAAATTCTTTTACGAATCCAACAAAAGCACATTGACTTATTGATCACCGCAGATTAGTAAGTCTGCGGCTTCGGCCGACCATCCCGTCGATTCCGCATTCATATGTGAACACGCCTTAGTCCGTTGGAAATTCGGCGCCAACCGACGCTGCCCATTCATTTGGCCTTCCCATTAAAGGGTGCTTTTAACTACGGCTAATTTATGCAGCGCACGGTTTGCCAGGACAGATTACAGAGCGGCATGTCCATTCTGCGTTGAGTTTGGGCCTGAATCACGCCTGTCGAATGTGCCACCTCGAGTGGAAAAAATCCTGGCTGTTTATTCGTTTGAATTGCACCGAGTTCATTTTAATTGCCTGCATAATGAGTGGGTGCGTGTGCAGCGAGTAAAGTTAATTACGCATTTCCTTTAGAGTTGTTAAACAAAATCATGAATTGCGCAGATGGCAAAGGGTTTCTTTAATGTATTTTATTGAGTCCACATTAATCATTGCCGAGCTTGTTGAGTTTTAATTAAAATTTTATGTGTAAAATATTTCATGTGGGGAAATTTATTAAATTGCGCACGGTAATAACGTTTGGATCTCTTTTTCGTTTCAAAGAGTTTCGGCCAGCACTACAGAATTATATTTGAAATGAGGTAACGTGAATTTAGTTTGGACTAATGTATTATTGTTAGCTATATATTTTGGTAAAAGAGGGCTAGGTGTAAAACCATGAAGGGTAAATTAATTATAACATGAAAACCCTATTGTCTGTCGTCCAAATTAGCATTCTTTTGTTTCGTCAGCATACTAAAGACGATTTCGACACAACTTATGCAAATATCTAAGAATGGCTGTCCTTTAGCTGTTGACGTTTCCCAAGTGATTATTTATTGAGAGAAAGACGTAGTCGAGGCGGAGCGGGGAGGTGAGGTGAAGACGAGGGGTACTCTCCATATAATCTTTTAGTTTATTGAATAGTGATAAGCATTTCAGACTTAATTAGTCTTGCTAAGATTCGCAATGCAAAATATATTCAGATATAAGCGTCGCTTCGTTTAGTACTACTGTTTGATGAGTTTGAAGTTCAATATTTTCATGTTAGTCGCCAATTCTCGTGCTGATAAAGATTTGTATTGATATTTTAACAACATAAAAAGGTTTCCCAAGTTCAACTTTGGGGTATGAGTTATAGTAAACGTCATATTTGAAATGAAAAGGAAAAAAACACTAACATTTGTATCGCCTTATTAATAATTTAAATACTAGAATTATTTAATTGAATATAAATAAAAGGACTTTCTAAAATTTATCAAATAATCGTAATATAGATGAACAATTAAAGCTACAAAGTTGATAACTGAAGAAGTTTCCGAGTTAATTAGGTGTCACGAACTGACACCAAACTCCGAGAATTGATTTCTACTATCAACGTTTATGTGCGAAATCCTTAGCAACGTATGTAATTCAAACTCATTGATATATGATATAACATCATCCGTGGCGCAGCTGATTAGACGCCGGCTGTGAAATGTGAGGCCGTGGGTTCGAATCCGCACCGAGACAAATGTTTGTGTGATCCACAGATTTTTTTGGAAGTAGTAGAGACCTACTACGTACATACAGGCAGACGCAGTGTCGGTTGCCCGTTTAAAGTATGGATGGACGAACTAGGTTAAAGGTGCAAGAAGTCGCTGGATGCAGGACACTTCCAACAGGTCGATGGCTTATGTTCAGCAGTAGGCTTTCTATGCTTTGCTGAAGAGAGAGAACCTCGCTGTTGCCAGTCAGGACGCATCATGAATGGGCAGACTAGACCGGGGTGGTACCACTATCTCACAGAAATCGACTTGTAGCATGTTTACTGTCACGTTTAATGCAGTGAGCGTGCTTGCCGAATATCCAATACCCCTTTCCTTTCCTATGTTTATTCCTTTCCGCTCTCCTCCTGATCTTAGGAACTGGCAACACAGCCAAGATCCAAGCGTTGTGGATGTTCATAAGCGGTGGTGATCATTAACCATGAGATGAGCTGCTGGTTCGTTTGCCATACCTATGCCATAAAAAAATTATTCAGTTCTGGGTGTTAGTAAAACCGAAAAGTCTTTCATAATTTCTGATACCAACAACAAGACTCAATTTTAATGTGGGGTCGTTACTATGAATATAGCTGTTGGATATATATATTTATATTTTTCTGTCGTTATAATTCCTACGCTGCACACCATCTTCCATCGCACCATTTGTTCATGAAGTCCGCAACCGTAAATCTCAATGTGCCAAATTATATTTACCCACATCTCTGAATCAAATCGAAATATCTGTACAAGACCGCGATAACCACTCGGTTCCAAAAGGTTCCCCTGTTTACCCAAATAGGGAGTTCCGCATTTGGCCCTTTTCAATTTATGAATACGTGAACATCGTTTGAGGTTAATTAATAAGATTTATGTATCATTAATGGTCCTTTCTCCATGAAGTGTGATAGGGCAATATTTTTCTGATGTAATTAGGCCCAAGAATTACGTGCGAAGGCCAAACGTCGAAGACCTGTTACCTAATTGACTGATTGCTTTAATATTCGAGTAATTTTCGCAGGAAAAATGGAAATTATGATTGATTAGCATCTATCAAGATGGATGTTCAATTTTTCCCGACTCGATTCTTTCGATGTTGTGGCAGCTTAGTGAGCGCCTAATCATTGTTTTTTATTGGTTCTGTGGGAATTAATATCGACAAGCGTTCAGGTTTTATTGTTTATAAAACGTAATACTTTTTGTTCATATTTGATTAAAGGTATGGTTTATTTTTATTTATTTATTTATTTATAAACTTTATTGTACACCAGAAAAAAAACAAATACAATAACAGAAATTAAAAATAGTATTAAAAATAAGTACAATCGGCGGCCTTATTGCACTAGGCAATCTCTTCCAGGCAACCTTTGGATGGAGATAAGACACAGGAGAGAGAAAGGGCAGTATAGGGTGTATAATGAAAGAAAAAAAAAAAAACAAACTATACTAACAAATTAAAAACACAAATAAAAGTAATACATTCCTATAATATGTACAACATACATACATATATACATATACAAAGTAGACATAAAATATAATAAATATGTCGGCGACAGAGATGGCTGAGCGGTAGAGGTGTCTTTGTCCACGTTCGGTGATACAGGATCCATCACAAAATTGTAGGTATTAGGTATCAAAATAAACTTGGTGTAGGTATAACCAAAGATTTATTATAGCAAATTACAATCCACTGTAATTAGGTATACGCACTCGTTAGGTAAACCGACAGTTTCGCCTCGGAGGTGTGGACTGGTCGGTTTCTTAAACGAAAGTGCTCGTTACACAGTCCCCCACTTTCCAAAACGACTCTGTCCATGTGACTTCAAAAACAAATGACGTCACCGCGTTTACCCGTTACCACTATAATCAAATCAGCAACTTTATTTAAAAATGAGATATTATTGTTTTTTCCACGACACGGCCAGCCTGACGACTTACACGTCCTCGTGTTTATCTGTAGGAAGACAATCAAATTTGAAGCATCTTTAAAAGCTCGGCTAACCTGACCGTAACGTAAAATTACATTGTTTACTCATCAGTTAACACATAAAAAAAATACCAATTTATGTTATTCGTTCATAGACGTAAGGTTCCTCTATCCGTCATTTAAAAAAATATTTTTTTATTATTGACACAGTAAGATCACATACAACGCTCATGGCTCGGCTGGCTCAACAGCTAGTGACAGCTACTATTGCCACCCATATCGTCATCACCTGATATGATACGACCAACACTTCATCTAGACTCCACGAGTCCCAGGTCAATAAATGACCGTCACAACAATAGTCTCGTATGAGACCCAGGTCCCCGCCACACCACTAGCTGCCCATCGCGCCCTGAACAACTCAAGCGAGTTGCAGTTACGACTACAGACTAATGCGTGCAGTGCGACCAAATAGCCATGGTATGTGCTCTATTTACTGGTGGAGGCGCCCTCATCACCATCATCCACATCAAACAAATCTAACTCAGCAGGTACGTCAGTAAGAGGAATCTTTCGTATGCGATCGTGGGCATACTTATAGGTTCTATTACCAGACAAAGGTTTTAAGAGATAGCGATCGCCTTCAAGCAATTCTACAACTTTAAACGGTCCCTTGTATTTAGGATCTAGCTTAGTTTGATTTCTCTCCTCGTTCTGAATTAAAACCATGTCACCAATGTCAAACTTTACAATTTTAGCCTTATTTTTATCAAAACTAAGTTTGTCGTAACTCGCACTCTTTTCTATGTTCCTAGCCGCTTGCACTCTAGTTTTGTTAAGGTCTATTTCCGGTTCCGTATCATCAATAGTTAAAAGATTTAACGGTCTAGCCACACGCCCTATCATAAGCTCGAGTGGACTAGCACCGGTCACACGATGAACAGAACAATTTAAAGCTAGTTGCACATCCTCTAATGCCTCCTGCCAAGACCTATCAGATGCCTCTACCGAAGTTAGCATACCTTTCAATGTGCTCATCACCCTTTCAACTTGGCCATTGGCACGACTTGATCCCGTCGCGATTAAGTGTAAGGAAATACCGTGACTCTCACAGAAATCTTTAAAATCTTTACTGGCAAAACATCGACCTTGATCTGCAATAAGTCGTGTTGGAGCTCCAAATAAGGATACACTAGATTTTACCGCATTAATCGCGCTAGCTGCATCAATACGGAGAGTATGGTACACGAGAACAAACTTAGTAAAGGCATCTATTAAAACTATGACGTATTCTTTAGAATCCTTTTTACCACTTAGCTTGCCAGTTATGTCCACATGCACCGTATGCCATGGGACACTTATCTTGGGGATTGGATGAAGTTCAGCCTGCACACGACCCGAATGGGATTTTGATACTTTACAGGTCATACACCCATCGACAAACTTACGCACATATTTAGCTATATGTTCGAACCAATAATGTTCGTATATCCTTTCGAGAGTTTTCTCCCATCCAAGGTGCATAAGCGATTCGTGAACGTGGTTTATAACAGACCAACGGAAGGCTCTAGGAACTATTGGGAGACACCGGGTACGGTTGTTTCTCTGCACTTTGCGATGCAAAATACCCGAACGCATCTCGTAAGTCTTAGCAATATCGGGTGGGAATTGACCCTCTTTGAGTTTAGTTACCAACGACTGAATCTCTTGATCACGCAGCTGTTCTGCCAATAGCCAGTTATCTGATAAGGTTGCAAGATCAACGCGTTTTTGTTCCACCTTTGAAAAACTGGGAGAAACAGAAGATGATAAAGCATTTCGCGAAAGGAAATCGACATGAGCCATACGACGTCCCTCGCGATACCTAATTTGAAAATCAAATGCTTGGAGAAAAGCCCACCAACGATGCACCCGTGGTGTTATATCGACTTTGTTTCGTGAAGCCTTCAATGAATTACAGTCGGTAACAACCTCAAAATTCCTACCCTGTAAATAGTGTCTAAAGTGCTTCACAGCGTTTACTACAGCTAGAGTCTCCAACTCATAAGAGTGGTACTTTGACTCTGCTTTCGTAGTTCGCTTACTAAAGTACTCAACAACAAGTAACTGTTCATCTATCTTCTGGAACAAAATGGCACCATATCCTCTGGCACTTGCGTCGGTATGTAATTCAGTTGGCAGGTCTGGGTTAAAGATAGTCAACACGGGCTTAGTAGTCAAGATAGAAATTATTTTCTGTCTTATATGCTCGTGTTCGGGCTTCCAAGTGAATTGCTTATCGGTGACTAGCAAAAACAATGGTGTCATAATTTGAGAAAAACTTTTTATAAACTTGCGAAAGTATGAGGCAAGGCCAATGAACTGTCTTAACTCGTGAATATTCTGAGGGGGAGGTAATTTAGTCAAAGCTTCTATCTTTCTAGGGTTCGGTCTAAGCTCACCTGCAGTGATATTATAGCCCAAGAATTCAACACGACGCTTTAGAAAAGAACACTTCGAAATGTTCAAAGAAAATCCAGCTTTAGTCAAAGCCTCTAACACCTCACGTAGCCTACAGAGACCCTGATCCTCAGAGACTGATGGTATCAAGATATCATCAAGGTACAGCACTACATATGAGAAGACTAGGTCTCCCAAGGCACTAGATACCGCTCTTTGAAAAACACTAGGCGCGTTTCGTAAACCAAAAGGCATTGCAAGGTATTCGAACTGCCCATCAGGTGTTATGAAAGCGGTACGCTCAATACTATCAGGGTCCGTGATGGGTATTTGATTAAAGCCACTAGCGCAGTCTAAGCACGTATAAAAGCTCGCTCCAGACAATCGAGCCACCTGGTCTGCTATGAGAGGCAAAGGGAATCTATCTGGCACCGTGTTAGAGTTCAGTTCACGATAGTCCACCACCATACGATCAGAACCGTCACGCTTCTTCACAAGTAGTATAGGACTCGCAAACGGAGACCGACTGGGTCGGATAATGTTAGCTTCCAATAGCTCTCTAACCTTAGAACGCACTATCTGCTTTTCATCTGGACTGAGTCTGTAAGGCCTACGATAAACAGTACGATTCGGGTCTTGAAGTCTGATTATTAGTTCACCAGATGTGACACGCGTGCGGGGTAAACCGTCAATAAAAGCGTGAGAAAATTCCTTAAGCAAGGACAACAAAAGTTCTTTATTTTGAATATCTGTGTCGATATCGTCAAGATTGGACACGGATTCCGGTTCGTAAGTACAGGTAGCAACAGACCTATGTCTTGAGATAATAAGAGACGACTCAGACATGCTAATTGTAAACCCTTGTTTTAAAATTTCTCGGCCAATCATTACGTCATATTTCAGACAATCATCGGGCAACACATGAAATAAAATCGATAAACGACTACCACTAATCAACACGTCACAAAGAATTTGTTCAGTACAATCTACATTAGCATGACCTATACCCTGTAAACGAATAATCGCGAATGTACGTTCCCCTGTGAAGTTGCGGCTAACAGTTTGTTTAACGAGAGAGCATTCGGCACCGGAATCAAAATAAAAATAGTACGACTCACCAGACTGTTGTAATTTCCCACAAACACCGGCCACTGTACAGACATCCACGCGTCGCTCCGCTACAGTGCCGCCTCCACTGCTATGGCCAGCACGTCCCACTGAGGTCGAGCTGCCCGCGCCCGCGTTGCCATGATGACAGTTGGACGCTATGTGCCCGCTTTCGCCGCAACGAAAACAAATCACCTGTCTACTGATTCCAGGTGTGACCGTCGATGTTGATTGTCCCTTATTGGCGGAAGGCATAGTTGGTTTGATAAATTTGGAACGACAGTCAACCGCTTTATGTCCTGGTTTACCGCAATTATGACACTTGAATGTAGCACTAGCATTTTGTGATTTGAAGCGTTTCACATCCGATACGTCCGTTCGTCCAACAGATCCATTGTTCCGATCGTATTTTCGTTTCAAACTTGCACTTGCCTTTACTTCTTGCAGTAATTTATTCCGTGTTGTAATTTCACTTGTAAATGCTAAGCGATACAGACATGAATCGAACTGGGCAATATGAGCCAGCACATATGACGTAGCGATTTCTTCGTGACTTAAATCCTTCCATCTAGTCAACAGCGACGTCATCAAACGGCTTGCATATGCTGCGAGACATTCACCATCCTTCGGCTTGCCATTATTCACACTAATAAGCGTCGCAGCAAGTGTTTCCGTGGAATCGTAACGTGCGAGAAACAGGTCACGAAAGTGTAGCCAAGTCATACCTGCATGGGAAATCTGTGTCAGCCACGACGAGGCGCTACCCTTCAGTGCTTTACTGAGAGCTATTATGAGCGATGCTCCTTCCAGTGGACATTCATTAACGCAGATATCAATCGTAGCACACCAAGCACGTGGATCAGCATCTGGTTGCTCTGGGTTGAACTCCGGCAGAGAAATATTGGGTGACGATACTGGTGTTCGAATAGCTTCAATCAATTGCATCATATTTCTCTGCTGAATCTCAAACATTGTGCGCCAGTGGGATTCAGATCTCACTTCTGATGTCGGCGACAGAGATGGCTGAGCGGTAGAGGTGTCTTTGTCCACGTTCGGTGATACAGGATCCATCACAAAATTGTAGGTATTAGGTATCAAAATAAACTTGGTGTAGGTATAACCAAAGATTTATTATAGCAAATTACAATCCACTGTAATTAGGTATACGCACTCGTTAGGTAAACCGACAGTTTCGCCTCGGAGGTGTGGACTGGTCGGTTTCTTAAACGAAAGTGCTCGTTACACAGTCCCCCACTTTCCAAAACGACTCTGTCCATGTGACTTCAAAAACAAATGACGTCACCGCGTTTACCCGTTACCACTATAATCAAATCAGCAACTTTATTTAAAAATGAGATATTATTGTTTTTTCCACGACAAATATATACATAATAAATGCTAATGGAAATAGTAAAGCACATTAATGTGTAAATTCAGAGAGAGAGATAGTGTTCCTTGACTAGTGACTTAAAAGATGACAATGTTCTAGCCCGTCTCACGACATCTGGAAGTGAGTTCCACAATCGAACAGCTAGTACGGAGAATGATTTGTCCATAAATGTCGTGGTGTGTACGGGCATTCTCAGTTTCATGTTCTCTGACGACCTCAGGGATCTTTCATGGGAATCATGAAGAAATATAAAACGGTCTTTGAGATAAGAGGGGGTGAGAGGGTTAAATAATATATTGTATAAAAGTGAAAGAGTGTGAGTATTCCGACGAAGCCGTATGGGTAACCACTTGAGCTTAAGACGAAACTCAGAAACATGGTCATATTTGCGTAAACCAAATATGAACCGTATGCAAAAATTTTGGAGACGCTCAAGTTTATTAAGTTAGTATTGAAACTATAATAAAATCTCCTATTTGATTTTGAAATACATTTCTATTTTGTGTTTGATAGGTGTCTAGCAATAATGAAGATACTTGCACATATATTTTGAAAGAGTTTCAACGGTCAATATGTTCTCTTATTCCGCACTAGGTCTTAAACATTTGTGCTAAATAGCAATAGATAAAGTCAATACCAGCACCGATCATAAATTTTACAGACTTCTTGATCTAGAATATATAATAAGCAACTACACATTCAAATCTAGTTTTGCCTGAGATAAGAAAAGTTTTTTTTTTAGTAGAAAGTCGGTAGCCATACTCGCGAGTCAGCAAATTATAACCGTAACCCATGAACGTTAAAATCCCTGTGGGTTAAATACCAAGTGCTGTTCTTTAAACTTTGTAAAGCCTTAGGGTATATCATTTTGGGAATATCTCTTTAAAATGTCCTCTGTAAATATATCTGGCGAAATTTTACCTGATACTTGCTTCTCTTCTGTTCGCATTTTAAATATTGTAATTATGAAAAAGTGGGTAAAAATTATGAAGTGCTATAATAATTTACATTGGCGCGTAAATTATGGAACCGAATAATTCAAGTCGTATTTAAACATTTTAAACATCATTGGACGGAAGTGTAACTGCGGTCTCCATGGAATTGTATTGCGGCTAGAGTGAGCGTTTACCTTTATTTCAACTGTACTATGCTTTTTCTATCAGCATTATCCTTTGACATAGAAAATCTGCTACTTGAAATAAAGAGACTTGTTTTAAGGCCTATATCCAGGGACGTTCCGCAATCTATCTGGTTATCTGTAAACTTTGTACTTTGTGGTAGACTTTCGATGCTACGATTACTGAATACTGCGTAAGTGCGTAAGCCTATAATCGTCCACCGTTTGACATTGGACTTATCTATAACTAAGAGTTCGATTGTAAGGAGTAATATCATAGTCCACCATGCTGGCCTAGTGATAGTTATCTGACTGAATACTCTCTCTATTTAGTCACAGAAAGTCCATTACTTAATATTAGCTTCCCTCAAGGATGTCCACATCAAGCAACGTTTGAAGCGACCTGCATTCAGCGAGTTTCTGCAAACTTAACCAGGACAACCTTTCACCATGTAAGGGGGCGTCCGATACTGCACTTGTCTGTACGTAGCCTCGACTCCTGGATACTATGATTGTTATAAATTTAAAATAATAAACATGTATTCCATTGTATGCTTGGAGCGGCAGAACGTTGGAGCGGTAGAATCACGTTCCATAATTTAATGTGAAAAGTTATCAATACTGAGATACAATAACAAAGTTATATTTAAAGCACTGTACAATCATTTAGATAATGGCAAACTTGCCACAATGACTACCTACTGGAAATTACAATTACACTCGCCGATTTGCCAAGTACAAGTTGTCCATAATAAGTGAAACTTTGTGAAGCAACTTTATAAATCACCTGGGGCCGAGAGTTTCATAATCAGAATATTTTAAGGAGCAAACTTATGGGCCGGAAGTTTATTTATTATTCCTCTTTTAATATAAATAGGTCATTGAGTTAAGGCGACTTCTATGTTTGTTCATTATGCGAACTTCGAGCGGTGAGGAAACTAAGGAAGCTCAAGATTCAAACTTTAGATTAGAAATATTCATTCATGTTAGAGCTTTTTCAGTGTCTTGAATGATTATTTTCGTTTGTTATTATTATTACAACTCTAAAAACATTTTTGTTCAGGGATTCACTCTTCAACTTTTGTATTGATGGAAGTTTATAAGATTTTTACACAATTTTTAACATGCATGCTGTTTTTCCTGAGAATTGCTTTCACCGTCTCTCTTAATAAAACTATTTATATCAAAATGTACTTATGCAGTCCTAGAAATACTGCCACATATTATGTAATTGTACATCGAAAATATACTAAATACTGGCATGAATTAATTACTACAATCTATAACTACTACTACAAAATTTATGAGATTATGAACATTTACTTTTTGTCTTTACTACGAATCGAGTTGAATTTCTAAAATATTTAAATAGGTTTTGACGGAATTTTTACTTTTGTACAGATATATATTCTGGGCTCTTAATTTCTGAACGCATGCAACGATTATATTTCAATTAAAATTCAATTCAATTCATTTACCTCAAACGACATATTGATGTGTCACGGCTTTCATCCAAAGTTCTGAGGCAAAATTAGATCACGTTGACGAGTAAGCAGTTCATTTACACAGGAGATAATAAGGAGATTAATTTGCGACAACAATGTCGAGAAACTTAGCGCGTAGGCATACAGAACGTTCAACAAACACTGTAGAACTCCTCGAGAAATCTTGGAGGAAACGGCAGTACTGTTTATAAAATAAAATTGACGTCATACAAGGTTTATTTTCGATTTTTGCGGAACGAGGGAATAACAACTCGATTTGCGTGGCGCAGTCGTTACTTACATTTTCCTTTGCTTTGTGGAACAAAAAAAACTAAACGGGAAACAACGGTGGACTCGTGATCGCCGCTCTGCCTTTCCGTCAAAAGCGATCCAATCGTTCTCTTTTATTGGAACAGCCGTCTGGCGTCTTTGTTGCGGGAATTCCCTTGAATCCAATTTATGCAAAGTATTTACGAGTGACAGGAATTTATTTGACGTGCCAATTTTGCACCCCCAACGTGCCAGCCCCAAGCCACATTTTAAAAGCGTTCTGGCGTGTAAGTGATTGAACGGTTTTCATGATATTTTACTTGAATAGTGGAAGTGAATATTTACCACAAAATTTTGCGTACAAAGGCGCAGCGGTCTTATTGAGCTGGTGTGTGCCGTTTCATATCATTTTCTGTATGGAAACTGGTGGCGGTGATTTATGTTGCATATATTTTATTTGTTGTAAAATATCATTTTATTTGTTTGATAAAATGCTTTGTAGATTTTGATCGCGAGTTTTGCATGAATGTTGTTCAATTGTTGTGTAGCAACTGTTGAGAGATCGAAAGTTGCAGAACATGGGAGGTCATATTATATTGGCTGGATGGAGCTTGAATTCGGTCCTCTTGTATCTTTACCATCAATATACATGTTCAATGCTGGGTACAGGTCTTTTTCCACAATTCGCGAAGTAAAGAGGATTTTCTTTTTGTGTACCATGCTCCTTCAATAAAAGTTGAAAAATGTGAGTTTTCTTTTAAACTTTTACTTGTGCTGTTTCTATAGAGACAGTTAAATGATGTCATGTAGTATAATTATGGCGGGATATTTTATATCAATTTCGTTAAAGTCACAATACATATATGCAGCTTAAAGACAATAATATCGACAGCCCAAGAAATTTACAAAAATATATTTATATAATTGGAAAAATTGGCTCCCAATATTTTCCATGTAAAATAATATCGCATGCTATTTACCCTAAGCTTTTACCTCCTTCTCCTATAAGAAGGTAAAACAAAAAATACATTTGCGTTACCGAGCAACGCTGCGTAACATGTCAAGATATCAACCCGAAAATTACTGTAACTGAGACAAACCAACAGACAATAGGCCGGCCTTGCTAGTGTGACGAAGACAGATGGCTTTATTATATACGATGTCAGCGTTATGGAACACGAGTTGGTGGCAATCAAAAACCAATTTTGCTCTAACTATAAAGTGCAATTTTGGCGGAGTTGATTTCTGTGTGCGGTGAATCTGTTCGTTGTCAGTTTCTGGATTATTGGAGTTATACAATGTAGTCAAGTGGGCTTGTAGTCTGCATTGGGAGACTAAATATAGAGAACACAATTGATGACAGTTGGAGTCGCTTTCATTAAACAAGATTAACAGCAGCTAAAATATTGAAGTCACCACTTCAATAAATCCTATAAATAAGTCTTCCTTACATGAGATCTCAGATTCGTTATCAACAACAATCTCGACTTGAAGCAAACCATTCACATTTAATAAATCGAAAATTATTTTTTAAAATATTAGGTCCTTTAATTAACGCTTGAGAAAACAATATAGCTATTATCCCCTAGGAATATCAAGCGCTGAGCAAATATCGCGCGCTATAGTAAGATGCCTTTCGGCCACCGAGATAACTCATCGGCGTTAGAAGGCTAGAAGGAAGGACATTCTGGAAAGTAGCAGTAAGTAGCTCGTATGCCGATATAGAAGATTGGAACCTAGACCGTCTGTATATACGCAAGCATGCCGTGTTAGGTCAGAAAAAAAAGTGTAACCTTTTCGGCATCTCCTGGGATATTATAAGGAAACTTGTCCGAAATAACATGCAATTTAGTCACTGTGACCTTCCAGTTTAAAAATCTAAACTTTTTCCACCAAAATACGTTAAGATGTTAACGTATTCTATTAAATGGACTCAATCTGTTAACCTTTGATGGCTTTCATAACTGGTCGAGTTACCTCGCTTTTGGCGCTGTAGCCAGCATTCAATTCAAAGCAACTGGTTCAAGGCCTTCTCTAGGAGCTTTCTGTATCAAGATGAAAGAAACACAGTTTATTTTATAACTTCGCTTCTTGAAGTATAAAGGAGGGATGTAAATTTTAAAGCCACAATACATTTTCGAGTAGCGTACACCGCAACCCGTTTTGAGTTCGTGAGTGGGTCGGCTCAACCGAGAATTACCACTGTCTCATATAAAACTGACGTGAATTAACAGTTTCGCTGCATTTTGACCTGTCGCCGAGATTGCCGTAATTGGAGATTCGAAATCTAATAGGGGTCGCATTGTTTTAATAGTATTTGTACAGGAAACTATTTGGAAAGTAAAAAGCGTTGTGATATTGAATCCACATTTTAGAATTTGGATAATGGCAGCATCTGACTGCCCATGTATCCATCGTATCTTAGATTTTAAAGAGAATATCAATACTATGAGTAGCATATTAAGGTTTTTAAAGCCCACAAAATTCTTTAATAATCAATGTAATAAAGGTCATCATGAAATGGACTTAACCTTCATTTGTGCTACATAAAGAAGATACATATTTTTAACGTATAGCGAACCTTTAATGTAACATCGCCATATCAATCAATTATAAATAGACATGAATGGCCTTTATATCAAAAAATATCATCCAGGGCGTTCTTCATTCAGCGCATAGAGGGTATTTGATTAACGATCCGTATTAATTCCGTCCAAAATCCCCGTAACGAAGGTAGCCGGAGAAATACCATCGCATCTATCTATAATAGGAATTATTAATGCTAGTCATTCACGGAACAAGATGCCATCATCTCAGCTACACGCTCTCACTCTATTATTACTCGGTAAATTATTTTGCCGCATTCATTGCCGCACATGATTCATGTAAATACAAACAAAGCTGAATAAATTTACCGTCAGAACTCGATTTGGGATATTTACTCGCATTACGCTCTCGTACGCCGTGGATGTTTTAAAGAAAAGTATGTAATCTCTCGATCGTTTCGAGGATAATTATGTCGATATAATGCTGTTATGTGTCGTGGTGTTCCCCCGCGTATCCCCCCGCGCCCCTCTGTTCTCCCCCCCCCTGCGGGTGTCCTCCCGTCCTGATTGATGGCGCCGGAGATTGCATGTCAGGATTACATCTGCGGAGGATGTTCGGATTATTTAGTTGCCGCCAGCGAGTAAATAGAGCGAGCAATATTCTGAAAAACTTGTAGTTGTAACAGTGTTGGTGATTCTGTTTATGTCTGGCGCTCTGGTGCAAAATTTTCGTCTCACCCATGGTAAACTGAAACGGTAAATACGAACGCAAATTGTGTTTCACAACACACAATATTTATGTTTATACAGTAGGCAACGTTTCAACTGGATTCTCTTGGCTTATACAAAGCAATTCGTTTTCTGTTTACATACTATTTGACACGCCTGTTTTTTTTATATATGAATTGTGGGAATTATGTAAGAGGAAAATAAACGGAAAAAATGTTAACGTTGTAACGTGTAAACGTTTTCGATTTGTGTTTTTAAAGTAAATTTATCACATTTGTCCACTCAATTTCAAATATGTGTAAATTATAAGTGTTCCATTTGCACTGGATCAACGCGGAGGATTAAAGTACAACTCAATCAAATTATGGAATAAGTCGTTGCCTAGCAGTGTGATGTGGATAGGCTGATAAGGCACATAAGCTGACGCCTACACACACAAATGGGTAGACAAGGGCTGTTTTATGAAGCGATGTAAAATAAGACTATGGGAAATTGTGATTCTTGATTTGTTCTGTTACACTGGAAAGTAATTCTAGATTATAATGTTTTTTGCATACAGAGATTGGGCTGAAGAGAGTCGTTCGTCTCGGAAAAATATACGGCTCCATTGGGAACTTAGATACTCCTGAGGTTTAATTTTATTTTTATTTGGTGAATGGCGAGAAGAGCACTACATTCGCCTGATGGTAAGCATGGGCGTAGCCAGCCATGGGCTAAGGGTGGGGCAGAAGTCTAGAATAATATTTAAGTTGCAAACTATACCCGTTGTATACTCACCCCGGTTATTTTTTCCTACAAAAAGATTACATGTGCTATAGGAGCACCAATCATCATGTATCTACAGGGTATATCAAGCGTGCTACCGAAAACGAAGCCGGGTGGCAGTTTAAGTGACTTTAGACACAAGGCAACGAAACATTTTTGTTATTTTTTTTTTCTATCGACCTATTTGGGTGGCAAATACTAAGATTTTTTCTAAAATAATAATTTACACCCTTTTATTTTTAAAGTAATGACTATGGATTTACCAGTTACCACCTAAACAGGACGATATTTAAAAAAATCATAAGAAAATTGTCGCGTGTGGTCAGGGATGCTCTTATCTAGAGGTCATGGTCTTGCTAGGTGCTACCAGTACGTGACCTCGGCCCCCGAGCTATTGCAGTTACCCAACCTTCCCTTCCGTAACAGCAGTATCCACTCATACAGGCCATACTCTCCTTTCCCATAACATCCTCTGCCCACAAATCCTATTTCCTTTCCCCTGTTAATGACAGGCAGCAGTGTCATTAAGCGAGTCCCCTACTGCGCTCGCCAACCCGCCTACCAAGCGTGGCGAGTAACGGCAAATACCCTACAATAGCGACACAAAAAGAGATCAGGCTCCCAGTCCCCGGCAGCCTCACTATTTCTGGCCCTGTTAACACACAACATGCTCACGTTGAGTACAGACGAGAAGATTGTCGAACTGGAGAAGAATTGAGTGGGTTACACTGGGACATTCTGGGGTTATCGGAATTCCTAAGAATCTGACAGGATACGGTAACCCTGAAGTCTGGTAGCCTGCTCTTCTACCGGGGAGACGACCAACACTCCCGAGGAGGTGTCGGATTTCACTTCCACAGGTCTCTCATCAACATCATCGTGGATCTATGGATAGAACGTGTGTCGAGCAGGGTAGTGTACCTCGTACTCAGAATATCAAAAATATATTCGTTGAAGGACATACGGGTATACACGCCGACCTCGACACATCTAGATAAAGAAGTAGAGGAGATGTATGACGACATAAGTCGAGCCATACATACTTTTATTTTCATTTCAACGCAAAGTTGGGTATGAGATCCGAGAGCTGAGTTGATCCGACACTACAGCGATGATATACCGGGACATCAGGCTGTGTGAGGCAGATGGCCTTTTTTTTTAACGAGAGTAAAGCTCCTTTAGCCTTCCTTACGATACTCGGGGGTGGATCGAAAGGGGCATGTTGGGGTCTCCGGCCTTCCAGCTTGGGACGCGGGGACAGTAGTCCGCACTGCGCAGATGTTGTATCCAGGCTGGGTCCTTACCGAGATCTAAGAAGATCTTTTGCCGGCATACCGACTAAAACCTCTCGGTGGCCATCACGCGCTAAATGGATGACAGGCGATGTGGACAGGCGAATGGCGCCCATTTAACTCGCCGTGCCACCCGACGCACTGCCAAATATGGCTCCTCCCAGCTTGGGGGGGCGCAGATGCCCCCACTTTCCCTACTTCGGACGCCCATGGTGAGATGCGCGTCCGCGACAGATACGAGGCCACACGTTCCGCCGCCCATCTCGGAGCCACTCCTGACATGAGCGCACAGCTCCCGCTGTGTGCTTAGCGACCCCGATGACCCCTATTAGTCGCCTTTTACGACAGGCAGGGGATACCGTGGTGGAATTCTGACGCCCCTTGACCACTGGGCGGGGCGCCGGGTCAGCCATTGTCGTTTACCCCGGCGCCTCCTTCTCGGTTGGCGGCGGCGGGCGGGATCGTTCTGCTCCCGATCACGCTCCGCGCTCTCCTTCTGCGAGATGATGATCTCACAGAAGGTGAGCATGGCATGCCATGACCTCCTACTCTCAACCATGGAAGGAGGTCCACTCCGATGGCTGCGCGGAGAGCTGCACGCTCCACTTCCCAGGCTGGACACTCCGAGAGAGTGTGCTGGGCTGTGTCCTCCGGACAGTTGTCACAATGGTGACACACGGCGGATTCTTCCCTTCTCGCCACCCGCCACAGGTATCTGCCGAAACAGCCATGCCCCGACAGAACCTGCGTCAGGCGGAACGTCATCACACCGTGGCGCCTGCCCAGCCACTGGTCTAGGACAGGACGCACTGAGGCAGATGGCCCTGAAGCAACTTAAGGACAAAAAGGCGCCGGGTGAGGTCGGAATCACTTCAGAGCTTCTGAAAGCGGGCGGAACGCCGATACTGAAAGTTCTTCAGAGACTATTCAATTCAGTTCTCCTCGAGAGCTCAACGCTAGAGGCATGGAGCAGGAGCGTGGTGGCACTGTTCTTCAAAAAAGGTGATAACACTTTGCTGAAGAACTACAGGCCCATCTGGCTTCTGAACCATGTCTATAAGTTGTTTTCGATGGTCAACAAGCCGGTTTCCGAAAAGGCTTTAGTATCATAGACCGCATCCACACGCTTCGGCAAGTTATAAAAAAATCCGAGGAATATAACTTACTGCTTTGTTTAGCGTTTGTGGACTATGAGAAAGCTTTTGATTCGATCGAAACCGGGGCTTTGCTACAGTCTCTCCAGTGTGACTCTCCAGTGTTGAAGTGTATATGTTATGGGCCAAGTGATTAATCGGGCATTATCCATAATGCCCGGGCAATGTGATAAATAGGTGAGTTTAGATTGTAATTAATCACTTGGCTCGATATGGCTCCGCAATATTCATACTGCCCGGGCATTATGAATACTGCCCGCATTAATCACTTGGCCCATAAATATATACAACAACGTCACCATGTCGGTCTGAGTACAAGATCAGATCACGAAGGATATTCCACTATAGAGAGGAAACAGGGAGATGTCGTATCTTCGAAACTGCCGCGCTGGAAAACGTCTTCAAGCTCTTGCAGTGGAAAGGATTCGGCATCAACTTCAACGTCGAGTATATTCACCTTCAATTTGCCGACGATATTGTAGTTTTGCCAAAATCGTTGGAATACCTTAGCACTATACTCGAAGACCTCAATCGAATCTCCCAACAGGTGGGTCTTAAAATGAACTTGGGCAAAAGGAAGATCATGTTGAATGTTGTGCCCACCCCCATCGGTGTTAGGGGCTCGACTCTTAAAGTTGTAGACGACTATGTCTATTTAGGACAAGTGGTCCGGTTAAGCACTTCAACTTCTACAACTTTGAGACAGAGGTCAATCGTCGAATCCAACTCGGTTGGGCAGCGTTCGAAAAACTACGCGACGTCTTCTCGTCCAAAATACCTCAGTGCCTTAAATCAAAAGATAGTTCGATGTTTGTTGCTAGTGCATACGGCACCGAGACGTGGCCTCCCACTATAGGCCTTATTAGGAAGCTCAAAGTCACTCAACGAGCTATGGAGAGGGCCATGCTCGGGGTTTCCCTTCTAGACCGAATCAGAAATGAGAAGATCCGTAACAGAACTAAAGTAACCGACATAGCCCAGCGGATTAGTAAGTTGAAGTGGCAATGGGCGGGGTACATAGCGCGGAGAACTGATGGTCGTTGGGGCCAAAAAGTTCTCGAATAGAGGCCACGTAGCAGAAAGCGCAGCGTAGGACGACCACCCACAAGGCGGTCAGGTGACCTGGTAAAGGTCGCGGGACGTCACTGGATGTGGTAGCCTACATCCAACAGGACGATGTGGAGATCCTTGGGGAGGCCTATATTCAGCAGTGGACTTTCTTTGACTGATGGATGATGTGTTTATACTCACTAAATCTAGCACCGCGCTTCGTTTTCGGACCAGTCTTGATATACCCTATTATGTATAATTTTATTGACTAAAACATTTTCTTAATGCCTACCTTCCACCTTGACACCACGAAATCTTCCATCTAAAAATGTGTCTCTAACTTCAGCCGTTTGGGCTCTGGGAGTATGCCAATTTGTTAATCAGTCAATTTAGAGGTTTATATATATCCATGGATAGTACTTTACTTAGATAATTTATTTTTTTTAGGTTTGGTAGGTACCTGAGAGGCCAGAGCCAGGGTGGGGCAAGTGCCCCACCCTGCCCCACCGTGGCTACGCCCATGATGGTAAGCGATACGAACGCCACGAACAGCAGCAAAACCAAATACCTTGAATTACAAAGCAATGCTTGGCTTTCTACTGCGCTCGTCATCCTGAGACATAAGATGTTAATTCTCAATATTGCCAGTAGTTACTCTGGCTACAATGTCCTTCAATCCGAAACAGAACAGTGTATTTATACTACTGTTTGGCTGAAGAAATAGATATTGCAGTGGTAGCTACCCAGACGGTCTCTCAAATACGAGAGACCTACTACTGCTCATTGCGACTCAAAAGGTACTTAAAATCTAAGTTATGTAAAACATATTTTAATCATGCTAGACCTATTGTACCTACACAAAATAATGATTTATTTATATAAATATTGTTTTTTTATAAGCAAAAGCTTGTAGCCAATATAAATAAAATTTATCGTCGATTATTGTTCAGATAATTTATTGAGCTGGCACAGTAACAATATTAGAAAAGAGTTGTTAACGTTTCGTTTCTTGTAACTGATTCTATTATTTTTCGTATTTTCCTGTTGCGTAAAAATCCTTTGGTTAACCGGCCACTAAGCTTTTGTTAAATATTTACATTTTTATACCCTTTTAACTCTCTTCTTATTTTATTTTGTTATGATTAATTTCCTTTTTGAAGACAAAGGCTTTGTAATTTTCTTTGATATTGAGTTTATTTTGTTTTTTTTTTTGTATTGTTAATAAACGATCGAGTATACTATCGAAAGTTATTTTTGAATCTATAATTGTCACCTCAATTCTTATCTTGCTTTTTTGTATTGCATAGATATGGCAAGAGCAAACAAGTCACCTGATTGTGATTACTGCCACCCATGAATATCCACAACGCTTGGATCGTGGATGTGTCGGACCATCAAATCGGGAAGGAAAAAGAATAGGGAAGAAGAAAGGGGCATTGTGCATCCTTCAATCTTACTCACGAAACGAAAAGCCATAGTAAGGCCTGCAGTTTCACGTCGATCTCCTTTGAGACGGTGGTGCCGCAATAGACGAGCCTGCCTATTTATGCTGAGTCATTACTGAAAGAAGTGTAAACGTAAAAACTTACCTTTGAGCGAAAATAATTGTCTTTATTACCCTGAATTTCACCGTCAAAATTACCAGCATACAGCAGTGCACAAATGGATGTGAGATTTCAATAAATACATTAATTTTCGTATTTCCTCCATGTCAACGATGTTCGCAGCTTACTTGAAGGCGTTCGAAAAATTCTTGAAAACTTTTGTCGACCAGTCGAAATTCAACATGAAGGGAATAATAAAAAGTGTGAAAATTTATCGACTGAGTGACGACCGTGCAACTGCTTTAAAAGCCAGCGCCGAGTGAAAGTGATGCATTCATGCGAAATGCTTACTCTACTTCTCGTGAAATCCTTTTAAACACGTGGAATAAATACTATTTTATCAATTCGTGGTAGGTAATTAATCTATGTAGGTATACTGTAGATGATAATGAACATGAGAATGCTTTTATGTGACCCATGTTTCTTTTCCAGTTAGTTCCTGTATCGGTATTGTAAAAATTGGTCCTTTGAGCCGGATGGTGTAGTTGAAAAATTATTATTTTTTACTTTCTACTTTTTTCTATGAATGATGCTGTGGCATATCTTTCAAGATTAATAAAAGGGAAACTAAACGTGAAATTTATGAGTAAATCTAATAATCACGATGACTGGACATTCCAATTTGCGGCTCAAATATTTAAGGGCAATTAATTTTCACCGCTGCAGGGGTCACTAGTTCCGATACAGAGCTAATCTGTAATCCTGAACGTACCATTTAATATCATTGAAGTCTACTAATAAATTATTTGTAGTTGGATGGATAATTATTAACATAACACGATGAGCTATGTATCAATACTAATAAAACATAGATGATTTATAAATTTATATTCACAGGTATACATTTTTGTTATTTGTGAGACTGAAAAGTCTCTCGTAGTTCCATATACCCCCGACACAAGACTTGATCTCAGTGTGGAGTTAGGACTATGTATGTGACTGTTGAGTGTATTTATTTATTATTAATAAAAATAAGTGTCTGTAAGTACCGAATTCTTGTTACTAAATCTTTTTTGATCCGCGAAATTCCATTATCATACTATTACGCATTCTATCACACAAACTCGTGCTGAGTTTGTAAATACAATCCAATCCAAAAATAATTCCAACTAAATGCGTCAGTTGCATTTAGCTGCTGTTTAATCCCTTTTGTTCCAGATAAACTATTGTCGTCGAGTTGAACATCTCATTAATATCAGCAACGAGTAAAACTGTATTACAATATAAATTTCAACAGAGCTCGGTCAAAGAGAAGCTTGTCCGCGAAGAATAGCAAGGCGGCGGCACAATTTAATTTCACTTCTGCTTGTTTGCCCGGCGTCAAAGAAATAAGACTTAAGCATTCTGGAAACCAGATCTCGTATTACAAAAGCAATTTTTTCGTATTATGTATGCAGCGGTTAGAGTTAGTTTTCATCATTGTCTTAACCCAGAGTGGATTGTTCAAAGAATTTAAATATTTAAATTAGTTTAGGGTTTTTAACCTACTTTTCAAATTAAACGTGTTTACAGATGTTTCGTGGTTATAGCATTATTATACTTTATTTAGCTTAATTCTCATATCTTATTATGGCTAATATTTTATATTAATTAAAAATTCTTAAGATATTTTTACAACTTGATAATAATAATTAACAAAAGGATTTTTTTAAAGTGAAACTAGGTTACTATACATTAAAAGCTGTTTACCTAATTATGATTGTTACTGAAGTGAGAAGTCAACTTGCGGGAATAAATTTCAATACAAACACATATCATATGACATGATTGTGCCATCACAGTGGTGTATATTACAAGAAATAATGGTTCAAAAAGTGAATGTACGACACATCAACATTCTCATTTTCTTTGTCAACAATCCACAAGACAGTTGATTTCAACTCCGCACATATTCTCTGTTGATGTGGATCGTATGATTAGAACACGAAAATCACATTTACGATTCAGCCATTTCACTGCGGAGCGTCAATTGTTAGAAAAGAAAGAATTTTTCAATAATTTACTTGATTTAACGCCGAAAAGATGGCTCAGTGATAGATCAGACGTCCTTTGTCTCATTTTTATGAGAATTTCATTCATATGTCCAACATTATATCCGGATGAATGGAAATATTTCCAATAAGCATCTATCCCTGATTTTACATTGCTTGTCGCCGCCGCTGTCTTTTGAATATCGTTTTCGGAAAGTATTTCTACTGCTTATATGCTTCTCTTTTATTGTTTCGTGTTTAATACCTTATTCGTGGTTATGCTATTTGAGTGGCAAAAAAAAACACTTTATTTTTCCTTCAATGCAAAAAATAGTCTGTAGTTGTGTCGAATTTGACAGCCTCCGTGGCTTAGTTGGTGAGATGCCGGCTGTAAAACGAGAGACCCCGGGTTCGATCCCACATCGAGGACAAATTTTTGTAAAGCCCACAAGTATTTGTCTCGAGTTTGGATGTTTATGAGACCAAATAGTCTCTCGTAGCTTCTGATTCATAATAACACTGAGTTAATTGATCTTAATCTCGGGTCAGGGCTATGTATGTGACTGTTGGATATATGACCAGTTCATTATTACCTTAAAGTGATTTTAAAGATGTATGAATTTTTGTCGTTGAGACAAATGAATCTGCCAAAGCACGTGCTCGGAACAAACATTAAGTTAACATTAAAAGAATACTGGGGAAGGCAGTATAATGTTGTTTAAAATATACGAGAGGACACGCGAGTTGCTGCAAAAATTCATCCGTTGAAGTTCAATAGTGTCATTCCAAGTTTTATGCCTGATACAGAGATGTATACGACAACCAATTCTTTTTTTATGACATGTAACAAACTAAACAAAAAACAAACAAGAAAAGTTGGAACGGGACTGTGTTTGTCGGAGTTACTAAACGTTTGTAACCTAAAAAAATTAAACTGCAGTTTATGATTATTGTAGTTACCGAGATACAAAAGAGTCAAAAAACTACATTTTGAAATATATTTTCATTGTTAATTTATCTCTTTTAAAAAACCATTATTTTTTATTTTTAATATTTTTATGGGTTTTTCTCTGGTCTAGTTATTTGCATACCTCCTTTGCAGATATATGTAAGGTATTATTATCATAACCGTCTAATATTTAAGTTTAAATACATTATTTTAGTAGTAATGACTTTTAAAAAATTATCATGCGAGTTTAAAAATATATCGCTCTAAATAGCCGGTGAAAGATAAGGATCAATACACAAGCACTCAAGTTTGATGTTTAAATAAACCAAGAAATAAATAACGTGGAAACATTTCCACCGCCAGAGCGAAATTACGTAAAATATCAAATTCCATCCACGAAGAAAACTGTTACCCCGCAGATGTTTCTATTCACAACAATCGATCTCTCGCCGATACAACCGGGTACAATTTGTTCGATATTTGAATTTATTGTAATTAAGTACAAATTCGATTATGCCAAAAATATTGGCCGCCGAAGCAATTTAAAAGTTAAATTAATTTTCGAGTTCCGTTTTTAAATAGCTGTTTTTTTTATATATATAAATGTACCAAGTTGTTTGTATATTGGGCTTTGTCAACGTTTGAATTATTTTTTAAGTGTATCTATTCATTTTCCGACTTATTTTGTTCGTGCTGTAAAACACATATACTTATTTAGGTATAAGGTATGCAGTTTTACCTATTTTTATTTTTCAGCGTCCCTACAGAAAATGAAAAATGTACGTAAGGTTCAACTTACACAATCACTAAAACCGATATTATTTAAGTCGACTTTACAATTTAAAGTTACGTCAAAAATGGTTTAATGGTTTTTTTTAACACTGAGACGAGCATGCCGGTCGCCTGATGGTAAGCGATACGACCGATCATGAACAGTAGCAAAACCAAACACCTTGAAGTACAAAGCAATGCTCGTCATTCCATTGGGCTTGTCATCCTGAGACATAAGACGTTAAGTCTCAATATGTTCAGTAGTTACTCTGGCTATGATGTCTTACAAACCGAAACACAACAGTGCATTTACATTGCTGTCTAGCGTGAGATACAGACATTGTAATGGTACCTTCCCAGACGGCCTCTCACATATAAGAAACCAGTAACATTTGTTGCATTTAGATAAGATTATTGTATGAATACATTTTCATGTGGCAGCTTAGAGAGGGAGAGGAGAGGAATATATTACATTTTTGCATTAATTAAGCATATTCACATCACTAATATATACCGGGTATATCAAGACTGCTACCGAAAACGAAGCCGGGTGATAGTTTAAGCGACTTCAGACACAATGCAACAGAAAAAGTTGCAAAAAAAAGCGACAATTTTTTTTTTGTTATTTTTTTCCTATGGCCATATTTGGGTGGTAAATACATTTTTTTCCTAATATAGTAGTGTATATCCTTTTATTTATAAATACTCTAAGGTATAAAAGAGTTTAAATTATTATTTTAGCAAAAACTATGGATTTACCACCCAAAATTGACGATATTTAAAAAATCATAAAAAATAATTGTCACGTTTCTATGCGAAATTTTTAATTGCATTGTGTTTGTAGCCACTAAAACTACCACCCGGCTTCGTTTTCGGTAGCAGTCTTGAGATACCCTGTATAATGCAAAAGTCAGAAGGCAAAATATTCTACTTCTTCTTTCCAGTGCCTCTCCAACTAGTCAAGGTTGGCTAAATTGGTTATTATAAAATATTCATCATCATCATCAGCCTATTTGCGTCCACAAAAAATAAAATAAATAATATTATTTTGTTTGGAAAATTCACCGCATGGTTGCTGAAAACACTATAATTATATAGAATAAGGAAAAAAAAAGCTTTGGAAGGGGCGTGGTCTGTGTGACGTCACTTTAGTTGTGGAAGGGTGGAAGGAGAGGCTGTGGAAGGAGTGTTGTGGAATGGTGGGAGGATAGCTCACGGCAGCGCCAGCGCATCGCTTCAGTTGGATCGTGACAACGAGAATAGACGGACGTTGAGCTATTACTGTCTTTCTGTTCATATGACATTCCAATTTAAATATAATTGTTGATAAATTAAGAAATAAATGTATTAAAGCTACCTAAGTCTATAATTAATTGTGATAAAATATATTTTTTAAATAAAATTAATTTAAATTTATAACTTCAGAAGTGGGATTCGCTCACTCCTGCTAAAATATTTTCTTCAATAAATTCAAACCAGTGTAACTATTTTGTAAAGTCGTGTTTGTCAATCATGTCTGGTAGACCGAAACGACGCAATGGCAGGCAAAACCAAACGCCTGTCTCTGGTTTGGAACAACAGCTTCAAGCGATAGTTGATCGCTTAACCGCGCTAGAAGATAATTCTCAAGCTCGACGTGCAAGCAATAATAATATTGGTGGTTTGTGTGACCCGAGTGACATCGTGCCGCCTGAACTAGTTGCCACGCCAGTGCCGCAACCTCCGCCAATTGAATCATCGGGTGCGTTAGCTGTGCCATCAAGTAGCGCCTCATGTTCGACAGGTTTGGACACCTCGACTGAAAACCATGCTCGCTCTACAGAGATGGTTATGAGTGAGGTAGCTGACAAGTTAGTAAACACAATCAGCAATGTCGGTAAGATCAAACCATATTTTTATCCCCAATTTTGATCCCTGTTTGCATGATTTTGACACGTGGTGCGAGGATGTTGATCATATGCGCGTATTATATAAATGGGACGATCGCGAGTGTTTATCACGAGTTGGTACTTGCCTGAAGGGAGATGCGCGTCTTTGGCTCCACGAGGGGCAAGTAACGATCGCAGTTGGTCTAGTTTCAAGCGAGAGTTTAAAGCTCTATGTCCACGCCGACTAGATTTTGCAAACATTTTGTTTGACGTGATGAAGACTGATTCCGATAAGTACCCTACATATGCAGAGTATGCCCGCCGTTCTTTATTACGCCTACGTATAGTTCGTGGATTGAGTGACCAACTAATTTCGGCAATTATTGTCCGTGGAATAACAGATCCTCACATCCGTGCAGTAGCGACAAACGCTCATTTATTACCTGATGATATGGTAAATTTTTTATCAGTTTATGTAAAACCTACCCACTTGACATCATCTCGCGACCGACCTCGCGGTACTTTCCACTCTCAATTAAACTCGAGGAAACGCGTGAATAGTAGTTTACCAAGATGTTTCTCCTGCGGTAACTTTGGCCATAAGCAAAATTCATGCACTAAACGGCCCAGAATGGATGGTTCGACAAATAATACTTTACCTAGTACTAGTTCTGATCATTTTAATTCCAGAGCGAAGCGTGAACCGTGTTCATTTTGTAAAAAGCTAGGTCATAAAGTCGATGACTGTTTTGCAAAACAACGCAGCGAATCACGTGGCAAGTCCAATGTAAATTTTTGTCAAGAGACATCCGATTTATATAAAAAGAATGACATTGCAACTGCGGTGATTCAGGGTGTACCAGTTGATGTGTTAATTGATAGTGGATCAACAATTTCGTTGATATCAGAAACAGTCGCAAAGCACCTCCAGTGCACGCAGACTCCTTCATTTCGCGTTTTGCGTGGTATAGGTAGTCAAGAAGTAGAATCATGCTATTGCACTACGCTAACAGTAGAATTTCCTGAAATTTCCCTCGAGGTTGAATTTCATGTTGTGCCTAACCGATTTATGAACACCCCCGTCATTGTCGGTACCGACGTACTTAACAGAGATGGTGTAATCTATACTCGAACACGTGGTACACAGCGGCTTACAAGAAACAACTCTGTGCTTAACATTACGGCCGACGCCCAACTGTCAATCAATACCCCATTAGTTGGTAATTATAGAAAACACTTGTTAAAAAAAAATCTTGAGAAATTCGTGAGTTATCTTTTTGTCGGTACCGCATCTACTACGGTTAAAACGGGTTCAATGCACATTAGATTACAAAAGGAAATACCCGTAGTTTACAGGCCTTATAAAATGTCTTACGATGAAAAATTGAGAGTAAGGGAAATTATTAAAGACTTGTTAAACAAAGGCATTATAAGAGAATCTGAATCAGAATTCTCCAGTCCCATCCTTCTTGTAAAAAAGAAAGATGGAAGTGATAGGCTTTGCGTAGATTTTCGAGCTCTGAACGCGAATACAATAAAAGATCACTATCCATTGCCACTGATAGATGACCACATCGATCGTTTGGGCAAGGCCAAATACTTTACGAGTCTTGATATGGCCACCGGGTTCCATCAGATCCCAATGGATAGCGAATCTATTCACCGCACGGGGTTCGTAACGCCAGAAGGTCATTATGAGTACATTAAAATGCCTTATGGTCTTGCAAATGCGCCAATAGTGTACCAGCGCATTATATCCAATACCTTGAGACCCCTAATTGACTCCGGTAAAGTTTGTGTCTACATAGATGATGTATTAGTGCCGAGTTTTACCATTGATGAAGGTTTGCAAACGCTTCAAGAAGTCCTGGAAATCCTGACTAATGCAGGATTCTCCATTAATTTAAAAAAGTGTAAGTTCCTTGCCTCTGAAGTAGATTATTTAGGACGAACAATTAGTAATGGTCAGGTAAGGCCGAGCGAGCATAAAGTTAAGGCTTTGTTGAATTCGCGAGTGCCTAGTAATGTAAAGGAAGTAAGACAGTTTTTAGGCCTTGCGGGATATTTTAGGCGGTACATTCCCGGATATTCTCAAATTACAGCATGTATCGCTAATGTGTGTTACCAGTGATGACATACGGCACCGAGACGTGGCCTCTCACTGTGGGCCTCATTAAAAGGCTCAAAGTCACTCAACGAGCCATGGAGCGGGCTATGCTCGGTGTTTCCCTACGAGATCGAATCAGAAATGAGGAGATCCGTAGGAGAACCAAGGTTACCGACATAGCCCATAGGATTGGCAAGTTGAAGTGGCAGTGGGCCGGGCACATAGCTCGTAGAACCGATGGCCGTTGGGGCCGAAAGGTTCTCGAGTGGAGGCCACGTACAGGCAAGCGAAGTGTTGGACGCCCGCCTACAAGGTGGACGGACGATCTGACTAAGGTCGCAGGAAGTCGCTGGATGCAGGCCGCTTCCAACAGGTCATTGTGGAGATCATTGGGGGAGGCCTATATTCAGCAGTGGACTTCCTGTGGCTGATATGATGATGATGATGATCGCTAATTTGACCCGCAAGGGTATTCCGTTTTTATGGGGTGAAAATCATGAGAAGGTTCGCAAAGATATAATACAGCGATTAACCAATGAACCAGTATTAGTTATTTTTGATCCCTCTCTACCGACTGAAGTTCACACTGATGCTTCAGCACATGGTTATGGAGCTGTCTTGCTCCAAGTTCATAATGGTGAACATAAACGGCCCGTGGCCTATTTTAGTAAAGCCACCCAGGGCGCTGAACCGCGTTACCTCCTTTCGTTCCTCCAGGCTCTTTATGTTAATAAGAAGCGCAAGGACCCGCACTTGTTCAATATTGGCGACATGGTATTTGTGCGTAAAGACAATCAAACTACGGGCAAGTTGGACTCCGGCATGCGCGGACCCTATGTGGTAAAAAGATCCTTACCACACGGTCGTTATGAGTTGAAATTACTGTCGGGATCTTTCGGCAAAACCACACAGGCTGCAGCAGAGTATATGGTGAGATGGCACGGAGAATGGACCCCCGATGTGTGTGCTATATTTTTTGAGAGTAAGCTTACTTGTGTTACCTTTATTTATAAGACATCCTGAGGGCTCTGTCTTGGTCAACCTGAGGGCTCTGACGTTAGTTGTCGTAACCTGAGGGCTCTGCGACTGTTATAAACATTTTGCGTGTGAAGTTTGTACTGTATATCCTGAGGGCTCTGTACAGTGGGCATCCTGAGGGCTCTGCCAATAGATGTGCAACTCGAGAGCTCTGCACATGTGAGCATCCCGAGGGCTCTGCTCAAGATTAGAATTATTCATTTGTATGACTTCAATGTATTAAGAGTTTCAAAATAATAATAATAAAAAAATGCTTAAAATATTTGTGCTGTTTCAGACGACGACAATGAGAGCGAAAATAACGCTGGGGATCCATGTACTGAACCACAGGTCGTGAGAGACGACATACATTTGCCAGGCTCCGCAATTAATTCTGAAGATCTGCAGCCACTACAACCACAGGCACAATCATACGTCACTAGATGCGAGGACGCATCACTGTCAGGAGAGGCCGAATAAGGAAAAAAAAAGCTTTGGAAGGGGCGTGGTCTGTGTGACGTCACTTTAGTTGTGGAAGGGTGGAAGGAGAGGCTGTGGAAGGAGTGTTGTGGAATGGTGGGAGGATAGCTCAGGGCAGCGCCAGCGCATCGCTTCAGTTGGATCGTGACAACGAGAATAGACGGACGTTGAGCTATTACTGTCTTTCTGTTCATATGACATTCCAATTTAAATATAATTGTTGATAAATTAAGAAATAAATGTATTAAAGCTACCTAAGTCTATAATTAATTGTGATAAAATATTTTTTTTAAATAAAATTAATTTAAATTTATAACTATAGATATATCCATCCCATGGTTGTCTGGTAGAAATTGCCTTAGAGCGATAAGACCGCCATTTGTACTTTGTTGTTTTATACTGTCTCTAAACTGTTATTTCTTTTTACTGTGTACAATAAAGAATTAAATAAATAAATAAATAAATAGATTAACAAGCGCCCAGTTAATAATACGCTTCTTCAATTATTTTCTTTCTTAATTGTAATATCAGGTTCGTGATGTAAAATAAATACAACATTTTACCTACATTAATGTTCATAAAACTATATTATAATAAGTGCCAGGATTAAAAATGTTCGTCAAAGTAGATTTTTTATTTTCTATGTACATTGATGTTCTAATTTTCTTTTTGACCTAATAAGTTGCGACACTACAATTCTATAACACCTTTTCAATGAGATGTCTTCTATTATGAATTATAAGCATAATTGACAACAGCTGTATATTTAGCACTTTTATTATATCATCCATTTGCATAAAAATACTCAACAAAATATTTGAGATTTATATCCAAAATCAAATTCTTTACTGATTACATATATTTTGCCTGACTCATAGATAATATGTACATACCGGGTATCTCAAGACTGCTACCGAAAACGAAACCGAGTGGTAGTTTTAGTGGCTACAAACACAATGCAATAAAAACTTTGGCATAGAAACGAGACAATTATTTTTTATGATTTTTAAATATCGTCATTTTTGGGTGGTAAAACCATAGTTTTTGCTAAAATAATAACTTTTGCCTTAGAGTATTTATAAATAAAAGGGTATACACTATTATTTTAGGAATAAATGTATTTTCCACCCAAATATGACCATAGGAAAAAAATAACAAAAAAAAATTATCGCTGTTTTTTGCAACTTTTTCTGTTGCATTGTGTCTGAAGTCGCTTAAACTACCACCCGGCTTCGTTTTCGGTAGCAGTCTTGATATACCCTGTTAGACATGGGCGTTTTCGGTTTTTTTCGCAAACGGATATGTAAAAAAAATATAGAAAACCGTTTTTGGATATCGATATCAATAATCAGTAACTTAGGACGGTATGCACATGTAGCCGTGATTATTAATCACGTTATTATAACTAAACAAATAGAAACTAGACCATATTGCTAACGCTTTAAGATATATTACTCACACATTGCATTAATCAAGCGAACACCTGCTAAAGTTACGTATTATTCGCTTCATCTCTTTTACGCCAGTAAAACTTAAATAGTTAGACAGAGACAAAGCGAATAACTGTTTCGATTTCATATCGCTGTGATATGAAGTTTTGAGTTTTGTTCGTACTTCGTGCGTTCCCGTTGTTTGTTGGCTTTTGGTGGATATAAATGACTCGTTATAGTTATTGTCATATCGGTTATGTAGATTTAGCTATCGATATGATATGATATTAAACACATATCCGATATAAGTTACGTTTTGATATATCGAACTCATCCCTATACCCTGTATATAGACGGCGAAGTGTCAATAACTCCTATCAAAGTGATAAATTCACACAACTGAAAAAAAAAAGGATATATATTTTTTTTGTTACATTAGTAAGTAGTTATATTTATTAATGGGAAATAGTGATACTGTAAATGTATAGTGAAAATGCAGTAAGGATATTTCATTAAAACATCGGAATAACACCTTTATAATTAAAATAATAAAAAAGATAATTTCTCGAAAAAATCCAGATAGGAAGCATTGCTACTTGACCGTCGATATATAGGTATATACGGATTTCACGAGTTCCTAACGACTCCATTAGAAACTAACAATTACTCAATTGTCCAGACAAATGCAAAAAGACTACGTTCCATTGTGTTTGTACAAAAAAGATCTTCCGTGTGCTATTAAGTTGTAGATAGGAATCATTCCATTAGAGTTCCGACATAGACCATTGAACAGCAACACGGTGTATGGGTGTAATGCGCGGAAACGTGTGCCGTGGTCCCTCCAATTCAGACGGAATGAATCAATACAACCTAAATGGCATGTAGTGTAGATCGAAATAACATCAAAGGTTATCAATAAGATATGCTCCAATTGCTTTTACTTTTCAATCTATCTTTTGTATCTAAAAAACTATCAGTTATTTTGGATTTCAACCTTTTTTGTTTTATTGTAAATATCAATTAATTATGATTTCATAATTATATATAAAAAATAGTATAAATGTTCCAACTTCAGACGTTATAGCGAAATATTGATCTTAATTAATTATTCCAGTGTCATTTTTACGTAGGAGAAGGATCAATAATATACAAAAACTAAAACTGTTTACGATGCTAATTCAATTAAATGTGTTTAAATAAGTTTTACCTCATTATTTTTCACACTATTCACACCTTTAAATCTTAATGAAATTCTGTGAATTCTTTTGAATCTTTACATAGCTATTGCTCAGTAAATCACTTCGTCCATTTACTATGCGTTCTAAAATTGATAAAACAACATTGTCTGCAGGAAACACTTTGAAATCTTTATGATTACTGTCTAAACCAATTTAATGAAACTTGGCAAGCAGATGGGATTTCTGGAACAAGCGAGATCGTTTTATAGCGCAACAGAAACATTTTCAAACAATAAAACCGGTGTATATTTCCGTTTTCCGAAGGAACCACCTATTTAAGGGCCCTTATTATTTTAGTATTCGTCCGTAGACAATATCCGGTAGATGTAAAATGTTTATGCTATTCTGTATTATAATTGTGTTTCGATTATGATATTCTCCCCCATTCTTCAGGGTGCTCCCCTCTCAATGCGGAATGACCTAAGTATCCTTGGTGTGGATATCCGCTGTGATCTCAATCCAAGGTTGGCTTTGTCGCTTATATAAAGCGCAGGTCCGGCCGGGTATGGAGTACTGCTTGCACCTCTGGAATGGACCCGCCCAGTACCTGCTTGATGCCTTGAATGGCTTGCAGCGGCGGGCCATCCGCATTGTGAATGATGCAGACGTTACGAGCAACTTAGAGTCGCTACAACTCCGGAGGGATGTCGCCTCTCGAAGCGTGTTCTACCACTTGTATCACGGTGAATGCTCTGAAGAATTGGTCAAATTGATCCCCTCCTCTCCTTTCCTCACCAGAACCACGCGTGCTGGCTTGCGAAGCCATAGCTTGACGGTCCACACCATCCATCACCCCATACATAAACTCACGTCTTTCCCCGCCTCCCTTAGTAGTAACCAAGGACACCCACGTTTCGCCTTGTGTATTCTGTCCGACTATATGATAGGGGGTTAGCCTATCGCCATATTGGGCACAAATACTTGACTTCATCGTGATAATGACTAGAAAAATTCAATATCACTCTGTCCGAACCGGGAGTCTAACTTGAGACGTCAGCATTGTAACCGTATCGCAGTACAACCTTGCCACCGAGGCATTCCGTAAAAATAAATATCAATCAAAGTCAGTTTTATAATAACTTTATTTTGCAGAGCGTTGTTTAATTAAGATTCGATCGGGTAATTGACACACGCTGCTCACAGGCCTTAGCCACGAGGCTATTAGATTCCCGACTGTAGCTGAGGCGAATAACTTCCTCGGAGATTGTTCAGGGCGGCTGCTCGGAACTTTTGTTCCTTAATAAATATTGGACTTGCTAACTTGCATAGGTAATTAGTTGGTAGGGAAAAGTTTGTTCTTAATTAATTAATGATAAAAAATAATTTTCAATTATCTAGTAACAAATATGTAATCGCACATCGGCGAATATAAATTGGCTTTTAAAATTCAAGGCTATGAATCTATTCCTATGTAAATATTTGTAATTAATTTGATTATAAAATATATATAGCGGTGCACTTTGTTCATACTGTAATTATGATTTCATACATATTTTATCGCTGTATTCAATATTAGTTTCTAAACTGATGATGAACAGTGTGCCGACATCACTATCGTCATTAAAATGGCTTTTCTTTGAAAATAGTTATGTGGTACATATCAATTTCACTATTTCAAAACGGAAAAGCTCAATGCATGAATATGATTTCCTAGATCTGGACTGGATCTGGACATTGATGCCGGAAATATTATTATTCAATTTATAAAATTAACTCTTTGGGAAAAAATACAAAATAAAACTTATATATTCCATTTTCAACTGGTATATTTTTGTTAAAACTTATTTCTGAAAAATATAAAAGACTGCACAAAACATTTTTAAACTTAAATAAAAGGTGAATTTTATTTAACAAAATTATTCATCGCTTATTTTTTACGTTTCGATGTGTGCATATTCAAAACTTCCCCGTAAGAACGGTTATAAACACTCAATGTAGTAAAAACACGAGTCCGTTTAATAAAACACCCTGCCGCGGCCCACCAAAGTAAATAGAGAAATGGGTGATCATTCGCTTGAGAGCGAGGTCCCATCTGGCGTCTGCCGGATTATGTAGCTAAAATTCAATAACCTTTACAGAGCCAACTGAGAAGGTGGCCATTGCAAGTTTTTTTGGTAAAGGAGTTAGACTTTGGTAATCAAGTTTCCTTGTTGCTTCTAACAATTGAGTATATGTGCCGCTGTACGTTTTTTGCATCTTAAATGACCACGGGAACAAGTATTCGCGTATGCTGTGTGCTATGTTTCTATTAAGTTTGATTGTGTGTTTTGTATTATATTTAATTGGAATATATTTATCTTGAATAGAGCCTATTAGACTATAAATCAACAACAAGCATTACAATATAACCACAATAGAATGAAGCTTGGGTGTGGAGATGATTTAATTTAGAATGTCAAGAAAAATGTATTATCTTTGCGATACATAAAAAATAGACGAATTATGTTATGTTTTAAAATTAATTGCTTTCAATGTTTGGAAATAACGAACAATGATATCTCAAAAGGAATGTATAATAAGTTCATAGTTAATATTAGTCACATACATACCGGATATATCAAGAGTACTACCGAAAACGAAGCCAGGTTGACGGGTTGACTACAAACACAATGCAACTAAAAATTTCGCTAAGAAACGCGACAATTTTTTTAAATAATTTTTTAAATATTGTCTAGTTTGGGTGGTAAATCCATAGTTTTTTTTTTCATTCATTTGCCTGTATCAGAATTGGCCATAGCGTCTCGCGTGGGTATTTGGGCGATTGAAATGATCTTACAGCGAGATACAAACAAAGTTGTTTTAATTCGGAAGTATTGATACGTTGCAAGGAACTATAACGGTTCGTCTGAGACGTGGTGCACAGTTTTCCATAATCGCAATTTTACTCCTCCAGAATCATCACAACTCTCCATGACAACGCTCCATCGACCAGACGCTCCGCTAGACTGACAACTGCCAATCTTGTTCCTTCACAACTCAATAGATGGCGCCAAGGATGCCAGCGCCGTCATATATATATATATATATATATACAGGGTATATCAAGACTGCTACCGAAAACGAAGCCGGGTGGTAGTTTAAGCGACTTCAGACACAATGCAACAGAAAAAGATGCAAAAAATAGCGACAATTTTTTTTTGAAATTTTTTTCTTATGACCATATTTGGTTGGTAAATACATTTTTGCCTAAAATACTAGTGTATAGCCTTTTACTTATAAATAATCTAAGGTATAAAAGTGTTTAAATTATTATTTTAGCAAAAACTATGGATTTACCACCCAAAAAGGAAGATATTTAAAAAATCATAAAAATAAATTGTCGCGTTTCTTTTCGAAATTTTTGGTTGCATTGTGTTTGTAGTCACTAAAACTACCACCCGGCTTCGTTTTCGGTAGCAGTCTTGAGATACCCGGTATATATAGCGTAGCGAGCAAAGCATCTTTTAAAATAAAACGGTGTACACTATTATTTCAGAAAAATCTATGTTTTTACCATCCTAATACGATGATAGAAAAAAATAGCAAAATAAATTCACCACTAATTTTTGCACAAAATTTGGTTGCAATGTGACTTCGGAGTCACTAAAACTACCAACCAGTTTGGTTTTTGGTAGCAGTCTTGATATACCCTGTATACTATCTGTGTAGTTTACATTTTCTATATATCTAGTTAATCTATGAGGATCTATGGAGAAAACCATACCAGAAGTGTACTTTCTGTGGCTGAAGAGAGTTCTAGTTATGTTACTTGATTTCAATTACTTAAAACTGCTAATATGTTTTAATTTCGACTTTTACCAAACTATCAATATTTCTACATTCCCTTAAACTGTAAGTAACTTAAAAACTGTTACCAAGCTGGCCACTTTCATTAATGTACAAAAACGATTTTACGAGTAACTAGGTCAAAAAGATATTTACCAGCCTTGCCGGCATTAACGAGGTTATCACAATATTGATACCAGCGTCTTGAGTGTCAATTACTTTTTATGACGGAGTGGGTTTTTTAGCTAACGCGAATAAGGTTTACGACCCTCTACATTATTTATTCTTAATCTTAGAACGGAAGCATGTGTTTCATTAAGATTATCGCATATTTTACTGAAGCGTTTTTTAAAACACCTACTTACCCTTCATGAATACAAATTGATCGTTTTTACCGAAACGTTGGATTATTCGCTTGTAAATTGTAGGTTTGTGAGACGAGAATGATGATGTATGCAAAATACAAGGTATTACTACACGAGGCTTAGCGAGCGTTCGTGTAAGGGTGGCTGACTATTAGAAATTGTAGAACGAGAGATCAACAAAAATCCACCAATAACGAAATAAGGTAGATGAAGCGAATATATTGGTAGATTGGGACAGACGTAGGTTTTGAGAATTGTGTAAAAGTATAGCCTATACAGGGTATATCAAGACTGCTACCGAAAACGAAGCTAGGTGGTTAAAGTTTTAGTGACTTCAGACACAATGCGACTAAATTTTCAAGAAAAATCGAAACGAAGTAATAATGTAGTTGCTATTTGAGTTAATCAAACTTTCTAGCGAGTGAAATTGTTGGAATACAATTTCTTCATTTGTTATTTAGCTCCCATCTTTGCTTCGTTGACTTTCAAATGCCTGAAAAAGATCTATAATCCTCATGTATTATAGTTGTTGATTAATGATGAACACGAATTAACATCGCATGCACTATTTGCCCATCGGCAGGACCTTTGATCAACAATAGTATTTTCTGTACCAACATTTAGCTTGATATCCAACATTCAGTAGGGATTTTGACTCATGTAACAAATTCGTAGAGTAATTTTTTACCCCTTTTATCATATTTAGAGAACATTGTTGTTTGCCATTCATTAATTTAGAATATTTCTATTTATTTTATATATTACCCATTATCACGTGACTGAAAACAGCGGCGAGAGTGCACTGATGTCACTGATCACGCGGTAAATTCAAAGTATCACCGATAAATTAGCTCTCTCGATAATTTGTGACAACGATGATAATATTTTACGATTTCATCACAATGAAGACCGGACTCGTTAAAGGAAGTAGTTATGTATATCGTAAGAACCCAGTTAAAAATAGTTTATTTGATAGAAAGCAAGATTCGGTGACAGTGGCCGGTGACGTAGATCATAGTCACGTGACAGCACTCTGACCATTTGGAGCATTATAGCGGGAATTCGTAAAACTATGTTTGTTTAAGATACGTTAAAAAAAATTTATCTGGTATTTATTCGTAAAATTATTATTTTCGTGGTTATATAAGATCTATCTACAGAATAAAAGCGATTCCAAAAATATTCAAAATCCCTATTGTTAACCCAAGAATAAATGTGTTTGATTTTAATTCAACTAACGATGAACTGATGTATTTCATTGGCAAGATACATTAATCTTTCTACAGATCTACACTTTGCATACCAATCATACACGCCCAGAAAGATTTATTTTGCAGAATAAAAACTGCCCAATATGTTACGTCAAACAAACTGCAAACCGAATTCGCCAACGAATGCCGTGTTGAGGTATTAAAAGGTAACATGCGAACAAAAAACAAATGTCATTTCCGCGATACAAAGGGTTTTGTAATTTTTGTAACGTGTGACCAACTTCTGATGGCATTTGTCGCTTAGCCGATATCGAGCTCTGTTTGTGTTCCAGTATTTCATACATACATACATAAACTCACGCCTTTTTCCCAGAATGGGTAGGCAGAGATGCCAGGGCACCCACATTTCGGCTTGTATGTTCCGTCCTATGATGTGATAGGTGGCGAGCCTATCGCCATATCGGGCACAAATTTCTGACTGGGCTGATAATGAATAGAAAAATCCAATATCACATTGCCCAACCCGGGATTCGAATCCGAGACCTCAGCTTTGTAACCGTACCGGAGTACAACTACGCCACCGAAGCGGTCAGATTTCACTCAATTAAAAAAGAACTTGGCGGCCCAATCTTTGTTCTTTTATTTGGCACGGATTTACGGTATGATATACAATTTGAATCTAGAAATACTATACTGTATGGCTACAGCCTACGACTTAATATGAGCATCTTTATTCTAGTTAAACTACATTGAATAGAGCTACAATTAATTGCTCGATTCGAGATGAGAACCACTAGAATGGTCTATTTCCATCATTTGACATAATTATGCTGCCTATAAAAAAATGTAAATTTGAGCCTACCATTATATTTACCATTATATCAATCGTACTGTCAATTGTAGAGTAGGCCCGTGCCCTGCAGTGGGACGTATATGGGCTGATACAGAATACAGAATTATAGCTCTGTGTCCTGTTGGCAATCGGACCAGATGCGTATCTCTACATGTTAAAAGTGGTCACGGGGTCAAATCCCAAAAAAATTGCTTTCCGTTATGTTTAGCTCGGTTCTAATCCAATCACGTTTGTTGAGAAAATCACAACTATATTTATTTATTATACATACTCTTTATTGTACATAAATTTCGCGGTCACCTGTTGTTTAATGGACCAAACGCCGCAGCCTTCAAATCCCAGTACACGAAAACCTGCATACTATAGGTATAGACATTTGTGGGAATTTCTAAGGTATGCATAATATGCCAACCCGCATTATCCCAGTGTGGTGGAATATGGCCTAAACTCTCCAAATTATACTTTAAATGGTAGAAGAGGTTCGTGACCTGCAGTGGGACAGTACAATATTGTACATCCTAAGATCTGTGTCATGTTGTAAAAAGTAAGGCTTTTAAATATTTGTAAAATATGCAGATAATAAGCGACGGGACGAGAATTATCTGTAGCAAAAATTCAGCCTTCACGAGATTATTTTGTTGTCTGTCTGTCCGAAAGATTATTCCGCCTTTGTGTAGAAAGCAGAGGAAGGTAATAAGTAGGAAATGTCAAAATGTCCTTAAGGACTGTTTAATGGATAACTTCCTAATTACAATGAAAAAGAGACAAAAAGAAAAAAACTTTAGAACCACAGACACAATCTCTTGTATATTTTATGACATAGTTATTACGTTACTTAAAATTATTTTATTATTGTATAGACCATTTGTCAAGGAACGAATTCGTTGGTTACAAAGCACTCTAAACCCATATAGTATTAAATAAATAAATCCTGGGACAGTGTATTTTGCACGAGAGTAATAAATATAAACAGATATATATAACAGAGTGCTTCCACTTTCGCAGTTCAATCATGATTGCATTCATAATCAAAACACGTCTCCCTGTATTAATCCTGAGGAAGATACAGGATAACGAAGACAGGGATAATACAAAAGCATTCGCAATTTCCAAAAGTCGTAAAACAAAAACCCTTCCCAGTTCGGTCACAAAGTACGTAGCTTTCTACAGAGTCATACAAAGTTTATTTTTGATTTTACACTATCAGCTCCAAGCCCAGACCAATATGTTTTAATATAATACGCTCAGTAAACCATCTCAGATTTGTCGGGCTGTATTTCTAGGAAACTATAGACCCCTGTAGTCGGATTTGTAGTCTCGCACGTTCGTAAATCATAATATGGATTATTATCGTAGTCGTGATGATCTTTGAAACTACTTGAGAATAATAAAATATTGTAAAATTTTAAGCCTGATTTACGATTTATGTTTTATTCAAACTTTTTAAGATATATTTTAGAATATTATCAATGTCGTAATGTATGTTCGTAGGCATATATCTGACTTTTATAATGCTCAATATTTATAACACTATATTTTATTACAACACACCAAACCTTTTACTGCTACACTCACACCATAAAACGTCTTATTACTCAGCAGCAGATCACGTATGCGTCATATTTGCAGATAAGACAGTTCTATTACGAGTGCTCCGATTTATTTTAATACACAGCGTCCGTTAATAATCTCATCAGCGTTCCAATCACATATCGAATCAAACACTTGTGCTTTCATCATGGCATATCTCCAAAACCATACGCGCACAGATAGAAAAAAGAAACAAAAGCACTAACTCTAAAATAGCTCGCATTCCACATCTTCTATTTCAAAAATGGGCGCCAGTTGCACAGCTCGTTGCAGTCCAGTGATATCCATGATGCTCACTCGTCTACAGCTCAGAGAGCTTCGTCGAAAATTGACGTAGCATGTATCAAAGCGACCATTGTGCGCTCTTCGGCGTTGATTGACAGTTTAATTAATGTCTCTGCTACCTTTGCTGTAGCCTATGTTTCCGTGTCTACGTATTATTTGATGTTAATTGCTTTCATTAGAACGTAATTACATCTGCTGAGACACTTAATCATTCCTACGTTGGTGTTTCGCTAATTTGTCAAATTACTTTCAAGTGGCAGGTTTATATAATTAATAGTAATATGTTTCACGTTAATTTCTTCCATGATATGATGGGTATAAAGTCACCTGAATAATCTCGAACCGTAGCATTGATTCGATTTGTTAAAAATTCTGTTAAATTTTTATTTTTGTTCAATATTTTCATCATTTTTGTCATGACACGATAATATCTTTTTGTCAGGTCGGGACTATATGTTTATGAGACTGCTGAGTGTTATTATTATCTAATCACACATGATCCAACGCCCCGGCTTAGTGGGTGGACTATAGATATGCCACAAATGGATTCCGATCTGATTTCCAAGTTTAGTGCTTAGCTTAGTTAATGACTTCTATAAATGCTGTTCTTCCTATCCTCCCCTGCGTAACTCTTTGATTCATCTATTATTATCACGAAACACATAGGAACTTGTTTATAAGAATTTGTATTCTGGAAACAGACAGCCAAAGCTTAGTAGCAAAAATATATGTAGAGTTCCACCACGCCTCGAAGCGCATATTAAGCCCTCACTGGTTGTCAAATGGCAGCAGTTGTCAGCCCAATTTTAAAATCCCTATGGATAGCTCGGAAATGTCGCGCCAGACTAACCATTACTGCAAAATTCCACCAGTTTGTATTGACTTGTTCTAAATGTATGGACAAAGAACAACTTTTCAGTGATTTATGAAAGCATTCTATCTGCGATGAAGGGTTGTTTTACAAAGCTATTTCTATATTGCTGTTTTTCAGTATCAGAGAAAAATATGGAAATAATTTGAATAGTGTAAAAACGTGATTTTTTGGCCTAGTTGGTCCTTTAGAAATCTCATTGTCGAATCTTCAATCGAATCAAATAGTATGAGAGAAAAGTAACAACCAAAAAATAAAAACTTGTATTTTTATGACTTCCTCACTTGAAACCTTATAGCTGATCTAATAATAAAATATTAATATTATTAATAGGCTCCAGCAGCATGGTTTAGCATTATAGACATTATTTGCATTTTCAACGATGGTAGCAACCAATTAAAACTGTACTACCTAAATCTGTATCAGCCCATTTACGTCCCACTGCAGGGCACGGGCCTCCTCTACAATCGAGAGTACGATTGAGAGTGGTTAAATATTAACATCATTTTATTTTGTTGTTTTATTACGTAAGATCGTCACAAACTGATTAACTCAGAACACAAACTCGAAATGTATGCTAAAATGCTACACATAAAATTACACTATCTCTAAATTCAGATAGGGAGCAGACAAAAGCAGCATAACGTTCTGCATTTGTATGATAAGTGGACGTAGCGCTTCAACGTACTTGAATCACGGATATTTTCAACTTAAATTAGAATTTAGAGTCTTCAACATTATATGCAATATTCTTCAACAGTAGACGCGGAATGTAAAACCAAGACCTATAGCCATTAACTATTATAAATGCATACGTTTCTAAAAAAGCATGTTTCATTGCATTGCTTTTAGTAGTTATGTCTTTATATTTTTCTCTTTTCCAGTCTCTTCGTGCATTTGGTCGGGATGCCAGCTGTCAATAGAAAGGCTATCGATTTAATCATATTTTTTAAAATCGATCACGTCAAAAATGTCTCCTAATTTTTTATGTTCTTTTTTATGTTGAGGTAGCATTGAGCTCTGAGTAAAAAAAAAATGAAGTAAGTAGATAATATATGTTGAATCTTTTTTAACTGCATTTAATGGGGAGAGCATGCCGTTCGTCCGATGGTAAGCGATGCGACGGCTCATGAACAGTAGTAAAAACCTAACAACACCTTGAATTACAAAACAATGCTTGGCTGTTAATTCCCAATATGTCTAGTAGTTACTTTGGCTACAATGTCCTTGAATCCGAAACACAACAGTGCATTTATGCTGCTGTTTCGCAGGAGAAACAGAAATTGCGGTGGTACTACTACTACCCACTACTACTACTACTACCCAGGCGGCCTCTCACACATGAGAGACCTACCATCAGTGAAAATCTTACGTAACTTCTTTGGTGTTTCGTTTCTTGTTATGAGTAAGATTGTCAGAAGCTCAACAGCCTTTACTACTCTTGCTCGGGTGTTTACGCGCGGCAATGATTGCTTATCACCAGGGGACCTGTTTCGTGTTCTGCTATAAAAATACTAGCTTCTAATACATTCTTATGCACATACTTACAAAAATATGTTGAAACAAAGTCGACTTTCTGATAGACAGTTTGTATACTTAGTTTAGCTATAGAATGTTTTGTCCCTTTCAAAAGACTTTTGAATACGGTTTGAGCGAAGAACACAAAACATTGAAAGCTAAAATAGGTTTATAAACTATGTATGGATAAGGCCGAGGAAGTTTAAAAAACTTACATCTGTATGGAAACATATCTACAACAAGTTCAGATTTTAATAATATATTAGAAAAACGCGATGGAAATACGAACATTTAGCACACCAGTATAATTTTAGCTAGATTTATTGATTCACCTTGAATCAGAATTATCTTGTCTAAAAAGTATCCTATAGTTGAGAGAATGATGTTTAATCTTACTTACCTAAATGAAGTAATAACAAAGCGATTGAACAAAGTTGAAAGCAAAACAAACCTGCTTGTCCTAACACAAAGTCAAGAACAAACAATACTTAAAACTTACATTTATATTTGCATTAGAATTTGTTCTAGTCGTTGCGCCGTCTAATGTCTATACTCTGAAAATAAAATCTAAATTTTAATTAAATATTTGTATTGCAAACACCTGCACCTTGTCAATTGTATCTTATATAGATCTTATCTGAGCGTTTCTTTGCATTTAAACTGCTGCATTAGTAATTATTTGCTTACGTGTTATGGTTTAAGAGGGATTTTGTGAAATAATCTCAGTCTTAACATCGGTAACCCTTTGCAGCCGTCGCCTTACCTTTCCTATTAACAGGACCCTCCGTCTGGTTAATCGTTTTAATATACCGGAGATTAATCCGGCTAGTCGGCGCATTTTAATTTACTCCCGGCCGTACGAACGCATGTAATTATTTCGAACGGTTTAATAGCACGCAGTTCGTGTTAGTGATCTATTCGCTACTTCGGCAAATACACTCGTTTGGTTAAAGGGAAATCGGAATGTTGCATATTTCTCGTGTGCCCGTGTTGCATTATGTGAGCTGATGCGGACGCTGGTTTCAAATATTGGCTCCGATTGTGCAAATATGTTTATAGTGGTCAAAAAGGATATTTGCTGCACCTTGCTTAATTAGTATCTTTCTGAATAGCTGAAATATTAAGTATAGAGCAGCAGAAATTGATAATTAGCAAACCACACTTTTGATTTGCAAATGTCACGTGGAACTTCTATTTAAATATGAGTACAGTAATAACGTATTTATTTTTAAAATTGAGAAATAAGAGTTAATAATATTTATAGAACATAGGCTTCTCCCAAAAATCTCGACACCGACCTGTTGGAAGCGGCCTGCATCCAGCCACTTCCTGTACCAGGTTGTTCGTCCACCTTGTAGGCAGGCATCTGCCACTGCACTTGCCTGTACCAGTCTTTTGTTTAGCAATGGTTTTCTTGTGGTTGAAGAGAAGAAGTATATTAATAATAATAATAATAACACCCAACAGTCACATACATAGTCCTGACCCCACACTAAGATCGAGACTTGTGTCGTGGGTATCAGAAACTACGAGAGACTTTTCGGTCTCACAAACACCCAGACCCGAAAGAAATATTTGTGGGCCGCACAAACATTTCTCTCGGTGCGGGGATCGAACCCGCGGCCTCTCGTTTCACAGGCGGCATCTAACCAACTGCGCCACGGAGGCTGTCAATATTTCTAGACAATCATATTTAATACATAGCTTTACTACAAATGAACAACTCAAATTTTAATAGCAAGCTATCGTTTACGAACGTCGACAAATCTCGATTCACCGTTGACGCGTGGTCTGTGTTAGAAAATGAATAGAGAAGAAAATTATAAATAAACTCTTACTGTTTCTGACTTAAACTGGAGGTGGTAATATATTCTAATAATACTAGTAATTCGAACGTACACTTGAATTTAGATCTGGAAAGAACGTTATGAAATTTTATATTAGTCCTGTAGAAGGGATGGATCGATCATAGCAAATATGACGTGAACGTTGTCATAAATACGTTAATAAATCATAATTATTAATTATTTTAACATTATAATTGAATCTGTAATGATTGACACATAGCTATTTAGGAATTTGGTATGTTTTAAATTAAGTATTAAAAATAATTGGTAAAACCAAAGCTTTGGTTTACAAAAGCGAATTAAAAGATGCTGTTAAGTCGACGTTTCTATCCCTTTTAAAAAACATTGCACTTTGTAAATTGTTATTTTCGCAGCTTTCTCAATATTTGTATAACAATACACATAACTCCATCGAAACGGCATCGTAGACACAATCTAGTTAGCAATAAACCTCCTTCATATATTTCTACAATCCCCTATCTTGTGTGTGGCTACAAAGTATGGATTCTTTTCTCTATTCTATCTCAAATTTTTAAATTTCGAATGCTGTACACATAGAGTTACAATACAGTAGACAATTTTAATCTTAAATGTAGAGATTATCTACGATCTTCTGACGCCGAGAGCGCTGTAATCAAAAGAATAAGAATATCCTTTTTCACTTTACGTTTTATTTATAAGACATGTTAAACTATTAGATTACGAGTATAAATCCTTGTTGTTTAAGTTATGAGATAATAATAACTCAAATAAAGCGTTAAGTAGATATTTTCAAATTTTATTTTTAGTTCCAAATTTCGCCACACACCAAGTTAAGTAATTTATAAAGTGGTATAATCTGTCGTATAGTGTAATTACCGTATATTAAACATGTGTATAGAGTCATTCCGCTTTTGTAAACCATGATAGGCTATTTTAGCATGGCTCGCCAATATTCTTTATTGAATTAACTATCGACCAATCGTATTTTCGTCTTTTAACCTTTTAAATCGCAGGCAAAGATCTAGTTATTGATTGTCTTATTCATAAACAGTTTTAAAACCTAGCTATAGCATGTTTTGTTCCTTTCTTACTTCCTTTGAATTCAGTTTAAGAGTAGATGACAAAAAAATTCACAACAGCAAAAATTACTGTCTATTAATAAAGCCGTAGCTGTTTAGATCGATAACAATATAAATTATAGGCAATATATTTAAATAAAGGATTACTAATTACTACAAAGCAATGCGCAATTACGGCCTCTAATATTAGCATGTCTTAAATTTTCTTCAAGCTTCCATAAATAAGGACACACATGTTCGAAGCAACAAAATAGGCGTGTGTACACTAATAAATAGTCAAAACGGCGAACCGCAGAGTTAGTTTAATAGATGTACACTTAAAGGAATGGTTCGTTTCATCATGCTTAAACATCCCGCTGTTAATGTGGCTGTTTATTTTGGAATTCAAGTCAGATGCGATGCAAACATCGTCGCTGTTCTAACTCTAAAACTGTGGATTGCCTGTCCTAGGGTTGACAATGCGAGAGAAATTTCTATCTAGTATTTATTTGGATGTATTTACGGATTGCGACGACATATAAATAGATTCTTTCCTGGATTTTAAAATGTTAGGGCAGGTAATCAGCGTGTGAGTAAGGATAAATAAGTGATATGCACGTTTATAGGTTTGTGAGGCTGGATTTTAAGTCTTGAACTGCTATTATCTTTGATGTTTGATATCGATTCGAAAAAAATCATCTCTAATTAGAACTACGAGTTGACAGACTTTATATATATACCTTTGAAATTCTTATAAAGAGTTATTAACTTCATTTATTGATTTCCTCCACTGTTCACGTGAGCGATGATAAAATATTAATACACAGACTATTCCAAAAGTCAGCGATATATTGTACTGGAAGCCAAAGGTTGCAAGCTCTGGCTTGTCAGTTTAGCTAACTCCAATTAGATTATCGCTCTCTTTAGTCTGACGAGACTTTTATGTTGAGAGAAAGAGAGAAATTAATGTTGAGATTTTTTATCTTGTCATTCCGGTTACCTGTTAAATGCCTCGGTAATTATACTATTTTAATATTAATACTTGTAATGTATTTTATTAAGTAAATACCTTAGAATTATTACGAAGAATTCCACTGCGCTCGTCACTCCATCGCATGAAAACATAATGTATCCTACAATTTATACATAATGCTACTGGCCAAGTCGATCTATTTATTTAAAACGTAGATAATTTTTATTATTGTTATGGTAATAACTTTATACAGAACGTCCCTTAAGCAAGGACTAAATAAATAATTCGACTTGGTATTACATGGATCTCACAACTTTTAGCGGTAGAAAAACTGAGCTGCGAGACTTGGAATTTTTTACAGGATGTTTTTGATGGGATCTCACGTCTTTTTGTAGAGTCCTACTTTTTTATCTCTTATTTAGTTTATTTATTTGGAAGTTTATCTTCGTCATGTTTTTCTTAGAGGAATGTCGTACAGTTTCATAGGCTGAATACACCCTTTCCCTCTCTATACCCCCCTCCTGCTATGCCTCATGTATATAGATACCTATCTACAACTATTATTCCATTATATACGGGTACAACGAATCATTAACATCAAATGTAACTTTGTAATCATAAACATTTATATAGGATTACAAAGTTATTCATGCAGTTGGTGTATCTAGAAAACTAGACAGAATTTATGAAATGTTTAAATTTTTCCTTAATTTAGACACAAATACTAATGACATTCTAAATATGAAGGTTCTTGTCTGCTAGAAGTGCCTTAGACTTTTGATGATCGGTCAGTCAGTCAGTGAGTGACAAAATTACGAAAGTTTGACAAGTTATAATTCTTAAACTACTGGTTCAAATTGAATGAAATTTTAAATATACCGTGTTTACACAATGCCTGCTTAGTAACTGAAAATTCAGGCTTCTTGCTTTAAGCACAACGAAGTTATGGGGGGTCGAAAATGGTCTGAATTGCTTCGAGAAAAGGATGGTACGACTGTGCTGCTTTTTAGCTCGACTTGGAGGGGGCACTGCCGTGCCCCCAGATATTTTAGTACTCTGTACCCCGTGAACACGAACTAAAACACGGATATTTAACAAAAGCCATTATAGTATTTCTTAGTCTTGATGATCATTAGTAAATGGTTAAGACCCGGCAATGTCTCTTAATGTGCCGACTTCCGAAGTCCGTAGGGTGTTGAAAGTTTTACTATCAATCTTGACTTTCTGGAATTCCCATAAAACTACCCATGTGACATCTTTAAAGTACATTCATAGGACAAAACTCCAATGGTGTTTAATTGAAGAGCCATGGTAATTTGATGTGGCCTTCATGTAACTATCATCAACTACTGGAATGTCATGGTATCATTAGAAGCAGAAAATACATTTTCTTTATCGCAATGAATGGCGAGATGCATTGTATCATGCCATTCGCCTGATGGTAAGCGCTATGACCGCTCATGGGAGTAGCAAAACGAAACAACAGCATGAATTGCAAAGAAATATTTGGCATTGACATGACAGCCTCCGTGGCGCTGGCGGTAAGACGCCGCCTGTGAAACAAGAGGCCGCGGGTTCGATCCCCGCACCGGGAGAAATGTTTGTGCGGCCCACAAATATTTCTTTCGGGTCTGGGTGTTTGTGTCGACACAACACTCTATCTTAGTGTGGGGTCAGGACTATGTGACTGTTGTTTATTGTTATTATTTCACTGCACTCGCAATCATAACAAGTTAAGTTTGTATTACAGTAGTTACTCTGGCTTCAATGTCATTCAAACAGGAACAAAGGAGATGTATTCAACTGCATCCTATAGGGATAGGCAGACATAGACATTTCTATGTTGATCCTAACGTAACACTTTCCTTTAAAAATTTAGGGGTTAATGTTGGTCGGTAGGAGATAATAGGAGGTGTATATGACAATCTTAACAGTACTGTACTGTATCAGTTCATGCACATCCCACCGCAGGGCAGGAGCCTCCACTACAATCGAGAGTACGATTGAGAGTGGTTAGGCCATATAATCCACCACGCTGGCCTTGTGCTGGGTGGCGGACTTTATAACCATAGATATTCTTGCAAATTTGCTATGGTATGTAGGTTTCCTCACGATGTTTTAATTTACCATTAAAGTGTGCTGTAGTAGAAAATCTTAACATTATCGTACCTGATATCAGTACATCAGTGATAATTCGGTTACAGTTCCCTGCCAACCTTGTTTCGGCGTAAATTGTAAACGGTTACATTACATGCAAAGCTGGTGGTCTATCTTCGCGGAGTGTCGTCTTGAATATGAGATGCACACTGCTATATTATGACAGACTTGTATCGGGTTATTATTTAGATAATTACAGTATCAAGGGATTAATTACTTCCCATGACCTTAAAGCGCTTCGAGCTATAGAGATGTTTAGTGAAATTATATTTGCAACTAATAAAAATAGAAGTTCGTCATCTACAGACTAGAAGTATCTTTTAGCTTGTACTTCTAAAAGATTGATAGTGAAATCATTGCCACATTTATTAGTAGATGTTTTGTGTATGGCACACGTGCCATAAAAAAATACCATCATAAAAAAATACAAAGTGCTCTTGATGGTAAACGCGTTGTCGTCCAGATAGAACATTGAATGGCAACGTTGGTCTTATATCTTATTCTTATTCGAAACAATTATGCCGGTCCACTTAGTAGCTTCTTTATGCTACTACTGTGTTTTAGGGCTGTTTTTGACAGTCGGTACTGATTTCTTAGCCATTTATGACATTTTGAAATACCGCGATCTTGGCTGATTCAACGTCATTTTTATGTTATATTTCTAGATACAGAGTCCTGCATTTTTTTTTACTTTAGCATGAAAAGTCCTTATAAATTACTCTTAGATAAACCCTATTATTAAGCATTAAAACTTTGTCTAGTCTTACCTGGACGTCAAATCGTGCACCAGTTAAAACTCGACTCTCCCTGCTTTTATACCAATTCAATATTTATACGTATTCCATTTATGAGGCAAAATTAGTGAAACGCCAGCCACTATCGAGTTCCCATTTCAGTAGGAAATAGCACAGTGCAGGTATTTGAGTTTGATAGCGTAAGCCTGCTCTTAACAAGAAGCATTGTATGCCGCACAATGCCCTGCTTACGTTCACTCGTAATGTATACGGTATACCGTGTTTTATGAATTATTTTGCAGTATTATATCTGTACTAACTTGGTCAGGAGTATTTTACTTTTTTAGTCATTTATGAAGCGGTAATTGTAGCTGACGTAATTTCAACGTAGATTATTGACGGACAAATTTTATCAAAAAACAAAATTTTAGAGGGTTCGATGTCATTTAAAACTGAATAGAGAGCATGAGGCACAGAAGTTTCAATATTTTTAAGGTAATTTTTTAAATGAGTAATTACACCCAACAGTCACATACTTGGTCCTGACCCACACTTAGATTGAGTCATGAACCATGAGACCTTTCGGAGTTCACACATATTTTAGTCTCGGTGCTGGGATCGAACCCACGGCCTGTCATTTTTCAGATGGCGTCTAACCAACTGCGCCATGGAGGCTCTCATAGGACCAATATATAGAAAACATGGGATAATCGAGTCACGGCAGTATTCACCGCCGCCGAAAAACCACCTTAATCCAAGTGAAATCGTAGGTACTTTGCTTACTTGCAAGTAAAGTGGGAACTACCAATTTTCGTCAATAATAGGCTGCTTTGATTGCTAATTAAATGACAAACCTCATACATTGAAGCCATATGAAGCCTTGCAGAGTACAAAGTATCTTGATTGAGTTTTTCGCTCACAATATTTACACCGTTATGGCCTCAAGGCCGTTGTATTTACAAATCGCAAAAGGCTAAAAGTATTTTTTATCCACTTAAATTAAAGTCAAAAGAAAAATCCCTTGGCACGGTGTTAGGGCGCCGGCAGACAATATATTTTAACAAAAAAGTAAAGCGAAATGTTATCTGGATATTTTAAAGTGTTTCACAGCCGAAGCCGTTTAAACGAAAGTTGGGAGCGCGTGTACAAGCGGGAGATTTTGTTACTGGGATGTTAGATGTAAAGTATTTCGATGATAGAAGCGGCAAATACACTAATAGCTTTCATAGTCAGTCACTAATAAGAGTGGAAAGAGGTATACCGGTGTCGCAGTTTTAAAGGGTTATGCTACCGGGAAGAAATTCTTTAGAATTAGATTGTCTATTAATTATTTATTTAAAATTTATACAATACAATTGTAGAAAACGACGGTATTTACCGACGGTGGATTTACCACCTGCTTGCTTAACGTTTAATTCGTCGGCATTCTATACCAGTCAATCTTTAGATTCTTGGACCTCTTAAACAAAGAATCAATTGCTGGTAATGGATCGCCACTGCTCTTTGGCATCCAGTATAGTTTGAAGAAGAAGCAGTAGGGCAAGCAACAAGCAAACAAGCATTGTACAATAAATGATCACCGACTTCTGTAATACCTATAACAAACTTTTCGTGGCCACGTATGATTTAGAAAAAGAAATCGCAACATAAAAGAGAACATATTATAAGTTAATAGAATCCATCTGAAGGTTTCCTTACATAAGACGTTCACGAGATCTGTTTTTGCAGGTCCTTAACTCCAAGCGGTGCTATAATTCCAGACATTTTCGGATTTAGTCGTAGAAGAGCTCGCATTGTAAAGTGGGATCTTCACATTATATTCTTATTTGTTCGTTCGATAGTCAGAAATTGCATTTTACCGCTTATCTGGCTGGGAACGTTTTGTTGTGTATACTTATCGCGTACGAATTCACTGGAAACGATTTTGTAGTCACGTGTTTAAGTTTTTGCCATTGTGTTGTGCTGTAGTTCTATCACCTTTTCTCGGTAATGCTTTTTCTATGTTATTCAGTTTAAAATGTGAAATTTACATGATATATATGTTATAGGCCAAGTGATTAATCGGGCATTATTCATAATGCCCGGGCAATATGAATAATGATTAATTAAATTACGCAATCATTTACATATTGAAATAAAACTATTATTTACGGATTTTATCTCGGATTTAATCATTTTTTTATACTGGGTATCTCAAGACTGCTACCGAAAACGAAGCCGGGTGGTAGTTTTAGTGGCTACAAACACAATGCAATTAAAAATTTTGCATAGAAACGCGACAATTATTTTTTTTGATTTTTTCAATATCGTCATTTTTGGGTGGTAAATCCATAGTTTCTGCTAAAATAATAATTTAAACTCTTTTATACCTTAGATTATTTATAAATAAAAGGGTATACACTATTATTTTAGGAAAAAAAGTATTTACCACCCAAATATGGCCATACGAAAAATATAACAAAAAAAAAATTGACGCTTTTTTTTGCAACTTTTTCTGTTGCATTGTGTCTGAAGTCGCTTAAACTACCACCCGGCTTCGTTTTCGGTAGCAGTCTTGATATACCCTGTATTTTGACATCCGACGTTTCGGTCACTTTACAGCTTTCGTGGACACCAGGCGGACTCGTTTAGTATGTTAACTCATATTTTTTTGTTCCATACGTCAGGCAAACGAGCAAGCAGCTCACCTTATGGTGACCTTATGGTAAGTGATGACCTTATGGTGTGACCTTATGGTAAGTGATCTACCGTTCATTAACATCCATAACGCTTGGAACATGCTGGCCCATCAAATCCCTAAGAAAAGGATGGAAACAAGGAAGGCTTATTGGGCATCCGGCAATCTCACTTATCATACGAAACCCTGGACGAGCCTGCCTGTTCGTGCTTAGGTATGACTGACCACAGCGTGGCTCTTCCACTTATATTACTTGTTATTAGAAAAAACTAAAAAAAATTAAGAAGTATAGGTGATCCTAATAATATCTTGGTTGATCCGGAAATAGATTCAATATTACATCTGTGATTACAATAAAAGTTATAAGTCTTTCTTCAATTTTTCTGTTTAAGATTTTTAATATTACCAAGTTTTTCATGGGTAAATATGTAGGATGATAAAAATATTATACAAAAAACATAGTATAACCGGTAAATGTTTAAATGCTTTTAGTATAACAAAATCCTTTTTATTGGAATATTACAAAACTTATCCATTTGCATAATATCGGTGGTGCTTCGGTTGAGGTAAGCTGCTGTTAGGCAAATCTAGCAATTACGTTGTAAATGGTTCGCTGCAGAAATATATTTAATTAAAACATAGAATTATCGTGCAAGTTAGAGAGCAGAAATTATTAATTGCATTTATACCGAAATTGCATGCATACGACTGACGTAGCATTTTTAAATAAACATATTTAAATTGTATTTTAACAACCGGTGCAGTGCTTGTCGTCAATTTCTTTTGTTTAAATTAGAGACAAGGCTAAAACCTTCGAATAGCTCCCGGCGAATGAGATGTTGTATCTGTAATAAAAAACATATACACCCACCAGTCACATACATACATGTTCCGGACCCCCACACTAAGATCGAGTCTTGTGTTGTGGGTATCACAAATAAACAGAAATATTTGTTTTTGTGCAGGGATCGAAACCGGGGCCTTTCATTTCACAGCCAGCGTCTTATCATCTACGTCACAGAGGCTCTTATATCATGTACGTATATCTATATTGAGACCAACTATTTTCTAATTTCTAATGCCTAACTACGACACAACACCCACATTTTACTGCGTGTCCTGTTTATATGCGTAATTTTTAGTATATATATATCCACTGCTGAACATAGGCCTCCCCCAATGATTTCCACAGAGACCTGTTGGAGGCAGCCTGCATCCAGCGACGTCCCGCGACCTTTACCAGGTCGTCGGACCATCTTGTGGGTGGACGTCCTACGCTGCGCTTTCCGCTACGTGGCCTCCATTCGAGCACTTTCCGACCCCATCGGTCATCATGTATGTGCCCTGCCCATTGCCACTTCAACTTGCTAATCCGGTGGGCTATGTCGGTTATTTTAGTTCTCCTACGGATCTCCTCATTTCTGATTCGATCTCGTAGGGAAACCCCGAGCATAGCCCTCTCCATAGCTCGTTGAGTGACTTTGAGCTTCCTAATAAGGCCCATAGTGAGAGGCCACGTCTCGGTGCCGTAAGTCATCACTGGCAACACACAACTATCGAAGACTTTCGATTTAAGGCACTGAGGTATTTTGCACGAGAAGACGTCGCGTAGTTTCCCGAACGCTGCCCAACTGAGTTGGATTCGACGATTGACCTCTCTCTCGAAGTTGGACCTGCCTAACCGGACCACTTGTCCTAAATAGACATATTCGTCTACAACTTCAAGAGTCGAGCCCCCAACACCGATGGGGGTGGGCACAACATGGACATTCGACATGATCTTCGTTTTGTCCATGTTCATTTTAAGACCCACCTGTTGGGAGACTCGATTGAGGTCTTCGAGCATAGTGCTAAGGTCTTCCAGCGATTCTGCCAAGACTACAATATCGTCGGCAAACCGAAGGTGAGTGATATACTCGCCGTTGATGTTGATGCCGAATCCTTATATATATATATATATATATATATTTATTTCAATGAATGGCGAGACGAGCAAGTCGTTCGCCTGATGGTAGGTAAGTGATACGACCGCTCATAAACAGTAGTAAAATTCCACTGCGCTCGCCATCCTGAGACATAAGATGTTAAGTGTCAATATGTAGTTACTCTGGCTACAATGTCCTTCAATCCGAAACACAACAGTGCATTTACACTGCTGTTTCACGGGAGAAATAGACATTGCGGTGGTACCTACCCAGATGATCTCTCACATATGAGAGAACTACCACCAGTAATCATGTATATATGTTATGGGCCAAGTAATTAATGCGGGCAGTATTCATAATGCCCGGGCAGTATGAATATTGCCAAGCCATATCGGGCCAAGTGATTAATTACAATCTAAACTCACCTATTTATCACATTGCCCGGGCATTATGAATATGGCAACATGATGATCGGGCAATGTGATTAATAGGTGATTTTTTACGTGGTGCGCTTACCAGTCCCATGTCAATAGACACAATCATGCCGGCCTGCTAAGATGCCTCTTCACACTAAGGTTACTTACCATAAAGCGAGCTGCTTGCTCGTTTGCCGGACGTATGGAACAAAAAATATGAGTTAACATATTTAAACGAGTCCGCCCCGTGACCACGAAAGCTGTAAAATAATCGAAATGTCGGATGTCAAAATATAAAAAATGACCAAATCGGAGATAAAATCCGTAAACAATAGTTTTATTTCAATATTTAAATGATTGCGTAACTTAATTAATTTAAACGATGCTGCCATTAAACCTATTAAAGTATTGTAAAGATTAAATAAATCGCAATAGTAATTGATTTATAATTTTAGTTACCTAATTTAAATTTCTCGTGCACTTTTAATTTCATTTTGATATTATACAATGTTTACGGCGCATTTCACGCACAGCAGCTTAAAGCTGTTATATTTCATGAGATTTCTTTCTTGCGATGTAGCGTTAACGGAAAGTTTCTCTGACCGCAGTGTTGAGCCCCGTTCTCCCCCGCATCTTTATCTCGACCGTTTATCAAATAAATTCAGCGTCCCAGCGAAATTTATTAGTTTTCGAATGGCCACCTTCACGGCTATGCGACTTGCTGGCTTATTGTGGTACTTCCGGTGACCGCTGCGCGAAATATTACTGCTGTTTCTTTTTTCATTTTTATTACAGAATGTTTAGCTGGAGTCATATTTATTTGGGTGGGATGAATTATTTTTATCTTTTTAATCGATACAGAAGACTATATTTTATCAGCGTCTGGCTTATACACAACGTCTGTAAATGTATTAGTAGTATCTATATTATGTTAATTCGCCAGTCAATCTTACTTGATGCTGACTGCATTGCTTATTTCCTACTCACCCTTTTGGGATTAGCTGAATCGGAAGCGTGACGAATTAGGGTAGAAAATTATTGTGAGCTTGAAACTTTACGTAGTGCTGTCGCTATTATCCTGCTACCATTAATTTAGATGTATGATGAATTTGAGTTCTTCAAACGGTTGGTAAACCCCTTATTCTCCCTCATTAATATTCCCTGTCAGTAAAAGCGACATTTCATCAGAATCACTGCCCATATGGGTAACTAAATCACACTCAAATTATTAAAACACTAAACAAATTTCCAGTTATCACTCATAAAAGTTCTCTACATTCAGAAGGTCCATTAAAACACCCTAAGTTGTAATGTCGACCGCTAAACAAACTACAAGCATAAACATGAATAAGGAAGTAACGTAACAATATGACACCTAATGGCAGGGAAACGTAAAGGTGAAATGCAAATAACCCCTGGCGCTGAGACGTGCCCCGCGAAGTTTGCAAGCAAGAGTTGAATACCAAAGTTGCGGCGCCCCTGCACTAGGATAACTGACGCAAGTGACTACAATATACTTTAAAGTCAGTGTAAGCCGGGGAAGCGGTGGCCCTTATCGCACACGTGATTTGAATGCCTCCCGGACTTTTATTCGACCAATATGACAAAAATGTTTGCGACTACTGCGCTTTGAATACATAAACACGTTGACTTTAAATTTTTCTCCACGCTATTCCTTTGAGAGAATGAAGTAATCTTTTCGATTTTTGTACGTAACCTTTTTCATAGTATTAATGGAAACGGTGATTTTAATATTTTAAACGCTAAGCTGAATTGAGAGTTCATTTAATGAATTTATAAACGTGCGACGCTCAGCGTATACGCTCTCGATCAAACGTTTAGTCAGAGTATTGGCGGGAATAGTCAACGTTTAGAATTAGAAAGCTGTGAATACGTTCTATTTATTAAATACAAAAAGCGCTTTCAATGTAGCTAATTAAGGCTGCGTCATTCATTACGGAATGGATGAGAGGAGCCTAGGATTGTGTTCAGTGGCGTGCAATTGGAAAGGCGTGTCCGTTGATAGACTGCTTTAGATTTCTGATAATGATTTATTCTCAATACTTCCTGCAGATTTGTTAGTAATTTATTCTCCGAGCTTCGGGCATTTGAGAAGCTCGTAACTAATGCATTGTTTAAATAGAATCCAAAGACTGTGATATTTTTGAGATGGTTCAGCATGATGGGAACGAATATATCACATAAGTGCTATTATAAGACTAATTAATTTACTTACTCCAGAAATAAGTTGTTAAAACAATTTAAATAAGCATGAAAAGTTTGTAATGAAATTCATTCTTAAATAAGTCTAAAGTTGTCAAGAAAACGCACAACATTGTGTCAAGCGCCCGCATTATACAAATAAGCACCGAGACATTGTTCAAGCCAACAATATTCCATAAACACGTAAAGAAAAACTGTGCCCGTTCCCCTTATGTTTGAATACAAACTTCATACATTCCCACCGACCTAGCTACATATCAATGACTCTGTCAGTGTATGTGTTTGAACACAATACCCCGCTCTCCCTCAGGTGACGTGGGAGTGCCCAGTCGCGGTTAGACGGATATGTTGCCCCAGTAAATGCAAACATAGTGTGGGAATTAACGAAAACATTTCGTATTTTTGGTGGCCCTTTGAGATGTTTTGAGTGTTTGTTTAGGTTGAGGTCGTGAGCAATTGTCACGTACGAGTTAAGTAGTGTAATAGTGAGGTTTTTGAAACAACAATATATTTGTATGCAGGGCTAACTAGTTTTCATTCAGTCTTTACAGCCTTTTTGACAGCCTCCGTGGCGTAGGCGGTTAGATGCCGCCTGTGAAACAAGAGGCCGCGGGTTCGATCCCCGCACCGAGAGAAATGTTTGTGCGGCCCACAAATATTTCTTTCGGGTCTGGGTGTTCGTGAGACCGAAAAGTCTCTCGTAGTTCCTGATACCCACGACACAAGACTCGATCTTAGTGTGGGGTTAGGACTGTGTATGTGACTGTTGGGTGTTATTTATTTAACATTCGTATATACAAGACCACCATATTTTGTATCATTATTAGAATCAGACCAGCACATTTTGGACGGATACTGAGAGTCACGTATTTATTACCTACGAAAATAATGCAATATTTTTACAAAATATATTTTAATACAAAATATTTCTTAAACAGAAAATAGATTGAAATAAGCTTTTAATTCACGGGAATTTTATTGCAATGTAATTTTCAAGATTTTCCGATTAAAAAAACAGGTTAAAAAATCATATTCCATTTGTATAATAAAATTACACTATAAATAATACTATTTATACTTTGCTATTCCGATTTTACTATATGTCCTATGTAGGAATGCTTTAGTCACGACCTACAACGCACATAATGTGAAACATCACAGACTAAACAAGAAATCCTTACCAGTCTTGCAACTCTAAGTAATCAATACATGTCAAAAACAAAGCAGATGAGAATACAATAGTTTTTAGAGCATATTCAATTCTCATTACGCTGAACAATGTCAGGATAACTAAATACTTAACAAACAAATGACGCGCATCTGCAAACAAACTTTATAGAGTCCCAGCGAATTTTGTATAAAAGTTAAGAAACTTAGTATATTTTTCAGTTGCTAATACATTGTTACAATTTGTATAACATCTAGTGAATCGTTAGTGTTTACAAGTATGGTTTGTTCTGCAGTAAATTGCGTTTATATTGAAGGGTATTATATTTTTTTCATCTGTTACCTGATAGTGAATGAATACAGCCGTCCATGAATATTCACAATCCTTTATCATGGATATGTCACGGGCCCATCATAACGGGAGAGGAGCAGAGAGAAAAAATAATGGAAAATGAGAAAAGGGAATTGGAAAATTGGGCATTAATAGCATGCAAGTTTTCTAGAAAAATCAATGAGCAATAATAATACTTTGTGCTATTTGGTTTACTGTTAGGTACACAAATTTCACAAACCATATTTTTCTGCAATTATCGATTCACTGAGTACTTTCCTTGAATATTACTAAAAGCATACGTTCAGTACTAAAAGTCAAGGATCCACTGTGTTTCGGAGAGGACGTTAAGCTTATCGATTCCAGTTATTGCTGAGTCAACAATCGTAAAACCATTTTAAAAAGGCTCTGGGTGGCTTGAAAGTTTTGCTGTTAGAATGGGAATTTTCCGAGCGTTCTTGGTAGAGTAGTGTCTTAAATTGTCAATGTAAATATCACTTAAATGATATTGTTTTAGTTTAATGAATTCGTACTTGTAGGTTACTTCAAAAAATCTCTTTTCGTCTTTTTCGTTTACCCATAAGGCCGATGTTGCAGGGTGACATTACTGATTACATCATCAGTGGCTTTTCGAAGTCATGTGTGTTTTGATAATCACCACGCAGTACGCACTATAACGGTGAACGGAAACATCATGAGAAACCTGCTTACCATAGCGATAGGTTTAAATTTTTATGGTATGTAAAGTCCGCCAAATCGCACTAGGCCAGCGTGGTGGACTATTTGGCCTAACCACTCTCAACCGTACCGTGGATTGTGGAGTACATCCGTGCCCTTCAGTGTATAGTAGTTCATTGTATAGTAGTTTAGTACATGACATAAATAAGGCGATCCTGGCACAGTATAAAATAACACCGAATATGAAATAAAAACGAAGTTTTTTTTTATTGCAGTAAATGGCGAGACGGGCATGCCGTTCGCCTGGTGGTAAGCGATGCCGCTCATGAACAGTGGCAAAACCAAACAACACCACACAGTCTCAATATATCCAGTAGTTACTCTGGTTGCAATGTGCTTCAATCCGAAACACAACAGTGCATTTAAACTGCTGTTTGACGGGAGAAATAGACATTACGGTGGTACCCACCCAGGCAGCCTCTCACATATGAGAGACCTACCACCAGTAAGATATGAGAATTTGTCGCGTCAAACTAAAATACAATATTAGCAAGCTTGCCCACACCGACTCCAACTGAAAGAATTTTGGAAATACATTTTTTATCCAAAAAGGGGTCCGCAATGAGAGTTTGTAATTAAAAATGTGAAGCAAGTAGGTCGAGTGGGAATGTATATGAAAGGGCCACGCTTACGAATTCCAAAACATTTTTTTTTAGGTGGTATAGATTTTGCCGAAAAACGGCCGTGCCGCCTTTAAATCTTAATTTCTACTCGTATCGGGTTCTTAGTTCTTACGTTAAAGTACTGGTCAAATTAATTATATTTTGTTGAATTTATTTATTTATTTAATCCTTTTTTGCACTGTACATAAATGCTATATAGATATAACATAATAAAAATAATAGTACAGGTGGCGGCCTCATCACACTAGGTAATTTCTTACAGGCAACCATGGGATGCATATAATAAAACAGGAGATAGAAAGGGCGGTCTAAGGCATAAATGAAATAATAATAATCTACAAATTAACATCTAACATTCTGAATATATGAATTCTAACATTCTGTGAACATTTTTTTGAGCGTTGAGATTACCGACGGAATGCAATCTTTTTATTAATTTATTTTATACGTGGTAGAGTCATGTTGCAGTATCTTAGCTAAATATAGCTAGGTACCTACCTAATAGTACCACATATATTATGTACGACATGTTTTACTAACCTAGCGTGGTACTTGTAGAATATCGACGTGAAGTAAGCTAAGCTAAGCTTTGATGCCGCGTTTCGTTTGCTGTGAGATCCCTGGAGCTTCAGTAGTTCCCATTCTACCCTCTGCTATATACCATCCCAAACATTCGTAGAAGTCTGTTGCAGGTTTTGGGTTTTTTCAAATAATATACATGTTTTTGGTTGGCTGGGAAATTATTTCTCAGTCACAGTCATGTATCGTTTTTGTAGCAGTAAAAACTAAGGATTTGTTACTTTAAAATCTAATTTAACTTGAATATTATTCTAAATGTTGCTCCTAAATGTCTGAATAATAGAAGAAACATGTAACTAATAATAGATAAGCTTGATTTTACCGCAAATGTATCCATTTGCAGCATTTGCTCATATTAACATTATTAATATCTGAATAATCTTGTAAATGTACTTGTGTAATAGTAAGAGTATTAAACATAGTAATGTTTTAAATCACTTTATTACCGTAAAAATTGTTAAGATCTCATTGTTCACGACGTATAATTACCAAATAAATGTTAATTAATGGGTCTTGTTACATAAACAGAAAAAACCGAGCGGGGAAAAACATTCAGAGAATTCTCGCAAAAAATTCTATCGTATATTCTTAAAATATTCATCTCCATTTTTTGGTTGAATAATTCTTAATGCGGCATTAATATGCTGTATTTTGATGTTGGCTGCTTCATTTTTGGCCTGTAATTTGACACGTACACTAACTTATTCAGTTATTTAAAGGGTAAACAGAAGAGGGAGTATTATTTCTTTGTTGGGGCGCCTTTCTTTTATACGCGTTAATGCCTTTAAGCATTTCCTCGGCTTTTGTCTGTTCGTATCGGAGATAAAGAGCGCTTTCTTCTTTATTTTTGGAAATGATATTTAATTTTTTGCGTATAAGAGTTCATGTTGAAGTATTTACTGGTGGTAGGTCTCTCATTAGTGAGAGGCCATCTAGGTAGGTACAGTCAGCGACATAAGTCGTTGAACACTTCACATTTTTTGATAAGCTTTTTATGAATTAAAATTTGTACGTACTACTCTGTAGTCGTAAAATATAACCAAGTAAAGTCATCTATGCCGAGATGTGCCATACGATATTGAAAATAATTATTATTTTGGATGATAAGACAATTCCAAATCTCGTGAATGTGTAGCGACTTATGTCGCTGACTGTACCACCGCAATGTCTATTTCTCCCGTGAAACAGCAGTGTAAATGCACTATCCATGGGCGGTCATATCTGTTACCATCAGGCAAATGACATGCTTGTATCGCCATTTTTTTTTTATTGCAATTAATGACGAGACGAGCAAGCCGTTCGCCTGATGGTAAGCGATACGACCGCTCATAAACAGTAGCAATATTCCACTGCGCTCGCCATCCTGAGACATAAGATGTTAAGTCTCAATATGTCCAGTAGTTACTCTGGCTACAATGTCCTTCAATCCGAAACACAACAGTGCATTTACGCAGTGTTGTTTCACGGGAGAAATAGACATTGCGGTGGTACCTACCCAGATGGCCTCTCACATATGAGAGACCTACCACCAGTAAAAAAAAGTCTTTTTTATTGCAATAAAAAAGTCTACACAGATATTTGTTTGGTGGTTATTAATGAATATAATGGTAGGGTTTATTAACGTTTTCTTATGAAATTTATTAGTATAGTTAAAAAAGACAACTTTAAGGCTGTTAAGGCTGGTAGTTTACATTGATATCGTAGTTTCTTATAACCACGATACAAGACTTAATTAATCTTAATGTGGAGACAGCATTATGTGACTGTTGGGTGTGTTTATTATTATTTTATTTTATATATTTTATTTTATTATTACTATACACTATCATTATTATTGGCTTAACCACTCTCAATCGTACTGACGATTGTAGAGGAGGCCCGTGCCCTGCAGTGGGACGTATATGGGCTGATACAGATATACATTATGAGCCCTAAGTTAAGAGTTTGTGCCTTTCATTCATTTTACGTTATATCACTGTAAAAATTATTTGCCAGTAATCTGTGGATAGCGTTGTGTGTAGTACATCTATTCCTAACCATATACCGGGTATATCAAGACTGCTACCGAAAACGAAGCCGGGTGGCAGTTTTAGTGGCTAAAAACACAATGCAATTAAAAATTTCGCATAGAAACGCGACAATTATTTTTTATAATTTTTTAAATATCCTCGTTTTTGGGTGGTAAATCCATAGTTTTTGCTAAAAGAATAATTTAAACTCTTTTATACCTTAGAGTATTTATAAATAAAAGGGCATACACTATTATTTTAGGAAAAAATGTATTTACCACCCAAATATGGCCATAGGAAAAAAAATAACAAAAAAAATTGTCACTTTTTTTTGCAACTTTCTCTGTTGCATTGTGTCTGAAGTCGCTTAAACTACCACCCGGCTTCGTTTTCGGTAGCAGTCTTGATATACCCTGTATATTTAAACCGTGTAATAAATTGTAATGTATTATTGTTTGTCATTCTTAATAAAAGAAAAAATATATCATGGCGATAGGCTCACATCCTATTCCATCACGGGACGGAAATACACGGCGAACATGGGTGTCATGGTTCCATCTCTGCCTATCGCTTTTGGGAAAAAGGCGTTAGTTTATATATGTTTATATTTTACTTACATTAAGTACACATAATTGGTTCGTACTGATGCATCACTAATTCAATTATTGATTTAAATATCATTAATTAATAACAGTAGCCACAAAGATATGACTAACTGGTGGTAGGTCTCTCTTATGTGAAAGGCTGCCTGGGTGGGTACCACCGCAATGTCTATTTCTCCCGTCAAACAGCAGTTTAAATGCACTGTTGTGTTTCGGATTGAAGGACATTGTAGCCAGAGTAACTACTGGACATATTGAGACTTAACATCTTATGTCTCAGGATGGCGAGCGCAGTGGAATGCCAAGCATTGCTTTGTAACTCAAGGTGTTGTTTGGTTGTACTACTGTTCATGAGCGGTCGTATCGCTTACCATCAGGCGAACGGCATGCTCGTCTCGCCATTCACTGCAATAAAAAATATATATACAGGGTATATCAAGACTGCTACCGAAAACGAAGCCGGGTGGTAGTTTAAGCGACTTCAGACTCAATGCACCAGAAAAAGTTGCAGAAAAAAGCGACATTTTTTTTTTGGTATTTTTTTTCCTATAGCCCTATTTGGGTGGTAAATACATTTTTTCCTAAAATAATACTGTATACCCTTTTATTTATAAATACTCTAAGGTATAAAAGAGTTTAAATTATTATTTTAGCAAAAACTATGGTTTTATCACCCAAAAATGACAATATTTAAAAAAACATAAAAAATAATAAAACAACCAAAAATTTCGAAAAGAAACGCGACAATTATTTTTTATGATTTTTTAAATATCTTCATTTTTAGGTGGTAAATCCATAGTTTTTGCTAAAATAATAATTTAAACACTTTTATGCCTTTGATTATTTATAAATAAAATGGTATACACTATTATTTTAGGAAAAAATTTATTTACCACCCAAATATGGTCATAAGAAAAAAATTACAAAAAAAAATTGTCGCTTTTTTTTGCAACTTTTTCTGTTGCATTGTATCTGAAGTCGCTTAAACTACCACCCGGCTTCGTTTTCGGTAGCAGTCTTGATATACCCTGTATATACCGGGTATCTCAAGACTGCTACCGAAAACGAAGCCGGGTGGTAGTTTTAATGACTACAAACACAATGCAATTAAAAATTTCGCATAGAAACGCGACAATTATTTTTTATGATTTTTTAAATATCGTCATTTTTGGGTGGTAAATCCATAGTTTTTGCTAAAATAATAATTTAAACTCTCTTATATGTTAGAGTATTTATAAATTAAAGGGTATACACTATTATTTTAGGAAAAAATGTATTTACCACCAAAATAAGGCAATAGGAAAAAAAAATACAAAAAAAAATTGTCGCTTATTTTTGCAGCGTTTTCTGTTGCATTGTGTCTGAAGTCGCTTAAACTACCACCCGGCTTCGTTTTCGGTAGCAGTCTTGATATACCCTGTATGTTGGTACCAGATTAAAGCCTAACGGCCAAAGCCCTAAACCCTCTTAATTAAAGTATTGCTTGTCGAGAAATCATAACAAATGCTTAATTAATAAATGTTATTAGCACATTAACAAGATAAAGCATTTAAGGAAAATATAACATACATACATACATAAACTCACGCCTATTTCCCAGAAGGGGTAGGCAAAGGTGCCAGGGCACCCACATTTCGCCTTGTATGTTCCGTCCCATGATGTGATAGGTGGCGAGCCTGTCGCCATATCGGGCACAAATTCCTGACTCTGGGCTGATAATAAATAGAGAAATCCAATATCACTTTGCCCAACCCGGAATTCGAACCCGAGACCTCAGCTTTGTAACCGTACCGGAGAACAACTACGCCACCGAGGCAGAGCAGGAAAATATAATACACAAATATGTTACGTTATGTAGATTCAATTAAAAAATCCTAATATTTTATGAATTATATATGCAACTACCACAAAATCATAAGTGTAACTAAGTATAACTTACATACAAACACGTATATCCGTCAAAGTCGTGTATAAACAGTTTTGTAGCGATGGTAAAACTTCATGCAATACATCAAACAACGTTAAATCTTCCTTCGAGTACTTTGGAGCTTAAACATTGACTCGACGTAAGTATCGGCCAGTTTATACATTGAACCAATAAGGGTGCTTTTGACTGTGTCGTCCTTTGCCGCTCTTCGTTTTGTATTCAATGTACACTCAAAGGGAATTAAACACCTTTAATTTGTTTGGAATGTTGTTGCCTTGTTTAAAACTAAACTCTGCGATGTTATTTGTATACATATACTTAATTTTAATTTACTTATTTAAGCCTAGTTTTATATCAGTTCTAAAAATACTGCTGTTCTAAAACTAATTATTGGGATCCAAATAGATGCCGCTTCAAAATATATTTCTTCACATTAGAATAAATTAATTATCTAGGCATCATAACGTCGTGGATGTTTTCAATTTACTAACGTGCCTTTAAATTACAAATTATTAAAAATAACGAGAAACATCAAACCTATTTTGTAGAAACAAAACTCATCAGATTAGCACAAAACTGCAAACAGCAATAATTATATTTACATTCAACTCGTTTACGTACACGTGAATTTCAGGCGTAATAAGTAATCATTTACACGCGTACGTAAGTCACGTTTCAAAGGCGTAGCCCCCGTCTCCCCTCCTCAATCACATTCTTAATAAAAACTCACGTTTGAAAGCGTGGAGTCTCTAAGAACCAACCGCAATACACGTGTTCTAAAAACGTGGATGGGACAAGGGAAAATTTTTAGAATTGACACAATGTGCGCTCGGCGTGCAAGACCGCTGTATAGCCGTACGAGAGTAGAGCGGGGAAAATGTCTGCCGAGAGCACTTTTTACAGAAAGTCCTTTAAGTGTTAGGGAGCCATAACAATTTCATTGTTTACTTTCGTCACATTTTGTGAATGAGATGAGGAAGTTGTTTGGCGTCTTGTTTACTTTATGCAGTGTTGTTTCACGCATCAATTAGTGATGGAAACTTTTCATGTAGTTACGGTGAATTAAAAAATGCATCTACTTAGGTATATTTATTACTTACTTTATGTATAATTTTTCACTGTCTTTACTGCTTGATTATTTGTAATAATGTTGTGATGTTTGTGAATACTTATTGTTTTCTTTTTCTTTTGTGCTTATTGGTACCAGCAATAAATAAATCATTATTTCTTTCTTTCTTAACATATTCGAAGGCAAATTTAATCGTATTTTTAACTGGTGGTAGGTCTCTCATATGTTTGAGAGGGTCTGGGCACCACTGCAATGCAATGTTGTGTTTTGCTCCAGTTTGAAGAACATTCTAGCCAGAGTAACTAGAGTAACTACTAGAGACTTAACATCAGGATGGTGAGTCCAGTGGAATGCCAAGCATTGCTTTGTGATTCACGATATTTTTTGCCTTTGCTACTGTCCATGTGGGGTCATGCTCATCTCGCCATACATTGCAATAAAACAAGTCTGCTATGCCATGCGTCTGACTAATAAATACATATATTATGTATAAAAATAAAATATTAATCCACAGAAAATAAAATTGAAACACTTAAAGCGTAGATAATAGACTAATTAATTAGTGCAACACGCAATTAGCGAGTTAGTTCAGTAATTAATAATTGAAAATTTAATATAAGTTTAATTCCTGAAATTCTAACATGCAAAATATTATTATTTAAGTCTTGTTTTAATCCCTGTAGTAAATTTCAACATAAGAAGCGTGTTTCGTGTGTTGGTATATTAGGTAAAATTTCATGGAATTGATGTTGTTAGCGTCACTAGTGAGTAATATGTAGGCAAACAAATGCACCACATGTTTGTACTGTTAATATAAAATTAGAAAGGCAAAGATTATTTATTTATCCTAATTATTTTGAGTCGTTAAAAATTCTGTATGTGTATCGGCTCATATATGTTCCATTGCAGGGCACCCAGTCTATAAACGAGAGTACGATTTACGTCCTATTGCAGGGCACAGGCCTTCTCCACAATTGAGAGTCCGAAAGAGAGGGATTAGGCCATATAGTCCACTGCTGTCTAGTGAGGGTTGACGCTCTTTACACACAATACAATTTCTTAAAAATCGCTTTAGTATGCACTTTGCAGGATTCCTAACTATGTTTTCCTTCATCGTCATAGCGTATGGTGACTGACTTTCAATATACACACGCCTTCAAAAAGTATGAGACGTGTCCTGGTACGTGAATCTACGAGTAGCTTGAATTTTGCCGCCGCGTCTGACCCGTTACTAACAGGCTACCACGCACTTTAATTATAGACTGAATTATTTTACTTCTTTACAGTTTTTTTATGGTATGTAAGTCCGCCAACCCGCATTAGGCCAGCGTGGTGGACTATATGGCCTATCCACGCTCTATCATATCTATATTTTGGTAATGATAATAAATAAATTAAAAAAAAAACTGTATCTCTGTATCAGCCCATATAAGTCCCACTGCAGGGCACGGGCCTCCTCTACAATCGAGAGTACGATTGAGAGTGGTTAGGCCATATAGTCCACCACGCTGGCCTAGTGCGGGTTGGCGGACTTACATACCCTAGAAATTTTATAAATCGCTATGGTATGCAGGTTTCCTCACGATGTTTTCCTTCACCGTTTTAGTGCGTGGTGATTGACTATCAATACACACATGACTCCGAAAAGTCAGAGGTGTGCCCTTGGGATTCGAACCCGCGACCACCGTGAACATGTTGGCAGTCGCGTCTAGTCCGTTTACCAACAGGCCACCACGCACTTCCCACGCACGGAAGCTGTCAGTACTTTAATATTCACATCAGTATTTCTCTAAAATATTTTGAACATACATATATGAAGTGTGTGGGATACATAAAATATAAATATTTTGTAATTATTAAGACATAGTAACTTATATGAGCATAAAATAACAGAAAAATCCATAAATATATTTAGCGGAAGAGGAACTAATACATATACATACGTATTATTCGGGATACCCAAATGTATTAAAATATGTTATTGGCCCGAATTATCATCAAATAGCCAACATAGATAGAAATTATATGTTTGTGTGGGGAAGAAAATCTTACCGTTGTCGGACCCTTTTCAAGGGCGTGAGAATTCTCAGCGGGCCACTTACTTGGCTACCTATAAACTACCTCAAAACACTGTAATTTAACTCCACATACAACAGTATTAAAGTACATTTTCGTTTGATAAACATCGTCGTAGCAATTGCCAATATTTTCAAAAATACTAGATAAAGTGATATTCTCGGAATTATATTACGATTTTTTCGAAGTGATATGAAATGAACCGACGTCATTGACCTTTGAGATGAACCTTCCATTTGTTATTTTCTGCGTTTGAAACTTTGCCCACTTGCGGATGTCTTTTATTACCTGGCCGATGTTACCTTTCCGGTAAATATTACATTATCAAAGTCCCGTCTATTTTTGGGATGTAAGACTTTGTGGTCCAATTTCGTTTAAGATTGCGTGTATTGGTTCTTTGGCTCTTTTCTTTCGTTTGTTAGACTTTCGTTTATTATGGTATTTGCTTGCAAAATACGAAAATATTAGCTATATAATATCAGAATCAAAATTAATTTATCTTTTAGAATATTGAATATTGTTCCATTATATCTTCACCTTGTTTCTTTAGTGTATATATATTATTAAATCATAGCTTCTATCAATTAGTGGGTACTTTACCTGATGCTGAATATTTTTTTAATTAAATTTATTGCGCTTTTTATACAATGATAGCATAAAGGCGGATTTAATGGATTCTGGTCTACCATTAAAATATGGCGAAACACTTTGCTATACTTTGAAAACATTCCAATATAGGTGAAGAGAGGACGGTGGACAGAAGCTTGTGTTTTTAATGTTTCCATTAAATTCTACCGGCAGTGTAAGATGCAATAGTATGTATGTTACTTTACATAGTTTTTCCGTAGAACAGTACTATTGGTTTGAGTTGGCCCGTTTATACTGTTATTGGCTATGCATACCTCGACCACTTTACACACAAGATTGTACCAACATTAATAGCATATTTTTCCCACACAACTTTGGACCAAATGTTGTATCAAAAATGTCGGTCCAAATATTTCAACTCAGCCAAGTCTTACAAACATTTCCAATACAGGTTTCATTTCACCAATTTGATAGTTTTACACGAGGACTGTGGGCTCCACTCAAAATACATGAGAGTGCTACAATGGCAGAGCTTTAGTCCGCAACAGAGTTATTGCGCATGGCCAGCCGCAAGACACTGGGTCATGCATTTTCGATATTCTTGGAGTTTTGCAGCATCGTTGTTGCACCTACTATGGGTTTTGGTGCTTTTTTATTTCCTTTTTTTTCTTTTTCAATACCCTAGAAAAGATACCTCATACATTAATATAAAATTAACAAGTGTTTTCAAAAAAACTTGTATCAAATTTAATTTATATGTGCAAGATGATTTGAAAACAGCGCTATCTAGGGCAATATCAATATCTGGGTGTATAAATTATTTGTTTATATCAGTCCATTAATACACACTTACCTACATCTTATAGCTGAAAACTTCCCACACTTCGCATGAATGCATTGACAAAAGTTAGATGAATGGAGTTTAGTAAGCCTATGTCAACTTTTTAAGCTCTAGGATTCCTGAATAAGGTAGCAAATGATAATAAATAAGACCATCGGATCAGCTTAGACTTACATCATAATTCTGTATATTATTATAATGTCGATGTACAAAAGCGAATAAAAATATAAAAATAAGAAATTGATTGAGCGAGATATATTTGATATACTGAGTTCACCACCACTTAGATTTTTATACTAGGCAATGAAATAAGAAAACTAAAAATCAGCTTTTCGTATGACGTTCTAGCTCTCAAATTAAAGTTCAAAATACGTTCGAGCTCGGTAAATGAAACATTTAAACCATTGCACAACGTAATGTTTTTTGACATAAAACTTTGTGAATTTAGCGGGTTTTACTCTGATTGTAATACGGCTTAAGTATTATGAGTCAAAGTTGTTCAAACAGATTTAAGACAAGAAGTGCTACATTTCTTTGTTTTTATTTACGAAGTTTGTTTACACAATCCTATTTGGGATTATCTGCAAAAACATTACAATATTTTACTTGTTTTAAATCTTTCATCGTGTTACAACATTTTTTTGTTGTTTTTGGATAAATAGGATTATTTCCCCGTATTTGTGAAATTACGTTTTAGTAATTAAGTTTATTGTATTAATGCTTCATTGAGGCGTATTCGTTGTAAGCTGAGATACTAGAAATTCTACAACCAATAATATATTTTACAGTATAATAAACTTTAATTTTACATTAATTATAGTATATTATACATATAGCTTTTATAATTATATAGAAAAAATAACATTAAGATTTTTCATGAAATAAATATACATTACGATAATTTTTTTCGATTTGTTAACACATTCCTCCTTATATTTTACTTTATTTACCTACCACAGATTTCACGTACACAACATTTAACAGACGCGACAGAGACACAATAGTACCTGCGAGTACAATAATGTAGAAAAATTTCGTCTCATACGACTTCAGTAAAAAGTTACAGTACAGTTGTCTCCCGCAATGCTATTACCAACGCGACATTTGCACGCCGAGCCAAAGACAATTCGTACGCGACTGTACCAAGCCATGATATATGGCACAAAATATGAATATTGCTATGAAAATACGAGCGAATCCGTTTAAATGTACACTGAGAATCAAATTACAAGTTCTTGTGCAAAATAAAAACGCGCTGCAATTAAGCTTTTCGTAGATGTTTGCATTTATATTTAATTATGTGGACGATGCTGCGTTTTGTCAAATTAATTTAATAAGATTTTTTATTTGTGTGAAATTCGACAATCTATTTATTGCAAGAGTAGTACATACATGTTTGAAAAAAGAAACTCACAACATCAACCATGAAAAAAGACATTTCGGAGCAACTTTTTTTTTGTTTTATACTCTAACAGTTTATATAACGATATATTATTTTTGTTGGGTCCTTTGTGTACACTAGACTCAAAATTAATAATGTGTTAAAAGTGAAAATTTATAAGTGTTTGATCAACAAATACTGATGAATGTAATTGAATTTGTTTTCAGACTCATTGTATTACAGTAATATTAATTTTATTTATGACTAATTAATTAAATTCTGTAGCTGCTTTTGTAAGTACATAATAAAATGTGCTATGGTTGATTTTAAGTATTGTCCATTTCATTGAAAAGTCAAGTTCATTTGACATTTTAATACGTGACATTTTAAAATGATGTTAAAAAAGAGATATCTTGATACTTTTAGTCAATGGCTATAAACAATATATGTATCTTAGATTGACGTGAATATTACACATGGAAACAAAAATATATTTAACGGATTATTATCGCGAATTTGGAATTGATAACTGACCGTCACAGAGTCGCTCCGAGACCACGAAAGCTGTAAAGTAATCGAATCGGCGGGACATTTAAAAATAAAGATTAAATCCAATCCGCGATAAATTCAAATACATGCTGTTTATTTGATTATAAGCGATACGACCGCTCGTGATCAGAAGCAAAACAAAACAACACCTTGAATTATAAAGCAATGCTTGACATTCAACTGCGCTCACCATCTTGAGGCAAAGATGTTAAGACTCAATATGTTCAGTAGTTACTCTGACTACATGTTCTTCAAACCGAAACACAACAGTGTATTTACCCTGCTGTTTGGCGGGAGAAATAGAAATTGCATTGGTACCTACTCATGCGGCATCTCACATATGAGACACCTACCACCTGTAAACCGATAAACCATTGTTATAATATCCAAACAATTTTCCTTCGACGATTTAAATAAAATATCGACATATTTTGAGGCTACTTCCTAACTATAGGTTTAATGGATATCCAAAATGATGGTGACATGTCAGCACACCTCTAATTTAGAACTATTGGCATTGTATTTACAGCGAGTTGCTATCGTAAAACTTAAACTCGTATTAGGGGCGCAGCGTGAGGATTTCGCGACGACCCACGACTCAATATACTTACAGTCTACTGTCTACACTGAGAAAAGAAAAAGATAAAGCCCCTTCAGGAAATGGGCCATTCTGTGCCCTTTCCCAGAGCTATCGGGTATTAGCAATTTGCTTTGTGTTAGACACTCCGCTCTTAAAAAGTATTGGGGAAGATAAGGAAAAAGGGGCTTTGATAATTAACCTCCAAGCGTTTGAGCTAAATGTGAATTGAATGGCTCCGATTGAACAATTAGTTATATTCCTTGAACGAGTGAATTTTGGTTTCATTAATTTATTCAATTTACTAAAAATATATCGTAAATTACCACAATATGTTTCGCTGTTTGAAATCTAAAGGCACCTTGACCCTTGTCACGGTGAAGAATCATTTATTAATGTTTGAAAAAAAAACTATAAAAACTTTCTCCCACGAGACCCATATCAAAAATAAGCGCGATTCATTTGATCGTATCTTATTTAGCCGGGCTTATGGCCATTGAACTCCGTTGGAATTTCGTTCCGTTTTCAGACTAGTATTTTATATGCTATTTTGAAATTGCAAAAACTTTAATCAATAAGTATGATGTTTCTTTTAATTATATCTAATTAGCATGAAAGGTTTGCATTGGTCGGGTGCAATTGAATGTTAATTATCAATTCTTGTAGATTTATTACCATATGTAACGACTTTGAAACCGCTTGAATAACTATCACTTTAGTCCCATAAAATCTAAGCTGTATATTCTATTAATATTATCAGCTCCGTATAATCTAAAACTAGCCACACAGAGAGTGTTATCAAACACAATACTTAAAGCACTGCAAACTGCAACTAAAATAAAAACATTCACGAATTGTTAGTTAAATGCTTGTCGAGTTTATTTGCACCTTTCGCACATCGATGTTGAAAAAACAAACGGAGAGCCGTAGCCACTTCACAATCTACTAGAGTGCACTAAAATTAATAACAAAAAAAGAAAAACAACAGCGCGGAATACAATTATTAATGTAAATACTATCATCGCTAAGTGTTGCTCGTCGAAACTTTATTGCGTTTGCAGACATTTATTAAGATAGATTGTGTTGTCTCGCTCTAAATGGTAAAGATAATACGAGATGACATAATAGTTCCTGCTGGAAGTATGACTGTAATACAATATTATAATCAGGTTAATGGGATCTTAGTTTTGTAGGTTATGTTTTGAATTAGATATTATTTAGCAATGTTCTTATCCTCGTTATTGATGTAACGCCAGTTTGGCTAACTAGTCAATAAAACTTGACAAATTTTACAGTGATATAAGCGATTGTAGTATAGATACTAATTTTAGGACACATTTTTATAACCAATGAGAAAAATATCATTTTTTCTCAAGAGGAAACAAGAGTGTCCAGAAAGTGTCCATACGTCTCTGCCCCGTAGGATAAGAGATAGATGTAGAATAAGATCAATTAGATTATATTGAATTCAATCTAGAAATCGAACGCAAGAAATCAATTTTCATAGATACACTGCTTTGAAACTATACCACGTCATACATAATTTAATAGCTCTAAATTGAATAAAATTAATCATAAAAATATACGTTACTAAATTTTAATTATCAACAATTTCCGAATATGGACATAACATACCATATATATTTAAAAGAACGATACAAACATTCGGTCACATTATTGAGTTATAAATAAAGTAGCTATTGGCGTACGGTAAAAGCTTCAGACGTTTTGATTTATTTCATCTGCTGTAATCTGTCAGCGAAGTTTCTTGCTCTCCGCAAATCGTAGATTTTCATCAATCTGTTACAGAGTTTCGGATACGCTTTGTCCCGGTTTTATTTGTGTTCTTATTTCAATTGTCACAGCGATCATCAATTCTGTTGTCTTTGAAAACCGCTGATAGTAAATTCTATGGGCGATTTATTTTGCCCCAACATCCATTTAAGTTTCGCAGTTTGCCGAAGATGGACTGAGCTAGTTCGGATGATGTAAATGGAGTCGTGTATATTCATACTATTTCTGTATTGTATATATGTTTACACTGGTATGAAATTGAATATGGGCCTCGTATAACATAGAAAATTGATTACACAGGCATGGATTTAGTATCTCGTTCTTGCCCAATTTTTGATCTAACAAATATCAACAAATATATTTTTGTGATTTGATTGGTACGTGTGTATTATAGTCGCATGATAAAAAGGAGAGAGAAGGCATTGGCATATTTTATTAGAGTGGACATCGAAAACAAAATTTTGTGAAAGAATAGTGGACGACAGATATCATAAAAAAGAAATAAATAATGAAAAACTTTTTCTATTCCTAAATTATCAACGCCATAAACATTTCCGAATCGACCTTTCAAAAACACATTCGAACAATATAATCTCGAATAATTATCCCCACAAACTCCAACTAAGCTGCTGAAGTAAACAAAACATTCCGTTCCTAGACTAGTTGTAAAGGACCTGTTTGATGTATTTCGGTACGGCAAATAGGCTTTCAGGAACACTAAAGATGCTAAGATACATATCCAGTATTCCGTCGCTGCCTCTCGTCAACATTGCATCGCTAAATTGTGTTGGCGAAGCATGATGTATCTGGAAACCCATTACTAAGACAGTACCAAATAGGTATTTGTAGACAAGACAACAGACTGTTACTGGATTTATTTACGATCTGGTTTTCGTATTGCACTTAGTCTTTAGATTTGCTTATCGATAATAGTTTTGACTTAAAAACTATCGATATATAATCGTTAATCGCCTACGTCGATGGCCTAGAGACGATATTTATTGATTACAGACCATTTTCTTGTTGTTAAAGTACTGTTGTGTTTCAGTTAGACAGCCTCCGTAGCGCAGTTGGTTAGACGCCGCCTGTGAAACGAGAGGCCGCGGGTTCGATCCCCGCACCGAGAGAAATGTTTGTGCGACCCACAAATATTTCTTCCGGGTCTGGGTGTTTGTGAGACCGAAAAGTCTCTCGTAGTTCCTGATACCCACGACACAAGACTCGATCTTAGTGTGGGGTCAGGCTATGTATGTGACTGTTGGGTGTATTTATTATTTATTTAGTTCGAATAATATTGTAGCTAGAGTAACTACTGTACATATTGAGACTTAACATCTTATGTGTCAGTATGGCGGATGCAGTGGAATGTTAAGCATTGATCTGTGATCCAAATGCTGTTTGATTTTGCTACAGTCATAACCCTTACCATTAGGCGAACAGAATACATTTAACACGACAATTTGGTATAAAATTTAATCTAGAAAATTGTCGTATTTAAATATCTTTTTCATTTGTATGAAGATTTGCTCTTGCATTATATTCTGTATATAAACCTTTTCTTTACTGCCTCGGTGGCATAGTTGTACTACGGTAAGGTTACAAAACTGAGGTCTCGGGTTTGAATACCGGGTCGGGAAAGCTCGGGCTCAGAAATTTTTGACCGATATGATAGGCTCGCCCCCTATCCCGTCGTGGGACTGAACGTACACACGAAATGTGGGTATCCCGGTTGCACCATTCTGGGAAAAGGCGTATGCTTATGTATGTATGCTTTTCTTTATTTATTGCATTTTTTGTTCTCAAAGATCACTAACACATAACGATTCTTTGCCTGTTATATCTCCTGGCAGTAGTAATAACTATCCATCAAAGAAATCGCTCTTGTGCTCCTCATTCGATATGAAATGAGTTCCATCTAGCATACATTTGTCATTTATAGATCCCAATATGGCTAGTTCTGGTTTAATAAAATATAGCGTACATGACAGCCTCCGTGGCGCAGTTGGTTAGACGCTACCTGTGAAACGAGAGGTCGTGGGTTCGATTCCCGCACCGAGACAAATGTTTGTGAGGCCCACAAGTATTTATCTCGGGTCTGTGTGTTTGTTAGACCGAAAAGTCTATCGTATTTCCCGATACCCATGACATTAGACCTAACTTATCATAATGTGGGGTCAGGACTATGTATGTGACTGTTAGGTGTATTTATTTATTACATGTATGAACAAAATATCATGAGTCACCCAATATAAGTATAATTAGATTATTAGTTCATTTATTTCTGACCGTACGAGATTTCCTGGAACAAGCCGGATGTGTATCACTTTCACGGAAATCGATGGAAATAACTGGGTTGTGTATAATAAAATAAGCCAGTGACATAAAATACTGAGAAAATCTAAACAAAGCATCGGAAATTCCAATTACAATTCGTATGAAAACTTTAATTACTTCAGAAACTAAAACGGACTTCAAAAGAAATATCAAAGTCATGTTGTCCTATGCCTTTATATTCATATGTATTAATACATAAATTTGATAATTTAATAATAGTATTAGAAAATACTGAATTTCAACTGGTGATAGTGGTATATTAAAGAAGGAAAACAATTATTCTGGCACTAAACATCTGTATGCAAAAGCGTAATCCGTGGAGTATAATAAATTTAAATGATCCACTATGACCACTGATTTCTTTCAGCTACACGACGCTTGTCGTGATTGCTAATTTATTTATTTTCCATTAAAAAATATTTTAACCATTGTCATTATTTATCGCCTCATATTGAAGCATGAATCTATTCCATTCTATTACAAAATTCACAGTCAATTTATATTAAAACGCAAGTAAATTACCAAATATACACAGTATATTTGATATATCGAATAATACTTGCCTTGTATATCCCTTTTTCATATATTCTCGCATCATGTTTCCCGTAGAACAAAGCGTGTTAAACGAGTATGCCAGTTTATATATATAAGATAAACCAACGCGGTGACCGCCGTGTTGACTTTCTTTCCAGAGTGATATTGTATTTCAACAGAGTAAATAGTTCACAAGTTTGTCCTTTGTATCGTATATCATATTAACAGTCTAGAATTTCACCAAACAACTTTTGGCGATAGCTTTGACAATGTTAACAGAGTTATTAAAATTATAATTTAAGTATTTATTTTTAATGAGTAACGAGAAATAATTTACGCGAGATTTTAAAGGATTTAGTTTATGTGCTTGATTAAAAAGTAATTTAAATAAAGTTTTAAATACCTTTTTTGGTTATTTACTACTTTAAACTATATAATCATAGTAATCATTTCATCAGCGCATTAAGAAAATCATCAGCAAATATATTTTTATCGTACTTTGCAATAAACTATTTGTAGACGTGTATTCTTTTGTTGTCTGGTTTTGTTGATGTAGGTATAAGTTCTTCCATTTTCGTTTGTCATTATTTATTTCCTTTGACAATAGGTATACCTTGTTAGACTGTGGCTTAATATAACTTGCTACTGCTTGTGTAATTATCTAGATGAAAGGCTTTCTGTACTAAGATTGTGGTGTATTATGGTCTCTTGTCTTTATCCTTACTTAATCAACATACTAGTACTCAACCAGCGTTACATTATAAAGATAATCTTCATACTAAATCTATTGTAACATTCTGTTTCATCCTTCTCCAAGCCAATCACCAATACCAAAATGATTTGCAAAAACGCTTCATTAAATACCGCATAATTAATAACAGAAAATTAAGAGTCAACAACAGCTAATTATGGCGAAAAAGAATTATGAAAAACACGTCTCTGATACAACATCAGTCAACTCGCAAACAAGATTACAATGTAATCAATCAGCTAGGGACGAAGACGTCGACGCCAATTAATCAAGTGATGTCGTCGACGCTTGGCGTAAGTATCAAATAGAGATGAAGCTTGCCGAAAAAATTGCACATACAAATGTAGAGGGGGAATTGGAGGAGGGTACAAATGGAGTTTCTCGAGCTAATTAAGATCTAGTTGTGTCAGAATAATATAAAATTGCAGATTGGGATAAGTATGGTGTAGAAATACGATTAGGGTCAGATAAATTATGCGCTGCAGTTACTTTGTCTAAGAGTGAATATTGATACTCCTGATTGCATAAGAAAGTCGAAAAAGTTAGATATTAAAATTGGAGACCGTGGTTCGTCAGTTCTTAAGCTAATAAAATAACTATTTATGACTGTAAAATCACATTTGTGAACAAGAATAGCTACAATATTCTATCAAAATTTTAAACGAAGAGTGATAGTCTTTAAGAAAGAGTTCTCAAGTTTCTTAAGAGATATCGGATCACACGTCAGTAATATGACAAAACTTTTTATTTCGATAAATCACGTGAAGTGAAACATATTTGAAATAAATACGTTTCGAATGTTAGTTTTAAGTTTAGGGTGAAATATTGTACTCATAGGTGAACATTTAAAAAGAATAATTTAATTTTCAGTGAAACAATTAATGTTCTGATTCAAGAATTCGTCTGATATGAACTGCTGGGTGAATTTATTAAAAATAAAAATTTGGAATTTCAATTTCAATACTCCGTATGAATTCGTTGAAATTCCTATATAATATAACATTTGATGCTAAAAAAATTCACGTACGTGAGAAATATCATATTTTATTAATTCCTTACATGGAAATTGAGTAACACGATGTGGAGGGGAAAAAGCGTATCTTTGGATAATACTGATGGGCATATGTGATGTCATTACAACAATTATATTTAGTTTTATTTTATATAATGTTATCCTATATTATTTATAGAACTGGTACAATTTTTTTATATGAGGTCTACTTTTTGTAAGAATTAATGTCGAGATATATGTTTTGTTGTCACCGTAGAATACATTTATATATTGTATATCAAGACTGCTACCGAAAACGAATCCGGGTAGGTAGTCACTAAAAGTAAACGTTTTGCATATGAAGTGACTATATTTTTTTATTATTTGTACAGGTAATACACTTCTTTGATAATAACTTTGTTTGGAAGTATCATAGGTTTACACTTATACGGCTCCTCCGTGATGGTATTATGAACACATAAATATTTAAAAAAGATAAAAAAGAAGATGATGACGATGATGTAATAGGTAAAAAAATATAATAGAAAATCACTATGGATTCTTAGCCATACTTTTCTGGTAAAAGCGGCCTTCCATAATGGATGACATAAAAAAAAAGGACCAATATAATAACATTTTATAGGCTCGATAAATTATATTTATTCTATTTTCAAACGAACCACCTCCTTCCAAACAATTCTTCATACGAAAAATAAATTGTAACATGGCCGAGTTATTACAAAACAGTAGCATTGAAAACCAGTGCTCCAAATGTTGTTATGCGATCTTAAGTATCGTCTCGAGACAGTCTTTGCTCTTACCTCTGACGGCGCAGTCTCCGGGACCCAGTTCCGGGCACGTTAAAAATGTACGAGGCTAAAATGGCCGGCATGTGTGACGTCACTGCACTTATTTCAGGGCGATATGATGCTAGTTAGGCAAATGCAATTTTAAAAGGTTATTTGTTATCGCCTTGGTGTGTTACTGTGTATTAGTTGTGAATAGAGGTCTTGAGTTTGCTTCCCAGGTCGAGAAATATTTCAAGTTTTCACACCTGAAAATATTCCGATAATATGCCTTCATATCATACAGTTTTTAAACCTATTTTAGCAGTCGGATGTTTGAATTCAGTTTTACCGAATAAAAATATATCCATAAATCCTCCACACATTATGATAAATAGAGTTGTAATTCACCAATTTAGATTTAATATGAATTTTATATATATGCATAAGGTTTCTAACCCTAATTAACGACTATTATCTAAGGTTAAAACTTAGACCGACACTATACTCTGGATTCAAATAAAGTTTCTAGGCAAATAACATCGTCTGGGTCCCATCATGGATTTAAAGTCGCGTCCCTTCAAGTTCGGAACAGTATCACGAAATCCTTATGTAGCTGTACTTAATAACACAATGAATATAAATAATTTACCGTCTATTCATCTTGTGTGAAATAAGCTTAGCTATAATACTCGCATTAGGATGTACTGACGGCGTCTCCATCTTCTATTTAGGGATATGGGCGTGAACATAACATTATATTGAATATATACCGGGTATATCAAGACTGCTACCGAAAACGAAGCCAGGTAGTAGTTTAAGTGACTACAAACACAATGCAACTAAAAAATTCGCAAAGAAACGCGACAATTATTTTTAATGATTTTTTAAATATCATCATTTTTGGTTGGTAAATCCATATTTTTTGCTAAAATAATAATTTAAACTCTTTTATACCTTAAAGTATTTATAAATAAAAGAGTATAAACTATTTTTTTAGAATAAAAAAATAATTTACCACCCAAATACGACCATAGGAAAAAAATAACAAAAAAATTGTCGCTCTTTTTTTTGCAACATTTTCTGTTACATTGTGTCTGAAGTCACTTAAACTACCACCTGGCTTCGTTTCGGTAGCAGTCTTGATATACCCTGTATAATTTAGTTAAAATTACGCGACAAAACAGAATTAAGCTTTAAATAATAAAAGACTAAAACAGTAAAATTTCAATGCTTCCTGCTCCGCTAGCCTTAATGAACAGTTTCACAAAACGTAACCAAAAATAACAAAACACCGACTTAATTAAACAACTCAGAATATTCTCATTTACACCAAAAATTGTATTAATTGCAATCAGATTGGGCACGTTAACAGACCTACCCAATAGCTAATAAGAAAAAATTTTTAGCAAAACAAAACACTTGTATTTGCGCGGCCCTAAACAAAATTAAGACTCCACTTTCAATAAAACGTTAGAGTGAGGTCTAATGACGCCAGCCAGCCCAGACCCAGCCAATTTGACTGAAACAAACCCAATTACGTAGTTTTATTTGAATAGGAGGAGATGAGGCGCTCAGAAAATACACTACAAGCATTTCTTTCAAGGGGTTAATGTCATGTTAAGACGCTCTTTGCGGAAGAAATGGTCTTTAAAGCTGACATCCACAGTATGGTCTTAGATTTTGTTAAGGGAAAGTTAACTTTGGAATTTTGTTTAGGAAAATTGTAATTTCGTTTTTAGTATATTCGTAATCCCTTGGTAATAGAAAACATGGCTTTTGTTATCCGGGATTATGCTTTATTCTGCGGAACTTATAATTTTCCCGGATAAAAATGTGGACGAACACAATTTATTACTGAATTAAGTAGTAATATGATATTAGCAATTGATTTTATAATTTGTACAGTTACGAACTTACGGCTATACACTAACGGACTTATTCATAGAGTTTTATAAAGCTATTTTAGCTATCGAATTGTTTGTCCCTTTCAAATGACCTTTGAATTCAGTTTGAGCAAAGAAGATACAACAACATAACTATAATAGGTTTATTGATTACTGTCTATGAATAAGACTATTAGCATTATTACATGTCAAAGAAGAAGGAAGAAGTTATGGCAAAGATAATTTTTTTAAAGTAAATTAAGTAACTACGGTAATATGCTTGTAAAATTCGTTTACTAAGTCAAACAAGATACATTAAGTTTTTTGATTCATATAAAATGTTTTACATGCTTAAGATCGTTACATTACCTTGAAATAATATTCGTAAAATAATAAGTTAAATCGTTCCGTAAAAAAGAGGCATAGAATGAAAACAAATGGCCCCAAATTAAAGAAATATGTAGGCCTATAAAAAGCAAATTGGTGTTTCAGATTATCTCGTGACGGATGTGGCACCAAGTAATATATTTTACTGTTTTGTTACGGCTCGATAATAAACGTTCTCAGATGGAATAATATATTATTATATGGGCTAATAAAATTACTTAACTGTGATATCGATTTTATTTCTTTTGGCTCATTAGTGTCAGATTGAACGCCTCAACGCATTTCCCTAAGCTTGGATCTTGAAAAATATATCATCGATGTCAGGATACTTTACTTAGATAGTATGAAGGAGACGTTCTTACTTAGACTATTAGTTTCAATGCCTTGTACATCCAAACTGAAATCCTGCCGAGTCCAATCTGTAGCATCGTTTATTTTAAACTTTATGAGCTATCGGTGTCATTAATAGAAAAAAAAAACTTAATGCATTTCTTGATATTTTTATTTTACTCTGTCATAGTAATCAGATTGAACTACTTGTCTGTCGGGAAGTTCTTGATTTGCGAAGTTGATTTGTATTACTGTAGTACTTAAAGACTTGACCTAGACTTATATTCATTTATTATTATAATAGTATATTATACCAAAGCTGAAAGGTACCTAATTAAAGACTGGCTTTATTCAAAGACAGTCTATAATCCTATTATACTTATCGAATGTTTTGTCTTCTGTATCAGCCCGTACACGTCCCACTGCATGGCACGGTCCTCCTCTACAATCGAGAGTACGATTGAGAGTGGTTTGGCCATATAGTCCACTACGCTGGCCTTATGCGGATTCGTGAACTTTACTTACAACAGTGAACAGCAAAAGGCTAATGATGATGATAATGACGAGATAAATTATAGAGAACGGCAGTAAGATAAGCATACAAACTGTATATGAATAAGGCCGGTATTCCTATAGATCTATAGGTCGTCATGCGAGTTGATTTTTAAAAACGGAATGCCAACGCCCTCTTTAGGCGTTCGACAGAATCTACGCTAGAGATATTGACTGAAGATATCACTTCATAAAGAAAAGTCAGGGACATCACAACGGTCTGCGAGCTACCAGTACGGTTTGTTGTGATGAAGAGAGTAAATATTATCATCGGATAATAGTGCTGTAAGAGGGTGGAGACTGTCTCGCGTTCCGTGAGTAAGATTATGATTTCCTATAATTTGATCTGACATATCCCCACATACGCCCACAGTACTAAGCTATAACTAGCTGTGAAGCATAATGACGAGCATACACCCAGCATGATAACGAACTTACATTCTAGTAATTCGTTATACACATGAAGCAGAGTATACGAAACGTCGGATGCGAGCGGTCAAGCGGTTTGTACGCGTGATCTACTACAAGTCCCTAAAACCGATACCGCGTATCACGTCGAACGTAGTATCTATATTACAGGTTTTCAACATTGTACTCAACGTATTATCATACTAATAATAAAAGGAGTTTGTGGAGTATGTTTATAATTTTTCAAAATAAAATTGCTGCAGTGATTCTAATGAAGTTTCACATCATAGCTTGTTTTATTTGCGGTGGTACCTACCTAGATGGCCTCGCACACATGATCGACCTACCATCATTTTCATTTGTCCCGTTACGCGCCCTTTTACGAGTAGTATTTGATCTTTTTAAATTATCTACTATTAAGTCTCCACAAATACAATATATGGCACTCAATAATACAAAAAAGTCACATCGGGCGCCGAATTCATTCTGTTCATTGTTTATTGTCATTATGTACACGAAATTATTTATTGTGTAAAAATTGATGTTCAGTCACTTTTTACAAGCTTACCAGTACAAGACTGCATCACAATTGTCACTAAGAAGTTAGCAGAGAATAACTTTCCACTAGAATATGCAGAATTACTGAAACATTGCCTCACATCTGGCTATATGTTGTGGAATAATCAATACTATGTACAAACGGATGGCGTCGCTATGGGCTCACCTGTATCTCCGGTAGTCGCTGATATTTTCATGGAGGACTTTGAGGAGAAAGCCCTTAGTACAGCCCCAGTCTCACCAAGATTTTACAAGCGGTACGTAGATGATACTTTCACAATTTTACCATCTAACCAAGTAACTGCATTTTTAAACCACCTTAACTCCATTAACAATAAAATTCAATTCACTATGGAGTTAGAAAATAAGAAATCTCTTGCCTTCTTAGATGTCTTAGTAATCCGTAATCCTGATCAGTCCTTAAGTCATACTGTGTATAGGAAAAAGACCCATACAGATAAATACTTGAACGGTGATTCTCACCACCATCCAAAACAGTTAGCTACCGTGGGTAAATCTTTGTTTCAGAGAGCACAAGGAATCTGTGACGAGAAACACCTGGCGACTGAGCTGCAACACGTCAAACAAGTACTGCGAGACAACAAGCTCCAAATTCCACGCCGCCGTCACAGAAACCGAGTGAAACCTGCTACAGTTGAATGGGTCCCGGTTGTCTTGCCATACATAAAAGGTGTCACGGACAAGATTGACTATATCCTGAAGCGTGCTTCTATCAAAACATACTTCAAGCCGCCCAAGAAGATTAGTCAATTTCTACCACCTGTCAAGTGCCATATACCTTTGCAAGAACCGGGTGTATATAAAATAGACTGCGACTGTGGCCTCTCCTACATTGGTCAAACCAAAAGAAGCATTGGGACCCGCGTGAAAGAACATATAGCTGACGTCAAACATCGACGCTCAACGAAGTCTGCAGTTGCTGAGCACATAGAAGAAGGCTCCAAGCATTACCTTCGTTTTGCCCAGCCCCAAGTCCTCGCGAAAGAACACCGTTTCCTGCCCAGGATGTTTCGCGAAGCTATTGAAATTAAAAAACATCCAAATTTCAATAGGGAAGATGGCTTGAAGCTTGCAAAAGCATGGGATCCAATTCTACACTTAATTAAATCGGAACCTAAAAGACCAACTGTCAGACCTCAAGACACAGTGAGCTCCTTCTGCGTAGATCGGAACGCAAAAACAGATTAGTTATTTAAATTAACTTTTTTAATTTAATAATTCAAAATTAAGGGTAGTTAAATTGTAACAGTCACTGAGCGGATGACTAATACCTCAGTTCGCCCCGTGACAACGAAAGCTGTAAAGTAATCGAAACGTCGGGAATTCAAAAAATGTAAAAATTAAACCAAATCCGCGATAAAATCCGTAAATAATAGTTTTATTTCAATGTGTAAATATAATTAAAATCATTAAGCTAGCTTGGACTATATAGCGTAACCACCCTCAATCATACTCTCAATTGTAGAGGTGGCCCATGCCCAGCAGTGGGACATATTATAATACGGCCTTTTATGGATACGATACAATTAAAATCAAATACTCTTAGAGTTGTGAACTCATTCCACGGATGGAGAATGAATATCATAGTGTTATCTAAAATATTGAGCATAAAATATGATTATTAATTCTATCAATGAATTGAAAACCCATTTGCAATACGTACAAGATACATAGACAAAACTAAGAAAGCAAGAAGGCATTTTGACACTTAATCCGTACACTGTTGCGTTTATTTAGTGTCTCCGTAAAGTATAGAATGCCATATGTTACACTTGTTCTTTACACTTTAGTGTTCTCTGTTGTTCGAGATAATTGTGATGGCAGAAGTAGGGGGATCTTTTCGTACATTTTCTTACTTTATTTTATATAAGAGGTGCATTGTTTGGCAGTTTACAACTGAGCTAACTTTTTACGTTGTTCTTTTAACTTTTGTGCTGTTAATTGAAATACCTTTGGCACAACATGGTCGTCGCAGTGGTTTAGTTGAGTTTTTATTCAGTGAGGAAAAAGAAAAATATGTTACCGTTACAGGCTTTATCTATTTTAAAAATATTTAGTTTGCATTATTTTATAAATTTGGATACGATTGTGAGTATTGTATGTTACAATGAGTTTCTAATTCATTGTTTCTAATTATTTATAAGATAAATATATTGTTATGACATGCCGACCAGAAGCTGTTTGTATGGTACATTACTACATATTTCACGTCATAATGCTATTATAATCGCAATATGATTCAATTTCATAATAAAACAATAACGCAAACCCAAAGCCCATAAAACAAACAGTATCTCACAAACACAACGATTCATAAAAAGCGTAAATAGGGAAAAGAGAGTTTATTTTTGTTAAACATTTCTCGAACGTCAGTCTCGAGACGAGGGCGGCCCTCATTATCCTATTTTGTTCATTTTCGAAGGCAGCTGTGCTCAGACGGTTGTACCATCTTGCATTGGTGAACCAAGCGGAGTAACGAACTTAAACGGAGTTAATGACTTCCAACTTTGCCACTCTGTACGTTCGAAGAAGGCGCCGATACGAAATTGGAACTTGACCCGCAATCCAAAGATAGATTGGCAAACGTTTTGTTCTCTTTACAATTCCCAACTTAATGTTTTATTACATTTTGTAAGTTCAATTGGAGTTTAACTTTTTTTTATGGTTGGGTGAGTAATTTGTTAAGAAACCTTTTACTTTTATTCAAATTATAGTCGGAGCGAAGAAATTGGTATTAATGTTATTAAAGTACAAAAACACATAATATCACAAACCATAGTACAATTTTTTTGGAGAATAGTAAGTTTTTTTTCAATATATTTTCTTTATTCCATAAAGCGATAACCAGCGCTGTTTTAATGTAATTTCATAGAATTATCATTTGTATGATGACATGCAGACTGAACTTGCCAATAGTTTATTCAGATTCCATCCAGAATATCGCATAAACCATAATAATTAACATTGTAACAACAAGAATATAAAAGTTAATCAACTTTCCACTAATTAATGCAATTTACTTTTGAAATCCCACGAGAGTAAATGTAATAAGTAGTTTTACAACGAAAAGTAATGTATGAAAATTAAAATTTAAAATAAATTCATACTGCATGACACTCGTTTGCATAAAATTAGAAACTCTTTGTGAACTAAGCTATTTAATTTCAGAACAATCTTGCTAGTGTAAAGCAAAAATATTTTTGAAGATATTACAAAAAAGCTGTTAAAGTTTTGAAGGTGTAAAATAACGCACAATATTTTTTTATTAACACTGAATTATTTTTTGGTGGTTATAAGTGTAGGTATTAGAATAAACACTCACTTCCAGGAACTAACAATAGTATATTTTATAATTTAACACAATACATTCACAGAGTAAGATTATAACTATGCGACTCGGAGCGAGATGTGCTCGTGACGAGAGATGGCAGATTGTCCTTCTTCATCCAAATAAACCGACCCTTTTATAGGACTACCCGAATGAGGATCGGTGGGGATACATCTTACAGAAAATATATTTAAGCCATAAAATAGGGTCTATCCTTTCAACTAAAAATTAAGGTCTGCCCAAACAATACTATAAAAAATTATTATGGCGATAGAACCATTCAAAAGCGATTACCATATTTATTAAATAGCCTGCCAATAGATATTAGACAGGAGGTTAAAAAAAAATTAATTTTAAAAATAAGTTGCTTAAGTACTACCTTTTTTAGGTAGTACTTAAGCTTTTAGATAATTTTTAGTTTGAAAGTTACAATAATATTGTCAAACCTCAACGCCTTTCCTGTTCCCGTCCCGTCTCGTCCCCTTTTCCATCTATCCCTGTCCCGCGTCTTTTATCCACTCTCATCATATTAATGTCTAGTTAAATTATTTTTTAGAGGCTCTACGACCTACAGTCAACCCACTTAGGTGGTTTTGTAGGGTATATATATATGTAAATAGACCTAATTCTTGTTGTGTAATAAATAAATAAAAAAAAATTAAAAAAATACATCTGGGCTATTGTCCAAACCGAAAGGTTTACCCAAACATGTGTACTATTGTCTAAAAAACATAAATTTGTTGCAAAGGATTGCCGCCACTAAAGAACTTAACTATAATAATACAGTTTTATTGCCCCGGCATGAACGAGCCATTACAATTAGGAAACAATAATTTAGCACAGCATCTTTTTAACTAATATTACAAAATACGGTACATAAAAATTCTTATTTTAATAAATTTTACGACTCGCAGATTGTTTATGGTTAAACATCTGCAGTCATATTTTAAAATGAAATGCGTGTTTAAATAATGTTAAAATTACAAATAATAAGCGTGTTATTTTAAAAGCTAAATATAAGTTGGCGTATTGCAACCGCCACAATTTGATAATATTATTAGGAAAAAATGCTTATTGAATACCTTTGCCTGGGTTCTTATTTAGTGATAAAAAAGTTACAAATAAGATTGTGCAAATTTAATGTGAATAGAAATAGTAAATTATTATTTAAAAAAATATATCTTTTTCAAATAACAACTAGTTGTACAGGTTGCGTTCCTAATACAGTAGTGACTATTAAAAAAATATTATTAGTAACAAAACCATAATTGCTACTTCTTTTAAATGAAAACAAAGATGCTCTAAGATAACAAAATGTTAAGAGTGCACTGAAAGAAAATAAATTAGCTAATTATATCAATAAGGAAAACTTACGAAAATGTACTACTCCATATGAGTATGAAAAACTTTATGTCATACCTTAATTTTCACGGTAATAGTTATGTTTCCTTTCAAGGAAATTTAAATGAACCTCAGAGTACACGATGAGAGTTCGCAAAGTGAAGAATTTCCAACTTAAGAGTACACACGTAATGAATAAAAGTTGCCTTAGCTTTAACCTAGTAGAGAGTAGAATTCATTAATTTATTCTATTCTATTTGCAATTAGAAAACTATGTTTCTTGTGCTAATTACGTTATGAGAATTGATATGTATGCATATTTACCATACGAAACGTAGATAGATACATTAAAAGTGTTTAAAGTTAAAGTACAATATTAGTTCCTGTAGTGGGGGAGGCCTATGTTCAGCAGTGGACTTCCTTTGGCTGATGGATGGATGGATGGATTAGTTCCTGTAATAAGGTCATTAATCCGTCACATCAGTCAACTGTCTGACTCGGTAGCGTAGTTGTACTAAAGTATGATTGCAAAGCTGAAGTCTGGGGTTCGAACTCCAGGTCGACCAAAGTGATATTATTTTTTTCTATCCAATCCCCTATCATGTCGTGGGCAGAAAACATAAGGTGAAATTTGAGAGTCCTGATAGCATCCCTGCCTTCCCCTCCTGAGACCAAAGCGTGAGTTTATATATGTAATATGTATGTATCAGTGAACTGTTCATCACATTGCCGTTCGACGATTACATTTTCAGGGGACTGTCCTAGAATGGTAGGATATTGTTTACACACTACACAAACATTTACGACATAAAACCTCAAACTTACAAAGAGGAACCACTTCGCCGAGAAAATTTTATCAACAAAGAAGGATTAGCTGTAACTGCTAGACTTCCATCAATGGGAATCATACTTTATGAAATACAAAGTTTACTTCGTCCAACCGAGCGAAAGATGAACGTAACAATGCAGCTACTGGCAGCTCGTTAATTAGCAAGGAAATGCCGCTCCGGCGCCAACTTCGCCGGTTTCAAAGCGAAAACTTTACTACTAAGCACGCGAAAAGTGATAGTACGGATGAGGTACTATTTTGCCCGTCGCTACGTAATGCATAGTTTATTGGTTGAGTGCGTCGGTGTCGTAAAATTATTTAAAATTATGTTTAATTTGTGAGGTACATTACTACGATTTATGAAGCACTTCCAATGATCTCATTGGAATAGCCTATATGCCTAAGCAACGTACTAGGGAATACTTCTTTACAGATGTAAAGAAGTACGTTGCTTAGGCACACATATGGCAGTTGCTTAACAGTTCATACATTGTTTTTTTCTTTGGTTTGGAAAGTTTTATCCATGTTGCAGTAGATGTCGCTGTTATGAATAACTTTGTTTCATCCCTGGACCTCGAATTCTTTGATTTCACGATGATACTACGACTGAAACTCTAGACATGGATCCGCTTAATAATTTGCCCTTTATTGACATGAAAAACCAAAGCTAAACAGTTATTTTATTTACTTAATCACCTACGCTTTACACTACTCGTATTACTATTTTACCTAAAATAATTCCCAAAAGCCTACTCAATTGAAATAGTCTGGCTTTGGAAATTCCCAGGGAAATATAATTTGAAACTTTGAATATCGACTCCTATTTCCTTGTAAGGTCGCACATCGACAGAGGGAGCTAATGCTCTTATGTATACTGGCTCTATCTCCATATATGTATACAATGTACTCTATCACATATAGTATTGCCGACACCTTTCATTGAGGTGGATCATCTGCTATCTTGGACTTACGAAATCGTCAATATATTATGAATTAGTTCTAAATTATTTTTATTTATAATGTTAATTTTAACCCCCAAACATGTATCCTAAACAAGGATTCTCTATCGCCTAGCCAATTATGAGCCAAAAAAGCCAAATTTTACTGCATCGTTATTACTCTTTCCAAGGAATTCGTGTTTGTTCTTCGTTTTTTATTAAGCCTCTTTAACTCAGTTATTCAAAACATTACTAATATTGATTCAGATTAAAATCAAATTACTGTTCATTGATTTTACCAATTGAATTTGGGAATATTAATTTTTTTAAGTCATCAATATTTCGATATACCGGATATATCAACACTGCTACCGAAAACGAAGCCGGGTGGTAGTTTATGTGACTACAAACACAATGTAACTAAATATTTCGCAAGGAACCTCGTCAATTTTTTTTTTAAATATCGTCGAGTTTAGGTGGTAAATCCATAGTTTTTGCTAAAATAATATAAAACCTTGCGCATCATAACGTCTTTACAAATAAAATCTTTACACTATTATTTAAGAAAAAACTATGAATTTACTATCCTAATAGGACGATAGAAAAAAAAATAACAAAAAAATTCTTCACAATTTTTTGCACAAAATTTAGTTGCATTGTGGCTGAAGTCCGTAAATCTACCACCCAGCTTCGTTTTTAGTAGCAGTCTTGATATACCCTGTAGATACCTGAAATCAATTACTGATCTTCTGCAATTTAATTTTACGTTTCGCAAGGCTATTTTATTGCTTTTGTTTGCTGTATAAAATTCAATTAATAATTATTAAAAATATATATAAAATACTAGCTGTCGGGCCCGGCTTCGCCCGGGTGCAGATAGTTTTTGAGTCCAATCCACATCAAGAACATATTATTTCGCGTGTCTACTAACTATATTTCCCGCGTGCCGTCGACTATATTTCCCTTCCGTAGGAGAGGACATCCCGTGCCAACAATTTGAATTTGAAAGAGTAGAAAATATGTATATTTGGTTTCCTGACTCATCCCACGGGAACACTACATTTTTCGGGATAAAAAGTAGCCTATGTGTTAATCCAGGGTGTCAGCTATCACTATACCAAATTTCATCAAAATCTGTTGAGCCGTTTTTTCATGAAAGAGTAACAAACATCCATACATACATACAAACTTTCACCTTTATAATATTAGTAAGGATTTTCTAGTAAAAATACATTTATGTAAACATGTATTTTAAAACACAATAAAAAACCCTAAATTTCTTTTTTCTTACAATCACAAGATTATTACAATTAGAATCATCTAAATGTGTATACAGACCAAAACGTTTATCGGCAGCAACATTCAGACCAACTATCAATCTACTACCGCAACCATGTTTATTATTATGTAGGCACATCTAGTTCCTCGTCCATCTTAAGATTTCGCCGAGTTCCACCGTACGAACTTGTTATGAAGTATATTCGATCTTTACTTAATTCAACTAATGGATGTGAGATTGTTTATCTTGAATTTGCTTGAGCTGGAGTTGCTCGGGGTTTCTCTACGAGATCGAATCAGAAATGAGGAGATCCGTAGAAGAACTAAAATAACCGACATAGCCCACCGGATTAGCAAGTTGAAGTGGCAATGGGCAGGGCACATAGCGTGGAGATCTGATGACCGATGGGGTCGGAAAGTGCTCGAATGGAGGCCACGTAGCGGAAAGCGCAGCGTAGGACGTCCACCCACAAGATGGTCCGACGACCTGGTAAAGGTCGCGGGACATCGCTGGATGCAGGCTGCCTCCAACAGGTCTCTGTGGAAATCATTGGGGGAGGCCCTATGTTCAGCAGTGGACTTCCTTTGGCTGATGGATGGATGGATGATGGAGTTGCAGGAATTATAACGCCTTTACCAGACATCAACATGAACTGTGGAGTGAACGTCGTTTTCCCTTGCAATATTTTTTATGTTTAGACAGATTTTAATAGTTGAAGTTATTTAGGACATTACTTATATTTTGTTCTGGCATTCTTACAACAATAAAAATTATAGCATTTTGATATCACGATTTTTTATTGCAAAGAAGAGACGAGCATGCCGTTCGCCAGATGGTAAGCGATACGACTGATCATGAACAGTAGCAAAACCTCCAGTCAAGTATCAATATGCTCAGTAGTTGCTCTGGCTACAATGTACTTCAAACCGAAATACAACAATGCATTAACGCTGCTATTTGGCACATTCCCTTAATATGTAATCATGCCTAGATTCGTTTAATAAATAAATAACACCCAACACATAGTCATACATAGTCCTGACCCCACACTAAGATCGAGTTTTGTGTGGTGGGTATCAGGAACTACGAGAGACTTTTCGATCTCACAAACTAGACCCGGAAACAAGACCCGGAAGAAACATTTGTGGGCTGCACAAACATTTCCCTCGGTGCGGGGATCGAACCCGTGGCCTCTCCTTTCACAGGCGGCGTCTAACGGCCAGCGCCACGGAAGCTGTCATATACATTAATGTGTTGTTTGTAATTTCATATATCTTTTTTTATAAATAAAAAATATATTTTTGTAGACGGCTTTACACTTCCTACTGGTAAGTGCAAGCCTTATTCAGATCTGAAAGGACTGAGGAGATAACCCTGACCTGGTGGGACAACAAACCAAACCTTAGATATACGCAATTCTTCACGGAGTTTGCCATGAATTATAAGCTACAATTCCTTTATTATTTTTGCAATCATTCTGGCACATGAGAGATAGATTAAATATTTGTCACATACAGAAGTAGAAGGCAGGCACAATACACACGTGGAAGTGCTATTATGTCCACGATGGTCGCGGGTTCAATTCCTAGGACACACGACTTTTAGGAGTTATACAGGGTATATCAAGACTGCTACCGAAAACGAAGCCGGGTGGTAGTTTAAGCGACTTCAGACACAATTCAACAGAAAAGGTTGCAAAAAAATGCGACAATTTTTTTTGTTATTTTTTTCCTATGACCCTATTTGGGTGGTAAATATATTTTTTCCTAAAATAATATTGTATACCCTTTTATTTATAAATAATCTAAGGCACAAAAAAGTTTAAATCATTATTTTAGCAGAAACTATGGATTTACCACCCAAAAATGACGATATTTAAAAAATCATAAAAAATAATTGTGTTTCTTTGCGAAATTTTTAGTTGCATTGTGTTTGTAGTCACTAAAACTACCACCCGGCTTCGTTTTCGGTAGCAGTCTTGAGATACCCAGTATGTGTATTGATAGTTTCATAGCAGTCAATGATCACGCGCTATAACATCATGAGGAAACTATAGAAATTTGTAATAATTTCAAAGGTATGTCAAGTCGGCCAGCCTGCAATAGACCAGTATGGTGGTCATATAGCCCTCTCAATTGTACTTTCGATTATAGAGGAAACTCGTGCCCTGCAGTGGGACGTACGAGTATATGGGTTGATACAGTACGGCAAGATTCATGAACGACATCTTATTCTAAACAGCTATACTCGAACTTTAAGTTACGTTTCTAAGCTTTATTTAGTGCTTGTGGTTGTTAAACTTTGATCAGTAAGCGTGTAAGTGGTTAGCGTTAGTTTAAGTGGGGTCGTTAGTATTTAATTATGTAGTGACAATTCTCGAAACTCGAGTCCTTGAGGAAATGGTTAAGCTCAAAGTGAACGCCAATTTTAAACGTATTGTCGATAATTGTGTCATTATTGAAAAGTATGAAATTGATATTCGGACGCGAAAGATGGAGAGAAAAATTATTTGCAGTTGAAGAATTTTGCAGTTATTTTTCAGAGGCAGGAAAGGGACAGTAATTTGTGTATGTTTAAATAAATATTTAGGATTTGAATGTTATGACGAAAGATGAGTAGAATGGAACGTTGGGCTAATGACCGATATGGAACGTGGTTCGTGTGAAAGATATGACGAATAAAATACTTAAGATGGAAAGATTCAGATGATGTATGTTTGAAAAGTTAAAATACTGTCTATATCAGCCCATATGCATCCCACTGCAGGGCACGGGGCCTCCTCTACAATCGAAAGCACGATTGAGAGTGGTTAGGCCATATAGTCCACCACGCTGGCCTAGTGCGGGTTGGCGGACTTACATACCATAGAATTTTTATAAATCGCTATGGTATGCAGGTTTCCTCACGATGTTTTCCTTCACCGTTTTAGTGCGTGGTGATTGACTATCAATACACACATGACTCCGAAAAGTCAGAGGTGTGCCCTGGGATTCGAACCCTGCAACCACCGTGAACGTTCCGTTAAAATACGGAAGGACGCAATAAGAGAGAACAGTCTGGAATAGCTGAAAGACGACGTAAGACGTAAAGACGATCAAAGACGGTTACTGGTGGTAGGTCTCTCATATGTGAGAGGCCATCTGGGTAGGTACCACCGCAATGTCTATTTCTCCCGTGAAACAACACTGCTTAAATGCACTGTTGTGTTTCGGATTGAAGGACATTGTAGCCAGAGCAACTACTGGACATATTGAGACTTAACATCTTATGTCTCAGGATGGCGAGCGCAGTGGAATGTTGCTACTGTTCATGAGCGGTCGTATCGCTTACCATCAGGCGAACGGCTTGCTCGTCTCGCCATTTAATGCAATAAAAAAAAAAAAAAAAAGACGATTTTTTTTAAAAGACGACTATAATATACCGAAGATTATCTGAAAGATCGTTGTTTGATTTGACCCGAGACGGAACTATTCCAGCAAATATTAATTAAAAACAATCTCACAGAATTTACTTATACGCCCCTTACATGCCTATTAAATACCTATATGATTTTATACTACTAATTTAAGACAAGCGTATTATTACCACCAGGCCTTTTCTTTCAAAGTCAATTTTTAGAAATCTTACTTACTATACTTTTCAAATAATACACGCCATGAATTTTTAACGCTCAATTTTTAACTATTCCGTACAAACATAATCAAAATCACCAATGTCCGATTCTGTGATTAAAATATTACCCCACGTTGATTTAAAATTGAAAGCTAACATAGTTCAACTGATTTGTTTTGCGTGGTTATTGATAATTCCGTTAGTTACTGATTTAACAGAAGAATAATAAATACACCCAACATTGACACCCCATAATATAACAATAACATACAGTCCACTTTAAAACTTAGTAAAAGTCAGAGAATACATTATACAGGGTATATCAAGACTGCTACCGAAAACGAAGCTGGGTGGTAGTTTTAGTGACTTCAGACACAATGCAACTAAATTTTGTGCAAAAAATTGAGACAATTTTTTTGTTGTTGTTTTTTTTCTATCGTCGTACTAGGATGGTAAATCCATAGTTTTTTCTTAAATAATAGTGTACACCCTTTTATTTTTAAAGACGCTATGGTATGTGAGTGTGAGTGGTACTTTAAATTATCATTTTAGCAAAAACTATGGATTTACCACCTAAACTAGACAATATTTAAAAAAAAATAAAAAAAAAATGTCGCGTTACTTAGCAAAATTTTTAGTTACATTGTGTTTGTAGTCTATAAAACTACCACCCAGCTTCGTTTTCGGTAGCACTCTTGATATACCCGGTATACAGTCATGGATTACTTTTTTCGAAATAATAATTTAAACCTTTGTGTACTATAGCATGTTTAAAAATAAAAGGGTGAACATTATTATTTTAAGAAAAACTTTGTATTTACCTTCACCCAAATAAACAAAAAAATCAACGCATTATTTGCAAAAACATAAATTGATTTTGTGTCTATATTGTCTAAGTTACTAAAACTACCACCTGGCGTCGTTTTCGGTAGCAGTCTTGGTATAACCTGTATATGTAGAGTATATTTTTTGTTTTATGGATATCTAAAATTACAGAAGAAATTTTGGTCCCATAATACCTAAATATGAAACAAATATGAGTGTTGAAGCGAGAATAGAACCCGCATCCTTTTTTATCCAGTTTTAACAAAAAAAAAAAAAAAAAAGAACAGAGGCTGTCAAAAGTGTTCTATTAAAAAGCTTACAAAGACAACCTAAAGGAATTTTTTAAAGTATTTATATGAAACTTGAAGCATAAACTAATAAAGTGTGTAGTATATCCCGCGCTTTGAATGACTTAGATTCCAAGTAGTTCGTACGCTGTGTTAATATTATTCATAGGAGCGTTTCAGCCCTGGCGATGAAACAAAATGAACTTTTAAATTTATACGTTTTATTGCAATACAGCAGACGCTACTTTACAATATATTCGGAACATAACACATTTAATTCTATTTTGAATGGAAAACAAAAGCAGGTGCATTCCGTGAATTAGTGAATTGTAAATGTTGCTTTATCGTAAAGTAGACGCTTTTCTCGGCTTTGCTCGAGTGAGAAAGGCTACTAAGGTTTCATTAAAGGTTTTTTACATAAACAGTCTCCGTGGCTTTAGTTAGATGCCATTTGTGAAATGAGTCTCGAGAGGCAGTGGGTTCGATCCCACCACACAAATATTTATGAGACCGAAAAGACTCTTAGTTTCTGATACTCGCGACACAAACTCGATCTTAGTGTGGTGTCAGGATGATGTATGTGACTGTGGGTGTATTTATTTTTATGAATATGCGTTTGTAATTATTATACAGCGAATTCAGAATGTTGGTGCCAGGATATAGTTGTTTGAAATCGAAATCAATGGACAATGCAAAAAAAAAAAAAAGACATTGCACAAACTGCAGTGTCAAGTGTCGATATCGTGAGAACGTTTTTATTGTTCGAAACCAAATTGTTGGTGTATAAATTAACATCGTTCTGGGATCATCGTAATCACGGTAATGATATCTAATATTATTACCGTGTCGTCATGTTACGCAGCTTGCAACCAAATCATATTTTAAATACCTAATACTTTTACATAGCGAGAGTGATACGACCGCTCATGGATAGTAGAGAAACCAAACAACACTATGAATGACAAATCAATACATAGCATTCTGCTGCACTCGCTATTCTGAGGCATAATATGTCAAGTACGTTATATTATGTCCAGTAGTTAGTCTGGTTACAATGTCCTTCAAACCGGAAAACAACAGTGCATTTAAACAGCTGCTTGCCTGGAAATTTAGACATTGCGATGGTACCTACCCAGACGACCTCTCACATTTGAGACCTACGAAATACTATACATATTATAACTAGCTTTTGTATTTTAATTGTTTTTTATTAAGTTACTGATAATAACATATTGTTTATCATTCGACAACAATATTAGTTAAACAACTATCTCATACTTCATTATTTCAAATTAGTCTATCAAATGTCTGAAAATATGAATAGCAAATGAACCAAAAAATATTTAACTATATGTTCGCTTTTCTTCGGCAATAAAATGCGGTCGCAATAAAACCAAACATTCCCACAAAACGAGATACCATAACACGACGAAATTTCTTTTGGATAAATGTTCTTTGAAGATGTCTCGCAACGGCCCGGAATATTCAAATGTTTTATAAAACTTTATTATTATAAGTAATGCACTCTTTTGAATTATACACGTATTATATAATTTTACATATGACAGCCTCCGTGGCGCAGTTGGTTAGACGCCGCCTGTGAAACGAGTGGCCGCGGGTTCGATCCCCGCACCGAGAGAAATGTTTATGCGGCCCACAAATATTTCTTCCGGGTCTGGGTGTTTGTTAGACCGAAAAGTCTCTCGTAGTTTCCGGATTCCCACGACACAACACGCGATCTTAGTGTGGGGTCAGGACTATGTATGTGACTGTTGGGTGTTATTTATTTATTTTATTTATATAATACAGGGGTAACTTTACTTTACATCTACATGCGTGCAATTTTACAATATCTTGCCATTCGACATAATTATTCGGGACTACAAAAAGTTTTTTTCAATATCACAGCAAATAGACACTGTATATAGAACGTAACTATAATCCAACTAAAGTAATTGACATTTCATACTATTTATCTTTGAAAGGCGTAACTCACAAAATATCAATATTTTTTTTCGTACAACCATGAATATTAATCAAAATAAATTGATTCAGACTTGAAAAGTATGGAACGTCAAACGGTACTTATCAGTTTAGTTGGATAGCAGTGAGCCCGCAAGCTGCTCCTCAATTTAGTAATAGGGCAAAAAATGAATTGGTCAGTCTTTTATTTTGGACCTTAATTGTGACTAAAACCAAGTTGAGGCTTTGTAAACCGACTTGCTCATTTTTGTTAAGGAAAGAAGGAGTATTCCCCAGGAATGGTATTCATATAGATATAACTAAATTTTTGTTCACCTTTTTTATTGTATAGCAAAGGTCCGACAAAATAGATAAAAGGCCAACTGATGGTAAGTTATTCCTGCTGACCATGAACATTCATAACACTTGGATATTTGATGTGTGCCCGACCCAACAAATCGGAGCGGGAAGGATAAAGGAGCTTCCTCGTTGGCTAAAAAAACATTTAATTTAACCACCAAACAAAAACGCCAACACCTAATTCATGGTATCAACAGGAAGCAGTCTGTCGTATTCGGAACACCAATTCAACACATAACATGAAATACGGAGTTCCTTTTGTTTGTCTGTTCAATTCGGCGCTGTTTGCTTTACAATTTAAATGCAGGTTACGGCGCTTCGGTATTCTGGATGCCGCCTTTACTCAACACCCCTATGTAACTTCGGCCCATTCTAATCAGCCTATACTGACGGTATGTTTTACATATGTACTCGATTGTTACTGTATTATGGACGATCATGTTTGATGATTGCTGATTACTGACGTTTCAGACGTATGGGTTATGTAGGAGGATTCTGTAGTATTTCTGTTGTATTTTGTGTATTATTTTATATATTTTCTGGTTAAGTAATTCCTGGAATAGGATATATTCAGAACTATGACAGCATATGACAAGTAGTTTTGCTCCTGAAGAATTAAAATATTTATGTTAATTAAGAAATTACGTATAGTATTTCATTTTATAATGAAGCACTTAAATTAAATTTAAAAACTAAATTTGACTTCGTGTTTAATTTAGCGTAGAATACTAAAAAAATATTCATGTTTTTTAAAGTATTTGTTTCAATTTTCTATTTCATAATTTTCAACTTATTAAACCTTCACTACACAAAACATAGACTGTGATATTGCACTAGATATCTGAAAATATACACGCATTTCGAAAGCAAGAATATAACAATCCGGTCAAAAAGTAAAACATCAAAACTACTTACCGGAGTCTTGTTCCCGAAGCTGGTTCTGTGCCGACGACAGTGCTGGGCTATACACATCAGTAGTCCACTAACTACACAAGGTAACTACACAGACAAATCTACAATATTATAATACTAAACACATCATACAACATATCGTAATAAACATGATAAAACTACTACGAAAAACGAAAATACAATAAACCCGTCGAGAAGTAAAATATATAGTACTCACCTGAGTCGCTTTCTCGAAGATTGGTCTCCGGCGCCGACGACAGTGCTTGTCCCACACATCACTTAATTAATACACTAGGCACACGAGTTCCACACTTCTTATACACTAAACACTACTTTACACCCAATAGAACACTATAAAAAACGAATCACAAATAACTCTTCCACTGAACTGGTTATAACCACTGCACTGAATAGTCTACTAATAACAAATAACCGAAAGTCCAGCACGGTAGCTGAACACACGCTTTTCGTTCCACCGCGCACACGAAACTGAAATACAGAAGATGCTACTAGAATGAAGGTATGTCCAACTACCCTCTTACGGGTTGGAGAAAAAAATCAATTTTAAAAATGCTGTTTATGGGACATTCGTATCAGCCCCGATAGAGGCCACTATATAATATGTAATCTACGATATTATTTTTCCCAGTGCCGCTGTAGTGCAATGTATTCATAGTTTTCCCCGCTTTACTTTTTATTAGATTGGACACATTAATATTAGATTACTGGCATAAATGCCTATTGTTTACATGATGAAAATTATGTAAAACAATGCGACATGCTGAAATTCTTTGCTTTTATTTGTGGTTCCTAATTTAACCATACAACATCTTGTGGTAGATGTGGGTTACACAGCGAACTAAGACTCGTTATATTGACCCCCAATGAATGTATCGTTGGTTAATAAAGTATAAAATAATTGCAATCATAAAACTGCATAATTACTATCAATAAAAACAACAACTATTTACAAAATCACCAAATTGAAGCATTAATAAAAACTGACACGGTATTAAATTGTGCGATACCGTTTTACATAATTTCCTGCTCTAACATAATTACAAAATGATGTATTGAATTCGAATGCAATCGAATTTTACCCAATGGATGCGATATATCTGACAAATCAATATTTAAGTGGTTAAATATCAAATATTCCGTTTCAATCAAGGGATATCCGCAATCAATCATCGTCTGGCCGAGGTAGTACTGAATTTACTGTTGCATGTATTTGTATTTGGCAGTTGGCTCGAGAGTGGCGATACCTAACGGCATTGCTACATTGATTTAAAAGTCACGCAATAGTAAATGATTTCTCATTTTGTATGTCGTCATTTTGGCTATGAATTATTGGATGTTTTTTTTTTCTTTATTTGTACTAAAGTTTGACTCTTGATATTTGGAAAAAATATATATCATATATTGCCAGTCAAAACAACGTCCTGTAATCGGAAGCCATAGAGTTACAAAAGCAGAGCACAGAAGAACAAAGCTTTTAGGTCATTGTTTCTCAAACTAATATGGAGCACTATCCCCATTAGGTGTAATGAAAACGGGTCCCAATATTATTTGTTCTTATCAAATTACGAGTATATTGTTCATACTGAGATAAAAAGTGACTACTCTGCATATGTAGTGCAGTCTAAAAATAATCGAGAGCATGTTCTTCTGATTAATAGACAACAATAATTAACCGTAAAAAATAACTTCAAATATTGATCTAATTGATTAACAGATTAAAAAACATTTTTGTGTGCAATCAAATGTTAACTCTTTATTAGGCCTTGACACTCCTTTTCTAAACCTCCTGTTGCCCCCTCACAAGCTTGTAGCATCTACAAAGGGGCGTGAAACTTTGACAAACATTGTCCCAGGTCATTCAATGGCCCCATTTATTAGGGGATCTTGGGTACTATCCCACTTTTCCCTACGGTTGTTATATCAATGTACTGACACAGTAAGTAAAACAAAACCTTTTCGTCCTTGCCCAATTTAATTTCGCTTTGACATCAAAGCTCTTCTCATTTGTGATGCCTGAATACTTTCCTAGAATTAAGAGCGGTTTAGAGCACCGATTTAAATATACATAGCAGTTAAAAATATCAGGAGAATTATTTTGTTTTGCCAGATTGAAACTATTGGAGAGTTACGTCTTTTGATTTTTGTTCACATGTGAATGACTAAAGAATATTAAACTCAATGCATTTAATAGTATATGCACCTCAGTTTATGGTCATTTCATCGGTCAATACAGATGTGTTTTACTCTAAATCGTATAAACACAAACAAAGCCTGAAGCCCGATAAATTAGCGTGGGACGCTATGATGAGTTTTCCCACTTTATTTATTTAAATACTTTATTGTACACTAAGTTAACTTAATTACAGAACATTATATTACATAGTGGTACAAAAGGCGGTCGTATCGCTCGAGGCAATCTCTTACCGACTACCTTGGGATGGACAGTAAGAGATGGAAAAAAAGACGAGGGCAGTCAATAGTGTACCAAGTAAGATAAAGATTGACTAAAGAAAAAAGAAATTAAATAAAATCATATATGCAAAAAACGTGAACATACGAATATAATTAAAAATTAACAAACATAACATATACTAGATACATAAATAAATATATAAATACATGTATATACATATACAAGTGGACAGATATCATAATAATATATACAAATACATACATAATATACAAACAATCAATCACTTGAGTAATGTAGTAGTTAAAGGGACAGGTAGTGTTCTTTAACCATTTTCTTAAAGGACACCAATGTTCGTGCCCATCTCACTGCATCAGGAAGTGCATTCCATAATCGGACTGCTTGTACAGTGAAAGACTTGTCCATGAAAGTCGTAGAGTGCACGGGCATTCTCAACCTCAGGTTCTCCGACGAACAACACTTTATTTAATAATTAGAGAATAACACATGAATTTGGTTCAATGAATGTTTATTTTAAAAGTGTTGTAATTAATACTGGTGTTACCAAAAAATATTCGCTAAACAATAAATTGTTTAACCTCAAATATTCAAATTACCAAACTTTATGTTTTTGAGAGTACTACTCAAAGATTCCCGCCTGCCGCACCTATTTTTTACAAAGTATGAAAAAATTTAATAACGCCTCGCGAACGAAGTACCTGAACATAAAATCGAACGATTTAATGGAAATGGAGATCTGATAAATTCGTAATTTTGCTTATCCTTTTACCGTGGCCTTGTGTGTCGTCAAGCGCTTAAAAGACAAAATATTACTCCATTTTCCATTTATCATGCAAACATATTAAGTTTATTTTTGTCTCTTCATATATTATGCAGTTGGGCTTAGCATTACAAAGATTCTTTCGCCGTTAAGCAACAAAGGAGAAAGTAATTTAATCAAGAATTCATATTTGCACATAAAGCGGTGGTATTATTTACGTTATACCAGAGTTACATGGAAAAGCGTGCAGTGAATTTTATATGGGATAGACTGTTGCGTGTTCTTTTAACGTTCTTTTCATTCTTTGTTCACGTTCAAACGTTTAAATAAATATGAGATATTAAGAACCAGGAACAAGCAAATCCTAGCCATGATGAATGAGTTTTAGCATGGTGAAGATCCATGTGGATTGCAAGTTTTTATTGCAAGGATGTTGGATATGTAGTCTTAAAAATTCACTATATAATTATTATTCGTCCATCAAGATACATAGGCCGTGATGGACTAGGAACAAAAATCTTTACATAATATAGGGCGAGACAAATGCTCGGGAATAATACTAATGTGGGCAAACCTATTCGAAAAACATTTTGTGCTACTAAACATAAAAGCGTATATTTGAGTAATCATTTGAACTAATATCCGTCTGTTTATTCAGCATTAATTTCTCTCATCGAATAACAAAACCGAAGCACTAAAATCCTCCCAATGGTCTTGTGTGGATAGCCCAAATGTATAATTACTAGGCATGGCTTCATTATAGCTGTCGGCGTATTTTACACAACGCGGTACTATCGTGCCAATTTGCATTATTTACTAAACGCGATAAGCAAACAAAGGTTCAATTGAATATCAAATATTAACGACCACCAATTTATTTAGTCTGGCAATAAAACAGTTAAATAATTGTTCGGATTGATTTAGTGATTGGTGCAATTTGAATTTTGATTGAAAATTTAAATGCGATTAATTTTGTTTAAAATGAGGTAAAGTGACATGTATGCTGTAATGTATCTACGAGTAGATCAGTATTCAAAGAGATCATAGGTCGCACGTTCATATAAATCTTCGTAGTTTTAATATGACGTGTGTATCGAGGTTAGTTGGCACTTGCATACGTTAGAGTTTCTGGCCCGTTCTTCTATGATGAAAACAGTCTTGTGAACCGGGTGGTAGTAGAAAAAAAAAAACATTTTATTGATTCAATAAATATTTTCATTTCATTTCATTTGTTTTAAAGGTAAAACATATGGAGTGTCTACTTGTCTATCTACTATATTTTCCATGATATTTTTTTTCTATAGGCCAGGTCCGGTCACCGAAAAAACAGGTCATTAAGTGATGGTGATCACTGCCGCCCATGATTGAATTGGTAAGGGAGCGGGAAGCAAAAAGATGAGAAGAGGAAAAGAGTATAGGACATGTGGCAATCTCACTCACCGAACGAAAACCGCCTGCAAAACTGTCGCTTCACATCAATCTCCAGTGAGACAGTGGTACCTTTCATCATGACTCATGACTGACGACAGCAAACTTACCACTAAAAATAGTTTTTATGAACCCGTGCTATAACACAAATGGAGTAAGGTGATTTAAGATTCATAAAATATTTACTTGTATTTATTCTACTATCCTTTCCCCAGTTAATTATTTATTGCTCTACTTACAACAAATATCGACAAAGGAACTTTAGAAGCGTTAGCTTTGAGTTTCAGATTCTAGCAACTTTGCGAGTAAATCTAGTCGATTTCTTTTATTACTTCCTAATTCGGATTTAGTTCGACCTACTATTCTTTGTAAACCAACCTTTAACTATCGTGAGGTAAGTACGCTCCATTAAGATACACTTTGGTACTATTTTAAAAATATCTATGGTGTGTGTTGTCCGTCAACCTGTAGGCCAGCGTGATAAAGTATGGCTGATGTGCTGTAGCCCTTTCAATCAAACTCTTGGCTGTATACAATCCTCTAGTTGCCTTATTAATAAACCCAGACGAGCCAGGGATTTACTTTATCCCAAGGCTTAAGAATTGAATCTATTATTTTGTTTGTTACGTTCAGCTGTTATTGATAGTTTTAATGAAATAAAGTGGTTGATTTCAGGTGCTGAGACCCTCCCACTCGGTCTGACGTCTATTAGTGTAATAGTGGTGAGGGTGGCTCGCACACATATATTAAATTAACATGTTTGATCTTCAGTTTTTTAGTCTGTTCACCATATTGTTCATTCTGTTTACTTTAAAAGGTGGATTTCCTTAACAGGAATATTATGTTAGGCATCGAAGTACACACGTGTATAATAAAAAAATCGTGAATACCTTGCTATTCAAAATAATCTAGTCAATTCTTAAGCCTTGGGTTAAAGTTAATCCCTGGCTCATTCGAGTTTATTAATAAGGTCCTACGAGTCTGAAAAAGATTGGGGGTTTATGAGCTGATACGATAGAAAGTTAATATCTGTTAAGTGATGTAACATTTCAGGTAAGTGCTGGATTACATGAACTATAATATATAGTTGGATAAACCAAGGATATTCGGCTTCATTCATATAATTTTGTTACACTGATAAATAATGTTTTGAAATGATCGCTTTATTTGCTAATGTACTGAAGAAATAGGAAATGAAGATGCCGATATCTAATGTTAGAGAAATATGAATATTTGTAATTCGTGTAAATAAAAAATGATAAAAAATACCCAGAAACTGTGTGTTGGTTATCACTGTTTGTTTTTTTTTATTGCCTATATAGGTAGACGAGCTAGCCGCCCGCTTGATGGTGAGCGGCTACCGCGGCTGCTCAAGGATTTCTGCAGTTCCAGCGGGTCAGCGCAACAACGTCGCTGCCTACCTTAAGGAGAGTACTCTCTATAAGCCTCGTTTAAAGAACCTTTCGATTTAACTACAATTAACTACGAAATAATAAAAACTGAAACTGTTAAAAATAACGTACTGCAGCAAAAAAAATCGCATTAATCCAGAATCAGTTTCATACATTTACAGTGAGATGAGTTGGATGGTGGGCCTAACGCGTCGTATTGACAAATCGCTTACTGCTCTTAGTTGAGATCAGAATTTATGCAGTGAACCCCGGTCTGTGTGCACTGGGCTTATTTTTACTGTGTTCTTATTTTACAGGCTACAGGTACGATTCACGTATTTTACCGAAAAAATGCACGGTAATTTTGGATAAAACAGTAATGTTAATATGGAATAAATAAAATAAATAATATTATAGTATAATAAGGTCTGAAGAATTTTAAAATAGTGTTACGGTACACTAGTAGATTTAATACCCGTATAATATATATTTTATGCCCTCGTTTTGGTTCAGTTGATTAAATATGATAAAGTTAGAACTTTAACGGCCATATTTATAGACAGTTTATAAACTTAGTTAAGTTATCGAATGTCTTATATCTTTCAAACGACCTTTGAATCCAGTTTTAGCGAAGCTGTCAAATATTCTATAGCTAAAATAAAGTTACAGACTATTTATAATAGTCTAATTTTATATATTTATAATAGTCTGTAATCCTGTGTAACATTTTGTGTTATCATGTTGTGTGATATTTTCATTGGAAAAATATACTAGTAAATAAGGCATTCCAAATGTCCTATCGTGAATTTGAATTGATAGAATTGGAATGCTATCCAATGTTTAATTCTGGCGTCCAGTTATTTAGTTCGACATTCGTTTAAAAAAATAAAATATACTAGGTGAATCCGCGTTCCAAGCTTTTAAAACAACATTCATTATTAAAACTTCATTCGGGCCCAGGCATATATAAAACGGGAGTAGCAGGCACAAACATTTCGTATGAAACACACGCTCCGTTGACAATAATATAATTGGAAATATGAGCGTCTACAAGGATAATGGGTTTGTCGGGAACAGGCGCGTTGCGGAAGAAAACAAACTTCCCTTACCCGTGATCGGTGAATTATATTTCAATTAAAGTTTATAATATAAAGTAGCGAGTTGGAACTCTGTTTAATTTAAATCAAATTCTCTTCTTCGTCCTGCGATCTGCGATAGATTAACGGAACTTAGATTTAATTAAAAGTAATACGTGAGTGGTTTCATCGAAATTTGCGGCATAACTTTATGATTCCGAGCCACTTGTTGAGTTAATTCCCAATTATAGATCATGCGGAACAAAAACTTTCCGCTTATATTGTTTCCGCGCTCCAGTGAAAGACAGGTACCTAGGACGAAGTTTCAAATAAAATAGTTTTCACTAACTTTCAGTTTGTTCTGCTTTGTTATAAAATATTGCGACAGCGCCATTAGCGGATTAGCAACGACTGTGTGAATTTAAAGAGATTTTCATATTTGTTTCTTAACTATGACATATTTAACGTTTAACTTTCGTTTTAATGTTACGTTCTGTTTGCCGGACAATTACATTTCTGTGTTTATTTGCTTTTTTTTTTAGGACTTAACTATCTCACATGCTTTGGAAAATTAGGACAGTGTCTGTTTTGACGATATAGTTCATGGTCCTGATGTTATCAGTTAATCCGTGTATATTAACATTTAGTTCAGTCGTTTACTTAGTTTCTCGTTTAGGATAGTTTTAGTAAAATTAAAAAAAAATACACGGAATTTTCATAGCATTGACTGGCGAGACAAGCATCCCATCGCCTGATGGTATGCGATACGACCCCGTGGCATTGGAGACATGAGATATTAATACGAAAATACCAATCGAATGAGATTGGTATAATACATCAATAAGCAAAGTAGGCCGATGTCCGGCCGTACTTTAATTAATGTGACTTTATCATAGTAAGGCAGATTCAGGCTGCTCAACACTAACTTCACCATAATATTTCATCATAATTATACACGGGTACCAAGACGAATTTGGTTGTCAAAGCGACGGTGACGAGTGTCGCCAGCAAGTATAATCAAGACAATAGTTGTGTTAATGTAATGAGAACCACACAATTAACGAGAGAGCCATAGACAATGTGGCCACAAAACAACAGAGTGTTGAAAGTAGAAGTAACGTGTGTATTTTGAACGCACGCTCGTATTTTGTTTTGAAGTTTGAAGCCTCATTTGGTGGACAATTTAGTAGGCGTTTTGCGAAGGTGATAGCTTTAGAGAGACAGTTTGCTTTGGTTCAATCTCAAGGCACGACAAATGTATAGCAAATACTGTAGTATTAATTTGGTATTCTCAGCCGAATCTATTGTATAAGACGATATTTCATCCATCCATCCATCAGCCAAAGGAAGTCCACTGCTGAACATAGGCCTCCCCCAATGATTTCCACAGAGACCTGTTGGAGGCAGCCTGCATCCAGCGACGTCCCGCGACCTTTACCAGGTCGTCGGACCATCGTGTGGGTGGACGTCCTACGCTGCGCTTTCCGATACGCGGCCTCCATTCGAGCACTTTCCGACCCCATCGGTCATCAGATCTCCGCGCTATGTGCCCTGCCCATTGCCACTTCAACTTGCTAATCCGGTGGGCTATGTCGGTTATTTTAGTTCTCCTACGGATCTCCTCATTTCTGATTATATTATATTATATTATATTATATTATTATATCATTTCATAGACGATATTTGCTATGCTAAAATTAAGCTGTACCATTACTGTTCGAAAGTTTTTCAGATGTTTGAGACTGCCTGTGCCTGACCACCGCAATGACTATTTCTCCCGCCAAACAGCAGTATAAAAACACTGTTTTGCTCAAGTTTGAAGAATAACTACTGACATAGTGAGAATTAACATCTTATGTTTTCAAGCATTGCTTTGTACTTCATGGGGTGGTTTGGTTTTGCTACTGTCTAGGAGCGGTCGTATTGCTTACCATGAGGTGAATGACATGACCTTATCGATATTCATCACAATAAAAAAAGTCCATCCATTTTTAACCTTACTTCATTCTCATTACCCGTATCACCATTTTCAAAAGAAGTAACGTACTGTTCCCACTCTTTAAAGGCGGTGACAATTTATATGGTACACAAAAAAACACTTCAAAAATATTTTAAAACTTCAGCAACAGTTTTACTACCGTAGTGTTGCAATCATCCAGCGTTAAAAGCGCTTTAATACGCACGAATATACTTCAGACAAAAACTTTGTTCTTCTGTAGAGCTAGTTTATTTTGCGCCAGGGGTACTGGTTGGGTGTTAAATTAAACCAATTCGTTACAAAAACGTGGCGGGTAGGTAAACACCGCCGACAGATAAATGTGGACGCCGAGATCGACTGGCTTAGCCTACGTGCTAGATGCATTAGGGTCGATTTTTTCTTACACGGCTTCAGGAAAAATGTGGGTTCATTATTTAGGTTTCGCTGTTTCTATTATATCATTGGCTTTATTGTTGTATTTTATTTTGTTTTATGTTATTCGAGTGTGACGCGGGTGCTCTTATTTAGGATGATGGGTGAAGTTATAATGATAGAAGCATTCACATATTCATTTAATACATTCCGCCCGTTTATAATTTGACTATGGCAGAAGTCGCAAGTTTCCTCAGAAACTTGCGACTTCTGTGCTATATAAACTTATGCAACTGAGTATACCTTCGCTATAGCTATGAGAATCAAGTAAGTATCATAACCTAGAGCGCAACATGGAAGCATCGAAAAAGTAGTATACGTTTTTTGGAACCAAAGCCATTAATTAATTTGAGAATATGATATTAAAAGTTAAAATACGAACAGTTACACAATATAGAATAGTAATATAATTCATAACATTTACGAAAATCAATCTAGAACGTTATTCTGTTTATATTTGTTTGCGAACGGAAGGAATTAATTGATTTGAATACTTCAATAAATCAATAGTAAACAAGTATAAATATTATGTTATTGAAAATAAACGGAACTGCTTTGTGTTGTAAATTGTGGATCATAACATGATATGAGAATATTTGTATTGAACGTGTTTCATGGATGAGTTGCAATAGGAGTTTAGGAATAATCCATCATGTTTTCAATAGAATAGAATCTCTATTTGCTTAAAAGTTACAGCATTGATCGTATTAGCAAAATTCAATTTTTTTTAAATTTTTGTCACAAAAATGTTTTGTTTTATGATTAGGCTAGCGGCCTGGCCCACCTTCGCCCGGATACAAATAGATTTTTGTACAATAATATGTACGTATTATACATATAAACCTTCCTCTTGAATTACTCTATCTATTAAAAAAACCGCATCAAAATCCGTTGCGTACTTTTAAAGATTTAATTATACAAAGGGACATAGGGACAGAGAAAGCGACTTTGTTTTATACTATGTAGTGATTATTAAACTATGAGAACACGAATAATTATCGCAGTGGTAGTAATGATGCTGTCAATTTAATGTAAAATAAGTTTAACATGTTACTTTTGGTCGCAATTAAAATTATACGAGTAGATTATTATCTTCCATTGATACAATACAAAATTATACAATTACAAAGCATAACATTATCAATTAAGATTTATTTATTTTTATTGATAATGTTATGTTATGGTTCTTAGACCCGTAAAATTACGTAAAATTACACAAAACAAAATTACACAAAGCAAGATTTATTTATTTTCATTGATAGTATTTATGTTTTGGTTTTTAGAACCATAATATCCTGTATCTATATATAAGCCTTTTTTACATTTTTAAAAAATAAATTGTAAGATTTATACGATAAGTTAGTCAGAATATTACAGAATAGTTGTTAAAATATATTTTGGAGTTAATACATCTTGTTCTTTAGCTGTATGTACCGGTAAGCAAAAATATCTTTGCTAGAGTCGATTTAAGGGTCTGAGTTGCCTTAACTCATGTTTTTAGTTATAGACATTCTGGCGACTTATAGTCACATAGTTTGACTATTGAACCACATAGTATTGTGGCGACTGCTATTACTCTTGCCGATATTGGCACAGACAACATTTATAAAATCGATCCCTTTGACGCTCAACATCTAAACAATTTGCCGTCCACTTTAGTTATCTAGGTACTTCATGAATATTTACAAACAATCTTAGCAAAACATTTAAGGGTTCGTGTCTACATGATAGTAAATACCAACTATAAATGATATTCAATCTCGTAATCTTGTCACACGTCCTTCATAGCACGTAGATTTTAATAAGATACACGTTCGTAATATCACATTTACAAAGAAGAAACATTGCCTGTGCCCCACCTCTGATCCAACAAACTCCGCGAGATTCAAACTAATACAGACACTGTGCTAATGGAAAAGATGTAATTACAAACTTCCCATTCTAAAGAAAGGGGAACGCTCCGAAAACTTGTTCTGTGGCTAATGTAATTCAGATCGCTCTAAACGTGTTGAGGATAAAACATAATTTGTGTATGTAAATGCCTTCTCTTTCTGAATCACTGATCTTTCGTTGGATTTCAAATCTGGTGAGAGATTCATAAATTTTGAGCCATTAATAGGCTGCAAGATAATGCTAAGCAAAACTTAACGAAGTACGGTATCCTTGAATTGAAAAAAAAAATATTAATAACTTTTTCTAAGTTAAAATATTTTTAAATAATATTAAAATATTCTTTGTTCGAATCTGTTGAATATTTTACACAATAAGCTCTAATCAACTCACACGAATGAAATAAGGAAGTAAACTAAAAAGGGGAAGACGAAATACCTATAAATTAGAAAAAAATCAACGGAAATGTATGAGTGCTCGTAGAAATAATTAACAAAAACTAGTGTATGTAAATCCAGCTCCCTCCGAATAGCTGTACCGACTGATGAGAGTTTTTCGCCTTTAGTTAGCCATCGTTGTTTTTAGGCTTGATTTCGTCTCATCTATCTTGTCCGGCTATAATAAAAAATAGGCTTTAAGTCACTTTTTGCTAAATTCCAACGGCTGACCTCGATAATACGAATTTGCCTACCATTTATCTGTACCGTCTCATGTTCATTACTTACTGGGGAAAACCGCGTCCTACATTTCTTATTTAGTCAATATAAATAAATAAATAATTACCACGGTTCATCAACTACCACGAATTTTATAAGACTAGGCGATGAGATGTTCCTTATTGAAACTATTATAGTATCTGACGCGAATTTACAATAACAGTTAACCATCCTGTGACAAAATGATGACCAATGGCTTTCACAAAATTGTAAGAAAAAATTGGCACGAGAAGTCAACAATTTTCGCTTTTGATCTTAAGAGCGTTTATACCTTTCGCGCGCTTTTTGGCTTAAAAACAGGACTTTTCAAACGAGTTAATAGCCACCAATAAATAATTTAAAGGAAAAATAATTAGTACTAATCTTAGAAAAGGTTCTCATCTAGGGATTTTGGTGGAAAACATTATAGATTGATGGATAATTTGTGAGTACTATAAGGATTACTGAACACAGGTTTCGTTATTTAGGCTTTAAATGACAATTTAGAATCTTAAGATATCCGAAATAACTAAATATAAGATGAAAATAAAAATAAATAGACTAATAAGATCCTTATGGAGGGATTTTGCTGAGAAAAATAATCTTTTTGTGTTTATATCCTGAAAAACAAAAATTTAAACAATGCGAAATTATTCAGAAACTCTCGTCAAGAACATATTTTTTCAGCAACTTATCGTATATAATTACTTATAGCAATTGCATATTATAATAGAAGAACATACTGGTGGTAGGTCTCTCATATGTGAGAGGCTGCCTGGGTGGGTCCCACCGCAATGTCTATTTCTCCCGTTAAACAGCAGTTTAAATGCACTGTTGTGTTTCGGATTGAAGGACATTGTAGCCAGAGTAACTACTGGACATATTGAGACTTAACATCTTGTGTCTCAGGATGGCGAGCGCAGTGGAATTCCAAGCATTGCTTTGTAATTCAAGGTGTTGTTTGGTTTTGCTACTGTTCATGAGCGGTCGCATCGCTTACCATCAGGCGAACGGCATGCTCGTCTCGCCATTCAATGCAATTAAAAAAAAAAACATCAATAAATTACCATTTTTATATTTCAACAAAATTAGATTTCATGTTTTCTACAAATATTTTAAAAACCACTATAAAACACGCTGCTAGAGGGAGGATGTATCGCTCGTCGCTCCGGCCTGGCTGCAGTCGATTTTTGCCGTGCGTAGTAAAAATAGCCACGCGTGGACTGCGAATGCCACATCTTAGTACTTTGGTAGTAAAATATTTAATTTTTTTATTACTTACAATGATTTTGTAGTGAGTATAAATTATGTTTCAGGTAATATAATGGGATGTAATTCCGAGGCTAAATTATGTTATGTATTGTAATATAAAATTAAATATATTTCGTAATTGTAAGGGGTTGAAGGCCCCTAACTCTATTCGTGTGTTCGAACATATAGTGTCTACTGATTGAACACTGATTTGAATGCAACATAACAATGTAATGATAATGAAAATATGGTCAGTATCTAAATTTGTATTGTTCATTGCTTGCACAGTAATATTTGTCTACTTATAATGCAAATAAAATATTTTTATGATATTATATTACCAATATATAAATCATAAGTTATATTTCAATTGAATATTAGAATTTTGAAGCGCACGGATCAAAGTTGGTTGAGCTGACTGTATAGCAAGCCGACGCGGCAGCTATACGCACACAGCTTTGGTCGCTTATGTGTGCGTGAAATTAACGAATAAATACCTATAGTTGACTTTGCGCGCAGGGTGTAAACGCTCTTAAACTGAATCATCCGTCAACATTCTCCGTCATTATCGGTAACGATCATCAGTTTAATCCACTAGCTAGGTAAGTTATTGTTTGACAAAATCGCAACGTCTTACAAACCTTGCAAGTCGCAATATTAGAAGATCCAAATATTAGATATACCATTTGTTAAGATCATTAATTCTATCTTCTCTTCTATAAAACGCAGTGACTTGACGAATGTCTATTCCAGCTAGCGGCCAGTATAGCATTTAAAATATTCATTAAACTCACAAACTCGGCTAAACAAGTTTTACTTTTTGAAAACTTGCCTACTTCGAGATACGGAGGGATTTAAAATTTTAGCTTCCAAACTTGACCGCTCTTCATTCTTTTTAAATTTTCCACACTTTCCTGCTCTATTTCAAGAAACAGATTATATAAGATCGTAAATTGTGCATTTAAACCTATTATTAACGAAACAATGCCTCGAATAGTTCCTAACTGCTATAAACGTATGGCGACGCGGCGATCGCATCTACCTAAGCACCGACAATATGTCTCTTGCGGTTATAGCCTGGTTATACCTACATGTAACGGATTAGACAGTATTGGGCTCTCTGAGGCGACTACGTCCGGTTATTCCATTTTGTAACAGCTTGTATATCTGTGACGTCGAGACGGAGAAAATGTCTCAATGCAACCTTTAATCCCTTAAAAGCTTAATGGTAACATTTTTGTGATCGTGCCTTCTTTGAAACGATATGGTTTTAGAAATGGTATTCTATTTTCGAAATTGCTCATAAATCTTTAGGTGCAAACAGTATTTTATATTATAAGGCATTATATTATTGCCTAAATATTAAATACGTGGTAACTCACATATTTAAAGGATTAAAGTTTGCTCGTGTATTTATAGCAATTAATTTTATTAAAATATGATAATGTGTATAATGTTTGAAGATGTAATAAGTGGGTTTATTTTTGGTAAAATATGTATTTCGAGGTTACTTTGACAGTCAGTGACGATTCTTTATAGGTCATGTGACTAAAATTACAACTCCAAAAAATACTAGAACTAAAATCTATCAAATTTACATTCTCAGCCGAGCAAAATTTATGAATAATTCTGCAAATGGCTCGAATATCTCAATTTACGATTATTGTAGGCTTCGTAATGGTGTGGTTTAGATGTATTGAAACTGCATTAACTCTGGAGTTACTAAGCAAGGGCTCTATCAAGAGAAAATAACAGAATTACCACCAACTGAATTCTAAACGATGGAATGCTAACTAATGCTAGACAAATATCAATTTTAATCTAATTTATGTCAATAGAATTTTTATATTAAGACCCTTTTAATATAGTGAGAGAACAAATTTGCTGAGGTTTACTTTAAAAGAAATCGACGCAAAGTGATTAAAAATGGCGAAAATCAAACCATTGCATAACATGAATGGGTTTTTTATGCTATCAATAAACTACGTAAAACTAACTATGTAAAATGTATGTACATTTTTTTAAACATATCATCACTCATGAAGAATCAATCATAAACTGTAATTATAGGTATAGATGTATTATTGTGCTTCGATTTGAACGACATTAACCAGAATAACTACTGGATATATTGAGACTTAATTTAAGGTATTATTTGGTTTTGCTACTGTTCATGAGCGGTCGTATCGCTTACCATCAGGCGAACGGCATGCTAGTCTCGCCATTCATTGCAATAAAAAAAATCCAGCTTATCTCCATATCTGGTACAAATTCCAGACTCCGGGCTTATAGCTAATAGAAAAACTCGAATATCACTTTGCTCGACTTGAGATTCCAACCCAAGACCTCAGCTTTAGAACCGTACCTTAGTACAATTACGCCATCGAAGCAATCCCACCGTTAACCGAAATAAATAAGCTTTATCTGAAATTATGTCAACAGCATAAACGTAACGCAATATTTCTAGTACAACATGTAAAACTCATACAAAAATACTTCTTGTTTTATACATCCAATTTAATCTTCAAGAGTATAATTGTTTTACATTCCACGTAACAAAAACATTCAATAACACAGGGACAAATATTAATCCAGCCAGTTATTCTTTTTCAATACTCACCGCAGAGTAAATTAAGACTCCTTATGTAGAAAATGGTCTAGAAATTCCCCAGGTAAAGCACTCAGTTGACAGAGACTAATTACGATGAAAGAAAAATAGCAATTTAATTTCAGAATTGAGCGATATCTGAACGGTAGAAAAAAATATTCGTGCTCCCAGAGCAGAGTTTCAGTGAAATTATTTTTTTAATGGAAAGTATTATTGAAGTTACATTATTTATTCACTTTTTCGTTTACGTTAAAATTGTTTCCTGTACAGGTCAACATCATTTCACCTGATGTCTTTGGAGCCGAGTTCTTTTTATGTAATTTGTTTTATATCAATAAGATCGCTGAATGAAATCTCTTTGGATTAGGTAATGTTCTTGTGACCTTGGTCCTGTCTAATAAATACGTACCAAAATACGCAAGGAAACACCAGCTTTTCTAATAACATTCTTGTAGGTGTCTTTTTGTATCATTCTAGATACTTTGCACCCAAGTATAGTCGCAGTTTGTACCTAGTCAGGTCATAAATTCTGTCACATGTTTAATATAAATAATTGAAACAAGTTTATTCATTATGTAACCATTTATATACCAAAATGAACTTAACAAAACATAGATAGATTCTTATGACACTGAAGTTTATTCAAAATGACCTCCGTGATTTTGAATACAGGCCTTCAATCTGCGCGGCCAGTTGTCTATCGCAGCACGAACGAGGTCCATGTCAATATCGGCGGCTGCCTTAATCAAGGATGTTTTGAGTGACTCCAAATTGGGATGAGGCTTTGAGCACGCCTTTTCCTCCAAGTGTTGCCATATCTTGTAATCTAACGGATTCAAACCTGGACTGGAGGAGGGCCAGTCTTCGTGCCGGATGAAGTCGATTTCACGCGCCGCCAGCCAGTCTTGTGTGGTCTTCGCTCTATGAGCTGGCGCCGAATCTTGTTGGAATACCCAGTGCCTGTTATTGAACATGGTATGAGAAACAGGTTCCACAAGGTTCGTCAGGACTGTATTTTGATACACAAATGCATTCGTTTTTACACCTTTCTCACAAAAATGTACCTCTGTTAAGCACTATAAGAAACTCCCAACCATACCATGAGCGAGGATGGAAAATGACCTCGTTGGACACGCGGAATACGGTTGCTCGCTTCTTCACTACTGTGTGCGTACACCTTATCATTTTGTTTGTTGTAGCTCTCTTCTACGGTGAAAATTTTTCATCTGAATAAAGAATTTCCCGATATTTTTTTCCCGCGTACCGCTTCAACAAAGCGCGGCATCTCTTCAGTCTCAGGTCCATTAGACGAGCATTCAAACGATGTCCTGTTTTTCTTCGATATGCCCGAAGCCCTAAGTCTTCATTTAACACCCTTTTCACCGTGGTTCTGCTTAACCCCATCTGAAGGGCCAACAGTTTCTGCTTACGTTTGGGATTTCTTTGAATTCGCGCCTTCACAGCTTTTATCACTGCTGGAGTCCTAACAGACCGAGGGCGACCACTTCTTGACCTGTCATCCACACTAGAGTCTTCATTGTATCGTTTGATGGTACGATAAATGAATCTTTTGGTTATATTCAAATTTTTCAGAATGTCAAAAATTTGAATTGGCGCGTAACCGCAACGATGCAACGCAATAATTGCAACACGGTCTTCTTTAAGCGTCCACTCCATATTTAAAAATGAGTAAAATTCTAAAAAGTATACCTTTTTATTTTCATGAACTATTCGAAATTCGAATTCAATAAACTTTTTTGTGGCCAGCATTCTAAAAGAAAAGTTTTTACTGTGTGACAATACTTATGACCTGACTGTGTATATATACATATCAAGATTGTGAGAAGTGGGGTGCCGAATTAGCTGTAAGCGAGATTCAGAGCAATTAACCAATCCGCTGATTTGAGTTCTGCTACACAAAAATGTATGCCATTGTTGAAAGATATATTATTCCAAAATGTATTAAGTAAGAAGTAAATTATTTATAGTTTTAGAAAAAATCCTATTTTAGGGCTTTAGTGACGAGTTACAAAGAGTTTGCAAGAGGGCCGCATCACTGCTACTTTTTTTTATGAACTGTACCTGGGCCAATATCAAAATCAATCAAAATTCGGTTGAAAGTGGTTCCTACGTATATTTTTAGCGTCTCGGTTTTGGTTCACCATGGTGCTTAATTTCGAAGGAAAAACAACAGGTCTTAATAAAGACTATATAAGATGTAATAATGGACATATGAAAGAAGAATTTTCAGATTAGCAATTCTATTTGTTAACATTTTTAAGGGGTGTTATTGTTCAATATATAAAATGAAAACCGGTCATATGAAATTTTTCCCTGCAAATATGATCGCTATATATAAATTACAAAGCCGTATTACAACGAAGTGATCTCAAATTACGTTAAACCAACCAAGCAATTATTCCATAAATTATAACAAATGTGATACACCAACAAATTAGATTTAGTATCTCATTCCAGACCATGCTCATTGTTGGATTTTATCTCCGCGGTGTGGGAATATAAAAGAAACTGTTCTCTCAGTTCATTTCGTGAAGCTGGAACTACTACTATAAGGAAACTCATGCATCATCCAGAGAATGTAATTTAAAATGTTCTGGTTGAGAACTCACCGTTAATAAAGGCCGATGTGGAGCCATTAATTTCTTTTTCCAGTAACTGCAACCACTATTGCACCATTTATATTATAATAGCTTTTGCTCGCGTCGTAATCAGATGCTTCCCCTTGAGTATTGCGTGAATTGATGTGCTTAAGACCTTTCAAAGAGACCTAATATTTGTCATTAAAACTACATTTGCAGATTTGTGAAATAAACTATTCATTTTTATTAATCGCATGTTAGATGATAGACATATTTTTTAAGTTAATGTTTGTTATAAATAAAATACTTCTAAATTACACATTGATAAATATAAATGTTAGGCGTTTAAAATAAACATAGCACCGGCAAGTCGAATAATTACGCTTCCTTTATTTATATATGCAGGACCGGAAAACGCGGTGTGATAAAGAAGAGGCCCATGTTGAGCAGCGGATAAATCGGCCTGATATGGTAATGATGACAATATATCTAAAAAATACTAAAGAGAAACACTAAATCAAGCCTACACAGTTTTGTGATATTTAGGGAATAGCCTGGCTTTGAATTAGTGCACTGCAGATACTCAAGTCCGTGACATACATGTAGGATTTGAATGAAATGAAATGAAATGTATTTATTGGTCTCGTAGGCAATTTAAAAAAGCTCTTATGACAATGAATGTTATGAAGAAATATGACTAGAATGAAAAGTTAGACGAATAACTGGTGTGGAACGTAGTTTGTGTGAAAGAGATGACAAATAAGAGTACTCAAAATGGAAAGAGTTAGAGTATGGATGATTAAGATGTTGAACTACGGAAGGACAGAATAAGAGATAACTGCATAAACGATGTTAAGGACGACGTGTGAAGAAGACATTTTTAAGACCATTTTCTATTGATTTGATAGTGATATTCATTTGATTCGACCCGAGATGGAACTATTCCCACATAAAACTCAGATTTTTGAATAAGTATCATAATAAAATGTATTTTGTCAGTAATTTTTTTAAGACACTCAGAGTATTTCAGAAAGTATAACAATTATTGAACCCACCTTTGCTAGCGTGAAATAGCGTCTACTTATTTGCCTTAATCACAAGCTGTAGTAGTGAGCATGTTGATGCAAAATTACGATTCTTAATCCTAAGAATTATGAGGTAATAATGCAAAATGAAGCACCAAAACCAACATAATTTTAATATTAAACTAAAACTCATATCACACATTTAGTCACGTATTGTTATAATTGTTTAAAGAGATCATATATTACATTACTCAAAATTACCACACATTTTGCCAACTAAATACATAGTGGCTTGCAACAAAAGGTATGTAATGTGTGGCGAATAATTGCCAGAAGCAATTTGTCAGAACTGGTAAATTAGGTCAATGTCTGGAGGCGTTACCACTTACACGATTACTTAATTTTCTGCGAGTGCTTGCTTAAAGCCCAACACAGCCTCGAGGATCATATCTTTCAAATTTTATGTAGTTGGTTTCATCTGTGTCTACATATGCATTAATTAGTGTAAGTTGAATTTATGCTCGGGGCGCTCGGTTTGGTGAAAAAAATCGGTTCATGTATTTTGTTGAAAATATCACTGTGCTCTTATTTGTTGTTATTTTTTTTAACAATGTTATGTTATGTGATATTTTTTGTATGTTCATATACCGGGTATCTCAAGACTGCTATCGAAAACGAAGCCGGGTGGTAGTTGTAGTGACTACAAACATAATGCAACTAAAAATTTCGCCAAGAAACGCGACAATTATTTTTTATGATTTTTTAAATATCGTCATTTTTGGGTGGTAAATCCATAGTTTTTGCTAAAATAATAATTTAAACTCTTTTATACCTCAGAGTATTTATAAATAAAAGGGTAAACACTATTATTTTAGGAAAAAAAAAATGTATTTACCACCCAAATATGGCCATGGGAAAAAGGCTTCGTTTTCGGTAGCAGTCTTGATATACCCAGTATATAAGTTTTATAAATTATTTCCGTAAACAAATTATTCTATTAATATATTCTATGGATTAGCGATCATATGGTAACGTTAAAGCTAAGTCGCTGTCGCTAAACGCTGTGACATAAAAGTAAAATAAAAAATATATATAATGGAACCAACAAGTGCAAAGTATATAAAACCTTTATTCGTGCTTTCCTTTTGTTGTAGTTGCTAACTCCATAAGGACTTCCTTTTATTGGGCGCCTTACCACTTACCTGCAGATATGGACAGCTGCTGCTAGTGGCCAGTCAAGCAAGACCTCCAACACCCAATAATTTTTTCACAGACTAAACCGTTCAGAGTTGGTATGAAGTAATACTCATGGATCAAACTAAGCTGGCTGTGTTACGCTACCTTGCTACCCGTCTGAAACCGGGTAAGCGGTCATAAAACGGCAATTTTGCATAAAATTTGTGAAAACTGCAGCTTAAACCTATTGCCAGTTTTCCAATATTTCCTATTGAATCGTGCGACCAACTTATTTTTAGAGCCATGTATTGATTATACATTCAATTTGTGAAGTGTTCTGAGGGTAACATCAGCCACATACAAGTTGCTCACACATATGTAAGTGGTGTATCGTGTTGTTTGTAAACTGTGAACGAGACTAACGAAGGATGTTGGCCTTTAGAAGCCCAATGGAAACTTTTGCTATTGGAAATTATTCGGGACAAGTTGTAACTCGAGGATCTTCTACCTGTGGACCCTTATGTCTATTACAATCTGGAATTTAGCCACTTAAATTTCTATTTTTACGCCGGTGCGAAATGTTCGGAAAATATCCGGGCAATTACAGGCAGAAAAAATCTTAAGGCGTGTTTTTGTAGGCACTTTAGAAACAGAAATACGGATCCTGTGATATTTTAATATTTGATTTATTGTATCTATTTTATCACTATTAGTGATCTTATATCATGGACGGTAAAATGTATTCTACGTATTCACTGTGTACAGCATTAAATAGACGAGTCTGATAAAATACAGGGTATATCAAGATAGTGACTGAAAACGAAGTCGGGCAGAATGTTTAGTAATTGCAAGCGCAATGCAACTAAACATTTCCCAAAAACAGCGACATTTATTTGTGATTTTTTAAATATCGTCACGTTTGAATGGTAAATCGATAGTATTTGCTAAAATTATAATTGAAATCCTTGCGTACCATAGTGTCTTTAAAAATATTAGGGGGTTATTATTTTAGGAAAAAACGATGGGTTTAACACCTAAATACGATGAGAGGCAAAAAATAATTATGTCGCTATTTATTTGCAAATATTTTAGTTACGTTGTAACTGAAGTCACCAAACCTACCACCTGACTTCGTTTTTAGTCGTTTTCTTTGTATACCCTGTATAGTATAGTATGTTCATTAACTAAAACTGCCTTATCATTTCTCGACGATAGCGGTCAGCTTGATATTTTTGATGCAAACTTTTTAATCAACTAGTCATTTTATTAAAATTGTTCTGAGTATGTACATTTCGCTATACGCACTTAGTATCACTTAATGTTGATGAGAACCGGCCCAACAACTGAGATCAAAATGTCCATACTCCATATAATATGTCCTAAGAAAAGCCTGGTCTAAAGCGATGATTTTTATTTTTCTAGACAGGTTTAAAATATCACTGTATATACAAAATTCATTTATATTTGATACCGAAGTGTATTTCAAACAAGAATTCAACGATAAATACTAAATCGGATTAACCACTCAAAAACGGAGTCAAGATTATAGGGTTGCCTCATTTTTATGCAGATTGACCAGCGAAGTTTTCACAACTGTAACCCCAAGTATAAACTGACTTAATACTGCCACCCCACGGCACAATTAACAGCCAAGCTTGATTGACCTTCCCCTTAAGAACTCCAAGCATTATTGACCCAGTTGGGATATTGGTGCCTGATTCTCGTTTCTGGCTCTAGATTTAGTTCCGTTTTAAATAACTCCGCTTCCGATTAGAAATATAGGTCGCAACGATAGGTCTTTATTTAGTTTTCCTGTTACGATGCCTGTTTCTGAATTTTTCACTGAATCTCGAGTCGGTCGTATTAATAGATTTGGATTTCGTTATATTTTATTTCAAATACAAGATCGGTGCACCTACAATTATTTGGTCATTATGAAATATGGGAAAATACTAAAAGTGCTCTAAAATATTCAATTTATGCAGCAATTATAAAAATTGACAAAAAATCATTATCTGTCATTGTGTAGTTAATATACTATCGTTGTGTATATATGTATTATATACAAATTTATATACCTATATATTGATATCTATCTATTATTATGGTATTATGTGTTTATGATATATGTACGTACTATGTCTACATATATATAATGTTTATTGTATGTTTATGGAATGTGTTACATTTATTTATTACACAACTTTTTAATATTCTTTCGTCGTATGCTTTTGCTGCACACTGAATAATCTACATATAACTCCTGTCCATCCAAAGGTTGCCTGGAAGAAATCGCTACTAGTGATAAGGCCGCCCATTGTACATAACTGTTATAGTGTGTGATCTTAAAACTGTATGTTGTCATTGTGTACAATGAAGCATATTATTATTATTATTATTATTAATTATCTTCTGTCCTACGTACACTTATCTGAAAATCGCAGCTAACGAATCGAATCCCAAAAAATACACCGCGCATTCTTTACATAAGTTCTGACAACCCTAACTTTTGAATTGGAAATTAAACCCAACAACGGGATCGGCTTGCCTCATACGTTATTCAGTAACTATTTACTGCGACTTGAAAACCGATCTTTCTACCCCGACAGCAGTGAAAGCCGTTTCCATACAAGTCAATCAATGGTAACACGGGTTTTGATCGTATTTTGGATGTATTTTAAATGCGTATTCAATTATTCAGAAACGATCCTGCAAATTGATAGGTTGTGGAGATTGAAGTTGCTTTATATAATTATCGTCTTACTCTAAACAAATTATTTTACAATGTAAATGCTTGATATTTTACGTTTTATTTCTTAGTCGTATACAAAAAATACTATCGTTTTTATAAACAAATATATACATAGATGAATTATAGACAAATAAACACACCAACAGTCACGTACATAGTCCTGACCCCACATTAAGATTGAGTCTTGTTTTGTGGATATCAGGAACTACGAGAGTCTTTTCGGTCTCACAAACACCCAGACCCAAGAAAAATACCTGTGGATCACACATATATCGGATTGAACCCGTAGCCTCGCGTTTCACGGCCAGATTCTGACCAACTGCGCCACGGTTTCTACCAAGTAAAATAGATAACAATATTCTCTGTATCAGCCCATATACGTCCCACTGCAGGGCACGGGCCTACTCTACAATCGTAAGTACGATTGAGAGTGGTTAGGCCATATAGTCCACCACGCTGGCCTAGTGCGGGTTGGTGGACGTAACACTGACGGGCGGAGATAACAATATTGCATCATTTAAAAAAATAGTACACTTTTATGTTTATATCAAAGTCTATTTCCTTTTAAATTCTAATACAAGTTTCGATTGCATTACAGTTACAAAGAGACGCCATATCCTAATATTTGTAAAAAGAGCAATGTTTATTTAATCTTATCGTAACCCTTTGTTTTCACAGGAAACTTCACCTTCAAACGGCGAAATCTAATTTGAGTGAGCAACCAATCGAACGGCCGACACTCGTGAACATCGATTGCTCCACGTGTTATGATTTCATATGAGTATCGAGGAATGATGCTTATCGATGCTTACTTTACTCTCATCATTAATTGTCTACGTATTTTTGCAGGTTGGGTAGTATATTGTCATTAAAATAATGTTGGAACTATGTCTTTGTACCACATAACAGTGCCACGTAATAGGGTGAAATAGAAGAAATAATGAGAGAATAATTAAATAATTAGACTTAATATCCTATATCCCAGGATAGCGAGAATAGTGGTATGCTAAATATTGTTTTATAATTGATAGTATTGTTTGGTTTTGGTTCTGGTATTAGCGGTCGTATCGCTTATCATCAGGTGCATGGAAAGCTCGTCTGGCCATTCATAGCAATCTGTATCTGTATCAGCCCATATACGTCCCACTGCAGGGCACGGGCCTACTCTACAATCGAGAATACGATTGAGAGTGGTTAGGCCATATAGTCCACCACGCTGGCCTAGTGCGGGTTGGCGGACTTACATACCATAGAAATTCTTATGAATCCCTATGGTATGCAGGTTTTCTCACGATGTTTTCCTTCACCGTTTTTTCATAGCAATACAAAATAAAATTATTGTAATTAAATAAAATTATAACGGTCGTTTATGTGACTGTTAAGCCTTATGTAGCCATCTTAGAAAACATATTAATTGGTTGTAAAAATCTTACAGCGGATATTAATCTCAAATCATTCAATCTACCATATTTTGTACAGTCTATTGCAATTCCTATTCGGAATAGCTAATAGGAAATATGAAATATCCGATTTTATTTAATATCTACTTGAATCAATTTAAAAAAACTTTAATCTGTAAAATTGTTTTGATCTTGTCAAAGAAGGGATAAAATATACATGGCGGCGTCGACGACTAGGAAATAAAAATATATAACGATTCCAAAAGAACGGATAAATTAATTGGCTGAACAAAATATACAGCAAAAATTCAACAAGTTCACAAGACGTTAGTGTCAGAAGGATAAAACGGAACTCTAAATTTGAGTAACAGCATACTATTCATCTCTTCACAAAGGTCTTTCATAAAAAAGGTAAATTAAGCTCGAAAAAACTCTAAAGACATTTAATTTTAGTTATTTAGTCTGAAATATCGCGGAGCTATATTCAGCTCATGAGATGTAAGGAAGCAGAGTAAACAAAATTTGATTTAGTTTTCCAAATGTGTTTGTCTGCTCTTCAATGGTCTTAAGATCCCAGTTGACCTTTGGTAATGTTCCGAGGTCCTTTCCCGGAATGGAGCTAATTAAACTAAACTTGCAGATGTATGTCTCAAGTATAAACCTCTTTAGCGAGAACAATGCATTCTACCACTTGCATTCGTTAATTAGCAAGAAATAACTGCCTCGCTTTCGTGTACCTACTCTGCCATAATGTTCAGTTGGGACTTTGCGAGTTCAAGTGGGAAGTTTCTTGCTTGTAAATAATACATGTAACTGGTTCGTGTATTTCTTGTGACGGTTTCTTTATGCTCTTAAATGTTAAACATTGTTTACGGAAAATGTAAGGAGGTGGCTTGAGAATTCTTTATGCGGGTTTTGCATGGTGTTATTAAAATTGTAAGTTGACTTTTTGTGTTGATGTAGGACTTATGTTATTTATTTTCTAGAGTTTAAATACGTTACGAATAGTAAGTATCCTTTAGTAACTATCTCTTCTATAACAATAAAGGACAACATAACTGGGAAATTATCATATCTTAGAAAGGAGATCGGTCGATTTCCTAAGGAAATTGGGCCTAGTAGTGAAAACTTGACGGACACAAATGAGACCTAGAATTAAATAATAAAGATTCAATATCCTTTAAATATAATATAGTCTTTTTGAGCTATGATATGGGGTATTTAAGATATATCCTCTTAAAGTTTAACAAATACTACCATATTCTACTATCTTCACATATATCTTACTTGGACAATATTTTATATTTTCTGTAACTATGTAAATAATTTCGTTTAATAATATTGTAAAATCTATTACATAATTATAAACATGTTAAATACTTTTCGATATAAAGTTGATAAAGAAAAAAGAAATATCCGTTTCAAAGGAAGGTAAGTCATTCTAAAAAGGGAATGATGACAGTAAAAATGTTGGTATTGATAACAAGAAACACATTTTTATAATAAAAAGTTCTATTGAACTTGTTCCTAAACAATATCTCATGTACCTGGTAGTAACAATACATTGTCGAGGTGCTTTGCGGAGGTGTGATATTATTTTGGTACCTAGCCCAACCAAGGTGCCACATAATAGTCATTACATGTGCACAGCATCCCACTGTCCTTTTGATTGCAATGCAATTACAATATTGTTGTATTATTGCATTGTGGCCATTTTGAGAGCTGTTGATCTGAATATAAACAAAACATATTTCTGATATGTCCTAACAAATAACGCTTTGAGTGGTCTGGCATACTATTTATCTCATTAAAATCGATTGATGTTTTAGAATTCTTTATAATTGTAAACATGTCTTGTAGATATTGGAACTAAAATAATATTATTAATATTATAGAGCCTTTCACTCATAAAATCCAATGAAGTATTGCGTAGATGCACTGAGCAAGCTCTGCTATTTTTGGGAATATAATAATTATAATCTTTTTTAGAGAAGCCAAGAGTTGTCGTAAATAATAAACTCAAAATAACCAACACCACAAAAGTATATTCCTTTCGCGACCTAGCACAAAGAATAGAATTTGACAAACACTAAGACAAATGTCAATTCAAATGTCAACATAAGACAGATGTCAATTCTGTTAATATTGCAAACAATGCAAAAAGTGGTAGAATATTTGATGATATCCTTTTTTTTTTAACAAAATCTGATCTCGACGGTGTAGGATAAAAATAAATAGAGAAATGAATCTAAAAAAATACGCCTGATTTTTTAGTCATACTTAATTTCTTGTCCGTAGTTGGACCAAATCGACTGATCTCCTTTGGACAAGAATTTCAATGGTGTGTGATTATCACTAACCCACGCTGGGTCAGCGTAGTGAACTTAACATTATAGCCCTCTTAGTCATAGTGGAGAGTGCTTATCAGTGCAAGATGCGGAAATTGGTTTCTTTCTCTCTTTCTCTCTTCAGCTACAGAAAATTCATAGCTAAACATCCTCATGGATATATAGCCTATTTAGCCATGTTGAAAGCGACATGTATCCAGCGACTTCATGGGACCTTAACCAGGTCATCCGTCATAATGTGGGATGGCGTTAGACACTTCGCTTGCTTGTATTTGGCCTCCAATCCAAGACCCTGGTTTATTAATAACTTAATATATAATTACTTGATGTAGATTTACTACTTTATCTTGCATCAGAAAAGGAATGGTTTAATGGCTGTAAGCCTTTTCTCAATAATTCTTAGTTTTACAATAACCCTACTCATACCATCATTTTTCGCATAGTTGCATGAAGATCAATCATATATATTTTATTAGAACGTATAGGTGTTCGTAGACGGAAATGAAAACTTTTCACAACTAAAAATATTCAATAAATATGACCTTTATTATGTCAGAGGAAAACCATTCCCGTAATAGGTTAGCCTCTTTAACCTAAAATAGATACATTAAAAATAAGTGGTCACATCCCAAGGGAAAACTAAATATCTTTGTGGATATGATTTAATAAAATCACATAATATATAAAGCAATCATTTGGAAAGACCTTAAAAATAATACTAAAACAAATCTACTACTGAACCGAACCTTACGTACTGGAGTTAAGGTCGTTAATACTTTGATACGGATTTAGCCAACGCTTTAACCTTTTACTAGTTAAGAGAACAAGTCAAAGAAAATCAAATCAAAACATGCTCTTTCTTTTACAACGGCCGATACAGGTACGTTAAATATAAGGCCTTTGTGTTCGCTTGTGATTTCTTATTCATAACACAAACTATATTATGTACTCGTTGTGCTTCGCCGTTTCACTCGCACTAAAGGATACACAAAAAGGTATTGTGGAACCATGTAGTTCAAAGTAAAATAAATGTATTGTAGCCAGTGTTAAAAATAAAATTACCGTTATATTTCAGCATTGGTGATAAAAGATGCATCAATTTCAATCGAAATATATTATGTTTTCTTCTTTTCAATGCGTGAACCTACAGTATCTCAGGTTTGATGTTTTTATTATTATTATTATGTTTATTTCTGTTCGACTTTGCATGTTGGTGTCAAGTTAAACCATCCATAATAAGTGGACTGTCTAATTCATAAAATAATTTATGTATTAGGTCTTATAGTTCCTGATATTAGCGTGTTCAAATATACTAACTATTGGACTTTATATTAGATATGTGCTAAAGCCGACCGTTGAGACAGGTTAAATCCTATTTATATTGGACCTGATCATATCCGGTGGGTCAAGACGCAATGTTGGTAAGAGCAGAATTTTAACAGAGCTTGTAGGTATTTATACAGGGTATATCAAGACTGCTACCGAAAACGAAGCCGGGTGGTAGTTTAAGCGACTTCAGACACAAAGCAATAGAAAATGTTGCAAAAAAAAAGCGACGATTTTTTAATATATTTTTTTCCTATTATTGTATTTGGGTGGTAAATACATTTTTATCCTAAATAATAGTGTATACCATTTTTTTTATAAAGACTTAGGTATAAAAGAGTTTAAATCACTATTCCAGCAAAAACTATGGATTTACCACCCAAAAATGATGATATTTAAAAAATCATATAAAAAAAATGGTCGCGTTCAATTGTGAAATTTTTAGTTGCATTATGTTTGTAGTCACAAAACTACCACCCGGCTTCGTTTTCGGTAGCAGTCTTGATATACCCGGTATGTGTACAGTTTTCATTGCATGGGTGCGTGGTGGTCTGTTGGTAACAGACCAGACACAATTGCCAACAATTCCACGGTGGTCGCGTGTGCAAATCCCAGGGCAAAGAACACCTCTCATGTTTCGGAGTCATGTGTGTTGATTTCAAAGTCCGCTAACTCTCACTTGACCAGCGTGTGGAATTATAATTCATATTACCTAAGCCCTTTCAATCGTAATTTCAATTGTAATGGAGGTCCGTGCCCTGCATTGAGACGTATATAGGCTGATACTGATACGGACACTTTTCATTACATATTTATTTTCATTAAATTTATGACATAGTTGCAATCACGTTAGCAGGTCGGAAAATTATAAAAATATTCCGTTTATTCCATTTTTTTTAATAAGAGGAAATCTGTTGAGCTCCCCTTCCGGGTTACCTAGGGAAGCCAAAAGGGTTCTGCCGGTGTCACCCACCTAGGGCATATAGAAAGGAAACGTGTTTAAAAGTATACGCTTCTTGATTATGGAGGTTATAGAGTTAAAGAGGAGTTTCATATTTTGAAATTTCGATAGATACTTATCTCAAATATACTTGCATAATAAGAGCCCGGTCTACTGTTTTCTGCATTCAGTTGCTACCGGCCTTCTTGTATAATTCGTCCCGCCATCTAATCATCTTTTTTTTTTATTTGGCTAGAGGGCGTACCACGTACGTCTCTTAAGACGCGGTCTCCATTCCAAAACATGCTTAATAGTATATCCATTCTGTGACATGTGTGGCCACCCCATTACCACTCCAACGTTCTAATTTCAGAGCTATGTCGGTCACCTTGGTTGTCTGCCTTTAACCAGTAGTGGAATATACGGTGTATATATATGGTGATACGGGCTGCTGATGATGATTATTCAGTCAAACCATAATCATGGGTGATTTCAATACCTGCCTCCTTAAGAACGACCGCCGTTCGTCTTCCCTTCTCAATATCATCCAATCCTGTAACCTCTCTATCCTCCCCCTCTCCGCCACTCACCATTCTCCTAACTGTACTCCTTCTCTCCTAGATCTTATCTTTGTCTCCTCCTTAAGCCATGTTGTTAAGCATGGTCAATGTCCCGCTGACGCTTTTTCTTCCCGTGATCTATTATTCCTATCATATCGCATCCACCCTCCTAAAGCCTCTCCCAAAATCCTTCTGGAGCGAAATTTTCGTGGTATGAATCTTGGTAATCTTCGCAGGGATGCTGACAGCATTGACTGGAGTTCGCTCTATTAAGTGGATATGGTTGATGTAAAAGTCGACATATTTACAAACGAAGTAATAAAACTGTATGATAAGCATGCTCCAGTTCGACCAGTTAAGATAAAACACTTACCCGCACCATGGCTGACCGCGGAAATTAAGGAGTTGCTCTCTAAAAAAGCTTTAGCCAAATCTCGGTACAATCGCCGTACCAATGAGGTGAATTAGCTGAAGTATGTTGCCATTAGAAATCACTGCAGTAAGGTGTGTAGGAATGCACAACGCCGACACATTCATAACTCAGTTGAAAACGGGGACCCAGCTAAAGTCTGGAAATTTCTTAAGACACTAGGAGTGGGTAAATCTCGACAAGATTCTATTCCCAAAACTTTAGATTTAAACTCCTTGAACCAACATTTTTCCTCCTCGTCGAATCTGGATAAAACGACTAAACACAAAACCATAAATTATCTTTCTACCCTTCAAACTCCTAATTGTTCTGCCTTTGTTTTCAAAGAATTTGCTAGTTGTGATGTTAGGAAGACCATTACGCTTATCTCCTCCAATGCAGTGGGGAGTGACCATGTCAGCCGCAATATGATTCTACCCATCCTGGACGAAATTCTTCCCATAATTTCCCATATCCTTAATTTTTCCATATCCACACAGACCTTTCCCAGTGCTTGGAAAGAAGCTAATATCATTCCCATTCCCAAAAAGCCCAACGCTTCTATATTTTCCGAATTCCGTCCCATTTCCATTCTTCCATTCCTATCCAAAGTCCTTGAACGTCTAATCCATACCCAATTAAATGACTTCCTTACCAAACATAACCTTTTAAATCCTTTCCAATCAGGGTTTCGTCCAGGACATAGCACAACTACCACTCTGACCCATATTGCGGATGGCATCAGGTCTGGTATGGAGGAGGCATGCTGACAGTCTTAGCGCTGCTAGACTTCAGCAATGCCTTCAATACTGTTGACTTCGATATCCTACTAAGCGTACTGTGTTCTCTTAACATCTATCTCCAACGGCTGTTGCTTGGTTTCATAGTTACCTGTACGGGCGCCGGCAGCGCATCAGTATCGAGGATAACTTATCCTTGTGGTGCAGTGTAACTGCTGGCGTACCACAGAGCGGCGTGCTACTCCTCTACTCTTCGCAATTTTTATAAATTCCATTACATATAATCTTCGCTCCTCCTATCACCTCTACGCAGATGATCTTCAAATTTACGCTCGAGCACCTTTAGATAAGATTGTAACTGCAATTGCAACTATAAATCTCGACATCCATGAAATTTGTGAGTGGAGCAAGACATATGGCTTAAAAGTCAATCCTAAAAAGACTCAGGTCATTGTTGTTGGCAGCCCCAGAATGATTTCGAGACTAGATCACACCCAATTACCAAGTGTTTCTTGCGATGGAATAACTGTTCCATACAGTAACACTGTAAGAAATCTTGGTCTACACTTCGATCAGTCGTTCACCTGGGGTCCTTAGCTTCGAGAGTTAAGTCGCAAGCTGTTTGCCTCGGCAAGGTCCTTGCGACGGTTACACAATGTTTTACCCATTGCCACGAAAATTTCACTTGCGCAAACTCTCCTTCTTCCCATCCTTGATTATGCGGATGTCAGCTATCTTGATCTCACCGAAGACCAACTTAATAAACTTGAGCGACTTCAAAATTTCTGTATTAGATTCATATTTGGACTACGCAAATATGATCATGTCTCTGAGTTTCGTGCTAAGCTCAAGTGGTTACCTATACGCCTTCGTCGGAATACTCACGTTCTCTCACTCCTTTATAATATTTTGTTTAATCCTCTCACCCCATCTTATCTTAAAGAACGTTTCACTTTTCTCCATGACTCACATTCGAGGTCCCTGAGGTCGTCAGAGAACCTTAAACTGAGAATGCCCGTACACACAACGACATTTACTGATAAATCGTTTGCTGTTGAAGCTGTCCGATTATGGAACGCGCTTCCTGTTGTGGTTCGACGGGCACAAACCTTGTCATCTTTCAAAAAGCTGGTGAAAGCACACTACCTTTCTCTCTAAACAGATAAAGCATGGTATTATTTCCTCTTTTCGGATATATATTTTTTTTTAATTTGTAGTATAATTATAAATTATTATAGATGTTTATGTAATTATTTAAAATTGTATGTATGTATATATGTATATACTATATGACGTATGTGTATTTATTATGTCATTTATATGTATATTTTTTTTATGATTATCTATTTTATAATTTATATCTATTGGAGCTTAACCTATCTTTGTTTTACACTGCCCTTTCTTTTTCCTTCCTTTTATATCCATCCAAAGGTTGTCTGGTAGAGATCGCTTATTAGCGATAAGACCGCCTTTTGTACTTTTTATAGATGTTATTTCTTTATATTGTTATGTTCTTTTGTATGTGTACAATAAAGATTAAATAAATAAATAAAAAATTATTATTTTATTTGTTGTTTATGCAATGCAATTACTATAATATATTTTATTAGTCATGGTCAGGGATGCTCCTATCTAGTGGTCATGGCCTGCCCTAGTATAGGTGCTACGAGTACGCGACCTCGGCCCCCGAGCTACTGCAGTCACCTTAACTTCCCGTCCGTGACTGCAGTATCCACTCCCTCAGGCCATACTCTCCTTTCCTATAACATCCTTTACCCACAAATCCTATTTCCTTTCCCCGGTTAATGGCGGGCAGCAGCGTCATTAACGCCAGTCCCCTACTGCGCTCGCCAACCCGCCTGCCAAGCGTGGCGAGTATTGGCAAATACCCCCCTTAATGGCGACACTTATAGAGACCAGGCCCCCAGTCCCCGGCAGCCCCACTATTCCTGGCTATGGTAGCAGTCATGGTTACGGTGGGGCAGGGGGTGCTAAGAATCCCCGGGTTGGCCCCGGCTACCACCCCCGACGACGACTGGCCCTGGTAACACACAACATTCGCACATTGAGGACAGACGAGAAGATTGTCGAACTGGAAGAAGAATTGAGCAGGTTACACTGGGATATTCTGGGGTTATCGGAAGTCCGAAGAATCGGGGAGGATACGATAACCCTGAAGTCTGGTAACCTGCTCTTCTACCGGGGGAACGACCAACAGTCCCGAGGAGGTGTCGGATTTCTCGTCCACAGGTCTCTCATCAACAACATCGTATCCATCGAAAGTGTGTCGAACAGGGTAGTATACCTTATACTCAGAATATCCAAAAGATATTCGTTGAAGGTCATACAGGTATACGCGCCGACCTCGACACACCCAGATGAAGAAGTAGAGGAGATGTATGAGGACATAAGTCGGGCCATACATACTTCCAAAACCTACTTCAATGTTGTTATGGGGGACTTCAACGCAAAGTTGGGCAAGAGAAGCGATGCAGAGTTGAAAGTGGGGCAATTTGGACATGGGCAACGGAACCCCAGGGGTCAGAGGCTGGCCGACTTCCTGGAGAAAGAGGGACTCTTTGCGATGAACTCTTTCTTCCAGAAGCCGCCTCACAGGAAATGGACCTGGCTGAGTCCTGACGGTTCTACGAGAAACGAGATAGATTTCATCTTGACGACGAATAGACGGATATTCAGAGATGTCTCTGTGATCAACAGGGTGAAAACCGGCAGTGATCACCGAATGGTTAGGGGCACCCTGAATATCAATGTCCAATCGGAAAGGCGTCGCTTGATGAAATCTACGCTCCGACCAACTCGCGCCCATATCCAAAACCCCGAGAGCTTTCAACTCGAGCTGACAAATCGCTTTGATTGTCTAGGAGAAAACCTTGCAGTGGACGAGCTAAACAGCAGTTTGGTAGAAGCTGTCCATACGGTGGGATCTAAGTATTTTAGACCTCGCCGTAGAGATAGACCACAAAAACTCTCGATCCACACTCTTGACCTCATGGCCGAACGTCGATCTTTAGCGCTGCAGTCTTCCGTTGACGCCGAAGCATATCGGCGGCTCAATAGACAGATCTGGAAGTCCTTGCGACACGATGTCCGTGCTCACAATACTGTGAGCATTAAGGAGACAATTGAGCGGAACGGAGGCTCCAAAGTGTTTGCAAGAGACTTGTCTATTGGGCAAAGCCAGTTGTCTAGGCTGAAGACGGAAGACGGCCGCGTAGTATCGACGAGGGCAGAGGTATTAAGGGAGATCGAGAGGTTCTACGGACAGCTTTATACCTCGGTTGCCAAACCTGCTGTTAGCTCGGCCGAAGACCCGAGAGCCGAGTTGATCCGACACTTTAGCGATGATATCCCGGACATCAGCCTGTGTGAGATTGAGATGGCCCTGAAGCAACTTAAAAACAACAAGGCGCCGGGCGAGGACGGAATAACTTCAGAGCTTCTGAAAGCGGGCGGAACGCCGATACTGAAAGTCCTTCAGAGGCTCTTCAATTCCGTTCTCTTCGAGGGCTCAACGCCAGAGGCATGGAGCAGGAGCGTGGTGGTACTGTTCTTCAAAAAAGGTGATAACACTTTGCTGAAGAATTACAGGCCCATCTCGCTCCTGAGCCATGTCTATAAGTTGTTTTCGAGGGTCATCACAAATCGTCTCGAACGCAGGTTTGATGACTTCCAGCCTCCCGAACAAGCCGGTTTCCGAAAAGGCTTTAGTACCATAGACCACATCCATACGCTTCGGCAAGTTATACAAAAAACCGAGGAATATAACTTGCCGCTTTGTTTAGCGTTTGTGGACTATGAGAAAGCCTTTGATTCGATCGAGACTTGGGCTGTGCTACAGTCTCTCCAGCGGTGCCATATCGACTATCGGTACATCGAAGTGTTGAAGTGTATATACAACAACGCCACCATGTCGGTCCGAGTACAAGATCAGAGTACGAAGGCTATTCCACTACAGAGAGGCGTGAGACAGGGAGATGTCATATCTCCGAAACTGTTCACTGCCGCGCTGGAAAATGCCTTCAAGCTCTTGCAGTGGAAAGGATTCGGCATCAACATCAACGGCGAGTATATCACTCACCTTCGGTTTGCCGACGATATTGTAGTCTTGGCTGAATCGCTGGAAGACCTTAGCACTATGCTCGAAGACCTCAATCGAGTCTCCCAACAGGTGGGTCTTAAAATGAACATGGACAAAACGAAGATCATGTCGAATGTCCATGTTGTGCCCACCCCCATCGGTGTTGGGGGCTCGACTCTTGAAGCTGTTGACGAATATGTCTATTTAGGACAAGTGGTCCGGTTAGGCAGGTCCAACTTCGAGAGAGAGGTCAATCGTCGAATCCAACTCGGTTGGGCAGCGTTCGGGAAACTACGCGACGTCTTCTCGTCCAAAATACCTCAGTGCCTTAAATCGAAAGTCTTCGATAGTTGTGTGTTGCCAGTGATGACTTACGGCACCGAGACGTGGCCTCTCACTATGGGCCTTATTAGGAAGCTCAAAGTCACTCAACGAGCTATGGAGAGGGCTATGCTCGGGGTTTCCCTACGAGATCGAATCAGAAATGAGGAGATCCGTAGGAGAACTAAAATAACCGACATAGCCCACCGGATTAGCAAGTTGAAGTGGCAATGGGCCGGGCACATAGCGCGGAGATCTGATGACCGATGGGATCGGAAAGTACTCGAATGGAGGCCGCGTAGCGGAAAGCGCAGCGTAGGACGTCCACCAACAAGATGGTCCGACGACCTGGTAAAGGTCGCGGGACGTCGCTGGACACAGGCTGCCTCCAACAGGTCTCTGTGGAAATCATTGGGGGAGGCCTATGTTCAGCAGTGGACTTCCTTTGGCTGATGGATGGATGATGGATGATTTTATTAGTCACATAGTCGTGCTAGTAAATAAAATCCTTTCACATGCAATATATTATGAATATGAAACAGTAAATCTAAAAGTTGGTTTGTCAACTTTCCCCAACCGAGCAATCAATCGTGGCCAAATTTGGTTTGCGTCACACTGTTTGTGCACAGCAGTGTGGGATGCCGGAAGTCGTATGTTTTTATTCAGAGAAATATAAGGGTCCACCCGAAATCTATGGAGGATAATAACTCTGTATTAAATATAGTTCTTTTTGTTGTTATCTGTATCGATTAATATTTTGCAAGCAAGCAGGCAGAAGAAAACTCATTAATAACTCTATTTTCCAGGTTTCTGAAATCCTCTTTTGCGGAGTTTATCAAAAATTTGTTCGTGTAAGGTTATAGGTTTAATACGAAACATATTATATTTATGAGTCATACAATGTTTTTGAACATATAGGTCATAGATAATACACTATATAGGTGTATAGGTTTTGTGAAACCGAAAAATCTTAGCCAAGTGGTAGCAGTAGTGGTATTAGTAGAACTTGCCTATTATTATGTATTATTTTTAGGCGTCTTTTTTGTATGAATAATGAACTATTATTTGTTCTTCGAAAATAAACTTGTTTGATTAACATCAAGGGACTACAACTGAAAGGACTCCTTGTGAGGTTAGAGGATGTTTAAACACCCATGGGCGACATGTTTCCCTTTTTTGTCAAGTGAAAAGTTGTTTATGGCACCCATCTTGCCTGAGGAAAAGATATCACTGTCGGTTAGCATTCGTCGGCCTTCCAGTACAAGTTGTAAATGGTTATTTTGAACTAAGTTTTAAAACCACGGTACTATCCTGATTAGAAACTGTTTTATTTTTCTTTTTTTTTTTAATATATGTTTTCATAATATAATTTAATTATTAAAAAGGTTGCAGAAAATAGTTGAATGCAGATCGCAGTTTAAACGCGTAAATTTCTCGTTGTTAGAGATGATGATCAAGCTTTTATAGTATCAAGAACGATTGTAAAGCTAAACCATATTTGACAAGTAGGTATGTTAAGGCTGAATTTAGCGTGAGTTTAGTTCGTGAGGTTAGGTTATGATAAGGTTGAGGCTTAGAATGCAATGGCACTCTAAGCCATTCAGCTTTGCTCTATAAAGTTAGATGTAAGTGTTTATAGTTATTTGTCCCAATTCAGCTGTCCAGGATTCTCTTTGCGCGTTCAATTGGCAAAACAAGCCTATGTCTGTCTGAGCTCTGTGATTGTGTATTACGCCCATATAGTTTCATATGCTTATGTATTTTAAACAAATCAGTGTGCGTATATTATATTAACATCCTTTAGATGCTTTCCAGAATCGACATAAATATTTATACTAATCCATTTCACCAGAGCATTGGTTGCTAAGTTGAAATCAAGGTTTAAGGTTAAACATAAAATAAATTTAGTAAGATTATTTTGGGATTTACAAGTGGAACTACTAGATTTTCAGCTCCTAAAGGAATAGTTTGTAATGGACTCAGAATGCGGGTATCTTACATGTTTTACATCTACGACGTGCTTTTATTGCGGACATGTTTTCAAAGAACGTAAATTGCTTTTACTAGACTTATTTCATACATTATATAAGCTCACGTTTTTTTCCCAGAAGCGGTACGCAGAGGTGCAATACACACATTTCGCCTTGTAAGTTCCATCCCAATTTAGTGATAGGGGGCGAGCCTGTCGCCATGATCATCGCAAATTCCTGCCTCCAGGATGATAATGAATAGAAAATCGATAGGGATTCGAACCCGACGTCCTCCAAGATTCCTTCAAAGATCTCCAAGACCAAGGTGACTTTTTCCATTATTTGGAAATAGTGTCTGGACTATTTGAGCATTGCGTGTGACATCATCGTCGCTATATTTAACACCATGACTATCATTAACATTATATTAATGATGATCCCCAACTGTCTATTAAACAATTAATGTTATGACTTCAAAAACCTTTAGATCATATGATAAATTATAATTCCCTTCCTTACAAAGGAAAACTTTTAAGTGTTACCTAAAAATTCAACTACAGATTTCGTTTTTATTGGAACGTAGTTCCTTATCTTTTATTTTTGTGGGTCAACTGCGCCGTTCAATAGGTAATTGTATCTTGAAAACTCGAATTGTTCCAACTAGGCCCATAGCTTACAACCAGCAATAGAGCATTAACCAGTTATTACAACTATAACATCTGAATTACAGAATACTATCACAAAGATTCTGCAATGTGTATGCCACAAACAAACAGCACATCGCAATGAACTAGATTTGATAACTAACGCCTCTGTTTTGTAAATAGTTTCGCCGATCGGATATCGAAACTGAGTTCTGTGCTTTCAAACGCAGAAATTCTACGTCGGAACTAACCACGCTCTTGTGTGCGTGTGTTGGTGTAATAGCATGTTCTGTCGCTGTGATATTGATTGTAGTCTACTAATTTATTAAATATTATTTACGAACTAAACTAACCATAAGGTTTGGCCGTCCACAAATACAGGATATATCAATATTGCTAGCGAAATCGAAGCTGGGTGATAGTTTTAATGACTATAAACACAATGCAAACAAAAATTTTACAGACACGCGACTTTTTTTTGTGATCTTTAAATATGATTGTGTTTGGTTAGTAAATACATAGTTTTTGCTAAGATAGTAATTTAAACCATTGCGTACCATATACTTTTTAAATAATTAAAGGGCTTACACTATTATTTTAGAAAAAATCATGTATTTGCCACCCAAATACGAAGTAGGAAAAAAAACATTTGAAATATTTTTTGTATCATTGTGTCTGAAGTTATCAAAACTACCACCCGGCTTCATTTCGGTAGCAGTCCTGATATACCCTGTGTAATGTATAAAAAAGTACAATAAGAAACCAAAATTACTGCCATTATAACATCTTTAAGAAGAGACTTAAAAAATTGCACAATACCTATAAATATTGAGTAGTGGTGGGTAGTTATTGTGTCATCTTGCTGGAATAATAGTTTAGTTTCTCGTGTATGCCTGCAATGATGCGGTGCACACTTCGTTGCTGTGCTTTAGTTCTTGACTAATTTAAAATGTATTGTGGACAATATTTTGCAAGTGATGTGATCAATGTTTTCATCGGCATTGAGTCAAGTTTAAGAGCGAGATTCCGGTGAGTGGTATAGATTATTATATTATTATTATCTATCATTTGTTACTGTATCCGCAATACACAACTAGTACATTTACATACACAAATGTCACCAGAATCGTGATGCATTTTCAAATATTTAATGACTAAAGAAATATCATAACTCTTTAGCTGGAATTTAGTGCCAGCATAGACAATTTCTCAAATTTTTACACAACGCATTCTTAATTCGAATTTTGACGTTTTTTCGAAAAGTCTCTCGTATTTCTGATACCCACGACAGACGATCTTAGTGTGGGTCCGGACTGCGTATATGACTGTTGGGTGTATTATTATTTAATTACCTGAAGAGATTCTGAGTCTTTCAACATTCTTTACCAAGTCAATAGCCTTAGTATTTTAGATATTAGGAATATTATACAAAATACCATTTGAAACTCCCACGCCCCATACTTGGTCCGTCAAGCAATATAGTGAATAATGCGGGCCCGTCTCAATTCCTTAACCCGCTCACCGCTCCGGTCCAATTGTTCATAACTTTACACTTTGAACAATGTGATGTGCTGTAACTTGCAGACACTTTGTTTAATTTTATACTCGCCTTCCCGCGCCGGCTTCTTCATTCGGAAACTTCTTATATTCATGAAATTCTATATTTTATAAGTTTCCGAGATGATAATAAATTAAACTGTATTTAGAAACTCAGCGGCGATTATGAGATAATGTTATGTTATCCATGTTAATCAGTTAAACATTATATTGTTATAGTAAGCTTTTCTTCAAAACATTTTAAAGAAATTAAAGATTTTACTCGTGGTAGGTAGTGACCTACCACGAGTAAAATCTTTACAGTACAGTGCAAAAAAGTAATTAATAAATAAATAAGTGTATTTATTTATTAATTACTTTTTTGCACTGTACAGAAAAACAACGAAGAAATTTCATAATAATATAATAGGGGTTCACTTGAAGGAATTATTCCACTTAAAAAGTCTTCTTGTTCTTTTCACAATTTATTATTCCAATATAGTCAACATGATCTTATTCTCTTTTACAAATTATTTCTAGTTCCGCTCCGCGAAACATACCGTACATTATATATTCTCTCCCGATCCAATACTCACTCAATCCGGCAGTATATCTTTAATAATCCATGATTCAAAACCATTAGCCATATCCAAAAATTAAACGCCATAATACTAATGCCTCTTATTATTTTTTTAGTTTTGACATATATCCCAATATACACCTTACAAATAGTAATAAAAGTGTAAGTGACGGCCTTATCACACTAGATTATCTTTTATAGACAACCATCGGATGGATATTTAAGTAAGAGAAAGAAAGGGCAGTCCAGGACATAAATTAAATATTAATATTCTACAAAATATAATGTAGAGAGAGAGGCTGCGTGAATAGGTACCACTGCAATATCTATTCTCCCGCCAAACAGCAGTGTTAATGCACTGCTGGGTTCCGGTGTGAAGGATATTATAGCCCGGAGTAACTACTGGACATATTAAGACTTAATATATTATGACTCAGGATGGCGAGCGCAGTGGAATGCCAAGCATTGCTATCTATAAAATTGATTGTGATTTTTGGTTCTGCTACTATCTGCGAGTTATCGTAACGTTTATAGGCTAATAAGGAGAATGACATGCTCTTGCAATATATTTATTTATTAATTTTTATTCTTTCCTGCACACAAAAGAACAAAAACATACAATATTTAACAAATAAAATTAAAGAGTACAGTTGGCGATCTTATCGCCCTAGGCGATTGCTTACAGACAATCTTTGGATGGATATAAGAAAAGGATAATTCATTTTAAATTCATCGCAATAAAAAAGAAACGAAATCAATAAGTTGAAAAATACCTCGTAGGCCCCAAACTAGATGCAAGATTGGTCAACCTGATATCTCGGTTGTTTTCTATTTTGAATATTCATCTATAAATAGGCAACGTTGGCTGCCAATAACTAGATCAATAATGGAAATATGTCAATAGCATTCGTGGAAGCATTTCACCAATACACTGGTGTATTGGCTGTGTAGTGATGAGTGTAATCGAACGTTATAACATTACGTATTATGATAATTCCTCGTTTTGACGGATCGACGATCGAGTGCAGTTTCCCGCGTCAATGATTTTGTTGTACACAGAATTTAGTTAACCAGTATTTTGTGATGGTTATTTAGAATAATAATGTGGTTGTTAGAATATCATCGATTGGTGACATCGAATTCAGTAGGATTACTAAGAATTTAATCCATGAAAATATAACACAAATCGTGGAATAATTTTAATTACCCAGTACAAACGTCAAGTTCGTACTGGGTAATCAACGCTCAAGTCCTTAAGCGCCTGATTCATAATCAAATTAGTGATTTCCTTTCTAAAATAATCTCCTGAACCCTCTCCAATCGGGGTTTCGTCCTGGGTACAGCACCACCACCACCCTGACTCATGTTACGGACGGCATCAGGTCGGGTATGGAGGAAGGGAAGCTGACTGTCTTAGCATTGCTAGACTTCAGCAACGCTTTTAATACAATTGATTTTGATATATTGCTTTGCATGTTACGTTCTCTTAACATATCTCCAACAGCAGTTGAATGGTTTCGTAGTTACCTGTATGGGCGCCGGCAACGCATCTGTGTCAAGGATAGTTATTCCTCGTGGTGCTCCTTATCTGCTGGCGTTCCACAGGGCGGCGTGCTTTCTCCTCTACTCTTTGCTGTTTTTATAAATTCCATATCTATTCAACTTCGCTCCTCCTACCACCTCTACACAGATGATTTACAAATTTATACTCAGGCATCTTTGGGTAAGATGCACGATGTGATCGCTATAATTAACAGTGACATCCAGCACATCAGTGAATGGAGCAAGACCCATGGGCTGAAAGTTAATCCATTGAAAACACAGGTGATAGTTATCGGCAGCCCAAGAATGACTCTAAAAATATATAGAGACAAACTACCACCTATCTCTTGTGATGGTACTACCGTCACATATAGTGATGAAGTCAGGAACCTTGGACTATATCTGGACAAGTCCTTCAGCTGGGGTCCGCAACTCCAAGAACTCAGTCGTAAGTTGTTCGCCTCAGCTAGGTCCTTGCGAAGATTACACAATCTTTTACCTGTTGCTACGAAGATTTCATTAGCGCAAACCCTCCTTTTCCGTATCCTTGATTATGCCGATGTCAGCTATCCTGATCTCACCGAGGACCAACTAAATAAACTTGAGCGCCTTCAAAACTTTATTATTAGATTCATATTTGGATTACGCAAATATGATCATGTTTCTGAGTTTCGTACTAAGCTCAAGTGGTTGCCCATACGGCTTCGTCGGAATGCTCACATTCTTTCTCTTCTGTATAATATATTGTTTAATCCTGTCACCCCATCTTATCTTAAAGATCGTTTTGTATTTCTCGATGACTCCCATACAAGATCCCTAAGGTCGTCAGAGACACTGGAGTTGAGAATGCCTGTGCACTCCACAACTTTTATGGTTGGGTCGTTGACCGTCAAAGCTGTCCGATTGTGGAACGCCCTACCAGTTGTGGTAAGACGGGCACAATCACTGCCGTCGTTCAAAAAAATGGTTAAGGATCACTACCTTTCTCCTACATTTACAAATTGACGTGGATAACTTTCCTATGTGTATATATGTACTGATGCTCTTATATATATAAAATATATATATATATATATGTATATTTGTTATATAGATGTATTGATGTATGTATATTTTTATTATTAATTAGTAATTATTTGTATTTCTTATATTTTTCCTTCTTAACTCCTATTCTTTACACTTTAAGACTGCCCTCTATTTATCCGTTTATAAAATCCATCCCATGGTTGTCTGGAAGACATTGCCTTTGAGCGATAAGACCGCCAATTGTACTTTTATTATTGTGATTTTTGTTTTATTTGTATTTTTTTTGTGTGCATTAAAGTGTCTGTCTGTATCAGCCCATATACGTCCCACTGCAGGGCACGGGCCTCCTCTACAATCGTAAGAACGATTGAGAGTGGTTAGGCCATATAGTCCACCACGCTGTGCAATAAAGTGTATAAATAAATAAATCAATAAATAAATACAAACGTGTAGTACAAGCAAAAGCCGTCAATGAAGAGAGACCTAAAAAATAGGGATTGTTAAGATCAAAGCACAAATAACTTTTATGTTAGATTTCATTTTATATGCAAACAAAATTAACAGTTCAAAAGGCTCTCATTTACCAGCGGGTCACCACAAACCCTCAGCTCATTTTTTATGTAGATTGCGTCGAAGAAAAGTTTCACAATATCAGACTGCGACGAAGGGGCCTGCACACTCGGGGACCCTCTGTATTAAATTCGGCTGAATTCTACTGTCTTCCATTCGAACACTTCACAAGATGCTTGAGTGCCGTGAAATCGTTTAGAATAAAAGGTTGTTCTTTGAACGCATAAGGGATGTGCAGAGCGTTTCTTAACTAGGACGCGTTGTTTGTCTTTATATTTTTGTTGGCAGTTTCACGTGCATGAATAAGTAGACCACGTTCACACATTACGAGATATGCAAATGTTAAAACAAGTTGTACACATCTTGAAATAATGTTAACTAATATAAGTTGCTGCTGGGAATTTTGGTCGTGGAAAATGCACGGTTGGCTATTACCGTAGGATGGACAGTATGCATTACGTCGCAGCAGGATTTTGCATTTCCATCTTATTGTTGCCCTGCCCTCGTTTGGATGCAAATATTTTATAGTTCAAGCCCGAGCGAGCCGTCCCGCATTTTAGTTTCTTTCGCTTCCTGTAATTTGCTTTTATGTTGTTTTTTTTTTTTACTTTTCATCTCGCTTATTCCAATTTAAAACGGAACGTGCATATAAAACCTTGGATATTATTCGACTCGCGACTCTTATTTGCGAATGCCCACTTTATTTATGGTTATGTTCATTCGAAGAATTATAACGATGAAAGTGAACATTAAAATATGAATGTGGCAGAAAGTATTTAGAGGGTTCATTACATTAAATAGGAAAGTAACATGTTTTTCAATAATTCATTACAAGTGTTTTATAAAATGAAAGGTAGTAAAATATTAATTCTGTGCCGAGGGAATACAATTATGATCGCATGATTATAGACTATTTAAGTTTAATACATTAACGTTGCCAAATAATTTAAATATTGTTTTAATTTTTTTCTGAATAACGATGTTACACAAATTGTATTTTGTTAAACCCAAAGTGTTCTTTACACATGATCTGTTTTTGAATTTGATTTATATATTGTTTATTATTGCAAGTTATCAAAATATAACTTATAATTTCAAATAATTTTAACAGCATGTAATTATTATTCACATAAATCCCAATTCTATATACTATCACACCATATATTGTACATTCCACGAATTAATTAAACCCAAGTTTTTTGAAACTATAAATTTCAGTTTTAAATATCGCCGACTTCTAGTACCCACTTACATTACGGCTTCAAACTTCTAAAGTCTCATACAACAGGTATGCTTATGAATATGCAAATACTTGTACCGTTGGCAGAACGTGTATTTTCGGTTTATAGTTTCTATTAAATGGAAAAAAATATTGTTAAAAAGTAATCCTTGAATATTCAAGGATTATTTTATTCAGGCATGTCAAATACCAATTTATTAAAAACAAAACTTATGAACCGGTGAAACGACCCGTAGTTATGCAATGTATGTATGCGCTTCTATTTTATTTGCTACTAGCTGTGTGTAGCGCGTGGAATTTTACAAAAAAGATAATTAGTTTATGTAGTTTTTTTTTTTGCATTTTATTTTAATTTTAATTATTGATTCGTTGGTGGCAGAAGTGGTGGAAGGTGCCCAACGTGACGACCCAGTGGTGGCATGCGCGTGAGCTGCGCGCTGTACTGGACAGTACTTGGGCATTGCAACATTACTTTATTTTTCTAAAATAAATGTAGCCTAAGTTACTCCTTATTATATCAGCTATCTGACAATAAAAGTCCCGTCAAAATCGGTTCAGCCATTTCAGAGATTAGCCGGAACAAACAGACAGACAAAAATTTTTTAAAGATCATTTTCGGCACAGATATCGTGTATATAACGATATCTCAAGATTGCTACCGAAAACGAAGCCTGGTGGTAGTTTTAGTGACTACAAACACAATGCAACTAAAAATTTCGCAAAGAAATGCGACAATTATTTTTTATGATTTTTCATTCATATTTGGGTGGTAAATCCATAATTTTTGCTAAAATAATAATTTCAACTCTTTTATACCTTAGAGTATTTATAAATAAAATGGTATACACTATTATTTTAGGAAAAAATGTATTTACCAAGCAAATATGGCCATAGGAAAAAAATAACAAAAAAATATTGTCGCTTTTTTTGAAACTTTTTCTGTTGCATTGTGTCTGAAGTCGCTTAAACTACCACCCGGCTTCGTTTTCGCTAGCAGTCTTGATATACCCTGTATATTAAATAATAATTATGTCCTTGCACATGATTGCAATAATATATAAGTGCGAGGTGGCCTGTTGGTAAACGGACTAGTCGCGGCTGCCAACATTCGCACGGTGGTCGCGGGTTCGAATCCCAGCGCACACGTGCCCTGCAGTGGGACGTATATGGGCTGATACAGGTGTACTTGCACGCGACGTAAATCAATCATTTTATTTTTCAAAGTATCTCCAAAGCAAGCGTCAGTTACAAAAACGACATTTCACCGAGAGAAGTTTCATATTGCTAATTATAGCAATATGAAACTTCTAATTGCTAGTTTAGTATTAACTAAACTAGCAACTGTACTAGAAAACATATTTAATCTGATTCGCCACGAGATAAGTGTTTTCATTAATAATAACACAGTCTTTGTCTATCTTATCATGATATTTTATATTTAAATCCCTTTAAAGCATGAAGTTACAAGAAAATTCTTATGACTAACGTAGTTTCTTTTTCACTGTCACACGTACTGTTTCCTATTAACTTGTATGAGGATCCCGCACACATGAAGTTGACGGATGAATTTAAGTTAATTTTCCGTGAGCTTTGGCTGATTTCCACGAGGTAAATGGGACCTAATAAAGGATGCAGGAAGTTGCTGGATGCATGCCGAAGCCAACAAGTTATGATAATCATTTAGAGATGCCAATGGAGTTTCTACGTCTGAAGAAAATTTTTACGATAATTGATTTTTCGGTACTGACTTATCACTTAGTTAAAAGGAAACTACTATTTCGTATTAAGAATATTTTATTGGAAAGGTTTCTTCATACAAAACTGTTGAACTAGCCCCGAAGAAAAGTAGTTCACAAATCTTCCAAACACGGTAACAAAGTGCGCTATCATGCTAGGCCTTAGGGCGCATTTATACCCACCAAATTGGGTTTAATTTATCAGCGAATACGACCCTTTCACATTACCCCTTTTACGAGAACTTGATAAAAATCTAGCGTATATGGTCTCGATGACAAGTCGGGCCTGGAGGCGAGCCAGACAACCGCAGCTTTTTATGTACGCAGCAAATTCTCAACCAAAAGTGTACTCGGTTTTAATTTACCCATTTTGGCACGTCCCAACGGAACTGCGGATCATTTGTATTAGGAATACGGATAATATGATCCGAGAGGCGACGACTAAATTACTCCATGCCCCTGGAGAGTTAGTCGTTTGTGTTATTATGAGCCTAGTAAAGCCTTTATTTCCCCTGTAAACATAAAGCAGCGCGGATATTCGGAAAAATAATTACGCTGTATGAATATATTAAAATAGACCATTCGCGTTGTATTATTTTATCCAGCGCGAGTTTTCAGGTTTATTTTTGTTGCGATAAACGATAACCACGTGTTGGATTTATCTGTGACTTGACAGCGTAGTCATTTAGCATGCAATTTTACTATGCAAATGTTACTATGAATGTACACAGCATGAATTGTGTTGTCTGGATTTCTATCATATTTTCGTATTTAGTGTTGTTTTATTCATTCATTTATTGGATTATAGTTTTTCCCTGTTTTTTCTATTCATTTTACTCTTAAATCAATTTGTCAAAAATAAAATACATCCGAAGTTCTCGACTGTCGTTGTCATAAAAAACAATACAATTATCCATCTCACAACCATTACAAATATCAGTCCAGCTCTCGAATATTCGGAGTCATACCAACACCACGGATACTAACCGAACTTACAATGCATCAAACTTAACTCTCAACCAACTCAGAAAAGCACACAGCACTTCTAATCATTAATTAGTTCCTTACGTAACTTAGCTAACGTGTACTTTCTAGTTGTTTACTTTGCACTTTACAAAGGTCCCGATTCAGCAGCCTGATGAATTTTGAATGATTCTCGTTTCACAAGCAGCCATCAAAACATCTGTTGCCGACGAGTTGTTAATACTTGTCATACTCAAAGCAATAGAGATAACAAGCTTGGTAAACAAACTTGTAAATTGTGTCGATGTTGATACATTATTAAACCCTTATAATATATTCAGTGGTGCGCCCTGCTCAACTCGTGTAGGAAGGATAATTTCATCTTTATAAAGTTTACACTAGTACGTACTGGAAGCTTATAGAATTATGTTATTTCTAACCAACTTCGAAAAAAGGAGGAGGTTCTCAATTCGACTGTATGTTATTTTTTTATATGTGAGACGTTTTTGTAGTGAATTGTGTTTTAAAATCCGCAATGCCAGTATTGTTTGAACCGTGATATTACCGTATATACTGTTTCATTAATTAGCTTTAAAATGTATGCCTTGAATGTAGGTACCATGTAACATATCTAAAAAGGGAATTCCAGTAAATGACATTAGTCAAGGTTTTGAGATTGGATTACATCGGCCTAAAAAATCTTTGAAAACATTCTGTATTAAATTGCCACTATCTGGCAACTAATTTAATCAAGAAGAAACTGCAGTGAACTTTTCAGCCTAAATTCTTGTTGCATTTCGGCCAAAAAACTTTGACACTGTCATCGTGTGATAAAGCTATAATAGAATAATTGAACTTCGCAAATGTCGGTGCTTGGATATTCGCTTCATCAAAATAGCGATCTTTCGTACAATATGGTAAGAAACCCATCATTGCTATCAACGTAAGTGTATCCCAATTCTGGTTTTGTATATATCCAGTGAAAATTAGGTAGTTTTAAGTTTGGAAGCCTTGTTAGACACCGCCTGTGAAACCAGAGGCCGCGGGTTCGATCCCCGCATCGAGAAAAATGTTTGTGAGGCCCAAAAGTATTTGTTTCGGCGATGAGTATTTGTGAGACTGGAACTGAAAAGTTTCTCGTTCTTTCTGATACTCAATTAATTTAAATTTAAGGTCAGGACTATGTATGTGGCTGTTGTTTTTATTATCGATCGATCGATCGAGGAGAGATATTATGTATTCGTCCTCTAGGTACCCTCTATATAGATTCTGATTTTTGTCGTGGCAATAAAGAAAGCTATTCCAAAAGCCATGACTTTAATTAAGTATCACCAAAACTTATTACAAATTACTTCAATTGCCCTCATTATTATTATGTTTAGAGTAATTGTGACATTTTAATGTAAATTAAAAATAAGTAGCAGTCGTCATGAAAATAGTTACATTACTTTTTATAGCTCTTATAGTGAGTACACGGTTTCAACATTAAAAAATATTACATCCCCGAAGGAATTAAGTAAATGAATTTAATACTTATAGAGATATACTGGTAAAAGCCAGCGGATTTGGAGGTTGCCTCATTGAATGTGTATGGGGGATGTCTTTGCCGAATATTTGTAATAATAAAATATTCTTTGTACTGTACTGTATCAGACCATATACGTCCCACTGCGAGGCACGTGCCTCCTCCACACTCCAGAAAACGATTGAGAGTAGGTACGTCATATAGTCCACCAAGCTTGCCTAGTGCCAATTGGCGGATTTTACATCCTAAAGAAATTCATATAAATTGCTATGATATGCAGGTTTCCTCACGATGTTTTCCTTTACCGCTATAGTGCGGGGTGATTGATACTCAACACGCACTAATATTATTTATATGGTTGTAATTATTCATAAAGTTGCCTTGAAGACTATAAAAGAAAATAAAAAAAATGTCTATATACAGGCCAATTAAAATCCACGTTTTTCGTTTACTAAATAGCATGCTTTTGCAGATTTATTTTATTACACCGTCTTGTCACCAGTATTTTTTTCAATTTGTCATCCCACTGCTGGGGATAGGTCACCCTCCTTTTTTTCAATACGCGGCTCATAGAAATTCCAGGTTATGGAAAAAATATTTAATTTGAAATCATATCGTTAATAAAAGCGCCGCAGACGGAATTCCCAGATGGTTAAATTTCCAGTTTAGATTCTAGTCGAGTAGCAGTGATTATATTATCCTCACAGTTGTCTGCGTAGAATATTGCTTTTTAAACTAAGATTTATAGATTTCATATAAATCTTTTACCGCTAAGCTAATACTCCAATTTATACAGCAGGAGTGATGATTGACAGGTTATTCACTAAATTATAGGTACAAGTGCGTGGTGGCCTGTTGGTAAACGGACTAGACGCGGTTGCCAGCATGTTCACGGTGGTCGCGGGTTCGAATCCCAGGGCACACCTCTGACTTTTCAGAGTCATGTGTGTATTGACAGTCAATCACCACGCACTAAAACGGTGAAGGAAAACAACGTGAGGAAACCTGCATACCATAGCGATTTATAAGAATTTCAATGGTATGTAAGTCCGCCAACCCGCACTAGGCCAGCGTGGTGGACTATATGGCCTAACCACTCTCAATCGTACTTTCGATTGTAGAGTAGGCCCGTGCCCTGCAGTGGGACGTATATGGACAATATGGACAATACAAAAATATAGGTAAAATAATTTTGGAATATCTCTCTTTCTCTCTTCAACCACATGAAGTCCACTGCTGAATATAGGCCTCTCCCAAGGATCTCCACATCAAACTATTGAAAGTGACTTGTATACAGCGACTTCCTACAACCTTAACAGGGTCGTCCCTTCACCTTGTAGGCGGGCGACCGATACTGCGCTTGCCTATAAATGGCCTCCACGTATCCTCTTCTGACTTCTAATATGCTATACATAATTTAGACAACAATATAGAATACATACTTCATGTCTCATATACTTTTGATATTTAGCACCGATACTTAATATTTTCTGTACAAATTTTCTATAGTAGCTTTTTATTATATCAGCTTTATAGAATTTCATCTGAATTTCTGTTTTTATCGCTTCAATACTATATTTCTTAGAATCACATCTAATGTTCGTGTACGTATTTATTTCTTTACGTTTTATTTACAGTAATAATTTGTATAAAGGCGGACTTAATGCCTGAGGCATTCCCTACCCGTCGGGCTTTGATGGTGCAGATAATTAGTAGGTGCATAAGTTTAAAAAAATATATTGAATTTATTATTGTAAGTTTAAGAAATGTATATAAATATAAATACACATAAAATACATACATAAAGATACGCATACATAAATGCGATATAAAAAAGTACATATATAATTGTATAATATGTGATACACACAAAATCTGAACTCTTATGACATTTCAAAATATGTAAGTAGAAGGAACTTCTCTCTGTAGGTGATAACTTCCTTAGTATGCAATCCCGAATGTATACCTAAGTAAATGTCATTAGGCAGGGCCCATATGTAATGCTGTATATGGATACAGATGGTGTACTATGCGGCCTAACCGCTCTCAATTGTACTCTCGCTTGTAGAGAAGACCCGTGCCCTGCAGTGGTACATATATGGACTGATACAGTATCATCCATCCATCAGCCAAAGGAAGTCCACTGCTGAACATAGGCCTCCCCCAATGATTTCCACAGAGACCTGTTGGAGGCAGCCTGCATCCAGCGACGTCCCGCGACCTTTACCAGGTCGTCGGACCATCTTGTGGGTGGACGTCCTACGCTGCGCTTTCCGCTACGTGGCCTCCATTCGAGCACTTTCCGACCCCATCGGTCATCAGATCTCCGCGCTATGTGCCCTGCCCATTGCCACTTCAACTTGCTAATCCGGTGGGCTATGTCGGTTATTTTAGTTCTCCTACGGATCTCCTCATTTCTGATTCGATCTCGTAGGGAAACCCCGAGCATAGCCCTCTCCATAGCTCGTTGAGTGACTTTGAGCTTCCTAATAAGGCCCATAGTGAGAGGCCACGTCTCGGTGCCGTAAGTCATCACTGGCAACACACAACAAATAATAACTAATGACATAATAACTGATACAGTATATTTCGTATTTTTATAAAACTATAACTAACTTAAATTAAATATCGTCACAACACCATTGACAAAATTTCCAACTATTTTTTCTGTCAAAAGTGCCATCAGCGTTATTAAATTCGATACCAATTTATTAACACGCTGCGGTTAGTCAAAACATTGTTGCGGTGCCCGTGACTTATTAACTTATTGTTGGTGATGTGAATAAACCTCGTTGATGTAATGTGACGCCATTCACAGCAGCTTGGATTTGAAAAGAGATCGTTATCACCCAATTCTGAAGGAAAATACCGTGAAATATGTTTTGTAGTAACTTTTGAGTAATTGAATCAACATCCAGAACAGTTGGTAGCTGAGTGACGGAAAAAGCGTGCATTTGCAAAATTTTTCTCCCATCAAGCAGCAGTGTAGAAGCACTGTTGTATTTAGGATTGAAGGACATTGTAGCCACAGTAACTAATGGACATATTGGGACTTAACTTCTTATGTCTCAGGATGGCGAGCGCAGTGGAATGCCAAGCATTGCTTTGTGATTCGAGGCGTTGTTTGATTCTGCTACTGTTTATGAGCTGTCGTATCGCTTACCATCAGGCGAACGGCATGCTCGTCTCGCCATTCATTAAGATTATACCTAATAAGAATGGTTGGACACTTAAACAGTAACAACAACAAACCCATACATCTCAACCGAATTAAGCAAATTATAGACAATGCGTTAGTCACACGAAGGGGTTAGCATTAGGTGTAAATTGCTCTCCTATGTCAAAGCTGGCTCACCTGTCTGCGATAGACCCCACCTAACGAATGACGCTCAAGCGACACAATTATTCTGATTGGATTCTAAGGGAATTTTGGAACACATAGAATGAGAGGCTGTGTAATAATTCCTTAAATTTTGATTAACTGAAATGTTGGGTTATACAGATGTTGGAATTAAAATTGAGGTGTAGAAGGTATCGTAATGTAGGACTTAGTTTGTATGTGTGTTTTATAATGGTTGTGTAGTTTTCCTGGAAAAAATGATGAGTAGAATTTCACACGGAATTTATATATTTTTAATTATATTTTAGTAACATGCCCGATATGGCGAAATGTGGGTGTTCAAGCTCCTCTGTCTACCCCTTCTGGGAAAAAGGCGCGTGTATATGTATGTATCTTTTAGTAATGTAAAGTAAATATAATCATAAATTGGATTAAATCAAGCTCGTACAAAACAGTGTAGGTAAAATAGTTGTAAGAAAATGAAACAGCAAACACGTTTCATATCATAGATTTAATTTACATTGAAATTTTTTAAATACAATAAAATCATAATTAACATAAACATATTCGTGTAACTGTACATTAGTTAAAAAGATGATGTCGTGCAAAGAATTGACATTACCTTAAGTGAAACACAGCCATAGATTAATGCCTATTATTAAACTATCATTTATTTATAATATAAAAACTAACGCCCAGACAAGCTACGAAAACTCTGACACAGTCAAATTATATGTTCTTAAACAGCTAATTGCCTCACTCAACGTAATTTTACATCAATTAAGTAGTTCCTTAGCAATTTTAGGTAGTTTCATTACCAATTATGTACCACCCACTTTATTAGAAAACGTAGTGGGGAGAACTGATTATATATATATATATATATATATTTACAGCATGTAAAGTCTGGCACCCCGTAGTAGGCCAGCATGGCAACAAAGTCTATACTAAGCGATATTAAGGAACTATTTAATTGACATTGAATGTTTCTGAGTGTGACAGTAAGATTAATGCCATAGACACTGTTATTAAAATGTTCAATTTATACATTTCCAACGGGTTCTAAGTATGAACAAAATACAAAAGAATCGTAGAATACGAATGGATTTCTAATTTTTTTTAAATAATATATGATTGTTTTTCTGAGCGCTGCAGTCGATTCGATGTTATTTGTGATTGCCATGTGCTAGAATTTTGCGACAGGATTTTATTGATTATTTTTCAGATTTTATACGTATAAGAAACCAAGTCATCATTCTGGAAGAAAGTACATCATTTTTTACATTTAACAATGAAGCACTCTATTGCCCGAGGCTCCCTTACTTGCTTTATCATTCACCCCTGTGAATATTTATAAATAACTTATTCCAATCAAAATCCTTCATTCCACAAGAAAATAAGGAAGTTGATGCTTAAAAGACAGCTAAAATAAAAGGTGTATATATAGATTAAAGAATTTGTTTCACTAATATTATTTACATTCAAATATAAATTAACTAGGAATTTTAAGAATTTAAACGTTACTCAATCAATAAGTATAATAATCACGTATAAAATTAACAAAATATGATGTCCTCTTAAAACAATAATTATAAAATTTATGCAAAAACAAAACTTAATTTAAAATCATTACAATTTAGCACCACCAATATTTAAAAGTATTTTCAAATTGTTTTAAACTAATCTCAAATACTTAAAAAATATTCATTTCTAAATAAAACCTTTCGACAAATATAAAACACAATTTATTTAAAAATATATCTGAAATCCCTTGCTAATAAATTCGATATAAAATCTGAAAAACAAACATTTCAACAATACTATTCTTCAGCAGTTAATGAACTATTCACGGATGAGTCTACATCGTATCGACCTACACATATACATTTACTTCAATATTTTTTTTAATATTCTTCATCGCTGGCCGACCGTAATTATCTAAACTTACTTTAATATCACCACACCACAACAAATCTCATAAGCTCATCAACCTCAATATTTGTTTCACTGTCCATATTATAACTAATGACGTTATACTCATATCTAGTTTAGTACCTGTAAAAGAAATGGGTTGGTTAGATTTGGAATGTTCATTATTTTTTTCATTTGTGTAGGGTAGAATGTGTTAGATTTTTTTTTTTGAATAATTTTTTAATGGAACCTAGTAGGGTAGATTCACAGTAATTCACAGTAGAAAAGCATTACGATTATCTTCTTCAATTTATAATAAACATTTTATACAAAAAAGTGAACGAATTGTTTTTACTCTTTCCTTGGAATATAAAATACTAGCGTAGACTATGCGTTTCTGTCCCATAATTCCTATATTTGTTGTTTTTATTTATTATTTTATGCTGGCTTTGTTTGTTGCCATAGTAAAGTAACTGAAGCGCAGGTGTTAAGTAATTCGCAGTCCGACAAAAATGTAAACCAACGAGAAACGTGAGCATCGAGCTGTTTCGCAGCTTAATGGTGTGCCATGGGCATGAACTGGGCAAACTTTTTTAAAGTATTATTTTATAGTATAGTCTGTTATAAGATAAACCTCCCGCTAAATATGTACATTCGGTCTTATTACAAAAAGCTAAATAAACCTTGGTTTAAACCTAGTCTAGCAAAACCAGTCTAATCTGCAGAACCATGGTTTAATTTTACTGGTATTACAAAACATAAATAAACCATGGTTTCCTTGGTTCATTCTTTTGAACCGTAGTTTATACACCAACCACAGATTAATACAAATAACATTCGTTCAACATGATATCATTCCATCGCAACGTTCCATATCCACAGAAAAGAATACGTTTTAATAAAATTTTAATGATTAAATAATGTTTAGGCGTATTGAACCTATTGAGGGTTGGACATTTTGCTAGAATGTCAATATTGGTTGGTATATCGATTATAATTTAATTATTTTTTTCATTTGGTTCATGTTATATTAGCTAGTCACACATCCAAACACGTGTGATGGAACGTAACATTCTGGCGCGTTACAAGAAACCATAAAAATAAACAAAACTATCGCGAGTTAAAATAAGTTCATTTAGCATTTACTATTTAGTCAACGAAGTATGTGAAGTGAAGTGATATAAAATAATTGTCGCTTAGGTAATTACATAGTAATCTAATTTAATAATATCGTGTTGTGGTGCACCTACAAAATGAAAAATGGTCTATGAATTTGAGTAGTGAGAAAAAAGTGAGTAAACCAACATTATTATATGGATAATTACATTGCAAAATGTTTGGTAAACCTATCCTTATGCGTATATTTTTATCGGAAAAAATTAAAACAGGATTTGACGCGTAGACGTATTTTGTTGGGCCGACATGACGTTTTTAATCGCTCAAAGGCTTCAAAATCCTTAATAACGAACAAATTCATCATATTAATATCAATTTTAGAGTAAAAGTAACATTATACGATGAAATAGACACTAAATCCAAAAGAAATAGTTGAAAGTTTACGATTTAGACCACCGTTAAACTAGGGGGCGGTCAGGTTTAGCGATAAACCATAAAAAAGGCCATGGTTTATCGTTAAACCACTTTTTGTAATATGAATTTCATATAAACCATAGTTTATTGCGATTTAAACTAAAGTTTTTAGATAAACCACGTTTTGTAATAAGGCGGATTGAGTTTAGCTATTTAGACATGCCTACTGCTCAGATGAAAATGAATAATGACAAGTACTGGTAAAATTTTGCAAAAGTTAAATTAAATAAACGTGAAGAGTGAGAAATATTATAAGCAAAATGGATACACTCGAAATCAGCAGATTTTAAATTAAGACGTTTCAAAAATAAAAACTCTACGTAACGAATATATCAATTAATAAAGATCAACTACATACACTGTAAAAGTACAACTTATGAGAAAACATCTTACCTTTATTATTAGACACGTATTTAGACAACTGAGTGCGCGAATGTATAGTAATAATGATATTCGCATCGCGCACCACTGGCGGCTCCACCAGCAATATTGACTCGCACCGCACCCGAATCGCCCCGCTCGCAGTGGGGGGCACGCGGACCCTTAGCACCCGCCACGACCGCCGCAGACCCCCCGGCTGGGGCCCACTGAGTTCGGTACGCTGCCATGCTTCCGGCTGTTAAAATACACAATAAAAAGTTAAAGCTATTGCGTCGAATGGGAAGCAAACCACGAGATGCCATCTGTAAACGTAACGACCGGACAGAATGTTCGGAATTGTACGAATATGAACAAACTATTGCTTTTTCATTACCCTGTGTGCGTTGAATGTGAGAAATGGTTCATAGAAATAAAAGTCAACAAATGTGATGTAAAGAAAAATGCTATTCTAAATTTGCCAGTGCAATTGCTGATAATACATTTTTATTGTTCTATAACTATCAGGCTATTTAGACTTCTTGTCAATACTTTGTTTTTGTTAATCTGGCACAATAAAAATAACTTTAAACTACTTTATATATCAACGTAATAATCCATTTTCTCCTCAACGAGTATGTATACAAATTCACAGAAAATGTACTTAGCTTTGAGAAAGTCAAACTTTATTATGAAAATCAAAAAGAAATTACTTAACGTTGCCAACAGAGAAACGTTCATTTCACCGTCGACATAAAATTTGTTTTCTGGAGTTCAACTTAATCATATCACGAAATGTTTTTTCCTCGTGAATTCTTGCAAACTTCACAAAAACAAACAAAGCCATTGCTGTAATTCCATGAAAATCTGCAGATGTAAATAAAATATATCAACAAAGTCGCCGATCGCCGTCGCGATATGTTTCCGTTTATTTTCCCAGTTCTAATTATTTAAACATTTTAAGATTTATCGCCAACAATAAAGGAAGAACGTTTTGGCAAAATATACTGGTCGTTTTAAAAGGCCATTAGCGAAGATTTAAAGAGTACCTCGACTGCTTAGAGTCGCTTAACAATGAGCTGCCGTAATGGTAAACAAAGCAAACGCACTTCATACAATGCTGCCTCAGTCGTTAAGTGGGAGAGCACTACTCATAATTTTATACGACAAGTCACCTACGATGTCGGGGAGAATTTCACTGTTTCAGTTTGTGATACAAAAGGAACAATAGATTTTTTTGTAATTAGCTGGGGTTTTTTTCATTCATAAGCAAGTTCAGTATGATTGATTATGAGCTTGTTGTTAGATAGATAGATGCCGAACATATGTATTTTTCGATGCATTTTATGATGATTTTCATATAAAGTCATAATAATATAATGCATACTTTTCTTTTTATCGACTAAGTCCGGCAACGAGCATACCGGTCACGTGATGGTAAATTACCGTTGTCGCTCATAAACATTAACAACTCTTGGATTATGGATGAGTTGCGGCTCTTCGAATCGGAAGGAGAGCGGGAAAGAAAGGAAGAGAAGACGAAAGAGGAATTGGACATCCGGCAACCCCACTCACCGAAAGAAAGCTAAGCTGTCACTTCACATCGATTTCCTGTGAGATAGTGGCACCGCCCCGGACGAATTTTAGCCATCCATTCACTATACAATTTATGAAAACTGTAACATGATAATATATTTTACTATCTTTAATAAACTAACAAATATAGCAAATATCAAATGCTAGAAGTCAATAAACGCTGAGTAATACTTCTTCGAACAGACGCCAGTTTTTAGCAATAGTATCTAGGAACACAACCGATTTCAATTTATCGTTTCCAATCACATCAATGAATAGGGTACCTAATCCTCTCAAATTGAATTCCTGTATACCACGAGAGCAAACAGAATCGACTCAAGCTATCTGCCAAGTGCATTGTGTGCCGTCGCTGTGTGTAAAGCTCAGGTCACACATGATCAATCAGCTGTTACCCATTTTACGATTGTTTGATTGAACGTACTAACAATAACCATTCAATCAAACTTTACTGCCAATCTCGCTTTATAGTTAGATAATTCTCGCAAATCACCTAAAGTCTCAACAACGTTATAAACCTTTGCGTTGGTGGCAACAGTTTGCGATCTGCTTGATGAAGCGTAAACAATTAGGAATTCCGTGTTTTCTATCCAATGGCTCCTCGAATCGACAATACGAAAACGTCTAAGTATAATTGAACTGTGTTGCTCCGGGATTGAAATTTGATTCGTAAATCCAATCGCGTTCGTATTAACCAAATGAATTGCGTTGTTTAGAGCGCATTGTGTACCAACCTTTTGTAGCTCATCGTCGATGTACCAATTAATGTCCGACGGTGGTAGTGAGTAGTCAGACGTGCAGTTGAGGAATATTTGCTCCCCAGGCTTCAGCACTTTCGGCGCTCCAATTATCACTGGGTCTCCGTCCGGCATCGCTGAGGGCAAAGTAGATTTGAATTCGTCTACAACTAAAATCATAGTCGCAAGTGTATTAGTTTCTATGCAAATTGATAAATATCTAATAGGAGAACGATCCTTCGCTATTGTGGAACTGGAATGGTGAAGTTAATTAAAAGCTTTAAATTCAAGTTACGACAGCTATTGTTAGGTCGCGGCCACATTGATGCCGCCGAGTTGCCGGATTCTGGCAGAGATAATTGCGCCGATAAAACTCGCTGTGAAGTCGCAATGCAAGCGATTTCATTTTATCGAGAGCAAAAGTTTTACGCCATTTGAATCTATGACATGCACTGAGCCCAAATCTGAATTGTTGCGGTGGTTTATGGCATTGAGTTCGTGCCTTTATTATGAATTCACCAAGCACTTATTTGGATAAAAAGTAGATATAATTATTTGATTATTTTTATAGTAATGAAATGTTAAAATATTTCTGTTTCATTGCGTCTGTTGCTTACGTCAATATAGCATACAATAGCGTTTAATTACTCCTAAAATTATTTATCAATTTTTGAAGTGGATCACGTAGATGCAGCACATTTTCCTTTAAATAAAACAAATTATTCTGTAGCGTCTTTGCTACGGAAGTCTCGATGTTGGATTATATAACCAAATAGAATAAAAGGCATCTTACTGTTCGCGTTCTTGCCTCGCGTCCGTGCTCGCAGCAAGAAGTGTTATCCTACTATCGCATAACTCATTTTCCTGATGTTTGCTTTGATACCTGGCTCACATTAAATAATCTTTTTTAAAGCATATTCTGCAGTGTTTCTTGATAGCGTATACATTTGATAGAATTTTGATGATGAATTACTCACGTTTTGTTATTTCTTGCATTCGTGATGGGGTCTTGTCTATGTCTGTTATTTAGAATTCGATGTCCAGATTTATGAGATGATTTATGATTTATTTATTACATCTTTATGTTCACTTAAAGGAATTCCTGTACTGACCCAATTTTACAAGAATTATAAAGATAAAAAAATATTTAATTCTAAAATTTTAAACCTGCTCGTACCTGTGAAAGTAGCCTTCAAGCTGTAACCTTCTCTAACCTCTATTAGATCATTGGTATATTTCCGTCTTGTTAGAATATACATGATATTATACAAAACCCTTCAAGCACACCAGAAAAAACTGAAATATGAATACGGTCTTACATTATTAGTATTATTTCACAAAAATTTGTATTAAACTGCCTTATAAAAATTATTACTTATTATATTTGTGAAAAGGGTAAGGTCTGATTTAATCTGCAAAACTAAGGTTATACAACGATAGCATCATAGCAAAACCGTTTCAACATATTGTACCCTCGACCGTAATGTCTTTAAATTGTCCGAAATTCTAATAAAGGCAATACCATACAAAATTACATCTTGTAATTGAACCCAGTCTGTAGCGAAAATTGAGAAAGGATAATTGACAGTACAGAAAAAACCGCCACCGTATATTTCTGCTTCAATTTCGTCAATGTATGTACTGAGTTGAGAAATTGTATCTTCTTTATATAAAATGTGTTTTATCTTGAATATTCTTACAGGCTTAAATTTATTAACTTGGGAGTGCGTATTAAAATAACTCGACTGTAACAAATGTGTATTGCTTTTAAAAATAACAGCACAACATTTCGGTTCTATTCAATTTTATTACATTTGTAGGCTTTTTTTGCAAACGTAACTTGTATTAGTGAATTGCATTTTCTTTAAAAGATTGTTTTTGAATTTCTCAATGCAATAGTGTTTATTTTATTAATGTTGTGAGTATTTAGTTTTAGGTGTTGTTTACTTAAAAATAGGCTTTAGTGAAATATATTTTTACACTAACGATACCGTCTTTTTTAAATGACAAAATCTGTATTTAAAGCATTTTTAAGCTATATTTTCCCACTTGTGCGAAAAAGAAAATAATGATGCTAAGATTATTTGTTAAAGTTAGCTTAACATTTTGCGTATAACGACTCTATAAAATTGACTTAGCTGGAGTAATAATGAAAAGATATTGAAAACATATTTTTAAATATCAGTTAAATTATATTTAAACCAACATTTATAATAAATAATATTGCAGTTGTTTAGACTCCGTGTCGGAAACGTAAGGCTGCGGGTTCGATTCTCGCAACAAGGCAAATACTTGTGGGATCCACAGGTATTTGTTTAGAGTCTTGATATTTGTGAGACCGTAAAGTCTTCCGCAGTTTCTGATATCCAGGATGCAAGACTTGTATCTAAGAGTAGGGTCAGTAATACTTTGTAACTAGGAAAAATCACAAAAGCTACAACTACGAATTAAAAAAAAATGACTCTTCTTTTTTTCAAATTTTGTACTACATAACCTTGGGTAATTACAAACCACATAGCAATATCACCTTGTATGAACAAAAATACAGTGGTAAAACAGAATGCGATTCGGCATCAATTAGCGGAAGTCCACAATCATTAGCAAGTCTGCGAAGTTTGACTTCATCCCAACTCAGAATGACAATGCGTATCCAATGAATTCCCCAACACGTTAATTAGTGATCATTTGCGACGATGAGCTTTGAAACTGCTCAACAATTATCAAGTATATAATTAAAATTAAATATGTTTGTTCTAGTACTCTTGAGTTAAAGTATGGGATTTTTTGAATTATTTGTTTTATTATCCATAACGATTGTGAGGCTCACAGGTATTTCTCTTGGGTCTGGATGTTTCTGGGACCAAAAAGTCTCTCGTAGTTTTTGATACGATACAAGACTTTATTGATCTTTATGTGGGGTCAGTACTATGTTTGTGATTGTTGTGTGTATTTAATTATTTATTTTAATTTTATTACTGTATATGGCCACTACGTGTTGTTTTTGTAAGAGTGCACGAACTAATCTAGTTTATTTTAAACTTAGTATATTCCTGAGACACTAATACCGCTGAATATAGCTGCTTAATGCAAGCAATCCACATGACTGGAGCGTAATCCCACATTCCACTAGCTCAGTGACAGTACCAACAGAGCGTCAAAGTTCATTATTTTTAAATAAAATTAAAGACCTAATAACGGAATTATTTGCCGACTAATGATTCGTGACTGCAGAGAAGGACGTACATAGCTCTTCAAACTTTACAGCTTCCGCTTTACAAATGAAAAATATGGAAATAAGTGCTTTAGAAATTTTAAATTCGCAGTCATTAAATTAAACAAGTTTCGGTTTTCGTACGTAAATTCATTTCAACATAGCGTTTTCGTGTACACAGTGTTTTGAATATACAGCAGTTTTTAAATTTGAAATTTTTTAAATTAATTGAAAACACAACTGGAGTCATGTGTTGGAAATGTTTTGATGCCGGAACGAGCGGGCTTCAACATGCACTATTTAATATTGCTGTGTTCAGTTACCGAATTCATTAATATTCACTTTGTACAGATTTGAAACTGTTGAAAAATATATTTCTCAACCGAGGAAACCCTGACAGAATCACAAAAATATGGACTTTTCGAGATCAACTTATTGCGTTACCTATTTTACCAAAACCTTAGACCAAACCAACTTACAAATTATTTACCAAATATACTTATAAAATAACAAGTTCTATACAAATTCAATGATAATAATATGAATGACGTGAAATATTTTTACTAATAGTGAGGTGTTAGTCCAAATAAATATTGTATTTCTCTTCTTTATCCCATTGTACATATTATGTATACCTATATCTGCCACAGCAAAACAACAAAACCAACACAGAAGGTCAAAGCTCACCAACAACAGTCATATGTTTCGTCTTCCTCGCTATCTGGAACTTTGGCCCTTCTGTGGACACTTCGCAAGTGTACGCCGCTCGTGTTGCCATCGGTGGAGGCATGACTCGAACCATGCAAGAATCCGCCTGGCATTCCCCTCCCTGAACCATTATATCTGTTATGTTGAACAGGCGTATTGGAGGCTGAAACAAGGAGGTTTTTTTAGTTTGTTTCTAATGTCTAATGATGCATATAAGATCCTATATGAATTTATTTATTATATGAATTATATTAAATAAAACAAGACGACGGAGCGTGGAAAAGTGAGATAAGGCCTGAGACCTAGCACCGCTTTTATGCATGCCCTCCACATTTATTTACTTTCAAAAAAGTATATTTTTATAAATCCATTTTTTGTTTGATTTGTTAAATTATAATTGTTGATTTATAATGTACATACATCCTCTATCGTATTAATTTGTCTTGTGAGTAATAATTTAATTTTACTTTGTAGAGAATATTACTTAAATATTTTTAGATCAGAATATAATCTGATTCGATTAAGATTCTATCCTCAATGCGGCCGACAGGTTGTGATAAGTGCATTTCCATTTGGCCAGTATTCCTACCCGTGATGTGCTAGGGTGACCATTGTTATAGCTGGCACAAATCCAACAGCAAAACAGTTTATGTATATTAATTTATTTATGAGTTTATTTATTTAGCGAGAAATAACGATTTACATTTGAAATGCTCATGTATTATTTAAAAGTTAAGAAACTGTATAGACCATGTGGTTTGCGAATTTACAAAATAAAATTCGTTTTCCTTTTCTTATATGCAATTCGAGGTTGTCTATAAAAAATGGCCTAGAGCAATAAAATGGTTGTACGTTCTTTCTATATACATACATACATAATCTCACGCCTATTATCCCAGAAAAGGTAGGCAAAGGTGCCAGGACACGCACATTTCGGCTTGTATGTTCCATCCCACGATTTGATAGGGGTTGAGTCTATCGCCATATCGAGCACAAATTCCCAACTCCGGGCTGATAGTGAAAAATCCCATATAACTTTGCCCGACCCGGAATTCGAACTCGAGACCACAAATTTGTAACCATGCAACTACGCCACACATCAGGCTTCTTTTCATACGCAATAATAATTATTAAATAAAAATATTTCGGTAAAATGATATTAGGTTTTACTAATAATTACCAGCGCGAAGTCAGAAATATATGCCCGATATGGCGACAGGCTCGCCTGACGAAATTTGGAACACAAAAAACGAAACTGTCCTTATAGCACCTCGGCCTACCCTTTCTGGGAAAAAGGCGTGAGGTGATGTATTTATCTAGTATAAGTTTTTGTCGGACCAAAATTGCGAGATTATATAAAGCATTTTTGGTTGGTCATATTATTTCCACAAAACCTACAGATAATTGTATTATGAAACCAGTGTAACAGAGCTGTGGTATTCCAAGATAAGCCTTTACGTTTCCAACTCGAAAGTGTTATAATTTTACCGAGACTCAAATGAAAACGACTTTAATTTATTTTATGCCTATTTGTTTTAGTTGTTTAATTATTTAAATTATTTTACCATAGCAAGTAATGATTCTTTGTGTATTTTAAAAACCTTTTGGATTAGAATAGAATAAATATTTGATTTAATTACATATTAAACTTTTTTTTACACATTTGGATGTAAACATTTCGGGAGTTCGCTAGTGAGCCTGGTAACCAAGAAGTAATGTATGCCTTCAAACGATATTATTTATTTATTTTATTTTATTGTACAACATAAAATGAAAAAAAAAATACACTCTAAAATTTACCCATATTTACAGTACAGTCTTATTCGTAGTCGGCGATTTCTTTAAGACAACCTTTGGATGGACTAGAGTAAATGGAAGTAGGAAAATTGGAAATATTTTTGCATTGGTATGCGTGAGGTAAGCGATACGACAATTCGTGGACAATAGCTAAACCAAACAACACCATGTATTACAAAGCAATACTTGGAATTCCACTGCGCTCGCCATCGTTAGACATACGATGTTAAATCTCAATACGTCCATACGTACGTATTTCTGTCCACAGCGTCCTTCAAACCGGGACACAACAGTGCATGTGAACTGCTATTTGGCAAGAGAATAGTTATTGCAGTGGTACCCACCTAGGCGGACTCTAATATATGAAAGACCACCAGTAATATAAATACCCAAAAATATTTTGAAAAATTTACTCTCACCAACCCTTTTCGTTTCAACTCTCTAATCACCTTATCTTTGAATGAAAACGCTTATCCACTAGTGTACAATATATTTTAGGTATTCACTGTTCGTAGGTAGTCACTTACCACAGCTTACTAAATCATTTTTCAAACCTATATAAACCTACTCCAAAAAACATACCAATTAATGCTTAATCGTTCGAATAAGGTTATTTCTACATTAAAACCTTTAGTACTCTTCGAAAATACCAACCTAAGTACATCGGATAAATTTTACTACACGTTCGATTTAACGATTTCAAAAGCAGGGTTCATACCCTTTATGTATCGGAAATTTCGATTCAAGTATATATTTCTATTTCATACTTTTTCAATCAACCCTTTTTCGTCTTAGAAAATTTCGTACGAAATACATCAAAGTCGACTTTTGGCTATTTTTTGTAAATTGATTTTTCATTGCGTATTGTACTTTGATGTGATTTTTGCTGATACGATGTTTATAGAGGGAAGTTGGACAAAACAATGGTTTGTACCAGTCAATACACATCGTAACTTTGGTCTTCAGTCCAGTTTTACGGGAACTGGTATGGCACAAAGCGCTATCATTTCAGAGGCAGGCATTGAAGTTTCAACGAACTGGGTCGACAAACAACGTATCTACATGGGGAATAGATTAAATAAACTCAGGTCATACACGAAGTCTGGTGGCTCAAAAACAAGTTTAATGTGTTTGTAACGTCATTGAGGAAGTGTCAATTGGGCTTTATTGTACAGGAATGACCCAACTCATAGACTGGCTAAATCTAAATGCCCAATAATAAAAATACAGTTTATTTTCATGTAAACTTGTCAAAAAATCTTAAAATAAGAAAATTTTAACTCGTTGCATGAATCCTTATCCTAATTTAAACGATTTTTGTAAACTCGGAATTTAAATCCTGAAAAACCACCGCGCACTATAAAGATGAAGGAAAACATCATGAGAAAACCTGCATACCATAGCGAGTGGAAAGAATTTCCATGGTATGTTAAAGATTGCCAACCCGCACTATGACAGCTGTATGGCCTAACTCTTTATAATCGTTGTATCGACAGTAAGGAAGGCCCGTACTCTGTAGTAGGACGTATATAAAAGGGTAGAAATACATGCATTTTCTTAGTAAATAACATAAGCAATTATGTTTACAAACAAAATTTAATTTCCTGAACGATACATTTTCTTGCGCTATGAAGTTGTGTTTTCACGTTAACCGTATTGTTTTTATTTCAATATAAATGGATATTGTGTGTCTAATATAAGTTAGCTATGACGAGTTTCATTTCACTTAATAAATCTGGAATATTGCATACTTTAGAAACAAATTGAAATTTAATCTTTTATGGTTGATTTTGATCCTTGTTTGTTTTCAACACCATAACCAAACAAATTACATGGTAAGAGTATTCCGATTTTAATTAGTCATATATCATAGACTTCTAATAATAGAAGACAAAACAAACGTACATTTTATATTATATAAATACAGGAGAATAATTACAATAGTGAAAAAAGTAATAATAGCTCTAAGCAAAAGTCAAACTTATGCTCTAATAATATCAACAAAAGTTTTGGGTCGCTCAATTATTTCTAATTCGAGATAAAAATCCCTTTCAAACTCCAAAACAATTCCTGACACTAAACCTTACTTTACGGAAAATTCTGTTCACTTATTTACTTGTATAAAAAAGAGCTTAGCTTTGACTTTTTGGAGTCATGTGTGTATTGATAGTTAATCGCCACGCACAATAATGGTTAAGGAAAACATCGCGAAATATACCAAAGAGAATTTGTAAAAAAATCTATGGCATTTAAAGTCCGTCAGCCCGCACTAGGCCAGGGAAGTGAATTTTATGGCTAAACCACTCTCAATGGTTGTAGAGTCTCGATTGTAGAGGAGACCCGTGCTCTGCAGTGAAAAGTATATGGGCTGATACGTTCACAAACATTCAAAAATAGGTACCATTAGTAAAATACTAATTATTTTGAAGCAATTTAGGTCTCAATAAAAAAGACAAATCATAATCAAAATAACGACAATCCACACATATATGTATGTAAGTATATAAATCTATCTGGTTAATTGAAACATAAAGATGCATCGATATTTCTAATAGTAGCTATTGTTCCTTATAAAGACCGAACGTACGCCGATCGTAAAAGCTCATAAACTGGTTGGACTAATAAATACATAAGCCTCGTTGCTAAATTAATGAAACCGTTTAAATTCGGGCAGATTGTTCATTTAGAATTGATCATTGTTGAAAACTGGGCGCGGAAACAATAATTAGACTGATACCAATCCGTTAACATAATTGATGCATTTGATCAGGAGAAAATGTCATGAAAAATAGAATAAGCTCCAGTTGTGGCTTGGGTTATTGGCTCAAGTTATCAAAATCAGAACATTTTACAACATATTATATAGATATAAACTTATGCCGGACATACTTAGCCGATCATTCCACTAGTAATTAGGAATTAACGTAAGTGATTACTATAGCTTGCTGTCCAACGCCTCAAATCATATCTAATGCCTAAGATACAGTAATGGAAAGCTAAAATTGCAAGGCTTACCTTCTGAGACGGATTGTATCTGAATATCTCATTCATATCCCTGTACCACTTGACAGAGTGGAGTTTCTGGTCGTCCATCTGAAAGTGGCAGCTGAGTTCGGCCGCCCTCCGCGGGTCGGCGTATAGAGGGACTTTGAGCTGCGTGATGTCATGTGCGGATGTTATTGCTGTGGACAAAGTCACGTGGTCAGTTGAAGGTAGATGTGGCAATCATAAATACATGAAATGTGGTCGGGTCACTTAAAAATATATTAGGATTTAAAGTAGACTATGAAATTAAATTAAATTTGCTTAATATTTAGGGTACTTTTGACATTTGAAAATTACTGTTATTTAGTATTTGAGTCACACCTTTTTAAAGTTACATGTATATTTGAAGTTAATAATTGGATTATTGATTATCAAGGTAAAATCTAGATATGGTTAGATTCTATCAGTTGTGAGTTCTAAAATTAATTTTATAGTTTTAAAACTCAGAAAAGGCATTCTGCTAGTTATTTGATTATTCTCATAAAGTCTTGCATCGAACAGCAAATGGGAGTAAAATCGAATTCTATTTCTTACTACAACATTATAAATACAGAGACCTTCCCACACTAAACTTGTAGTAACAATGCAAGTTGAACAGGAGTACAGTCAGCAACATAAGTCGCTACACATTCACTAGATTTGGAATTGTGTTATCATCCAAAATAATAATTATTTTCAATTGCGTATGGTACTTCTCGGCATTGATGACTACTTGGTTATATTTTATGACTACAGAGTAGTACGTACAAATTTTAATTCATAAAAAGGTTATCAAAAAATGTGAAGTGTTCAGCGACTTATGTTGCTGACTGTACAGTCTACTTGATCTACACCTAAAAACGGTAATGAACCTACTGCTATTCCAGTAATACGGACTGTGATAAATGAGCTGTTATTTAGCAAAATTCTCAGACACTGACCTTATAAAATGTCTAAAGTGCAAAGAATTTTCGACGTTATTTACCAAAAATGGCTCAGTACGTAGTCATAAATATTCCATGTATAAAATTGAGTTACAAATAAATTTCTACGTAACCTACGATCGCATGCCTTCAAAACACTACTAGTTGAGTTAATATTCCCTAGAATATGTTATAAATATAAATTACACACATTTCATATTATAATTACCAGCCGTAAAGCTTAAATTATAATTTATTGCATACAAAGGAATGGAAGTCGAGTAAAAAATTACATTTTGTAGAATTTCAGTCGTGCAATAGTTTTTATGTATTACCACCAATATTAACTAAATATATCCAACAATAAAACATATTTTTGAATTAGTCTTATACAACTAAATAAATATGGGTATCAGTTACTATTAAAAACCGTTCAGTCTAACAACTCAAGCTTGACAGAAATATTTTATTCAAACAAGTAATTTAAAGCATAAATATAAATTTATGATCCCGATTGTTTCACTCATTAGTCATAGAAGTATCACAGTTTTCTCCCTAATCTCAGGATTTGGACATAAATATTAAATTACCAAATGAAGTCCGAATACATTTCCTAATTCATTATTGGAAAAAAGAGAACAAGATGCGTTTATATGTACAAAGGTACAGGCATGACCAGACCTGTTCTTATTAATTTTATTTCAAAACCCGCTTTGTCGTCAACCGCGAGCATATACATATGTTGCGAAATCAGTCGTAACAAACTTTTCACCTCGGTAAAATTAACATTTTTTGCTCTCTACAACCCAAAATCACATTTAATTTCCACATGGCCGGCCAACCCGTGTGTATGTCTTAATTACGGTCCATTTTTACAGCAAAAATGCGTTAAATGTAAACAAGGTGGATTGAATTAATATTCGAGCGAGTTCTCCGCAGCGGCAACAAAAATCACTTTTTACGATTATATCACATTGTTAAAATAACGTCTAAATGTCAGAAACACATGTTCGGACCTCGTCAGTTAATTAAATATTTGACTGACTGAATGTATAGCTGATTAATTGTCATAAATTAATGTGATAAATTGGATAGGTCAGCTGAGTTTTCACCCTAGTATTTAGGCCTAATTATCACTTACATAAATGTTAAAGCAAAATTTTATGATGAAACTTACAAACCTAAAAAGGGCCCATTTCCCATCAGTGAATATGCGAAATTAACCCTTAATTTCATAACGTATACTATATTATACGTATACTTTAAAAAAATACTGAGTCACTCCGTTTGAAAATATAATAAATTTATTTCTACTATACGATATGGCAACATTTTATCTGTCAAATAAAACTGTTTTTCTAGTTTAAATGTTGGAATGACATTAACATTTGACACGTATAAGTTTTTGAAAATGAATCCCCAGCGCCTGTTCTCGGTAATTACCATATTTTTGTTGTTTTTTATGCAAAAACATATTGATTTTGCTTTTACATATGTTGCAAAATTATTGATAAATGGAATCACTAACTAATAACTAACTTTCTTGCAATATTTTTAGTGATAATTGACGCTAAAGGTCAATGTATAGCTGGCTATACATTTCGCTATATTTTACAAAGTGAACTTATTAACATTAGTATAGTAGGCTATACATTTCACTATACTCAAGTAACAAATATCCCTAATATTTGTATATTATACTATACATTTCTAACTAAAAGCATCTAGCATGATTTCTTAATACTTGTTCTTTTTTTATTTTTCATTATTTTTAATAACTTAGACTGCAGACTTTTGCATGTCCTATGTCTTTTTTTATTTAACAGCGGAAATCCATAACCAGATCGCTCCGCATCCTTGCTTTGATCCCGCCTGAAGATGGTAGATCCGACGTTGGTGGTGATTTTTCAGGAGAAGAAAAGGACCTCTCTGTTGTCTCTTCACCAATCCCATCCTTAATCTACCATGACAGTGCAACCAAACAGAGCAGGTCCTTCAGCGGTGCTTAACCCCACCACCGCGTTCACTATGGAGTTCACTAACATCCGTGGACTCCATACGAACCTCAATGCCGTCCACCACCATCTCGAGACGGCCCGGCCTGCTTTGCTCTTCCTAACGGAGACGCAGATTCGTTGTCCGACCGATAATTCTTACTTGTTGTATCCCGGTTATTCGCTTGAAGTAAACTTCAAGCCTAAAGCCGGGGTATGCTTGTATGTTCGGTCGGACATCTGCTGTCGCTGTTTGCACTGCGTGGAGGAACCCTCCTTCTCCGCTCTGTGGGTGCACGTGGTTCTAGGTTCCTTGAGCCGCATCTACGTGTGCCTTTACAGGTCTCACAACGGGGACGATGAGACGACTCGGCTGTTCAGGTATCTTAGCCAGGCGGCTGATGACGCGCAGGCGCAGTTCCCGTCGGCCGAAATGGTGGTCTTGGGGGATTTCAATGCTCATCACGAACTGTAGCTGGGCTCCTCCAAGACTGATCATGCTGGCAGAGCTGCCCATGCATTTGCTCTGACTCATGACTTGACACAACTGGTGAACCAGCCCACCAGGATCCCGGATGTGGCGAGTCATGCGCCTTCTCTGCTGGACCTTCTGCTGGCGAGTCACCCAGCCGGGTATCGTGTGACGGTTAGTGCGCCTCTGGGCACTTCCGATCACTGCCTGGTTGGGTCATCAGTACCGATCGCATCACCACCACGTCCCGTGCAGGTGAGGCGAAGGGTCTGGCATTACTCGTCGGCAGATTGGGATGGTATGCGGGAATATTTCGCATCCATCTCTTGGAGGCAGCGCTGCTTTGAGGGTAAAGATCCCTCAGCGAGTGCCAACGCTATTGCTGACGAGATCAGACTTGGAATGGAATATTACATTCCTTCCTCTGAGATCGCCAGTAAGGGCCGTGGACGCTTCTGGTTCAATCGTGTATGCGCCGATGCTGTCGGTGACAAACAGGCGGCGTATCGCGCTTGGATCAGGGGTCGCGCCATGAAGGATCCGAATATCAGTTCCCTCAAAGAAGCCTACAACCGTGCCTCCAAGGCCTGCAAGAAGGCCTACGTTAGGGCGGATGCCCAGCGCGTTAGCAGGATTGGGCGTACGTTGGCCGATCACCCAACTAGCAGTCGTGCTTATTGGAGGTTGGCCAGGGCCGTTCATAATTTCTGCAGTCCAGCGTTGCCGCCGCTGAGGTACCCAGAAGGGTCGCTGGCCCACAAGCCGCAAGAGAAGGCTGCCTTGCTGGCAAATCTCTTTGCGGCTAATTCCCGCCTCGAGGGCCGTGGTTCCCAGTCGCTGCCTACGCTGCCTGATTGCGGTTTCTCAATGGCAGATATTCGCATCAGGCAGTGTGATCTGCGACGTGAGTTACGGTCTCTCGATGTGCGGAAAGCCAGTGGTCCGGATGGGATACCAGCGGTGGTTTTGAGGGCTTGTGCAGCCGAGTTGTCTCCAGCACTGACTCGCCTCTACCGAGCGTCCTACCGCACAGGTGTTGTGCCGGAATCTTGGAGGGACGCCAATGTGCAACCGATCCCCAAAAAGGGTGATCGGTCGAACCCTACCAATTACCGCCCTATCGCTATCACCTCAGTGATGTGTAAGGTCATGGAGCGGATCATAAACGCTCTATTGATCCGCTACCTGGAGGATCACTCGTTGATCAGTGACCGGCAATACGGTTTCCGTCATAATCGATCGACGGGTGGTCTTCTAGCGTTTGTCCTGCATCGCTGGGGTGAGGCGATTGACCGGCGTGGCGAGGCTCTTGCTGTGACCATCGACATTGCCAAGGCGTTTGATAGGGTCTGGCACCGTGGTCTCCTGTCCAAGCTTCCGGCATACGGTCTACCCGGCAACCTGTGTTCGTGGATTTCCGGCTTTCTGCATGGGCGTAGAATACGTGTAGTCGTTGACGGACACGCTTCGGCGCTCATGTCGGTAAATGCCGGAGTTCCTCAGGGCTCAGTGCTGTCGCCCACCTTGTTTATTCTGCATATCAATGACATGTTGTCGCTTGGCAACATTCATTGCTATGCAGATGAAAGCACGGTTCATGGGCGATACCACTGCGGGCCTCCAGGTTGCCGTGTCGAAACTATGACCTGAGTATCCTCGGTGTGGATATCCGCTGTGATCTCAATCCAAGGAATCACATCGAGGGCGTAATATCTGCCACATTACGCAGGGTTGGAGTCCTGAACAGGGTGCGTCGGTTTTTCACGCCCGGTCAGCTTTGTCGCTTATATAAAGCGCAGGTTCGGCCGGGTATGGAGTACTGCTCGCACCTCTGGGATGGATCCGCCCAGTACCTGCTCGATGCCTTGGATGGATTGCAGCGGCGGGCCATCCGCATTGTGAATGATGCAGACGTTACGAGCAACTTGGAGTCGCTACAACTCCGGAGAGATGTCGCCTCTCTAAGCGTGTTCTACCGCCTGTATCACGGTGAGTGCTCTGAAGAATTGTTCAACTTGCTCCCCTCCTCTCCATTCCTAACCAGAACCACGCGTGCTGGCTTGCGAAGCCATAGCTTGACGGTCCACACCATCCCGGTGCGAACCAAACGGTTCTCAAATTCGTTTATGTGCCGCACCGTCAGGCTGTGGAATTGTTTGCCGGCGCACGTGTTCCCTCCTTCCTACAATCCTGGGTCCTTCCGCCGCGGTGTGAAGAGGCACCTTAGCAGGCCGGCATAATTGTTTCCATTGGCATGGGACTGCCGTCCCATACTCTGCCTGGGCGGCATTGGCACTTTCCATCAGGTGCAATGACGCAACTATGCCAGGCCAGTATAAAAAAAAAGGACGAATCTCATATGTTGAAAATAACGTGATATTACGTCTTCTGATACTCCTTCGATTGTCATTTTTTTGCATTAGCCCAGCAAACGAGGAAACAGATCACTTGATGGTGAGTGATCACTGCCGCCCATGAACGTCCACAACCGTTGGATCATAGATGTGTTGCCGGCCCAACAAATCGAAACGGGAAAACGGGGTGTGAAGAGGAAAGGGATGCCCAATACGGCAAACCGGCAATCTCATTCACTGACTGAAACGCGACGGCAAAGATGACATCTTCAATATTTTGACGTAAACAAACCTATCGTGGTCTGGAGTCAAATTCAGAGGAAGAATATCTGTCACCGCATATACCCCAAGAATATATAACCCCATATACTTCCCTACTACCCCATATAATATTACCAGATACTAACATTCATTGTCAGTATCTGGTAGTATTGTGTAGTTACTTCACCTCCGATTATTTCACAAAATGTTGAATCAGCCCCTACAAATTAGGCGACCTATTCACCAATTACATTAATGCCTTCGTGTTCCTCCAGGAGAGAAGATTTACCGTCTATTCCACCAATATTTCTTCTCTTCCTTCTGATCTTTTTTCTACACCGTCCAACTTAATTGTAAATTAATCCCGTCAGTCAATAAAAAACCCCACCAAAAGATTTAAACGAATGTTTGCCACATCATTAAAGTCTATCCTGTCCATATTTAGGAAAAATATAGGATACCTTCAATGTGCTATTGTTTTCGAAGTTAACGTTTAAGCAGAAATGTATCTAAATAAACCTTCTTTGAACTACGTTCTTGATTACTTCTCAGATTATATAATTAATGACATTGTTCATAATTCTAATCAATACTCAGGACAAGAGACTGGTCGTTATATTAATGTTAATAGCGCAAAAATATGTGCCGTCATATTTAGATATCGTCATATTCTTCTACAACGAGATGTGGCTTCATTGCCGGAATAATAACTCTAAGAAGATACCAACAAGTTCATAGATTTCTACATTTTGTATAGATAATTCGCTCGTAGACACATAATCCATGTTTGAAAATCAGACTTTTTACCTTATTTTGCAATTAATATCAGTTAGGGCTTGGTATACCGAATAAGAGATATTTTTTTTTACAATTACCATAATAAATAATGCTGTGTTAATATTTCCTACATTACGGTTTTAAGTTTCAAATGTATAGTATATTATACAAACTATCCGATATGTACAATTCTAAGCATAAGATTATGTATAGTATATTATACTATGGGTATAAAAAAAAATAACGGATGAATATTTTTTTCCTATTTTTTTTTTTCTGTCTCTAATGGAATATAATATAACGATTATTTAAGAAAAACAAATAATTTAAAGAAAAATATATCTTGCCAAATTAAGGGTTAAACTAAATTTTCAACAGTAAATACTAAGATCAGGTCGAGAGATATATACTGCCAGGACGAGACCTGTATGTAGTATGCCTGCCATCTGAAATTTAGTAAAAATTATTGATATTTTAAAACATTAATGACATGGACGCAATATAATAGATTTTTTTATATACCACGGAATAAACTAACAAAAAGATAAACCGATGACCACAGATCGTAACTTTCTAAATCTTATTAATATTGGAAATATTGTAAAATAAATCTTATTCCCACTAGGCACAAGAGACAAAATTCCGTATAAAACGTTCCATAATAGTTAGTGCTTGCAGCACTGATTCTAGTTCTCCACGATCCAAAATTCTAACCCGCACAGCTTTATCTAAATATCTATTGTCAAGCGCGCTAAGTTCCCCGCTTAAAACTTGGTGGGCGTATAGCCAAATTAGTATATTTTTATGTGCATGACGTGAACTTTATAAACTCATTCGTCTTTATTAACTCTAGGAGGATTTTTACGATTATAACACGTTGTTAAAATAACATCCTCACGTTTGTACGGCCATTACAATTTACATTTATGCTTGCCCTTTTCACGCGAAAAATGTGTAGACAACTTAGATATGGAGTGGACTTAATTAGTCGGTTTTTATGATTTTTCCGTCCGACTGATGGATGTTCGCAGTATATGAGAGTTAATGGACTTACATTTATATTCAGAAATTCTGAAAGCTACCTAACCTACAAAAGTTAGCAAGTAATTAAATGTCTGCTTCGGCCCATATACGTCCCACTGCAGGGCATGGGCCTCTTCTACAATCGAGAGTACGATTGAAAGTGGTTAGGCCATATAGTTCACCACGCTGGCCTACTGTGGGACGTTACATACCATGGAAATACATACAAATTTTCTATCGTATGCAGGTCTCCTCACGATGTTTTCTTCCACCGTTATAAGGCATGGTGATTGATTAAAAGGCATATTATTCCGAAAATCAGAAGTGTGCCCTCGGATTTGAATCCACAACCACCGTCAGGTTGGCAGCCGCGTCTGGTCCGCTTACAACAGGCCACCACGCACGCACAATCAAATGTAAAACTCAAACAGATTGTTCAGGGAAATTCAAAATTATTAAATGATAAATAAACATTATTTGCAAAACGTATAATTGAATATTTAAGACAACGTAACAATCATTTATATTTATTTTACATTCATTGCTCTCTTATTATGAATAGCGCTTAATACAGTGTATAAGAAAAAGCGCAGTAACACGAACATTTAAAATTACCGTGTAATCACAAGTTAACGGCTTATTCATTAGGTCATAACCGTTCAAATAAACAAATAAATTAGACTCGAACCGCCTTTTGCAAATTACATTTGCAATTTAAGCTGAAAACTTCAATAAAATGTGGAATACGTTGTGTAATGTTAAGAACTTTTCTGAATTAAGTTTTATTCTCGGTAAAATTAACAGGCTGTGTCTAGTGGCTGGGTAATATTGTAAGGGCGAATTTACTTGATAATTTTCTAAGCAACTAATTACAAAACTGCGACCACTATTTGCTACCAACAACTATTCTTGCAAAATATATCCCTAAAAAATGAACGTGAAGAAGTCTTGTTTAGTGGAAAATAATCGCCTACACTAATAAATGTATACCAGGCTAATATAGGTACAATAACAAACTTCAAAAATGAAAACAGCGTAATAAGATATAATTTTCGAGTTGTTAAAATTCTTACTGACCGAAGGAAACGCGACCGCAAAATTGTTAGTTCGTGTCGCCTTTCTTTGAGATCGTAGCATCGCCCGTAGCAAGATTGGCTACGACGTAGCACTACGCGTATCACTTTCAACATTTGCTACACCTTCGTATATAAGCCACAAAAAAACTCGATTCTTGCCGGGTTCCCTTCTGTTATTCATGTATCTTGAAACTTATATTTGTGGAACGTAGATCATTAAAGTAATTAAATAAAATGTGACATCTGCGTCTCTGACTACCATTATGAAACACCCTTTTCCAGCGCTACACGTAGAAAACGGGCCAAAGTATACAGTCATTATTAATTGCTGTTAAGCTCCCCTTCTTGTCCTTAGGAGGAAGTCGAAGGGGGTATCCCATCAATGACCACCCAACTTGGCACACTTTACGCAATACTGAATACAAAACCTGTTGAGTATAAAATAGCTTGGAAGCGTGAAGCAGACAAACCGAATGTGCAGCCAATACACTTGTGTTGTTTTTTTACATAATAGCCAATTTTGCGAGTTGAATAGACGTACCCCTCTACATTTCGTTTGCTATATTACTCCATACATACTTAAACTTAGACCGTTTTTTCCAGATGGGGTCGGCAGAGATGCCAGGACATCCAATTTTGCAAACACACATTTGAAATCCGTACCACGACGTGATAAGGGGCAAGCCTGTCGCCATATCGGGCACAAGTTTTTTACTCTGGGCTGATATATATGTTAATTATTAACATCCATTGTCATTTCGCCCGATCCGTTATGCGAACCCGAGACATCAGCTTTATAACCATATCGTAGTAAAACTACGCCACGGAGGTAGTCACGCATCTTTAAAACAGCGTATAATGCCTGTTTTTATCATATATCTCCGGTAATTGCCTCACTATTGATGAAAGATTACCGTTACTCATGAATATTGGAGCGTGTGTGTCATAAAAAAGCAGAAAGAAAAGAAAAAGCACAGAAAAGGAAAACAGTTCGTCGGTTTCTAGTCTCCAACTGAAATTAATTTGAAAAACAAAGCAGCACTCAATGTTTTAATTCTCACTCGTTCAAGAACAGTTTTAAACATTCATACCGTTTTAATTCTCACCGACTTAACAAACAAATGATCATTAGATTCAAGTTTATACTCCAAGCACTTCTTGTTTTACTTTGGAAAATGTACCACTCAACTTTGAAAGTACGTAGCGTTAAAAGCAAATATTAATTAAGTACAAGCATTACGCCTATTTTCGTTTCATATAATTAATTATAATTTCGATGTAATACAAATCTTTAAAGGCCTCGGGGATTTTCGAATGAAAATTAATTTAATCCAATTTTAATTAAAATTTTATTTATTTTAACGCACAATATTTTTGTCGGCGAATACTTTGTTTAATAAGTTTAAAAGTGTTCTATTTGTGACATCTTTTACAAGTTTAATTATGTATACCAACAATAAAGTTTTTAAATTATATTGCGAAGTCGGTTGCCCTGTTGTGGGATTTGAAACGAATTAAAATACACGCGACAAAACTTTAGACTTCGTATTAAACTGTAAATAATTTAAACAGGTTTGGGTTACAACTTACAAATCTTACTTCTTTAAAATGATGGGCGTTCTATTTGTGCTTATTTCTTTATTGATTATAGCGTGTAATTGGAGTTTTTCGTCTAATACTAATAATCTGAAAATCCTCTTTATTGAAAATAATTTAAATTTTTTAACTTCTATAAAAACAATTTAAAAGAAATAGTTGTGTAAAAATATAATGTTAAGGAATAAAATAATTAAATATTAATGCGTAAATCTTATCCTAACTCAAGGTTGGATTGATACTGTTCACTACTACTCAAATGTATATGAAGGGCTGGGGAGAATCACTATAGTGTAATCACCATTTCGTCAAATTTATTACCGATCTAAAATGTGATAGGGAACAAGCTTATCGGCGGTCATAAACACAGCCCCAAACAACGCATATGAGATGTAAAATTGAAAAAATCACAATGGTTTTCCCAATGTGCAAATTTCACCTAGGATTTTCACAATTTATTAGTACGCTGCCAGTAACTTTTAAATGTTGAAATAAATTAAATAAATAATAATTTGATTTCATTTGTAGGTAAATAATTAAATAATTTAATTCTCAAAACCCTCGCCAGCTCCATTTCTGTGCATGTTTTGTAAAAATACCCAAATAACAATTGTTTTCATAACCACATTGACCTACAGTGTCACCGCCATGGCAAAATGGCGGCTTTGCGGATATCGACAATGGATTTTCTAAAGTACGCACAACGCTGTTAATGGAGGATGTAATGCAAAATCATTTCACAAATTTAAACTGGAAAGTTGAAATAGTAAAGGCTATTTAATCAAAAAGTAAATAATAATACATTTATTTTCAGATAACATCATTCAATTTATTAGTAAGCAACTTAAGTAATATACTAGTATCTGACAAAAAATATGGGAATTTAATCATTTTTATAAAATCATCAAATAATGGACAATTTCTACTTTAAGCCACCATTCGGATATAATAATGTTCATTTAACGCTATATCTCTGTTGAGTAGATTAAAGACGTTGACAAGAACGTTATCGAGCTTAAGACTCACCGATACTTTTTGAGCCACAAATAGTTTCTGATGCGAGACTGGATAGCTTATTTTTTATCTGGATTATAGTACGTATATTTATAATGATACCGAAGTCTTTATCTATAAATAGCGGTTGGGCCCGGCTCCGCCCGAGTGCAGATAAAAGTTTCAAAACGGCGGTCAAAATGCTCAATTCCTACTTCCAATTTAGAGTATCGACCAATCGGACCATGAAAAGCGAATAAAATTTCCTCGTATTTGCTAGAAATGACACTATTGCATCCCTCCTATAGGCCATAGCGTGATGATATATAGCTTAAAGCATTCTTCGATAAATGTACTATACAACACTGAAATAATTTTTCAAATCAGATCAGCGGTTCCTGAGATTAGCGCGTTCAAACAAACAAACAAACTCTTCAGCTTTATTATATTAGTATAGATCTATAATCTAGTACCCGAACAGGAGTTTTAATACAAATTAACCAACGTGAACGCATTGCAATCTCAAAAGGAACTGTCCGTAATAAATTTCAACTTAATGTTTATCCTACAAACATAGTAAACGCAGGAAGTAAATGTTTACACAGTCTGAGGAGGCTTCAACAAACATGCTGTTTATTTGCCAAACCACGGGTCACCATTTTTAAATATTTATAAATTCACTGCCTTTTTATAATATTCAAGTTAAGTTCAGGATTTAGTATTTACACATGTTACACTTGATTGTTTTTCCTTTTATTGTATCAGCCATATACATCCCACTACCGGGCACAGGCCTCCTCTACAATCGAGAGTACGATAGAGAGTGGTTAGGCCATATAGTCCACCATGCTGGCCTAGTGCGGGTTGGCGGACTTACATACCATAGAAATTCTTATAGATTTCTATGGTATGCAGGTTTTCTCACGATGTTTTCCTTCGCCGTTTTTATTCGTGGTGATTGACTATCAATACACACATGACTGGAGACTGTCCGACCCTCACACCCACCACTGTAACTCCTGTGAGCCAGGATCAACAGTGGCACGCAATGTAATGACACCGAGCATTGAAGCTCGGCGAGTCTCCGGGAATGTCTAACTTGTCTTTAACCCGCAACGAAATTAATCAGAAAGTGAAATTAATAGGAGGAGTTGGAAATAAATTGACTCCGAAGAGTCAGAGGTGTGCCCTGGGATTTGAACCCGCGACCACCGTGAACATGTTGGCGTCACGTCTAGTCCGTTTACCAACAGGCCACCACGCACTTACACCTGAAAATTACTTTAGTTCATTTTGGATCAAATGTTGATAAATGGAGTATTAGACTATTAGAAGCCTTCAGCCGTAGTCTTGTAGAGGACTGTTATGCCCAGCAGTTGTCAAGTATTGGCTAATACGACATAATACAATACGTTACTGTTGGGGTGAACATACAGAGAAGGAGAATATATCTATTGAGGATAGGAAATGAGAATAAAGATCAGGGGAATGATATTGATCCGTCAGTTTCCTGATTGCCACCAACTATTCCTCAAAGTATTCCAATACAGTTTTCATTAGCAGTTTTCAAAACAATTAACAAATATATTCACAGTCAAAACACCAAGAGCTTATAAATTAGAGCGCAACATCCCTCGCGCCAAATTTCTTCAGCGTAAATAAATTATGTTCTTGAATTAGTTATTAGCTTCGTTTTAGCTAATTTCATACGTTTGTGTGTATATGACATTTTGTCTAATTAGCATTTAATATCCACAGCACCTACCATAACTTTAATTAGTTTGAAATTTGGCTTATTTAATTAAGTGAATATTCGCTTGATTATCCATTTTAAATTGTTGTTGGTTTTAGGAATCTAGGGAAACATTTAATGAGGGACTTTTTGGTTTCACAACAGACTTGATACAAATATTAGCTTAGGTAACACTAATGTTAACATTGCGGGTATGTTTTTCGTGATTACTGAGGAAATGAATCTTCTTCTTAGTATGAAATAATAACTGATCAAATAAAAGTTGACTAGGTGTCACATCATTTTAAGAATAACAATTAAGCTACATTTTGTCATATCTTCCTTTAAACCGCACTTATAAAGGTAGTCTTCACATGTCACTGAGCCAAAAGATGGCAGTTGGATTTAGGTATCTTCTCAAATAATGACTACAGCAAACGATGATTGAAAATCTGTCATAAACTGCGAAAGTATATAGCATTTTGGGTAGCTGTGTATACTTATATCCACTTTTGACGAGTGTGGAAATTACCACGCACTCAAAGACACACAAAAAAAATTCATAATTTCAATGCTCTTAGCACCAACTCATAAATACTTTCAAGACATTATGACTAATATATCTTTTCTTATAACATATAGCAGAAAAAAATGGCTTAATTTTTTTTAAGACGTGCTGCCTGCGTGGCGTCCACTTTTGTGCAAAACGAAATACTCCCAATGGTCACATACATAGTCTTGAGTCCACATTAAGATCAATTGAGTCTTGTGTCGTGTGTATCAGGAACTACAAGAGACATTTCGGTCTCACAAACACCCAGATCCAAGACAAATATAAAGCCCACAAGCCTATCAAACATTTGTCTCGGTGCGGGGATGGAACCAGCGGTCACTCGTTTCACAGCGGGCGTCGAACCAAATTCGCCACGAAGGTTGACAAAAAATATAAAAACATATATAAAAACATAATTTTCTATACAAGTTAAAAAATATTTTTAAGTTTTTTTTTATTGCATTGAATGGCGAGACAAGCCGTTGGCCTGATGGTAACCGATACGACCGCTCATGAACAGTAGCAACATTCCACTGAGCTCGCCATCCTGAGACATAAGATGTTAATTCTCAATATGTCCAGTAGTTGCTCTGGCTACAATGTCCTTCAATCCGAAACACAACAGTGCATTTAAACAGTGTTGTTTCACGGGAGAAATAGACATTGCGGTGGTGCCTACCCAGATGGCCTCTCACATATGAGAGACCTACCACCAGTAAAGATGAATAAAAATGTTCGATCGCACTAATGATACTTTCATTGCATCTTTCAAGACTCGCCTTAGGCAAGGACGATGCACTTGGTATTATAGGAAATATAACTTAGTAATTTGGGTCTTTGCGTTTGGTACGACGAAGTTCCAAACTCGGCTTATACCAGGAATTATTCGAAATTTGAATACACAGTTCGATTGATCTTATAATAGAAAGCAATTCGGATTTCTGAAGACGTTTGAGCTAAGACGCTGAAACGCAGAATTTAATAGAATACTAGAGTTGTACTAACAGTAAAATAATAATGCATAATATTTTATGGTAGAAAATGTTTAATAAATTTAAGCAAAGTTCCAAAGTCAATTTTAAACATTCATTTGTAATTAATATTTTATGCTATATAATTCAGCTGTTTGATTAATTTTCGGCGGAATTCTACGTATAGTCAAATATTGCTCTTTATTTGTTAAAAGTTAATTAAATGTAAATGTTTAGATCGCATGTTAGTAGGAATTATTAATTAAATTTAATTACTGTGTATATTATGAAATTAAATAAACACAATACAACAGTCGGTTGAATCAAAATAGATTAACGTTTTCCGATTTACTGTGTATTAGATTACATAATTTGATTTTTTTCCTTTGATTTATTATTGGTTTTGGTATTTTATTTTTTCTAACTGTAAAATAAATTTTGGTCTGTTTTTGATGTTGCGGTGTATTTAATATTTATTAGTGAAAACTTTACTGGTCTATGTATTAGTTATATCATATTTAATGTTATATGTATTATTGTTGTACTGTTTGTTTTCCTTAAACAATAAAAAAATAAAAATAAAACAAATAAAAAATAATTTAATACGTTTTATATAGATTCTGTGATTTACATAAATAATACTTTAAATATCATTGTTTATGCACTGATCAAACGTTTGTAAACTTTTTTATTTAGTAGCAAAATGAAAACCCACTTGTAAAATACACTCGGGTTGAACATCGAAAAACCTCTTTTAAAGTAAAGATAAATTGCAACATACCGCACTAAATTAGTGCTCGCTTGGCCATGTAAAACTTCAACTAGAATTTACTACAAGTGTTTTAAAATATTAGTTAAGCGTTCATTCTTAGCATCGCGGAAATACTGGGTTACAATCTTCATCCTTTCTTTCTATTTTATCAAATACGCGTGCACTCCTTGTAGGCAGAAATGCAGTGCTTTACTTACTATTCACAGATATTTTATTATAACGTTCGTACGTTTTAGATGACTTTAATTTATAGTAAATAAATAAATAAACAAAATATAATAACTTAAAAACGCCTAATATTTTATAAATAGCACCTATATGCAATCACGGTAATATTATGTTTTCCACGCGAAAAGCAAGAGGCGCTGCAAAGCAAAATAATGTACCTAATCAACCAAGTCATGCCGCCGCGTCCCGCATGACATTTGTTTGCATGTGTGTAGTAATTTTGGTGTCCGTGCACAGTCGCAAACGCACACACCCATGAATATTGAAAGCCGCGACTCCTGCGGCAGGCCTCGGGAGTTCAGCAGTTGTCGGGAGTAATCGTAAATGTTCGTTGCCTATAATCCGAGTAAAATTAATAGGCTGGAATCTAATAAATCACCTATGCACATTATGCATTTTTGGTTAGTATAGTTTTATTTGTTTAAATAGAAATGTTTTGTGTTTCGCGGAGGCCATTTAGCTTTTTTTATGAGTTGTTGCATTGTTTACTATTTTATACTAGTATGTTTGTAAAAAAAAATAGATTTCTTAACGGATTTTTCATTTTAACATTTGAAAGTGTACATTTAACAGTTTATTACTAAGTTTCGATATTAATTGTAGTCATTTGCTTTTACTAGTGTGTTTGTTTATTTTTTTAAATATTATTTGATTGCGAGGTTTGTGTTAAAAATGTATGTTTATTGTTTATCAAATGACTGAATGAGGTGGCCGAAATCTTGCGTTTATTTACATCGGGATAGGTATAGTAATCTCAACTAACCGGAACCTTGAATATGTGAAAATTGAAAGCTGACTAGGTGAGATTTTTTTATTTTACTTATTAGAATTTCTTCCGCCGCGACGATCGATCGCTGTTTTGTCTGCGTTGCCGTAGAAGATGGACATGAATAGTAGAACATCTAAGACTTGTTATGTTGGTTTGTATGGTTTCTGACTTAGAGATCCGTCGCGTGGCTGTGGCTATGCTAAAAAACTATAAAAGAAAAAGTTTTTGTGACCGAGTACTCCGCCGCATACCCAGTGTCATAATCCTGTGCACGCCGCTGGAAATACGAGCTACTTCACTGAAGCGTAAATTCGAATTCAAATAATTAAATAAGAGTTCAAGCTTGATTATAAGTATTTTTAGCTGACTTCAAAAAAGGCGAAGGTTCTCAATTCGTTGGGATCTATTTTTTATTTATATATGTTACGGTAAGATTGAATAATTGAAGATTAATAATAATTATCTATTAATATTAATAATTACCGAAAGTCGAGGTTAAAGTGATAAATTAATCACATTTGTCGGTTTTTATTAATAATTTGACCCTAGTAGTGATAAATGTAATAAGTGTCCAAGGGTTGCGGGGCGGGGCGGTGATTTTTTACGTGGTGCGCTGCCGCATTGTCGCATCTGCGATTGACCCATAAATTAGAAAGGTTGAATTGATCTGCTTATGTTTAGTTGTTCTTTTAACGTCCGAAACATTATCTTCTGAAGAAAATTAGTGTACCCACTTTATGGATCAGTTAGGTCGATTGTGCCCCAAAACCGACTCGGAACACCCCGACTTCACGTAGTCTTTTGGCTACCGACCCTAGAGTGTATATAAAAAGCCGGAGGCGCGGAGGGAGAGCAGCCCCCGCCCACTGTAACGAAGGATAGGCAACATGGGTGCCTATCTTTTGTTACGCAAGGGCGAAGGGGCTGAACTTCCCGTAGCGCCGGAGACGATGCAGAAGCTAATTTGTATTGACAACAAGTGTTTTAAGGGTTAGGTTGTTATAATAGATATTTCTCAGGAATGGTGCGTTACCTTTTCATGGGAGTGGTACCAGGGGAGGTGCGCCATTCCTCTTCTCCTTCCACTCTTGACATTTTTATAACTTTCACCAATATGTGTTGTGAATTATTAATAATTACTACTAAAAGTAATAAATTGCGATCGTTTATTCACATTCACCAAAACATTATTAATAAATTTGTAAAAATATTAATCATTTTCAATTAATCAGATTTATTTATTTATTTATATATACTTTATTGTACACCATAAAATAGGAAAAATAACAGATTAAATACTTAAAACTAAAGACATGGTAACAATTGGCAGCCTTATCGCTAGCTGCGATCTCTTCCAGGCAACCTTTGGATGGACTGGATTAATATAATAAAGATCTAATGGGGCAGTACAGAGGACGAGATAAAAGAAAATTATACTAGATGTACACGTTATATATTATGTTTTAAATATAACATACTTATATACCTAAATTATAAATACATACATATATATTAATATACTATATATTAAGTAAACAGTGAAGATGACAATACACATACATATATATATATATATATACACATACATACATATATACAATTATGACAGGAATAAATATTACTGTAGTGATAAGTAATGTTCCTTAACAAGTCTTTTAAACTTGGCAGCGTCTTGGCTTGTCTAATTGACAGTGGTAATACGTTCCACAAGCGAGCAGCATGGATGGTAAAGGACTTGTCAAGAAATGATGTGCTGTGCTTGGGAATCTCTAGCGTTAAATTCTCTGTTGATCTAAGAGATCGCGCATGAGTGTGACTAAGGAAATTAAAGCGGTTCTTAAGGTAATGGGGGGTGTAGGGATGGAACAAGATACCATATAAGAGTGAGAGAATTCGAGTATTTCGGCGAAAACGTATTGATAGCCACTTGAGTTTGACTCGAAATTCGGAGACATGGTTATATTTGCGAAGACCAAATATGAACCTAATGCAGACATTCTGAAGTCTCTCAAGCTTTTCAATCTGGGCTTCGGTAAGGTCAAGATAGCTAGCATCAGCATAATCAAGGAGAGGAAAAAGAAGAGATTGAACCAGTGCAATCTTCGTGGGAATCGGAAGAAGATTCCGCAATCTCCGCAAGGACCCCGCTGCAGCAAACAATTTGCAACTAACTTGTTGCAATTGGGAACCCCAGGATAAGTTTTTGTCATTCACTTTACCGTATTACCGTACCGATTTACCGTAACATATACACTGATTACTGGGAGACGTATAAATGGATTACTAAATTATTTTTTATTTCATAGCGTATACTTAAGTTTATCACTCTTCTATAGTTGTTTAATGCTATGTTTCAAATTTTACTCAGTAACTTCCTCTGTAAATAAGTGATAGACCATACGTATACATCGACTTCGTAGTTGATCGAAAAAAAGCGTGATAACAACGCATTTGGACTCCAAAATATCATTCTTCAAGAACTTTTCTCACTTCACATTTACTATAATTAATCTTATACTATTTGATAACGAACATGAATGTTTTTTGTTTATAATTTAAAAAAAATATCTCAAATAATGCGTAAAATAGATATATTTTAAATTTAAATTGTTGTTCCAAATCTCGTCGCACGCGTATAGAAAATAGATGAAAGTGTTTGATATTCGCAAAATATAAGTAAATGATTAATATTCTATAAATATTCCACTTTAATAAATAATATTCTACAAAACCAAAACCAGTATGGCATTTGAGAGAGGAAAAACAAAAGAGAAAACTATGAAATTAAATATAACAAAATATTTTAAAAAAGAAGTGAACTGAAGTGCGTGATGGCCTGTTGGTAAACGGATTAGACGCGACTGCCAATATGTTCACGGTGGTCGCGGGTTCGAATCCCAGGGCACACCTCTGACTTTTCGGAGTCATGTGTGTATTGATAGTCAATCACCACGCACTAAAACGGTGAAGGAAAACATCGTGAGGAAACCTGCATACCATAGCGATTTATAAAATTTCAATGGTATGTAAGTCCGCCAACCCGCACTAGGCCAGCGTGGTGGACTATATGGCCTAACCGCTCTCAATCGTACTCTCGATTGTAGAGGAGGCCCGTGCCCTGCAGTGGAACGTATATGGGCTGATACAGAAAATATTTTAAAAAAATATCTTATTTCCAAATACTTCAATACCGGAAAATTAAAAAAAAAAACAAATAGGATACATATGCATGTCATATAATATAACTTTTAGCTTTGTGTTTACGTCTTTATTTTCATAATTTTATTTATTATCTATTTCTTTTTTAACAGATTATTAAATCCAAGAATCAATGTTTTAAATTCATTAACCTATGTTGGCCATCTTCAATTATAAAAACATAGATAATAGATGAGTGCAAGGTTGCAAGAAATAAGTGTCAATTGAGAAATATAATTGTGAGATAATGTAGTACCCGCGATGTTAAACGACTAATTTCGGAAGGGTCCGACCCACGTAACAAAGTTTTCGACTCCACTGACAAGCTCTCTTGACAAAGTAATCTCGGCCCGACCTAATTGCTTCCTTCAAGAAACAATGTTTCGCAGACTTTCTTATTTAGATGAAATCAAATCATTCCGTCACGGATGTCTGGCGACATTCACCAAATTCATACTGCAAATCCTTCAAAGAGTTATTTACTATAATATTCTTGTATAATTTATTCGTGAAACGGAAATTCCAGTCCATTTACTCTACTTTAGCACTTTGGTTCGGTGGAGGGAAAGAAATGCTTTTAATAAAAGTAATTTCGGGACAAATTTACTCGATTTGCCTCGGATAAAGGTTGAATAATAATTATGGCGGAGGGTTCTGCTAAGTAATTTACTTAAGTTGCTTTGCTGTGAACGTTTCAACGAATCGACGCGACGCTCTAGACGCTTCGCATTCGAAATGTCAAAAGTTTTGAACGAAGTCAGCGGCTGATGAATATTCATTATTGTAACTGTTTCATTAGTTTGACTAACGCCTTTATTAATCCACCAGACAATAATCAACAAAACTGTTTACATTTTTGTTGGCGTTCATTGGCAGACGTCCGCTGTATGTTGGTAAAATTTGTTTAACCTATTTAATATTTATAGAACTTTGTTCAGACTCATCGTGGCAACATATTTTTTAACCGACTTCAAAAAAAGGAGGAGGTTCTCAATTCGACTGTATGTTGTTTTTTTTTTTATGTTTGTTACCTCGTTTCTCTGTACTGTGTGAACTGATTTCGACCATTCTTTCTTTGATTGAAAGCTGATGCTTGTCATTTGGTCCCATAAAAATATGGTGAAAATCTGAGCAATATCTTCGGACCTGGAGAGGGGAACTCCTTAAAATTAAGTAGGATTCCAATGGTTCTTTTTGCATTAGGTTCAATATAAAAGTTAATTTACAGTGAGAGAGGAAAAAAGGGGTGGGGGTGAGGGGGGGTAGGTGATAAAATTAAAATACACGTAAATTCTAATATCTTCGGCAGCTTTTAACCGATTTTAGTGATTTCTTTTTCACTGGAAGGGATGTATTGACAGGTTGATCTCAGGAACACAACATGGAGATCTGATGATCATTTTCGGACCTGGAGTGTAGAACTCTTCAAACTTTAGTAGGATTCCAATGGTTCTTTTTACATTGGGTTTAGTATAAAAGCTAAGCTACAGTGGTGGTGGGAAAAGGGGGTAGGGGCAAAGGGAGGGGGGGAGAAAAAATAATAAACATATGAATACTCCATATCTTTGGCAGCTTTTAGCCGATTTTAGCGATTTCATTATCATCGGAAAGAACATATTCCTTGAGGGGACCAAATCTTCTTCATTTTGATTCCTATCAACACTAAAAAGATAAAAATAACCAAAATTTTTAATAAAAAAATAAAAACCGACTTCAAAACAAAAAATAACTAAATAATAAGTACCACTGCAAAGCAAAAAAATAATATTTGTGGCCAAGTACCAAACAAGTAGGACCTATGCCTTATATTAATTTAAATATCTATATGTTTGGTACTGGGCGACCCGCCTTCAATATGTTATGCATATATTTTGATTTGTTGTCTAGTCAAGTCATTAAGCAAATTAATCAACAAGCGCAAGTTCCATGAAACAAATATTATTTTTTTGCTTTGCAGTGGTACTTATTATTTAGTTATTTTTGGTTTTTAGCGGTTTTTTGTTTTGAAGTCGGTTTTTATTTTTTTATTAATTCTATGAACAGTACTCTATTCCTATTATTCCATATCTCACAGCCAGTAGCTTCCAGGGAATTCGTACTGTACTCAATAAAATAAATAAAATATAGTAATTAAATCGAATGAGACTTTCATATACGAGAATAAATTTGCTATTTGCTATTAAGCCACTGGAACATTCCATTACTATCGGAATTATGATCATGGGTAGTAGTCATCATATTATTGATAATCATCTCTTAATTTTTGTGGCTTCGTTAATAGCAACAGGAAGTAAACTTTGAATCGTGGAACATGCCTCCTCTAATAATTTCTACAGTAATGTGTGGGAAGCCGCGTTAATTAAATGACCTACAACTTTTATCACTCATTTTGAGCCATTACAATTTTTTTTTATAACCATTTTATATACTAACGATCCAATTCTATCAATGAGTCATTTGTTTCTCGAAGAAATATGGCTTAAAGCCGTGTATTTGTAGTTGGGAAAACCCGTGATATTATTCCAAAATTATTATTGTTGTAAAACTTTTTCTACCACTATTGCCCTAGAAACGAAACGGAAAAATTGTTTTTATTTAGAATTTCACTTTGCAGCTTTCATTCCACATCTTCGCAGACCAGTAGGAAATTTAAAACGCGATATTTTGTAATGAAATGAATTTAATCACTTTTCTGTTTCTTTGCTTTAAATTTCATCACGTTTTTAAACAAAATTCTTTTTATTCCTTGATTAAGACTGTTATATTTAATATTTTAAGTTTAAACTACTTAGCTTCCTAATTTTCATAACATTTACATTTACTGGTGTCGATATAATGATATCCGTATTCTGTATCAGCCCATATACGTCCCACTGCCGGGCACGGGCCTCCTCTACAATCGAGAGTACGATTGAGAGTGGTTAGGCCATATAGTCCACCACGCTGGCCTAGTGCGGGTTGGCGGACTTACATACCAATGAAATTCTTATAAATCGCTATGGTATGCAGGTTTCCTCACGATGTTTTCCTTCACCGTTTTTAGTGCGTGGTGATTGACTATCAATACACACCGATATCCGTATGAATGGCGACTATTCTACACGATGATGAAACGCCCTCCTTAATATCCAACGCAAATGCCACACGATACGGAACCAGTCTATATATATTTAATTTCCAGGATAGTGAAATACATACAGGGTATATTCAAGCTACAACAGTAGTTTTAGTAACTTCAGACACAATGCTAATAATGTTTTTGCAAAAAGGGCAACGATTTTTTAAAAATTATTTTATTGTCGTCATATATGGATGATATTTTGCTATCGTACGCAAAGGATAAAATTATTATTTAAGCAAAATCTGCGGATTTACCACCTTAATCCGATGAATTACATAATTCCTTTTTTTGCGTAAATTTTAGTACGGCTTCGTTTTCGGTAACAGGCTTGATATACCCTGTATATGTATTCACTATTTAGAAAAAACCACTCTCATTGAATTTATTAAATTTACAAAGGTTTTACCATCAAGCATTCTAATAACATCATATTATTCTATATACACTAATATAAAACGTTTTGACTAAGATGCTATTCCACCATTGAATTGAAATGTATTTATTGTTCACGTAGGCAATTTATGAGCTCTTATGACAAGTCAATAATCATAGAACTTAATCTCTATATACAATATATTTTTTATACTTAGTCATTCCCATCAAAATAATCCGATAGCATAGAATTGATTCCTTTAACAATCAACAGGAGGGTTTAAATTACCCGACAGCTAAGTGCAGCATAAATTGCAAGCTTAAATCTTCCGCCGAGAACATTTCATCCAAGTTACAAATAGATCAATTCTCGCAACGATATTTATGTACGCTGTACGGCTTCCCAACTCGCCGGAATCAATCTCTGTTCAGATCAATATAGGTATTGTTGGAAGACTTAATAATTAACAAACAAACAAGGTAAATTAAGAGCTGATAGATACTAGAAAAAAAAAACAGAATTTTTATTTTTAAACGAGCCATTGTTGTATATCCATAAATGAATTCAAGTTGTGGGTTAAAGCAAATTCTAAAAGTTTTGATCGAGAGTGTGCAAGGAAAATGAGTGTTTTAAAAATTCCAGCTAATTTATATTCTAAATCCACTAGTCCCAAGACCCTCGTTGAGCACGTAGACGACCTAAACCTAAGTCCATTGTCAGAAATAAAGAGCGTGAAGGACGTACTTTTCCCCAAATGTTACAAGGTAGGCTTAACAAAGACACAAAGCTTTCACTTTGTAAAGAAAACCAGAGGCATCTGCGTAGTTAATTCGATAAAGTCCTATATTCGAATTATATAAGTTGTTACAACCATTCTCTCATCTTTTTGTATCGAAGTTGGCCGTGTCCTTGGGCTCTGGATAATAGATATCTTAGTACTCCTCGTGAAAGATCTGAATTCCTAGGCTATGTAATTCTTTCTTTATATATTTTTCACAAGGTTGGGTTTGATTTAGTAGATTGAAGACTTATATTACATAATTTTTCTTGAATTGTTGGACTGTGAATCAATATTTAAATTTATATTATGATTGGAATTTATATTCCCAACCTTTACATGTTTTTGATATGTAATAATGTTAATGAGTTCGAATATAATGCCACAAATAATTATGTTAATCTGTAATTAAACTTATTTGATTATTCTCGGAAAAATGTATACTAAATTAATTTCGATAAAACCCTTGGTTATCTATACCATAAAGTTAAATGTATACATAACACCTGATAAAAATGTAAACTAGTTGAACTTTCTTCCATTCTATACAAGTTTCAGATACCATGAGCCATACAGTTAAACTTCTCTTTCTTCGTTCGAATAACCAAGGGCTTATCTCGGATATGTTAATGTGTACTCTTGTATGCCTTACCGCTTAGTACTAAGATGGTATCAGGAACTAAACTTATTAGAAATTGCTCTTTTGTAAAAGTGTATCAGATACTATACAAAAACTATATAAATAGTTATGTACTTTTTGTTTACTGCGAGTCTTTACTATATCGATGAATTAATAAAAAATAAATAAATAGCGAATAGGTAAAAAGTGCAGAACGAATAAACTTTGGGGGAGTGTTGGACATTTTGCGAAGTTTATATAAAAAACGAAAGTAGTACCAAGATACAGATTATATTAAGACTGCTACCGAAAACGAAGCATTGTGACTGAAATCACTAAAACTACTTCGTTTTCGGTAGAAGTCTTGATGTACGTGTGTAAACTCTGCTCAAAGGGACATTAATACAACTAAGGATAAAAAACCATATGATTATACATATATTTAGATACAGTATCCACATAAGAAATTTTACGTCATACATGGTATTAGAAAAAAGTATTCATGGTTATATTATAAACAGTCTTTCTTACGGGCTTTTTCCTACGAATATAGGGTTGGCGCGAAAATCATTTTATGAGTGTCGCAGAAAATTTCGTTTATGATTTTACGAAGGCTTGTGAGCCTGACGTCAGCATTTTCTAGATATTACCTAATCTTGGGCATGCCATAAATTTCGTTATCAGAAATAGTTGCTGAAAAGTCAAAATAAAGACTGCGGTTCATAGCATATGTACATAGTTATAAATATTTATACATTCTTTACAATGAGGTATACTGATCAGCAAGTGCATGGTGGCCTGTTGGTAAACGGACTAGACGCGACTGCCAACATGTTCACGGTGGTCGTGGGTTCGAATCCCAGGGCACACCTCTGACGTTTCGGGGTCATGTGTCTATTGATAGCCAATCACCACGCATTAAAGTGGTGAAGGAAAATATCGTGAGGAAACCTGCCTACCATAGCGATTTATAAGAAATGCTATGGTATGTAAGTCCGCCAACCCGCATTAGGCCAACGTGATAGACTATATGGCCTATCCACTCTCAATCGTACTCTCGATTGTAGAGGAGGTCCATTCCCTGCAGTGGGCCGTACATGGGCTGATACAGATGATCAGGCTTTTTTAAGCAGTTGGTTAAAGAGTTATGAAACTAAAGACCGCCGCGCCGGTTCGATGCCCCGACGCGACGGTATAATAGTTTGAAAGACAACTTTGCACATGGTTGGCTCATGTCTTAATTGATCGAAAACTCTCTTATAGTTTCTGATATCCACGACACAATAATGTTTCTTACTTTGGTGCATGTGTTTGTTATTACTACATAGTATAAAACAAAGTCGCTTTCTCTGTCCCTATGTCCCTTTGTATGCTTAAATCTTTAAAACTACGCAACGGATTTTGATGCGGTTTTTTTTAATAGATAGAGTTATTAAATAAAAAGGTTTTCATGTATTATAACATCCATTAAATAGTGGAGAAATATTGTTATTTTTGAGGTTTCTAATGTGATGTCGTTGATTATCAATTTTTTTCCGCTTACATTGCAAACGCAGGCTGAATCCTACGAGATTTATTAAAATAATGTACTACATATTTGTACACATTGAAAAGCTCTACAGAAAACTCCGCAATGGTATATGTCTATCTCTTATGGATATCCCACAATAACATTTATTTTTTACGACAAATAATGCCTAATTTTCGAAGCGATTTCAACCAATACTGCATTAATCCTTATCCAATGAAATAGCTTAAATGCATTGTTGATTTAATATAGATCTATATGGTCCTGTACAGCACAAGATTTAAATGAATATTTTCGAAGATATTACAGATTTAAAATTGCGAGACGTAGCGCTTGCGGCGGTACTGGCCGGCCGGGGCGGCGCGGCGGCAGCGTGCCTATATAGGAAGGTTTACATATATGTATAATAATAATACGTACATATTATTGTATAGCAATCAGCTATCGCTAATTCATTAATAATAATTGTGAGTGAGTGTGTTACTTTACGAGTTGTAGACTCACAAATTAACGAATAATTGTCTAAATATGAATCCGGAAAATTAACTTAAACATTTTTATTACTGGTGGTAGGTCCCCCGCAATGTCTATTTACCTCCCGGAAAACAGCAGTGTAAATGCACTGATGTGTATCGGTCTGAAGGATAATGTAGCTAGAGTAACTATTGATCGTATTGAGACTTCGCAGTGGATTGCCAAGCATTGCCTTGTAATTCAAGGTATTGTTTGGTTTTGCCACTGTTCATGAGCGATCGTATCACTTACTAACCATGAGGCGAACGCTAAGCTCGTCCCGCCATTCATGGCAATAAAAAAACTTATACACATATATTCTATATTATTTCTACTACTACTTTGGGACTCATCGATCTACAATACAGATAGTAATCCATTGCCCAATGGTACATGTTTAGTGACGTCAACAACGGCATTTCCTGGGTTCCGAAATATCGCGTGCGGCACAGTACAACAAGCTCCTTCGGGAGTCCACTGATAAACTAATTTCGCGACAACGACCCACATAACCAACCCAGACTGTTTGAATTCACTTTTGTATTAACCTAATTAGAAAACGTTTATGTTTATAGTTTATCATGTTTTAGTGTTCGTGTCAGTGCCTAGTAATTGCTTGGTTCTTAATTAGTGTTTTAAAGTAAATAATGAATTAATTGTTTAGTAATCATTTTTATTTGCGTGATTGATCTGACAAGCAGGTCGCCGCCTAAGTTTAGGCACCGCATTTATTCATAAACAAAATTAAGAGTATGTATTATTATTAACCACAATTATTAATAGGTACAAAAAAAAACAAAATTTTAAACAAATGATCATACGGTTTTGTTACAGTTTTTAATACAATTTAATTTAGTTTTAAAGTACGACAATATAAAAAATATAATAGACAAGGTTTACAGGATTGGCTAGCTAAAAAAAGGAAATTTTATTATTTTTAAAGGTGGAGTGCGATGCAATATACGGCTTTCTATTAGAAAAAAAATTGTTTTGCGTCACTTATTTCTCTTCTCAAACTCTAATTTTATTTTATATAATTATTGAATCTCAAACTTGACATAAAAAAGACATATTTTATTGGTGGTAGGATCTGATACATATGTCAGTGGCCGCCTATGTAGATACCACTACAATATCTAATTTCCCCGAAAAACAGCAGTGTTAATGCACTGTTGTGTAGGTTTGAAGGACATTGTAGTTACAGCAACTACTGGACATATTGACACCTTATGTCCCAAATTGCTTTGTAATTAATGGTGTTATTCGTTATCATAAGGTGAAAGTCATTAAAAAATTAAAAACAATAATTTGGTTGGCTCGAAGGACAAAGAAGGTCTATTTGTTTAATATTACATAAATATTATGAGGTTAAATATTATTTTTGATATAACAGCAACAAAGAAAGAATAATTTCGTAAATGACGCAAAAACTACAGTGAATTTAACTCATATCATAAGACCGTATTTCAATGGGATAAATAAGAACTGAAATATACTTTTCAATGGGTAACGTAGCAAGTTAAACCACTGGGAAATGTCAGCTCACAAAAACAAAAACAAAATCGTCATCGAGCACAATCAAACAATAAATAAGTTTTATAACATTTATTGTTCTACAAGTCGATGTGTCTCGCGAAACAGATTTAACTTCGGTATCAAAGTTGCAGACAATCTGACCTGTTATGTCAACTTTCGTATTTTTACTCAGAGATGTGGCATTGCAGTGGGATTTATAGCGTAACATTGTACTCTTGTTTCATTCGCTGTTTACAATGTCTGGCTTTCATTTTGCAACGTGCTGACAGCGACGTGATGCTAATGCAACTGTGTGGTTGCGTGAATGTCAAACGTTTAATTAATTGTTTGGTATTTCATTATTTATATTAAGGAAAAACATAATTACACAAAAATAGCTGAGGTAACGGTTACTGATGGTAAGTCTCTCATATGTGAGAAGCCACCTGGATAGGTACCACCGCAATATCTATTTCTCCCGTAAAACAGCAGTATGGATGAACTGTTGTGTTTCGGATTGAAGGACATTGTAGCCAGAGTAACTACTGGACATATTGAGACTTAAAATCTTATGTCTCAGGATGGCGGGCGCAGTAGAATATTGCTACTTTTTATAAGCGGTTGTATCGCCATTCATTGCAATAAAAAAGGTAATATAATAATTTATGATTATAGTATTACACCTAATCAAAACCACATTTTCCACATTTTAAAATTTGTATTAATGCGTTTTAGACACACCATTGATTTAATTCATTATAATTTTGCTGTAAAACATTCCGTTTTAGTCACTGAATAAAAATGAGACAAAAATAAAATGATAAACGATAATGTTTAATAAGCATGAGGATTAATCCTTTGCTTTTGTTATCGTATAATAGTTATTGATTGGTGTGAACATTAAGTTGGTAATTAATTGGTCCCTGGTTAACTGAATATTGATAGTTCAGCGATGTAACGTGCTAGCTTTATTGAACTCGAGTAATTTAACTATAAAATAATTTTATAATTACTGTTTCTGTATCAGCCCTTAAAAGTCCTACTGCAGGACACGGGCCCCCTTTGCATCTGAAAGTATAGCCATATAGTACATATAGCCCACCACACTGTAATTACTATCATTGCTATGTAATTTCACCGTAATTTATAGCTAACAAATGAATGCTTTGTTTATAAATTTTAAGATGATTAGGGTGACTAGTTTACATAAATGATACAACTATTTCTTCCTAATTATTCAACGTATTAGAGTCGCATTTCAGCCAGCTTCGATTACAGCAGGAACATTTTGCTGTCAAGTTATCTTGTACCACGTCTCTTAACTGTCTTCATCCATCTCTTACTCGCCTCGATGTCCATGCACCAAAAAAAGCGAATCATCTTTAAACCTTATATTATTATTCACGATCATCAATGCTTACTAAACACCGAACCCATACTCAAATATATATCCGTAAAAAATATCAAAACTAAAAACATACCGCAAAACAACGCAGTTACAATCCGTGATATATGTAAACACAACAAATCCGTGTCATATTTTTCACGTGGATCGGTTTACCGTGCAATTTTTTTCTCCGCTCGAAACGGTACTAGGTGAAAAATTTTATAGCTAGGTATTTCCAATGATATCGACAGCAAAAAGATAGAAGCATTGTCGGTGGACCTGGCCGGCAGCCAGCTTTCCACCAAACTGTCAAAGTATTACATTTTATAATACGCCCTTGTTTTACTACAGTCCCTGTTAAATTGCAAATAAAAGAATGGTGCATTTTAAAATTCGTATATTCTACGTTTTGTTCGTGATTTTTTCGACGGTCCTTATAATGTTCCTTTTGTTTTGCATTGAGAACTGCTCGCCTTGAATGGGTTTTAAACCTTCACAGTGCGAGATTGACGAGGCACAGGCATTGGGTCAGAATAGTAATGAATGCCAACATAGTAAAACAGTTGATCTAAAAGAAATAAATTTCAATTTTGAGATTTATCCATAACATAAAATCAAAAAGAATGCCTTAGTCGTTAGTGGTAGCAATATATATGAAAAATTTAATCATTAATTTGGTTACATTTGTAAGAGAAGATTTTAATAAAAATCATATTATGTTCTTATGAATTTTTATTCCGGACTTTGTTTTAAAAAATAAATGGTACGCGTAAAAATAAAATAATTATTGAAGAAAAACACAGGCGAATCCGATTTTAAAATAAAATCTTCATACAAAAATACCAGTGTAGTTATTCATTGTTCGCAGAAATTCTCTTCGCAAATGAAAAATAATTTTAAGTTGTATTAAAATGCTCGCAGAATTTTTGGTTTGTTATGCTCGATTAACTACCATAATATACTCACAGAATTCATAATCTGAGTTAAATATATCATAAATAACGAGAAATCTGTTCCGTAAAATGTATCTTCAGATATTAATAATTCAAAATCACGATGGAATTGCTTCGTATGAACCAATATCGTTGTATAAAATTATATCTAAAGTAAATTATTAAAAAAGCACTAATATAAAACTTATTAAACAAACAGAAATTAAAATAAAATAGTCGTCAGTAATTATTATACAGCATAACTAGTACAAACTTTAATATATTCGCGCCACCAAATCAGTATTCATTATAAACAGGGTATATCAAGACTGCTACCGAAAACGAAGCCGAGTAGTAGTTTAAGCGACTTCAGACACAATGTGGGAATAAAAGCTACAATTTTTTTTTTGTTATTTTTTTATATGGTCGTATTTGGGTGGTACATTTTTTCGTAAAATAATAGTGTATATTTATTTAATAATAGTGTATATTGGATATTTATTTTTATTTATAAAGACTCTAAGGTATAAGAGCTTAAATTATTATTTTAGAAAAACTATGGATTTACCACCCAAAATTGACGATATTTAAAAAATGATAAAAAAATTGTCGAGTTTCTTAGCAAAATTTTAGTTGCATTGTATTTGTAGTCACTATAACTACCACCCGGCTTCGTTTTCGGTAGCAGTCTTGAGATACCCGGTATATTACAATTAATCAGAACGATTTAATGCTTGGAAAGCGACTCACTTATAAGCCTTTAGAAGAATTTTCTCAAATACAAATTAATAAAATTCTATTAAACATTATGGCGGAAAATTCAACAACACACCCACGCAAATGTGTCGCTTTTCGGGTTCAGCCTATTCATATCCTGTTTAGCCCGAAGCTGGTCTGGCTGGAGCGAGGAATAATCATCTCTTAGTTTTAATTTATTGATAATATTCCTCTAATTTTAATTTTAATTTTAATTCTGTCTTAGTACCTCACCAATTATGCTATATATATGTATATACAATTGTGTGTTGTGTTGCTCTTTATGGAAATACAATAAGAAAGTCTCACAAATGCAATTCCTTATTAGTAGCAAAGTGTTTGTAATGTCTGTTATTAAACCTCAATAAATAAAATCTTTAGACACTGGATATTTTTGGAATGCATAGTTACTATCAAGCCCATTGCATAAAATTGTCACTCTTATAAAAGCAAATACAAATTGAAGAGTGATCCTTCTTAAAAAACTACTTCTTGTTTCATTACGTACAATAAAGTACAAACAGCACTATAATTTAATTCTACGAATTCTGAATAACCAATGGTGCATTAGGATCTCCTTACTGTATCAGCCCATATACGACCCACTGCAGGGCACGGGCCTCCTCTACAATCAGGAGTACGATTGAGAGTGGTTAGGCCATATAGTCCACCACGCTGGCCTAGTACGGGTTGACCCTAGGATCTCCTTGCTGACCCACATTTTTATTACCACAATTCGTGAATGCATTATGTGCTAATTGAGTCGCTGAATTAGATTTAAACTCAGCGAAATTATCCCAACCAGCACAGCAGTGCGTAATCCAGAATATCGAATTGCTATTTGATCCATGTAAACACCGTTTCCATGGCTAACAGGATTGTAGATTTGAAACGACGCGTTTGCTTTAACTGGCTATGAATAATAATCATAGTGTTTAGTCTGACGGAATAACGGACCAGCATGGTGCTTGTGGGTAGCATTTGCTTTATATATGTTATGGGCCAAGTGATTAATCCGGCATTATTCATAGTGCCCGGGCAATATGAATAATGCCCAATAAGAGCGGGCAATGTGATTATAACCAATCAATTTATCACATTGCCCGGGCACTATGAATAATGCTAAGTGCCTAATGGGCAGAGTGATAAAAAGCGAATCAAAATCAAAACAATGAGCCGAAGTGGTAGAATATAGAATAAGGCAGCGCGATAGGGTGGGTTGGGAGGAGTGGAGGGGAAGGGGGAGTGTCGCACCTCCCCTGGTAACACTCCCATGAAAAGGTAACGCACTATTCTTGAGAAATATCTATTATAGCAACCTAGCCTTCAAACTTTTTCACTTGTTGTCAATACGAATTAGCTTCTGCATCGTCTCCGGCGCTACGGGAAGTTCAGCCCCTTCGCCCTTGCGTGGGGGCTGCTTTTCCTCCGCGCCTCCGGCTTTTTATATACACTCTAGGGTCACCCAAAAGACTACGTGAAGTCGGGGTGTTCCAAGTCGGTTTTGGGGCACAGTCGACCTAACTGATCCATAAAGTGGGTACATTAATTTTCTTCTGAAGATAATGTTTCGGTCGTTAAAACATAACTAAACATAAGCAGATCAATTCAACCTTTCTAATTTATGGGTCTATCGGAGATGCGACAATGCGGCAGCACACCACGTAAAAAAATCAACTATGAATCCCATTGCCCGATCATCATGTAGCCATATTCATAATGCCCGGGCAATGTGATAAATAGGTGAGTTTAGATTATAATTAATCACTTGGCCCAATATGGCTCGGCAATATTCATACTGCCCGGGCATTATGAATACTGCTCGCATTAATCACTTGGCCCATAACATATATTCAAATTGAGGATCTTAAAGGAGTGTCACTTGAAATCTGCACTTTTTCTCTTAACATATTTGTCTATAAATTTGATTTCTCATGTTTTCTCATAGGCACCAAAACCTATCTTCCAGGACCACTTATAACACAAAGGGAATCTTTCTTGTTTTAAAGGTCAAGAAATAGTCACGATTGCTAGCTTGAAGATAAATAGTGATATCCACGCAAATATCTTTCTCTATTTATTATTAATATCTTTCTCACCCCTTCTTATCCAGATATATTTATTATACAAGCCTAAACTCCCACCTTTTTCCGGAAAGGTGTAGGCAGAGGTATCAGAATGTCTACGTTTGGCCTTGTTCCGTCCCTATATGTGATAGGGTGCGAGCCTATCGATATATTGGGCTCACATTCCTGACTTATATTAACTATTTCCACACATTTCTGACTCCGGGATGATATTGAATAGAAAAATCCAATATCATTTTGACTGAACCGGAATTCGAAATCGAGATCTCAGCCTTCAAATCATATACAACTGCACCACCGAGGAAGTTATTTTTTATACTCCTGTGTAATATCTACCTACTATCACTACTTTTTCAATAACTATACGAAAACAAATTTATCATATGACTATTTTCTTTCTGTTATTTTTGATTGGCTTCCGATTGGTGTAAAATGATGTTAGCTAGATGTAGATAATGTATGACGTTCTTTATAAAAATGCCTAATAAATAAATAAAGAATACGTATAAATACGATTGGCTAATTCCAGACATTAGCATGTTCAAACAAACAAACTTTTTAGAATTAATAAATCAGTAGATATCCCATTGAGGATCTCTATCAGATTAACGCCCTTATTTAAAATAGGCGTAGAGAAAAAATAATAAAAATATGCAAAGAACACACGCGTTCCCCCAAAGTCACGCTTTTAATGTGTCTTATTCCATCGAAGCATGACATTTAAACGAGCGCCGGAAATCTTTTGAAGTAGATGAAAAAATGTACCCTTAACCGTAATAAACCGATATTTTACCATGATCTGCAAAGACCCTTATGAGGAGGGATAAACCATATTTAACCGCAAATTAATCCAGGAAAATCCCTTAAACGCAGTTTAGTTGGTAATGAATATAAGCCGAATCACACCTGGCAAAATCTATTGGAATTCGTAATTTCACCGAAGCCTGTGTATTTTCACTTTGACGATATTCGATTTTTGCAGAGATGGAAAGGAATTAATAATGAAATGAATGCTAATAGCTCGTGACGAATACGCTGATAGCGAGGGCTTTGATTTTCAGCGAGCGGTTGAGTAACACAGTTATTGAATATTTTTTTATGTTGCGCATAATTCATCATTATTATTGACTTATCGCATTTAATGTGTAATATTTGCAAGGTATGAGATATATAACACTTTTATTACAATTTTCGTGAATTCTGCGCCTCAATTAGAACAGATCTAATAGCGAATAAAGTGATACACAAAAGACCGATAGATTCCTTCCGAATGTTCATAGTGGATGTTCCTGTAGTTGAAATTATGATGGTTATTGAAAAACTCGCCCAAAGACACCTCGAGACATAAAAATTTACTTTTGGAGTACTTAAATTTTCAACGTCCTTAAAGAGCATCACTAGACAGCAACAGCAACCACATACCAACTCAAAACTCTATCCTCTATTCATCGACCGCAGACGGTATTAAACCAACCATGGAGTTTCTATAGACGATTCATAATTGGGCCCAGTGGTAGAAATATCTCTTCTGAGAAAATCTAGTTTTGTATCGTTCGTTGCAAACGTTTCGAAGCCGATATTTGTTCGCTGCCCTGATTGAATGCATTCCGTGTTGTGTTCCACAGATACTGCTGAGAATACCAGCAAGGTGTTATTGTATAAGATGCTATTTGTTAGAACGCCGTGTGCTTTCAAAGAATGAAGAGTCTATATTGTAGTATGTATATCAACTTATGGTCCCGTTTAGCACCATGCTTAAATCAGTTTATACACATATTTCATATTTGAAGGTAACAATCTTGGGTATTTTTGAGCCCATAGTAAATTGCCTATTACACTAGTCAAGGATCCCACAAATTTTGAAACTAGTAGTTGAAAATTCAACATCTAACAGACATATTAAACAGAAAACTCCCTCAAAGAAAGCAAGTTGCAAATCTTGAATGTAGTTTGATCAATGGAGCTTTGATTCTTCAATCAATCTCTTTTGAGCCAGTGTGATGAATTAAACCTCAAATATCAAAATAATATTGGGCCAGAAGTATTCCAAAACGAATTATACTACGGTCTATTTTTACCATTGCTTAAAGACCGAGAAGGTTGATAATCTAAAGAACTACGCATGCCCTAGGGCATACTTGGTTTGGAGTCGAATTTGATAATTTGAATATAAATTCCATATTATGTCTGTCGCGCCAGGTGGTCTATCTGAATAGCGCCGCTTTATGTAACCTCTGTATGAGAGTATTTCTTTTAAAATTCATGACATTACTTTCATATACTCTTACGAAAGCTTACAGTCTGGGCCTAGATTTTTTGTTCGGTTTGGCGCCAGACTACCATATTTTCGGAGGGAAATATCTTTCCGAACTGTAGTTTTTTTTATTACTATAAATAAAGCAATGCTTGGCATTCCATAGCGCTCGCCATCCCGAGACATAAGATGTTAAGTCTCAATATGTCGAGAAGCCAGAGTAACTGGCTAAAATGTCCTTCAATCCGAAACACAATAGTGCTTTTACACTACTGTTTGGCGGGATGAATAAAGATTGCGGTGGTAACTATCCAGGCGGCCTCTCACATATGAGATACCTAATACCAGTAAAAGGTGGGCCTAGTAGGATCTACTTCTGTTAGTTCTAGGGAAACAGGCGTAAACTCATGTTTGTACTTTAGCTTCAAACAAACCATGAACTTTAAATATTCAATTAGTAACATCATCACCTTAGTGTCATTAAAATACGGCTGTGTTTTGGTTGTGATATTATGTTTACATAAAGCTTATGTTTTAACGATTAACGAGGTCAACTGGATTATCCTTTAGACTATAGAATAGTCGACCCACTTTGATATCGTGACTAGAAAACTAAATTTAAATTTACATTTTCATTTAACTTGAATAACCTCGATCAGAGAAACAAACATCTCATAATAATACAAAATAATGGAAATCATTATTCATGTGAAGTGTTACATAAACAGGGACATAACACTTTATCGAATCACAATTCAACATAGTACATTGTCCTTCGTCTTAACAATATCACACGCAAGGTCACAATACGCATTTGGCATTCAGTAAGCGTCAACAGAAACTCCGAAAAGTTCCACGTACGAGGCGCCGGCGTTCGGAAACACGCTATATTTACACAAATAATTAAATATTTGAGCAAATATCGCTAAATAAATAAAAACCAATTACCGGACTATCGGTTATTTGGCTATCGGAGCGCACTTATCGTGCTATTAAGCGAAATTGACAATTCCTATGCGGTGAGCGACCCCGGCGGCCAGGCCAGTATTTTACAAGGGCCGAAATAATTACGACGGCCTAATGGCAGGGATGATCGCGAAGGGTTCAAATGGATATAGATTGATGGAGCCCGGCCCGTCCTGAAGAATATCGTGGTCTTATTGAGTGTAGATTTACCTATGAGGTTAATGGTTTGCACTGAGTACTCTCGTAATGAAACGTGCTTTAATTTTATTTGCATTGCGTTATAGTAACTTAAGGATAAATATACGCCCCAAACGCGTCTTTCACCAAAGAGAAGGTTATGGGGCTGTAGAAACCATAAGTGAATGATCTTTTATGTATAAAATACTTAAGGTTTAATCTGAAATAATATGAATATTATGATAAAGTCTTGGAGAAGTTATCCAGAACTAATAGACCTGTGAATTGTTAATTTTAGTAATAGGTACACCCAAAATCAAAAGTGGGCTTATTTCTACAGTGAACTTCTTTTATTAAATAGAGAATCTGTGTCCTGGTTTGTTAGAAATTATTTTGGTGATAGTAGTATTTGTGACTTAAATGTAACTTCTATAGCACAGTGATTCCCATTTATACAACATTATAAAAATAACTGCAATGTGTTTAATCGTATATTATAATATTTTGCATAGTTGCCCAACTATGTTATAATTAAAATATTTTGCATACTTCCCAGAAAACATACAATTCAAACACGTTTCACCAATTAATTTATATCATTTCGTTCGCTTTACTAATGAAGTTTTTAAATATGCAAATTTAACACACAGTTTTAAATTATGATTAAACAAACAATTAATAAACCGTATTAATTGAATATAATATAATGCAAAGCTTAGCTTATCTTTCCTTTATACAAGTTAAATGCTTGTAAAAGTCTGCCATCCCACACTAGGCGCGTGGTGCACTTTATGGCCTAATCTCTGTCAATCGTACTCTCAATTGTGGAGGAAGCCCGTGCCCTGCAGTGTCAATCAAAATCAATCAAATCAATTGCTTTATTTGTACATGTTCCTTCAGTAATTGTATGAAATGGAGAATAATGATTTTGAGACTTTTCATGAATACCTTTTTATTACATTCATAAAAACACGCCTTTTTCCCAGAAGGGGTAGGCAGAGGTATAACCAGGACGCTAACGTTTCGTCTGGTATTTTCCGTGACATAATGTGATATGGAGCGAGCGTATCGATATATCGAGAACAAATTCCTTGACTCCGGGCTGATAATAAATAGAAAAATCCAATATAACTTTACCCGATCCAGTATTCGAACACGAGACTTTTGCAATCATACTCCTAATATAATTTGAGAGCTATGCAATCACACCGTAGTACAACTGCGCCACCAAGACATACTACATATTACATAATTTTGGATTATTAAAATAACCATTATTCTCAGCGCCCATGTTCAACTTGACAGTTAAATCGATTCATCGTTCAATCCAAATGGACATTTACCACACCAAAGCGACGATCACATTTATAAAATGTAATATACTGAAGTCTTAAATAGTATTACTGAGCATTGAAAAGAGCTCTGAAATGCGGTGTAAAGCCATCGATATTACGGCGATAGCTCGGACAGAAAGATTTATATGCGGTCATTACGCTTCATTATTTTATTGAATGCATTTTAAACGATATTCATACATTAATCTTGTTATTTATTGATAATTTTGTCCTTTCAATATTTATTTAAGTGGATGGAAAGAGATTACGAAGTTTAATAAAGTTTTGTGACTTTAATACTTTATGTTAACATGTATCAGTCTACATAAATTATGCAATTTCTTACACTCGCCTCTATCAATGTGATATTAGACAAGAGCTCTCAAAGACAAGCTGTGGATTCGTTGGCTGTCATGTGAGTTCCTTTTAATAATCCTGGGTCCTTGCGCCGTAGTGTGAAGAAGTACCTTAGCAGGCCGCCATAATTGTATCGAATGACATCGAATGGAGTCTGCCATTCATTCCTATTGCGATTTACTGCACTTCATTTACCGAAGAAAAGAGCGATCGTCTGATATACAGACAGGACTGTGGAAAACCTGCCAAAGTACTATATTTGCATTTCGGGTGCTTTTTCTCTTTCGAACGATTTTGGAATTAAGCTTGAACTAAGAAGACAAAATATTTGAAACTAAAATAAGTTACAAAACTATACATACATAAATTCACGCTTTTTCCCATAAGGGGCAGGAAGAAGTGCCAGGACGCTCACATTTCGACAACTTTGTTCCATCACACGATGTGACAGGCACGCCGGACGAGCCTTCCTGACTGCAGGCTGATAATGAATAGAAAAATCCAATATCACTTTGCCCGTACTGGGGCTCGAACCAGAGACCTTAGTATTGTAACCGTACCGTACGTAGTACGAGTACAGCTACGCCACAGAGGCATTTTTAAAAACGGTCAAGTATTAAGGCTTTTAGTATGTTTAACCAGCCAAGATAATTGGTAATCTGATTCAATAAAACGTTCTGTTTTTCCAACATGCAACACTATAATCAACTAACAATATGGGAAACAAAAACTCAAAGATCACTCGTTTTGTAGGCGGTACACGCACAATGTCTTATATCATGTTATTGTGTTGAACGTGATCCATCATTGTTGGTTTTTGCGGCACACTGCGTACTTACTTCCACAGATGAGTGATGTAACACTACTCATGGATTAATGGATAGCGTAGAATGTAACCACTTTTTAGATTCGTCATCAATAATGCTGTAGTAACTCATCTTAGTGATGTATAGGATATACAAAACTATTGCTAAGCTAGATGTTAATTTATAGACTACCTAGTGTTTGTAGGTATATTAATATACGTCTACTGGTGGTAGTTCTCTCACATATGAGAGGCCGCCTGGGTAGGTACCACCGCTATGTCTATTTCTCTTGCCAAACCCAAACGCCAAACGCAGTGTAAATGCACGGCTGTGTTTCGGTTTGAAGGACATTGTAGCCAGAGTTACTACTGGACATATTGAGACTTAACACCTTATATCCCAGGATGGTGAGCACAGTGGAATGCCATGCATTGCTTTGTAATTATTCAAGATGTTGTTTGGTTTTGCTACTGTTCATGAGCGGTCGTATCACTTACGATCAGGCGAACGGCGTGCTTAATTGCAGTAACAAACATTGTTGTTGGGTGTTAAATCAAAATCCAATTAATGTATACCAATATTTCCAAACTAAATTAGATATAAATAATCTATCTCTTACCAATCTAACTATTGTATAAAAGTCTACTGGCTATATCGCTCGATAATTTAATGATGTTTGGTGAACGAGCTGCTGGCGTGATATCCTGTTTGCAGTTTTAATTAATGTCATTATGTCTCCAACAACCGGTATGCGGGCACGAAAGCTGTGAACCAGGCCTTGGATTCAATTTCCAAATATCGTTATACTGGGTGGAATCGCTTATCGTCCGGAAAATTTCATAGTGCATTGTGTATGTGAAATTAACGTTATATACAAGATTTATCATTAAAAACTACAAACTATCCCATAAACAATATCAGTACAAGATATCCCCAAGACACAATTATTATCTAAATCACCCTACACATAAAAGTGCAACGACATGTCAATACACAGACGCGCGCGTGAAGAGTCACGCCTCGCCACAGCTGACTATCGAGCAGCGACCTTGAACTTACTTTGCGCCTATTTATCGGTATTATTACTCTAAATATTACCATATAACATTTTGATTTATTTAGAATTTTAGTGTGTTAGGATCATTTAAGTAAATGTAGTTGTTGGTAAGTTGTTAAGATTTATAATGGTTTCTTAGATTTACGCGAATGTTACACATTGAAATAAGACTATTATTTACGGATTTTATCGCGGATTTAGTTTAATTTTTACATTTTTTAAAGTCTGCAAAGTCTGCACTTGCTGAGCACAAAGAAGAAGGCTACAAGCATTACCTTCGTTTTGACCAGCCCCAAGTCCTCGCGAAAGAACACCGTTTCCTGCCCAGGATGTTTCGCGAGGCTATTGAAATTAAAAAACATCCAAATTTCAATAGGGAAGATGGCTTGAAGCTTGCACAAGCATGGGATCCAATTATACACTTAATTAAATCGGAACCCAAAAGACCAACTGCCAGACCTCAAGACATAGTGAGCTCCTTCTGCGTGGATCGGAACGCGATAATTAAGGATGCAAACTTAACAGTGCAGACATAAGATGTTAAGTCTCAATATGTCCGGTAGTTTCTCTGGCTACAATGTCCTTTACACCGAAACACAACAGTGTAGTAACACTGCTGTTTGACATGCTTGAAAAATTACGGTGCGCTGGTGCTTTGTTCTGTGTTGAATAAGAATAGGTAGAAAAAGAAGACATAGCTTTGCTACTTATTATTCTGACCCCAATATACACGTCATATAAGGATAGTTTGGCTATACGGCGTACATACAAAAGATTGGATCATAAGGCAGGAACATTAACTATTTTATTATTCAATTGCCATGATTGGTCAAAGATTGAATTTGTCACTGACATTTATAGTCTTATCCTTTTTTATAAAATGAATTGACAATATTTACGGGTAGTTGTAGCGACATTGCATACTAATGTTATAAGAAAATGCGTCATAAATATTAACAGTTCTATTCACTAAATAGGCACTGTATAGCGATGAAAACATTTAATTATAAAGTCTGACGTACTTGCAAACTTATACTCGTAATATCCGTCCATAAAAGAATACATGGGGCGAGTTAATTATGTATTTAATTTTAAAATGTATTGTTTGCTAAACGATTAAACAAATGCGAAATTAAAACAATAAATCACCCTATCCAAATCGGATGGTTTTAGAAAATATCGCGTCTTCTTTAATGACGCAATATTTACGTTCATTAGGAAAATTACAGACTTTGAAGTCTTTTTATAAACTTAGTTAAGTAATGGATAGGTTTATCACGGTATGTATGTTTTGGCTGACATTCATTCTACTTATCCCACTATTTACTAATAATACGGCTAATGTGAAACTTCGTTAGGATAGATGTCTCTTTAGAAGTTTGATACTCTTTCACGCAAAACCTAATGAATGGAAGTTTACAATATTATGTACCATACATTGGATAACCTGTAATATGCTTTAATTTACAAACTGAATAAATATTAAATAAATCCAAGTCATACACATGGTTCTCACTGCACACTAAGTTATAAATCTTGTGTCGTGGGTATAAAAATCTACGAGAGGCTTTCCAGTCTTACAAACGCCCAGTATCCATATATATCTATATCAGCCCATACACGTCCTACTACAGGATATGGGTCCTCTCTAGAATCGAGTGTACGATTAAGAGAAGTTATAATTATAGTCCATCAGCGTGGCTTAGTGCTTGTTGACGGAGCTTATATACCAAAGGTATTTTTACAAATCGCTATAGTGTGCAAGTTTCCTCACGATGTTTCCTTTCACCATTATAGTGAAGATCAACAATAAAAATCCAGATCTGACATGTAGGTACTTGTGGATCACAGATACATTTAAAACCCGAACGTAACCAGTTCGTACCGGTAGCATGATAATGTAGGAAAAAAGGCGGATGAATATAATTTAATTGTTGCCACCCGGGAAAGCGTCAGTGTTTGTTTTCGTTATTCGCACCAGATAAGCCCAGGTATTCTCTAGGGACAACACAAGAGTTTGTGTATGACGGCGATCTCAACATGAATATTTGGATCGTACATGTTTCCTCAATGTATTCAAGCGTGTTTTTGGTGTTTCAAACACAGCTCGGTCTTAATTGAATTTATAGAAAAAGTAATGAAAATCAGAATTCTGATTTGAACCTAATTGGTAACTATTGAAGCTTCATAAAATTAGTATTTTATGTTTTAGTGACAGCAAATTAAATGAAGAGCGCACTTCTTGTTTGCAATAATTTACCTATAACTCTGTTCACCCCTCAAAACATTTTGGTGTAACTATGATAAGCACTTACGCCATCTATTGGCATATTTATAGAGCATAAATCTAACATTCCGTATATTTTAAAATTCTTTTCATATATTTTATCGAACACATTTAACGTGGGGAATAAACTCATTAAGTGGCGTAAAGCTGTCACATTGATTGCCTTTATATTTCTGTGATTTTAACCGTGGGTGCTGGTTGCTGCTATTTGCCAATGGCAGCAGCTGTTATGAGGCGGCAGTAACTATATAATATATAGTGGTTTGGAAGTTCTGATACTACTGGCTGCTAATTTCACAATAGACATGTTCTCCCACAGACCCATAATGAACCAATGAAAACTGACCTCTAGAAATATTTCAACTAAATTAAAAGTAAAAGGATATCTGTGACTTATTGTTGGTTAATTTTTAAACAGGATATCATCCTGTGCAATCCTTTTTATAGTTAATATGGCAGCTATTCTTTTTCATAAATAAACTAAAACTTCACTATATTATGTCAATTTATAATGTGAACTATTTATTTTGTAACAAGTTCATCCACACGTGATCATAACTCACCAACGCCTCAAATAATATATTCAACGCTCAAACCAGACCACAAACTTCGCCATCAAAAAGAATAAACGTTCATTACGCACATACTGACTGCACACGAAAATTCTTTCAAGCCTATTCATCCGTTGGATGCCGAAGTAGTTTGAATAGTGCACCAGTGAAAATAATAGCCATAGATCGGCATGCAGCGATAGTAAACTACAATCGTTGACTGGAATAGTGCCAAGGCGAACGGAACAGCGGGACGCATCCCGCGGGTTCCTATGTTTCACTTCAATAGAATTAACAATTTTACTATGCACCCCTTTGGGGAGTTAATGTAATGACGCGATTTTAACGTTTGTGGCAGAGGAATTGCTGTGCTTATTTTTTATTATTCGAAGCATATAGGATATAAAGTGCGTGGTGGCCTGTTGGTAAACGGACTAGACGCGGCTACCCACATGTTCACGGTGGTCGCGAGTTCGAATCCCAGGGCACACCTCTGACTTTTCGGAGTCATGTGTGTATTGATAGTCAATCACCACGCACTAAAAACGGTGAAGGAAAACATCGTGAGGAAACCTGCATACCATAGCGATTTATAAGAATTTCTATGGTATGTAAGTCCGCCAACCCGTACTAGGCCAGCGTGGTGGATTATATGGCCTAACCACTCTCAATCGTATTCTCGATTGTAGAGTAGGCCCGTGCCCTGCAGTGGGACGTATATGGGCTGATACAGACAGATAGGATATTCTTTGATGCATCATTTTTAAACATACAATTTCAAATATGATAATACGAATAAAAATTTCAAACCAAAATGTATAAACTGTTTACCAGTAATACCTAAATCGCGCGCAAATAGTTGTCATTAAAACCTCGTCCTAACCCAAACATTTTGAAACCTCTATTTGTAGGGTATGCTCTTGTTACTAGAATGCTCTTAAATGATATAAATCCGATGTCTAACGTCACTAACTTCCTTGTCCATCTGGTTCTCATTATGAAAGTTAACCAGATCGCATTCTTTTCTATTTTAATTAAACTTGCTGGACTTCGACTGTCTGATAATTAATATATTTGAACAACTATTTGAATGTAAAAGAACATTAATAAAGGATTATATTTTTACGTAAATGCTGTTAGGGATTATTTGATATAATAGAAACTTGTTAACCGTTTCAGCTGGCAAAAATCAGTTTGGGGGTAATGCATTCATTTTATTTTGTAGGACAGCCAATGATGTTATTGGCACCATCTGGCTCATAGAGTCTGCGCGTTTGGGTCTTGTTCCAGAGTATATCTATTATTTTATGAGACCCTTCACACAAATAGTCTCATTGCTAGAATCATACCATATTGTATCTAATATCTATCTATATTGTATAATGAAAGAAAAACCTTCATATTTTTTGCTAAATAACATTGCTAACAATTTACTTCACTCGCATTATAATCATTGTAATACAGTGATAACTATCATTTAACACAAAGTTCAAAGTTTCATTCCTGAAAACATTATCTTCGTTATCTTTCCACTATAATAGTATAATTGTGAAAAAGTAATAAATAAATAGAAAAACTTCCTTCTCTTAATTCAAGAAACAATTATTTAACACCAATTCAGTTATAAGATTCTGTTCATTCCAATGAACATAGTGATAAAGTTATTAAATGTTCAACGCAGTAGACTGTCAACAAAGTATAGAAATTATCTTTAATTAATTATTACTGATATCTATATTTGACAAGGACCTAAGAACGATATTTCAGTGTTAATATTATATCCGAAGTGTTATAACATCTTGCGATTTAGTCTGTGCAAATATTTATAGCAAGTCCTTTCTCTGTTAAATATTTGTCAGGAATACGTATCGAGACAAAGGATATCTATTAATATCTTAATTTGAGTTTATTTTCCTATCGATAATACATAATACGTATATCTTATGCTCCATTGTAGTTGTTGAGTCTATAGCACTATAGTATATATATTAATAAAGATTTTTCTTCTTTTCTTTCTTCTATCTGTGACCTCTGCCAGGCCTTCACAGATAAATACGTCATCTCATGTACAGTCAGCAACATAAGTCGCTGAATCACATTTTTTGATAACCTTTTAAGCTATTGCATAGCTACTACCGCGGGCCTTGAGCGTGGAGACCGAATCCAGAAATTCAGTAACGAAAATAACCTAAGTCTGACCGAAATTTAAATTTAATATTTTTATTTTGATTCAAATATATGCCAGTACTTTTAAATGCGAATTGCAAAGCTATTGCGTGATTAATTGTAATCTAACCTCTTTCGATATTTAGTTTTGCTATCTATCGATGAAAAGCAGAACTTTTAATGACTTTTTGAAATATCACGCTTGTCTCTTTAGTTCAGCAACTCGCCTCTAGGTGGCATTGGTTGTATCGGCGTTACTGCGCATGCGTAATCCCTCACCTCCTCTTTGTATTTACTTCATGGTAAGACTCTACGAAGCTCGCACATACAAAAGTGAATATCTGTACAATTAATATCAAAGATAGACAAAGAAAAAAACTGTATAAATAAAATAAATAAATAATTATAATTACATAAGTTGATAAAAAATGCTATGCAATAGCTTTACCGCGGCAGTCTCCGTGTGCCACACGTCTTTTTTTATGAATTAAAATTTGTACGTACCACTATGTAGTCGTAAAATATAACCAAGTAAAGTCATCCATGCCGAGAAGTGCCATACGATATTGAAAATAATTCTTGTTTTAGATGATAAGACAATTCCTAATCTCGTGAATGTGTAGCGACTTATGTTTCTGACTGTGCATATAGAATGTGGGTATTCAATAAAAAAAAATCTTCCACTTATCTCGTTGTTTTTAAGGTTACTAAATTGCTAGCTTATGTAGTCTGGCCAAGATATTTCTCACTCAACTTCTTTCCTATACATACTCAAAATCCACTCTCCTGTTTCTGCCGCTTTCAAGTTGTTTTCAAGAGTTGACATAACAAGCTGTAAATATGCTTTGTAAATTTTATAAATAAATAAAGTAAATATGTTTTTGTCATTTTTCATTGAACTCTATAGCTGGGCATCGTTTAAATCATTTTTACTTGATCCATATAGATAAATTAAATCCAGGTTCAAGAGTAGGTCTGAATTATAATGCCAATGTTATTTAGCCTGACTCCTAAGAAAAAGACTGACTCTGAATAAAAATGCAATTTAATTAAAATAAGAGACATGTCAGTGACACCTCTTGTACGAAGAATCTCATTTGTTACATAAGACTATAAAAAAGTCTAACGTACATATAGCAAGGAGATACTTCACGCACTGTGAATAATTTTACCTTAATTAAGATTGTTAATTAAGGACTTCTCCGACGTAGAAGTTTAATATCGACTGACTAGAACAGGTACGTGTTAATATTTCTAAAATATTTTCGCTTTATTGCTTTGGAGACCTTTTTTTGTAACGGTGCTGCATGATACAGGTTCGGTATACGGTATAGGAGAGACGAAACGATATTAAACTACTTGATTATAACATGGCAGTATCTTGAAATAATATTAAGTGTCCTATATATACAGGGTATATCAAGACTGCTGCCGAAAATGAAGCCGGGTGGTAGTTTAAGCGACTTCAAAAACAAAGCAATAGAAAATTTTGCAAAAACAAACGTCAATTTTGTTTTTGTAATTTTTTTCCTATGGCCATATTTGGGTGGTAAATTACTTTTTTTTTTCTAAAATAATAGTGTATACCCTTTGATTTATAAATATTCTAAGGTATAAAACAGTTTAAATTATTATTTTAGCAAAATCTATGGATTTTCCACCCAAAAATGGCGATATTTAAAAAATCATTAAAAATTAATGTCGCGTTTCTTAGCGAAACTTTTAGTTGCATTGTGTTTGTAGTCACTAAAACTACCACCCGGCTTCGTTTTCGGTCAGCAGTCTTGATATACCCGGTATAAGAATAATAAAATACTTCAATAGGTATTTCATGATTGTCTGGCAGAAATAACTTTAGAGCGATAAGATCGCCATTTGTTAACTCTACAAAAGTTATTTTTTTTTACTGTGATCAATAAAATTAATGAATAAATCATTGACAGCCTCCATAGCGCAGTTGGTTAGCCGCCAGTTAGAAACGAGTGGCCGCGGGCTCGATCCCCACACCGACACAAATGTTTGAGTGAAACACAAATATTTGTTCCAGGTCTAGTTGTTTGTGAGACCGAAAAGTTTCTTGTTTTTCCTGATACCACCACATAAGAATCGATCTTATTGTAGAGTCAGGACTATGTGTATGACTGTTGGGTATATTTAGTGCCTGTTGGTAACGGACAAGACGCGGCTGCCAACATGGTCATGGTAGTCGCGGGTTAAAATCCCAGCGCTCACCTCTGACTTTTCGGGGTCGTTTGCATTGATAAAATCAATAACCACGCACTATAACGGTGAAACGAAACATATTTAGAAATCTGGATACCGTAGCGATTTGTAAAGAGAATCTACGGTATGTAAAAGCCCGCCAGCTTGCACTGGGCCAGCGTGGTGGACTATATATCCTGACTCCTCTAAATCGTTGTCTGCACTGTAGAGGAGAACCATGGTCTGCAGTGGTACGTATGTATATTGGCTGGTACAATTAGTAAAAATCCAAAAAGTAAAAAAAATGTCGGAAAAGATATTTTATGATTGTGAATAGGTATCGTATCTGTCGACTTATAAAAATTGGAGGTGCAGACCTTTAATATACAAGTAAGGCAATTAGTATGACATAATAACGATATTCCCTATTTCTATTTCATCATATTAATGGGTTCAAGGTACTCTTATTTTAGCTAACAATAACAAACTAAGTCTCCGAAAATGGTATTAATAATACGCCAATGTAATTAAGTCTTTCTTATTTGGATATAAAATGCTAATTAATTATTTAAGGAAAGTATATTTTTATAGCGGGCTTTGAAAAGCTTGATATTGACACTTTCTCGTATTTTAGGTGACCTGTTTCATGCTGTATGGTATGTAAGGCAACATATTTTAACACAATTATACTGGGTATCTCAAGACTGCTACCGAAAACGAAGCCTTGTGGTAGTTTTAGTGACTACAAACACAATGGAACTAAAAATTTCGCAAAGAAACGCGACAATTATTTTTTATGATTTTTTAAATATTGCAATTTTAGGGTGGTAAATCTATAGTTTTTGCTAAAATAACGATTTTAACTCTTTTATACCTTAGAGTATTTATAAATAAAAGAGTATACACTATTATTTTAGGGAAAAAAATGTATTTACCACACAAATATAGCCATTGGAAAAAATAACAAAAAAAATGGTCGCTTTGTTTTGCAACTTTTTCTGTTGCATTTTGTCTGAAGTCGCTTTAACTACCCGCCTTCGTTTTCAGTAGCAGTGTTGATATACCCTGTATATGTAGCGTTTGTAATAAAAAAAAAGATATTTAAAACCCCGCAAAAATCCTCATTTTATTTGCCAACAATTATAATCAGGTGCACAGACAATCCTAAAAAAGAGGAATAAAAAAATCCTTCCAGCCCAGCGCATTCCCATAAACAAAGAGTAGACTCGGAATAAAATAATGTTTGGCCAGCAGCCAGCCGCACATTGTCAAGAAACGACAAACTTCGTTTAATTTCGACGACAATTGACAAATTTTAAGGGAAAATTAATTTAAGACGTTAACGAACTTGTCGGCGGATGTTGTTCGTCTTTCGCTTTGAAGGGATTAAAATACCGCATCATTGTAATTATTTCCGAAATGGGCTTACGACGTGTTATGCGTAAAGTCATGGGTGGTCTATTATAACCAGTGTATGCTAAACCTCTCTTAAATTATATTTATCGGACACCGCAAAAAGTGGGTTTACATACTGAATGGATAAATATGTTATAGATATTTAGGACTAATAACATCTAGAATCAATTATATTTATTTCTATACGAAGATGTGTATAATAATACTCGTTACTGAGCGTGAAATAAGAAGCGCCGAGTTCGATTCTTCTGTTAAGATTTTTTATATATCCCTACCACTAAATATAGGTTAACATTCATTTTGTAAGTTCAGCACAAGAGTTTAATACTAGTATTTCTGTCAGATCGAAAGTTTATGTTTATTTGTCTATCAATCACATAAACAATTCTATGAATATGAGGAAAGAAGTCGTAACGTCTCATTTATCGCATCATCTTTTTTTTTACCAGGCAAGTGTCATAGTTCATCTTATTTGCTTGGTTTCAAACATATTATTACCCATTTAATGATATGTTGACTTATTTCAGATAACCTACACTAACTTTGATAGTCGTTAAGTTAATATTATAACATGATAAACATATATTTACGTCAAATTGCGTCTATAAAATTGCAGTAAAAAGTAGTTTTTATAATAGTCCTGAAATCCATACGAGAAGACCGTTGACGATTCAGATTGTTCGAGAACTACCACGCACTTTAATACCGAAGGAAAACATCGTGAGGGAAATGAAATACAGTGACTAAAGATCGTCTACGATCGTCTGGCGCGTGAATCCGTTTTTGTCAAAATATTAGGAACAATTTTTAATTCTTCACATTTTATTAAATTGCACATGTTAATACCTCAAGATTACGACTACAAATACTTATTGTATATTAATAAAGTTGAATAAAGAATGCGTTATTTTTACATATATTTTTAGTTCCAAATTTCACTAAACGCCAACTTAAGTTACCTGACTTATAAGGTGCCGTTATAGTACGTACCGTATTGAAAGACACACATGACTCCGAAAAGTCATAGGTATGCTATGAGATTTGGACCCGACACCACTGTGAAAATATTGGCAGCTGCACGAGGGAGGGAGAGAGAGAGATCATCTGATCCGTTTACCACGCACTTTGAGCATCAATTGCATTGTAGTAATAATTAAAAGAAACTCGTATTTAAGTATTTGACTGACGACCAATTGGCGCAGCTTGTATAAAGTTGGCTTTCCGCTCCGGAGGTTGCTGGTTTAATCTTGGCGCGGGTAAATTTACTAAGTTTATTTGGATCCACATAGTATTAAATATGTGTTTTAAAAGCACACAATAAGTAAGTCTAGCTCTAAGTTGAAATTAAATTGAATAAATTTTAAAGATTTAATTCAATTGAAGCAAGAAATTAGATTCACAATACTTGCATTACTATCACGACGCTTATTTTGTTTCGTACTAATATTTTGGAACAAAAATCATACATTACTTTCACCACACAAAGTTTTACGAAAACGGTATAATCATTAAACTAGTTTCATCATATAAATTCTTGAAAATAGTCACAATGATGCCAGTGCCAGATGCCAACCCTGCCAGTCTACGCATCATCCAAACTCAGTATAATCCGACAAAACAACTGGACCGTGAGAAATCCGCAATTTTGCTAATACAGCATTTTCTATTTGGTAGCTTTATCATAATGTACAGTTGACTACGTTCTGACTACGTAGATTCGTCCGCGCAATTTGATCCAGTGGCCCTTTATGCTTTATCACTAGCGTTATAAGCGGGCATATGTTTTGGTAATCTCTGGCCCGAATTCATGTAAACATATGAAGGATATTGAGCGTGCGGACTTTGTCTTTCATATTCGGCTTGTTTTACCTGGGTATAGAGATCTAGGGTGATTTTGGGTCTAGTCTGACACGAGTAATAAAAATGTGGGTATATTTGATATCTATGTGTGTTGTGGGTTGTTGGTAACGAACCGAAAGAAACCTGCAGAGAACTCTCTAATAATGAGTTTTAAACCCAACCTCTGACTTTCTTTATTTTAATCTATCCTACGCACTCTAACGGTGGGTGAAAACATTGCAAGATTTTAATAAGGATTTTTTCATTTCATTTCCATGTTATTTGAACACCATCAAACCATACTAAGCCAGCGTTGTATAAAAGATAAGTTATACCTAATACATTTAATTGCGTACGTGACGTGACCAAGAAACAAATACAATAAAAATAACACCCAACAGTTACATACATAGTCCTGACCCCACACTAACATCGAGTCTGAATGATAATTAGTTAAATCGTTCAGCCGTAAGGGGCTCGTGCCCTACAGAGTAACGTATATAAATTGATTTATTTTGCGGTGTATTCTCGAGTATTATATCCAAATAATGACAGGTAATTATTGGAAAATTAAACATGAAAATGTCCAGACTTTATAGGAAAAATCAAGGCCACATAGAGGTTAATAAGACGAGTAGGTAGGTACCCAGACATGATCTAATTGCTGATCAGCTGAATAATATTTATTATCTTATTCTAACTAAATAGGTGACGGGTGCGACGAATATCCTGTATATTCGCAAAAAGAAAAACATAATTTTGCTTAAATTGTTTCCTTCAATTCTTACCGTTTATCATTACTTTCTACATTTTGTTTTATTTAGCAACATTATTGAACTGCGCAATAATAAATCATGATTCTTATTCTATCATTTATTTTTTGTTCATTTATTTTTCGAAAAGATAAGTTTGCGGTTTAAATTTCCATAAAATCGGGCTTTTCACACTGCTGAGCATTTTAACTGTTCCTCGTAGTACTGAATTGGGCCATTTAAGCACAGTTGAAAAATTATATCCTCTGTATACCAAAGAAATACACCCAAATGAACAAAGTCCCGAATACATGAGAACATAATACATCCCATCCCATGGGTATCCGAAACACTTATTTGCTTCGAGTCTGAGACCGAAATTTTTTTAAAGTTTTATTCCCACGAAACAAGATGAAAACCATATGGGATCGGGACTATACAAGCTAGATGAAGAAGAAATTACAACATAAATTGAAATTATAGCGATTTATTTATTTACTTGTTTATTTTTTTGTACACCAACGAATATCCAGAAATAAACCAATTTTAATTACGTCAGAGCACAAATGGCGGCCGTATCGATCAAGGCAATCTTTTGCCGACTACTATAGGATGGAGATAATAAAAGGAAAAAGGTGAAAGCAGTATATAGTGTACCAGTAGTAAAATGTTTAAATGATATTTTTAAGTAATAAAAATAATATTTATAGTGATGGATAATGCGTAAACTAATAAACATATACATAAAAACGTAAAAATATATACACATGTCAATCGTTTTGTTGTTTCATTAAAGGTGTGTTCATACCGCACTATATGATTGTTTAGCAGATACATGAAGTATAAATATCAGTAATACAGCAATCTATCCACGAAAATACAATTTGAAAACTGTTACATCGGAAAAATTCTGAAAACAATTCTTTACAGAAATTCTCGTGAATACTCCCCAATCCCCGAACAGTAAATCTTGTAGACGAGCCGTTTACACAGTACGTTAATATTTTCTTACGCACTTGAAACTTATAAACACCTCTGGGCCTATGAGAATAAATGTTATAAAACTTGTTCACCAGTTCTATATCCATGGGGTTTCAAACTTGACGTAATTAATTTTGTTGCTATCGGTTACGCTTGGAAGTTTACTGGACTGTTGGTACTAGTTTCTACAATATATAGTTACAATTTAAAATGAGTAATGTGGTCTGATTTCTCTTGTTTTAAATACTACACATAGTTGTCATGTACACACACATAGTGTGCAAGTCTGGAGATAAGATTTTAATAGTATGACAATACTAAGGCAAACACTGGGATTTTTTTTATTTCATTTCAATGAATTGCGATACATGCATGCTATTCATTTTATAGTAAGCGATATAACCGCTCATGGACAGTACCAAAACCAAATAACACCATGAATTACAAAGCAATGTTTGGCATTCTGCTGCGCTTGCTATCCTAAGACATAAGATGCTGAGTCTCCATATGTTCAGTAGATACGCTTGTTACAATGCACTTCAAACAAAAACACAATAGTTTAAGCTACTGTTTGGCTGGAGAAATAGACAAATAAATATTGTCACTCCATTGGTCTCAACTCTCATAGCGACATCGATGGTTTGTTAACTATTATTCCATATCTATTATTCCCAATGGGCCATACATTATTATTATTTTCAGTTTGGAAAACCTGATATTAATTACCTATGCCTAGAACAAATTCATAACCTGGAAAGATATGGCGACAGAGAAGATCGCTAATTATCACACGTCTCCTATTATCACATTTTAGGACCGAAATAAGATCATCGAACCATGCCCCCCTACGTCTACCCCTCCGGGAATAACGCATGATCTTATGTTTGTATGTATCTAAAGTCATGTTATGTATAATGTACCGGTCGCGCTGAACGACTACTGATTTGATTTATTTATTTCTATTTAACTAAGTTCAACAAACTCAATGTGTGCATGTTGTCCAACACCACCGCCATCGCCGAGGCGTGGGCCAGCCTGGACTACAAGTTCGACCTCATGTACGCCAAGTGCGCGTTCGTGCACTGGTACGTCGGTGAGGGTATGGAGGAGGGAGAGTTCTCCGAAGCGCGCGAGGACTTGGCCGCGCTTGAGAAGGACTACGAATAGGTCGGCATGGACTCCGCCGAGGGCGAGGGTGAGGGAGCCGAAGATTACTAAGCCAGCTTATATGTTTATGGCGCACTCGCACCGATACATTCCTAGTGATTGAAATAAAAACGAATGTAAGTTTGTATAAAAACAGAACCCTTTACAGCTGTGTCACATGCACTAAAGAATCTAAGGACAATAATAATAAAATAAACATCTTCAAAAGAGCATAGAAAGCCGTATATATTTTAAGAATAAATCTAAGAGAAAATTTACAAAGAATTGAAATTTCCAATCTAAACTTAAGCCAATGAGAACTTTTATGTGCTTGTTTCAAACTAGCAAAGAAAATATTAGCTTAAAAAAGTATGAAGCGTATTTGAATATTAAATTATAATATTAAAAAAAATTGCAAGAATATTATAAAATAAACTGACATTCAGACAAATCGCGTTTAAAAAGTTTTCTTCTTCTGTATCAGCCCATATACGTCCCACTGCAGGGCACGGGCCTCCTCTACAATCGACAGTACGATTGAGAGTGGTTAGGCCATATAGTCCACCACGCTGGCCTAGTGCGGGTTGGCGGACTTACATACCATAGAATTTTTTTAAAAATTGCTATGGTATGCAGGTTTCCTCACGATGTTTTCCTTCACCGTTTTAGTGCGTGGTGATTGACTATCAATACACACATGACTCCGAAAAGTCAGAGGTGTGCCCTGGGATTCGAACCCGCGACCACCATGAACATGTTGGCAGTCGCGTCTAGCCCGTTTACCAACAGGCCACCACGCACTTCACAGGCCACCACGCACTTCAAAAGAAAAAAAAAAAAAAGTTTTAAAAAGTTTTATCGGTAAGATATTCTATTAACAATACACGCCGCACTAGTCCTTGTCCAAATATTTATATCTAAAGTATAATATTTTTGAATCTTATGAACTACTGCAAAAAGAATGAAAAATGAAGAATGAAATAGCGTAGAACTATCTAAACTGAGGTATAAGTACCAAAAAGTTGCACAAATCATTTTGAACAGAAACCTAAGTTCATGTACTTTTAATTCGTACTGTCAAAAAGCACAAGGTTTTTGTTCTTGAAATTACGCAAATTGAAATGCTTTGGCGTCTGTGTAATGAGACTGCTGTTTGCAGAATAAAATTTTTCCAAAAAACTTTATTTCATACTGTGTGCTATTGTTTTCAGTTACGAAACCTTACTTTTGTAAGGATATTTTTATCACTTTTCCTCGTTTATGCAATATTTTAAAAATAATTTTCTACGATTACAAAAGCGGATTATTTTTATTTAAACACTGAAACTTTTAACAGCTTGTTGTACCATTAAGGCGTCATTGTCTTTGGATCTATATATTATGTATTTAAATATCTATGGATTTTACATACTTTTATATGTACCTTTTACATTTTTTTAATTGCAATGAAAATATATTAATAAATACTTTAAGATAAATTTATACTAATATATGAAACTGAAGACTCTGTTCGTATGAACGCCCTAATCACAAATATTACTAGTTCGAACTGAAAATTCGGCGTTAGCCTATTAATCTAAAAAGGCTATTTAACATCACGCTAGAAATAATAGTAGCGGAACATTAATTAAAAATAAAGCAAGGCCGGACCTCTAGTATCATGCATACATATTACATGATACCAAAAGAATTACGACCATCACGTCACATAAATTCTTCCCTTAACTCTATCCCATATTTTCATGGTCACCCCAACACGATTGCTATGCAGGATGCAAAATCATTCGGCTTACAATTTTACGACCGACTGTGTCATATCAATCCTATTGGGAAATATAATACTAGACGCAAATCTCGTATCGCAAATCTCGTAATGATAGGATACATATCACTTCAGAAGCGAATCTTGAACCTCACTATTTATAACTCCTACTAAATTAATGAATAATTTAATTAGCGTATAGCACTTAATATACATATATTCTGCCTGCCCCTTTTCCATAATTTGTAGTCAATGCAAGTCCAACGAATTTGGACTATATGGCCTAACCACTCTCAATCGTACTTTCGTTTGAAGAGGAGGTAATGCCCTGCAGTGGGACGTATATGCGCTGATACAGTACAGTAAAGTTCCAACCAATTTAACCCATAAGGGCTAAATTAATTAATTAATTTATCGCGTGTTTGTAAAGTAAAAAACTCATTTATACTCAAGTTATGTGACACGATTCTGTGAGACCTAAATACGTGATAAAAACTAGGTGGTCTCAATTCTCACCTACTTCCAGTTACCGGAATAAAAGATAAGGCGTATTCCCTGAATAGATTTATATTTAACTCGAGTTTTTTAATTTGTTCTAGATTATTAGCATTTTTTGTTGGACAATTTGGGAGAATCACTCTAGCGTGTATTGATTATATCGCGTTTACTTTATATATTATATGTATTTTTCACCTCTTTTTGTACGTATATAATGTAGATTTGTATATAAATTATATAATATATTTTCATTATTGAATAATATATTCATGATTTTCCCTTTACTTTTCTTTTATGCGCCTACCATGTTTTCTAATATCTTCATGCAAATTTGTTGTATTTACAATTGCAGAGAATGCAATAAATGCTTAAACTAGTTGTTAAATGTACTTAAGTGCGTGGTAGCCTGTTGGTAATGAACCAGACGCGGCTGCTAACATGTTCAGGGTGGTCGCGGGTTCAAATTCCAGGGCACACCTCTGACTTTTCGGAGAATGTGTGACGGAGAAGCAAAACATCGTCTCTCAAAAAAGTCTCTCGTAGGTCCCGATACCCACTCAAGACACAAGACTCGATCATAGTGAGAGATCAGGACTATTTCGACAGCCTCCGTGGCGCAGTTGGTTAGACGCCACCTGTGAAACGAGAGGTCGCGGGTTCGATTCCCGCACCGAGACAAATGGTTTTGAGGCCCACAAGTATTTGTCTCGGGTCTGGGTGTTTGTGAGACCGAAAAGTCTCTCGTAGTTCCCGATACCCACAACACAAGACTTAATTGATCTTAATGTGGGGTCAGGACTATGTATGTGACTGTTGGGTGTGTTTATTTATTTATTCATATGACTGTTGGGTGTTATTATTTATAAACTAGCATTCCGTAGCGATTTGTAGAAAAATCAACGGCATGTAAAGTCCACCAACCCGCACTAGGCCAGCGTTGTGGACTATATAGATTAACCCCTGGTCCCATCCCTAGTATCCATACTATTAACTGCAATTGATCTTCTTGACTATTAAGAGGTTTCAAGCCTTACTTTATAGTGGAATATTTGGTTCCCCTTAAAAGTTAAATGTATATACTTTAAGTACTGTATCTTTATATAAGTCATATAAGTAATAATATCATATCATATAACTTCCATTGCAGGGCAGGTCCTAACTTATCTATATAGTCCACAACGGGCCTAGTGCGGCTGGGCTCATTAAAACACCTCTTTAATTCAATTTAATACCTTGTCGTGACATAGAACAGAATAATTGCTATATTAATGCACCCGTTGCATAACCCTTTCTCATATTTAGACGGAGTATATTATTAATCCGTTAAAGATATCAATTAATGTTCTAGGTCTTTCATCATCATCATCATCATTATATCAGCCACAGAAAGTCCACTGCTGAACATAGACCTCCCCCAAGGATCTCCACAGTGACCTGTTGGAAGCGGTCTGCATCCAGCGACTTCCTGCAACCTTAGCCAGATCGTCCGTCCACCTTTTCAAACCTTTTTTAACCTTCTAGGTCTTTAGTGTTGTATTATTAAAATGCTATGTATAATATGTTATACTATTATTTACCGATTTGTTTATTTTTTTAATAATAATATGTACATGTGTACAAAGTGGTAGAAACACAGTGGTACAAAGAGGACATTAAAACAGTCAATCAAAATAGTTTGAAATTATATCATTTTTAAACCACGGTTCACATTAAATCTAAAAACCAATATTATTATTTTTGCAACCGAGATGATGAGATAAAATTCATCTGGCATCAAAGAAATCTAAATGACACACCGCTGCATATAGTTTACTCATTTTAGGGTTACGAAATGCTGACGAGTTAAATCTGTGTATGGCTTCTGCCTCCAAAAAAGGATATATAATAATTTATACACCAGGAGAGATCAAATATCTCGATAATCCTATCTGGTATATAGTATGTTATGAGCAATATAAACAATTCCCAATTGAGAAATTTATCCTTTATATCAAAAGCGTATACCTCGTTATATTTAGAATGAAATTAAGCCGTACTCAATGAATTTGAATGATGCTCTGCACAGGGTTATGTCTAGGCTATCAAAATATTCAAATTTTATTGGTTCATCGGACTGTATTCGACTGCGCTCCCCAAAATTTACGCTCACCCTTGAGTGGCGATAAATTTAATGTTCCAACATGAAGCTTCTCCGTACTATTTGAGCAAATAAATAAACAAATTTCGAAGTAAATTAAATATAATTTAAGTTTATAAATCATAATCTCATCCCGAAATAAAATAATCAAAGCAATAAACTCGGTGTCAACATAAAAAAGCAATTTACGAGAGAAGGTAATGCGAAACCGAAACTAAATTATTAGCCGGGATTTATAGGCTCTAACCTTTTAGGATATATTCGACCAAACAGATAAGTATTTTAGGGGTTGGCGTTTCGAGGGTTGGAACCGTACTAAACTATATTTATAGGGAATATGTGAAGAAATGACGTCAGGTTAGCAGCCGGTCATTCAGGCCCCTACTAAAACTTCGCGCCGTTTATTGTGGACATAAACATAAATCTCACGCCCTATTATCGAGGGTGGAGAGTTAGGTGGACATACAATTATGATAACTCGCAACTCTTACACAACGGGTTCTTTAGACCACACTTCGAAGTTCAAAATTTTAAAGATAGTATTATAGCGTAGTCTCTGTACCCACCGGACGGCGTTGTAAAAGATTATTTTGCAATTAACATGAAAATCGCTTCTACAATTTTATGTATTCCGCACTCAGTGTACCATTTTTCTTGTAACGAACCATGAATATTCATTAATTTATGCATTTTTATAACCAAGACAAATTTCCTCCAACAATACTTGTGCAGGCAGCATTTTAATTTTAATGAATATATTTTTATAAATACAGTATTGTATTATTCGAAGTCTTAAAAAATACTCGTACTTTTGTAATTTGAAATCACTTTGGTAATGTAGCATTACTTACCACATAACGCGATTAGTGCCAAGAACTTCATTTTCACGCAGCGGCTTATACTCATCATTGATTACATTATATTATTACGTCCATAACGTTCACTATTTTTTTAAGTAAAACTTTAGTCACATTATAAAATCATTTACGTCACTGTTTTACGTCTCTGTTAAAAAAACTACACTTTGGCACTTTTTAACATTTTACTTTTCAAAATTTAAACGCAGAATAAAAATTATTTTTTTCAAAGTTGCCAGTTATTTACAAGTCACCGAGCGCGTTCGTATTCCATATTTGAATGGTACTGTCGAGCAGCCGTGCTTCGCTCGCTCGGGCCGACCGCCTAATGTCCTTGGTTTTTCCCGCTAGGGTAATGTCATGCGCAGTGTAGTCGCCTCTTAAAAGGGCCTTAAGTGGATTAAGTTTTTAAACTTTGACAATTGATAAAATGAGATCCAGTTTGTTTAGTCGAATGATTAACGGAGTGTTAAAAAATTTCCGCGAGTTTTAATTAATTAGCTTAATCACGTGAAAAGATTTAATTAAATATAAATTATGTCTTGGCAATTTTGAACTTCGTGATTTTTTGTAAAGGATTGAAAGAAATATATCTAAAATGCAGGTTATTGTTTTATACAGATTATTTTCTTCCTCCAGTATGTGTAGTTTCTCACTCACATTCAGTTTGGGGCATTTTGGAGTAATAACTTTATTCTTCAAAGCAACAATTTCTGTTGAAATTAGAGAAACCTCAATTTCTTCATGCGCTACGTCTTCCGGCGCGAAATTTGACTGTCAAACCCTTGTCATTATTTGATCAATTCTATTATCATATAACACTCACTTGGCAGTTTTTTTACTCTCATTATTCAAGGGTACAAAAACTATATTCTATATTATAATTTTTCCCGTGATTATACGTCTACAATGAAATAAATTATATTGAAATATACTGGTATAAAAAATGGTAAAAAGAGACCAACGCAAGATTTTATTATTATTTAAATGAATACACTAATTTTCTATAATTGTTTCTTACATTTAATCGAATGTTATACACAAAAAAAGACTTTCTGGTACTACTTCACTTTATTTGTAATGGATTTATGAGGCCACTCATAATAGTCGTTACTCGTAGTAGATCGTCTATGGCCTATTGGCGTACAAATGCGTGGTTGTCATTTTGTATCAGCCAATATACGTTCCACTGCAGGGCCCGTCCCCTGCAAAAATACTTTTCGATCTCATAACATCTAGATTCTTTATATTTGAGTTTTTTTATTGCTATGTATGGCAAGAGGAGCATGCCGTTCGCCTGGTAGTAAGCGATGCGATCGCTCATGAACAGTAGTAAAACCAAACAACACCAAGGTGTTGGAATTCAAGAATTACAAAACAATGCTTGGCATTCCACTGCGCTAGGAAACCTGAGACATAATATGTTAAGTGTCAATATGTCTAGTAGTTATACTGGTTACAACGCCTTTCAACCTGAAACACAACAGTGCATTTACATTGTCGCTTGGCGGGAGAAACAAACATTGCGGTGGTAGCTACCCAGGTGGTCTCTCACATATGAGATGATTTTTATTATGATTATGATATTATGATTTAAGCCTTTCTAATATCACTATAATGAAAATTATCATAGGCGTCACAGGAATTTGCATTTTGTATTTGAATTTAATTTTACTTGTAGGTATGCATTTTACAAAACAAAGATGTAACGAATAACGGGGTGAGTAGTATCAATAAGGTAATAATAATTTGGAAATAGGACTAGTCGCCTAGATTAAGGATTGGTGTTTGTGTGTGTGTCAAGTGGCCATTTTTTATATTTACTACGTACTTTGTTTCTGGAATTTAAAAAAAAACATCCATAGTTTTCTATCGGAAATATTCCCAATGATAAAATATTTCTGTCCCCGTGACGTAGTTGTACTAATGTAGTTTACAAAGCTGAGGTCTCGGGTTGGAATCCCGGGTTGGGCAAAGTGATATTGGATTTTTCTATTCATTACCAGTCCAGAGTCAGAAATTTGTGCTTGATATGGTAATAGGCTCGCCACCTATCACATTATTGGACGGAACATACAAGGCGAAAAGTTGGTGTCCTGGCACATCTGCCTGCCCCGTCTGGGAAAAGGCGTGAGTTTATGTATGTACGAGTATGTGGAATAAAATATTTCTTATCTAATCACTCAAATATTTATATTCCTATTTACTTCTGGTTTCTTATTGGACGTAAAAAATATTTGCTCTACATATTAAATACAGCCTACACTTCAAAACAAATTACACGCATAAACATAAATGACACGCACAAAGCTTATTTCTCGGTAATAGAATCATTTTCAATTTCAATACGATTGAATAGGGTGTGGAACACGCCGCTAAGGGTTCCAATACAACTGAGTGCTACAACTTATCAAACGGCAATATTTCACGATCAACCAAACAATTCTCGAACAGATAAAAAATTGCCACCGCTCAACTTTTCCGCGGAGACAAACACCCAACAACGCGTGAAAGTAATTTATTCCTCATACGTCATATCCCACGCCCGGCGGGCAGTAAACTTTTGCCTACTTTACTCCTACATAACACTGAAATTTCATACGTGTCAAATAACAAAAAGTTAGCACTTTGACCCATCCAATCGGTGGTGAGAAATGGGTATGTTGGTATGCGCGGCCTGAAGACGGGTTTGTTGAAAGAGGAACAGTTTTAGCGGTTTATGTGAGTGCTTTAGGGACGTTAGAGCTCATAAAATGTCAAGTGTGTTGGCTCTCGGACTAGTAACACGACTCGCGGCACCTGTTCGGTGCAAGTTTTTCGCTCGGCTACTTATCTCTGCGCTAATATAACCAAGATATTAGGTAACCGGATTTTTGACGTCACTTTGCTACGATAAAGTAACCAGGCTTTTTTAACCGGCTTCCATTTAGCACGAACGTGCGCTCGGCTGCTGAAAATATTAAAGAATGTTGCATAAAATCGCTGGTTGCAGGCCGCTTCCAACCAGAAGCTCTGAAGTTTTTTGGACGAAACTGTGTTTAAATGGACTTCCTGAGGCTATAATAAATTAAGGAAATGAAATGAAAATTCTTTATTGAATCCCTAAAATGGCAGGCAATATTTAAATTCAGTCAGTTTTTTTTTTTTCACTACCACCCGGTCCACAAGACAGTATTCACCAGACATGATCGGGCAATAAACTCTAGCGTTGCTCTTATTTTTATGATAAAGTTGTTGCGTATAGAATTAGGTAATTATGTTGCCTTTGACCAGCCTTATGCCAACCCCATAGGAAATTACAGAATAGTCATATTAAAAAAATAACCGTTTGGGTTAATAATAATGGTTTTTTAAAATAAGTTTGTTTCTTTTATTATTAATTTGTTAATGTTAATCAAATTTCCTTTTTTTATATTAGTAATAAATATGTGAATATTTTTGTTATATAGATTTTATTATGTTTTCAATACCTATTACTAAAATTGTGAGTTGGTCTTTGTACTGGTAACTTGCATTTTACATTGAATAAATAAATATAAATATCACATACACACATATATCACATATTGAATAAATAAATATAAATATCGATTCTTATAAAACTTTAACACAGTTAAAGTTACTTTTAAACACAGCAAAACTGTATAAAAGTTCCACTGTATATCCAGTGCTATTAAATAAACGAAACGCTCATGCCTCAAAGCGTAGCACAGTAAAAAGATAAATTTTGTCGGTTTACTCGCGCGGCCAAAGCTGCGAAATCCAAGTCTAAACCGAATGTAACTAGACACGTGGCGAGCTAAAACTCTTTGCTCACTGTTATTTTATTGGTCATTAATGCGAATGTACAGGTATAAAGGAAATTCTACTGATAACGAACATGGGCCTTTGAACTACTCTTTGTGATTCACCGTCATCATCATCATCAGCCTTTTGCTGGACATAGGTCTCCTCCAAACTGCACCATTTCACCCTCAGCATTTTGCTGTCCACTGCTGGACATAGGTCTTCTCCAAATTGCACCATTTTACCCTGTCTTCGGCTTGTCGCATCCAGCATCTGCCAGCGACCTTTCGCAAATCGTCACTCTACCTAGCTAGAGGGCGTCGTATTCTACGCTTACCAGGACGCACTCTCCACTTATACCACATTTTTGAGATTACCGGATGCCAAATACCCCTTCCCCTTTTCCATACTTTTTCATTCCTACTCCCCTTCCATTTAATGTGTTGCCACACCCATGATCCAAACGTTATGGATGTTCATGGGCGGCAGTGACCACTTACCATCAGCTGACCTGCTTGCTCATTTGTCGGATCTATGAAATGGAAAAAAAAGAAGAATAAACAAGGATGCGGTAAAAACCAACCCTAAATAACTTACAAAAAAGGCTAGAGCATCTTATTTGAATACATAATTAATTAATTATGTACGTCTTTGGTTACCCAACTTTTTCGAACAATAGATAATTCAATATTAAATTACTAATTTGCATTTTATTAATTAACGTGGAAATATATACAATGAAGGATGGCCTAAAAATTAATTTTAATAAAATGAATTAAAAGACCATGCATTCCATATCTGTATCGAGTCAAATATTTATGTAGTTCATAAATATTGTTGGAACCATCTCCCTTGTAGTTTTTGATACTCGTGCCAATATATATATATTATATATATGTATATTATAGTATTTTTAATTATAATCCGCAATGTCTATTTCTCCCGTGAAACAACACAGCGTAAATGCACTGTTGTGTTTCGGATTGAAGGACATTGTAGCCAAAGTAACTACTGGACATATTGAGACTTAACATCTTATGTCTCAGGATGACGAGCGCAGTGGAATGTTGCTACTGTTTATGAGCGGTCGTATCGCTTACCATCAGGCGAACGGCTTGCTCGTCTCGTCATTCAAACCAATAAAAAAAAATTTATAATACCTCAACCGTACAATGACCCCCTTTATATAAATATGATATAAAAGAAGACAATCCATACAAAATCCTTTTTCCTTCCCGCTCTCCTCCCGATTTGGTGGGCCGGCAACACATACGTCAAGATCCAAGCGTGATGGATGTTCATGGGCGGCAGCGATCACTTACCATCTGGTGACCTGTTTGCTCGTTTACCGAACCTGTGCAATAAAAATGTATGCCAAAAAATAATGGTACATGTACATTTCTGCTTCTGTCTCTGTCACTCCCAATCAGCAATAGTATCTTCTCTCTCGCTTCACAGGATTTTCAGTACTGGTTTATACAGGCAGGGTGCGCACCTTTTTTTGCGATGTCTGCGCCAGTATGACTACATAACAACTGATGGTATGTGCAGCGTCATAGTTTGAGTATCGAATGGTTAGATACCACTATCTTTTACAACACAGTACGTTTGCTCCAAATTGTTTATACTTTTGTATTGCCGTTTCAGGCAGACGAGTTAGCGGCCCGTCTGATGGTACGGCTACCGCTGCTCATCGACCGTTGCAGTACCAGAGGTAAAATAATCCACTTATATTAGATTTAAAATAATGTACTGCGTTAAACAAGGATAACATTTAAACAATTTATCGGAAGATATATACGACTTACTTACGTATTCTACACACTTACCATTGCTCCATAGCACGCCACTCCGCGTTTATTATAGCTTTCCGGTGTAAGACGACACCGTAAATTTCTATATTATTGATCCTTATAACGCGGTTTGTGATTCTATGATATTACCTCGTAAGATAAAGTGACATAAAACGGCCGATTCCTACTTTATTGGCTCCTTGAAGTTTTTATAGTGTCAAAGTATCAAGATTACACCACCGTCACGAGCGCGTTGTGATCAAACACTGGTGTTAGCTATTTCAATGTTTTTTCGCGTAACAAAATTTGCAATCAACAATATGTAAAAATTAATTAAGTTAGTATACAATGCCTATCAAATGTTAGTAAATTCGTATAAATTGAATGAACAATGTTTTTGCCAAACGTGCGAGAGATTTGGCATTAATTCAACGTCATAAATTAGAGGCACGTTAACGTTATTTTGTTTTTGTACAACTTAATTTCTAGAACAATACAATACAATACATTCAATTAATGATAAACCAAATTATTCTTCATAAGTAGTAACTGTATTACCACGTTTCTGTTTGAATTAGAACGTGAAAATACGAAATAAAATCACCCTAAACCGAAGACAAATGAAAATATGAGTGGAATTGTTTATATTCAAAATTTTCTCCAGACACACATTGAGTCGGGCGCAATAGTTAGGTTGGGTTCAGGAACAGCGGGTAAGATACTAAATGTAACGACGTTTGTATGTTGTTCCAACTATGTACAACATAGATTCATCCCTGGAGAAATTCTGTAGTGGCGGAATAACGTTCAGTGTAAAGCTTTCAATCCACCGCTCACTTGAATGGGATCAGACATAACTGCTGCGCGCTTTTTACCAATCGAATATAAGGTTCTCCTTTTTGCGCATGTTTATTAATAAATCTGACCTTTTTGCGCTGTTCTCTCTTGTGGAATGATTATTGTGTTCTATTCGAATCTATTTTGATTTGAAAGTATATCTTTTTCTATCTATGATTTTATTATTTTGTGTCTTACATTTTACAGTCGCATTTCTAGGCATGGTTCACACAGCATTTAAATAACTTTCAAGGTCTTCGTTTTAGTCAAATAAATGGTCATATCTAATGACAGAATTTTTGAACCAGCAAACAGACATTCTGTCTCCAACCACAGAAACTCCACTGCTGACCAAAACCCTCCACTGACGTAGAATATCTAACTCGTCTTAAAACGGTCACCATTGACAATATTCTCCAACCAGTTCAGATCTAAGTCTTTTTAAGCAATAAATATGCGAACGATTTTAAATTCGAACCCAAATTTGCTTCAACATTAATACTACAATAAATTCTCAAAAGTACTAGCAAGTAGTAAGAAAACAAAAACACAAAGCCCTCAGTTCCTTACACAATATTACACATTTATGTCAACCATTTGAACAGCAAATAACAAAAAATGTACGGTAATGAAGTGCTTTAGTGGCTTTCTAAACAAACCGAGTTGAATTTCTGCTGTTTATGCATCATACCAGTCATAACATGGTGTAGCTAATCTAGATTGCTGTTTAAAATATGGCATACCTACATGGTGCATATTCATAACTTTCAGAATTTGGGTTATCCTTTGTTTAATCTACATGTTAACTGGAGCACGGCCAGTATTACTTTATATACAGTGACTAATGCATATACAACCTATATTATCGCTTGAAATGCTTGGAGCTATAATCTACGTTTACGTGTTTCTCTGTGTGCTCTTAAAAAGTCCGCAAAGCCGGGCCGTGTTCACTCGTATACCCCTTTAAATCCGCTGTCTGAGAAAATGGGACCAGACATATCGTGTGTTGGTTACTTGTTTCCATTTTAGAGTGAAACAAGCCCTATAATTCTTGCCGTGAACATCGTTCGCCATTACGTAATAAATTGTTTAGCAAATCTGCCACATTAAAATTCGTTGGCTTTATCGTATGAATAATGAATTGAGATTTGTGGTCAGTAAAAATATTCGTTGGGTTCTTTTAGAACATCGGCGCTTTCGGTCAATGTTACGTTATTGTTGCCCTCGTATCGAGCCTTGTTGATTTCGACGAGAGTTTTGACGAATCTGTAATAGTGCAGTAGTTTATCATGTTTCTTGGTATAGTTCCTATTATATTTTTTCATGTGAATTTCAAACAAATTATCGGCATCGTCTAAGTCGTAGAATTTTGTAACGTCCAAATCCTGATCATTTCTATCTCTCAGAGCTTTGACATCTTCTGGATCCCTCTTATTGATAACTGTAAACACGTAATAAATTTAGCGTTTTATTTTGTGATGTACTAGGGTGGATAACAGTTATTCCAGCAGATGTTCTTACAAAAGGTATGCTAGTTTATAGTCCTGTTTTACCCGTGTTCGCATGTTTACTCTTATGTTTGTATATGAATACGACTAATATGAATACTGGAAACTTTTCCTGCCAAGATTTGATACATTTGTAAACGCTTACTTACATGCTTTGACAGGAACTGCATAATGTTGCTTAATGTAATCGGCATCCGTATCTGAATATTTGTTAATTGTAAAGAGTGTTTTATCGTCTGGTGTTGCTTTATTAAGGGCGTTTATTTTCCTAACATTGCTAACGAAATTTACATAAGCGCCGTATTCTTCGTTCGGGTTTTTATAAACTCTATTATACTTCTGTTTGTAGTAATTGAACATTTTTTTCATGTAGCCTTCATTGTTATCGTTTGATAACCCGTAGTTTATGTAATAAACTATGACTAAACAATACAAAATCATACTTAGTCTATTATTGTTGGAAACAATGTAAAACTACCCAGAACGTAATATATCAGTCTGAAAGTATCGCAGTTTTATTTCAGGTAGTAATGCTCAATTGACTCTGCAATTTTCCCATTCGTTGCGCCACTAAATCGATTTCTATCACATGATAGCCAATCACTTTTCTCATGAGTATCGTACGTCATTAAACACTTTCAGTTTTATCCTGTAAATTGTAAAAAGAATTAACAGGCAATCAGAAATCTCCCATTAAAATGAATGGAAACGGCACGGTGTAAATAGCGGAGAACTGTCTATATTAAATCTCGCGTTATCCAACCTTGTATCTGAACAAAAGAAAAGATTCCTGCAAACCGGTCGAACGAGGAAAATTTGCATTATAAACAGGAAAAGAAAAGGAGCATCCCCGATGTAAAATTACAACCATTACATATACACGGTATACGGAATTTTTGCTATAAGGGCGCGAAATAATATTGCCTTCATGGGTCTATCGAACATTTCAAATGGGAGCTTTATTTATCACTACCTCTCGTATCCTGCTTTCCGACCTTCCTTAATAAAAGTAAATCTTCAACAGCCATTTTTTCCACGTATTTTTCTGAATTCCTCGGCCTTCTAAACACAGTTTTTGTCGTATTTCAAATGTTCCGTTCAAAATATGAAATCTGAAATACTGCCAACAATTTACTTTCTTGGTCATAGACACAATATAAATTATGATTTTGTCCTTTATTTCGTAAGAATGTGAACTTTGGTGCATATTCATTTACTATTTACTCACTTTTTCACTGTCCCGGCGTAATGACAACACTAAGCCTGATGGTTAGCGTAAGTGCCGTCCAGGCAGAGTATCGAATGACACCAGGTAGTCCCAAGCCATTCCATACAATCATTCTGGCCTACTAATTGTAGGTTAATAAATTAACTTATCACTTCTCATATGCTTCTGTACACAAGTCATTACAGGAATGCAAGTCAGATAGATACTACAAACAATCTCTGTTTCTCTCTCTTCAGCCACAGAAAGTCCACTACAGAACATAGGCCTTACCTAAGGATCCCACAAATACAAATCATCATCTATTATGTCACATGCGGTTGATCATTTGGCACTATAACAGAAAAGGAAAACATCGTTAGGAAACCTGTATGTAAAATCCGCCAACCTGCACTAGGCCAGCGTTGTAGACTATATGGCATGACCGCTCTAAATCATACTCTCGATTGTAGAGGAGGCGCGTGTCCTACAGTGGGGCGTATATGTTCTGATACAGATGTTTTGCACAAATGTAAGTCCATAATATATTGTTGAAGTTTCCATTTTCAAATCAAAATAAATCAATCATCGACAAGTGGTTTAGGCTGTCAAACGTTATCAATACACGCTAATCTTTATGATTGCCAATCAATCACATTATTTTCAAATTGATTCCCTTGTATAATCCACTTTTTAATTTTATGAAAATGATAGCGAGGCGAGCTTGGCATTCACCTGATGGTAAGCGATATGACCGCTCATGACTAGTGGCAAAACTAAACAGCACCAAAGCAATGCTTGGCATACCACTGCGCTCGCCGTCCTGAGACATAAGATATTACGTCTCAATACGTCCAGTAGACACGCTAGCTACGATTTCCTTCTTCTTCTATTTGCAATTCAATAGAATATGCATGCGTAAACTAGGGCAGATGCTATCACATCCAAGGGCATGAATTTAATTTACCCTTTGATCTAATGTTCCGGCGAACTTTAAATACGTTAGGCCCATTGGTAATCTCTCCATGCTCCGTCTAAAGCCGGGTGATTAAAATTTTCCCTCATTAGGAATACAAGCTATTTGGTAAAACTGTGTTGGATTAATTATGCTCAATTTGTTCGATTCAGACGAAGTGCTGTAAATCGGACCTTGGTCCATTAATTTCAATTTGTCAGTGTCTTTGACTACATTTTTTGGTTGAGAGGATGAGACTAAGGAAAAATAGATTTGTGGGAAAGGAGTCGTATGTTTCGGGCGCAAAAAGGATGTAATATATTTGGTAAGACCTTATTTCTAGTCTTCTAGCAGCTACCAAATAGCACCAAATGCTAAAGCCAAGTAAGGCAGAAACTTAAGATTTCATGTTATGATTCTGATACATTTAGGTTTTAGAGATAATATAAACATCATACTCAAACCAAAAATCACTCTACCTGATAGATAATAACAATGGTATATTTATTCCACAAAATTCTTGGAAACCAATATTGTTATTTGCGAAGATTATTATCGAAAGGAAAAGAACAAACGTTGAACTGAGTTCACTTGGCTGGATTATACGTTCAGGTTCTAAGAAATTGTATTACTCGTAGAATTGATACGATATAGTTATTCTAGAGTGTTGTAGTGAACGTCTACTCATTGTGACAGATGTGGAACGAATCGCTACATATTGATTCAATGCAATTCATCAATATAGTATTATGATAAACGCAATAGGTATTCAAATATCTATTATACCCGGTATATCAAGACTACCGAAATCCATATTTCTGCTGATTTCGTAAAGATCATTATCATAATCAGCAATCAAGCTCATAATCAGCAGCATAGTGAACTACGGCCTAAGCCTCGTTAATCGAACTCTCATTTGCGTAGTTTATAGCCCATAGTACAAAGTACCCATTATAGTATAAAGAGCTGTGAATTAGAAAACCGCTATCGATTTACGAATGTCATCAACGTGCTTTCTATATCCTTGAATACGTAGATACGAGTACAATACTCAGGGTTCCTTCAAGATTAATTATATTTTACAAATTACAATGAAAACATATAACATTTTTATTTATACAAATTAAATTGTAAGCAGAACTAATATAAAAGCTAACTATTATAATAAGCATTTTCGAATGAACTTTATTTGACGTACTTTCAATATTAAAAGGAGTCGAAAAGTTGTGCAAGATACACGGAAGTGAAGAAGTATTCCAAACAACTAATACGTTCCATTTGTACATTTATCGAAGTAGCGTCGCAGTCGATAATAATACAATCAGATAAGGGGAAAGTTTGATCACAACGCACGACTTATTTCCCTGTTACAATTTTACGGATGTTCCCGGCAATTAGTCAAGTTTGCCAAAATGTACCAACTACATAAATTTAATTATATGACGTACTAGTGATCCGGCATAGCTCCGCCCGAGTACAGATACACTTTTCAAAATGGCGGCCAAAATGTTCAATTCCGACGAAATATTTTTTTTATCTTTCGTAACAAAAGTTTTTTTTCGTAATAAGTATCCTATGTTACTTCTAATACTTCCAAGAATATGTGTACAATATTTCATGATGATCGGTTAAGTAGTTTTCGTGTGAAAGCGTAACAAACAGACTTACACATTTCTAATATTAGTAGGGATAACTTCATTTTTTTGTCAGACCTTTTCTTTATTTATCACATTCAATTTTTTATAAATAATACATGTTCACATATTTTTTGGCTGGTAAATTTTAGCATAACCAAATCCGATTGTAAGTGTATTTATTTTTCTCTTTCCCATCCACACGCCTGTTTTACGATTCCCTTTCCATACACCATCAAATTCAAAGCCGTGAATGATTTATTACTATCAGTGAGCATGAGCCAACGTTAACGAATTTGAAAAAAAAAATGTTCTACTAAAATTATACCGCATAATAAATCACTGTATTTTACGACGCAAACGAAAGGATCGTATCAAATAGCCTTCGAAACGGGAGGGGGTGATTGTATAACAAATGAAGTCATCATAATTATTTAACCAAGGGCCCCTTATAATTGGGAACGTCCGTTCATAATGAAAATACGTTTGGTCATCAAAAATTTTGGGAACTCTACAAATTAATGGAAATATGAAAACAATCGCAAAATTGATTGGCCTCCGGGGTTCAGAATCTGGGCCTATTTTACACATATACGTATCAAATTTAGAAGCAGATATACAGGGTATATCAAGACTGCTACCGAAAACGAAGCCGGGTGGTAGTTTAAGCGACTTCAGACACAATGCAACAGAAAAAGTTGCAAAAAAAAAGCGACAATTTTTTTTGTTATTTTTTTCCTATGACCATATTTGGGCGATAAATACATTTATTCCTAAAATTATAGTGTACACCCTTTTATTTATAAATAACCTAAGGTATAAAAGTGTTTAAATTATTATTTTAGCAAGAACTATGGATTTACCACCCGAAAATGACGATATTTAAAAAATCATAAAAAGTAATTGTCGCGTTTCTTTGCAAAATTTTTAAATGCATTGTGTTTGTAGTCACTAAAACTACCACCCGGCTTCGTTTTTGGTAGCAGTCTTGAGATACCCGGTATGTCTTAATATTTTTAGAGTCCATTTTCATGCTGCCATTACTGAATATTACAATATTACAAAATATTGCTGAGCTTAAAAAGAGTAACGGTCCCTAATATAGGCTTAGGTTTTTATATTGGCATAAGTATGCGGAACCCTTTCATACTGCAATGTACGACCGTCATAAAAACCAATCACACTAAAGAAACCGCATAAAAAATATTCACTGATAAAGCGTAAAATACTGTTAACAAGGTGTGTTTAATCCTATATAATTCGACGTATCGTGATCGCGTACCTTATGGTGGTATTATTCTTATACAAGCCGTTTATAGCATCCATAATACGTGACTTTTTTCGCAGATGAGAAGACAGTGACTCGCGACTAACACTTTATCGGGCCAAATTGATTTTCTACGGGAAATATTGTAAATTTTCTAGCAACGCTCCGATGAGCGCTGTGTCGGCGAAACGTCAGTCCACCCGGCGAAATGCGATAGTACATAAAACTGCTTTCAGCTTATTCACTTATTATTTATTTATTTTTGCCGGATTACCCAATTTCGCAGACACCAGTTAATTTATATTGATTATCAGCCAGTCTCTATATCCTAGCTTTGTTCAAAAAGAGATTAAAATAGCTACCAATACTATTTTGATACAAATCTATGTTTCAACAAACCAAGATAGACGCAAACATTAATGTTGCCTAGATCTATAAATAGTAGTCCACTTCTATTTCTATAAATATATGTACCATATCCATATATCTCTATCTTTGTTAACTATGACATAAAACGCATCGAAATAGCTAATGAAATCTCAAGTTGAAAATAGATACATCATAGAAAATGGGCATATATCATACTGTTCTTAGTTCAACAGTTAGAGAAATGTAAATTCTTAACTGACCGACTCAGAATCTTTGACTTTTGATTGAAAATGGATCAGTGGTCATTTTGTTAGCGTTGGATTTTTGAATAATTCTGCCACCATTAGCTTTGGGAACGGCACGAACTAAATTTGCTATTACGTCGGAGAGAAATTCTAGCGAATTTGTATGCGGTATCTAAGCGTGCCTCGATGCAGAAGTCATTTTGTAAATTAACCTGGTTAATGAAGCAATGGCGAAACAAAAAGTTACTTGTGGGTTTAATTTAGGTAATTATATAACATCTATTTCATGGACTATGTCTTCATAGTCATGATAATTCATGTACTATATAATATTTTTATAAATTTACGCAAATGTACGAGTATCTATCATTTTATACAATTCCTAAAATAGTTAGGAAATGTAAGATTATTTTTACAACATGAAGATTTCCTAAGAAATCTATATATATTTTATCTATACCTAAATAGGCATCGGACAAGCATTGGACATATTTTACATTCAGGATGTCAATGTGTTCAGCGGGTATGTGGACCATTCCTTTTTCCATCTTTATAATTACGCTAATGACAACAGAGGTCTAAGCAAAGAGATGGTTAGGTGTGTTAAGATTAGTATTAAGAGAAAGTATAAAAGAAAAACTGGAGAACATCTTAAAAAAATATTAGATGTTTATTTAGAAATCGAAATTTAAAATAACATAAGTATCGTTTCGTTACATCCTTTTTATTTAGTTTACACAGATGACAGAAGTATTATTTTTTTATGAAATGTATATATTTTCCAGGAAGTGTTTTTTTTTTTAATAATTATTTTACACATTTTTTTACAAAAGTATTCATAATTTATTATGTATATGTATGTACTTCTGTGTGTCTTAGTATATACTGCAAAGGTAATATATTTATAACACCAAAAAATTAACTGAAAAACATACTGCAGTCTAGACTGACTACAGCATGACTACGGATTTTTACTTTTAATACTTCGGTGCTGAAATGCAGTTTGACGGATCCATTACCTTGAGGAATGCCATCATGTAATATATTTTAGCGACCAAAATGTAAGAAAGCGAAGCCGACACTGGTTTCTATATTATAATAAAGATCATAAATCTTCAGATTCTCTATAGCCGAGAACAGAATTGCCTAACAGGTCACTTGATGGTAAAAGAGTACTGTTAATTTGTCGTACCAGTACATACATATTTTTTTTATTCCAATGAATGGCGAGACGAGCATGCCGTTCGCCTGATGGTAAGCGATACGACAGATCATAAACAATAGCAGAACCAAAAAACACCTCGAATCACAAAGCAATGCTTGGCGTTCCACTGCGCTCGCCATCCTGAGACATAAGATGTTAAGTCTCAATATGTACAGTAGTTGCTCTGGCTACAATGGCCTTCAATTCGAAACACAACAGTGCTTCTATACTGCTGTTTGATGGGAGAAATAAACAATGTGGTGGTATCCACCCAAGCAGCCTCTCACATATGAGAGACCTACCTTGAAATAAAACTATTATTTACGAATTTTATCGCGAATTTAGTTTAATTTTTTACATTTTTGACTTCCCGACGTTTCGATTACTTTACAGCTTTCGTGGTCACGGGGCGGACTGAGGTATTAGACGTCCGCTCTGTGACTGTTACAATTCAACTACCTTTATTTTACAATTATTAATTTAAAAATTAATTTTAAATATCTAGTCTGTGTTTGCGATCCGATCTACGCAGAAGGAGCTCACAGTGTCTTGAGGTCTGGCAGTTGGTCTTTTGGGTTCCGATTTAATTAAATAGTATAGTAGTATTGGATCCCATGCTTGTGCAAGCTTCAAGCCATCTTCTCTATTGAAATTTGGATGTTTTTAAATTCAATAGCCTCGCGGAACATCCTGGGCAGGAAACGGTGTTCTTTAGCGAGGACTTGGGGCTGGTCAAAGCGGAGGTAATGCTTGGAGCCTTCTTCTATATGTTCAGCAACTGCAGACTTCGTTGAGCGTCGATGTTTGACGTCAGCTATGTGTTCTTTCACGCGGGTCCCTATGCTTCGTTTTGTTTGACCTATGTAGGAGAGGCCACAGTCGCAATCTATTTTGTATACGCCCGGTTCTTGCAGGGGTATATGGCACTTGACAGGTGGTAGAAATTGACTAATCTTCTTGGGCGGCTTGAAGTAGGTCTTTATAGAAGCACGCTTCAGGATACAGCCAATTTTGTCTGTGACTCCTTTTATGTAAGGCAAGACAACGGGGACTCGTACCACCAGTAATACTTAAGAGATTGCTGTCTTCCATTATCATCTGCAACACTTAGATCGTGGATGTGTTCTCGGGCTTTAAAATGGAAACGAAAGGAAAGAAAAAATACTTTAGAAGTAAATGCATAGGGCCTCCGACAATCTCACTCACCGAATGAAACGCGACAGCAAAGACGTACCTTTGCATCTATTTTCTATGAGACTAAACTATAATATTGCTTTACTTTTCAAATGCTGCTCTTAGTTCAGATGTTCAAGGAACTCTTCAACCAACTGTCCCCCGTTATATCCAGTTATAAAAGACGGACTGCTTCAGCGCAACACATGCCAACTAAATCCCAAACAAAGTTTGTAGTATTAAATTAAGCGTTGATGTATGACCAACGTGATTAACCCTCGAATTTCGGCACGGAATTACGGCAGTTTCAGACGTCGCCAAAACTTTTCTTTACGTGATAAACGTTCTCACAAATTGCCCACATTTATACGAAGCCGGAGGAGGCGTCGCTAATGTGGTCCTAGTGGAATTTCTCTGTGTGCCACATATACGGCCGGCGCATTCATTCATACAACATTGGACTTCACCGAACACTTTTTGCAAATGAATTGAGTTAAATTTGTGCTTTAAAAGCATTTTATGGTTCGACGCGAGATTATCGGAAAATATTCTCGGGGAATTAATTTCATTCATTCAATTATAATTATCGCATAAAGTATACACGATTGTTTTGATTGAACGCTGTTTTGTAATGCGTTAATTGAATATTCCAATGACTGTGAACAGACGAGAAACTTCTGTACAAATTATAAATCGTGGATTATTCAAACAACTCTATTGTTTTTAAATTATAACATTATTTTGTTCGTGAAATGTTTTATTTTGCTTAATTAGGTTTGTTTTATCTGTTTTTCTCGTTTAATTTAATTTCCAATTAACATTTTAGTAGATCACACGCATTACCAAACATCATTTTGAACACGATTTACCAATGTATGTAAACTAATTACGTGCTTCAATGCACTCGGTTTCTATTTCATTAATTATAGTTTTTAAACTGCTTTTAATAATTATATTTATGTCTATATAAGCCCATATAAATCTCACTGCAGGTCACGGGCTTTCTTTATGATCGATAATGCAATTGAGTGAGTTTAGGCCATATAGACACCATAAATATCACCATGCTGGCCTTGTGCGGGTTGACACTATATTGGACATGTAGGCAATTAAATAGGCATTATGTTATTTATACGTATTATTTATGATTATCTATTTAATTATTTACACATATACCGGGTATATCAAGACTGCTACCGAAAACGAAGCCGGGTGGTAGTTTAAGCGACTTCAGACACAATGCAACAGAAAAAGTTGCAAAAAAAAGCGACAATTTTTTTTTTGTTATTTTTTTTCTACGGCCATATTTGGGTGGTAAATACATTTTTTCCTAAAATAATAGTATATACCCTTTTATTTATAAATACTCTAAGGTATAAAAGAGTTTAAATTATTATTTAAGCAAAAACTATGGATTTACCACCCAAAAATAACGATATTTAAAAAATCATAAAAAAAAAATGTCGCGTTTCTAGGCGAAATTTTTAATTGCATTGTGTTTGTAGCCACTAAAACTACCACCCGGCTTCGTTTTCGGTAGCAGTCTTGAGATACCCGGTATCTATTGGAGCTTTTCTTATCTTTGTTTTACACTGCCCTTTCTTTCTCCTTCTTTTATACCCATCCAAAGGTTGTCTGGAAGAGATCGCTTATTAGCGATAAGACCGCCTTTTGTACAGTCAACGACAAAAGTCGTTGAGCATATTCAAAACGCCAAAAGTCTTGCACACATGAAGTAACAAAAGTGGTTGACCAGGTTCGGCCACAAAAATTCGTGAACACCTTAAGGTTACAAAAGTTTCTGAGCAACAAAAGCAACAAAATTCCTAAACACGCCAATATTACATAATTCAATGAACACTTGTAAAAAGCAAGTTTGCCGTAGATGTGTTCATCTACTTTTGTTGCTTTGTAATACAATTTTTATTTTTTGCTTTTCTCTGCATTGACTTATTTTGTGTTTTTGTGAAATAATATATATTTACGCGAAGTTTAAATGTTGTTTTTGTTCGTCTGTTATAATACGTGCCTAATGTTATTCATACCGTGCTGTTGATGTTGCAAATATTATAATAAAACTTACATAAAATAAGAAAATATAAATTACTCACTGTACTACTTGTACTTGTGTGTACGATTTCGGAAATAATTTAAAAAAGTAAATACAAAAATAATAATATTTATTGATCGAAAAAATAAATTCAAAATATATCTAAAAAGGGTAGAAATATTTAAAATCTTGCGTGGCCTCCATTTGCTTCAATGACGGCCTGTAGTCGGCATTGCATAGAATTTACCATATTTGCACACACATCTCCTCCTCATCCTCTGAATGTATCCCATATGCGTTCCACGTGCCTTATAATGCCTTCCTTCGTACGTGGCGTGTCGGGCTCCCAGGCTTGGACAATGAGACCCCATAGATTTTCTATGGGGTTCAAGTCTGGACTCTTCGGCGGGAACGGCATCTCTATAACAGCATTTTCATTATTGCAGAACCATGCTCGACATCTTCTAGCTTTGTGCACGGGGCTGTTGTCGTGGACGAGGTGTATTGGCTCCGATACGTGCATTCTGGCCGTAGGAAGTAGCAGGTTCTCCAACAGATCTATATAGCCTTCGCTATTCAAGCGGCCGGTCATTTCTGTCAGCTCACCGGGGCCCGATGCACTCATCCAGCCCCAAAAACCAACGCTAATACGGCCGCTCGATCGATTAGCTCTGATACTTCCGGGGTTGTATCTCTCACCAGCTAATCGCCAAATGTCATGTCTGCTGCGACCGTCGATACACGAGTGAAGCCGCTGCTTTGGAAACGCCGAACAATATCAACATCTTGATCTCTTCTAGTTTTCTTCGGTCTACCAGTACGTTTAGATGTTTCAATCAAACCTTCAGAATCCCACCGTCTTGTCCACAGGTATACGGTATTTAATATATCATATATCATATAAAAATCAAAACTGCAAGTTTTTGTTACCCCAGTTTATTAATGACTATAGACTGCAGTCAATCATATTTTAATGATATATTTTTTCAGAGAAATACCGTGGATGACATGGATCTATCGACACAAATAATTCGTCGGCGGTTGAAAGAACACGGCTTTCATAATTGAGTTCCAGCGAGAAAACTTATTTTAACACCACAGCACAAACTGGAACGCCTGCAATTTGCCGAAAGATTTCTGAATTTCGATTTCTCACAAGTCGTTTTCGCGGACGAAAAAACGTTCCAATCATCGGAAGATGGAAGATGCACTCTTTGGCGATTAGCTGGTGAGAGATATAACCCCGGAAATATCAGAGCTAATCGATCGAGCGGCCGTATTAGCGTTGGTTTTTGGGGCTGGATGAGTGCATCGGGCCCCGGTGAGCTGACAGAAATGACCGGCCGCTTGAATAGCGAAGGCTATATAGATCTGTTGGAGAACCTGCTACTTCCTACGGCCAGAATGCACGTATCGGAGCCAATACACCTCGTCCACGACAACAGCCCCGTGCACAAAGCTAGAAGATGTCGAGCATGGTTCTGCAATAATGAAAATGCTGTTATAGAGATGCCGTTCCCGCCGAAGAGTCCAGACTTGAACCCCATAGAAAATCTATGGGGTCTCATTGTCCAAGCCTGGGAGCCTGACACGCCACGTACGAAGGAAGGCATTATAAGGCACGTGAAACGCATATGGGATACATTCAGAGGAGGAGATGTGTGTGCAAATATGGTAAATTCTATGCAATGCCGACTACAGGCCGTCATTGAAGCAAATGGAGGTCACGCAAGATTTTAAATATTTCTACCCTTTTTAGATATATTTTGAATTTATTTTTTCGATCAATAAATATTATTATTTTTGCATTTACTTTTTTAAATTATTTCCGAAATCGTACACACAAGTACAAGTAGTACAGTGAGTAATTTATATTTTCTTATTTTATGTAAGTTTTATTATAATATTTGCAACATCAACAGCACGGTATGAATAACATTAGGCACGTATTATAACAGACGAACAAAAACAACATTTAAACTTCGCGTAAATATATATTATTTCACAAAAACACAAAATAAGTCAATGCAGAGAAAAGCAAAAAATAAAAATTGTATTACAAAGCAACAAAAGTAGATGAACACATCTACGGCAAACTTGCTTTTTACAAGTGTTCATTGAATTATGTAATATTGGCGTGTTTAATAAAGTTTCTGAACAACAAAAGCAACAAAATTCCTAAACACGCAAATCGTACATAAGTCGCTGAACACTTTTGAAAAGTAAAATTGCCGTAGATGTATTCATCTACCTTTGTTGCTTTGTTATGCATTCTTTGTAAAATGTTATTTCACAGTTTATATTTTTTTGGTTTTCTCTACATTTACATATTGTTTTCTGGTTCGTGAAATAATAATTATTTTTGAAGTTATACTTCTTTTCGGACGTTTAGAAATTTATTTGGATTTTTTTTTAATCTTTGTATTGCGCACGCCCACCGAGTTTAATATGAACAAGTTAACTGTTAACTGTCTGGCGAATTTCCGTGACAACTCATAACTATATTTAATATTCAATGTAGTTTCTCAAAAATTTCATAAAGCCACAACGCGTGTTTTATATCAGTGGAGACCATAAAAAATAATAATTATTAGTCAGAATGGGAAATACTTTTTCAAAAGTTTCTAAGCAACAAAATACCTGAACACACCAATGGTACATAAGTTACTGAACACCTATAAAAAGCAAGTTTTCCACAGATGTGTTCACCTACTTTTGTCGCTTTGTTATGCATTCATTGTAAAATGTTATTTTATAGTTAATATTTTTTGGTTTTCTCTGCATTTAATTATTGCTTTCTGTTTTTTTTGAAATAACGTTTATTTATTTGAAGTTTTTAGCATGTGTTATATAAGTGGAGATAATAAATAATAATTATTATTAATCATAATGAAAATAGTGGCCGCAATTTTGAACTTTGAACTTTATAGATACAGGTGAATTGGTCAATTGGGTTTAGAATCCATATCTGAGAGACCCTTCGCTCGAATATTCTAAATTGACAGTCATTTTTTACCTTTTAGTTATTGGTCCGATTGGTTTCAAAATCAATATCTGCTGGGTTCTTTGCTCCGATATTCAAAATTGAAAGACCAATGGAAAACGATATTTACGATTTGGAGATAATAAAAAAAACTATAATAATAGGTCCACATAAAAACAAGAGTGCATAAGAACACAAGAAGTTTAATAATTTATCGTATATGTAATATTAAATATTAATTATTTACATAAATTCAACACTTGTCTTTTAATAAGAAAAATAATAGTAAATAAAATTAATTCAAATTTAACCTTTCAAAATAAAAAATAACTCTCACTTAGAGTACTTAGAAATTCAAGTAAAATTTGTGAGCCGACAACCACGCACAAATAACATTTAAAAAAAGTATTAGATATGAAGGAGCACAAATGTATAACGACTTGCTAACAATCATAAAAGAAACAGATATCTTCCGTATTTTTAAGACAAAAATTAAATTATTTAAACAAACATCAAAGCTTTGAATGTGGCCCTGGTAGCAGTCTTGGTTTGTGCATTGACATGTGGGTATTTTATTTTGTTATTGTTCCGATATAAACTCATTGTAACTGTCTTACCCACATTATTATCTTATAGATTAGTACTGTCCGATAGTAGCATAATTTTACCTATAGAATTATTATATCTCATGAAGTGACATTTAAAAAAAATCTTTTGAGATAAATGTTTTTTTAACCTTAACAATTTATTGTTTAATATCACGTGCCAATAACAAACGATCAAGACATTTAAACTTCTCATAAATAAATATCATTTCACTAAAACAGAAAACAATAAGTCAATGCAGAGGAAAGCAAAAAATATAAACCGTGAAATAAAATTTCAGACCAATTGACCAATATCTAAAAAGTTCTAAATTGCAGCCACTATTTTCATTATGATTAATAATTATTATTATTTATTATCTCCACTGATATAACACATGCTAAAAACTTCTCATAAATAAATGTTATTTCACAAAAACAGACAACAATAAGTCAATGCAGAGAAAACTATGAAATAACATTTTACAATGAATGCATAACAAAGTGACAAAAGTAGGTGAACACATCTGCGGCAAACTTGCTTTTTATAGGTGTTCAGTAACTTATGTACCATTGGTGTGTTCAAGTATTTTGTTGCTTAGAAACTTTTGAAAAAGTATTTTCCATTCTGACTAATAATTATTATTTTTTATTGTCTCCATTGATATAAAACACGCGTTGTGGCTTTATGAAATTTTGAGAAACTACATTGAATATAGTTAAGAGTTGTCACGGAAATTCAACAGACAGTTAACAGCTAACTTGTTCATATCAAAGTCGGTGGGCGTGCGCAATACAAAGATATCAAAAAAATTTTCCAAATAAATTTCTAAACGTCCGAAAAGAAGTATAACTTCAAAAATAATTATTATTTCACAAAACAGAAAACAATATGTAAATGTAGAGAAAACCAAAAAAATAGATGCTGTGAAATAACATTTTACAAAGAATGCATAACAAAGCAACAAAGGTAGATGAACACATCTACGGCAATTTTACTTTTCAAAAGTGTTCAGCGACTTATGTACGATTTGCGTGTTTAGGAATTTTGTTGCTTTTGTTGTTCAGAAACTTTTGTAACCTTAAGGTGTTCACGAAGTTTTGTGGCTGACCCTGGTCAACCACTTCTGTTGCTTCATGTGTGCATGACTTTTGGCGTTTTGAATGTGTTCAACGACTTTTGTCGCTGACTGTACTTTTAATATATACTAGTGGTGGCCCAGTGGTCGGAATTCGACCAAATCAATAAGAAAAAAAGTTTTTACCTGTATGATGATGTTGTTATTCTGATAATTCGTGCACAATTAATTGTACCTATCTCTCAAAATCACTTATTTATCCTGAAGTATATGCAATTACTGAAATCGTAAACTACAAATAATTGCTTTGAACCAGCAACAGCAAATTATATTTTTTTTTGTACCTGAATGTTGTTATTGCAGATTGCTGCTACAGAACTTTCTTTATGCATATAATGATAGTCCGTGTACATTTAAATGTATCTTACTGCTATCACATACTGTATAAGCTTATCACAATTTGTATAAGCGCTCAGTATTTCACGTAGTATTTGTCAAATAAAACTTTTCTGTTTGACATTCAATAAAACCACAGTAAACCAATTTTTCTGTTTGACATTAAACTATGTCTATAATAAACAAAAGAAACAATTTGACCAAAGAGTATGTATACGTGTACAAATGTTTTATTTATTGATTTAATGTACTTTTTATGCATTATTATTAAAATCTTTTTTTATATTAAATGAGGCAAATAAAACCTTTTTTTATATGTCTATGTCAGAAGAACAAAATGAAAAAGAAAAGAAACAATTTGACACCAGAGTATGTATGCGTATACAAATACTTGTGTATGTATGTGTGTGTGAAAGGCATGGTAGTGTGTGTAATGTTTTATTTTTTTATTTAATGTGCTTTATAAGCATTATTATCGAAAAATATTAGCGTTCTGCACTTCTCCTACACATAAACTATAAGTGTGCCAAATTTTATGCTCCTGCGTCCGCGTAATTTTCGTAAAAAGGGGTCTAAAGTTTTTGCATCACGTATTAATATATAGATTATTTCTGTATATTGTTATGTTCTTTTGTTTGTGTACAATAAAGAATAAATAAAAAAAATTAGAAAAAAATATGGTTATTTATATATTTTTTGGTTTTAATTAGTCTCCCTATTAAGTATTTATAACTATTCTAAGATACCAGCAAATGCAACGCAATCCTGCCTAAGAAGACCTGGACAACGAACTCAGTGGGCAAATGTTTTTTTATTGCAATGAATGGTGAGACGGGCATGCCTTTCACCTGATGGTAAGCGATGCGACCGCTCATGAACAGTAGCAAAACCAACCAACAACTTGAATTAAAAAAAAAACAATGTTTAGCATTCCACTGTGCTCGCCATCCTGAGACATTAGATAGAAAGTCAATATGTCCAGTAGTAAAATGTTATTTTGGACCTAGATATTCAGCTTATTTAATTAGATTTGATACGTTTTTTAGCTACATACCAACTGTTGTATAGAAATAAAGCATTAGATAATAGTGATCATATTATAAATATTATATAAATAACCTACATACCATAGCAATTTATAAGAATTTCTATGATATGTAAGTCCGCCAACCCGCACTAGGCCCACATGGAGGACTATTTATCCTAACCACACTCAATCGTACTCTCGATTGCAAAGAAGCCCGTGGCCTGCAGTGGGATTTATATGGGCTGATACACATAAAAATATTATACTATATAATTTATAATATTTACTTATTTATGTCGATTGTATTGTGCTGATTCCAGTTTTTCATTCTGACCTATGCTTATATTATGGGTGACCGCTGTAGAAGTACCTAGGCACCTTAATATGCAACTAAATTAATTTAAAAACGCATCTGTATATAATACAAAATAGCCAAGCTACCAACCCATATACAAAGACGCTATATCGAAATTACTAATACGTTGTACATTGACGTAGCGTACGGTCCTCCCATTGAAAATCAGTGCTATACCTACCTACCTGCGCTATACTGTAGCACAAAGCTGAATAGAGTTATTGTTGTGAGGCTTACATATTATGGGTAATATTAGGGTTTGTCTGTATTCTTGCTTCAAGTTAATAATAATCTTGATGATAATTTCAGTGCATATGAAGTAATAGATGTTTGTCTCATGCTGGATAATTATACCACATTGATTTAACATAATATACTGGCAGTCCCAAGGCGATGCCACATGGAGGAAAATAATATTAAATATCGTAGACCAATTTTTTTTTAAATCATTTTGTAGATTAAATTCCCTCATTCGATTATTCAAAAATATTTAATAACAGTTCGTATTGTTTTCACAATCAATCAAAAGAAGATCTCTTCCTGTAAAATTGACGATCTAAAATATTTAATGTACTTTCCCTCCGTGTGGCATCAAATCGGATAACGTGTATATTATTAAAAATTAAACTTTACACACTCCACGTGTGTAACGTTTCGTATTGTAGTATTAATTGCTTTTGACCAACCGGTACGACTAACTAAACATCAATTGGTTACCTGGTAGTAACCAATTGATGTGTTTCAGAAAATCCTTCTTTCCTTCTAATTTATAAATACTAGGAATATAACAACAATTTTATTTACTTTGATCGCTATCTACACGGATACAACTATACAAACAGCTTAACTAAATTTTTTTCTAATCCACACAGTAACTGTAACTTATCCGCAGTTTTTTGCGGCAATGTGTCGAACGCGTCGTTGAAATTTGCAATTTACCACGGGCAAAATCTATTCCTGTGAAAAATGCATCAAACCCGGGCTCACCGCGGCAAAGTCACGTTCCGTGGACACTGACGGTTAGTGAGCGGCTATCGACCGCCATCCAGATATGCGAACATAAAAGAACGTAAAGAATCACCGTGCGAGAAATAGAATAAATTGTAAGATATGCAGTATTTGAATTGTGTTGTTTTTATTATTATTATTATTTATTCTTAACTGCCTCGGTGGCGTAGTTGTACTCTGGTACGGTTACAAAGCTGAGGTCTCGGGTTCGAATCCCGGGTTGGGCAAAGTGATATTGGATTTTTCTATTCATTATCAGCCCAGAGTCAGGAATTCGTGCCCGATATGGCGATAGGCTCGCCACCTATCACATCATGGGACGGAACATACAAGGCGAAATGTACCCACATTTGTACCCAGGGCACCCGCCCTGGCACCTCTGCCTACCCCTTCTGGGAAAAAGGCGTGAGTTGATGTATGTATGTATTCTTAACTGCACATAAAGAGGACAACATTAACATACAATAAACAATAAAAAGTACAGAAGGCGGTCTTATCGCTCTAGGCGATTTCTTACAGACAACCTTTGGATGGATACGAGATAAGGAGAAGAAGAGAGGGCAGTCTAGGAAATAAAGGAAACAAGCTCCAGTAAAATAAGATGTTTTAGTTAGTGGGGATATACAACATTTGTTGTAGAAATCAGCGGAGGCTTGTAATTAGGTTTTTTTTTTCTTGCAATGAATGACGAGACGAGCAAGCCGTTCGCCTGATGGTAAGCGATACGACCGCTCATAAACAGTAGCAACGTTCCACTGCGCTCGTCATCCTGAGACATAAGATGTTAAGTCTCAATATGTCTAGTAGTTACTCTGGCTACAATGTCCTTCAATCCGAAACACAACAGTGCATTTACGCAGTGTTGTTTCACGGGAGAAATAGACATTGCGGTGGTACCTACCCAGATGGCCTCTCACATATGAGAGACCTACCACCAGTAAAAAGGTAGGTTTTTTTATTGCAATAAATGGTGAGACGTAAAAATCCAATATAGTATTGTAACCGTACCGTAGTACAACTGCGCCACCGAGGTAGTCGGTATTGTGAGTTATGAACATACATTGCAATGATTTTTTATTTTCAATAGGTTGAGAGATATGTTGTAAATGCCGCGATAATTAGACAGCGTTTTGAATATAAGATGTGGTAGATCATAGGTAAATCAAAATACTTACGCCCAAATACTGGAACGCAAATTAAATATAAATGGCACTTAACTACGTTAATCCCGATTAAATGTACTGGCTGAGTGGGCCGTGCGCTGTTAAGAGCAATTTATTATTTGAATGGCGTTCCAGTATTCGGGGGTTAATCTCTTTAAATCCTACGAGTTATATTGAGCGAAAAATTAGTTCATCATCATCATCATCATATCAGCCACAGGAAGTCCACTGCTGAACATAGGCCTCCCCCAATGATCTCCACAATGACCTGTTGGAAGCGGCCTGCATCCAGCGACTTCCTGCGACCTTAGTCAGATCGTCCGTCCACCTTGTAGGTGGGCGTCCAACACTTCGCTTGCCTGTACGTGGCCTCCACTCGAGAACCTTTCGGCCCCAACGGCCATCGGTTCTACGAGCTATGTGCCCGGCCCACTGCCACTTCAACTTGCCAATCCTATGGGCTATGTCGGTAACCTTGGTTCTCCTACGGATCTCCTCATTTCTGATTCGATCTCGTAGGGAAACACCGAGCATAGCCCGCTCCATGGCTCGTTGAGTGACTTTGAGCCTTTTAATGAGGCCCACAGTGAGAGGCCACGTCTCGGTGCCGTATGTCATCACACACAACTATCGAAGACTTTCGATTTTAGGCACTGAGGTATTTTGGACGAGAAGACGTCGCGAAGTTTCCCGAACGCTGCCCAACCGAGTTGGATTCGCCGATTGACCTCTCTCTCGAAGTTGGACCTGCCTAACCGGACCACTTATTCTAAATAGACATATTCGTCTACAACTTCGGGAGTCGAGCCCCCAACTCCAATGGGGGTGGGCACAACATGGATATTCGACATGATCTTCGTTTTATCCATGTTCATTTTAAGACCCACCTGTTGGGAAACTCGATTAAGGTCTTCGAGCATAGTGCTAAGGTCTTCCAGCGATTCTGCCAAGACTACAATATCGTCGGCAAACCGAAGGTGAGTAATATACTCGCCATTGATGTTGATGCCGAATCCTTTCCACTGCAAGAGCTTGAAGGCATTTTCCAGCGCGGCAGTGAACAGTTTCGGAGATATGACATCTCCCTGTCTCACGCCTCTCTGTAGTGGAATAGCCTTCGTGCTCTGATCCTGTACTCGGACCGACATGGTGGCGTTGTTGTATATACACCTCAACACTTCGATGTACCGATAGTCTATGTGGCACCGCTGAAGAGACTGTAGCACAGCCCAGGTCTCGATCGAATCAAAGGCTTTCTCATAGTCCACAAACGCTAAACAAAGCGGCAAGTTATACTCCTCGGTTTTTTGTATAACCTGCCGTAGCGTATGAATATGGTCTATGGTACTAAAGCCTTTTCGGAAACCGGCTTGTTCGGGAGACTGGAAGTCATCAAACCTGCCTTCGAGACGATTTGTGATGACCCTTGAAAACAACTTATAGACATGGCTCAGGAGCGAGATGGGCCTGTAGTTCTTCAGCAAAGTGTTATCACCTTTTTTGAAGAACAGTACCACCAAGCCCCTGCTCTATGCCTCCGGCGTTGAGCCCTCGAGGAGAACGGAATTGAAGAGCCTCTGAAGGACTTTCAGTACCGGCGTTCCGCCCGCTTTCAGAAGCTCTGAAGTGATTCCGTCCTCACCCGGCGCCTTGTTGTTTTTAAGTTGTTTGAGGGCCATCTCAATCTCAAACAGGCTGATGTCCGGGATATCATCGCTAAAAATTAGTTAGTGTCCATTAATTGAGAACAAACGGATTTAGCTTTACACGCCGAGAAAAAACCGCCAGTATATTGAACAAAATAAATGGCTAGCATATATATTATATTCCCAGGCATTATCAAAATACAAGTTCCTAGAATTTCAATTAATTTGCAAAAATAAGAATTTATTGCCCACTAAAGGGTGGGTCTTTACAATAACGTTTCATAAAATTCACCCATCAGTGATATTCAATAGTATACTCATACATTTTTAATTTATTAATAATTTCGGAACTTCATTTATTTTCAATTTAACAATTAATACATAATATTTAAAATTCAATTAAATTATTGAATGTTCAAAATATATTTTTCTGACAAAAAAAATTGCACGAAACATTGAATTGCTACAATATTTTTTCTAATAAATTCTACCACGAAATGTATTGCAAAAAATATATTGCCAGTGCAAGGACGCCGAAAGATTCCGAGAACAAGGCAAGTTTCACGACCTTTGCAAAGAGTCCGCAGACATCTCGACAAGAGCGGATCATATTTCCCGTTTCCAATAGAACAAAAGAATGTTTTATGAGTTTTCGGTCCTGCAGACTTTTTGAGGATTACGGTACGCTACACCATTGCGTAGCTTCAGTACAATATTCGCAATATTGTATTCTTGTAATAAGAATTAACACTTTTACTAAGAATTTGTAATGCTTGTAATTTATTTGTAGATGTTTCAGAAGTGTTTTAGGCAATAAGCAAATTCTTAGAGACAGTAAAGGTAATTTATATTTAAAAGCAATAAAAAATGAATCACATAATAAAAAATGTATAAACATTTATCAAAATAGTGAAGCGTTTATTAAATGTTAAGCAGTTATATCACATAGAAAGTAAATATTATTTTTGGAACCTCATAATAATAAAGCTTTAGCAATACACCTCTAAAATGAACAACATTTATATTTCGTACGGAAGAGATATAGACAAGAAAAATACAACAAGGCTCCATTATCGTAAGCGTTTACTTGAGTTCATAATCGCTCACTTTATGAGGCGCAGGATATTGAGCTGTCTAACTTTTGCGTCAACAAAGCAGTTTGATATAGTTCGTCCAAGTTAGACAACCAGAGGCTCCAATATTTATGACAACTTTCCCGCTTGAATACAAACATAAAGTTCAAAACTAGCTTAACCCTTTGGGAAAACTCTCATCTAACCGGAAATCCGAACAATTTGGTAGAAATTGAACAGATCTGAAGTCTTAGTGCTTTAAGTGACTTACTCACTGAGGGCGCTCACTACATTCTTGGAAATATATTAGTCTTTTGTAATACCATTCCACGGCAAGACAAGGCTTTTTTATTTGATTTCCAGCATTTGTGACCGGTATTTATTATTTATTTACTTAATACTTTATTTTACATCATAAAAAAAATAGAAAAACAGACTTACATACTGGGTGTATGAAAACTGCTACCGAAAATGAAGCCGAATGGTAGTTTTAGTGACAACTCATATAATGCAACTGCGATAAATTCCATGCTAATATGAAGTACACTAGTTTAATATCCTTCCAAAATATGTTTCAAATTTTATTGATTTTTTACATATTTTATATTGTCATTACATACTTTAAAATACGAGTAAGTATATTATAATGAACTTATAACTTTATGAACTTGTATATAGAGTCTACTAATGGTCTACTATCGCCTCTGAAGTTCAATAAGTTCTTAAGTTCTGGATCGATCCTGGGTGGTGTCTCCTTCAAGTCATCTGGTTTGAGGTCGGCATATTTATTAGGCCTCACCTTCTCAAAAGCTGATTGCGAATTCCTCTGATTTATCACCCTTAACGTGCCCAAAAATGTGTTGTATCTGTTTATGTAATCCTCTCTCCCGGTAAATGTCTTATTATATTTCTTTATAAATTCGTGATACAGCACCGGTCCTTTATGTAGATCATATATGAACGGATACTTCAATTCTTGCCCTTTTAAAACGTGCGTTAAATTGAATATGAAAACAAAGGTAACAATTATCACAGTATGTTTTACCATCGCTTAAAACGTAGTAACCGGTGGCAAATATCTGCTTAAATGAAACGGTCGACGTTAAATTATATTCAGCTGATATTAACGCGTGAAATCCCTTATGAAATGCTATCATCGAAAACGATTGATGTCATTAATTCGCTTATAATTGCCTTTGCCGTCGGAATTATGTTTATTCTTTGCTTTGTAATTGGTTCAATCAAGCTGCTTTATCTGTAGAATAAAAGTCTGAAAGAATCTGAAATAAATTAAGAATTTAAATTAACATCTTATAAATCTGCCGTGAATTCTTTCTCCAACTTTCCCGTGCGATAGTCGTTCAACATTTAGATCGCTTCTTACTTCGCCATCACATTCATCTCTTTTCTAAGAGCCTCCGTAAGTTTGCGCCGTATTTTAGCTCCCGTCTCGGCGTATATTTTATGTTTTAGTTTCTTTTGAAATATAATAATTAGCATGATAACACGCCCAGAGGTTCGCTCGGTCAACCCTTTCCTTGTCGAGGCGTAGTACGGAAGACTGCGATCGACCCGAACCCGCCCTCTAGACCTCGGATTTACTCGTGATGTTATATTACCTATTGAAAATTGAGAGCGTTCTGCTAAAAACATGTAATCGCTATTATAATAAAGAAATAATCGTGAAAAATAATATTATTTATGTAAGGCTAAGAATTGAACCCATTTTTATATGCGTGAATTAGAGGATTAAATGACGACCTAGCATCTTATGAGTGTGGAAGCATTCGACGTTCAAGAGACAGAGGCGTCCGCATTCGTGAAAGCCAATGAAATATCTCAAAGGCAATAGAAACGTATCCATCCGTTTCGTTTCGTCGCCGACGTTGCTTCACAGTTGAGGATATTCGCCAAATAAATGGATATAAATGTATCTCCGTAAAGAGACTGAAATCAGTCGACTGTGACCTGAATACATCTGAGGTAACGCCCGTATTATTTATTTAATTCTTCTTTGAAAAATCCTTCCGAAATCCTTATACACGAAATGTATGAAAAAAATCTTTTCAGAATTCAAATAGAAACTTGCGTTCTTGTTAAAACTAAATTACGCTATTTATGAGCGGGCTGACATGAGTGGAGTTGGCAAAACGTTTGCAGAAAAACATTCGGATCCATATCTGTAAAAATACGGTGGAATACCTTTTGAAACATTACGCTTTATGACTTGCTGAAACAGCTCTGCGAGTGCAGTTTTGGCGGTCACAGTGAGTAGTGACCAGCTAATGGGCGAGACAGTCCGGCCCTTTCCTTGTACCTGAGTCGCAATGTCACCTAGGTGCTTAGGAGCTCGGGGCTCAGTTGGTTGCTAGTTACGTAACCTCACGTATTTTGCTCTTTTAATGCAGCCGTGTCGGGACCTCGGGGAACGAACTGTAGACTGTGCTGAAAATTGCTCTAAATCACATGTCGCATAGGTTTTAAAACTTCGATACGAATAAAACCAATGTATTTTAAAATGAGATGTACGAAAATATTGCGCTGCACTTGCATAGAAATACTTTTATATGTCTTTTTATCGAAATATTTTGTGTTATCATTACAATTTGAAAAATATGTTACATTTAGATTCAAGTCATAATTTTAGACCAAGCTGTATAAAAATATTACATTTTCTATAAATCTAACTGCTGTACTGTCCAACGATAAATTCTAAGACAGCGTTAAAATTTTATCTACGCACAAGCAATAAAACTTTGCAATAAAAAATATAGGACACAAAAGCTTATCACAGACTTGTGTTAAACATTATTTTTATGGGTCCCTCCAAATGGAACTTGAATTACGAATTCTGTCGGCGAAGAATGAACATTTACTAGATCTTTAGGTACAACTTAGCTCGTTATCCAAAGAATATCCCGAGATTGCGACGTACATGCTTTACCTTAGACCAGTGTAAAAAGAGCCCCGAATATTTGAGAGTACCTTTGGAAAATCAATATACGGAATGGAAAGCAATCTATCGTTTTGTCTATCGTTCCGCTATCTTCCCCTCGTGACGACATGAAAGATGTGAGCCGAAAAATGTTCGGGTAATCGCAAAGTTTATACCATACTAGCCCCAATTCGCGTGTTGGCTCGGCAAGCGATTGTTTTTCTTCACATACAAAACTAAAGAAGCGTGAAAGAAGATCGCTTCTAAGTATTTTATCTTTCGTACGGTGACTTATTTAGCGGAATAAACTTTGTAGCGCTTTTGTTAGTCAAAGATTTATTGTTTGTAATATTATATTATATCTCATTTGCTTCATTAAAAATCAATTTATGTTGACCTTCTTTTATAAAATATAAATTGACTTTTTCCGAAGTCAGGATGTTTCTTATTAATGTTATAATAAACTAATTAGAAGGCCGGTGGAAGATTTTATTAAATTTTCCGGCTGTTAAATGCCAAATAGTATCTACTTTTTTTGTGTCAAAAATAACTTTACAATTTACGCGTAGTGTCCTATTTACAAGGTACTAGTGGTGTTAGTTTTTATCCACATTAATTTTTATTGTGGGTCAGCAATGTTTCTGCCGTGCACCTGAGAGTAAGCGCAATGGCATTCAGATAGAACATCGCTTGGCAAAAGACAGTTTTTTTTCTGCGATTGGACGTAATTATGCATGTCTACATACCCACTTTTAATAAACGCGAGTTATAAATATTATATTATAAATAAATAAGCTTTCTTACCTACATAATATCCACCATCAGGTATCCTTTGGATTTTATCCTATTTTCCTGACAAATGGTGGTAGATCTCTCATATACGAGAGGCCGCATAGCTACATATGTACCAACGCAACGTCTATATCTCCGGCCAAACAGCAGTGTATATGTACCGTTGTGTTTCGTTTTGAAGGACATTGTAGCCAGAGTAACTCGTTTTGCTACTGTTCATGAGCAGTCGTATCGCTTACCATCAGTGGCGTAACAATAGGGTGACAGAGTGCGCAAAATGCCACGGGCCCCTGGCCTAAGCGGCCCCCGGCCCGGCAGGACCCTGGTACGACAGGGTCTCAAGCCCAACAGAGCCTGTAGGTAATTGTAATCGGTCAATGATAAAATGTAATGTGGGTAGGAAACGGACGATTGAAATAAAGTCAGTCTGAGCCTGGTCATGGAGTTTGATTATCGTGCAACCTTTACATGGCGCAGCCGGTATTAAGTCACAATGTAATTAGTTTTGCGACCTCCAGAGCCTTTCAAGTTTGAAAATAATTTGGCAAATTATATTACATCCGGAAATCTAAGCAGGGATTGGGACAAATGGAAGAAATCTTTCAACACGTACTATGAAGCATGCGAGTTGAAGAAGAAGGACAGCAAAGTGCAAGAGAATATATTGTTGCACATAATCGGCGATCAGTGTCGTGAGGTTTACGATTTATTTAAAATAGAATGCAAAACTGTTAATGAATTATTGGAACAATTCGATACATTTTTCATACCAAGAAAAAATTTGGCGGTGGAACGTCATAATTTTTTAAACGTGATCAACACGAATTCGAGTCCTCGGAACAGTATGTGTTTGAATTGAACAAGATAGCAGCGAATTGTGAATTTGCAAATCTTCGTGATGATCTAGTATGCAGTCGATTGATTTGTGGCATAAGAGATGTGGCGTTGGCGGAGCGATTATTGAGAGAATCTGAAATTACCCTACCGAACTTACAGAGCCCGGGCTCGATAGGGCCTCGGGTTCAAGCCTGACAGGATGTAAGCAGAGAAGAATGTAACATTAATGACGAAATTAATAATAATAAACAATTGACTATGTTTTAAATATGACGAACAATTGATTTGACTTAAATGTTTTGTTTTTGTTTCATTATAGTATAACCATAGTTAGAAACCTATAAATTATAATTTAATGAATATTAATAATTATATATAGGTATTAAGATATATTTTCTAAATTATATTATTATATTAGGCAATATTTTCCAAATAAATAAAACATGTCTTGTTCTAGAAATAATTTAGTGGTAGCGAAAAACGAAAGAGAAAGAGGGAGTCTGAAGTAATAAATAAAAATATATCTAAAATACGTCAGTTCTTTCTTAACGAGCAATTTATTGATGAGTCTAAGAAATGAATAAAGGGACAGAACTAAAAATTCCATAATAGCAAATTCTGACCATAGATAATATTCAGACTCAACAAAACTACAATGAGGTACGAGCAAACATGAAATTGAACCATATTTAGAAGTGGAAAACATTAAATCCCCATATATTATAGATAAGTGTAATTAAAAAAAAGGATGACGAAGTGAAAGATTTGTGATTGGGAAAGAAGGTACACTGTAAGCCCTATAGTCCCTCTTAAGAGACAGTGACAATAAATAATAAAATAAGCAAATATAAACAAACGCCCTTACTACGTTTCCCTGACGATATAGTCTTGATGGCGGAATCGCTGGAGGAGCTGCAACAGATGCTGGATAGCCTGGCTTCAGCCTCACAGCAAATAGGTCTTAAAATTTAACATAACATAAACATGTGTATGGCCATCAGCACGAAATTGTTTCCGAATTTAACTACTTGGGGCAGACTCTTTTTAATAAGGTGGAAACAATTTGAGAAATGGGCTATGAGTATTTTCGTCACCTTTACCAAAAACCTTGAAAACGATAGTTTTCAACCAGTGTATCCTACCTGTCACAACCTACGGTGGTAAGACTTGAACACTCACAGTACGACTGGTCCACTAGCTTATCCATAGCTCAGCGAGCTATGGAGCGTGCTATGCTCGGTGTCTCCTGAGGGATAAGGCTCCGTAATGATCTTATCCGAAAGAGAACCAAAGTTATAGACAGAGCACACAGGACTAGCAAGCTGAAGTAGCAGTGCACTGGCATCATCTGTCGAAGAACCGATAACCATTTGGAATAAACGTGTTCATGGACAGGGACTCGGTTAACGTAGTGTAGGACGTCTTCCAGCTAGGTGGAGTGACGATTTGCAAAAGTCCGCTACCACATGCTGGATGCGACAAGCTGACGACAGGGTGAACTGGCGCAATTTGGAGGAGACCTATGTCTAGCAGTGGACCACAAAAAGCTGATGCAAAACAAATAAATTGTTTGAGTTGAAGGTAATAACGACTGGAAACAAATTGTAAATGCGATAGAGAGACACGAAACATCGAAAATTGGCTTGGATTCGTGTCTTTTGTATTAATAATGGCGGTTACATTGGACACTATATGAAGAACAACAATGCATATAAAAAAATAAACAGTTTTTTGACGCCTAGAATTTACTATGCTCCACGAAGTTACTAATTTAGCTTTTCCTGGCCATGGAGAAAGCGCAGATAGCCGTAATAAAGCAGTTAGTAGCAAAATGTGATCCAGATTTAGAGGAGTGGTCAAATAAGTGCAACGGCCAGATAAAATACTTAAGTCCGAAGATATTACAAAATGAGCTGATTGCTGTTTTGGGCCTAAATCTTCATTATATGATGATATAACTCAATATTCTTCTAAAACATACCAATTAAAAACGAAACTACAATATTGTTTTACATTTACCAAGGGCCCCATTAGATGAACTTGCCACGGGCCCCCGATGGGGTAGTTACGCCACTGCTTACCATCAAGCAAATGGTATGTTCGTCTCGCCAATCATTGCTATAGCCAATAACGGAAGCTGTATTTTTAACAAAATAAGACCAATAACAACTATGGAAAGGTGTATGTACAGAAAAACACTAGCGATTGAATGAATATAAAGAAATTGTAGTTTTGGGAAAGAGCATACATAGCAATATAAAAAAATGAAACATGAATTAATTTGACGAAAATGTTTTCAAAATGTAGTATATCCGATTTGCACACATGCATCACTGTCGAACACGTTAAATATTTATGTATAACGCCACATTTATTTCCGTGGTCGCACTGCACTGAATTTTACACATTTTGTAAACATATGTTCGGTGGTCGGCAAATATGAAACGAGTCACAGAACCGATTTGCATAACTTATTCAAACCTTGGCGGTTTCATTTTACTAAGGTATATATTTATACATTTATATTATTACGTTATTTTACTTTCATGACAATATTTTTGTATTAAAACTAACATTACTCTCATTATAATGATTTTTCCCAGAAGGGGTAGGCACTCCCAGAACACCCATGTTTGCTACCTTTGTGTGATGTGAAGGCGCTAGCCTATCGCCATATTGGGGAAAAAAATCTGACTGGTAATGCATAGAAAAATCCAATATCACTTCGTACGGCCCGGGATTCGAATCTGAGACCTCAGCTTTGCAATCCTACTAGCGTGGTGCCACTGCGCCAACGAGGAAGTCAACTGCGTCGTCGACTATCAACAATCAGAGATTTTTAATTGGCAAAACATAATTATTGATTTTCTTAGTGTCAATAATCACACGTCAATAAACTTAAAAATAATTTATTCCACTATGATACAATATTACAAACATCCCCATAGAAAAATAATTTGAGTTAGTGAAGTATTATAATAAGATTTTAGAGGCAAAATAACATACATATTCCGTTTGGAAATGAAATGTTCCCTCGGGATAAATATCATCACACAGACCAAGCTTCGGGCATTGGATCTTTTCGCTTAAATCTATCAAATATAAAATGTTAAGGAAAAACATACATCGTTGATCAGAAAGCGCTTTTTATGAGGAGGTATACATGATATGATTAAACGATTATATTACAACAATGAAACGAATCTTTTCACAGATTTTGAATAATAATAATAATATGCTTTATTGCATACCATGACAATGTATACTTTGAAGGATATACACTATACCATTTATAAACAATAGGCGGCCTTATCACTAATAGCTATTTCTACCAGGCAACCTATGGATGAACCATTTTAATCATTATAAATTTGTTGTTTTGTATTTCATAAGTCCGGAAAACAGGCACAGGGCTCATCCGATCTTTATTGAAAACTAAAATCCAAAAACATCATAACACTTGTATTGTAAATCCTATAAAAATAGACGGGGAACAAAAGGACGGCAGAAAGAAAAGGGATCTCCAACAATATCACTCACAGAATAACACTCGACGGCAAAATTGTAGCTTCAATACGGTTTTCTGGGATGTGGTGGTACCACCGTCTACCGTGGTCCAAAGTAACTACAGGGTGGCTTCAACACATACATACATATATAAACTCACGCCTTTTTCCAGAAGGCGTCGGCAATGGTGCCAGAACAGGCACTAAGATAACATGCTCCGACACGATCGTCTTATAACTATGTTAAATCACAATTACTATTAATTATTTTTTATTTTATTCTTAAATCCTATACATACAGACTTACCTCATAGGGTAGACTGAAATACCACTAGTTCTAAACTCGTCGAGATTATTTCCTTCCTAAGTTTGATAAAGAGTGGACTTGTCGCCGTGTCTTAAAAGTAATGGTTATTTAGGAACTAATTTGACAAAGGTCCTCGTGCGGAAGTCGTCAAAGTGTAAGTATAATAAATAGCTTTGGCTGCATAAAGTATTTATGCTATCTGTTTTTATTTACAGTTTATTTTTATACATTGGGTATTTCGTAAATTACTATTGTCAAAATATTATTAATGTGGTGCTTAAAATGTATAAATTGCAACATTTCTCTAAAAAGTGAGAAAATAAAGAATTGAAACCAAATAATACTAATAAAAGGGTATTAGTATTATTTGGTTTCAATCCTTTATTTTCCCCTTCTTTTAAATCCATCCCATGGTTGTCTTGAAGTCATGCCTTACGGCATTAAGCGATGAGACTGCCATTTGTACTTTTATCTTTTGTTTTTGTTTCAATATATTGTATTTATTAAGTGTACAGTAAGGATATAAATAGAGCTACGCTATTGTCAGTCATGACAGCATCAATGGACAGAATCGTCCAAAATGTTACTATCTCACAGGAAATCGACGGGAAGCGACAGTTTTGCTGTCGCGTGGGTGAGTCAGGTTGCCGGATACCCAAGACCCCTTCCCTTTTTCCGTCCACCTTTTAAGAGTTTTTACGCTTGTCGCATTTATCTGAATCGGCCTAAAAGATTAAAGTATTATATTCAAAATGGAGTTTATATAATGTGTTTATTTTTCGTGCATGCAAAACTGTGGAAATTATGTGTATGATCTGGCGCACGCCTTGCCTCATCCGGCTGAAATGTCGTAGTTGCTACTTTTTTATGAAGCAATAATTATGTTTAAGAACTACAAAAGTCTAGTTAACGAAAACGAATTGGTTCATAATTTCATTCAACTGTAAAGTTTGTTACATAACTTATTCTTTCATTGCTTTGTGTATTAAAATTGTAATGTTTTTATGCCCTTGTAAATTTTATACTCTCGTAATGTTCTTTGTTCGTGTGTCAGACATAGAATCTTGTCTATGACGCGTATTGTAGAAATAAGATTTATAGCTTCATCCAGAGATAATTATTACCGGCGTTGTTTTCCAAACAAGCTTCGCACCAATCCATCCATCAGCTCGCATATATCCACTGCAGTACATAAATATTTCAATCTGTATGGTGTCATTCTTGATTATTTTTTGCGTTCTCCATCCAGCTACTTCTTCCCACATGACTCTTCAGCCATAAGAAGCCCATTGCTGGATATAGACCTTCCAAATATCTTCCTAATATAATATCCATACTTTGAATGCACAAAATTTCGTAGCAAAATTTCCAAGCAACATTTCCAAGTTCAAAACACAGCAGACATAATTCAAGTACAGCACATAAACTCCACACAAATCTAGACAAAATCCAGCACAATGTTTTAAGCAGTGTGTTGTCACCCCCAACACGTCTGAAGGCAGCCGACAAATCACCGACGCAATCGCACTCCGCAGCGCAGTCCGAGCTGTGATTTACACATGACGTATTACTCAGCGGTGCTAATCTCAGGGTTGAAGATAGGAAACTTCTCCGAGATCTGAGTTTCTATGGTTATACTCTTCTATTTATTTATTTAAATTCTATATTTAGTTTTTAAAGTGTGAAATCCATGCTGTCATCATTCATGACTCAGCATGAATGGGAAGGCTCGTCCGGATCGGTACCACTATCTCACAGGAGATCGACGTGAATTGAAACCTTTGCTGTCAGCTTTCGTTCGGTGAGAGTGATTGCCGGATGCCAAATGCACCTTTCCTCTTCCCATCCGTATCCTTCCCGCTCCCCTCCCGATTCAATGGGCATGACAACACATGTATAGTCCAAACGGCAAGCGTTATGGATATTCATGGACGGGAGTGATTACTTAACATAAGATGATCTGCTTGCATTTTTTCTGGGTCTATCACAAAAGAAATAAAAAAATACGTTAAAATTATAGAAGTACTGATACTAACACAAAACTGAGTCCTTTGTTACTTGAATAAATAATTTACTTAGTGAAACAGATATTGCCGTCAGCATTTCCGCCAGGTTAGGAGATGCAAAAAAAATAATTAAAGTAAAATTTTAAGGACGTGATTCTTCTCCGTGGAGATAAAACGCAATAGTTAACTCTGCTCTTTCCCAAACTGCAGTTTCTTTATATTCAGTCGCTAGTTTTTTTTTTCTGTATAGATACCATGCTATAGTTGTTATGGGTCTTATTTTGATGAATAATACAGCTTTTTTATTGCAATGAGCGGTGAAGAGCATACCATTCGCCTGATCATAATCAACACGACAGTTCATGGACAGAAGCAAAACCAATAACACCATAAATTACAAAGCGATGCTTGTAATTTTACTGCGCTCACCATCCTGTGCTATACGATGTTAAGTCTCAATATGCCCAGTATTTACCCTGGCTACAATGTCCTTTAAACCTGAACACAACTGTAAATTTATTCTACTGTTTGACGGCATCGACATTGCGGTGATACCCATCCAGGCGGCCTCTTACATAATATGTACGAGTATAAGAGATCTACTACTAGTGTTACAATTAATTGCTAGTTTTTTGTAAACAGACACATTACTTTAATTATCCCTACTCTTTTCATGAGTAAAAGTGAGTTTTCTCAATATTAAACACTCAGTTTACGTTTGGTATGGAGTCCAAGCTAAATGAGCCAATTCAGAAATGCAGCTAATGCAGAAGCTTGATAAGCCACTAGACTGACTCTTAAATTCATCTGTTCTTCAACATTTTAGTCTAATGTGCGATGAATATCTCAAGCCTGCATTAACCGTGGTATGAGTGAGAGGAATAAAATTAAAGTAATACAATCAGAATTTTCAATTCACACACGGATTAGTTGCTGCTGCTATCAGATTGATTTCACTTTTTTGCACCCATTTGCACCGAATTCACTTGTATTTTTTATTTCATAGATCTGGCAAAGAAGTTTATGGCACATTTAATAAACCTTCTTACATGAACATCCATAGAACTAATTTCTTAATATTGAACATCTCAAAATCAGCGGAAAAAGGGAAGAAAAATTGAAGGTAGGAGGTATGGCATCTTTGATCTTCAGCCTTACACAGCGAAGGAAACGCAAATGCTCCTCATCCTTATTCACAATTATCATTATTAAGGAGCACGAAAACGCACCAACTTCGCTTACTTACGTAGATTACCAAACCGCAACCCATCTACCTCATAACACTATTCAAAAGAAAAATTAATAAGACAATTTCACGTCACAAGTTCCGCCATTAATTCTAAGAGTCGTGACGTAAGTTCATAATTTTCAGTAGCATTTTAGCGCGGATAGAGCATCGTCGGTTGAACATGGCATCGTCTTATCTCATAACGCTTAATGATAGCCGTGCCTTTGCATTCGCAGCGCGGTGCAATATGTCGCCTTTACGTGATGCAAGTGCTGAGGAGATATAAAAATATTAATTTAAATGAATAGTGTAGGTTTTGCTGTTGATTTATATCAAAAGTGTGCCGGATCAAAATAGCATTAATATGCATAAATAAGTGTTATAGCATTAGTTTGTTGTAAATAATTTCCCGCGAATGGCCGGAGACAATGCGGAGAATCGAAAATACGGTGGAAAGACGAGTTAGATGCGTTAAAGCCAAAATGGCAAGAGCTCGCCGAGGACAGAGTCAAGTGGTAGTAACAAAAATATTCTAAGTTAGTTTAAAAATGCCTAATACTAAGTTATTGATTGATGCAGCGGCGTGCAATAACGTTTTGAATTTATTGGTTTTGGTTATAATTGGTTTCCTCGCGGAAGACTCGAACTTTGACTCTCTCATAGAAAACATCACGGTTTCCCCTCATGACAATATTAGGACGACGTATTAATTTTAAGCCAATAACAGAGCTTCCCCTAATGTGAAATTTTGCATTTAATATAAATAAAAATGAATATGGAGGAAATAATTAAGTGTTCACTTTTAAATATGTATAATATATTGTACTTATTTAAATATGTATGTTTCTTAATTATGCACTGGTGGTAGGTCTCTCATATGTTAGAGGCTGCCTGGGTGGGTACCACCGCAATGTCTATATCTCCCGCCAAACAGCACTGTTGTGTAAAAATCTCTCTTGTGAAATTATACATATTGACTTACTTGAAATCGGATACTCTAGCAAAAATGAACTATTTGTCAGTAAAAGTCTCATCAAAATCGGCCCAACTATTCTCGAGACTAGTTACTAGTACTAGCGCCAAAAAATCCACCCATCAATAAAGGTTCCACATTTGAATAGCCATTTCACCAGATAACAGACGAAACTGTAGTTAAGAAATATCAGTAAATTGTACCTGCCGGCTAGTTCCGTAGCTTAACAGCTGGAATACCCTTGTAGCCGAGGTCCTGGGATGGTAAACCCACGGGTCGGTGAATTATTGCCACCTACATAGGTTTGTTTTTATGTCTGTATTAAATCTTTAGCATATAGCCTGTGTTGAGAGCATGGTGAAGGTAAATAAGGCTTTATTTTTGATAAGTAATGTCATGATAATCAATCACCACGCCCTTTCACGGTGAAGGAAAACATCGTGAGGAAACCATACATACTATAGCAAATTTATAAGATTTTTTATGGTATGTAAAGTCCGTCAAAACGCACTAGGCCAGCGTGATGGACTATTTGGCCTAACCACTCTCAATCGTACTCTCGATTGTAGAGGAGGCCCGTATGCTACAGTGTATATCCACTGATACAGACGGATGTTATGATATGCCTAGGACAAATAATGTTTTAATACTTCGTGCTCATAAAATATCACTTAAATTATTTAATAGATACCAATAATCAAATAATCTAGAGAGAGGCGTGAGACAGGGAGATGTCATATCTCCGAAACTGTTCACTGCCGCGCTGGAAAATGCCTTCAAGCTCTTGCAGTGGAAAGGATTCAGCATCAACATCAACGGCGAGTATATTACTCACCTTCGATTTGCCGACGATATTGTAGTCTTGGCAGAATCGCTGGAAGACCTTAGCACTATGCTCGAAGACCTTAATCGAGTTTCCCAACAGTTGGGTCTTAAAATGAACATGGATAAAACGAAGATCATGTCGAATATCCATGTTGTGCCCACCCCCATTGGAGTTGGGGGCTCGACTCTCGAAGTTGTAGACGAATATGTCTATTTAGGACAAGTGGTCCGGTTAGGCAGGTCCAACTTCGAGAGAGAGGTCAATCGGCGAATCCAACTCGGTTGGGCAGCGTTCGGGAAACTTCGCGACGTCTTCTCGTCCAAAATACCTCAGTGCCTAAAATCGAAAGTCTTCGATAGTTGTGTGTTACCAGTGATGACATACGGCACCGAGACGTGGCCTCTCACTGTGGGCCTCATTAAAAGGCTCAAAGTCACTCAACGAGCCATGGAGCGGGCTATGCTCGGTGTTTCCCTACGAGATCGAATCAGAAATGAGGAGATCCGTAGGAGAACCAAGGTTACCGACATAGCCCATAGGATTGGCAAGTTGAAGTGGCAGTGGGCCGGGCACATAGCTCGTAGAACCGATGGCCGTTGGGGCCGAAAGGTTCTCGAGTGGAGGCCACGTACAGGCAAGCGAAGTGTTGGACGCCCGCCTACAAGGTGGACGGACGATCTGACTAAGGTCGCAGGAAGTCGCTGGATGCAGGCCGCTTCCAACAGGTCATTGTGGAGATCATTGGGGGAGGCCTATGTTCAGCAGTGGACTTCCTGTGGCTGATATGATGATGATGATGATGATGACCAATAATCACACACATATTATTGACCCCATAGTAATATTCTAGTCTTGTTGTAGTTATCTAAAATTACGACAAACTTGTTGGTCTCACAACACCCAAATCCGAAACGAAAAATAAACGTTCATATAAAATCGACTTAAAATGAGAATATATGTATTTCTGCAAATTGTGTACCTGATATTACCGATAAAAGTAACTTCCAACATCCACAAGGAGGACAGGGCACAGGGCGGCTTCATAAATGTTGCAAGAAGTCTCTCGATGCAGACCGCTTCCAATAAATTGCAAATGGTAGGAACAGGCCTTTTTTTCATCAGTGTACTTACATACGCCTTTTTTGCCAAGGAACATTTAACATTGTACTCCTTGTAGCTGAAGTTAATGATACATAGATAAACTCATGACTTTTTAACCGACTTTAAAAAAAAGGAGGAGGTTCTCAATTCGGCTGTATGTTTGTTTTTTGCTCAGAAGGGTTAGGCAGAGATGTAACCAGGCCACCCACGTTTCGCCTTGTATTTCCGTTCCTCTATGTAATAGGGGGGAATCCTATCGTCTTATCGAGCACAAATTCCTGATCCGAGTTGATATTGAATAGAGAAAACTAATATTACTTTCCCTGACCCGAGATTTGAACCCGAGACCATAGCTTTGCAATCATACCATAGTACTTGACATAAACTTTATGGTAACTTTATGATTAACCGCTATTTAAGAGTTTTAAATCTTATTCTTCCAAGGTATTTTTTTTTATTATTTTTTATGATGGCCTGGCATAGTGGCGGCATTGCACCTGATGGAAAGTGCCAATGCCGCCCAGGCAGAGTATCCATTGGCATCGGACGGCAGTCCCATGCCAATGGAAACAATTATGCCGGCCTGCTAAGGTACCTCTTCACACCACGGCGGAAGGACCCAGGATTGTAGGAAGGAGGGAACACGCGTGCCAGCAAACAATTCCACAGCCTGACGGTGCGGCACAAAAACGAATTTGAGAACCATTTGGTTCGCGCCGGGATGGTGTGGACCGTCAAGCTATGGCTTCGCAAGCCAACACGCGTAGTTCTGGTTAGGAATGGAGAGTAGGGGAGCAAGTTGAACAATTCTTCAGAGCACTCACCGTAATACAGGTGGTAGAACACGCTTAGAGAGGTGACATCTCTCCGGAGTTGTATTCCAAAATTCTAGACAAAATATTTGACGATTGCCTTTATTTCAACTACACTACTTTGAAAATGCAGTCAATTATTACAAACATACTTGTACAGAATATCCGAAATCATCACAAAAATCGTTCTATAAGCGTTGTAAATCTCCATGAATCTCTCATATTCCATGCGAAAAAATGTACTCAAGCCTTTCAGAATTCATCTGAGCACAAGTCACACATCAGTCGGTAATTATCGGTACACGCCATTATCCATGCTTTTGTACTCAAAAAGGCATCGGGTTATCGATTGAGCCGCAGTTCTTTACACCATAAATACAGTTTTAGCAGTAGTCAGTAAGTTGGCGAAAGTGTGCCGACGTGGCGACATTATCACCGCTCTGTCGGCTCATTAACTTCCAAGTGAAAGCACACGGCCTTTGATAACTTTACTTTTTATGAAAACACCGTCGCTACGTAAAGCTTTGCGAAAATACTGCAAGATTCGGTCTGAAATAGTCACCCGCGCGAAAACTGCAGCCTCTCGCGTTCACGGAATGCGGATTTTTAAATTCAACAGTACGAAAAATATTTTTTTTTCTCGTGAATAGATATCGCACCTTAATTAATTAGCTCAGCAAACTTCATTTAGTTTTGTGCGCTTATTAAATTTGTTTTCAGTCATTTTAATGTGGAAGCGAGTGAGATAAATATTTTACGTTGCAAGAACAGCTGTTTGAGTTATTTTGTACTTTTCAGTTGGATTTTAACAGGAGTTTTAGGTATGTGAATGGTTTCACGCACATGTGTCTTAAATTAACTTTAAATTCAAGGTTTAGTATGACTTAATAAAATAGACACATGACCTGGATGCTTTCGAAGCCATGTGGCCTGAAATCTCTTTAGACCGCGATCTTATGGGGGGAAATCTTTGCCCAGTAGAGGGTTGGGATAGGTTATTAAAAAATTATCTATGTAAAGAAAAACAACTTTTCCTTAATATTAATATGTCTCTTTTTTATACGTCTTATTTAAAAATGACATGTCAATATGGCATCTACAATTTTACATAATTTTTAATTGATTAAAAAAAACGAAGTGTTTAGATGCTAGTGTTCAGAAGGATTTTAAAATCTAAAAAAAATTGAAATTGACCAGGAAGGCGGTACATAGTTTCATCCCTAATAGTGCAAAATATAAATAAGACTTGCCCTAAACCTATACGCACGTACCCTACGTACATAATATAAACTAATCACCTAAACAAAACCATAACTCTAACAAAACGTTCAACATTTCACCCAAACTCCCAAATCACAGCATTCCGTATTACAAAAAGCACTTGACGTAAACTCGAGCTCTTTTCCCGCATGTTAGACAGTTCGTCAGTCTTTGTTACACTATAAAGCGACAAAAAATAATGAGGATGGCCGTTGAAGGCTGTACCGATAAGGGCCGCGTTAGAACCTGATGAATTCTCCTCGAGGATTAGCCCTTACAATATGAGCACAATTTCACAAACGTCAAGGGTCTAAGGGTGACAAATGCTGGAGCGCATGACACAATTTATTCCCCGTGTCCCCATATAGCCTGTACTAAATATATTTTGTAATAAAAATGGTAATATGAAATCTTACGGACTTGCCGGCGATGCAATTTTAAAATGGCATTTTGTTAATAAACATGTTTTAATGTCAGATATGCATTATATGTCAGAGTAATGGAGTTGTGGTAAGTGTTTTTTTTTTTGTTTCTTTTTTTTCGTTTAGTAATAAATGAATTAGAAGTGTTGTAACAGTATTACTTATGATATTTTTTATTGCAAAAATTAATTTATTGAACAGTTATAATTTTTTTATAGTCAGCATATCACAATTTCATTCATTGGTATCGTCATCAACAATATCAACAGACGATAGTTTGGCCCGGGATTCGAATTACTATTTAAAACATTGCTACATGTCTACTCAATTTATTTTCACCCTAAAATAAAAAAAGATTATAATATAAAATATGTGCGATTTTCAAGTGCAAGAATAATATCTTAAGATAATTTATTCTAAATATATAAAATACAAAACTAATAAATATAAAAACACAGATGCACAACGCCGAAACTTCACAATAATAAAATAACCAACACGAAAAGTTCAATACGTCAAAATTAGTATCGAACACCATCAAATTTTTCCTTTCGATTGCGTTGGGCTTAAAACAAATGCTTACTCGAACATGGAATTTGAATTATAAACATTGCCGTGTGCGTTTTCAATTCAGCGATATTCATGTGTGCCCGTCATTGGAAAATTGCTGATCGGTTCACACTCAATAAAAAAGGAAATAAGCGTAAGAGGGTTGATGGGAGGCGGCCGTTGTTTTGGACCTCTGGGAGCGATTGGGTGTTGATGTAATTTGCCAATGGGTAAGGCTGCAAGTTTGCGGGGAAGCAATCAACACCGACCGTTCTCATATTCGAAGGAAAAAAATCAGTTTGTAATTTCGCAGATTTTGTAGCTTGGGCGACGACTGCGTACAGTGCTGAATATTGAAAGTGGTCTGAATTTTTCCTGTTATTGATTGTCATGCATGCACGGTTAATTTTTTCTAATAATTATTTTAAACCTATCAATATTAAGTATATGATTATAATGCAACTTGTAAAGACGACAAACTGAATTGCCAACCAGGTAGTAAGAAATAATAAACGTCCTGTTACATTTTAAATATAAATGAGGAGGGAATTAGAGAGATAGGTCAGTTAATGACAAAAACCACTTACTGTAGGGACTAAGCTTAAAAATGTTAAATGAAGATTAAATTGCGTCTGCAAATGGATGTGACATGTTAATTAAATAGGCATCGTGAATATTAATTACTTGGCTGTTAGGAGTCCAGTCCCATCAATTATCTAGTTGACAAAGTTATTAGTGGGACTTAAGCTTCATCTTATTCTAATTATTGCCATATTTCCAGTGCCGGGATCACTATTAGAATATTTTCAGATCAGACAATCTTTTCACATTTTTGTATGAATTTTCTAAATTGCATTGTGCCACTAAGATTATTCAGTTTAAAGTAAAATTATAATTTCAATATGCGTTAGGATGTGGCTCAAGTTGATACATACAGGGTACATCAAGAGTGCTACCGAAAACGAAGCTGGGTGGTAGTTTTAGTGACTTCAGACGCAATGCAACTAAATTTTGTGTAAAACATTGTGACAACTTTTTTTGTTATTTTTTTCTATCGTCATATTAGGGTGGTAAATACATAGTCTATTATCAAATAACATTGTACACCCTTTTATTTTTAAACGCGCTATGGTACGCGGAACTTTAAATTATTACTTTAGCAAACCTATGGATTTCCCACCCAAACTCGAAGATATTAAAAAAATAATAAAAAGAAATAGTCGCGTTTCTTTGCAAAATTTTTAGTTTCACTGTGTTTGTAGTCACTAAAACTACCTCCCGGCTTCGTTTTCGGTAGCACTCTTGATATACCCGTTATACATACATATACTAGTGCTCAATCTTTTGTCAGCACATCAGTCCATTAATAAGACTTTCGATTCGTCGTATAAAATGGTGACATTGCCAAAAAACTACCAATCTTCAAACTTCAAAGTTCCATCATTCATGTTCGCTTCCCACTCTGGAAATAAACGTAACGTGATAAAGATAAAGATGGTTTAATAGTATGAACATGAGTATACACACACAAGTATGCAAGGACTGACTCTTACATCTTATCACAACACTGCGCAATTCCACAATATCTATAGTACAATCTACTGAAATCAAAACAATGAAATAAAATAAATATTAACGTTGGTAGGAAGGAGTGGAATGATGGAACGACTGCCATTTGCGTCCGTCGTATGAAAAATATTTCCACTGATCTTGTTTACATTGACATCGTAATCCGTGTGAGCCATAGCGGGACGTTTTTTATGCCGTACTGAGCAGATGTGAACTCTCAGGGTTGTGAAATCGCTTCTTGTACTCTCTTTTGGTTTTAAGGTTAGTTGGGGCGACGACCAAAATTCATTTTCATTTGTGGAGGACTGTATTGAAGATATTAATTATAAAAGATATATATTATATACTGGCATTTTTGTTTAAATATTGTAATATAATACCTTTTTTTAATATTTTCACACCTACTTCATATAATTTTTGCATCACCCTAGGTTTGGCTGGTAGAGAATGCCTCAGGCATTAAGTCCACCTTACATCATTTGTATGAAATAAATGAATATATTAGTTTCAAGTAATAATCTAGCTGAAGGTAGAATATTTGGGTCCGCGTAGAATATTTAGGCCCGTCTACATAGCGACTATTAATAAAGTATAGCCCCATATAGGTTTATATATAGGTTCTTCCAAGTGTACACAAAGAATGATAAAATCATTTCTAGCCAGTCGATACGTAAATGATACTAGAGTAGTAAGTAAGTAAGTTTCTAAGTAAAATACATGAGTATGTATTTTATTTAGAATAAGGTAACTCTGCTGCTCAATATTCAAAATATTTCACGATATAAGTAAACCTATCCATGAAGAACTCCCGAAATGTTAAGAGTATTCGTAGACAACAATCTTCATCATCTATCAACTATGCACACGCTTATAAAAACTAAACCAAACGTTACAAAAACAGTAAAAATATTCATCAAACGGAAAAATTTATTTCAAACACTCAATGAAAACGGCAACACCTTAACAAAGCGAGCAAACCATAACAATTAACAAACAAGCGCAATTTACACAAGCCATATTGCATGGCCAAGTTCAGTTAGCCGTTCAAAGCCGAATAGTTCCGGAGTCAACCCTGAATTTATCGCAAAAAACGGAACGAGGGAATCAAAATCCTCTTAGCGCCCAGAAGCATAAAGCTTAAAATTGAAATTTAATAACTATATCTGGTACTATCCTGCCGTTTTTAAATCGCCTCCCGTACTTTGCTGTTGCGTTCGAAAATATTTTCTATCTGAAGGCCGGTGTTGATCACACACGTGACTTGGCCGATTTAAATGGGAGTCGTGGCCTGATTTATGGGTTTTAGGTTACGTTTGGTTTTTTGATTAGAAATTTAATGAATAATAATCGCTGAATTGTGTTTACATAAAGTACTAGTAAGCGAATTATCGTCTTAGATAAAATAAAATAATCATCATAATATTATAATTATTATCAATATTGCTATCGAGATTGCATAGAGAATTCGGCAATCCGATATATAATGTTTCTGAGCAAAAAGTATGACGTAATTGGTTATCCGACTACCTAAACACAAAGTAAGACAAACAATCGATAGCACGAGATCCTATGCCTATATAACGTAGTGGTCAAAACTTTCATACCACCCAACGAGCTAATAATTCATTTCAACATCACAAAGTTCACAAAACTACTCAAGAAGTAACATCGGATCAAAAAGGAATTACATATTTATTGGTGTTCATTTTACTTTCATTGAGCAGTAACTTCTCATTGTACCTCAACGTAACTCCGATATGCCTCTATAAAAATCAAAAACATCACCAAAGTAAACTAGTAACAACTGCTAAATAAAATAAAAACGAGAACAGACATTACAACCGGAACGCATCGAGCATTGTTACCCTCAATATATTCGGTGTCAATCACACACTCTACAGCGCACTGAATATTATATGCGTCGGCACGTCAGAAGTCACGCGTCTATTTTTAATGACAAGGGACCTTATCTCCTCCTCATGTACAATTCAAGTGTTATTCAAAGAAATCTGTGTAGCGAATTGTGGCGTGTTCGGTGCCCCGAACAACATTATTAGTGAACTTCGCACGCGGTAATTATCTCGGCGCGATAAGAACTTTGTTCTTAATATATGCAAAATTTCTAACAAGATTTGTGTAATCTTGTTTGTTTAACGTATATGTTGAATTAAGTCATTACAAAGGGCACGGAGATAGGTAATGAAATTATTCTTGTTTGCATGTAATACTTAAATAATAAGGAAGAGGATATTGAATTTTAATTACTTTATCGGCCATGACAGGTCCACCATTTTAACAAAACTGAAAACACTATGAATTACAATTCTGGCTACACTGACCTTGTACCCGGTACGTACAGTGTATTTACACTGCTGTTTGGCAGAAGAAATAGACAAAGCGGTGGTACCCAGGCGACTTCTCGCACAAAATATATTTGTATATAAATTTGTATATACCTATATGTAATAGGTATGCATATTTTGTTTCACCGTCAAAGAAATTTCATTCGCCATTACCACTGTACTTTTCTGACTACATGGCCTAACGTCTCTGAATTGTACCCTACTCTCGATTGTAGATGATAGGAGGCCTATGCCCTGCAGTGGGACGTATATGCACTTATACAGATAGAGACGAAATATTATAATTGTCTTCAACAATTGAATACTTTACAAAGACTTAACGTAATTGTAATTTTTACATAAGGGAAACTAATTAGGGGCAATTTCCTAATTCTCTGAACGTGAAAATTAATAAGCTATTAACTTGCAAAATATTTGCTCATTCAGCATAGAACGTATATCCACAAAACCTGAAATCTGCACGTACCTGGAACTTCCACTATTTGGCTACGCTAAAACATGTAAATGTACATTCCTACGCGCATTAAGATTTCTATGCCGTTAGCCAGCCTTATACGGAGCCAAGTGGTTACAACCCTATTCCCATTCCAGCATTATGCCTTTAGAATTTCGACGATGCAAAACGTACCACATGTACCTACTTGAGGTTTACTAAAGACGTCGATAGCCTTCCACGTCTTTGCACGCAACATTGCCAGACATTTAGCAATACCAGGAATTTAATTCGTAAATAATCGAAATAGCCAAAATTACGGGCATCTAGTAAATTCCATAGTACTAAGAATTTCGCCCGGCCGAATACCTTTCCGTCATTATACAGCGGATGTCTTCTAATGTAATTGCGTTTAGCTTCTTGTGTGAATCTCTTTCAATATCCACACAAAATTAAATGTGTCGGAAATTCACCCAAAGATTTTTTAAATCTTCTACGGTAAAAAAACGATTTTAGTTCCACCAAATAGTAAAATCAAATAAGTATGCATGTTTTAGGATGCATTTATATTTCAGCAAGCATTTATATATTTTTATGCCTAACCTCACTCACTTAATGAAGCCTCATATCGTGTGCACTTCTAAAATAATAGGGATTATAAATATACATTTAGTTTTAGCTCTATATCACCGTTAGAAAGGATTAATAAAGCTCACAGATAAAGTAAAATAAACCGACTAGAACCGAACAGTCTATAATATTGTAAGCTACATGATCCACTGTATTATACATTTTAGCAATGACCGATAAAAATCGAATTTTAAAGAACTAGTAGGGAAAGAGTAAAAAATATACAATGTTAGAACGTAATATTCAGCTATTATTATAGTGACAAAAGGCTACGATTCCAAATGGTATGTATACATGTACGAACTAAATAAATGTTTAATCAACAACGTCCAATTAACGAAGGTACCCATCTACCATGCATCAGTGATTAAGTTAATGAATCAAAGAGTTGACCAAGTGCAAATAAATTTGTAATACAACAGCAAAAATATTTCAGTTGGCCGGACGCACCGCGCAATTTTACATTCACCAGCGTTGGCAACACCGCGACAAATATAATATGAATGAAAAGTTTAAAAATTTAAGTTGTATTTCGGCTTATAGTGATTGCCCTCTTTGTTTTCCTTTATAATAAGAAAAAATGTAATATTGATACATAACTTAATAGCTAGAAAAAAGTAATTGTTGCAGTTTTTCTTTGCCTTATAAAAAGTTGTCCAATCTAAAAACAGGTGGAATTATTAAAATTAATAATGATGTTCTTCAAGAAAATCTTCTAATATTATGACCCTAAATGTTAGTTCAGAAATTCAGTCTATTACGTTTAACAACATGTTCTACCGTTTATTTAAATGAATAACAGCTAGAGTTAGCTGTTTGATATCTTGTATTGCAGACTATTAGAATATTACCAATACCTCTTCAAATTGAACGGAAGCAAGTTCCCATGAAACGCTTTGTTTTGAATGTTAACCAAAATAGTTCGGCGAATTTACTGTAGCGATCTTCAATGTAATATTGATACTGTTGTTCAGTAAAGGTAGAATTTATAATGATTAATATCAATAAATATTCTCTCTAGGAATTTTATTGATTCTTAGGAACGGAATTTTTTATAACATAATGCTCGAAATTAGATAATTTTAAAATTACTAGAAATACAAAGCAAGAACTCTAGCTGCGTAGCATACAATAGCCCCCAACAAAACGGAACAAGCGAAGAGGAATTATATGAATACAGATAATCTTAATTGTGGCCATCAAATAATATCTGGTCTAATTAAATAAAAATAACTGTAAAGTAATAAGGTTTATGAATAATATCTTGTATTTTTTTTTTGCAATGGATGACGAGATGGCCATGTCATTTGCCTAATGGTAAAACCAAACAACACCAGGAATAACACAGCAATGCTTGACATTCCACTGCGCTCGTCATCCAGAGACTTAAGGTATTATAGCTCAATATGTCCAGTAAGTAGGTACTAACTAAATATCTATATTAAATATCTAACTAAACATCTTAAAGCTAGAATAAGTAAATAAATATTTGTCATGTCATAGCTGCTGTGATATGTCGGTGACCACGCATCTCAACATCATCATTTAAAAATCCTCAATTTTAAACTAAAATGTTTCCCATCCTATAAAATACCTATATATTTTAAAATTAATATTAATAATAATTCATTTTTATCTTCACTTCAAGTACCCTTCATTAAAACCATACGAGGGAAAGCAAATATTACTAAGTGATTTCTCTAATATCACTAATCATGGTTTATCATATCTCACTTATTAATGCCGTAGTAATAAGAAACATTAATTCAAAATAAAACAACAAATGTCCCACAAAAAAACAATTCAAACTCAACAATAGAAATTGCATTTAACCTGCGTACATTAGAATATTAATCAGTATCTTTTGTAACGGAGAAATCTAATGCGGGTCATAAGAGAATTCTTTGTTTACCTTTTTACCTGAACACGTTTTATCTTTCTGCGGGCGATTTCCTTTGGATACAACTGAAGCGGAATTTCCTCCGTTGTAATACAGTGTGTATTTTTTAAAGCTTTTAACTGAATCCCTGCTGAGAAATGCAGGCTTTGGCTTAAACATTTTAGGACACTTATAGCTTTTGTCGCTCTCGTATTCCACATTAGAATGGTGTCATAATACATCGGGCGCTTTGTAAGCTAAAGCGAATACTGTTCCGTTGTTTCAGTTCTAGTGGAGTAAGAAGTATTTTGTTAATCTCTATTGTTAGATAGGTATTCAAGGGCTTGATTTGATATTTGTTTTATATTGTGGCGGTTGCAATACGCTAACTTAGATTTAGCTTTTAAAGCGGTTGCAATACGCCAACTTATATTTAGCTTTTAAAATAACACGCTTATTATTTGTAATTTGAACATTATTTAAACACGCACCGCAATGTCTATTTCTCCCGTCAAACAGCAGTTTCAATGCACTGTTGTGTTTCGGATTGAAGGACATTGTAGCCAGAGTAACTACTGGACATATTGAGACTTAACATCTTGTGTCTCAGGATGGCGAGCGCAGTGGAATGCCAAGCATTGCTTTGTAATTCAAGGTGTTGTTTGGTTTTGCTACTGTTCATGAGCGGTCGCATCGCTTACCATCAGGCGAACGGCATACTCGTCTCGCCATTCAATGCAATAAAAAAAAAAAAAAAACGCATCTCATTTTTTAAATATGCAGATGTTTAACCATAAAACATCTGCGAGTCGTTTTACTAAAATAAGAATTTTTGTGTACCCTATTGTATAATATTAGTTAAAAAGATGCTGTTCTAAATTATTGTTTCCTAATTGTAATGACCCGTTCATGCCGGGGCAATAAAACTGGATTATTATAGTTAAGTTCTTTAGTGGCGGTAATCCTTTGCAACAAATTTATGTTTTTTAGACAATAGTACACATGTTTGGGTAAACCTTTCTGTTTGGACAATAGCCCAGATGTTTGGGCCGACCTTAATTTTTAGTTGAAAGGATAGACCCTATTTTATGGCTTAAATATATTTTCTGGAAGATTTATCCCCACCGATCCTCATTCGGGTAGTCCTATAAAAGAGTCGGTTTATTTGGATGAAAAAAGACAGTCTGCCATCTCTCGTCACGAGCACATCTCGCTCCGAATCGCATAGTTATAATTTTACTCTGTCTGTGAATGTATTAAGTGTTAATTTATAAAATATACGATAGTTAATTCCTGAAAGTTAGTGCTCATTCTAATACCTACACTTATAACCACCAAAATATCATTGGATGGTGGTAAAAATGTACTAATTATTACGTGGTTTGTATCATTTGGTGGTGCTAGATATGTATGTTTTCATATTCGTATTCAATTCTATTGTAAGTGTATTACGATATGAACGTTTACCACTTATATCATATCAATTATTGGAATATTCAGTTAAATTAATAAACAGCCAATTATTTACCTCAATTATTTTTTTGTTTTATGGCACCTCAACAATTTTTAATATGATCATACAAGTGTTATTAATGGAACATTTTTAGAAGTGGCCATACCACTGTCTCACAGGAAATCGATATGAAACGAGAGCTTTGCCACCACGTTTGGTTCAGTGAGTGAAATTGTCAGATACCCAATATGCAATATGAACTGACACATTTCTGTGGATAATTTACCTATTTGTATGTACTGGTATTTTAATATATATATATATTAATATATTATGTATATGTATCTTCCAATGTATGTATTGTTATTATATTATTTATGTATGCATATTTGTATGTATATATATATATACATACCGGGTATCTCAAGACTGCTACCGAAAACGAAGCCGGGTGGTAGTTTTAGTAACTACAAACAAAATGCAACTAAAAATTTCGCAAAGAAACGCGACAATTATTTTTTATGATTTTTTAAATATCGTCATTTTGGGTGGTAAATCCATAGTTTTTGCTAAAATAATAATTTAAACTGTTTTATACCTTAGATTATTTATAAATAAAAGGGTATACACTATTATTTATTACTGGAAAAAAATTATTTACCACCCAAATATGGTCATAGGAAAAAAATAAAAAAAAAATTGTCGCTTTTTTTGCAACTTTTTCTGTTGGATTGTGTCTGAAGTCGCTTAAACTACCACCCGGCTTCGTTTTCGGTAGCAGTCTTGATATACCCTGTATATATATACATATACATATATATATATATATATATATGTGTTTATATAACATAATATGTGTATTTTTTATTTGTATTACTTGTAATTTTATTAAATTATTTGTACTTATTTGCAATACTTTTCCTTTCTAAGCAGGTTCTATCCTTAACACTTTAGACTGCCCTTTATTTATCCTATTTTTAAATCCATCCCATGGTTGTCTGTAAGACATTGCCTTTCGGCGATAAGACCGCCAATTGTACTTTTTATATATGTGATTTCTGTTTGTATTTGTTTTCCTTTTGTGTGCAATAAACTGTAAATAAATAAATGCCTTTCCTCTTCCCTGATTTTTAATCCCTACTTTTGTCCGTATTTGATGTGTCGACAACACATTTAGGATCCAAGCGTTGTGGATGTTCATGTATCATTTACTTTAAAGATTTTATGTCCTCAGACTGCCCACTAACACTTTTTAATATTATTCTTACCCTAATTTCCCCTATGATATCTATTTCCATGATTAAAAATCTTAGAGAATAGATCATCAAAATGAACCTCCATTCAAAGAAGCCAAAGCTAGATATTTTGGGTACAAATGTAAGCGGTAAACAGTCGCGTACCAGCGATAAAGTCAACTAACAATTCATCTGGGCGCGAAGTAATTAATCACGAAATAAGTTTGCACAGCCCGTTGATCTCCAGTCAAAAAGTCATTTTGTTGGCAGAGCTCGTGAGAATCCCTTAGATTAAAAGAAGGGACGACGAAAAACGTTTCCCTTTTATATACTGCGCTTATATGAATTAATAATGCACTAAAACGGTGAAGGAAAACATCGTGAGGAAACCTGCATACGATAGCGATTTATAAGAATTTCTATGGTATGTAAGTCCGCCAACCCGCACTAGGCCAGCGTGGTGGACTGTCGTCCGAATACTGGAACGCCATTCAAATAATAAGTTGCTCTCAACAGCGCACGGCCCACTTACTCAGTACATTTAATCGGGATTAACGTAGTTAAGCGCAACTTATTTTTAAGTTGTGTTCCAGTATTCGGGCGTATATGGCCTAACCACTCTCAATCGCACTGTCGATTGTGGAGGAGGCCCGTGCCCTGCAGTGGGACGTATATGGGCTGATACAGATATGAATTAATATGGAAGGTTGAGTTAGAGCTAAGAGATTTGGCTTCGACGATGAATATTTTTTGAAGTTATTATTATTTTTTATTGCAATGAATGACGAGACGAGCAAGCCGTTCGCCTGATGGTAAGCGATACGACCGCTCATAAACAGTAGCAACATTCCACTGCGCTCGCCATCCTGAAACATAAGATGTTAAGTCTCAATATGTCCAGTAGTTACTCTGGTTAATAGTTATATTTTTAGTAAATTCTAAGTTATACTGCAGTTATATCAAAACTCTTTCTTTTATCAGTTCAAATGGATCATACATTTTTTAGCTATCACACTAAAAATAATATTAAAGTTCTAGTGAACATTTATTTTACTGCAGTGTTTTTATTTTTATTATAATATTTTATAACAGTCAGTAAAAGAAAATAACATAAAATATTTTCATATATTCTGCATAGCATCGTAATTCATAACATTAGGACTCATTAAACAAAGGAATGTTGGTTAGTTTGATGAATCAAAATTAACTAAGCAGGTATCCATGTAATTCGTAGTGAATATTCATTTGAAGTACATGTTATCATATTACTAAACCATGAATATTTTAGGATTATTTATTATATAAACTGATGCGCTGGCAGAAGAAATTTACACGCATAAATTAATTAAACAATTACTTTAAAATCATTTGGCAATACGAGTTGCATTGCAATTTGTCGTATTGATCAAGTACGACATTCTGTCGTCATTGGACATTATCTTAAACAGTGCGTTAAATTGATATTTTTAAATGTTATTTGTTGTTCTAAATTTTGCCACTCGCCAATACACAGATAGATTTTAGATGATCTTTTCTTCTAACTGCTTCCATGAATACTATACCATAAAAGGGAGCAAGATACTAAAACATGAGATTTCCACGAACAACAAAAAAATTCAAACCTGTTTATCCCCACCATAATGAGTCAACTAATATTAATATCCATACAAAGGCGTACTCAACCAATCAATTTCAACTAGAGTGTCCTCTGTAATTTCGGTCGGCAGTACATATTGCATAAACGTCATTCATGCCAAATTCCACACTCTGGGTCAATCGGAGCCTCTCATTCATAAACTAGAACAACACGCCGTCGTATTGTTCACTTCTCATTTATCTTCCGATGTATTACGGCCATGTGGATCCGGATTAATTTATATAATAGTTCTGTATAACTGATTAATGTTCCGTTTAACCTTTTGAATACGTGATTTATATTTACATACATAACTGACTCTGCGTTCGTACCTTCAACATACCATATCTTTTTTGTGTGGTTTTTACAATCATTTGTTGAACATTTACCTTTTTTTTTTGGATATTCATTATCATATTCATCATTGAGCACAACCACACGATTTTTGCTTTCAACACATGCTTATAAATTTTATTTCCACGCACGTAAGTTCCCTTGTATTTTGTTCTCATGATGTGATACAAGTTATTGCCATTGTGGGCATAAATCTGGGCCAATTTAAGTTGTTTTAAGCTCACGACAATACAGAAATCTCGAAATAAAGTTGCTACAGAAGTTAGATAAATAAAACTAGTAGGTGGAATGTTGCAGAATGATGCATGTTTGCGAAGTTGCAGCGCGGGAAACTAATTTAAAGTTTGAAGGGCAACGTTATTTATTTGTATGCGAGTTGGTTCATACTTTGTGCTAATTTTAAGAAATATTTCTGCGGTTCGTTATTTATAAATTATCTTTTTGTTCGAATGTTTGGTCTTGTCTATTGTTATCTTCGTTATGAGCCAAGTAAAACAAAATAATGAGACATTACAAATTACAAATGTTTGTGTAATCTACAAAAGTTTGTTCCATGTCCGTATGACCTAGTGAACCTTGAAAATGTTAGTGTTTTACATCTAATATGTTCGGAATTCTTCTAGAAATTTATATAATGTAATTATTCGGCGCTTAAATCTATTAAATGGACAATAGACTTTTTCAGCAGCAACAATGTAAAAATTTGAGTACCATATTTTTAAAAGCAAGCCTTTGAAGGAAAACATCGGGATAGCGTTTTAATCTCAGAGATCTCCACAATAATTTAAAAGAGAGACCAACCCATAGACTAAGCTCGGTGAACTAATTTCTTAATCTTTCTAAATCGACCTAATTCCTCCACAACAATTAAAGATTATCTGGGGGCACGGCAGTGCCCCCTCCAAGTCGAGCTAAAAAGCGGCACAGTCGTAACATCCTTTTCTCGAAGCAATTCAGGCCATTTTCAACCCCCTATAACTTCGTTGCGGTAAAAGCAAGAAGCTTGAATTTTCAGTTACTAAGCAGGCATTGTGTAAACACGGTATATTTAAAATTTCATTCAATTTGAACCAGTAGTTTCAGAATTGTAACTAGTCAAACTTTCTTAATTTTGTCATTCACTGACTGACTGACCGATCATCAAAAGTCTAAGGCACTTCTAGCAGACATAGAACCTTCAAATTTAGAATATAATTAGTGTTTAGTGTCTACAGTAAGGGAAAATTCAAACATTTCATAATTCGTGTCTAGTTTTCTAGATACACCAACTGCGTGAATAACTTTGTAATCCCATATAAATGTATAGGATTACAAAGGAGTACAAAATACAAAGAGAGTACAAAATACCAGGAGCATTATGTATATATTGTACATTAAATTATGTTTTCATGCGATGGCCAAGTCGATCTATTTATTTAACACGTTAAGAATTTTTAATATTGATATGATAATAACTTACGTAATAACTTTATACAGAAGGTCCCTTAAGCAAGGACTAAATAAATTAATCGACTTGATATTACATGCATCTCACAACTTTTTGCGGTAGAAAACCTGAGCTGCGAGACTTGGAATTTTTTTACAGGATGTTTTTGATGGGATATTAAAAGACTTCAGAATTACAGATCATATCTATTTTTAATTTTCTTCCAAGCTACATTATTACTATAAATAGTGCAATGTTCCTTGCCAGTTGTACACCAGATTTAGTCCAGACCGCAGACTAGGCCACTAAATCCAGGTTGGGTTTGAAGTTAGTACCGTCTTACTAAAACAGTCGCTGTACGTTTTCTTTCAAGTTTAGAAGCCGTTCACTTATAGCGTTAACCTCTTTAGTCTTACCTAAACTGTAAATATAGTAAATTTTAGCTAGAAAATAATATTTCGGGGTTATTTTTTTATTGAATTTAATTTATTTAATTACTAACAGCCTTAATGGCGCAGTTGGTTAGACGTTAGATGGCTGTGAAACAAGAGGTAACGGGTTCGATCCCCGTACCGAGACAACTGCTTGAGAGGCCTACAAGTATTTGTCTCGGGTCTCGGTGATTGTGAGGTTGAAAAGTCTCTCGTAGCTAATGATAACCACGACATAAGACTTGATTGATCTTAATGTGGGATCGGGACTATGGATTTGACTCTTGATTTTATATATTTACTAGCGGCCCGGCCCAGCTTCGCCTGGGTACAAATAGATTTTTGTACAATAATATGTACGTATTATTATTATACATATAAACATTCCTATATAGGCACGCTGCCGCCGCCCCGGCCGGCCAGTACCGCCGCAAGCGCTACGTCCCGCGTAAAATACGTCCGTATTTTAAATCTGTAATATCTTCGAAAATATTCATTTAAATCTTGTGCTATAAAGGACCACATAGATCTATATTAAATCAACAATTTATTTAAGCTATTTAATTGGATAAGGATTAATGCTGTATTGGTTAAAATCGCTTCGAAAATTAGCCATTATTTGTCGTAAAAAGTAAATGACAAAAAAATGTTATTGTGGGATATCCATAAGAAATAGACATATACCATCGCGGAGTTTTCTGTAGACCTTTTCAATGTGTACAAATATGTAATACATTATTTTGATAAATCTCGTAGCGGAAAAATATTGACAATTAACGACATCACATTAGAAACCTCAAAAATAACAGTATCTCTCCACTATTTAATGGATGTTATTATACATATAAACCTTTCTATTGAATCACTCTATCTATTTAAAAAAACCGCATCAAAATCCGTTGCGTAGTTTTAAAGATTTAAGCGAACAAGGGAAATAGGGACAGAAAAAGCGACTTTGTTTTATACTATGTAATGATGACATGAAAACCGAACACGAAGTGTGTATTTTGTTTTAATCACAAAGTATTAAGTAGGATACGTATGCATAAAGTTATTTCTTTGAAAGTAATTACAAAGGTAATAAATACTGACATTGATTTTAATTTATTAATTAATAATGACATACATATTTCATAATTTTGATTATAATTGAGTAGTTTCAACTTTGCTGGATTCTTTAACATATTCTTCAATTATTTTTAGGCGATTTTGTGTTTATTTCCCAAATCATAAATGAATATTTTTTTTAATTTTGATCTTGGCATCAGAGTGAATAAGAGAAGAAATTATGTAGTCACTCATTCTCGTACTGTTAAAACTTCATTTGCTAGTAAGCAATATGAGAAACGGTCTTCCTACCTTTACAATAAATTAAACGAACCTCTACAATTTTACTATATGAATAAATATGACTGCAAAAATACCTTGGTGAAATGGCTAAAAAATAAAACATATGATGAAATAGAATCCCTCACAGAAGTAGTGACTTAATACCATGGATCCATTCATGGGTATATTTTTATAATTATAATAATAATACACACACGCACACACACACACATACACGCATACATACACATACACACATAACTTTAATTATAGATTCTAAGTTTGTTTATTGATATTCTTAACTTTTTAATATTTTCCTTTTTATATTTGCTTGAATTTGTACCTATACTAAAGCTACTTTTGGAAGAGCGGAGCCTCCTAACACAAGTATTGTTATACTTAAAAGGAGTGCTCCAATAATGACAATTTGTATTTAGACTAAGTTAAGATAATGCAAAAAAATAATGCAAATAAATATGTATGGCTTTAAAAATTTTAAACCTGCACCAAGACTCAAAGGATTTAAATCTAAGTCCACTATACCAATAATGCTTGATATTCTGCTGCAATAATGCTTCACTTCACAATAGAAAATCTAGGGAGTCTATACACACAATGATTTTACAGACGTACTATTGTACTCCATAAATGCGGTGCTAAATGCAAAATGTTAACGGACCAAATACGGGGCTGCCAATATGTTTACGGTGGGCGTGGATTCAAATCCTTGGGCACACCTCTGACTTCTTAGAATCATATGAGTTTTGCACTAAAACGGTGAAGGAAACCGTTGAAGTAAAACTTCGTGAGTTTCCTCTTATATCACTACAGCAACTCATAAGAAATTATGTATATGGATGTAAAAGTTCGCATACCCGCACTAACGGCCTAACCCATCTCAATTGAACTCTTAATTGTAGAGAAGATCTGTGCTCTGCAGTGGAAAGTAAACATAATTGTGATCTAAAATATAAAGTCGGCAATGGTTTAACACTCAAATTAAACTCATCTCTCCAAAAACGAAACTATCGCTCCCAATACTATATCTATAAAAAAAACATTTTCACTACAAATAATGTTTAATGATCTCTGGTACTTCGGTACGCAAACTTTAAAATAATTGGCAAGGATCAGCAATTCACCTGCACACTGCGATATAATAACCATATCTACAAATCTAGTATTTATAGCATTATTAATACAGCTTATTTTCCCGTGCACCGAAATTGGACACGTACTAGTACAAAGTTTATTATTAAAACTGTTTGCCCGTTTAAAAATATATTCTTTGTCTTTTTTCTTAACTTTTCAATTAAGTGAGGTATCGAATGGCTGGTGGAGATAAGTTAATCGAAGACCGAAACTTAGTGACCGGCCGAGGCGTGCCACCGCTGTGTAGCTCTTATTGTTATAGAACTTATTGAAATGCTAAATTAAAAAAGTATGTTTACATACTGATATCAGATTTTGAAAAGTAAAAGAGTTAATTGTGGGACAATATTTAGGATTACTTAAAGCCGAAAAATTGCTTTAGTAAATCTAGACTATCTGTGTTTTTGTTTATGTGTTTTCTACCACCAAATATTATTTATTTAATCAAGTCTCTATGATACTATTGCCATGCACTTAAAAATAAAGGCTATTATAAAAATCAAAAGCATAAAAGAAATCTTCTCAATATAGATTCCTAAAATCTGTAATATTTGCCTTATTTTAGGTAATGAATAAAGATCGTCTCCATTACTATCAAGTAATTACGTTCTCATAATATTTAAAAATATTATTTTAGACTAACGGGAAACATGGTCAAAACCTACTATTAAAACTTAATTAAAAACTCTGTACACTTTTTAACGTTTCGTATAAACTTCGGATAATTACGGCGTCACACGAAGCAGTAGTTTTTCCCCAACAAGGTGACTTTTTGGGTGAGTTTTGCAAATATAAAACATTTTCTCTTGATACCAAATGATATTCTAGATGGGCGGATATTATTAAAACAGAAAGCACCCATAATTGGGTATACAGCGTAATATTGACATATTGTATTTAATTTAAACCACATGATCCTAACTCCCATAGGTAACATTGTAACAAGTTCGATCAAAATCTGCCTGATAGTTTTGTTAAAAATGGCAATTTTAGTTTTCAAGGCTTTTGATTAACCCCTGTAGATACCGAGTCTTTTTACGATGCAGGTAAGCCCCCGAACCGCACACTTTAGCTAAGCAGTAAAATACTCGTATCTACAGGGGATGTCCAAAAATCGGGAAATCCAGAATAACGATTTTTGTCAAAAAATCGACTTATATTTTTATTCAAATTATGTACAATGTCGCCTATATGTCGCCTGGGTTAATGAGAAATATGTGAGTTAAATTAAGTACAATGTGTCAATATGTATAATAATCTGTATAATCCTTTTTAGTATTTTTATCCGACAATTAATATGATATTCGAAATTTAAATTAAAAAAATAAGAATAAGTTGCAATCTGATTCGTAACAGTGAAAATCTATAATTGGCTTTTCGTCACTTAAAGGAAATGTATGCTATATTTGTAGCTGTTAATTTTCCAAGTACAATTTTAATGGTGTTAGGTATCTCATATATGAGAGGCCGCCTGGGTAGTTAATAAATAATAATAAATACACCCAACAGTCACATACATAGTCCTGACCCCACACTAAGATCGAGTCTTGTGTCGTGGGTATCAGGAACTACGAGAGACTTTTCGGTCTCACAAACACCCAGTATCAGTATCAGTATCAGCCCATATACGTCCCACTGCAGGGCACGGGCCTACTCTACAATCGAGAATACGATTGAGAGTGGTTAGGCCATATAGTCCACCACGCTGGCCTAGTGCGGGTTGGCGGACTTACATACCATAGAAATTCTTATGAATCCATATGGTATGCAGGTTTCCTCACGATGTTTTCCTTCACCGTTTTAGTGCGTGGTGATTGACTATCAATACACACATGACTCCGAAAAGTCAGAGGTGTGCCCTGGGATTCGAACCCGCGACCACCGTGAACATGTTGGCAGTCGCGTCTAGTCCGTTTACCAACAGGCCACCACGCACTTAACAAACACCCAGACCCGGAAGAAATATTTGTGGGCCGCACAAACATTTCTCTCGGTGCGGGGATCGAACCCACGGCCTCTCGTTTCACAGGCGGCGTCTAACCAACTATGCTACGGAGGCTGTCAAGTTACCACAGCAATGTCTATTTCTCCTGCCAAACAGGAGTGTAAATGCCGTGTTGTTCCGGTGTGATGGATGTGAAGCAAGAGTAACTACTAGGCGTAGAGCAGTGCAATTTGCTTTGTAATTCAAGGTGTAGTTTTGCCACTGTTCATGAGCTGTCGAATCGCTTACCATCAGGTGAACGGCAAGCTCGTCTCGCCATTTATTGCTATAAAAAACTTTTAAATAAGCTAACAGAGGAACGAGTGAAGTTATAAGGATTCCTTACACGATTGTGATATCCACTAAACTATCTGCTGAATGCTGTAGAAATAACAATGTATTATGATCCTACACAAAGATCCCATTCGTTGTTATTTTATTAACAGCAGCTGTTATGGCTAAAAAGGAAGGACTATGATTGAAGTCTTGTTCAAAACATATACTTTTTGTTACTGAAAGTCATACCCATATGCTATGCATATAGTGTATTGTGGCTCCAAATCTTCAAATATTTGGAACTGATCACAGTAAGTGCGTGGTGGCCTGTTGGTAAACGGACTAGACGCGGCTGCCAACATGATGCGACCACCGTGGTCGCGGGTTCGAATCCCAGGGCACATCTCTGACTTTTCGGAGTCATGTGTGTATTGATAGTCAATCACCCCGCACTAAAACGGTGAAGGAAAACATCGTGAGGAAACCTGCATACCATAGCGATTCATAAGAATTTCTATGGTATGTAAGTCCGCCAACCCGCACTAGGCCAGCGTGGTGGACTATATGGCCTAACCACTCTCAATCGTATTCTCGATTGTAGAGTAGGCCCGTGCCCTGCAGTGGGACGTATATGGGCTGATACAGACAGCAAAGTGTTATTACGTCTATACTAATAAGTAATAAAAAAGAACCTAACTTTATAAAATAAAAGTACACATTTGTTTTACACAAACAACTATTACGCTTTTTAAACAAATTAAAAAGTAAATTAATGATTGGGTCAGACACGACCCCAACAACTGAACTAATCAAAAAAGTACCCCAAAGCAAACTAATTAGGTGAAAATTTGATATCTTAACTAAAGGGGTATGTTACCCCAAAAAGGGATAGTTGTGGCCAGTTCGAGCGACATTAACACCTCAACGTGTTTGTTACGTGATAAACAAAAATTTCGTAACATAATATTCTGAGCTAACATTGTTAAAATTCCCAAAACGAAACTTTACAATGTCACCGAGTTCGGGCCCTGGTTGTATAAGGGTTTAGCCACAAGATTGATTATTCGGAGAATTTGTCGCCTCCGTGATTTTAAATATATTGGTACGGATAGTGTATTATGCTTTCATTGATAGTGTTTAAAATACATGTTGCATTTATTATTATATTTTTTTTATTATTATTTATTTATTACAAACATTTACAAAAATAAAAACAGTACAATTAAATACCTTGCCCCACAAAACTGCTGCTGCAATTTGCCTGTGGGATCCCCGTGAATCTCATAGCTAACAATACAGAATAAAAATCTTATAACTAACAGTGTAAAAGAACAAAAATCAAAGATTTTTCATTATCACTTTGCAAATATACTTTTGTAGTTGAAGGCGATGATCCCAGAGCTACTCAACCCCGGACTTGACATGAAGGAACGGGAAGGGACAGAAGGGGAACGGGAAGGTACGTGATAGGACGGGAAGGGACGGGGGGAGGGGGTAGGACAGGAAGGGATGGGAAGGGAATGTATGGTGGGTGACGGGAAGGAGGGGAGGGGGGGATTGGATAGGAAGGAACAGGTAGGGACGGGAATGAGTAGGTGGGAGGGAAGGGACGGGAAGGAATGGGAAAGGACGGGAAGGGACTGGGAGGCATTGGAAAGGATGTAAATGGGTAGGTGGGGAGGAAGGGACGGGAAGGGATGGAAAAGGAAGGGAAGGGACTGGGAGGGATTGGGAGGGACGGGAAGGGGCAGGAGGGGACGAGAAGGGACGGTACATGACATGAGGATATGCGGGGATCCATCGAGTCACAGGGTATCCAGTAAATATGCCTTCAGTAGTGATTACTGGTGGTAGGTCTCTCATATGTGAGAGGCCATCTGGGTAGGTACCACCGCAATGTCTATTTCTCCCGTCAAACAACACTGCTTAAATGGACTGTTGTGTTGCGGATTGAAGGACATTGTAGCCAGAGTAGCTACTGGACATATTGAGACTTAACATCTTATGTCTCAGGATGGCGAGCGCAGTGGAATGTTGCTACTGTTTATGAGCGGTCGTATCGCTTACCATCAGGCGAACGGCTTGCTCGTCTCGCCATTCATTGCAATAAAAAAAAAGAAGTTTAGTAATGTATGTTTATCAAGTGTACCGAATGCTTTTTTGAAATCGAAAAAAAAATGCTACAACAAACATTTTCTCATTTAAATAATTATTTATTTTGTTGGTAAACTTAGCTAATAACATATTTGTACTTTTTCCTTTTTGGAATCCATATTGACACTGATTTAAAATATTATTTTTATGCAAATATGCTTGTAATTGATTCACTATAAATTTTTCTATAATTTTATCTACACTCGACAATATTGAAATCGGCCTGTAATTACTATAATTTTTCCGATCACCTTTTTTATAAATGGGGCGCACAATTGCCTCTTTTAATTTATTGGGAAACAAAGAATAGTGTATACTAAAATTGATTAAATTGCAAATCACTGGACTTACTTTATCTGCAATAAATTTAAGATCAGACATGCGAATGAGGTCATTGCCTGGTGATTTACTAGAATTCTTTTTTTTTATTGCTTTGAATGGCGAGACGAGCAAGCCGTTCGCCTGATGGTAAGCGGTACGACCGCTCATAAACAGTAGAAACATTCCACTGCGCTCGCCATCCTGAGACACAAGATGTTAAGTCTCAATATGTCCAGTAGTTGCTCTGGCTACAATGTCCTTCAATCCGAAACACAACAGTGCATTTAAGCAGTGTTGTTTCACGGGAGAAATAGACATTGCGGTGGTACCTACCCAGATGGCCTCGCACATATGAGAGACCTACCACCAGTATTCATATTCATTTTCATTATAACTCGTTTAACATCACAACTCTTAACTCGTTGCCATCTCATACAGATATTCGTATCTTTTACATAAGTTGACCTACTTAAAAAAATATTACTACATTTATGTTTTATATTATTTACCTCCTCTAAAAAAGTATTCGCAAAGTTATTACAAATATCAATTATATTATTTTGTAAATCAAAATTTTTTAATATTGCACTGTCCAACGATTGTCTGTTTTTTCCCATAAGTGTATTAATCTTGTCCCATAACTTTTTTATATTCCCGTTACATTCTAATATAGTTTGCTTATCGTAATCATTTTTACTTTTTGATATAACTTTATGACATCTATTCCTGTACTTTGTATAATCAAGCCGCTTAATCATATTTTTCGGGTCATAACTCCAGATAACAAATCTCCTATCCCTCTCCATTAACATTTTTTTAAGATTCTCAGTAATCCAAGGTTTATTATCTCTATTCCTGTTACTGTTATCCGATATCATAATATTCTTACGGCCGTTGTCAATATCCTATCTATCTTTAACAAGAGGTTAAAATGGATATCGTTACTATGTCGATACCATTGTACGCTTCAATAAACAAAGATAGACATACAATATTATCTTGCCTAGATATTTATAAATATATGCACCTTATCTAAATATCTCTGTCTTTCTTTACTGAAGCAAAAAATGTATCGAAATTTCGAGAGAAATCTCTGGTTAAAGATAGATAGATTATAGTAACCGGCCGTTAGAGCACATGTCATAGATATCCTTGAATATTTTTGTGAACTCTGAATACAATTTTATAGGGCATGTAATGGTTAATAATTCATCGAAATTCACCGTTAATAACTTCTCCCGCACCGCTCGATTGTTAAGCACTCGTCGTGTGGCGGTAGATGTAAGTGAGCAAGCGGTGTTATGCGCGCGCGACGATGAACCACACACCCAAGTACCGACCGACTTATTAATCAATGTGCGTTTCCATTCTACTGCGACCGCTACCGGATAGTGATCCGATATTTTTAGACAAATAGAAGCTAATTTGATAGTACTCGGTGGAGAACAAATAGAAATATGGATACATTTCTTTTTGAGTAACATTATTAATGCATTTTTTTAAAACCCTGTTCAGCTAAAATATCTTCGTACATAATTACATGTTTATCAGTCAGATTTAACAAATTTATATTAATGTCACAACAAATAATTACTTTAGAGTATGGTATTTTTTTTAATAGATTATTTAAATCTTCTAAAAACTCACAAACTTTTACTTCATTTTTTATTTTAGGTGGTCTATAAATTGCAATTAAGTGAACACATTCGTTGGAATAATTAAAGGTAATGGAAACGCACTCCGCTGTACGCATACTTGCCGCCCGCGCTGTGTCCTCTCCGGTCACCCGGGCCGCCAGCGACTCGCGCGCATACACCAGCACACCTCCCCCGCCACGATCCTGTCGGGTGAAACTATGAACGGCAAACCCATTTATATTATAAAAACTGAGACAAGAAAAATGTATGTTCGGTTCCGTAATTACCAATACATCAATTTTATGTAAAACATTATGTAACGTAACCATTAACTCGCTAAAATGTTTCTTTAATGAACGAATATTAACATGAAATAAACAGAAATCTTTGTTTTTGTTAATACTAAACGACCAGTTGCGGACATTACTATCGGCCGGGTGCAATACTCTGTCTGTCTTTTTCTACCCGTTAAAATCGCTAACTCTAGTATGAGTTCTGTCATTTTTCGGTTTCAATAATCGTAGACAGATGATTAAACATATCTATGATTTGTATCTATCAATGGGAGGGCTCTCGCTAACCATAGTTAGAAAATTCCATACAAATTAAAATATACGCGTTTCGATAACGATTCGAACTACTGTAGTTATTTGTGTTTAACTAGCTGTCAACCTTTTCTAATATCGCTGCAATATGGTGGATAATACATCGATTAACCAAGATATGTAGTATTTTTATGGAAAAAATCAGCAAAATAAACTGACATTAATATATTCAGTGATGAAAGTGATAACGAAATGTTTAAAGCTGGTGTATTTGACGCCGATTATAATTTATGAGAACCAAAAAAACTATGCGAATATTCTAGTTCAGAATTTATTTACAGATTTACTTTTTAGATGAAATAATACATCAGCTATTATGTTTATTTCTACATTTAAACCCAGCCTGCAAGGAACCTTCCTCCTGGTAAGCATACATATCAAATATTTCATTAAGTTTTATAATTGTATTGAATTATTCCAAAATCATATATTCTATAATAAATGTAACAGCTCCGGAACAATAATGTGTCACTGTTCCATTAATTGCTGCTATCATTGTGGTTTTATGTACTGGGGAGAATGCATGTTCAGTAGGTAACTATTTTGGGTATCAAAAGCTACAGTCAGCCGAATCATTACTGATGTGCCTCGGGCTATAACTGAGCTATATTAGCAATATGTAAAAATATAAGACAACACACAGCATGAGTTTCATAAAATTGCAGTTTTCCCAATAATCTTTGGTGCAATTCATTGCACATATTATATTCCCATAGAGCCACCTGGTTAGTAATGACTACCTTTAGATATATTAGGATTAATTAATAATTATGTATTAATATTGTCTATGATTTTAACATAAATCTTGGTATTATGTATCAGTTATCTGATCACAATGTATTCATCTTAATATTTTTATTTTTAGATTCAAATATAGGAGAAGAATTTAGGAAAATAAAGGCATTATTGTTCAAGAAATGTGTATTGCACAGTTACTTTTCATGAATGTATTGGAACGCTAGCCTGGGCCTCATGAAACTACTATATTTAACAACTCTGCTAAAAGGTATTTATCTCATACTTTATATTTTGAAAGAATTCAAATTCAAAATACTTTATTGTGGTACATAGGTGAAAGTGGTGTTATATTCAATTGTTTTGTGCAGCTATGACCCGCCATATTGGCAAATAATAATTTAAGATGCAACAAATATGACAATTAAGTTGGTTAAGAGAATATATTAAGATTAATACATATTTTTGTGAGTAGTTTCCTAATAGTTCCCTAGTTTCAAAAGGGTACAGCCTGACGGAAATCATCAAACATATTTTCACTTTAAATCTTTTATTTTTTGTAAATAACATATTTATTTTCAGTACAATGTGAAGAAGTTATATAATAAAATAGTAATAGATATCTAATTGGAGATAGTGCATATCCACATACTACTTTATTAACAACACTGCTCAATGTCTACCATAGAGTATTGCAACAATGCGGCTCATATAAAAACAGAAATACTACTCAAAGTTACTATAATTAATATTTTGCTCTTCCATCTTTTACATCTTTCTTTCATCTTTATTTCAGGTCTTATGATGTTTGGAAAAGAAGATTTCCACACCGTTCACTAAAAATAAGTCTTTTGCGATTGCACACAACTTTAAACATTATGAGTGCCACAGCGGTGTCAGATAATATTTGAAGAATGAAAAGCATTGCTGATGTGGAACATGAAATTGACATACCAAATACTGCTAGGCTAGACATAAATATCATTTACTTATTTTAAATTAAAAATAAAGTTTCAGAACTTTGTCAATAATAAAGATTAAAGATTTTTCACAAATTATCTTTGATATTTTATTTACCCATAATACAATCTGCGGAAAAGGGGGTTCTTACATTTTATTTGTAAATACATTTTTATGTGATATATAAAATGTCTAACAGTTGTTTTCTCTATAACTAGTCATTACAATTTCGAAAACTTCTAGCATAGTAAGATCACCTGAATCAATTATTATTCTTAATTTGATTTATACTGTTTTAATTATAATAATATTCTTCAGTATTTCTTTGTAGATTAGCACTGAAATTATTTCAGGTCTTTAAAGTCAGATTGATTACAAAACTAAAGTAATGCAACTATGCAATGTTTTATTTTCACACTTTTCTTCGTATTTATAAATATTATGGTCTCTAATTCAATTTAAATTTGTAACTCTATCGCAGAAACAGGGCCGTAAAATTCATTTTTGAATTCATTCTTGTTGGTAAACATTGATATTTGTAAACTTCTTTTTTACATTTGACATATCATAAATCAGTCATGCGATGCGTTTTGTTGTTCTATGTAAGCTTTGTATGAATTTTTAATTTGCCATTATTTGTCACAATACTTACATTATTAATAAATTTTAACGTTTTATTCTTCTAATTATACATTAATGATGATTTATGATAATTCCAAAATAAAGTTAATAATTAACCTAATAAATATTGACCTCAATTAAAAGTGCAAAAATTAAACGTTTGGGAGGAACGGTTCTTACCAGAGATATATGCAATATCTACGTTCAGCATTGTTAACCTAGTTTAGTTTTTGTTATTGAAACATCGGTTAAACCACAGTTAAACAAAGATAGATGACACGTATTATCGGGGATAATTTTTACCGCTTAACTGTCAATATATTATTGAAACCGGCCGTATAACATTTTGTATGTATTACTTCATTAATAATATCTATATCATTTATACCCACCATTTTGGAACGTATTATTTATAAATACACAATACACATAATTTATACAGTTTGTAGAGATTTAATATCATTATCTGATTGTATTAACACCGACTTTTCACCGTCATTTTTCTTTACCAAAATCTATAATACAAAAGATTTTGGATATATTTGAATTTGTCCTTTAACTGATTCTTGGTGTTCCACAGCAACTCCCGCGTATATTTAGTTAGATCTTCATTAAGATATATTCTATGATGCTGGTGACCCCCGGTGACACTGCTACTATTAATTTCTGCCACTTCACGCCGTTTTGCAAGCCACAAATCTCGAGCGTAGGTACTAGAAGTCTTGAATCCAACCTTTATAGGCGGTGGCTTGTTACTAGATTTTCGCTGCTGGAGCCACCTCACCCATTCGATATCCTCTGTATTAATTTCTAGTTCTAGTTCATTACCCAGTTTTTTAACTAGTTCCATCACATTTTCGTTAGGTAATTGCTCAATTCCAATAATTTCCAGGCTATTTTTGCGTGTTGCTTTCTCAAATATTTCGAGCTTTTGTTCGAGAGCTAAATAACACGTTTCTAGATACACATACTTATTGTTAGCCGTCAGTATTGATTTCTCCAACTGTGTAATTTTCTTTTTTGATTCTACCTGTTCTACTAGTAGGGTTTCGTACTTATCAGACAGTAGGCTTAAGCTTTCCGTTAATTGAGTTATCTGTTTTTTTAATCCTGGAAGCGTGCTAACTTTTATTTGTATGTCCTTTAGTACCCTTTCAATGTTAAGACTAGTTTCATCTTGCTCATCACCTTCCGATTCTTCTTCTTCACAATTATTACAAAATGTGCGAATTCTTCCTGCCTTCATATCGTCTACTAATCCTTTCACACAATTCCAATTTTTAACTTTTACGCTCGCAATAATCACAAGTAGATACGTTTCAATTACCGATAAGTATTCGTGCGTACCCAATGGCTCACGGACGCGCACTGGACTTTATCACATTTTTCAGTGGTTGAGAGAAAAAAGGATTTTCAATCGGATAAAATTAAACATAAGTAAACCTTAATCATAAGTAAACCTAAAATCTAGTCATAATTCCGAAAAAATATCATACTTAACATTCGACTTAAAAACTATTTTTCTACCGCAATTAATATTTTCATCCGTGGATTGACCTGCCGTACCTTCCTAAACTCCGAAATCCCAATTCTGAATTGTTGAAGCATGTTTATACAAGGCACGGGTGAATGTTGTTTTAGGACTAAAGAGCACTTTGAATTTTCGTCACGATATCCCGTGAATGCCACCTTGATTGCCGCTGCGGTCTACCTTTGTGCACGTCTTATTACAGCTACTCTTAACTGGGCAGGAATTGTCTAATATAACATGTATTTCGAAGATTGTGGTTAGGTAAGCTTTGATGGTGATATAATTTTGTCATACATCAACGCATCGAACGCCCGAATACTGGAACGCCATTCAAATAATAAGTTGCTCTTAACGCACGGCCCACTTAGCCAGTACATTTAAGCAGGATTAACGTAGATAAGCGCCACTTATATTTAATTTGCGTTCCAGTATTCGGGCGTGAGATACACAATAGCAGCAGCATTTTAAAACATGTTATTTAAATTAGGATTTGATGATAAACAGTGGTAAACAGTGGAATTAGTAAATAGTATACAGACAGCAATGAAAGATGGCTTTATCTAGCCCCGTGGTTCCTAAACTTTTTAGGTCCGTTACCCCTATGATCTAAGGGTGACTGATTTTACCCCTCTCTCCCCTCTAGGTTGACTGATTTTACCCCTCCTCCCAAGGATGATCTCAAACAACACGTGTTAATATGTACCTTGTACGTAGACCTTATTAAACTTAAAACAATTGCACATAAACAATAATCATGCTTTTGAAATTTCTATTAGTTTAAAAGTTTAAAAATATACCACCACAGTACCACGAGTTACTGCTTAGCTATTACAAGTTAAGTTGTTACCCCCGCAAAATACAGGTTTTACCCCCGCGGGGGTAATTACCCCCAGGTTAGAAACCACGGATCTATTTTTTTTTATTGCAATGAATGGCGAGACGAGCATGCCGTTCGCCTGATGGTAAGCGATACGACCGCTCATGAACAGTAGCAGAATCAAACAACACCTTGAATTACAAAGCAATGCTTGGCATTCCACTGCGCTGGCCATCCTGAGACATAAGATGTTAAGTCTCAACTTGTCCAGTCGTTACTCTGGCTACATTGTCCTTCAATCCGAAACACAACAGTGCATTTTAACTGCTGTTTGACGGGAGAAATAGACATTGCGGTGGTACCCACCCAGGCAGCCTCTCACATATGAGAGACCTACCACCAGGATCTAGCCAAATGACATAGTTATTCCGGCCACCTCTATGAATAGTTTGAATAATGATTAATAGCGCTGCGACTACGAGTCGCGAGAATACATTACAGATACAATATGCCTAATATTTTATATTACCTATCCGTAAGAATCCTAATATTATAAATGCGATTGCTTGTTACCTCTTTACACTCAAACCGCTGGACCAATTATGATGAAATTCGCCATTAAACTAGGTGACACCGTGGATTAACACATAGGCTACAGGACCCATATGAACATACACAGCTCAGAGATTCAAGTATATTTTTAATTCCCTTTCAAACTTACAGGAATAAAATTGGCCGTTTAAAGTACGGCAGTAACATTGAGTTATATAATATTATATGTTAATAAAATCGCCTATGTTTCTACAATTTACTCAAAAAGTATTTGCAGTCGGGTGAAGCCGGGCCGGACCGCTAGTTGAAGATATTTGCGACAATTATAATATAGCTCATCATTAGTCTTTTCAAGTTAGGATATTGACAGTAATTACCTACCATCAGTTGCCACCTGGTACTCCTGCCTTATTTGCAATCAAATCAAAATATTTTAATAAACAATAACCAAAAATCAATCGTAATTAAATACAAACCATAATTTCAAATCACTGAACGTCTTGTCCACATCTTGAAACGAATCAAAATCGAAACGATTAACATTATAATTCAGTTACGTCTGTTCTTCGAACAAGTCTGGAAACTTTATGTTTTTATTATTCAGTAAAACAGTCAAACAACAGAACAAGTAATTTAATTTCTGTCGCTGTCGCCAACTTCAATCGAATGGTTTATTCCACGATCTATAGTTATGGAGACGGATACTGTCCGCCCATTAATGGATTCCTTTTCATCCAGCCGCGCAAATTACATGCAATTTACGAAACTGTTTCGCCGCGACCTAAAGTTTCAAACATTTGATATTTCTGCGTTCTTCCTACTATTTAATGTGGCTCTAACACAATCCTAAAGTTTCCGACATTATTTAAATTACACGGAACATTATTCCGTCATTTATTACTTTTGAACAATCAGTACCTTACTTGGAATGTTGTGGATAATATTGGAGATTAAATTGCTCTCATCTGTTTCTTGTTGCTTTGATGTTGTGACCGTCTATTGCTATGATCTTTTATGCCTTAGTTTTGGTTTTCGGGTCAAGAAAATCGATGAGAGCTCTTTCAACCCTAAAATGTTGTGTCCGCTCTTGAATTATCGATAGTAAATTATTAGACAATTTATTCTAAAAAATCCTTAATATGAGCATGTTCCGTTGGCAGATGACCACATAGAAATGTTATAATGATATATGAAAGAATATCAGAGGCGTATTGTTCAATAGGTAAGTTAATTATCTAATATCAACATGTAAAATATTTTACCTAAAAGAATTAAACCATGAAAAACGAGATACTAAATAAAATGTTATATTACCGATGTTATATTAGTATTCATATCTCTTATACCAATATTGTGACATTTCATTTGGAAGACTTTTTTAACCCACAATAAAAACAAGAACCTATAGGACGTTGATCGCTTACGTATATTACATAGACACATGTACACGTACAGATGACCAAATTTCATTCAACATCAAAAGAACGATGTAATAAATATGAATAGAAACATCTATAACATTCAAGTCACAAAAAAACGAACCACTTCCGTAAAAGATGAACTTTTTCTTATAATATTATCTTTCTGCTTGTAGGCCTGCCGGATTGCCCAACAATGTTACAGTAGTATCATTACTCGCGAACAACATTTCCTAGATAAAAAAGAGTGGAAATATCGAAGCACCACCACAGATTCCAGTTATTGAAGTTTACCAGTTTTCGCCTCGGATAAGATCAGCAAATCCATTATTCGTCGCCGCCATATCTCGAATAGCCCCAATAGGATTAAGCCCCGGTCCATTAGATACTGTTTTACTACTCTTTTGTTTTATGATCGTATTTTTCCGATAATGTATTGAAAGTGGTCACGGAGGGTACTTTTTGTTTTCTTATATTTCAGTCAATTCGCTTGAGATGATCAAAGTGCATATGCTAGCTAAAGAAGGATTAGTAGCTTAATAAATTATTCTACTGATTTCCTTTGTAGCATTTACGTATTTTCTTTTAGACGGGTGTTTAGCCTTTCATTATTCAATGTCGCTGAACAAGAGACATTAGTTCTAGCATAGGTATTCATTAACTTAGGTTCAAATAGTAAGGGACTATTTCGTTTCTGTTTTTGACATCGTACACATAACAAAAACTACGCGAACCGACCCAGTTTGAATGGTGCGGTAGCTTTTACGCCAACGTTGTTATAATTGGTTCATTTTCAATTTAATCCGTACATATTACTTGATTGTTTGCGGTTAGGTCTCATTTTGATTCTGTTTTTGTTTCTGTGTATTTAGATTGTGGTATTTTATCATCCGAAGCTATTATGTCATTATTTTAATTTTATTTCCTGTTGAGTTCGACAAGTCAACTATCACTTAATTAATAGGCTGTGGTAGGTCTTGTGTGCCATAGTGTCATTTCTTTATTTTGTAATTTGTAATTAAATTCGTGAGGGGTTAACGATATATCCGAAGATGCAGCAAGCTTCGTTGCCGCTACTATTCTCGGTGCGTGCCACGGTCAATCCAGGCTTACAGGAATTGCATTCGGGGACGGAATAGCTTCTATGCCAACCGCTTTAATCAAACTAGCTTCCATTTGTAGACACTGGAACAATTCAACTTGGAATTACCTATTACAGTCCCATAATTTTCAAAATCTCATATTACTAAAGATTAAAAAAAATTATGAAACATATTCTAAAATCAAACACACAGTAAGATCTAAGAGTTGTTATGCTGTATTTAGTGTACAATTAAATATATTTAAACACTGTAAAAAATAAGTAATTAAGTCATTTCTATATTTATTTATTTTTTATGATGGCCTGGCATAGTGGCGGCATTGCACCTGAGGGAAAGTGCCAATGCCGCCCAGGCAGAGTATCCATTGGCATCGGACGGCAGTCCCATGCCAATGGAAACAATTATGCCGGCCTGCTAAGGTGCCTCTTCACACCGCGGCGGAAGGACCCAGGATTGTAGGAAGGAGGGAACACGTGCGCCGGCAAACAATTCCACAGCCTGACGGTGCGGCACAAAAACGTTACGAACCGTTTGGTTCGCGCCGGGATGGTGTGGACCGTCAAGCTATGGCTTCGCAAGCCAGCACGCGTGGTTCTGGTTAGGAATGGAGAGGAGGGGAGCAAGTTGAACAATTCTTCAGAGCACTCACCGTGATACAGGCGGTAGAACACGCTTAGAGAGGCGACATCTCTCCGGAGTTGTAGCGACTCCAAGTTGCTCGTAACGTCTGCATCATTCACAATGCGGATGGCCCGCCGCTGCAATCCATTCAAGGCATCGAGCAGGTACTGGGCGGATCCATCCCAGAGGTGCGAGCAGTACTCCATACCCGGCCGGACCTGCGCTTTATATAAGCGACAAAGCTGACCGGGCGTGAAAAACCGATGCACCCTGTTCAGGACTCCAACCCTGCGTAATGTGGCAGATATTACGTCCTCGATGTGATTCCTTGGATTGAGATCACAGCGGATATCCACACCGAGGATACTCAGGTCATTCCGCACTGAGAGGGGAGTACCCTGAAGAATGGGGAGGGGAGAGAACGGGGATTTATTGCACGTGAACGCACACACCTGGGTTTTCTTGGCATTGAACTCAACCATGTTCCTGGAACCCCATGTAGAAATGAGATCCAAGGTCCGGTTGAGCTCAATGACAAGATATTCGCGTCCCTTCACAGTTTCGACACGGCAACCTGGAGGCCCGCAGTGGTATCGCCTATGAACCGTGCTATCATCTGCATAGCAGTGAATGTTGCCAAGCGACAACATGTCATTGATATGCAGAATAAACAAGGTGGGCGACAGCACCGAGCCCTGAGGAACTGCGGCATTTACCGACATGAGCGCCGAAGCGTGTCCGTCAACGACTACACGTATTCTACGCCCATGCAGAAAGCCAGAAATCCACGAACACAGGTTGCCGGGTAGACCGTATGCCGGAAGCTTGGACAGGAGACCACGGTGCCAGACCCTATCAAACGCCTTGGCAATGTCGAGGCTCACAGCAAGAGCCTCGCCACGCCGGTCAATCGCCTCACCCCAGCGATGCAGGACAAACGCTAGAAGATCACCCGTCGATCGATTATGACGGAAACCGTATTGCCGGTCACTGATCAACGAGTGATCCTCCAGGTAGCGGATTAATTGAGCGTTTATGATCCGCTCCATGACCTTACACATCACTGAGGGGATAGCGATAGGGCGGTAATAGGTAGGGTCCGACCGATCACCCTTTTTGGGGATCGGTTGCACATTGGCCTCCCTCCAAGATTCCGGCACAACACCTGTGCGGTAGGACGCTCGGTAGAGGCGAGTCAGTGCTGGAGACAACTCGGCTGCACAAGCCCTCAAAACCACCGCTGGTATCCCATCCGGACCACTGGCTTTCCGCACATCGAGAGACCGTAACTCACGTCGCACATCACACTGCCTGATGCGAATATCTGCCATTGAGAAACCGCAATCAGGCAGCGTAGGCAGCGACTGGGAACCACGGTCCTCGAGGCGGGAATTAGCCGCAAAGAGATTTGCCAGCAAGGCAGCCTTCTCCTGCGGCTTGTGGGCCAGCGACCCTTCTGGGTACCTCCCAGAGATGGATGCGAAATATTCCCGCATACCATCCCAATCTGCCGACGAGTAATGCCAGACCCTTCGCCTCACCTGCACGGGACGTGGAGGTGATGCGATCGGTACTGACGACCCAACCAGGCAGTGATCGGAAGTGCCCAGAGGCGCACTAACGGTCACACGATACCCGGCTGGGTGACTCGCCAGCAGAAGGTCCAGCAGAGAAGGCGCATGACTCGCCACATCCGGGATCTTGGTGGGCTGGTTCACCAGTTGTGTCAAGTCATGAGTCAGGGCAAATGCATGGGCAGCTCTGCCAGCATGATCAGTCTTGGAGGAGCCCAGCCACAGTTCGTGATGAGCATTGAAATCCCCCAAGACCACCATTTCGGCCGACGGGAACTGCGCCTGCGCGTCATCAGCCGCCTGGCTAAGATACCTGAACAGCCGAGTCGTCTCATCGTCCCCGTTGTGAGACCTGTAAAGGCACACGTAGATGCGGCTCAAGGAACCTAGATCCACGTGCACCCACAGAGCGGAGAAGGAGGGGTCCTCCATGAAGTGCAAACGGCGACAGCAGATGTCCGACCGAACATACAAGCATACCCCGGCTTTAGGCTTGAAGTTTACTTCAAGCGAATAACCGGGATGCAACAAGTAAGAATTATCGGTCGGACAACGAATCTGCGTCTCCGTTAGGAAGAGCAAAGCAGGCCGGGCCGTCTCGAGATGGTGGTGGACGGCATTGAGGTTCGTATGGAGTCCACGAATGTTAGTGAACTCCATAGTGAACGCGGTGGTGGGGTTAAGCACCGCTGAAGGACCTGCTCTGTTTGGTTGCACTGTCATGGTAGATTAAGGATGGGATTGGTGAAGAGGCAACGAGGAGCTTAAGTTCGGGCACTAAGAAGGCCGAATGGGCACCGGCACGAAAGGGTCGGCAGGAAGCGAATTGATCCGCCGGACGGAAGAGCCCCCGTACCCTCCCGGGATGGGCCGCCGGGACCCCACTTCCGGTCACCAACCGGCACGACGGACCCACCCAAGATTATGCGCGGTATGGTGAGGCAGCCTCTCGAGGTGGTTAGCCCCGATTGGGCCCCTGTACTATACCGCGGGCGGCCAGCGGACAACCGTTTCTACGGGTCTCCCTGGCCGGCGGATCGACTTTCCTCCCTTCGACAGAGGACCGAAAATACCCACACGGTACAACCTCATGCCCGGACTCAAGACCCTCGAAGAAACCGGAAAACCACTGGCTGATCCCGGAACGCGATCCCCTTACGAAAATCACTATGGCGGTCTTTACGCCTCGTGGACGGTGGTAGCTACCCGGGCGGACACATAAGTCCTACCACCACAATGTCACTCATTTGGCACTACCCAGGGGTCACGTGTAGGGAATCTAGAGTCAAAGCCTACGGACGCGAGTGACGTTAACCCCCTAACTAATCTGTTTGAAACGATTACCAAATGCTATATACATTCAAGATTAATTCATCAAGATTTCTATTACCATCAGATAATATTAAGAGTAAGAATGGCTATCCAATCTACATAGTGTAATTGTTCCGAGACACGTGTAGCAATTGAAATTATTATTCAACCTCCAGCGCCTTTCAGACTTAGCAGCAATTTCTCAAATCACGGAATTAATTTACCTATTAATTTCACAAGCATTACTTCTACGAACTCGATAACTGAATGCGTTGCCTGGAGGGTTACTCTGTAATCCGACACTACGTCGAATGTTCGAACATCGCACGAAAAAATATACGAATATGCGTAAATACTTTAAAGTTCTATTACTGTATCGTACGTGGTAATCTTAGTCCAATTTCGAATTAAATAATAAGTTTCATCGAGAATATTATTGATTTTTAGAAGTGGAAAATGTTATCTTATAACGTTCAACGTCCAAACTTTCGAACATAGCGACGGAGTAAAGAGTATTATGAGTATAGTATATTATGTCAATTTTATCACCTTAGCTATAGGATTCCTAAAGGAACCCTGAAATTATTATATTCGGCTTTAGTAGAATCTATATTGGACTATGCTCTTGACTGTTACGGACTTACATATAAAACGCATATTAATAAATTAAAGAACGTTCAAATGAGATTTATAAAATTACTTGTAGATAATAAAATTAGAAATAAATATAAAAATAATCCATATAAACTTTTTAAAATTTGTAAGTTGTTACCAGTCAGGCTGAAACATAAATTGATACTTCTTGTTAACAGCCACGGCAGACAGGAGCATAGTTCTTTAGTATCTGTGTGTAATAATTATAATACGAGGTCTATGACCTCGGGCAAATAAGTTGTGCCTAGAGTCCACAATATTTATGGAGATAGAACTTTAAAAAAACGCATACCCTACACTCTCAACAGTCTGCCCGAGGACATAAGGCAGAAGTCCGTTAAAACCATATTTAAATATAAACTCAAAAGGTATTATTTAGCCAACTTGCCCTAATGTTTGAGTTTAAATATGTAATTAGATATGTAAACACCGATCCTGCAGTCAAACTGTATGTACAGTTTTGCAGAACACTATAATAGTTCCTATGTATATAACTTTTTTGTTAAATAAATAAATAGCCCCCATGAATTGTACTGTTATCTTTACACATAGATATTAGTACTAATTCACTAAATTGTGTCTTAATTTTGTAATTATCAAACCCAATATTATTGATATAATGGAAACACAGGCTTCTGAAGTCTCTCTATCATCTATCAGCGGTAAAATCGAAATACGCTTCCGTGGGATATGCATAAACAACTTATACAGGGTATATCAAGAGTGCTACCGAAAACGAAGCTGGGTGGTAGTTTTAGTGACTTCAGACACAACGCAACTAAATTTTGTGAAAAAAAAATTGCCTTTTTATTTTTAAACACGCTATAGTAAGCAAATTAATTATTTATTAATTTTTGCAAAAACTATGGATTTACCACCCAAACTCGACAATATTTAAAACATATTTTAAAAAAATAGTCGCGTTTCTTTGCAAATTTTTGGTGCTTCGTTTTCTGTAACAGTCTTGACATACCTGGTATAATGTGTGGTTTTTAATAAATAAAAAAAAACAAATCTCAATTACATGTGAAGGCTACCTGGCAAGGCTGCACATCATATCTTGGGGAGAAAATAGGTAAGAACTCAGAATGATATCAATGCCATATCTACCTTCGTCTATGAGGATACATGTTAAAGCTTGATTGTTACTAGCCCTCACTAGATCTGTATGGTCAGCAAGATTTATTTTAAACATAGGGGAATTCCGTCTTTAACAGAACTATTTATTTGCAGCGGAATTATCAAGGACATCTATAAAAACCAATAAATCAACACTGTAGTATTATTCTACGTGTCTGACATATATATTATGGGAGAGGACAGGAGGGAGGAGAGCGAGAGAAAAGATAGCGTGACTACTTAAAAGACAAAGAAAGAAATAGTCATGGAGGTACATGCCGATCTTTAGTCACAAAAATCTCAATCACGGTGTCCATTCTACCACCTCAATGTAAATCAACTATCAAGCGAATATCAGCCACAGAATCGAAATACCGAGCGTGATATAGGGGTATTTAATAAAAGGATATCCGAGATCCTTACTGTCGAATGAGACTGGTATAGGCGCACAATACGCGGCTTAGCACAAAAGGGATTGGCGAGAAAAAACGACAGCGCCACCAAACGTTGAAAGGTGCGCGCCACTGATTGGCGTATGTGGAGCTTTGCCACTGATTAACGAATTTCGCACATGCCACGCTCAGGGCTTTCAAACGCGGCTTTTAGGTGGCTTGAGAATTACTAAAAAAACGTGTTTGCTTTGTGGTCTTACATTTTAAAGACGTGAAGGAAAAGAGACCTCGGCTTCGATTCCCGCAAGCGAATAAATAATATTTGTTTCGGGTTGTAGTGTTTTGATATCGAAATAATTTCTGATAGCCACTACAATAAGAGTTTTCTCTACAGATCTATGTATATGTATAGTGTATTTATTTATTACTTTTTTATAACACTACACTACTTCTACTCTCAGTCGTATTCTCGATTGTAGAGGAGGCCCGTGCCCTGCAGTGGAACGAATATGTGCTGATACATACATGCATTATAACACTACGGAAATTAGCCTTAACAGTTGATTCATAAATGGATAAATACAAAAATTGAGTTAATCGGTGCCATCGATTACAGAATCTTCAAAAAATGTATTGTTCCTGGTTTCAAAAAGATATTCATATATTTACAGCGGCGTGGGATAAAATCCAAGATCTATTGTTGGACAGAAAGCATCAAGAAAAAAAACCTTGTAAAAAATTTAAAACTCTAAAAAAAGGTGAATAAAATTATATAAAAAAAGCTTCAATTAGTCACAAAGCTATTATAAATTGCGGCCACCCGTCATTAGTAATATTTTTATTTAATAATTAATGCAAACCACTGGGGATTATTAATAAAGTTTATGAATACGAAATGAGAAAATACATCGTTAGATAGATTAACTAAACTGCTACTTACGTTTCATACACCTTTTTAAAATTAATACTCAAAGGAATAGGGTTCCAAAATAATTTACATTTGTTTTAATCACTTAGCACTTTTAGTAACGATAAATTAGTTTTTGTCTGCCATATATTAAATGACTAAAATATTTGCAGCCTTATCATGGACGGTTTAAAAATCTATTTCAGAAATGGAATTTTTTGTCTTCTTCGCTCAAATTGAATTCAAAAGTCGATCGAAAGGGACAGAACATTCGAAAATAAAATAGATTTTAAAACCGTCTATGTATAAGGCCGTTAGCCTGCAATATTCGTTTAATTAATTGTTATAGACTGACTATAACTATTATATTATTAAATAAAATAGCGATAAGACCACCATTCGCACTTTTAATTATGTTGTGTTATCTATGGTTTTATATCACTTTTTTTATTACAATGAATGGCGAGACTAGCAAGCCGTTCGCCAGATGGTAAGTGATACGACCGCACATAAACAGTAGCAAACCGAACAATACCTTGAATTACAAAGCGATGCTTGTCATTCCACTGCGCTCGCCATCCTGAGACATAAAATTTTAAGTCCCAACATATCCAGTAGTTACTCTGGCTACATCATTTTTCTTTGTTGTAAAAATAAAAAAGTATTTTTTTAAATCAATAAATAAATGAATCTGATACAATCTGCAGCTTTACCATTCTATATCACAAAAGAGATTACGTACAAAAACAAAATTACTGCATACATTTCACTTGTATTACATTCAATCAATAATTCTTAGCACGTCGAGAATCGTCTACGTTTTATCAATTTTATATAAACTTTCCCGGAATAGCCCGCGAGCATAAAATAACCGGCGCTGCGATACGACGGGAATCTTTCTTAATATCAAAAACGCGAGGATTTTCTGTTTAGCTTATTATAATAATCCTTATTTAACATACTCTGAGTCTGATACGATGTGCATAGTATTTTAGTTAATATTACCCTTATTACGAATTTTGATGTATATTGCTTGGATTTACAGTAAAAAAATAATTTAAACAGAAATGCAAATTGGATTAATGTTTGCAGGTTACATGAAAATATACCTTATGTAAGACCTTTTCCAACGTAAGACAATTTTTAGTGACTCCCCCAATTGCTTGTTACAAAAATAGTTATTGTTTAACCTCGGTGTATGCTTATTCTTTTAAATCACGGTAACTTTGTGATAATATACCCCATGCGAATTACATTTCACATAGACAAATACATTACATTACACACATACATTTCTACAACAATCAATACAATATGAACTTAGTATGGCAATGTTTTATTGATTTCTAAACCAAAGAGTGCAAGCTAAAAATCCTTCAGATTGGTGGATTTTTTTTAATAACTTGATAAGCAACATCCTTAAAGAAATAGCTTTGCCAATTATATTTTATCGTCACAATATCATACCGAGTCTCTGAGAAATCACTGCAAAATAAAGTCCTTTTCCAACAATGACCACAGTTGCAACCGGCTTACATCCGGCGACTTTATAAGAAAGTAAGTAAAAGTTTACAAATAATATAAAGAAAAGAATAATATTCAAGAAAAACCAATATATTATTTCAAAATATATTTCGATAACCCTATGAAAGCCGCTGTCGCAACCGCTATGCCGTGAAAAAATATTTTTCATAGTCCCAGCTCGGAAATTGTTTGTGTGAATTAATCCGAAATGCGTCAATATTGCGTATGCGTTTAATAAATTATTCTTGTTTGTTGATTCAAAATAACCATGACGTACTAAATCACTGCATAATTAATTATGTTTTGATATAAATTCCTTAAGTTTATTATTCATTTTGTTGTGGCTTCCTCTGGCTAGCGGTTTACATGCTTCCTCTTCACTTTTTGTGGGCAAAAACGTTTAATTTATTTTCCTTTCGTGGCAATTAAGTAGGTTTTGGTGGGTACTACGTCAGCGCGAGAGGTCGTGGCCCGATAGCTCCACAAATACAGAGTAAATATTATCTTAGGAACGGAATAACAATCATGAAATACTAAGGAAACATTGTTGCTTTTAAATTATCAAATCCTATTACTGGCAAATAATAATTGGAATTAAAAATAAAACATAAATAATAATAGTATTAGCAGGTTTAAAGTTATTTTTATTTTTCATGTGCATTTTACTAAGACTAAATAATATTGCGTCTGACCCACGTAATTTTTAGATAAGTATTGATCGCATATTCTCTAACAAGAACAAATCCTACAATTTGAACATCTCATTGAGCATGTAAGTTCTGTTAAACTCGAAAACCCGTTAGAACGTCATCTTACGTTTATTAAGTAGGCCGGTACTGCCAGAGGCACAAAGTTTCCTATCCCCTCACCCCTCAAGCCTTTCCACCCTTAAAGGGTTTCATTTCTCAAACATTATAAATGTGGGCGAACAGACAAAGACTCTATCTAAACAAGGACTAAAATCTACAAACCTTGGTCGTTAATTGTAATTTGTTTCACTAAAAGCATTTAAATACACACAAATCCGCAGGGACCATTAACAATGTCTATCAAAGTTGCCGAGACACGATGTTTTTCATGTCGCATTGCAGAAGAGCGACGTTTGTGGACAAGTGACAAAAGATGCGGTGCTTCCCGTCTCTGCCAAGATTGGTGCACAATTACTGGGAAATAAAGAGTTGAGTTGTCTAGTTCAGTACATCGGACCGCGGGGAGCGCAGATATCACGACGGGGTTTGGCGATCATAAATTGTATGAAGATATGCATTTTAAAAATATAAATTGTATTAAGATGAAATATCATCTAAATATTGTTGGAATAAGTATTTTGGCACAAATAATGGTTTTGAAAATCGATCATTTGTTTGTGTGTTTTTGGTGATTTGTACAATAAAGTGACTACAACTAACAGGTGACAGCAATACACCGACAATAACAAAATTTACTGGTGGTAGGTCTCTCATATGTGAGAGGCCATCTGGGTAGGTACCACCCCAATGTTTATTTCTCCCGTCAAACAGCAGTGTAAATGCACTGTTGTTTAAGAGCGGTCGTATCGCTTACCATCAGACGAACGGCTTGCTCGTCTCGCCATTCATTGCAATAAAAAAAAGGCAAGTCGATACGATATCCTGCCTTTCCTTAATCCAGTGAGACGACTACACTGGCTGCACCCTAATCGTCACGCACTTGTGTCAGTCACTGTATTTCTCGCCATCGGTCACATGAAGTTTTATTTTGGTGAATAAAAAAAGGCCACAAAAAGATGATCCAAAATCACTAAATTTCTAAATGTGAAAGTTAATGCGAAAAATATTTACGACTCTTCTAACCTAGTCTACCTAAGCCGCGGATTAACATGTCCCACGGATTGACCGACACCAAACCTCAGTACAAAATCATGAGTAGTGTATACTAAATATAATTCGAGAAACCACGTCCATGTATTTACAGTGATAAAACGTAGCGGCAGTCAGTACATCGGCGCAGTGAACCGTTGGGAGCCGCACAGAAACTCGGAAAGGATTCAAAACGCTATATTTTATTGGTGCATAAAATCGAATAGTAGATTACTGAGACGCTGAACGCATGCGGCATAAGAATGTATGGATAAAGACTGGACATTCACTGTGCGAAATACTGCTTCTGGGAATCTATACTTATGTACCTATGCTAATCTATACAATATCTGGGGGCGCGGCCGAGCCCCCTCCAAGTCGAGCTATAGGCCGTAACATCCTTTTCTCGAAGCAATTCAGACCATTTTCAACCCCCTATAACTTCGTTGTGGCTAAAGCATGAAGCCTGAATTTTCAGCTACTAAGCAGGCATTGTGTAAACACGGTATATTTAAAATTTCATTCAATTTGAACCAGTAGTTTAAGAACTATAACTTATCAAACTTTCGTAATTTTGTCACTCACTGACTGACTGACCGATCATCAAAAGTCGAAGGCACTTCTAGCAGACATAGAACCTTCAAATTTAGAATATAATTAGTGTTTAGTGTCTAAAGTAAGGGAAAATTCAAACATTTCATAATTTGTGTCTAGTTTTCTAGATAGACCAACTGCGTGAATAACTTTGTAATCCCATATAAATGTATAGGATTACAAAGTTACATTTGCAGTTAATGAATCATTGTACCCGTATATAATGGAATAATAGTTGTAGATAGATATCTATATATATGAGGCATAACAGGAGGGGATATAGAGAGGGAAATGGTGTATTCAGCCCATGAAACTGTACAACATTCCTCTAGAAAAACATGACGAAGAAAAACTTGCAAATAAATAGACTAAATAGCTCAAAAATATCAATTACAATGAAAGAAAGAACATTAATAATGAAACCCGCTATATTTGTGATAAATTGATACCTACAAAAATAAGAAAAATCCATAAGACATAGGCTTTAAGAAAAATCCTTAGTGATATTCTAGAAGTAAGAAGTACCGAAAAGGAAAAAAGTAGGAATCTACAAAAAGACGTGAGATCTCATCAAAAACATCCTGTAAAAAAAATCCAAGTCTCGCAGCTCAGGTTTTCTACCGCAAAAAGTTGTGAGATGCATGTAATACCAAGTCGATTAATTTATTTAGTCCTTAAGGGACCTTCTATATAAAATTATTACGTTAGTTATTACCATATCAATATTAAAAATTCTTTACGTTTTAAATAAATAGATCGACTTGGCCAGCAGCATTATGTATAAATTGTATGATACATTATGTTTTCATGCGATGGCCAAGTCGATCCATTTATTTAAGACGTAAAGAATTTTTAATATTGATATGGTAATAACTAACGTAATAACTTTATATAGAAGGTCCCTTAAGGACTAAATAAATTAATCGACTTGGTATTACATGCATCTCACAACTTTTTGCGGTAGAAAACCTGAGCTGCGAGACTTGGATTTTTTTTACAGGATGTTTTTGATGAGATACTAATGTATAAAATGAAGAGTTTGTTTGTTTAAATCGCTAATTTCTGCGTTTCGTTTCAACGAATAGATTATTTGGACATTTGAATACCAATTTTTTTACTCTACACGTGAAATCGATTTACATGTCGAAGGCGAGTGTCAATCTCATAAAATTATAATCGTATTCAATTCTATTCTACTAATATAAAAGCCACTGGTCTCAGCTCTCTGGTTCGAACTGAATATATATTTTTGTGTCGCACAGCCCAATTAAAACGGTGAAGGAAAACATCGTGAGGAAACCTGCATACCATAGCGATTTATAAAAAATTCTATGGTATGTAAGTCCGCCAACCCACACTAGGCCAGTGTGGTGGACTATATGGCCTAACCACTCTCAATCGTACTCTCGATTGTAGAGGAGGCCCGTGCTCTGCAGTGGGACGTATATGGGCTGATACAGAATCTAAATATTTTAACAATATTTACACCGAACTTAAAGGTAATCTACACACAGTTTTTCTTGTAGTGGCCTTTAATCAGAAATATCTGGTGGAAAAGCAATCAAGTTCCATGACTAAGTATGTAATAAGTACTAATGTACAGAAACAGAAAGAATGTACATATTTTTATATTAGGATTTTGCCATTTTATTGGTAAGCCGTGTTATTGTGTTTATTATACTGCAATTGGTAATAATATAAAATTAAGAGATTTGCGAAGTTGAACTTAAACGCGTGTCGCTCATTTATTATGCGGACGTAAATGTAGCAGATACAACAAAAAGGGTAAATACTTGTTTTTTTACTATGTCATATGTCATATGTAAATTATACCGGGTATATCAAGACTGCTACCGAAAATGAAGCCGGGTGGTAGTTTTAGTGACTACAAACACAATGCAACTAAAATTTTTGCAAAAAAACGCGACAATTTTTTTTTATGATTTTTTAAATATCGTAATTTTTGGGTGGTAATTCCATAGTTTTTGCTAAAATAATAATTTAAACTCTTTTGTACCTTAGAGTCCTTATAAATAAGAGGGTATACACTATTATTTTAGGAAAAAATAAATTTACCATCCAAATACGACCATAGGAAAAAATAACAAAAAAAAAATTCGTCGCTTTTTTTTTTCAACATGTTCTGTTGCAATGTGTCTGAAGTCACTAAAACTATCACCCGGCTTCGTTTTCGGTAGCAGTCTTGAGATACCCTGTATAGGGTAATTTGTGTTAAAAATGTTGCCAAACATGGCAATATTTTATTCAACTCGCAGGTTGTTAAATAATTGCTTGCATCAATCGTCCACTGCAGCTGAATTAGAATTTGTGCTTTAACGACTCGACTCATTACTTCTGGAGACTGAAATAAGCTCGGCGATCTTCAGGTAGCAACAGCGGTTTTGCATTAGCTTTGGCAAAATCATGTTTCTGTGTAACTTTTCGTTCCAGTAGAGGAGAGTATAACCTACAAATATACATTAATACAATTTCCAAAGAGTTTTAAATGATAAAAAGCGAGGTCTTCTGTCACGATCTAATGCACTAAAAAAAAAGTTGTGTTTATAGAAAATACCTGAGTACTGAAAAACAGGCGCCAAACGTGCGACCTTTCGCTTACCATAGCGATTTATAGAATTTCTATGGTATGTAAGTCCGCCAACCCGCATTAGGCCAGCGTGGTGGATATGGCCTAACCACTCTCAATCGTACTTTCGATTGTAGAGGAGGCCCATGCCCTGCAGTGGGACGTATAAGGGCTGATACATACAGATGACAAAGAAAGATTATCTCTCATTATATTTTGAAAAGTGAAAAGTTTCTTTCCTGTAGAATGTATCTACTTTCGAAATAACTACATTTGTTATTAAAAATATGAAATTCAGTAATTCCATTGTTATTTTTGTATATTTAGAATACTTAAGTGAAATCGCTTTTTGCATTAACTGCGTCTCAAAAGCAACGATAATAAGGACGAGAGGGGGAATGTTTTATATTATTGATTGATTGATTCTGAATACTAAAAATATGTTATATTGTATTGAATATTAAATTAATAGTTGATATCTTTGTAATTAAAATATTATAAATGAATAGTATACTGGGTATATCAGGACTGATACCGAAAACGAAGCCGGGTGGTAGTTTTAGTGAGTACAAACACAATGCAACTAAAATTTTCGCAAAAAAAACGCGACAATTTTTTTTATGATTTTTTAAATATCGTAATTTTTGGGAGGTTAATCCATAGTTTTTGCTTAAATAATAATTTAAACTCTTTTATACCTTAGAGTCCTTATAAATAATAGGGTATTAACTATTATTTTAGGAAAAAAAAATGAATTTACCATCCAAATAAAACCATAGAAAAAAAATAACAAAAAAAAATCGTCGCTTTTTTTTTCAACATTTTCTGTTGCAATGTGTCTGAAGTCACTAAAACTACCACCTGGCTTCGTTTTCGGTAGCAGTCTTGAGATACCCTATATAATAAAAATATCAAATAATAAATTCTAATAATATTTTACAACTTATTCCACTTGCATATATCCCATAAATTTGCATCATTTTTATGCTTTACCAGCAACCTCTGACTTGTTTCATTCACTGAACTTGGAAATGCAACCAAAGATTCATCATATTACACGTTGATATTTGTGTAATCAGAAGACAAAAAAAAATCTAATTGTTAATTACCCTTTATTTTATATCAAAAACAAACACACAAGCATGCAATTATTCCCATTACAAATCATTGCATCAGAGAGAAAATCAGGCCTCGATAGGTGGTACTGGGCCACTCGTTCAGTCCAAGGATAGACAGGACACTCAATTATATCGTAATTCAGAATAATGGTATTGAGAAGCCGTTTGGTCTCCGTTAACTGCAATTTTATAGTTCTTCCCGGCCACCCCTCTTTGTGCGGTCAAACTTTGTCAATTATAATAATGGAAATTTCATAAAATTGCCCGCATTAAGTAAGCCTTTGTTTTTATTTATAGGCCTCCTTCAAACTTTCTTGTGACTTGGGTCGAAGGGGGAATATAATCTTATACTTACGTTGAATAACTGGGTTTTGTTATATTTATTCCGTCTTGTTACCGAGTACAGTCCCGGCATTTTCTAAGCACTGTCTTAAAATAGTGACATCTAGCGACATTGTCTAAACTACTCATAAAATAAATAAATAGTTAAACACAAGGTTTTAGATTGTTCTTGTTATTTGCTTACGATCAGGCCGGCATAATTATGTTGATAGAGACATCTCATCATTGTTCTAATAACTTTTGTTGTACTACTTGATTTTAATAACATGTAAAATTGAGCACTTATACGAGTATTTACTTTTCAAATCGGCTAGATTTCCCTGCAGAATTGTAAAACATTACAACCTTACTTTCTGAACAATTGACTTATGTTTTCAAGACAAATCTTTAATTCGCCTCACGACATGTTTCATTCTTTATTTCTCATATGAAAGGTGGAATCAACATTCTCATCGCATGTACTGTGGATATAACCTCGTCCCAAGCGAACGAAGCAGAATCATTTCAGTCGGGTGTCTGGGCCCACCCTTTTTATAGCTCGGATGAATTATGACATAAAATATTTATCTCTATTCGGTGTATGTAACGCGTCTGCTTCTTTTAGATGATAATACAGTAAATCCCTATTTTATAACACAACAAAATAAATTGACAAAATCCACGCTTGTAATACGTGTCGTCGGTGAATTTCAAGAGTTATTCCTTGCTCTGTTTTGATTCCGCCTTTTGAATTGTAATGATGTGTGATGGTGTTTGTCGATTTTGCCCTTCAGATTTCGTAACGTATGTTTATGTAGCGAAAGAGAATGTTTTTTAGATATCTACGGATTCATTGGTATATTTATTTATTTCTTTAATCCTTTTTTCACCTTAAAAAAAATATTACAGTAGAGAAATGACTTCATAACAATATTACAACAAACGGCCTTATCACACTAGACAATTTCTTGCTGACAAACTTTCAATGGATTCATTAATAGGAAAATGTGAAGGCAATCTACATTGTAATATACAGGGTATATCAAGACTGCTACCGAAAACGAAGCCAGGTGGTAGTTTAAGCGACTTCAGACACCATGCAAAAGAAAATTTTGGAAAAAAAAAGCGACATATTTTTTTTTGTATTTTTTTTCCTATTGCCATATTTGGGTGGTAAATACATTTTTTCCTAAAATAACAGTGTATACCCTTTTATTTATAAATTCTCTAAGGTATAAAACAGTTAAAATTATTATTTTAGCAAAAACTATGGATTTACCACCCAAAAATTACGACATTTAAAAATCATTAAAAATTAATATCGCGTTTCTTTGCGAAATTTTTAGTTGCATTGTGTTTGTTGTCACTAAATCTACCACTTGGCTTTGTTTTCGGTAGCAGTCTTGATATACCCGGTATATGTATGACATGACATAATACAATAACAAAATTTTATTACATTTTAGATTAAGTTATACTATAATTAGCACATGAAATCGCTTAGTCTTAATGCAGCGTAAAGTATCAGATTATCTATCTATAAATAAATAATAAATGCTTTTAAAATAGTAAATAATTCATTAATAGTACTTGCTGTAGCAATAATAGCTAGTATAATATGTACATACGATTTTTTCATAAGTGTCGATGTTTGTTAACCATCAAACAGCTTAAAAAAGATGTTACTCAATTAACAATAAACTGCAGTCAATAGCAGATGTATATCAATACTCAAATATGTTGAAACGCAAACTAGTACTTCAAAAACTACATCAAAAAACCCCGCACATTTTTATCCAATACGCGAAGTACCGAGCGTGCCAATTTGTGTTTTTACATTGGCGACTGTCAGCATTTAACTACATTTGGTACAGGATATAAATTGCGGGTCATCTACCGTGGCATTTGTCACGAGTCAGTAATTTGTGGGAATGCGTGCTTTTCTTCATATTCCGAGCAGTAATCCTCGAGTATAATTTGTCAAAATTTCAACGTTTCGGCGCGGCTCGCTGGGGCTTTCTTCGCTCTAAGCTCGCTTGATAAACTCGATGTATTATTTCATGTCACCGCGGTGTCGTCGCAAATTGTTGCTACACTATATTTTTGTGGTTAAACCGGCGTTGAGTGTCATTGTTTGTTTGTGTTTTTTGCGTCTGTCTTAATCATATTACAGACATCGTCATTTTATTTATGACTAGCGGCCCGACCCAGCTTCGCCTGGGTGCATATATTTTTTGATTCCACTCCACACCAAATACATGTTATTTTTCGTATTAATCTCTTGTATACCTAAACTTGACATAGCTATCCTACTGTCTGGCTCAATCCCGTCTCATCCGTCTGTTCAGTCTCTTCCCGATCCGTCCCGTCCTTTCTCTTTTATTATCCATCCCGTCTTATAACGTGCATTTACATTTCGTCCTATCAAATCTGTCAGCTATCCCAGCCCTCTCCCGTACCTTCCACTCTATTATATCCCGTCTCTCCATATACATGTACATATAAATATTGCCTTATGAAATTTTGACATTAAAAACTTTAGCGTTTTTTATTGTCCATCCAATATTACGTCCCTTATTTCAGCACCAAAATGCTGTTTTTCCTAATAATATTGCACGCCATTACTTTTTGTTAGTAATAAAGTAATAATAACCATTTAAAAAAAGAATTGGCCAAATTGGTCCAGGCGTTGTTGAGTTATGCGCTTACCAACACTTTTTGTGATTCATTTTTATATTATAGAAGAAGATATTATAGTCCACCCTGCTTGCTTAGTGCGAGTTGGCGGATTTTATTTCACGTAGAAATTAATCCGAAAAGTCAGAGGTGTGCCCTGGGATTTGAACCCGTGACCATCGTTAACTTGTTGGCAGTCGCGTCTATTACGTTACCATATACAAATTAATAAAACCTTCATACTGCCTTACCAGGTGACATAAGTAATAGAACAAATATTTAAAAATATAAAACTGCATATCGTTTCATTATAATGTCTAGATACGGCATCAACGTACCAATATTTTTTTTATTCTTGAGTCTGAAAACTATACTAATGCGAAATTTAAATATGTCCCCCAGCGCATCTAAAAGTATAAATTCAAAAAACAATGTCGTTTATGAAAACGAAAAATTATAATTAGATATATTTTGGTATACTCCGGCAAAACGCTTCGATAGAGTATACTTTGTTTAAAACTGTTGCAATAATCTCAAAAAACAATGGGCGATTTTGGTAGATGTGGACATCGTTTTAATTTACATTTAACAAAATTATGCGCAAGACGCCGTATCTAGATAATATTATATACACGATTAACACATTTTTTGAATTTTGTTCTATTTCGTCAGCCGTCAATGAAAGACAATGGAAAGATAGATCATTTTACGTTGGGTGGTAATTGAAGCTGGACCGTCTTTTACGTCTCCCGTCAAATAAACAAAGATCATCCTATACTGGCTGGACGCATCACGCTTGAACGATACCCAAAAAAAAGGTTTTTAGTATCTTCCTCAGAAATTTTCCTATTTTTCTCACCCCTAAAACCTTCCCAGGACTTCCACGAATATTTCAAGACCAAAATCAGCCAAATTGGTCCAGGCGTTGTTGAATTATGCGGTTACCAACACATTTGCGATTCATTTTTATATTATAGATAATTAATCTTTATTTATCACCATCAGCATCGCAGCCACAGGAATCCATCCATCAGGTCCACATCGGCCTGTTGGAAGCGGCCTCTATCCAGTGACATTCTGCAACCTTAGCCAGATCGTCTGGTCCACCTGGAAGGCGGGCGTCCGACATTTCACTTACCTGTATCTTGACTCCACTCTAGGACATTTCGGCCCCAACGGCCGTCAGTCCTACGCGCTATGTGCCCGGCCCATTGCCACTTCAACTAGCTAATCCTATTGGCTATGTCGGTAACCTTTATTCTCTACACATCATTATGCTTGCCCAATTAATTGTGTCCAACTACTCCTATGTGTTTGTTTTCTAACTAAATTTGTTGCGAGGACCATCTAGGTACGCCGTACGCATTGTCCTTTCAGCATAACAGAACCTCAATGTTGGTTAATTTTTATGTGTTGTTTCTGGGTGACAGGAATTGCTATTGCGGGTGTGGTCACTACATAGAGGTTTTCTTCAGTTATTTACTTAAAAATAGCTTATTTTATATTAAATTTACTAAATGGTAGGCGTATTGTAAATAAATGATAAACAATAGGAAAACTTTTAAACCAATAGTCTTAATATTTTGGTGACAATGCAACAACATATATTTATAACGTAACATAATATATTTATAACAAAGAATTCATAATCGTCAACGCGCAAATACCTAACCCAACACGTAAAAGGAAAATAGCTGACAACCCATTTTAAAATTAATTATTAATATCCATATTTCACCGGTCGGACAATAATTTTCAGCACAAAGGATCTTAAATAAAACAATTCCGCTTAATATTCGGGCGGTAAGCTAAAAATGACTAGACCTAATTTAAGCGTTAATTTCACTCGAGTGGCGACGGGATCACCACGGTCGAAGTTAATTGGGTGTAATGTTCTTATTTGCATAGGGACTAACTATTCCCTGTCAAATACTTAACTTGGAGATTTTTGCTTTTAACACTTTTTTTTCATTTATAATTTATGGGAAATTTCTTATTGGCGGTATAAGATTGACGTTAATGATAGCGTTTATTCCATAAAACGTTTATAAGTATGTTTGCCAAGGGTGGAGGTAAAATACAAACGATTAAAAGAAAATCAATGTCAAGCAGCAGTAAATGCACGGCTGTGTTTCGGTGTAAAGGAAATTGTAGCCAGAGTAACTACTAGACATAATGGGGCTTAACATCTTATGTTTCAAGATGGCGAGCGCCAGTAGAATGTGAAATATTGCTTTGAAGTACAAGGTGTTGTTAAATTTGCTACTGTTCATGAGCGGTCGTATCGGTAACCATCAGGAAAACGGCATGTTCCTCTTACATTCAAAGCAATAAAAAAATACAAATATGAGAGGACGCAAACTAGGATTAAGGAATAATAAGGACACATTATGCAAAAATCACTTAAGATATACACAAAACTAATAAGTGCCATCTAAAGTGCATCGAGATTTTTCCCGCAAAATATGTGATTGAGACTACAATATTATCATGCATAGCAAAAACCCGATTGTCCTAATACACATAAAAAAATTAAAACTGAAAAACGCGCGTACTGTAAACGGCTCATCCTAAGAAATGAAACAAGTCTTCACAGTTGATTGCCCATAGACGTATCCATACACCAATAAACACGGCTCGGAAGAAAAAACAACATCCAGTATTAAATACTCCTCAATATGCTTGTACAAAATTGTAATAAAAAATCAACGGGCTAAAGCATTGTAAATTGTGAGCTGGACGTCGTACCAAGTCTAGTTTCCTTTAAACACTTAACCGGTCGAGTGGAAGTTGAAACCCTTGTACTTAGGTGAATAAAGTTATTTTATTTATTTAATTAGTGGCGTATATTCGTATCTGCTTTAGAATGTAAAGAAACAGAGAAAATAGTAATAAATAAATATTTTTCTCGCTTATTTAATGTCTTATATAGACAAGACATATATGCTTTGACTCCGAGGTAGAAAATCGTAGATTTTTAGGTTATATCCTAGAACCTAGTCATCAACCTGGTTTACGACATAAAGGAATATTAGATTCGTGTGCTGAATGATTTCTCAAATGGATTGAATTATCTTTTTGTGACATATTATGAAAATCAAATACATTTTTGGTGGTTATAAGTGTAGGTATTAGAATGAGCACTCACTTCCAGGAACTAACTATTGTGTATTTTGTAAATTAACACTTAATACATTCACAGACAGAGTAAAATTATAATTATGCGACTCGGAGCGAGCTGTGCTCGTGACGAGAGATGGCAGACTATCTCTTTTCATCCAAATAAACCGACCCTTTTATAGGACTACCCGAATGAGGATCGGTGGGGATAAATCTTCCAGAAAATATATTTAAGCCATAAAATAGGGTCTATCCTTTCAACTAAAAATTAAGGTTGACCCAAACATCTGGGCTATTGTCCAAACAGAAAGGTTTACCCAAATATGTGTACTATTGTCTAAAAAAACATAAATTTGATGCAAAGGATTACCGCCACTAAGGAACTTAACTATAATAATACAGTTTTATTGCCCCGGCATGAACGGGTCATTACAATTAGGAAACAATAATTTAGAACAGCATCTTTTTAACTAATATTATACAATAAGGTACACAAAAATTCTTACTTAAATAAAACGACTCGCAGATGTTTTATGGTTAAACATCTGCAGTCATATTTTAAAATGAAATGCGTGTTTAAATAATGTTCAAATTACAACTAATAAGCGTGTTATTTTAAAAGCTAAATATAAGTTGGCGTATTGCAACCGCTTTAAAAGCTATATCTAAGTTGGCGTATTGCAACCGCCACAGCACCCCCCTACCAGTGAATGACAGTTCACGAAAATCCACTTTGGAAATAGTCCGGGAAGCGGACGCGCCTTCCGGACCTTGTTCGCTGGTGTGCATCTGTTTCATGATGTACATCTTCAGTGTCTTGAGTTGTCCGTTGCCTTGGTACTTGATGTTCGTCAGCTGAAGTGTTTTCAGGGTCAGCTAACACATAGGCTGGTTTAAGACGGTCAATGGAAATTGTGACGTCACGACCGCGGACGTTAACAACAAACGTCTTCTCCCCTCGCATGACAACCTTGAAAGGGCCCTCGTAAGGACTCTGCAGGGGCACTTTTGGACCCTCGCGGTGCACGAAGACTTGGTCAGTGGTGCTGAGGTCTTTAAAAATGAAAGTTCTTTTCTCGCCATGCCGAGATACTGAAGTCGGTCGCAGCTCTTGAAAGTGTTGCCGTAGCTGTTTCACAAAGTCCGCTGCACTATTGCTGTTGGTGATTGTCGTCTGTTGCACCAAAAACTCTCCTGGAATCCGCAGTGGCTGACCATATACCATCTCGGCGACCGTAGCCTCTAAATCTTCCTTCCAAGCAGCTCGGATGCCCAGCAGCACGGTAGGGAGAATTTCAGTCCACCGTGTATCCTGATGACATTTTATAGCCGCCTTCAGCTGACGATGAAAACGTTCCACCATACCGTTGGACGCCGGATGATAAGCCGTAGTCTTGAAATGCGTCGTGCCTGCCAGTTGATTGAGGTGCTTGAATAGGTGCGACTCAAACTGTCTACCACGGTCGGATGTGATCCTTAATGGTGTGCCAAAGCGTGAGATCCAATGGTTGTAGAACGCTTTAGCCACCGTTGTTGCTTCCTGGTCTTGGAGTGGTATTGCTTCTGGCCAACGAGTAAAACGATCTATCATTGTGAAAGTACCAGTAATCTTCAGATATAGACATTACGATTATGTCTATATGGATATGCTCAAATCTGGATGTCGGTGGAGCAAATGATCCAACAGGGGCAGATACATGTCTAGCCCATTTTCTGCAATCGGAGTTTATTGACGGCCAAATATAACGCTGGGTCATAAGTTTGACCGTAGCATTAATTCCGGGATGCGAAAGTCGATGGACGGTGTTAAATGCAATTCTCCTAAACGGCGTGGTGATGAATGGTTGAACAACTTGTGTAGATACGTCACAGGTTACGGGGATATCCGTGCCTGGAATCAGTACACGTTTCAATTGCAAAGACGTATTTTCTTTTAGCAATTTTCGAAGTTCTTCGTCGTCCGCCTGCGAGTCAGCGAGTGCCTTGAAGTCTAGAGTTGTTTCGAGCTCTTCTACGCGAGACAATGCATCAGCGACAGGGTTATCTTTTCCAGCAATGTGACGAATATCCGTTGAAAACTGGCTGATGAAATCTAAGTGTCGAAATTGGCGTGGTGAGCATTGGTCTGATTTCTTCCGAAATGCGAAGGTAATGGGCTTATGATCAGTATAAATAGTGAACTTTTTCGCTTCTATCATGTGTCTGAAGTGTTTAACAGCAAGATATATAGCTAGGAGTTCGCGGTCATAAGCTGCATATTTCTGCTCGGTGGGGCTCAATTTCTTCGAGAAGAAGCCCAGCGGTTGCCAATGATTATCCACAAACTGCTGCAGCGCTGCGCCGACGGCGTAGTCCGATGCATCACACATTAATGCTAACTGTGCGTCGGGTTGAGGATGAGCAAGCAAGGTAGCCTCCGCGAGACTCTCCTTGCACGCGTCGAAAGCCTTTGTAGTAGCTGGTGTCCAGGGCACAGGAGCATTTCCTTTAAGGTTCCCCTGGAGTAGGTCGTTAAGCGGTGCTTGAGTTGCGGCTGCACCTGGTATGAACCTACGGTAAAAATTAATCATACCGAGAAATCCACGTAGCTTTTTGACTGTGTCTGGTAATTTAAACCGTTGTATATCGACAACTCTGTCTGGAAATGGTTGAGTACCAGTTGCAGTTACCATATATCCCAGGAAACGAACTTCTTTTTGACCAAAAATACACTTGCTGGGGTTGATGACGACGCCATATTTCTTAAGACGATTAAAAACAATTTTCAAATGCTTGAGGTGCTCTTCATGTGATTACGATGCAATTAAAATATCATCAATGTACACGTAACAAAAGTCCAATCCCAGTAGAACTTTGTCCATGAAGCGCTGGAAGGTTTGGGCTGCGTTACGTAATCCAAAAGTCATGTACATAAACTCGAAGAGTCCGAATGGAGTAATGATGGCTGTCTTAGGTATGTCTTCCTCTGCGACTGGTATTTGATGGAATGCTCTTACTAAGTCAAGAGTGGAGAAAATGTTCTTCCCGTGCAGTCCTTGTGCAAAGTCCTGAATGTGTCGTACTGGGTATTTATCGGGTTCTGTCCGACTATTGAGTGCCCGATAGTCTCCACATGGTCTCCACTCATCTCCTTTCTTGGGAACCATGTGTAGTGGAGAAGCCCATGGACTTTTTGATGGCCGACAAAATCCTAGTCGCAACATCGCCTCGAATTCCTTTTTAGCGGCGGCCAACTTGTCTGGAGCAAGACGACGGGGTTTGTGCGCAACTGGTGGGCCTGGAGTCGTAATGATGTGGTGTTTTGTGCTGTGGCTTACTGTTTTAGGTGCGCCATCCGGACGAATAATATCTGGGAACTCCTGCAGAAGCTCATGGTATGGTGATGAGCCATTAATGACTTTGATGCTTGGTTCCTGACACTCTGTTATCTCCGCTTTGTAGGTAAGCAGGGTGGAGGAGTCTATCAAACGTCTACGTTGCAGATCTGGTAGGAGTCCATAATATGCCAAAAAATCAGCACCTAAGATTGGCTTGGAGACATCGGCTATTATGAACCTCCAAGTAAAATCTCGTCTTAGGCCAAGGTCCAACGTTAAATAAGCAATTCCATATGTAGCGATCACTGTCCCGTTGGCTGCAGAAAGCTCGTAGTTTGACTTTTTATGCGGGCCTTGGATACGATGACGAGGAAACACGCAGATGTCAGCTCCGGTGTCCACGAGGAATTGGATTTTGCTGGCTCGGTCACAGACGAATAAACGGCGTGATTTCTTAGGGCAGGAGTCTTTAGCCGTCATTAACGACTGCCCGGAGCGTTTCCCGTAGCCTTGCTGCATGGTGGAACACATTTTGTTGCCTTCGTATCAAACCGCCAGTGATACCAACACAAATCACGTGGACGTGGACCACGGCTTCTGGAACGTGAGCGAGATCGTGATCTGTTTCTATCTCGCACTCGCGCACATGAAGTGGGATCGTTGATTTCTCGACGTAGCAAAGCGATCTCGTCCTTTAAACTGACGTACATCTTTTTCATGTCTTCCGATACCGATTCCTTTTGTTTGGTGGAAGTAGGACGAATTCCGGCCTCTGCAATAGCTGAACGCATTGGCAAGTATTCTAATGCTGCATCTGCAACTTCCGCAGCTTTCTCCAACGGTTGGTCCTTAACAGTTTCTAGGATGGGCTGTAAGACCGTTGGCAATCGTCCTTGCCAAAGTGTACGGACAGTAGATTCCGACATATTCTCACCAGCTAGGTTTCGTAGACGTCGAAGAAACTGTGACGGCTTATCATCTCCCAGGTCCTCGCGTTCCAGCAGCTGACGTGTTCGCTGACTCTCGGATGTACCACAACGCTTTATCAAAATCGTCTTGAACGTTGTATACGGAGCGTCGTCGGGCGGGCTTAAAATGACATCACGCATTGTGTCTATGATGTTAGTTGGTATCTTCTGTATTATCATTGCGTATTTTGATTTCTCCGAGTTGATGCGGGCGGCAGCAAACCCAGCTTCTGCTATGGCGAACCAAACTTCTAAGTCATTCGATTTGCACTCTGGTATATGTGGAGAACACGACGCAACCTCCGGAGCAGATTGTTCGCTAACGCTTCCGGTGTTCATTATACTGCTCACTTTTTCTGATGTGTTATTCAAAAACAATGTCTCTTCCACGGAAAACTCGCGTACTACAATTTAACTTTAATACACTACACTCAAGTCACTCTTTTTGCTTCGGGGTCACCACTTTGGTGGTTATAAGTGTAGGTATTAGAATATTCAAATCAGTTGCTGTTACTAAAGTATGTTTTAACTAAAGTATTCAAATTTTGGTACTTTATAGGATGCCTTCTATTGTAACTTAGTATTAGGCGAATACAAAAGCTCTATCTGGGGGCACGGCAGTGCCCCCTCCAAGTCGAGCTAAAAAGCGGCACAGCCGTACTATCCTTTTCTCGAAGCAATTCAGACCATTTTCAACCCCCCATAACTTCGTTGTGGTTAAAGCAAGAAGCCTGAATTTTCAGTTACTGATTAGGCATTGTGTAAACACGGTATATTTAAAATTTCATTCAATTTGAACCAGTAGTTTAAGAATTATAACTTGTCAAACTTTCGCAATTTCGTCACTCACTGACTGACTGACCGATCATCAAAAGTCTAAGGCACTTCTAGCAGACATAGAACCTTCAAATTTAGAATATAATTAGTGTTTAGTGTCTAAAGTAAGGAAAAATTCAAACATTTCATAACTTCTGTCTAGTTTTCTAGATACACCAACTGCGTGAATAACTTTGTAATCTCATATAAATGTATAGGATTACAAAGATAAATTTGCAGTTTATGATTCGTTGTACCTGTATATAATGGAATAATAGTTGTAGATTGGTATCTATATATTTTATATATGAGGCATAACAGGAGCATTATGCATAAATTGTTCGATACATTATGTTTTCATGCGATGGCCAAGTCGATCTATTTATTTACAACGTAAAAAATTTTTAATATTGATATGATAATAACTTACGTATTAACTTTATACAGAAGGTCCCTTAATCAAGGACTAAATAAATTAATCGACTTGGTATTACATGGATCTCACAACTTTTTGCGGTAGATAAACTGAGCTGCGAGACTTAGAATTTTTTTACAGGATGTTTTTGATGGGATGGATATTTTCTATGTCTGTTTCTGTATCAACCCACATATGTATGTCCTACTGCAGGACACGGTATTCCTTCAAAATCGCAAATATGATTACTCTCACCAATACGCCGTAAATAACCATACCCAGCCGCACTCAATCCCAAGTTCCTATTAATCCGCTACAGATATTCACATATTGATAAAATGAAACGTAAACTCCGAATAACAAACTAATATCCGTCGGAGAACTTGTGTGAGTACAAAGTTCTGTACTTGAACTGTATATTTGACATAAATTCGCTGCCGGAGCTACGGGCAAGTACACAGTTTACTGTAAAACGTAGTGCTTAACTCCATTAGACGCCTGTGACTTCAGTAATGGGAATAAAACCTTGAAGTTTCTGCCACAATGCGCTATAAACGTCAGGCCGGCGGCTGCCGAGTACACGGTAAAAGAATGATATAGTTACTTAGATATTGTTTTATGGGTTTACGAGCTAAGTTGGGAAATATCACTTAGAGGATACAGTAATGTATATGAAATTTAAAATTATTATCCGGAATTTTGGGAAATGTTTTAACAATGAAAAATATAACAAAAACAGAGAGGATAATATTCAGTTATTTCAGTTTCTAGGAATTTGTAACAGGACTGGATGAATAAAATAAATTCATTCATTCATTTATTTATCCTTTTTTGCATCATACATAGAACCAGTTACAATAGATAAATAACATAATAAAAAGTACAAAGAGCGGCCTTACCGCACTATGGAATTTCTTCCAGGCAACCAGGCAACACGCAGACTTCTTCATAAATGTTATGTATTCGAGGTGAAAATATTAAATTATCGCAGTTATATGACAAGTTATTTTGTATTAAAAGAAACTTGCAAATAAATTCAGTACCAAATGATGAACTATAAGTCATTAATATGCCAGGCCATTACGTCAAGACAATTCCCAGAGCGTAGGCGACTCCAGCCAACCTCAACGGGTCCCTTATTTTCGGGCCTAATCAATTTAATAAACATCAACAAAAACACAAAAGGGTACAGATCCCATCCACTGAATACATTAAACAAACGCAGCGCTCGAACTGGGTATAAAAATGTTTTAATTTTAGCGAGAACTTTCCTTCGGGGGCAGACCCTCCGGCGTTTACAAGTTAAACAGAGTTGAATGTCATTTTGATACAGTCCTATTTTGCCGCCAACAGAAACGCGAAACGAGACAACTCTCCCAATGCACTGTAGTGTGAACTATTAACAAAGTGAGCCTCGTATTTTGTATTCAGATTATGATGACGTAATAGACTTACATATGAGTATGCGTATCTATAATATGTATATGTTCTACCTTTATCTCTCAAAAGCGTCGGTAAATACTCTTTAGTTTTCATAAGTGTAGCATAGGATGTCAGTTTTTGTTTTATGACGTCATATCTGATGTCAAACTTCACGGAAATTTAGTTACAATATTTAACAGCCAACATGTTCATGGTGGTCGGGGGTTCAAATCCCAGGGCACACCTCTGACTTTTCGGAGTCATGTGTGTATTGTAAGTCAATCAACACGCACTAGAACGGTGAAGGAAAACATTCTGAGGAAACCTGCATACCATGGTGATTTATAAGAATTTCTATGATATGTAAGTCCACCAAACCGCACAAGACCAGCGTGGTGGACTATATGGCTTAACCATTCTTAATCGTACTCTCGATTGCAGAGGAGGCCGTTGCCCTGCAGTGAGTCATATATGGGCTGATTCAGACTTAACTACTGTTGTCGGTCTTCTTATACACAATAGTGGTTTTTCGATGAATCCTGCTTTCAAAGTTAGAGTTACCTACTATTGTTTCATAGAAACTGACTCGAACTATCAGCTTTAATATCGTATTTCATATTACAACACATCCTCGAACGATTTTCCTGGAATTGACCGTGTCAGTGAACGATCTTTGCTCAAGGCAATGTTCATAATCCAGTTTCGCAAACACAATTGCCGTTGAGTTCTAATTGGGTTAGTATACACCTCAGTAAACGTAAATCTGACTTTGAACCTACTTTAACTAGATGAATGCATTTACCGTGACTAAAGTCTAAGCTGGCGTGGAATAATTAGCAGCTACATTTTTCTTGGTAAGCAAACTAACTTAGTCAACGCGGTGCACAAAGATACTCCTAATATAGCTTGAAATATCCCTGGCCCATAGTTATATGTATAAATTATTATTTTAGTCTTTATACACAAAATATACAAATAATAAAAACTGAGTTTTTAATGGATAGGTAGCGGAAAGCGCAGCGTGGGACGTCCACCCACAATGTGGTCAGACGACCTGGTAAAGGTCGCGGGATGTCGCTGGATGCAGGGTGCCTCCGACAGGTCTCTGAAATCATTGGGGGAGGCCTATGTTCAGCAGTGGACTTCCTCTGGCTGATGGATGGATGGATGGATTGCATAGGTCCAGCAAGCAATCAGGTCACCTGATGGTGAGTGAGCACTGCAGCCCATGAATATTCAAACCCCTTGGATCACGGATATGTTGCCGGCCCATTAAATAGAGAGAAGAAAGGGTAAGAAAAAGCATAGGAAGTAGAAAGGGCTATGCGACATCTGGCAATCTCACTCAACGAACGAAACACGACAGCAAAGGTGTCGCTTCACCGGTCTCCTGTGAGACAGTGGTGCCGCCCCGGACGAGCCTGCCCAGTCATGCTGAGTTATGATTGACAAAGCGTGGCTCTACCACATCTAAATATAAATGAAAATTAAATCTTATTGCTCTAAGCAATGACTTACTAAACCACATGATGATTTTTAGAGGAGATAGATAGCTCTCTATATAGAGGGTAGGGTAAAGAATTAAGAGTAAAGTTATATATTATTATATCATATTTCTACGTTGAATAGACATGAAAAATAAACAATGTCAAACTTCTCCATATTATGTACACAGTACAAAATTACGCAAGACATTTCATTGAACTCTGAGTAGGCAATGTTCAAGTAGGTTTGCTAATTTACGTAAAAGCTTTCACAATCCACAAGATAAAGATGAGAAGGAATACTATAATATTTCTTTATATAAAAATGTATCCGTAATTCAATCTCTCCAGTATTTATTAACATACTTATATTAGCTTCACCTGTAGGGGTGCGATGTCGGAAACCTCCACGTGGTGCATCCTGGGCAACGTGGGTCATCATAGTTGCAGTTCTGCAACTACTATGGCCGACGGCGAATATCCGACGGGGAGGGCAGGGGGTTTGGCGGTTGCTGTCTTTTGTGGCGGCCGCCTCCATCTGTCGTTTTTAGGTGGGGCCCATCTCAGGGCCTACCTCCGGTTCTGTCCTGGAGGCATCGGTGGGCCCGGTGTGCGCTTACCCCGCCGCCGGGCGGGCTGTGGGAGTGTCTCTCCCACGGTCACCGTCGTATATCGTAATCCGGTTGTGAGGCTTGTGGTCATGTCTCGCACTCCTGCCGGACCGAGGGTCTTGGCTTAACCGCCCGGACCGTGAGGGAGGATGCCTCTATAAAAAGTACCCCGAATCCCAAGCGGCGGCGCACCGTGAGGGGATGCATGGCTGATGGGTAGTTCAGTTACTAGTGCGACCCCCGCCAGAGTACCGGCCGACCCTCTGGCGGGTTACGCTAGGCTTACCCAGGTACAGGGGGCACTGCCTGGGCGGACTTTCGTTTCCCCCACACTCGTGGGAACAAAATGCAAAATAATAATTTAACCCCAAAAGTTGTGGTGGAGAGGCTGACTGTTTCACAGTTGGCGGCCGTAGGGCAAAAGCCTGAAGGCGAAGTTGGAGGCGAGAAGTCGTCCGGTGCGTCAAACACCGGAGTGGCTGGCGGCAAGCGGCCTGCCTCGGTCCTGAATTCCGATTCTGGGTCCGGGGAGGGGCGCCCGCATTCCCGCCCGAAAGGTAAGTTCTGGTCGCGTGAGGCTGTCCGGAGGAGTGATAGCTCTCGCTGTCGTGCCTCGCCATCAAGCGGGGACGACGGTGAACACGCGGCCAAGAGTTTACAGGTGAAGAATCGGCTCACGAAGCGCACGTGTGACCCGAAGGCCAGTGGAGACTTAGTTTCTCCTCGCGAGTGGCAGCTCCACCTGGCCAAAATCGTTAGGATGGTGGCCGATAGGTCCGGTCACCTAAAGGGGACATTCGTCCGTCATTTAAAGGACGTCCAGCGGGATCTGCTGGCCATGGCTGACCAACCTGAGTCGGAGGCGCAGGAGAAAATGGAGGCGGAAGTAGCTCGGCTTCGCGCCATCAACGCACGCCACGTTGAGGACAATGTTGGCCTTCGGGCAGAGATGGCGCTGCTAAAAGCACAAGTGGCTGAAGCTGAGACACGTTTGCTCAACATAGTTGATGCTCGCTTCGCCTCTGTGGAGACCCGATTGCCACCGGAACCGCGCCTCCGCCCTGCACTCGCGGCCGACGCACGCATATCGTCGCCTGCTATTCCCGGTCCATCAGGAGCAGTGGGTTCTGGTGTTGCGGGCTCAGCAGAAATAGGCGCGGCGAAGAGGAAAGGTAAGGGCAAAAGTAAGGGAACTACCCAACCTGCTTCCGCGGCCCCTCTGCCCGCACCACGATCCGCAACGACCGCGCGCGCGTCCCCGGTCCAGCGCCCTGCGCCGTTCTTGCGCCCCGCGCCAGCCCCGCGCCCTGCGCCAGTCTCGCGCCCCGCGCCGGTTGCGCGCACCACGCAGGCCCCGCGCCCCGCACCGGTCTCGTCCCCCGCGACCGCTGAGCACCATGTGTCCGCTGCGACTTCTGCGCAGCAAAGGAAGCCTCGTAAGGGGCGCAAAGGGCGTCAAAATGTCACCCCGAGCCTCCCGAGGGAGCCACGCCCACTGCCACCGGCTCCGGCCAACATGTCCACACCGTGGACCGTGGTCACAGGTGGCAAAAGACGGCGAAAGCCTGCGCAGGAATCGCAAGCACTACCCTCGCAGGGCAAAAAGGTGCCTGCACTCCACGTGCCACGCTCCGCGGCTGTCACGCTCCTGCTGACGCCCAAAGTGATTGAGAGTGGTCGCACCTATGGCCGTATAATTGCCGAGGCCCAGGAGCGAATCTCGCTCACTGATCTCGGCATCCCGCACGTTAATTTCAGGCGGGCGGCCACAGGCGCCACACTGTTGGAGGTGTCCGGGCCTGAGAGCGAGGCGAAGGCTGACTCCCTCGCTGCCAAGCTGAGGGAGTTATTCGGCGAGTCGGAAGATATCCGTATCTCCCGACCGGTGAAGACCGCAGAACTGCGGCTAACAGGACTTGACGAATCCGTCACCCCTGAAAAAGTCGCAGCGGCCTTCGTCAGGGCCACAACCTGTCCAGCGGACCAGGTAAAGGTTGGAGAGGTCCGTCCAGACCGCTCGGGCCTGGGCGTCGCATGGGTGCGAGCGCCAGTCAAAGCGGTGGCAATAGTGGCCAGGACGGGTCGCGTCCTGGTTGGGTGGTCCGCAGCTCGGGCCACGGTTTTGGAGCCGAGGCCCTTGCGGTGCTTCCGATGCCTCGAGACGGGGCACGTGAGGGAGCGCTGCAAGTCTGCAGTTGACCGTAGCGGGATCTGCTACCGTTGCGGTCAAACGGGTCACCTGGCGCGCGAATGCTCCGCGACGCCGCACTGTGCACTATGCGCAGCGAGTGGGAAGCCAACGGGGCACAAAATTGGAGGGAAAGGGTGCGTCTCTTCCCCCCAGGGCGACCGCCGTAAACGCCGCGGGCGCCGTAACAGACGGGGAAGGACTGCCACTGAGGCTCAGGCCCAGTCGCAGCCCGTCCACCCATCGCGGGCTGAAGGAGAGGCTATGGAGATCGCACAATAATGGACATCAAGATCCTCCAGGCGAATGTCAATCACTGCGACACCGCACAACAAATGCTCTTACAGAGCATGGCGCAGTGGTTGATGAACGTGGCTATCGTCGCCGAGCCGTACCGGATCCTGACCAATAACTCTTGGGTTGGGGACCTGGATGGCTTGGTGGCTGTCGTAACCCAGGGGTCCGCCGGCTCGCCGTCCTTCGAAAAAGTAGCGAAGGACCGGGGATGCGTAGCGGCTCTGTTGGGAGACTTGTGGTTTGTAGGAGTCTATTTTTCTCCCAACAGACCTCTAGCCGACTTCGAGGCTTTCCTCGAACGGCTGGGGGCCCTGATAGCGCAATGCCAACCTCGCCCCGTGATCGTCGCTGGTGACTTCAATGCCAAATCTATGGCCTGGGGTTCACCGGCGACGGACGCGCGTGGCGAGGTCCTGGAGGAATGGGTGATCTCATCCGGCCTCGTCATCCTCAATCGGGGTTCGGTGAACACATGCGTGAGGCACAATGGCGGCTCCATAGTCGATGTTTCGTTCGCGAGCCCAGCCGTCGCCCGCCGTGTTCGAGGCTGGCGGGTCGTGGTGGACGAGGAGACGTCATCTGATCATCGCTACATCAGGTTCGACGTTTCCGCGTCCCCGACTCGTTGGCCCGGCAGGAGCACCGGTTCCCCGTTTGGGGATAGCCCGCGATGGGCAATAAAACGGCTTGATGTTGAGGCTCTGGAGCTGGCAGCTCGGGTCCAAGCGTGGCTTCCCGCACCGGAACCTGTGGTGCGGGTAGACGAGGAGGCGGAGTGGTTCGGGGCGGCGATGTCGCAAATTTGTGACGTGGCCATGCCCCGAGTCCACCGCGTCTCTCCGCGGCGGCAAGTGTATTGGTGGTCGGCGGAACTCGCCCAGTTACGCGCCACTTGCGTAGAGGCGAGCCGCCGACTTTCTAGACACCGTCGCAGGCGGAGACGCCGCGCTGATTTTGAGAACCAGGAGACCATGCTCCATGGCCTCTACAGACAGGCCAGAAGGGCGCTCACGGTGGCTGTGAAGAGGGCGAGGGCGGCAGCCCGAAAAGAGTTCCTAGGGACTCTGAACCGCGACCCTTGGGGGCGCCCGTATCGGCTGGCGTTCAACAAGTTACGCCCACTGGCGCCCCCGCTCACACAGAGTCTCCGACCGGAGCTTTTGGGTGAAGTGGTCGCCGCCCTCTTTCCGGCCATCGACGAAGTCACTCCTCCACCGATGCCGCCACGGCCGTGGTCGGTGAGGACTGGTTCGCTGGCGACATCGTCAACGTCTTCGGCAGGGGAGACCCCGGAGGGGCAATCCCAGGGCGTATCGCCCGAGGAGCTCAATGCAGCAGTGCTGCGGCTGCGGAGGAAAAATTCTGCACCAGGACTCGACGGGATCCCAGGACGCGTCTGGGTTCTCGTAGCCGAGTACTTGGGGGTAAGGCTCCGCAGCCTCTTCTCCGCGTGCCTGGAGCGGGGCCTCTTCCCGTCACGCTGGAAGACTGGGAAGTTGATCCTGCTCAGGAAAGATGGACGACCCGCAGAGTCACCATCGGCCTACCGGCCTATCGTGCTGCTCGACGAGGTCGCAAAGCTCTTCGAGCGCATTATTCATGTGCGCCTCGTCGAGCACTTAGAGAGCGTCGGTCCCGATCTGGCAGACTGCCAGTTCGGTTTCCGGAAAGGCCGATCCACCATCTCCGCGATTCTGCGGGTGAAGGCATTAGCGGAGGAGGCAGTGGCCCGGGGCAAATGCGTCGTGGCGGTGTCACTAGACATCGCCAACGCATTCAACACCTTGCCCTGGCCCTGCATTGAAGAGGCATTGCGGTACCACGTGGTGCCCCCGTATCTTCGGCGCCTGGTGCACTCGTATCTGTCCGACAGATACGTAGTGTACCCGGGCGCGGACGGGTGGCACCGTAGAGCCATGTCGTGCGGCGTTCCGCAGGGGTCAGTCCTCGGACCTCTCCTGTGGAATATCGGCTACGACTGGGTGCTCCGTGGTGCCAATCTCCGGGGTGTCGACGTCATCTGCTACGCCGATGACACGCTGGTCACCGCGTGTGGCGGTACCTTCGAGGAGGCTGCCTCACTCGCCGCGTTGGGAACAAGCAACGTGGTGAGGAGGATAAGGCGACTGGGCCTGGCCGTGGCCCTCCATAAGTCCGAGGCCATCTGCTTCCACAGACCTCGGAAGGGGCCACCGGCAGGGGCCCAATTGGCGATTGAGGGCGTGGCTATTTCCATCGGCTCCACGATGAAGTACTTGGGAGTCGTGCTGGACAGCCGGTGGAACTTCCGCGCCCACTTCACCCAGCTAAAGCCGAAGCTGGTTCGGGCGGCAGGCGCGTTGTCAAGCCTGCTGCCCAACCTCGAAGGTCCCGGCATCCCCTGCCGAAGATTGTACGCGGGAGTCGTGCGATCCATGGCACTTTACGGTTGCCCCGTTTGGGCCGAGTCCCTGGACAGGCGCTGTGTTTTCCTCCTGCGTCCAGCGCAGCGAGCGGTGGCGCAGCGAATGGTCAGGGGCTATCGCACGATTTCCCATGAGGCGGCCTGCGTACTGGCTGGTTTCCTTCCCTGGGACATTGACGCCAGAGCCCTCTCGTCAGCCTACCACTGGCGGGAGGAGGCGTCCCGTCGTGGGGAGCTACCAGCCTTTAGAGAAGTCGAGGCCGTTCGGGCCTCCTTCCGCACGGCTGCAGTGGAGGAGTGGCGCACCAGGCTGAACGATCCCAGTGCTGGTATTTGGACCATCGCGGCAGTGCGTCCTGTCCTAGACCAGTGGCTGGGCAGGCGCCACGGCGAGATGACGTTCCGCCTGACACAGGTTTTGTCGGGGCATGGCTGTTTCGGCAGATACCTGTGGCGGGTGGCAAGAAGGGAAGAGTCCGCCGTGTGTCACCATTGTGACAACTGCCCGGAAGACACAGCCCAGCACACTCTCTCGGAGTGTTCAGCTTGGGAAGAGGAGCGCGCAGCTCTCCGAGCAGCCATCGGAGAGGACCTCTCACTCTCAGCCGTGATTCCTTCCATGGTTGAGAGTAGGAGGTCATGGCAGGCCATGCTTACCTTCTGTGAGATCATCATCTCACAGAAGGAGAGCGCGGGGCGGGATCGTGAGCGGAACGATCCCACCCGCCGCCGCCAACCGAGTAGGAGGCGCCGGGTGAATGACAATGGCTGACCCGGCGCCCCGCCCAGTGGTCAAGGGGCGCCAGAATTCCACCACGGTATCCCCTGCCTGTCGTAAGAGGCGACTAAAAGGGGTCATCGGGGTCGCTAAGCACACAGCGGGGGCTGTCTGCTCACGTCGGGAGTGACCCCGAGATGGGCGGCAGAACGTGTGGCCTCGTGTCTGTCGCGGACGCCCATCTCACCATGGGCGTCCGAAGTAGGGAAAGAGGGGTCATCTGCGCCCTCCCAACATGTGAGGAGCCATATTTGGCAGTGCGCCGGATGACACGGCGAGTTAAATGGGCGCCATTCGCCTGTCCACATCGCCTGTCACCCATAACGCGCGTGATGGCCACCGAGAGGTTTTAGTCGGTATGCCGGCAAAAGATCTTTTTAGATCTCGGTAGGGACCCAGCCTGATAACAGGCTGGAAGGCCGGAGACCCCGACACGCCCCTTCCGATCTCCCCCGAGTGTCGGAAGGAAGGCTAAAGGAGCTTTACTCTCGTTAAAAAAAAAAAAAAAAAAAAGCTTCACCTGTATGTATGTTTAAGTCTCGGGTCGGGCAAAGTGATTTAGTTTTCTTTATTTATTATCAGTAAGGAATATGTATCTAGTGTAATCTTTGAAGTCGGTTTCAGGGCGCGTCCAAACGTCGGATTAATTTAAAATTTTGCACACTTATCAAGGTCCGATTACAGTACTATGGTACTCTATTTAAAAAAATATGTCATTATCATAACTAGGATCTTCGGGACTCGCGTTTTTTTATTTTGTAAATGTGTAATTTGCGCGCCTGCTGCCTTCCTTGGATATAATAACTATTTTTAAAACATAAATAAGTCCACCGCTACAGTTATTCGCAGTTTTTCCCGCTATGCCTATTACAATTCCTTCAAGTTACTAATCTGTGCTACACAACTTCGTATAAAAAAGACATAAAAATATTATCAACAAAAAGTTTGCTTTATTTTCTCAAAATCTTATGGAAGAAAAGGGTAACAATGCACAAAAATATGACACATAAAAAGCCCCGAAATAAGCTAAGGTATGGAAGGTTAAAAACCTCAAATAAAAGTCAAAGGATACTTTTAAGCAAGTTATCTCGAAATGGCAACAAGAATAGCGGCGTGAAGTTTATTCCCTTTTTGTTTGTTTGCGAGTATTTTTGTTCCGTGTCGATAACATTGTAAGGGGCGGCCCGTTCCCCTTAGGGTTTACGAAGATATGATGACAACAAAGTTCAATAAAAATATAATCTATTTTTGTGGGCGTTCAGTTTCTCCCATGTTTCGTTTCAAGCGTACATTTACGAGGAAAATTTGATTTGTTGTTCTTTATCCCGAGATTTACTAATAAATTATGCGTTGTATCAGGATTATTGTGGTTTCATTTTGAGCATTGTTTTGGAACATTTTTGTAACAAATTAAAAGTCACAATGTCAGATCAAAGTTACAAAACAGCGGAAAAAATAATAAAAACCGGGTCATTTTTTGCTTGTTCAGATCAAAATATATTTCATTTGATTTTTTATTTTGCCCGTATCAGTTGTAACAATTCTATTCAATATTTTATATTTCAATCTGTTTACTAATCCGTATTTCATATCAACATATAAAAAAGAGCATTTGGTTTGGTGGTTATAAGTGTAGGTATTAGAATAAGCACTCTCTTCCAGGAACTAACTATTGTATATTTTGTAAATTAACACTTAATACATTCACAGACAGAGTAAAATTATAATTATGTGACTCGGAGCGAGATGTGCTCGTGACGAGAGATGGCAGACTGTCTTCCTTCATCCAAATAAACCGACCCTTTTATAGGACTACCCGAATGAGGATCGGTGGGGATAAATCTTACAGAAAATATATTTAAGCCATAAAATAGGGTCTATCCTTTCAACTAAAAAATTAAGGTCTGCCCAAACATCTGGGCTATTGTTCAAACCGAAAGGTTTACAAAACATGTGTACTATTGTCTAAAAAACATAAATTTGTTGCAAAGGATTGCCGCCACTAAAGAACTTAACTATAATAATACAGTTTTATTGCCCCGGTATGAACGGGCCATTACAATTAGGAAACAATAATTTAGCACAGCATCTTTTTAACTAATATTATACAATAAGGTACACAAAAATTCTTACTGTAATAAAACGACTCGCAGATGTTTTATGGTCTAACATCTGCAATCATATTTTAAAATGAAATGCGTGTTTAAATAATGTTCAAATTACAAATAATAAGCGTGTTAATTTATAAGCTAAATATAAGTTGGCGTATTGCAACCGCTTTAAAAGCTATATCTAAGTTGGCGTATTGCAACCGCCACATTGGTAATAACATAATTAATCAACAACGGACAACAAATCAATAATTCGATTTTAAAAACAAAATGTTTCCGCAGTACAATAGGTTTTAACTACAAGGATAAATTTAAATTCTGTATACTCCGCTTCATAGTAGACATTGAGAAATTGGGAGATAAATACAACAACATTCCGTCATTGATTAATTAAAACGTATTCATAAAATGATGATCACAGCGTCAAACGAGCAGGAACTTATTACTCAAGAGACAAATAAGCATCAAGTTAACAAGATATTTACAAACACTTCCGTACAAAACATCAATAAAAACATACACATAATTTACCTAACAGAATTCCGTGATGATGCAGAAAATGTGGTACAAGCAAAAAATGTTCTCTGTGCGTAATTGACCGACGAATCCTTTTGTGAAATCCGAATTCCTGACAAGAATACGTTTCAGGGACACCGTTTTCTTACCCCTTCCTTTGTAATGTAAATATCTACGGCTGGTGAAAGTTTGCCAACAAATATTCCCCCAGCACCGATCCATTAGAAAATGAAAGAACATTTGCTTAAAACGAAACAAGAGGCGCGCGTCCCAGTTGATAATATTCGAGTTGCACCCCTAACTCTTTACGAAGCAACGCTAATATTGGTTTAGGTCTAATGATTCATTTGCCACGGCTTGAATTAAATGAACTAACAGCTCGACGCTTGATTCAATATCGTTTTCTAATAGAGACGATTGTGACAATTAACCTAGAAGTATTTTTACCCTATATACGATCCAAGTCCATTCCATAGGGCTGGCTGTAGGGCTCAACAATAATTAATTGAAATTGTGTATGATCAAGTACAATTTGGTTAATTCCACACAATTTTTTGTAGGTAAGTGGGTCAAAGATCCCTCTCAAAGATTTCCTTTATCGATAAACTGAGGTACAAATATAACTTACAGCCGCTGCCAATAAACAATCCCAATCCAAAATTTACCGTTTTAGATTGACAGCTCAATTTTCTGATACTATATTGCCAATCAAATCAATCTCAGTAGTGAAAAAACTATGGCAACATGACAAGAGACCAATCGAAAAGTAGAAAACAATCCAGATTGACTTCAATCTAATATTTTCGATTGATTATTGGCATCGGCCGTAAGAGAATTAATTTTTAAATTAGAAGACTTGGCTTAAAGCTGTTCATCACTGTATCCAAAGAGCTCACAACTGTACATAGGACACTTCGTATTATTAAACCCAGATTCAGTACATATTGTATTATTAAAGAGGTCACTTTCAGTAAAACCGCGCAAAAAATGAAAACTGGTTAAGTTGAATAAATATTTACCATTTCATTCTATTTAGCTTCTCTTATGGTATTAATTAAAATATTAATCCCTTCCACCTTTTACGTAAAGTGAAAAGTGGAATAACAGTTTATCAAAGTCTAGTTACCGAGCACATTTACTGAGGCTTTTTCACACTTATTATTTATTTGCATTTTGAAAAATTGTAATTAATTTACTGCCTTGTTGGGGTCTTTGTACTACGATACGTTTTCAACACTGAGGTCTCCGATTCGAATCCCAGGTTGGGCAAAGTCGATATTTCTATTTTCAACCGGAGTCAGGAATTTGTGCTGGATGTGGCGATAGGCTCTCCCCCTATCACATCGTGGGATAGAAAATACAAGGCGAAACCTGGGTGCCCCATCTCTGCCTACCCCTTCTGGCAAAAGGCAACAAATCTCAGATTCCTTTATTTTGTGTGATATTCCTTGCATAAACTTTGAGTATTCTCATAGTCGGCGCTCAGGATATACCGCATTCCATCCATCCATCCATCAGCCAAAGGAAGTCCACTGCTGAACATAGGCCTCCCCCAATGATTTCCACAGAGACCTGTTGGAGGCAGCCTGTGTCCAGCGACGTCCCGCGACCTTTACCAGGTCGTCGGACCATCTTGTTGGTGGACGTCCTACGCTGCGCTTTCCGCTACGCGGCCTCCATTCGAGTACTTTCCGACCCCATCGGTCATCAGATCTCCGCGCTATGTGCCCGGCCCATTGCCACTTCAACTTGCTAATCCGGTGGGCTATGTCGGTTATTTTAGTTCTCCTACGGATCTCCTCATTTCTGATTCGATCTCGTAGGGAAACCCCGAGCATAGCCCTCTCCATAGCTCGTTGAGTGACTTTGAGCTTCCTAATAAGGCCCATAGTGAGAGGCCACGTCTCGGTGCCGTAAGTCATCACTGGCAACACACAACTATCGAAGACTTTCGATTTAAGGCACTGAGGTATTTTGGACGAGAAGACGTCGCGTAGTTTCCCGAATGCTGCCCAACCGAGTTGGATTCGACGATTGACCTCTCTCTCGAAGTTGGACCTGCCTAACCGGACCACTTGTCCTAAAGAGACATATTCGTCAACAACTTCAAGAGTCGAGCCCCCAACACCGATGGGGGTGGGCACAACATGGACATTCGACATGATCTTCGTTTTGTCCATGTTCATTTTAAGACCCACCTGTTGGGAGACTCGATTGAGGTCTTCGAGCATAGTGCTAAGGTCTTCCAGCGATTCAGCCAAGACTACAATATCGTCGGCAAACCGAAGGTGAGTGATATACTCGCCGTTGATGTTGATGCCGAATCCTTTCCACTGCAAGAGCTTGAAGGCATTTTCCAGCGCGGCAGTGAACAGTTTCGGAGATATGACATCTCCCTGTCTCACGCCTCTCTGTAGTGGAATAGCCTTCGTACTCTGATCTTGTACTCGGACCGACATGGTGGCGTTGTTGTATATACACTTCAACACTTCGATGTACCGATAGTCGATATGGCACCGCTGGAGAGACTGTAGCACAGCCCAAGTCTCGATCGAATCAAAGGCTTTCTCATAGTCCACAAACGCTAAACAAAGCGGCAAGTTATATTCCTCGGTTTTTTGTATAACTTGCCGAAGCGTATGGATGTGGTCTATGGTACTAAAGCCTTTTCGGAAACCGGCTTGTTCGGGAGGCTGGAAGTCATCAAACCTGCGTTCGAGACGATTTGTGATGACCCTCGAAAACAACTTATAGACATGGCTCAGGAGCGAGATGGGCCTGTAATTCTTCAGCAAAGTGTTATCACCTTTTTTGAAGAACAGTACCACCACGCTCCTGCTCCATGCCTCTGGCGTTGAGCCCTCGAGGAGAACGGAATTGAAGAGCCTCTGAAGGACTTTCAGTATCGGCGTTCCGCCCGCTTTCAGAAGCTCTGAAGTTATTCCGTCCTCGCCCGGCGCCTTGTTGTTTTTAAGTTGCTTCAGGGCCATCTCAATCTCACACAGGCTGATGTCCGGGATATAATCGCTATACCGCATTAACATCTTTTAATTTGACCTTTCATTGTCGGGATATTTTTTTGTTAAAACGTTCGGTCTCAAAGGTAATTTACAAATCGCGGATTGAGCAGATTCTTTCGACCTCGCATTCCAAAAACTTAATCAGACAAAAAAAGATTCTTCAGATTGTTTAATTTGTAATAACTTCGTTACATCAAGTAGCTACGCTTATTGTAAAATCAGTATCAAGTAAGTTGCTTTTACTATATTGTCTTCATTATTCTGCTGTGTTAAGTGCGTGGTAGCCTTTTGATACGGACTAGGGGCCCTACTATATTCATCCGAACGAACGAACGAACGAACGAAGTTCGAAACTTCGGACAAACGAAGTTTTTTATACGATACGAATGTACCTACATAAAACTTATGGTCGTTATTGATTTATGGTCGTAACCATATACTTATAGTTACGGTGTACGTTATACAAATTCGAACTTTTACAGAATAGATACATTCGTATCGTATAAAAAACTTCGTTTGTCCGAAGTTTCGAACTTCGTTCGTTCGTTCGTTCGGATGAATATAGTAGGGCCCTAGACGCGACTTCCAACATTATCACGATGATCGTGGGTTCAAATCCCAGGGCACACCTATGATTTTTTTATACTGGGTTCTTCCGCCGTGGCGTGAACGGCCGGCATAAGTTGCTCGAATGACATGAGACCATCGTCTGATGCTTACACTCTTGTGTCACTGTCTTGTACTTGAATGGCTGGCAATGCGCTTATCATCACGTACAGATTAATCACATGATTACATCGGGTGGTTCCAGTATTTTAGAAATCAGCGAATACATGGGCGATAATCTATTCCTCAACAAAATTATGAGGCAAAAACATGAATTGGCTAACTTTTGGTTTGGTCTGATTTGATAGTGACTACAGTATTTTTGACCCTACGCTCGAAGTTGTATTACGAAAATGAGAGGAATCAAGAATATTATTTATAGACTTACAATTAAAATACATAAAGTTAGTGGTACTATACTACTAAAATGAACAGCGCCATAAACAGTCTATCTCAGCAAGACGTAGGCTACATAGATGTCCATTGTTTATGAGGCATCCGTGGAGGATGACGTCACAGCCCAATCCTCTATTCAAACAAACATGTACATTGTCCGTACTTAAGAAGCCTGCACACATGATCTCCGCGCCTTTAGACGGTACACGTGACTCTACTTACAATTTCAGGATTGCTAAGTCACTGGCTTCAAAACTGGCGGGAGTTTTAAATAGTTTTATGATTTAAATAGCTATGATAATGGCCAATTTACTTATTTAATTCATTTTAAAGACCGATACAAATATCTACATAAATCCTACCAATAAATCATATGTTTTGGTTAATGAAAAGCCAGACATGGGTTTTATGTAATGTTTATGAGATAAAACTGCGGATAATAATCTAATACACGCCATATTCAAAATATAACATTTCGCATGACTGAGAGGGTTTCTTGGGTCATTTCCGCAACATAATAAAATATAACACTGGCCACAGTATTATACGGATTGACGTGTTAAGCGTAGTACTGGTAATTCAAAAGATTTTTGTAGAGGACTTTTTGAATAATCATCTAGAGATTTTGTTAATTAGAAAATTACATTAAAATCAAATTAAAATTAACAGCAGCATGAACAGTCGATTTTGTTTTATGCTTAGTAATTACAACAATACTCAGACCACATCGGAAACCTTGAACGCGCTTAAAACATTCACAGTCACATCCCAACTCTTCGAAGACATAAACATGAGCTCTTTAATTAAAAACCCCATTTAAACATAAATGTAAAACACTCCTTACAGTAAAGCGGTGAACATAGAGCATTATCTAATATGTTAATTTCTAATCCTGGATAATCAACGCTCAGACTGAATTCCTTCGGGAATTTGAGATTACGACGTTTGTAAACTTATCTCGTGTTCTCGTTAGCGGGTGGGGCAAGTGTCTTGAATACGTAAACGCGTCATTCATGATTAAGCAAGCGCTGGAGACGTGACTGTTGACAAAAACACCCCAAACAATCCACACGCAGGGTAACAATGAATTGCCGCGTGACAGATCGACAGACGGTGTTCGATTCGATAAACAATTGTTACTGAGGTTTTTTCCGCCTTTTTATTATAATAATTCGTACTGTAAATATATTTAATGAAAATAAAAATTTCGAATAAGAAATTGAATTTAGAATTGCGTTTGATTTACATAAAAATAATCAAGCGATAACGTGACTATAGCGCTGTGCAAACGGTGCAACTTTAGTAACAGAAACCTGTCACAAAATCTATGAAATTTGCATATTAGCTGAATGAGATATACCTTTGCTGGTGCAATATTTATCTTTATTATTATTATTTACCTTAATCTGTTCTACTAACTCCTCTGTAATATATTGTGCCAGTAATAAATATTCTTTCTGTTTTTCTTTCTTTTCTTTCAATCGCGGCAACTGAAAACTGTTGCTGCAACTAGCATATCGAAAACTAGTAAAATGTTGACAGCTTCCTTATCTGAAATGTTCTTTCTTATCTGTGCTCTGTGTGCACAACATCTAAAGCGACACATCTCATCATGGTTAACTATGACGAGCTCTCGAAATGAAATGAAATGAAATGTATATATGAAATGAAATGAAATGAAATGTATTTATTGGTCACGTAGACAATTTAAAAGCTCTTATGACAAGTCAATTCACATAGAACTTAATCTCTATATACAATATATTTCCTATACTTAGTATTACTTATTTTAATTTCTTGGTTTAATTAATTTATTTATGTAATTTATTTATTTTAATAATGATTTTATTTTTATTTAGAATTAGTTTTATTTATTTGTTTACTTTTTATTCTTATTTGATTTAAAGTATTAGTTATGTCTTTATGGTAATTTATTTTTCAAAGAAATACAATATGTATGTTAGTCAAATTAAATTAATTAGTGGACCATGAATATCATTACAACGGTGCGTAGCGGTTTATTGTTACCACCGGATCCAACGCGGCCCTTCCTGAGAAGACCCGGCGAAACAAACTCAGTGGGTCTCAACCATTATACACTCTAATACAGTCGCTATGTGCGTGGTGGCCTATTGGTAAACGGACCAGAAGCGGTGTCAAAATGTCCCCAGTGATCGTGAATTTATATGGTATGTAAAGTCAGTCAACCTGCGCTAGGCCAGCATGGTGGACTACATGGCCTAACTACCCTCAATAGTACTCTCAATTTTAGAGGAAGCCCATGCCCTGCAGTAAGTCGTATATGGGCTGATACAGTACAGTCGCAATCCGGCCATGTAGTATTAATAAATTACGCTCGCAACCTAAAAGCCGTTACATAAAGAATGTTCCCTCCGAATTTAGCACAATGTACTGATAAAAAAGTGAAATCCACTATACCGCCATCAAAGTGAATGGATACATTTACACTAGCACCGCAGTGTGACGCGTAAAAGGAAATTATTTTATCGGAATTTTCACTGTAACTGTACTAGAACAGAATGTATGTGGTTTTGTATCCCGGGCCGATATATGGAAAAAAATAATGTATTTACGAGTCGAAAATAACCGATGACACCGAATGTTGATGCACTTTTTATGAGGATTGGTAAATGAGAGTGGATCATAATTGCTCATCGCCGCGTGTATGACCGTAAAATTAAGGATGTCGATTGCGCTATGGATATTAGACACAGGAAGAGTAATAACATTAAAGGAAAAAGAAGAATTAAGAGTTTCTGAACCCTAATACTGGAAATTCACTACTAGGTAGCTAGCCAAGCTTGTTTTACGAATTAAATAAAAACGTATTCTAAAGTGAGTGATTGATTGGAGTAGCTTTGTTCATATCTCAAAATAAGAATATTATTTGGAAGTTCCTCTACACATGGAATTCTTTAAACTTCCTTATTTATTTTCCACCGCACCAGACAGAACAACAGAAGCATGACAATCAAACAATACCTAAACACATGATTTATTCGCCCATACATCTATGAGCTGAACGAGTTCCAAAGACGTATCATTGGCGTCCCGTAGCGTGGTAAACGATCCCGAAAATTGCTCGCAATTTATTCGGTTCAAGGGTGACCCGGAATAAAAAGGAATGAGACGTTTGTCACTTAGTATATTATTTACTCACGGACAGTAAAAGTTGGCAAAAAATAGGCGTCTGGTGAGTCTGTACGAGTTTAGGAGGTCGCAGATGTTTCAAGGTATTTCCCTAACGACCTATTAGAAGTATACAGCCAGCACTTAAGCTTGCCGTAGAAAATAAATTCGAGCGGGCCCTCTGGATTTATTACCTGCGGATAAAATTCCTATTTAATACAACATTGTTAAAAATTTACAATGATTTTGCGAAATTTCAAAAGTTACGCGTGAGTTATTGCGCCACTTTGTAAAATATAATGCCGAAATATTTATTTATTTTTTTCGTGTGCATTGAATTTAAATGTGGCTACATTTTTGTAAAATCTTTTAAATTACTAAACAAGTAATTCTGCCTTCTCATATTTACTTCTTAAATTATTAACAAAATGTTATTTAATATATCACTTACACAGAAACAATGAAAATGACCAACATGATAATCTTATCCATCATTGCGTATCAGTTTCGCCCGTACAAAAGCTTACTACCGCCGTGTAATATACTTTTGAGATTCGGTACAAAATTCGGAAAAGCGGAACAAATGACACCGTTCACCAAAGGCTTTGATAAAACACTCAAAATTTAAGAAAGCGCTGTGACGGGCTCGACGTTGATCCGTCTTATTTTTATCTCATTCTATTCAGCTTACCTAAGTCTGGGGCGTGATGTGCTCAGGCGACTTCACAGTTTATTCCACAAGTTCCAGTTGAAACAAGGTAATCCTTTGTCCGCCCCACTTATCTTCAAACGGGAGCGACTAATTTATTAGTGAACTTATGCAATACCGACGGATGGCTGCCACCGTAGGGTGATGTTTACATAAAACTTTCACGTTTATAGCCGAGGGTCACGTTTGAATGTCTAAACATTGTTCCTAAACGATCCCTCGGAGATGTAGTTGCTAAAAGGCAAAAATGTTTCACTTGCATGCGGCAGTACTAACTTTCTGGGTGACTTGTCGTATCTTCCCGTGTCAGTAGGCATTTTGTACGGACATAAACAAGTTTAGTACTTTATGTGAACAAGGCGGAGTCGCAAACATCTTTGTGAAGTAGTATTGTCGCTACTAATAGTAAGGAGGGTATACTCCACGGAATATTTTATTTACATTTATGTTTATTAGATTTTGTTACATTTCTTGTACAAACAAAAGCTCACGATCAGTAAGGTTAGATACAGAAACTATTTAAAATAACCAATCAGACTTCCACTGCTAGAAGTTGTAGTTGCACTTATTATCGCTATGCCTTAATAAATTATAGTTCCAGAAAAATCCATTATAATATTTAAGCCCGAAAACAGAGACCGACTAGATAATCCAACCTAGGAGTAAAACTCCAGAATTAACGGTTCCCTCGTGCTGTGGGTAGATAAAAGAATTGACCATTGACCTCCTATTTAAATATCACAAGGAATAGTTAATAGAAAATGATCAATGTCGACCATAAATAAACAATCTTTGAGGAAACCAGGTGCATTTCCGCTTAAGAAAATGGAGGCTCAAAGGGTAAAAGAAAAATGCCTCTCTGTAAGCTTAGGCTAATCACACTGACCGAACAAATTGTGACGGGAAGGCTGATGACTTCTCTTTGGTTACAACTTACAGCTAACACGGTCCTAAAAATAAAAATAGAAGTCTTATTTCAGCTACCAATAAAAATACACATCAAAACTTAATTAAATTATATATAACTTTAAGTAACGCAAAGACGACATTATAAAATAGATGTAATAAAATAAAAATGTTCAAAAAAAAACACCCAAAAATATACAGACTGCAGCCGAATACGAAGCCCAGTGATAGTTAGTGACTACAGGCACAATACAACAAAAAAGTCCCAAAAACATAGCGTCTTTAAAAATAAAAGGGTGTTCATTATTATTTTAGGAAAATTATGTATTTAGCACTGAAATACAATGATAGGAAATGAAATACAAAAATAATTCGTCGCTTTCTATTTGCAAAATATTTAGTTGCATTGTGTCTGAAATCATTAAAACTACCTTACCTACATTACTACTACTGGCTTCTTGTTTGATCGCAAATGCATATACTCTCTATTATGTTTTTAGGATTAATCTTCAAATAATTGTAAGATAATTATATAGTTAATATATTACTCTGTAATTTGTAATCTTAAAATAATTATTAGTATAGGTTAATAAAAATGTTCCCATGTCATTGGTGTAGGAGATTTTATATCCATTTGTTGGATGACTTTGATTTGGCCATTATAAAGCAGCCTTTAATCTTGATTCGTACTTGATCCAAAATATACTTTAACAATTACCCCACACATGTAACAAAAATAGCGTATTAAAAGGCTTCGTACAGAATTCATTAGTAAACAATTTGAAACAAACTGTCTGTCGGATAGCTAAGAAATTCTGTCCTTGCCCCGTATTAAAATATTCAGGAGGTTGTCGACCCAAACTGATTTTTAAAAGAAAACTTTGTATCGAGGGGATTGAATAAATTAGTCCACTGTACCGTAAAAATAGTCACATTCCAGCCTTATTAATTTTGTGAAGCCCAAGAACCGATCGTGTATATATTTTTTTAATTAAAATATAATTTTCATTTGGTTTAAAAGTTTTACCTAAAATCATTGAATCGATAGACTGAGCTAGTCATATAATTTATAAAACCATTCTAAGCGTCGCAAAAATTTGGGCTAGATTAAAAATTCTAGAATAGATTTGGCCTTCAACTTTAACGATGTAGCATAAAAAATACATTAACACGTATATTTTTTGTGAAATGTGCGAGTTTATTCTGTACTACTACATGATAATACACTATCTTCAAAGGCGGCCTACGTTTCCTTTTTTCAGGTGTTCTGGAGATCGACAATAATTTGCCATCAACACGTCATTGGTTAATTTACCTCTTCTTTCATGAAGATAATAAGAATAATCGAAAAATCGATGAAAGGTCATGACGATTATCATCAATCTGTTTATAAAAAATTATCTCACTGAATATCTATATCCATCTTTTGGGCTGATACAGTGATCTCAAAATTCTTCTCATGATTACACACAGACTAATCAACTCCAGAAATCAAAACAAATCATGTACCGCATTGTTGTTTCGAAGTAATACTTTACCCTCCACATCTCAATCTCATTACAGAACAAATGCAAAGATTACTGCACAATGTCCCAAGCCTACCCATTGTACCCTTAGTATTTTCAGTTACCCTTTCGTTAGATGCCAGGTAATGTTTTGTTGACAGATAAGGCCGAGCCAAGTCGAGCTCCTGCCGCAGAGTAATTCAACGGCTTTGCCACTATGTGCCTACAATTCAACAGAAACGTACTCAGAAACGCTAAGTAATATTTCATTTCTTTTTAATATTTTAAAGTCTTCATAGTGCAATATAAGTGCCTTACGTCGAATTATTTTCATTCAATTACAGACAAAGAAACTGTTAAGTTATAAAATATTTTATGGAATTCACAATAAACTCTACTGGCTGCTGGCTTTTCAGTTCTAAAGTTCTATTTGCTACTAAAGTAATAAAATATTTCCTTATATTAATTAACTTTAGATCCGTAATGTCGACTGAGATTCCAGTTCGCGAATAGTTTAATAAATATATTGATCGGAATTGACGGAATTAATATAGAAAGAACACGATATAAACTACAAAATTGCAAAAAGTATTGTAGAATCAACATAAATATTTTCTAATAACTAAAAAATAACTCCAAACTTAATTTTCACTGTAAAGAATATAATTTGATGTCCATTAGCCCAAAGTGTATTATAAGTCGTAGACGATGGTTTGAGAATACCAATTGTCTCCTTACTTATTCCGAGAGGGTTGTGAGAGGCGAAGAGGTTCCCAGCGCTCTGCTCATTAATGCGTTTTACCAACATAAATTTTGATCTACTGCGTCCATGATTATTGAAACAAAGCTATCGTAAAAACAAAGCCATGGAAATACAAAATCGATTTCGAAATCACTTGGATGGAATTCACCTATCATCAAGATTGTCGCCATTTTTGCGGTGTACATGATTTGCTACATTTAATCGTACTCTCAGAAACACTTAAGACACCATGATTTGTTTTTATTGGCCACTAAAGTTTTTTTTAAACTACAAAGAATTTTACCACTAAAACAGCTGTTGCAGCGATCAAAGATTGATTTCAGAACATGGTCAATTTTATTGTTACGGTTAAAGTTTTCCTTGAAATTTATAGGTAGTTGCTTTAAATGTATATTGACGTTTAATTTTACGACTATGCCCTCAAGGTCTACTGCAAAACTCACATTTTCTTATTTCTGTGCAATCGGATGATCTTTGATATGCTCTATTGATCGCTTTTATTAATCGATATTGAAAATTATATTGTGAACTAGTCACTTTTTTTGGCGGAAGCTTCCCTACACATTATGATATTAGTTTCAGAGGGTCTTAGGACCCTGATAGTGTTAAATTAATAAAGGTTGGTGGACTTTTGGAATTTGAAGGATAAGTTTAGCTTAGTCTTTAGTTTCACGCATAGGATTTCCAAAAAGATTATTGTTAATAGCTTAGCCATTGCTGAAACGTTGTCCTTTTCAAATCTGGAATCGAATTTAAACTAACGCAGTGAAATACTTTTACAAAATTTCTATTACTGCCACAATTTTCAGAGCATCCAAGGATATCCACAAATCGTCGCACGATTCAATAATATCTTCGTAAATACTAAATATTTCGCCCATTCATAAAAAATACAATTTAAATAAAAAAAAGTCCCAACTACGCGCCTGCCGTGTACTGATAAACCTTTGTCTGCTTATCTCGCCTTGCCGGACCGTCTTCGTTCTGACGTTACAATTAGATTAAAAATTTCATACAGACAATAAAACTCGTTTCTTTTACTCGAGAACGGAGCTGTTGTTTACTTTTATTAACCAGGAATCTCAAGAAATGTTTAATTATTTTTGGATCCTAATTGTTGAAGAAACATCTGTTTACGCGACAAAAATATTTGTAATTATAACAAAAGTTTTATCTTTGAACCTCTAAGATTAATAGAAGAATTAAACCAAAGTCTATCCTAAACCTTTAACCTTTACTGAAGAATAAAAATTAAAATAAGTCGAAAATTTATGGACAGATCTCATCTTTTTTTTTACATGCTCTGTATTCTACAAGTAAGAAAACCAGTCAAACTGGTGATGCAACCAATAAAATGATTATTTTGTTTTTTGTACAGAAGATATTCATAACAGGTATTCCAGCATTTTTCTAGAATTTTTTGAGAATGATAAAATAAACTTTGGTATTTGCATGTAGACGTTTCAAACATAGCAATTTATAAGCTCTCTATTTAATATCGTTATCATAAATTTTAAGTAATAAAAGTAATTTTGTTTCAGGAATTTCTTTTGTATTATAAATTATATAATTAAACTCATAAAAATGTGTTGAAACCACAGACAAAAGTCACAGCCTCCGTGGCGCAGTTGGTTAGACGCCGCCTGTGAAACGAGAGGCCGCGGGTTCGATCCCCGCACCGAGAGAAATGATTGTGCGGCCCACAAATATTTCTATCGGGTCTGGGTGTTTGTGAGATCGAAACGTCTCTCGTAGTTTCTGATACCCACGACACAAGACTCGATCTTACTGTGGGGTCAGGACTATGTATGTGACTGTTGGGTGTTATTTATTTTATTTATTTATTTATTTAAGTGACACGTTGAAAACAAGAACCCTTTTCATTTAACAGTGTCACAAACGGCAATCAAGTGATAAACTCAATAAAAGTTTGAAACCAAACAATATTCTGTCATTATTATTCTAAAAAATAAAAGTGCGTGGTGGCCTGTTGGAAAGTGCGTGGTGGCCTGTTGGTAAACGGACTAGACGCGACTGCCAACATGTTCACGGTGGTCGCGGGTTCGAATCCCAGGGCACACCTCTGACTTTTCGGAGTCATGTGTGTATTGATAGTCAATCACTACGCACTAAAACGGTGAAGGAAAACATCGTGAGGAAACCTGCATACCATAGCGATTTATAAAATTTTCTATGGTATGTAAGTCCGCCAACCCGCACTAGGCCAGCGTGGTGGACTATATGACCTAACCACTCTCAATCGTACTCTCGATTGTGGAGGAGGCCCGTGCCCTGCAGTGGGACGTATATGGGCTGATACAGATACAGATACAGATTATTCTCCAAAAATAACTTATAAATAGTCCTGATTTAACGTGGTTAAACAAAGGTGTTTTACCACGTTAAATCACTAAATTATTATAATTAAATTACTGTACTGTAAGTACAGTGTACCAAATAACAGCCTTAACAAGCGATTCGAAGCATCTTTTATCTTCTGAACAATGCAATGGATCGAACTTGTTAATGCTTGAGGTTTGTATAGACGGAATCTATTAGCGATGCTTTACGAAGAATATATTTACCAGGTGTAGAGTTAAAATTAAACTTACTTTTCGGCTGCATCCAGATTAACGAATGATATGAATAAAAAAGAGATAAACTATTAAACTACCTTTCTGATACCCGGGGAAGTAGGAAAGGGAATACTGGTATGATGGTGGTCTTACAAACACAGATTTTGGAGTTTGTGTCCGTGTAAGAATTGAATAATGACTCGCCACAACGATCACCGAGACAACAGAATCCCTACCATCATCAATAAATATAAAATCGTAAATAACTTAACGCTCGTTTCACTGGCGGTAGGTCGATTAGGTAGGTACTACCGTAATGTCTATTTCTCCCACCAAACAGCAGTGCAAATGCACTGTTGTGTTTTGGATTGAATGACATTGTAGCCAGAGTAACTACTCTGGCTAATGGCTAAATATGTCCAGCTTAACTTAACATGTTAACAGACTTAACATGTTATGTCTCAGGATGGCGAGCGCAGTGGGATGCTAACCATTGCTTTGTAATTCAAAACGTTGTTAGATTTTGCTAATGTTCATGAGCGGCTCTATCGCTTACCACCAGGCGAACTACATGCTCATATCGCCATTTATTACAAAAACAAAAAAATATGTTTATTTCAATGTGTAACATTCGCATGAATCTAAGAAATCATTAATATCATTACACTTCCCCGGTAATTAATCTTGGCTTGCAAGTCCGATGAGTTCAACCTAGACGCTCCTGCACAACAGCCGAGCTTTAGGTACACTTAAAGTAGCACTAACTTTGAAAAACAAGAACAAAACCATTTTTTTAAACCAGAAGCATGGTGATGTTCCGGCTTGCATATAAATATCTTTATCAGTAATAATATTGAATATAGAACCCGTTCTCAGGGTCAAGAAAAAACTGGTAGTATATAGTGAGCGGTTACACAGATACGGGCCCAAACCTCCACGGATCCACACGTTTCTATATCTCATTAAAATGAATACATTTATAATATTCACTTTGTGCGCGTGTCTAATATTCAGCACGGTTTACTGCAAAGACTACGATGATGTAAAAGACTATGATGATTCAAAAGATTACGAATCTAGTTCTAAACTCAGAACTGATACGGAAAATACCTCAGATCAAGAAGCCAGCGTTGAGAAATATGATCTTAAAGACGCAGAGGCACTCTTCAAGAAATTCATAGTGGACTACGACAAGAAATATGAGAATTATGCTGAATATAAACTGCGGTATAAGAATTTTTACAATAATTTAAAGGAAATCATAAGACTAAATGAAAATGGTGGTGGCGCAGCTATCAACAAGTTTGCTGATCAATCCGATGACGAACTTAGGTCGTTTGTTGGTGCCCCTCTTTTAGGGTAAATGTAAGTTTTATTCATTTTCCTTTTTTAAATATAACATTTCTAAATTCAATAGAACATCTTCAATCTAACCCAATCGCTCAGATGAAGACTGATATCGTTAATAATGTTCTATTGTTATTATGAATAGATTTTTATATTTTCGTATATATTTCTAAAATGAATATCCAACGGTTATCGTTTGTTCATTGAAGAGTTTTATAATCAAAACTCACGTAACATTACCTCAATCATCAACTAACTTCCGTACTTACGGTGCAGACATCAACGCGTCAAAACAAAAAAGTGCACAAAAAATACGAATCTATCCGATGAATGTATAAGTCGTGCAAGTTAATGAATTCATCCAGAAGGGAGGAACCAACCGTGAACACCACCTAAAATGCAAATAAACGCAAGTAATTGTTTTTTCGCAATAACATTGAACAAAGTAAACAGACATAGTTCGATAAAAATTAGGTGAGCGATGGTAGTTTGTGTATCGTCGCGGTCATAAAAAACTTATTTGCATACAAATATCCCTCAATGATTACTTTATGATTAACCTATTAAATTGGAATGTTGATGCTATATTATGTTATTTTATTATCCAGTTTTTATTTATCTTGTAGGTACAGATTCCTATAGTATGCTGGTTGCCTCAAGATGTTTTCCTTCACCTTTGAAGGACTAATTATGCACAAAACTGGTGTAAACAACATTGCTGTCGCATATTATTAAGCCAGATATATATTTTATATACCTAACAATTCCTGTATACCCTTTCTCTTTAATTCTAGCCTAAATTCATTAACTGATGCGGGACATAGTCTTTCATTGATTTCACAGAATTGTGTTTTTTTTTTGTTGTTTTTATCATTGCTGAAATTGTCTCTTTATAAAAATATATCTTCTATTAAAATTAATCTTTCTGGAGTTTATGTAATAATAAGGAGCTTAAATTTCTTTGTTTTAATAATAAAAATAATAAAAAACTCTTTATTATTACACCACAAAACAAAAAATAAAAATATGAAGCAACTGTACATTAGGTGGAACAATTGGCGGCCTTATCGCTAAAAGCGATCTCTTCCAGGCAACCATCCATTTGCATCAACCATTGTTTTGTTTAATTTAGAAGTATTTTTCGTTTAATATATATAATATATATTTTTAAATGTATAACTCATACTGTTTTTTACTTATTTCTTTTCTATTTTCTTAATTTCCTTATTCAAACGTGTGTGGAACTCTAAGCTGGTACCCCAAGAAACAGGCTGTGCCTAGTTTAAGGGCCTCTGTTTATGTTTCTGTAATTTGTAATTGTGTTATTTTAAATAAACGTTATTATTATTATTTAAAGTTTCATAAGATGGTAATATACATGAGATACTCTAACAATTGTAGATGATTATCGGCTGCATTCATTTCATTTACTTGCTAATGTAATAAAATATGTAATAAAATAAATAACGAAGATTAAAATAAACAATAAATAAAAAGGAGAAAAAATAAACCTTTAACGTGTATAAATTTTCTAATCAGGTTCTGACGAGTCACACTTTTTTTAGTACCAAACATTATTTTATAATCGAATTTAAGTAGTTTGAAACACACAATCGTCGATTTCGTTATCTTTCATCACTATAATTTTACTGATTGACATTCGATAAGTCCTTGGGCGTCAATCAGGTAACAACAAAGTTGTGATCGTCGCTTCCTTATAATGAACAGGACCCTGATAAAAATATTAGTGCAAAAACGACAAAGTCCGAAACGAGTTATAAGATTTCTCACAGACGATAGCCATGTCGGTTTCATTACCATACTAAAAAGTTAAAAACGTGGCTAATTAATTACGTTTCTGTTATCCTTATAAATTGTCACTGTGGAAGAACGAGAAATTCGAAAATATACAAGCATCATAATTATTATAAGCGATATTTTTGTGTTAATCTTATATTTAGTATAGGAATGGCGCAGCAAATTTTTTTATACAAGTACTTACATTTTTTTGCAGTTTATTATTATTCGTTAAAATAAGATAATTCGAATACAGTCAAGTAGTGCGGTGACATTTTTTGCAAAAATCTGGATACAATTTATTTATAATCCTTAATTTCAACACTCACGGTACCGACTCCGTGGCGCAACGGTAGCGCGTCTGACTCCAGATCAGAAGGTTGCGTGTTCAAATCACGTCGGGGTCACGTTATTTGCCCTCTTACATTTTTATATACTCCACAGAGTGAAAAGCGGTTTTTTGTGTTATAGTATTTTTTACTCAAATTGATGCGTTGAAAAATCTTTTATTTCTTTTGTAGACACAGTGGATACAAAATAAAAAAAAAATTACTTCATATTGACCTTCCGTATAATAGCCCTGTAGAGCCCAGCTATTCGTGTGTGGGATTGTAACAATGGGTTTTTGACGTAATTTCTTATTGTGCATATCCAAAATCTAACAAAGAATTAAATAAATCCATTCAGAATTAAACAATCTAAACTTTTATAAATCTTGTAGTCGGAGAAAAGAAAGGAGATGCAAAAAAAAACTAGTGACGTCACTAGCCCTAAAAGGTCTTACAGTGTGCACGTGAAAGAGACGGTAAGACGACCCTATTATATACGCACCCACTCATTATTTTACATACTAAAAATTGCCTCAGGTGTCACTAGATACTTTAATAATGTTGTAAAAGAAATGTTTTATTTTCATGGTTATTATCTATACATATGTGTATAAAAATGTGTAAAAAAATTAGTATTTATACATATAAAACTGAAGACATATGTTACCTCTAATGTCAGGAACTACTTGTTCGAATATAAAATTTATTTTTGTGTTGGATAATTTATTTATCGATGAATCATGTATGCTATATATCATTACGCTATAACCTATAGGAGGAAAGCAATTGGTATAATCTCGCAAATAGGAGGAAATTTTGTTTAATTTTCGTGGTTATCGGTCGATATTCTAAATCGAAAGTCGAAATTAATAAACATTTTAGCCGCCATTTTAAAACGTGTATTAGCACCCGGTCTGTTACGGGCCGATTAGCTAGTGTTTGAATAAACTTTAATTCGTCATCTGCACATTATCTAAGCCTGGGTGCGACTAAATTGAGATAGCAAGACGATGCTTTGAACCGTAATGATTCTCTCTATTTAATCTGCAGATTGATGAAAAACCACTAACAGATATAAGTATATGTATTATCATATTTTTAAAATAATTCCCTTTTTGATTATTCTGTCTATATTCTGACATAAGAAATAATAGAATGGATTTATTTTACCAATAAAAGTTGAGATCCAGAGATTTTATTTTTGAAAACATTTTCACATTAATATTCATTCATTTTTACTGTAACATATTAATTTACTGGTGGTAGGTCTCTTATGTGTGAGAGGCTGGCTGGCTAGGTACCACCGCAATATATTTTCTCAAACAGCAGTGCAAACGCAATGTGTGTTACAATTTGAAAGACATTGTGTCCAGAGTAACTACTATATTTTAAGACTTAACACTGTATGTCTCAGGATGGCGAGCGCAGTGGAATGCCAAGTATAGCTTTTTAATTCATGGTGTTGTTGGATTTACTACTGTCCACGAGCGGTCGTATCGCTTACGAGCGTTTATACCCTTTGCGCGCTTTTTGGCTAAAAAAACAGGACTTTTCAAATGAGTTAATAGCCACCAATAAACAATTTCAATGAAAAATAATTAGTACTAATTTTAGAAAAGGTTCTCATCTAGGGATTTTGGTGGAAAACATTATAGATTGATGGATAATTTGTGAGTACTATAAGGATTACTGAACACTAGTTTCGTTATTTAGGCTTTAACTGGCAATTTAGAAGCTTAAGATATCCGAAATCACTAAATATAAGATGAAAATAAAAATATTATCCGACTAATAAGACCCTTATGGAGGGATTTTGCTGAGAAAAATAATATTTTTATGTTTAGTTCCTGAAAAATAAAAATTTAAACAATGCGAAATTATTCAGAAACTCTCGTCAAGAACATATTTTTTTTCACCAACTTATCGTACATATTTTTTTATAGCAATTGCATATTATAATAGAAGAACATCTTATCAATAAATTGCCATTTTTATATTTCAATAAAATTAGTTTTCATGTTTTCTACATATATTTTAAAAACCACTATAAAACACGCTGTCCGCCGTGCATCAAATCAGACCGCCGCAAGGCCTTTTAGAGGGAGGACGTATCCCTCGTCGCTCCGGCCTGGCTGCAGTCGATTTTTGCCGTGCGTCGTAAAAATAGCCACGCGCGGACTGCGATTGCCACATCTTAGTACTTTGGTAGTAAAACATATAATTTCTTTTTATTACCTACAATGATTTTGTAGTGAGTATAAATTATGTTTCAGATAATATAATGGGATGTAATTCCGAGGCTAAGTTATGTTATGTATTGTAATATAAAATTAAATATATTTCGTAATTGTAAGGGGTTGTAAGGCCCCTAATTCTTTTCATGTGTTCGAACACGAAATGATTAATAAACGTCCGTAGTGTCTACTGATTGAACACTGATTTGAATGCAACTTAACAATGTAATAATAACGAAAATATGATTAGTATCTAAATTTGTATTGTTCATTGCTTGCACAGTAATATTTGTCTATTTATAATGCAAATAAAATATTTTTATGATATTATATTACCAATATATAAATCATAAATAGACTCGTTGAGTATTGCATCGGTGCCAGTGTTTCAGAACCTATTCAATGCAAACTACATATATGGACATCCTCAGTGGCGCAGTCAGTTACGGAACGAGAGACCGCGGGTTCGATCTCGCACTGAGAGAAATGTCTGTTCGGCCCACATACATTCCTTTCGGGTCTGGGTGTTTGTGAGACTGAAAAGTCTTTCGTAGTTCCTGATACCCACGACACAAGTCTCGATCTTAGTGTGGGGTCAAGACTATGTGTGTTGGGTGTTATTTATTTATTTTATTTCCTCTTTATATTATTAGTATAGAATAACGCGTTTATTTCCTCTTTATATTATTAGTATATAAGTGCGTGGTGGCCTGTTGGTAAACGGACTAGACGCGACTGCCAACATGTTCACGGTGGTCGCGGGTTCGAATCCCAGGGCACACCTCTGACTTTTCGGAGTCATGTGTGTATTGATAGTCAATCACCACGCACTAAAACGGTGAAGGAAAACACCGTGAGGAAACCTGCATACCATAGCGATTTATAAAAATTCTATGGCATGTAAGTCCACCAACCCGCACTAGGCCAGCGTGGTGGACTATATGGCCTAACCACTCTCAATCGGTAGTCGATTGTAGAGGAGGCCCGTGCCCTGCAGTGGGACGTATATGGGCTGATACAGAATACAGATAGAATAACGAGCTTTATCTAATACATAGAGTTAGATTATATCAGCGCGAACAGCTTTCATCTTATACGATGCTAAGAAACCCGTCATAGTCTTCCGCGATTTTTTTTGGATTCAATATTCGGTTTCGAGTAAGAAGACTTAATTGCATCCACCGGTTATATTGTCTTGTCGGGAAATAATCTATGCTAAATGCCAGTCATGCTAGTAACAAGAAATTCACCATCATTATTCAATTTTATTTCATACTAGCTGTACCTGCGACTTCGTCCGCGTGGAATTTAACAAAAAAGTTAATTAGTTTTTTAAGTTCTTTTGTTAAATAAAAGTTTTTTTCTAAAATAATTGTAGCCTAAGTTACCCTTATTATATCAGCTACCTGACAATAAAAGTCCCGTTTAAATCTGTGTAAAACGGTGAAGGAAAACATCGTGAGGAAACCTGCATACCATAGCGATTTGTAAGAATTTCTATGGTATGTAAGTCCGCCAACCCGCACTAGGCCAGCGTGGTGGACTATAAGGCCTAACCACTCTCAATAGCACTGTCGATTGTGGAGGAGGCCCGTGCCCTGCAGTGGGACATATATGGGCTGATACAGCAGCAGTTAAATCTGTCCAGCCATTTCAGAGATTAGCCGGAACAAACAGACAGACAGACAAAAAAAATCTAAGGTCATTTTCGTTATAGGCATCGTGTATAATAACGATATGTAGTTGGACATTTTTTTTATTTTCGTTTTACAAACAGACACTTCAATTTTATTTATATATATATAGATATCATATTATAATGCTAATGTTACATAAATTCACAAGTCATTAAAAGTCGGACTCTTATTAATATTGAATACATTGTACTGGATGTCGTGTTATTGCGCGCTATTTTTCAATAAATAAATATTTACTACAAAACGTCCGATCACTTTTGTTACTGAACCCGCACTGAAGCCGGGGCGTAAGCATCAAAAGAATGCGCCGTTCGCGCTGATCATCAGGCATAAAACCGCGATGTGTTGTAGCTACAACCTTTAGTAATGATGTAAATGAAAGTAACTTGTTAAATTGGATACTTGTAAATATTGTAAAGATCACGACCATAAATACTTAATACCGTGCAAAGTGTCGCAAACACCACCATTTAAAACAATATCGCCCTCTAAATGGTGGAAACGCAAATAATCAAAATTGTCGAGCAGCAAAAATGCAGTAACCTGCTCTAGATATGAAATTAGTGGTGATGTAAGTGATAGGCTTATTTTTTTACGGCAAATGAATTGTTGTAATCAACATAGCTAAAAAAAATACCAGAATTTTTGTTAGTTGCAGCGTTTCAAGGTACAAAAAAAGAAAATTTAGGCTAATTTTGAAAATCCTATTTTTGTTATTATTTGTCGTACAGTTACGAGACCAAGACCATTCGACGTATTAAAATTTGCTGATTCCAATGACGCTATAAAAGAAAAATGCGCTATGTGTCAGTTACTACGTGTTTGCTTTCCAGCGTCGATATAGTAGTTTTTTTTTAATTTAGATTTTCATTAATACTTTGCAACTAAGGTTTAATAAAAGAGCGTGTATGCCTATGTAAATTATGTAAAAAATCAACGCACATATAAAGCAGAAGTTAATTTACCCAAAGCCTTGAATATTCAATACGGGTCGCTGAAAGTATATGTAGGGCTGTTAACTTAGCCCCATAATACCGGTTAAAGAATTTTGCATAGAAACGTTTTCGGCTTGTCGGAAGGGTCGACACAAGGCGGCATAATGAATTAAATTAGGTCCCAGTGATAACCTCTCCGTACAATCTCGGAACTGGTTCTAGGGACAGTGTACGGGATCTAGGTGATCTAGATAAGGTAATGAGCGCAGTTTAGACTAAATTAGCGGTTCATTGACTGGTTTTATGAGAACTAAATAATTTATTTGTCATATCTATTCACGTGACTAGATAAAAGTAACACAAGTATAATTAAGAAATAATGGCTTCAGGAGTATCCATTATAATGTGAAGTACACATAATATTATATGAGGTTTGAGGTATTTATTGATTTTATTGAGACTGAATCAAAGGTTTGGGTTCTTGTAGTTGTTGGTTGTGTTTTGTGTAAAACTGAATTCAACCTCATCAATTTTTTAAGAATACAGGATGTTGACGTTATTTAGTTACAACTCATATCCGACAATGAACCAAATCACCTCTATCAGTATCTTCAATAAACTCTGATGCAGTTTACCCTAGATCAGGTTATTACTTGAAGTCATACCATAAACACAATGAATTCTATTAAAATCGATTAATCCGTGAATTTTAATACAAAATTTAAAACCTGCTTTGAAACATTTCAGCCAGAAATAATGATTCACATCATTGAGTTATATCCTTCCTTATCTAATGTGTTGTTCGGAAATAGCTCCGTCATTTATAGTCAAAGGCTTAATACCGTAGGAATACAATTCTTAGGAAACTAACAAATAAAAAAGGGAAAGGAATGGCGAGTATAAGTTCGAATGTGTTACAAATAATAGTCTCGTGCGATTAACCGCACACAGAAGTCAATTGTATAAGCAGCTCTTTAGCTCTTTAATCACTGCATTGGAAATTGCTAACACAATTTTTATCGACTGATGTAACCATAACATTTTAGGTAGACCTTACTTTTAATAATAGCAATATTTTAAAAAAATAATTATTTAATGTAATATTACTTAGGTACAAAAATTTAAAAACTATTTGTCTGTTGTGGCGGGAAAGTTTTGGAGAGGAGGTAACGTACGTAAGCGGTGTCGGACACTCGCCTAAATAGACGTTCACAGATTAGTGTGATAGAGGATTTTCAATGGTACAAATACATTACAATATACCTAATACATATAATATCAAAGAAGGAAGTTACCTAGGAAAAAAGTTAGTTAGGCACCTACGCCCAAATACTGGAACGCAACTTAAATATAAATGGCGCTTAACTACGTTAATTCCGATTAAATGTACTGGCTAAGTGGGCCGTCTGCTGTTAAGAGCAACTTATTATTTGAATGTCGTTCCAGTATTCGGGCGTTAGTCTCACGAATTCAAAATATTACAAAATCAATTCACTCACATAACATATTCAATCAATGAAAATCAATGTAAGACCATCAATTTTTAATCGCTTCCAGCAGCAAATCACTTTAATTCTCCTGCAGGGGACAAGACCTTGCTAATGGCAAGTGGTTCGTAGCCGGAGAGTTATGTGCATAACGCTTGCTCTGTGATTTATCTCGTTTCAGATTCGACCCATGCATATGTATGGAGGCCGCACTGTACTCTCAATAACAAATGTATACATTTACAAAGGCAATATCGGGTTGAAGAAAAAATGTTTTGGGAAGAAAAAATTTGAAAAAACTTTAAATTAGGATTTCATTTTAGATGCCAAAAACATCAAAACTGCATAAGAATTGAATGGACGTGTAATAGCTTAAGAATATCTTCAGACCTTTCTTCTAAACTGCTTATTTTTTATGTCCAAATATAAAGCGACTATGAAATTAGCCTTCATTTAGAACACAAGCATCTTATGCATTGTAAATATATTATATTATATTTTGTGACATGACTTCTAACTGAATTACAAAGTATACTTATAGGTATTATCAAAATTTAAGGCATTAAAACACAGTCATGTAAACATACGATAAGATGTACCTACACTGGTACTGTCCATTCGCATCCAAAATCCTCGAGAAATTGTAAAAGCAAGTCCTTTAAAAGTTAGGTAACTTCCGCGACTTTCACCAGACACAGGAAATGCAACAATTAAGAAGTTACCTCGGATGGAATTAGCTAGTTGGCTAATGTTTACTCTGCCACCTATAAAATAAGCCTTGGTAATTGACTTTTGAGATTTATTGCAGCAGTAGATCCATTTCGGCCTCAAAGCATTCGTATCAACATTTTCTAAATTTTTAGAATCTGGGACATAGCTCAGAAATTTGGCTATCGGCCTATTTGGCTCAATAGGTAAGCAAATTTCAGGATATAACGATAAATAATACACGAACCAAGAATTTGAAGTTCCTGTATAATTAATTACTCGATACAGTGTGTTGTCCTTGGTATTTTATTTCTAATTGTTAAGTTTCAAATAAAATTCTTACTATCTCTTGTATGCAGCATTGAAATTCAACGAACAAGAGTTCTGTTACAGCCAGGCTTCTTGAATATTGGAAACGTTTCGCTATTTTAAATTATCAAAGCGCAGTTCAAAATTATTCACCCAGAAAATATTGGAGTGGCATTCGTTTTCCTCTTCAGTTTGCATAAATTAGTTATTTATTCGTTTGTGGTAAACGTCCAATAAACAAAAGTGGATTTCCTGATGCAAGGTGACAACAGACGCTAAAAAACAAGTCCTGGGGGCCCTATACAGGGTTTGATGGCCGTATAATACATGAAAAATCATGAACAGAGGGAATGCAGCTAGGTTTTATAGGACTTCCAATTTCATCTACCGAACATAGATTTTAAATCGCTACACTCAATATTGCAAATCTATGAGGTCATGTTTAATTCTAAACTGACTACAGAATGGCTCTAGACTAGACGGTCGTATATGTATTCAAATTTAATAAAAACTTTGGCAATAATTTATATTTTAAAAATTAAATTATAAATATTATTATAATATAATATTCGAATGTCAAATATTCATAATCACTAAAGCACTCTTAAGATATTTTTTAACTCGAAAACCTTACATGGTATGTCGAATCGTCCTTTTTCTTTATTAACGATATTTAAAAATTCTCTCAATTAGTATTTTATAAAGGCAGCGAGGGATAAAACCGAGCATATGCAATTGTGTTGAATGTGAATGAAATCCATTGATAAAAATTCTTGTTAGTTTCACAAAAGGGAAGCAAAACATCTGCCTGCCTACAAGGTTTCAAAAGCCACACATTATTAAAGATTTTGCTACGTTGTAATATAGGAAATAGAGGAGGGAGATTTACGCCGGAACCCTGTTTACGTATATAATGATATAAAAACGCAGACACCGAGCAGTCGCCCTAAAGCTCCCATTGTTGGGTACAAAACATTTTCATTCCAAACAAAAACCTCCAAATGTTATTATATGATCTTTTTATAAACAGCACACATTAAAAAACGGGTTTTTGGCCATTGAAGGGGGACGTCTGTTTCATTTCCAGAATTTATGTGAAACTTTTTGTTCTGTTTTGTTCGCAGGAACGAAGGAGGACGCAAAACGGGAAGGGTGCTGTGTTTTGTGAAATTAATTAAAGATTCCATTAAAAATGAAGCGTTTGTCTTATGTTTTTTATTGTCCCCGCGAAGATAATAGGCTAAATTTCACGGAAAGGATGTTTAAAATTTTTAACTCGTTGCGAAAATTCAACTTTGGAAATAAATGTTCAATGTATTTAAAGTTGAATATATTGCGTGCTTTAGAATATTAAATGTAATCATGAATACATCATTGTTTTAAAAAAATTACCTGAATAATAAAATATTTTCAGGCAAAAAACAAATTTGTATGAAAGTTTACCCCATAATTTGTTAAATTCACTATCGTCTTACAATAACCTACACATCGAAATATATTTATCCAAATTATACTGAGATGATCATAAACTTGATCGGTCATGATACTGATAAGTCCACGGCTGAACATAAACATTAAATTATTGTCATAAAGATATGGAGAGGGTAAGGAGCACGTAAAGTGTTCAGACGTAAGTGATGCGACTCCATTGCATCTACAGTAGGTATTCACTGAAATTAATCGTCACTCACAACGATTTTAAAAATGCTTGCATTTATTATGACAGTATGTTTCGAAAAAAAGAGATACTAATATAAGTCTTATCACTGTTAAGACAAAATATACTGAATATAATATATACTGAAAACCCTATCCCTAGTTTTAAACCAATGCAATAAACATATTGATATGAATCCTAACATAGCTATCAATTTTAATATTCAGCAAATCAACACAGCATTGCAGCAAATGAATTAATTTATGTCAATATTTGCATTGCATTAAAAAGAATTAAAAGTTTACAGCTGTTGGGCGCAACTTGAATCACATCAAGAACTTTATCAGTTATCCTCAAGAAACTAACTTTGCATTTATCTAGGGTAAATTCAGTCCGATCTGTTACTTCGTAGGAATTGTATTTATATAAAGGCTACCGGGTTTATGAATGCATAAATATATTCTGTAAAATATTCACGCAACATACAAAGATGTAGATCATCATTGCTAATAGAAATAGCAATGGTGATCTACATCTTTCTGATAGCGTATTTAAGAAAATATGATGTTGCCTAAATCTTACAAATTGTGGTATAGGTGTAGAATAGGACGTAAAAAAGAGCAATTCATATATAATGGAACAGTAAATATAATAATTATAAAAAAGTAGTATAGTTAAGCTTGCGCCAGATTAGTATCTAGCAGAACAAATGTAACGGCCACAGCATAGATTATTGGCCTTGAGTAAGGCATCAGTATGCAAAATTGATGACCAAGACATAAGCGTGAAGTTTGATTTGGAGCCAAGGAGTGGATGGTAGAGCACCATGGAGGCCACGTATCGGCAAAAGTAGTTTCTGAGGTCCACCCATTAGTTGGGCAACGATCTTAAAATTATTAGTTCAGCTGTAGACTTTATGTGACTAAAGATAGTGACTTATAATACAAATAAAGTAAACTAAAGTCGGGGTCGGCAAAAGTTATGACTTTCATGAACAAGAAGTCAATACTCAACATCAAACGAATTCAACTTAGAAATACAATAAAATTACACATAGTTGACAAAAGACATCTTAAACTAGATACAGTTGCAAACTACGCAGTCACAAAAGAGAATAATAAAAATATTAACAAAAAGAAACGCTAACTGGATACCAAAACAAATAAACTGAGTAAAGTAAGTACGAACACAGGTATCTAGTGTCCAGCCCAATGAATAACAAAGTAGAAACATGTTTAGCAAGTTTACTGAACCGTATTACGTTAGCAACTCCGGTAAGTTGGTTGTACGTAGGTCCCACTTCGCAAAGGGTACGATCATGCATGTTTTTTTTTCCATTGATGTAATATGTAATTTGTATCGGAAATAGTGTAGCAATAAATTTGTAATAGAGTTCATTTTCCATGTTTCCCTTCCGCCTATAATGCCGCAGTTGACCGCTTTTTACTCATTGCCGAAAATAGTATGAGCGAAATTGAAAGGTTTTAATATGAAGGCGGGCTACTGAATGAATTTTACGGTTCCTTGCAAAACAAATTCATAAAAGGGCAGACCAGGGACAAAAGTAGCCCGAGATGAAAGTAACAAATGTATGTGTGTTGTATTGAAAAAATATTATCTTCAGTGATATGCTATATGACGAAGTCCGTCAGAAGGACATTTTTTTATATTCAATGTTACTATCTATATATGCTACAGTTAAATTAAACAATCTTGGGTGATTGAAAACACGGTCTGTCATCTAGAACATGAATTGAAAAATATAATAGAACGATATTGCGAAGATCTCTACGAAAACGCTACAGATGAGCTCATTTGGAATAGAACAGAACAGATGGAAGTCTTAGAGCCCAATGTGTTGCGCACCGAAATAACAGTTGGTCTGAACTCCCTGAAAATCCAGAAAGCTCCTGGTACTCACATCGTAACTGCTGCTGAAATCCTTAAATCTCTTTGTAACAGTGGTATTGACTCCTTGCATGCGATTCGCAACAAACTCTCGACCAGTGGAGAACAGGTAAAAGATTGGACAAAGTCCATAATTTTACCATAGCATAAGAAAAGTTCCACCAAAGTATGCCACAACTAGTACTATGCCCATCCTAGCAAAGTACTGCTCTAGATTCTCAAAAAGTCGGGTCCGATTCTATCTGGACTGGCAAATCCCGCTGGAGCAGGTGGGTTTCGTCAAGGGTAGAGGCAAGTGAGAATATATACTGAACGTGAAAGGTTGAAAAGGCTTACGAATTCAACACACCCGTTATCATTATTTTGTCGATTACTCCAAAGCATTTGATAGCGTGAACTGGAATAGTCAGTTTTGTCTACAGTAGGTCTCTTTCTAAGTCGAGATGAGACTATAACACACATCATTCTTATAAGCTTTAGGAACGGCGGACCACTTACCAAATGGCCTAAGCTTTAAATCTTTCAAAAAGTCGCATGAATATATTCATAATCTGAAAATATTTTTTATTGAATTTAATATAAATGATTAAAAATTTTATATTTACGGATGTTAATATGGCCAAGTCCATAACGTAGACGGAAAAACTGAGCATAGAATACTTTTAGGGGGCGATTTCATTAGCTGTTTTATTTAAAACTAGCTGTGCCCGCGACTTCGTCCGCGTGGAATTTAACAAAAAATTAATTAGTTTTTTTTTGTTTTTGCATTTTTATTTTAATTATCGACCTTTGTAACGAAACCATACCCCGATCTAATTCTACGGTGGCGCCATCTCTTAGCGAGCGGCGGTAAACTCCCGTTACACATTTATTTTCAGTTTTTTGTAATGGCTTTATTGAAAAATTTCTTTATAGACAATATTTTGTAAATGTGATATTGATTCGTTGGTGGGAGAAGTGGTGGGAGGCGCCCGACGTGACGGCCCAGTGGTGGCATGCGCGTGAGCTGCGCGCGGGTATAGCAACATTACTTTATTTTTCTAAAATTTTCTAAGTTACTCCTTGTTTTATCAGCTACCTGACAAAAAAAAGTCCCGTCAAAATCGGCCCAGCCATTTCAGAGATTAGCCGGAACAAACAGACAGACAAAAATTTGTGGGTGTTTGTGAGACCGAAAATTCTCTCGTAGTTCCTGATACCCACGATACAAGACTCGATCTTAGTGTGGGGTCAGGACTATGTATGTGACTGTTGGGTGTTATTTATTTATTTATTATTTTATTTTAAAATACCATTTTCGGCACAGGTATCGTGTATATAACGATATGCAGTTGGACATTTTTTTTTTATTTTCACTTTTAAAACAGACACTTCAATTTTATTTTTATGTATAGATGTATAGATTTGTCATCAAAGACGGAGCTTGTCAATTTCCGAACGTTGGTCTAAAATGTTCCAGCTCCGCGTAACAGTATTTACAGCGTAGATTTGTATTGCTGCCTCAATCACTCTTGGTCAAAGGCAAATAAGCTATCTCGCTCTACTTGGCAACAATTACCTAACACACATCGTGTATACTTTGAATCAATTAATTCAGTTTGACAGATCAGTATTTTCGTAATCAATGTTGGTGATTTGTTCGTGCGTGGAGAATGTCCTATTTATGGGAATTATAACATAATTCCTCATTTTTAAATAAGAAACAATTATTTATTATGAAATATGGTATAAACTTAATATAATTAGTGAGAGGTCTCAAGAATTATTCAGCGTTTCTCGAGCAAGTAGGTAAGGTAAAAGTTTATTTTCGAAATATGGTGATGTTATAACAGTTTGTTATTATTTTGCTGTGACCTTAAACTAAGCAATTAACACTAACATATTTGTTGTAAGTGCTATTAAAAATTCTACTGAAGCAATTATTTTATCTACAATGTATTTTAATTTATTTTATAACGCGTTGACTGTTGTTCTATTTACAAATTTTTTGCCTAACGGAATATATATTTTATTCCTTCACTTCCAAAACCTGGATTATGCGTTTTGAGCAAAAGTTATTTATTTGAAATAATCTTAGAGTATTTATAATATACTCTAAGGAATTAATACATGTTTCCCGGCAATAACTATATTTTTTCAAATAAAATTATGAAATATAGGGATTACAAGCACAGGTTTACAAGTAAATAATGAATTATCAACAGCTACAGTCATATTCATAGTCTTGACTGTACATTAAGATAAATAAAGTCTTGAGTCATGGGTATCAGCAACAAAAACAGACTTAACAGTCTCACAAATACCCAGACATTATGCTGGCACTTCACATGGCTATTTGTATTTGCTATTGGGTGTTTGTCGTATTTGGAAAATTAAATGACATTTAGGCAAACATGCAAATAGAGGCAAATATGACCATCCATACTTAGCAGACAAATAACAAACACACAAACATTTGGCATCAGATAGCTAGGGTGTTTCCAATACTATGGACGTGTTTCAACTTGCAGCGGGATTTTATTATTTAAATACATGCTACTATTACATGCTACGTGTCAGAAAACATGAGGTATTGAAAAAACCATGGAGAGCAAGGTGCTGGTGGATGCTGACTATGCATAAAATCGAACCAAATACAAAAATACAAGACGTCCGTACAGGACTATGGCACATGCACTTCTGAATATGGCCAATGTGTAGACTGTTTGTTTGCGAATTTGTCTATTTATTCCTTTTGATGTGCCTAGAAAAACTGACAAGCTCACGGTAACACATATTTGTTATTGGCCTTGTTTGTCAAATAGGCAAATAAGGCCACATTTTATCAATTAAACTGATTACACATGGTAGTTGTTTGCCAAATATGCCAAATACACAAATACAAATAGCCATGTGAAGTGCCAGCATTAGAAAAATACTTGTGGGCCACACAAATATTTGTTTAGGATGTGGTGATCAAACCAGCGGGCTTCTGTTTCACAGACAGCTTCTAACCAACTGTTCCACATAGGCTAGGCACAGATTGATTCCAACGTGCATTACAAAAGTTCCAAACATTTATCAACAATTTATCCAGGGTGATATATGAGGAACAAAAAGAAAAATATTAAGCTTCTTTTATTTTCACAAATATCTGTAAGTTTTTAATGTACCTATTGATTGTTTATACATCAATTTGCACAACAACCAGCTAAGAAATAAAAGCCATAGCATTTTGGGGCATATCAAATTTATGTTGTATGGAAGAGAAATAATACATTTAAGGGCCCCAATTCCTTAAAATAAATACATACGTAATTATCACACCTGTATCCCATAGAGGTAGACAGAGACAATGAAACTATAGATCTCAATCATACTCTCACCTGTAGAGGAGGCCTGTGCCCTGCAGTAAGACTATTTCGGATACATTACCATCAGTTTTTCAGTAGTTTTTCTGCCTGTTTAAAGAAAAAAATTTGGGAAAACTGGTTTCAGTTTTTATTTATTTTCACATTTACATAAAGTTGTGGATCAAATATTTTTTAATAATTACACCTAATTATGCTACTCATATTTTGAGCAGATTATATAAGCCCAATTATATCTGTATAATAATTACCCCATAATCTTTGCAGGTTTTACTTTATATAAACTGTGTTTATCTTAATGAATATAAAATAATGTCATTAAAAGTAAAACAGTTATTTCATCCCATAGAACCCTAAAATAATTTTAAAGATTAAGCACATAAGAGATATGAAGGAGATAAAGAAAAATAAGTATGGCAGTTTATTCTTCAAGGTAAAACAAGTTTCAATATGAAAATTGTTCATTATGAACTACCTAAGATATTGAAAAATCCCATAACATTAAATACAATTACTTGATCAGCACAAAACTATGTATCTATCATTGCAATTCTGACTTGTTTAAAGTTGTTGCATGCTGTTTAATGATCTTGCGAAGAAGATAAAAATATTTAACATACAGTCAAGAGAACTCCTTCAAAATACAATGCCTAATTATTGCAACATGTAATTTATGAAAAATATTTTTTCTCACACTTTCACAAGAATACTTAATATTGTTTATTTTTATTCAATATCATTCTCATTTAAGGTTTTTTTCAAAATAATATAACATTAGATTACCCAGTGAATGTATAAATTACTTCTTAACTGTATAATTAATAACTAGTTCATCTAACATACAGTTGTCTCCACGAAATGAGTTCTGATTAATCCTTTATCATATTCATAATGGCGAAATTCGAAGTCCTGAATAGATAAAAGTTTATAAACTTGACAATGGGTGTATTGTTACAGTTTTATTACATCTTATTGAAGCACGTAGTGCGACCGTACTATGTACCGTCAACCGTGTTTGACTCGCGACTCGCGAGTCGCCACAGTTGTGTTACGTACTTCGTGTGCGGTGAACGTTAGTTCGCAAGACATTTGCGTGCGCATACGCAGCGCGCATTTTACGTTGATGTTTTTTTTAACTCACTATTGTGATTGTGTTTTATAACTAAAAGTAAGTGGATATTTATTTTTAGACATTAGTTACGTATGCGGATATATTACGCTTTGATCTAATAAGTTCTAATTGTGTTCCAATCGATTTACTCGGAAATTTTTAGTTCAAATTGATACCTACTTTTTTAAATATTATTAGAATAACATGAACATAATTAATTACTCTACGATTTAATTCCAGGACTGGAAGTGTCTGTATATTTTTAAATGTTCTTCGAAACACCGTGTAATGAAAATTTAAGTACCAATAATTCAAAAATTTAAAAAGCAAACTTAGACAATTACCAATACGTATTATAATAAGGTGTGTCTAATATTAAATATACCTAGATTTATTTAATATAAATTCTGTTCTGCCTGGCCTTATACCAACATATCAATTTGCATGGTCTCTGCAATATATTTTTTTCACCATATGCCATCGCCCATCATATGTTACAGAATGAATTAGCATACAAGCTTACTACTGGTTGTCCTGTTGACATCAACCCTTTCGGAAAATAACAAAAAATATTTTGTGAGTGATCTTCATTAAGCGATTTCTAGTTTTCACTCACTTTAGAGTGAATATTTGGTGGGTCATGTACTTATGTATTAAATATTTATACAAATATAGATGAGAGTGACAGCCAAGTAACGCGATGACTTAGCATTTGCCTTTCTGCGTTAATGGTAGAGCGATGCTTGCACGTATATAATATTATATATAACATTATTTAATAGTAATAATGGTTCGTTTTTATTTTCTCGGTGCGTATGAAGTATTGTATTTATAAATCCTTTCATTCAATAAAGTGTTGGTGAGATTCTGAGGTAAAATTTCGCCCCAAATTACACATTCGTTTGCCATAATCCAAATTTCCATATCGTTATTTGAAGAAAGCGTGAAGTAGATTAAATTAATTTATTGTAAACATCTAGATATTATCTATATGTGGCAACTGGCAACTGTAAATACCTGTTTATGACATTTATAGTTTTCCATAACATATGACAAAGTTTTCAGTGTTACTTAGTTCGTAAGAAAATGGAACGTGGTAATTTATTTCGTGCTATTTAACATTCGATTTCCCTACGAGATCGAATCAGAAATGAGGAGATCCGTAGGAGAACTAAAATAACCGACATAGCCCACCGGATTAGCAAGTTGAAGTGGCAATGGGCAGGGCACATAGCGCGGAGATCTGATGTCCGATGGGGTCGGAAAGTGCTCGAATGGAGACCACGTAGCGGAAAGCGCAGCGTAGGACGTCCACCCACAAGATGGTCCGACGACCTGGTAAAGGTCGCGGGACATCGCTGGATGCAGGCTGCCTCCAACAGGTCTCTGTGGAAATCATTAGGGGAGGCCTATGTTCAGCAGTGGACTTCCTTTGGCTGATGGATCATCATCATCATCATCATATCAGCCACAGGAAGTCCACTGCTGAACATAGGCCTCCCCCAATGATCTCCACAATGACCTGTTGGAAGCGGCCTGCATCCAGCGACTTCCTGCGACCTTAGTCAGATCGTCCGTCCACCTTGTAGGCGGGCGTCCAACACTTCGCTTGCCTGTACGTGGCCTCCACTCGAGGCCCCAACGGCCATCGGTTCTACGAGCTATGTGCCCGGCCCACTGCCACTTCAACTTGCCAATCCTATGGGCTATGTCGGTAACCTTGGTTCTCCTACGGATCTCCTCATTTCTGATTCGATCTCGTAGGGAAACACCGAGCATAGCCCGCTTCATGGCTCGTTGAGTGACTTTGAGCCTTTTAATGAGGCACACAGTGAGAGGCCACGTCTCGGTGCCGTATGTCATCACTGGTAACACACAACTATCGAAGACTTTCGATTTTAGGCACTGAGGTATTTTGGACGAGAAGACGTCGCGAAGTTTCCCGAACGCTGCCCAACCGAGTTGGATTCGCCGATTGACCTCTCTCTCGAAGTTGGACCTGCCTAACCGGACCACTTGTCCTAAATAGACATATTCGTCTACAATTTCGAGAGTCGAGCCCCCAACTCCAATGGGGGTGGGCACAACATGGATATTCGACATGATCTTCGTTTTATCCATGTTCATTTTAAGACCCACCTGTTGGGAAACTCGATTAAGGTCTTCGAGCATAGTGCTAAGGTCTTCCAGCGATTCTGTTAAGACTACAATATCGTCGGCAAATCGAAGGTGAGTAATATACTCGCCGTTGATGTTGATGCCGAATCCTTTCCACTGCAAGAGCTTGAAGGCATTTTCCAGCGCGGCAGTGAACAGTTTCGGAGATATGACATCTCCCTGTCTCACGCCTCTCTGTAGTGGAATAGCCTTCGTGCTCTGATCCTGTACTCGGACCGACATGGTGGCGTTGTTGTATATACACCTCAACACTTCGATGTACCGATAGTCTATGTGGCACCGCTGAAGAGACTGTAGCACAGCCCAGGTCTCGATCGAATCAAAGGCTTTCTCATAGTCCACAAACGCTAAACAAAGCGGCAAGTTATACTCCTCGGTTTTTTGTATAACCTGCCGTAGCGTATGAATATGGTCTATGGTACTAAAGCCTTTTCGGAAACCGGCTTGTTCGGGAGGCTGGAAGTCATCAAACCTGCCTTCGAGACGATTTGTGATGACCCTTGAAAACAACTTATAGACATGGCTCAGGAGCGAGATGGGCCTGTAGCTCTTCAGCAAAGTGTTATCACCTTTTTTGAAGAACAGTACCACCACGCTCCTGCTCCATGCCTCCGGCGTTGAGCCTTCGAGGAGAACGGAATTGAAGAGCCTCTGAAGGACTTTCAGTACCGGCGTTCCGCCCGCTTTCAGAAGCTCTGAAGTGATTCCGTCCTCACCCGGCGCCTTGTTGTTTTTAAGTTGTTTGAGGGCCATCTCAATCTCAAACAGGCTGATGTCCGGGATATCATCGCTAAAGTGTCGGATTAACTCGGCTCTCGGGTCTTCAGCCGAACTAACAGTAGGTTCGGCAACCGAGGTGTAAAGCTGTCCGTAGAACCTCTCGATCTCCCTTAATACCTCTGCCCTCGTCGATACCACGCGGCCGTCTTCCGTCTTCAGCCTAGACAACTGGCTTTGCCCAATAGACAAGTCTCTTGCAAACACTTTGGAGCCTCCGTTCCGCTCAATTGTCTCCTTAATGCTCACAGTATTGTGAGCACGGACATCGTGTCGCAAGGACTTCCAGATCCGTCTATTGAGCCGCCGATATGCTTCGGCGTCAACGGATGACTGCAGCGTCAAAGATCGACGTTCGGCCATGAGGTCAAGAGTGTGGATCGAGAGTTTTTGTGGTCTATCTCTTTAGCTTCTACCAAACCGCTGTTTAACTCGTCCACTGCAAGGTTTTCTTTTAGACAATCAAAGCGATTTATCAACTCGAGTTGAAAGCTCTCGGGGTTTTGGATATGGGCGCGAGTAGGTCGGAGCGTAGACTTCATCAAGCGGCGCCTTTCTAATTGGACGTTGATATTCAATGTGCCCCTAACCATTCGGTGATCACTACCGGTTTTCACCCTGTTGATCACAGAGACATCACTGAACATCCGTCTATTCGTCGTCAAGATGAAATCTATCTCATTTCTCGTAGAACCGTCAGGACTCAACCAGGTCCATTTCCTGTGAGGCGGCTTCTGGAAGAAAGAGTTCATCGCGAAGAGTCCCTCTTTTTCCAGAAAGTCGGCCAGCCTCTGACCCCTGAGGTTCCGTTGCCCATGTCCAAATTGCCCCACTTTCAACTCTGCATCGCTTCTCTTGCCCAACTTTGCGTTGAAGTCCCCCATAACAACATTGAAGTAGGTTTTGGAAGTATGTATGGCCCGACTAATGTCCTCATACATCTCCTCTACTTCTTCATCTGGGTGTGTCGAGGTCGGCGCGTATACCTGTATGACCTTCAACGAATATCTTTTGGATATTCTGAGTATAAGGTATACTACCCTGCTCGACACACTTTCGATGGATACGATGTTGTTGATGAGAGACCTGTGGACGAGAAATCCGACACCTCCTCGGGACTGTTGGTCGTCCCCCCGGTAGAAGAGCAGGTTACCAGACTTCAGGGTTATCGTATCCTCCCCGATTCTTCGGACTTCCGATAACCCCAGAATATCCCAGTGTAACCCGCTCAATTCTTCTTCCAGTTCGACAATCTTCTCGTCTGTCCTCAAAGTGCGTATGTTGTGTGTTACCAGGGCCAGTCGTCGTCGGGGGTGGTAGCCGGGGCCAACCCGGGGATTCTTACCATCCCCTGCCCCACCGTAACCATGGCTGCTACCATCACCAGGAATAGTGGGGCTGCCGGGGACTGGGGGCCTGGTCAATTTTTGTGTCGCCATTGAGGGGTATTTGCCAATACTCGCCACGCTTGGCAGGCGGGTTGGCGAGCGCAGGAGGGGACTCGCGCTGACGACGTTGCTGCCCATCATCAGCGGGGGAAAGGAAATAGGGTTTGTGAGTAGAGGATATAATGGGAAAGGAGAGTATGGCCTGTAGGAGTGGATACTGCAGTCATGGAAGGGAATGTTTGTAGTGACTGCAGTAGCTCGGGGGGCCGAGGTCGCGTACTCGTAGCAACTATTCTAGGACAAGCCATGAACACTAGATAGGAGCACCCCTGACCTCTGGCTGATGGATGCATGGATGATATTTAACAACCGAAGCGTATTGTAATAAAACTATTTAAGATTATGTAAACAAAATCAATACATAAACTCACGCCTTATATTCCAGAAAATGTAGGCAGAGGTGCCAGGACACTCACATTTCGAATTGTATGTTCCGTCACACTATGTGATAGAGGACGAGCTTATCGCCATATCGGGCACAAATTCCTGACTCCGAGTTGATAAATAATAAATAGAAAAATACAATATCACTTTGTTCGACCCGGGACTCGATCCCGAGACCCAAGCTTTGTTACCGTACCGTTGTACCGTGTACGACTTCGCCAAAGAGGCAGTCACCAAAGACAAGTATTAGATCCAGTACCATTATTTTTTATTGTTATCGCCATGTTTCTATATTTATAAGTATTTATAAGTATTTAATTTCCAGTTATTTTATCATTTGTATAATATGATATTCAATATGCTGCCGGAAGATACTGGTCAAACAATGTTTTAGTAAATTATGAGTATATTATCTATTTAACAGAAATATAATTTTGTGTTTATTTATTCATGTAAATCGAGACGATTATGAGAAGATTAAACAAAATGATTTTTTTTTATTTTTTATTGCATTGAATGGCGGGACGAGCAAGCCGTTCGGCTGATGGTAAGCGATACGACCGCTCATAAACAGTAGCAACATTCCACTGCGCTCGCCATCCTGAGACATAAGATGTTAAGTCTCAATATGTCCAGTAGTTGCTCTGGCTACAATGCCCTTCAATCCGAAACACAACAGTGCATTTAAGCAATGTTGTTTCACGGGAGAAATAGGCATTGCGGTGGTACCTACCCAGATGGCCTCTCACATATGAGAGACCTACCACCAGTAAAATATTATATATAGATATTTTTGATCTGGAATTTCGTTTTTTTCTTTATATGTTTAAAATTCGAGGAATTTCTCCGTTTTCCCACCACTGCTTGGTTGTAACTTTAATTTTGTTGTTGCTAACATGTATAATTTTATGGTGCCTTAAATACTTCGTTACTTTGAAATGCTTACCGTTTTTTTTCGTGTTATTTTAACAGGTGATACCCTCAACAAGGGTCAGGTTAAAAGTACCCTGAACCGACGAGAATGCATGAAGACGTTGATGAAAGTGGATGAAGCGAAAGTAGTATGTCAGGATCGAACAAGTGACGGTCTATAGTCTCTGCCTACCCCTATGGGATACAGGCGTGACGATTATGTATGTATGTATGTATTTTAACAGTGAAAATACTAATTGTCTCATAATTATATTATGTCATTTAGTAATAACAATTATATTACCTTATACATAATATGTAAATACCTATAAATTAATCAATGTTTTGATATATTTTCCTGTCCTAATAATGGATAACATACGAATTGCAGAGCAGGAACAACAAAATGTATATTTATTGAAAATTTCTCAACGCCGTCAAAATTCGAAACACCTTAATTGAATTAGTTATTTGTTTTCAAACTATTGTACATCCGATAACAATACTGCATTGTTTTAAATAAATAAATAAATAACACCCAACAGTCACATACATAGTCCTGACCCCACACTAAGATCGAGTCTTGTGTCGTGGGTACCAGGAACTACGAGAGACTTTTCGGTCTCACAACACCCAGACCCGGAAGAAATGTTTGTGGGCCACACAAACATTTCTCTCGGTGCGGGGATCGAACCCGCGGCCTCTCGCTTCACAGGCGGCGTCTAACCAACTGCGCCACGGAGGCTGTTTTCTTATAATATCAGGTTTATGATTCGCTAAAGCGAAACAAAAAACATATTTTAGATCATCCAAACATTTGTTAGTTTCATGTTTATATTGTCAGGCTGAAAAAAACATCTAATGGCTTATACCCACGACGCTAAACGAATTATCTTTGTGGTGGTCAGTTCTATTTATAGCTGTTGGGCTATTTATTCTTCAGTTAGAACTTTCTTAAAATTGATATCACTGATTCTTCAGTTAGAACTTTCTTAAAATTAATATCACTGAGAAAAAACACATGTAGAACTTGCTGCATACATCTTTGAAGAAATACGACGAATTAAATTTATTGAAAAAACGCGTACTTATAGCTATAAATTCAAAAATTTATGTTAGAGTAAATACAAATTACATTTTTACTCTCCATAATGTGCAGGATAGTTACATTTCCGTGTCCATTTAATAAAGATCCCTTGATATTAAACATCGCATCTTCATTATATTATATTGCACGGTTCATCATTTTATTGCTAAATATTCTTAAATTCGTCATGTTATGTTTTCACCTGTATAAACACCGTTTCCTTTTCAACATTAATATATTCTTGAAACAATGTAAATAATAGTAGTAATTGCAACATCTATTGCTTTTGATGTGTTTTCTATATTATTTTCACTAAGTATTAGTTCCAGAGCAGTCACTTTGGCGAATCAAAAAATTTTTAATAAATACCTACTTTCAATTAAGAGCGTTTACACCTTGCGCGAAGTCAACTATAGGTATTTCTTCGTTAATTTCACGCACACATAAGCGACCAAAGCTGTGTGCGTAGAGCTGCCGCGTCGGCTCGCTATACAGTCAGCGCAACCAACTTTGATCCGTGCGCTTCAAAATTCTAACATTGAATTGAAATGTAACTTATGATTTATATATTGGTAATATTATATCATAAAAATATTTTATTTGCATTATAAGTAGAAAAATATTACTGTGCAAGCAATGAACAATACAAATTTAGATACTAATCATATTTTCGTTATTATTACATTGTTAAGTTGCATTCAAATCAGTGTTCAATCAGTAGACACTACGGACGTTTATTAATCATTTCGTGTTCGAACACATGAAAAGAGTTAGGGGCCTTACAACCCCTTACAATTACGAAATATATTTAATTTTATATTACAATACATAACATAACTTAGCCTCGGAATTACATCCCATTATATTATCTGAAACATAATTTATACTCACTACAAAATCATTGTAGGTAATAAAAAGAAATTATATGTTTTACTACCAAAGTACTAAGATGTGGCAATCGCAGTCCGCGCGTGGCTATTTTTACGACGCACGGCAAAAATCGACTGCAGCCAGGCCGGAGCGACGAGCGATACGTCCTCCCTCTAGAAGGCCTTGCGGCGGTCTGATTTGATGCCAACAGGCCTTCACGAACGCAGGACCTCCGTGATTGCGGAAGTACCACGCTGTGGCTAACAATTCCTAGGCGAAAGCCTTAACGATTGTGGCCTATCCTTGCGGTCCGTAAATACGGTACCGATCCTGGGGTTGTAGTCCGTACGATACGGACTACGCGAACGCGGGAGAGAATGACTATGTTTCTCTTGGCCGGCCAAGAGACCTAGGATGTCTACGTGTGAGAGAGTTCCCGTGGGTGACTGACATGACGCGAACTCAGTCAACGCAATTTCCTACCACCGCTTCCTAGTGTTATAGCTGAGTAGAAGAAGCGGCGCAACAAACTTTCAGCAACACATTTGACCGGTTCGCTCGGATCATTCAGTCACTGGAGCGTCTCTCACGTTGCGAGCCTAATGGGCGGGATGTCGGTGATGCTAGTCGAGGTCTCGGTCGTAGCCGAGAGGAGTTCGCGGGGCAATGGCTTGCCGTCCGGTGGTCGGGCGTGCTGAGGCGCAATGTTCTGGATGTGAACCCAGTCCGATGCGTCAGCACGCGCGAACATGGAAGTCGCAAGCCGGCGGACGAAATTGTCCAGGCTTTCGATTCGGAGATCTCTCTCGATGGTAGCATTGCTGACACCCCACGGAGCGTTAACGATTCTGCGCAGAGCCACTGATTGTACTCTGCGCAGAGCGTCCTTTTGTGACCGGCTGATGAGCCCGTACCAAGAGGGCGCCGCGTATGTGATCCGGGGTCGGATGTACGTTTTGTACACCCCCAGTTTCACCCTAAGAGGAAGATTGGATGAAAAGATGGGCCGCAGCTTCCCGCACGCGACTTTACCGTTCGCGACGGTAGCCTTGGCATGCCTAGCTAAACGGAGGTTCCTATCAATGATAACTCCGAGATATTTGGCCTGGAAACCCCATGGGATTTCCTGACCGAACATCGTCAGAGGTTTCACTGCCCTATGGCCTCTCGCGTTGACCTTTCTAATATTTAGGGCCTGAGTTTTGCCTACGTTCACCGACATCTTCCATTTAGAAAGCCAGTCGGGAAGTAGGTCCAGGCTACGTTGGAGCTTGGCGGCGGCTCCTTTCGCGGAAATGGATGACGTATAAAGAGCGATGTCATCTGCGTAGAGAGCGAGATTGACGTCATCCCTGATGGGGATGTCGTCGGTATAAAGCGCGTATAGTATCGGTGAAAGACAACTGCCCTGCGGAACGCCCGCAGCTATACGTCGATCGCGGGACAGACAGTTGTCGACGGAGACGTGGAAGAATCTATCCGTCAGGAATGATTGGACCACCTTTGTGACGCGTCGGGAAGTGTCCGTCAAAGCGGTCTTGTATACGAGACCGTTATGCCAAACCCTGTCGAACGCCTTTTCCATGTCCAGGAATACTGCAGAGACAGCTTCACGCTTGTTTCTGGCAACCGTGAAGTGGTGCAGTACCCTAGACAATTGAAGGGTGGTGCTGTGATCGGCGCGAAAACCAAATTGTTCGGGCCTCGGAGTCAGGATGGGCGAGAGGTAGGAAAGGAGGAGTTTCTCGAATACTTTTGAGGTATTCGGGAGGAGGGTGATAGGGCGGTAACTATCGGGCTTGTGAGGGGGCTTATTAGGTTTGGGAATCATGATGACCCTGCCGGTTTTCCACCGAGTGGGAAAGTGACCCGTGCGCAGGATGCCATTGAACAGGCGCGTCAGCGCTACCACTGCCTTCAGTGGTAAGCGGCGAAGCGCACTGTTCGGAATGCCATCAGCGCCTGGGGCTTTCCTCGGTTTGGACCTTCGGATCATCTCCCGTACCTGGGAAGGAGAGAAGAAAAGAGGATCGTCGTCGGGCCTTATGGGCTCGTCGAAATAATCCTCTAGGAAGTTTGAGACTTCTGTCTCATGGCCAGGATGGGAAGTGGGATTCGGTTGGAATTGGCGCTCCAGGTACTCGGCAAAGATCTCCGCTCGATCTTCAGCCCTGTACCTCAGGTTTCCGTCGGCGTGCAGAAGCGGCCGCACGGGATCAGGAGACTTGGAGAGCGCCCTGCACAAACGATGGAGAGCGGGAGCGTCGCTCACCGCCGAGTCCAGGACGCTGTTCCAACCCTCCGTCCTGAACGCCTCGAGTTCAGCCTTCACCCTATCTGTCAGACGGTTGAGCTTCGTTTTCAACCGCGGGCAGCGACAGTGTTGCCACCGAGCGCGGAGCCTCCGTTTCTCATCAATGAGCTCTCGCACATGACGAGGGAGTTCCGGCTTTCTGACCGCGGTTGAAAGCGGGACTTTGGAAGCCTGAAGGGCGACCTGGATGGACGAAATAAGTTCGTCCGCCAGAAGATCAACCTCTGAAGCGTTGGTGACCGGTCGAGTCGGAGCGCTCGCGTGCAATGCTGCTGCAAAGGAATCCCAATTAATCCTGAACCTATCGCGAGGGGGGTACAACTTTTCAGGTTGCCCGGGCAACACGACTAGGACGGGTTGATGGTCGGATTCGAGGAAATCGTTTAGTACTTCTTGCGCGGGCAAGGACGATAGACCGCGGTGTATTAGGAGATCGATGGTGTGGGCCGTATGTGCCCTGTTAGACGGGTAGTGCGTGGGGGCATCCGGGCCCTCAACGTAATATCCGCGCGATTGCGAGTCAGCGAAGAGGCGACATCCAGCATTGTTTGCCGCCGAACCCATGTCCCATGACGGGTGGATGGCGTTCATATCGCCGGCGATCAGCGTCGGGAGTGCCGAATCCAGTAAAACGTGGATATCGGACACCCCCAGTGCGACTGTAGGAGGCTTATAGGCCGCAAACAGGCGCAGCGGATTTCCGGCGATACAGACTTCCACTCCAAGTCCGTACATGAAATTTAGCTGTTGAGGAGGCAAACACTGATGGATGATTCTCCTCCTGACGCCTACCAATAGACCGCGGTACGCGACGTTGTTTGGAGATATTTCGTCCTGTCGATAAACAATAAACCCCGGTAGTTTACATTTATCTACAGGCCTAAGATGCGTTTCGTTGACTAATACGATGTCAACGTCTTGGGAGCGAAGGAGAGCTAGAAGCAAATTGGTCTTGCCGCGGAGACCATTTGCATTCCAGTGGACGATACGTAGGTCCCTAATTATCGGCATTTTGGGGGAATAACGCAAATAGAGTGCGAGCCAGGTCCTCGCCGTTGAAATAGGCTGTGAACAGTCGATGCATTATCTGCATGAACTGCTCGAAGCCTATCACCCTGGAACCGAGAGGGCTGGAAGGCGTGGACGCGGGTTTGGGCGTTTCCACCCCCTTAGATCCTCGACCCGCTGGAATAGAGGGTCGAGAAACTTTAGGGGCGGACTCGCGGGGAGTTGTTGGGGGGCGGCGAGGTGCGGGGACCGGGCGTTCCGGTCCAACCGCGGGGGCAGGTCGGCGAGACGGTTCCGTAACCGTGACCTGCGGGGCAGCGGAAGACGCGGGGCCAGAAGGAGAGGGGGCAGATTGGCCTTTCCTCTTCTTCTTTCCCCGCTTCTTCGGGGACGGTCCATTTTTGGACCACGGGTTGTTGGCCGGGGCCATTAGCGAAGTCGATTGATTGTCGCCTTCGATGATGGCCTGGCGGGGAGGGATCGTCAATGCAACGGTACCCGCCTTGCTATTGCGTGCTTCACGACGCAAAACAGGGCAGGTAGAATGATTGGCGGGGTGCGGGCCGCTGCAGTTTGCACACGTGGCTGGAACTTCGCGGGGGCGGGGACAATCGCGGGCGGAGTGTTCTTCTCCGCATCGGACGCACGCTTGCGTCCTGTGACAGTTGTGGGATGAGTGCCTGAATTTTTGACACCGGTGGCACTGGGCGGGGCCTTTTTTGCCCCGCCATGGCTCAATCTTGATGGATGGGAGAGATAGTATCTCCCTCACATCATAGATCGCCCTAACGTTCGGGGTCCTTTTCAACTCTACGAAGAAAAGGCACCCCGAACGGCCTATCCTAGTTTTAATAGGCCGAATATATTCAGGGGTATAACCCTGATCGGCCAGGTCGGCGCGGATGAGGTCCACGTCGGTATCGGAAGGGAGGCCGCGGATCGCTACTTTAATACTCTTCTCCGCGGGGAGAGAGTATGAGAACCACGAAATGTTCTCGGACTTTTGTAAGTCATTTAAGTACCTTTGGACGGTACGGTATTCAAGTTCCCCCTTTGGGAGGAACCTGAATCCCTTACCGCCAAAGACGTGCGCGTTGGGGGTGAAACCTAACTTGGTTTTTAGTTTGTGTAGATGCGTCGACCAATTAGGTAGATGCTCTACAATTAGGGGCGGGTATCTCGGGCTGGGCTTTGAGGGCCCAGCGGGCGCGGCGGGTCGCTCGGGCGACTGCGACGGCGGCGGCGGGGATGGGGAGCTCGGGGAATCCTGAGCGGCGAAGCGAGCCTTCTTCACGGAGTCCGCGAAGGAGGTTCGCAAGGAGGTACCGTCGGCAACGTCCGCGGTGTCCTCGGGGCTACGCGGGCGACGAGTGGGAGGGCACGGGCCCTCCTCCATGGGTACGGGCGCGGCGCGGGGAATCGGGAGTGGGGACTGAGGGGGGGCGATAGGCTGGGCCTGTGCAGAAATGCTCGGCACAGGCTCAGCCGCGCGACCCCTGACGCGATCGCCGGAACGGTCGCGACGGGGGTCGCGCCGACGGGTGTCGAGGGGAGAGCGATCCCGTAGGTCGCTCATCCCGAGGCCGGCGAGCGTCGACGACGCTCACCGGGCGAAGACTGGTGTGGCTTACCGCACGTGGCGGCGGGCCGGAATCACCTGCACACACAAACAGGCACTGTTGAGATGGCAGCACTTGAACACTTTCACGCACACACGGTCACCCTCTCGACGATCAAAGATCGGAGTTGGGAGAACACGTCCGCACGCTACGGAGTCGGAGCACTGACTCACGAGTGTGTGGAGTACCTGATTTGATGCACGGCGGACAGCGTGTTTTATAGTGGTTTTTAAAATATATGTAGAAAACATGAAAACTAATTTTATTGAAATATAAAAATGGCAATTTATTGATAAGATGTTCTTCTATTATAATATGCAATTGCTATAAAAATTATGTACGATAAGTTGGTGAAAAAAAATATGTTCTTGACGAGAGTTTCTGAATAATTTCGCATTGTTTAAATTTTTATTTTTCAGGAACTAAACATAAGAAGATTATTTTTCTCAGCAAAATCCCTCCATAAGGGTCTTATTAGTCGGATAATATTTTTATTTTCATCTTATATTTAGTGATTTCGGATATCTTAACAGCCTCCGTGGCGCTGACGGTTAGACGCCGCGGCGTCTCGGCGCGCCGCCTGTGAAACGAGAGGCCGCGGGTTCGATCCCCGCACCGAGAGAAATGTTTGTGTGGCCCACAAATATTTCTTCCGGGTCTGGATGTTTGTGAGACCGAAAAGTCTCTCGTAGTTCCTGATACCGACTCGATCTTAGTGTGGGGTCAGGACTATGTATGTGACTGTTGGGTGTTATTTATTTATTTATTATTTATGTATTATAATGTTTTCCACCAAAATCCCTAGATGACAACCTTTTCTAAAATTAGTACTCATTATTTTTCCTTGAAATTGTTTATTGGTGGCTATTAACTCATTTGAAAAGTCCTGTGTTTTTAGCTAAAAAGCGCGCAAAGGGTATAAACGCTCTTAACATAATAATTTCTTCCAGCTCTGGGTGTTTGTGAGACCGAAAAGTCTCTCGTAGTTCCTGATACCCACTCAGTCAGGACTATGTATGTGACTGTTGGGTGTTATTTATTACTATTTAATTTTAATGTATGTAAATAGTTTTAGTTAAACATTGAATGTAGTGAAAGTGTTATGTCAATAAGTGGTGTATAATCAGCTATGGAGTTGATAATATACGATTTGCATTGTATCAACCTCATAGACTGCTTAAAAATGTTTTTTTCTGGCCATTGACTAATACAATTTAATTTATTGCCACTTTAAATGGAACATGTACTCAGGGAGTCCCTTGTTCAACAATTGTTTCTGCTAACTGCCATATAAGACATATCTCTCGAAATATTAACGTAAAGTTTAATTCCCGCATTTCTTTACACTTGCTTATGATATCGCATCGCAATCGCACACTACTTGGTTGACACTTCACTACATAGTATAAAACAAAGTCGCTTTCTCTGTCCCTATGTCCCTTTGTATGCTTAAATCTTTAAAACTACGCAACGGATTTTGGTGCGGTTTTTTTAATAGATAGAGTGATTCAAGAGGAAGGTTTATATGTATAATACGTATATATTATTGTACAGAAATCTATTTGTACCCGGGCGAAGCTGGGCCGGGCCGCTAGTTGGTAAATAAATATTGCAATAATGTGGAATCTATACATATAATAAAATTAGAGTGTCTGTTTGTAATACTGAAATAACCGTTTTTACTACATGTACATATATGAATATGTATATACGGTACATACACCAAATAAACATTTTTTACAATTTTTGTATGTCTGTTTGTTTGTTCCGGCTAATCTCTGAAATCGCTGGACCGATTTTAACGGGACTTTTATTGTCAGGTAGCTGATATAATACGGAGTAACTTAGACTACATTTATTTAAAAAAAATAAAGTATTGTTGCAATGCCAAAGTACTGTCCAGTACCGCGCGCAGCTCACGCGCATGCCACCAATGGGCCGTCACGTCGGGCACTTTTCCCACCAACGAATCAATATCACAAAGGCTGCCTTCAGGTGTGGAGTGGAGTGAAAGAATATCTCCACCCAGGCGAAACTGGGCCGGGCCGCTAGTAAATAAATACTAATCTCAAGCTTAGATTATATACTCGTCTAGATTGAGCAATGTCAACAAACGATGCGCTAAAAGTGTCCTCACTTTCGTTGATATGTGTGAGTACGGGTCGTGTAATTATTGTAATCTAACTGTCAAGGTGTGTGTGTTAGGGATGCCTACTCCAGATTATTAACTTAACTTTTCCCCATTATTTGATATACAAAATAGGTTAAATAAAATATTTTTTCTTTATTTAAAGTAATCATACTATTAATTATATTTATAACGCATTTTAGTAAAAACAATAAAGATCTAAACCCATCTCCTAGTGTTTGTTTCCGAATAGAATTAACTCTTTGGATTTATTGCCTGGGCTGTTATCTGATTTCTGTATTTATGTAAAATATAAATCATCATAAGTAAAATGTTCGGAACACACAACTGAAGTCATGTGAGGCTACGAATGGTCTTCTTTTCGTTTCCGCTGTGTAATGTCTCTCCAGCAATTTGCTAGTACGGAATCCGTAGGAAGTCTAAAAATATTATTAGGACCATGAATAAGTTCTCGCTGTTTCTTCAAAGATGACAATAGCAGTACCTCGTTTATGAAATTTTGAATGGTACATGCAAGGCAAAGAATTAATAAAATTACTATGAAGTGCATGTCGTCCTGGGTTTCATTAATATCGTGTAGGTAAGTTTTATTTACTCATTCAATAAATAATGCCATTCTTCTTGTTGTTATTCTGATCGAAATATTATGTAATGATATTTGTGTTTTATAGTTTCTCCCATAGTTTCAACAAATTTTCCTAGTAATAAATTGACAACACTGGCCAATGAAACTCATCTTCAAAATTATGAATTAAAAATTCATGTTTTCTTCAAATAGGTAATAGTGGTTTAACAAAAATGTTACCGATAGAAAGTGATATTGGTATTATTATACAGTTTTCCCACACAATTGCGATACAATTCGACAGCAAAAACCGGCATAATTAATTATTTTTCGGGAGCACGTTATCCATGTGTAGTTCAAATGACACTGACGTACGTGAGAAGCGAGTCTACCAAATTGGTAGACTTTTTTTGAGCCGCGCGGTGAGGTGTGATGTGTCATCTAGACGAGTATATAATCTAAGAATCTCAAGTTTCTTGCTAATACATGAAACCGAGAATGAACATAATATGTAAGTACAAACTTAGATCATCACAAATTGCCCCCGTTTATCGCATACTTCTAATAGAGGTCATTGTACTCCGTACTTCTTCCCTTATATTCATTAGTTTTTTTTCTTTTTTGGAAGCTGAAATTTCAATAAAATTACTATTATATATTTTAACCTAAATAAATTTGTGTACGTTAACAGGTCAACTCTTGGATATTGTTTCGACCTAAAAAGACGCGCCAGATTACATTTCATTCTAGGGCACTCTCTTATAAAAATAGATCTGGTAACATTTTGGAGTTATAATTAAATTCCGAGAAAAGGCACGGAGTATTAGCTCGTAAAATATTTCTTTGTTATTACTTGTTATTTAGTAAAAAATGTGGTTATAAAGGACCCTTACTTACATTAATTTTAATTAAGATCTCTTGCTGTGTGTGCCGTAGCGAAGCCTATTTTGTTTATTATAATATGAAGAGCAGCAAATTAGTGTGTTTCTATACTCAATCTCCGTCAATACAGTTGCTTCTAGTCTTGATTAGGCATGCTCCTCCCATTACTAGGTCAAAGTTAGATGTAGAACTCCCGAGTTTCCTAACAAACGTCCCCTTAAACACAGCTCCCATTGGTATGCAAAGGTCTAGCGCCAATCACTCACGTAGTGCTGGCATAAAGCTCATCAATATCTCCGATCCATTACTTAAATGATACGACGAAATTTCAGTCATACTCTCCTTTAATGTCAAATATATTTGCATAATAATAAATTTCTCTGCATTAAACCGCATTTTGAAATAAAAAATTCTCTGAAATAAAACGTCTCAACTATATCTTCATTCGACATATTTCAGACACTTTCCTTTTGTTTGCGCGCGCATTTTTATGATTGTCTCTTAATGCGTCTTCTAGTACTGGGAAATCTTTTGTTTCCTTTATTGTCGTATCTAAATCCGTCCATTTGGAAAAAGTTATAGCGGATAGTAAAAGTAAGTGTGCTATTTTGTATCCTATCTAGCAGCATGTCTGGTGTCAGTTGTCACGTATCCGCGGGCTGTCTAGCTCACAATAAGCTCTGATTTGTTGCGTAACACGACTCGGTATTAGTATTCTTGCTAAGCATACCCACGAACACGCATGTCAGCACTTACATTGTCTATCATTATGAAAACCATATTTTCTCCTTATTTTTTTTTTTGTATATTGTCTTTTACCTAATTGTGATGCCATGAATGCTTTACGCTCGCTCCAAAATAGCGTATTATAGTGTCTAAGTTTTGAAGGTAACGTAGTGCCTAGCGCCTGCGTGATCTGACTGGTGATCTGGGGGCGCGGCCGAGCCCCCTCCAAGTCGAGCTATAGGCCGTAACATCCTTTTCTCGAAGCAATTCAGACCATTTTCAACCCCCTATAACTTCGTTGTGGCTAAAGCATGAAGCCTGAATTTTCAGTTACTAAGCAGGCATTGTGTAAACACGGTATATTTAAAATTTCATTCAATTTTAACCAGTAGTTTAAGAATTATAACTTATCAAACTTTCGTAATTTTGTCACTCACTGACTGACTGACCGATCATCAAAAGTCGAAGGCACTTCTAGCAGACATAGAACCTTCAAATTTAGAATATAATTAGTGTTTAGTGTCTAAAGTAAGGAAAAATTCAAACATTTCATAATTTGTGTCTAGTTTTCTAGATAGACCAACTGCGTGAATAACTTTGTAATCCCATATAAATGTATAGGATTACAAAGTTACATTTGCAGTTAATGAATCATTGTACCCGTATATAATGGAATAATAGTTGTAGATAGATATCTGTATATATGAGGCATAACAGGAGGGGATATAGAGAGGGAAATGGTGTATTCAGCCCATGAAACTGTACAACATTCCTCTAGAAAAACATGACGAAGAAAAACTTGCAAATAAATAGACTAAATAGCTCGAAAATATCAATTACAATGAAAGAAAGAACATTAATAATCAAATCCGCTATATTTGTGATAAATTGATACCTAGAAAAATAAGAAAATCCATAAGACAGAGGCTTTAAGAAAAATCGTTAGTGATATTCCAGAAGTAAGAAGTACCGAAAAGGAAAAAAGTAGGACTCTACAAAAAGACGTGAGATCCCATCAAAAACATCCTGTAAAAAAAATCCAAGTCTCGCAGCTCAGGTTTTCTACCGCAAAAAGTTGTGAGATGCATGTAATACCAAGTCGATTAATTTATTTAGTCCTTAAGGGACTTTCTATATAAAGTTATTACGTTAGTTATTACCATATCAATATTAAAAATTCTTTACGTTTTAAATAAATAGATCGACTTGGCCAGCAGCATTATGTATAATTGTACCATACATTATGTTTTCATGCGATGGCCAAGTCGATCCATTTATTTAAAACGTAAAGAATTTTTTTTTTGCGGTAGAAAACCTGAGCTGCGAGAGTTGGATTTTTTTTACAGGATGTTTTTGATGGGATATTGTTTTATAAGAAAAATGTAAAGACGAATAAATATTAAGAGTTTTAAAACATATCGTCTCGGGTTTAACTTAACGAATTAAGAGTGATTATATTATAATACAAAAACCTTTGCACGGATAGCTTATCTACTGCAAACTTTGGTACGCTTATGCCAGTTTATTACAATTATTTATTTGGGAGTTATAAAAACGTCGATGTGACAACAAAACATATCTATATTTATAAAGGCGTTAACTTTATCTAGAGATTTCAGTATTTAAAATTGTTTTAAAGACATTAGTTTAGACGACTACATTTCATTAACTTTTATAAAATGTAGTGAAGCTATACGGTCCAACCATTAACTGTACAGAACTCTGTTTCAAAATTTACTATGGAAATTAGGTTTTATTTTCAAAGATAACACATACCTACAAAATTTTACTACTTGAAATTTTCCGGAGGTTTTTTTGGCTTTTCCTATATATTTCGATACCCTAAATTTAAATCTACCAACCGTTTTCACCAATCAGCTTTAGTTTCTAGTAGGCAGTTTTTTTTTTGAGAATTGCCGTATATTATAACCTCAGTGTTATATTGTTATCAGTTATGTTCAATTTAACGCCATATCTACGTCACAGAGTAGTTTTCTGAACAATCCAGAGTGTTTTTATTTTATTTGGAGTGAATATGTATAAAAATATTTAGAAAATCGATTACAGACTTTGTGAAAACTGCCTATTTTGACTACTTTAAAGTGCAAGTACGTAAATTAGATAAACCGTGGGTGCCTAAAACTGTTTGCCAAAATTATGTTTGCCAGTAAGACCTTAATTTGACAAAAGACCAATCTGAATTGCTAGCTTCTAGATTACAATAACAAAACTTACTTGCAACCCATGCTAAAATACGATTTACCGTAGTAGAGACAGAAACCATTGGACCCGGAAAGATTGGCCTATTAGAGAAAATTTAGTCCCCGAAAAGCAAAATGTTATACATCCTCCTCTTGCCAATAAAGATCGCATATTTTTGCCACCACTACACATAAAAATTGGCATTGTGAACCAATTTGTTCAGGCGCTCCATACAAATGGTAACTGTTTTGAGTATATTGCACAGAAGTTCCCTAGTCTCAGTACAGAGAAGTTAAAAGCTGGGATATTTGATGGCCCCCAAATAAGGCTGTCAGTAAACGATGAAATTTTTATTAAAACCATAATTGAAACCGAGTCCACTGCATGGAAAGCAATGGCGTCTGTGATGACAAAATTTTCTTGATAATACCAAAGCTCTAAACTAAGTTATCTAAGGTATCAAGACTAAGTTCAACATAATATGTTATCTTGTCTTAAAATCTTGGTTTTAACATGAGCGTCAAGCCTCCACATTTAAACTCTCATCTAGACCATTTTCCTGAAAATCTCGGCCACTTTAGTAATGTACAAGGAGAAAGGTCTCACCAAGAATTTTTTACTGTGGAGGAAAGATGTAAAGGTAAATGGGAAGGGCAAATGATAGCAGATTACTGCTGGAGCTTGAAAGGAGATTTACCGCAAGCTTATCATTCAAGAAAATCATCGAAAAGATCATTTTAAGCCGCTTTTGAAGATTTAAGTCATATTTGTGGTAATTTTTCGTGTTTTTTACACCAAAATGTACATAACATCATATCACAAAATCTAAAGCTGATAGGAAAAAATCGGTTTTCATTTTCAGAATCAGGGGGCCAAATACCTATAGAATAGCTGTTAATTTAAGTGGAAAAAAAATATTGTAGGTATGTGTAAGTGCGTGGTGGCCCGTTGGTAAACGGACTAGACGCGACTGCCAACATGTTCACGGTGGTCGCGGGTTCGAATCCCAGGGCACAACTCTGACTTTTCGGAGTCATTTATTTATTTATTTCAAGGAAAATGCAAGTTTACAGTATTTTAACCAAAACACTTACATTCTAATCTATATATATAAAAGAAAGTCGTGTTAGTTACTTCACTTATAACTCAAGAACGGCTGAAATGACTTGGCTGAAAATTGGTGGGGAGGTAGCTTAGAACCAGGAGAAGGACATAGGATACTTTTTATCACGTTCCCGGTTTTCCGAGTTTCTATTAGCTTATTAACATTTTCTCATGCAAAATGTTCATGGGTTCGTAACTGTCAAACATTTAATGATCATCCCGTCGATACGGTAAATTCTTCCTTCAAATGAAATAACGTATTTAAATAAAGGTTTCGAATCGACAACATCATCATCATCATCATCATATCAGCCACAGGAAGCCACTGCTGAATATAGGCCTCCCCCAATGATCTCCACAATGACCTGTTGGAAGCGGCCTGCATCCAGCGACTTCCTGCGACCTTAGTCAGATCGACAACATATATCCATAATATTCGATTAATGGCGTATTTTAGGTTTTAAAGATGTAAATTAATGACAGTAATAAAAAGTGATTGACATTTCAATTGGTTGTCAAATATTTATGCATGCGTTCAGAAATTAATTTTGTATAACCAAAAGAGAATATATTATGAAGTTAAACAAATATAGGACAATTAAATAAATAATATTCACACGTAAGAAGATATACTTTTTTTCAAGATAAAATATCACTCGAAAATGAAGAATCTTTATTAAAATAACAATTTTACATATGGAGAATATTATAATATGTGTGTTGTGAAACCAGTTAAATATAATTGTTATTACATTAAATGTGAGTGTCAGTGTGAGAAAGTGCTAATAGTGTATGTTTGTGTGTGTTACGTGTTATTATGTTCACTTTTATCACGAATTTTTACAGTGGCTTTTCCTTCGCTATAATTCACTGATAGAAATATTATGTATTTTGAAATTTTATGTCGAAGAAAATCGAAACCACTGAAGTTATTTCTATGAAAATTAATATTTCATCTCTTTATTACTAACAAAAAGTAATGGCGTAATATTTATGGAAAAACAGCATAGTGGGGGTGAAATAAGGGATGGAATATTGCATGGATAATCAAAATCGCTAACGTGTTTAATGTCAAAAATTTATAAGCAACACTATTTGGATATGGAGAAACGGGATATAATAGAGAGGGAGGCACGGGAGAGGACTGAGTTAGCTGACAGATTTGATAGGACGAAATGTAAATGCACGGTATAAGACAGGATAGATAATGAAGAGAAAGGACGAGACATATCGGGAAGAGACTGAATAGACGGGATGGGACGAAATTGAGTAGGACAATAGGATAGCTACGTTATGTTAAGGTATACACGAGCTTATACGAAAAATAACATGTATTTGATATGAAGTAAAATAAAAAAATATCTGCATCCAGGCAAAGGTGGGTCGGGCTTTTTGCTATGCTAAATAATTGAATATAATATTGATCATATAATAACTAAGCCATAGCGAAGCGTGGTCGGGTCAGCTATGGTATCTTTTAATTGATTTCAATGAATGTCGTTGGAGTAGTAACAGTGTTATAATATCTCCGTAGCAAAATAATGATTTAAATCTGGAGTGATGGGATAGAATAGAATATAAGGTGGATAAAATGGGACAGTAGAATAGGTACAGGATGGGATTGGAATTGGATAAGCAGTTTAGACAACGGCTGTCATGTTGATTTTAAATAAAATATGGATTGGTATCTGTATTTGCACCCAGGCGAAGCTGGGCCGGGCCGCTAGTTAATAATAAATGGAACATACACATTATTACTGTTATTTCTAAAATTTTAACAATTAGAGACATTTATATATTTATCAGTACAAAATAAAAATAAAAAAAACTAGTTAACAAATTAACAACAAAGTAAAAGTAAATATAGTAGTTTTAGGTAACAAAAATTGAAATAAATTAAAATAATCAAAAACTTAATAATATCTATAAACACTTATCTTCTACAAAATGCAGTAATTACAATTTTATGAATTATTTAAAAAACTAATCATAGATGAGTACACAAGATATGGTTTGTCATGGAAGAGGTCTAGATCTGTGTGGTAAGCGAGCATCGAATTGAGTAGCGCGACGGCGCGGGCGGTGGGCGCGGCGGCGGCGCGACGCGTGCGCACCCCGCGTGGTATTGCGAACACTTTTCTATGTCTACGCGGACCCTCACCTCCAGTCAGAAATCGAGCCGGAATACAAGTCAAACCCACTTGCTCCAATGCTGTCGGATTGTCCACCTTGTTGATAAGAAGATGGTAGTAGTGAACTAAAAGTATTTGCTTACGCCTATACTCTAGAGTGTTTAGCCCCACCATTCCAGTATTAACAATGATGGATATAAATAGGAATAGTACCCATACATTCTCTTGTATATGTATCTGCAAAATTTCTTTTGAACGCGTTCAATTATGAGGGTATATGTGCTTTGATAAGGATCCCAAACTACAGAATTATATTCGAGTCTACTTCGTACATAAGCTTTGTAAAGTGTTAAAGCAACTCTACATCCTTTAAACATAGAACACACTCTTAATACAAATCCGAGAATTTTACTGGCACTTTCGCAGGCTGACATTATTTGTTGCCTAAAATCTAACCTAGAATCCAATAACAGACCTAAATCCTTTATTTGATCTACTCTTTCTATAATACTATCTATAAAACAATAGTTAAACAAAAGTGGATTGCGTGTGCGTGTAAATGTAATAACTTTACATTTAGATGTATTAAAATTTAAGCGGTTTTGTTCGCTCCATTCAATAATAGCATTAATATCTTTTTGCATTGCTACGCAGTCTTCTAACCCGTTTACTGCATGGTATAATTTTAAATCATCCGCAAATAATAAACAATGTGAGGTGTTTATTACTCTCGGTAAATCGTTTATCATAATAATGAATTGTGTAGGCCCCAACGTGCTTCCCTGGCTCACCCCAGATCTAGTATAAAAGCTATTGGATTCGTAACCGTTTAACCGCACATATTGCGACCGATTTTTTAGGTAAGAAGCGAAAAATTTTAATAAGTTAGACGCAAACCCCAATGAAGCCATCTTTGAAAGCAGAATGTCATTGTCAACTACATCAAACGCTTTCTTATAATCGAAATAAGCCGCGTCTACCTGTCTTCCCGCATCCATTTCTTTTGTAACGTAATCTACAAAATTAATATGACTAATTGCCGTCGAGCGACATGCTCTAAAACCATGCTGCTCGTCAGCAATATAAGCTGTTATTTGCTTTCTTATGTGGTAATCAATCATAGACTCAAAGACTGCTAAATACCGAGAGTACAGCTATTGGTCTGTACATAGAAACATGCTTACTAGCTCTACCTTTAGGTACTGGTGTTACTCTGGATATTTTCCATATCATTGGATATCTTGATGTCTCTAGAGAAAGGTTGTACAGGTACAGTAGCGGCTCTTCAAGTACCGATATGCAATCCTTTACTAAGAATGGTGGAATCTCATCCGGACCTGAAGAAGAATGAGGTTTAAGACGGCGGACTGCACGGAGAAAGTCTGCGGAGGAGACGTTGTCGATAACAACGTGAGCAGAATTTTTGGTAGTAATTTTTGAATTTTTTTTTTTCGTTGTGCCGCGTCATGGTCTAGTTTAGGTTCATCATTATGGAAAACTGAACTAAAATAATTGGCAAATGCATTAGCTGCATCTTGTCCCGATACTGTCTGGTCGTCGTGTTTGTATACAGAAATCTTTTTTTTTGGGTTACGTTTGTTTTTTATGTACTGCCAGAATTTCGCAGAGTCGTTTGTAATATTATGTTCGACTGTCCTGATATACGAGTCATAAGCCGACCTCATTAAAAATTTTACGTGTGTCCTGTAATACCTAAATAGTTGTTTATTAAATTCTTTGCCTTCAGCCTTATATTTTTTATGATGGTAATGTTTATATTTGATATTAGTTATAATTTCAGCCGTATACCAGTTTGGATAGGTATGGAAACGTTTTCCTAAGATATGTTTTTTTACCGGCACAGACTTATTAATAGTATCGTTTAATTTGTTATAAAATATATTAATGGCAAGATCAATGTCCGATTCATTATATATATCACTCCAGTCAATGTCTGAGATTGAATTGTAAAGTAAGGATAAATCAGCCTTGCGAAAATTCCAATTTGGCGCCGATGCCGGGTATCGCTGCATGACCGCCTGTGGTGATCGTGCACCAGACAATTGACGCGGGAACAATATTGTAATACTCAGAGGTGGGTGATACTTATTGTGTATTGATAGTCAATCACCACGCACTAAAACGGTGAAGGAAAACATCGTGAGGAAACCTGCATACCATAGCGATTTATCAAATTTCTATGGTATGTAAGTCCGCTAATCCGCATTAGGCCAGCGTGGTGGACTATATGGCCTAACCACTCTCAATCGTACTTTCAATTGTAGAGGAGGCCCGTGCCCTGCAGTAGGACGTATATGGGCTGATACATACAGGTATGTGTAATTGATAGAACAAGAATCCAATAGGGAATATGCACCAGACTTCAAAATAATTCAAAATATTTTTATGTAATCTTTATTAATATAGAAATATACTTTAAAGATATTTTATAAATTTATCAACTCTAAATCGGTAAAATAAATACTTAAAAAATGACATTTCAAATTCTCCGCGCATTTTTTCCGAAATGCGATCTATTGCTTGACAAGGAAAGTGACGACAATGGTCACGTTCTTATGAAGTTTTAGCTTGCCGAGTATATTGTTTTACGTTTGTTTATAAGTTATTTTGTGCTTTCTTTATACTATTAAATAAAATGGATTATTTTGTCACGAAATACAGTTCTGTAGTAATTCATGAAAGAAACTTAATCCAAATACTACGTTGTTCATATCGTGACCTCTGACGTCACAGCGAGTTCGCGCCAACATGGCGTTTAAATGCTTCGAAACTGATAGCAGTTTTGATTATTTTTTTGTACTTTTTTGATTGATATTTTCAAAGATTTATATTTTTTTCCGATAATGTAATAACATACAGAATTGATTAAAAATATAAAAAAATTACATGCATATACCCTATTAAATCCGTGAATTGTAACCTTTAAACAACTTATAATTGATCGACAAATATAAACAATACTACTATAAATACGATACGCGGTGTATAAATAGATATGCGAATCAGCACATTTTTAATAGCGCAGTCGTATGTTATGAAACTAAGCACAAAGTTCATTTTAACATCTAAACTAAAGTCCGTCGCATCATGTGCAACAAACTTAGGTCAGGCAAACACATCTTACAGGTAGGTACTACCGCAATGTCTATTTCTCCCGACACACAGCAATGTAAATGCACTATTGTATGCCGGTTTGAAGGACATATTAGCCAGAGTAAATGCTGGACATATTAACACTTAATCTCATGTCTCAGGATGGTGAGCGCAGTGAAATGTCATGTTTGTAATTTATAGTGTTGCCTAGGGCCCTACTACATTCATCCGAAGCGAAGTTCGAAACTTCGGGCGATCGAAGTTTTTTATACGATACGAATGTATCTACTCTGTAAAAGTTCGAATTTGTATAACATACATCGTAACCATAAGTCTATGGTTACGACCATAAGTCAATAACGACCATAAGTATATGTAGGTACATTCGTATCGTATATAAACTTCGATCATCCGAAGTTTCGAACTTCGTTACGGATGAATATAGTGAGGCCCCTACTTTTACTACTGTCCATGAGCGGTCGTGTCGCTTACCATCAGGCGAATGGCATGATCGTCTCGCCATTTATTATTATAAAAAAATATATTACTTTAAAAACAATTGCATGCTATGAAATTATAGTAATCTGCATTTAATATAGTAGTATTAGTATTTATTTCGTGATGGATATGTTATGGGCCAAGTGATTAATGCGAGCAGTATTTATAATGCCCGGGCAGTATGAATATTGCCGAGCCATATCGGGCCAAGTGATTAATTACAATCTAAACTCACCTATTTATCACATTACCCGGGCATTATGAATATGGCTACATGATGATCGGGCAATGTGATTTATAGGCAGCGGCGTTCATAGGATTATGACACTGGGTATGCGGCGGAGTACTCGGTCACAAAAACTTTTTCTTTTATAGTTTTTTAGCATAGCCAACAGCCACGCGACGGATCTCTAAGTCACAAACCATGCCAACATAACAAGTCTTAGATTATTATATTCATGTCCATCTTCTATGGCAACGCAGACAAAACAGCGATCGATCATCGCTGCGGAAGAAATTCTAATAAGTAGAATAAAAAAACTCACCTAGTCGGCTTCAATTTTCACATATTCAAGGTTCCGATTAGTTGAGAATTGAGATTACTATACCTATCCCGATGTAAATAAACGTAAGATTTCGGCCACCTCATTCATTCATTTGATAAACATACATTTTTAACACATACCTCACAATCGAATAACATTTGAAAAAGTAAACAAACACACTTGTAAAAGCAAATAACTACAATGAATATCGAAACTTAGTAATAAATTGTTAAATGTACACTTTCAAATGTTAAAATGAAAAATCTTTTAAGAAATCTATATTTTTTCAAACATACAAGTATAAAATAGTAAACTTTGCAAAAATACTTAACATTTATATTTAAACAAATAAAACCTTACTAACCAAAAATGCATAATGTGCATAGGTGATTTATTAGATTTGCGCCTATTAATTTTACTCGGATTATAGGCAACGAACATTCCCGATCACTCCCGACAATTGCCGAACTTCCGAGGCCTGCCGCAGGAGTCGCGGCTTTCAATATTCATGGGTGTGTGCGTTCGCCACTGTGCACGGACACAAAAATTACTACACACATGCAAACAAATGTCATGCGGGACTTGGTTGATTAGGTACATTATTTTGCTATAAAGCGCAGCGCTTGCTTTTCGCGTGGCAAACATAATGTTTGCGTGGTTGCAAATAGGTGCTATTTATAAAATATTAGGCGTTTTTAAGTTATTATATTTTGTTTATTCATTTATTTACTATAAATTAAGAGCGTATACACCTTGCGCGCAAAGTCAACTATAGGTATTTCTTCGTTAATTTCACGCACACATAAGCGACCAAAGCTGTGTGCGTAGAGCTGCCGCGTCGGCTCGCTATACAATCGGCTCAAACAACTTTGATCCGTGCGCTTCAAATATTCAATTGAAATGTAACTGTAATATAATATCATAAAAATATTTTATTTGCATTATAAGTAGACAAATATTACTGTGCAACCAAAGAATAATACAAATTTATATAGAAATCATATTTTCGTTATTATTACATTGTTAAGTTGCATTCAAATCAGTGTTCAATCAGTATACACTACGACGTTTTATTAATCATTTCGTGTTCGAACACATAAATAGTGTTAGGGGCCTTACAAACCTTACAATTACGAAATATATTTAATTTTATATTACAATACATAACATAATTTAGCCTCGGAATTACATCCCATTATATTACCTGAAACATAATTTATACTCACTACAAAATCATTGTAGGTAATAAAAATAATTAAATATTTTACTACCAAAGTACTAAGATGTGGTAATCGCATTTCGCGCGTGGCTATTTTTACTACGCGCGGCATAATCGACTGCAGCCAGGCCGGAGCGACGAGCGATACGTCCTCCCTCTAGAAGGCCTTGCGGCGGTCTGATTTGATCCACGTCGGACAGCGTGTTTTATAGTGGTTTTTAAAAATTTGTAGAAAACATGAAAACTAATTTTGTTGAAATATAAAAATGGTAATTTATTGATAAGATGTTCTTCTATTGTAATATGCAATTGCTGTAAAAAATTATGTACGATAAGTTGGTGAAAAAAAATATGTTCTTGACGAGAGTTTCTGAATAATTTCGCATTGTTTAAATTTTTATTTTTCAGTAACTAAACACAAAAAGATTATTTTTCTCAGCAAAATCCCTCCATATGGGTCTTATTAGTCTGATAATATTTTTATTTTCATCTTATATTTAGTGGTTTCGGATATCTTAAGCTTCTAAATTGCCATTTAAAGCCTAAATAACGAAACTTGTGTTCAGTAATCCGTATAGTACTCACAAATTATCCATCAATCTATAATGTTTTCCACCAAAATCCCTAGATGACAACCTTTTCTAAAATTAGTAATAATTATTTTTCCTTTAAATTGTTTATTGGTGGCTATTAACTCATTTGAAAAGTCCTGTTTTTAAGCCAAAAAGCGCGTGCAGGGTATAAACGCTCTTAAAGTCATCTAAAACGTACGAACGCTATAATAAAATATCTGTGAATGGCATGTAAAGCACTGCATTTCTGCCTACAAGGAGCGCACGCCCCTGTTTATAGGTAATTTTTTACATGGTGCGCTACCGCATTGTGGCAACTGCGATAGACCCATAAATTAGAAAGTTTAAATTGATCTGCTTATGTTTAGTTGTTTTTTAACGTCCGAAACATTATCTTCAGAAGAAAATAAGTGAACCCACTTTATGGATCAGTTAGGTCGACTGTGCCCCAAAACCGACTCGGAATACCCCGACTTCACGTAGTCTTTAGGCTACCGACCCTAGAGTGTATATAAAAAGCCGGAGGCGCGGAGGGAGAGCAGCCCCCGCCCGCTGCAACGAAGGATGCCTATCCTTCGTGCCTACCCGTGTGAGCCGTAGCGGCTGAGGCTGCAGCAGCAAGCCGAAGCTGCAGAGGTGAGCACGCGACACTCCCCCTCCCCCTCCACTCCTCCCAACCCACCCCCTCGTACTGCCCTATTCTAAATTTTATCACTTCGGCTCATTGTTTTCATTTTGATTCGCTTTACATCACTCTGCCCAACAGGTACTTGGCATTATTCATAATGCCCGGGCAATGTGATAAATTGATTGGTTATAATCACATTGCCCGCTCTTATTGGGCATTATTCATATTGCCCGGGCATTATGAATAATGCCCGATTAATCACTTGGCCCATAACAGATACACATGGTACCTACATGGTTTCAATTTTCAAACAGTTTTGATGATTCAGAAAATGTTTTTGTTATTATGTGAAGTTTCGTATTATTCATCACATTACTAAAAAATGTCTTCATTGTAATTTCAATTGTTATGAATTAGCGCATTGCAACATTAAAATTTATTGAATAGTATGAAATAAATTGACCAAAGAACAGATAGAATCACAATCTAAGTCCATTCATCTAAAAGATTCTATGAATTGTAATATAAATAACCTTCGTCATGCGCTTTAATTGTAGCATAATAAGCAAACAGGTTCTGAGTAAATTATACTAATTCTTTGTTTAACATATTTGCACCCTTAATTAACATAATAATTTATTGTAATAACAGCATAAACGTGTCGACGATTAGATTTGCATACTTCATTATTTACTTACAATTAAGTACAGTAAATACGTCCACTTTCTTATTATTAGAATAATTCGACAGCCTCCATGGCACAGTTGGTTAAACGCCGGCTGTGAAAAGAGAAGCCGCGGGTTCGAACCGAAACAAATATCAGGTCTGGGTGTTTGTGAGATCGAAAAGTCTGTGGTAGTTTCTGATACCCACGACACAAGACTCAATCTTAGCACAGAATACTAAACTAACAGAAGTCAAGCTCCATACAAAGCGCGCTAAATCAACGCACACATTGACAGCGTTCACCGACACGATATTTCAAACCAGTCGAGACCACTGCGAGCGCGAGTGTCACCCACTGCGGGCACGCAAATAGTGAGATGTTTTGTGCAAAGATGGAGCAAATGAATAAAAGTTATTACACTTGTATATAAAACACCAGATTATAATAATCTATATATATAAAAATGAAACCCGTTTCGCGTTGTCACGGCATCACGCGTGAACGGCTGGACTGATTTGGCTGATTTTGGTCTTGAAATATTCGTGGAAGTCCTGGCAAGGTTTAAGGGGTGAGAAAAATAGGAAAATTTCTGAGGAAGATACTAAAAACCTTTTTTTTGGGTATCGTTCAAGCGTGATGCGTCCAGCCAGTATAGGATGATCTTTGTTTATTTGACGGGAGACGTAAAAGACGGTCCAGCTTCAACTACCACCCAACGTAAAATGATCTATCTTTCCATTGTCTTTCATTGACGGCTGACGAAATAGAACAAAATTCAGAAAATGTGTACATCGTATATATAATATTATCTAGATACGGCGTCTTGCGCATAATTTTGTTAAATGTAAATTAAAACGATGTCCACATCTACCAAAATCGCCCATTGTTTTTTGAGATTATTGCAACAGTTTTAAACAAGGTATACTCTATAGAAGCGTTTTGCCGGAGTATACCAAAATATATCTAATTATAATTTTTCGTTTTCATAAACGACATTGTTTTTTGAATTTATACTTTTAGATGCGCTATTTAAATTTCGCATTAGTATTGTTTTCAGACTCAAGAATAAAAAAAATATTGGTACGTTGATGCCGTATCTAGACATTATAATGAAACGATATGCAGTTTTATATTTTTAAATATTTGTTCTATTACTTACGTCACCTGGTAAGGCAGTATGAAGGTTTTATTAATTTGTATATGGTAACGTAATAGACGCGACTGCCAACAAGTTAACGATGGTCACGGGTTCAAATCCCAGGGCACACCTCTGACTTTTCGGATTAATTTCTACGTGAAATAAAATCCGCCAACTCGCACTAAGCCAGCAGGGTGGACTATAATATCTTCTTCTATAATATGAAAATGAATCGCAAAATGTGTTGGTAAGCGCATAACTCAACAACGCCTGGACCAATTTGGCCAATTCTTTTTCTAAATGGTTATTATTACTTTATTACTAACAAAAAGTAATGGCGTGAAATATTATTAGGAAAAACAGCATTTTGGTGCTGAAATAAGGGACGGAATATTGGATGGACAATAAAAAACGCTAATGTTTTTAATGTCAAAATTTCATAAGGCAATCTTTATATGTACATGTATATGGAGAGACGGGATATAATAGAGTGAAAGGTACGGGAGAGGACTGGGATAGCTGACAGATTTGATAGGACGAAATGTAAATGCACGTTATAAGACGGGATGGATAATAAAAGAGAAAGGACGGGACGGATCGGGAAGAGACTGAACAGACGGATGAGACGGGATTGAGCCAGACAGTAGGATAGCTATGTCAAGTTTAGGTATACAAGAGATTAATACGAAAAATAACATGTATTTGGTGTGGAGTGGAATCAAAAAATATATGCACCCAGGCGAAGCTGGGTCGGGCCGCTAGTTGAATATAAATATCACTAAAAAAACATATATTATACAAAACAATAAAAAAAAACGTAGAATAAAGACATACACATTCTCAGCGAGTTCATAAATAAAATTAAAATTTATTTATTGTATTATTATGTTTTATATATTTTATTTTAAAAATTCAATCAAACGATACGAGTGCTATTAACACGATACGTGTTTTCGCATAAGCCAGAATTAACAACCCTTGCGCGAACGCCGAGCGTAGTGTGAGTGTGGCAACAAAAGTGAAGTACATACACAAGCTTGACTTCTGTTAGTATTCTGTGATCTTAGTGTGGGGTCAAGACTATGAATGTGACTGTTGGGTGTAATTATTTAATTAATTCAAAAGCGACATGCCGCAATGGACCTGTTTATCACATTTCAAGTTCCCACGAACGAGAAACCGCAAACCTAATATCTATCAGGTATTTTATCACTAACAAATACATTTTGATCATAATTTTTAGACGTCGAATCCCCTATTTAAACGATGAAATATTATTAAAGGCACAGCATATAAATAATAAATACAACCAAAAGACACATAAAAGTACATAGTCCTGACCCCACATTACAATCGAGTCTTATGTCGTGGGTATCAAAAATACGAGAGGTTTTTCAGTCTCACAAACATTGGATCACTCAAACATCTCTCTCAGTGTGGGAATCAAACCCGCGGCGGCGTCTCGTTTCACAGCAGTCCAACCAGGTGTGCCAAGAGAACTGTCTTATAGATATTCTATTTGAAATATTTGATACCCTATTAAAGTATTGAATGATTCAATTCGGCGAACAAGTCATCTCTAGAACAGGTTCTTAGTAAATGTTTCAGAAACGAGAAGCATATTTTACATTCAGTACTAATAGTTTCCAGTGATTCGTATGTATACGAAGGTATCTGTTTCACCAGTTGTTCGATGAAGACTGAATCAATGTAAAGTGCTGTAAATTGAAGCTAGGTTGTACCTTAATGAATATTGATTTTTAACAGTTTATACTAGCCATTTAACATTATTTATTCATCCTCAAGGAACTTACAATATTACTCTAACCTAGACCTCATATTCGACTGTATAAAATCATTAGTTATATATGTACTTTTGTATAATTATGTATGCGTATCTTTAATAATAATACATAAAATATACATAATCAGTTTACTCGATCCTGACATATTATTTTCGCTTCATCCACTTTCATAAACCTTTTCATGCATTCTCGTCGATTCGTATATACACATATATACATATGTTTTTATTAAACTTTCAATATTCACATTTCTTAAATTGATGTGCCTATTAATTCTCCCTCTGCACCATCTTTAGGTCGACTGGTAGAGAATGCCTCAGACATTAATTCCTACTGTATACTCTAATAACTTTGTAAAGAATAGATAAATATATAAATATTAAAGAAAAATACATCGCAAAGTTGCTTCCAGAGGTGGTAATCAATACATTATATATTAGGATACACATGCATAAATAAGATATGAGAAATTTCGTGGTTTTTATATTCCATTCCATTTTCCTGTACTTTCTCAGCGCGCTACTCTCCTATGCCAAAAACCATATTCAACGGAGTGTAAACAGATAAAAAGTATGATATAGTCGAAAAATACGTAGACTAAGATGGCTTAGTATTGTCCTCATTCCACAATTACACTCAATTTAGCTTCAAGATTGGTCAAGTACGATGTGAATACTAAAGTACAAGCAACACATTAACTTCTTATCAGTTCGTGTGACGATGTAATGAGTTACTTCGCAAGTCACTTTTCCGTCTCTTATTCGTGTATTTTATGAGATAATACAGTGTACGCAATTTTGTGACAAACATTCTTAGGCAAATCCAAATACCTCAGCGATTTCAGTGACAGTACCACTGTTCCGAGTAAGCTATTACAACTTTACGATCTTTATTATACAAATGCTTTCTGTTCTCTTCAGCCGCACAATTTGACTCATAATGATTGATGCTTTAATTTTATAACGTTTTAACTTGAATAATAGCTTCTGTAATCGATTTCCAAATCAGGTGAACCTTTGAGACGTTCTCAAAATTAATTTCGTTTCACGTTAAAGGGAGCGTTGCCGTCAGGGGTGACTTCTGATAGCGTTGACTGATCGGCTTTTGGACGGGTGGAATAGATGAAAGAAGTACGTGCTGCACCCTCCGAAGCGTTTGATGAATCGACGACTTGTAATCGTTGGACCAACACGGGTTCCGTAATTTGTTAGGTGCTCTCGGGTCCTTTGCAGATGTGCACTATCATCTATTGTGAACGAGTACGCGACCAGATTTTAAATTGCTTTAATCTGTACCGCTTCATGGGTTTATTATAGGCAATGTGCTGGTCATGATTAGGGCTTTCAGAACATGCGGTGAGTATAAATGTCAGTTTCGTGATTCAACATCCGACACACTTGACCACGGCAAATATATAGGGGATCTTCATTACACAATGACTGGACACGAGTTTTCAAAGAAATGTTATTCCACTTAAAGATTTTTCTTTCTAATCTTTGTAAATATTTTAATTTTCATTCAAAATTCATTGAATAACTTAATGCGAGTTCAATGTGTCATCTGTAATATTGAAATTAAATTTACCTGAATTGAAATTATTTAGATTTACCATAAAATATGAGTATTAAATTATATCTTAATATTTTAAATAACAAAGCAAGTGTGAACATGAGTGCTTATACATGTAAATGCAAATAGATATTTGCTTTGATTAATGAAATGAAAATGGTTTACAATATTAGCACTCAATTTGATCAAGCATAGGTATAATAATCATTAGTGCAAATATTATTATATTTTAAAAACATTAACCATAAATTTCTATATATGTATTAGTTAGGTTTTTGAAAACATATTTTTATTTGGCCACGGGAAATCGAGCTTTCTTGGCCTCGGGGTCTTACGATAGAAACATTTTTATCTCAAAAAAGTTAAAAGATCAATTTCCAAGCAGAGACAAACTTGAGAGATCATGATCAAATCTCCGCTTAATACTATCGCACGTAAGGCATTAGACTTCTTAAATACGAACTAATGGTGCTATAGAAGTAGCGATCAGTTTAACGTCAGTCTCACAATTTTTTTTTAAACGTCATTCTTTACCACCCGGCGCGTAATTTCTTCCTTTCTTCTCCACATTAAAAACAAATGACTGCATTTTCTCATCGCCCTAAAGAATCTTAGGGACGTTAGAAAAACAAAGGCCAGAGATTGTATTAATGACGATTACGTGCCCCTGTTGAGCGGGCCACGGTATAAATCGATGCCGCGTAATCGACGGACTCACATTTCTGGCAATTTGTTACGGTAAATATATCATATTTTTCATAAGCTGTTATTTATTCTTAGTGTAACAATTTGCGTTGACGTTTTTTGTCGATTTAGAAATTGTGGAGACGTCAAGGTTATATGTTATGACTGCCTCGGTGGCGTAGTTGTACTACGGTACGGTTATAAAGCTGAGGTCTCGGGTTCGAATCCCGGGTTGGGCAAAGTGATATTGGATTTTTCTATTCAGTATCAGCCCAGAGTCAGGAATTTGTGCCCGATATGGCGATAGGCTCGCCACTTATCACATTGTGGGACGGAACATACAAGGCGAAATGTGGGTGCCCTCGCACCTCTGCCTACCCCTTCTGGGAACAAGGCGTGAGATTATGTATGTATGTATGTATGTCAAGGTTATATTACATGGGAAAATAGTTATCCGGAGTTCTGTTGGATTATTATGGTAACTTCAAATACTTTACTAGAACATGAATTATTAAAGTGTACTTCACTACAACTGTGAAACTTGTAAGTCCGGTGGAACCAAAAAGTTTTAAGTCTGCCGTGGTAATTTGGTTAATAAATATTATTATTTATTGAATTATCATTTAAATTATGCTTGTATTTGGTTTGGTTTACGATTACTATGTTTGATTGATAGGATTAATTGAAACATTAAAATTCATGTTTGACACTATTTTATATAAATAATATGTAAATCAAAAGCTTTTTCACCGTTAATTTTAATCCGCTTAAAATATATGACAAATGTCAAGTTCAAATAAATTATGCTCGCTTGAATCAAAAATTTTATTTTACAATAATATGTGTCAATTAATTAACATTATCTATATTCGTGAAAAACAGGTATTGCATCATTGAATATTCACATGAAATGCGGGGAGAGGTCTGAAAATATTGTTTTGTTATCTTATTGTTGACTGTTTGATTTAATTGAAACAAAATGAATGCAATCTGTCTCGGTGGCATAGTTGTGCTAAGGCATGATTACAAAGCTGATGTATCAGGCTCGAATCCCGGGTCGAGCGAAGTGATAGTGGATTTTTCAATTCCTTTTCAGACTGTAGTTAGCAATTGGTGCCCGATATGGTGTTAGGCTATCACATCGTGGGACGAAACTCACAAGGCGAAAAGTGGGTGTACTGGTTACTAATAATATGTATGAAATAAAATAACTCCTTCCATGTAAAATGTATTTATTTCCGTTTGCAACATTTCACTGGATATTATAAGAAGGCATAGGTCTGAGGCAGGTGTTTAATCTCTGTAGTTTATGATGATGAAAATGGTGATTTGCACTTTGGTGTTGGCACTATTTGGTGTTGATAGTATTCGTTTGAATTGGGAACACCGCGCTTAGGGACTGAACCACGGAAGCATATCGCTTTCCAGCAGTATCGGCTGCCAATGTTTTATGACGAGATAACTTTACTGTGAGGAAAAAAATTATATCTGTCCTTACGTCCATTCCAGGACACTGGCCATAAAAAAATTAAGTACCTAAGTTTAAACATGCAAAAGATGACATTAGATTCGTGTGTGATTTCAAAATGAGAAACATTAAGGTCGATATTTTAACCTTTACAAAAAACGTAGGTTTTTGACCGCTACTATCTCTAAAGATAACTGGACCAGAATTAAATTTGCAATGGAACAATTAAAGACGTGTCAAAGTGCAAGTAAGTACAATGTATTGATGGAGTCATTGTATTTATTTTGTTATTCTCATTAAATATATTTGCCGACTATTGTTACACTAAACTTCCTTCTATAATATAAAACAATAATATAATCTTGGTGTACAATATTTGTAATCATAACATGCCTTGTAAAATCAGAACACACATATCTACATAAAAGACTTTTTATTTTCGCTGATATTTGTGCAAAGAATCACTTAGAAAATAAATGTGTTTATCGTGCAGTTCATAAACACTTGAATAGAGTAATAAAAACCAAAAAGAGTATTAAAGGATCTTTAGGAATTTTCAATGTGAATTACACCAACTCTTGATAACAGTTCAAGGCAGTCAATGGTCCTCCACGAATTTTAAATAAGAACTTGCAATTTATTTCTTTTCGATAAAAATCCAGTCATGTAGTATGGCTGAGTACTCATTGAATTATTTAGCCGTAATATTGTTATATTATGATGAATAAGCATCTTTGAAAACATCATACTTGTGACCACGTTTGTGGCTTTGATCGATTGGCAACGTTAGGCTCTGAGATTCTCTCGTGCTCGTTAGATTTTGAGTTTGCTTCTAAATTCAGCCAACCATTTCTTTGGTTTATTGATTCTAAAAAAATGTTTGGCAAATATCCAAATAAGCCAAATCTTTCTACAACACGCATTGTGTTACTAGTAAAAGGAACCAGTAGGTTGAAGAACGTATAAACACGTATATATAAACATCGTTATAAACGCAGAAAGATGGGTCAAGTAGGCTAGTCGATAAACTTACAAATATTCAGTTATTATTCAAAAATTGTGAGACTATATTATACGTGTATTCGAACTAGATAATTCTTTATAGATTTGAGAGTTTGGAGATCAGTTAATAGGAAGTATTTTGGTACCATTTCGACGCTGGAGTGATAAGATGCCATATCTAGGATAATATTACTGGTTGGTATTCCCGATTATCCAAAATGTCAAGTACCTCTGTGTCTCGAACGACACTTAAAAATTTAGTGCCCTTCAGAAATTGCAGAACGTTATATTGCATCAAAGAAATAAAGGTTTGTTTAGAAACTTTTTAAACTATACACGATTGTTATGTCAGCATGACCATTTTCAAAGAGAAACGAGAAGACATATTTGAGAATATTGTACAAACATACACACCCTGAAGCCTGTAATAGTTCGGGTTATGGGTTTGGAAAACGTGCAGAGTATGCACATTATGACAATATGTCCCTTTAATGAAGCTTTTGAGCAAGACTATTGACTATTGAAGATTGTTAAGTGATTATCATTATTATCGTATAAAAATTTGATTCCGTAAATAAATCGAAGACCACCGAGTGGAATAACTGACCTGGAAGTAAAATACTGGGACCTAACAACGTATCGGTATTACTAAAGAAGACGATGATTGTAAGAAACTTAAAATTTGGTGCTATTTATAGTGACTGACATATGTATGTATCTATACGCTGCTACCAGATTAACAACAAGATTATCTATATATATAAAAGAGGAACCTGACTGACTGACTGACGTATCAACGCACAGCCGAAACTACTGGAGTCAGGAACCTGAAATCTTACACAGGGTTTCCTATTGGGACGTAGGGTAGCACTAAGAAGGGATTTTTGGAAATTCAACCCCTAAGGGGGTGAAAAGGGTTAAAAACAGTTGTATGGAAAATCGAAACCATTAAAGCTAGAATTGTCTAATTTTGCATTTTAGTTACTCATCTAGAAACAAAAATAACTGCTTACTTAATTTTTCTAAAATTAACCCTAATTGGGTTAAGATAAGGGTTGAAATGTTGTAGAACCTAACTGTCTGATCAACACAGCCAACACTACTGAAACTACGAATTTGAAATTTTACACAGGAATTCCTACTATGGCGTAGGGTAGCACAAAGAAAGTATTTATGAAAATTCAACCCCCAATGGTATGAAAAGGTTAAATTGTGTTTTATGGTAAAACTTGTCACTTTAGTTCATTACAAACAAATATAATTGCCTACTCTCTCTTCTCAAAATTAACCCTAAAGGATTTAAAATAGGGGTGAAATGTTATATGCAAAATCGAAACCGATGAAGTTATTCATATGAACATTTATATTTCACCACTTATTATAATCGAAAATAATGCCGTGAAATATACTATATAAAAAATAACAGTAAGGCGGACAAATAAGGGATGACATTATGTTATGTGAAAATCAGAACCACTGAAGCTGATTTAGGTATGTTATTAAAATTATTTTTTTGCAAATCTTTCGCAAAGCTTACAGTGTAATGTTGTTGAAGCGATATAATAGCTTTTACGTGCGTAATATTATAATATACACGCAGACGAAGTTGCGGGAAAAAGCTAGTCATTCATATTACATTAATATAAGATGCAAATATGATGCAACGTAATAGGATTATTATCTGCGTACGGATAATGCTGACACCTTTATTCACCAGATAGCAGATTATCCAAATATTGTTTGCTTGTGGTCCCACGTTGGTTATTAACTGCAATGAACCGTAATCTATGCGATTTGATATTTCACTATCAGCATTAAGCTTGTAAATTTCATGTAAGCATTATTATGCTTTTATGATTCAAATAAGCGGCAATAAATAGCTAATTAAATGTTAAATTGTTTTGTAGACTGGTGTTATTGATAAGCACCATAAGAAATACAGTGACTTACAATACAATCTGTAAGAAGTCTTCTTGGGCCAGAAGACATCCAGTACGGGGCATAGTCCCAAAAGAGGTATTATCACCTACGATATGAAAAAAAATAAAAAAAATAAGCATTATCCAATACGATACAATACGATTCGCAATATAACATTTTGCTACACAAAACTTTCTCTGAAAAGAGGTCGCAAATACCATTTATAGTCACTTGAATTCAAAATGGATAGGCATTAACGGCAATAGACATTCCGCTTCGCAAATATGCCCTATTTATTCCGCGTCAAACAATCGCATTCCGTTTTGTGTCCTTGTTGGAATTCGATTTTCCTAGATAAAGGTCAGTATCTAATCTATCAGTGATACATCCTGTAGAAACGGCACTGTCGACTGCGGCTTCCACTTCACTAGAGCATTCGTCACGTCCCGTCGTCGTTGACTGATAGCTCGCCAGACGACGCAAGGGTCGACGGATTGATCTAGGAATTACGTGGTTATCTACCAAAATGATAGATGAATGCCTTGGGATGGTGGATTATTGCCCAGTGGAACCCCGATAGGCGTTTAGTGCGCGATAGTTGATTCCAACAGCTATTCCCGACCGTCGTTGTGGTCCGTAACTGTTGTAATATTTTCTGCTTTTATCCTTATCTATGTCTCAGTCAACTTTTATGGATAGCTTGATCAATCTCATCGTGGAACTTGAAGCGTAACTATGCGTTCAATGTGCTGAAATGGCAGCGTAGCTTTTTATTTTTCTTGTCTGTCTATTAGCCCTTTTGAAACGTTACGGTCTAATGTTATCGTTTTAGAAATTTCGTTCTCTGTATTCGTAACAAAATACTATTCTTTTAATTGAACATATTACTTTTTGGACTCAAGTTTTAAATTAAACTGTATTTACTTGCTAACTGGTTTTATGATTCTTCGGACAATAACCTTAGTCGTTTCCTTCTATTAATGTTTGTTTTGAAAAAATATTACTAACGACCTACGACGATTGATAGTCAATCACCACGCACTAAAACAGTGAAGGAAAACATCGTGAGGAAACCTGCATACCATAGCGATTCATAAGAATTTCTATGATATGTAAGTTCGCCAACCCGCACTAGGCCAGCGTGGTGGACTATATGGCCTAACCACTCTCAATCGTATTCTCGATTGTAGAGTAGGCCCGTGCCCTGCAGTGGGACGTATATGGGCTGATACAGAACGACCTACTTCGTGCACTTACTAACAATAATCAGTAATCATTGATCCTAGTCGATGATATTAAGAGCAGTAAATACGTGTGAATTATACCGAAATATTGATAAAATTATATCGCATATTATCACGTCGACTCATGGTCAATGTCAGTGATACACGCAGAAAGATTGCGCACGCAAAGTGATTGTTACGAAAACATAACCCACTCGATGAAATCAGACAAAAAGTATTTAGCCAGCTGCTCCATTGAAAATCAGCGCTGCAGTATAGTAGCTGAATGAGGAATCATTGTTGTCTGGCCATGCGCATATATTGTTTAATTGTTTATATGTTACATTATCTTTGTTGTATGTGTTGGCCATGCAATAATAAATGTATTTTCTTTCTTTCTTTCTTTCTTTCTTTCTAGCCTTGTGGGTGTGTGTGTTTGTTTAATCAGCCTGTGCCTACTTCGTAAAAACCAAACACCTATATTCATGAATTTGTAGTAAATAAAAAAACAAAACAATGATTCTAGCAATCGTTTTTTTTTTTGCTTGTTAGAGATAAAATTTGTTTGATATAGTTATCGTGGTGTATGCTACCAATTGATTTTTTGTGTTAAAATTATTGAGTTTTTTACTTTCTGCTACCACTCAAAGGTCGACTCTACAGAGTGGAAGAAAACCAATTATGATCTGTTCTTAAAATAGATTTTTCATAACGAAAACGACATGACACGTTCCTAAAGTCTTATACGAAAATGAGTTTTATATATTTATAATACTGCAACAAACCGGCTTTCAAGGTTTTCCGTTTCTATTTATTGCAATCTAATCAAATCTACGAAGTTTTTATGGTTTTTTTTTATTAAATTTAGTTTTTATTAAATTCACGGAAACTGCGTCCATCATACATTTAAAGTCATTAGATTATATTTGCCTGACTTTAGATATCCTATCACAATTTAACATACATCATCATCATTTCATCATCATCATCATTTATGTTTAGATCAATATGTTGAATTTTACATTCGTGAACACCGCATATAAATAAAATTAAAGTTTGTTCCATAAGTTTGTCTATGAGTTCGCGCATTGTTCATGCAATTGAATTAAAAGTAGAAACTTTGAATAGGCGTCCTCCTGACTAACAGCCGCTGCCAAAAAACAATCCCAATCCAAAATTTGCCGTTTTAGATTGACAGCTCAATTTTCTGATACTATATTGCCAATAATCAAAACTATGGCAACATGACAAGAGACCAATCGAAAAGTAGAAAACAATCCAGATTGACTTCAATCTAATTTTTTCGATTGATTATTGGCATCGACCGTTACTCTATTCTGTATATCGAAGTATGAGACACTAAAATTAAAATTAATTCTAATGCAAACACTATGAATTATCGTATCTGTGATAGTTTATAACGAAATAATTAAGATAACCTTCATGGAGTAGAGACGTTAATATAGGAATTCCGGTATTGTCAAATAACAGTAAATGTATGATAAAATGACAATTTGTTTCTTATAAGCTGCAATTCTGACGAAATCACATACATACACTTCGAATTGATAATCTGCTTTTTTGAAGTCTACTAATCGGCACCTTAAAAATAAAGTTGCTTTGAACCAAAAATCCCAGCTTTGACATTACGTCCAATTAGCATGAGACCGAAAGTTTCTTGAAATTCCTGGTACCCACGCCATCCACAAGATCTCGATCTTAGTGTGGAATCGGGACTATGTGTGTGACTTTTGGTGCTATTTATTTACATTACCTAAAGTACAGCCTTTTACAAGCAAATATAAGCCTTTAAAAGGTTAATATTTTGTCTACTAGTCTCTGTCTACTTTCCATTTAATCAAGTAGTTTTTACAACACATCCAAACAATATTGTTATGTGAAATGAGCACTATGCACGCTTGAAATCGTTCGTAATGTATGATTAATGGCAACTATTGTGGTAATGCTAAATCAAATTCGCATAAGCTCTAATTGTCGGAATCCGCTTATCACAGTAGTCTAGGTATGTTCTACCGTGACCTACATATTCGTTGCTATACCACAATAGTTCCGCTTTCGTACCACGTTATGTAAATTTATATTCCATTGAAAATCATCAAGTCATCAGGGGCTTATATAAAAGTCTCTTCTCTGTTGGCTTGAACGCTAGCGTAAAGTCAAAATGTAAGAAAATTTCATTTTCAGTCACGTGGCTTATGGTTTCTAAATGTGATTTCACTACATTCAGGCCCCAGATCTCAGGGGCAGTAAGAAAATGATTGTCAAAGTGTATACATAATACAACTGCTTGTAACCTTAAACTTAAAATATCAAATAACAAATTACTCTGCAATCATTAAATTATGTAAAAGTATTTCATAATATGTATAGTTCAAGCTATCTCAATCGGTTGTTACGACGCATACACTTATAATTTCATTGTCGTTCGCCTCTTTATAACGATAAGTATAGACTAACTGGAAAGAATCGGAAACTGTGACGGAAACTGATTTTTCCTGCAAATACGGATACATATATCCGGCACATCACTAATCGTTGGTACAGCATCCGATTATACGTAAAACTAAAAATATTTATGTCTTATATAATATTAATAAAATATACAGGTATATCAAGACTGCTACCGAAATCGAAGCCGGGTGGTAGTTAAAGCGACTTCAGAGACAAACACAATGCAACAGAAAAAGTTGCAAAAAAGCGACATTTTTTTTTTGTTATTTTTTTTTCTATGGCCATATTTGGGTCGTAAATACATTTTTTTCCTAAAATAATAGTATATACCCTTTTATTTCTAAATACTCTAAGGTATAAAACAGTTAAAATTATTTTTTTAGCAATAACTATGGATTTACTACCCAAAAAAGACAATCTTTAAAAAATTATAAAAAATAATTGTCGCGTTTCTTTGCGAAATTTTTAGTTGCATTGTGTTTGTAGTCACTAAAACTACCACCCGGCTTCGTTTTCGGTAGCAGTCTTGAGATACCCAGTATGTGTTGACGTTGTTTAATTATTGCTGTCTTTAACATCACTAAGAAATGTCCAGAGTAATAGACGGGAATTTCGAAGGAATGTGCAATTTACCAACCTGCATTACGCCAGTTGTATGGCATGGCATCTCTCAACCGAAGAGAAAGACTGTCCCGTTTTATTATTGTGGAGCTGTAGGTATTCTTTTTTTTTATTTTTTTTGCACAGAATCTATGTCCGTGTACTTGAACTCATTTATCAACGTATACGACGTTAGAACACTTCCATTGCAGATTGAGATATTTATATACCCTTTTCTTGAATGGGAGTACTATAAATAACAGCATCTTACCAATTACACCTAGTCAGGTCATAAATACTATCACATGTTTAATATAAAATAATTGAAACAAGTTTATTCATTATGTAACCATTTATACACCAAAATGAACTTAACAAAACATAGATTCTTATGACACTAAAATTTATTCAAAATGACCTCCGTGATTTTGAATACAGGCCTTCAATCTGCGCGGCCAGTTGTCTATCGCAGCACGAACGAGGTGCATGTCAATATCGGCGGCTGCCTTAATCAAGGATGTCTTGAGTGACTCCAAATTGGGATGAGGCTTTGAGCACGCCTTTTCCTCCAAGTGTTGCCATATCTTGTAATCTAACGGATTCAAATCTGGACTGGAGGAGGGCCAGTCTTCGTGCCGGATGAAGTCGATTTCACGCGCCGCCAGCCAGTCTTGTCTGCTCTTCGCTCTATGAGCTGGCGCCGAATCTTGTTGGAATACCCAGTGCCTGTTATTGAACATGGTATGAGAAACAGGTCCCACAAGGTTCGTCAGCACTGTATTTTGATACACAACTGCATTCGTTTTTACACCTTTCTCACAAAAATGTACCTCTGTTAAGCCCCGATAAGAAACTCCCAACCATACCATGAGCGAGGATGGAAAATGACCTCGTTGGACACGCGGAATGCGGTTGCTCGCTTCTTCACTACTGTGTGCGCACACCTTATCATTTTGTTTGTTGTAGCTCTCTTCTATGGTAAAAAATTTTCATATGAAAAAAGAATTTCCCGATATTTTTTTCCCTCGTACCGCTTCAACAAAGCGCGGCATCTCTTCAGTCTCAGGTCCATTAGACGAGCATTCAAACGATGTCCTGTTTTTCTTCGATATGCCCGAAGCCCTAAGTCTTCATTTAACACCTTTTTCACCGTGGTTCTGTTTAACCCCATCTGAAGGGCCAACAGTTTCTGCTTACGTTTGGGATTTCTTTGAATTCGCGCCTTCACAGATTTTATCACTGCTGGAGTCCTAACAGACCGAGGGAGACCACTTCTTGACCTGTCATCTACACTAGAGTCTTCATTGTATCGTTTGATGGTACGATAAACGAATCTTTTGGTAATATTCAAATTCTTCAGTATGTCAAAAATTTGAATTGGCGCGTAACCGCAACGATGTAACGCAATAACTGCAACACGGTATTCTTTAAGCGTCCACTCCATATTTAAAAATGAGTAAAATTCTAAAAAGTATACATTTTTATTTTCATGAACAATTCTAAATTCGAATTCAATAAACTTTTTTGTGGCCAGCATTCTAAAAGAAAAGTTTTTACTGTGTGACAATACTTATGACCTGACTGTGTATTTAATAGTAATACATTCTAAAATAGTCAGGTTAACTAAAAATCTGCCGTAATAAAAATAATAATCGTTTTTCCTCCAGAGAATAGACAACTCATAACAGCAAATTTACAAATGAAACATAAAGTCACGAAACAATTTCATGACGACGACACTCTCATAAAAACTAACAATGTACAAACAAAAACAACGGTTAATGAAAATCTTCAATCCAATCTGGGCAAATAATTGGTCAGACGCACCTGGTTTGGGCAACAAAGCCTCCCTACGACAATGTTCGTTGAGGTTTATTAGCAACCTACGTAACATACCATCGCAAATTAACACGCCCGACCCCTGTATTATCGGGAATGACCAACACTCTCGCTTTGACCGAGAACACTTTCGCTTAATAGGTAATTTTCTTCCAATACTTGCCACTTACACGATGAATTGACAGTAATTGATTTGTTTCTTCCTCATTTCGAGGCAGTGTCTTTGTATGTGGAACATAATTTATTTCTCTGCGATGCGATTTTTATTGTTCTGCGTATTTATTGCTGTATTCTTAATTAAGGTTTACAGTACAGAAACTAATAGATAACTCTAATTATTAAAATTATTTTAAACTCATCGTGCCTTGCAATCCAGCCTTTATTTTGCGCAATAATAAAGGCACCTATTACTTCGGCCCTCTGCCGTGTAAGAACTTCTAGCCTTTGTTTTTCGTCGGCAGTTTTGGGGGCGGACCTTTATTAGGAAATTGGAAGTGTGCGACACAAAGGGTCTTAAATTAAATCAACTACTCCAATATTCCTGGCCAAAGCGCTTTGTAGGCCTTAGGAAGGTACGCTTCGGTTACTTATACTACCATCACGATATTACCGTCCCTTCCTTGCTCAGTACTGATAAGTATGGTCAGCCAGCACACAAATGGTGCATTAACAGAACACTGTAAATACTCACAGTGAATGTCTATAAGAATACGTCTTTCTACCCTCAAACTTTCGGCTTCGATTTCGTTTTGTAAATGAACAACAGAACTTATTATTTCAAATGCGCTCGTTTCTTTCTGTGTAAATATATGTATGTTGTTCGCAAACTAAATGTATATCAAAAATACGAATTGAACATTGCTGCAAACTTTATCTCGACATTTATTATTGTATTGTATTTTGTAGAGCTGAGTTGTTATTTAATTATTATTATTTTTTCACTTTTGCTTTAGCGTTCTATGATTCACTTTTTACTAAACATTCAATTTAGTAAATTAGCAGCCTGTAATAGTTGTTAATTTATTATATTCTAATTTATTTCTTACATAATATACTGATTACATTACTTGTTAAGCCGATTTATACTCTAGATTGATACTATTAATTGATATATTTATGCAACCTGTTTCATCAACACGCATAACATATATTTAAAATTAACTTTTACTGATTATGTAATTTTAATTGGGTGGTAGCAAATTTCAATATTATCTGTATATGACAGTTATGCGTGGAGTTTTAAACCAATTATTATCCTTGTGTGTACACGCTTATCGCTCAGCGATAATTCAAATTCAAATTGAATTTTGTTCGCAGAAAACACTACTGCCATGTCGTCGCCGTCCAAACACCGTTCTAAGAGGCAGACGAAGTGCAAGAGGTTAATGAACAAAAGATTGCCAATCTCTAAATGGCTGCCAGAATATAATTCTGACAAGGCCCTGGCGGATTTCATAGCTGGCATAACTGTGGGCTTGACAGTCATACCGCAGGCATTGGCATACGCCACGCTGGCCGGATTAGAACCACAGGTGAAATTTCATATAATACATTATTACTATTATCTTTATAGCTTGTTTTGACGAGTAAATATGATTATACGGTATTAAAAATGTTTTGAGTACAATAGGCGGTCATACAGCTTTAAGCACTTAAGCTAGATAACCTTGCGATGAAAGATATGTTTTACATGGTATAATAAATATTGGCGGCGATGCAGACATATGCAATAAAAAAGATAATATATGTATACAGATAGATAGATATGATATGCAGGAAAATTTTAATACAAATCGAATTAACATTCTGTACGAATATGTCCACGCAAACATGCCAATAAACGATACAAGCATGTCAAAATTCATTGATAGACTGACCAATTTTGATTGATGATCGAATAAAAATCACAAGCCCGCCACAAACGTTCAACAAATATCGCCATGTATGTCAAATTGTACGATTATTGTATTCAACAATTGAACTTATATTGTGTTTATAATCAATGGATATGGGACACGATAACATTGAAATACTATTGACAAAAAAATTGTTTATTGCATTAAATTGCTCAATTACTGACGCTATTCAACGTACGGTAATATGTTAAATATTTAAGACTTATTATATAAGCTTTTTGTTCCTTTATTCGTTGCTGGATACTTGTATCTAACTAGATGGCTATAGAAACCTATATTTATCAGTAGACTTCCTAAAGCTGAAAATAATGATATAGAAAAAACTTAAGAATATGCCTGATGATAGTGTAGTACTACTATCCAGATGGAACATCTGCTAACAAACGGTTTTGCTGACGAAGCATCGTAGAACACGACAAACATTCCACCATAATATTTGCCATAAAGCATATTTTACACGTCGTGTTTTTTACAGTTTGGACTATATTCGTCGTTTATGGGATGCTTCGTGTACATAATATTCGGGTCGTGTAAGGACATAACCTTGGGACCTACGGCTTTATTGGCACTTATGACGTATCAGCAGATACAAGGAAGGAACACTGAATATGCAGTGTTGCTGTGCTTCCTTTCCGGCGTTGTCCAACTGGTTATGGGCATATTACATTTAGGTGAGTACCGATTTATCTATTCATGCTATTAGAGCCACTAGCTGTGCTGATCATCTAGTAGTTTCTAAAGATTCCTTCCAACAGGATATTGTGAAAAATCTTTTGTCAGAGATCTAGGTCCAGCTGTAGATTTACTATATCCAAGGATTATCATTATATAAATTAAATTTTGTTTCAACGCATTACTATACATGCTGATTGGATTGAATTTGAAATTGTCTTTGCCTTAAGTAGCTTATTTATCGAAACGGATTATGGAATTCACAACATCAGCCAGTAAACAAAAGCAACGAACCATAATCCACTAGAGCGAATCTGAGGGATATATTCAACCCTGCATAGTGTCCTTCATTAGTATATAGTCACCACTTTAGTTATTTTCGTATGATCTCGGGACTGCCGTAAGGAATGATCACTAGTCAGTAAATATTTACATATATTTCCCATCCTCAACAAAAGATGTCCATATTATCAGAATTTACTGTCGAATTTGATTGAGAGTTGAGTTATATTTCACTTTACTGTACTGTGTACACTGTACTATTTGCACTGTGTCCCATAAGAATGCGTACGATAACACCGTAAAAGGTTGAAAGACTTATCATACATTACATATCCTGAGGTGAATTATCGCACCTAAATACACATACATTAGGTGCAGAGGCGCTGTCCACACAGACTCAATATATTCATCTGTACCCACCGAAAGGTCCACTACTAAACATCTTCCAAAGACCCTCCTCCAAAGATTTCGACAGCGATGTGTGCGGATGTCGCCTGTCTTCTTGCTGGTTACGATGTAAACGTATGCTAAGCTCTCTAACATAAATAAATTTATCCCGTGGTTATAAACCAAGCAGTCCCTACAACCGAACACTCTCCAATACCTCATGGTTACAAAATTTTCTGAAGGTTGTGCGTTTTGACAAAATCAAACAATGTGTCAAGATTTTTAAGATCCTCCTCTAAATAGCACGCAAGAAGTGTTTGATTAAGAAACCGCAGTGTTATCGCCTTGTCTGAACAAGCAGTAAACGATCAATAACCATGAGGTACTTACGTCAATTATGACTGATCGTGTAGTCGCCCCGGCTGCGCATCCTTAACTGCCGTTGCATAAGATAATTGTATTCCCATTACGGTCTATTACAAGGTCGATATGGATAAGTGTGTCAATAACATTTGTAGAATAGCTATTAATACACAAATGCTAGAATTTCACTTAGTATCAATTCAATGACACGTGTTTTGCGATTTTCCACGGTTTAATTGTATGTTGTAAGTGAAGGATTTTTCACAGTCGATTTATTTATATGTATTTTAATATGAGAAGTATGTTGTTCGAATCGATTATCATGCCAAATTTTGTCATTACGTCAGTTTTGTTTATAGATTAAATTGCAATACCCATTAGCGAGATCTAATATGAGGCTGTTTGAAATTAAGTACCATTGTGAATGTTTTCTAAATGAGGATAACCTTTTATCTTATGAGTAATTTCATGATCTCTTATCATATGATTAAAAAATATATAGAAGATATGTATACTAATTTTTTACTACAGTAGATAGTCCATATACAAATCCTTTTAATTTACAGATTAGAAAAAAATAACAAAACTAACCACAAATAAAACTATTTTCTAACACACGTCCGAACAAAATCTTGTGCACATAATATTTGCAGTGGCACTAAGCTTGATTGAACGCAATATCGACGCTCCGGAGCCAAATTAAGTGGCATATTGAATATCGTGTTACTGTTAAAAGGGTCCACGTCCATTCCTGATTTCAAACTTTGAACTGCCCGGTCGTGTATTGGAATTAAAATTGTACCAAATTTTACTGAAAATGTATTAATTTAATTTTAAGCAAGTATTTTATGTGTGTGGTGACCTGTTGGTAAACGGACTAGACGCGACTGCCAACATGTTCACGGTGGTTCACGGGTTCGAATCCCAGGGCACACCTGTGATTTTTCGGAGTCATGTGTGTATTGTTAGTCAATCACCACGCACTGAAACGGTGAAGGAAAAAATCGTGAGGAAACCTACATTAGGCCAGCGTGGTGGACTATATGGCCTAACCACTCTCAATCGTGCTGTAGATTGTAGAGGAGGCCCGTGCCCTGCAGTGGGACGTATATAGGCTGATACAGAAGAATTTTATGTTCTGCGTAGTATAACTAATGGGTACAATTCCTTTGTTTGATTGGTTAAGAACTTGCTTTGAATTATTTCTTTGCCTAAATCTAACTTGTGTAATAATATCCTTCATGTTATTTACATTAAGATCGTTATGCTTGATACGATCTTTGCAATGTAATAGGAGAAATCATGGAATATTTTAACAAAAACCGATATCACTTGCAAATTTGTAGGTTTTTCTGGGTAGGTACCACCGCAATGTCTATTTCTCCCGTGAAACAACACTGCTTAAATGCGCTGTTGTGTTTCAGATTGAAGGACATTGTAGCCAGAGCAACTACTGGACATATTGAGACTTAACATCTTATGTCTCAGGATGGCGAGCGCAGTGGAATGTTGCTACTGTTTATGAGCCGTCGTATCGCTTACCATCAGGCGAACGGCATGCTCGTAACGCCATTCATTGCAATAAAAAAATAAAAAAAAATTACATCATAGCATTACATTATATGATTGCCACTCTTTTAAATAGTAACACCTATATTAACTCTTGCATAGTATATGCAACGATTTTAGGAATGAAATAAAATAAAAAGTTGCTACTTAAATACAAGTTTGTTCTTTACGTGAATGCATACGGTGGCAGTGTAAATGACGTCACAGTAATTATGTTTTCGAAGCTGCTTTTTTCTTTTCATATTTTCAGCGGCGCGCTGCGATCTTTTGTTAATTATTTCACTACAATTTTATAACCGTCACTTTGGCTGCAATATTTACAATATTTGCAGTATCTCCTAGTTAATATAGCCTTCAGTATAACGGTTATTAATTGAAAAAATATAGCACAATATTATATGCCGCTATTCAGTTTTAACCCAATTAAAGCGTTTGATAACGTATGCAAACACAATATTACTGTTCATATTCCAATATATATATAAATATAAATATATCTTCAGACTCAGGAAATCCACTGCTGAACATAATCTTTCCGGGATCTCATCGCCCTATATTCCAATATATACCAATATATTTCAAAATTAAAATTATTTAACGTTTTCTTGCTAGTTTTTGTCGCAAAATATGGATAATTATGCATATAAATTGTAGGAATCAATATCATCAAATAACCTTTGCTGAAATCAAAGTACTGCACCACTTTTTAATCAGTATATACGAAATTATTATTCCTTTATTTTCCCAAATATTGGCAAATTGTTTAACATTTTTATTTATATTGTTTCGTGGTTTCCTGATTCTTTGAAGGTCAAAGTGAAAACGGCACCTCCACATTATAATGTTGACAAATATTTGACTTGATTTTCATACGCAAATAATGATGCAGATACTTTCGATTTCTCTTTGCGGTGTTAAAGTATGCTTTCATGGTTAAGTTATTTTTAAAATATTTCAAAAAGTAAGTTGAATTTTATTCTGTTTTATGGACTATTATTGATTGTAAAAAAAAAATTAGTTCATAGGTAAATCAAACACAGACATAGTTGCATTTTTTGAAATGATATCTTTTATTTCCTGCATTATTTTAACTTCTGATGTATTAGCATTGTGAAAATCTTACCATCAACAATTCTAATAAGGAAATACATAAAATAAAATGTAAATCAATCAATCAGCGAAAGTATGTAATTAATTACACTAACACTTAATTAAGTCAATATCCTGTCGTATTGTGATAATTTTAGTGTGTATCGTAACATTTCACAGCTAAAATCAAACAGATATCGTCGTGTGTCAACAATGACATATCAAACATAAAAAAAAACATACACGCGAATTAAGAATCATTACATAAATTAATACGTTAATGTAAGGACATTAATACGCTAACAATATAATAGGCAAGGGCCTATTATATTGTTAGCGTATAAATACGTTTTTCGCTACACGTGTAATTTAAATCAAATTTTCATTACGTTCGCATTAACGCCAGCGAAGCCCAATGATTTCCCTTTTGTTATCAATTAATTGAAAACGCAACATCCGATACACACGGCAACATATCATTAAGTGGAGCGCGTAATGAGGACGAGGAGGGGGATTTAGACCCCTCTTCATACAATAGAATAGAATTTACCAATAACAGTCACATTGAACAGAATTTGAGACTTAATTCAACAAAAGGCATTTGCATTCGTTAATGCTTTCTGGAATAGAGTAAAAAGATTTCGCTATGATCCGATTAATGCACGTATGATTGTCGAGCACTTAAATTTGATTATGCGAGGAATGGACTGTTTTTATCGCCGATGCTATACTGCTGAGTGAACATAATTCTTAGATTGGAAATCCTGATGCAAGAATTATCAGATGCTCTAAAAATTTCCTATTCATCGCCTTGTGATGGCAAATTTATTGAAAGTATAATTTTCGTTTGTAGATATGTCGTGAATTAGTGAGAGTTATAAATATTGCAAAAATAATTCTAATAGTTATTCAATCGCAGCACTAAGAGCTGCATATGCTTATATGTCCAATACCCACTGTATTTTTAGAAGAATATTCTTCTTTATATCAAAGATACAGTAGAAAATACACAAGTATTCCCTCCAAGTTTCAAATTTAATTATATTACCCAAAATGTGTGGAATGGCAACCAAAATGCGTAATACTAGTATATAGTATTAAGATCTCTGCTTACTACGCAGCCTGCCATGAGTATGCCGAATAATTGGGTTAATATTTATGCCGGGGCGTCTGCTTTATGAATCTCTATCTATCCAGTACGGAAAATTTTTGTGAAAAAGCCGGGGAGAGTTTGACCTAACAGGCTGCTCTATGTGATAGTAGTCACCACCGTCTATGAATACTCACAGCCCTAGAGAAATTGTCGGAGTTTTTTTCTGGAGACTGTCCCGCCCTCACACCCGCCACAGCAGTGCGCCAGGATCATCAGTGGCACGCATTTTAATGACACCGAGCTTGGCTAGCCAAGAATATAGCTGTAGGCTCTTTTCTCAAAGGACCCTCATTTAAAGACAATTATTTTTTGTCATTCAGAAAATAATAAAACGACATACATAGGAGAGCAGTGCGGCGGTTAATCTTATTTCTTTAAAACCAATCTCGTAACTCCGTGCCTGGTTAAATGCCACGCAACAGAAGTTATAATATAGTATTTTCCATTTATAAACTCATTCTAACATCGCGTCCCTGCTGCCGTTGGTTATAGAACGTTTTTCATTATGCCGAGCTCCCGAGTTAATCACATTCTATTGTTTGCGTCTCTAACTAGTCGAACTGTATTTGATTATAACGTAGATAAAAGATGTTCGAAAATTGTCTATTTTAATATGTGGCAGTCCTTTTGTGTTTTAACTACAGATTATTTCTTCAATATCATTGTTATATAAACATTTCATTTTTAATGGTTAATTTAGTCTTTGGAAGATTATTTTTTACTTTATTTGTTATTTATTTTCTGATGGAAATATATATTTTTAATACCAAAGGTCGCCAAACTAGATTTTTTTGTTATTGAAACAACGATTCATTTTTCAGCACTCAAATTATTCTTTGTATTCTAAAGAAACTTTATTTGCTTGTTACCCTCTATTGCTTCGAATTAGATGGAAAAATCTTTGATATTTTTTTCTTTGGCCAAATCTGTCTTAATACATTATTTATCTTCATATTAGTCGGCATGACCTTTCTATTAATCGCTTTTAAAACATCGAATAATTAACTCATAAAAGTGACACGGATATTACGTATTCCTTCACGCATGGAAACCCACTCGTCCGGTTATTTGTTTGATCGTGTTTATTTTGTGGCCGATTTTAATTCCCTTCCAGTTTAATTATATGAGGTGGAAATTATGTGTCGATCATAACATTTCTCCGATTAATTTAATTTCACACGGTGCCGGTTTGCGAGCAACATGCAGAAAGTGTGTGACATATTAATTAAAGGTTGCTCGGCGATTCTCGAACCTGAAAAAGGCTTTGGCTTTGTGTTATGAAATTAAATCTATTCGAATGAATGGCACTAAAGGCAGTGGCATAACAATTTGTTTTTTAACGAAACTAAAACGATTTTTAAACTTCATATGACATCTTTAAAACAACGCAATGTTTAATTTTATATCGGTATAAGTTGTATGTGTTATATGATATAGTGTTCAACATTGATTCCACCAAGAAACTATCCCTCATCCATAAATTAACATAAATGTAAAACCAAATAACAAAATTTTCTTTTGTTTTCTACGCAGGAGTACTTATAGATTTCATATCGGTGCCGGTCACCGTGGGTTTCACGTCAGCTACGTCTGTGATAATAGCAGTATCGCAACTAAAGGGTCTACTCGGCTTGCAATTCAGGTCTGGTGGATTCTTAGATACTGTCAAAAAAGTAAGTCACTTTTCAATATATTTCAATATACCGGGTATATCAACACTGCTACCGAAAACGAAGCTGGGTGGTAGTTTTAGAAACTTCAGACACAAAGCAACTAAATTTTGAAAATTTGTGACCATTTTTTCGGTGTTATTTTTCTATCGTCGTATTAGGATGGTAAATACCTCGTTTTTTCTTAAGTAATAGTGTAAACCCTTTTATTTTTAAAGACGCTGTGGTACGCAAGGCTTTAAATAATTATTTTACCAAAACTATGAATTTACCACCCAAACTCGACGATATTTAAAAAATAATAAATAAATATTGTCGCGTTTCTTTGAGATAATTTTAGTTACATTGTGTTTGTAGTCACTACAACTACCACCCGGTTTCGTTTTCGGTAGCAGTCTTGATATTCCCGGTACCTAGCGGTTCAAGCCTTACGTAGATATGTGTTTGTAGGGTCTATAAATTCACACGGTTCTTTGTACCTTTGTTTGTAAACTTTTTATGTTATTAATTGAATACTAAAGCTATGAAGCATTGACTTACTACGTATATTTTATAGTCTTCCACATTATTTTCTACATGCTGTAAAGTTTTAGACTACTATAACACTCATTCAACGAACAAAAAATGTTTAACAATTTATTATTTGATATATTATCAGACTTACATAAATGCAACATGGTGTTCAGTTTAATTGTTTTTCAGGTGATAATAAATATACCAAACGCAAGAATACCTGATAGTTTATTGGGAATAACGTGTATTGTTCTCCTTCTTTTAATGCGAGTAAGTATAATATCATATTACTAAAGCTATAATATATTAAACTCCCCTATTTGGCATGCAATACACAAAATATTTGGCGAAGAGCATTTAATTTCGATGCCTTCAAGCCCGAATCGACAGCACGTTTAAGGATGTCGGAAGATTTTACTTTATTTTACCAGTAAGGTAACGGTAATTTCAAAATGTTCCATTAGCCCTTTAAGCTTCTATAAAGGTATAAATATAATTTTTTGTGCATAAAACATTAGTACGTATACGCAAATTGGACGGAAGACGGAGAAAGAAGTTATCACTGTTTGATTGTGTGTTTGTGTTAATAATCAATCACCACGCACTAAAACGGTGAAGAAAAACATCGTGAGGAAACCTGCATACCATAGCGATTTATAAGAATTTCTATGGTATGTAAGTTCGCCAACCCGCACTAGGCCAGCGTGGTGGACTATATGGCCTAACCACTCTCAATCGTATTCTCGATTGTAGAGGAGGCCCGTGCCCTGCAGTGGGACGTATATGGGCTGATACAGATACAGATACAGTTGTTTAATATAATGGCATATTTAACCATCCTCAAAGATAATGCAGGATGATCACTTATCAGGAAATTGGTTTCCTAGTTTTCTGCTTCACATGTAACAATGTAAGCTAAACAACAAAGTGGATATAATTGCGTTGAAAATTGAAAACTAATGTGTTTGGTGGCAGAACTAATTAGAATGTATACCCGGTTTCATTAAACGCTGTTTTCATGGCAGCCTCAGTAAAAATTTGGACGGTCCTGAAAAAAGCTACGAAATATAATTTGCTTTCCAGAAATCCAGTCCTTATTGAATTCACTAGATAATACTAAAAGCTATCGGTTATCTAATAAATTCTCCTTAAGCACATCTGCATATTGACGTAATTTTGCCATTTAAGAATGCAGAATTTGAAATGAAATTCACCGCCAGTAAAAGTAGTCTACATAGAAAAAATAAAAAGAAAGTAATTGCTCTAAATGTGAGCCAGCTGAAGCCGCAATTGGCGAGTCTTGGACGCTGAACCGGTAATCGTTGGGACAGACTAGTTCTTAAGTGGAGACCACGACGATTTCCTCGATGTAACGTAGAAAATATATGAAAAGATTCTGAAGAAATGGCATTTAATTTCAGCATTCCTGACTATTTGTACTCTTCAATTTTTAAAGGAATATCTATTGAACTGAATATTTTTCTTTTTAAATCAAATTTATTTGTTGAATTTGCTAAATGGATCACTTTTATGTTTAATCAGGTTAGATGCTTAGATAGAATAGCTTTTATGTGATTATTGAAAAACGAGGCATGGATCGAATTACCGTGCAATAAATTGTGAAAATCACTATATTTTGGGAGCAATTCACGTATCCTAATTTAATTGATATTGTCTGTACGTGGTAACTATATCAGTCACGTGGTATCAGATTTACCTCCTGGTGTATTTACTTAAATATAATAAATAAATTATAATCGTTATTTCACACTATAATCAATAGTCACGTGTCTCCTTGAACTCTCAAGTGGTACCGAGATTCACTTTATCTACAATAGCTTTATCACGTTCTACCAATTGGGGTTAATCAATCCATCTATTTCGAATTTCACTGATTGCTATTGTCATATTTTGCTTTTTCATTATCGTCAGTATCGTCCCTTTTGGTCCTTTTATTTCGGTTCCCATTTCCCACTATTTTGTCCATTACCAAATTTCCTTCCCAAAAAAAACGTACCGAAATATAACAATGTCTTAATATTTTTACATTTCAGAAAATGAAAGATATAAATTTGCTAGCCAGCCAAAAGGGGCTCAAGAAGGCATTGTGGTTGTTGTCAACGTCAAGAAACGCTATAATAGTTATTCTGTGTTCGTTGGCTGCGTTTATATTTGAGAGCCACTCGGAATCACCGTTCAAGCTAACAGGAACGGTGAAGTACGACATTTCTTTCATATCTTTTATATTCATTACATTTGACGCGACTGTATTTGTAGTGCGGTTATGCTGTTTGTTTTTGTGGTTTCATTTTCAGTCAAACAAATATTTATGCATTTCACGAAATATGTTTCGACTGTGGTTTATTTTATAACCGCGATCGCAGCAAGCCGCATTTAGTACACAGTGTAGTAAGAATTTTAATTTGAGGTTATTGACATCAAATAATGTCCAATTAACATTTGAGGCTCGTAAAATTGTTTCCGTTTATCTTTATTTTATTTTTTTAACTATGTATAAAGTTTATACGTTTTTTTTTTTCTAAATATGCATTATTATTTCAGAGAAGGTCTACCGCCGTTAAGATTGCCGCCTTTTTCCACGGAGGTAGACGATAGAGAAGTGTCATTCATTGAGATGTGTTCGGATCTCGGCTCTTCTATAGTTTTAGTACCAATCATCGCTGTTTTGGGAAATGTTGCTATCGCCAAGGCATTTGGTAAGTAGTAGTCATCTTACATACATAAACTCACGCGTTTTTCCCAGAAGGGGTAAGTAGAGTTACTACCGAGATAACCACGTATCGCCTTATGTGTTTCGTCCCATGATATGATAGGGGGTGAGTCTATCGCCATATCCACAGAACAGATGAATATGGTTAGAAGGGAAATACAAGCGTTTGACGCGTCGCAAGGCACAAAAAGCATCACTGCCGCGGAACGGATGATTTGTCAAATCAGTCGTTGTCGAAATGCCTTGGAGTGTGGTGCTCCGGCAAAATAGAGTAAAAATGCAGATATGTGATATTTTATCTTGCAGTTCCAGTACAAAAGCATCGAATATCAATAGAGGAAGAATTTTATACCACTGTTAAACCCGATTTTATTGATTTTCACCTTTATTTCCAAAAATTGCGGTTTATAATTACGACATTTTGAAAAATTCGATAGTATGATAGACGACATATCAAAAATATACATTGCTAATTACATGCACGCGAATGCCAAGTTCCTGCGCAATGCATACGACTCATTTTTGTAATGTCAACTTCGAAATTTGTCACATGTCACACAGTGTTGTAGTCATGTACATAGTAACTATATCGATGTAGTTATAGATTTCGTATACTCGTAAATCAGTTTTCATAGGCATTAAACAAAGAAAATTAAATCAAATCCTTTAGTAATTTTAAATTGTAGTACTCGTAACGTTTGATAACGTTGACGGCCTATGCTTATGTTCCAACTTGAGAACAACGTATATTTGTGTCTAAATATATATTTTATAATATTAATTCATTCGTTTATAGGTTTCCGAGGGTGAGTCGATAAAGGCAACAGGTAGAGACAACTGGATTCCTACAAAATCCATTACGATTTGTTCTAAGAATTCATTTTCGTGAACCAGAAGACGATAAAAAAAAAGACGGGTTGCACTCCGGGAGTGCCGGCAGAAGTGAAAACTTGATTATTAACGTTGAGCATGTTTGATATTTTGGAATGGTTAGGGAATAATTTTGCACCAATTGCTTTATCAGTATAAAAGTACTATCATTTATGTGGTAGAATACAATATTCATTTATTGCGCTATCGTACACAAACATGACAATTTATATTACATTAAAAATTTAACACTTTAAAACTATTACAATTATTTTACATTAAAAAGTTTATCTCTCCGAAAAATCAACTTTCATCCATAATTTCAACGACTTTTTCACCATCATCATTACCAGAACTATCATCGCCAATCTCTAAAACTGATACGATAGGTTTATGGTAGCTGAAGTAAGAAACGAACAGTTTTGATTCGAACCTATTTAAATGTCTAATAAAGACCGCATCAATAGTAGTTTTGTATTTCGTTGTGCTAAGATTGCGATCATTCGACATAGTTAAACCAAATTCATTATTTAAAAATTCAATTAATAGTTGATTTTTATCGTCTGCGAAGTTTATGTTGAAATCTCCACTCAAAATCATTGGCAATTCATCAAAGCTTTATAAACTGACAGCTAACTGACAGCTGTCTACTCTCCATCCGTCTTACGCTTTTCGTCTTACGATCAGGTCACGTGTCCTGACGCGAGTTTAAGATTTTATACCCATTACAGAAAAAGTGCTCAACGCCGCTAAAGAAGTTTTCACTTCAAAAATCTGTATCATAAGTAATATACAAACCAAAAATAATTACGGGCAACGCTTATGGAAAAACTGTATGATGGGGGTGAAATAATGATCATTGTATGAAAACTCAAAACCACTGAACCTATTGACGTAAAAAAACATAATTTTATTGTAATAATTGCATATATGTGCTTTTCCAATAATCAAAATGTTAATATCTCGCACACAGCTGAAAATCTTGAAAATCATGTACATATAGATTTGTAAAATAGTATACAAATTAAAATTAACTTTCAATATTAGATATTGTAGTCTCATTTATTTCCCGTGTATCAACATAATACTAATTAAATAACTGTATCAGGAAAAACCATTAAGCATATCGATAAAATAAATTCCGGTTTTATAACAAAAACAAATTTCCATAATTTTATCGATACTTTAAATCGACATTGGATTTGTAAAGGTTTTGTGTTTCGAAAACGACGACGCTGGTTTTCATACAATTTGACGGCTATTGCCTTTCCTTCCTTTCTAACCATATTCAACTGTTCTGTGGCCATATCGGACGCAAATTCCTGACTCCGGACTGATAATGGTTAGAAACAGCTAATATCACTTGCCCGATCCGGGATTCGAACCCGAGACTTCAGGTTTGTAATCGTAACGTAGAACAATTGTGCTACCGAGGTAATCTAGTAGTTATCATTAAGTTTAAAAGTTACTACCGATCTGAAATTCAAAGACTCCTCCTCCCATGTATAATAGGTTTGCTTAACTTCGCACATATTTTTGCGTCGGCTATCGCCACATGATTTCTAAAATGTGTTTTATAAAGTAGGTATATAAATTTACATATCAACCGGTTTTCTGCTGACGTTCGCCCTTACTAAAAGTATTTTTTTCATAGATATAGAAAACCTATTATGTTTTCGAATTTTAAAATTATTCGACTACGGAATGTGTTTTCAATGAATTCGACCGACATATATTTAGTCCATCATTTTTAACCAACTTTCGTTGCCTAACCTGTCCCCATTTAACAAGATTTATTCTAAAATATTGTTCCTTGAATGTACGTTGTTTCACGTCGACGTTAAATCTCACCTCTATGAAGCGTCAATCATTTTATTTCACATCATTTTGTTCGACATCCAGATTACACGCATCAGTTTTTGATCGATATTATAATTTATATTCTAAAAACTTGCGTACAACGAATGGCGAATATTAATTTTGCTGTCTCGTATTTCATATTAAAAATGTAAAATATTTTTTCATTTTTGTAATTTGTTTTGCATGTAAATGAGTCACAGAATCTATATATTAATACGTGATGCAAAAACTTTGGATCCCTTTTTACGAAAATTGCGCGGACGCAGGAGCATAAAATTTGGCACACTTATAGTTTATATGTAGGAGAAGTGGAGAATGCTAATATTTTTCAATAATAATGCTTATAAAGTACATTAAATCAAAAAATAAAACATTACACACACTGCCATGCATTTCACACACACATCCATACACAAATACAGGGTATCTCAAGACTGCTACCGAAAACGAAGCCGGGTGGTAGTTTAAGCGACTTCAGACACAATGCAACAGAAAAAGTTGCAAAAAAAAGCAACAAATTTTTTTGGTTATTTTTTTCCTATGACCATATTTGGGTGGTAATACATTTTTTTCTAAAATAATAGTGTATACCCTTTTATTTATAAATAATCTAAGGTATAAAAGAGTTTAAATTATTATTTTAGCAAAAACTATGGATTTACCACCCAAAAATGACGATATTTAAAAAATCATAAAACATAATTGTCGCGTTTCTTGCGAAATTTTTAGTTGCATTGTGTTTGTAGTCACTAAAACTACCACCCGGCTTCGTTTTCGGTAGCAGTCTTGAGATACCCGGTATACATACTCTGGTGTCAAATTGTTTCTTTTCTTTTTCATTTTGTTCTTCTGACATAGACATATAAAAAAAAGGTTTTATTTGCCTAATGAGGTAATAATATTAATATTAAAAGAGAATATTAATTTTAAATGAGGCAATGATATTAATATTAAGCCTAATATTAAATGTAATATAAAACAAGATTTTAATAATAATGCATAAAAAGTACATTAAATCAATAAATAAACCAGCATGCATTTGACACACGCATACACAAGTATTTGTACACGTATACATACTCTTTGGTCAAATTGTTTCTTTGCTTTATTATAGACATAATATGTAGTTGAATGTCAATTAGAAAAAATTGTTTACTGTGGTTTTGTTGAATATCAAACAGAAAAGATTTATTTGACGAATACTACGTGAAATACTGAGCGCTATCATTCATTATATGCATAAAGAAAGTTTTGTAGCAGCAATCTGCAATAACAACATTCAGGTACAAAAAAATATATAATTTACTATTGCTGGTTCAAAGGAATTATTGTAGTTTACGATTTTAGTAATTGCATATACTTCAGGGGAAATAAGTGATTTTGAGAGATACGTACATTTAAATGTGCACGATTTATCAGAATAACAACATCATCATACAGGTAAAAACTTTTTCTCTTCTTGATTTGGTCGAATTTCGACCGCTAGGCGACCACTAGTTTTAGATAATACACGAGAATTTTATAACTTTCATTTTAGATATTTTTAAATATACAAAAATATTTACCAAATTTATTGTATGCACAAATGTATAGTACCTTATCTATTGATTTTGGTGGTTTGGACATTATATTTTAGAAAATTCAACAAGAATAACCCACACCGTTTTTAACTTATCAATGAATTTAATTTCCAATTAACTCATAAAATTCTTAATACAGATTTTAGATAACGGAAGGAATAATAAAATGACTGAATGACCCTATTATTGAAAGTCACCATGAGATCTAAGTTTACGCAATGTACATTCAGTAGTCCATGTAAGAATGCATTTTACGTAACAATGGCTCTACACATTACCGTCGGAATTGATAAGCTGAATTGCCGCGTCTTTCAGCGCTTATTGCAATTTAATCTGCCGTTTATTGTCACGAACAGTTATTTCCTCTGCTAATGGCGATTATATGATAATATTTTCGCAGTTTACATTACTAGTTGCTTTTAGTTGAAGGACAATTTAATTTTAACTGTTATTACGCGATTGTTAACCTAGATGATTAATGGTTTTACGGATCTTTTAATTTCTGAAATGTGATTGGTTTGTAATGGATTAATCGGTTTGTTATTACTTACCTATATTAAGTCATTATGGACCTAGATCAACAATACTGATGTATTTTGTCCTCTGCTCACATTTATACTCTAGAACTATTTCAGATCTCTCGTCTAGATTCTAGAACTATCTTAGATCTATCTTCATCTCATTCAGCCATAGGAAGTCCACTGCTGGACATATGCCTCCCTCAGGATCATTAGGGTGACTGGTAGACAGATCTATCACGTCAACGATTATGCTAAAAATCTAAAATAATTTGTGTATTCAAAGTAATGGTAAATGTTATAATAATAGTTTCATTTGATTTATCCTGAATTCGAATTTCAGTTTTATTGTTGAGACCGCTTTGTAATAATATAATATTGGCGTAATTAGAAGCCGTGCGAACTTCTTATATTATCAATATTCATGTTGGCTTTGGAAACGGTCGTCTATTTGAAATGATATTTTCATTTATTTCATGAAACAATTTTTCTAGCAGTAATAATACATATCATGAACTCACAATAATAACGAACATCCGTAACTTGGCTAAAATAATAATAACGCTGTGTTTATATTTGTACTCGCAACGTAATTCACTACAACTCTATATGAAACAACGCTATAAGGAAAATATCCTGAAATTCGTCACTATAATTACACTAATAATTTTAATAGAAATGTAGACATTGTGTTCATTATATTTGCATGATTTTTCGGAACAATTTGTGTATTAATAGAGTAAATTACTACGCACTTAAGTGACGAAAAAAATATCGTGATAAAACCTGCATAGAGAGACAGACAGAGAAAACGGTCACAGAGATTATCAAGGATTTCTGTAACACGTTAAGTCCACCAAACCGCACTAGGCCCCAGAATGGTGAACTGAAACGCTTTCAATCGACCTCTCAATTATGGAGCAGGTCCATGCCCTACAATTTATATAAGATGGTACTATATTTTTTTAATTTGGTTTCAGCCAGCGGCGAGTCAGTGGACGCAACACAGGAGCTCATTACCCTATCGCTGGCAAATATTTTCGGTTCGTTCGTTGGCGCGATGCCGATTACAGGGTCTTTCTCCCGAAGCGCAGTGAACCATGCGAGCGGAGTGGCGACGCAGTTTGGCAGTGTTTACACAGGTACACACGGTTTTTTGTATCGTACTTTGTTTGCGTTTCATTATTGCGATCTGAAATTGATCCATTTCAATGACACTTCAGTTCGGCAAGATCGTTTTTTGTGTGCACTGTGGCGTATGCTGGAAATAATCGTATGAAATTTAATTGTCTTATTGTGTGAGAAACGAGTCAAAATAATTTTAACTAGAAAAAATAGCTTGTTATAAAATTACATTCGTATATTCATTTGTCCTACAATGAAAATAAAGGAATGCTAAATCTTAGTTCACTTAATAATAAATAAATAATAAATAAATACACCCAACAGTCACATACATAGTCCTGACCCCACACTAAGATCGAGTCTTGTGTCGTGGGTATCAGGAACTACGAGAGACTTTTCGGTCTCACAAACACCCAGACCCGGAAGAAATATTTGTGGGCCGCACAAACATTTCTCTCGGTGCGGGGATCGAACCCGCGGCCTCTCGTTTCACAGGCGGCGTCTAACCAACTGCGCTACGGAGGCTGTAGATGATAGCTGATTTAATATGATGTTAATGTTAGATGATAACGTCCTACATATCTAACCTTGGCCTAATCAAATCTTCTTATTCTAATTATATAAGTTCGCAAAAAACACATTTACCACATAACAAATAAACTCTATATACTTACATTATAATAAATATATGCATATTTAATTTCTTTAATTTCAGGTATCCTGGTGATATTGGCTCTCAGTCTTCTTACACCGTACTTCTACTACATACCAAAAGCGTCTTTAGCGGCTGTAGTCATCTGTGCTGTCATATTTATGATAGAGTATGAGGTAAACTATAACTTGTACATTAAATACTTAATTCTAGCCTGTACAAAAACAGTGAAAGAATACATCGTGAAGACACCTTAACACTGTAGGCAAGAATTTCGGTCTTATGTAAAATCTACCAACCCGCAATAAGCCACCTTGGTATATGAATGCGATGCATGGCCGAGACGAGCATGCCAATAGCCTGATGGTAAACGATATGACCGCTCATGGACAGTAGCAAAACCAAGCAACACCATGAACTCCAAAGCAATTCTTGGCATTTCACTACATTCGCCATCCTGAGACATAAGATGTTAATTCTCAATATGTCCAGTAGAGACTCAGTCTACAATGTCCTTCAAACGGAACACAACAGTGCATTTACACTGGTTTGATTGTAGAGGAGGCCCGAGCCCGTCAGTGGGACGTTTATAGACTAGATTATTATTTCTATTTATTATAACTTGCTGTAGTTTCAAAGCCTTGCTTAATATGACGATTGACTTTTACTATTATAGAATATTTGTTATCATTTATGGAACAAAAGAAACACATTAAAATATTTAATTGGTTAATCTGACAATTACTTTGGTGATACTTTTTAATTGATGACTGTATATGACGTCAAATTGTTGCATTCGATAAGCCGTGTACTTACGGTCACTGAACGTTTTATCAAACGTACGTATTTTCATGAAAACGTAGTATTGTAAAATGTTTAAGTAATTACTATTTGGTTTGGTAACATCCCTTTCATTTAAATATGAGCTTGTGGTTTATAATTATACTTTTATTTTTATTTCATAAATATTATTTTAAATCATACTAATTACGTTTCCGTTTCTCATACCACTTTTAAGTTAATAATACTCGTATTATATGTACAGTTAGCAACATAAGTCGTTGAACACTTCACATATTTTAATAACCTTTTACGAATTAAAATTTGTACGTAGTACTCTGTATTCGTAAAATATGACCAAATAAAGTCATATTTGCCGAGAAGTGCCATACGGTATTGAAAATAATTATTATTTTGGATGATAAGACAATTCCAAATCTCGTGTAAGTGTAGCGACTTATATTGCTGACTATAGCTTGGCAAAAAAAGACTGTTTTTAATGAGAGCGCTAAGATCGAATTTAGTATTAATATGGAACTCCGATATACCACGACGATTTTTTTTTTCAGGTGGTAAAACCAATGTGGCGATCCCGTCGCGCCGACCTGGTACCAGCGTTCGCAACATTCGCCTTATGTTTATCAGTGGGCGTGGAACTAGGTATCTTGGCAGGAGTAGCTGTTAACTTGGTTCTACTGCTGTACCCCAGTGCAAGGCCACAGCTGGACGTTGAAGTGATCACGGTGTGTATTTATAGCAGTAAATCTTATTACAAACTAAAATCATAACTAAAATCATACTAAAATCATTATATGATAGCAAATAATCTATTAGTATAGGGGGTTTTGGGTTATAATTACTGAATAAAATTATGTTTTATTAGTACTGAAAGTCCTGCATAAAATATACGAGTATGATTTATCATTAATCAATATCTAACAGGGTAAATTACATGCCGTACAATAAGTTTGATATAAGTAAATATTCTTCAACTTAAATCCTAATTTATAACAGTGTCATCTATTAGTAGGCACTTGAATTATTTATTTATAAAAAAAACTAATATTAATCTATGTAAATAATAAGTAATTACCAAGTACACTTTTCTTTCAATGATAATAAACATAATTATATTTAAAGTTTTTTAATTTTCACTTGGCTTTTATTTTTTCAGAACGCGTCAGGCCTTAACTACTTAATGGTGACAGTAGGCAACAGCCTGTACTTCCCCGGAGTGGAATATATCCGGCAGAATGTCGAGAGAGCGGCCAAGAAACAAGGAGGGTGCAGTATGCCGGTCGTTATAGACTGCAGATATGTTTTAGGTAAGACTTTCAATTCTGTAATTAACTATAGCTGGCGAAAGGCTGGTAAAATATGTAGTATTCACACCATAGTCGATAGCGCAAGTACAGCATGAGTTTGTAGCGTTTACCAAAGTCCTAAAAATCATCGTTTTTCAATATTTCGCAATAGAAAACGATAGTTATGACAATGAACTACCGAAACATATAATAGTAATAACATTGATATAAATAATAACTATTACTGACACAAAACTTCTTGCAAATTGTTCATGTAAAATGAACTATTTTTTGTTTTTGTTTTTGTTTTTTATTCTACATCTTGACATGAATACCTTTCTGAACGCTTAGTAGCGCTGTACCACCGTTATTGCCCTTCCAGATATAAATTATTTGTATAAATATTTTATTTTATTAGCTGTACTCTAGTACAACTACGCCTCGATGGCGTAGTTGTACTAAGGTACGGCTACAAAGCAGAGGTTTCGGGTTCTTATTTCAGGTTGGGCAATCTAATATTGTATTTTTCTATTAATTACCAACCTAGAGTCAGGAATTTGCGCTCGATATGGCGATAGTCTCGCCACCTATTACATCCTGAGATGGAACACACAAAGTGAAATGTCCTGGCATCTCTGCCTACACCTTCTGGGAAAAGGCGTGGGTTTAAGTATGTGTTTATTTTGTTTTAGGCGCAGACTTCACAGCAGCTAAAGGCATGTGTGCACTATCAAGCTCTCTATCGTCTCGCGGACAACCTCTCATACTGTTGTCTCCGCGCGCCAGTGTGGCGTCCGTGTTCAGCAACTCGGGATCTAGCGTCGTCGTGGTACTCACTAACAGCGAGCTGGAATCTACGTTGCAAAGTAAGTTGACTGTTTTAATTCATCATCATCATTATCTCAGCCACAGGAAGTCCACTGCTGAACATAGGCCTCCCCCAATGTTTTAATTAATTAATTAGAATTACTCATTTTCTTGGTAGGCTCGCATACTACTATCTAACTACTACTATCGAATCACATACTACTATCGAAATTTTAGGAAAATGTGAATAATAAACTTGGTTACCCTTCTAGTTCATATACAACATGTAACAGATTTAAATGTAAAAGCGGAAAGTAGTACGTTCAGAATCAGCACTGAACCGATATCAACATTTTTTTGGTAGGTATTTTTTTTTCAAAATAATTAGTTAAGACCAAGTAAATTACAGACACTCCTTCGTTTAGTACTCCGAACAAACGAAATTGAAACGTAACTCCAGCACATAAGATCATTTTTAAATGAATCACTAAACGAATACTCTAATAAACTAAATAATGAACAAAAATGAACTTTATTTCGATAGTCATAAAGTTTATTTAAGCAATCTATCATTAATCAAACGCACACAACGATAGGCCTGAATAAACGTAATAAGCTACCAAAATAAATAACTATCATATTCTCTTTTCCGCACATTTAACTACAACTAGATAGAGCAGGATGCAGCTATTGTTTAATGCAATTTGATCCATCCGACAAACGATGGCGCGCGCGGCGGTATAGGGATGCGCCGCGAAAAAAATTACTCCCGGTATTTGCAAGACCGGGCGATCCAAATTCCAAATCCCGCGCAATACATGCACTTAAATGAAACAAATTAAATTGTAACAAAATCAATATGAAAAGAAACAACAAATAGGTATTTCTATGAAAAATAATTTCGGGGAACGTTAAAATGGTGATTAAATTCGGTTTGTAATTTTGCTACAATGTATGCGGAATCCCGGTGTGTCGGATATCCTGTTATTGCAATCCCTAAATGGGCACCGAATATGTGAAAAAAATCTAGTCGTGCACCGCAGTTATCTGTGTCTACTTGTGTTTAAGTGTTAAGTAGATATGTATTTCGATAACTTTCGCGCGCGATGTCTTTTCGGTATTCGAATATTCAAATACACTGAAATGATGAGAACTTTGGCACTGTGTGGTGATAATGTATCATTGGCATGTCTGACGGTATCTCGATGCTGAGTTCGGAGAGCGCTGGATAGGTCGCGGCGAACCTGTGCAATGGCCTCCTAGGTCACCTGACTTGACTTGACGCCTCTTGACTTTTTTTGTGGGGACGTAATAAATCTCTGGTATCCTTCAGTGAAAGTACTAATGTGGAGGATCCAGGATGAGGAGATAATGTGGAGCAAATTCCTAAAAGTGAAGAGTGACACTGAAGTTTTACATAAATTACGTGAACAATTACGCAAATGTGCATCAAGTGTATCAAGGTGGTGGACATGTCGAACATATTTTAAAAAGAAATCGCCTCATTAGTGCCATGTAACACGTAAGTTAATTTTGTTGTATTTTTTTGTGTTGTGATTCCCAATCTAGTATTCGTTGTTAGATATTGCGTTATATTATTATCTTATTCAATAATAATGCAAAATAAATGACGCCCGTATCCTGCCCGCCTGTAGGAACTAAGTTTAGCGGAAGTGAAATTAATAATATTTTATAGCCGATTCATGCAAATATTGTCTTATGTTGGGGTTCGTACGCATTATATCTAGTAAGTAAATATTTAGATTTATAGTTAAAACACAAATGTTATGCTTACAGATTAATAAATAATAATTTGTTTACCAAACCACCCAGTAATCAGTTACGTACGTAATTTGTATTTCGTTTATTGTCAGCTGTTTCTGCGGCGCGGCGCAGCGGTCGGCGACCGGCGTTAGGTACTCGTGTGAATGTGTCTTGTGTACATGTGTGCGTGTCCGGCGAGCGTGTGTAGTAGTACACTCTTATTTGTAACTCGTAAGTGACCATGTTAAGTGCCTACATTTGGTATAACTAATTTCATAAATAAAAGATTTTGTAATTATGATAGTACGATTTCAAAGCATAAACTATGATTGCAATAATATTTTAAAGTTGGGGTGTCTGAGGTTGTGAATTAATCCTGTTACACGTTGTATATATATATATATATACCGGGTATCTCAAGACTGCTACCGAAAACGAAGCCGGGTGGTAGTTTTAGTGACTACAAACACAATGCAACTAAAAAATTTCGCAAAGAAACGCGACAATTATTTTTATGATTTTTAAATATCGTCATTTTGGGTGGTAAATCCATAGTTTTTGCTAAAATAATAATTTAAACACTTTATACCTTAGATTATTTATAAATAAAAGGGTATACACTATTATTTTAGGAAAAAATGTATTTACCACCTAATATGGTCCTAGGAAAAAAATAACAAAAAAAAATTGTCGCTTTTTTTTGCAACTTTTTCTGTTGCATTGTGTCTGAAGTCGCTTAAACTACCACCCGGCTTCGTTTTCGGTAGCAGTCTTGATATACCCTGTATATATATATATATATACATATATATATATATGGTTTTAACAAATTATAATTTTACAAATATTCTATTGCTACGGTGAACTTAATCTGACGAGTGTCGTGTATATCAACTACCTACAAGATATCTAAACTAACGAGTGTTGTGCCATACAATAATTCTAATAGTATTAGAAAAATATTATTATATTTTTGGCTTAAGATTACCTAAACAATGAAAGAATTTTTGTTTGCCTGCACTATCTGGGGATTGTCCTGACTGGTGCCACAATCCGCCTCCTACTTAAGGCAGGTCCTCATTTCCGCATCGTCAAAATTGAACGCGTCGCATCAAACGGATCGTAATATACTATGTATAGGAATTCATACAAGTGCGTCCACTAACGGATCGCACGAATCTATGAATTCCTATACAAAGAATGCTATGCAATGCGGACGATAATATATGCATGCGATGCATTTCGTATGATTTTCAGTGGCTCCAAATGTAACCTATCAATTTTTTTTCAGATGTCACCGGCCAAATTCCCATGCCACTGATAAATGGCCATACAAAAGGCCAGACACCGCCGCCTAATTACGACTCTCTTAAAGGTGATGACGTCACTGAGATCGTAATAAGCGATGAACACAATAGAACTCCCTTACTCAGCAGAAACGGAGTCAAATCTCATGGAAGCGAGGTCAACGACACGTGATTACGTATCCATAATTAGGCTAGTTAACATGTATACTATAATAGTTATGTAGTACAACGGTGTGTTGGAAGCTATCCACAGTCGAAATTGTGTTTAGCGCCATCTATTGACGCACGTAAACATCAATCCATTGCAAGTATTTTATTGAAATAAACTGTACACACAAATCCCTCATTGTTCCTATACGTAGCTATAACTTAACCCTGTATATATATAAAACAATATAAAATCATGTAAACAATTTCGACTGTAACATTTATATCATATTTATTATACATACAAATGAGTATTAAAACGTTTTTATACAAGGCAAAGTTACAAAAGTATATCATGTTTTACAATTTTAATATCATTTTGCATAGACATTATTAGTGTATTTATCATCAAGATTGAAGCAAAGATAATATGAATTATGTATAAAATTATTTTACTGCTGTATCTTTCAAACTATACTTTGATTTGTTGTGTAATAAACCATTCCATACTCATTTTCTACCAGAAAACCTCATTACATAATAAAAGTCCTTTCCAGTATCCATATTAAACGTTCCTAATTCTTTCCATTCCCATAATTATGTTATTGAAATGGTATAATTTAAGATTTTATTGCTTAATTTAGAGAAATTGCGTTACTTACATATTTTATGTTTTGTACTTATATATCGTGTTAATTGTGTTTCACAAGGTTAATAAGCGTAGAAGGCGTAATATAAGGATCATGGACGTATCAATGTTAATATGATCTGTCAGTTTCATACATAATGTTTGTAGTGATATGAAATAAATCAAATTCATGACTGTAGCTCTCTAAATGAATGTTCAATGTATACTAAAGCAGAAAGAAATACAGTTTTTACTCATTTCTAAAGAAATGGCAAAGTTTAATTGCATTTTATAATCCTGTAAATGCAAATAAAATGGTCCTTTGAGCCAGATATTATTATAAATAAAAAATAACTGTGTTATATGTTACCAGAACATAAATTATAAACATAACATACTATAGTTACATAATTTATAATATAAACTTACACGAATACAAATACCCAGTGATTTATGCAGCTTTAATATTCTCTATTTTGCAACATGCCTCTCTTGTAAAATGTCTAACACTGCCGCCCAATGAAACAAATTGTTAATATATACGTCCATGACTCTTGTTAGTAATAGCTACCAAGATCTGTGAGTCTATCCTGCTACTGTTGTAATAATTTCCAAAATTGTATGGTTTTGTATAGTTGACACAAGTTGGCATGGTCTTCGGGTGTAAATTAGACCATATTATAGAAAGTGTCCTGACGTTATTGGGATCTATATATATCATATGAAAATTAAATAGCGGCACCTAAAATCCACTTACTATACTATTTTGTTTGTCATGTTTCACTATCTGTCCCAGTAACGCAGTTGTACAACGACACGGTTATGAGACTGAAGTCTCGAGTTCGAATCCCGGATCAGTGTAAGTGTAAAAGCTACGAATGCAGGCCATGTCTCCTCGTGTCAATTAAACTCGAATGAAATATATTGATTATGAAACGGAACTAGATAGTCCTATGAAAAATCAAGTAATCGCAGATTGTGTAATGTAACCGAATTCATTTATAAGGATAAATGAAGAGTAATTGGCGCTCTACTTAATATTGAAATATATTGTTAAAATTGATTTGGTCTTATATTTTCCTGTTTATATGTTATTTAACTTTCTGTATTATAATATATTGCAAGTATAACATGTATAGTACATAACCAAAATTCTCGAATAAGACTGTTAATTTAGGTCTCACCACACCATACGGGACATGACGTGGAACGCGAAGCAAGCGCGACGCTGACAATTCCGTCCCGCCAGCTGACTATCGAAATCATTATTTTTTATCTCTAACAATATGTTTTGATCAACTACGCTCTACGTTATGTCCTTGCCAATGTAGTTTATTATTGCTTTTCTTTGTTTTGTCACGAAAATTGACAAGCACTATAATTTCTCATAAAATTAGGTAATTAAAAATTGCAAATATTCAATTTAACTTTCAAACTTGATTTGCAGTCATTAATTAAATTCTCTAATAGTAATCGTCATAATGTAATAACGTTGTGGTAAAAGGGTATTCTTAGCCTGTCTAATGAAATAAAGCAAAATAATACAACAATCTTGTATATTTCATAAAAAATATTCAAAATAAGTCTTGTATAAAGGTAATAAATATAGTGAATAATTAATTTCTTTCTTAGCACCTTTAATATATTAAAAATAATAAATGCATCTTCTGACTATAAATATTATGAGTATCATGTCTCGGAGATACGAAAAACCTCGTGATCAACATGATCAACGGAGGAATTCCAAATTATGATTAAAAATCAGTCAAACAACTTTAAGACAGCTGGAATATAGCTCAGTCGATATATATAACTATTTCTCTCTGAAAACGCCGTCTAAAGTTGTAGAGCCAAAAATAAATAATTATTTAATAACCATCACCCGAAGCATCTAGACGTCCAAACTTTTATAAGTAGTGTTCCTAAACCAGATTTTATTTAAATTACTATTAAAAATTAAGTCGTTAAAATATGCCATCAAAAGATTACATAGAAATTATTGGTAACTGAATTAGCTTTATTAACAGGAAAGGAACACTACTGTTTAGATGCCAATATTTTAGCTACCATTACAACTTAAGCTAAGTTCTACATCGATAAAGCTATGTCTATTGCTTCACGACAGGTGAAGGTGGAACATGGGTTTCGATGCTGACATCAGTTTTTCAGACACAACGTGGGCGATCTTGAACTGCGCTGCCAACCAATTCTCGAGTACGCTCATGATTGCTATCCACTCTCACCTAGAAAAAAATTAAAGATCATCAAATTCAATCAATCAGAAGATTAAAATCTTTCAAGATTCTTAATGAAAATTAAATAGCGGCACCTAAACTCCACTTACTATACTATTTTTGTTTGTCATGTTTCACTATCTGTCCAGTAACGCAGTTGTACAACGACACGGTTATGAGACTGAAGTCTCGAGTTCGAATCCCGGATCAGTGTAAGGGTAAAAGCTACGAATGCAGGCCCATGTCTCCTCGTGTCAATAAACTCGAATGAAATATATTGATTATGAAACGGAACTAGATAGTCCTATGAAAAATCAAGGTAATCGCAGATTGTGTAATGTAACCGAATTCATTTTATAAGGATAACTGAAGAGTAATTGGCGCTCTACTAATATTGAAATTATATTGTTAAATTGATTTGGTCTTATTATTTTTCCTGTTTATATGTTATTAACTTTCTGTATTATAATATATTGCAAGTATACATGTATAGTACATAACCAAAATTCTCGAATAAGACTGTTGGAATTGGCAAATATTACACAGATCACTTAGAAAATTTAATTTAGGTCTCACCACACCATACGGAGACATGACGTGGACGCGACGCAAGCGCGACGCTGACAATTCCGTCCCGCCAGCTGACTATCGAAATCATTATTTTTTATCTCTAAATATGTTTTGATCAACTACGCTCTACGTTATGTCCTTTGCCAATGTAGTTTATTATTGCTTTTCTTTGTTTTGTCACGAAAATTGACAAGCACTATAATTCTCATAAAATTAGGTAATTAAAAATTGCAAATATTCAATTTAACTTTCAAACTTGATTTGCAGTCATTAATTAAATTCTCTAATAGTAATCGTCATAATGTAATAACGTTGTGGTAAAAGGGTATTCTTAGCCTGTCTAATGAAATAAAGCAAAATAATACAACAATCTTGTATATTTCATAAAAAATATTCAAAATAAGTCTTGTATAAAGGTAATAAATATAGTGAATAATTAATTTCTTTCTTAGCACCTTTAATATATTAAAAATAATAAATGCATCTTCTGACTATAAATATTATGAGTATCATGTCTCGGAGATACGAAAAACCTCGTGATCAACATGATCAACGGAGGAATTCCAAATTATGATTAAAAATCAGTCAAACAACTTTAAGACAGCTGGAATATAGCTCAGTCGATATATATAACTATTTCTCTCTGAAAACGCCGTCTAAAGTTGTAGAGCCAAAATAAATAATTATTTAATAGCCATCACCCGAAGCATCTAGACGTCCAAACTTTTATAAGTAGTGTTCCTAAACCAGATTTTATTTTAATTACTATTAAAAATTAAGTCGTTAAAATATGCCATCAAAAGATTACATAGAAATTATTGTAACTGAATTAGCTTTATTAACAGGAAAGGAACACTACTGTTTAGATGCCATATTTTAGCTACCATTACACTTAAGCTAAGTTCTACATCGATAAAGCTATGTCTATTGCTTCACGACAGGTTGAAGGTGGAACATGGGTTTCGATGCTGACATCAGTTTTTCAGACACAACGTGGGCGATCCTTGAACTGCGCTGCCAAACCAATTCTCGAGTACGCTCATGATTGCTATCCACTCTCACCTAGAAAAAAATTAAAGATCAATCAAATTCAATCAATCAGAAGATTAAAATCTTTCAAGATTCTTGAAGTCTTTTTCAAAACAAAAAAATATATCTTTATATGCTTGAAACGAGTCTGTACCTGTTTGGGTTGCAGAACTTTTGATAGAATGTAATGTAGCAACACCTTGATTGTCGACCCTCAAACTCATCTTTCCAATCATTTCTGTTGTAGTGGCTGTAGCCGACTTCAATTCTTTTTTAGCTCCACGTCCAACCTAAAATACCTCATTTTATCACATTTATCAAGGATAGTTGTTCGCTTTATCTACTTAGATATTAAAACTAAAACGTACCTCTTTTTCAACTCTAAGTACCAAAGGTCCAACAGCGAAATTGCTCTTTACTGTAGTATGATCCGACATTATACTGACAGCAACATCTCCTGACCTCCTCAAAGTTGATAGACCGAATAAAGTACCTTTGGCTCTTGGCTTATTCTTTTCGCTAGTCTTAGTCTTGTTCTTTGTAGTAACTGGCTTCTTGGTTGTGGATTTTGTTGGTGGCTTGGGTTTAGGCTTAGGTTTTGTTGCTTTCGTTGGGGGCTTAACTTTAGTAGTTGTAGGCTTAGCTTTACCACTTTCAGTTCCAGATTTCAAAGCCCTAGATTCAACGTCAGTAGTGGATTCAACGATTTGCTCCAACGCTGGGTCATTCGGTCTCACTTCATTCAGTTGAGTATTTTCTTCTTTGACCATCTCTGGGATTTGAGTTGGAGATGAATTTTCTTTTTCTTTCTTTACAGTGTTGCCGCGACCTGTGTTCTTCTTTTTGGAGGAGGTTTTCCTGCAACAAAAGAATAACTTACTTTTCAAGTTAGTAAAACCAATTTTAACTTTTCTTCGTTTAAATATTTTGTTTCTTACGAAAGTGATGTTACGAAACATAGAAACTTGTCGTTGAAATCAGCCGATGGTTATTATAACTAAATTCATTCAAAGAATTAATAGTAAAAATAACAAACCTCTTCTTAGTTTTGGTGTTAGTCTTCTTTGGTTTGGAGGTCTTCTTGCTTGCGTCAATGGGTTGCAGTTTAACACTCACAGGATCGTAGGACTTCCTCAGAATGTCATTCATTTTGTCAAGTACAGTGTCGACGAATTTGTTGTATTTGACGATGTAAACTGCGGGCACTGGGGCGGGCTTCTTTGCTGGTTCCTCTGCTAAAGAACCTGTATAAGAAATAATTATTTTTTAGATTCAGCGACTGAAGTCCCCATCCCATATGAATTATTATTTCATAATTAAAGCAACTCCGACTTATGTTATATTGCCGTTTTATCTTTCCTCTAGCCCTTATACTTATTGCTATCACTAGATTCATCCACGTTTATGGTATAAAATTATTTAATTCCATGGGGTTATTCTTATTAAGTATCAATTTATTCAAAATTGTTATTATTGAAATCAAGTAATCAATAATCACTTTGACTTATTCAGTAAAAATAAAATTGATAGTTTATAAATCAATTAGTATAAATTTTGATTTTAAAATACTGCTTTCCATGGTAGATTTATTTCTTTCCGTATTGCTTACGGCTATAACATTATTTTATATGTTTTATACGCTCGATATAATGGTTGTAATTGTTTTTTCAACTCACTAGAGAAGTATTTATTAATACCAAAACATCGAGTTTAGTTTGAAATGAATGTTCACAGCACGTTGCGCTTGGTGAATCTTGCGGTTTTAGATCCATTATGTGTCATATTTGTAATATACCCGATGCTTTAATTCCTATAAATATTTAATCTCTCTTACTTCACTTTATTAGTAGTAATACAAAAGTACTAAGAATAGAAGTCATATTGCCACAATGTTATTCATTGTAATTTCATTCGAAGTGACTACTTGCATAAAAAGTAAAGTTTTACCAATGAAGGAACATTACAAAATCTTTTAGGTCATTGATTTGTTGCGTGTGTTCTGTTTTACTTTTATTCGCAATACCTTTTATATTTGCATGTGAAAGTACATAGATGCATTCAATAAAATAAATTTTGTTTTATATTAAAACTCGTTCGGTTCATTCCTATCGAAATATATGAGATATCCAAATAATAAGTCGTATTTACTAGTATGAAGTCCGTAAGTTAAAATATGTTCAAACTAGTACAGTCTCTTCGCAATTTGTCTGAAAAATTCTCGTAATAACTCCATAGCGTGGTCCGTTGTTCATAATATCATGAGCATGGCGTATTCACTCAGTCTATGTCATGTAATCAGAATACACTATTTTGTTACTTTTTTTAGGACAAAACATTCCATCTACCATATCGGTATATTGGAGTGTCAATTTTAGCAACATTTATCCGTTATGTCCGCTCTATTTAGTCACATCAGAATGTCCAGTATCGGTGTCCATTTTATGAGTTTGTGTCACTAATATATGATAATGATATGTTCTTTTTTTCAATAATTGTCTTTACACCTGCATTCCTTCGCGTGCCATACTTTTTCACCCGTTCTGCGCTACTTACATAACTTAATTGTGTTTAGCTTGTTATCGGTGAAATTGAAAGTTTGATTTGAATGTTTATAATTTCGTCGAAATTCCGCGCTTCGCATACAAATTACTGATTAAATTAAAGTCCAAACAAACGGGAGTGTTGCCAAAGAGAGAGCTCAGGAAATCATAAGGGAAACTTCATTAGCAAACGATTTCTCTGTCCACTGACACCTTTTAATTGTGTATCCAATTTTAAATGATAGGCTTGCATATTATCATGCAAGTGTAACGTAAACTTAATAATTATTCCACTGAATTCCTACATACGCTCGATTCGAACCACGTTTCGTTGGCACGCGAGCTAACTGTATCTGTCTCACGGAGCCCCACTTGAATTCTAAACATCGGTTACAATTAATACGTCCAGTCAACGGTGGATTTTCTATTTTCCACTCGTAAAGAAACTGCGTGCCGGGCCATGCGTATTCAAAGAAATCTACGACACACATAGAAGCCAATCAAAACTATTTTAATTATCTACAGTTTTCCTATTATCGGTAATCGAGTTGTAAATTAATTACCGAATGTTATATTCGTGTTTGTTATGCAACTTTCTCTCGTCTCTTACTCTTATGTCATGGCTATTTAGAGAGATTTGTATCATGTGTGTGATAGTCATAAAATATTTATTTCCGTGAAAGGAAGTGTCTGCATCGAAGCAGGTGTCCGGCGACGGCCGGTAACAAACAAGTTCCATTTGGGTCGCATATGACTCCTCGCGACACTCCCAGCATTTCACAACGACAAACATTTAAAATTTCTCTTTTCGCATCTCATTATCTCGTTTTCACTGACGCGGATACTCGGCACGCAAATTTCGCGGTTCGATTTCGTCATCGAGTGAGAGTAAACATTTAATGTCATTTACTTTCTACAGTTTATGTCGAAATATGTCTGATGGTCGTCAAGGTCGATCCAGGAAGCTCTAGGAGCAAGGTCAAAGAAAGTGTCAAGGTTGTAAAAGAAATCGAGCGGGTTCATCGCACTGTATAAGGTTGGGAAAGTAAGCGGGCGGCAGACATGTCCGACCTCTTAACACACATCAGTGTCGGACTAGTTCGTAGTCGACGCCAAGTACCATCGACCGCGCCCGCGCTGGACTCTAGCGGGATTTCTAGATTGCTATCGATAGCCAGTATCGCTTATCTAATAATAACATCTGGATCGACCATAAATATACTATTTTTTATAATTTGGCAGGCGGATAGGGTATGGGAGAAAGGATTGTTTGTGCGTTAGACTACATAGATAAATCGGTCAAAAAGCTAGTTAATATCTTATTTTAATTTCTATTTACAATATTATACTATCTACAATAGAAATAATATAGAAAATAAATAGATAATTCAACATATTATAAAAAATACAATAACGGTATATCATAGTTGAGGAAAGGATAAAACAGGAATATAAATATTTAAAGCTGACTAGTATACATTTATTCGCCGAAATATTAAATTAATTACTAGATAATGTCACTTAAATATCTGACAAAATAGATCCAAACAGTTAGCTAGTGTTCTGACCGATTCCAGGCTTACATTAAATTTATCGTTCAGACTGTAACTAACGCACAAAACTTCGACAAGGTTAGACAAAAAATTTCACACAACAAATTTAGAACAACAGATTTATTTCAAATAAATTGCCACGAGACCGGTGTGACATAATCTAGACATTAATTTAACTCTCGGTTCCATACTTACACATTCATACATCAAACACGCTCACTTAATAAATAAATAAATAGAATAAATAAATAGTTAATAAATAGCTAAGCTAAAGGAGGGGACCGCGGAGGTCTCTCAGGTGGATGAGGGCGAGCCTGCCCAGACTCCGGCGCCGCCTAATCACTATCTGAACTTTTTGTGTTCAGCGGCTGCTGCCGCGGCGGATGTCGCTTTGGTTTTCTTTACTTTACCCGTGTAGTTGGCTTTTTTTCCTGACTTTTTTACATACGCCGCGACGTTGGCCTTCAGCTTTTTGGACTCACGTGAATGCTTGGCGGAGATGTTCCTGCCGAGGGCATCCGTGATATCATCATCATCATCATCGTCGTCTTCTTCCTCGTCGTCTTCGTCATCTTCTTCGCCGTCGAGTGCGTCAGTGATGTCGTCTTCTTCTTCATCATCCTCATCTGCCTCCGCGACTTCTGCGCTGGCAGCGGGAGCTTCCACTTCGGCACTGGCGGGCTCCTTCTGTCCAGCCTCAGGCTCCTCGCCTTCAGTGGCAGCTTCGGCCTCTGACGCTTCCACTTCTTCAGAAGCGGCGGCAACTTCTTCTGAAGCGGCGGCGGGAGCAGCAGCTACTGTGTCAACGGGGGCAACTACAGGCTGTACTGCTGCTGCACCGGAGTCCTCGTCTTCATCGTCTTCGTCTTCTGTAGATTGAAGTAATATTTCAATTACAATCATACATATTTAATTAATTGACTTTATTAGGCACGTTGTTGTTACGGTACTTACCGCCCAGAATGTCATCGAAGAACCTTTCCAAGTAGTCATCATCTTCGTCGTCATCTGATTCTCCTTCATCGTCGTCATCATCATCATCGTCGTCGTCATCGTCATCATCATCTGCGATAAAAAGAAAAGTTCGAATTAGCTTACGTATTTAGCACGTACAAATTTCACTACCTACTTAACGTGTTTTGAATATTAAGTGCTTAGAAACGGAATCAATCGCTTGTTTATTAATGCAAGTAACCTGGTAAATTAGCACTCTGCGTGCTACATTTACAATGTGCCAAGCGCCTATTAGCATCGTTTATCAGGACCGAACACCAATGAACTGTTAAACAAACAGTTAATCTAAGTTCGCGCACCGTCGATTCTTGATGCGTGACGTCCTAAATGGCAAGGCTTTCGTAGATAGAAAGCAGGGGAGCGTCAATTTCTCTGATTGAGTCTTTCTGTTTGAATTAATTAAGTATTGAGAGCGTCTGTCACGCTGTTCGCCTCACATTCCGCATTGGCCCCGCCACGTCCTGATTCTTAGGAATTTGTATCGATGAAACGTAACACTAACGTAAATGTGTGTTCTTTTAACGCATTAATCATTCGTCTTGCGTTACACTCTGTAGTTTGATATTTTTTCGTTATTTGATATCTATAATCAACTATGTTGTCTTAATTAAAACGCTTTACGGTATGCAGTTAATAGTTATAATTACATTAATTGAATGAAAAGAATTCAATAAGAACCCAGTATCATACTTTTTTTAGTCAAATAGATATCAAGAATATGAATGCACTTCATAGCTTCATCATAATTGCCTACACAGATGTGAATTCCTTTAAAATTACTATACAGAGTGAGGCAATTACTCAGATGTCCATAAAACGCATTACATTTCTTTCAAATGGCTTAATATCTAAGATCGAATGCATTTGCTGTTGCAGTTACTATCGTTCATGAATAGATCGTATTTATTTCTTAGATAACTCACGAGTTTATTTTATTTACCGTTACCCAGCTTCTCTTTTGAACGGTAAAATCTATTAACTGGTCAATATACAAGCACGACTGGCCACTATCGGTGAAATAAAACTTTCATTGTTTCTATAAAATGTTACTGCTATCGTCTATACAGGTAATAAATCTTTATCTACTTTTAGCTTGATGCTTGACTATTACTTCTCTGTTGTTGTCAATAACAACTAAATATTAATTACTATGCATAGATTAATTCATGTAACAAGGCAATTAAGAATCACACAGTGATCAATATCTAACTACGCGAAGTAGTTTCCTCCTTTCTTTCTTACTTCATAATTAATGAAAATCCGCTGCATTACAGATTTAATCCCAAGGTTCCAAACATTACCTTTTAAAACCTTAGGAACATATTTGTCTGATAAATTTAGTATAGAACCTAAATATCTTACCTCCCAAGGCATCGATGTCTACATCATCATCATCATCGTCATCGTCGTCGTCATCATCGTCATCAGTGGCGGCCGGCGCAGGCGCAGCAGGTGCCGCGGCCTGTCGTCCAACCTCCTTCTCCTCTTCAGACCGTGCGATAGGGCTACCGCACGCCAACAACACTAGGCAGCACACTGCCGCTAACAACAACAACGACCTCATCTCGTATCTGAAACAAACACACCTTTAATGACCCCGCGACACTTGCTGGCACATCACGACACTATCACACACAAGCACGTGCACTGTTCTTGACTGTTTGACACTTCACCTTTGTGTATCACTGTTGAGTCCGTGAGCTCCGGCGGAAGGTGTTCCGCCCGCGTCCTTGTTTGCGTAGTCGGGACGCTATGGCCGAGCCTGGCGAACGGAAACGGTATAGCGGCGGCGTCTTCACCGCACACTCTTTTATAGAGTTACGTCACACACGCAGGGAAGGAAAGTAGTGATGGTAGCCGCTGCGGGCACAGATCACCAACGGTACAGACGGCTTGTTGTTTCTCTGTGTCAATTAGTGCCTACAGCCTACTGGTACCGTAGAGTGCCAGTACCGGTAAAGCATGTTTTCTACGTATTTTATGTTCATATTTTTGGCAGTTTAAAATGAAACTTTACTAGCAGTCAGAGGTCCGTCTTTTGTGAAATAATTATATGTTTTTATTTAACTTTTCAAACATATTTTTACTACTGAAATTATTTTATTTTTCATTCTTCTCTGTGCATAAAATTATAGGAACATTTATTTTGCATGTTTCAAAGTTTATTAGGTATTTCATTAAAACTATATTTTTTTGCTCGTAACCATCTGCATTGATCTTATTATCATAGTCTATGTCACGCAAAGAGGGGTTGCTTCGGTTCGATTGATTAATTTATTCAGCTTATTTACTGACTCCGCATGTCTCGACAAAGAAAAGTGTGTCCGCCGTTCATGTGGTGACGGAATCCTAAAACATTTTGGTGCATTAGTATGAGCGGACCGGTCCATACTTTCACTTAAGGTTATGTATATAAACGCTCTTTAAGTGTAATCGATATCGTGACGTAAAAACGAAAACGTGGGCGTTGATAAAGAGATATCACGTTCTAAATGTAAACTAAAATTTCATAATCGCATTGCAGTGTTTTCTTTTGGGGTTTAGGACATTATTTCTAAGCACTTGTATTAAAGTGCGATGTCATTAAATTAGTAAAATAAAAACTCTTTGTATTTATTTTTAGTTTTATCGGATTTATTATTTAACATTATACGTACAATACTTTCTTAAAATAAAACTGCATAGCTACTGTGAAACTCTAGTTACATCAGACTGGATTAGCCATATTTTGTACAAGTTTCTAAATTAAGAATATTGATTTCTCTAAATTAACATATTTACAATTTAAAATTTCTTGTATCAAATTCGAAAAGATTAAATTTATAGGCGTACATTTTGTTAGGTTCTTTTACGAAATATATTTTATTAATGTTTTTAACAGTTCTATAGAAAACATTATTGTAGAATAATAAATACGTTGAACAAAATAATAGTATTTGTAATGTACACATGTACCAGGAAAACATAATAATAATTAAGTAAGCAAGAATTATATATATTCTTATCTTGATTAGATATACATATTGATTAGAAAATCATCAAGTTAAAATTGTAAAAAAAGCCATAAACCTACTTTAATTTCTTCGTGGCCCCAGATAATTTGTATAAGAACTTATGTCCTAATCTGATGTTATAAAATATTATATTTATCTATTTACTCACACCGCAAAAATAATGATATACCAATCAGGTGTTACAATTTTGCGGTGGCATTACATAAAGTGGATATCTGACAGACAGTCAACCACAATGTGAAATTGTACTATAATTTAAATGATTTTAGTTTATAAATATCCTATAATAATCAATATAAAATTGTGATAAAAATATTTTACATACAATAACTTTTAGTACTTACCCAGGCAGCATCTCAAATTTGGGAGATCGGTGGCGTGGGTGGCGGGAGAAATAGACATTGACATGGGTCAATGTCTATTTCTCCCGCCAAACAGCAGTGTAAATGCACTGTTGTGTTCCGGTTTGAACGACATTGTAGCCAGAGTAACTACTGGACATATCTAGACTTAACATATTATATTACGTCTCAAGGTGGCGACAGCAGTAGTATGCCAAGCATTGCTTTGTAATTCCTGCTGTTTGATTTTGCTAATGTCCATGAGCGGTCGTATAAGTTACCGTCAGACGAATGGCATACTGGTCTCATTGCAATAAAAACATAGCTTTGTTTTATGTTGACAGCCTCCGTGGCGCAGTTGGTTAGACGCCGCCTGTGAAACGAGAGGCCGCGGGTTCGATCCCCGCACCGAGAGAAATGTTTGTGCGGCCCACAAATATTTCTTCCGGGTCTGGGTGTTTGTGAGACCGAAAAGTCTCTCGTAGTTCCTGATACCCACGACACAAGACTCGATCTTAGTGTGGGGTCAGGACTATGTATGTGACTGTTGGGTGTTATTTATTTATTTATTTATGTAATTCATGACTTAAACTAATTACATAGCAATCATGCAGGTATTTGTGAGTAAGTGAAAAACTCTTTATCCAGTTTAATTTGAATTCGTCAAACAAAGATTGGCCATGAAACAACTTAAGCGTTAAAAAACTATAATTTTCAAACACGCTGAAATCGATAACTATCTACTGAAAAACGGGATATTACGTCCAGATATGAATAATTTACTTATTTTCTTTTGCTATATAAGGAACTTTTAATTGTATTATGTACATATATACGAAGGTAGTGGGTGTTACTAGGAAATAAAAATTCCATAAACACTATAACGGTTATTGCCATATAATTGTACCTCTATGGTCGGATAATCTATTTTCCATGTAAATCGCGATGAAAACCTGTAGACTATTGAGTTCCGGGCTTAGCCTGCATAGAACGTACATCCAGTTTCAAACGAGGCCCCATAATTATGTTTTAAGGAATAAATAGTTATCTCTCGCTAATGATTATTGGAGCGATCTATGCTCGGTATCAAACTGCAAGATCCCGAATGTCGAAATCCGACGCCGAACAAAATCAAAATCAAATCAAAATATTCTTTATTCAAATAGTCTCTTACAAGATCTTTTGAATCGTCCTTTTCTGTTACCACCGCTTCGGAACGTGTTGTAGCTGTGAAGAAGAAGCGACGCAAGAAACTCCCTCAGCAACACGAACTGTCTTCTTTTTTTCTTTCTTTTTCTTTTGTTTTTTTTTTTTATATCGCATAACACATAACCTAACAAAAGTTCGAGATGTCGAAAAATGCGTTTTGGGACTTAAATGGAGTTGGGCTGGGCATGTGGTTAGATGGCACTGATGGCAGGTGGAGTAAGACGTTAACAGATTGGCGGCCAAAACTGGGTAAGCGCAGCGTCGGCCGTCCGGCGGCAAGGTGGGTTGACGATATTGTCAAATTCGCAGGCCGAACCTGGGTGCGACTGGCAAGGAACAAAGAAAAGTGGCAGAATATGAGAGAGGCCTATACCCAGCAGTGGGAACCTACAGGCTGTGGATGATGATGATGATGATGAATGATTATACTATTTGTCTGGTAGCCTCCGTAGCGCAGCTGGTTAGACGCTGGCTGTGTAACGAGGCCACTGATTCGATCCCCGCACCGATACGAATGTTTGTGTAATCCATAGTTATTTGTTTCGGGTCTGACTGTTTATGAGTCAGAAATGTATCTCGTAGTTTCTGATTCCCAAGTCATAAGATTTGGTCTTAATATGGGGTTCAGGATTAGGAAAAGGATTAGACTTTTTGTGTACATTTTTTTATTTAATTGTATTGAAATTTACACTACACATACTATTAGGTAAAGTCCGATCTCTTTGTCATGTCTACTTATAGAAAATATTTATAAATTCCTCAATATAGAAAGCCGCATCATAATGTATTTCAAATCACAAATTTCTGCTTAAATATGATACCATTCTGTTACATAAACATTGCATACGAGAGTTTCCAAACAGTTATTCATATGAGAAAAAAACATTTTTAACCTGTATAATATACTGGGAATAAGTATAATACTCAAAAGCAACAAACAAATAATAACATCATTTTTATTATTTATAGTTATTATTAACCAGTAAATTATGATGTCAATTATGAATTATACAGGGTATATCAAGACTGCTACCGAAAACGAAGCTGGGTGGTAGTTTTAGTGACTTACTGTAGTGACACAATGCAACTACATTTTGTGCAAAAAATTGCGTTTTTTTTTATTCTTTTCTATCGTCTTATTAGGGTGGTAAATACAGAGTTTTTTTTCTTAAATACGAGTGTACACCCTTTTATTTTTAAACACGCTACAGTACGTAAGGCTTTAAATTATTATTTTAGTAAAAACTATGGATTTAACACCCAAACTCGACGATATTTAAACAAAAAAATTCTGGTTTCTATGCGAAAATTTTAGTTACATTGTGTTCGTAGCCACTTAAACTACCATCCGGCTTCTTTTTCGGTAGCACTCTTGATATATCCGGTATTATGAAAACATATCTGAAACTGTATCAGCCCATATACGTCCAACTACAGGGCACGGGCCTCCTCTACAATCGAGAGAACGCTTGATATTAGTTAGTAAGACAGTTTTTTTTATATTTATTATAGGGGGCAAACGAGTTAATATCTGAAACAATGAGTTGAATAAAAAAAATGTGGTTCCCAATTTCGCCTCACGCCTCCTCCTCAAAATGGATGACATACTAAAGTTATTTTTGCTGATGACTCTAAAAAATATAATACCTCTGCGCTGCAGTGACGTCGATTCTGACACCAGATGGATTTCGATATCAAATTATGACAACAATAAGTTGGTCCCAGTTGTAAACATTTTAATGGCGACACTGTACACAATGTAATAGGAATGTGAGTTGATTTTATTTATAATTCATATAGACCAAATATAATTAATTAACATTAGGGGCATTCCACGCGAAGCGGACAGGTAAAAAATCTCGATGTTTCTGATTTCAGAAATATTTGAGTATGTTCTACCTATATATGTCCTTGATTCGTGTATCAAATATTTTTCTAATATAGTGACTGGTTAAAGAATTAAAGACCTTTGAAATTTTGGCCAGCTGGTGGGCATACAGTACTTCAAAGCCGATTATCTAGTCATAAAATTATTGATTAAAATAATTAAACCACTGGATTTAAAACTTCATTTAATGAGCTTTTTAATTGCATTTTTGGATACGAAAATAAATTGTTTTTTTCCATATTTTTTTTATTTTAATTTTTTTAACTTCGATTTTCACAAACTTAGACCATTTCGATTTTTTTTATATTTTTTATGAAAGTAGCTAGTATTGTATAGAACATCCTTGCCAAGTTTTATTATGGGTTGGGAAGTGGTTTACGAGCTATACTGGAAATATGCGCCGCACCGCGCCAAACGCCCGTCACTTGCGTGAGCTTGCAGACATTATTTCTTTAGTACTTTGATATAATATTTAAAATAAAACGAATTATTTTTCTATGATTACAAATTATTTACAGGCTTTTACAACTGTTACTTGCCACACTGTTACTTGTGCGTGTTACCATAACACCTTCAGTAGTAGGAATGAAGGCATGATATTTTTTTGTGCCTGGTATTGTCGCTGCCGACTCAAATCTGCTTTTGAAAGACTCTTTTCGAGCATAGAAAATGTGCGTTTGTGGAATTGATTTTCTCGCCCAATGGTACAAACGCTCAGCTGTGCTATTGCTTCGTTTGACGCCGATTGTAGACTAGCTGTTTTATTTTAAACAGGATTTTGGTAAGAAGCAGAATTTCATTTTCATGCCACTGCTCACGGCAAAGGGCCATGTGATGGACTTGGGGGCAACTTAAAACGTCTAGCGACTCGAGCTAGTCTACAATCGGCGTCAAACGAATAGGCTTGGGCCTAACCGGTGACTACAGAGAGCGCTCAATTTAGTTCATAATCCAAGGATGAACTAGTTCGCTCTATTAGTTCATTAGTTCTTTTTTTGAAATAATTTAGTAAGAACAATAAATAAAGAAAAAAATATAGTTATGATTATTGTAAGTTTTGTTAATTTTTATTTAAAAAATACAAAGTATTACATGAAAATTTTACACGTCCATTTATATAACATGCGATTTTTTATTTAAATAATGAAAAATAAAATAATTTATATTAATGATTAGTCAACAGCTAGGCTAGTTCCTAATATAATGTGAAATGATATTAGAATACTTGAAAAGTATGAATTTTTACAATTAAAGTTGACTTTTTTGTTATGGCACATAAAATCTTTTATCGAAATAATCGAAAACATAGCGCCACTGTCTAGGAAAGTGGACGCTAAAAGAAATATAAAAGAATTAAAGCGGGATTTTCAATGAACTAGTTCGCATAGTTCACCTAAAGGAGCGCTCTTCCCACCTAGGTCGTTCGCGAACTACCCAAGACTACAAACGAAGCAATAGCACAGCTGAGCGTTTGTACCATTGGGCGAGAAAATCAATTCCACAAACGCACATTTTCTATGCTCGAAAAGAGTCTTTCAAAAGCAGATTTGACGGCAGCGACAATACCAGGCACAAAAAATATAATGCCTTCATTCCTACTACTGAAGGTGTTATGGTAACACGCACAAGTAACAGTGTGGCAAGTAACAGTTGTAAAAGCCTGTAAATAAATTTGTAATTATAGAAAAATAATTCGTTTTATTTTAAATATTATATCAAAGTACTAAAGAAATAATGTCTGCAAGCTCACGCAAGTGACGGGCGTTTGGCGCGGTGCGGCGCATATTTCCAGTATAGCTCGTAAACCACTTCCCAACCCATAATAAAACTTGGCAAGGATGTTCTATACAATACTAGCTACTTTCATAAAAAATATAAAAAAAATCGAAATGGTCTAAGTTTGTGAAAATCGAAGTTAAAAAAATTAAAATAAAAAAAATATGGAAAAAAACAATTTATTTTCGTATCCAAAAATGCAATTAAAAAGCTCATTAAATGAAGTTTTAAATCCAGTGGTTTAATTATTTTAATCAATAATTTTATGACTAGATAATCGGCTTTGAAGTACTGTATGCCCACCAGTTGGCCAAAATTTCAAAGGTCCTTAATTCTTTAACCAGTCACTATATTAGAAATATATTTGATACACGAATCAAGGACATATATAGGTAGAACATACTCAAATATTTCTGAAATCAGAAACATCGAGATTTTTTACCTGTCCGCTTCGCGTGGAATGCCCCATTAATTATTTTCCAAGTATTTTTTTATCCATTCCAGGTAATTAAAGCTTCTATAATTAATTTATCCCTCATTATGTAACACATATTAATTTAATCTAATCATACTTAAAACATGCTTTAAATAGTCCAACAATCGTAAATCGTTGGAGCAACATAAAAAAAGATAGATAATCTAACTAGGCAATAAAGGGAATATAATAAAATCCGAATCTTTTCTTGTTAATCGAAGTCGAAAAACTCATTAACAAAAGTGTCGGCAAGCGTCCCCGTATGGGCGGCATCGTCACCAAATGTAGAAAGGTCTAAACTCGTTTTTGGTATTGTAGGCGTCCACAAATATTGGTATGCTGCTTGTGAATGGACCCAGAGGACTTTCTCTCGCTCCGACGTGTCTCTAACACTGTCGCCTCGGTACATAGGACGTGTGTGAATACGACGTCGCGGGATGTTGCGTAGTGAGGTGTTTTGAAAAATGTCTGTATTTTTATTTATACCGATTATTTTTGGTTGTATGAATCAATTAATTCTTTTTTGTATGTTTACTTGGCTAATAAATGTACATAATAGTGTATTAAAAAACAATAAAACGTTATTTCTATAAAAATATTTAAATTAGTTCAGTAAAATCATTGGCTTCTAAAGATACAAAAAGGCCGGGTAAACGTCTAAAGTATTAAATTGTTAAGTAAAATTCTAAAGTTCACTATGTGTTTATTTTAACAATAAATATATAAAAAATGTAGCATTAATATGACCATCCAAATATATACCAAATTATATGCTAGAGCACAATTTGACTGGCGAAAATGATGTATTTAATTATTTACTTGATGATCAATTACTTGTAATTATTGTTTGTGAGTTCTCATAAAAAATAGAAAAACAATACTAGTACTAAACTTTACATCTAAATCCTTACTACTACTCTTCCAGCAACATAAGCACACAAAGACATCCACACATACATTGCTATTCATTCCCAAATCGCGGCACTTGTCGCAGTAAGGTCAATGTATTCGCATACTGTGACACAGTTACACGGGTATTTGTGCTAGCCGGGCCTTTACTTCCTATGGGACTCTTTATCCTAGATATTATGCTATTTTATTTTTTAAATGCGTTGGTAAAGGATCAGAGACAGCTGATGAGGTGTTCAAGGATTCAAAATAGGCAGTTCTGCAGATTTTTTAAATTACGTAGATCCGGCTGATCAGCCAATAGGTCACTTGATATTAAGGGATCAGTGCTGCCCATGAACATTCACAACGCTTGGATAACGGATGTGTTGCCAGCCTATCAAGTAGGAAAGCGGGAAGGAAGATGGATGGGGAGAGGAAAGTGGTATTGGGCATCCGGCAATCTGATTCACCGAACGAAACACGACAGCAAAGCTGTTCGTGTGGATTTCCTGTGACAGTGGTACCGCCCCGGAGGAGCTTGCTCATTCATGCTGAGTCATGACTGACAACAGCGTGGCTCTACCATTTCCAGAAAAGATCTGAGTTCTAGGTGTAATGCGTACAGTCATAATTAAGAGGTGTATTTTAAGCCAGCAACTATTTTGTTATAAGTCCTAAAGCTTTTGAGTAGAATAAAGAATTTGGTCGTTTGAATAATTCACCAAATTCACATCGATGAAATATCGATTTAGGTAGAGTTTGCACTATAGCATTGCCATATATCGAAAATCGAAATTCGAGTAATATAAATAAATAAATACACCGAAAAGCCACATTTGTAGTTATGACCCCACATTAAGATCGATCTTGTGTCGTGAGTTAGGAACTACGAGAGACTTGTCGGTCTCACAAACATCCAGACCCGAAACGAATACCTGTAGTTCACATACATATTTATATCGGTGCGGGCATCGAATCCGCGGCCTCTCGTTTCACAGCTGACATCTAACCAACTACGCCACGGAGGCTGTCAAACATATAAACATGACTTAACCCAGCATTTTATCACACATCGAAGATAATACTATTAAGGTCACGATCAGCCACTATCAATCAAAGCGTTACGTATGATTACAGCGAACAAGGAGCCATTACATCCACAGTATAAAATTATCATTGTTTTTTTGCGAGTCTAACATTACGCGCACTTCTGAGAATAAAGAAGGAAAGTTCTGCCAAAAGTAAAACTGACACTGAGAAAGTATGGTGAAATTAACCTGCCAAAAATCACTGTGTAATTTGTCATAAAATCAACGGTTACGGATTTTTACCAAATTTAGAATGACTGACGTTTTTTACTGCGTTATGAAATATAATATTAACGCGACTTTTTCTGTTAGATATGTTCTAGGATATTATGGCCCAGTTGTGTCTTGAAGGTTCGAAATTATTTCCGGCATAAAAAGTATTTTTCCAGTCATTCCAATAGACTGGAAAAAATCGAGTTGATTTGTGGCTAAATTGTAGTATGGCTTAAGGATGTTAAATGAAATATTTGAATATGTACATGATATGTGTTATATGAACTCGCAAATTACGCAACGATTTGAATATGTTGTATTCAATTGCAGAATAGAAATCGTGGTTGCTTAAATTTGGGCCCTAAATATTCATGGAGCATATAGAGCAAGTAGCGAGCGATTCTTATACAGCCAAGAATTTTATCAAGTACTTAATTGATGCAGTAAGTCAGAGTTAGACTATTTATCTAGAAAATGATTTACAGGATTATATAATATAAAAAGAATTTCACATTTTTGGAAATTAAGTTGCAACGAGTTACTTATCAATAACCAATAGGATTTGAGAATTTGTCATTTTCAAATAATTTTTCGTGCTTATTATCAGACTTTTCTTTAATACAAATCTTAAATATACGTACTAAGGAATAAATATACTAAGATAAACTTTCTAAAGACTATAGAAAAACAGTGAGAGAAAAATATATATTTTATTAATTCAATCAAATCAGATATAATAAATCACGACTTCACCACTATCAATAAAAACATACCATCTAGAAATTTAACTATGTACGCAAACCTAACAATATTTAAATCGAACCAATTCATAAACAAAATTTTAAAAGTTTTTTCCAACTTTTCTATTTCATCTCCCATCCACATTAGTAAAACAATACACTACTAACGGGATTACACATGTTGTTAATAGAAATGACCGAGCGAGCCTGTTGAACTCGGTGGCCCACTATCGACCGGTTGCGGGTACTTTCTTTCGGTTCTCACTTCCGCCTGCGCCCGCACGCCTCCACGCAACCGGCACAAGGACTCTGTTCTGTGCCACTATTGACGAGCCTAATTCTTGTAGTTATCGTTTGTAGAAATATATAATAATAATTATATATATGTTCCTAAACGATAATGCAGCCTGGTTGAAAATCTGTATCTGTCTCAGCCCATACACGTACTACTGCAGGGCGCGGGCATTCTCTATAATCGAGAATACGATTTAGATGATATAGGCCATAGTTACGGACATATTGTTTTGGACTTAAAATGCCGTAGAAATTCTTTAAAATCGCTATGGTAAGCAGATTTCTTCACGATGTTTTTCTCCAGAGTTAAGGTGCGTGGTGATTGAATACACTGTATACACAACTCCGAAAACGTTTTGAACCCACGACCAGCGTGAATATGTTGGCTGTTGCGTCTGGTTTATGAACAAGCTACCACGCACTCATGAACTCAGATTATTTTTTAGCGTTATCACTGTATGAAAAAAGTGTGTAAACATGTGTGGTACAAGATCTTCATGAGATTAAACACCGAATATAAATTAATACAATCGAATAAGTTGATTTAAGTTCATAAACTAAATTAGAATAGATTCGCCTTTCTGCGATGTAATTTCGATTTCCACAACGATATTGTTGTGACGTTAATACCGGATCTAACCGAATATTATTCTTTATAAAAATATTTTTTTACCACGTAAAGTTCCTAATACTTGTGTATAAAAATCACAAAACACACACTTTCAAACTTTCAGCTAACTGCATTGAGTATCACAAAACTGGATTTGTTATTATTTGACAATATCCGGCCTGCTGATAAACATCGTCCGTTATTCTCTTTGAATAACGTAAAAACGTCATACTTTCCAATAAGAAAGTGAAATTTCTTGATTTGAATTAATACGATAAGATCACAATTTCATTCTTTTACAAAACGCTTCGATCTATTCATAGCTTAAATATGAAACATATACTAACTAGATATTTTTTTAATTAAAATTGTAAATAACGACATTACGATTTACATATTCTTTCAGTGTGTTTTTTTTTATGTCAAAAGTAGTTTTTTTTAATTATGTTCATTTTTGTTGAAATATCTGATTTAGTTGTGAAATACAATAACGATTTTGTATCAGCCTATAGTAACAGGGCGTCTCTCTCTTATCTGTACCTTTATTCATAAGAGGCTAATACATTTAATTTCAAAGAGTTTGTATCACATATTGAACTATGTCATCGTTGTCAAGAAATTAATTTAAAAAGATAAGATTGATGGCTTATTAACCTCAATTGAACCTCTTCCAACATATTAACCCCTCAACCGTCGGAACCGGAAGCCGGTTCCTTCCGGTTTCAAGCAATAAGCAACCTAATGTCATTGAAATAGGGTCTATATTAATACGGCTCCTCAGATTTCAAGCAAAAAAGCAACCTAACGTCATTGAAATAGGGGCTATTTTTGAATCAAGGTCAGTAGGCGGCGCTTACGACAGGCTAAGGGTTAATTGCAAAATGTACTACATAAAAGCAAATATGTTTGATAACATTTGTGTTACACAAACAAGTTTTTGTAATTATAAAATTTTAAATTTAGGATTCGTCGACACACCTGCGAAATAACTCCGGTTCAAATGACAATAAATGTATTAAATTTAAAGATTTATTTAATTGACATTTAAAAATTAACCTTATAAACTAACAAAAGTAATAATTTTAAAGACGCTATTTTTAAAATATATATTTTTTAGTCACCAAAATTCCCACTCCCCCCTTAGTCCCTGAAGCAAAAGGGTCCAAGATACTGGAAGCATTTCCTCTTTGGGTGGCGAGTAATTAAATTGTAATATAAAATTTCGTCGACACAAAACAAGTACGTCAACTTACATTCTCTATAGAATAGACATCAACGCGTCCTCATTACTTAGTTATTACATTCACTTAACCGTAAATAAAAGTATCGGATAATGTTCAGCTAATGTTTCCTTTTAGATTATCTGTATATATAAAAGAGGAACCTGACTGACTGACTGACTGACTGATTGACTGACTGACGTATCAACGCACAGCCGAAACTACTGGAGTTAGGAACGTGAAATTTTGCACAGAGGTTCCTATTATGACGTAGGGTAGCACTAAGAAGGGATTTTGGAAATTCAACCCCTAAGGGGGTGAAAAGGGTTAAAAACTGTTGTATGGAAAATCGAAACCGTTAGAGTTACAATTGTCAAATTTTGCAGTTTCGTTAGCCAATCAAAGACAAATATAACTGCATACTTAGTTTTTCTAAAATTAACCCTAAAGGGGTTAAAATAAGGGTTGAAGTGTTGCGAGAGTAGGGTGATTTTATGACTATCTAATCAACGCACAGCCGAAACTACTGGAGCTACAAATGTGAAATTTTACACAGGAGTTCCTATTATGACGTAGGGTAGCACTAAGAAGGGATTTTTGGAAATTCAACCCCTAAGGGGGTGAAAAGGGTAAAAAACGGTTGTATGGAAAATCTAAACCGATAAAGCTAGAATTATCAAACTTTGCAATTTAGTTAGCCTATCAAAAACAAATATAACTGCATACTTAATTATTCTAAAATTAACCTTAAATGAATATAAATAAGGGTTGAATTTTTGTAGAACCGAACTATCGGATCAACGCACAGCCGGAACTACTGGAGTTAAAAAGATGAAATTTTGCACAAGGGTTCCTATTATGATGTAGAGTAGCACTAAGAAAGATTTTTTGGAAATTCAACCCCTAAGGGAGTGAAAAGGGTAAAAAACTGTTGTATGGAAAATGGAAACTGTTAAAGCTAGAATTATCAAACTTTGCAGTTTAGTTAGCCAATCAAAACGAAATATAACAGCATACTTTATTTTTCTAAAATTAACCCTAAAGGTGTAAAAATAAGGGTTGAAGTGTTGTGAGCATAGGATGATTTATTGAGTGCCCAATCAACGCACAGCCGAAAATACTGGAGCTAGAAACGTGAAATTTTACAAAAAGATTTCTATTGTGACGTAGAGTAGCACTAAGGAGGAGTTTTTAGAAATTCAACCCCTAAGAGGGTTTAAAAGGGTGAAATAGTGTTTTTGGTAAAACTTGGCATTTTAGTTAATCATTACAAAGAAATATAATTGCCCACTCTCTTTTCTTAAAATTAACCCTAAAGGGTTTAAATAGGGGTTGAAATGTTGTATGCAAAATCGAAACCGCTGAAGTTATTCATATGAAAATTTGTATTTCACCACTTATTTTAAACGAAAAATAATGCCGTGAACTACTATTAGAAAAAAAGCACTACGGTGGTGGAAATAAGGGATGATATTATATTTTGTGAAAATCAGAACCACTGAAGTTGATTTATGTATGTTACCAAAATATATTTTTTACAACTGTTTCGCAGAGCTTACAGTGTAAAGTTGTTGAAGCGATATAATGTATTGATTTTACGTCCGTATTATTATAATATACACGCAGACGAAGTTGCGGGCAAAAGCTAGTTAATAATATTGTGTAGAATGAATATCAATTTAATTGATTAAAGTAAATATTTTATTCAGCGCCACCTGTTGGTTTACGTATGAATGTTTAAGTCTGTTGCAGAAGTTTTCGTGCGTGTAACTTGAAGCGTTTAGCTAGCGATTAAAACCTTTTTCTTTCTGCGCAGAACTTGTTAAGTGACTATTATAACTAGGAACACATAGATGGCGCTGTTTTATATTAACATATTCTTGCAATATTAACAATGTTTTAAGTAACATTGGTTTATAATTTATGAAATTATTGTAAATTAACACAAATAATTTTGAATCTAAGTTACAATTATTGAGTTCAGTCAGTAAAGTAGAGCCTTTAATACTTATTTAAATTTGATTTTCTTCGTGTCTTATACTTATTACTTAAACCTAATATTTCTACAAAAAACTATAAATTAATCCGTTTTATTTTATTTCTATAAATATTCCATAGTTTGGAAAAACAAACTTGCTTGACTAATCATAGAAATGTAAGAGAAAAAAACTTGTTTAAATATATTATAGTGTGGAAAGAAAAGGTCGTGAACTCATCTCATCTTTCATACTGATACCTAATCAATTTAACACAAACACTGATCATGTTCATAACATGCTTTTAATATAATGCATAATGTTATTTTGCTTCGGAAGATTTACATATTAGTTCAATGACAGTAGTCCCAACCTGAGAGCAAAGAAACATCAAAAACTGTACTGTTACGATGAATATTATTTTACATATTCGCCAGACATTATAAAATATAATTATTTACACTTCAACCATTCATTAATCTCGGTCTTCATGCTCAATCTCGTTCATTTCTTGATTGTATGACTATTGTTTGCGAAATATTCTTTCTTTACTTCTATAATAAACTTTCTCTCAAAAGTTTTATTAGAAATCATAGATCTGATCTGTATCAGCCCATATACGTCCCACTGCAGGGCACGGGCCTCCTCTACAATCGACAGTACGATTGAGAGTGGTTAGGCCATACAGTCCACCACGCTGGCCTAGTGCGGGTTGGCGGACTTACATACCATAGAATTTTTTTAAAAATCGCTATGGTATGCAGGTTTCCTCACGATGTTTTCCTTCACCGTTTTAGTGCGTGGTGATTGACTATCAATACACACATGACTCCGAAAAGTCAGAGGTGTGCCCTGGGATTCGAACCCGCGACCACCATGAACATGTTGGCAGTCGCGTCTAGTCCGTTTACCAACAGGCCACCACGAATATGAAATCATAGATACTAACCAAGAACCTTTGAAATCAAACAATTCGGAGGTCGGGGAAGGTGTCTATCTTGTCTTGTCTATCTGACGAATTGTGGACGTTGGAGTGGCGTTGTCTAACAATCGCACACAGTAGAATGGAGCATCCACACTATCGATGAATCAGCCAAAAGAGGCGTAATTTTATGTTTACATTAATACTAATTGTACTAATAGTTTTTCCTGACATCTACCCACCATAGAAGTTGGTACTTTGATTCTTTCCTTTTTAATTTTGCTTCGTTCTGTATGGATAATTTGGTAGCTCGAAAGTTTGTGTGTCAATCAAGATTCAATTATCGTTGTTAACAAAGTGAGATAACTCGTGCAGTGTTTGATATATGTGAAAGAATAGCTTGGTGTCCCTGCACCGATGATACTATTCGTGTGATCTACAGGTATTTGTTTAGGACCTGGATGGATTATAAAACGGAAAAGTCTATCGTAATTTATAATACCCGCGATCCAAGACTCGATCTTAATGTGGTGCAACGTCTTTGTATGTGACTGTTGGGTGTAGTTAGCATTTTGCATATATTATGTATGTAGCATTTTATATGTAGTGGTTATATTGATTTATAATTATTAATATTTATATAATGCTATGATTTTTATTATTTTTTATATAGGATGAAACTAGCAAGAGAATGATCTCAAGAGAACATCGGCATTATCTGGCCACTTTAGAGAAATAATTTTGATGAAATTCCGGCAGCTTCACTACAATAAGAACTCCACAAGACCGCCTGGTTCTTGTGTTTATAAAATTAAGTATTGGTAAGTACTTAATTTTATAAACTAACCTAGAGTATTGCAACTTAATATAATTACAGTTTTTAGAAAACTCTTCCCTGTTCTTACCCCTATTCCTCCAATCTTTTTAAACCCATTTCAAAGGATTCCCTTTGCTATATCTAAATTCTGACGGTATTAGTTGACAATGGATATCACTTAAAACCTATAATAAATAACCGACGATTTCAACACATAAATAATACTATGTAAATATTAAATACACCCAATAGTCATATACATAGTCTTGAACCCATACTAAAATCAAGTCTTATGGGTACCCACCGTGGGTATCAGGAACGACGGGAAACTTTTCGGTCTCCCGTTCGTGAGACCGACCGTGGGTGTTTACCCACACCCGAAACAAATACTTGTGTTACCCACACATATATGTCTCATAGCGGGGATCGAACCCACGTCCTCTCGTTTCACAGCCGTCGTCTAACCAACTGGGCCACCAAGGCTCTCAATACATATAACTTCGTTACTATCTTTTTTTTATATAGGAAAATCCTCTTGTATTCCCGCACTAGACGGGAATGCTGGATTTTTACCGAAGAAAAACCCATCTCGCTCCACTGGCACTTTGGAGAAACTCCGGGACCTCACAAAGAACACGCCGAAGTTCCTCCAGTGCGTAGCTTGTAGAAGCACTACTCAAAAGTAGGTGTATACAAAATTTGTAATATTGCCTACCTCGGGGGCGTAGTTGTACTAAGGTACAGTCACAAAGCTGATGTCTCGGGTTTGAATCCCGGGTTGGGCAAAGTAATACTGGATTTTTCTATTCATTATCAGCCCAGAGTCAGGAATTTGTGCCCGATATGGCGATAGGCTCGCGACCTATCACATTGTAGGACGGAACATACAAGGCGAATTGTGGGTGTCCTGGCTCCTTTGCCTACCCCTTCTGGGATATAGGCGTGAGTTTATGTATGTATGTATCTAATATTATGTGGCAACCCCTTTAAGTTAGCGATATCATGTGAGTGGCTACCGAGTCATGTGACCGCGGTAACAATGCCAGCCTTGACATTTCGCGTTGAGGACGATACTGCGACCGGTTGAGCTTCGCGACGCGTCGGTACTGGCAAACACAATATGAACTTTCGTATAAAGTTTTCTACGTGTTATGTAATGAGGAAAGTGGATACATAATATGTGTTTTTGGTAGGTGTATGTAGAATTTGTTATGTTCATTAAATACCCCGCCTTTCTTTGATTTTATTAATACTGGTAAATATTTGCAATGGAAAAGCATACTATTTGAAAACAGTTTGAATATTTATTTTTATAATAAGTAAGTGATAAATCTTTATCTATTTACATATTATGTACATTACACATCCTTCCTAGAAAATGTTATTTGGTACATTAATAGGTACTCTTTGGTGAAAGCAGAATAAAAAAGCCATCAGTATAGCCCTGATAAATAAACTTAGAAGTCGTCAATAATAAGAAATCTCCCTCCCGCGTTTTATCATCTAAATTATTGCTTTATCTCGGATATCTTAAAAAGAATCGTCTACGTGAATGAAAATCTCCATAGCAACAAAAGTTTACCTAATCAAACCTAACTTCAAGCAAATACGAACTCTATTATTAAATAATTCAGCTATTTTTGCCTTGTTACGTATCTTCATTACAATTCAACGTTTGTTTTATTGCCGAACGTGCTTCTCAAATCCATATTTAAAATGTACCACGCGGTTTTACGGCTCTTGGTATATCTTGATTTTTGTTCGTAATTAGGTGGCTGTCTATGTAGTTTTGCAGTTGTATTTTTAATTGCCTTATATTTAGTCTATTTGTATTGTTTTTGTTAATATGCAAAGAGATCACTCGGCCGGAATCGTTAAAATATCAAAGTTAATAAAGGTCCGTGTGTTTTATGTGTTCATTTATCAAGCTATATACCGGGTATCTCAAGACTGCTACCGAAAACGAAGCCGGGTGGTAGTTTTAGTGGCTACAAACACAATGCAATTAAAAATTTCGCCTAGAAACGCGACAATTTTTTTTTATGATTTTTTAAATATCGTCATCTTTGGGTGGTAAATCCATAGTTTTTGCTAAAATAATAATTTAAACTCTTTTATACCTTAGAGTATTTATAAATAAAAGGGTATATACTATTATTTTAGGAAAAAATGTATTTACCACCCAAATATGGCCATAGGAAAAAAATAACAAAAAAAAAATTGTCGCTTTTTTTTGCAACTTTTTCTGTTGCATTGTTCCTATGTTACCATAGCGGGAAAAAAATCCGACGTTAATAAATTACGATTTATTTTTAGCTATCTTCAATTAACTAACAATATACTTTGATACTATCACATACTGACTACATCACAAAAGTGTTACTTTCTTTTAGCCGCCATAATATTATTATTTTATTTTTCTTCCGTCTATTGACTGCCCATTAAGGTAAGCAACTAAAAACAAGTTATAAATTCTTAACTGACGACATCAGTTTATTGACGTAAAGGTATAATTCATCTAAATTATATTGGCGTGTGGCAAATTATGGTAATAAATTAAAAAATTAAAAACTATCTAATTAAAGCATAGTTTGCAATATGTTTTCGTATTATAAATAAGCATTTACATTTGTGATCTAATAGTATTACAATTTCGCAAAGAAACGGGACAATTATTTTTTATGATTTTTTAAATATCGTCATTTTTGGGTGGTAAATCCATAGTTTTTGCTAAAATAACAATTTAAACTCTTTTGTACCTTAGATTATTTATTAATTAAAGGGTATACAATTTTATTTAAGGAAAAAATGTATTTACCACTCAAATATGGGCATAGGAAAAAAATAACAAAAAAAAATTGTCGCCTTTTTTGCAACTTTTTATGTTGCATTGTGTCTGAAGTCGCTTAAACTACCACCCGGCTTCGTTTTCGGTAGCAGTCTTGATATACCTTGTATAATGAAGTTTAATGTGATAAATACACGAAGATCTTCATTTAATCTCAGCTTTTTTGTTACAATACTTAGATACAAATGTTCATTGCATATTCATGTTACAATTGTATAATGCAATGAGAGTAGAGCTTTTCGTTTTGTAAATTATTGTAATGAAACAAAGCTGTCATCAAAATTTAAATTAGTTCGATAATTTGCCACGAGATGTCACTTACCGCATATAAATATATTGAACGGTCACACGCATACTTCTTTATCACGCATTGTGAAATATCCTTATAATAGAATATATTTACACCCCCACATATTACATAATATCAGTAAGTTTTTATTACTTACCATAATTTTATTATTTAGTTCTTCTCATCAGCCGTACGAAGTCCACTGCTGAACATAGGTTTCCCCCAAAATATTTAATCGTTCCTGAGACATTTATTAGATCGTCGTTCACTTTTTGAATATAAATTACATTTATTTAATTTTGTTGTAACAAAACTACAGGCCGCTTCCAACAGGTCGATATAGAGATCTATGGGGGATGCCTATGTTCAGCAGTAGATTTCTTATAGCTGAAGAGAGATAATGTTGTTTGATTTAAATATTTAAGAGTTTATACTATACGAGTAAAACTATATACTTAAATAAACCTTACTGGCTACTTTGGTTCTATCTATTGGGTTCTACTCCATTGTGACTTTAAATAATAGGTACCATCAGGTCGTCTTGACTATCAATATATTGTTTAAATAATAAAACGATTCGTGCTATGAAAAACAACGTTTCTAAATGGCGTGAAGCAACAAATTCGATCACGCTGGCTGTTACACGACTGTATAATAATTCATAGCGTGATGCGGCTGCGTCCATATTGACTCAATTCGTCACAGACTTCGGTTTTTTGTTTGCCTGTCTGTCGTCTGAAATACTGTATGCGGCAGATAAGGAACATTTTCCCAATTATTGGTAATAGGGTATTTGACTCCATCTGTTTTATTGTATTTATCAAAAGGTATCCCTATCCAAAATCTAACAAACAAATAATTTTATAATTAAATTTAGAATTAAACAATTTAGAAATATTTTAAATATAGTAGTAGGAGTGAAAGAAAAGGAATACAATACAAAACTTAGTGACGTCACTAGGCTTAACATTAATAATAGTGTGCGCGTGTAAAAAAGACGGAATTTATATGAGCCTCATGTTACAAGCTACTTTAATACTGTTTTGACAGAAATGTTTTAATGGTATTTGTGTTTGTACGCACAATAATACAAACATCTATCATAGCCATTTGACTAGGGTATTTACCCTATTTACACTATATTTAAGGTAAATTATAAATCGGTACTATGCTGTATCAGCCCTTAAACGTCCTGCTGCAGGGCATGGACCTCCTCTACAATCGAGAGCACATTTGGATGAGTTATATCGTCCATCACGCTTGCCTAGTCCAAGTTAGCGGACTTTATATACCATATAAATTCTTAGAAATCGCTATGGTATTGTATGGTATGAAGATTTCTTTCTATGTTTTCCTTCACTGTTATATTTCGTGGTGACTGACTATCAACACACACGGCTCCGAAAACTTGAGAGGTGTGCCTTGGGATTTGAACCCGCATCTGGTCCGTTACCGCAGGTGGCGCAGTGATTTTACATAACGATTTGAAATTGTGCATGTTTTTTTTATTTAATGTTGTAATTTTACTAACTTATCAATCAGAGTTTGAGCCATAAATAGCTATTAATATGGTTATTTTTGCATTTAATATACCTATTAGTACAGACTAAAGAAGTAAATTATAATAAGACGAGTGACCGCCAATACGGATGGACGTATGTATGTAATAAAGCTATTAACACTGGTAATTACACACTGGAATATTAATTAACTCGTTAGTCCAGTTAATTTACGGCTGAGACTGGGAGAAATAATCACAAAATTCCACAGTTTGGGGATTATGACGGATCGATAGGGGGGTGTATTCTGAGCATATTATATTCCAATTTGAGGGAATCTAGCGAGGTCAGCTCAAGGTCATTTCGATGAAAACGCGTTTAATTCGATATCTCGAGAACGGTTAGTGTTAGGCAAAAAATTGTAGAGACCTTTTTTCTTTTAAATTAAATTTACTAACTTTTTTATCCGAAACTTTTTATCATCAATATTTTTCAATTTATTAATATAATAAAGGCAAAAATTTTAATTTTTTGCCATTTTCTCCCCAACCGTTCAATTTTATTAAATTTTACCGATTATCAAAGTGTAGATCTTTTAATTATGAACAACTTTGTTCTTAAACTTTTTTCTGTACCTTAAATACCTTAATACCTTCGGAGTTATATACTACCGAGCGAAATCCGCGCCATTGTCGCGACGCAATGGAATAATAATAATTTTTGACGCAATGGACGAGGACGACGTATGCCCCGATACCTTCAGGGCCTTTAATATTAACGTTTCACTTCCATCGACCTCGCGTGCTTAATTTTACGAATTTTATGACCTATTTTTTTATCAATAAATGTGTGAAACAGTTTTAATTATTCGTTTGCTTCTTTTTCTAATTTTAAACATTATTATCCCATTGAATGGAATAAAAAATACCCAAATTGAAGAAGTACAATATTTAAATGATATTTCAATTATTACAATATTTAAATGAAGTACTAATAGTTTTAATAGTTTAATCGATTCACCTTTTGATATAGGTAAGTTGGCTAATAAATGATCATGGAATACTTTAATATTTCTTTCAAAAACTAAATACCCACTGATGTCGATGATATTGCGACAGTGGCGCGGATTTCGCTTGGTAAAGTAATATACAACTCCGAAGGTATTGGCATTACAGAAAAAAGTTTAAGAAAAAAGTTGTTCACAATTAAAAGATCTACACTTTGATAATCGGTAAAATTTAATAAAATTGAACGGTTGGGGAGAAAATGGCAAAAAATTAAAAAAAAAATATATTTGCCTTTCGGAAACAATAAATTGAAAAATATTGATAATAAAAAAAGTTTCAGATAAAAAAGTTAGTAAATTTAGTTTAAAAGAGAAAACACTAACCTTTCTCGAGACATGGAATTAAACGCGTTTTCATCGAAATGACATTGAGCTGACCTCGCCATATTCCCTCAAATTGGAATATATGCTCAGAATACACCCCCCTATTCATCCTTCATAATCCCCAAACTATGGAATTTTGTGATTATTTCTTTCGGTAATTTGACTGGACTACGTCTGTAATTGTTTTATGTCTACTTTTCACATTACATGAGACTGTGTTTTAAAACGGATGTCCATATATTGGGGATATTTATTTATTTATTAATCTTTATTGTACACTAATTCATTATAACACAAAGGGATAAACTAAAATACAAAAGTACAAAAGGCGTTTTTATCGCTTCGAACGTTCTCTATCAGACAACCTTTGGATGGATATTTACGCATTTCTAGTAAGAATGCCTTGTTTAAAATATACAGGGTATACCAGGTGCTACCGAAAACGAAGCTGGGTGGTAGTTATAGTGACTTAAGGCACAATACAACAAAATTTTGTGCAAAAAATTGTGACGATTTTTTTTGTTTATTTTTTTTCTATCGTCCTATTAGGGTGGTAAATACTTGGTTTTTTCTTAAATAATAGTGTAATAGTACACCCTTTTACTTTTAAAGACGCTATGGCATGTAAGGCTTTAAATTATTATATTAGCAAAAACTATGGATTTACCACCCAAACTCGATAATATTTAAAAAGTAATTTAAAAAAATTGTCGCGTTTCATTGCGAAATTTTAAGTTGCATTGTGTTTGTAGTCACTAAAACTACCACTCGGCTTCGTTTTCGGTAGCACTCTTGGTATACCCGGTATATTTTTACACTGGCACGGCATAATTACTGCACTGCGCCTGACGTTAAGCGCAATTACCGTCCTGGCAGAGTGTCGAATGTTATTTATACATTGGTGCCGCCAAATATATTAGGAAAAATTCAAAAACAGAATTATACAAATATGCAAACCAATTACAGGTATACACAGAATGCGTCAAATTAAGTAAAATACACTAGAAACTACTGAGATTGTTCATTACAATAATATTATTAAACAAGACGTAAAGTATATACATTAATAAAACATTCATCCATAAAATATCTGAATGAACTTAATGTTATCGACAGTTAAAAAAACGCATTTCATATTCAATAATGTGGATAAACTGATGCTTACGTCAATATAGAAACAGGTAAATTTATTTATAGTAATATGACAGCCCGATTATCCATAATTTATTTTAAACGCTAATGCTTAACGGTACTGCCTCGTTGGCGCCCTTGTACGATATGATTGCAAATTGATCTCAGGTTTGAATTCCTGGCTGGGCAAAGTGATAATTCTTTTTTCCATTCATAATTATTAGCCTGGAGTCAGGAATTAGTGCCCGATATGGCGATAGGCTCGTACCCTATCACATTGTGGAACAAAAAATACAAGGCGAAATGTGAATGTCCTGGTCGCACCTCTGACTACCCCTTCTGGGAAAAAAGGCATGACATATGTTATTTATAAATAGGATTCAATTCATTTTCATATTGTTTTCAAGTCACGTCAAATTCAACGAATTGCACATGATGGCATATGTTGCTATAGAATTTAGGTCACTTCCAACAGGTGGCTGTAGACATTCTGGGATATCTTTTGTTCAGCAGCGAACTTCCTGTGGCAGATGGTCATGACAGCTGTAATCATAGACATACAGTTACAATTTAGCGGGTTTTCGCAACTTTTGATAGTCACTATGCATAATGTGTTTATATATTCATATCAATCATATATATATATATATATATATATATATATCAATCATGATATTCTGATATCCAAATTGTGTAATTTCGGTATTCATGGTGACTTACTTTGATGGCTCGATTCTTACCTAAGGCAACGCAGTCAGGCAGTTACGGTTAAGGGGTTTAGTTCCTCGTTTACACCTGTGCCTTCTGGTGTCCCACAAGGTTCGCATCTGGGTCCCCTACTTTTTAATATATATGTTAATGATATCTCCAATATTTTTAATAGTTCTTTCTTATTATATGCCGACGATTTGAAGATATACAGGGTTATTAAATCCACTGAAGATTGTTTAATTTTACAAAAGGAACTAAATAATTTATCTGAGTATTGTGAGCTCAATAAACTTATCCTTAATATTGGTAAGTGTAATGTTATAACTTATTCTCGCAAAAAGGTAGATATTAATTTTGGATATACTCTTGACGGCATATTGCTCGATAGAGTTTCAATAATCAGAGATCTGGGTGTTTACTTGGACTCTAAATTAATGTTTAATGCACATATCAATAATATTGTTACTAAAGCTTATCGCATGTTAGGATTTGTTCTAAGAATGAGTAAAGATTTTAAGAGAGCTTCCACAATGCTACTTTTGTATAATTCGTTCGTTCCATTTTGGAATATGCCTCTGTTATCTGGAGCCCATACTATAAGGTTTATATAGATGAAATTGAGTATATACAAAAGAAATTTTTAAAGCATTTGAATTACCGTTTTAATAGCCCTACTCTCCCAGAATCTTCTAGATTGACATTACAGGCTCGAAGAAATATGCGTGATCAAGCTTTTCTATTTAAAATTATCAATAATCTTATTGACTCTCCCTATTTATTAAGTAGCGTAATATTTAAGTGTCCTCGCACAAGTTCACGAAGTAGATTTGTTTTCCAAACTTCCACAGCTCGCACTAAGTACGGTTACAAAACATTCATTCGCAGAGCCTGTAATGTTTATAATCTCAGTTTTTCCGAACTCGACATATTCTATTTATCATGCCATAAATTTAAACGTTTACTTTTAAGCACATTGAATTTTGAATGATACTTATATTAGTGAGTCTCCAGAATTATTACTTTGTAGAAGTTTTTTTTTTTGTTATTGTTATTTTTTAATTTTTGTCTATGAGCTTAAAAATATTCTTATCTACTGTGATAATGTAGTACATTACTTAAATCTTTTTTTGTTTGTATGATAAGTTTTTGTACTTAATTAGTTTTTTGAATTAGTTTTAAGGATTTTTTGTTACTGAAGCACAGCACTAGCATAATTTAATTGTCTTGTCTTTAATTCTTATTCGTACACTTTCTTTGTTTATGTTTAAGTAATTAGTGGAAACTTCGCTGGATTTAGTATTAATATTTTAAACGTGTTTATAGTTACTATTGTTCTGTTTGTTTCCCAAACATTAATAAAATAAAAAATAAAATAAAAATATTTAATGGACCATATTAGACTATTTATATCCTTCTGCAGGACGCGGGCCTCCTCGTCAATAATATGGCATACGAAACCTACTATAAGAACATTAATAACCTCTAGAAACCAAGAAATAATAACAATTATTGTTTTAATTTAACAACCACCGCTCAAATTTGCTCATTGTTTTAAGATATATTTATAATTTGAATTGAATTGAGTTTGATGCAATAAATAAATCCATGTGGATGTAAAATGTTGCTTGTAAAAGGCCTTGTGAAAAAAATAATTGAAGTCAATAATAGTTGTTAGTGCTAGACCCACGCTATTGTCAGTCACGAATCAGTATGAATGGGCAGTTTCGCCCGGTGCGGTACCACTGTCTCACAAAAGGTGAACCGACAGCTTTGCTACCGCGTTTCATTCGGTGAGTGAGGTTGCCGAATTCCCAGTACCCCTTCGCTCTTCCCATCCTATCCTTTTTTATATTTCCTGATCCCTTCCCGATTTGATGGCCCGACAACACATCCGTGATCCAAGCGTTATGGATGTTCACGGGCGGCAGTGGTCACTTCCCATCAGGTGACCTACTTGCTCAGTTACCAGACATGTGCAAAAAAAAAAAACAACATAATTTTGATAATTAATGTCGAACATTTATTAATAAACTAAATTAGTAACACCACACATTATTGGATCCGTGAAGACATATTAAATTACATACCCGCTGGTTTGATAAGCGTTAATTTTGTGCAACGTCGGCGCTGAAGTCGACCGCGCTTCCGTGATCCTAGAGTCTAGACGCTTTTTATAAATTCCACATTTTGTTGGTTGTGATAAAAATATCATATCATTATTTATTAATCGCGTAGGAATACGACATTTGGTATTTTGGAATCTTGGGTTATTCTGTGGTGTTGTTTATTATTGATGGTATTTCTACGTAATGTTTAGTTTCAGAGAGACGATTTGCTATAATTTTATCGTCGTTCATACGAATGACTGCGTGAAGTTTGTCGAAAAACCTGAAAGGTGAATAATCTCTAATTTTAATCGTCAAGCCAAGACGTTGTAGATCAAAATATGTGTTTATTAATTTTGCCGAGTCTGATTATTGTAATACCAAATATATTTTAGTTTCAGGTGTCAAGAACAAGATACTATAAAAAAGTAATAAATATAAATGTATGTACAAATGATTTAACGTACAATACATTTATCTTTGCGGAATAATCCTTACAATAAAAAGTGTAAGCATAAATACAAGATAACACGTAATGCAGATATAATGTAACCCACTTTGACGTGTACGTTTGAACAAAAACAGGTACTTTCATCTCTCCTCGTATAAATATCAAAATACTAGCGGGTAGGCCCGGCTTCGCCTGGGTGCAGATGCTGATAATTTTTGAGTCTAGTTCACATGAACATAATATTACTTCGTGTAATAATTATTTTATATTTAAACTCAATATGGCCACCGTAAACCATATTGCTTGTCCCGTCTCGTCGCATTAAATCCAATTCTGTTACGTCTCATTCTACAGCATAAAGAAAAGCATGAAATCCTGTGCTCTCCCGTCCCGTGCCACCCGTTCGTATTTGAAAGAGTAACAAGTACGTATCTTACACACGTACGTATATTATTGTATACGTATTGTTGTATACGTATATTATTGTCGACACGAATATGAACTGGCAAACTCAAGTCACTTATGTTTGCCGTCGAGTGACCGATACCCTTCGTCATCTTTATCGCCTGAAGAATTTTCTTCCTCTTAAAACCAAGGCCATTCTTGTGCAAGCCTTAATCCTCCCAGTAATAAACTATGGTGATGTGTATTTTGTCCTAAATGCAGATCTTCTCAACAAATTAGATCGACTTCTGAATAACTGCATTCGTTTCGTCTTTAATATTCGCAAGTATGATCATGTATCGTCTTACCGTTCCCAGTTAAAGTGGTTGCCCACTCGCCAACGCCGTAACCTGCGTGCACTTACTCTTCTGAGCTCTTTTCTTGTCTCTCCTTTTCCACCTTCTTGCTTAATTCCCTGCTTCCAATACCTTAGGTCAGGGGTGCTCCTATCTAGTGGTCATGGCTTGTCCTAGAATAGTAGCTACGAGTACGCGACCTCGGCCCCCCGAGCTACTGCAGTCACTACAAACATTCCCTTCCATGACTGCAGTATCCACTCCTACAGGCCATACTCTCCTTTCCCATTATATCCTCTACTCACAAACCCTATTTCCTTTCCCCCGCTGATGATGGGCAGCAGCGTCGTCAGCGCGAGTCCCCTCCTGCGCTCGCCAACCCGCCTGCCAAGCGTGGCGAGTATTGGCAAATACCCCTCAATGGCGACACAAAAATTGACCAGGCCCCCAGTCCCCGGCAGCCCCACTATTCCTGGCGATGGTAGCAGCCATGGTTACGGTGGGGCAGGGGGTGCTAAGAATCCCCGGGTTGGCCCCGGCTACCACCCCCGACGACGACTGGCCCTGGTAACACACAACATACGCACTTTGAGGACAGACGAGAAGATTGTCGAACTGGAAGAAGAATTGAGCGGGTTACACTGGGATATTCTGGGGTTATCGGAAGTCCGAAGAATCGGGGAGGATACGATAACCCTGAAGTCTGGTAACCTGCTCTTCTACCGGGGGGACGACCAACAGTCCCGAGGAGGTGTCGGATTTCTCGTCCACAGGTCTCTCATCAACAACATCGTATCCATCGAAAGTGTGTCGAGCAGGGTAGTATACCTTATACTCAGAATATCCAAAAGATATTCGTTGAAGGTCATACAGGTATACGCGCCGACCTCGACACACCCAGATGAAGAAGTAGAGGAGATGTATGAGGACATTAGTCGGGCCATACATACTTCCAAAACCTACTTCAATGTTGTTATGGGGGACTTCAACGCAAAGTTGGGCAAGAGAAGCGATGCAGAGTTGAAAGTGGGGCAATTTGGACATGGGCAACGGAACCTCAGGGGTCAGAGGCTGGCCGACTTTCTGGAAAAAGAGGGACTCTTCGCGATGAACTCTTTTTTCCAGAAGCCGCCTCACAGGAAATGGACCTGGTTGAGTCCTGACGGTTCTACGAGAAATGAGATAGATTTCATCTTGACGACGAATAGACGGATGTTCAGTGATGTCTCTGTGATCAACAGGGTGAAAACCGGTAGTGATCACCGAATGGTTAGGGGCACATTGAATATCAACGTCCAATTAGAAAGGCGCCGCTTGATGAAGTCTACGCTCCGACCTACTCGCGCCCATATCCAAAACCCCGAGAGCTTTCAACTCGAGTTGACAAATCGCTTTGATGTCTAAAAGAAAACCTTGCAGTGGACGAGTTAAACAGCGGTTTGGTAGAAGCTGTCCATACGGTGGGATCTAAGTATTTTAGACCTCGCCGTAGAGATAGACCACAAAAACTCTCGATCCACACTCTTGACCTCATGGCCGAACGTCGATCTTTGACGCTGCAGTCTTCCGTTGACGCCGAAGCATATCGGCGGCTCAATAGACGGATCTGGAAGTCCTTGCGACACGATGTCCGTGCTCACAATACTGTGAGCATTAAGGAGACAATTGAGCGGAACGGAGGCTCCAAAGTGTTTGCAAGAGACTTGTCTATTGGGCAAAGCCAGTTGTCTAGGCTGAAGACGGAAGACGGCCGCGTGGTATCGACGAGGGCAGAGGTATTAAGGGAGATCGAGAGGTTCTACGGACAGCTTTACACCTCGGTTGCCAAACCTACTGTTAGCTCGGCCGAAGACCCGAGAGCCGAGTTAATCCGACACTTTAGCGATGATATCCCGGACATCAGCCTGTTTGAGATTGAGATGGCCCTCAAATAACTTAAAAACAACAAGGCGCCGGGTGAGGACGGAATCACTTCAGAGCTTCTGAAAGCGGGCGGAACGCCGGTACTGAAAGTCCTTCTGAGGCTCTTCAATTCCGTTCTCCTCGAGGGCTCAACGCCGGAGGCATGGAGCAGGAGCTTGGTGGTACTGTTCTTCAAAAAAGGTGATAACACTTTGCTGAAGAACTACAGGCCCATCTCGCTCCTGAGCCATGTCTATAAGTTGTTTCAAGGGTCATCACAAATCGTCTCGAAGGCAGGTTTGATGACTTCCAGCCTCCCGAACAAGCCGGTTTCCGAAAAGGCTTTAGTACCATAGACCATATTCATACGCTACGGCAGGTTATACAAAAAACCGAGGAGTATAACTTGCCGCTTTGTTTAGCGTTTGTGGACTATGAGAAAGCCTTTGATTCGATCGAGACCTGGGCTGTGCTACAGTCTCTTCAGCGGTGCCACATAGACTATCGGTACATCGAAGTGTTGAGGTGTATATACAACAACGCCACCATGTCGGTCCGAGTACAGGATCAGAGCACGAAGGCTATTCCACTACAGAGAGGCGTGAGACAGGGAGATGTCATATCTCCGAAACTGTTCACTGCCGCGCTGGAAAATGCCTTCAAGCTCTTGCAGTGGAAAGGATTCGGCATCAACATCAACGGCGAGTATATACTCACCTTCGATTTGCCGACGATATTGTAGTCTTGGCAGAATCGCTGGAAGACCTTAGCACTATGCTCGAAGACCTTAATCGAGTTTCCCAACAGGTGGGTCTTAAAATGAACATGGATAAAACGAAGATCATGTCGAATATCCATGTTGTGCCCACCCCCATTGGAGTTGGGGGCTCGACTCTCGAAGTTGTAGACGAATATGTCTATTTAGGACAAGTGGTCCGGTTAGGCAGGTCCAACTTCGAGAGAGAGGTCAATCGGCGAATTCAACTCGGTTGGGCAGCGTTCGGGAAACTTCGCGACGTCTTCTCGTCCAAAATACCCTTCGATAGTTGTGTGTTACCAGTGATGACATACGGCACCGAGACGTGGCCTCTCACTGTGGGCCTCATTAAAAGGCTCAAAGTCACTCAACGAGCCATGGAGCGGGCTATGCTCGGTGTTTCCCTACGAGATCGAATCAGAAATGAGGAGATCCGTAGGAGAACCAAGGTTACCGACATAGCCCATAGGATTGGCAAGTTGAAGTGGCAGTGGGCCGGGCACATAGCTCGTAGAACCGATGGCCGTTGGGGCCGAAAGGTTCTCGAGTGGAGGCCACGTACAGGCAAGCGAAGTGTTGGACGCCCGCCTACAAGGTGGACGGACGATCTGACGACTAAGGTCGCAGGAAGTCGCTGGATGCAGGCCGCTTCCAACAGGTCATTGTGGAGATCATTGGGGGAGGCCTATGTTCAGCAGTGGACTTCCTGTGGCTGATATGATGAATACCTTGGTAGCAACCACAATAGAAATCTTCGTTCATTAAATAATTTTCTTCTTTAGTGTCCCCCTCATAGCTCTGATTTTCTTCATTCTTCTTTCCACATCCAGTCTATACTTCTTTGGAATGCGCTCCCTACAGAAATTAGGACGTGCAGGAATCGTCTTGCATTTAAAGTGAAGGTTCAAGAGCTGTTATTAAAACAAATGGCAGAATCGTCAACTTAAGTTTTCGTTTCATTTACAACATGTATTTTACAAAATTTCACAATTATAATATTAGTGAGGATCAAGGACGTATGAAATAAAATCAAAACATTGACACACTTACGAATATATTTCATTGTTATTAATTATTCAATATAATAATTATACAGTATTAACCTACAAAAATGACCTACATTAACAGAAAAGATAAATAACACAAATTCCTACTCAGCAGTAGGCTATTATAGGCAAATACCGAATAGTACTGTTCCTATTTCCTTTCTTGCTCATCCTGTAAAGTGTTACGTTTATTAAATACATCATAACACCAAGCACGTAACTATAAAATACTCACGATATTTATCAAACTCGTACTAATTTTAACTAAATTGATCACCAATTACAATTTCCTAATAAAATAAATAAACGTAAGTATACCGAAATGTCGCATACATAGTCGTTAGAACTACCCCCCCCCCCCCCACACATACACACACACACACTAAGATGCAGCTCATGTGTCATACGAACCAAAACCTAGGAGAGACTTTTCGGTCTCACTAACACACAAATCCGAAAAAAAACTTGTACAGTACACAAATATTTGTCTAGATTCAGGAATCGAACTCCCGGCGTGTGGTGCAACAGCCGCTGTCTTAATTACAATCTCGCCTTTCTTAATTATCATTAATCTGCAAGTAAGAACTCTAACTGATATCATGCTTGTTCGAGCAGTTGCACAACGTAATGTTTACCTGCGTCTAGCGCGGCGTTTTGCAACGCATTGTGCGCGGTCACATGAGCCGAGTCACATGCTGCGTTGCGGAAGAACTGTCACTTTCTCCCGCCATTTAACCTGTACCCCCCCACTACTCAAGCCCTCAACTGTAACGCAAAGGGCGTACGCTTTGTTTGTACTAAGTTGTATGGGAAATGTTGGTGGTCTAGTTGTGTCAGCGTTTGAAGAGCGCAGAATTATTTATATGTTGAAATTAATCTATTAGACTGTAGTTATAGGATATTAAAAAGATAACTCCTATTTTGTTGACTACTCCAAGGCTTTTGGCAGTTTGACGCAAACTACGATTTTCACATTCCTTTACACCCAATAGCTTGAAGAGACATACGCCAGACTCTAGGATAAAATCTATTAAAGCAACATAATTTCCATAAAACTCCATATTCAGAGACTAAGCTTTCAGGATGAAAGGTGCTAAGCACAAAGATGATCATATTGCTCCAAAATTATTTACCAGCCATTTGGAAGAAATATTTACAAAACTAGCGGTTTCATGGGAGACGAAGATCATTATGGTCGGTGAAATAAAATTAACAAATAGTTGTTCCACAGACGACATAATTATTTTTTCTTCTTGTTTTTCCCACTGCCAACGTTCTACAGGAGATGCTTAAAGAACAGAGCACAGTAAGCCCTGAGATTCGACTAGCAATTAACAAAACATAAACACGCAAATAATGACCAACGGAACGAAACTAAGTATTCTCGTCGATGGCTATGAGATAAAATACGTCGCAGAGGGCATATACTTGGGCCACATAGTATCCTTCTATAATAGACAACAAAAATCGATCAGAGAAATCTTAAAATACGTCAAAACGTCAAAAAACTAATATTTATCTCAACGTCCTTATCTAATTTTCTTAGGAATTTAGTCCACGAGCACAAACCTGCATCCCATTTACAAATTTCGTTAATACTAGTAAAACATGTATATTTTGTATCCACGTCAACAAAAACCGTTAAAGAAAGAAGGTAAAATGTTATTGGAATTCAATTATCCGAGCTTAAGACTAATATAATGTAGGTAATGATAGTTTTACCCCGAACAAGATGCTTGCTGGGCTTTCCAGCATACGAAATATGACGTAATGTCAATAGAAAATAAACTTTAAACTATTGACTTAAGAAATAGATTTTCTCGTGTTTATAATGAGATCTATTCCTAACCATAGGATATCCACCTCTTGAAGATCCGTGTTCATTAATTATTAAATACTTAGACGTAAAAAACATCTCCAAAAAACTCTGCATATCTGCGATTTCTCGCAAGAAAATTTAATGGACCGTACGATGTAGCAATAATCACCAGTTTAGCACAGTATCCTGTTTTAGCCGTATGGCAAATTCCTCACACACTAATCATAATTATTGAAATATAACAATCCAAAATACGTATTACAATAATGTTATTAATTATTAACCTGCGTCTAGCGCGGCGTTTTGCAACGCATTGTGCGCGGTCACATGAGCCGAGTCACATGCTGCGTTGCGGAAGAACTGTCACTTTATTAATTATATCTGTATCAGCCCATATACATACGTCCCACTGCACGGGCCTTCTCTACAATCGAGAGACCGATAAAGAGGAGTTAGGCCGTATAGGCCACGTTGCCTTATGGCAGGTTGGTGGACTTTTACATACTATATAAATTCTTCCGGATAGCTATGGTACGTTTTCCTCTCGATGATTTTCTTCACCGTTATAGTACGTGATGAGTGACTACCAACATGACTCCGAACAGAGGTGTGTCTTGGGATTTGAACCCGCGACCACCGTAAACATGTAAGCGTCTACTTACTACTTATTTATTATATATAATATGAAATAAAACGTGTCGACACGGAAATAATATCACTTACCTTTAAAGTCAAACCAGATATGTATATGGCAGGGTCGATTGCAAATAATTTGGTTGTAAAGGATTTTATGACCCAAATTATAATGTAAAACCATCGTGAGTTGAATTTTTGTACTGAATAAATAAAAGTTGATGAGTGTTCGTGTAGGTTTTTGGAAATAAATTTTAAAACTCGTATTGATCGTGATGCTCAGGTATTCTTGAATACGTCATACGTATAATCCTATATTACCATGTCATTAAACTATATATTGTCTTTTAAAAAATAAATGGTGACAGTGACATCCTCCTTAGCGCAGTTGGTTAGGCGCCGCCTGTGAAACGAGAGGCTGCGGGTTCGATCCCCGCTCCGATACAAATATTCGAGTGATCCAAGGTATGTATTTGTTTGTGATCCAAGATTGTATAATCTCTCGTTGTTTTTGATACCAACGAAACAAGACTCGATCTAAGTGTAGGGGCATGACTGTGTCTGTTATTTAAATTATTTTTGCTGAATGTTTGCGGCGAAAATAGAAGACTATTTAATTGACGATCATATTTTAAAATTATTGACTTATCACTTATATCAACATAGGCCTCCTCCAAGGATCTCCATATTGAACAGTTGCAAACGGCCTCCATCCAACGACTTCCTGCAATATCTCAATGGTGGCGATTAGTGAAATAACCAAAACACGTGTTTAAACTGACATAACATTGAAAGGCCCATAGATGGTATGGAAAGATCCCATTTCTAACTCAACAATATATTAAAAGCTTTAATCAAAACATTCCGCATATCTCAAACCGGCGACTATAAAATTAATATAAACAATTTACTTAATTACTGCAAAAAGGTTTAAATACGTACAAAACGGACCTCGGTGATTCATTTGGCGGATCCAATTTGCATAGACTCATGTGACCAAATCACTGCAGGCCGCCTCGGATTACGTAACACGAAGACAATTTTATTATAAACCGGTTTCGGTTATTTTACGTGTGATATGCGAATATGGCAAATCCGGCTGTATTTTAGCTACCGATAGAGATAATGCCTTCCATGCCGACGTTATTACAAGTTTATGAGTGGCGCACTTGAATATATTGCGGATCGGTTGAGAAATTGCGAGTGGTCATTCTGTGGATTTGATAGTTTAGTGTGACTTACCTATGATGTCTTTATGTTGCATTAGACATCTACATAAATTGTGGAGGAAAATAGGACAATATACAGCAATATCAATTTAGATTAATGTCGAATAATATCCTTAGTTTACTTTGACCACAATTTATCTCTTATTACATAAATAAAAGATATACCCTGATGAAGTGAATAAACGTGACAGTAAATTGATTCCATGAACGTCTCAATAACCACAAAGGATTTTCCAGCCCTTTAATACGCTGACTCCGAAGCAAATATTATATAAGTTAGATAGCAATAGCTTTACCTCGATTCAGGGATCAAACCTGTTGCCCGTTGACTCTTGTTTCATAATTGGCTCCTTGGCCACGGTACAGACTGTCAAAGGCCTTAATTAATCTTATCGCCAATACTATTAAATCAAATTCAAATACCATAATGTTCCTAAATCACATTTTATGACTAACATGTCTCATAGAGAAATGTTTTATTATTAAAAAACCCGGCATAGCAACTTGCGGGTCAAAATATTTTTAATTTAAATCCGGGTCGACGCACCTGAGTAAAAAAACGTCGCGTATCTACTACAAAGCTTTATGAATGGCCGCCGTGCCATAATGTGACTTGTTATTTCTAGGTAACAACGCTCCATCTTAAAATAGTTATGTCTTTATTGGGAATTTGTACGGGAAATACGTGACATCAGGTGGCTTGTGTAGTGAACAAGATTCCAGCTTTGTTATAAAGGCCGCGAGTTCACTAGCTACAAGTATAAATTTTTAGGTGTGATATTTTTATTTGTTTTTTTATTTTTAAACTTTATACAATATGTACAGGCGGACTTAATGCCGTCGGCATTTTCTACCAGTCAACCTTTAGGAGATGCAGAGATGCGATTAAAAGGGTGTTTCGAGGATACAGAAAAAAATATATACACGATTATATACCAAAATATACACATACATATACATATATACATACATATACACATGCATATATATAAATATACATACATAACATACATAGATGAATACAATATATAGCTATAAAATATACATGTCATAAATGAAACGAGAACGTAATTTGACTGTTCTGTCATTTGTTTTAGAAACAGTTCTCGAACCTTCACTTTAAATGCAAGACGATTCCTGCACGTCCTAATTTCCGTAGGGAGCGCGTTCCAAAGAAGTATGGATTGGATATGGAAAGAGGAATGAAGAAAATCAGAGCTATGGGAGGGACACTTAAGAAGTAGATTATTAAATGAACGAAGATTTCTATCGTGGTTGCTACCAAGGTATTGAAAGCAGGGAATTAAGTAAGAAGGTGGAGAAGGTGAGACAAGAAAAGAATGCAGAAGAGTAAGTGCACGCAGGTTACGGCGTTGGCGAATGGGCAACCACTTTAACTGGGAACGGCAAGTCGACACATGATCATACTTACGAAGATTAAACACGAAACGAATGCAGTTATTCAGAAGTCGATCTAATTTGTTGAGAAGATCTGCATTCAGGTCAAAATAGCACACATCACCATAGTCGATTACTGGGAGGATTAAGGCTTGCACAAGCATTGCCTTAGTTTTAAGAGGAAGAAAATTCTTCAGGCGATAAAGAACACGAAGGGTATCGGTCACTCGACGGCATACATAGGTGACTTGAGTTCGCCAGTTCATATTTGAGTCAATGTGCAATCCAAGATCTTTAACATCAGGAGACAAAGGTATTACTGATCCGTTGTAGAAAAGTGGTGGAAGACTCGTTATGTCTATCCTGGTTAACAACCGCTGGCTTCCCACGATAATCGCCTGACATTTAGATGGGTTGACTGATAGCCCAAACCGCTCAGACCAGCGTTGAATATGTGTCAAATTCCTATTAACCTTGTCTATAGCCGAATAGACACTATCAATATTCGCCTGAGCATATAGTTGCAAGTCATCGGCATAAAGATGATACGCACATTGAAGATCCTGGGTTAAGAGATTGATAAAAATTGAAAACAAAGTGGAGAAAGTATACCGCCTTGAGGGACGCCAGAAATTAGGTCACACCAAATTGACGATGATTCACCAAGTTGTACTGATTATTGACGCCCTCGAAGATAACTTGAGAACCATTCCAGTGCCTCCGACGAGACATTAAGATAGGAGAGGATGGATAACAGGATATCGTGACTGACGGTATTAAAAGCGTTCGAGAAATTAACCAATACCAGTATGGTTATTTTGGTATCCTCCATACCTGCCCTAATATCGTCAGTCACTTTTAGAAGGGCGGATATAGTGCTGTGTCCGGGCCTGAAGCCAGACTGAAATGGGCTAAGAAGTTGATTCTTGTGCACAAACCTAGACATCTGCCTATGTGCACAGGCCTCAAGCACTTATTATATTTTCTTCCTTTTATTGTGAATATTTCTCATTTTTTATCGCGGATTTGGTATAATTTTTACATTTTTAAGTTCCCACCGTCTCGATTCGATTTTCGGACAGTTCACCAAATTAAACCAAATCCGCGATAAATACGTAAATATTTTTTTTATTTCAATGTGTAACATTCACGGAAACCTAAGAAACCGATATTTTTCAGGTTTGCAGGTTTTTCCACGATGTATTCCTTGCCATTTAGTCAGAGGTTTATCCTTTGGGCTCGAACTTAAGATCTCTGATTTGTCAGTTCTATCTTTTGGCGTCCGAATGCATTGTTGTCACACTAATATCAACAGTATTTAATTGTCCACATTTTATAACATTGGACAGGCTTATACTATTAAATAATGAGTATAAAGCTTGTTGTTTATATTATAAAAACATATCTGAAACAATGTAGTAAATAGATATTACTTACTGGTGGTAGGTCTCTCATATGTGAGAGGCCGCTCGGGTGGGTACCACCACAATATCAATTTATCTTGCCAAATAGCAGTTTAAATGCACTGTTGTGTTTCAGATTGAAGGACATTGTAAGCAGACTAACTACTGGACATAATGAGACTTTACATCTTATGTCTCAGGATGGCAAGCGCAGTGGAATGCCAAGCATTGCTTTGCAATTCAAGGTGCTGTTTGGTTTTGCTACTATTCATGAACGGTCGTATCGCTTATCATCAAGCGAACGGCATGTTCGTCGTGCCATTCATAGCAATAAATAAATATATATATACAGGGTATATCAAGACTGCTACCGAAAACGAAGCCGGGTGGTAGTTTAAGTGACTTCAGACACAAAAAACAAAAAAAGAAAAAAAAAACAGAAAAAAAATGCAAAAAAAAGCGCCAATTTTTTTTAAGTACTTTTTTCCTATGGCCATATTTGGGTGGTAAATACATATTTTTTTTTCACTAAAATAATAGTGTATACCCTTTTATTTATAAATACTCTAAGGTATAAAAGAGTTTAAATTATTATTTTAGCAAAAACTATGGATTTACCACCTAAAAATTACGATATTTAAGAAATGATAAAAAATAATTGTCGCTTTTCTTTGCGAAATTTTTAGTTGCATTGTGTGTGTAGTCACTAAAACTACCACCCGGCTTCGTTTTCGGTAGCAGTCTTGAGATACCCGGTATATATATGTAACCTTCGGCCTGCTTATATAATATTATATTCTTTTTGCTGTGTATTGTCGTTGACACTGACATTAATATTTTAAATTGAAATAATTGATGTATGTTTTTGTGAATTTCCTTTAATTTAAATATGCGAAAGATTATTTAAGTTTATATAGTAATAATAGTAAAGCATGGACATTTAATTGTCGATTCTCTGTTTTAGGTTAGTAAGTATTTCAATAGTTGATATTTGATATGTAAATGTTACTATATTTAATGAATAAAACTCTGTTTTAGATGAATCACATTGTGTTATGCTTTAAGAAGAAATAACTCTTGATCTTATAAATCGACAATTTACTTACATGTGAAAAAATATATATTTACAATGGAGAAATTAAGATTTGAATTTGTTTGTAAAAGCCAAACCAGATGATACTAAGACAAATATTTATACCATAACCTCCATCACGGATACACAAAATCAAACTTTTCTTATGCCTAGAGAGTATCAATCAGTGAATTTACACAGAGAAATATTAAAGCATGAAATATTTGACAAAATAAAAAAATCACTCCAGAAAAGGCACGATAAGAGACAGGTTTGGATAACATTAACCAAGGAAATGAGGAAAACATATTTAGATGATGATAATTTACAATTTGATGGGTTTTTACTTGAAAAATTGGTACAAGATCTATTGGACTATATCATGTTACAAAGCTTATTCCTATGCTTGTTGATATTTAGATTTCGCAGCAAAATTTTACTCAACTAATGTTGAAAAAATTTGCCTTTCGAAGGGGGGAGATGTAACCTTCGGCCTGCTTATATAATATTATATTCTTTTTTGCTGTGTATTGTCGTTGACACTGACATTAATATTTTAAATTGAAATAATTGATGAATTTTTTTGTGAATTTCCTTTAATTTAAATATGCGAAAGATTATTTAAGTTTATATAGTAATAATAGTAAAGCATGGACATTTAATTGTCGATTCTCTGTTTTAGGTTAGTAAGTATTTCAATAGTTGATATTTGATATGTAAATGTTACTATATTTAATGAATAAAACTCTGTTTTAGATGAATCACATTGTGTTATGCTTTAAGAAGAAATAACTCTTGATCTTATATATATATTAACTTTAGTTATAGTTTCACATTTCGCCACACGCCAATAGAACTTACATGAATTGTACTTATGATGTGACAGATTCATAATTTTCGTACAAATAAATAACTGTTTGACCACTACATTATGAAATGCTTCTTAAAGATTTTTTGTGCACAATACGATTGAATTATCACATTAATAAATCCATTACAAAGCGGATCGGCATATAGTTGCATATAGATCGGGTATAACCATTGAGGTATTACAACTGGAGCGGACACGTAGAAGAAAAATTGTGCTCATTTCAATATGACAGCGAAGTATAGATAAAGTCGGCATTGTAGCAGATGCGACACTTCAGAAATTTCTACCTACATCTATATACGCCTGATAGAGCCTATAAATTCTTATATTGAATTTAAAGTTTGATTTTATTTTCTTTATTTCGGAAAAAAACATTATAACAATAAATATACAATTAACCAATTAATTAAATATATAAAGTTAAGAGCGTATACACCTTGCGCGCAAAGTCAACTATAGGTATTTCTTCGTTAATTTCACGCACACATAAGCGACCAAAGCTGTGTGCGTAGAGCTGCCGCGTCGGATCGCTATACAATCGGCTCAAACAACTTTGATCCGTGCGCTTCAAATATTCAATTGAAATGTAACTGTAATATAATATCATAAAAATATTTTATTTGCATTATAAGTAGACAAATATTACTGTGCAAGCAAAGAATAGTACAAATTTTGGATACTAATCATATTTTCGTTATTATTACATTGTTAAGTTGCATTCAAATCAGTGTTCAATCAGTAGACACTAAGGACGTTTTATTAATCATTTCGTGTTCGAACACATAAATAGTGTTAGGGGCCTTACAACCCCTTACAATTACGAAATATATTTAATTTTATATTACAATACATAACATAATTTAGCCTCGGAATTACGTCCCATTATATATTACCTGAAACATAATTTTTTTTTCATTAAAAGAAAAGAAAAAAGAGTTTTATTCATTAAATATAGTAACATTTACATATCAAATATCAACTATTGAAATACTTACTAACCTAAAACAGAGAATCGACAATTAAATGTCCATGCTTTACTATTATTACTATATAAACTTAAATAATCTTTCGCATATTTAAATTAAAGGAAATTCACAAAAACATACATCAATTATTTCAATTTAAAATATTAATGTCAGTGTCAACGACAATACACAGCAAAAAGAATATAATATTATATAAGCAGGCCGAAGGTTACATATATATACCGGGTATCTCAAGACTGCTACCGAAACGAAGCCGGGTGGTAGTTTTAGTGACTACACACACAATGCAACTAAAAATTTCGCAAAGAAAAGCGACAATTATTTTTATCATTTCTTAAATATCGTAATTTTTAGGTGGTAAATCCATAGTTTTTGCTAAAATAATAATTTAAACTCTTTTATACCTTAGAGTATTTATAAATAAAAGGGTATACACTATTATTTTAGTGAAAAAAAAATATGTATTTACCACCCAAATATGGCCATAGGAAAAAAGTACTTAAAAAAATTGGCGCTTTTTTTTGCATTTTTTTCTGTTTTTTTTTTCTTTTTTTTGTTTTTGTGTCTGAAGTCACTTAAACTACCACCCGGCTTCGTTTTCGGTAGCAGTCTTGATATACCCTGTATATATATATTTATTTATTGCTATGAATGGCACGACGAACATGCCGTTCGCTTGATGATAAGCGATACGACCGTTCATGAATAGTAGCAAAACCAAACAGCACCTTGAATTGCAAAGCAATGCTTGGCATTCCACTGCGCTTGCCATCCTGAGACATAAGATGTAAAGTCTCATTATGTCCAGTAGTTAGTCTGCTTACAATGTCCTTCAATCTGAAACACAACAGTGCATTTAAACTGCTATTTGGCAAGATAAATTGATATTGCGGTGGTACCCACCCGAGCGGCCTCTCACATATGAGAGACCTACCACCAGTAAGTAATATCTATTTACTACATTGTTTCAGATATGTTTTTATAATATAAACAACAAGCTTTATACTCATTATTTAATAGTATAAGCCTGTCCAATGTTATAAAATGTGGACAATTAAATACTGTTGATATTAGTGTGACAACAATGCATTCGGACGCCAAAAGATAGGACTGACAAATCAGAGATCTTAAGTTCGAGCCCAAAGGATAAACCTCTGACTAAATGGCAAGGAATACATCGTGGAAAAAACCTGCAAACCTGAAAAATATCGGTTTCTTAGGTTTCCGTGAATGTTACACATTGAAATAAAAAAATATTTACGTATTTATCGCGGATTTGGTTTAATTTGGTGAACTGTCCGAAAACCGAATCGAGACGGTGGGAACTTAAAAATGTAAAAATTATACCAAATCCGCGATAAAAAATGAGAAATATTCACAATAAAAGGAAGAAAATATAATAAGTGCTTGAGGCCAATCTTAACGGAAACTATAATTAAAATGTCCAAATATGCCACATTTTTGTATTGAGAATAAATTAGAATTTTTAAAAATATATATCCCATCATCACATACAATATCCACTATTCCTATACGAAAACTTCAATTTTTACCTATCTGTCACTACATAATATTAGTCTATAATTTCACTCAAAAAATGGCGGTTGTCAAAACGACTCCGGTAAATAATTTCTTAAATTAAATTTCGTACTTCTTTATTTAATAATGGTTGATTTACCTATGGAATGAAACTCCATCTTTTCTTCCTATTGTTCTGGAATGTGTTTTGCACGTTTTTAGCACGCAATATGGCATTTATGACCAATTATATTTACACCTAATTAGGTCCGTCTTCCGCTGAAACGTCAAGGACGACTGACAGCCTAACGGTACATGTACTCTTGCGAATGTTCCAAACTATTTGGTCTTGATGTCCCCTCCAGTTGTGTAACTCAATGGGTATAACGAATATATATTTTTGCATTAAAAAACAATAATATTCATTCGTAATTGTCTCGACGTAATCAAAGCAAATCGCCAATATATATTTAATAAGTCCTGAAAAAACGTAATAGCAAATTATGTGTTTATTTATATGTTTTAATCATTTGGGGCAAAAAATCGAATGAATTTATTTCATTATACCATTAAGTATTCTTGATAGCCTATAATAAAGTATAGGAAATATCATCATAATTATTTTATGGGTTGCTGTAATTGTGATTTTTTCTATAATAATAACACTTTATAAATATTCATAAAGCGGTTGAAAATAATTTGACTGCCTAAATGTCTCACGACGTGCAAATCAGTGTCAATATCTTCAAGTCTTCTATAGTGTTTCCGTAATAATTTATCTCCTAAGTAATAGGGGATAATACAAACTCAGAGTTTAAAATTTTAGTTTAAAGAATTTATTCTAGTAAAACATGCAGTTCTCTTATTATGAGATATAAAACAAATGAATTATACAAGTACTTAATTTATATCTAGGACGCTGTTTGAATATATAGTTACAACGTGCACACATATTTTTTAAGTATTTTAACTGTTTTAAGGTGCGCGTGGCCTGTTGGTAAACGGACTAGACGCGACTGCCAACATGGTCACGGTGGTCGCGGGTTTGAATCCAGGGCACACCTCTGACTTTTCGGAGTCATGTGTGTATTGATAGTCAATCACCACGCACTAAAACGGTGAAGGAAAACATCGTGAGGAAACCTGCATACCATAGCGATTTATAAAAATTCTATGGTATGTAAGTCCGCCAACCCGCACTAAGCCAGCGTGGTGGACTATATGGCCTAACCAATCTCAATCGTATTGTCGATTGTAGAGTAGGCCCGTGCCCTGCAGTGGGACGTATATGGGTTGATACTGATACAGATTTTAACTGTTTTAATCTGATCACATTAATTTGCATCTTCAAGTATTATGCAGCTGTATTCCTCAAACAATAAAGTTTTCTCTCCATTACCGATCACATCCCATACTAGCTTCCATTACATCAATAGAACTAACTTTTCCTTTTACATTTAAATAGATTATGATTATAAGGCTGAGCATGACTAATAAGCCTTTGTTTTTTCATTCACCTGATTCATTTACCTGGAATAACCATCGTACAAAACGAATCACTGATCAATTCCGTGAACCATCCATATTATTTTCAAATAATTGAACATGCTAAACTTATTAAACTAGACATTATCTGTCAGCAATCATTACGCATCTCAACGATTATAGATCTAGCATTTTTATCTGAAACTAGCTCTTGCCGTGTAATTGCCCGTAGTTTATTTTATTTATGTTTAATAAAACAAATTTATTTATATGTATGGGACCAGGAGGTTCCTCCTCGAAAGATTTGAAGATTTCGGGATCCGTGGACCACGAGGACTTAATGCGGTTTATTTGAGTTGACATACCTATCAAAATCTTGCTCAGAAATGTTTTGTGTGTAGTTTTCTGAGCATAGGACTTTCACAATGTTCGACTGAAATCTCGATCCAGTCATACTCCAATCTTTATTAAGTCGACTTACCTACGCTGCTCTTACTAAAACACATAAATCGCGACATCTAAGTCCTAAAACAATGTACATATTTCAATTTTAAAACCTACTCGTTTAAGCATGAAGCGTGCACATCGACAGCTGTTTCAATTATTTTATATACACAAAATAACAGCAAATAGCCTTAACACATGGATATAGGCACAATCGGCAGGGAAGCTATGGATCGGAGTCACGAGCGCATCTCACGCTCATCCTTGGCTGGGCAACGATTGTCCCTTCTCCAGCTAGGTCACTGACCCTGACTCGTATGCACAATGGTGCTTAATATTTTATTTGCATATTGTCATAAATATTCAACAATACATAGACTTTAATGTGCAAAAACCAGCAAATATGTTTAGAATCACACAAACACAATCAAAAACGCCAGAAGTCTTGCACACATGAAGCAACAAAAGTGGTTGAGCAGGGTCGGCCACAAAAATTTGTGAACACCTTAAGGTTATAAAAGTTTCTGAACAACAAAAGCAACAAAATTCCTGAACACGCAAATTGTACATAAGTCAGTTATCATGTATCATAATGTTTTTGATATCTTTGTGTTACGCACGCCCACCAACTTCGATATGAACAAGTTAGCTGTTAACTATCTGGCGAATTTCCGTGACAACTCATAACAATATTCAATGTAGTTTCTCAAAATATTCTTATATCTATAACGCGTGTTTTATATCAGTGGAGACAATCAAAAATAATAATTAATAGTCAGAATAAAAAATACTTTTGCAAAAGTTTCTGAGCAACAAAATTCCAGAAATAACTTTGAACACCTATAAAAAGCAAGTTTACCGCAGATGTGTTCAGCTACTTTTGTCGCTTTGTTATACATTCATTATAAAATGTTATTTCATAAATTATATTTTTTGCTTTCTATAATTTAATGATGTGGGTAAGATAGTTACAATTAGGAGTGAGGCGTATTTATCGTAACAGTTCAAAAGAACAGGTAGAAGGCAAATAACAGATAACAGTTGTTCTCACGGTTAACATATATCTGTTCCACAGACCTAATCTGTTCTTTAAAATATAACAGTTGTTATTAACAAAACTGTTCTCATCACCCGTCTCTTTTTAATGTACACACGAATGTCACTTGTTAAAACGAGACACACCTAGTATTTATGCGAAAAAAAGCAGTTGGCAGTCATGTACGTAGAAATCGTCTTTGAAAAATGCTTCTTGAATTAGGTCGTGTTACCTGTTATAACGTTGACGTACATATTACGTAGTTGGTCTCCCTCATACCATCTGAATAGGCCTTTGCTAGAACGAGAAGCACCTAGTATTTAACCATAAATAATAATAACGCGTATCCAATCACACTGGCAAACCGAACTTGAAAAATAACAGGCTGTTATTTAAGAACAGTTATTAGGAACTGTTATTTGGAAGGAACAGTAACAGGAAGAACAGGTATTGAGTTTGACCTGTTATAACACAACTCTAGTTACAATGTGCTTATATTGGAACAATAACACAATAAAATACCCACATGTCAATTCACAAACCAAGTCTTGCTGCCTTGCTTTGCATTCAAATCTTTGGTTTTTGTTTAAATAATTTAATTTTTGTCTTGGAAATACGGAAGTTTTCTTTTTCTTTTATAATTGTTGGCAAGTCGTTTTATATTTGTGCTCCTTCATATTCAATAGCTTTTTCAATGTAATTTGTGCGTGGTGTCGGCATACAAATACTTGAATTTATAAGTACTCTAAGTCAGTTATTTTTTATTTTGAAAGGTTAAATTTGAATTAATTTTAGTTACTATTATATTATTTTTCTTATTAAAATGCAAGTGTTGCATTTATGTAAACAATCAATATTTAATATAACATACCGGGTATCTCAAGACTGCAACCGAAAACGAAGCCGGGTGGTAGTTTAAGTGACTACAAACACAATGCAACTAAAAATTTGGCTAAGAAAGGCGACATTTTTTTTTAGCATTTTTAAAATATCGTCATTTTTGGGTGGTAAATCCATAGTTTTTGCTAAAATAATAATTTAAACTCTTTTATACCTTAGAGTCTTTATAAATAAAAGGGTATACACTATTATTTTACGAAAAAATGTATTTACCACCCAAATACGACCATATAAAAAAATAACAAGAAAAAAAATGGTCGCTTTTTTTTCCAACATTTTCTATTGCATTGTGTCTGAAGTCGCTTAAACTACCACCCGGCTTCGTTTTCGGTAGCAGTCTTGAGATACCCTGTATACGATAAATTATTAAACTTCTTGAGTTTTTATGTACTCTTGTTTTATGTGGACCTATTATCTAAATAGTACGTATCGTTTTCCATTGATCTTACAATTTTGAATATAGGAGTAAAGAACCCAGTCGATATTAATTTTGAAACCAATCGGACCAATAACTGAAAAGTAAAAAATGGCGGCCAAAATATTCTATTTTGGCTATCAATTTAGAATACCGGAACGAAGGGTCTCTCAAATATGTATTCTGAACCCAATAGAATCTAAAAAGTTCAAAAGCAAAAATTATAAATTATGAAATAACATTTTACAATGAATGTGTTAGAATACTGTCACAAAATACCGCAACATTTTATAAATTTTATTAAAACTACCCATCGTATGATTCACAAGTAATGGGGAATCGGTAATATAAAGCGTTGTCTCACTTGGATCGTCACTTTTCGAGTGACAACGACAGAGGAAGGACCTTATCCTCGCCAGTAGCAACCAGAATGGGCAAGTTAAGTTATTAATATGATGTTTCGTTGCTCATTGCTCAGAATATTTAAATATTATTCTCTAACATTGTAATTATCGATTGTCGTTGAATTAAACCATATTATTATAAATAGAAATATAAATAACATTTAATATAATTGATAATTTTGTAACCTTATAATAATTATTAACCATTATGTTAAATGATAAATATTAAAAATTATATGGTTAAAATATAATTATAGATAAGTCTATTGAAATATACATGTTTATATTATTTTATATACCCTTTCCCACAAAAATTCTAACATGTGGAAGTGGGATCGTGTCCATTACTTTTTATATACAAATTATACTTTTGTTGCAAGGATGGATCACGGCGTTCTGACGGACCTTCACATATAAATTAAAGACGCTGTTACATCTACGCGGAACGACGATACTGCACTTCCGGCTTTTAATCCAGCCACAAATGACCTGTAAAAGACTTCTTTAAAAATGGGTTGGAGAAGTTTAGACTGTCGCTAAGGCAGGTAAGGCCCGACGGGATCTGCATTAGTCTGGCTCGAGCTTTGTGAACCTGCGACGAGTCTTTAGTAATAACATCTTTGTAGGGTGCTAAAATAATTGAAAAAGAAACTCGCCGAATAAAATATTTTCCCCGCACTTTGATTGTATAAGTGGGACAGGAGATTGTTTTTGTATTGTTATTTCTACAGAAACGAATAAGAAACAAAACATTGGGTATTCGAGGTATTCTACTTGGCAGTTCTTATGAGATTTATTTAATGTATAGATGGTGTATTAGTAGCACCATTAATAACTATGTGAACAAAGTTTCAAGTTTCTTTACTATTGCATAGTGTCACTACAAGTTTTTACATGAAATGGTAATTTAAATTGTGACTTTCTCGATTCTGAGACGGTGTATTATTATTGTCTATATTGCTTCGTACATAGCTGTTGAATATGTGATGTTATAGACAAGATAGTAGAATGAAACCTAAGATATTAGCAGCATTTAGTAAAAATTGCCCTTTTAAAACCATTCCCAAGACGATATATACGAAATAAAATTAAAAAATAGTTTAATGTGAAAACATTTATTTGAATTTAGAAACATATATTATCTTATATCAGGACTAGATTAGTGACTTATTTGAAGTGCAGTTGCAAAATACGTATTTGTACTTAAATATCTTTTATATTTTTGAAGTATTACGTATTTTATTTGAAGTACTTTTATGAGATATACTTTATATGTGTAAAACATAAAACACTTTTTGCTACTTAAATAAAATTCTTGGGTTAGGGATTCAGCAAATGGCCACTAGAGGCGCTGCATCATTAAAATCCAATAATAACCAAACACTAGACTGACAAATTTCCATGCATACCCAACAGTAAAAAAAAAAGTATTAAAATACAACACCTGTCTCCCTAATTCTATACCAGTGGAACGATTGTTTTCATATGGTGCTAGGATAATCTGATACTCTTTTTAAAGAACTGGTAATGTTAAAAACTTTGTTATTTCATCTGAAAGTATTTTATTTGATAAGTATTTTGAAAAAGGCTATTTTGAATTTTATACTTAAATACTAAGAGCAGAAGAACTTTGTATTTGAAGTTGAGTCATTTTATTGATACATAATATATTAAATAATGATCTTAAGTCGAAACTTCGAGGCACCCTAGAGTGTGCTACAAATGGAACACAATGTTGGCCATCGATTGATACACATTCTTAATAACTTAAGTAAAGTAATATTTCGTTGTATTTAAAATTCGAGCCTTGTTTAGTTTATAACTGAAATAAGGTTTTATAAATTAGTATCCTAATAACATTATTAAAAAAAAACAAGAGATTATGGGCCAGGTACCAATAATTAAATAATTATATGGCAGATGGTAAATTAAAATTTGTTTAACAGATTTAACAGTCTGGCAACCAACGTGAGTTTTCCAAAAAAAAACGTTTGTGAATTAAGATGGTTATTGGTCTTGTAAAAGGACTTCCTTTTTCAACAATTGATGTTACAAATGTTAGTAAGCAACTGAAGTAAAATGTTAGTATTTGACAAGTAGAGGATTAATTCCCTCTTTGAGCCACGGCACTGTTCACACAATGTTTTAAATACTTAATTAAATGGTGTAGTTAATTGCTAAGCACAGATTACAATTTAAATAGATGGTATGTTGTCCGACATTTTGTGGGGTCAACCTTTTTATAATTTGTATTTTATATTGATATTTTAAATATCGGGACCATCAGATTCTCAATATCAGTTCCCTGGTAGTTTTATTTCCTAGAATTAGTTCAGTTTATTGATACCCAGGCAAACGGAGTATAATTTGGGAATTAAAAGCGAAACGTCAGATTGGCCGAACGATTTATAAAAAATAAAAATGAATCCATTAGAATGTTTCAACATTTCGATTCACTACCCGGTATTTACCCTATATTTAATATGCAAAGTTACCCATGTATATTTTATTTTGATACAGAAATAGATGGCAAAATACTATATACATAGCAAATACTAAATCAATATGATCTTTCGCATTTATTCATTGGAATAGAAACAGATATGTACCTGTCGTTGTAAAGTAAAAAATTTCTATGCGACCCGGTGAATCGATTGAGGGAAATATTTTCGTTGAAAATGCCTTGACATATTATTTAGAAAATACTTTTTGTGAAACATGTTTCTTTGTTTTAGAACCCAATGTGTATAGTAACAAATATTAAGGATTTGTATATGATTATGTGATTATGATTATGATGTGATTATGAAAAGATTATGACGAGATTATGATGAGATTATGATTATGATCCCTTGGCTTTTGTCTAACATTCACTGGCTGCGGGTGATTAAGCTTCACTGACTGCGGGTGTTTGATCAAAAAGGATGTGGTGTGATTATGATGTGATTATGATGTGATTATGACGAGATTATGACGAGATTATGACGAGATTATGACAAGATTATGACAAGATTATGACAAGATTATGACAAGATTATGACAAGATTATGACGAGATTATGACGAGATTATGATGAGATTATGATGATGATCCCTTGGCTTTTGTCTAACATTCCCTGGCTGCGGGTGATTGAGCTTCACTGACTGCGGGTGTTTGATTGTACAAAGCAAGGTGTATCAAAAAAAAAAAAAAAAAGAGAAAAAATAATAATATACTTTTTTTCAGATAATAGATAATGTACTTGAATGGATTGTTAAGTTATTTGTAAGAAATAAAATCATATGACGACCGATCGAGAAAACAAATAAAAATAATAATATGGCAAATCTTTGTAAGACAAGTCACAAATATTTATTTTAGTAAATTGACCAAAACCAAGCCCACTGAGTTTGACTCGCTGGATCTACTCAGAAATGGGTCGCGCCGCGTAGTATCCAGTGGTAAAGTAAAGCCCGCTGAGTTTGTTCGCCGGGTCTTCTCAGTCAGGGCCGCGTTGGATCCGGCAGTAAGCCTAAACATACGGGACGTTTCGGAAATACTTATGGTCGTTGTCTTAAATTGGACCCAAAATAAGCCCGCTGAGTCTTATTCGCTGGATATACTCAGGACTGGGTCGCGTCGCGTAGTTCCAGTGGTAGTGTAAGCCCACTGAGTTTGTTTCGCCGGGTCTTCTCAGGAAGGGCCGCGTTGGATCCGGTGGTAACAATAAACCGCTACGCACCGTTGTAATAATATTCATGGTCCACTAATTAATTTAATTTGACTAACGTACATATTGTATTTCTTTGAAAAATAATTACCATGAAGTCATAACTAATACTTTAAATAAAATAAGAATAAAAAGTAAACAAATAAATAAAACTAATTTTAAATAAAAATAAAATTAATTTAAATAAATAAATTACATAAATAAATTAATTAAACCAAGAAATTAAAATAAGTAATACTAAGTATAGGAAGTATATTGTATATAGAGATTAAGTTCTATGTGAATTGACTTGTCATAAGAGCTTTTTAAATTGCCTACGTGACTAATAAATACATTTCATTCCAAGATATTAGGCAGAAAATTAAGTAGAGCAACGAGACTGGACCGTGTTAGAATATTTTATTGTACTTCGAGAGCGAAGTACATGTCAGTATGGCCGTGTTAGAATACTGTCACAAAATACCGCAACATTTTTATAAATTTTATTAAAACTACCCATCGTATGATTCACAAGTAGTGGGGAATCGGTAATATAAAGCGTTGTCTCACTTGGATCGTCACTTTTCGAGTGACAACGACAGAGGAAGGACCTTATCCTCGCCAGTAGCAACCAGGATGGGCAAGTTAAGTTATTAATATGATGTTTCGTTGCTCATTGCTCAGAATATTTAAATATTATTCTCTAACATTGTAATTATCGATTGTCGTTGAATTAAACCATATTATTATAAATAGAAATATAAATAACATTAATATAATTGATAATTTTGTAACATTATAATAATTATTAACCATTATGTTAAATGATAAATATTAAAAATTATATGGTTAAAATATAATTATAGATAAGTCTATTGAAATATACATGTTTATATTATTTTATATACCTTTTCCCACAAAAAATTCTAACAAATGCATAATAAAGCGACAAAAGTAGCTGAACACATCTGCGGCAAACTTGCTTTTTATAGGTGTTCAGAAACTTATGTACCATTGGTGTATTCAGGTATTTGTCGCTCAGAAACTTTTGAAAAAGTATTTTGCATTCTGACTAATAATAATTATTTTTAACTGTCTCCATTGATATAAAAACACGCGTTATAGCTATAAGAATATTTTGAGAAACTAGATTGAATATTGTTATGAGTTGTCACGGAAATTCGCCAAATAGTTAACAGCTAACTGGTTCATTTCGAAGTCGGTGGGGGTACGCAATACAAAGATATCAAAAAAATTACTGACTTATGCAAATTTGCGTGTTCAGGAATTTTGTTGCTTTTGTTGTTCAGAAACTTTTGTAACCTTAAGGTGTTCACGAATTTTTGTGGCCGACCCTGCTCAACCACTTTTGTTGCTTACAAAAATGGCGTCCGCTAGAGCCGCCATTTTGGAAAACGCGTTTGAAGCCATATCTCCGGAACCGTCCACTTTAGGCCATCATGCTAAGGACCTTTCTTGTAGATAATTAAATTTCCCATCTTTTTTGTTCAATAATTTTTTTGTACCATTAACCGTTCGCGATTTACAATGTTATTAATTTTCATTTTATACCTTTTTTACAATAAATTTTACATGGATTTTTAACAAAATTTACTATTTCCTCATTGCTTTGTTCCCTTATGCCATCAGTATTTAATTAATTACGTGATAATCATAGAGAAATCATTGGATTTCATAATTACGCTATGCATCCTTCGTTTCCATTGACCTTGATTCGGTAGTACACCATTCAACGCGCGATAACTTCTAAATATTGATTTTAGAGAAAAAAAAGTATGGGTGGAAAGTTGTTAAGAATTTATTGATTTAAAAGTTTAGACATTAACAATTTTTTGTTTAAACAATTATTAACAAAGATATCGGCAAAAAGGCATGAAACGAATATAATAACATTGTAAATCGCGAACGGTTAATGGTACAAAAAAATTGTTGAACAACAAAGATGGGAAATTTAATTATCTACAAGAAAGGTCCTTGGCATGATGGGCCTAAAGTGACGGTTCCGGACATATGGCTTCAAACGCGTTTTCCAAAATGGCGGCTCTAGCGGACGGCATTTTTGTAAGTATTTTGGGTTTTTAACTTAGTGGGGTCATATGCCACCTCTTCATGAAAACAAAAAACTCCTGGCAAATTATGCAGGAAAAAATGCTTCGTTGCCTGTACTATCATGTGTGCAAGGCTTTTGGTGTTTTGAATGTGTTCAACGACTTATGTCGCTGACTGTACAAATTGTGGAAAATTGCAAATTCAATTCCTCTTTTGCTTGTTCACATTTTCGACATCATTAAGATTCCAAAATTCCTATCAAATATCGACTTGTCAGAAATAAAGAAATCCATTGCAAAATTTCTATGTCCTCTAGTTTAATCTGGTTTATCTCATAATGAGTCAATGTTAAAGATTACTTAAGTATATTACGAGTACAAACTAATTAGCATTCCGTACATGTTTTCAAACACATGTTGCCGGCGTTACTGCCGATATTTGTAATAAAGCGAAAGCGAAGTCGTAACACATAGTGATAAACTGAATTTCTATATTTGCTAATGGCGTGTAATTAAAGAATTTCACCAATATAATTCTACAGCCTGCGTGATTCGGCGGCCGAATACCAAACTATGTAATGATACAATAAATAATAAATGGGGTTTGATAACATCCAAATTAAAAAAATACTTTACAGAAAACTTGTGTTAAGCTGACTAGAACTTTAATTAACATCCTGGACAGTGGAGACATTTAATTTCCTTTGTTATAATTTAAAAATGTTTTAAATGGCTGATCTTACATTCAAACTATTTGTGTTGTTTTGTAGGTCTTAAGAGGCCGTGGGTTCGATCCCCGCACTGAGAGAAATGTTTGTGCGGGCCACAAATATTTATTTCGGGTCTGGGTGTTTGTGAGACCGAAAAGTCTCTCGTAGTTCCTGATACCCACGACACTAGACCCGATCTTAGTGTAGGGTCAGGACTATGTATGTGGCTTCTGGGTGTATTTATTTATTATTTACAATTAAGGTACAGAAACGAAGACACTAAGTTTTCCATATATTTCGCAATGATATGAATGAGCTGCCTTCCTTCGAGTATTTACTGCCAATGAAAAAAAGTTATATTCTATATTTTTCATATTCATTAGCGCTTATTTGGCGGAATAATTTTATGAACCGGACATGAACTTCCAATGATAAAATAAAAGCTAAATAATATTTAAATAAACATGTGATAGGGTCTGAGTCTATCGGGCACAAATTCCTGAGTCAGGGCTGATATGAACAGAAAAATCCAATATCATTATGCCCGACATAGTGTTCGAACCTGAGACGTCAGCTTGGTAACCGTGCCGTAGTACAATTATGCCATCGAGGCAGTCAAAAAATTAAACATTAAGGATAAAATTATATTGCCTTATCAAAATAATATTCGTGTTCAAATAATATAAGTGTAATCAATGTTAAGATATGTTATGAAATTGAATCATACCAATTCCCCTTTCCAATGACAAATAATTGATTTCATTTATTTCTAAGAAATACTATCTGTATCAGCCCATATATGTCCCACGGCAGGGCACGGGCCTCCTCTACAATCGACAGTACGATTGAGAGTGGTTAGGCCCTTATAAGGAAATATTAGTTTCATCATCATCATCATCATCATCTCAGCTATAATGAGTCCAATGCTGAACATAGGCCTCCCCCAAGGATCTCTACATCGACCTGTTTATTCGATGATGTTATCGCCCTGAATCTCAAGTCTAATGATTACTAAATGTATTATTATTTATTTCATATGTTTTTCATAAATATAGAATTCCTATTTCAATAAAAAAATACCATAAAATATAGGTACTTAAAATAAATTATCGATTGAATCATCTGACTTGTCTGAAAGTGACTCATACATTTGATTCCCGAGGCCCCAAAATCTCGGACGCTTAGGGAAACCCAGAGAGATGAAACAGGAGCATTATTAGGTGAATATTTGGCTAGGCCAGTGTTTCTTAACCGATGGTCCACGGATCACTGGTGGTCCCTGAAAGTATCAAAAGTGGTCCGCCCAGCCATCCGAAGACAATCTTTAAAATAACTTTACGCATTTATATTTTATGGTTTGGCAGAAAATCCTTTTATGTATTTACATTTCACTACTGTATTAAGATACAGCTCGTGAACGGATGCTGCTTGCGTGGACTGGTCTGTCCGATTTGCTTACATTGTAACTGATTGATATATTACTTAAGGCTTTCGCAATTACCTATTCACTGAATCAGCGAAACAGAGTATACTGATTCTTCATTCTTGGCGACTTCACTTCACTCGGCCCTATTAAATATAACGTAAACATATTCGAATCAAAAATATTTATTGATAATTTACAACACATTATTAATGAACTATTCTGATTAAAACCAACTTGTAAATTTTGTAAAAATCCCTACATTTTAAACTGGTTTCGAATAGAGCGACACTACAGTTTCTTATCCATTCTTCTCTAGAAAAACCGCTTTCCGAAACATCTAGTAAATAAAAATAATGACTGAATCCAAACAATGTCGAACAAATTAATGGATTCAATAAATATAAAAATAAACAGACAACAGACTAAATGGTCAATCATCATCATCATCATATCAGCCACAGGAAGTCCACTGCTGAACATAGGCCTCCCCCAATGATCTCCACAATGACCTGTTGGAAGCGGCCTGCATCCAGCGACTTCCTGCGACCTTAGTCAGATCGTCCGTCCACCTTGTAGGCGGGCGTCCGACACTTCGCTTGCCTGTATGTGGCCTCCACTCGAGAACCTTTCGGCCCCAACGGCCATCGGTTCTACGAGCTATGTGCCCGGCCCACTGCCACTTCAACTTGCCAATCCTATGGGCTATGTTGGTAACCTTGGTTCTCCTACGGATCTCCTCATTTCTGATTCGATCTCGTAGGGAAACACCGAGCATAGCCCGCTCCATGGCTCGTTGAGTGACTTTGAGCCTTTTAATGAGGCCCACAGTAAGAGGCCACGTCTCGGTGCCGTATGTCATCACTGGTAAAACACAACTATCGAAGACTTTCGATTTTAGGCACTGAGGTATTTTGGACGAGAAGTCGCGAAGTTTCCCGAACGCTGCCCAACCGAGCTGGATTCGCCGATAGACCTCTCTCTCGAAGTTGGACCTGCCTAACCGGACCACTTGTCCTAAATAGACATATTCGTCTACAACTTCGAGAGTCGAGCCCCCAACTCCAATGGGGGTGGGCACAACATGGATATTCGACATGATCTTCGTTTTATCCATGTTCATTTTAAGACCCACCTGTTGGGAAACTCGATTAAGGTCTTCGAGCATAGTGCTAAGGTCTTCCAGCGATTCTGCCAAGACTACAATATCGTCGGCAAATCGAAGATGAGTAATATACTCGCCGTTGATGTTGATGCCGAATCCTTTCCACTGCAAGAGCTTGAAGGCATTTTCCAGCGCGGCAGTGAACAGTTTCGGAGATATGACATCTCCCTGTCTCACGCCTCTCTGTAGTGGAATAGCCTTCGTGCTCTGATCCTGTACTCGGACCGACATGGTGGCGTTGTTGTATATACACCTCAACACTTCGATGTACCGATAGTCTATGTGGCACCGCTGAAGAGACTGTAGCACAGCCCAGGTCTCGATCGAATCAAAGGCTTTCTCATAGTCCACAAACGCTAAACAAAGCGGCAAGTTATACTCCTCGGTCTTTTGTATAACCTGCCGTAGCGTATGAATATGGTCTATGGTACTAAAGCCTTTTCGGAAACCGGCTTGTTCGGGAGGCTGGAAGTCATCAAACCTGCCTTCGAGACGATTTGTGATGACCCTTGAAAACAACTTATAGACATGGCTCAGGAGCGAGATGGGCCTGTAGTTCTTCAGCAAAGTGTTATCACCTTTTTTGAAGAACAGTACCACCACGCTCCTGCTCCATGCCTCCGGCGTTGAGCCCTCGAGGAGAACGGAATTGAAGAGCCTCTGAAGGACTTTCAGTACCGGCGTTCCGCCCGCTTTCAGAAGCTCTGAAGTGATTCCGTCCTCACCCGGCGCCTTGTTGTTTTTAAGTTGTTTGAGGGCCATCTCAATCTCAAACAGGCTGATGTCCGGGATATCATCGCTAAAGTGTCGGATTAACTCGGCTCTCGGGTCTTCGGCCGAGCTAACAGTAGGTTCGGCAACCGAGGTGTAAAGCTGTCCGTAGAACCTCTCGATCTCCCTTAATACCTCTGCCCTCGTCGATACCACGCGGCCGTCTTCCGTCTTCAGCCTAGACAACTGGCTTTGCCCAATAGACAAGTCTCTTGCAAACACTTTGGAGCCTCCGTTCCGCTCAATTGTCTCCTTAATGCTCGCAGTATTGTGAGCACGGACATCGTGTCGCAAGGACTTCCAGATCCGTCTATTGAGCCGCCGATATGCTTCGGCGTCAACGGAAGACTGCAGCGTCAAAATGGTCAATGGCTACATATATTTTTTGTCAAATAGTCCCTCATGATTAAAAGGTTAAGAACCACTAGGCTAGGCTAATATCGAGTTCAATGATTCCTTGAACTGGATTTAACTGATTTCAAGCTCGCGATAATCGCTCACACCAATCAAAACATCAAAATATGTTGACGTAAAACATATGAACTCATCGGATGACCCCGAGATATATTCAGAATTATATTAATAATTCAGGGTATGTATCAGCGGAATGCGACTAGTTTATGCGAAATTTAATTTACTAATTAAAATAATATTTCAGGTTTTGGCAACATGTCTTGATTGGGTTATAGCTATTATGAATCGCATTTAACAAATAGACCTTGGATATATTTGGAGGATATATCCATTGCATCGTGGGTGTGTTGAAGTTGATAATAATATTTTACCCTGGCAACATACTTATAATAATAATATAACTATTTCATGTAGCAAACATGTACATTATTAAAATATTTCTAGTAATGGAAATTACCTTCAAATATATTAATTAGCAAGTTCGTAAGCTTTAACTTGCCATATAAAATGGTGGGGCTGTTTCTTTTAAAGGTACTTACCGAAGTACTTTTAAAAGAAAGGTAAAAATAATATACTTATTATGAACAAAAAGCAGTATGAGAGACATTCCCACCTCAAATGTCCACTTAATAGCTTTCAGAACGACTCACAATTATGATAGTTACTAAGTAGGCCTCAATAACAACCGAGTACAGGGGTTATACAATGCGAATTAGCGATTAAGAAACTAGACGCATTCCAGACAATGTACACATGATTCCCTTCACCGCTCTACGTTTTGCTGTCAGGAAAGTGCCCAATACTGAGTTATTGTTCTAAGTGATTGATGTCTGCGCTTGTTGCGAATTTATTTTGTTGCAATTTTGTATTCGAATTTACGAAGGTGCGAGATGTGTGATGATGGATAAGAAATAGGCTATAAACCGAGAAGCTGCGGTTCGATTTCCAACTGAACAAGTAATCCTGTAACGTATTCACATGTTTCGGTTTTGGGTATAGTGAGCGTGATAGTCTAAATACAAAAATAAACATCACTATAATCTTAAGTAAAGCCAATTAAAAAATTCAAATGAGTATCTTTAATTCTACAATCGATGCCTTGTTGTACTGTTCCTTGATTATTATTTTTTATATAGGGTATATCAAGACTGCTACCGAAAACGAAGCTGGGTGGTAGTTTAAGCGACTTCAGACACAATGCAACAGAAAAAGTTGCAAAAAAAGCAACAATTTTATTTTTGGTATTTTTTCATATGTTCGTGTTTGGGTGGTAAATACATTTTTTTTCCTAAAATAATAGTGTATACCCTTTTATTTATAAACACTCTAAGGTATAAAATGGTTTAAATTATTATTTTAGCAAAAACTATGGATTTACCACCCAAAAATTATGATATTTAAAAAAATATAAAAAAAATTGTCGCGTTTCTTTGCGAAATTTTTAGTTGCATTGTGTTTGTAGTCACTAAAACTACCACCTGGCTTCGTTTTCGGTAGCAGTCTTGATATACCCGGTATATCAAATATATGACACGCTTTTAAAAGATTAATCGGCAAATATTAGTTAAGTATTGGACAAAAAACATATTTTAAATATGTGCAGTAACGCAATACAGCATTAATTAAAATTGTAGTCGCATCTGATGACGTTTTCTAATCCATTCTAATCCTACACAAACCTTGCGAGCAGTCACGTGAAAATCCAACGAAAATAAACAATAAGACGAGATTCTCAGCATCCCTCGTCCTTGCACATGCGTCATGCAACCTCTTCGTATTATTAATATGGAAACTTATATTGTATATGCAGTTTAGATTAAAAACGGGAAGATGTTTAGCCATAAAAAAAATTGAACTGCAATAATATATACAAAGCATAAGTTCTTGTATACTCGCACGACAAAGTGCGAGCCAGTGCACCTGTAATGTGCCGCCATCCATCTATATTATAATATGTGTATATACGTTTCATTGCAGGACACGGGCCTCCCCTACAATCAAGAGTGGTTAGGCCTTACAACCCACCATGCTGGCCTAGTGCGGGTTGACGGACTTTACATACTATAGAAATTCTTACAAATCATTATGGTATGCAGGTTTCACCATTATATGCGTGGTGATTGACTATTAATACACACATAGTCTATATACTCCAATAATAAAATAATTCAGCCAATATATTACCCACTGCTAAGCACGATTATCTTCTACATTTGAGAGCTAAGTTCCATAATAAAATTAACTCTTTCAGCGCTCACATATATTGCGAAACTTTAAACCTTAATTTCGGAAAATCATGTTTATTTTGATTAGATCATAAGATGATATTACTCATTAGTTTAAATATTTGAGAAATCATCTGTGTTTAATCAAAACAAGTTTTTATCTAAGTACGAAGCGAGGCTAATTATATTGATTTTAATTGAAGCGGTTTAAACAAAAGCATGAATATACGTAAGCACTTTAACTAAATCAATAATTAGAATAAGCTAAGTAATCTTAAGATATTTTTATTTGAATAGTCAACATTGAAAAAAACAGGACTTTATTATTGCAAACGCCGAAACCAAATCGGTTCACGTTTTTACAATTCAATTTTAACAGATTAAGTTGTTTTATCTTTTCACTCATTTGAGCAAATCAATGTAAATCATACAATATTAGTGGGTTTAAGGACATAGACATAAATAACAGTCATTTCTATTCATTTTTACACATATTGAAAAGGTTGAGAAAAAACAAAAAAAGGTTATTTTTTATTATTACTAAACTTTAAAACTTTAGGCAAAACTTTATTTGAAAATCAATTTGAAATAGTGGTAATAAATATTTTTATTCGTTAATCGAACTGCCAAATAGTCGTAAATTATTAATATGAAGCATAATTTTGGCTAAAATATCTTCAGAAATAGTGTCATACCATTGTACATAGTCTGTTAAATGAAACATACACATATTCAAGAGATCACTACATTACATAACAAAACGGATGTCACATGCCATTACATACAATAAATATTTAGCTTCGTTGTTGCTAGGGCGTTGTATACCAGGTGGGCGTATTAGCAACAAATATGAGAAGTTTGCTCAGTGTTGCATAACTTTTCCCCAAACACAAATATTAATATGCAGACACTAGTCAAGTCTTATTATTTACTGTATGGTAATTTGTATATTTCGAGTATAATTTATTGGTAAAAAATGCAAGTTATTTGGTTTTATTTTCTAGTCTGTTATTATTATTTTTATAGACATAAATGGTAAGACGAGAATGAAAAAATTAAGGATGTCGTTAAGCAAAAGTGATGTGGACTATAGGAACTGGTATTTTAACCATTCTTTGCTTCGTTAGAGTTTCGAATTTGGGAGATATAAAGGTGCACGCGCATTGCCTTGCATTCGCTGCAGAGGTGGTCAGGATTATAACGAAACAGTTTGCAAAGCAAAACTTTAATAACTGCTCATTGAACGCTTTCTTGTATGACGGTTTTGACCGCGGCACTCCATGCACTTATGCAGTATAATAGTAGAGACTGACAGTGAGCCTGTACACCAACAGCAGTATATATGTTTGCGCTACGTGCCTTAGACATTTTATGATAAATATTATTTTTATAACCCAAGTTGATAACTTGACTATTTAGATTTTATAGGAGATATGTTCCTCCATTTCATTGCCAAGATATTTAATTGTGTCAGTTTGCTATATTGGACTGCAGTTAAAAGACAGGATAATCTGGGATGTGGGGTTGCAAGTATGTAGTTTTAAGTAGTTACACGTTGGAATTGGGATTGTGAGGTTTTATTTTTTTATTTATCCTTTTTGCGCCACACTTATAACCAGCGAAATTAAATAAATAACATAACAAAAACGTACAAAAGGCGGCCATATCGCGTATCGCTTTTGTGAAACGTGATGTATTTTGTTTCAGTTACATTAAATGTAAGTAAATTTTTGTTCATCTAAATGTTTATTAATGCGAGTCCATTCTGCCATTTCGTTCACCTTGCCCCAGGAACCGTCTTGAAAAAGTTACGGTATCACCATCATTGCCTATGAAATGTGCGTTATTTTCTGTCAGATTTAAAAGATCATTTAATCCGACATATTCAAAAGAAAGTCCACCTTCTTCAAGCGAGGCTTAAAGAGAGTACTCTCCTTAAGGCAGGCAGTGACTTTGTTGTGCTGGCCCCCTGGCACTGCGGAGGTCCATGAGCAGCGGTAGCAGCTTACCGTCTGGCGAGCCGTTACCTCATCTGCCTACAAATGCATAATTAGTTACATAATGCATAACAAAGAAAAGACAACTCAAATAAGATTCCAAACTAAATCGTGAACGAAGTTCCGTCTCCAATGACAATAGGAAAGCTTAACGAATAGTCCATGTATACGCTTATTATACGTTCATTACCATACATATGTTTTAGCTGAGGCCGCTCCCATTACGTACTCGACGAAAGTGAAATTTTGTCAATATTTTCTTAAGTGCAAGTGCTGTACATACGTAATATTTTAAGTCGTTTCAGAACCACTTGAAGTGCCTTGAACGAAAAAATGTGGAAAATCCAACAATCTCGGAAAATTCGAATTTACTCGATATGTGAAGGAGCATATTTTTATGAGTTGTTTACTGATTATCTTGAACAGCGAGAGACAATCGTCTGATCAATCACTTGATTAATGACTATCATATAGTCTACAATGATCTCTAACGTGACGAAACGTTAAGTTAGGTTAGTCTCTACAAACTATATTGTCCATTTCGTTTCCATACAATTATGTATTGTGAATGGCATGTGTCTTGAACCTTATTTTTCACAGCTATTAGACATTTTGAGGCGGTGCTTGTATTAATCAACGAATTATAACATCATGAGAAAAAAATAAACAAAAAAAATATTGTGGAAAATATTTTCCAAGATTTCCTTTATTTCTCGCGTGGCCGGAAGGTTATGATTCGTCTATCTTATTACTATATAGTAATTGTTAAGGCCAAGTTAAATTCAAGGCTACTACGCAGTGTATATACCAAAAAAAGTTTTTTATTATATTATATTATATAAGTGCGTGGTGGCCTGTTGGTAAACGGACTAGACGCGACTGCCAACATGTTCTCGGTGGTCGCGGGTTCGAATCCCAGGGCACACCTCTGACTTTTCAGAGTCATGTGTGTATTGATAGTCAATCACCACGCACTAAAACGGTGAAGGAAAACATCGTGAGGAAACCTGCATACCATAGCGATTCATAAGAATTTCTATGATATGTAAGTTCGCCAACCCGCACTAGGCCAGCGTGGTGAACTATATGGCCTAACCTCTCTCAATCGTATTCTCGATTGTAGAGTAGGCCCGTGCCCTGCAATGGGACGTATATGGGCTGATACAGATATAAATTGCAGATGAAACCCTACAATTAAAGTCAATTATTGAAGAGGCAAAGATATGATTGCTAAACGTGAATTTCACAATAACATTTAAATATACAAAGAACAACCTACACATACAGGGTATCTCAAGACTGCTACCGAAAACGAAGCCGGGTGGTAGTTTAAGCGACTTCAGACACAATGCAACAGAAAAAGTTGCAAAAAAAAGCGACAATTTTTTTTTGGTTATTTTTTTCCTTGGACCATATTTGGGTGGTAAATACATTTTTTCCTAAAATAATAGTGTATACCCTTTTATTTATAAATAATCTAAAGTATAAAAGAGTTTAAATTATTATTTTAGCAAAAACTATGGATTTACCACCCAAAAATGACGATATTTAAAAAATCATAAAAAATAATTGTCGCGTTTCTTTGCGAAATTTTTAGTTGCATTGTGTTTGTAGTTACTAAAACTACCACCCGGCTTCGTTTTCGGTAGCAGTCTTGAGATACCCGGTATAATTATCTTGTCTAGATCAACAGGAAAATTTTATTATATCTACCAGACTTTGCAATGATCATTTTCACTCGACCATGTCAATATTAGGAAACATGTTGTATCATAATTAGTTTTTATTATGACAAATGATATCCGCGCTTAAGACCAACAACTAGAGACAAATTGTAATTTAATAAACCTTTTTGATAAAAAATAAAATACTCGACCATATAAGAACATACATGCGATATGGGGACCCATTGTACTATTTCAATTTTATTAGTTATATTTAATCATTATGTAACTGGATATGTAAAATAAAAGATACAAAAAAATAAATACATTAAAAAACACCTCTTTTCCCAGATGAGGTAAGCAGAGATACAACCAGGACATTCACGTTCCGCCTTGTATGTTCCATCCCACAATGTGATAGGGTGCGAGCATATCGCCATATTGGACTGCAATATTTCTAATGTGAATACTCAAGTACAGTGCAATCTAGATATAAGATCGACAGTGAGAGATAGCCACAAGGTTGCTATAGTAGTAGGACATAATTATGTAAATATCAAAACCCAAAACGCGACATAATTGCGTGGGTTGCTACGATGGGTTTTCCAAAATCGTGTATGCTGCTTATTATCCGGGAGAATACGTGTACCACCAGAAAAACCAACTTCTTTAAAGTTTATCAAAAATTATTTGATATAGGAAAATAAACATAATAATTTTATCCCATCTGTAGGTATGCACCTCCATCAATTTATAATAATTAATTATTTGATAATAATAATTAATTTGATTAAGGGAAAACCACATATCTTATTACTTTAATAACTTCTAACAACAACTGTATTGTCAATACAATATTTTCCTCTCGTCCTTTATAACGGAGAGTCCGATTGAGAAGGGTTAGGCCATTCACCAACAACACTAGGGTCTTTTTATGATTAAATAAACTAACTGACACACATTTCATATAATGTGTTCATATTACTGAAGTTGAGACAAGTGACATCATCAGACAGGTTGAGAGCTTTCTGCTTTCACCGCATTGTGTAACAAAGCCCATGACTTGATCCTCGCGACGCTATTGTTCAGGGTATAAATAGAAACTATGCATGTACTTTATTATATTATACTAGCTGTGCCCGCGACTTCGTCCGCGTGGAATTTAACAAAAAAGTTAATTAGTTTATTTACTTTTTTTTTTGTTTTTGCATTTTTATTTTAATTATCAACATTTGTAACGACACCATAACGCGATCTGATTCTACGGTGGCGCCATCTCTTAGCGAGCGGCGGTAAACTCCCGTTACACATTTATTTTCAGTTTTTTGTATTAGCTTTATTGAAAAAAATTCTTTATATACAATATTTTGTAAATGTGATATTGATTCGTTGGTGGGAGAAGTGGTGGGAGGGGCCCGACGTGACGGCCCAGTGGTGGCATGCGCGTGAGCTGCGCGCGGTACTGGACAGTACTACTTTATTTTTATAAAATAAAAGATTTTTTCTAAAATAAATGTAGCCTAAGTTACTCCTTGTTATATCAGCTACCTGACAAAAAAAGTCCCGTCAAAATCGGTCTAGCCGTTTCAGAGATTAGCCGGAACAAACAGACAGACAGACAGACAAAATTTTTTAAAATATCATTTTCGACACAGGTATCGTTTATATAACGATATGTATAGGGACATTTTTTTTTAATTTTCACTCTTAAAACAGACACTTCAATTTTATTTGTATGTATATATTAGTTCAGTTGTTTGAAATGAATATGCATTTTATTGTATAGTTACTGCTCTATAACTTATCGTGCATGTGCTATGCAGTGTTCTGGAGAATAGAATGTATAAGTAATCAAACCTCACAATCATATATCATAACAGCCTCACTAGCGCAGTTGGTTAGAAGCCGGCTGTGAAACGTGAGGCCATGGGCTCGAACCCCGCACCGAGACTAATATTTATATGAATCACAAGTATTTTTTTCGAGTGTTTGTGAGACTGAAAAGCCTCTCGTAGTTCCTGATACCCACGACACAATACTCGATCTTAGTATAGGGTCAGGATGAAGTATGTGACAGATGACGTAATTTTTATTTATTTTTAAATTGATATGCACACTTTTATATAGCCTTATTCCACTTGTAGTTATAAATTTTAGCTCGGAAAGTCTTGCTTTGCTACATTACTTAAGTATTAGCCACAAAATCAAAACGACAGATAATAAATATAATACTCGTAATATGATTTAGATTTACGCGATTGTAACAGATTGTCAGGGGGCGGATTCCGCCCCGTATCTTATCGTTATTCGTATCGTATCTTGTAGGCGGGCGTCGCGTCATGTCGGCTTCGCCATATCTACAGTATAATTATTTAATGTGATAAGGCGGACTTAATTCATTTCACTAGTGGAAGGATTATCCATATCCGCCATAATAGCGTATAACTGTTATTGTATTATATTGTTAGATGAGCCTCAGCCGACCTCTGTGCTTCGTGCTATGGTGCGGCCAGTAGAAGATTGTTGACCAGAGTACAAATTGTAATATCGGCCTAAATCTGTATTTCTTTATAGAAATCTAACAATTCTAGCCACTAATATTATATTTGGAGCACTGGACGGGTGATCAAAGTCGCCATACCTTATCCTTCTATAGTATTGCTACTTAGAGCATCTAGCTAAACATATTACAAGATAAAACTAGATTAAGCGCGTATTAAAAACACTTCCATATACATTATATTGTATGTACGTTGGCGTAATGCGCACGTGACATGTGCGATCTTTATCTGCGAATAAAAACCACTGCAAAAACTTATGGGATGTGACGAGTGGGCAAATATTTTTACCTTTTTAGTTTGTGGAATATGTTTTTCTATAAACTTAATAACAATTTGCATGCTCTATAGCACATTGACATCATATTTTTCTCTTATGTAAATACCGGGTATCTCAAGACTGCTACCGAAAACGAAGCCGGGTGGTAGTTTTAGTGACTACAAACACAATGCAACTAATAATTTCGCAAAGAAACGCGACAATGATTTTTTATGATTTTTTAAATATCGTCATTTTTGGGTGGTAAATCCATAGTTTTTGATAAAATAATAATTTAAACACTTTTATACCTTAGATTATTTATAAATAAAAGGGTATACACTATTATATTAGGAAAAAAATAATTTACCACCCAAATATGGTCATAAGAAAAAAATAACAAAAAAAAAATTATCGCTTTTTTTTGCAACTTTTTCTGTTGCATTGTGTCTGAAGTCGCTTTAACTACCACTCGGCTTCGTTTTCGGTAGCAGTCTTGATATACCCTGTATATTGTGCATGTAGGATTTTTTCAGTAATGACAAAGTGAATCCGAGGCCGCCTGGGTAGGTACAACCGCAATGTCTATTTCTCCCGCCACAGCAGTGTAAACGCCCTGTTGTGTTTCAGATTGAATTGGACATATTGAGTCTTTACACCTTATGTCTCAGGATGGCGAACGCAGTGGAATACCAAGCATTGCTTTGTAATTCAAGGTGTTGTTTGGTTTTACTGCTGTTCATGAGCGGTCATATCGTTTACCATCAGACGAACGGCATGCTCATCGATAATACACTATATACATAAGGCATGCTCGTATCACCATTCATTGTAATACAAATAAAAACATGTGTAAACACACGCCTTTTTCTTCGAAGGTGCTATTCACATGTTGAATACTCATTAATTTATCAAAAGAAGAATGTAAATATAATTTCATAATCCCGAAATTACAGTGAAAGCGATAACAAACAAGTGATTCTCGAACATCCGTCGTGTCAAGTGTTGTGATTATGCGCATCATCTTATTGAAAAGAAAATGTGATGGGAAAATACGTGGCATTGTGATAATCATTGTTTTGCGTCAGTACTGTGACATGAGTTCCGCTGTCTGACATCTAGGAACTGCATGTCACAGCATGTTATTTTTAACTAGTCTACTGGTGGTAGGTCTCTCATATGTGAGAGACCGTCTGGGTGGGTACCACCACAGTGTCTTTTTTTCCCGCCAAACAGCAGTTTAAATGCACTGTTGTGTTTTGGAATGAAGGATATTGTAGCCAGAATAACTAGGTACTGGACATATTGAGACTTAACATCTTATGTCTCAGGATGGTGAGCGCAGTGGAATGCTACGCATTACTTTGTAATTCAAGGTGTGGTTTGGTTCTGCTACTGTTCAAGAGCGGTCGTATCGCTTACCGTCAGGCGAACAGCTTGCTCGACGTCGGTATAGTTGTATATTGAAATGAAATGAAAATGAAATGAAAATAATTTATTGAATTCATGAAAATGTTCAACATCATTTAGATTCAGTCATTTTTTTATCTACCTCCCGGTTCGGAAAGCGGTTTTCACTAGAGAAGAACGGGCAAGAAACTCTAGTGTTGCTCTTTTCAAAACCAGTTTACAATGTAGTGAATTATTATAAAATTTACAAGTTGGTTTAAATCAGAGCAGTTTAATAATAATATGTTGTATTTTTGATATGAATCCATCCATCCATCAGCCAAAGTTGATGAATATTATATTATTTGATATGAATATTATACTTGATATGAATATTATTATATTATAATTACTATGGCTGAGTGAAGTGATGTCGCCCAGAACGAAGCATCAGTATACTCCTATTGCTCACTCCTAATCACCATTCAATCAATCAATAACCAAAAACCCTAAGATATTCCAAAGAGGTAGAGCTACATTTTGCTTATTAACTGATTACCATCCTTCTGTAAAATGAGCCGGCTTGACCGGTATAGAACCCACGCCTCAGAGAATAGCGACGGGCAAGACTACGCAAATCGCCAACGTATTCCGTTCAGTTCTAATATTCCTTTCCTTGTTCCGCTCTTTCCTTTGCCCCCGTTGAAGAACTCGGCAGCGCATCTAAAATCTTAATGTTATAGATGGTGATGGGTGATCACTTACCTCGTGAGCTATTAAGACACTTGTCAGACATATGCAATAAAAAAACCAGCTTTTCCGTGACAAGTAATGTTGGAAACAAATAGTTGTAAAATATAACACCTAAATATAATTCGGAATAGAGTCAAATTATCATGAGTTAAATATAACTTAAAATGTTATTTATTGTTATTCTTATAAATTAAACGAAGCATACTTATAACTTGAACTAAAATGAATAAATTTTCAAAGAAATTTTAGTGGTACGCATATATGAATCGTCTCCACCGAAGATGCATCTCGTATTTTACACACAATTGTATTTTTCACGATAATTCTATAAACAGTGTGTCTATATCCCATGTTCGCGGATTATCGCCACTATATCATAGTCACCTTCGACTATGGTATTTCAATTTTCTACTATTCATCGAGCCTTGGCTTTCTGTGGTGGTGTAACAAAGAGCAATTAAAATTTCACTGCGAATACAATCGTTAAATTATATTTTGCAATTGTCCTAAATAAAATCCGCTTACATTATTGTTAAAGATAATTAGATCATTAAATAATATGTAAATTCAATTGTATAGAATGATATAATTACTTAAAACTTACAATCTAGAGTATAAGATGAGAAATACGCAAATATTTAAAACGTGTTCTTTATGTCTTCCGCAATACATTGTTTTTCTTTTCCACATAACAATTTTTCCATTTTCTAAACTTATAGTTAATCTACATTCTCCGCTACAATTTATATCGCGCTGTAGTAAACGAAGAAATATTTTTAATAATATTAATAAAATAGTTTGGTAGATCATTCAATTTCTGCACGTGCTTAGATACTAACATATCTACACAATTTTTATGTGGATTGATAGATAAGAAAGTTATATGGTTTGCTATTTTCTTTATTTATTATTTTCTTTGCATATGCCTTTTAAATTTGACAGGAAATAATGCCCTAGCTATTAAGTCCTACTATACAAATTTGTTTAAAGCGCAAAAGAATGTTATGAAAATACTATGTACATACATATGCAATGTTTTTCTTAATTATTTATTCTTAAACATACATATACAGGGTATATCAAGACTGTTACCGAAAACGAAGCCGGGAGGTAGTTAAAGCGACTTCAGACACAATGCAATAGAAAAAGTTGCAAAAAAAAACGAAGCCGGGTGGTAGTTTTAGTGACTGCAAACACAATGCAATTAAAATTTCGCCTAGAAACGCGACAATTTTTTTTTATGATTTTTTAAATATCGTCATTTTTGGGTGGTAAATCCATAGTTTTTGCTAAAATAATAATTTAAACTCTTTTATACCTTAGAGTATTTATAAATAAAAGGGTATATACTATTATTCTAGGAAAAAATGTATTTACCACCCAAAAATGGGCATAGGAAAAAAATAAAAAAAAATTGTCGCTTTTTTTTTGCAACTTTTTCTGTTGCATTGTGTCTGAAGTCGCTTAAACTACCACCCGGCTTCGTTTTGTTATTTTTTTCCTATAACCATATTTGGGTGGTAAATACATTTTTTTCCTCAAATAATAGTGTATACCCTTTTATTTATAAATAATCTAAGGTAGAGTTTAAATTATTATTTTAGCAAAAACTATGGATTTACCACCCAAAAATGACGATATTTAAAAAATCATAAAAAATATACAGAATAAAGATACCCATCTCAAGACTGCTACCGAAAACGAAGCCGGATGGTAGTTTTAGTGACTACAAACACAATGCAACGAAAAATTTCGAAAAGAAATGCGACAATTATTTTTTATGATTTTTATTTTTTTTATACTGGCCTGGCCTAGTGGCGGCATTGCACCTGATGGAAAGTGCCAATGCCGCCCAGGCATCGGACGGCAGTCCCATGCCAATGGAAACAATTATGCCGGCCTGCTAAGGTGCCTCTTCACACCGCGGCGGAAGGACCCAGGATTGTAGGAAGGAGGGAACACGTGCGCCGGCAAACAATTCCACAGCCTGACGGTACGGCACAAAAACGAATTTGAGAACCGTTTGGTTCGCGCCGGGATGGTGTGGACCGTCAAGCTATGGCTTCGCAAGCCAGCACGCGTGGTTCTGATTAGGAATGGAGAGGAGGGGAGCAAGTTGAACAATTCTTCAGAGCACTCACCGTGATACAGGCGGTAGAACACGCTTAGAGAGGCGAAATAAATATCGTCATTTTTTGGTGGTAAATCCATAGTTTTTGCTAAAATAATAATTTAAACACTTTTATACCTTAGATTATTTATAAATAAAAGGGTATACACTATTACTTTAGGAAAAAATGTATTTACCACCCAAATATGGTCATAGGAAAAAAACAACAAAATAAAAATTGTCGTTTTTTTTGCAACTTTTTCTGTTGCATTGTGTCTGAAGTCGCTTAAACTACCACCCGGCTTCGTTTTCGGTAGCAGTCTTGATATACCCTGTATATATTTTAATTGCTTCGGCGTCAATAAATTTAAAAAACGCTATGCATGTCAGTAGCAGCCCTACATAGGAATGTGCAAGGAAATCGTGTAGGAAGCGTGCGTATGTGTTAACTCACTATTTCAGTTTATCACATGACTTTTCTCAACGTATTCGCAAAAGTGAAAGTTGCGCGGTCACCGCTCACAATCGAATAAATATAAACCCGTACATTACGCAATAAATGATCAATATAACACTGGCTTTTACGTCTAACAGCCATCTTTATTATGGTATGATATGAGACAATGGTTCACCATGATATGCAAAAGTTTTTTTTTTTATTAAATATTTATTCATTTTTCTTTCATATTGATAACGATACATATTAGTTTTTAAATAGAATATTTAATAAAAATAATCCTAACAAGAAAATAATGAGTAGTTTGAGCGATAAATCGTTTATTGTAATTCCATACACTCTCATGAATGACGAGCGATTTTTGCATTTAAATCATCAATAAAAGCACACACAGCGTCACGCACTAAACCGTTTACAATTACACAATAGTAAATAAATAAACATAAAGAAACTAAAAGTGGAACACTATAAAAGTAAACGTTCAGTGTGTCAGTAGCGCGTAAATTGTCGCGGGTACGTGAAAATTTAATTTTGTCATCGAATACGCAATCGGGGGAAGATAGCGTCATCGAGGGGACGTAACCGCCAAGTTTGATAACTCGGCAACTTTCTCTCGCGGATGGTTGTGTGAGTTCACGGCGCAGCCTCATTCCGCGGCTACCATCCAGTCAGCACGGGGCGCCGCGCGACACGCCTCGGCCCCACCGACTCGCGTAAATTAATTTCAATATTGACGCTACAAATAATAACAAAAAGTGCATGCCCACTCGTGTTCCTTTGTTTACCATTAAATGTTTTTTGAGTGACTGGTTCAGTTCTATTGTTCAACATGGGAACTCATGGAGCGTAAGTGAATTTCTATTTATACATAGTTCCGCATTTCCATAATTTTTGCATAATTTTAATAATGTAATAGTTTCTTTATTTAAATTTGTGTCATAATGAGCGCCAAATCTCCTTTCGGCTAAAATCTAGAGCAGCGCAGGTCGAGGTTGAGTAGCCAGTTCATTATTTTCTTGGGAATATTAAATGTCAGAGTTCTACGGTTATAGAACCTTTTTAATTATAGTCTGTGAGCTAAAACATAATTTCCATATGTACGTAAATGCCAAACAATATTATACGAAAACATTAATTTTATTTTTTGAATACAAAACAAAAATTGCTAAGTATTGGATATGATATATAAACAGTGCAAAGGTGACATAAATAATCAAGCAAGAGCTATGCTAAACTTAAGCCTTTTGTTTTCGAATGTATTACAAAATTCTATACAAATGATTAGTATGCCGAAAATGGCGCGTCGTGGGATTGTAAGTCTGGGCATATTTAATTATATTGTCGAAACAACTTCCTGGTTGTTATTTATTCGCTTATCAACAATCGAGATCAAAGGCTTTTGAACGTTGTATGCATCAACACGTGTTCTGGTGAATGTTTTATTACGTATGAGAAACAGTTGAGAATGCGAATTTGGATTGTTGTTGTTTGAAATGCAATTTTTAATATATTATGCTAAACGCTTGTATAATATGCAAATTAAAGACATGTTTATTGGAACATAATATATTTTGAATAAAGAAAAAGAAGATTAAACTTTTGAAGGTGCCTCATGTTCTTTTAATCATGTCAGCTTCTTAGTTTGGTTATCAGTATAACAAAACACAAAAAAGCTTGAAAAATCTTTTAAAGTTTCACGAACTAATGTATAAGATTGAAGTATGATATGAAGTGCAGATTTATCTAAATAATCCAAGAATCATTATTAACAAATGAATAGGAGTCGGAATCAGAGTATAAATACTTTGTTTTTTTTTTTTTGCGTCAATGAAATCATAGAAACCTCGATATGTTCTTTCTTAATTGTTTACTTAAGTACAGCACGCAAATATTTAAAAACTCGTAGCACTTGAAGTAGTTTTTAGGGCAAAATATAATTATAACTTTATTTTGTATCAGTTCAACCGTTTTGTTAAAGGCAAATTAAAAATTTATATTTTAGACTTACTCGGAATTATACAAACTACTAATAACAATGTTTTATACCAATTCTTTAATTTTGTTATTATGTGGTAAGCAATTTTAGCCATGATCATTGATCATTCTTTACGGAATATAATCTGTAGGAAAATATTTATATTATAATTTATTTGCTAAAAAAACGTCCAATCGTCATAAGCAAAGTAATTCGGTGTGGTATTTGTACGATTATTTGTATCTAAAAGATATTAATGTTTTGTTCGAGGCTAGAGTTTCATCGGTGCTGGACTTAAATGCCAAAAACCCGAGACTAATGCATATAAGTAAATAAACAATGTATGTACGTTGCAGCAGAACTCTAAACATCAAATATTAACTTTATTTCTCACCCTAAAAGGCTATTTTGCTTTGCGTGGGCAAGTACAAACTTGTAGACAACAATTTATGTATCTATTTTTATATATAGTTACCTCTAAAGGATATATTTTTATAAACATACCTTTTTTATCTATTTAATTTGGGCGTTGGTTTTATGAATAAAAACGTTTTTGCGGTACGTTTAGAGTAAACAAGGAAATCTTTGAATTACATGATGGGATGACTGTGTAGTGTGTATTCAGACCACAAAGTTCGTGTTTGCTTACATTACTATTTTTATAATGGTGCCGCTGTGTCCAGACATTGTCCCTGGCGGGGGAAGTTCCTTATATAGATTGATACAAGAGTTAGATATTGCTAGAGGCATTGCCATTTCAACTACATATTTTATTTAGAACTATCGTTTAGTATAATTTCACTATGGGTATATGGATAAAATACAGAAGATAATTTATTACTTATTAATTTGTTTAGTATAATTTTGATAATTTTAGACACTCGAAACATGCATGCAAAAATAACATTAAATTAAATGGATTAATGCATACAACGGTCGATACGGTCGGTAATATAAAATAAAATACCTAAAATATTTCAAATATTATTATCTTTATTTATTTTATTACTCATAAAACAAGTTACAATCATGTTTAGAATAGTAATATAAACAAAACTTGTTTCACATTAACCAAACTTTTTTTTAAAGAACTAAAATAATTATTTACCTATATTGTAGTTTATACATATATGACCGGAAACTAATAAACTATTGTCAGAACTTTTACTTTACCCATGAGGTTAGTAATGAGGCTCCAAAAAATCTTCGCATAGTTTGACATAGTCTTTGGGATACAACAGCTTTTTTTAATTAATGCTGTGAATATACGATATAAACGCTCATGGATAATAGCAAAATCAACACAGCACCGTAAATTACAAAACACTTGGAATTTCACTGCGCTCGCCATCCTGACTGACTTTTTGAGTTTGTGCTATTAGATTGCCAGTACAATTGTTTTTTAATACATCTCAAAGTACAAAAATCATCACTTTTCCCTTTTCGTAACGATTGATTAGGGTCTCTCGTGTTTTTTTATTCATCAATACCATCCATTTGTTATATTAAAAATCCTAGGTTATTTATTTAATAGGTTAAGGATAATCTTAAACTGCGTCCTAAAATACCAAATATATTACAAGTATCATTATAACGCTAATTTCATAACATATAATAACTGCTATTTCGTGAATAATAAGCTAATTAGCAACATAACAGTTATAACGTCAATCAGTTTCAAAGACTCGTTATGCCGACTATTATAATTAAATATTGACACCTTCAACTGAAATAGGTATACGCTAAAAATATGATAAATATCACACAATCTTCATTTGTGTCAAGGATTCATCATAAGATGTTAAACGGCTTAACAAAGCATTGAAGTTTCGTAGATACCATTATACGAGTTTTGCTTATACCTATTTTATTTTGTTTTTATATACTCATAATTTACTTATTATCTTTTATATAATTATTAGGTATTCATTTCTAAAACATATATCTTTTAGGTACTTATTTTGAAAACAAATATATATTATTTATTGTATTTCAATTACTAAAATGAATTTAAAACAAAATCCGAAATACCTCTATTTCAAAATATATCATTTTATGTATTTCTAATATAATAAGTCGATTTCCAACATATTTTTATCACAGACCTTTAAAGCCTTACATAAAAATTCCTAGTTAATAAATCACGTAGTAAAGAACGAACATAAATCACACGTCGCTAATGAATAACCGTGATATTATTTCTACTATCCCGACAACAAATAGTTGAGAAGTCAGAATACTTGGAATAGCATGCAGTACCCGACGATGGTGTCATTAAATCTGTGAGCCACTTCCACATTACGTTGCGTAACACTTTCTGTATTTTCTATGAATGTAAAAACGCAACTCATCAATCAAAGCTACAAATAATAAATACGTACTATTAAAATTGAAACTGGTTATATTGAGGCGAAAATATTTTTTGTATAAAACTTAAGTTTTTTTTATTTATTAGGCACAAAAGAAAATTATACATAAATCTATAATATAATAATAATATTTGTAATAATAGTCTTTGTTAAGTGATATCTTAATAAAGACTCAACCCAATTACCAGATATCATCTTGATCCCATATTAACAGATCCGTGTCTTGTAACCTGTCGGAAACTGAGGTATGATGCGATGTTATAACACCTAACGTAAAGCAAATATTTGTGAATCATACAAATATTTGTCTAGGAGGGCACGAAAAAGTGCAAACTAAAACTTGAGAGGTGTCAGCGGACACCCGGATGGAACGAATTTCCTTTCGCTTAAGTAGTGAAGGAATTGTAATGAAATTTTATTTCTTAAGTTATAAAAATACTATTTTTTTATTATTAACAAATATAAACTTAATCAGTAGGCTCAATTGTAGTAATAATTGGTAAATATACATAGTCAAATCTAAGGTTGATGATTGACAGCAGGGTAAAAAACTAAAATTGTAAATAATAAAAGTTATAAAAATAATACCTTTCATTATTAATAAATATAATGTTATATAAACTTAATCAGTAAGCTAAATTTTAGTAATAATTGGCAAAGATACATAGTCAAATGAAGGGCTGATGATTGATAGCAGGATAACAAACTAAAACTGTAAATAATAGTAAATTTATTAAGGAGGATCGAAAATCAATGTATTACGGTTTTATTATGTAATTTTAATTAAATGTGACCACCAAAAGAATCATTTGGGTATCACCATCATTATTATGCAATCACATATTTATGCAATTTATATTTCTTTTGTACCAATTAGATTTATGACATTTGATGAAAATTAGAAATTGTCGCAACGTTTCCCACTTAATTTTGGGCTTCAGCGTATTCTTAGTTTTTACTATAGCCTTTAACATATCAATATGTTTTTGGATATTTTATTGCCTCTATTAGAGTTAAATAAAATGTATGACATCATTTTCAAATAAAAAAATAAAAAACGATTGTCAAATGTTTTAAAGTGTCGTGCCAACTTTTCGTGAGAATTTTTTTCCGTCTAGCCCCCTTTCACACCGCGCGATAAGGAACTTCGTTCCAATAATCTTGGCTTCTTTGTTGAGTGCAATACTATTCAATTATAGTCTATTGAATTATGACAGCCTGTTGAATACCGATTAAACTAAAACTTAAACACGACATTCAATGTTCTCCGATCGCTATAACTTATCCTTCCTTAAATTATATATACTATTTACTCTTACACGTAAAGTTTTTATAACATTTATAGACTGTCTTTTTTCTACAATCCTAATGATGAAAAAACTCAGTTACAACCAGCATTGGCAACCTATATTGGATCAAATATTTGTTGTTAACTATCAAGTAACATCTAACAACAGACGGTTAAACTTTTAGTGACATTTGTCGGAATGCGAAACAACCTTGGTAGCTGATATACGTAGTTGCGAGCCGTTTTGAGGTCAAAGGTAGAGACAATTTTTTTGCCACATGGGTCTAGTGACGTACATAAAACGTAAAACGTGATATAAAAGATTTAATTCCAATTTGCATTTATTTTTCAAAAAAACTAAATGCTACAAAACGGATAAAATCTAGTATTTTTACGTTCGTTTTGAAATTCAACACTCACAGTTTTTGAGTTGACGTAACGCCTCGTTTTCCGCTATCCATAGTGTAAATAATGTATCATTAACAGGAAAATATCGATTTCAAGAAACGATGGGTAGAAAATCCGTGAATTAATTTTTGCAATGGGTATTAACTATTGTTGCTATGTTAATACTATCTGTATGTATATACCTAATTAGACAATGATCGTGACTAAGTTTCAACTATAAATAAAATAGATAAGATCAAAACAAAATAAGGAAAGAAAATCTCGTAAGAAGAAGTACATTTTGAAATAAAAAAATGAAAAACTCTTTTAAATTCCTGGAATAATATAGAAGAATTGATTTTTATAAATTTATAAGACAAAAAAAAAAAAAAGTGCGTGGTGGCCTGTTGGTAAACGGACTAGACGCGACTGCCAACATGTTCATGGTGGTCGCGGGTTCGAATCCCAGGGCACACCTCTGACTTTTCGGAGTCATGTGTGTATTGATAGTCAATCACCACGCACTAAAACGGTGAAGGAAAACATCGTGAGGAAACCTGCATACCATAGCGATTTTAAAAAAAATTCTATGGTATGTAAGTCCGCCAACCCGCACTAGGCCAGCGTGGTGGACTATATGGCCTAACCACTCTCAATCGTACTCTCGATTGTAGAGGAGGCCCGTGCCCTGCAGTGGGACGTATATGGGCTGATACAGATAAGACAAAAAGTTATATAAAATATTTAAAAAATCAGTATATATTAAAAGTATTGTGTGAAAAATACTTTAGATCACATGGGTGATATTAGCTTATTAGAAGTCCTGTAATTATATCCAAGCTATCCTACTAACTTCCCGATTCGTAAATACACGATTCTATTGCTATGAAAAGAAAAACATTTAATTTATAGTCTAAAAAGGAACAAACAAAAATAATGAAAAGCTACGCTGATAGCGTTGAAATCTTTTGTATCGGTATTTTGCATTACAGAAGTAATTGGTTCGTAAGTGTTAAATTCTTACAGATTATGTACTCTTTTAAATTAATGACGTAACTTATATAATTTGTTGTGTGTTTCAATGCTTTTATGGCTGTTTTAAATTATTCAGATTTATCAAGATTTATGAAAATAATTATGCAAAAAAATTTAATTAAACTGCACTTCAAACCGACTAATTTGGTTACTTATATTCTAACATGAATAAAATTACCTGTTTTGTTAAAAAACATCCATAAATATGTCAAATAATTTAAAAAAACCAAATCGAATTGTCTTTCCTTCTTGCAACTAGCCAATGATCGACGCGACTTCAATACCGATCACCCAATAAATTATTATATCAACCCCAAAAGACTATAAACACATCAACACGCCCCAAATGTGAGCTAACAGTGCAAGTTCGTGATCCAGTAACAAAAATGTATGATGCAACGTCGCCCTGACACCGGCGCGATGCAGGTCGCAATTGTTATGAGCAGCACGCGCAACCACGATGCGCCTAATGCTCTTGCGTAACGCTACTGAATTACTCGAATACACAATATTAGAGATATATTATAAGAAATCATGTCATTAAAACTTTCAATAAATGGATTAATAAACATTAAATTCATATAATATATAGATTTTTATAGAAATTACAAACAAAAACATCTAATCAAATAGACCACCTGTCATCGTCCCTGGGGCAAAAGAGCCCAGAATACTGCAGGCATTTATAAGAAATAGGGTTTTATTCGTTGGATATAAGTTATCCATCACATAACTTAGGATCTGAGAAAATGAAAATATGTGAAAATATATATTTTTAAAGTTCTATTGTTTTTAAAGTTAATGAAATGAAATATTAATTTGTTTTGATACTTAAAAGTCCTTTAGCAACAAATCGACAATAAAATAATCCGTTGTTCTTTATCTCAATCTCAGTGTAATAATACCTACATGGTTAATAATATATTTTTTCTTCGAAGAAGGATATTGTCTTAAGGAAAATGTTTGTTTATACAATATTAAAGATAATACAAAGTCTAACTATCCCCGATAGGTCATCGTGCCAGTTCAAGTTGGAATCATATTTCCGTAAGGGCTGATGTCAGGTCCGTCGTAAAATTATATCATGCTAAATCATGTTGATCCGTCCAATGATGTAAATAATGGCAGATCAAAAAATACATAACAAGAATAACATAAAAGTGTTAAAATTTCATACGGTATTACATAAGCATGAACTACATAATATTACCCGCATGCCGATAATACCATAATTGGGTACCAGCATATAATTTCAAACCACTTGCACTGTTTAAATGAAATTGAATTCGCTGTACAGTGAAGGTGTTCTAGATACTAAGTTAACTTCATAGCCCCGATTCTCTATAAAATGCTATTTCTATTTTGGTTCGGATCCTTCTTCCTGAGGTTAGAGAAACATTTAAGTCGTATTGATTTAATTCTCATTTAAACTGGGCGAGTTCCTCACTTGAAAATACGATTCTCACACGAATATAAAATAGTTGCATTGGGTAAACATTTGCCCTTAACATTAGAATACTTCTATAATCTATTTACAAGTCTAGTCTATCTAATAGAGATTATCTTATGTGAAAATAACATACGATTCTCAAAAAATCTCTAAATCTTTTATAAATGAGATTTTATTGTATCTAATGACAGCAGATAGGAATATAGGAATTGCCAACCTGCACTAGGCCAGCGTGGTGGACTATAAGGCCTAACCACTCTCAATCGTACTCTCGATTGTAGAGGAGGCCCGTGCCCTGCAGTGGGACGTATATGGGCTGATACAGACAAGAGTGCCCGTTGCGAATCCATGCTCTAACTGAACGATATTTAGCTTACCATCAGGTGCAGTAAATTATTTTCGTTGAACCAGGACAATAATAAAACAACAACAAGCGGCACCTACGTAATCCCTTACGTCATAGGTATCCTAGGTTGATGCCCTAACCAACAAGTTACTTTTCTGTTCGATAACACTGAGGTCTGTAACAAATATTTGTTGATCTCACATACATGTGTTAAAACCTTGGTCTCATTCTCGGCCCCAGGCCACGTGAGGTCTTGCATACATTGGTGTACACATTTCATGTGTGATTACATATTTAAATGATTACATAAAACAATGCGGCATTGTTTCTAATGTGTGTCATTAGACTTACGAATCTTCAACATGTGCCGTAAGCTCTATAACATAGATCTTTTTCTTTATTTTTTATTGTTTTATTTCTCTCATGTATTTTAATTGAAAAGAAATGAAATGTATTTGGTGTCATGTAGGCAAGTAAAAAGCTCTTATGACAAATTAATACACATAGAGCTTAATCTCTATATACAAAATATTTTGTATACTTAGTATTATGTATATTAATTTTTTACTTTAATTTATTTATTTATTTTATTTTAATTAAAGTTATATTTCTGCTGTCCGCTACTTCTTCAATAACCTATTTGGACATAGTGTTGCGTTTATTTTTGCTAATTAATAATTAGCAGCTTGGCTGAGCGCAACCTTTGTGTTACATATTACATAAAATCAACCATCGATGTATTATGAATTTAAGTAAAAACAAATATTTACCGAAAGAGAATCAACTCTTAGACATTACAATTTGTATATCAAGTGTCCTGTTGAATAAAACATATATAACAACATATTTATCAGTATCCAAAAAAAGAATCATCAATATTGTTTCCCCTGATGAGCCGCAGGTGTTCTGCGTGATTCAGGCCCTGGAAGATGCTTATGTTTGCAAATATCGAATACAAACCAACCACGTGTTACCATTCAATATATTCCGTACATTTCCTGACATGCACACCGCACGACGAGACGTCAACTCGCTGTGACCCGAACCTCGGCTTTCCTTTTACGTAACGCGTTTTCGATTTCCTTCAGGCCTTGACGTATCCACTTTCATTATCACGGACAAGGCACGTAGTATCGTATTTGTATCTGTGTCTTTATCTTTATCTGCCCATATACCACCCACTGCAGGGCACAGGCTTCTTACACAAGCCAGAGTATGATTGAGAAGGGTTAGGCTATATTGTCCACTATGCTGGCCTAGTGCGGGTTGGCGTGATATCTTACTGTTAGAAAAATATAAAGCCTAAACTTCGTTTGAGTCGTGATTCGAATTGTTTGAGACTATTTTTAACGATAATAAAATTAATGTCCCGTCGAGACTCGACAGTTACATTGAATAGTCGGTTTTAAATGTTTTATGTATTAATAGCAACAAAAAACCCATGTGATAAGCTATAAGCGAGCTTAGAATGTTTCTTAACGGGTCAGTCATTTCTATCATAAGCAAAGCCAATCCATCCACTGAAAAGCAATAGACTAATCTTAGTTCATACTATAACTTCCATCCTGCTGTAACATAGGAGATCAGAGATCGGGTAACACATTGTGCACTGTGATGATACGAATACCGACATACATAGACTGCTGTACTACCAACTACTGCTCAAACTTACCCATACTATTAAAATCCACAAACTTTCAGTGTATGAATGATAATACTCAATTAGAGAGAGTAAATGTCCGAGAAATGTTACGGTCTCGTGATCGGCCCGCATTAGGTAAGAGCGCGTGCCTCCATTACACCAACATGTGATTATAATTCTTCCTTCCTTTACCTATTACACAATTTTATTACACGCCACTTAATGCGTAGTAACCGCCTGGTAATACTGTATATGTTTTAATTATAGACGAAAAATCTGAGGCCTATTGGTAACCGAATTTAGTAATAAATGTGATCAGCAGTCATACAAATATTCTTATCCGACCACAGTAGGTTACGTGACTTCTGGCATAGATAAATTATTATTATTCAGATACCTATAATGATGTTATGAATTCCGAAGTATGCTACGTCTAGCAATCGCATTAGACTAGTATAAAGAACAAGGTGTCCTACTTCCGAAAGACCAATTAGGCAGGAACTAGTAGGATATATCGTTCTGCAATATGACTTTTTTTATTGCAAATAATGGCGAGACGTGCGTGCCATTTCCCTGGTAGTAAGGAATACGACCGCTCATGTACAGTAGCAAACCAAACAACACTATGAATTTCAAAGCAATGCTTCGCATTCCACTGCGCTCGTCATCCTGAGACATAAGATGTCTCATTATATCAAGCAGTTACTTTAGCTAAAATATCCTTCAAACCGGAACACAACAGTGTATTTACACTGCTGGTTGGCGGGAGAAATAGATATTGCGGTGGTATCTACCCAGATGGCCTCTTGCAAATGAGAGACCTACCACCACTCAAATTATGTCGTAATTGAAAAGGTATGTCGCGCCAATCATATGTATGTCTTGACTCTTGAATAGGGACAGATAAAAGAAATAAAGGTTCCTTTGTAACCAAAACATTGTCTTTTAATTTTATCCATTCACACTCTAGCTTAAACCCAGACGTTTTAGCGATATTATCTGTACTTTAAATGCTTATACAAACGCATTATCTCGTACATCCCGCAATTATAAGTCTGATGATTCAACCGTGTACCTCATGCGTTTAAGATTATTAACATATATTTAGCCACAATTATAATAATACAGTTTGAAATTGCCGATCCAACCCATATTGTCGCACCTTCGAACGAAGGCCGTCGCGGCGATTAGCCTAAAACACGTTTTATTCAAACAAATGGCTATAAATAATATACCTGCGAGGAATGACGTGAATCAAGTTTATAGCTAACTTTATAATAGAAACTTTGTTAAGTTGAACTTTAATAGCCACAAATATGCCTCGGTGTGTGGTCTCATAAAAGTTGGCATTAAAAATATTGTTGTGTGCCTATAATTTCTTCCGGGGTTTTAAAGATGTATGCATATATTTTTTGTTAAGATTACTCGTTCAACAATTTAATATATAAGTAATGTTATATGATAACGTCTCGAAAATATACAATAAGTGCTACATTTAAAAAATTGCAAATACTTTCATTGTTATTTAATCAAACAAAAACATTCAAAATATCCTTTTTAAAAGTAGGTAACCGAATTAAAATATCAGGACAGAAGCAAAGAGCATATTTAAATAGTGTTTTATCTATAGCCCTTTCAAGTTTGTCAATTAAAAGCTTCGTTAAAATTCATTTACAATTTTTATTATGTTTAAGAGGTAAGACTTCTACTAATTACAAAGACTGGACAATCAAGTTCGATCAAAATATATGCAACATTATTCCAAAAATAAATAATTATGAACAGTTAGTTCCTTAGTCGTGTAATATTTGAAACATGCAAGGCTATTGTATTCTGTTTTTAAAATGGTAATATATATAAAAATAGCTTTACGTTGTAATATAAATTTTAATTTGGTAGACTATAATTTTTTTACACAGATTACAGCAAAGAAATAAACTAATATTTTTATGTCACAAGAATAAAAAATAAATTAACAGTACACTTTTAAATTCCACATCCAGTGAACAAAAGTATTAAAATTTACTTTATCGCTATATTAACTCTCATATTATATGTATGTTTCACTATTGGACACAGACCCCGACTGACCTCATCTTCTTATCCTCTTATTAAGGTGCTTTAGTTTAAAAAATGAGCAATTAATAAATATTAAAAAGACGATGCAATATAGAAACCCACTGACTCAGCTCAGCTTAAGAATTATCATTTATTGTTTTTATTGGCACTAACATTAAATTGAAAAACACTTTAATTTTAGATGATACCACTTAAAATTAATTTACACAGTATTAACAAGGAAGTTATTGTTAAATATATCGAAGTCCGGATGTCCATACTGAGTCGTGCGGACGTAAGGTCATGTCATGTTAGGAAGTAATCTGAGGCCAGTCAACCTATCTTAAACTTATTAACGGACAGCTAATTGAACTGCAGTATGAACGTTAGTAGTACAATGGTAATTTATTTGTTTAGCGCCTTGAAAATAAAACGTAATAGTTTTATTTATTATGTTGTAACAAATTAATGAAATTATTCCAATTAATTTATGTTCATGTGGTTTGAATATAATATTTTTATGATAAAATAGCTATCAAATTCAATTATTTATTTAGAATATAAAAAACGGTCGCGAAAAGAGCAGCGTAGGACGTCCACCCACCAGATGGTCAGACGACCTGGTATAGGTCGCAATACGTCGCTGGATGCAGACTGCCTCCAACAGGTCACTGTAGAAATAATTGGGTGGAACTGAAATAATTTGATGAGGCCTATGTTTAGCAGTGGAATTCCTTTGGCTGATAGATGGATTTAGAAAATAGGCATACTTTTAAAAAAATTACACAATTTTCTGGAATAGGAATAATTTTCAAAGCTTTTTAAGGTAACTGATAAATGATTATAAGAAAATAGAATTGTTGTTTGATATAAAGATTAAAAAACACAAGGAGTATTCTGTAAAACCCAAACTGCAAGGTCGAATTGTTACTATAATTAAAGTCATCATCAATGAACAACTATGCGTGACCAAGCTATAAGGATTCTGGACGGATGTGCAATAAAAACAAATAATTTTCTGCATCCTTAGACGTGAATAGGTGCTGACACTTCAATTACACTCATAAATACTAAAAAACTGATAATTAAATTCTCCATCTACGCGATAAAACTTAAACGTTATCAATTATGACACTTTTTTATATTGCTACTGCAATTGGTTAAAGAATATTTAATATTTTTAACCATCTTGAACTTTAATATCAAATATTAGTTGTGTTTTGGATTGAAGAGCATTGTATCCAGAGTAACTACTAGACATATACACCTTATGCCTCAGAATGGCGAGCGCAGTAGAATGCCAAGCATTGCTTTGTAATTCAAGGTGTTTTTTGGTTTTACTACTGTTCATGATGACCGGTCGTATCGCTTACCATCAGGCGAACGGCATGATCGTCTCACCATTCCTTGCAATAAAAAAAATCATTGAAAAATAATTCAAAAAATAAAATAGTTTAAAGACAACAAATAATTATAACAACACAATTAAACAACATATAATAAAAATATAAATCTGCATTCCAATTCGTCAAGTTTAATTTACAATCGCATTAAACGTACGGTTAACATTTCCATCATCGATTTACGGTTATTGTAATCGTGAGAAAGTACACGATACGTATAAAAAATAGTGTTGCCGCCTACAGCCGATTATCCGGTGGATTAAAGTGGGGAATTAAATTGTTCTCCCTCGGTGTAATTGCCTGCTATGGAAACTAGTTGCGTAATATGTTTGTAGGAAATTAATCGATAGTGCACTCGAATGATTCATGAACAATCGATTTTAGATTGCATACTATTTTACAGATTGCGTGTTACTAAAGTCGCGCGGTATTACTTTACATAGCGTATTTAGCGGTTTTGTCTTTATTGTTTCTTACCAAATTAAGTAGGTACTAAAAGCAAAAGAAAAACATGAAATAAACGAAAATTAACTCCATAATAGCTTTTCACTTACATTTTTGTCCTAATTCGTTTTCATTTTCTATGCATTCATGAAATACACGTTACTTTTCTTTGTTAGAAGCTTGCTAACATGTCTTGCTTAAGCCATAAAAAATGACATTTAAATTATAAATCACTACTTTCTACTTTTTCAAAATTGTTCTACACCAGAATGATTGCTACGGTACGTGTGTTTTACAAACACGTTTCCTACCACATTACAATCCGCATAAATAATTCTAGGTCATATCAATCGGCGGTCAAGAAAACGCCAGTATTTTTACATTAACCAAGTTTACACCCAACCTAACTTGACCTAATGACTCGGCTGGTAACTGGACGGGTGTCAACTCGTAACACAAGGCCACGCTTGGCCGGCTTCACTGAAAGACATTTCATTGAACATTGACTAATTATTTAGTCTGGAGTACCAGTATTGTTGGCGTACAGTTGAGAATTAGTTGTCAAATAATTTGGCAAACTGCATGATCTGTTCGAATTTTAAATTTTTGTTTCGGTTTTGCATTGTGTATTGGTTTCTGAAGTTTAAGTTGCATAAATTTTATTATAATTAATCTTTTTTAAATGTTAACATAAAGAATCGTTTCATGCATCAATTGTTACCTGTATGCTTGAAATATTTCTAGAAAACACTAACTTTTATCAGTTTATGTTTTAACCATAATTCAATTACTTTTTAATAACAAATCGTACCTTATTTCTATAAGGCAAATAAGTAATACATGACATTCTATTTTGAAACTACAACGTAAAAACAATAAAAACAAACCCGCCAAATTTCTAACAATAAAACGCGAAATAAATTACCCCACATGGCTATTATTTAATATTCTAAACAATAATAAGTACAGACAAGCCCGGGCCATTGCGGCGCGTTAGGTAACCAATTTTCCCCGCGCTGTGGAGTTTTCGCAAGCCATTGCCACACCGACAGCTTAATTGTCGAGAGCAAAAGCGCTTTGCAGCACTCGAACTGCTGCAAGTACTATGACAACTGTCACGTGACGCAAACAGCTGACTTAAACCATAGCTGATCGATCACCGTTCCGCTCTGTAATACAATTACTTTCGCATTATTAGAGCTCCGTACCAAATATGGAAAAACGGAACAGTTATATCTATATTGGATTTACGTCTGCATGTCGTTTTTTATCAGACAATCTGTATGTTTGTCTCTCAAGATAACCTACAGAGTACAGTATTGACTCAGAAACATGACATTTGACGAAAAGCTATGTCTCATATTGTGTGCAAATATTTTCAAAAATCCCAAAAATGACCAAAAAATATGGTTTATCGTGTTTATTTTGCTATTACAAACTCACACTTAAAATTATATCGTATAGTACGGAACCCAGCCACCAGTACAGTTACTTAGAATCCTTCACAGTCACGTGGGTGTCTCGATTGGATGGTTGTATTTGCATAGGTTACGCAAGTGAGAGAATTCACTCTAAAATTGAGTGTCTCGGTCTATTTTGTGTGGGTCAGACGAAACGATTTATACTAACAAATTATACATGAAAACAAATACAAATTATACAGAAACAGAAAAAAAAAACTGTTTTCCACTGATATCGATGTTTTATCATAAAGATAGGTAAAATAATTGCACGCAAATTTAATTGACAACTCCTATTATCAAAATTAAAACCCGTGGCAGAAATATCCTAAATCAAATGCATGGTTCTTGAATCATGTAGCACACAAAATTGAATATATGCGTGATTTAGCGACCATAAGAAGCAAAAGATGCACCCAGAAATAAACTGATGTTACCTTACGCTATTTTCAGATGGCAACAAAAAATGTAAAAAAATAACACCCAGCAGTCACATACATGTATAGTCCAAACCCCACTCTAAGATCGACTCTTATGCCATAGGTGTCAGCAACTCTCAGACACTTCAGTCTCACAAACACCCGAAATACATTTTTGTGGGCCGCACAAACATTTATCTCCGTGCGGGGATTGAACCCGCGGCCTTTCGTTTCACAGGCGGCGTCTAACCGACTGCGCTACAAAGGCTGTCATAATACCATTTAATGTCTTGTTAACTTCAAGTTTATTAAACTATTGACCAAGACATTCTCTAGTTTCGTAATAACTTGAGTTAGGGATTATTACAGTCAACTGATTTTGTTTTACCGGTTACTAACAGTGTTAACGGGTTAAAACTAGTAATAATACCTAAACTATTACTTACAGTAATGAAATATTGCCTGCCAAGATTTAATTTTGACATTATTCCTTGCTATGAAATACACTTAATTAATATAAATCAGTAATTTCGTTTGATTAATAATTAATTACTGATTCTTGTCAAATAATTTCAATCAAATTTATAGACTTAGTAATTTACAAAACATTCCTACATTTGGCATTAAGCATACTATAAATATGTTTTCAATTATAATAAACACATTATTGTTATTTTGACAAAAACATAACGTCCCGATTATTTGTAAAAACATAATGATATAGCATGTAATGAATTGAGATGTTAACTCAAGCTGATGACAGCATCCGGGTGTGTATATCAGAATACATTACGTGAACTGTTTGCGGCAAATTGGTAGTCACGTCTTGTCTCGTTGCCTCATTGGTGTAGTAACAGCGTCGTCTAGCTGCTGTCATCTATCAATAATGTATTTAAATCAATTCCCACGTATGTTAATCTATTTATTGTAAGTTTGTCGTTTAGAAATATTTCGTAGGAGGTATTTAGTGATAGAATTTGGGTCCACAAAAGTGATAGGCCCTTGCCGGAAAGTGATATTTTATAGTTATCCCTAACGTGACCATACGTCCCGCGTGGGCGGGACAATCCCGCTTTCAGAAAGTCTGTCCCGGTGTCCCCAGCAAGGCCGACATAGTCCCGCTCTAGCAAACAGACCAAACGATAATTTAAAATGTATTTCCCGCTCGTAATTCTTTACCGAACTACTACTGAAAATCATGGAGTCTTATCCAGCACTTTCGTACAAAACGTCTTGATTTTCCACAATTATTTGAGTAGATACGTTATGTGTCTGCCTGGAAGTAGTAACGCATCTATCGAAAGAGATATTCTGATAAAAACAAAATATGGACCAGTGATAAAAAACAGCAGAGTGTCGCAGTAATTAAAGCTATTTTGATTGCAAAAATAAATACAAATCAATCATTCTAAATTTCACACATATCTAAAAACTAGACCTGATGTTTTGAAACAATTTGTTCAGCCGACAAATAGGACTATAATTATTATTTTATTTTATTCTATCTTCTGTGATAAAAACTTGTAAAACACAAACACTTTATTATTATTATTACTTAATTCCACAGATGTCCCGCTCTGGCACAAAAAATAAATGGTCACTTTAGTTATCCCTGCAAAGATTTTATTTTGCCTGATACGTTCATATTGTGGTACGGAGTGTTGGAGGAGCTTTACTGGTGGTAGGTCTTTCATATGTGAGAGACCGCCCGGGAGGGTACCACCGTAATATCTACTTCTCCCGCCACATAGCAGTGTAAATGCACTGTTGTGTTCCGGTTTGCAGGACATTGTAGCCAGAATAACTATTGGACATAACATTGAGATTTAACATCTTATGCCTCAAGATGGCGAGGACAGTGGAATGGCATTTTTTTTTTGTAATTCAAGATGTTTGGATTTTATACCGTTCATGAGCGGCCGTATCGCTTACCATCAGGTGAGCGGCATCATAGTCTCGACATTCAATGCAATTAAAAAAAAAATATCTTTCGGATTATTTCACTTCTAAAATTACCTAGCGGTTGATATTCATAAATAATATCGATCGCTGTCTAACAATCGATCTCAAAAACAAACTAATCATATCAAAGATTAATCGATACTTATGCCCACCTTAAATTATTTGGTTCAACTATTTCGGAGTCGATCCATTACAAGATAACCCTTAGGCATCGATGAATTAATGCATATAAAGTACAGAAATACTCCTTCGACCTAGATAAAACTGTTTTGTGTATTGCAGACGGTTTTTACGACGCGACATGTGACGCAACACAGACGGCACACTTTAACTCGCTATTACATACGTATAATTGACAAGTGTTACATACAAAACAAACATCAACGAGGAAGACTATAAGCAAGTGGGACGCACTTGCGAGGGCTTCATGGTTTTTGTGCGGTATTGCATGTTTGATAAATCTATAATATATGTCACTCTTCGGCCTGGTGCCATGTCCCCTCTACATGACAACAGATGCATCTGTGATTGATTGATAGATCATGCATTCATCTGTCTTCATATGGATGTTACGACCGTCAAGTGGAACGCACGGTTTGTGTCATTTAATAGATTTTATTTATTAATTATTTCTCTTTATTTTAAATAATTTTTTTTACATTTTTATATATATAGTAAAAAACAAAATACATATAAAAATATAAAAAGTTATCCAACGATGGCGAGGCTCGAAACCCAAGCCACCGGTGGTTAGGAGCCCAAAGTGAGGAACCGCCTCACAATACGTGCCGTGTCAAGCAATACTGCCTTCTGAATCTGACTTCTGACCCAACAGCCGATTGAGAGCCTCTGTAGATGTTGGTCGAGGCTCTTTGGTATCAACCCATGGGCAGAAACGACAATCGGGACAATAATTGTTGAGTCGACATCCCACATGTCGGTAACCTCGTGTGCCAAATCTAAATATTTAGACATTTTGTCTTTTTCAGCTTTGACAAGGTTATCGTCATGCGGGATGGTGACGTCAACAAGTATAGCCCGGCGCGCCAATCGATCTATTATCACAATGTCAGGCTTATTGGCTAGAATAGTCCTGTCTGTGATAATAGATCGATCCCAATACAGCGTTGCATGACCATTTTCGAGAACTGGTTGGGGCACATACTGGTAATATGGCACTTCAGGAGTCACAAGTCCATATGGAAGGGCAATTTGCTGGTGTATGATCTTGGCTACTAGGTTATGTCTATGCAAATACTCGCCGTTGGCAAGATACGAACAACCGGAAATAACATGCCTGATAGACTCACCAGGACGGTGGCATGCCCGACAGATGTCGACCGTACCGTCCTTCAGGATGTATTTCCTATAGTTGTTCGTCTTAATAACTTCGTCCATAATTGCAAAGACAAAACCCTCGGTTTCCCCAAAGAGGTTACCGAAGCGCAGCCAAGACACAGACGCTAGTCGGTCCACATCAGGCCCATGAAGGGCTCGATAGAACCGACCGTGCAGCTCTTTGCTCTTCCATATGTCCTCGCGATCCTTAATGCCTACCACCAGAGGTTTCCGCCAGTTCTCAATCGCCAAAGAGAGCGGGGTAAATCCTTTATCTACCATAACTACAACCCTATGCATATCCACATCACTGTGAAGGAAATAATCCCTGAGATTGCACACCTCGCGATTATGCAAGTCCTTAGCATTAAGAATACCTCGGCCCCCACATCTCCGCGGGATGTACAATCTCATCACTGATGATCGTGGATGATGCATACGATGTGCAGTCAGGAGAGTTCGGACTTTACGATCCAGGGCGTCCAATTCGGTCTGAGTCCATTTGAGTATGCCAAAGAGTATATGAGTACAGGCATAACCCAACCGTTAAAAGCGCGAATCTTGTTTCCACCGGACAAAAAACTGTTAAGTACTTTTGTCAGGCGGCTAAAAAAACGCTCTTTCAACGATCGTTTTACATCTGCACCCATGATACCTAGAGCCTCAGGCATACCCAAATATTTGTAGGTTTCCGTCACAGAGAGGGATCTGAGCCTTACAGTCTCTGAGACTAGTATGTCATCAGAGACCGCAACCTCCCCTCGCTTCACATGGATAACCGCACATTTATCTACACCAAAATCCATATTGATTGAATTGCTAAATCTTTCCGTTATTTTTAACAACTCAATCAATTCGGTTTGTTTCGATGCAAATAACTTGAGGTCATCCATATAGAGCAAGTGAGATATAGGCTCAGAGCCTCTCCGTAGACGGTAGCCTAACCCTGAATCCAACAACAGAGTGCTGAGGGGATTCAGGGCCATGCAAAACCACAGTGGACTCAGACTGTCGCCCTGGAATATACCCCGCTTGATTCTAATCGGCTCGTCACAATCAGGAGGAACCGTACCACCTGGATATCTCAGGACAGTGGTCCACTGCCCCATACAAGACCCAAGGAAGTTGCATAAATTTGTATTAATTTTATACAAATTTAACACCCTCATGAGCCATGTATGGGGCACCGAATCATAGGCCTTTTTATAATCTATCCAGGCAGCCGATAAATTCCTTCGGTTGTGACGAGCCTGTTGGCAAATGGTCATGTTAATGAGAAGGAGCTCCTTAGTACCACGGGACCCATTCATGCAACCTGTTTGGCCGGAAAAAAGAATTTGGTTAGAATTTATATGGTCTGTAATTTTAGATCTAATTATTTATTTATACATAGTTGTATACAGGCGGACTTAATGCCCAAGGCTAATTATGGAGGTCAAAACTTTATAAATAGTGGGTAGGCATGTGATGGGTCTATAATTTTTTGGTTCCGTGGTACAACCGGACTTAAAGAGAAGGTGAGTGACACCTGTTGTCATAAATGTTGGAAGGGATCCCCGCTCAAGCGCATTCTGGAATTGCGCTGCTAATCGAGCTTGCGAACTTGGAAACCATTTTAACCAGAAGTTGTGCAGACCGTCCGGGCCCGGCGACTTCCAGTTTTGCGTCTGTCTAATTGCAGTTAGCACATCTTCTGGACTGATTAAAATGGTTTCCATAGCAGGTATTGCCTCGCAAGCTCGATCTACAACACTAAACCAGGAGGCTTCAGTGTGAGAGACAGGCGACGACCAGATATTCGTCCAGTACTCACGCATTTCGTGAGCACTAGGAAGCCGCCCATCCACCACACCTTGTGGAGGATTCTCCCAACATCTATAAACACTCTTTTGGTCAGTTTGGAACTTGCGATTTTGTTGGAAACGATCCCATCGCCTCCTGTAGCGACGAATGCGGTTCGCCCACGCATAGACTTTTTGTTTAAAGAAGTCTATGCGTTCTGTGACGCACAGCCTATAATTTCGAGGACTTGTGTTGGTCCCCGAAAAAGCCTGCGTCACAAAACGCATAATCTTCGGCCTGCTGTTTCCTTCTTTAAAAGAAATTAGTTTGCCGATGAGAGTTCGGGCCCTGTTGATACGATCCTCGATCCTACGCTGCCAGGCAGGCACAATCACAACACCTCGAGTGGCTTTATACTCATTTGGAAATTTTATATTAGCCACTCGACATGCTGCGACGGCCGCGCAGTAAAGGATCGAATGCGTATCAACAAGATCCCGACTGGACTCCAAGTATGTAGTTAACATGGAGTCCAAAGCTCCCATCAGCGCCAAATTTCTTCTATGCGTTGGCAAACGTGGCAGACGCGGTCTACAAGACGCCGATAAAGACGAAAACTCCAAAATCGCACATTCCAAAGCTCCTCTCAGTTGCTGTTTAGCTTGGGGACTTACGTTGTCATCCAAATTGTCCGTCAGCTCGAAATCAGCAACAGGTGTTGGTGTTGGGCCTGCCGCTTGATCTCCACTGACGGGTGACACATGGTCATCCTGGACAAAACACAAGTCTGTGCGCAACCGCTCAAGTGTGTCATCATCCAACAACTTACGCCGCTGAATAAATCGCACTTGATCCGACAGTCGTTGGGACGATACATCAACCGTTGGTTCCAAAGCCTGAAACAGAGACAGCATTTTAGCGCGATACGCAGTGAGGTTAATTCCTCCCTTTGTTGCCCCAAAGTAGGCCCGCATGACATTCTCATTGATTTCTCGAGTCCATCTCATGCGGCGCACTACCCCACCGGTAGCGGGGACCGTAGGCGGGACACTCGGCCCCACAGGTCCCAAGCCCACCGCTGGAGGGGGTCGTCCTCTTCGTCGCGCAGGTCTTGGTGGCGGCGGGGACGACTGCAACTCGCCGTGTTGACTCGACGCGTCGTTGTCCGACGTCACTTCGAATACGTCCGAAGCCGACGCCCACGACGCGGAGCTCGACGAGCTGGGAGATGTTAAATGTGCGTTCCGTTTCTTTCTGGCTTTATTATTGATCATCGTTTTGGTTTTTATTTATCATAATTTGTAAAATCCTTTGACATTGTCCATTGTCACACACTGTCACTCTATTATTTTTTATTATGATGAATTGTTGCTTATTTACTCTATTTCTTCGATAAAACATTATGTGATTGTAGAAAGGAATCATTTTCGTTACTATTTAGACATAAATTGTGAATATTGTGTATATATTTGATATTAAACAAAATATATATATTTTTTCAAATGGATGATCTTTTGGTGTTGCCAGATTATTTTTATTATTTTCATTTTTTCAAATCCAAAATGCATTATTTCCCATCATTATCTTTTTTTATGTTACATTTTGGTATTGGGTATGTACAAGTACAGAGGAATGCGGTTGAATGCTCAAATCTTGTATCACCATCTTCTTAAATCGAAGGAAGTCGATAGCTGAATCTCGAAAGTATTTCCAGTGACCTGATGGAAGCGGCTTCCTGCAATCTCATTCACATGTTTCCTTTAGTAAATAACATGCATTACTATTATTCTTTAAATTGTAAATCCTTACTTAACCCGATTAATTTACTATTTCTACCGGGTATATCAAAAACGCTACCAAAAACGAAGCCGGGTGGTAATTTAAGCGACTTCAGACACAATGCAACAGAAAAATTTGCAAAAAAAAAGCAACTTTTTTTTGTTATTATTCCTATGGCCGTATTTGGATGCATTCATTATGCATTTTTTTCCTAAAATAATAGTGTATACCTTTTATTTATAAATACTCTAAGGTATAAAAGAGCTAAAATTATTTTTTTAGCAAAAACTATGGATTTACCACCCAAAAATGACGATATTTAAAAAAATCATAAAAAATAATTTTCGCGTTTCTTTGCGAAATTATTAGTTGCATTGCGTTTGTAGTCAGTAAAACTACCACCCGGCCTCGTTTTCGGTAGCAGTCTTGATATACCCTGTATATTATCCCAGTGCCATTCCTCTGCATGTTTAATAAGTATATTTTATTTCCTCTATCATAATCTGCTCATATTTTGCAAACATAATATATTCAAAGGAATCAATGAAACTTATTTAGAAAAATCAATAAGGCAAGTGTACAACATCTTATGGAAGTAATAACTAAAACCCCTACAACTCCTATACTTCGCTTACCTATATTTTCGATACTTCCAACTGCATCGTTAAAACACCATCTACTGTCTACCAACCAAGCATCAATCCCAAGCTATTTTATAAGCATTTGTAGACGGCGAGGGTCACAATAAGATGACAGCCTTCGTGGCGCAGTTGGTTAGACGCCGCCTCAGAAAAGAGAGATCGCGGGTTCGATCCCCGCACTGAGAGAAATGTTTGTGCGGCCCACAAATAATTCTTTCGGGTCTGGGTGTTTGTGATACCGAAAAGTCTCTCGTAGTTCCTAATACTCATGACACAAGACTCGATTTTAGTGTGGGGTCAGGACTGTATCACGTATACTGCCCTGATGTGCTCATACTAAAAACTTTTATGAATTAAGTGCAAAACACGCTGTTTGCATATAACATTACCATACAAATGAAAATGTGAGTGAGCAACCGGTAAACCAATCGTAACTAATCTCCATTGCGGTAAGGCATGCAACATTTTCTTTACGATTCGCATCGTATTTAGTTAAATATTTACTATATTTAGAATGTTGAATATCGCAATGTCGAATTGTTTATTGATGTTTATTGCGCTTTAGTACTACTATGTTGTAATTTAAATATAAAAATAATTAAGTAACAAAATTAAACCGAGTAAAAGGGAAGTCTGTAACCTTTTTAAAACTACTTCTAAGTCGTTGTCTAGTGGCTTAGATCCTTTCCTTAATATTATAAAGGCGAAATTTTTTGTTACATATCTGCTTAAATGCTATACTGATTCTAGTTAAATTTGGTACAGTGGTAGCTGATACTCTGGATTAACTCATAGGAATAACACGCTTTTTATCCCTAAATAAGCAATGTTACCGTGGGAAAAGGAAGGCATTCAAATATGTTTTTTTTTTATTGCAATAAATGGCGAGACGAGCCAGCCGTTCGCCTGATGGTAAGCGAGACGACCGCTCATAAACAGTAACAATATTCCACTGCGCTCGCCATACTGAGACATAAGATGTTAATTCTCAATATGTCCAGTAGTTGCTCTGGCTACAATGTCCTTCAATCCGAAACTCAACAATGCATTTAAGCAGAGTTGTTTCACGGGAGAAATAGACATTGCAGTGGTACCTACCCAGATGGCCTCTCACATATGAGAGACCTACCACCAGTAGAGTGGTACTTCCTACTCTTTCCAGGTCAAATGGATGGAATGGGATTAAATATAGGTCGGATAAAATAAGATATAAGCAGACAGAATTGCTGGCCTTAGGATGAGATGGGATGCAACGGGGTGGACCGGGAAAAACAGTATAAAGGAAGGTCACATCAAGTTTAAATATCAAGCTGTTACTACGTAAAATATTGTGTGTATGATGTGGACTGGACTCAAAAAGTATGTGCGCCCTAGCAAAGCGAGGTTAGCCCGCTAGTGTAAAATAAAAGCTTTAAACATGATTTAAATTCGGTGCCAAAAAAAAACTACTAATATGGCCAAAAAAAAACAGAATTTCAAAAGACAGGCGCAAAAACTGTTGTTATTAGTGAATAGTGACACCAAGACCGGCTAGCTATATTTTTTACATACCCAGATAAAAAAATGATAAGTAACGTAAATCAAAACAATCAATTATCCGTGACAGCACAACCATCGACTAAAAGCCTGTCTACATCATGATCTGAAACAAACATACCTCCCATAAAAGAAAATATAAAAATAATACTATTATATTATAAGAATTAATGTTTCTCGAAATTCCATATAGTCTAGAATAATTGATAGAAGAAGCATGCAGGATACGGCAAAGGTCGAACGGCATCCGGCTTACTCAGTCATCTCAATCGGCTCACATCATTATATTTATGTTCCGATTCTTAATAATAAGACTTTCCCGGTATCGGAAGATATTTAAACATGTAATCGACATTGAAAAAGCATTAGCGAAGAATGCAGGAAATTATAATCGGTATGTTAAGTCGAGGTCGACCGAAAAAGCGCTTGCTCGATTTTGATAGAAAAGATCATAATCTAATTTAAAAAAAAAAACAGAAGTAAAATAAAATAATAAAAGACGAATTCAGTCACTTGACGTTTTATTAAATGTTTTATTTTGCTCTTTATTATAATTATTAACACCTACCTTGTAAAATCTCTGCATCATCCAAAGGTTGACTGGTAGAGAATGCATAAAGCATTAAGACCGCCTTTATACAACATATTTTATAGAAATATTTTTAATCAATATACCTAGTCAGGTCATAAATTCTGTCACATGTTTAATATAAAATAATTGAAACAAGTTTATTCATTATGTAACCATTTATATACCAAAATGAACTTAACAAAACATAGATTCTTATGACACTAAAGTTTATTCAAAATGACCTCCGTGATTTTGAATACAGGCCTTCAATCTGCGCGGCCAGTTGTCTATCGCAGCACGAACGAGGTCCATATCAATATCGGCGGCTGCCTTAATCAAGGATGTCTTGAGTGACTCCAAATTGGGATGAGGCTTTGAGCACGCCTTTTCCTCCAAGTGTTGCCATATCTTGTAATCTAACGGATTCAAATCTGGACTGGAGGAGGGTCAGTCTTCGTGCCGGATGAAGTCGATTTCACGCGCCGCCAGCCAGTCTTGTATGCTCTTCGCTCTATGAGCTGGCGCCGAAGCTTGTTGGAATACCCAGTGCCTGTTATTGAACATGGTATGAGAAACAGGTTCCTCAAGGTTCGTCAGGACTGTATTTTGATACACAACTGCATTCGTTTTTACACCTTTGTCACAAAAATGTACCTCTGTTAAGCCCCAATAAGAAACTCCCAACCATACCATGAGCGAGGATGGAAAATGACCTCGTTGGACACGCGGGATACGGTTGCTTGCTTCTTCACTACTGTGTGCGTACACCTTATCATTTTGTTTGTTGTAGCTCTCTTCTACGGTAAAAAATTTTTTCATCTGAAAAAATCTGAAAAATTCAAATCAAAAATTTTGAATTGGCGCCTAACCGCAACGATGCAACGCAATAACTGCAACACGGTATTCTTTAAGCGTCCACTCCATATTTAAAAATGAGTAAAATTCTAAAAAGTATACATTATTATTTTTATGAACAATTCGAAATTCGAATTCAATAAACTTTTTTGTGGCCAGCATTCTAAAAGAAAAGTTTTTACTGTGTGACAATACTTATGACCTGACTGTGTATAAATGAATACATCACCCTTTTTACATTCGCATAACATAGTAACATTGCAACTGTAAAGATATATGAAAACAAATCTAATAAATATTAGATCATTTCTGTTTTGACCCACAATAATAAGAGCTTCCGGGAAGTCAATAATGCATTAACTTCTGCGATACATTGAGATGAGTCGGTGATTGGATATCGAAGAAGCATGCAGGATACGACAAAGGTCGTGGGTGTCCGGTTAGTGAGGTCGTATCCAACATCACGTGCGCTTTTATTTTTATTTTACATACATTAAAATTCGGATCATCGGCCGCTGAGATTTTATCTCGAACTATTTTAGTTCCACGTTTGACTTATACGACCTTTTCAATTTCATTTTATTAATAAAATAAATATAATATAATAAAATGACGTTGGTTTCTTGTACGTCCATAAACGTCCTACAGCGCCTGCAGACCTCCTTTCATCATCATCATCATCATATCAGCCACAGGAAGTCCACTGCTATCGAGAAAATGAATGTAAGGGGTTAGGTCACTTACGGCCGTTCTCTATATCCTATCTATCTTTAAGAAGGGGTTAATATAGCTACCATGACTATGTCTGTTCAATCCCATGCTTCATTAAACAAAAATAGACATATCATCATCATCATCCATCCATCAGCCAAAGGAAGTCAACTGCTGAACATAGGCCTCCCCCAATGATTTCCACAGAGACCTGTTGGAGGCAGCCTGCATCCAGTTTTTAAGTATTGTTTTTTTTAAGTATTGGCAAATAGACATATATATTTATCTAATCTATCTATATAATAAATATACGCACCATATCTATACCTCTCTATCATTGTTAAATTAAACATAAAATGTATCGAAATATCTAATAAAATCTCTAGTTAAAGATAGATAGATTATAGAGAACGGCTGTTAGCCACGCCGGCCTATTGCGGCTTGGCAGATTTTAACGTTACATACGTTACATGCACAAATTCTTCCAAGTCGCTGTGGTATGCAGGGTTCCTCACAATATATTCCTGCACCGTTATAATGGTTAATTATGGTGCAATAGGTATTTAAACAATAAATATAAATAATGCTAGTATAAAGTTCTCTTTATTAATTTTTATTTGGTTAGAAATTTGCCTGCAACTGCTAAATATACTATTTTTCTCTTCTATTTCTGCACGAATACACATCATGTTTTTTACATTGCTTGTATAAAAATAATAATTTTCAGTTTCTCTATTCTAGATATTACCTAAATTGCAACAATAACGGATAATAATTTCACAAAATAATATATTCGAGATCTTCGATAACAGTTCTAACGTAAGTTGTGAAATAAAACGCAAAAAATATATTAATATTCAAATAAAACTTGTTTAAGCATTACAATAATAATGACTAATTAATTAACATAAATCATTTTATTACAACAAAGAATTTGTTAAAGTTACAAAAACAATTTTATAAAAAAATATAACTGATTTTAAAAGATAAATCAATAGCTTTTGAATAAATTGAGGGAACACTTAAGATCTGAAGTAACTGTTAATATTTATAAATTAATGTACAGTAAATGGCTACTTTAAATGAGTATAACTCTACTATTCTGTTCTGAGATCCTTAAGATCGTAGAATCTTATAAAAATATAGATAGCTATATTTTAAGATCCACAAAACAAACGAGACGTATTTTGATACATAAGTGATTAAAGATTCTATATATATGACTTTAATAGTTAAGCTAGCGAAGGAAAGACTTTTTTCCCTATCTGGTACTATACTCAATCAGCCCCTTATCCACATACCACACACACCCACAGCTGAGCACAGCCCTCCTCTTATAACTGAAAACTTGATTCTGAGGGCTTAGTCGATAATCAAACACGCTGGTCTAAAGCGGTGGCAAGTATGATGCAGGTTAATAAAAAATCATGTTACCCAATACAAAGCCATGAAGGTGTAAATATAAAAAAAAACAGTTAATAACAATATATTTTTGTCTCAATCCATTTGGATTGAGTTTAATAAAACCACCGAAGAGGTTTGTATTTCGTAGTTTAAATAATAAATAGAAACGTATTTATGTAGGTATTTCAATCTAACTACGCAAGTGTCTATGCGTGTGTATTTACGTAACCTTCCCAAACGAACAATGGGTGTCCGCGTAAGCTCTCAAATGATTCAAATATCCTCACTGATTTCATATTTATTTCTCTAGATACGACATGTTCTGACAAGCGATAAAAGATAAAAATAAATTAAAGCACATCATAAAATGTCTCTAGAAAATTCATTTTATTGTTATTGGATTTAAATATTCAATATAAATACAGAACAACAATAAAATTGCTCATTTAAGAATAATATAAATATGAACAGATTTATGCATAATTAAACTATTTTATTATTTGAAGGATATATTAATTAACATTCAAACCACATTTTTTAAATTACAAAGAATGTATTTACATATAATAATATATCAACGAATTACTAGTTTATTCGTTTTATTAAGGAAATACATATATGTAACATTGAATTTGTAATGGCCTTTCATAGACATTGCAAACGTTATAGTTTATTGCACGCAAGCTATATTTAAAAAAACTAGTTTCTATACAATGAATTCTGTTACTATAGAATGAATCTCTATATACCTATGTGTGAAATGTAATTGACATGTCATTTCAGATATCCATATCAGTTAATGATATGGTTCATTAAGTTCCACCGATACGAGAATTTTCTTATCATCTAATGTATTGAAAGTCTTAACTCTGATTGAAGTGTCCTTCAAGAAAAATTAATACTTTTTATTATACTTGTACCTAGTTAACAAATTTGGACATTTTATCGACTTGTAGACTATCTGATGCAATTTATTCTTACGGCGAATCCTCCTATATACCACTCATAACAACAAATTATCACTTTAATTTAATTACCAGTTCAAAGTGATACGTAAAGAAATAACATGAAGTAGCAAAGCCTAATAGTTACATAATTGTCAAAGCCGAAATCCTTATGTCATATAAATGCGTGTCTCATCCAGTGGAGTTATTTCCGTCAAGTTTCGCCACACCTGACCTTGTCCAACATACGCTGCAGGTATTCGTTTTAAGCATTCAAACTTTTTGGTCACGTATTGTTAGCGAATTGAAACGCACAACTTTCGCTTTAGCCGGCTAATGTCGAATTGATCGAGGCTGTGGTCAATTTTCATTGGCTTGACATTGAAATATATTTGTAATTGATTATTGTTAATTAATAGGAATATTTTGCAGTATGATATTATGTTATCTTTGTGTGTTTGGGCTATCATCATGTCTATGCTGTCACTGTTTTTAAATTTATAAAAATGCAACAAGAAACAAATAAGACAAAAAATCAATACGTTTTCAGAAAAGTTTAAATATTACTTATTGTTTTTAAATTTTTGGAACGTTAAGCTTTTAGGTACAAACAGAAAGGAAGAAATAAAATGTATTATAAATCATTCCAGCTTTGGAGCAAATGGATTATGATAAAATTTTACATTGAATAAGTCCTTTGAGACTAACTAGGTAAGTCTACGTAGAGACAAAACAGGCATTGCGTCTTATACATACTGAGGGCCCGAATGTTGCAAGAATACAATCTACAGTAACCTTTGACACCGGTCCAGGGAAAATGACTATAGACGTCAATCTGCTTGTTGCAAAGCCACTAAGTACCAACAGTTAGGCAACGAGATTAGTAAACAACGTACACACTCAGTTAATGAGTGAAGAATTTAATTTTACGATACTTAGCTTGGTCATTTAGCTATAAAACTATGTAAATGCTTGAAGATATTTGTTTGAAGAATATATCGAACAAGCATTTGCCGACAAAAAATAGGATCGGCAGTCTCTTTTCTAACAAGAACGTCTAAATATCTCACAAACAAAATGCATTTATATAAATTTTTTAGCCATATCGCACCGCAACGCCGCTAACCCGCACTAGGCTAACGTCGTGCTCTATATAGCCTAAACAATCTCAATCGTACTCTCGATTATAAAAGAGATACGGGTCCTGCATTGGGACCTATATGGGCTGATACAAGCCATAACTTATTAAATTAAATATAAGCAATAAATACCTTTACTGTTCAGACCCAAAAATAAAGAACAACCTAAATTTTCAACAATGGCGATATTACGTGATATTAGTTCGCAAAGACAAAATCTGCATGTTCAAACCAGTTTATGGTAACATTATTTAGCACGAAGTATTGATCTTGTTAAATCAACTCCTCTGCAACTTGTCAAATAACTGTCATGGTTGAAAATATCCACGTCGTTTACCATTACATAATTTTAGTCCAAGTATAAAGGTGCCTAAATTAACCTACCTGATGCATATTTTAATATTGATTGAAGAATATTCAATTGGTAGCAATTATGTTACGCATTTTATTACTTAACACGGCTTATGCATAAATATGGCATTTAAGATTCCGACTTCAACTTTCAGTCTTGAACGTTGAGCCCTTCTGGTCCTCGGAATGTATGATAAATTATAATTGAAGCTAAATGTAAATGTTAAGGATTAATTAAATTAATTACTTTTAATAAAGTAAAAGATTTGTAAACCATGTTTCATCATTATATTGGCCATGGAATATGGATTTGTATTTAATTAATTACAAAATAAAGTCAGTTTAATAATCGCAGGTTAGATAAAAACATGCTTATCATATTATTGTTGTTGGTAGATCACACTTAAATTTCTAACTAAAATAAACATAACATGAACCTTTCAGTTAATACACCAAAGCGCAGGTATCAGAAATTGCGAGAGACATTTTGTTCTCACGTGAACGGAGATTGTAACCGCAACCTTTTGTTTCACATCCAGCTTTTCAACAAACAACACAAATTCAATATAATCTCAAGAGGATGCAGCTGAGAAATAAAGGAATAAAACACGCATTCTGATAGTTAAATATTATCGCTACAAAATATCACAAAGCTTTGTACAACGCACGATTACAAAAACAAACAAAAGATTAGCTGTAATTTATCCACGCTAGATTAGCAAAATGTTATTACCTCGACCACGATTCATTCTGAATCATGTGATCGAGGCGCAAAGGTCCGGGAGCGTTGAAAGTCGCGCGTTGACATTTGTGAGGCACGCTTGCTTGTCCTGTCCCCTTTCAAGGCAATGGCTAAAAAACACTACTTTCTAATTAACCTACGTTATTTTCTGCATAAGTCGCGTTAAGGTTTTCGCGATCTTGATTCCTATGTTGTGATCGCCTGTAATTATTTTGTAATGCTTAAAATATGAGGATCTGGGTTCGATTCTCTTTGTAAAAGAACGTTATACTCAAGTATATGCATATAATATTTTAAGACTCTGTTGATTATAACGACTGTGAAACGAGGGTTGCATCCCCGCACCGATACAAATGTTTTGTCTCGGGTCTGGGTGTTGGTGAGACCAAAGTCTCTCGTAGCTACTGATACTCACAACACAAGACATAATTGAACTTAATGTAGTGACAGAACTATGTACCTATGGGTACCCTATTGGGTGTATTCAAGTATTATTTTATATTATGCAGATATACATTTTGTCTGATTTTTTTAGTCCCAAAAGTAAGTAAGTTTTCTGATACTTCCGATCTAGTATGTGAAGGTTATAATCGTGGAATCATGTTTATATATATTTCTAAACACTTACATTGTATTTAACTACACAAAATGCATTGTTATTTGTATTCAAACATTCATACCCGTACGTTAGGGCCATAAAGCAACTCCTATACAGATGTCAAAGAGATATAGCGCTGCATTCTCTATTAATGAAGTACGGCGAATACATTGTGTCTCATTCAGTCACGAAGTTTCCGCGGGAATTATCATAAAGCGGCGCGAACAAAATCGAGGACGATCTACGAGAACGAATTTACGTAGGCCTTGTGCCATTGCGTTAGATTATATCCTGTTACTAATCGGTTTTCCCCGCCTTTAAGGGCCAATGGAAATTTTAATTTTAAAGTGCTATTACCTAGACTCTGGAGAATATTATGATTTTTATAGAGATTATCGCATTTCAAGTCAATACAAAATATATCCTAATTAATAAAGTTTCCAAACTCAAATAGATTTTAAAAACTACGCGCACCTATGTTAATAGATAGTGAAAAAAAACTTTATGGCGAAATTGTTATTGTTAAAATTTGCGAAGTATTGAGTTGTAAAATAAACAGTTTCTCATAGAGAAACCGAGTGTTTTTGCCCACTTTCGATTATTGTATAATGATTGCTAACTAACCGTAACTTGTATTAAATTACAATATAGAATTTGATAGAATTATTATCACTATTGTTTTGAATTAATGTTAATTTTTTATTCAATAAAAAGAATTAATTACACAAAACTCACTGACTGATTTACCAATCAATGTCAGCCAGCTTCATGTATTTTTAAAATAAAACTTATTGCTGGTATAAATATGGTAGTTAAAACTCTAACAAAAAAATAAAATGTTATTTGGAAAACGAACGCAAGGAGTTACATTGGCGGCAAATCAAGTTAGTGTTTTAATTGCCTAACCCGAATGTTATGAATGATTATCTTTTTGTACAATGTCAATGACATAAGTTGAGTAGAAAGTATGAAGTGTAAGAACCGGTATGTGTCATAAGAGATGCCAGATAAAAACGAAAGCATACTTGCGGTCATCGGTAAGTATGTGGTCTGGTTTACTAGTTTGTACTTCCTACAGATTGATGTTACATTAATCATTCAAATTTAATTGGAATAATTTAAAACGTAACACTTCTTCAATAACACAGACTGGTTTTATTAAGATTTGCGTTTTATTATTCACGTTTTGTAAGATACTAATAACTGTATTTTACAAAAGAGGACATAAAGTTGACATCTATGGAGGCATCAAATCTTTTATTGTTATAATATTACCCAATTAAAATAGCATCTAAACAAATAATTTATGTAAATGTGTAAACTATAAAATCTTTAGTTCTAAAAGTTGCGTGGTGTCATTGCAGAGATGTAGTGTAGTATTATCGATAGTGTACTCTTTACCACTGTTTTTTTTTTTGTTCCTACCAGTCAAGCACCTAATGCTTTGCTTTAAATAATAGTTATCATCCAAATCAATCTGTTAAAATTCATGCACACTAAATGCGAAACTAAATAAAACAGTTACAATTTTATTTATTGATACTTAATATATCTTAAATAAAACATATTAAACTAATTATAAAACTCTTTACGTACTTCATGCGTATGTTCATGGGATATTTTGATGGCCTAAATAAAAATAAGTATAGCAAACTAAATATTTTTGAAGGAGATTATGTAAATTATCGAAGAATCGCGAATGTTGTTTTGTCGTTTAGATCTGTTATCGTATCATGAATGTTTAATGCAAACATTTGCATATTATGTGAATAATGTTGTGTAATAGTGGCATATCACGATTTTCTATCTGTGTATAAAACAATGTTTTCTTGAACTAAAACTATGTCTAATTTTTTTTAAATGAAACTATATGTTTTATTTTATTGTAAACATAAAAATATATTAAAATGGTAATAACATTTATAGGATAATACGTATTTACATTTATTTTATTTACATTGAGTTGCCCGACTGCTACAAAAAATACATGTAAGTTGAGACACATACGGTTACACTCAAAGACTCAGTTTTAAAATAATCTATCCACTTCACCGTATCTCTTACTGTTGACGCATTGTTCAAACATAATACTTTTTTCGATTATATTATTTAGTCAATGAAACAGTTAGTTATAATTAATTTTTTAACAATAATTTATTTATTGATCTTGATCTTTTATTGCCTCTACGACCCGACGAAATAAATGAAACGATATTGACACTAAACCCAATAATTCCATAGGAAATGCGATCAAATCACCTCTTGACATCACATATCTCTTACATCATGAGATCTCAAATTACTAAATTTTATTTTATGCTCTCTCGTTTCATAAAATGTTATGGCTATTTACCGCTCGCACACTATAAAAATACATATTTTGCACAATTTACACGTATTCATTAATGTATTATATTTATAGTACAATGTTGCATTGTATTGAGCTGCCTTGTCTTACCATTAGCCGGCGGTTACCAGCTCCATAAAGAGTAATTACTACTTTATCGCAATAATGATTTATTATCAAACTATTCAATATATCAGGATGATTCAATGATAGAACAGGGCTGGCAATATCCGTGTATGGAAATAATTAAATGAGTATGTAGTATGTGTGAACAGGTTGTTTGTTACGAATCTCTTGAAAATATAAATAATAAATGTATAGTATAATCAGTAATTTTAGGTATTATAGGAGGCATTGAAGAAAAAGCAATTTTTAAAGTGTGTTATCTTGATTACCTTTTATAATGCAGTTTAAGAATATTATAGTAATAATAATTATGTCATTACAATATCTACGAAAAGTCTACGCTAAGCCTTTATTAGTCGCTCGGAAACTGATACGTACAAACAAACGTTACGTACAAAATAATGAAATTTTTACGTAACGCGTTTACTTTAATTTTTAAATTTATCCTTCATTATTTTTTTCCATGTTAGTAAAATAAATACCTTGGTGAACTACTAAATTTTTTTGTTCACTATATGGTTTTCATCTAAAAGCAATACTTAATGAGAATGAAAAATTATATTTCTATCTTTATAAGAATATCCACTTCCATACTGTAAAAATTAAAACTAAATATGTGTGTGTCATAAAATGTTAATTCAAAACGAGTTTTTTCATAATTTATAAACATACCTTGAATGTTGACACTGATGCATCATAAAAAATAGGGTTAATGACTTATTTATACCTCCGTCTATTGAAAAAGGATCAATAAGGCCAAGTTGGGTGAGTAATTGATTGAATATTAGTGAGGATTAGATATTATGTATCTGTAAATTTGAAGTGCTCTATACATGTATTCATAATGATAATGTGTAAATTACTTCGATACGTGTTACTCGTTCAATCTTGCTTACTTCCTTATATCAAAGATTTGAAAGCCCTTTCACGTCATGAATTAAATAAATTGATAGAAAATTCAGAAACTTCACCTCTGACAGCCTTTTACAAGATTCCTTTCTAGAAACTATTTAAAACGGGAAATATTTAGTATGTAAGTCTACAAAGTACATTTTCTAATCATAGACTCGAATTCAATATGTTCAAAATGCCTTAAACGTATAGGCTTCTCGCTTACAAAATGTCTTTGTAGCGTGGGTTATACTGAGGCAGCTTTAAATCTATCAATTACGAATATGTGATCTGTAGTTATGTGTAGGCTATCAAAAATGGGATTGTATTTAAAAATTTAATCCGATTACTCGGGTTTTAAAGTGGCATGCCTTTCTATTGCAACATCTAAAGACGATTATATTGCTTTTAATTTTCTTATGTAAGTGCTTGAGGTCACGTAGACTCGTTTATGAGTGTCGCTGAAGTCATTTTGTAAATAAGATATAGCCTGCTATAGAAGAGAACTTACAACAGTCACGTATATCTTAATGATTACAATACAAAAAATCTACGGATGTTTTGGCCAAGAGAGGCTTCAATAAAGACTTGTATTGCTGGTGGTAGGGTCTCTCATACTCGTATGTAGGAGGCTGCCTGGGTAGGTACCACCGCAATGTCTATCTTCCGAAAATTTACAGTGTATGCACTGTTGTGTTCCGATTAAAGGCCAGAGTTTTTACTGGACATGTTTGGACTTAACACCCTATGTCTCAGGTTGGCGAGCGCAGTCGAATGCCAAACATTATTTGTAATTCATGGTATTGTTAGGATTTGCTACTGCTCATGAGTGATCGTATCGCTTACCACCAGGCATATAACATGCTGAACTCGACATCCATTAAATTTAAAAAAATACTTTTCGACTTATTCATCTCTTTTCTTTTAAGACAATAATTAATAATATTTTTATTTGTTTCAGGTTAAGGAGCAGTATACTGCTTTTTACGCTAGCGTTAGTAGCACAGACTTGCGCTCAGAAAAGCAAAACAGACGACAATTTACAATCAGTCCCCAGTGACTTGAGGCGAGTTGTCAGCGAAGCCTTAGCATTGGAACGAAGATTTATACTAGGGGTTAATGATGCGTAAGTATTTTCATGCAATATTATTATTACTTATTTTAAAACAAAATATATTTTTAAATCTCTATGATTCGATTATTTTAATGTGATTTTTTGAAAGCTCCATGATCGGTTTGTTAAATCAAATTAAATGCGAATATGTCATGAAAGTTTCTTTAGAATATAAGAAATAATAATTCATCCATATTTAGGTCCATCAATAGATTTCATTGTGTAAAGATTTTGTTTAAATAGCTGTTTATGTTTCTCATCAAAGAGCCATATTTCTTTCATTAAAACTTGCGTTTGCTGTTTTATACTTCAATTTATTCATAAACTGGCGCTTTAAATTAATATCACGTGCAATACATCTACAAAACAAGTACAGAATTGCAGTCTAAGCAATTTTTTTCCTACACACACCAAGATATCGACCTTTCGCCTGGTATGTTCCGTCCCACGGTGTGATACCGCCACATTAGGCACAAATTCCTGACTGTGGACTAATAATTTAATTAACAGAAAAACGTAATATTACCCAACCCGGGATTCGAACCACAGACAACTTTGTAATCGTACTGTACTATAACTACGCTACCGAGACATTAAATTTTTCGACACATATTATCCCCTCAGAATGTTCATAACTGATATTACCTTAACTGTTCTATACTAACTCTCATGTAATTTATTGTGCCAGTAGTAAATATTCTTTTCTCTCTTTCTTTTCTTTATATTAGTATTTTTATATTCCAAGGCAAAACTGCACAGCAGACGAGGACGGGGTTAGTTCGACGCCTTGTCCGCCGAGCAAGTACCGCAGCCCGAGCGGCGAATGCAACAATGTACGTCACCGGCCGTGGGGAAGGCGGGGTGATATCTTCTTGAGGTTACTGCCTGCCAACTACGCTGATGGTGAGTGTTATATGACATATTATATTATCGTTGATTAAAAAACTGAGAATATTTCCCCTTTCACCCTTCAGTACATTTGTCATCAAAATAATATCGTCGCATCAAATCGTCCCAAACAAAAACAAAATATTATAGTTATTAATAGCCATGACACGAGACTTGAATCTTGATGAGCGCTTTTAGTTATGTTTATAAAATGCTAAAATTCTTACATAAACAAAATAGTTTACACAAATTACGGAAGTTTTTATATAATATACCCTATATTCCTATTTATTTTTAATTAATTTATTTCATCGATAATGATTGAGCGTCACATGACCCATAAACATAACCTACGTTTAAATATAATTTAATAGAATTTGAATATTAAACGCTTCGTTATAGTCAAAGCTACGGGTTTACTGTATAATAAAGCTGGTTATTATAATATTTAATTATCTTCATTTATAAGTTAACGCAGTAGAGTACGTGTTTGTAAACAAATAGTCAAATTTATATCGTAGCCTTACCGAACATATATTGGGTCATAGCTTTCAAAACTACGACAGAGTATACGCTCCCGTTTCTCAATCGAAAAGCAAACTATGACAACAACCAAAACTGTATTAAAAAGTACAGTAATTCCTATTATAGTTATCTTGACCTCTGAAGCAATACACGACTATTATATTCTTTAAACATTCAACATAAGACTTGACTATTCCACAATTTCATGCGGATGATTTTAATTACCTGACTTTACGCTATATAACCGTAAATGAGGTTTAACAATTATAAAGTCATAGCCTACAAATTACTATAAGCATTATTTTTTCAATAACAATTATTTTTATGATTTTATAATAATTTAACTTTGTTATATTATATTCAGGATACTGCCGTGTCATGTCTTTCAATGCTACGAATTTCATATCACAATACCAAATCCACTCCATAATAATGTTTATAATTTAGGTACGGCTCGAATCCATAAGTAATAAACAATCAACTGCTGAACTTAAGTCTATAGTACGATTTTCATAAAACACATATTATTAGACATAGATTGCATCCAGCGCCCTTCTGTGCTGTATTGTATCGGTCCATACACGTCCCACTGCAGGGCAAGGGCCTCCTCTAGAATCGAGCGTACGATTGAAAGTGGTTAGGCCATATAGTCCATTACGCTGGTCTAGTACGGATTGGCGGACTTTACATACCATATAAATTCTTACAAATCTGGTGTTCACTGGTGGTAGGTCTCTCATATGTGAGAGGCTGCCTGGGTGGGTACCACCACAATGTCTATTTCTCCCGTCAAACAGCAGTTTAAATGCACTGTTGTGTTTCGGATGGAAGGACATTGTAGCCAGAGTAATTACTGGACATATTGAGACTTAACATCCTATGTCTCAGGATGACGAGCGCAGTGGAATGCCAAGCATTGCTTTGCAATTCAAGGTGTTGTTTGGTTTTGCTACTGTTCATGAGCGGTCGCATCGCTTACCATCAGGCGAACGGCATGCTCGTCTGGCCATTCACTGCAATAAAAAAAAAATCGCTTTGGTATGTAAGTTTCCTCAAGATGTTTTCCTTCGCCGTTATAATGCGTGTTGATTGACTACCAATACACATATAACTCCGAAAAGTTAGAGGTATGCCCGTAAACACCGACAACAACTGGCCACTACACACTAATAACGCTATATTTTAATGGGTACAAAAGCCAAATATACAAAGCTGACCTCAAAAATCGTTAATATTAAATATAGCATATATTAGTCTTTGATATATTTCAAGATTCCAGCTCTCATGAAAATTTAAAATGTTAGAATGTCTTAAAAATAACTATTCCTCTTAATAGTATTTATTACTTTTAATTGGTGATCGTTTAATATTAGGAAGTAAGAAATGTTTTATGAATCTATTTTTCTTTGTCTTATATTTTTTACTTTGTAATACAAGGATATGAACATTTGGTGATGAATGTCAATTTTATTCAAATAATCATATATCGTTTTTAATTTCTATATATGTTTCATATAGATATGTTAACTTGCCTTTGTAAATGACACCTGTACACCTATGATTGGCACACATATCAGACTTGAACATTACCTAATATTGTAACTTTCGTACTGTGAAGGCAATAATATATTATGTTTATATTCAGCAGCGATATGTATTACATAGCGCAGTATGCTAGGGAACTAATAAATAAATAATTTTAATAGGAAAACTCTTAGCGAGTGGAAGGGATGCTTATAAAAAGCCTGTGCCGCTTTATCTGCCAAGTCCATAAATCCAATAATAATTGAAATGTATTCATGTAACAACAGCCAAGTCAACCCTTTCATTTTTTATTAATTATATCCACATATCAAAAGATTTATTTCCGCGTGTCTAAATGTCCCATTCATCATACAGACCAATTGCATGTTATTAAAAATAAACTTTTTGTTATTTATGAATGTAAATGACTGATTTGAAATAATGATTCTTGTATCCAAAGTAGTCTTTTAATAAATTATTCTCCCAGTTTCGTATAAACAAGTCTTAAAAAAACAACTATTAGTATCCATTACACGAGGATTTCATAAAAAACATATGATTATACTAAAATATATGATAGTACTAAACATATTCATTTCATAATTATATTTCTGCAGCATATAAGCGCACGGCGCGCCCACACCAAACGCAGAACTTACAACTTCATACAAACACGTAAATTATTTTCAGAGCAATCGATCTTACTAAAACCATATATTATATTTTGCTGGTAACACTATACCATCATTTTTCGCCATAAAATATTGAATAATAACCATTAATTTTGATTAATATCCTGTTTGAAACACAGTATGCTCAATTGAGTAACGTTAATTATACGTGTGAAGTAAAATTGACGGACGGACAAAGATTAATAATACTATTTGATGTATTCTGTAGATCAAACAATCATAGATGCAAACCAGCCTTTTTAAAGAACTTAAGGCTACTTAAATAATTTGCATAATATTTGCGTTTACACATTACAAGTTGGTTTATGCGAAGTTGACGATAAAGTTTGTCAAAAAAATCTTTGATTTTGCAACAGTCGAAACTGGAAGCTGCCTTTGAAGTAGTAAATAAATAATGTTTTCTTAGTGGTCACGGAGCGGACTCACGAAAGCTGTAAAATAATCGAAACGTCGCGTCGGGAAGTTAAAAAATTTAGAAATTAAACCTAATCCGCGATAAAATCCATAAATAATAGTTTTATTTCAATGTGTAACATTCGCGTAAATCTAAGCAACCATATACTCGTATGATATTAATAACTTCGTTGAAAATTAAACATATTATATGCATACAATAAACTAACGCCTTATTCTCAGAAAGGAGAGACAGAGGGGCTACTAGGACACCGGCGTTTCGCTTTATTTGTTCCGTCCCATGATATGACAGGGGGCGAGCCTATCGTAATATCGGGAACAAATTCCTGACTCCGGCCTGATCATAAATAGAAATATCCTATCACTTTGCCCGACCAAGGATTAATACCCGAGACTTCTGCGTTGTAATCGAATTTTAGTACAACTACACCACCAAGGCAGTAAACATATTTTATACAATTTTAAAGATCTCCCAGACCCACTATTCAAAAGTAAACAACAAATAAGTAACAAATTCAATAATGCAAACCCATATACACCGTTTATAGTGACGAAATGTTCAAAAATGTACATTAAAACGTTGTACCGGATTTTTATACACATGCAGTTGGAAACAAAAACTAAGGTCAGATAAAAAACATCACAACAAAGTGAATTGTATTATTAATTGCAGAAAGAGGTCACTCTCAATAGAGTTTTTATGTTAGCTCAATGTTTTTGATATCACCTTAAAACGCGGACAATAAAAAAATGCTTTATTAATAACCTATATATGTCTTAATATGCTTTCGTGAGACACGAAAAAGCAGTATATATTTGGTATCAAAAGCTTTCAATTTTGAACCTGCATTATAATGCACTCGCTTCAATATACCAACAGAGTTACGAACTCCACAGATTAAACATTAAAAGCATAAAATTACGTAAGCCGTGTAAATAAATTAACGCGATTCATCTCCGCCATTTATATTCATCCGCCACGCACAACTTTCCTCAGCGATAAACACGAAGACAATGCGACAATAATGGGGTCTGATTAATGAAACAAAAATAAATAATTGACAGATGAAGTGAGATAATGCAACTGATTTGTCTCGCCCGACACGCGGAAGTTAACAATACAATGGAGGTAATACGGCTAAGTGGCACTTGCGAAATGACTTTAGAAATCAAAATGATCGCCGATTAATAAAACTATTTAAACAGTGTAATGTGTATAGAATTAAACTTTACCTAAATTATAAATTGAGGGCAAAGGTAAATCGATGCAGATTGCTTCCGACAAACAGTTCTGGAAATTATAATAAGGAAAATTATTCATATAGCTGATATGATAATCATACATAATTACGATCAATTAGGTCTTTTGTTTTTTTATTAACAGACTCGGAACTAATGTTTGAACGATCCACAAACATTGGTCTCAGATAAAATAGTTGGTCTGGATATGATAAAATGATTACATGCACACTGAATAATACAATACAAGATTATGCTGTTAGATCATGTAACCAATTATACAGTAATTGTAATATGAAGATTTTACAAGCAAGAAAAAATTAAATGATTAATCCTGAGACGATGATACCTGTTCCGTCAACTTAGGCAGACAAGTAACAACTTATTTTCCGCTTTTAATTAACATTAACCAGGAAACGTCATTCTGCCACCATACAGCCAGTTGCATATTTATTTATTTTTTTATTGTAACCTAGCTGTGCCTGCGACTTCGTCTGCGTGGAATTTAACAAAAAAATTAATTAGTTTATTAAGTTTTTTTTTTTGTTTTTGCATTTTTATTTACCTTTGTAACGAAACCACAACGCGATCTAATTCTACGGTGGCGCCATCTCTTAGCGAGCGGCGGTAAACTCCCGTTACACATTTATTTTCAGTTTTTTGTATTAGCTTTATTGAAAAATGTCTTTATATACAATATTTCGTAAATGTGATATTGATTCGTTGGTGGGAGGCGCCTGACGTGACGGCCCAATGGTGGCATGCGCGTGAGCTGCGCGCGGGCATTGCAACATTACTTTATTTTTCTAAAATAAAAGAATTTTTCTAAAATAAAAAATAAATGTAGCCTAAGTTACTCCTTGTTATGTCAGCTGACAAAAAAAGTCCCGTCAAAATCGGTCCAGCCATTTCAGAGATTAGCCGGAACAAACAGACAGACAGACAGACAAAAATTTTTAAAGATCATTTTCGGCACAGGTATCGTGTATATAACTATATGTAGTTGGACCATTGACGTAAAATATATGGACGGGGCGGAGAGTACGAAAAGTGTTGTCACGAAAGTGGTCCGCGGACCAATGCAACCGGTGGTGACGTCACAGCGCACCGGTCTGTATGTCGTCGACAAATGCCTAATTGTATCGTCGTGGTTGCAATAAAGATGACCGAAAGTTCACAAAAAAAAAGATAACATTTCTTATCATCGCTAAGTAAAAATTATATAACTTTATATCAGTATAACATTTATTTTAGCATTATTGAAAAACGATTTCATGGCCGCCATTGACGTAAAAATCCAACAGATGGCGCGATTTTTACAGGCATCTTTTTGAGGTACCCAATGTACTGAAGGGCCTATCCTTAGTTTTTAAATCAATGAGTTGGACATTTTTTTTATTTTCACTTTTAAAACAGACACTTCAATTTTATTTATATGTATAGATTATCATTGATGGCCAGTATTATAAGCCCTCCATGTGTTACAAGGTCAGTAACCTGTGAGCCCTCAAACCCACGTTTTGTTAGTTTTATAGCTTTACAAATTATAATCGATTGCACAGTACGATAGTACGTGGTGTGTGAGTAATTGCTGAGGCAATTCTTCACAGCAATCTTCTTTTTATCTCGCTTGTAATTGATGTTTAAATTTGACTTACAGAAGTTGTTTGATGATTATATTTATTAAACGTGCATGAAATATGAATCTTTACCTCACATGTAGTTATATTGTATAGTCCCACAAACTTATCTGAACTGAACCGGTGAGAGAGTCGCTGTTGTCGAATTTGGTGTTGCCATTAAAAATAGATATAGCAATAAAGTGGGTGAAGTAAGATTTTTTAATTCGATCAATAGTGTCAGGAAAATGAGTGGACCAGTTTCCTTTGCATGTTATTTTTCCTTCCCAAGATTTCCAACAATTCGCTCCCCATACCCTTAAACAAGTGTATCTGTATCAACCCATATACTATATGTCCCACTGCTGGGAACTGCCCTATTCTACAATCGAGAGTGCTATTGAGGGTGGTTAGGCCATATCATAGGCCATATAGTCCACCATACTGGCCTAATGCGGGTTGGTGGACTTACATACCATAGATATTCTTATAAATCGCTATGATATGCAGGTTTCCTCACTATGTATTCCTCCACCGTTTTAGTGCGTGGTGATTGACTATCAATACACACATGACTCCGAAAAGTTAGATTTGTTCCCTGGGATTCGAGCCCGCGACCACCGTGAACGTGTTGGCAGCCGCGTCAGATCCATTTACCAACAGGCCACCACGCACGTAACGATAAATTTTAGTTTATGATATGTACTTACACCTATTCTACTAGTACGTACAAAATTTTGTTTACGTGGAATTTATTTTAAAAAGCTGACAACACCAGCCTTTGGCGCCAGCTACGCGTTGATACAATTTTTCGAAGGGTATTTCTAGTGTCTGAAGACGCTTTTCTTCCTTCGTAAAATTTAATGCCTTGAGTCTAACTTTCCTAGCGTCACTTTTTAAAGATTTCGGCATTTTTCACTAATTTTTAATAATGCAGGAAAAATAAATACATTGAGTATACAACCAATGGCGGTTATGTCAGTGAGTGGCAGGTAAATTGTCAATTCCAAATGACGTCGTTGTTTCCACTTTTGGCCACCGAGCCAGATAAGTTTGTGGCTCTATATATATGCATGACAATATGTTTAGAGATGTCATCATCATATTTATAGTATCGCATTGTTTTAGTGTTTTATTTAACAATGTGAACCTATATTTTTGGATAAAAGAAAAAAAATGTTAATTTAATGGCCTCCGCCAGCATCTTTAATATAAATATTTTGTGAGGCTCCGTGGCGCAGTTGGTTGAACGCTGGCTGTGGAACATAAGTCTGCGGGTTCGATTCCCACAACGAAGAAACTATTTGTGTGATCCACAGGTATTTATTGTGGGTCTGGGTGTTTGTGAGACCGAAAAGTCTCTCGTAGTTTCTTATTCCTACGACACAAGACTTGATTTTAGTGTGGGGTCAGGTCATACATACATGTGACTTCTGCGTGCATTTATGCATTTATATCAAAGCATGACGTATTATGTTGTTTCAATGTCTTGTTTTCCTTTAGTTTTCCTATAAGAGTCAGTTCGTCAGTTAAAATGGATTCATAATGTTAATTTTATTTATTTATGTAGGTATAAAATTATCATCACGCCAGTTTTTACATCATACATCTGAATTTTTTAAAGCTATAAAAAGCATGATATGTACAATAACTGATAATAATTTTGTATATTTATGATACTTAAGTCTCACAAAATGCTTGAAGGCGTCAATTATTGCCGAATTTAAAAACCTATTTTATAACATTTATACCGAAATTATTGTCGACCTCAAAAATAATTGAGAAAATGTAAGGCCGAAGGAAGAATCAGGAAATTCAATTATCCAATGAACTTTGATATTCGAACTTATTATAACAGTCTTAAAGAAAACTTCAGCACTTTGTACTTAAAAAAGTATTATAAAATAAGCTGAAGCTTGGATTCCCGAAATGGTAACCAACATTGCTTTTTACAGTTTTTCAAATTACTTTTCTTGCGATAAACCTTTAACACGTATTTATGTACATAACGCCTTCGTATCTTAAAGATCGTTTCGTCTTTCTCCATGATTCGCTTTCAAGATCCTTGAGGTCGTCGGAGAACTTGAAACTAAGAATGCCCTTGCACTCCACAGTATTCATGGACAAATCATTTACTGTCCAAGCTGTCCGACTGTGGAACTCTCTACCAGCTGAGTTGCGACGGGCTGAAACACTGTCGTCATTTAAAAGAAAGGTCAAAGAACATTTCCTCTCACAAAAAGAGTGTAGCTGAAAATAATTTGTCCATTCTCTTCTTGGTATATTTTAGGATAGGTATATAATATATTTATGTATATGTATGTATTATAGGTAAGTTTGTATATGTGTATGTATAAAGATATTTATATATATTTTGTGTGTTTATGTTATATTTTTAGTTATTAATTGTAGATTATTATTATTCCTTTTACGCCTTAGACTGCCCTTTCTATCTCCTGTTAGTATATCCATCCCATGGTTGCCTGTAAGAGATCACCTAGTGTGATAAGGCCGCCACTTGTACTATTATTCTTATTGTATATCTTCATAGTATTTCTGTACAGTGCAAAAAAGAATTAAATAAATAAATAAATAACATCAGAAATGATGTATTTGTTTGTCTTACTGACAGATTAAAGATGTCTGTATTCATTATCATAATCAGTCTGTCGAAGTCTGTTAGCAAACTGTACATCGTAAAATACAAGTTATGTAAATGTTGATTATACAAAGTTTTGTATTCAACAAAATTGATACTAAGTTACAAATATGATTTCAGAACTACGGTAATTAATGATGGCACGGATAGCAATCATGAGACTGAAGTGAAATATAGGGGAGATGTAGGTAATGGGGATCACTTAAGCGAGAATGTAAAAAAAAACCATATCTATTAATCAACTATTTATTGCTCTGTTCTCTTATAAACTTTACTTTCTTAACTATCATTTGAGATCAACTTTCATCAATTTGGTTTATTAATATAAGCACAATAAAAAATTAAAAAAAGTTAAGTTCGATCACCATTGTCAACATCGGTTGGCAATTGTGATCAACATGTGGGTAATGGTGATCAACACTTATCGCACACATAATTGTACGCAGAGTCCCAACCAGTACAGTCGGCATGAGCCCAAAGCCCACAAGAAGTGCACCGGTACCATGTTTCATTGTCTCGTCCGAATTCACCACATACTAGACACAAGTCACCTGCATCTCCTGCATCGTCATTATCGTCATCCTGGCATAACTCGTCCGTTTTCACGTCTGACGTCGAAATATCATTGGAGTCCTGCAGAATTTTTTTCTTAACCTTGTCACGACTGACCTTCTGTGGCTTGTTCTTCTTTCCTACTCCTTTTCCTTTGTTTTTTGCCTTCCTTTTATTTTCTTTTTCAACAAGGGCGTCTTTGATTGGTGTAGACGTTAAAATCGTTGCGTGCTGTTTTTTTCTTGGTTGTCTTGTCTTTACAGCAGTTACTTTTCTAGGCATCTGAATGAAGTTTTGAATACTTGGCAGATTCTTAGATGATGTTGGTATTTCAAATTGAGCCAAACATGCACTTGCTGGTTCAAAAGTAGTGAGATTTAACGTGGATGTACTTGGAAATATTTTGTTCTAGCTCGATAGTAGTTATTAGGGATGATACAGTATCAACAGCACTAGCAGAAGTCGATTTTGAAATAGAGTCAACAAAATCTTGAACAGCAGTGGGCTCTAATTGAAGAATTTCAGCTGCCATAAAGTCTTCGTCTGAAAAAACATTGGGATTTATTGGAAATATACCCGTTGCTTTGAATCCAGCTTCGCCCTTGCTCATGGAGGCAACACTGGAGAATGCTTTTTTGACCAACGAAGCAACATCATAGGGTGTTATTCTTTGTAAAAGTTGGCTCTTCATGAATAAATCGCATTCTCTTCTATATGCAGCTTTGAATGGACCAAAAAAAGACACATCTAATGGCTGCATACGATGAGATGTGTGGGGCGGTAGAGATAACATATGAATATAGTTTTTCTTACAATACTCGTAGATGACCAGAGAAATGTGGCTCGCATGATTGTCCAATACTAATAGAATCGGTTCTTCTGCAGAAGGTTTGGCATAACGGGTAAAGTGCTGGAGCCATTCAATGAAAAGTTCTTCATTTATCCATCCATTTTCTGAACATTTATAGATTGCTCCTGTTGGCCCATCCTTTTCAAGAGTCGGGGTCATCCTCTTGCGGGGGAAAATAAACATTGGCGGAATATATCCCCCTGCAGCACTCATGGCGCAGACCAGAGTGATATTCTTACCCCTTTCCAAAGTTGTAATGGACCCTACTCTTTTTTGGCCCGTTGCAGCTAATATTTTTCCTGGATCTTGGACGGTAGAAATACCGGTTTCATCACAATTGTATATGTTTTTTGGTAAAAAATTGTATTTTTCCATTAGTTCTTCTAGCAGCTTGTAAAACCGTTGAACTTCAGTTTTGTTGAAAGCTGTAACCCTGTTGATGCTAGTGGCTTCGGGCTTCCGCACAGAAATGTTATTCCTGGTAACAAATCCATCGAACCAAACTCGTCCAGCCAATCTTGAACTCGTATTAAAATTGTGTTTCAGCTTGAGGGCTTCAGCGTATTCAAATGCCGCTCTTTTTATTTGGTTTGCGGTGCACCCGTAAAATATGTTAGCCATTTTCTTGATTATGTCAGCTAATTCTTTCTCCATCTCAGAAGTGAAGACCGTATTACGTCCGAGACGAGGTGCCTTAATTGTATTTTTTTTGTACCTTTTGTGAAGACTGGCAAATGGAATGTTCATGGTCTTCGCGGCTTTCCTTATTGAATAATTCTGTTCATCAATGAGCTTTATAGCCTTTTCCAGGTGGTCTATAGTCCAGCTGGCTTTATTAGTCTTTCTAGAACGAACTTTCGGCATCTACAAACAAACAATAAACAATAATACTATTGAGGCAAGATAATGTGGGCAATGGGGATCACTATGTAGGTAATTGGGATCACCCGACTCCAATAGCCTACATGGGCAAAGAGACGAAAAAAATAATCCTGACGAGAAATTTAAGTTATAATAACAATGTGACTGCTGAGTTGCAATCTACAATGATACGCTTATTACGTATTACAAGTACAGAAATAAATATTAGTTATTTAGTGACTTACCTTCAGATTTATGAACTCGAAAAATTAGATGAAAATGGCGCGAAAGCTTTACACACCCATTACTCTCAAGCGCGTTGCGCGAACTGAGCCGGTCACCGGTCGCGCACGGGAATGACGTAATGCTAGCGTGTAGGTATAGTAGCATCTCTTAGTCGCGTTCGGTTTTTGTTATAATTGGAGCAGCCTTTACTAAATATGCATGCGATTAATAAACTACATAATAAATTAAACGCAGCTCCCTTCTAAAACATTATTATGTCATAAATTTTACGTCTAAGTCCTCGGATCTAATTACATGGAACTTCTGAGTGCAATTAATAAACGCTGAAGTGAAATATGAACAATGTTTTTGTATATTTAAATATCAAGCATAGTGATAAAAACAAAATTATCACGCAATGATTTATTAACGTTGTATAACAACCGGTATATGTCAAAAATGTTCAATTATAATTCATGTTGTTTTGCTTGTTGAACTTATGTTTTTTGGGGGAGTTGTCGGACTGCGGACATTTCCTTAATTCTTTTTATATGTGTGATGTGGAGCAGCCATTACTAATTAGTGTTTAAAACACACCTAAAATAATGATGCATCATGCATATTCCAGACACCTTCGTGTAAGATCAATAAGCAAAGTAACCCTAATGACATTTGATCATTTATTTTTACTTGAATTAAATTAATTTGTGGTTACACAAACATTCAATATATTCACTATAAGTGCGTTGACAAAGCTTGCCTTCGTATATTTCCATTCAGACTAAGATACTTAATTTTTCATCACTGATCCTAAAACTTCTTAAACTCCTCGTTTTGTTCTAGGCGTATCTCAACCTCACTCGGCGCCTCATATCCCAGAGCCGTCGCTAGCAGTCCGCGCTGTGACCCAGCTGACTCAGCCCGCGGACCATGACTACGTCACCAGCATGCTGGCCGCCTGGGGACAGCTACTCATGGACGACCTTCTGGCCACTGCTAATGGAAACAAGGTATTTAACACCTTATTTATTTATTTATTTTAAGAAGACCAACAGCATTAATAACAATATAATTACACGTATTTAAGTAACAAAAAGTCAATTTAAGTAATGAATTATATTTCGGAGTGACGAGTGCAAAGTGTGCTAAGCTGTATATTATAATAAGTTCTCTAGTGTTGCTTTTTTTATTTAGCTCATGTGGTGCTGATTATTAGAAGCACTGTTTATTTAGGTACTTTTGCTATAAAGAAACATTAACGAATGTATGTGTATCTACAAGTATGGCTGGGTGTTTGGGGATCTGAAATGAATCGAATAGTATCTGATGCGGCCGACACATGACTTGTTAATGTCGAGTCAGAATCATGGTTGGGTGTATTTATTCAACGTCGAACCACGCTATTTGACGATTTTAGGTTTACATTAAAAAAAATTGAACGCATTCTGATATTCAACACAAAATTATTTTCAACCATACCGCATGCCAAACCTCCAAATTTGTAGAAAAAAAAATGGTACTATATATTAAAATATTATATTACGTTAGACCTTCACAGTTGAAATCGAATGGTTTGAATACAAAAGTCAACTTATGAATCAACACTGATTACTAGAACATCCTTACTAATACGGCCAAGGTTGGCATATGGACACGATCAAAAAGAAAACAACATAAGCATCCATTACCATTAGCCTAGCGATCTCATTTCAATCAAAGGACAAAGGTTAAGAAGCAATTTTAATAAAGCATGTAAAATGTATAGGAATACATTTTAGCATCAGTATCAAGTACGTTTATTGTATGTATCGTTATGCTTTTTCATATAGCAAATTGGAATTCTCTGCCAAAAAAATTTTTTTTAAAATAAATAGTGCCTTCAAATGACATATCTCTCGTCGGTATTGACATGTAGGTTGAAGTCCATATTCGCATTTTCATTTTGGCACTATCTTTACATGTCTTAATTGCTTATTGGACTGAGGTACATATGTATTATGCTCGCGATACTTTAGATTGGTATATTTGTTTCATATAGCAAATTGGTACTTCTGGCCAAAGAAGAAGTTATAGCATTTGAAAACACTATTCCAACGACGCGACACGTATCGCTTATTGTTATTGCTTCGTAGGCTAGAGTTCATTCATTTTTGCGCCATCTTCTTTGTTATTTTTTTTTTATTTCGTCTTTGCAATGTCATATAACTGGCTGTGTAACCAAGCCATAATTGTAAGTGCTACGGGTCGCAAAGATTTAAGATATTGGTACAAAATAAGGCGTCTGGTGATATCGGGAAATAAAATTAAGATATATCAAATTAATCTAAATATTATACCCTAAAATATACGTCACACAAAGATCTATATGAAATATTCGTGTACGGAATCATATAAAAAAGTCTAAATTAAATAAATATTAATAACTTATAAAATAAAAATAAAGAAACATAAAATAAACACAATATACAGACGAGCTAGCTAGACGAAAGGTTAAACGTGCCAAAACACACGTTTATTTATCATAACATTGTACAAATGCACTGATAATATCCAATATTCAATTTATAGCATCATCTTCAAACTTCTGCTAATAAGCTAGCAACATTAATTTTCCTTTCTTCTTTCTTTATCAACCCATATACGTCCCACTGCAGGGCACGGGCCTCCTCTACAATCGAGAGTCCGATTGAGAGTGGTTAGGCCATATAGTCCACCACGCTGGCCTAGTGCGGATTGGCGGACTTACATACCATAGATTTTTTTTATAAATCGCTATGGTATGCAGGTTTCCTCACGATGTTTTCCTTCACCGTTTTAGTGCGTGGTGATTGACTATCAATACACACATGACTCCGAAAAGTCAGAGGTGTGCCCTGGGATTCGAACCCGCGACCACCGTGAACATGTTGGCAGTCGCGTCTAGTCCGTTTACCAACAGGCCACCACGCACTTTGTTTAACACACACATTAATTTTAACAAATTAAAATTGTATGTCTCTGCTTTCTCTTTCAAACTACACTCCTACACCTCGTATTCCGTCATATATTCACCGGCATTATTGCATCGTCCGGTAAAATGGTTTGGTTGGATATATCAGAACTGCAAGCACTTTACCAGCAGATACATAAGTCAGTCCGCCAACCAGCACCTGGCCAGCGTCAACTATACGAGTATAGGCTAACCCCTCTCATTCGTACTCTCCAATTGTAGAGAAGGCTAGTGCTATGCATTGGAATATCAGTTGAAACAGAACACTCCAGTGACTTCCTTATATCAGTATAGAAACATATAAACTCAATGACCGTAAAGCAAGTATTGGATGTGTTTAGCGCATTAAGGATGCAGATTCGCATAGCACCACGAAGGCCGACGGATGCATGCTTTTTGTTAAGAGGAACGGATGGTGTCGCAACAGAGACGCATCAGCCGCGCGTAATCATCTGACTAATGATGCGAGCCACTTGGATTTTTTATAATAGCTCCACTTGAACTTGCCGAGTCGACCTCGGGATAGCAACTACGATATGCAACTCGTTATCTGTGCTCTCAATGAATGTAGCGAATTTAAGTAGGCGGAATTAAGGTTGAATATTGATTATATTCATACTTCGTTTGACAGTGGGATGTTTGTTTATAATATTTCCTTTATTGAGCCATCCATTAAAGACGCAAGAACAATTTAAAATTCATAATTGTAGGAGGATAAAAAAATGTAAATATAAACCCAATGTGCGATAAAATCAGACAAATTTTTGGCCAAAACACGGAACATAATCTTCATTAAAATTAATTTACACGATTGTGAGCTTTCGTGCTGAATTAAATTTGCTGTTTGCTACGTCAACCTCATCCTATTATCTTGAATTTCCTTCTTGAAATAACTTTTAAATTGTATAATCATTTCCGACATATTACAAAAGCATCGAGAATCTTGCACATACATCTTGTATTTTATTGTGCAATTAACATACCGACTTGAAACGGACGTTTACTACAAACATTATGTCATATACAGTAGTGGCATGTAATAATTAAGCAATTATTGATTGGCGAGACCGTGTGGGAGATTCGATACAGAAATAAACGACCTGGCATATCACGCGACAACGTATGTATTGTCTGCTAGTTGCTACTCCATCAGTCCGTCCTATGGCGTTGGAGCAGTGATGATTATAACAATTTGAAAATAATTTTACTACCTATGAAAGCTATGGGTTCGAATCCCAGGGCACACCTCTGACTTTTCGGAGTCATGTGTGTATTGATAATCAATCACCACGCACTAAAACGGTGAAGGAAAACATCGTGAGGAAACCTGCATACCATAGGGATTCATAAGAATTTCTATGGTATGTAAGTCCGCCAACCCGCACTAGGCCAGCGTGGTGGACTATATGGCCTAACCACTCTCAATCGTATTCTCGATTGTAGAGTAGGCCCGTGCCCTGCAGTGGGACGTATATGGGCTGATACAGTACCTATGAAAGCTACTTGTAACGCTTTTTTTTGTTTATTGCAATAATGTTATTAAATGTTTGCTATAAAACATCGAAGAATTTACTGGTCTCTCATATGTTCTCACATACGCGGCTCTGGCCGCCAGGGTAGGTACCTCCGCAATGTCTATTTCTCCCGCCAAACACCAGCGTGAATTTAATGTCGTGTTCCGGTTTCACAGGATGCCGAGGGCAGTGAAATGCCAAGCTTTGCATTGTAATTAATGGTGTTGTTTGGTTTTGCTACTGTTCATGACCGGTAGGTTCACTTACCATCAGGCAAAAGGCAAGCCCATCTTGCCATACATTGCTATAAAAAATATCTTCTTTATCATCAGAATCATGACTATCTCAATTTTTAAGACTTTAAGAACAACACAACAGCCAACCACTTTGCGCTTAGTACAACCATATTTCTTCTAAAATAACTTAAAATTATATTTTTTATAAATGTTAACCTCTATGGGATAATGTTCTCTTCCATTGTTGCCATATAAGATGACAGCAACATAACCAATGCCAATTAACCTAGTCCTTAACGAGGGAATTTGGAGTTACTACATTCGACATTGTGCTTCTTGTCTTTAATATTATAGCTGATAATGGTAAATAATTATTCGTGAATACATGTACGACTGCAAAGCGTTTGTCTCATTATCGTAGCTATGAGTAGCAACGGCACCTGACCCGCCACGTAGGCACTTGCACGTCTTTTTGCATAATATGACGTGTTTGAAAATATGTCTATATTCGAGAGTTTGAGGCAAATCGTACCTATGTTTTAAGTCTTACCATGCATAAGGCTTAGCTTGGATAGGGGCTATTATTGCAACAATATTTTGTTATTATGTGGATAAAAGCTTTTTATTGTTATAATTTGTAGCTATAAGGGCAAATCTTAAATTACAGTGAGGAAATTATAAATTGTTCACAACCTTAATACCTATCAAAATGTCTTATTAAAAAATATCGCAAAATAAAACATTCTTGTTATCTATAGTTGTTATTGTATGAGTTAAGAATAATAGATGTAAGACAAATACTTCCGACTCCAATAAGTGTCTATCAAATATTAAACATAGCAGTTTTTGAAACATGCTTAGCGTGCCCACATTTTTTTATCAATGAAGTTATGTTAGTTTTTGTAACTTTTAAATTACTAGCACGTTATCGGATTTTTTCCTCAACTTTATTGTGCACGTGAAGTCCAGTAACAAGGAAAATCTATATGACGCCATAATAAAATTAGGCGGTCACTTTGTTTAAAATCAGTTATTGTGCTTGTACCAATTGCGGGTTCACGGTCGTGGCTTCTATACAAAAAAAAAACATTATAAGCCCTTAGCAAATACTAAACCGTCAAATACACTTCACAGCTTCATATAAACAGCGCGCTGTAGCACGAAATCAAAGGAAAGAAACAGAGTAACTATTTTACATATTGAGACTTTACATCTTATGTCTGGGGATGGCGAGCGCAGTGGAATGCCAAGCATTACTTCGTAATCCAAAGTATTGTTTGGTTTTGCTACTGTTCATGAGCGGTCGTATCGCTTACCATCAGGCAAACGGCATGCTTGTCTCGTCATTTATCGCAATAAAAACTGAGCCCATAGAACAAGGTTACGTAACACTAGTGATATCCGCCAAGTGACACGAAAGGTTACGTGGTGGTGAAAGCGACGCACTTGTACGTAAAGGTAATCCATCGGTTCTACACGCCCTTTGATTGACATTCGGTATTCGGTACAGGTATCTAATGACTCATTCAGAAATCAGTACTATTATGGCGCTACTAGGCTGCAATGTGCTGTAAACTGTTGGTAACAAACTGAAACTAAAATTTTAGGTGGTCAAATAAATTATTGTAAAACTAAGTACGCACAAGTGATTTTATAAAAATAGTAGGCAAATAACATAGAATGGCTTTGAAAGTAAAGTGATGGCACACACACCTGATGAAGCAGAGCAGTCCACAGCTGTCTAGGAAGAGTCGATAAACTATTATATACCATCCAATGTAGTCGACGCTATTATACCAGTCTATTTGAATTTATATTTGTACAAGCTGATCCTAAAATGCGACAATTGTGTGTCAAAATGGTTAGCTTTAATATCCTACGTAGGGTGATTGGAATCTGGATATAATATCTGGACATGCTATTTTAAATTATTTAATATAATTTTAATGTAAACTTTGGGCACATGCTGTATGTATACAATGTCAATGTTTATTATTGTAAAATAAAATAAAAAATATGAAACAACCTACCTACCTGCGATTGGACTTTCAAGTGTCTCACTCAATTATACGCATCAAATGACATGACTAAACATTCCTTAATATCGATTTTCTCAAGGCAATGATACCTTATTACCACTCCTGTTTATTTAAGGCGCAGCGTCCAAGCTATAGCTTTGCTCTACCTCTAATTGTTAAAGCTATGTATAATGTAGATGGGGACACTTATTTCCTTGTATAATATTTGTACACGCCTTTAAGCACTTTCCCTATACATCCAATCTCACGTATTTAAATACCTTTGCGTATGACATAGTCACGGTAATGGGCGTTACGTAATGTTTACTCTAAGTAAGGCCATTTATGTGAATTACGTATGCTTGGGATGCGCAGTGAAAGTTATTGTACCAATTACGTTATTTCGTTCATTGGCCATGCATGCCAGAGGTAATTCATTAAAATTTGGCTTCTGGTTCTATTGTTATGCATGATAACAAAATTATTTAACTAGTATACATGATCTATGCAGGCCATTTCCTACAAGTAATTATGGAGATCCTTGCGGGAGGGCTATATCAGGCCTATTTAATTTTGTTCAGCAGTTGACTTCCTGGGGCTGAAGAGAGAGGACAGGGAGATATAATCTATGTAATTATCATAGATTATATACAGTACCGGTTTTAATAATTCTGGCACCTTGGAGACAGATGTCTTGTGCGCATCTTTTTAGTTAAAGTCCATGCTGAACACAGAAAAGAACCAAAGTGTAAGCGCCCTAGGCGTCCACACGACCGCATCATGCCCTAATATATCTGGTCTTATACCTATAGGGTTAAAACAATTTGATTAAAATAAGTGTATAGAATTATATCTAAACTGATTTCAAAAATGTCATAATTATATTTTTTTGAAAACGGTTATAGAGTAAATACTATTTAACGTTTATCCTGATATTTAACGACAAACAATATATTTTGCAGTTTAGATATTAAACATATATCGATGATATTTCGATCGATTCGATGAGTAAATACATGCAAAAAAATCTGTATAAACCATAGGTCTTCAGAGAGACTTTAATATTATTATTATAAGAAATCGTGATTATGTTATAAAATATAAATTAATAATTACTTAGATATATAAATATAAGATGAGCGTTTAATAGAATATTCACATTTACATACCGGTATGTAAACAATACAATAAGGAATGAAGATCCCGTTCATAAACATGGTTAATATGCATTCGCGTAGTATATTACTAATTGTAGACATGTTCACGTACTCATATATTATGCGTACGCATAATTTATTCCATTAAATACTGAACACGACATACACTAGTAATGAGATAAACGCATCATGAAATATAATAAATCTATAGTATATATAAAATTAATATTTAACTTTAAAGTGGTAGAGTCACGCTGTTGTCGGTACTCGGTATGAATGGACAGTCTCGTATACATATAAAATTGATTTTTAGCTTTAAATGTAAAGTCAAGCTTTTGTCAGTCATGACTCAATGTGGATGTCCAGGCTCGTCCGAGGCGGTACCACTGTCTCATAGGAGATAGACGTAAAGCGACAGCTTCATGGTCACGTTTCGTTCAGTGAATGGGCATTCATTCGTGGGAATAACCTGTTCCTCTTCCCATCCTTTTTCCTTCCCGCTCCCCTCCTGATAATGGTCCAGCAACTAATTTATGATCTAAGCGTTTTAGATTTTCAAGGGCGACAGTAATCACTCACCATCAGGTGGCCTATAATAGTGACCTGGAACATTCCATATTTCAGCAAATATGTGTAAAATGGGGAAGTGTTAAAATGCTTGAAGGTTCTATGAAGTAATTAGTACATAATAACATATAGTAATCAGTAATCATACGTGAGAAGCCGCGATCACCAACTAGCAATTATATATTAAATGGCATTCGCTTCAGTATTTAAATTATCTGTTTATCGAGAAGGCAACAGAGTATAATTAGAATTAAATTTTGCTTTTCGTGTTGTAAACATCCGTAATCTAAACTTAATAACAATGTACATAAACTCACGCCTTTTTCCCAGCGGGGGGGAGGGGAAGGAAGAGGTGCCAAAACATTGAAATAATTACGAAACTCGTAAAAAGTATATAAATCTCTATCTTTAAAAAAAGATTGTGTGAAAAATGTAGGCGCATTTAATGTAAAACTTATGACGTTCGTTTACAATAATAGCCAATAGCCAAAGTTCATAGTCAGCATCGAAAATGGTAAAATGGCATTCAATGATTTTCTATTATAATATTATGATTATCAATTTTAATTTTAGAACATAACTATACAGTTTCTTATGATCATATTAAAAATTGTTTTGTTTTGTTGCAGAACTGCGGTAACGGCCATTGCGAATACTCCCGTTCAGCTCCAGCGAGGAACATTGATTCTTGTGGATTTGGTGAGTAATCACATTCTTACTACACGAAATAACTTTTTGAAAAAAGTTTTTGTTTATAAGGACAGAAAGATTGTATGTTTTTTTTGGCCCCATTACCCGTCGTCTTCTAGCACATAAAAATGACAAATCGATTATGTTTAGTAAAGCGGAAGGGAAGAGATCTCGCGGCTGGGCACATAACCGTTGGTTAGATCAAATGACATCACTCACTATAATCTCTGTTAAGAGAAGCGATAACCAAGCAAATTGGATGGAATGAACCCCTAGAGCAATAAAGGACTTTCAGGCACTTTCAGAAATAAAGAATACAACTGGGAAGAAGTAGAAGAATGAGGATAGGAAACTGCAAAATGCTAGATCGAATTCAACTGATTATTTTTTTCTTGAGGAAAGTTTATATAAGCCAAATTATATCTCTATGTGACACATCGACATAATGATGATTGAAGACTTAAAATTATTAGTTTGTGTAATATTTAGCGTATCAGAAAGTAGCATTTTAACATACTATGATAAGCTAATTATTATTATGCATGATCTTTAACACTGGTTATGAGATTAATGCTTGTTAACTGAATTGGTCATAACAAATACCCTAGTAATAACTAGGGTTGCTATTATAACTATGAAAAAGAGTCCCTACAAAAATCCATTCCCTTTTTTCAAACTGGAATTTATTTTTCGGTACAAAGCAATGTCAAGAATGAAAAAAAAATCTATTATTGAGGGTTGTTGCAAAAGAAAATTTCATTTTTCTTTTCATACGAAGAGAAGTACGAGAATACTGCAAACTGTTAGCATAAATCTATGTATGGTTTAGTAAGACATCAAAAAATCGGACTTCCTTTCAAAATGACTTTCGTCAAATGGGTATTAACATAGCATATGGGAAAATTCAATGGGAAATATATTTCCTAAAATCAGCGTTAAATACTTTTAAACAATTACGTAATTTTATGGCTTATTTTATTATTTGACAACCATAAAACCAGCGACCACTCACTTCTGTAGCGACATTTCAAGTGCACTGGGTGTGTGTCTGCAAGCCGGCCTTAATGTTGCACTCAACAAGGAAGCGACAGTCGCCAACAACTGGTTCCACTCGCCTCTCAGTTTTGTAACGTTAACATAAGCTTTCGAACAAAAATTTCAAATTGAATTTACTACCAATCGTAAATATGTAGTTACTTCAGAATTATATTAAACTTGTCACATTATTCCATTAATGTTTTTTTTTTTAGAAAGACGTAGATGACATTTTTACATGTTTGTAAATATTACGCCCTGGTTTAAAGGCTCAAACTGCACATTTTAAGTTTCCTACATAAAAAAGTACGTTATCCGAATTTGTCGTATTAATTAGAAATATTGGTCTCTTGAAGGCAACTGATCATAAAGTTTAGGTAAAAAGTATTTTTGACAATATAGGCGCGTTGCGGCTTGTTAGCAGATAAATTGCAGTGTTATTTAATATATTTTATAGTTTTCCAACAATAGATCTTAATAAATGAATCATCAATGCAATAAATTAAAAAATACTACTAAAAAAACTCGTAAGCACTGAATTAAAATTTTAGTAACGGTAATTCAAATTATAAATATCGTTTTTAAAATATATTTTTTTCTGTTACAGAACATCGTGAGCAAATGAACTTAGCTACCTCATTCCTTGATGGATCAGCATTGTACGGCAGCTCGGAGAAAGAACTCCGCTCAATCCGCCTCTATGATGCTGGAAAAGTTGATATAGGCTCTTGCAGGAAGTAAGTTTAAAAATCATTAAGTTTTAAAAAGTATTATTTAAGTATTTCAGTTCCTCCAGTTGTATTTATGCTATGGAAACCTATAAATACGTGAAAATTGGGGTAAATTCAATTACTTAAGAAAACCAGTGTAGTGAATTATACTTAAAACTCTTATCGCAATATATCGATGGAAGAATGACACACAAATTCCCAAAAACCAAGATAAAATATGAAGTAACATGAAATTGCATTTAATATTCCATAAAATACACTATTTTAGATAAAATGCGGTTATTATGAGGAAGACATAGCAATGTCCATTGCATCATAATGTACGGAAATATTCTCATAGAGCACTGATTATAAGATACTATTGAAAAGCCGCGACTGTGTGAATATTTCCCACACCGCTTATTCACGAAAATCAATGATATTGCGATACAGTAGCGTAGTTAATTGACAGTCATTCTTTGTTAGCTTATATTTAATTTATGAGAAAGGAGGGCGTCCAACTTTAGCCTGTATTATTTCCTTATTACGTCCATTAATTAAATACAGTCACCTGTCTCTTAATCGAATGTTTAGCAACATAATTTATTAGATAATATGTGCAACAATATCGGATTAGTAAAGATTACTTTTATTAAACATCTTGAGTAATTTCCACCAGCTGTTATATTCGTTTAACTACGACAATCTTTGCTATGATACCTAGGTGTATTTTTCTTTCATATTATCTTAAAAGAAGTTTTATAAATGTTTGAATGATGTTTAAATGAAAATTTAAAGTATAGTATGAGATAGGAAGTCATAGCTATCAGAATTGTTATTCTTAATTATGAGTCATTTTCCTTTTAGTCTGTACACACTTTGAACATCTCGTGTTGATGTCAAATCAACGGTAATCTAACTTTATTACTAGGAAAATACAAAAATATGTTTGTCAGAGCTATAAAAACAATTGTATCTTCCGTGACTCTAAATGTATACCACAAAACATCCTTATATTTTAAGTCATAATTACGTCATAGACGATGCTATGTTCATTCACAGTTAACAAGAAGTCGGTTAATTGTTACAAAAACTTTATAGTATCCTAAATATTCGATCATCGAACTATTTTTTATATTTAACGGACACGGATGTAATGTGAATCACAATAGTAAAAACTCTAAGAGCGCTGCCCACGTAAATATAACGCTTGTATAATTTCCTGTATCGAAGAATGGATCATCATCACTATGGAATTTTGGTGGTTTATTTACATCTCGAGTAGCATTTACTTTATGCCATCATAATATATTATTCTATAAATATTAAAATTAAGCATGCTGTTGACCGTATGATAAAAAAGATCTATATTCTATTCGTGTATTAAACAGTATGTTGCTTTTATTCAGAAAAATTTTAGTATTAAAGGTTAATTAAGGAATAGCCTCTCTTTGATAGAATCAGATTCAGAATTCTTTAAAAGTCAATGCTTCTTATTTTAATATATATATATATTAATTTAGATTCTCTATAAATACTATACTACTTTACTAAAAACTGAACGTGAATTATTATAATGATAATAAATCCTTACAATTTCTGCATTCAAGTAATCATTGCAACGTGCATTCTGTAAAATGATGCGATTCCTAGATGTCGTCACATGGATTGTATGCAAATTATACTTACAGTAACCTTGTGATAATTTGCGTTCTCACGTACAGATTCCAATCTTTACATATTAGCATTGGCATTTATTGACTCCATCCCGATATGTGCAAGCCAAGAAGTATTGTGTTATGTGTAGCAGTTAGTATGCGTAAGGAAAATATTGTATGCATCATAAAACATTGATGGTGCTACGTTCATAAAATAATTTCACGATCAATTCTTAAAATATAACAAAAGACACATGTATGACGCCCAAAAAAATAAAAAAGCTTCTTCAAAAGTTAAAGTACTTCCAGGTATTTCGATTGCTCTCAATGCCTTTATAACTGAAGCCTCAATTGACGGACTAATTATGTCTGTCGTAGGTATCTCTAAACATAATTTCAGAAAATACATTGCTCGGGACGTAAAACTTATACTAATTATATTATTATTTCCAGATGTAAAGACGGATCCCCCACCGCACCTCTATACAAAGCTTTACTTTCGGAGCACAACCGTATTGCTGGCGAGTTGTACTCTCTCAACCCGTTCTGGGACGACACCACGCTGTTCTTGGAAACCAGACGAGCTATGGCGGCTATCATACAGCATATTACTTACAATGAGTTCTTGCCCGTTCTCCTTGGTGAGGTAAGGAATTTCACCAACCTTTTCAATTAAACCTGTACTTTTTAAATAGATTTTTTGAATATCAATGCTTATCTTTGAGCTTTGAGTATATCGTCAGAAGGCAGACATATAATTTAGCGTAATAATATATTTTATAAAGTTGTAAGCTCTGCTACGAGTACGAGATTTACACAAGAAACTGTTTTAACGTGACTTTTGAGTTGTGTGTATTTCTGAAAGGATCACTTGAAAAGAAATACAAAAGTTTGATTTAAAAAAATATGCATATTATTATTCTTTTCAGGTTGGCATGGCCAAAGCTGAGTTGAAACTGACGTCCCTTGGTTTCTGGCGAGGATACTCCAGCGCTAACCGCGCCGGCGTCTACACTGAGCTCATGGCTGTTGCGCCCATCTTCACAGCCATGATGAACGAGAAACTGGTAAATACTTTTCATTCTTTACTTCATATTATTGGTGGCAAGTCTATCTGATAGTATAACCTGTCTCTGTTCAGGTTTGACATGCCTAACCTTTCTCATTCCCTAGAGGTGCCTAGAGGTGGCCCAAGGACCTCTAGCTCCTCACGCAGATCCATTGCGAATTATAATTCGAATCAAATTATATAAGTAATGATTGAAAGCTGTATAGTGTCCAAAAAGTATGCTAAATAGTGAATAAATTTAACAATAAGTTCAGTTAAAGTTTAATAGTTTTAACTAAAATCAAGACTTAACATTAACTTCCCTAGTATGTTCCATCTTCATTCATACCTACGTGACATGTTTTCTATGCTAAAACTCAATCTAGACCATATGATTAACAAATGCTTTAAATTTGAGAATGAATGATGTCAATAATAAAACTCAACCTAAACCACATAAATAACAAATGCTTTAAATTTGAGACAAAAATTGAAAATTATAGATATAAATGTCTGTCTAATTACAGATAAATTCAACGATCACAGTAGAACACCTAGTACACACAACAGCCCACAAAGTGTCTCGGTTCCCGAACTCAGCACAATGGGATCTCAACCGTTCCCGTGATCACGGAGTGTCTCCTTACTTGAGAGCTCTGAGGCTGTGTGAACCTATGACCAGCGTCAAGACCTTCGGAGATTTGGAGAAAATGGGATTTGATAGGAAGCAACAGGAGATGATGGCTGATATGTACAGGTAGAAATGTTTAAATAAGTCCAAATAAAGTAATATGAAGCCGTTATCAAACTAGGATTGAAAATGTATATTGTTTAAAAGCAAATCATTAATATTTACAAAAGATGTCAACAAGGTATGAAATGCCTTGTTGGACTAAGATATGTTGATATTCATTAATAAATTAATTAATCCAGCACCTATATTACGAAATTGCCTATATTGTACAAATGAATATAAATTTACCATAATCACATAACACTGACACACGACTGCCTCGGTGGCAAAGTTAAACTACTATACGACTACAACCCTAAGATCACGGGCTGGAATCCCGGATCAAATATAGTCGTGTTGAATATTTTTTATTCATCATCAACTCGAAGTCAGTTGTATAGCGATAGTCTCGGCCCCAATCATATCAAGGAACGAAGCCCTGGTAGGATTTATGCCTTCTGAAAAAGGGGGAATTATTATGTATAAACATAACACTTTTTATTTCAAATCACCAATACATTAAAACCTAAATCTATTTTATATTCTTACAGAAATGCTGAAGACATAGAATTAATGGTCGGTGGTGCTATGGAGAAGGCAGCTACCGGAGCGGTTGTTGGACCAACACTAGCTTGCGTGCTCGCTTTGCAATTCGCCAACCTTAAGAAGAGTGACAGGTAAAATAAAAACAATAAAATAATAAACACTGTATCTTTTCATTAACTTATTAGATGTGATGTGGCTGCAAGTCTAAGAATCACTATATAGTTTCGATTGCCATAAAAGCATGTTACTACATGACCAAAATTATCATACAAAAATAAACGAATGTCACTTATATTAACAAAATCAGTTAAAACATTCCAAATTATAGTTGTGGATCGAAAATTTTTCATGGCCACTATGTGTACGTAAATCAAAATATTTTTCCATAGATTCTGGTATGAAAACGACATTCCGCCATCATCGTTCCTGTCTGAACAACTCGGAGCTATCAGAAAAGTATCTCTATCTGGCCTGCTCTGCGCTGCTGAAGACTCTCTCACCAACATCCAACCTAAAGCTTTTGTCAAGGAAGATCCCTATTTGTGAGTACATATTATTACTTAGTTATTTTCTTTATTAGATAATCATAATATTATCCTTGCCTCTTTATATATTTTATGATTCAACTAAACCCATAATTAGATTTACCTTACCTTAGTTGGATTCAATAATTTTAGTCACTATATGATACTTTGCGTCTATTAAAATAAAGAAGAACTTTTATTAAATGAATACAAAATATGTTGTTTTAATTTAGAACTTAATATCTTGTTCTTCTCTAATCTTTATCATGTATAGAAATAAAGTAAATGCAAATTGTCATCTTACGTTTTAATTCATAAGAACAAACTACCCTACAAGATCTTAAGAAATATCGCATGATCTGACAGAATAATTACTAACATTTTGTTATAAATACGGACGCCGGTCTAGATGCAAAACTCTCGTGTTTTAACCGTTGTAGAGTTCATAACTAAGATATACAAAATGTTTTCTAATTATTGTGATTCTTATGTCTTAAATTCGCGAACAGTGTATTATGTGTGTACAAACGTTTTACATTAATATAAGTGGCATTGTGTAAACTATTTTGTATATTTGAAGTTTTCCACATATTCCCTCGCTTACTGTCCCGCCTACTAAAGTAATTACAGCATTAATTTACTTAAAATAATTCAAATAGTCCCCATTTTAAACATTTTTTTTTTACTTAATGAATTATGCATTACATTATTTGACCGTTTTTTATGATCTTGAAACATCTGCCATCTTACTAAAAATCTTCAATTTAAAGGAACGCACGGCAAGACTGCTCTCAACATAACAGCCTAGAATTGACAGCGTGGAGAGATGAATCTGGAGCGAAGGCTGCTGAAAGACTGTCACAAGACATGTTGGCGACCGCCATAGAGAAGGCTAAACAGGAGATGGCTGACAGGAAGAAATTGGAGTACATGCTTTGGGAAACTCGTGAGTACATTTTACTTAAGCAATACATATGTGTTTTATTTGTGTGAAGAAGTTTTTATTTGGTAGAATAGATTCTTAGTTTTGTATAACATTCATAGAAGGTATATGCTGGAGACTATATTACTTCAAGCATTTGCAATCTATTAATCACGTATTTCATTCCATAGGAATGGAACTTGTTTGTTTCTTTTAAGGACCCTTACTCAGTGGCGTAACAATAGGGTGGCAAAGTGCGCAAAATGCCACGGGTCCCCAGCCTAGGGGGCCCCCGGCCCGGAGGGCTCCGGTCCTACAGGGTCTCAAGCCCGACAGGGCTCTGGCTCGATATGGCCTCGGGCTAAAGCCCAACAAGGTATAAGCAGAGAGGAACGTAATATTAATAACGGAATTCGTAATAATATATAATAATTGACTACATTTTAAACCTGGCAAACATTTCGTCATAATATTTGATTTCATTATTTTGTTTTAGTTTCATTACAGTATAAACTCAGTTAGAAACTAAAAGAAATATAATTATATAAATATTAAGGTAATATTTTCCAAACAACACAATAAACATGCCTTGTTCTAGAAGTTATTTCAGTGGCAGCGAAAAACGAAAGAGAAAGAGAGTCTGTAGCAATAAATAAAAATATATCTGAAATAAGTAGTTCAGTACTTTAGGAACGAGCAATTTATTGATGAGTTTAGGAAATTAATATTGACGAAACTAAAAACTATATAATAGCAAATTCCGACGATAGAGAATATTCAGACCTAAAACCACAACCAAATCCACAAAAAAGTACAAGCTAACATGATATTCAACCATATTTAGGAGTAGAAAATATGAAATATCTATATATTACAGACAAGTGTAATAAAAAAAAAGAATGCCGCAATGAAAAGATTTGTGAGTGAGAAAGGCACACTATAACCCACATTGTACATTGCTATACTTAATATGAAAGTCCAATGGTCTCCTCTAAAAGACAGTGACAATAAATAACAAAATAAATAAATATAAACAAACGCAACTACAACGATTCAATGACTATATAGTCTTGATGGCGGAATCGATGGAGGAGTTGCAACAGATGCTGTACTACCTGCGAATTACCCTACTCACAGCGAATTGGTCTTAAAATTAACTTCGACAAGCCAAAATAATAATCAACCACCCTGATCCAAGAACTGTCGCTGTATGAGGCCACCAGCTCGAAGATTTTTTCAGAATAAACAAATTTCAGAATATACCTGGGGCAGACCCTTTACTAGGTAGAAACAATTTGAGAAGGAGGCTACGAGTCTTCATGTCAACACTACCAAAAAGCTTGAAAACGACCTACGGTTCTTGGACACTCACAGTACGACTGGTCCACTAGCTTAAGGTCGCTCAGCGAGCCATGGAGCGTGCTATGCTCAGTGTCTCTTTGAAGGATTAGGATCCGTAATGAGCTTATCCCAATGATAACCAAAGTTATAGACATAGCAAACGAGAATTAGCAAGCTGAAGTGGCATTGCGGTGCCCACATCTGTCGAAGAATCGATAACCGTTGGAGTAAACGTGATCTTGTGTGGAGACTGCGTCTTGGTTAACGTAGTGTAGGACGCCCTCCAGCTAGGTAGAGAAACGATTTGCAAAAGATTGCTGCCACATGCTGGCTGTGACAACTCGACGACAGGGTGAAATGGTGCCATTTAGAGGAGGCCTATGTCCAGCAGATTACAATAAAATGCTGATAAATAAACAAAATGTTTTGAGTTGATGACGACTGAAAACAAATTTTTAATGCGATAGAGACACGAAACATCGAAAATTAACTTGAATTCATGTCTTTTGTATGAACAATTGTGGTTAAATTGGATACTAGATGAGGAGCAATAATCGATTTAAAAAAAAACTTTTAGGCTGAGGACTTACTATATTCACAAAGTTACTAATTTAGATTTTCGTGGCCATAGAGAAATTGGAAACTGCCCACATAGGTTCCATTGCAAGGCACGGGCCTCCCTTACAATCGAAAGTACGATTGAGAGTGGTTTGACCATATAGTCCATTACGCTGGCCTAGTGCGGGCTGGCGGACTTAACGTACCATAGAAATTCTTACAAATCGTAGGTTTCCTGAATATGTTTTTCTTCATTTTCATAGTACTATGTGGTTGACTATCAATACACAGATGACTCCGAAAAATCATAGGTGAGCCTTGGGATTCATACCCGCGACCACCAGTAGCATATTGGCGGCCACGTCTGTTCCGTTTACCAAAAGGCCATAATAAAAAAATAATCATTAAAATTTATCTACAATATTAATAAAATTTTTTACCTTGATGAAGGGCCCCATTTGATTAATTTTGCCACGGGCCCCCGGCGGGGTAGTTACGCCACTGCCCTTACTAGCTTTATTGCCAAACTAAAATTAAGATTTGTTCTCTCCATAATTCGTAAATTCAAGAACTGCAAGACTCCTGACTACCATTTCATTTCAGATGGTGGAGCCGATCCTAAGTCGCCAGTTGGAACTGCGGCGTCGTTCTCAAAGGCTAACAAATACGCGTTGAAACTCGCTAATACTTCATTGTTCTTGGAATTCGCCACCAACGAGCTCCTCAACTCTATAAATAACGGGTATGTCTTCATGCATCACTCAATAGTATACATAGTCTCTAACAATCTTAAACTAAATATTGGTATACATGAAATATATATTTTTATGTGTGTATGTTAAATTACCATTAGTATTTTACCTGCACGCTGAGTGGATTTACCGAGGTGTATTTTTTTATGGTAAAAAATAGATTTTAAATAAGGTTATAAGAGAATATCATAAGATAGTCAATACTACTGTATTAGGACCCACCCTGTAAATATAGTTATGTGAATAAATACATAAATAAACTGTTTATACACCGTTTCGTTAGCCACTTCTAACGCGTGTCTTTGTCAAATTTCTTTGTTGTATGTAAAACTATTTTTACATTCCTATTTAACGTAGTCTTTACCAAATACTTGCATCAATAGGTTCGTAACACCTATAATTTTATTTTATATCCCAAATAACGCATCATATCTATTCCAGTCACCGTCGCAAGCGTCAGATCTTCGACGACACTCTCGGCTTCAGCACGACCAACGACTTTGCTGATTCTCTCCAATCAGTTGACATCAGCGGTTTCCTAGGCCAGGACCAACTAGGCGGTCCCACTATAGAACCGCAGTGTGACGACACCGGTTCTTGTGATGCCGATAGCCCATTCCGGACATACACTGGATATTGTAATAATTTGAGGAATCCTAACCTGGGCAAGAGTTTGACCACTTTTGCTAGATTACTGCCTCCGGTGTATGAAGATGGTGAGTTTTACAATATTGACCTAATTGCTTTCCTAGGAGATATTTTTTGTTTTTGTGTAACATATGCAAATATTTGTTCTTTTTATTTCTAGTATATCAAATTAATGCAATCATAAATACATAACAACTGTAAACGTAGCGTATAATGAACCGCTTGTATTTAAGATATTCCGTCTCCTACCTGATATAAGAAATCATGTTTACCTTTCAAGAATTTCTAAATGTATTTCAGGAATCCCTGTTCTTATTTGTGAGCCTTTTGTGGTATCTATTGATATATCCTTCCCCCTCAGGTGTAAGTCGTCCCCGCAGCAACTCAGTGACTGGCACCCCGCTCCCCTCCCCCCGCATCATCTCTACAGTGATCCACCCGGACATCTCCAACCTGCACACGCGCTACACGCTTATGGTGATGCAGTTCGCGCAGTTCCTGGACCACGAGCTCACCATGACGCCTATACATAAAGGTAACTTTACTTACCAAAAGTGAAAAATTAGGGGTTTTTGAATATAGAGAAAGCCAAGTCATGCTGTTAAGGAATGGTTTGGTAATATGAATTCACAAATGGTTTGACATGCTTTGGTGAAATATTGAATATTATCGTATAAAATTATGTTTTTGAAATCCACGAATCCATTAAAAAATTATTTAATTACATTGGCACAGTGGCGGTTTTTGCCTACCCCTATGGAATACAGGCTTAACGATTATTTATGTATGTATTTATCTATTACCTAATTATCATTCGGATCCTAAGCAATAAGAACTAACGAATCAACAATTTGTCCACAGGCTTCCACGAATCCATCCCCGACTGTCGTTCATGTGATTCTCCCAGAACAGTGCATCCTGAGTGCAACCCGTTCCCAGTGCCTAGAGGTGACCACTACTACCCCGAGGTTAACGTCACTTCAGGCGAGAGGCTCTGCTTCCCCTTCATGAGGAGTTTGCCTGGACAACAGCAGCTGGGTAAGTGAACCATCTTATCTCTCTACTCTGTCTCTATGTTTTAAGTATAACCTTAAAATGTCTTTTTTGTCTAAATTATGTGGCAGTAAGCTATTTATAACAAAATTGTGCCTCGACTTGCCTATTAGAGATGATATATCTGTAGTTTCAATTAAGTAATTTTGTCTATAAATATAAAATTGGTATTATCACTTCTTTAGAAACTGTAGAAAAATAAATTAATTTATTCTTAATAGGACCTAGAGAACAAGTGAACCAAAACACTCCATACATCGACGCGTCAGTGATCTACGGCGAGAACCCTTGCATAGTACGCAAGCTGCGAGGCTTTAATGGACGACTCAACGCCACCATCAACCCGCACAACGGCAAGGATCTGCTGCCCAGGTCTGACAGCCATCCTGAGTGCAAGGCGCCTAGTGGATACTGCTTTATTGCTGGTGAGAATCATTTGTCTTTTCAGACTTACATTTAAAACATGTAGAGTAATTGATTGTACGTTTTCTACATGCCTTGATCCAATTAATGGTCTATGGCCTATGCCTATGGGTTGGAATGAAAACTATCCATTAAGGCGGGGCTGCCTACTACTTTGGCTTACAAATAAAAAACCTATTTTCGAATCTTTGGTCTCGATGGGTCATGGAGCGTGAGAAAAATATTGTGTGAGTGTGTGTTTAATACATTAAGCGTACGTATAGTTACTTAGTTATACCTATACAATTCAATGGCAGATATCTTGTTATGGGAAAAGTCAATTGCACGTTTGTTCACACCAGACAAGAAAACGCCAAAGAAAAACAACTTTTATTAAATTGAACACAACAGTTGATACAAATAAAGATCACATTAACATGGGTGAAGTAGAAATTGACCTCAATTTGTTGGTGTCCCAACTTATGTAACACGGGTGAATCATTGACAATTTGTCTCCCAGGTGACGGCAGAGCATCTGAGCAGCCCGGTCTGACCGCTATCCACACGATCTTCCTGCGCGAACACAACCGGCTGGTGGAGGGTCTGCGCGGCGTCAACCCGCACTGGGACGCCGACCAGCTGTTCGAGAACGCGCGCCGCATCCTCGCCGCGCAGTTCACGCACGTCATATACAACGAGTTCCTGCCCAGGCTGCTGTCTTGGAACGCTGTCAATCTTTACGGATTGAAGCTGCTGCCTTCAGGTTTGTCTTGAGTTCATGTTAGTTAGCAAGGGAACCAATGCCAAAGAAAGCTGCTGCCAGTATCCAGTATTGTATTCAATGGCAAAGAATGAGCTCTTGTCAGTATCTAAATCTTCCAGCAATGGAACTAATGGCAAAAAATAAGCTGCTGCCAGTATCCAGTAATGTAATCAATGGCAAAGAATGAGCTATCGCTAATTTGGAAATGTTACTTACAAGCTCCTACTCATCTAGTGTTGTGTTCATGGGTTTTTTAAATTGCTATGAATGGCGAGACGAGCATGCCGTTCGCCTGATGGTAAGCGATACGACCGCTTATGAACAGTAGCAAAAAAAACAATACCTTGAATCACAAAGCAATGCTTTGCATTCCACTGCGCTCATCATGCTGAGACATAAGATGTTATATCTCAATATGTCCAGTAGTTAGAGTGCCGATAATTAATGTGGTTTTCTAGATTACGGCACATTTTATCCTGACTTATTATTTGCCATCATTGCATGATAGTGAATCAAAGACAGCATAGCTATGTAAATAACACTCACCAGCCCAGAATAAATTAATGCCGGGCCTGGCGTACCACTGAATGGGATCCCTTGATCTGTTTCTTGCAGCTTCATCTAACAAATTGTCATTAATAACCAGGCTACTACAAAGAGTACTCTCCGACCTGCAACCCCGCCGTAGTGACGGAGTTTGGGGCAGCCGCGTTCAGGATCGGTCACTCTCTGCTCAGGCCACATCTGCCACGATTGTCGCACAACTATCAACCCGTCGAACCTCCAATACTCCTCAGAGACGGATTCTTCAGGCCCGACATGTTTATGACTGTGAGTATTATGTCGCTAAGTCGACATATTCCTTCTAATCCAACCCTCAACATCTCAGGACACTCAACTTAAACCTAAATTGAAAATTCATTCCTCAAGCATTATAGTAATATCTTCATTTTCAGCAAATAATCAGTTGCTTCATTTTTACTCAGAATAATACATAATATACTAATACTTGTTTATTTTTATGTTTAACAATTCCCTATATACCTTTCGTATTTTCAAATCATAGGCCTGATTTTATTATGTCTCAATTTCTGTAATCTACTTCTTTTCAGCACCCACCTCTAGTAGACGAGCTCATGCGTGGTCTTTCATCAACTCCTATGGAGACTCTTGACCAGTTCATCACGGGAGAAGTGACCAACCATCTGTTTGAAGACAGGCGTATACCCTTCTCAGGAGTAGACCTAATCGCTCTGAACATCCAAAGAGGCAGAGACCACGGTATCCCGAGCTACAACAACTACAGAGCGCTTTGTAACTTGAAGAGAGCTACCACCTTCGACGACTTGGCGAGAGAGATTCCTGATGAGGTTATTGCTAGGTATGTTATTCTTCGTGGTTTATGTACAATTTCGAATGATTAGTCAGTTACTCATACTTGAGATCTCAATTGTAAAACGGTATTCACTATTGCTTGACTAATAATGACGTTCTATATATTTAAAGTGTTATTCGAATCGGGTTACATACGAAGTGGCAAAAATCCCTACATGCGAGTTCATTTCTTGATGAGGCTAACTTACAAGAAGTGTGATTCAATTTTACAATTACCAATGAAAGCAGCAATATCTAAAATGATGTTTATTCCCAGGTTCAAGAGGATATACGCGACGGTGGACGACATCGACCTGTTCCCGGGCGGTATGAGCGAGCGGCCGCTGCAGGGCGGGCTGGTGGGACCCACCTTCGCCTGCATCATCGCCATACAGTTCCGACAGCTTAGAAAATGTGATCGCTTCTGGTGAGAATTACTCAATAATTGGTAACAATACTATGTTGTTGGAAGCATTCTCTCGACTGGAGCTGCACAGCGCTTTCATATAAATCTATTGTCATTTGAAAAAGAAGTATTTCTAAATTCACTATTTTGACTGACAAGATAATCTAGGATCTTCGATCAAATATACACTAGATACACAGTTCCCTGTAAATGCTCTGTTAAAAAGTGGCACCGATGCATTGACACAAAAAATGTAAACAAAAAGATCACATATTCCAAATATATTAACACAAATTCCACCTTATTCCTGGAGCTTAAAGTAGCTTTTCACATAATATAGTCTAAAGTTTTGCGACGTTTTAGAAGCAACGGTCGATGCATAACTGAAGGCGAAAGAATGCTTAGAAGCTTAAGAAGCACTCTTTTTGGTGCCATTTTCTGAGCGCTCATGTTGTATCTAGTGTATATTTGATCGAAGTCTAGAATACCTATCCATAAAATGCCACCGCGACTTTCAATCCCTTAGCGGACTATTATTTACTCAGATTCTTCACTCCTCAGGTACGAAAACGACAACCCGGCAGCGCGGTTCACGGAACAGCAACTAGCAGAGATCCGTAAATCAACTCTGTCGAAGATGCTCTGCGAGAACTTCGACATCCCCGGTGACATTCAGAGGGCAGCGTTCGATTTGCCTAGCAGTTTCTTGTAAGTGTTTTATAATTATTAAATATCACGCAGCCAATGTAAAGAGATCTCTTATCATTCCGGCTTTAAAATGGTACGCCGTAATTTGATCCCTGTACTCAATACTTTTATATCTTCCAACCGATTTGTTTCTGATCTCAGTGTTAACAGACTGAAATATTTACCTAGAGCTAATTGCCTGTGCGAGGATCGAATCTGCCGCATCTTGTTTGGCCAGCGACTCTATTACATCTCCTATGATCTCACTCATCAAGACCCTTGAGGCAATACCAGTAAGTTAATATGTGTAAATTCCTTACAGGAACCCTCGCGTGCCATGCGCGTCACTGCCCAAGTTGGACTTGTCCGCGTGGCGCGAGAGCTCCACGCAAGGCTGCCTCATCGCGGGCCGCTCCGTGTCCGTCGGGGAATCCGCCTTCCCGTCACCCTGCACGTCTTGCATCTGCACCGTTGAAGGGGTGAGTTCAAATGGGTTTAGCCATAGATTGTTTTATATATCCGGCTCGAAGGACCATAAACGTTACGACTGTGCGACTGGAAGTCAGTGACTGTTTAAGTATTATAGGGTAGTAAAACTCAGTTGTATTCGGTGGGAATATGCGTTTATTTAATTCTTACACCTGCCGCACAACTCTATACATACGGATTATTGTTGGTACTCGATGCGTTGTTCCAGTCTACGCGTGGCATGTAGTACGCGTGCCACGTAGTACGCTAAGGGATAACTCTGAAGGATACGAGTGGCACGCTAGAACGGAAGTATCTAAGCTGTAACAGCTTCCACAATGTTGCTCTCCGCTGCTGCCGCGATTCCCTCGTCGTCGCCGTGCTATCCTTCATGGTTGCCGCGGCGGAGCGCCGAGCACGTCTTGTGGTTATATAAACTCATTTGCAAAAAAAAAACGGGCACCTAAGCAATGAACCATTTCAAATGTTACTATTGGTTTGTTTGATAATTATAGGTAGTTTTACTTTCACAATTTTGTAAATTAATAAGCAAATAATCGTTTTCGTCAGTATTATCATAAAATTTTGATAAAATTTATGGGTTTTAATGCTAAAGTTCACTAGTAGTTTATGCTCGCTAGTAGTGCATATGCTCGTGAAGTAAAAGTTAACAAAGATTTTTGTTTGTTTTTTCTTTAATAAAGTAAAAGCAGATAAATATTTAGTATCGAGTGTGACCCCCTCTAGCTGAAATCACAGCTTGAATTCGTCTGGGTATGCTAGCGAGGATATCCCGGATACTTGCTTGCGGAATACGTTCCCACTCCGCGGTAATCACATTCTCTCTGATGGTCTGCGGAGCCGGTTGTACTGATCTCACGCGTCGTTTCAGAACGTCCCAGACATGCTCTATAGGATTGAGCCTGGTTCTGGAAGAAAACCATGTACCCAACCACGGGATGATCGTTTTCTTGTGAGTCGCGCATTGAGAAATCGCAAGTCTTCGTATGTGGACCTTAAGAACAACCTCGAAGAAGTAAGAAATGTGCATATTAGTCTATGGACGGTCAGGAGGAGGCTTCTCGCGGCCAATATACGCAGTCATCGCCCGGCCCGCGGCCCTAAGTTACTTCACGAGCATATGCACTACTAGCGAGCATACACTACTAGTGAACTTTAGCATTAAAACCCATAAATGTTATCAACATTTTATGATAATACTGACGAAAACGATTATTTGCTTATTAATTTACAAAACTGTGAAAGCAAAACTACCTATAATTATCAAACAAACCAATAGTAACATTTGAAATGGTTCATTGCTTAGGTGCCCGTTATTTTTGCAAATGAAATCACAAGACACGCTCAGACGCACTACCCGTCCGATGTCGCTCACTCACTCACTCACTCGCTCGCACGCACGCACGCACTCACTCAATCCCCTTTCGCTGTGTGTGCGTGCTTGTTGCCTGTTGATCGAATCCGGTTCCTCCTCCTAATACCACGTGTTGTACATCCAGGCGCAGTGCGCATCTCTGCGCATCACAGACTGCGCGCAGCTGCTGCGCGAGTGGTCGCGCGAGGCGGTGCTGCGCGACGACGTGTGCGCGGCGCAGTGCCCGCCCTCCCCCGCCCCCGCCGAGCACCGCGCCGCCGCACGCGCCCCGCGACCTGCTGTCAACTTCAAGTTCCCAGACCTCACGCCGTTCATCGCCAAGTGAAAACACTGCCCACTGGCTTTATACATCAAAGAAATAAAAAAGTATTAGCTCGAATATTAGTGTGGAGATGTAAATGTCTTCAAAATTTACATAAACGAATAAGAGCTAAAGTACCAAATCAACGAAGTTTAACACTATTTAACTTTCTCTCCGAAATATGAGTTTGAGCTCTTCCAGCTATATGCGCCATGAACGATTTGAATAAATTAAAAAATAAATAGTATATGTGAAATTGTAAGAAATGGCGCATATAGCTTAATTTATTCATTTATATATGAAACATAAAAACTAGTCTAACAGGTGCGTCTTAATAAAACTAAGTTGAATAGTTCGTTTTATCATCACGCACGCTGACGTAGGGCACGAAGCAAATACTACGACCACGAAACACTTCAACACGCATACAGCCGAAATTAAACGGGATCGATCAGAACTCGTATTAATTTCGGCTGTCAACCGTAATCACTCAACTTGAAAAATCGTGGCATCATAATTTACCATCGGAGTTTTTGGATTAGTGCTACATTTTTCAAGTCGTGATATTACAAACCAACGTAAATACCATAGAATTAACAAAGCAAATAATGCCTTTTTTTACCAAATTACACCCACAGTTACCGTAAAATAGTCAACAATAAACAATACCAATAACAAAATCCTTAATAATCCTATGTATATTTTAAGTGATTTGCTTTATTGTTCATGCAATATCTATAGGCACTAAAGGTTTTTTGCCAACATAATGTAATTTCCAACAGGATCTAAACTTTTTATCACATTTCAACCGTAAAGTCATATCACTTCAAAATATTTCATAAAATATTAATGTACAAAATACGTAAAATAAGTATAAATAATATTTTTATAACATTTTAAACAAAAGAAAGTAGCGTTATTTTCTTAAACGAGTATTGTGCAAAATGATCCAAGCCAAAAACTGGCTTGAACGAAAGTATTAGAAACATTGAAAGAATAACATTTAACTTGATCTGCAAACAAATTCTCTACAACACAGTCCAAATAAAATATAAAAAACAAAACTCTGAATATCACATGGCATTGGCGAATATTTGTAAGTATAGCAGCCATCTTAAGCTTTAAATATGTCGACAATATAATTATTTAAGAGACATGCTAACATACTGTTCGTTCGCCAGCCAACTTGAAAATAGTATTACCCGTTCATACCATACCAGTGTTACCAATAACGTTATTTGTAAGTTTTCTACTATACACTGCCTAGAAAACCTAGGGATGTAGCCTTTGTAAATTATTTTGTGTAATATTGGCGTAATTAATTATAATTAGTTTTAATGCTATTTTTAGTTTTATACAATAATGTGAATCTCATTTAGTAACAAAAAATCAAATACATAATGATTTTTTGTTTACATCGTTGTTTCATTTCCTTTAAAAATATAATTAGATCCACACAAAAACTAACATGAATTAGACATATTTAAGAGGATAAAAAAAACATTTATATCGTGACGATGCCAGGGATTATTTACACGTGCAACAAACACACTCGATAATGCTTGTTAGACAAGGAGAATATGTTATAGACGCGAGACGTAGAGCATTGTTGTGATTCGAAAATTTGATGAAACGATAAAGCGACACCGTAATGAGAAACACAAAGTACTAGGGCGACAAAGAATAGAGGAAGGTACTGTAATATTGTAAATTAAACAGTTCTACCCACAATCCGATGAAAAATTATATATCCGTAAATAAATTTTATCAACCTACTGTTACGTATCCCCTCAGTAAGAATATATAAATTCAGCAAGTTTATAAATGGCAATTCTAACCTTAAAAGAAACAATTGTTGCACTCTTTAAAACAGACGAGCTTCGTCAAAATAAGATAAAATGGATATATTATAATTCCTTATGTATCTCATTTCAAATAGGCTAAGTTTCTGAAGTTTTACTTCTGAATGAATTCTTCTGTGTGGAATTGCACATATACACACTTCATAAACTTATTTTATGAATAAAAAATAAAACATGAATAAAATGCTGAAAATATTTACAAATCACTTTATTTTGTTGCATATCAAGTCTATTTAGTTCCTTTTTACAATAAATACATTACATTTGAGTATAAAAACCAGTGTTGCAAAAACTAAACAACACAAACACAGTTTTTAAAAGTTTCGAATACTTAAAAAGTCTTGATTTGTTCAGGCGAACCTCTCGTAATTTCATTTTGCACATAGCCTGGTGGCAACTAAACTTCCACATACGCGATTAAAAACACGCGAATAATTTCAATTGCACTCTCACTGCTCCCCGCTCGTGCCCTGTTAGAAAATTACATATCTTTAGTCATGAAGAAATAATAAATTTCTGAAACAGGTTATGTAATTTGGCGAACAGCAAAAAAAGGATCTAATAATCTATTTTACTCCATCCAATTTAAGGTGTGTGTTATAAATACAAAAACATTTTTTAATAATTACGAGCTTACTCTAATTTCAAAACAAGCTTATAAAATGATTTTAAAGATTAAATTATTTTAACTAACTATCAGTGAATTAAAAGATAGGATTTGAAAAGTAGTGTCATTCCTAACAGAGTTGAAACGTGACGAAGTATAATTTAAAAAAAAGTCAAGATAAAAAGATGGCGTTTGCAATTTGGATACCGTCAAATGCGCAAGAATTCGCAGGTCTTTTGTTCCAAAAGGAATGTGTGCATTACAACAATGTAATGCACATATTCCTTATTATTCCACAAGGGAATAAGGGTGAATTTGCTGTTAAGTTTTAGATTGACAGTTGGACCCTTAGAGCCCTTTCACACGGCAACCTTCCGTTTTTGCAGAATCCTGTTTAGTATTGCAGCACATGCACTACTAAACAGGATCCTGCAAAAAACTGTTGCCATGTGAAAGGGGTATTAGACTCTACGCTAGCATACCGGGTATATCAAGAGTGCTACCGAAAACGAAGCCGAGTGGTAGTTTTAGTGACTTCAGACACAATGCAACTAAATTTTGTGCAAAAAATTGAGACTTTTTTTATGTTTATTTTTCTGTACTTTTATAAGGGTGGTAAATACATAGTTTTTTTCTTAAGTAATAGTATACACCGTTTTACTTTTAAAAACGCTATGGTATGCAAGGCTTTAAATTATTATTTTGGCAAAAATTATGGATTTACCACCCAAACCCGACGATATTTAAAAAACAATAAACAAAAAATTGTCGCGTTTCTTTGGGAAATGTTTAATTACATTGTGTTTGTAGTTACTAAAACTACCACCCGGCTTCGTTTTCGGTAGCAGTCTTGATATACCCGGTATATTAACTCAATTGTCGACATCCACCACCACACACAATACAACCAACACAGCACTCACAGTCGGTCAGTTGGCGGCGACCTCCTTGAACCCGTTGGCGAGCGGCGCGTGCTCGGTGCGGCGCCACAGCCCGTACACGCGGCCCGGCACGCCCTGCCACAGCCGCACCGTGCCGTCCTCCGAGCCCGTCGCGAACAACTCGCCGTCCGGGGACCAGCGCACGCAGTGCACGGGGCCGAAGTGACCTTTGTTGCACTCTGATGAACATTATATTATCAATATATTATTTATTTTGTTATTTATTTTAGGAAAACTTACAGCTACTTCTTCACTAGATAGTATAAAACAAAGTCGCTTTCTCTGTCCCTATGTCCCTTTGTAGGCTTAAATCTTTAAAACTACGCAACGTATTTTGATGCGGTTTTTTTTAATAGATAGAGTGATTCAAGAGGAAGGTTTATATGTATAATACGTACATATTATTGTACAGAAATCTATTTGTACCCGGGCGAAGCTGGGCCGGGCCGCTAGTTTAATAATATAACTAAACAAAAGTTTCCACAAATAGAAATCAAAATATACCAATAAACTATTATTTATAGAAGAGTTGTATTTTGCTTTGAATAAATAAGATCGGAAACTACAGTACCGATTTGAAAAATTATTTCACCATTAAAATCCTAAATTATCCCTGATGAACATAGGCGATAGAACATTTTCAAAATGGTGTATATGCAAACGAATAAATCCGGGCCGGACTGCTATTAATCAATAAGAAATAATTAAAAGAATATTACAGGCATTAGGGTATTGTACTAGAACAGATACCACCACGAACACTACCTGTGCTTACTGTGCACGTACACGTACTCGTTAGAGCGAGAGGGAAAACATTAGAACTGCGAAAACCAGCTCTACTTAACCTACGGTTCGATAGCCCCATACGGTCCCTGGGAGTGTAGTTGCCCCACTGTGCGTGTGTGCAAGCATTGGGAATTGGGATTGTCCAGTCCTTTTACGGCGACCATGCAAAGAGGTCCGTTTGCCCCGACCTCTAGAGCAGTTAGCTTCCCTCGGCTTGACATACTTAATTGTGAATTTTTAATATTTTACACTTACAAATAATAATAATTAAATAACATCCAACAGTCACATACATCGTCCTGACCCCACACTAAGATCGAGTCTTGTGTTGTGGATATCAGGAACTATGAGAGACTTTTCGGTCTCATAAATACCCAAACTCGAAAGAAATATTTGTAGGCCAAAGCGGGGATCGAAGCCTCGGCCTCTCGTTTCACAGGCAGACTTATATTATTACTCACCCAACTCAGTGCCGGTATTGTAGTCAAACTTGTAGACCTTGAGGTCCTCGCCGCCGCACACGAATGTGGCTCGGCTGGGCGCCAGCGACGCCGAGTAACACTTGGTGGGCACGGGGAACTCGCGCATCTTACGCATCGTGTCCGAAGAGTAGAACGACACGTTCGTACCTGCAAACGTAACAGAAACAGCCATTTTATAGTTTAATATTTTAAACTTCTCTGAAACGAATGTAACGCCATCTTCAGTTATGTACTGGAATAAAATAATTTGAATTTGACATCGTGATTATTTTGTACAGGATTATAAATAAATAAATACACCCAAAAGTCACATACACAGTCTAAGATAAAGTCTTGCTTTGATAAATGGAGTAGTATTTAGTACTATTAAGATAATTAAATATTCATAATACTTAGTAACATTGCGATAAACAACAAAAATCCTAGTAAAGCTCAAGGATCCATATTCTTGTCTCGAATATAATAGGCCTTCGTAAATATCTCGTTATATTACTAGAACAACATAATGATAGTCTGCAATCAAATTTACAGACATAGCTAGTAGATCGTTAATTCATCAACCCGTACGATTTGAAAAACATCTATGAATGCCTATTCTTTTATTGACACTATGTAAGTGCAGTGCAGTCCGAAAAGTGTATTCACTGGTAAGACGTTAATCTATTTAATTGAAAATATTTTCTTCCTGCAGCTATAAAACTCAAGCGTGATTCAGCTAAAATTATTTTACTCCCAAACTCGTGAACATCATACTAAAATAAATCCGAGTAGCGTTGGAGACACGCGTAGGCGTAACCCTGTTAATGAAATGTATGAATGAAGTGACTAATCACATTATGTACTTATTGCTCAATGCTTACCGTGCGCCACCGTCAATATGGCCCCGTCTCGCGACAACTCCAGACTGTTCGGGATTGTCGTGAAATCAACTTTCTGGACTTCCTGGAAATAAAATTTACTGTCTCTTAGATTTATGAGAACGTTACACATTTAAATATTACTCATATTTACGGATTTTTGCGAGCCGGGAGATCGCCCCGTAATCACGAAAGCTGTATAGTTTTCGAAACCGCGTCGGGAAGTAAAAAAATGAAAAATTTAACCCAAATCCATGATGAAATCCATAAATAATAGTTTTATTTCAATAAAATAAATAATAAAATACCAAAACTAATACTTTTTATTGATTTTTATTCTAGCGCGACTAATTGACTGCATTGAATCAGAATTTAAATGCAATGACGCAAATAATAGTTTCTACTGGCAAGAGGAAATGTTATATTGCCATTTGAAACAATCGTGTTAAGTTACCTAACTCTCATCAGAATACAATTATTTTAATAGTTTATACTATTTATTCTGATTGAATATATCTACAAAATTATTGCCATCATTCGCCGTACAAAAGTTTAGTAGTATATAAGGTATGAAACGGTCTAGACCGGGTTATGGAATAAAACTAAAAATAAATATCATGTTTTCAACATAATGGTATTTATTAGTTTCATTGTGTTTATTATCACCCAAGTGATAAAATGGGATGATGCAATAATTGCAAGTATTAACTTATTACTTCAACCAAACCGAAGCCCGGTTTCGTGGAAATAATATTTATTTTTGTTTCCAACTTTGTATTTTAATAAATAAAAAAAGAATCGAGAAATCGATATAATTTGGGTCAGGAGCCTGCATTTCTAAACGCATTTATTAAGTACACTTATGTAATTAAATAAAAGAAAAGCGGACTTAATGCCCAAGGCATTGCCAGTCAACCTTCGGATGGTGCAGAGAAAACAAATTAGGCATAACATATAACATACTACCTTTTACCGCAACTTCGTCAGCGTGATTAATTGTACTTATAATATATAGGGTATATCAAGACTGCTAACGAAAACGAAGCCGAGTGGTAGTTTAAGCGACTTCAGACACAATGCAACAAAAAAAGTTGCAAAAAAAAGCGACAATTTTTTTTTGTTATTTTTTTCCTATGAACATATTTGGGTGGTAAATACATTTTTTCCTAAAATAATAGTGTATATCCTTATATTTATGAATAATCTACGGTATAAAAGAGTTTTAATTATTATTTTAGCAAAAACTATGGATTTACCACCCAAAAATGACGATATTTAAAATATCATAAAAAATAATTGTCGCGTTTCTATGCGAAATTTTTAGTTGCATTATGTTTGTAGTCACTAAAACTACCACCCGGCTTTGTTTTCGGTAGCAGTCTTGAGATACCCTGTATTTGTAGACTTAAAAATTATTTAACGTTACCCCCATTTCTCGCCTCAAAAGGGAGATTAAACTAAAACCACGAATGACTTATTTATGGCGTTGAAAAGCTACATTGAGATTTTTTGACAAATATTTTTTATCTTAAGCATTTTTTCAAGTATCCTATGTTACTTCTAGCACCTCCAAGAATATACGTACAAACTTGCATGATGATCGGTTTAGTTGTTTTCACGTGAAAGCGTAACAAACGAACTTACATTCACGTTTATAATATATAGCAGGGATTAATAAACGGCATACCTGTCCACTGTTGCGATCCCATACTCTCATAGTGAGGTCGTCGCTCACGCTCACTATGCGAGAATTGTGCAGGAAAACAGCATGTCTGATGCTGTTTGTGTGTGCACTTATTTTCTCCAAAGCTGAAAAAAAATTATTTTACTCCTTTACGAGAATTTTCACGGCACGTCTTAGTCAAAATATTATATATCAACGACTAACGCAATATTTGGGCTACAAAACTTTTGAAACCCGATGACGTGATTAGAATGACGTTATTATCATCACGAGAAAAATTGTGTCCATACCCAGTTAAACTGTAATGTTATTTTATAATTTTATCATTGAATAGTTTTAATAACCGCCTACTTAACCTTCACTATTCAAATAGACAAGGAAAAAAAAACACATAGAAGGATATCGCCAAAAGGATAATCATGGGTTTACTGCGTTCTTGCTAAATGTTCACTTTGGCATTGTACTTTAAAGTAAAAAACAAAGACTACTTAAACACGAAAATAAATAGATCTACTTGTAATTGAAGAACAGGTATTTTGAATTAATACTGCTTTAGTTAAATTAAACAAGTTTAATCAAATTGATAAATTATCTATCTGCAAATAAAAACAATTTATTTTAGTTATCTTTATTTAATGTAACCTTTTTTTATATATTTACTAGCTGACCCGCCACGCTCCGCCGTGGCTTAGTTAATATATGATTATATAATATTTATTATATTCATTTTTTAAGCATAGTAAAATAGCCTGACCCAACTTCGCCTGGGTGCATATATTTTTTGATTACTCTCCACACCAAATACATGTTATTTTTCGTATAAAGTCTTGTATACCTAAACTTGACGTCGCTATCCTACTGTCCGGCTCAATCTCATATGTGAGAGGCCATCTGGGTAGGTACCACCGCAATGTCTATTTCTTCCGTGAAACAACACTGCTTAAATGCATTGTTGTTTTTCGGATTGAAGGACATTGTAGCCAGAGCAACTACTGGACATATTGAGACTTAACATTTTTTGTCTCAGGATGGCGAGCGCAGTGGAATGTTGCTACTGTTTATGAGCGGTCGTATCGCTTACCATCAGGCGAACGAAAAAAAAAATCCCGTCTCGTCCGTCTGTTCAGTCTCTTCCCGATCGGTCCCATCCTTTCTCTTTATTATCCATCCCGTCTTATAACGTGCATTTACATTTCGTCCTATCAAATCTGTCAGCTATCCCAGCCCTCTCCCGTACCTTCCACTCTATTATATCCCGTCTCTCCATATAGGTACATGTACATATAAAAACAAATCTCGCGGGAACGTCCAGGCTGGCGTAGATCTGTCGCTGATGGTGTATGCAATTTTGAAGCACTGCGTCTTGAAAGTCTCGATACCAAACGCCAATTAAGAAAGACCCAACCCAAGCGGACTTATAACTATACATATAATGCAGTGGGCCAACTATACTGCTTATTATGTAACCGCAATTTTACCACCAAATTCGGGTTCGCCCGTCACATTCTAGCGCACTCCAGAGTATAGCCAGGTGTCGCCGTCGATGGACACGTCGTGGAGGACAACAACATATAAAAAAAAGAATTCGCCAAATTGGTCCAGACGTTGTTGAGTTACGCGCTTACCAACACATTTTGCGATTCATATCTATTATATAAGAAGATATAGTCCACCCCGCTGGCTTAGTGCGGGTTGGCGAATTTTATTTCACGTAGAAAACAATCCGAAAAGTCTAAGGTGTGCCCTGGGATTTGAACCCGTGACCATCGTTAACTTGTTGGCAGTCGCGTCTAGTACGTTACCATATACAAATTAATAAAACCTTCATACTGCCTTACCAGGTGACGTAAGTAATAGAACAAATATTTAAAAATATAAAACTGCATATCGTTTCATTATAATGTCTAGATACGGCATCAACGTACTAATATTTTTTTTATTCTTCAGTCTGAAAACAGTACCAATGCGGAATTTAAATTGTTCCCCCAGCGCATCTAAAAGTATCAATTCAAAAAAAAATCCTTTATGAAAACGAAAAATTATAATTAGATAAATTTTAGAGTACTCCGGCAAAACGCTTCGATACAGTATACCTTGTTTAAAACTGTTGCAATAATCTCAAAAAACAATGGGCTATTTTGGTAGATATGAACATCGTTTTATTTTATATTTAACAAAATTACGCGCAAGACGCCGTATCTAGATAATATTATATACACGATGTACACTTTTTGTTCTATTTCGTCAGCCGTCAATTAAAGACAATGGAAAGATAGATCATCTTACGTTGGATGGTGATGGCTTGACCGTCTTTTACGTCTCCCGTCAAATAAACAAAGATCATCCTATATTGGCTGGACGCGTCACGCTTGAACCATACCCAAAAAAAAGGTTTTTAGTATCTTCCTTAGAAATTTTCCAATTTTTCTCACTCCTTAAACCTTCCCAGGACTTCCACGAATATTTCAAGACCAAAATCACCCAAATCGGTTCGTACGTTCTGGAGTTATAGCGTCAGGAAGGAAAACCCGACTTATTTTTATATAATAAAAAAAAATAAAAAAAAAAGAAGAATATATTGTATTATAAAATAATTATCACAAATATTTAACGCACATTTCAAGAAATCACTAACTCGAAGAATTTACGGAGCTCTTAACAGTGCAAGTGCTTCTTATGAAATGACTTGACAAAAGCAACCTGCACTTCTTTTATACCCCTGCATAAACAATATGAAAGAGGACGGTAGTTATGAAATATTTGATTTGTCAAATGCCAATTTTTTTAATTTATTTTTCGCATCATCCGCCGTAAGAGACGGACCTAAAACATAATGCTCTTATAATTTGAAATAATAATTCGTCCAAATCATAAATATGTCAGAGGTTAATTACTTTTTATTATATTTATTGAATATATCTGCAACGAATGATTGTAGATCGGTGTGCCGAGTTTTACACCATTGAAAGTGATCTGAATCTGGGTGCAAGCTAACATCCTGCTAACAGTAGTTCTGTTTACTTGCTCATGATGGAAATATACAAAATACAACTAACTACAAAAAGTCAAATATCACTTTATTCAATACTGGTACTTTTTAAAGAGACCTAGAGTAGGTTTGTTTTGTTGTTCTGCAGTGTCCCTTCGGTGGCCGAAGATGATGAGGATGATGATGTATATAGGTATTTTGGAAATCCGCAAGGTTTCTCGAGTTGAAATCGAATTTTCATATTAAAAGCAAGATGGTGTATATGCGATTGAAGTACAAACTCACGTCCAGTCTCAGGCTTGTTGAGGTCAAACACCCGTATTAGTTTCTCATTGCTGGCGGTGAGCAGCAACGTGTCGTCAGCGTTGAAGTTGACGCTCTTCACTATGTGCTCGTGGTCGAACGTGTGCACCACCTCACCGAATCTTGCGTCCCATAGTTTTGCTGGAATAAAATAAACGGAGAATTAGTATGCTGAAGTGGAAGTGAGCTGAGTTGTTTGCACGTCCCTTGAAGATTAAGTTTGAGAAAATAAAATTACAGCTAAGACCACTCTTAGATGAACGTAGTTTTCGTTGTCCTGCTGTTTGATGGATCGATGACATACCCCATTCTTCTCTGGAGCAAACTAACAATTATAATATACATACCGTTTTTTTTTTTTTGTTTGGATATGAAAGTCGAGATCTAGTTTAATTAGTGACCTTTTCATATGACATTCACAGGTTACTGTGATTATCGACATTCAACAATATTTAAATTGAAACATTATGTAGCTTAATTATTCCAATTATAACACGATCGGAGTTAAAAAGTGGATAATGACAGACTGGCAATTTTCAGCATTACTCGAAATATTAAAACCAAGCTATAGCCCATTTTAAATACTTCATGAAAGGGATAAATATTATGATAATCATTTGAAAAGATAATAAACAAATTATTTATGGACTGATTTATTTCAGTCAATGTGTCTGTACCAGCCCATAAACATACTAGTGCAGAGGTAAAACCTCCTATAAAGGAGACCTGAAATGCCTGCCTCAACCATATTCTAGATTATGGAATCGAGAGTACAGTTGAGGCGGACTAGCGCGATTTGGCGCACTTTACATACCATCGATTTTTTACAAATCGCTACATTATTCAAGTTTTCTCATAATGTTTTCTATCATATTTATAGTGTGTGGTAAATGGTGATTGACTATCAATACACATGTGACTCCGAAAAGTCAGCAATGTGCCCAAGGATTTGAACCCATGACCATCGTGAACATGTTGACAGACCCATCTGGTCCGTCACTGACCGGCACCCACGCATATTATATGCAAAGATGTTTTTAAGTCATACCCATATGATAATAAAGTAAGTAATTTAAAAAAAAAATAATGCTGTTTGATCTTAGGTCATTCATAATAAAAATTCAATATTAGAAACTGGGACACCTAAACTTGTTGATATTTGAGTTGATGGATAAAAAAGCTATTAAAACAGTGACACAAAAACTACTCTCATTTTAAACAGAAACGAAAACAAAGGCCCTCATTACAGTTTTTTATAACTAAAACTATCTACACATTATTAGACTGACCCACCTAAGTCTATACAAAGAATGTGGTGCTGCCTTTGTTTGAGCTAACAGATGAGCAGCTACTTATTTAGCACATTGAATGCATCACCAAAACAATTTTTTTTTTTTTTTTTTTTTTATTGCATTGAATGGCGAGACGAGCAAGCCGTTCGCCTGATGGTAAGCGATACGACCGCTCATGAACAGTAGCAATATTCCACTGCGCTCGCCATCCTGAGACATAAGATGTTAAGTCTCAATATGTCCAGTAGTTGCTCTGGCTACAATGTCCTTCAATCCGAAACACAACAGTGCATTTAAGCAGTGTTGTTTCACGGGAGAAATAGACATTGCGGTGGTACCTACCCAGATGGCCTCTCACATATGAGAGACCTACCACCAGTAATTAACTATATATAAATGCACCTTGGGCGATTTTTTTATGAAAGTAACACATCTGATATGAGATCAATTCGTGTTTTTTGTGTATTGAGTCTGCACATTACACAAAAAACAGGAATTTGGTACAAGATAAGCATGGTGCTGTAATATTTTGTTTATGCAATTTTAAATTTTAACTGCATTAGAAAACAACCTTTACTGCCTTAGGCTATACTTTCGAAGCAAGTTCCAAAGGTAACAAAAACAACATGGAAATGCACTCAAAAACGTCTGTATGAAAAATAACTTAGCTTCTTTTTTAGCCAATGTATTTTATGTGTGTCATGGTGAAAGTGGGCACACCAGTTGTTTTCATATCTTTTTTTCCTTCTTTCTATTGTATTTTATATCAGTCACCACACAGACTTAATTATTTTATTCCATCCATTATTACATGTCTGTACAATTAACAAATAGTAATAAGTCCATCTAAGTAATTAACAAGTCCATTACATACAAAAATAGGTTTGCAAATATATGGCCGCTCTTGCAATGTTAATTATCAACACACCTCACTACCACTACTGTTTCTGTATTCAGTAAATTATAACTAAGAATAAATACCTGAAAAATCGGCTGCTCCGCTTGCAGCAAGATTAGCATTTTGTGTCAAAGCTACCCCCCAAACGGCTCCTTTGTGACCTTCAAATGTTCCAATCCAATCACCAGTCTCACCTTGTCTCAACATAGGCTTGCCATCTAAAAAGGAAATCATTGTATGTTATACCAGTTTAACAAAAGACTTCACTTTGAAATCCAATAAGATTCCAAATAAGGCATAAGTCATTGTAACAGTTATAGATAAAGCATGAATTCACATGCCACTAGATTGTGTGTCTTTATTTCCATCAATTATAATTTTTCTTTACAATTTTAATATGCACATCTAAGTGACTACTGGAATCTGATTTTAGAATAACTGATCTTGCTGGAAGATTAGGAAAATGAAATAGCAAATATAGTACATAAAATAAACATTGAATTCTTAAATTAAAGAGTAAAAAATAATAATATGCCAATGACAACCTGTGTAGATATTTTCAAAGGATTGCTTTTTGAGAACTTTCAGTTACTTCATGTGAAATTTATCATTCACTTTTGGTAAAAAATACTGTCAACAAATTCGAAATTTACTCTCATGGGATTCCACATCAGTTTTATCCAAATACATTGAGGCTATGTCTATTGCCTACATTCATCTTTCATCAACATAATATATTTTACCATGAATCTTATAGGACTTATTTTAAATTACTTAGAATATAATTGTCAACTATTATTTCTTTGGTTTCTATATAAGAATGCAATGGTATGGAAACACATTTCCTAGACCTCTTTCATTGTTATTAATTGATATGGTATCCACACAATATGACTAACAATAAAATTAAATCACACAATACTTATAGTATCAAATAATAAAATATCATAACTCTAAAAATCTATTTATCAGTTTTATGAGGGCATTGACTTGTTAATGCTTTTATTCAGTGTCATAAATATTAAATTAATGAGACACTTGAGTAAGAACCACTGAATTATTAATTAAAAACAAAGAGTGGTAGTATAATCACACAGTGGTTATATATGTCAAAACCCACTATTAGCTTAGATTTGTAATGCATAATAATTCAATTCAATAATCAAACACTTCAAAGTATGAAAGAAAAACACAAAATGTGAAGATCCGATTAGAATTCAAATCTTAAACAAAAAAGAAGAACAAACTTTCTAAATTAAGCAAATAGAACAGATTAATAATTAATTAAGTACTGAAGTGTTATTCAAAAATAATTATTTAAATTACTTTATTCAAAACATTACTTTATGTGAAATTTGATATTGGCAAGAAAACTTTAATTTAATTCTTAACTATTCTTAATAGAAATTAAAGCATAGCTAAAAGTTAACAACTTTGGCTTCAAAATATCAACCATAATATACATATTTTATAATCACAATTACAAAGTAGATAATGAAATCAAAGACCAATTACACATACAAGACTAGGAAGAGCAATTATCAGTTATTAAATCAGTTTCCTTAAGGTTTAACATGATGAAAGTAAATCTGTAACATGTTCCTACCACCTATATCACAATCATTAATGTCAAGTACATCAAACCTTGGCCAGATACAAGGTAACCTAGAATGGGTGAAATGTCAACAAGCAGTATAGGAACAAATTTTTCTGTGCCTACAACATTTTCATACATGAACAAAGGCGTGGAACTTGTATGTCATGTACCGGCTACGTGAATAAAAAGCACGACACAAAGCCCAAGGCAAACTGCCGCCGAGGAAACATACGAGCGGATACTCAAGGTGCTTCCTGCATGTCCGGAAAGAGAAGGTCACAACATGCATAGAATGCACGCCGGCCCAACGCTCAGCCCCACACAAACAAGAAAAGTGAAGGCCTCGCCAATACATCGCGACACAACATCTGTTATACCAAAACACCACCGATGCACCCAAACAATCTTAATAGACATACGGCTACATCTGGGCCAAGGCGAAAAGGCACCCCGAAAGCGTATTAGTACCAAAACTCACCTTTGCAAGCAGATATCAAATAATATCCATCTTTTGTAACGTCACTAAAATCCAAATGCACAACTGGTCTAGTATGGCCACCGCATGTGAGAGGAACTTGTTTAAATGTTGTCATTTTGTTTAATTAATTTTGATTTATTGTACTTTTGTAAAATAAAACTAAAATATCTTTGTTTAACTAAAATTAACCTAATGAGTCTGATCGTACTGAATGTTGACAATCGACTGACGGGAAAATGCATTCCAGTATTGCTAGTTGCTACAAATCATGAATTCATATTATGACTTTCCGTCAAAAATATTTATAACTTTTTTTTTATATCCTACCGTTTATTAAAAATAATTATATATACTAGCGTTGATAATACATTAATAGGTTGAACATATTTACATCCATTTTCGATTCTAATTTAAACAACCTCAGATAGCTAAAGTTGTGCATGGTCATGAGCTTTAATAAAGCCTGATAACGATCAAATTGTTTGTCAAACACGTGCTTGTCAAATATTTTATTAGTATGCAGCACAGACCAATAAGAAAGTATGCAGCTTTGTTTGATGTGTTTGTCAAGCATTCGACGTGTTTGTCGTCTTTGACGAAAATCATGTGAAAATCTTTATGGACGACGATTTTGACAAACACATTTGATTGTGAACGGTAATGTTTGTCAAACAAGCTCTCAGTCATTGCTTTGGTTGGCTTCACGGAGGACGCTACTATCAGCATCCTCAGCGTGGATAATAACTTATCGAGTGGTAATATCGAGAAAAAATCATGTATTCATCTATATACAGGGTATATCAAGACTGCTACCGAAAACGAAGCCGGGTGGTAGTTTAAGCGACTTCAGACACCATACAACAGAAAAAGTTGCAAAAAAAAGCAACAATTTTTTTTTGTTATTTTTTTCCTATGGCCATATTTGGGTGGTAAATACATTTTTTCCCTTAAATAATAGTGTATACCCTTTTATTTATAAATACTCTAAGGTATAAAAGATTTTAAATTATTATTTTAGCAAAAAATATGGATTTACCATCCAAAAATGACGATATTTAAAAAATCAAAAAAAATAATTGTCGCGTTTCTTTGCGAAATTTTTAGTTGCATTGTGTTTATAGTCACTAAAACTACCACCCGGCTTCGTTTTCGGTAGCAGTCTTGAGATACGTGGTATTTATCGTGACATGCCGATGATAAGAAAAAATAATTGGCCAAAAGTGTTATGATCCATGCGCAGAAAATTATTGTAGTCTTCAGGTTCAGTGCGTAATATTTTCCACAGCAAATGGTGGGTATATTTTTCTCTCAACTTCAACTATGCCCTACTCAATCTTCTTTTTTTTTCTTCAAACACAGTGCTTGCGTCACCGCCATAAATGAATCATTTATATTACCTATCATAAGCGGTCGCGGCTCAGCAGCCAGCACATCGCATCATGACAGTATTTCTTATTGGACTGTGACACTAACCAAACGGAATCTACGAGCACAATGTTTGATCGCCTAAAGTAATGCTTGATGAAAACGTAATGTTTGACCAACTTTGGCAAACAAAAATTGTTTACGGAGCCCTTCACCTTGTTGGATCCTTCCCCTCTCAGAACAATGAGTAACATAGAAGGAGCCTGAAAATTACTCATATACTTATCCTGTTCTCCAATGGGCCAAATCATGGGAGAGAATGAGACAAATAGTATGTGCTAAGGATGACTCATGTTCACTCATGAAACGTCAAATTGCTATGTTAGGTATGATTACGCGACCGAATTAAAAAGTGCAGTTATGTCAAATGTTACAAACGGCCAAAGCGCCGACTCAATTTAGTTACGACAAATTCAATAGTTATGTGCTGCACATTTTATCGATAATATCTTAATATATATAATTCACGTGTCACGTTGTTTGTCCGCGATGGACTCCTAAACCACTCAACTGATTATAATGAAATTTTGTAGATATGTGTTATTTCTTCCAACTTAAAGGTGGGATAGTTTTTATCTCGATTGAATTGACGAAAGTATAAAAAAAAAGGAAAAAACATTTTGCCATACAAAATGTTCATGGGTTTGTAACTGTCAAAGATTTAATGTTCATAGCGTCGATACGGTTAACTCTTCCCTAAAATTAAATAACGTATTTAAATAAAGGTTTCGAATCGACAACACATAGCCACAATATTCGATTTATGGCGTATTTTAGATTTTAAAGATGTAAATTAATGACAGTAATGAAAAGTGGTTGACATTTAAATTGATTGTCAAATATTTATGCATACGTTCAGGAATTTATTGTAAACTAAAGAGTATATTATGATGCTACATAAATATAGGACAATTAAATAAATAATATTCACATGTATTAAGTTTTATTTCTTTTCAAGATAGAATTTCACTTGAAAATGAAAAATCTTTAATAAAATAACACATAAAAATAAAAACTGAACTGAACTGAATAAAATAAAATTTTATATAATTATGGAGAATATTGCAGGGATTCTCAAATTAGGCGTTGCCTGTGTCTTGAAAAACCAGTTAAATATAATTGTTTCTACGTTAATTGTGTGTGTGTGAGTGCATTTCTACGAAAATTAATATTTCATCTCTTTATTACTAACAAGAGTAATGGCGTAATATTTTTGGAAAAACAGCATAGTGGGGGTGAAATAAGGGATGGGATATTGCATGGATAATCAAAATCGATAAAGTGTTTAGAAAGTAAAGAGAAACTGGATATAATAGAGTGGGAGGTAGGGGAGAAGACTGGGATAGCTGACAGATTTAATAGGACGAAATATAAATGCACGGTATAAGACGGGATGGTTAATTAAGAGAAAGGACGCGACGTATCGGGAAGTGAATGAACAGACGGGATGGGACGGAATTGAGCAGGACAGTAGGATAGCTAATTCATGTTTAGGTATACAAGAGCTTATACGAAAAATAACACGTATTTGGTGTGGAGTAAAATAAAAAAGTATCTGCACCCAGGCGAAGCCGGGCCGGGCCGCTAGTATATAATGTATATTTTAGTTTACTAGTCATGTTACATAAATTGGCTTGTACTTTAAAATACCTACCCGGTAGTGTAGTGGTAAAAAGCGCTCGGCCACTGCGCGAGGGCTGTGGTCTAGGATACTCTTCATAATTTTCGATATAATCATGTCCATGGCAAAAAAATTCTCTTTAGAGGCTTTGCGTACTAGTAGAGTAACGCAATCACAAATGTAATGTTTTTTTTTACATATACATGCGGAAGTTTCAACTGCTAATTCAAAATGGGTTTTCATGGGAGTTATCTTATATTTTTGCTAGTTTCTTTTTTTATCTTAGTAACAACTGAGGACATCAGAGAACACCTTTTCAAAAAAAGTAGATCATCGTATTATATTTTTTGTTCTGTAGCTACAAAGATAAGATACAAGTTTTTAATAAATAAAAAAATAGCTATGGATTTGAAATAAATAATAATGATTCATGCATCGATATCAATGTTACACTAGATAAGACGTTCTTTGTAACAAACGCGCACCGCACACGAATCAGTCTGCCGCGTGACGGCCGCGCAATAGCATGCCTCTTTGTTTGTATTTATAAGGCTCAATTGCACAAACTAACTTTGCCAATACCTTTACCCTTGAAACTGTCAATTCCATACATTCGCAAGGTCAAATACATCTCAAATGTATGGCGATGACATTTTCATAGGCAAAGGTATTGGCAAAGTTACTTGGTGCAACTGAGCCTAAGTATAGAGCCACAAAGTTATCTGGCCCGGTGGCCAAAACTGGAAACAAAGACGTCATTTGAAATTGTCAATCTAGCTGCCAGTCGTTGACATATCCGCCATTGGTTGTTTACTCAATGTATTTATTTTTCCTGCATTACCTATTTAAAACCAGTGAAAAATGCCGAAAGCTTTAAAAAGTGATGCTAGGAACGTTATACTTCAGGTATTAAATTTTACGTAGGATGAAAAGCGTCTTCCGACATCAATAATACCCTTTGAAAAATTGTATTAACGCGTAGCTGCCACCATAGGTTTGTGTTGTCAGCTTTATAAAATAAATTCCACGAAAACAGAATTATGTACGTACTAGTAGAATATAATATGTAAGTACATATCATAAACTAAAATGTATCTTACTCGTCTCATTTTACGTTACGTGTGTGGTGGCCTGTTGGTAAATGGACCAGACGCGGCAGCCAACTTGTTCACGCTGGTTGCGGGTTGGAATCTCAGGTCACACTTCTGACTTTTCGGAGCCATGCTTGTATTGATAAAAACTCGCTATAACGGTGAAGGAAAACATCGTGAGGAAACCATACCATAGCGATTTATTAGAATTTCTATGGTATGTAAGTCCACCAACCCGCATGAGACCAGCGTGGTCTATATGGCCTGTGATATGGCCTAACCCCCCGCAATCGTACTCTCGATTGTGGAGGAGAATACAGATACACTTTTTTAAGGGTTTTGGGGAGCCATTTGTTAGAAATCGTGTGAAGGATTGATGATGACCAGTTTCATCTGCATATTATGAAACTCAAAACTGGTCATTTTCTCGACACTATTGATCGGATTGAAAAATCTTACTTTACCCCATTTATTGCAATATCTATTTTTAATGGCAACACCAAATTCGATTACAGCGACTCTCTCACCGGGTCAGATAACTTTGTGGCTCTATAATTTATTTTGACTTTTCCCCGTCAAACCGACAGCGAAATTTTCTGAGGTTACAATATAATTATAGAATACAACGTAAGTGATATAATATTGTAGAATAATGTCAATAATACAAATCTTTTATTTATTATTGGATTAAATATATTTTAGAGCTCGTTAAAATACAAGGCGAGCTCCTTAATCGTATGTCTCATTTCCGCGCATAAAAATTGCCCGTCGAGTGAGAGAGACGAACTATATAAGATATAGATTATTCAAGGGACACTCATATCAGTCGACCAAATAGGCATAAACTATTCGAATACATTACAAATTAAAATATGTAGGAAGAATGCAGTTGCAAATTGATTTCAGTGTTTTATTTTAATCATATGTTGTTAATTAATAATTCAAAATATGTGTGTTGTATGTATGTTTTTAAACAGTGGCTAGTATTTAGACCCCATTTATTAATATGAATTACTTAATGGACTATTCGAATCCATTGATTGTTATTAAAGACTAATATCATTAAAAAATGTTTTATATTCTTACGAATTATTGGAACGGATATAAGTGGCTACCATGAGAACATACCTATATTTGTTCAATTCATTTTCGACACGATGATTTCAGATATTCCAAATGCGTTGGTCATTTTTGAAAACTTCTGTTATACCATTCCTTCTGTCTAGTAGTCTCGAAAAAAGTTTATCAGCTTGTTAAAAATTCATAAATGTTATTATAATAAATGTCAGACTGATTGTACACTGATTGACTGATTGTCAGACTTATACATTTGTAAGAGTATTTAATTTCATTTACATCATTTCCATGATTCACGTAAATAAATAAAAAACATTACAAAAAATATTATTGCTATTTATATGACGGTATTGATACTTAGGCAGTATCTTAGGAAAAGCTATTATTGACATGAACTGTCTTGTCTGTCTAATAATCTTTGATCGTAATTTGTAATATTAAAGTAAACGTCGTAGATGTCGCCACTGAGCTTTTGACAAATACGGGACAAATAGTTTCTATGACGCGCCTCGTCTATCGGTAGAATATAAGTCAATGGATTCATGTATGAATATCTATAGGCTTAGAGTAATTACCTCTAGAGAGATTCACGCTGTACCCGCACATGAGACATCAATAGCTATATCTAGCAACACAACAAAATAAGCGCCATATTGTGGCCTTGAATGAAAATAGATCCTATTTCAATAATATTAGGTTGCTTTATTGCTTGAACGACGTCGCTTTGTTTGGCGAAATTCTTTTTTCGCCAAACTACAAAAAGCGGCACGTCACATGAAATAGAACATTATTTTGCATCTCATTCTGACATAAAGAAATTCGTATCGGTGTGTCTCATTTTTGCGATGTACAGTACATTTCGGCTCTCTCTAGAGGTAATTACTCTAAGTCTATAGGTCTACCAGAATCTCATGGCATAAAATTAAAAACAAACATAATGATTTTTATATGGCAATACCATCAGTCAACAGCTGTTTCAAAACTTGAGTTATGTAATTTGATGAGAATATTATAAGATTTCTATACTTCCTTAACGAAAATATTTAAATTAGTTCTACGATCACAAGTGCGACACATTGTTTACAAGGTTTATCGCCAGATCCGTGAATAAATTGGCCAAATTTATACAAAATCGTCGATTTTAAAATCGACGTCGTTTTAACAAATAATTTGGAGTGAATAGTTTTGATACTTCATGTTTTTTGGTTAGTTTTAGATTTGTACATGCGTTATATCGTATTTACTTTGTTATCATATTTTGAAACTAAACAGTAATTGATTGAATACCTATTTTCAGGAGTTTCCCGAGTTTTTAGATAAGGAACGGTTTATTATTAATACTTTATCTTCATAGTCTTCATCAGAAGATTTACAGGAAGAGTATTTAGAAGTAAGCTCTGCCTAAAGTGTTGATGAAATAAAGAAGACTGAAAATATAATTATACGTTTTTTATTTTACAATCTTGCATCTTTCCTATAACATTTTTGGAATCTAATATTTATGTAAATAAAAACGACTCATAATCAAACTACGTACAATTTAGAAATTGAAAGTTGTTAGATTAAGTGAGAACTAATAAGAAGAGAGCATTAAAACGAAACTGGTGGCTTGGTAGCGGTACCGTCATTTTTATCTACGTTTTGGAAATACCAGCGTTCCCTCTACCGGGTATCTCAAGACTGCTACCGAAAACGAAGCCGGGTGGTAGTTTTCGTCATTTTTGGGTGGTAAATCCATAGTTTTTGCTAAAATAATAATTTAAACTCTTTTATACCTTAGAGTATTTATAAGTAAAAGGGTATACACTATTATTTTAGGAAAAAATGTATTTACCACCCAAATATGGCCATAGGAAAAAAATAACAAAAAAAAAATTGTCGCTTTTTTTTGCAACTTTTTCTGTTGCATTGTGTCTGAAGTCGCTTAGACTACCACCCGGCTTCGTTTTCGGTAGCAGTCTTGATATACCCTGTATATTATACATACCCGTAAGGCACGTATTTATATTGTAATTTGACAGCCTTTTAAAATGACAGCCTCCGTGGCGCAGTTGGTTAGACGCCGCCTGTGAAACGAGAGGCCGCGGGTTCGATCCCCGCTCCGAGTGAAATGTTTGTGCGGCCCACAAATATTTCTTCCGGGTTTGGGTGTTTGTGAGACCGAAAAGTCTCTTGTAGTTCCTGATACCCACGGCACAAGACTTGATCTTAGTGTAGGGTCAGGACTATGTATGTGACTGTTCCAAGTCATTTTAATGTTTAAATAACCTATATATTTATACTTAAAACATTATTTACTTTATTTACAAAGCTTTACTAAAAAAATCATGTTAATTTGAAATAATAATAAATTACGATTATTGAAAGTATTAAAATATGTTCATCCAATTACCCCAGTGTTGCGATGCGCAAATTCAAATTTCCCAAAATGCCATGAGATTCTGGTAGACCTATACCACTGTGTCTACAAAGGAGACGGGCGAAATTGGGCCTGACCTTACACTTATGAAAGCTTCACTAATATTCTTTTTATTTTTTTTTTGTTTCTCATAATTAGATTTTTTTACAATGGGAAAATCAAATTTGTAATTCATTGAGTATATAATAGATTTTCATAGCGGCCTGTCATCAGACCATCTTTTAATTACTGACATGAATGACAAATATCTCAATTCAAATCTCAATCAAAATTCACCTATTTGCTTTGATCTACGGTGTGAACGCTAAACTGGACTCATTGCTTGGATTTCGATACCGTGACTTCTTATTTTAACAACTTTGGCTATTTAAAAATATTTTGACGAACGACTCACGTTATCCGACTCCGACAAATACTTGTGATCAATAATAAAATAGTTCCTGGTTATTGAAGGGTAGACTAAAATCTCAACATATTACTGCAAAAATATATTTTAATTGATAGTTCTCTGTTTGGAAGACTAGCCAGTTTTTTTTATTATTTATAGTAATTGTTTGGTCGTGAAACGATCTGCAGGTTGCTGTTGCCATATTATAACAATTTATTATATAATATTTATTTATTCAACACAGAACACAACAAATCATCCGAATTTGATGCCACTTGCGCAGTTTTTAGATGATACTTAATGATTAATTAATGAAAATGATAAATAAAATTGAAACGGACAATGCTTGTTTATCTCTTTATGTGCCTTTAACAATAAAATAAGTAAAATACACCATATCGTACATTATTTATCTCATTAAATTATCATACATCACAATCTCATTATAGCTCCTAATCCTCCTCATTTTTGCGTTTTACTCCTCAATATTGAGGGTCGCGCCGCCCTCGTGTATAACTGTCTCAAAGGAGCTTTCTCCGTTTGGTTCTGTTCCGGCAGTATGCAGGCCGCTCTTAATTATAGAGTCAAGTATTCGATGGTCATAATGAGCTTCTCAAGCTGGTCCGTCTTTTCTAGCAAAGTCACCGAAGTATTCCGATTTCCAGGATTCTGCGTAGACACACTAATGACAGCCTCGAGGAGATTTTAACTTTAATCCCGATCAGTTACTTATTACATATTAATATAAAAATATGTACAATCTATATAGCATATGATCTTGAACAACAACGACATGCATAATGTGCATAATAATATTTCGGTTCTTCATGTTCTTAAATTGTATTTGTATTTTGACTTTTGAATCAGTAACTCTTGTCATCAGCTGTTGACATTTGACGATTATGTTTTTCTTTTTATTATCAACTACTGCCAGCATCATCGATATAGTTTAAAAAGGTTTTGCGCATGAAAAAATGTCACATTCGGTAATTTTATATTGTAATAAATACCGATTATCCCTTAACTCCCATTTGGCGCAAAGATTTTAATTTTTAAATTCGATATACTTGTCTTATCCCTATAAAATAATGCATAAACCAAGTCTGTAAGGCTAAGCCCAAGGTTCTATGAAGTTTCGCCCGTCTCTTTTGCTATAAATAAAGTTCATGTATCGATATCAATAAACTATCAGAAGAGATCACAGCACAATTATTTCTTGTTGTCAAAATTATAGTGTACGTTGAAATGTCAATAGCGCTACTTCAATGTTACTATATGTTACTCATTGTTCTGAGCTTCCCCTCCACAGCAAAAAGATTTTTTAGAATCAGGGTTTTTTTTTAAATCATTAGATCTCAACTGTGGCTCTTAAGCTCAAAACACATTATAGGTTTTCGTCAAGAAGCTTATACCCAAATGGAGATTGCATTCCGTACATAAAAGTGAAGCACAAAAATTCACCCTTGAATGAATTTGTTGTTTTCTGCTATCCTTTTCTTTAGAGTGACAACGATTTTTTTTAAACCAGGACATACCAAATTAGTATTTTGTAATATGGAATTGAATCATATAAATATTTATCTATATACATAATTCGGTTTAAATTCACCATGATAATTTATAATACCAGCTAGAAATAAGTTATGTAAGTCTGGACAAGTAGGCCGTAAAAATATAGTGTTGAATGAACAAAGTTTAATAAAACGGTGAAGGAAAAAATCGTGAAGAAACCTGCATACAATACCCATTTATAAGTTATTAATAATATGATTGTATATATATAGTCCACCTACTCGTTTTTGGGCAGCTAGGTGTAATATATGGCCTAGCCATTCTCAATCGTAGTCCCGGTTGTAGAAGAGGCCCTCGCCCTGCAGTGGGACGTCTATGGGCTGATACAGTACAGTAAAGTAAACGGAGCCAACTATGCTGGTGAAGGTTATTTAACTTGAATAGTTTGTATGTTTGTTAGAAATTATTTTAGAAACAGCTGCTGGTTACAATCATGCATACATACATAAACACGTTTCACCATATATTTTTCGTTCCAAGATGTGATAAAGGGTGAGCCTTATTACCATATCGGGCACAACATTCTGACTCTGGGCTGATAATTAGAGAAAATCCAATATCACTCTGCCCGACCCGGAATTTGAATCTGAGATTACAGTTTTGGAATCATTCCGTAGTACAACTGCGAGGCACCGAGACATTCTACGCCACTGAGGCAATAACAATGATAAAAGCACATTGCTTACCATTATATTGCAGCATTTGCAAAAATCACATTTGGAGTATCAGTACATTTGTGAGTTTCAAAAAGGTGACCGTGAAAATCACGCTTAAATAAATATTGAATAAAATTAATTTAATAGATTTCGTTCAAATAGCCATAAACAAAAATTTATTAAGTTTCTGTAGTAATACAACAAGCATTTTTAAAATCCTTAAGAGGGGTGAACAATTTCAGTAACACTCCACTAGAGATCTATTTGAGCGCCCGCACCACTTATGTCGAAAAAATTTACGCGTTTTCAGCCCTGCCCTTTAATTTATGACAATTATTCAAATACATAAAATAGTACATCATGATCAATAAGATGTTCCGGTCTTTGAGAATTATAATCATATAATCAAAATATTCACAAATAATTCTTGCAGATTTATAAAATTTTCCTATTAATGGTGTTTTATTTAACCACTTTTCCCACCTATTCGGATCTTTAGGAAAACTGTAAAGAGAAATTAAACCACAGAATAATGTACACTCTTTTTTAAGCAAAAATATAATATAAATCAAGGCTTGATTATATTGTGCACACCGCAGTGGAGTATCTCTGTGAAATACGGTAACATTTTGTAACTGTGTGTAACTTTTGTGGCTATTTGTTGAATGTTACTCAACGCATCGGCACCTACAATAACTTTCAGCAACAAGCACATCGAAAGGCATCTGTAACAATGACGTTTTCGGTTTTTAACACGTGTTGACTGTTTTTTAAAAGCTAGGTAACATACTTAGCAGAATATAATCCTTGGCTAATTTAACCTAACTCACTTAAGGATCCTTAAGTAATATATTTGCAGTCGATAAGATCATTTACGCACTTTTAAATTAGAGAAAAATGATAGTGACACTACATTTTCGGTATTTCGCATATTAATTTACGAATTAAATATTGTTCCAACTAAAATAAAGTAACTTCATGTTTCAAAAAACTTTGTGATAGCACTTCAGAAATGTTTCTGTTGTAAACACCTAACGAGAAAAACGATATCAATTAATGACAGTTTTCACCTCCTCATAATTCAATGACTCTAATTGCAGTCAAAGGTGAAACTATTGTCACCCTAGTCTATTTGTTTACAAAATATTCACAATATAAATAATCACGTTTATCTTTATGCTAATATGAAAAAAGTGTTCATGAATGATGCAAGACACATTAATCTCACAGTTCATATGTAAAATATCTATGTGTTTTATACTTTTGCATAAATATTCACAATAATTATAACAATCGACTTACCTGTGTAATATCACGGTAGATACTGGATGCCAAACATTTTTAACACTACACAATACACAACTCATTCTGGAAAATCAGTACACTCACTGAAAAATACGTGAATATGTTGAATTATGTGAAATAACCGCAGAAAAGAACATTTACAAAATAACAACATTAAATGATTTTGTTATTTGAAGCTGTCATTTTGTTATAGTGTTGCCTAGTAATGTATGCGCAATGAGCAATTAAATGAGGAAATAATGTAAATCAAAAACATAAATAAATTAAGTAATAAAGACCAAATCCTAATCATATACGTAGTTTTTTTGGATATCATGACCATACAAACTTATGTAAACGTACAGGTCGAAAAGAGAACCTTTTTATTTTAATCAGTTAATTAAAAACGCCAAAACTTTGTGCTATTTGGGGAAATAATTCGTAAGCTTTGGCAACATAAGAAAAAGATCGAAGACCATACCAAAGGTCAAATTTTTGTGCTTCACTTTTATGTACGGAATGCAATCTCCATTTGGATATAAGCTTCTTGGTTTTCGTCAACGCATAGAGTTATTAACCTTCTTGCTCTCAACCATTCTGATGCCATGCCAAATTCAAATTAACATTCACTTTGTACTTCTTTTGGGTATTTTTTTTGCGTTCCAATAGGCGCTCACGGCGCGGCGCCCAAAACACTCATTTCGCCGTTCCATTTGACGATCACAATCGTCGTGGTCGCGGTGGATACGTCATTGATGACGTCATGACAAACGCTCACGCGTCGCCCACGACGACCCATGCCAAGAGGTGGATCGTGGTGCGCGTTGAGAACATTGGCGGGATTTTGAAATGTCAAAACAACCAAATGTCACCGGAGAAAATTACTTTAAACGCATAATGCTACCTAACCTTATTATAGCTTTTTTTACATATTTATTACCTAAACGCTCAAAACGCCCCATAACCCGTTCCACTTGGGTTTGCGATCGTAACGCTCACGAGCAAGTGGAACGGTAAATATCGCGGTCGTGAGCGTGGTCGTTACGATCGTCAAATGGAACGCACTGTTAGTCTGTGGTGCTTGATAATCTGTGGACGTGACTGACGTTAACTGACGTGTCTGTTGCTGTCAAATTTTGTTGTGGTGGCATTTCTAAGAGTTGAGACTGTCTAGAATTTATACAAAAAAATGGATTTCTTTTCATCCATACCGACCCACATTGATTACGTGGGTCAGGCGAAAGCGGAAAAACTCTACAGAGCAATAATTACACTGTTTAGCATAGTCGGTTTTGTGTGGGGTTATATTGTACAGCAGTTCTCCCAGTCGGTTTACATTCTTGGTGCCGGATTTTTGCTGGCTGCGGTGCTGACTGTTCCGCCGTGGCCCATGTACCGTCGCAATCCCCTCAATTGGCAGAACCCAAGGAGCGTTGAAGAGAAACCATCAGGCAAGAAGGGAAAAAAATAATTGCATTTAGTCAATCCATGTCTTATTTAACTGTATTGGACAAAGTTACTCTCAAATTAAATAGCTCATAAGTTTGCATTTGTTTTATTGAATACCATTTGATATTACAGACATCAAGTTAAAATACATTGTATACCAGAAAAAGCATATTTCAAGTGTCCCTAAATATCCAGAATACATAAAATTCCATCAAAGTCCAGATATAACAAAAGTAATTTTGTATAAACTACTAAAATTGAGGGTCTTCCATATATTATTGTACCATATAATATATTTTTAGTTTTAAAATAGGCCAGACCGATGAATGGCTGGTATGGCAATTTAATACTATACTTAGGTTATTACTCCTAACATCAACAATCTGGTCTATAACAATATTTATATTATAGCAGCAAATTTGACTGGACAGAAGCAAACTAACACAGACTGTGGTGTGTAGGTTTATGACAACAAGAGACAATACACCTGACTATTTGCACACCTATAGGTGACTAGTCAATTCTTTTGTTGCTGCATCAATGTGTTACTTTAAATACACACTTCTACATAATAGTTACTGAGATTTTAGTTTAATGATTAATTTATGTGTAATTGAGATTATATTGGATATAGACATTCAACCTCCAATGAGTAACATTTATATGTGTAAAATATAATGAATGTTGCCATTACTAATATAAACAACAGCTTCCTATGATTGTAATAAAACATTCATTAAAACATCAAAAATTTTGAATCCACAGATGTTTTTATGTGGCACAAATACCTTATATACAAAATCTTTGGCTACAGCATTGTCTTAAAGATAAATGCATTTGATTAGTATATTCATATATTTAAATAATGTATTATTTAATCTCAAAGAGTATATTTAAAATCCTAAAAAGGACTATAGTCCGTCATCACATTCCATTTCAGCTCATTCTTTTTGCATACAGACTACCATTTTTAGTTTAAAGTTATTAGAGCCCAAATACTAGAACGTCATTCCAATAAGTTGCTTATAAAGGCGCACGGCCCACTTAACCAGTAAATTTAAGTGAGATTTACGTAGTTAAGTGCAACATAATATTTAAGTTGCATTCCAGTATTCGGGCGTAAAAAGTAATGATTAAAAAAACATACACCTTTGTTACTAAAACATAACCAAATTCTCATCAACTGAGTACAAAATTGTATAAAAATTATATTCAACACAACCAAATGATTGAACACTAAAATTAACAATAAGTCAACTAATGTGAATTTAAGTATCATTCATATTTTGCCATGTTCAATTCGAATAATTTTCTAAGAAGCTAAATTTCTCCTTGAGTTTCTTTATTTTATATAACAAATTGTTTTCATCCTCAATTTCAGCTTGATTTGACTGGTCAGCTTCCTCATTGCTGTTTGATGATGTGGTGGCAGCTTGTTCACCTGGGTCAACTTTTTCATTTCGCTTGGTTACCTTATTTTCTAGTTTAGATTCTTTCCCTTCTGGTTTAGCTTCATTTGATCCTAATTTATTATCCTTCTGCTCTAATTTATCATCCTCTCCCATTTTATTATTCTTCTGTTCTGGTTTATTATCTATCCCTCCTGTTTTATTATCCTTCTGTTCTGGTTTAGTTACCTTCTGTTCTAGTTTATTTTCATCTTGGTCTGGTTTGGTATCCATCTCCCCTGGTTTAATTTTCTTCTGATCTGGTTTAGTTTCATTCTTTTCAGGGTTAATTTCCTTATATTCTTGTTTGGATTTGTTACTTTCTTGTTTAGTTTCCTTATTTTCTGCTGAAATTTCGTTGTGTTCTACTATATTATCTTTATTTGTCTTATCTTCGTTGTCTTCCTCTTTTCCTTTTAGTACCTTGGGATCTTTATTATCTGATTCTTTCTTTACAAACCAGCCACAGAAATTTTCATTGTCAGTTTTATCAAAGAATTGCTGAAAAGTGAACATGAAAACTGCCAATGTAATCCCATGACCAACAAGGAATAAGGAAGTTGATCCCAAAGCCAACACAATTAGTGCAATGAAATAGATGAAATTTTTCACCACATGGTAGTGCCTGAAACAAAAGTATACAAATCAAAACAAATAACATTTTTTTATGAACTATTAAGTGAATAACATCTTAATTATGCATAATCTGTCTCAGCAATTTTGTAGTTATTCTTGTGCCTATATACAAAATGATTCTACTCTATGTAACAGAATACATAAAAAAGTACATTGACATCTATATCACTTTTATACTTTTCTTTAATTTCATGTATACTTACAAGTTCTTCCTGGGGCCGCCCATTTGCCACAAGCAAATAGAGCAAAAAGACATCACCACACCCATGATGAATGAAGTATCTATTTTGAGAATATGCTCCTCACTAAAACAAAGAAAGTGTCTTAAAAAATTACCGCATAATTAAAACGGCTACGCAATTATTTTGTACATAAAAGTGCAGAAATTAACGCAATATAAGCAATGACAGATCATTAATTATCGACATTGAACACAAATCTTGTCCAGAAGGACCAAAATCGAGCGAAAACGACAATACTTTATGCCATCCTATGAAATAGTAGTGTGTACATATAAAAAATTTACTTATAATTCCTGGCCCATGTCAACAACGCGGGTACATTGACCATAGCGACAATCATCCACAGAAGGAACATCGTGAAATGGAAGTTCAAATTGCTGGATTGTTCGTTCAATTCCTCTTCAGTGCCATTCAAGGATTGTCTTGGTCTATGGTTGCGTGTTGAATCAGAGTTGCTGTGATTGGCTTGTTGAGCCTGTTCTTGCCGCCGCGGCTCTCTCACTCTATTCATTATACTGCGGAAGTACGTCAACGCTTTGGTGAGGAAATAGTCCTCAAGATAATCTTCGTACATTTTTGAGATCTGAAAGTATACATTTAAATTAAGGATAACAAAACAATTGAAAATTTGTTGTAGTGGGTTTTCTGGCCAATTTTACGAAACACTCGGATTTTATAAAACCGAATTCATTTCGAATCTGGACTTAATGGGAATATAATTCTAAACTACAGATCCCTCAAACCGAATTTATATCAAAGAAAAAAATCTACTATAAAAGGACTAAATGATGATACAGCTATATAACCTGGAAGCTGTATAGAATATAGAGCTAAATATCAAACAATACATAACCAGTTTCTAAAAAATTGAAATGATGTTACCATAAAAGCGTAAAAAGCGGCACCGACGACTAATGAAGCGGCTCCACATGACAAAGGCGCTCCAAACAACAGACCAATGCTGACTACCAAAGGTACTTTCTGCAAACCTGCAGCTAACTGTTCAGCAAAACTGCCCGCACCCCACCACACAATCCTAAAAAATATAAAGAAAAAATATTTAAACAATTTAGACCAAAATATATTTTAATCATAGATAATTTTCATCAATAATAATGTTCAACCATAGAAAGTACTGTTGAACAAAGGTCTCCCAGCAAGATTTTTACAGAGATCTATAGTAAACTGACCCAATCCAGCTCTTTACTGCAATCTTTATTGGATTATCCCTTCATAAGGCAGACTTCTGACACTGCGCTGGCTGGTAAAATTTCATCTATGCGTAACAATGCGTAACCATTAAGTCCACCTTTACACAATTGTATAGTGTTAAAAATAAAACAAACAAAACAAATCCATACATTTTTGAAAATCTACAAAATATTTTAAATTCCTTCTTATTTTTATTTTTCTCTAAAAATCTCACCTGAAGAAGAACCGATGCGTGACCTGCGACGAGAACATCAGCACGGCCTGTATTACCGACGCGATGGTATACACGAATGTGAGAGACGCGAGAACGGTGGGAAACACACCGCCAGACAACACAAACATTAGTTGCAACTCGCGGTTGTTCCAGCCCGCGCTTATGAACCACGACGACCAGTTCTCTAGTTGGCTGGAAAATAAGGAATCGTACATTAATCACGTGATCTTTTATTTGCCATTTTTGACCCCCATTAAGTGATATTTGGTGAGATTTGAGACTATATCCCCGCCCCATCCAACATCACGTGTATTTTAGTACATATAAATCTGATAAAAAAAGTCCAATATTATCTTTAAATATGGGTATAAAGTATAAAACCTTTTATTCAAGCCTCACGTGGTTAATGGACGGCCCCTAATATCATGGGTTACTATAAAAATGCGGGAATATTAGGTATAATTGCTACGAGCCTAAATTTATGATCGCTGTGAAAAGTCATCCATTTTTGTTTTTGCAACAGGAAAAAACTTTGTAGATTACAAAAAATGAAAAATAAGACTGATAGAAATCACCAGTGCCTATATTAGTATACAGAAAATTAGCACAGTTTTCCTTTTTTTTTATTGAACAAGCCAGCATATAACTATGTTAACTGGCACTTCACTATCACGTGCATCAAATCAAATGGTAAGGGATTTATTTTTTTACTAAAGGATATTCAATCCAACCAGCGAAACCAAAATAAATTCCAAAATAAATAATTAATTGATGTCGCGACATCAGGATAAGCCTTTCGATGCCATGGCATAATTTAAATATTGGAATTTATGTCTTAATCCCACCAGATAAATTTCAATACAGTTTGGTAAAAAAGTTAATCCCTTGCCATGTCGTCCCGGTTTGCGCTGGCCAATATATACAAAAAAAATGTACAAAATCCTTACGCCATCAGCATAGTGACGCCCACAACAGCTCCATAACACACTTGCGGCTCGATCATAGAGCTCAATAGAGATATTAAGGCCGCCCGAACCGATATCCAGTTTCCAGTCTCGACGAATTTGTCAATAGACCGCGCGAATACCATCAGCATAATTCCACTCATGCACGGTATAAGCACAGGGATGTAGTGGCGCACGAGTTGGGCCAAACGTTGGTACCACGAGATGACGATGCTGAAAAAACAGTATAATGTCAATAATTTCGACGCTAATGACTATTAAAAAAATACCCTATTTTTATTTAAATTAGGCTGACAAATTGAATTTGACAAACGTCAACTGTCAAAATCGGAGGTCGGGACGTTTTAGTACCGACATATGCAGTACATAATTGGATGCCAACTATGCCAAAATATACAAAGACCAAAAAAAAATCAAATTAATATTATTAAATGTTTTATAATTTGTGAATTACAAAAGAGTAAAGCACAAAATGACTTCTTATACCTATGAACACTGATATTGCAAACAAATAAATACTATTAGTTTATAAAGAAAAAATATAATATTATATACGAGTAGTAATACATCACTGCCCCTCTCAATCGTACTCTCGATTGTACAGGAGGCTCGTGCCCAGCAGTGGGACGTGTATGGGCTGATAAAGAAGATGAAGGAACATCATTGCTGTATTATCTATAAAATATAACAGAAGTACTTAATATTGCAAATAATAATCTAAGTATTAAAAATATAAAATATTATTACCTTACAGAAAACGTGCACTGAGGATCCAAAAGTAGATTAATTTTGACAGATTGATTTAAATAGTTTTTCAATGGTTTGCTCGATACTAGTCGAATTTTCATCGGAGCCGTATTCGTATGCCTAAAATTAAAAAGGAAGAAATTACATTTTGGTCCTTCGAGCCGAATATTGATTTTGCAAATCAAGCGAAGTTTAAAAATAATATTCAGGTTGATACCTTTATAATATACCTTACCCCTTATTAATACCCTTTATTTTTCATTTTGCTCGGGAAAAATATTGTTTCCTTTTATTTCAATGCTATACTTATTTCTATCGACCAGGCAATGATCTAGTAATAGTAAAATACCATATCCACTACTCTGCATACAGGGTATCTCAAGACTGCTACCAAAAACGAAACCGGGTTGTAGTTTAACAACCCGGTTTCGTTTTTGGTAGCAGTCCCATATTTGGGTGGTAAATACATTTTTTCCTAAAATAATAGTGTATACCCTTTTATTTATAAATAATCTAAGGTATAAAAGAGTTTAAATTATTATTTTAGCAAAAACTATGGGTTTACCCAGTGGCGGCGTAAAGGGGGGGCGGAGGGGGCGATCCACCCCGGGTACCAAGCACCAAGGGGTGACAAAGACTACCAACCCTTGTATCGAACTATTTGTATACTAATAGTATATTCATAGGCGTCGCTTGATGAAATCTACGCTCCGACCTACTCGCGCACATATCCAAAACCCCGAGAGCTTTCAACTCGAGCTTACAAATCGCTTTGATTGTCTAGGAGAAAACCTTGCAGTGGACGAGCTAAACAGCGGTTTGGTAGAAGCTGTCCATACGGTGGGATCTAAGTATTTTAGACCTCGCCGTAGAGATAGACCACAAAAACACTCGATCCACACTCTTGACCTCGTGGCCGAACGCCGATCTTTAACGCTGCAGTCTTCCGACGACGCCGAAGCATATCGGCGGCTCAATAGACAGATCTGGAAGTCCTTGCGACACGATGTCCGTGCTCACATTACTGTGAGCATTAAGGAGACAATTGAGCGGAACGGAGGCTCCAAAGTGTTTGCAAGAGACTTATCTATTGGGCAAAGCCAGTTGTCTAGGCTGAAGACGGACGACGGCCGCGTGGTATCGACGAGGGCAGAGGTATTAAGGGAGATCGAGAGGTTCTACGGACAGCTTTACACCTCGGTTGCCAAACTTACTGTTAGCTCGGCCGAAGACCCGAGAGCCGAGTTGATCCGACACTTTAGCGATGATATCCCGGACATCAGCCTGTGTGAGATTGAGATGGCCCTGAAGCAACTTAAAAACAACAAGGCGCCGGGCGAGGACGGAATCACTTCAGAGCTTCTGAAAGCGGGCGGGACGCCAATACTCAGACTACTCAATACTTCAGAGGCTCTTTAATTCTGTCCTTCTCGAGGGCTCATCGCCGGAGGCATGAAGCAGGAGCGTGGTGGTCTTGTTCTTCAAAAAAGGTGATAACACTTTGCTGAAGAACTACAGGCCCATCTCGCTTCTGAGCCATGTCTATAAGTTGGTTTCGAGGGTCATCACAAATCGTCTCGAACGCAGGTTTGACGACTTCCAGCCTCCCGAACAAGCCGGTTTCCGAGAAGGCTTTAGTACCATAGACCATATCCATACGCTTCGGCAAGTTATACAAAAAACCGAGGAATATAACATGCCGCTTTGTTTAGCGTTTGTGGACTATGAGAAAGCCTTTGATTCGATCGAGACTTGGGCTGTGCTACAGTCTCTCCAGCGGTGCGCCATATCCACTATCGGTACATCGAAGTGTTGAAGTGTATATACAACAACGCCACCATGTCGGTCCGAGTACAAGATCAGAGTACGAAGGCTATTCCACTACAGAGAGGCGTGAGACAGGGAGATGTCATATCTCCGAAACTGTTCACTGCCGCGCTGGAAAATACCTTCAAGCTCTTGCAGTGGAAAGAATTCGGCATCAACATCAACGGCGAGTATATCACTCACCTTCGGTTTGCCGACGATATTGTAGTCTTGGCAGAATCGCTGGAAGACCTTAGCACTATGCTCGAAGACCTCAATCGAGTCTCCCAACAGGTGGGTCTTAAAATGAACATGGACAAAACGAAGATCATGTCGAATGTCCATGTTGTGCCCACCCCCATCGGTGTTGGGGGCTCGACTCTTGAAGTTGTTGACGAATATGTCTATTTAGGACAAGTGGTCCGGTTAGGCAGGTCCAACTTCGAGAGAGAGGTCAATCGTCGAATCCAACTCGGTTGGGCAGCGTTCGGGAAACTACGCGACGTCTTCTCGTCCAAAATACCTCAGTGCCTTAAATCGAAAGTCTTCGATAGTTGTGTGTTGCCAGTGATGACTTACGGCACCGAGACGTGGCCTCTCACTATGGGCCTTATTAGGAAACTCAAAGTCACTCAACGAGCTATGGAGAGGGCTATGCTCGGAGTTTCCCTACGAGATCGAATCAGAAATGAGGAGATCCGTAGAAGAACTAAAATAACCGACATAGCCCACCGGATTAGCAAGTTGAAGTGGCAATGGGCAGGGCACATAGCGCGGAGATCCGATGACCGATGGGGTCGGAAAGTGCTCGAATGGAGGCCACGTAGCGGAAAGCGCAGCGTAGGACGTCCACCCACAAGATGGTCCGACGACCTGGTAAAGGTCGCGGGACATCGCTGGATGCAGGCTGCCTCCAACAGGTCTCTGTGGAAATCATTGGGGGAGGCCTATGTTCAGCAGTGGACTTCCTTTGGCTGATGGATGGATGGAATAGTATATTTTGAAATTTATCGCAACTGTAAATATTTCCTTTTTTAAATATAATGTCTCATTCTCTAAAAGAATGAATTCTAAAATTCGGTAGCTGGGCCTTGCAGTGGATAAATTTGAGACTATCTTGCACGAGTGTAGGGGCCACCTGCAGAGGCCCATATAACAGTTGATGGTGTGGAGGTCTCTATCAGCTCCTGGTGAAGTTAGAGTTGTCTTGTATAGTCGGTGGAATGTTCTTTCAAAAGCCTTAGACCGAAACTAGTCAAGGCAGCAGACGCATTGTCTAGCCTAGGACTTCCCAAACTAAGCGTCACGACGCTTTGTGGCGTCGCAGCACTGTCCTAGGGGCGATCCAGTCGAGTAAGCCAAACTGGAGCCCCGTTTTGGGAAGCTATGCTCAGAAAAGCAAGGACATTCTTCCCATTATCAGTTAATCAAAAGTAAATATATTTCTTTTTTTGCTTTATTTTCTAATTACAAAAGAAACTTTATGTCAAATTAAGAGTTTTTCTGATATTCTGTTATTAAGGGCTGGTCTGAGGGAATCGTAAAACAATGGTAATTTCTTAAGGGTCTGTGAATGTCTGTCTGTGTGAACAGTACAAATAACTTCGGGAAGTCCTGGTCTAATGAACTCAACTTCGAAGGTTCCGGCACCCCTTACCAGAGGCTGTACGCGGGAGTTGTGCGATCGATGGCTTTTTACGGTTTTTTTTATATCGTAGGTAGCACACGACCATACGGTTCACGTTATGGTAAGTGATCACCGCCGACCATCAACATCTGTAACACCATGGGGCATAGAGTTACGTTGCTACCTTTAAGGCGAGAATACGCTATTTTCTTTAAGGTGGCCGGGTTCCTTTTTTTCCGGAAATGCTGTTGTTGGCAATTGGATCTCGCGATTTGTTGTACGTAGAAGAAAATGTCGGGAGAAAGGTACTAGAGTGGTATTGGAGGTTTGTTGCGTTGTACCATGGCGGAACACAGCAGCTGATAAAATTCCGAACATCGGAAAGATCTTGGTCTTCGATGATTCGATCTGCCCGACGTTGAAATCGGTCGAAAGGGAAATGTTTGTACTGGGGTGCCCCTGCCCAAAAATGGGTGCAATGTTCCATGTGGGGCCGAACCTGCGCCTGATATATTGCCTCGATCTGTTGAGCATACCAAGCTTCTTTGAGGCTAATTCGAACATATACCGTTTCGGTTGAATCTCTGAGCAGACTGTGCTGTTGTCTCGAGTGGTGGCGTAGCAGATGATCATTATTCAAAGGATATCGTGTGATCTCCCAAGGGGTCGCCTGTTTTCTAGCTGGTTTCCTTCCCTGGGACATTGACGCCTTTATTACTAGCGACTGGGTACGTGATGTCAAGGGGAGCCACCAGCCCTTGAGAGAGATACATTGGCCGTCTTGGAGGAGTGGTACCCTAGGATGGACAATCATCCCAGTACTGGTGAGTGGACCAACCTGGCAATACGTACTTTTTTTACCAGTGGCTGAACAGGCACCATGGCATGTTGCGGTCTATCTGACACCGGTCCTATCGGGGCACGGTTGCTTCGTTAAATATATGTGGCGGGTGGCGAGAATGAATGTAACGGCTATGTGTCATCATTGTGAAAATAACACTCTTTCGCAGGGCCCACCCTGGGGTGACGAGCGCAGAATACTCCATGCAGCCGCCAGAGTAGACCTCTCGCTCTCGGCCGTGATGCCCTCCATGGTCGAGATTCGGAGGTCTTGGCAAGCAAAACTCTCTTTCTGCGAGATCGTGATGTCGCAGAAGAAGAACACGAAATGGGATCGTGAGGTGAACGATCCCACTCGCCGCCACCTGCACAAATGGGTTGCCGGGCGATAAACGGCTGAACCGCTGCGGCGTCTCTACCCGATCGTAGGGTGTAAGAATTTCGCCACGGTATTTCCTACCCGTCATTACAGGCGACATCACGCTGGGCTGGGCATACTGTGCAGGGGGCGGTGCGCCCTTACCTACAACAACTCAGATATGAGGGACAGGGCGCATGGCCTCATCTCTGACGTAGACGACCTAAACATCTTTAACCGGCGCGGCGTCCTTAAACAGTCGCACCCTTTAAAAGGAGAACCAGCAATGATTTTCTGTAGGCCGCTGATCCGGGCATCGATCATGCGTTTCTCGCGTTGTGATGACTGGGGCCGCCCATAATGCGCGTGACGGTTATCCAAGGGATTTAATCGGTATGCTAGCGTAGGTTTTTTGAGGGACCCGGCTCGGCCAAAATATCCGTAACGTGCCAGGCTGGAAGGCCAGTGACACTAACATACAGTTCCAGCCGCCTCCGGGGCACCGAAAGGGGAGCATAATAGCTTTCCTCCAATAAACGTCAGATTTCATAAGTGCATGATATGTTCGTTGTAGGCTTGTTTAGCATTGGGTGTTATATTTTATGTAGGGGTGCTCACTACAAAACTGCCCCGGGTGCCAATCTACCTTACGCCGCCACTGAGTTTACCACCCAAAAATGTGGATATTTAGAAAAACAATAAATAAAATTGTCGCGTTTCTTTGCGAAATTTTTAGTTGCATTGTGTTTTTAGTCACTAAAACTACCACCCGGCTTCGTTTTCGGTAGCAGTCTTGAGATACCCGGTATAATATTACCACCTTATTTATTTATTTATTCAATCTTTATTGTACACTGATTTATTATAACAACACAAAGGGATACTATAAAATACAAAAGTACAAAAGGCAGTCTTATCGCTCTGAGCGATCTCTGTCTGACAACCTTTGGATTGATATAAGGGAAGGAGAAAGAGAGGGCAAACTTACGTGAAATAATGATAGTATTCGTGATTCGGCGCCCACGGGACGTGCAATTCCGCCGACACGTGGTATAGACTCGCCTTGCAATACTTCGAAGGTTCCACATACAACTGGAAAGCTTGCTGTATACTAGTCATGTGGGGCAGAATAATCTCATAGTATAGACTGCCTAGTTCCGTTTCCTCTATTACTACTGCTTTACCGAAAAATGCCGCGGCCACGTTGAACTCTATTTGTCGAGATTCTAAGTCGTTTATGTCCACGTTTAGAATTACCTGAAAATTGAAACATCATTTATACTGGTTGTTTTCTTTCATGTATTTTTATTGTAGTATTTTAAATCTTTTAAAACATATTAGAAATCATTATACAATTATGTTAAATTATTTTATTAATGTTTTTTTATACTCTATGCGAGGTTTAACTTAGAATTAAATACGAGATTGAAAAACTAAAATGAATTTGACTTTGCTTCAGGCTATCATGATCCATATCATCATCATCAATATTTTCATATTTTTCAATGACACCAAATTAGAAAATAATATTATCATAAGTTGTAGTCATGTTCGCATTAGATATTATGATTAAAGAATATGTATGTGTATAATCTCACAGGTTTTCGAGTCGGCGAAACTTTAACGATGACGTGCGTCCAATCGGGGTGTTGTTTCGCTAGGTCGTGCAAATGAATCGTTGCCAATTTACGCTTGCCGAATTTCGGTGCAGCACCCGTCCATCTAGTTAATTCTGATAGCGATGTCCCGTGAGAACTGAAATAAAAACATCATTTATATCTAATAAATAAAGTAAATGGTATGGTATCAATCTAACTTATTATTGTCTTTGGTGATCGATGTACTTTAATTTAAAACTAGATCCGTGTCCTTTTTTGTTTTTGCTGTGCGTATTGTCTATTCGTAGTGTCACCTAGTAAAAATATTCTGTATATTTTACGCAATTTTATTTCATAATCCTAAACCTTTAAAATTATAGTCTTCAAATACAAAGTAAATATTAAATACTAGCGGCCCGACCCAGCTTCGCCTGGGTGCATATATTTTTTGATTCCACTCCACACCAAATACATGTTATTTTTCGTATTAATCTCTTGTATACCTAAACTTGACATAGCTATCCTACTGTCTGGCTCAATCCCGTCTCATCCGTCTGTTCAGTCTCTTCCCGATCCGTCCCGTCCTTTCTCTTTTATTATCCATCCCGTCTTATAACGTGCATTTACATTTCGTCCTATCAAATCTGTCAGCTATCCCAGCCCTCTCCCGTACCTTCCACTCTATTATATCCCGTCTCTCCATATACATGTACATACCGGGTATCTCAAGACTGCTACCGAAAACGAAGCCGGGTGGTAGTTTTAGTGGCTACAAACACAATGCAATTAAAAATTTCACCTAAAACGCGAAAAATTTTTTTTATGATTTTTTAAATATCGTCATTTTTGGGTGGTAAATCCATAGTTTTTGCTAAAATAATAATTTAAACTCTTTTATACCTTAGAGTATTTATAAATAAAAGGGTATATACTATTATTTTAGGAAAAAAATGTATTTACCACCCAAATATGGCCATAGGAAAAAAATAACAAAAAAAAATTGACGCTTTTTTTTGCAAATTTTTCTGTTGCATTGTGTCTGAAGTCGCTTAAACTACCACCCGGCTTCGTTTTCGGTAGCAGTCTTGATATACCCTGTATAAAGATTGCCTTATGAAATTTTGACATTAAAAACTTTAGCGTTTTTTATTGTCCATCCAATATTCCGTCCCTTATTTCAGCACCAAAATGCTGTTTTTCCTAATAATATTGCACGCCATTACTTTTTGTTAGTAATAAAGTAATAATAACAATTTAAAAAAGAATTGGCCAAATTGGTCCAGGCGTTGTTGAGTTATGCGCTTACCAACACATTTTGCGATTCATTTTTATATTATAGAAGAAGATATTATAGTCCACCCTGCTGGCTTAGTGCGGGTTGGCGGATTTTATTTCACGTAGAATTTAATCCGAAAAGTCAGAGGTGTGCCCTGGGATTTGAACCCGTGACCATCGTTAACTTGTTGGCAGTCGCGTCTAGTACGTTACCATATACAAATTAATAAAACCTTCATACTGCCTTACCAGGTGACGTAAGTAATAGAACAAATATTTAAAAATATAAAACTGCATATCGTTTCGTTATAATGTCTAGATACGGCATCAACGTACCAATATTCTTTTTATTCTTGAGTCTAAAAACAATATTAATGCGAAATTTAAATATGTCCCCCAGCGCATCTAAAAGTATCAATTCAAAAACAATGTCGTTTATGAAAACGAAAAATTATAATTAGATATATTTTGGTGTACTCCGGCAAAACGCTTCGATAGAGTATACCTTGTTTAAAACTGTTGCAATAATCTCAAAAAACAATGGGCGATTTTGGTAGATATGGACATGATTTCAATTTACATTTCACAAAATTATGCGCAAGACGCCGTATCTAGATAATATTATATACACGATATACACGATGTACACATTTTTTGAATTTTGTTCTATTTCGTCAGCCGTCAATGAAAGACAATGGAAAGATAGATCATTTTACGTTGGATGGTAGTTGAAGCTGGACCGTCTTTTACGTCTCCCGTCAAATAAACAAAGATCATCCTATATTGGCTGGACGCATCACGCTTGAACGATACCCAAAAAAAAGGTTTTTAGTATCTTCCTCAGAAATTTTCCTATTTTTCTCACCCCTAAAACCTTCCCAGGACTTCCACGAATATTTCAAGACAAAAATCAGCCAAATTGGTCCAGGCGTTGTTGAATTATGCGGTTACCAACATATTTTGCGATTCATTTTTATATATAAGATTGGGTATATTAGATTTATATTTTATACTGACACGAGAAAGTCACTCTTGTGCGATTATAAGTGAAGAGTTCTTTAAAGCATGGAGATTGTTAACTTTTGACTCAATTATGCGAGCATTGTGTAAGAGTCACAATAGTAGGCTTTTAAGCATCATTTGATGTGGTCGCTATTATTTGGATACAAATATCCTACAGCCAACAAACACATTTGAAAGTGGACTCATTGCTACTGCTTTGTCACCATAAATCGCGGCGAACCTGCAAATACCGTCTACATCACTTCAGAAGTAGGAAATCCACCACAATACGTTTCTACGTACAAATCTCTGGAACCAATTGCCAACAGCGTACAGCAACATTTCACGATATACGACCTGGCAAGCTTCGTTTGCCCTCTAAATATACAATATTATAGAAAAAAACTTAATACATGTTGCAGGAAATCGCTAGGATCCAGGGCGTTTCCCACTCGTCACTATTGAACCTTTTTGGATGATCTGTGTTCAACAGTGGACTTAAAACGATGACGAGGGCATTATAAAAGAGAACGATTAATATATAGTAGATTTTCTACGTTGGTGCTTTCAGGTTCAATCTTCACACAGACAAACTAAATCACACAAATGAAGGTAATTATTATAATTTAAATAATAGCGTTTGCGATTATTGTAAGGGCAGTTGCAATAAAATTCAGGAAAATATACTAAATGTATCTATTTTAATAAAATTAGTTCATTATATTACGTCACACAGGACACGTCAGTACAAGTATATTTAGCTGTCACGCGATGACTTTCCCATATGAGCAATAATCACACCTTGCCAAAAATACTAAAATATCACCTCGTTATTAATTTGTGACACTCAATATTAATCTAAATGCTGACGTAATGCCGATGTGGTACTAAGTATAAGGTACCAGCGAGATATTAATGCCGGACTATGCGGTTCCGCACATACCCAGTTTGTATCCGAAATGCGACAAACACAAATGTTAACTATGACCGCTATCCTTGCCTATAGGAATTTCTTACCACCTGGAAGCTATTGTTGGATCTCTGATAGCCTTATTAACCACACGAAGTACATAAACAAATGTAGAGACTTTTCCGCCCACACACTCATCACTTGAACTCCTAACAGCCAGAATCAACAGAACGCAAAGAATTGATATCAAACTCCGGAGCTAGTCGAGATCACTAGTCGGTCTTTAACCCGCATCGAAATTAGTCAGAAAAAATTTTAGCAGGATTTGGAAACAAACAATTGTCAAATTGCCTGCACAGCAAACCATAGTAAAATTATTATTTCACGTCAGTTTTCTGTAAGACAGTAGTGCCAAACTGGCCGAGCTATCCTTCGACAATTTTAAAGACTTACCTATAACTATTCTTTGCCGCTCACAAAACCTAACCATAACCATTACCAGGAATTATAGTTAATTACTTTGCAATAAAATGTTTGGTTGTTAATCATTTTATCTACTTACCAGTATCTGTACGTGTTCATAACGTCTTTCGCGTTGCATCCAAACACCCAGTCACTGTCGCTCACATTAACTCCTTCTACGGCGACGAATCGATTTTGCGGGAATCCAACCAGTCTTATCATTAAGTACGTCAATCTACAATCAAAAATGCTTTTTAATATCTGAGGATTAAAGGCTAAAAACGCAGAGCACACATTAAATATTTCAAGAAGTTATATTAAAATGGAATCCCCGTCATAGGCACAAAAAACTAGGTATATAAAAGGAAAAATGATTTGAAGCCGTAGGTATACTCGTATCTACTCGAATAGAACTTATCTTATAGGCTACTCAGGTTTGTTGTATTCCACGATGAATTTAGAATTGCATTTAGAATATTATATCGACTGGATTGTATCTGCCGGAAGAAGACAAGCTGCATTTCAATCTAGTATAAATACAGGGTATATCAAGACTGCTATCGAAAACGAAGCCGGGTGGTAGTTTAAGCGACTTCAGACACAATGCAACGGAAAAAATTGCAAAAAAAACGAAAATTTTTTTTGTTATTTTTTTTCCTATGGCCATATTTGGGTGGTAAATACATTTTTTCCTAAAATAATAGTGTATGCCCTTTTATTTATAAATACTCTAAGGTATAAAAGAGTTTAAATTATTATTTTAGCAAAAACTATGGATTAACACCCAAAAACGACGATATTTAAAAAATCATAAAAAATAATTGTCGCGCATCTATGCGAAATTTTTAATTGCATTGTGTTTGTAGCCACTAAAACTACCATCCGGCTTCGTTTTCGGTAGCAGTCTTGATATACCCGGTATATACTTGCGATATTCTTAGACACCTGATGACAAGTCACAAGTGTTAGGTACACTTACACACACACAGTTGTTCATTTTACCATACCAGTAAAAAAGATCGCGTATTATTATATTCTTTCGAACGTCGGACAAGCTAACAGAATGTATGGCCATGCCACATTTCTATATTTTTACTCATGTTTTTACTACGTCTATAATTTTACTTTATAAAAAATGCTAAAATCTTAGAGCTAAAATCAAATGGATTAAATATATATAAGTTGACAAGTAGCGTTAATGTGCCAAATAATTAATAAAAATAAAATAAATAACACCCAACAGTCACATACATAGTCCTGACCCCACACTAAGATCGAGTCTTGTGTCGTGGGTATCAGGAACTACGAGAGACTTTTCGGTCTCACAACACCCAGACCCGGAAGAAATGTTTGTGGGCCACACAAACATTTCTCTCGGTGCGGGGATCGAACCCGCGGCCTCTCGCTTCACAGGCGGCGTCTAACCAACTGCGCCACGGAGGCTGTCAAAAAAATTAACTATTATCAATTAATGTCACATACGTAATTATCATAGCCATAACAAAAAAAATATTGTTCTCAGTGCTATTAAATCTAGTATATGAAAGTGAAAACATCTACAAAGTTGTTGACTAATAAACTCTATATTTATGTGGCAGTTATTTTTACTAAAAGCTAATGGACGATTTTGAATTTGCTACTTGCTTCATAATATTAAGCGATACTTAGGTAATCTATTCCCGAAATGGTAATATTATACAAGACCAGATTTCACCGAACCTTATTAGTACAATAGACCAATGTATTTATGTACCCGATCTAATTAACAATATCGAATTTTTCAAAAATATATTAACTTCCAATAAATAATCTCGTTTATGTATAACTTTCTATATCCTAAACTTGTGCAAAATCCTTGACATTAGCATTTCATTACGCATTCATTTCTCACGTCTAGTATTCTTGGACATGTGCCAACTGTGTTTACTATATTTTCTACAAACAAAACATGAATTTGGTAATGACCTCAGTGCGACGGAATTTAAAAACCGAAAGGGCAGTTATCGGCCTCACTTGTAAATTATTGTATGAGTTGCCAAGTGTACATAAAGAGTATTGGCAATACTAATATCGTAAGAAGATTTATTGGTACATGTTAAAAGATATAATTATCATTTGGAATAACGACAAATCATAATGTGTGTTTTTAAGTCACTGACAACTTAAAGTAGCATATTTTATAAGTACACCTCATATCTTATGGCATCCAGTATTTCGATCAACATTTTACTCTCTGAAATATAGGAGTAAAGATTATTGTCACATTTTATGGGTATTTAAATTTTTTTTGACAGGAAAGTCAGGCAATCTATTGCTACATTAGATACGAAGTAAAAACGGACATGGAGTATATTTTTACGACTTAGACTGAACCTAGGAGCTTTATGGCAGTATGTCGTATTACACAATCTCATTGAGTACACATATAATTGCGGCGATATCAATTTCTAGACCAATGTAGGTCGTAGAACATATTCCAACAATGCCTTCACCAAAATCTCTTCACAGAAACCTATAAAACATTAGCTTACTTGTCGATATCGGGCCGGGAAATCTGATAGACCCTCCTGTTATCTTCGTACCAAAACGCATCGGCGGTCATCGGGGCATTCGCATGCGCTGTGCTGGGACTCAAGGTGATCGATCGATTGCTCTAAAATACAGGCGTATGTTGAATTACACATGCAATTTATAGCGCACTCAAAGAGCTGCATACATAATACAGTGAAACTTGGTAAAAAAGCTGGGACGAAGTAAGCCTTTATATCTAGGATTCGATCTTTCGATTTATCGTCAAAGTTACCTCCGACCTAGTTAGTTATAACTGAGAGCGATTCAATTTTATATGCATTAAACTCTACAACTGAGATATAACGAGGACCGAAATAACCTGTAATTCTGATCTCTTTTAGTGGAAGCCTCTGTTAATGAGACACATATTTATTTATACCTGAATATCTGAGACTTACACTCTCAATCGTACTGACGATTGTAGAGGAGGCCCGTGCCCTGCAGTGGGACGTATATGGGCTGATACAGAAAAATATCTGAGACACTGTGTGAGTGGAATACACCTATAAGTAAAACAAATTTGCAGGTCCCTTCATGTCTCATTAGACCAGGTTTCACTGTATTGTGAGTTACTGTCCCGCTCATACATACTAATACAATCCCTACAATTTAGAGTAGGGTACGATAGTTTTTTTTATTTATTTTGTGACGGGAAAAGGACAACTTTGATGTCAAGATTGTTTCTAGAGGCTCATTAAGCTTCAATGCTTGGTGTCAATAATATGAGTGCTACTTTCAATTTTGGCTTGTAAAATATACAGTTCTGATGGGCAAATAATCTCAACTAATTATAAGATCGACCGTGGCAGACACTGATCGAAAATAAATGACATCGGGCACTGATTCACCGAATCTATATTGGTAACATAGTTGAATTGAAACTGCTATAAAAATAATCAGAAAGGTAATAACTCGATAGGTGGTCCAACAAAAATATTCAGCAGAGCAAAACCAAAAACAAAATGTGGCGCTTATATCGTTCATTATAAAATCGTACAAATGGACAAGCCATCTGTATTTTTTTTCCGAAAGTTCAATACAACATATTAATTCTTTGCAAAACAAACGCTAATTTCATTTTTTTTATGTATGACGGTTAGCCTTATGAACACAAACAGTCTTTAAAGTAACTGGAAAGTTATGAATTTGTAGCCCAAAATTCTTACCAAGCGATAAAGCATATTAATAGAAATGGATTTAAACTATATTACGTAGTGTGTACATTTTCACATCAGGAAAATATGGATTGAAATCTCAAGATATGTCGCAGCTGTTTGAGAGAGCTCAAGATTATAATAAGTGTGTAATCATAGGATGAATTTGTGAATGACAGTAGTATTGTAACTAAAGATACTGTGCAGTAAATATGATATAAATATGTATTTTAAAGTAGGTACTTTAGGAATTACGTAAGCTGTTGGTACAGCATAGTATAAATTGTGTATACCTAGATGAAGAAAGTGTTTTTGCAAAATGTTTTGTTTAGTTTTTTTATATCCCAAAAGGTTTGCTTTAATTAGAGTTTTAATTTTGATTTACTAAAAAAATAAATAAGTAATACATGCAAAATGCATCCAATAATGTTATTAAATTATCGTTAAATTAATTCTGGGTTAAATATTAAAAACTATTGTTAAGAAGACGATCAAATACATAAGCTATAACAGGCGTATACTACTTCTGTAAGACAAGACCAATAAGAGAGTAGATAGAACAATCTAGAATATTCGTTCACTATAAAATGTGAGCTTAGTTTGTTTACGATTCTAAATCATAAATATTTTAAACTCCCTAAAAGAGTAGTCCAATATCATGCAATTATAAATCGCGCCCATTAATTATTATTTTACACTACCTTTACACCACATTATGCTTTGCTCAATACCTACAGATCATACCAATTAATTTTATACTACATACAACTCACCTGGAAGTACATCTTAGCTTTCGTCCGTATGAAGTCCATATTTTCATTGAGCTGTTGAGTGGAGGGGTCGATTATGGAGAATAGGAATCGGTTAATCGCCATCACCACTTGCTTGCACCACACGATGCCGACGTGGTCGGGCGATACCCACGCGCCCGGGATTGACGTAGCCTAGAAATTTGGACAAGTTACTTTTGTCGTGCATTCTTCTTCTTCTTCTAGCATTATGCTATTTAATTATTTATAAACTTTACAATGCAACACGTTTACATAAAATGAGCTTAACACTATTCTTAACACTCATAATATTAAACATAATATAACTATCGCTGTTTCCGTTCGAAATCCTCCTACGAAGAACTACTATATAAATTCTCTTTACCAACACTTAAAATGAGAAAATTGCTCCTCGATCAACTTTTATTATATGGAATTTGTCATAATAAATTTGACTGTAATGAACTAGTAAATCAAATACGTATTCACGTACCACGTCGACCGCACCCAATACGTCAAGTATGTAAACAAAATCTTTTTGCTATTACACATTGTAAAACGAACGCGGGCGAACGTGCACCGCTACACAGAATACCTAAATCATATAATAATTATTTCTATGATATCGATATCTTTGCAAATTCGCCCGCATCATTCAATAGGGCTGTAAATAATATTATTTGTACCCTAAACAATTCTACTTAACTTTATTATGTTGTAATTTAGTCTTTTTATCAAACTTTATAATTCATTACCTTTCTTTTTCTGTATGTCAAGCCTGTTTGAATTACCTAACTCTGCCGGTATAATGAGACACGTTATCTGTTTCTTGTGACCTTATTTAAGTACATTTTAATTATTGTATATTAACTTGTCGGTAGGATACTACTTCCTATTGCCCGAAATTTGTTATTGTAATGCATCATGAGGCAGTTGAAGCGAGGGAGGACATAGGAGCTGCATTCCTCTGTGTCTTCACTGGCCCTATCTGTCTGTGATGTTTAATTCGTGAGCAACGGAGTTAGTTGCACTTTAATTAAATTTTAAGAAACTTAATATTAAGTATAGTTATTAGCAAAGTGTAATTGTTCTTAAAAATAAATGAAAAAAAAAAACAAAAAAAATACATATAAATTGAAATAAGTAAGTATATATAGTAATAAGTGCGTGGTGGCCTGTTGGTAAACGGACTAGACGCGGCTGCCCACATGTTCACGGTGGTCGCAGGTTCGAATCCCAGGGCACACCTCTGACTTTTCGGAATCATGTGTGTATTGATAATAATCAATCACCACGCACTAAAACGGTGAAGGAAAACATCGTGAGGAAACCTGCATACCATAGCGATTTATAAGAATTCCTATGGTATGTAAGTCCGCCAACCCGCACTAGGCCAGCGTGGTGGACTATATGGCCTAACCACTCTCAATCGTATTCTCGATTGTAGAGTAGGCCCGTGCCCTGCAGTGGGACTGATATGGGCTGATACAATATAAATTGAAATATGAGCCAGTTACAAACTATTAAATAAATATAGAGAATTATAAACAATAACACTTAAATTATTTAGACTATTCCGCTATGATAGCTTTTGTTCGTAAATATACAGGCCGGTACCCATGGAAGGATTGGCAGAGATATTACCTCCCATATACATACATACAGGGTATATCAAGACTGCTACCGAAAACGAAGCCGGGTGGTAGTTTAAGCGACTTCAAACACAATGCAACAGAAAAAGTTGCAAAAAAAAGCGACAATTTTTTTTTGTAATTTTTTTCCTATTGCCATATTTTGGTGGTAAATACATTTTTTCCTAAAATAATAGTGTATACCCTTTAATTTATAAATACTCTAAGATATAAGAGAGTTTAAATTATTATTTTAGCAAAATCTATGGATTTACCACCCAAAAATGTCGATATTTAAAAAATCATAAAAAATAATTGTCGCGTTTCTAAGCAAAATTTTTAATTGCATTTTGTTTGTAGCCACTAAAACTACCACCCGGCTTCGTTTTCGGTAGCAGTCTTGAGATACCCGGTATAAGGTACATATTTAAACAAGTTAAGCTGTAGTATAGTTTTCAACTAAGCTTATTTTTTAATAATTAAAGAAATCCCTGCAAGCGTGTTAACCAATAATACTTACAATTGATAAGATATTTATGAGTTGAGCAACACACAACAATATTTACATTAAACTTATAGTACGAGAGATGACAACCAAAATTTTTGTCTCATAGCAATACGGCCACAACCGCGTCAAATTGATAGATTTGATTATTTCGAACTCGAAAATACCAATTTCAGACATTTTTCGCGTAGCGTTTGACCGAAATGAATTTTAAAAAATGTCAACAAATTTTACCGGACTGTATCATAGCAATCTGTCTGATTTTCTGACTGAAGTTATATAATAGCTATAAGATACCGAAAACATATTTTTCAGAAGTTAATAGTGTAGCGCGAACCCAAAAAATAATTTAGAAAAATTAAAAATTAGACAAAAAAATATGATGATAGCAATCCGTCCGAAAATGTTCTTTCGGGTAAATTAGGATTAGTTAATAGGAAAAAAAATATTTTCAGAAGGAAATTTGGATGCATCAAATTTTGTGACCATTCTAAATATGTTAAGGAATTTTACCGATCGATATCATAGCAATCTGTCTGAAAATTGTGGAACTTGATGAAATGAATTAACCAGATGTAAAAAAAATTATATCAGAAGAATTCAGTGTAGCACCTCCTTTATCAGACAACTTTTCGATATCGACCGTGTTGAAGCGTGACTGATTGCAAGTCGGGCAATCACTTTGCTTTTGTCTTGCCAAAATAGAGCGCGGACAACGTATCTATGCTATAAAAACGTCTATTATAATTGATAATTTTGAATTCTTAAAAACCTACTCTGCCATCCCCGAAAACTTCGACAATGGCAGATGAGCAAACCATGCCTTATCATTGGGAATAGAAGAAAAAAAACGTCCGCGAGCCCTCGGACAACCAGCGACACACCCACGTCCGCCTGAGCAACTTATAGTTTGTTGTCACTTTAAGTAAGCGTCATTTCAACGGTTAGGACAGCTGGTGAGTGACTTTGTATAGTAAGAGAGTGGCAGGAGCATAATATGCAAAAAACCATTCCCACCGCAGCAGGAACGTAAGAAGCGCTCAGGCATCGGCCAAGCGACTCCAAAACGTTCTTGTTTTCTTCGTTTTCTTGTTCGTTTTCTTCTTCAACTCCAAAATGTCTGAAAACATTTTTTTTGCAATCCTGCCTTATTTACGAACGGTAGAAAAAAAATCATTCGGATTGCTATAATACAGGTCGGCTAAATTTGTTGACATTTTCAAAAATTCGCTTCAGCTATATACTATGCGCAAAACGTCTGAAAACCAATTTATTCGTCATAAAATTATAAAATCTATGTACATTTCCAATATCAGACGTATTGCTATGATACCGACTGCCTTTTTTTTTTTGACACAGCAGAAATAGCCTCACATGCAATTGCTACTACCTACCTATAGTCTGGTTCAGAATCACATAATCTAAGGATTTTGTACATGATACATGGTCGTCATCTCTGGGACTATTATTTGTATGTTCAAAATTCAAGTATATGTGAGGTGACTTTGATTCTTGTCTGTAAGAATTGTATTATTATTTTTTTATTGCAATGAATGGCGAGACGAGCATGCCGTTCGCCTGATGATAAGCGATACGACCGCTTATGAACAATAGCATATAACAAAAACTATACTGCGCTCGCCATCCTGAGACATACGATGTTAGGTTTCAATATGTCCTGTAATTACTCTGGCTACAATGTCCTTCAATCCGAAACACAACAGTGTATTAACACTGCTCTATGGCAGGAGAAGTAGACATTGCGAAGGTATCTATCCAGGCAACCTCTCACATATGAGGCTTACCACCAGTATATAAAGGGTAATACAAACACGTACAGTAATAAATCGATTTATGTAAACACTAGAAGTAGTAATCAAATATACAGTAGCGACAATCTGTTAGAGTAGACAGCGGTTGAGCACCCAGTGCTGGACGCCAGAAGTCGGGGGACGCGGGAACAATTTTTTTTGTATTGGTTTTGGCCGCTAATATGCCTAATACATTTACATAATATAAATGGTCATTATATCTTAATGTCATGTAACTTTGAGAATAACTAATGGCCAGAAGTTAAAATCTACGATGTAGACCACACAGCTACGAAATATTGTTACTAGCCGGATTCATTACAACATATGCAATGTCAAACACCCGTAGCAGTGTTAAATCCTTTATAAAAAGTTTAAACACAACCAACGGATATATCAAAAGTAACAGTTATCAATAATTTTATAATACTATAAGAGAAAAATGTATGCCCTCAGTGTTCGGCCATTATAAATACGCCCCATTGAAAAAAATAAACGCTAGTTGGGGGTTTTATTATTGGCCTTATTTTGTTAAATTATATATTTATAGTAGTTGTGTTGATGGTAGAAGTGTAACAATATATAAACATACTATAAGTAGCATTTAAACTATTTACCGAATCAATTGTCGTTATTATCAACGTTGTGGATCAATAATATATGTATTTTCATTCTTTAAGAGAAAAAATACATATTTGTGTAAAATTTATACCGATCCTTGTTCTAGTTTTCAATTCCACCTTATCTGCTATTATAGTTCATGAAAAAACTATAATATTCCTGTGATATCCCTTCATTTCTATTTACGTGGGCGGTCGCCCAAACCCGCCCCACCCTAACTCGTCTACTGATAACATTAATTGAGCGCAACTAAAAATAATCTATTGATCGAAGATATTCAACCTCAATGCTTTCTTATTTAAATACCCTTTCGATAAAGGGCACTTCAATAGAATTTCACAAAGACAATCAATTGCTTAGGAGAGGGTATTGCAAATATTGCATATAAACATTAATCATCAACATCATGAGTATGCATAATCATCAAAATATTTAATTTTACAGTTAGTAAGAAATAATCGGCTTGTTATCATTGGCGATAAATAACAAGGTTGATTGGCAATAGTTATAATCAAACAAAGATCAAATAAAGATTATATGACATTACCTATTATACCGGGTATCTCAAGACTGCTACCGAAAACGAAGCCGGGTGGTAGTTTTAGTGGCTACAAACACAATGCAATTAAAAATTTCGCATAGAACGCGACAATTATTTTTTATGATTTTTTAAATATCGTCATTTTTGGGTGGTAAATCCATAGTTTTTGCTAAAATAATAATTTAAACTCTCTTATATCTTAGAGTATTTATAAATTAAAGGGTATACACTATTATTTTAGGAAAAAATGTATTTACCACCAAATATAGCAATAGTAAAAAAATTACAAAAAAAAAATTGTCGCTTTTTTTTGCAACTTTTTCTGTTGCATTGTGTCTGAAGTCGCTTAAACTACCACCCGGCTTCGTTTTCGGTAGCAGTCTTGATATACCCTGTATGTATTACTTACTGCATTTAGAAATTGGAACCTATGGGCACAGGGCACATGTTACATATAACAGTAGTTATTATACTGTCTGATTTGTAATATTTTAAACTACATAAAATGAACAGTGAAAGAAAATGAGTTCTACTCAAAAAAAATTACAGAAATGAAAAAAATAATTGTATATTTGCGTTACTTAAAGTATGACGCCGAGCATCACATACAGAATGAATTAAGAAATCTTTATCAGATTTAAAAACATCACAACTAAAAACAACTTGTAGAGTATACACATTACACTCATAAACCTGTGCACACCACTACCATTGTACACTCTACAGATTTTACCGCAAAATACTCTTAAGTCGTTTTATTGGCAATGTTGTAATGGAGCAAAAAATAGTCTCATAAAGGGGTCACAGCAAGCAATTTTTAATCAACAGACTATGTTCATAATTGTTACAGCAAAAAGTATGAAAGTCGACTTACCGCCGCACTAATGTAGCTGTCATTATCGATCGTCAATCCTGAAGGCACCAGCACATCTCTATACCCACCACCGAAGCTCAGTAACAATTTGCTGGCCTTCACTTCTTCATTAGAACGTACATTTTGTTTCCACTCATTATTTATCTTCAGGTAATAATCGTCCATTTCTGTGTCGAAATTCATAACCGGGGCTAGTAAAGGTGCCGCTAATGCAATCACTAAGTTCGTTTTGTTCATTCTGCCGGCCTGCCCTAGCAGACGCTTGGCGACTACTCCACCCTAAAACATATTTCAAAATATTAACCATACAATTAATTTTTTATATTTATTTAGGACAGCCAGTGGTTGTTACAACATAACTTGGACTAATAAAATATATATAAATAACTTATAACAACTCGTACCATTTATGTTAAAACAATATACTAAAAAAAATATACATGGCAAACTAAGTTAACACTTAGTATTAACAATTTGAGATAAAATTAAATCAGGCAGAATATTTATAATACAATTATAATATATGGCAAGATGAGTCAACAGTTAGTATTTGTATTAAATATTGGGTCTTACAGATTCCGCCGAACCGTAAAACAATCTCTTTTATAATGTTCTATTTTGGCATCATATGTTTTTAACTTATTTCCTAACTTAATACAATAAACGAGATCTCTAAGGAACCTTTTTTGATTTCTCTCAATACGCAATTGATGGGTGTAGTAGTGAGGTGACCAAACATTGCTGCAATATTCAATTATACCGGGAATATCAAGAGTGCTACCGAAAACGAAGCCGTGATAGTTTAAGTGACTACAAACACAATGTAACTAAAAATTCCGCAAAGAAACGCGACAATTTTTTTTATTACTTTTTAAATTTCGTCGAGTTTAGGTGGTAAGTATTGCTAAAAAAATTATTTAAAGCCTCGCATATTATGGCGTATTTAAAAATAAAAGGGTGTACACTATTATTTAAGAATAAAACTATGTATTTACCACCCTAATACGACGATAGAAAAAAAATAACAAACAAAATTCGTCGCAATTTTATGCACTAAATTTAGTTGCATTGTGTCTGAACTAAAACTACCACCCAGCTTCGTTTTCGGTAGCAGTCATGATATATCCTGTACTTCTAACAAATGAATCGTAAAAAAGAATTTTAGTGTCCGGGTTTTAAAAAAAATTACAATTTCTGATAACGAAACCCAATATTTTAGATATGATTTTATCAATATGTGGTAGGAATTTCAATTGTGAGTCAAAGTATACACCTGACACACACACAATCTGATTTTATCAACCTCTTGAAGTAAACATCCATTTATAATTCGTGCCAAAAATTGTCCTATTCCGGGTAAACTGTGAAAACATTTATTAATATTTAATTGCATGTTGTTTAGACACCGTAGGTGCAATTGATATCCTGCTGAAGAATTCCGTCCATCCATCCATCCATCAGCCAAAGGAAGTCCACTGCTGAACATAGGCCTCCCCCAATGATTTCCACTGCTGAAGAATTACAATGTCATAATTGTCTTTTATAACTCTGGCTAATTTAAAGTCATCTATTATTCATCGGTCATTATAATCGGAATATATTTCTTATAATAAACAGAGTAATAAGTACCCATGAGGTATTGAGTATAGTCTATGGTTTTATTGATGGGATCTAAAACTCAATATTCACGACCACTGGGTGCGAAAGGATTATTTGCAAAGCTATAGATCATTGATCGCGCAATACGATAACATGGGAAAGCATGAAGTGACTAGCAAAAGGGTGTTCGCAATTTGTGACACTATGAAATATATTTTTTTATTGCATAGGTCAGTCAAGCAAGCAAATGAGTCACCTGAAGGTGATCACTGCCGCCCATCAACATCACCAACGCTTGGATCACGGATTTGTTGTCGGGGCATCAAATCAGAAGGGAAGCGGGAAGGAAAAAGGATGGGAAGAAGGAAAAGGTATTTCGCATCTGGCAATCAGACTCACCAAACAAAACGCGACACGTCAATCTCTCGTGGGACAGTGTTACCGCCCCGGATGAGCCTGGGGGTTACTCGATTAAAATGATACGAAATTTGAATATTTGAACGCCAAACGTAAAACTTCACTAATGCGCCTAGATACTCCAAAAAATCTCGGATTACTCTATCGTACGCTCAGAACAAGAACTATGCATAGAAGGAGTCTGAAACATAATTATATACTTATCCTGTTTTTTCCAATGGGCCAAATCATGGGAGAGAATGAGACAAATAGTATGTGCTATGTGCTGTGTGTGCATAAGGACGGCTCATGTTCACTCATGAAACGTCAAATTGCTATGTTGGGTATGATTACGCGACCGAATTAAAAAGTGCAATTTAGTTACGACATATTCAATAGTGATGTGCTGCACATTTTAAAGATAATATAAATAATGTATATTTTAGTTTACTAATCATGTTACATAAATTGGCTTGTACTTTAAAATACCTACCTACCCGGTAGTGTAGTGGTAAAAAGCGCTCGGCCACTGCGCGAGGGCTGTGGTCTAGGATACTCTTCATAATTTTCGATATCATCATGTCCATGGCAAAAATTTTCTCTTTAGACTTTGCGTACTAGCAGAGTAACGCAATCACACATGTAATGTTTTTTTTTACATTAACATGCGGAATTTTCAACTGCTAATTCAAAATGGGTTTTCATGGGAGTTATCTTATATTTTTGCTAGTTTTTTTTATCTTAGTAACAACTGAGGACACCAGAGAACACCTTTTCAAAAAAAGCAGATCATCGTATTATATTTTTTGTTCTGTAGCTACAAAGATAAGATACAAGTTTTTACTAAATAAAAAAATGGCTATGGATTTGAAATAAATAATAATGATTCATGTATGAATATCTACCACAATAAAGTTCATGTATCGATATCGATAAACTATCAGTAGAGATCACAGCACAATTATTTCTTGTTGTTAAAATTAGAGTGTACGATGAAATGTTAATAGCGCTACTTCTATGTTATTCATTGTTCTGAGATCGTACGTCGCAACCATAGACTAAGTTCGGAGAAAATTGATTTCTAGAAGTGGAAAATGTTATAACTTACTCCGGACATCGAACATCTGAAGTCCGAATATTCGAAGTTCGTATCATTTTATAGAGTAACCCCCCTGCCTAGCCTCGTCATGTTGAATCATAACTGAGAACAGAATGGCTCTAAATACTACTTTAAAAAAAACTTTGCAAATCTTCGTTTTCCATTATGTTAAACAAGTTACATGAAAGAATACCATACCGATTGTAGCATATTCATTTATAGAAACATTATAAAGTCGATAATATTATTTATCAAATGGGATCATAAAGATTTTTTAGATAAACGCGAGTATTTCAAAGGACGCTTGGAAACTGAATATACTGTTTAAATAATAAAACATAGCTTCACGCGCAACCGGGAAGCTAATTAATTGAATCAAGTTCCAGGAATACGGGAATACAGCGACGTAACCTATAACCTTTAGCAGAAATCGATATTTCACTGCTGGATGTAATAGGCCATCAGACAAGCGCAGAAGCAATGTGGATGCTACGTTGAATCTATGGGTCATTTTACAACAAATTTATATCTCGCTTGCTCTTCAACACAAAAAGTTCACATTTGAACATAGACCTACTCCAAGGCATTTTAATGAATTCACTGTCGCTTAATATGCTATTACTTCTAAAGGACCGTACCTTTAGATATTTATTTAATTTATTAAAAGAATACGATTGACTTCGTTGTTTAAACTGGAATGTGTATATTGTTTCTCTATTATAAATGCAGAACAAATCTAGTCTTCCACCTATCCTAGATCAACTTGATACAAGACTAATTAATATTCGGAAGCCTCCGTGGCCCTATTTGTTAGACACCGGTTGTGAAATGAGTCAACGGGTTCGAATCACATACCGAGTCTGATGTTTTTGAGAGCTGCTGAAGCCACTGGTAGTATCTTTTAATTATAATGCAATACTGGTACATTAAAGTACGGTGTCTATTTGCAACTGTAGGTGTCATTATTGTTATTTAAAACGGCAAGTGGAATATATCGGAAGGCTCCTAATAGGCCTAAGATTATTTCTTACGTATAAGTGTGGGGAGATTTACGGGCCTTTAGATAAGTTGGTTGCTTGTTTCCAGTTTCGAAGACCGAAAAGTCTCTCGTAGTTCCTGATACCCACGACACAAGAATTATTTTTTTTTTTATTGCATTGAATGGCGAGACGAGCAAGCCGATCGCCTGATGGTAAGCGATACGACCGCTCATAAACAGTAGCAACATTCCACTGCGCTCGCCATCCTGAGACATAAGATGTTAAGTCTCAATATGTCCAGTAGTTGCTCTGGCTACAATGTCCTTCAATCCGAAACACAACAGTGCATTTAAGCAGTGTTGTTTCACGGGACAATTGACATTGCGGTGGTACCTACCCAGATGGCATCTCACATATGAGAGACCTACAACCAGTAAAAATATTGATCTTAAGAGCGTATACACCTTGCGCGCAAAGTCAACTATAGGTATTTCTTCGTTAATTTCACGCACACATAAGCGACCAAAGCTGTGTGCGTAGAGCTGCCGCGTCGGCTCGCTATACAATCGGCTCAAACAACTTTGATCCGTGCGCTTCAAATATTCAATTGAAATGTAACTGTAATATAATATCATAAAAATATTTTATTTGCATTATAAGTAGACAAATATTACTGTGCAAGCAAAGAATAATACAAATTTTGGATAGAGTCTGACAAGCGAGTCTTGGCACAAGAAATTGGCGGCAAATTTAAAAATCTTTCAGCTGTTAACCCCGACTATAGTCGGAAAAATGATTTCGATACTTTTATTATTATTTATTATAAATTTTTTTATTATAATTTATTTTTACGATGTTCTGACCGGAACGAAGAATCTATATTGATGAACATTTCACATTGCACTTTCTAGACTAAAATATACTAAACTAAGAATAGTTGCATTCTTCAAGAATACTTTTATCGCAAAATAATGATGTATATATTCAAAAAGAGTAAAAAAATATGATTACACAAATTGTTTTGTCTACAGTGGGAATAAAACTCGTATAAATATTTGTATTTATATGAAAAATAAAAATAAGTTTTAAGAAATTTTATTTATTCTGATCCATAATCAAAATCTGATTCAAGAAATTCGAAGCCTGATAATGATTCATCACTCTCACTCTCATCATCACGGGTATTGATGAGAAATGGTTCAAGTTCTTCTTCTGTTATTCTGTCCTTTTCTTTATATTCATTTTCTATATTGATCACATGATCTGTACATTTTTTCCAGTCTGCTGCAGTCACACTGGCGAAACATTCCCTTATTAATTTGTCTACATCAGCACCTGAAATACTTAAATTTTTACTTGCTACTTTTCTTTTCACCAAGCTCCAAATCAATTCTATTGCGTTCAGGTCACAATGGTATGGAGGCAATTTAAGGACCTCATGTCCATGCTGTTTCAGAAGCTCCTCAGCTTCATATAGAGGTGCAGTTTTATTTTCTTTCACCAAATATAAAAGCTCGGCTTTTGTGAAATTTTCCTCGTATGCTATGTCATTTTTGTTGAGCCAGAGTTGTATATCAGCCTTTAAATTATTAATTGTAGGTGGCTTGTTTATTTGAGTGACATGATAACTTGCATTGTCCATTATTATTACTGATGGTTCACTTAAATTAGGTATTAATTTTTCTTCCAACCATTTCATGAAGTTGTTACGATTCATGTCATCATGATAGTTTGCCATTTTGGATTTAGTGCTAAACAACAGCAATGCATTAGGTACAAAACCCTTCTCAGATCCAGCATGAACTATAATATGCCTTTTCCCTGTAATAGAAATACAAATATATATAAATAAAAGAGCAAACACACATACAAGTCCAAATAATATATAAAATTAAGTTAAAAATTACCTTTAGAAATTTTATCAATTACTTGTACTTGGTCCTTGCCATGATTTTTTTGGTTTATAGTTTTGGTGAACATATGTTTCATCAAGATAAATTATTGGCTTTCCTTCTTGGCGCTTTTGATTTATAGTTCGTAAGTATCTGTGTCTCCAAGCAGATATTTCGAAATTTTCTATCAAAACAGACCGTTCATTTTTGTTAGTCTTGAATTGAAAACCATTTTTCAATAATATTTTCCTCAATGTTTCACGAGATCCAGCAAATCTAATAGACTCTTGCAGTTCTGCTAATAAAGTTCTTATAGTTGGAACTTGCTTTTTAACGCAATAAAATTCATTTATTTTATTACGAATTGCTGATATGTCGAAATCATCTAAATTTGAAACACTGGGTAGCCGGGGACGTTTCTTTCCTGGTGTGTTCCATTGACCCTGGTTCAAAGAACCCTCTTTTTTTATTTTCCGCAATGTGTTGACACTAACGTCTGCAAAGTAAAATACAGTCAGATTAGATTAGGAGAGAGGAGGCCCGCAAGACAAATTTGGCCCGCCTGTGTCATCAACCATATAATAATAATAATAAACATAATGAAATTCTACCTGTTATAGACGATAACTGGTTGAAATAACTTGATTCATATGTAACCAAATCTTTATTTTCAACATCTTTAAGCTGTTTCACTAAGTTTTCTATTTCATGTTTAATATTTTCGTCATGCGAAATATCTTGAAACGAAAAAGAACATGTTTTTATAACAATATATGGTAATCATGCAAAATTTATTAAAATAACAGGAAACAAAACTATATTTTTATTTAAGTCTTGAATTAGTATCAAAGTATCAAAACCTTTGGTTGTACTTACTTGCCGCAGAAAAAATTGCATCCAAAAGTCGATGTTTTTCCTCGATTTGCCGACTTATATCAATTTTCTTCTGTTCGTATTTGTTTATCATAGTATATAATAAGCTCCGGACACAGCTTTTTATTGGTTTTGGCATTTTTAACACAAAAACAAGCGTACACAACCAAAGCACAACAACCAACAACAGTAAGAAGAGGTTATGATTGAAATTAGTTTGACAGTTGTTGGTGTTGCCATATGAAGAATTTAAAATAAGCCTTGTGCCAGCACTCGCTTGTCAGACTATACTAATCATATTTTCGTTATTATTACATTGTTAAGTTGCATTCAAATCAGTGTTCAATCAGTATACACTACGGACGTTTTATTAATAATTTCGTGTTCGAACACATAAATAGTGTTAGGGGCCTTACAACCCCTTACAATTACGAAATATATTTAATTTTATATTACATTACATAACATAATTTAGCCTCGGAATTACATCCCATTATATTACCTGAAACATAATTTATACTCACTACAAAATCATAGTAGGTAATAAAAATAATTAAATATTTTACTACCAAAGTACTAAGATGTGGTAATCGCATTCCGCGCGTGGCTATTTTTACTACGCGCGGCATAATCGACTGCAGCCAGGCCGGAGCGACGAGCGATACGTCCTCCCTCTAGAAGGCCTTGCGGCCACGGTGGGCTGAAAATCGCGTTTCATAGACATTCAAATTTTTTTTTCCAATTTGACGAGTTTTTTAATTGGAATCTATTAAAACATGCTTGTTCATGATATCTTTTAAGTATGAAGACATAAATCACAGGAAAAGGTACACTTTCGATTTTTTTTCAAAAATGTTGTATGGAGAAAACCATAAAATAAGCTATATCTCGGCTGGCACAGGAATGGCCGTTATTTCCTCTCGCATGATTTTTGCTCTATTTTTTTGCAATTTTTTGATGTATCACACCACAGGGGGCAAAGCGCGGCTTTTGAGAAAAAAAATAATATTAAAAAAAAAATATTTCCGTTGACTTCAATCTTGGTTGGCAAATTTGAACCACATGTCTCTAAAAATAATAAATAGCGGTCACAAAACAACTTTATTGCTAGTTAACCCTCCCAATTTCACAATAATAAATAATAGGCGGCTTATATTAAAAGAATATTTTTTACCTGACTTGTTTATGACCCACAAATCGGTCTTGGATACTCGAACTTTTCCAAACAATGGATAAATTTTCACCTGCAAGTACTTACCTATTGTTTTGTTCCTAATTCACTTATTTAAGACCCAATAAATAAAAAAAGGCAGCTGCGTAATTATGATGGGTCATTATAATGGCACAGGTGCCTAATGATTTTGTTATTTATTTAAGAAGTATAATTTGTGCTTGTGTAAACATCGATTATAAACACGGAAATGGAAAGTTTAGCAACTTACTTAGACTTGTTTATGATTTTGAAAAACACGGGTAAGTACAGTGACTTCCTTTCATTATATAATGTCGTTTCATGTTTGAATTTAAATCTTTCAGATGAAGACAGTCTTACGTTGAAATTATACTGTAGAAGATTTACTCATACCCTTGTGAAAAAATGGAAGCGATCTCATCGAAAATTAGAAGATTTTTTGAAAGATTATGAGGACTGGCTTCAGTGTGATATCGATTGGCCAAGTTGCATTGGAGAACCGAGCAGGTATAAACAGAAAATAGAAGACGAATATAATGATTCCAGTGTTTTCATGACCTCGTTAGTTCCGTTAAAGCTGACCGATGGTAACGAAGTCGTACGGCAAAATCCAAAGCCCTGTTCAGCACATTTTTGTCGTCCAGTGCAGTTTAGTTTTGTTAAAGAAAATAAACTTGTGATTACTGAACATTTGAAGGAAATTGAAGACCAGATCAATTTGCTAACAACTACAGACTGTAACGAAATAAAAATTTGTCATAAATTAATGATGACTATGATAGATGGCAAAGTTTGTACTTACATTACTGATGCCCGATCTAGTGCTACGTGCTATCTGTGCTTAGCAAAGCCGTCAGATATGAATAATTTAAATGAAGTTATAAAAAGGCCTGTCTCTGAACACCTCTTGAAATTCGGATTGTCTCCTTTACACGCCCGCATTAAATGCATGGAATGTCTTTTGCACATTGCATACAGGCAAGACCTGAAGAAATGGGCCGTGAAAGGAGAGGAAAAATTGGCACTTGAGTCGCGGAAAAAACAAATACAAGATGGATTTAAAGAAGAGCTTAACTTATTGATAGATGTAGTAAAACAAGGATCTGGAACTACGAATGATAGAAATACAGCCAGGAAGTTCTTTGAAAACCCGAGAAAAACCGCAAATATCACAGGTCTGGACGAAGAATTGATCCATAGATTCGCTGTTCTTTTACAAGCCATAACATGTGAAGAGTATATCAATACGCAGAAATTCAAAGAGTATTCCATGGGTACAGCAAAACGGTATGTAGAATTATATAGTTGGTACTACATGCCTTCTACTGTCCATAAGTTATTGGTACATGGTTCGGATATCATTGCCAATAACGCAATAGTACCAATTGGTAGTTTATCAGAAGAAGCATCAGAGGCTCGTAATAAGGATTTTCGAAGATTTAGAGAGCACCATTCCCGAATTTTGTTAGTAAATAACAATGAGAAAAGTTCCTTTTTTATTTATTGGGTCTTAAATAAGTGAATTAGGAACAAAACAATAGGTAAGTACTTGCAGGTGAAAATTTATCCATTGTTTGGAAAAGTTCGAGTATCCAAGACCGATTTGTGAGTCATAAACAAGTCAGGTAAAAAAAAATATTTGATATAAGCCGCGTATTATTTATTATTGTGAAAGTGGGAGGGTTAACCAGCAATAAAGTTGTTTTGTGACCGCTATTTATTATTTTTAGAGACATGTGGTTCAAATTTGCCAACCAAGATTGAAGGCAACGGAAATAATATTTTTTTTTATATGATTTTTTTCTCAAAAGCCGCGCTTTGCCCCCTGTGGTGTGATACATCAAAAAATTGCAAAAAATAGAGCAAAAATCATGCGAGAGGAAATAACGGCCATTCCTGTGCCAGCCGAGATATAGCTTATTTTATGGTTTTCTCCATACAACATTTTTGAAAAAAAATCGAAAGTGTACCTTTTCCTGTGATTTATGTCTTCATACTTAAAAGGTATCATGAACAAGCATGTTTTAATAAATTCCAATTAAAAAACCTGTCAAATTGGAAAAAAATTTGAATGTCTATGAAACGCGATTTTCAGCCCACGGTGGCGGTCTGATTTGATCCACGTCGGACAGCGTGTTTTATAGTGGTTTTTAAAATATTTGTAGAAAACATGATAACTAATTTTGTTGAAATATAAAAATGGTAATTTATTGATAAGATGTTCTTCTATTGTAATATGCAATTGCTATAAAAAATTATGTACGATAAGTTGGTGAAAAAAAATATGTTCTTGACGAGAGTTTCTGAATAATTTCGCATTATTCAGAACTAAACACAAAAAGATTATTTTTCTCAGCAAAATCCCTCCATAAGGGTCTTATTAGTCTGATAATATTTTTATCTTCATCTTATATTTAGTGGTTTCGGATATCTTAAGCTTCTAAATTGCCATTTAAAGTCTAAATAACGAAACTTGTGTTCAGTAATCCGTATAGTACTCACAAATTATCCATCAATCTATAATGTTTTCCACCAAAATCCCTAGATGACAACCTTTTCTAAAATTAGTAATAATTATTTTTCCTTTAAATTGTTTATTGGTGGCTATTAACTCATTTGAAAAGTCCTGTTTTTAAGCCAAAAAGCGCGTGCAGGGTATAAACGCTCTTAAGATAACACAGTACTCACCATAGAGTGTCCAATCAGTATAACTGAAGTAGGCACTGATTTCGTATATTCATTATCTTGATACAAACGTAGAATTTTTGTCATGGCTGCATATGTGAATTCTGTTTGCCTCTCCAACACCCCGCCATATAATCCCGATATCTCCTCATTGAAACTTACTAAAAGACAATACAAACAAATAAATGGATTGTATTTTCCTACGCAATGAATATTGTTAAAATTCAACTTTTGGTCAGATTTCAAACCACATACAAATAATAAAATTCATTATTTAAAGAAACAAAAGAAAGTCAAAAGAAAAGAGGCAAACATGTATGGATTCCAGCTTATCGTCCAATAACGACAAGCGATAAGTCAATGAAAAGGTATTTTCAGATGCTACAACTTTTTCTATGGAAAAACTCAAATAGCTGTATTTAAAAAAAATGCTGCTACTTAAAGACTGCACGAAAGTATTGTGCATAGTGCATTGTGAACAAAAACAACAAACGATGCGTCATTGGACAAACTTCTTAAATGCGAAAACTTCTACGCGTGCGTGGAAAAAAATATCGCGGCGTAAAGGCTCAAGAATTAAAAATGTGTATATGGATTCGTAGCCTGTTGACAAATAACGACGAGAGATATGTCATTCGAAAGCTTTCTTCATTGTTCACAACTTCTTCTTTGCCAAAAAATACCGATAGATTCGCAAAAAAGGCCAATGCGCAAGGCCATAGGGCAGAGAAATCTCGGGCCCTACTATATAAATCCGAAATTCGAATCTTCGTGACGTTTTTCGTTTCGAAACCTACTCTGTAACACGAAATTCGAATCTTCGGATCGAAGAATGAATGATTCGAATATATCGGCAATCCGAACATTTACATTTTTATTTACTATATTCATCCGAAACGAAGTTCGAAACTTCGGACGAACGAAGTTTGTGACGATACGAATGTACCTACTCTTTAAATGTTCGTATTGCCGATATATTGGGGCCCTACTATATAAATCCGAAACGAAGTTCGAAACTTCGTGACGTTTTTCGTTTCGAAACCTACTTTGTAACACGAAGTTCGAATCATCGGATCGAAGAATGAATTATTCCAATATATCGGCTATACGAACATTTGCAGAGTAGGTACATACGTATCGTCACAAACTTCGTTCGTCCGAAGTTTCGAACTTCGTTTCGGATGAATATAGTAAATAAAAATGTAAATGTTCAGATTGCCGATATATTCGAATCATTCATTCTTCGATCCGAAGTTTCGAATTTCGTGTTACAGAAGGTTTCGAAAAAAGGTTTCGAGGTTTCGAAACGAAAAACGTCACGAAGATTCGAACTTCGGATTTATATAGTAGGGCCCTTGGAATCATTCATTCTTCGATCCGAAGATTCGAATTTCGTGTTACAGAGTAGGTTTCGAAACGAAAAACGTCACGAAGATTCGAATATATCGGCTATACGAACATTTGCAGAGTAGGTACATACGTATCGTCACAAACTTCGTTCGTCCGAAGTTTCGAACTTCGTTTCGGATGAATATAGTAAATAAAAATGTAAATGTTCAGATTGCCGATATATTCGAATCATTCATTCTTCGATCCGAAGTTTCGAATTTCGTGTTACAGAAGGTTTCGAAAAAAGGTTTCGAGGTTTCGAAACGAAAAACGTCACGAAGATTCGAACTTCGGATTTATATAGTAGGGCCCTTGGAATCATTCATTCTTCGATCCGAAGATTCGAATTTCGTGTTACAGAGTAGGTTTCGAAACGAAAAACGTCACGAAGATTCGAATATATCGGCTATACGAACATTTGCAGAGTAGGTACATACGTATCGTCACAAACTTCGTTCGTCCGAAGTTTCGAACTTCGTTTCGGATGAATATAGTAAATAAAAATGTAAATGTTCAGATTGCCGATATATTTGAATCATTCATTCTTCGATCCGAAGTTTCGAATTTCGTGTTACAGAAGGTTTCGAAAAAAGGTTTCGAGGTTTCGAAACGAAAAACGTCACGAAGATTCGAACTTCGGATTTATATAGTAGGGCCCTTGGAATCATTCATTCTTCGATCCGAAGATTCGAATTTCGTTTTACAGAGTAGGTTTCGAAACGAAAAACGTCACAAAGTTTGAGCTTCATTACGGATTAATATAGTAGGGCCCCTCCGCAGAGGTTCGGCCAAGAAATCCGATAGGGTTGCCAGACCAAATATCTCGAAGAATTCATTGATAAGAATCTCCGTATAGTTAGGCATTCAAACGTAACCGTCCCGAGTGGTAAAATTGTGAACGCAAAATTGCGGCCTATTCTCTCGTAAAGGCTAAAAGCCTTCTTCTAATGACTGCCGACATTCATCGATAGCTTCCATTTGGAGAGTCAATCGGAGTGGTCGTCCAGGTTGCATTGCAGCTTGGCGGCTGCTCCTTTCGACAAAATGGATAACGTGTAGAACGCGATGTCGGCCGCGTCAACCCGAACGGGGATGTCGTCGGTATAGAGGATGTAAAGTAGTGGAGAGCAAGCGCGGATCCACTGTATTGGGCACGATGGGCATGCCCACAACCCTAACAGACGTATGACGTCACACTTCCATATATATTGAGATCAGTAGACCTTTAACCCAGATAAGCCTGAATCAATTTTTTTTGTAAATCATCAGAACTAATGATTTTCTTTAATTCCATTACCCTCAAGACGAATAAAAAAAATGTTGAAAAAATTATCTGCCATAAGGCTTTCCGGGAAATGACCGTCCTATATATAGGACAGTAGGATAATAGGTAGCAAGTATAGTTTAGCATTGATATTGACCAAATTGAATATAAAAGGTATATTTACTGATTAAAAGTGTCCTAAATATCTACATGAGTCATGGACATGAATGTCGTGAAAGAAAAAGTTAAATCTACCCACACAAAATTTTTAAATTTCAAGCCAATCTACTGAAAATGACTTCAGAACCTATTATTTCTGACCATATTATTTCTCGCAAGAAGCTGCCTGACTTGTAGGTTTGTTTTTGCGATTACTAATGTGATCTCTACCGTGTTGTCTTTGAACAAAGATACTATTAATTGAAAAGCTACTGGAATTATTGTGTTTGTTGGCTACATGTATGTTCATTGTATGGCATTCAGCGTCACATTCTCAACCACTGAGTCGTTTTTTACTCTGGCCTATCAAATTGTTCCATTGCACTTGATGTAAGCTTAGCGCGATCCAAACAGGGTATCTAATGGATATACACAAGCTGATCCCTGAATGCGATACACTTGCATGGGTCATCAACGAGTTTTCCACCAGTGTATATGATGACAGCCCAACACGGTTCGATAACCATCACCCGGCAATATGGTAATCAAGCACATTACCAGCTGTTGGTTCTTAGACAATCTCACTCGACGAATGAAACCCAACAGCGAAGATGCTGCTATACAGTCCATCTGTGAGCTAGTAGAGCCTCCTTGGCTGAGGAGACATTTGTTTCGTAGCTTTAACGACTTACAGCAAAACTCTACCACTTACAAAAGTCCTTATACAAAAATCTACATTAGTGTGTCAATAAATGTTAGTTAAAAGTGATCATATATATATTGAGTTACCTCTCAGTATTTTTTCCATCGTCAGAAAAGATTTCAACATCATAATCCACGCGATAATTATGACATGCGCCTGTAATAGTGTGAATATAAAGTTACCCCGTATTATCCTACCGTCCTATATATAGGACACTACTTTTTATCCCTAATTATTTCCTCTTTCCGAAGTTTTATATTGAGGAACGAGTTTTCGAAAATAAGGAACAGGCTATCTAGAATAAGAAAAATGTGAAATATAAAACTTTACTGTAATTTACAGTTTTTTATACCTACCTTTCGTGCACCTTGTCTGGGGCACACTTTTATTGCGTATTTTGAAGTGAAATATTTCTATGAAATATATTTATATCATTGATATTCTATTTTTTTATAATAAAAAATAGTCTCCTTACTTCAAAAAACAACAAATAAAATAAACCATTTAAATGGTTAGTTCAATATATTTTTTTATTTTGACTGTCCTATATATAGGACAGTAGGCTTATCTTTGTTAATATTATATCCAATGCCATAATATCATCAATATAATAAAATCGCAGAGTTAAATATTTATTGCGTATAACGATCATGAGCAAGATCATACGCAGACTCCCGCTTCGCTGTTTTTCGGGTCGCCATGCTCACAACCTTTTTTGAAGGCTGGATCCGCCCTTGGTGGAGAGACGCAGCTATGGGACGATCGCGAGACAGAGAGCCGTCAACGGAGACGTGGAAGAGCTTATCTTATTCAGAAAAGACCTCCCTTTACTCGGTCTCGGTCGGACTGTAAGTGGTTGTTAAGGATTTCTTGCGCGGGTAAAGTCGGTATGCCGCAGTGAATGATTATGTCAAGGACGTAGGGCGTCCATATCTCGCTGTTTGGGTAATGCGTGCGCGCGTCCGGGCCCTCTACAGAATATCCATGCGACTGCGACTCATTGAAGAGACGTCTACTGGCAGTGATTGGCACCGAAGCCATATCTTAACACAGATGGGTGGCGTTCATAGCGCCGGCGATCAGCGTCGGAAGTGCCGAATCCAATAATTTGTGAATATGTGACTCCTCGAAAGCCACTTCTGAATAATTTAACACTAGCAGTCGGGCCAGGCTTCACAAGGTGCAGATAGTTGCTCAAATCCAGTCCACATCAACAACATATTATTTCACGTATTAACTTTTTTTATTATTTTTAATTTATATCTAAACTCAATGTGGCCACCGTCAATTACATTACTCTCCTGTACCGTGCCATCCGTTATTTAAATTCCTTGAGTCCTGACTCATGAAGAATTCGATAAAAGTAGCCTATATCAAGTGCGTGGTGGCCTGTTGGTAAACGGACTAAACGCGGCTGCCAACATGTTCACGGTGGTCGCGGGTTCGAATCCCAGGGCACACCTCTGTCTTTTCGGAGTCATGTCTGTATTGACAGTCATTCACCACGCACTAAAACGGTAAAGGAAAACATTGTGAGGAAACCTGCATGCCATAGCGATTTATAAAAATTGCTATGGTATGTAAGTCCGCCAACCCACACTAGGCCAGCGTGGTGGACTATATGGCCTAACCACTCTCAATCGTACTTCCGATTGTAGAGTAGGCCCGTGCCCTGCAGTGGGACGTATATGGGCTGATACAGATACAGATATGGCCTATATCAGTCTCCATAGTCCATTAAAAAACTATGTTAGACTTCATCAACATTGGTTCAGCCGTTTTAGCGTGAAAATAGAACATACATACACACTCACATTTATAATATTAGCAGTGATGTATACATACCGGGTATCTCAAGACTGCTACCGAAAACGAAGCCGGGTGGTAGTTTTAGTGACTACAAACACAATGCAACTAAAAATTTCGCAAAGAAACGCGACAATTATTTTTTATATTTTTTTAAATATCGTCATTTTTGGGTGGTAAATCCATAGTTTTTGCTAAAATAATAATTTAAACTCTTTTATACCTTAGAGTATTTGTAAATAAAAGGGTATACACTATTATTTTAGGAAAAAAATGTATTTAACACCCAAATATGGCCATAGGAAAAAAAAAATAAAAAAAAAAATCACTTTTTTTGCAACTTTTTCTGTTGCATTATGTCTGAAGTCGCTTAAACTACCACCCGGCTTCGTTTTCGGTAGCAGTCTTGATATACCCTGTATATAGGGGTACAACTTACTTGTGAAAAAGTCAAAATGGAAGTTAGTTCCACTGGATATGGCCTTTCGAAGGGCTACAGATGCCAAAGAACGAGCTTGCATGTGACTCCCTGAATTACCGGGTAAAAACAGGACAGGAACACCATCAAACCTGTCAAAATATTTATTGTTAACATATTTTTTATAATATACCAGTGTGGTGGACTGAATATGATGCATTTAATCCCAGACGGTCATGTCCATAAAAAATATAATTATAATATATATTTTTTCAAACAGATATTTTTAAGTACACAAATTTTTACTCCTTCCTATAATCCTAAGTCCTGCTGCTGTCGAGTGAAGAGGCATCTTAGTGGGTCGTCATGATTATTTCAAATGGCATGAGACTGCCATCCAATACTATTCAATACTCTATCTGGGCCACATAACTTAGGCAAAAATTGCAAAGGTTGGAAGTTTAAAAATAATCTTATATTTTTTACAATATCATGGTCATTATTTTAACCATAAGTTAATAGTTTATATTGTAATAAAAGCATCTTGTCTGTAAATATCATATTTTTAATGATGTCAAAGTTTTAAATGGTTGTCATGAAAAGTTGCATTTTTGCATAAGTCATAGTGTTGCACCAGGGACGCATTATGTTCAATGGATCATAAAACACAAGTACAAACCTTGTTAAATATTGTTTCCACATTGCTCTAAAAAAATTTACATCAGCAGTGGGTTAAATTAAGACTTGGGCTGTAAGTTTTCCCTGTCTGTGTCTATATAATATGGATCTATGCAAATATATATATATAAGGCCTAAGAGACATGTAGACATTTTCTTAGTGCATATGCCACTGTGCAATATGTTACTTTATTAATCAATCTACAAAAACGATATGCACAGTAAATGAAAGTAAAACTTCACAACAACAGACATAACAAATAAAAACAAGGATTTGAGCATGGCAGCACTACAAGCTAAAACAGTATTTTGATGATTTCAATTATAAATTGGGATTACCATGGCCCAACTTATTTTTTTACACATGATATATTGTTTGAAAGATTTTTTGTATGAATTATTTGATGTTGTTGTTTGAAGATAAGTTAATACTTGCTGAGCTTTGCTTTTTAATGTGGAACATATATAATATTTTGTACATGTATTTATTTATTAATTCTATATATTTCCTGTATATCCTTTGAAGCATTTAATCAACAACAGCATTGCAAAATTAAAACATTTAATTTTTTCATTAAATTAAAGGCAGTAATAAAATTTGGTGTGATCCTGCCTTAGACATAAAAAAATGACCAACTTTGTTTCAAATAATCTAGTTCTTAAAAAATTAAAACATAAGTAAGTACCACATTTTCCTGGCTCGTTCAGTAAATCTCCCTTCACTGTAGGCATACAGGCCATACTGGGGTAAATGTTCAGCATCATCAACAGATATCCGCTACAAACAAAACATGCTTAAATACTTTTTTATACATTCTAAAACAAACAGTGTGTTATTATACATACCACAAATTGGGGATACTCAAACATATAAGTCATTGAGCAAGAATCATTTTTGTCACTCAAATGTAAACTTAAAAACCCTAAAGCAAATACCCAAATACAAATAACTGCGAAAATGGGCATTCGCAACATACTTAGAATCTTTTTTATTTTATTTTATTTTAAACATAGATTATCATAGATTCAACACAAACACCTCTTTTTCACTATTTTGTAATAACCGATATGGATATCATTTTAATATATCATTTTCGGGATAAACTCGGCACAATTGTACCGCCAACCGAAGTCCAATAATTTCTGCCGTTTTCCGCCTGCGTCCCGCGGGTGTGATCAATACAATTTATGGACGTTCACGTCGGCGCAGTCTGCAGCAAATGTCATGCTTAAGCTTGCTTTGCTTTATATTTTTATTTTCCCTTCGATGGATTCTTGTTTACGTCATACCAGTCATACTGATACCTACTCCTACCTACTCAGTACTCAGATCGCAATGATTAAAGAATAGAGGGGATACAGCATAAGGTCACGTGACGCGTACCACTTTGATTCACAAACATGGCGGCGGCTCCGCCCCTAAAAATAGTGATACGCTAGTACCAACTTTTTTATCGATATCGATCATCAACGAAATGAAATGAAATGAAAATGAAATGAAAATAATTTATTGAATCCATTAAAATGTTCAACATCGTTTAGATTCAGTCATTTTTTTTATCACCACCCGGTTCGGAAAGCGGTTTTCACTAGAGAAGAACGGGCAAGAAACTCTAGTGTTGCTCTTTTCAAAACCAGTTTACAATTAAGTGATTATTACATAATTTACAAGTTGGTTTAAATCAGAGCAGTTTATTAAAAATATTTTTAAAACGAATATTATTATATTATAATTATTACTATGGCTGAGTGAAGCGAAGTCGCCCAGAACGAAGAATCAGTATACTCTTTTTCGCCAAAACAGTGAATAATTGCGAAAGCCTTATGTAATCCATCAATGAATCCGTTACAATGTAAGCAAATCGGATAGACCAGTCTACGCAAGCAGCACCCGTTCACGAGTATGACGCATGTGCCAGCCATCGGCCTCCTCAACCATGTTGCAGGGAAGTGACCGACCTGGCACACGACGCCACCGCGAGCACAGACTTTTTAGCGAGCATGACATACCCAATCACTTACACAGAAAACGATGGCAAATTTGACATGTTACTTAATTTAAATGATATTATACAGAGCATACTAAGACTTCCGCTCCGAAATACTACCCATTTATTTAATTTAATTCTATTCCCAAGCCTTGCTATCATCTAGATATTCTGAAATTTTATAATATGCTTTATTGCATAATTTTTGCTTGATAGTTGCTTTGAATTTTGTCATAGATAAGGCTTTAATGTGACTGGGAACTTTGTTATAAAAGTGTATACAGTAACCCTTAAAAGATTTGCTGATCTTGTGGAGTCTGGTCTTAAGAGTAGCTAGATTATTCTTATTCCTAGTATTTTTGTTATGAATATCGCTAATCTTAAGAAAACTTTCTTTATTTCTATGAACATAAATTAAATTTTCAAAAATGTATTGTGATGCTACTGTCATTATATTTATCTCTTTAAACTTTTCTCTAAGAGAATATCTGGACCCAAGCGAATAAATTGATCTTATAGCTCGCTTTTGGAGAACAAAGATGGTATTAATGTCAGCAGCACCACCCCACAGTAAAATTCCATAACTCATCAGACTATGAAAGTAGGCAAAATATACCAATCGAGCTGTATCAACATCAGTCAATTGGCGAATCCTACCCACCGCAAAGACTGCGGCGCTCAGCTTTTTAGCTAAAGCGACTATGTGAGAGCCCCATTGAAGTTTGGGATCTAATGTAATTCCCAAGAACTTAGTTGTCTCCACAAGGCTCAACTCATCTCCATTCAAAATAATGTTAGCATTAACTTTTTTGACATTAGGTGTCACAAACCTTATACATTTAGTTTTTTGGCTATTTAATAACAAATTGTTAATGCTAAACCAATGTACTATTTTTGAGAGGGTGTGGTTTACGTCGTCAATATTAGGATTATGTCGATTTACTTTAAATATTAAAGAGGTATCGTCAGCAAACAACACTACCTCACAGTTGTCCCTTATAAAAAAAGGTAAGTCATTAATGTAAATTAAAAATAGAAATGGTCCAAGAATCGAGCCTTGCGGAACTCCCATAGTAACGGCAGACCCAGGAGACCTTATTCCGTTGACATCAACACTTTGGACCCTATTACACAAATATGATTTGCATAATTCAAGAGCAATACCATTAATTCCGTAGTGGCTCAATTTCCTGATAAGTATATCATGGTGAACACAATCAAACGCTTTGGATAGATCACAGAATACACCTAAGGCATCCCGTGAATTCTCCCAAGCATCAAATATGTTACCTATAAGCTCCACACCAGCGTCAGTTGTGGAGCGACCCCGCGTGAAACCAAATTGTTTATTATGAAGTATTTTATTTTTTGAAAAATAAGATTGAAGTTGTAGGAGCATTAGTTTTTCAAAAATTTTGCTTAATGAAGGTAGTACTGAAATAGGTCTATAATTAGAGGGGTCATCTGTACTACCAGATTTAAAAAGAGGTATAACTTTACTCAACTTCATTTTATCAGGAAACATACCACTGTTTATACAAGCATTAAAAATTACAGCTAACTGGGGAGCCAAGACTGGTATTACAGAGTTTAAAATATTTGTTGAAATTCCCCAAAGGTCACATGTGTTTTTAATATTAATGTATTTAAATATTTTTATTATATCCATACTGTCAACGCAATGGAATTCAAATGAATCTCTGCCTCCACTCACATTTTCTTGTAATAACTTTTCGGCTATGGCAGGGGATGAGTTTAAACTTTTTGTTATAGAAACTGGTACATCTGAGAAGAAATTCTCAAAAATTTTTGCTACTTCAACATTAGATGTAATAATTTGATTATTAATATTTAAGCCAAATTCTGTGTCCCGAGGTTTAGCTCTACCAGTTTCTTTATTAATCACACTCCAAGTCATTTTTATTTTATTTTTGGAGTTTTTTATTTTATTGCTTAAATACATTGACTTAGCTTTATGACAAATTTGTTTAAATATTTTTGAATATTTTTTTACATATATTTTAAAATCCTCACTATGGTTATATGTTCTTTCATGATAAAGTTCATATAATTTTTCCCTACTTCTATGTATACCAATAGTAGCCCAACTGTTAAAACATGTCTTTTTGTCACTGGAAATGGACTTGGAAGCAAAAATTGACTTGAATTCTTCACAAAATGTGTTGAATACAAAGTTATATAATTTATTAGGGTCATTGCCCTTTATAATTGTAGTAAATTTATCAGATATATTTTTCCTTAACTTTTCTAACCGAGCCTTAGTTACTGGAACTACACTATGTTTCTCATTGTATTGTTTTTGTAACTCACTGCTAAATGTGACAAGTTGTCCACAGTGATCTGAGTGTAATTTATTAATAATACAACTATTTATAGGCACTATATCAGTGAAAATATTGTCTATGCAGTTAGCACTGATATTAGTTATCCTAGTTGGCTCTGAAAAAAGGTTTATTAAATCGAATGACAAAAATAGATTTTTCAACCTTATAGTCATTGAATTATTTTCTAACAAATTAACATTAAAGTCTCCACACACCAGCAATCTCTTATTTGATTTGCTTAACTTCCTCAATGCATCTTCCATTATACATTCAAAACTATCATATGATGAAGAAGGTGGTCTGTATACACTGACAATGACAAACTGCTCTGACTCTATACATGATATTTCTGCTGTTTTTTCTACAGAGAGGCTCACTATATCCTTTCGTTCTTTAAATTTAATATTTTATTAATTAATATTAGTGAGCCACCATGTATTGCACTTTCCCTACAAAAGTTGCTACCAACTATATGATTTTTAAAATTGAACATGAGTTGTTCAGTTTTCAGCCAATGCTCTGTAATGCAAAGTATATCAATTTCCTGACAACTCATAAACAATTCTATTTGCAATTCTTTACTTAGCATGCCCTGGCTATTTTGATGAACTAGTCTTAAAATATGATTATTGTCACCCATATTGTTAACACTATTCCTACTAATGGGTGGTGAGGTATTCATTTCAATGTCATATGATTTATTATTATTTAGTGGAATGTAATGAATGCCAACAGTGGCATACGACTAACATTAATATAACATTTTTAATTTTTGCTTTACATGTCAATTGAGTATAAACAGGGGATTTTAGGACTTGACAGTCAAGTCTTTAAAAATTAAATCTGATAATAATAGGTCAATGTTTTGATATTTTTTTCATGCTATGATTTATTTGATGGGTAAGTTTTACCTGATGATTGGATTGGATTTGTCAAATAATACACACGTGAGATAAAATACAACTTTATTAATAGCTAGAATTTGGTTGCGACTTCGAATATACCACACTTTTTTCCTTAAGCACCAATTTTCACAATGTCAATATTTCTTTTGCCAAATTATAACTAAAATCTAAAAAAAACAGACATTTAGCAAACAACAATGAAAATATGTACACTAAACTAACAACTTAAATATATAAATAGAAATAAAATATATACACAAAATTAACAATTAAAATGTAAAAATAGAAATTAAACAATTAACTAAATAAACACAATTAACCCCTTGCACGCCCGCGCGATTTTTTACTACCCCGCGAAATGACTGGCCCTTCCCGCGTTTGCTACTCAAATACTCGCTGGCAATAATGTAAACACCCCACCTTGCACCGCCGTTTTATGCTGCACGACCGCGCGTCGCCGCACGCGTCTTATTTCAAACAATCGTTTCTGAGAACTAAAGTGCTTTGTATGACTATCAAGTGTTATGTTGAATACAAGTTAAGCTAAACAATGGTATTTTTTGTTTGTCAAATAATGACACTGGTTTAGAGTTAAGTTGCGTTGAACTTTGAGTGAGCGCGATTTTTGCACGTCTTGCATTTAAAGGATCATACCTCAAAAATAAAAGCGATGACATAGGGTTTTTATTTTAAAATTACGTTACATATGTAATAAACAATAAGATGAGGAATAAAAACATACAAAAATATTTATTTATAGCTCTTTGATTTCAAATATTCAACTGTGACGAAACTTGAGGACGCGAACACAGTGAACTGTCAAACGTATTTTTTTATGATCCGTCTCGTTTCGGGTACGATTGTTGGTATATTTCGAAGTATAAATTAACTGAGAAGCGAGACAGACAATACGTTTTGTTCTTACAGCACACGAAACGGCTATATTTCGAGTAATTCGAAAGCGAATGCCTTTTCAACTGTTTGTTGACACATTCAATTTATGCTACGAAACGCATGTAATCAAATTGTTGACAAGGGTAAAAAAATGTGCAAAGTCATGTCAACAAAAACATGCCAAGTTCAATGTACGATTTGGAAACTGTAAACTATTTATTGACTTTGACAAGCAAAGGGTTAACTAAATAAACTGACATTATTGTGTTCTGTGACATGAACCATTGTAATTTTAAATGGCGATATAAAAAAAAGAAAAAAGAAGACAGTTCGTGTTGCTGACGAAGTTTCTTGCGCCACTTCTTCTTCACAGCTACAACACGTTCCGAAGCGGTGGTAGCAGAAATGAACAATCCAAAAGATCTTTTGAAAGACTATTTGAATAAATAATAATATGTGACGTTGTGAGAGTGTCACCTGTAATATTTGCGGTCTATGGTTCAATAGTCGGCATAAATCCTATTGTCTATGCCAATCAATGCCTCCGTTGCGCTGATTGGTTGATTCCATCTGACATCTGTCAGATGTGACGTACGAACTGTCATCGGTGCTCGCTTAAATACGCGTGTAACGTCGCTCGCGTCCTCCTTTCATAACCTAAAAGCCGCGTGCTACCACGCGTCTTTCCGAACCCGCTGGGGTGAGTGTTCAGTGTTCTATTTGCTAACCGCTTTTAACTGCTTGTTTGTCAGTGTATTCTGTCTGCCGGGCTTGTGAACTATCACGAGTCGCTGGCACGGAATTCAAGCCTAGTTTGCATTCCGATCTCTTGGATACTGATTCCGGATTCTTCGTTCTTCTACTTCTTCGTCCTTGGCGTTTTTCGCCTACTTCGTTGCTTCCGCCACGGAGAGCTGACTCCGTGCTTCGCTGCCCGCTGTTGCTCCGCACCGCTTCCAGCCCGACTGCAACCGAGCCTGCGCCGCGCCGCTGACCTGCGCACCGTATCCGGCCACGTGGCGGCTGACTTCGCTGGCGAGCTGTCGTCAGACTCCGCCACGTGCCGAAGACCCGGATCAGTGTCCAGTGAAGGCCAGTGACTCCTGTTGCATACCACCAGCAACAGTGCCGGGTGTAATCAGTGATGCGAATATATTAAAGCCCGAACCACGTAATTACCCTGAGTTCTCATTTAACTACCTACCCCTACCTGCGGGCGGCCTAACCCGCCGCAAATAATAATAATTAATCTTTATTTCATTACAACATGTTTACAACATAATAACACCCTGACTCCTGAACTAGGAAGCCCTGTATAACAGAAGTCAGTCTCTTTCGACAATTATTTATTTAACAGCTGCTTTATATAAAAAAATAAGAAACTCGAAAAAAAATAATAATTAAAAGACTTAATAAACTATGTAACAACACTAGATTGCGAAATGAAATGAACTTAAATTATAAAGAATATTTTGATTTTGATTTTGAATAAAGGAATTGTAGCGGACATCGAGAACGAAGGCAGGAAATCAGCACAAGAATAAAAATATTTTTCGAATAATTCAATCAAACAAAAAAAACATAAGGTACATACATACATAAACATACAAGCGGTGAATAATGTGGACTATAGATTTTAATTTATGTATAAATATTGACTGCCTCAGTGGCGTAGTTGTATTATGGTACGGTTACAAAGCTGAGGTCTCAAGTTCGAATCCGGGGTCGCGCAAAGTGATATCGGATTTTTCTATTCATTATCAGCACAGTCAGGAATTTGTGCCCGATATTGCGATAGGCTCGCCACCCACAACATCGTAGGACGGAACATACAAGGCGAAATAAATAAATAAATAAATAACACCCAACAGTCACATACATAGTCCTGACCCCACATTAAGATCGAGTCTTGTGTCGTGGGTATCAGGAACTACGAGAGACTTTTCGGTCTCACAAACACACAGACCCGAGAGAAATATTTGTGGGATGCACAAACATTTCTCTCGGTGCGGGGATCGAACCCGCGGTCTCTCTATTCACGAACGGCGTCTTACCGCCTGCGCCACGGAGGCTGAAATGTGGGTGTCCTGGTTGCACCTCTGCCTACCCATTCTGGGAAAAAGGCGTGAGTTTATGTATGTATAAATATTAATATTATGATAAATTTATTTGTAACAAAACTAATAAAAATGCAACTGCTACATAAACAATAGTAATATGATGTATTAAACATTTTGATCTTAGTGTGGGGTCAGACTATGTATGTGACGGTTGAAGGTAATTATTTCTTGATATTCCTAAAAATATATTTATACTTTACAATTATCGTTACTTTTTTAGTCGCCATAATGTAAACATATGACCAACTAATACTAATTTACATGTTACAACCATTACAAGGTTATACCTGTCGAAACAAACACCCAGTTGCATCTAATACATTTCGTTCATTATTACGTTGCACCATTCTTTGCTAAAATCAAAAATACCTATCAGGATATTTAATACATACCAAATAAAATAAAATAACATAGGTAGATTTTTATTGCTATTATTTGACTGAGGAAAATCATTATGTCTCACTTAGAATTCAATTAATGAATATGAAAGTGTTGGTTAAGATAAACAATTATAATAATTAATAATAAAATATAAAACTATTTCTGTTCATTAAAAGGTTCTCCAGAACATTAGACAATAGACTACCAATTGTCCAAATTATCTTGCATGTCATCTTTGTTATTGATTAACAGTTGTATTATTAATAGGATTATTAGGTAAAATATCATAATTACTACAATTTCACTTACCGGGAATATTGTTGGAAAGCTGTTTTCTTTTTCAAAATGTAATGAACAAATAAATGTATTTATTGCAGGGTTCCAATAGCTTCCAATTTTTTGTATCCATTTTGTGCTGGTTTGTATGTTTATAGGGAATCTAAAAAATATTTTTAATTTCACTTTGTTTGTCGGTCTGAATATATATTTAAATATAAACTATTTTTTTCCTTTTTGAAAAATAAAGATCAAAATATTTAAAAATGATGATATCGATATGAATAATTTCGTATCGAATCCACTCATCTCTAAACTTGTGTGTAAACACAGATCACTTCCAATAGATACCGCATTACGATAGTTTTGTTTTGAACCGAAAACGCCAACGAAGGGAACTGCGCGGGGGGTGGGCGGGTTGCAGCGCGGTCACGTGGACTGCACTGGAGAGATGAGGCATAAGTCGATAAATAAAAAAATGTATCGATAGTTCGATTTGCCAGTAAGTTCATGTGTTATGATCGCTTCTATAACTTAATTACCAACTTGTTAAATGTTTGATATTATTTTTTCACCGGCCTGATCTGATAAATTATACCAACCGGCAACCGCTAACTACGAATAAAATAGGATTAAGATTTATACTTTAGTATGTAACGGTTTTATTTCTATTATTGCTCTAGTATTTATGGCCGCTTCTTTACTCTATGCGTAAGACGAAAACCTACAATGTGTTTTGAGCTTTAAACTCGCGTCAGGACACGTGACCAATGACGTTTGCTTTATAAACATCTTAGTAGGACGGATGGAGAGTAGACAGCTACTCTCTACTACTACTCTCTACTCGTCTCTACAGCGCGGCGAAAATGTATGCCTGGGCCTACTGTTTCGTTTTTTTTTTCAGTTTCACCCACTTTTTCCAAAATTGTCCCATAGCCCCCCCCCTGCCTTCCCCCACCCTTATTCCGAAATAGTGCCTATTAGCCTCCCCACGAAACCTACCCCCCCTCCCCTACCCCCACCCCGAAAATTTACCTCACCCCCCCAATCCTATCTCGGCCAACATAGGTCGTAGACCCACCGAGTTTGGTATCCTCGGAACCGTCTTGGTGAGGGCTACAAATTGACCCCGCCAGAAATCCCAAATTACGCAAAAAATTACCCCCCCAAAAAAAATATTTTACCTCCAAAAAATTAATTTAAGTTAGCCTCCCCACGAAACCTTCCTCCCCCCCCCCCCTCCCTTACCCCCACCCCGAAAATTTACCTCACCCCCCCCCCAATCCTATCTCGGCCAATATAGATCGTAGACCCACCGAGTTTGGTATCCTCGGAACCGTCTTGGTGAGGGCTACAAATTGACCCCGCCAGAAATCCCAAATTACGCAAAAAATTACCCCCCCCAAAAAAAAATATTTTACCTCCAAAAAGTTAATTTAAGTTAGCCTCCCCACGAAACCTTCCTCCCCCCCCCCTCCCTTACCCCCACCCCGAAAATTTACCTCACCCCCCCCAATCCTATCTCGGCCAATATACAGGGTATCTCAAGACTGCTACCGAAAACGAAGCCGGGTGGTAGTTTTAGTGGCTACAAACACAATGCAATTAAAAATTTCGCATAGAAACGCGACAATTATTTTTTATGATTTTTTAAATATCGTCAATTTTGGGTGGTAAATCCATAGTTATTGCTAAAATAATAATTTAAACTCTTTTATACCTTAGAGTATTTATAAATAAAAGGATATACACTATTATTTTAGGAAAATATGTATTTACCACCCAAATATGGCCATGGAAAAAAAAATAACAAAAAAAATTTGTCGCTTTTTTTTGCAACTTTTTCTGTTGCATTGTGTCTGAAGTCGCTTAAACTATCACCCGGCTTCGTTTTCGGTAGCAGTCTTGATATACCCGGTAGATCGTAGACCCACCGAGTTTGGTATTGTTGGAACCGGCTCGGTGAGCTCTACAGATTGGCCCCAACCAAATCCCCAAATTCCTCCCTCTCTCCCCTAAAATATTTGTCCAGGCATAACTCCGTCATTTCTTAAAGTAAACCCCCCGTGTTTGGAGTCAGAGGAATCGTCTTGACGAGCTCGACAATTGAGAGCAGGCAAAATAGCAAAATCTTAGCACAACGAAATACAAAACTACTATTGATGCGGTCTTTATTAGACATTTAAATAGGTTCGAATCAAAACTGTTCGTTTCTTACTTCAGCTACCATAAACCTATCGTATCAGTTTTAGAGATTGGCGATGATAGTTCTGGTAATGATGATGGTGAAAAAGTCGTTGAAATTATGGATGAAAGTTGATTTTTCGGAGAGATAAACTTTTTAATGTAAAATAATTGTAATAGTTTTAAAGTGTTAAATTTTTAATGTAATATAAATTGTCATGTTTGTGTACGATAGCGCAATAAATGAATATTGTATTCTACCACATAAATGATAGTACTTTTATACTGATAAAGCAATTGGTGCAAAATTATTCCCTAACCATTCCAAAATATCAAACAACAACGTTAATAATTACACAACAATTTATGCAAATTTTCGTCAGGCGCTTGCATTTGTAGTATGCGCATTGTAAATTGCTCCATACATAATTTACTAGGAAAAATAGCAAAGTGTTAGAAAGTGAGAACAATATCGTGCATCGTGTTCGTGTTATCGTAAAGTCTTTGTGCATTGTGTTTGCCTAGTGAAAACTGACTTATTAAAAGTGTTATCACCTCTGCTTTTGGTCACTGGATGAGCCGATTTATAGGTAAACTGGGATTACCCTCTTGGAGTTAACATTTTTTGGCTTACACATTTTGTCGTCCTTGCTACGCTATTTGTGACAGGCGTCCCAATACTGTGTATTACTATTTTAAGTACGCAAGAGTAAAATTAAAACCTATAATGGCATCAGCTAAACCAACATGGGGTTGCTGTGTGGAAGGAAAGGACGATGAAAGCAATGTGAAATGTACAATCTGCAAGAGGACGTACCATTTTGCCTGTTTGGGACTTCAGGACGATAAAGTATTGAACCCGAGCATGTGGAAGTGCCCTTCGTGCGTCGGATCCTTACCAAGAGGTAGCAGGGATGATAGCACACCAGTTAGAAACGTAACTATAAGAAGCAGCAAACGACCAGCTGCTAATTCGTCGCCGGAACCAGTTTTTGAGGGACCCGTCACTCGAGAGGATGTCACTAGCATAGTTACCAGGGTAATACAGGAACAATTTCAAATACTGCTTTCCCATCTGAACGATGCCTTAATTTCCAAGCTTAAACCACTTCAGGTGGAAATGGCTGAGTTGGTTCATTCTATGGAGCATATGAACGCCCAATTCGAGGATGTTATTAAAGAGCATAAAATTATCAAAGAATCATTAGATAAATTAGAATCAGAAAAAAATGTTTTAAAGGACACTGTAATTAATCTTACCAAAAGGATTGATCAAATGGAACAGCATGCTCGTTCAAAGAATATCGAAATTCAATCTGTGCCGGAACGTAGACAGGAAGATTTAGTTGAAATGGTTTTGAAGCTTGGTAAATCAGTTAATTATAACCTGGACTGTGGAAGCATTCTGAATGTTTCTCGTGTTGCAAAACTGCACAAGGACAATAGCAGACCTCGCTCTATCGTAGTTGAGTTAGCTTCACAGAGAATTCGGGACGACCTATTGGCTCGCGTTATTAAATACAATAAAGCAAACCCACAAAACAGGCTTCATAGCACTGCTCTTGGTATACCGGGGCATAATACTCCGGTATACGTTTCTGAGCATCTGTCTCCTTCCAACAAGGACCTTCACGCTGCGGCAAGGCTCAAGGCAAAAGAACTTAATTATAAGTATGTTTGGGTTAGAAATGGCCGTGTCTTTGTGCGCAAGAGCGATCGCTCAGAATATGTTATAATAAGAGACAAGACCTCCTTGGATAAATTAATTTAATCTGAAATTAGTAAACTAAAATTATTTTTAATTAGCTTTATGTGTGTATTTTTATTCAGCTGTTCTTTCAAATTCAATACCTTAAAAATATATTATCAGAACGTTCGTGGCTTGCGTACTAAGACACATGCAATCTATGCGCAAATTTGTTCCAATGACTATGATGTTGTAATTTTAGTTGAAACTTGGCTTAATAGTAATATATTCTCAAATGAAGTATTTGACAAAAGATACACGGTTTATCGCAGAGATCGAGAATGCACTGGTTTTTATGGCAACAAGGACGGCGGGGGTGTCTTGATAGCAGTCAATAAAAAATTTAATTCACAGCGTATGACTTCCTGGGAAAGTCTTTGCGAGGATTTGTGGGTCACTGTTGAGATACCCTCGAGTAGCTCAATAAGAAAGGTTGCACTTTGTGCTGTTTATTTGCCGCCTCCAGTTCATAAGACTCATCTTGAACATTTTATTAGCAAGTGTACTATAAGTTGCGAAACTAATCATAGCACATGTATAATTGGGGATTTTAACTTAAGTTTTATAGATTGGGAGTTGGTAAAGGATAAGAATAGTTATTATAGCGTCCCGGGCATAGGTTCAATACTGACGGATTTTATACATCTACACAATCTGTCGCAAATGAATAAGGTTCTGAACGCCTCTAATCGCATACTCGATCTGGTGTTAACTGATGTACCGTGTGATGTTACCGAATCTTGTAATAGTCTTAGTTTAATAGATAAGTTTCATCCACCGCTAGAAATTGCAATTTCCTTGGGAAGTGATTTATTTCTTCCATATAGTTACAATTTTCCTAAATATAATTATTATAAAGCTGATTATAGGTTAGTTAATGAGTACTTAAATAACGTTAACTGGATAAAGCTGTTTGAGAGTATTAATGATGTAGATGAAATGCTAGATGTTTTTTATGTAAAATTGCGTGAATGTATTCGACAACTAATTCCATCAACGCCGAAACGGAAGAACAAACGTTTTCCAGTATGGTTTACGCATAGCCTAATTCGATGTCTAAAGGAAAGAGATAATTTAAGACGTAGATTCAAATTGTACAAAAATCCCATGGATGAACTTGCTTTAAAAAGACTCAACAAACGATGTAGGCTCTTATCTGCCGAAGATTATAAAAATTACATAACTAATATCGAGCAGGGTATTTTAAAAAATCCCAAAACATTCTGGAGCTTTATAAACAACAAACGTGGCAATGGTGGGTCGTACCCCAGCCAAATGACTGATGGTAGCTCTTATGCTAATGACGGTGTAGCCATATGCAATATGTTCGCCACGAATTTTTCCAAGGTTTACAGGGTTTCCAGCCCTCGTATTAGGAGTGAGAATCACCTACACGATCTGATGCATATAAATATAAACAGCCAGGCATTTACTACACCGGTTATTAAAGAATGCACTGTGTTAAACGTGTTGAAGGCTTTAGACCGTAGTAAAGGCGCAGGACCAGACAACATACCTCCAGTATTTATTGCATCTTGTAGTTCAGTGCTATCTCTGCCTCTTACTATGATATTTAATAGATCTTTGTCATTAGGAAAGTTTCCAAGAGAATGGAAAATGGCTAAAGTGATTCCGATCCACAAATCGGAAGATAAGTCCCATGTGAATAATTATCGCCCTATCACAATTTTGTCAACCTTTGCCAAAGTCTTTGAAATTACTATCTGCCCTTTAATTCAAAATCATATGAAACTATATATGACTCCTTTTCAGCATGGTTTTGTAAGCAGTAGATCTACATCAACCAACTTGATCACTTTTGCTGAGACCCTTATTGACTCCATTGATAAAAATAAACAGGTTGATGTATTGTACACCGATTTCAGTAAAGCATTTGATTCCGTGTCTCACGATATTCTGGTAACCAAACTTTCGGCTTATGGGTTCACCGGCTCTTTACTCAGCTGGTTTAAATCATACTTAGATGAGCGAGTTTTTTGTGTTGTTATTAATGGTTTCCAATCATGTTTCTGTAATATAACGTCAGGCGTACCTCAAGGCTCTCACCTGGGTCCAATCTTGTTCAATATTTTCATAAATGACATTACTAATTGTTTTAAATTTTCCTCCGTCTTTATGTATGCTGATGACTTAAAATTTTGCCGAACTATTGAATCACAAGATGATTGTATGTTTCTACAGCAAGATTTGAATAGACTGGCACAGTGGTGTGAGGACAATTACATGTTATTAAATTCTAATAAATGTCATTATGTGGTGTTTTCGCGAAAAAATAACATAATCACTCATCAATATAACATAAAAGATGTTAGTCTTCAGAGTCTAGAAGTCGTAAAGGACTTGGGTGTTATTTTTGACAGAAAATTAACATTTGTTCCTCACTTAGATTATATAATTAAAAAATCCTCTAGAATGCTTGGTTTTGTATTAAGAAACGTCAAAAACTTTAAGAATACATCTACAAAAAAACTTTTATATAATAGTCTAGTTAGGAGTATTCTTGAATACTGTTCGACAGTTTGGCGTCCACACTTTGCCACACATAGTTTGAGGTTAGAGCGAGTTCAAAAAAGATTCCTCTGGCATCTTGCTAGATGCGTTGGTAGAGGTAATAGAAGTTTTTCATATTCCAATAGATTGCTCTATTTCAAAATGACCTCCTTACAACGCCGTAGAGATATATTGGACTTGTTATTTCTCTTTAAACTATTTCATAATCAAATTGACTGTGCCACACTGTTATGTAAATTCAACCTCAGAGTTCCCGCTAGAATACCAAGATATCCTATAACTCCTTTATCTCCTCCTCTGCGTAGAACCGTACTGGGTTGTAACTCTCCGGTACCAAGGCTTTGCAAGCTGTTAAACAGCCTAAGTCATGTAATTGATATTCATGCAATAACATTACATAGCTTTCGTAAATTATTATATTCTGTAATATATTTGTAAATTGTACTTATACTTAATTTGTATACAGTGCCCGTATGGTCTTCTTTTCTTGTTTTTTTTTATATGTTACATTTTTATGCTTTTACTTTGTTTATTAATTTAATTTATAATAGGCATTAATTTACTGAAATAGGTAGATATGTATGTAGTTAGTTTTAGTGAATGCTGTGTCTGCTTTAGTATAATCATGTACTTAGACTAAGTTTTTTATTTCTGTTTTCTGGTTCAAATGTATTGGTATGTGATTGATAGTAGACCTAATAAATAAAAATAAAAATAAATAAAAAAATAATCAAGTTTTCACTTCTGCCGGCACTCCCGGAGTGCAACCCGTTCGTTTTTTTTTATTTATCTTTGGCGTAATTAAATTTCCTTTTTTCCCTCTAGTTGTATACGTTTTCAAATATAATGGGAGGGTATTTATCATAAGTTTTAGTATACTAAGTTTATTGAGACTCAGTAGCACAAGCTATTGTACTAATTTTAACATACGTTGTATATATCGTCTCAAAAACATTCATAGTTCGTCAAGTGGGTTTCATCGTCACTTGTCGATATTACATTTACTACAGCTGCCGTCAGAATTCAAGAATCGGAATAAGTTATTGTAGCCCTTTAGGGCGTGAGGTTTAGTTATTTACTATTTCATATTTTTATCTGATCTTTTATATCAACACTTAATTTGGGTATTTCGCCATTATGGTATACAAAAATACACGGTGAATAATAGAAATAAAACCGTTACATACTAAAGTATAAATCTTAATCCTATTTTATTCGTAGTTAGCGGTTGCCGGTTGGTATAATTTATCAGATCAGGCCGGTAAAAAAATATTATCAAACATTTAACAAGTTGGTAATTAGGTTATAGAAGCGATCATAACACATGAACTTACTGGCAAATCGAACTATCGATACTTTTTTTTATTTATCGACTTATGCCTCATCTCTCCAGTGAAGTCCACGTGACCGCGCTGCAACCCGCCCACCCCCCGCGCAGTTTCTTTCGTTGGCGTTTTCGATTCAAAACAAAACTATCGTAATGCGGTATCTATTGGAAGGGATCTGTGTCTGTACTCTGTGCTTGTGGTCAGTAGTGCGATTCACGTAGTCATGCGCAAAATGAATCACTGTAAAGAAAAGAGAGATATATATATTTTGAGTCAAAAGATATATATCATTCTTTTATATCTTTATATCTCTATCTCACAATGATCAATGAGCTAAAGAATGAGTTGATTAAAATTGAGTTATGAGTCTTTCTTTATATCTATATCTAAGATTGACATTTTGGTGATATAGATATAGTCATATCTTTATATCTCTATCTCTTAATGATTCATGAGCTAAAAGATGAGTTTAAATTCATCATCATCATCATATCACCCACAGGAAGTCCACTGCTGAACATAGGCCTCCCTCAATGATCTCCACAATGACCTGTTGGAAGCGGCCTGCATCCAGCGACTTCCTGCGACCTTAGTCAGATCGTCCGTCCACCTTGTAGGCGGGCGTCCAACACTTCGCTTGCCTGTACGTAGCCTCCACTCGAGAACCTTTCGGCCCCAACGGCCATCGGTTCTACGAGCTATGTGCCCGGCCCACTGCCACTTCAACTTGCCAATCCTATGGGCTATGTCGGTAACCTTGGTTCTCCTACGGATCTCCTCATTTCTGATTCGATCTCGTAGGGAAACACCGAGCATAGCCCGCTCCATGGCTCGTTGAGTGACTTTGAGCCTTTTAATGAGGCCCACAGTGAGAGGCCACGTCTCGGTGCCGTATGTCATCACTGGTAACACACAACTATCGAAGACTTTCGATTTTAGGCACTGAGGTATTTTGGACGAGAAGACGTCGCGAAGTTTCCCGAACGCTGCCCAGCCGAGTTGGATTCGCCGATTGACCTCTCTCTCGAAGTTGGACCTGCCTAACCGGACCACTTGTTCTAAATAGACATATTCGTCTACAACTTCGAGAGTCGAGCCCCCAACTCCAATGGGGGTGGGCACAACATGGATATTCGACATGATCTTCGTTTTATCCATGTTTATTTTAAGACCCACCTGTTGGGAAACTCGATTAAGGTCTTCGAGCATAGTGCTAAGGTCTTCCAGCGATTCTGCCAAGACTACAATATCGTCGGCAAACCGAAGGTGAGTGATATACTCGCCGTTGATGTTGATGCCGAATCCTTTCCACTGCAAGAGCTTGAAGGCATTTTCCAGCGCGGCAGTGAACAGTTTCGGAGATATGACATCTCCCTGTCTCACGCCTCTCTGTAGTGGAATAGCCTTCGTGCTCTGATCCTGTACTCGGACCGACATGGTGGCGTTTTTGTATATACACCTCAACACTTCGATGTACCGATAGTCTATGTGGCACCGCTGAAGAGACTGTAGCACAGCCCAGGTCTCGATCGAATCAAAGGCTTTCTCATAGTCCACAAACGCTAAACAAAGCGGCAAGTTATACTCCTCGGTTTTTTGTATAACCTGCCGTAGCGTATGAATATGGTCTATGGTACTAAAGCCTTTTCGGAAACCGGCTTGTTCGGGAGGCTGGAAGTCATCAAACCTGCCATCGAGACGATTTGTGATGACCCATGAAAACAACTTATAGACATGGCTCAGGAGCGAGATGGGCCTGTAGTTCTTCAGCAAAGTGTTATCACCTTTTTTGAAGAACAGTACCACCAAACTCCTGCTCCATGCCTCCGGCGTTGAGCCCTCGAGGAGAACGGAATTGAAGAGCCTCTGAAGGACTTTCAGTACCGGCGTTCCGCCCGCTTTCAGAAGCTCTGAAGTGATTCCGTCCTAACCCGGCGCCTTGTTGTTTTTAAGTTGTTTGAGGGCCATCTCAATCTCAAACAGGCTGATGTCCGGGATATCATCGCTAAAGTGTCGGATTAACTCGGCTCTCGGGTCTTCGGCCGAGCTAACAGTAGGTTTGGCAACCGAGGTGTAAAGCTGTCCGTAGAACCTCTCGATCTCCCTTAATACCTCTGCCCTCGTCGATACCACGCGGCCGTCTTCCGTCTTCAGCCTAGACAACTGGCTTTGCCCAATAGACAAGTCTCTTGCAAACACTTTGGAGCCTCCGTTCCGCTCAATTGTCTCCTTAATGCTCACAGTATTGTGAGCACGGACATCGTGTCGCAAGGACTTCCAGATCCGTCTATTGAGCCGCCGATATGCTTCGGCGTCAACGGAAGACTGCAGCGTCAAAGATCGACGTTCGGCCATGAGGTCAAGAGTGTGGATCGAGAGTTTTTGTGGTCTATCTCTACGGCGAGGTCTAAAATACTTAGATCCCACCATATGGACAGCTTCTACCAAACCGCTGTTTAACTCGTCCACTGCAAGGTTTTCTTTTAGACAATCAAAGCGATTTGTCAACTCGAGTTGAAAGCTCTCGGGGTTTTGGATATGGGCGCGAGTAGGTCGGAGCGTAGACTTCATCAAGCGGCGCCTTTCTAATTGGACGTTGATATTTAATGTGCCCCTAACCATTCGGTGATCACTACCGGTTTTCACCCTATTGATCACAGAGACATCACTGAACATCCGTCTATTCGTCGTCAAGATGAAATCTATCTCATTTCTCGTAGAACCGTCAGGACTCAACCAGGTCCATTTCCTGTGAGGCGGCTTCTGGAAAAAAGAGTTCATCGCGAAGAGTCCCTCTTTTTCCAGAAAGTCGGCCAGCCTCTGACCCTTGAGGTTCCGTTGCCCATGTCCAAATTGCCCCACTTTCAACTCTGCATCGCTTCTCTTGCCCAACTTTGCGTTGAAGTCCTCCATAACAACATTGAAGTAGGTTTTGGAAGTATGTATGGCCCGACTAATGTCCTCATACATCTCCTCTACTTCTTCATCTGGGTGTGTCGAGGTCGGCGCGTATACCTGTATGACCTTCAACGAATATCTTTTGGATATTCTGAGTATAAGGTATACTACCCTGCTCGACACACTTTCGATGGATACGATGTTGTTGATGAGAGACCTGTGGACGAGAAATCCGACACCTCCTCGAGACTGTTGGTCGTCCCCCCGGTAGAAGAGCAGGTTACCAGACTTCAGGGTTATCGTATCCTCGCCGATTCTTCGGACTTCTGATAACCCCAGAATATCCCAGTGTTACCCGCTCAATTCTTCTTCCAGCTCGACAATCTTCTCGTCTGTCCTCAAAGTGCGTATGTTGTGTGTTACCAGGGCCAGTCGTCGTCGGGGGTGGTAGCCGGGGCCGGGGATTCTTAGCACCCCATGCCCCACCGTAACCATGGCTGCTACCATCGCCAGGAATAGTGGGGCTGCCGGGGACTGGGGGCCTGGTCAATTTTTGTGTCGCCATTGAGGGGTATTTGCCAATACTCGCCACGCTTGGCAGGCGGGTTGGCGAGCGCAGGAGGGGACTCGCGCTGACGACGTTGCTGCCCATCATCAGCGGGGGAAAGGAAATAGGGTTTGTGAGTAGAGGATATAATGGGAAAGGAGAGTATGGCCTGTAGGAGTGGATACTGCAGTCATGGAAGGGAATGTTTGTAGTGACTGCAGTAGCTCGGGGGGCCGAGGTCGCGTACTCGTAGCACCTATTCTAGGCAAGCCATGACCACTAGATAGGAGCACCCCTGACCTGAAAAGTGAGTTTAAATTAGTTGATTAGAAATTTTGTTGATTAGAAATTTCGTTATGAGTCTTCCACAATATCTAAAATTAACATTTGGGTGGACGTTCAAGAGGCTATATTCGAGTAAAAATTGCTTTGTGGTTTAGACATAGTATTGTTACAGTGAGATGAAGAGATTAATTATTTTCTGCTGATATCTATCAACAGAAATAAATTGTGTTTAGAAATATAAATAAGGAGTAGTGAAATATGTAAAAATTCATGGACATTTAAACATTGCATAAACTGGATAGTTTTGTAATTAAAACTTTTGTGCTATGGTCACCACTGGTACAAGATATTTCACGGAAACAAAATACAAATCCGATAAAAAAAATGAATATAATGTATCTTTGCTAATTTGAAAACACACGACGCTAATTTAAACTGGCGCGCCCATGTCACCTCTGTTTGCCAGAAAGTCACTGGTATACTTCGATCTCTTTATCGTCTTAAGAACTTCCTTCCGTCCAATACTAAAATAATGCTGGTACAAACCTTAATCCTACCATTAATCGACTATGGTGATGTGTGCTATTTTGACCTGAATGCAGATCTGCTCAACAAACTCGACCGTCTTTTAAATAACTGCATTCGATTCATCTTTAATCTCCGTAAGTACGACCATATATCATCCTATCGCTCTGAACTTAAGTGGCTACCTATTCGCCAACGACGTACTTTGCGTGCTCTTACAACACTCTTTTCTCTTCTCACTTCCCCCTCTCCACCTTCTTACTTAATATCTCACTTCCGTTTTCTTTGCACCAACCATGAAAGAAATCTTCGTTCGGCTACTAATCTCTTGCTCTCATGTCCCTCACACATTTCTGATTTTCTTCACTCTTCTTTTCACATTCAAGCTATACTTCTGTGGAATGCGCTCCCTCTTGAAATCAGGACGTCAACTACCCGTCTCAGATTTAAAATGAAGGTCCGTGAAATGCTGCTCAAAGAAGTTGCAGAATCCTCTCAATAGTAATTTTTATATATATGTATGTATAGTATTGTATATAGTTTATATGTTATGTTTCTTTGTATTTAGTTTATTGTATATCGTATAATAATATATGTAATAACATTTGTAATTACTTGTATAATTATGTTCTTTTTTTTTTCTTTTCTCTTATCTCTTAATTAAGTATTCATACACCTACTTCTGCTCATCTCTGCATCACCTAAAGGTCGACTGGGAGAAAATGCCACAGGCATTAAGTCCGCCTTGTATACATTTGTATATGAAGCTTAATAAAATAAAAATAAAAAAACATGCTAGCGAAATTAGGCCTTAATTCATTGTAAATAGCTTTGTTTTCGCTTACACTCCATTTACTACTGTGATCGTATTACACGATCGTACGCATGGCGCATGTATTACATTGTGAACATAAATATTCTCTTTACCGCTCACACAAATATAAAAGTCTATATCTGTTTCTTTCTAATCTTTGCAGTGAAATTGAACCAATAATGATCTTTACGCGTATGGATATAATGAGTTAGTTTGAGTGCAAGGGATATAAAGATATAATCGCTCCGTACGTCGGATATATATCTTTTTAGTTGCTTTTTAGTAATTCACTCCTGAGTTACACATGTCTAGATTCACGTAACTTTTTGACGCGCCAATCAAGTTGCGGTGCGGTTACAATTAAGTTTACGCTTTGGTACAAAATGGTATTCTTATAAGTGTTTAGCTGCGCGTGGACTGCGCGTGAGCTGCGCGTCAACTGTACGTCAGACGTACGTTTGTTTGACATTGACATATACGCGCAGCAGTAGAATCTTAGAGTAATTACATCTAGAGAGAGCCGAAATGTACTGTACATCGCAAAAATGAGACACACCGATACGAATTTCTTTATGTCAGAATGAGATGCAAAATAATGTTCTTTTTCATGTGACGTGCCGCGTTATGTTGTTGGGCGAAAAAAGAATTTCGCCAGACAAAGCGACGTCGTTCAAGCAATAAAGCAACCTAATTTCATTGAAATAGGGTCTATTTTAAATCAAGGCCACAATATGGCGCTTATTTTCTTGTGTTGCTAGATACAGCTATTGATGTCTCATGTGCGGTTACAGCGTGAATCTCTCTATACTGAATATTTAATAGTCTGTGATAGAATACATTAAAGCGCTCGCGTGACGCGAACTTGACGCGAGTCTATTACGAGAATACGAAAAGGGCTGTTTTGATCGAAACTTAACCGCAACTGCACTGCAGCTGAACTTATTATATTACGTGAATCGCCCTCTGGTCGTGATCACTGATCAGTCGTAATTTCATCAGACTAGGCTGTATGGCTTAGACCTTTGCCTTAGAGATGTGAGGTTAATGGAAAAAAAATCGATTAAATTGAAATCGATTTTTCTTTATTGAATATTAATCGATTTGTTAAAAATCGATCATAATAACGTAATAATCGATTTTTGCGAAAAAATCTATTTTTTCTATTATTTAAAAATCTAAATGCTTTTCACATTCCAATAGTAATCCTCCGTAATTCATATTAACAATTTATTAAAATAAAAATCAAATAAATCGATATGCATTAAATAATATCAGATTCAAAACTAAAAATCAAAGTGAATGTTCCTTTAAATTTTCAAGGTAAGGAATGAAGAAACCAAGTTTACTTATTGATACGAATTTTCAGTACCATTCAACATTTATTTTAATAAAAATGAAATTATGAGCATCGCAATAAAATAACAACCGTTTTGACTCAGAAACTAAAATATAAATCAAATTTTAAAAAATTGCCTTAACTGTCCAGTACTATTTCATATTTAGGCCTACGTTCAACAGTGAACAGCAATAGGCTGATATGATGATGATAATTTTACATGTGATTAGTTTTGAAATAAATTTCTTTAAAAAATAAACGTCTGCATTGTAATCTCAAAAACAAAATATAAAACAATTTATCTTTTGTTAATCTTTAAGTTTAAGCAATGCAAAATATTAGAAGTAATTATTGTCACAAATGTCCACTCCTGTTTTACATTTTACTAGTATTGAATTAAGATACTTATAACAAACTTAACGACTCCTTTATGTTCTCAAAAACTTAAATATAAAACGAATACTAAAACGAACACTGGTGGTAGGTCCCTCATATGTGAGAAGCTCCATAGATGACAGATTTAATAGAGATACTACCGGCTACGTCATAACTCACTCATAACATGAAAATAATATTGAATCCTTATTGGTCTGTGATTAAACCGTATAAACTTACTTCGAGTTTTTTCATATGTTGTATGGATGGCACTGTTAATAAAAATCGATTTTTACGGATAATTTATATAATCGATTTATAAAAAAATCGATTAATAGTATTTTAAAAATCGATTATAAGAAAATAATAATCGATTAAATTAAAAATCGATTATTTTTTAACATCTTTACTTTGCCTTCCCGTCAGAATAAACAGAAAAAACAACATCAGTCGTAATTTTCAATAGTTTATTAGTCTGTGGTAATTTTTCAGAAATGAGAAATTCGGTTTTCCGAAATTTCCGAATTCAACTCATAGTTAATTGATAATTTGTATCAATTTATACTTATCTGCTTTATAAATAATAGTTTCACGCAAACGAATAACTGATAATCAGCGTGATAGTACAAAACTGTGCAAATTATATTTTTTGCATAGGTCAATTGATCATTTCAATTAAACAAAACTGAATATGGGGGTTGCGCTAATCTTATGTCTTGTGATCATAGTGTTATTTCTTGCACGGGTAGCACAACTATTTTATTCAATATTCTCGACGGACTGCATCCTTGAAAAGGAATCTTCTTTGCGCACAATATTTTGCATTGGGTCTGGCGGTCACACGACAGAAATGATGCGGCTTGTACAAGGCCTGAATAAAAACAAATATAAGCCACGTCTATATATTTTAGCAGCGAATGATACTGGGAGTGAAGTGAAAATTCTAAAAGAAGAAATTGGACATAATTATAGCCTTACTCGAATACCTAGAAGTAGGAATGTGGGACAGTCATTAGCCTCTGTAGTGGCAAGGAGCCTTCAAGCTACTTTATGTTCAATAGTCATAGTATGGGAGTATAAACCAGATATTATATTTTGTAATGGCCCAGGTACATGTGTCCCAGTATGTATTGCTGCCTTCATCTTAAGATTTATGTTTTTAATTGATTGTAGAATAGTGTTCATTGAAAGTGTGTGTAGAGTTAGAACATTATCATTAAGTGGCAAAATATTGCAGTGTTTTGTAGACATTTTTGTAGTACAGTGGCCAGAGCTGAGGGATGTTTGTTTTAGAGCCAAATATTTTGGAAGACTAACATAAAATAGTATAGTATTATATGTTCTAATAAGTGTTATTTCTTGGTTTTTCTTGCACTTTAGTAATCAAACAACTGTAGTCAAATAATGTTTTTCCAACAGAAAAGTGAAAACAAATGGAAGTGACATAATATGCACCCTGTAGCATTATAGGCTTCCATTGTTTTCCCCATTGCTAAATTATATTGGAAGTCTTAACAAGAGAGTTTTATATAGTTAAATTGTGTTCTAGTGTGTCTTGGCAATTTTGTAACGTAATGATCATAGCTAAAAAATGTTTATTTTCATACTAACTATTTTGGAAGGCTACCATCAGGTAGTTTAATGTATATAATTTAATCTGTCACAGCAAGTTTGTAGTTTAATCAAAACTGATGCATATTTGGTTAGGAGCTCATTATATGGAATTGAAGTGTGTGGTGGCAAGTTGCTAAACAGACCAGACATGGCTTCCAGCATGTTTACAGTGGTTGTGGATTCAAATCCCAAGGTATACCTCTGATTTTTTGGATGTTGGAATCATGTATGTATCGAGAGCCATTCACCTTGTACTTTAATGATAAGGCAAAACATTATGAGAAAATCTGCAAAGTATTTAACAATTTGTCAGTTTTTATGTGGTATGTACAGTCCTCCCACCTGCATTAGGACAATGTGGTGGACTATATTGCCTAACCACTTTTAATTTAGAGGAAGCCTTGCCCTGCAGTGGGATGTATATGGGCTAATACAGTAGTGCAGTGCTGTTTAAGGGGCCCTACTATATAAATCTGAAATGTTCGGATTGCTGATATATTCAAATCATTCATTCTTCGATCCGAAGTTTCGAATTTCGTGTTGCAGAGTAGGTTTCGAAACGAAAAACGTCACGAAGATTCAAACTTCGGATTTATATAGTAGGGCCCAAGGAAACTAAAGTAGAATGTTTTATATTGAATTGTGACTAATGTACTTATAGAAATAATACTTCACAACTGAGGAACATTTGCTTTGGAGCAAATTATTTCTAAGTCATAAGGTTGTAAGTTGTTTATTGTAAATGAATGTTATATGCTTCATTAAAACAATGAAATTAACTCAAAGTGTATAATTATTAGTTCCAGGGAGATCCATATACAAATATTCGCTTAAAACAACAGTGCTGCATTATTACAGCATCCAGATCTAAATTAAGCATAAGTAATTTAGTAAAGATAATATATCTTGATTGACAACCATTTTTAAGTTTAGATAACAATTGATCAGGATTAGATTTTTCATAAGTTATAAGCTTTGGTACCACATACATAAACCCTTATTTATATACTGGGGTTTACAAAATGTATGGAAATATTTTTCTGACTCAAATAGTTAACAATATCAACATGTTCACAGAAATATTTACAGGAACATTACAAAGGCTATTCTTGTGCACACAAATCACTCATAGGGAAATATAACAAATTATATAAATAAATGTATTATGTAAGGCCACATGAGGCTTAGTTGCATCTAGTAAATCTGACTTTAGTAAATGTCAAGTCAATGCCAGCTTTCAAATGCATGCTTACAGCTGTTAATTTATGTTTGTGAATATCAGAATTATTTGATGCAACTAAGCCAAAATACTATCAAGATTTGCTTTACACGTCCATGTTAAAGATTGGAACTACTTGTATTTTTTTTAATTCTGATTTCATTTTGACTTCAATGCTTTTTTTTCTAAATGTACAAAAAGACTTAGTTTAATACTAATTCATTTTAACAGACAATTTCATTTTGCTTATATATAATAATGCATATTCTAAAAACAGCATGTTTAATAATATGATTTACTATACTTTTTTAAATTATCCATGCTGACCAGTATCACAAATATTTTGTATATATATATCAATCACAGTACCAAATTAGACCAACTATTCAACATGCATTCAATATGGATTAAATGTGTATCAATATGACCTTTTTCATTAAATCATGTAAGATGATTAAATGCATTCTAAAGATCTTTGTATTTAACCTGCTAAAGTTTAAGCCAGCATGAGTCACTTTAATGTTAGCTGCCATTTTTTTTAACAATTCTGTTAATCCACTAATGTTTTTATCTAATTTAATTACACAATGCATTTATGTTGTTACTGATACATTCGAGTTAGAGGGATTAGAGTGCATAAACTGTAATCAACAATATGTATACCAGTGTTAAATTACATTCTTCATCATCTATCTGTTTAACTTTGAAATTAACTCGTTTACTACGACGTGATAAATATAAAACAGGTAGTGTATGTCAGGCGTAGGTACAGTCAGCAACATAAGTCGCTACAGTCACGAGATTTGGAATTGTCTTATCATCCAAAATAATAATTATTTTCAATGTCTTATGACACTTCTCGGCATAGATAACTTTACTAGGTTATATTTTACGAAGACAGAGTAGTACGTACAAATTTTAATTCATAAAAAGGTTATCAAAAAATGTGTGAAGGTGTTCAGGGACTTATGTTGCCGACTGTACCATCACACTTTGTAAATGACACATGGGTATGTGATAGCAGCAAACGCGTAGCGCCCGATAATACACATGTGAGAGCCGCAGAGCACGTGTTGAATTTAGTATACGCAAATATAAAAGACCTTAATTTAAGTAAATATACAATATTCGAGTTGAAGTACATAATTGTTTCATAAATCAGCCTACACTAATGTCTTGATGCGAGTCATCATATCACAAGGACGGCATCATGTACATTCCAATTGTGTTACATAGGGGACATTTGGGTAACCATGTAGAATATATACATAAATCATAGGATTTTATTGTAGTGAGAGAGATGGAAATATACAATTTTAAGTCTCAATTTGCACCTCAAACCTGCAATCATTTCTTAAGCAGATGATTTGGTATAGAAACACCTAAGGTCCCCTTTGAAAAAGGCACATTATGCAATAATTTAAGAGGCCGAAATAGTATCGTAATTTTGAATCAAATGTTTAACGCTTAAAACAATTCATTGATTTATGTGTAAAATTTAAGTAAGTTACAAAGGCAATGCCCATAATATAGAAACTAGAAACCTGCCAGTGAAGAAAATCATATTAAAATCAGCAAAGCCCTACATTTTCAAATATAGTAACAGATTCAAGTTATTTCGATAGTAGATATGTAAAAATTAAATTAATTAAGTAAAGTTAGTACAGAACTCAAATTAACAAGCAATGGAAACCACAGTGAAACATGTGAAAAAAAAAGAGCAAAAACAAAGATTCTGGTGTAAATAATGTGGGTTGTAATAGGCTAAAATATGCAAATAAATTTAAGCCTATCACTAAATCACATTAAACTAATTGGCATCAGTACATTGTAACTTATTTAAATAATACTACATATTTTGTAGAACAAAAATACACTGCAGATTATGCTTCCAGTTGAGATTGTATGAATGTTAAGTACTTAATTTAATATGGTAATGTATGGACAAAACATCCCAATAGATTTCATGACCTTTTTTATATGTAAATGAACACAATCATTACAACTAGATTAATCTGAATGTCTCTGTGGAAATCATTGGGGGACGCCTATGTTCAGCAGTGGACTTCCTTTGGCTGATGGATGGATGGATGGATGAATCTGAATGTATATTTTATGATTCCTTTATATATCTGTGTCAAAACATAGAATGTCTGGTTTATTGTACAAAATAAGAAAAACACCATGAATCATAAGAATGTTATGGTCACTCATCCATAATGATACATAATGCTTTCCCTTTAATGTACTAACTTACCAAAAACAAGTACATAGTGTATAGTAATATGAAGCATATTTTAATCAGATCAACACTATTTTCAATATCATTACTTTATATAATAAGTTCATTGGCAACAATTCAGTTAAAATGCATCAGTCTTTGCACTCAGCAAAGTTAAAATACATAGACACAAATAATGGAGCAATAAATGATTGATATTCTCCTTAATCATACAACACTGGGTGAATATATAATGTTTGATCACTATTAGTCATTATAATACACAACTTGCATTTTTGGATTAGACACAACTTACAATATAAACTGTCAGAAATGCTTAAATGCCAGAAAGCATTTAAATAACAAACTAACTTCAATTATAATTATCGTTCTTTGAAATGTTAGGTAGACAAAAATCACAAAATTCAAAGTGTAAAATTCACCTGATTATATAAAATGTGAAAATCACAGCTGAATTCGTATAAGAACAACACAATTCGCTTATCAAAAACTGTTGTCATATTTTTATACAATAGCCTTGCCTTTATCAGTCCCGTAGCAAATGGCAGTAAAATTTTGCAAAATACACATTTTTGTTTACAATGTTAAATTATAATACATTTACATTATCTATAAAAATACAGCTAACAAATTAATATTTTAGGCACATATGAGAATACTTTACCAAAGTGACTGTATATCTAGTATTATAAGTACAAAAGGAAGGATTAAGTCTTTCTTACAAACTAAGTAAATAATAAACAAGTATTCATAATTACAGTTCACTTCTTTCAAGGTTTACTGTTGTCAGTAGTGTCAGGCGGAGTGCTAGTTTCCTGTTTAGCACTGTCATCATTTCTGATTTGTGTCCTCGTTTTTTCATCATCTAAGAGATACATTGCTTCATCATATGTTGGGGGCGGTGGTTCTGAGCTTGATGGCTGGGGTTTGCTAGTAGCTGCACTTGCTATTAAAGCGTCGTAAGAAGGCGGAAGCGTAGCACTCGAGGCTGTGCGTGGTACTTGTCCACTATAGGCTTGTTCAGCCTGTACAGCTGCCATATCCTGAAAATTTACATACAAACTTGTTATTGAAGAGGAAAATGTTCTGTTAACAAGTTTTTTAATGGTTTCTATGCCACTTATGCATAAGGTGTATTAATTGGGTCACACAGTGGTCTATACAAAACTTGACCACATGCTAATGTAAATTGAACTCCCTCAATTTATAAGTACACATAATGTTCATATGCATGTAAACCCGGAGCTTCTAGTTTCAATCAGTTTCACAAACTGCTCCATGGAAGCTGTATTTAGGGTAAGTACATGATGTATAAAGACAGTGTTAATCTATATTGATTGACAGCAACAGTGGTGTAATCTTATCTCAATTTAAGACAGCTAAGGAAGTGTCACAAAACTGTAAAAGTGATAAAACCTACACTGAACATAGAAAGTTACACATAGAACATAACTATGTATCATGTTTGTTTTTTTAACGGGTGCTTTGCTGAGTTCATATATTATCAGGTCACAAATTATCTATATAGTTTTAATTCAAATAAACATCATAATACTTTTTCTTTTGTATAAAATATTTGATACATAAAATATATGTTGTTTGCTCAAAAAAACCCTCATACATGGTAACATTGCAATCATTTCAAAAACTGATGCCATGACCTAGTTGAAATATAATATGATAAATGCTTCTGTCAATATTAGTGCTGTAAAGCGGAACTTTGCGAAAAGTAATGATTATTTATACAATACTTAAATATTCATATAAGTATAGTATGTTTACATTGACTAATACCTATAAATCTGTGTGAGGATAGGTATAAGATATATTTTTCTGAGTTCTAACATGTTGCAGAAATATGCTGTAAACTGATTTTGCTTAAATTGTCTAGTTCATGTGGTTGCATGTACATAAAACCTCTTATGGAAACACAATGTTGAATATGGCATATGACACAAAACGAAACAAACATTAAAAAATATTCTTAAGAATGTATTTTGGCTAACTCATTGAAACACTTATGAGTAGGATGCTTCAGTGCACACATAAGACCAATATCTTCTATTATAAATAGCTTAATGTTATAATAGAAGGTGTAATAGAAAATGCAATAGATTGATCAAAATTGATAAGATTGACAAGGAAGTAGGTCCTTGGTAATAGCCTGCATAACAAGTATAATTAAATGACTTTTTAACTCACAGGAATTATTGCAACAAGTGTGAGGTTACAAAATTTAATCTGTATCAGCCCATATACGTCCCACTGCAGGGCACGAGCCTACTCTACAATCGAGAATACGATTGAGAGTGGTTAGGCCATATAGTCCACCACGCTGGCCTAGTGCGGGTTGGCGGACTTATATACAATAGATTTTTTTATAAATCCCTATGGTATGCAGGTTTCCTCACGATGTTTTCCTTCACCGTTTTAGTGCGTGGTGATTGTCTATCAATACACACATGACTCCGAAAAGTCAGAGGTGTGCCCTGGGATTCGAACCCGCGACCACCGTGAACATGTGGGCAGTCGCTTCTAGTCCGTTTACCAACAGGCCACCACGCACTCCAAAATTTAATAACATAATTAATTTAATAGTCCATCACTCCATTCACAGTGTTAAATTAATTTTAAATTTTGTGGACACAAACTCCATGAATGAAAATGTATAGAACAGATTTTAGTGTAAAATAACAGTTATCAGTAAAATGTCCTTGTATAACAAAAGCAGACTATTGTTACGAAAAATATTTAATGTGCATATAATGTCAATAAACAGGTTTCAGACCCCACACTGTCATAAATATTGATAAAAGTAATTTATCAAAACAAATATGTCTTTAAAACTTATTTCATTTTGTAGTATGACTGAATAACAAAATTAACTGAGACAAGCAATATTTATATAACATTTTTTAACCTGTTATTCTCTATGATGTCAAATACAAAAAAGAAAGAGAAATCAATTAAAAACCTGATATAGTTGTTTGAACAAGAAGCTGCTGATATATTTGTATCTTTTATGTTCATTATCTACATATAAACAAAATATTGCATTATGGTTCTTGTATTTATTTAGGATATAAATCATATCATTTCATTTATACTTCCTTTTGAGAGATTGAAGTTATGAGCCAAATCATTTTGTAACATTTCTGGAGGAAATAAAACTTGACATGACTATACAACTAAAATAATTCAAATGGTTTCAATTAAATTAATGATGATGAAATATCCGAGTGCATAATATTTAAGTAAAGCAGGTTTGAGACATAATAACATGAGTCAGATATTTAAAATTATTGTAACTCAGTTATTCTGCAAAGTGACTTATCTACTCAACATTCAGCCTCCTCAGTAAACAATGTACTATACAAAATTGATTATAGATTGTTACAGCCCATAAAGAAGGTGATAGCCAATATGTATTTCATTAATCTGCTATGATTTTCTCAGCATTCTTTTTAGAAAGTACTGGCTCGGCATGTATACTTTAACATAGATGCTATTGGTAGGATACAAGCCTTTCACTTTGTAAGGAATCGTTGATATTTGAGTTGAATATCTGAATTCATCTAATGGATGCATGACTCTACAAATATTTTAATAACACTTATATATATAAGCAGTAAGGCACCTTAATTAGACAAAATGTTTTAAGTGAAATAAATAATAGCAATGTATGAACTTGGTGTATAAAAACACTTATCTAGTTACTTACTTATATAGTTATTATAAAAAAATATAGAGCCAAAAATGCCAAGGACATTGTCAATTTAAAGTTAAGGAAACAATATTATTTTTAGACAATAGAAGAAATAACATTATTGCTTTTGAAACATTGTCATATAAAACTTAATATTTGGACTTCTGTGATGCATACAAAAACATTTTAAAGCCACTAACAATGAGAAAGGCAAGAAAAGCAAATGGTTATATAATGTTTTATATATAAACTTCTGTAAGCTATAGTAAAAAAGTCATGGCCAAGGATGAGGTCAAGAAACAAATACTAAACATATTACACAGTGATGCAGCCCTTATTATAAATATGTTTGAATATCATAATAACAACATTGCAAATATTAGAAAGTGTAATAGCATGTTAAGATAGAAAAATAATATTAGAATATTAAAAAATGCCAAAGGAAAATATTGACACTAATAGTTATGCACTGTAGCTATTTACATGTTTTATTGAAAATATTGTTTACGTTTAACCTGCGCCTGAAAGAATTGTTTTCCCTAAAAGATCCATAATCAATGTGATAATAATCTCGTGACTTACCCTTATGATTGCTCTCTGGTGAAGAAGCATCTGTATAACACTTTTTCTACGCAAATACAACATGCTCTTGACGGCCACCATCATGCCAGAACATATAAATATCGGTCCAACTAGCCACATGTGTCCTAAATTACTTAGAATGTATCCATCCGCGTCGCCCATGGCCAATACGGTTATAACTGTACCGACGGAGAAAAGAACCATGGATAGCACAAAATATGAGTAACTAGTACAGTCGCATCTTCTGAATCTCTGATCTTCATCAAAATCGTAGTCACGATTCCGCAGCCGATGTATACGTTGTCTTATAAACGGGCTATCGAATACGGTAGCCATTTTCGATATTATATTAAGCACAAATTATATAAATCACCAAAAGTCAATAGCACATTATACCGAGTAATTATTGAAGTTTTTGAAATAAAAGAAACACTTTTTCTCCGCCTTGAAATATATCTGGCGTGACCGCAAAGCAAACACGAGAAAAAACAAGCTGCTTGCCACAAGTTTTTGAATCATAGAGCTCAATAGAGCTCAATAGAGCTGCATAGAGCATGACATAGAGGCTAGAGGCTAGAGCTAACACATTGAGATAAATGTAAACTCAGAACAATGAATAACATAGAAGGAGCGCTATTAACATTTCAACGTACACTCTAATTTTGACAACAAGAAATAATTGTGCTGTGATCTCTTCTGATAGTTTATCGATATCGATACATAATTTATAGCAAATTTGTAGACACAGGGGTAGATTTTCATGCATGAATCATTATTATTTATTTTAAATCCATAGCCATTTTTTTATTTATTAAAAATTTATGTCTTATCTTTGTATCTACAGAACAAAAAATATAATACGATGATCTACTTTTTTGAAACGGTGTTCTCTGGTGTCCTCAGTTGTTACTAAGATAAAAAAAACTAGCAAAAATATAAGATAACTCCCATGAAAACCCATTTTCAAATTAACAGTTAAAACTTCCTCATGTAAATGTAAAAAAAAACTTACATGTTTGATTGCGTTACTCTGCTAGTACGCAAAGCCTCTAAAGAGAAAATTGTGCCATGAACATGATGATATCGAAAATTATGAAGAGTATCCTAGACCACAGCCCTCGCGCAGTAGCCGGGCGCTTTTTACCACTACACTACTGGGTAGGTATTCTAAAGTGCAAGCCAATGTATGTAACCTGGCTAATAAACTAAAATATACATTATTTATATTATCGATAAAATGTGCAGCACTTCACTATTGAATATATCGTAACTAAATTGGGTCGGCGCTTTGGCCGCTTGTAACATTTGACATAACTGCACTTTTTAATTCGGTCGCGTAATCATACACAACATAGCAATTTGACGTTTAATCAGTGAACATGAGTCGTCCTTAGCACATATTATTTGTCTCATTCTCTTCCATGATGTTGGCCCATTGGAAAAAGCAGGATAAGTATATGAGTGTGTTTCAGACTCCTTCTATGTTTTAGTTATTATTCTGAGATTGCAACACACATGATAAATGTCAATCGTGACATTGGTGATTGGACTGTCAGAACGTCAAAAAAATTACATTTGTGCTACATAGTGACGACGTAAATGTTTATCATTTTGCTTTGCCATTATATTTCGCTGATAATAACAATGTACGAATGATTTGCAAACCCATTTTGTCTTGGATTTATTCATTACGTTTCTTCCTTAAACATTGTAATTGCGGTCGCTAAATTGCAATATAATATCGATATGACCCCTTTACGTTTATACTTTTATGTGGCTTTAATTTTGGAAGCAGGTACGTTGGACGTTATCCTTTATGTTATGCACATGCCAGTGTTGAATGTTTGAAATCATATAAACAATTCGTGATATTTGTTGTCATTGTAGGCGTATTTGGGCTGAAGGTGTCATTGAGTAGCAACGGGCCAGCTGTGCGCGGTTCCAACGTCACCTTTACGGCGACTGTGTCGGGTTATTCGGGTGAAACACTTAGTTTCGAATTCAGTGACGATGCTCAGCCTCAGCACAGTGCCTCAGTAAGTAACATATAAATAATCATGCTGAGTATAAAGCTATAGTTTGTATTGCATGTGGTAATTTACTAAACACTGCATCATTTTAGTTCATTTTTATAAACCACTTTAAATGTTTAAAAGTAAGTAACAATTGTCACTACGTTAAACGATATAATAAGTATAAATGTTTAGAAATGTACATTTATAACTATAGTTTGTACACATAAACTAATATTGCTGTAAGCTTCAATAAGATAAAGGATTATTTATAGTTACTCACCTCTGTACATCTTTGGTGATAACATTTTATACATGATAGACAAAGGCTTGTAAATGATACACAGCATTGTAATCATGTCATCATTAGCCCATCCTTGTCCTATGCTGGACATTGCATGCCACTAATATATACTCTGCATTAATTGTTTTATATTAAAACATAATACAGTATTGTTTGTGGTAATTTAGTAAACATACAACACCATGTTAAATTTTATGTTTTTTTTTTAAATTTCACATGTTTTCTAAGATCAATGTGGTTATGAAAGTAAAACAAAATATTTGATTGACAAAATTGGTTGTATACATCAATACAAATATTAATTTTGGTATTCCTAGTCCAGTGTATTTAATACCGATACACATTCAGGATGAGTCAATTCTGTTTGAAAAGAAACAGAGTACTATAAGTATATAACATTCCCTACTTAAGCTATTAGAAGGCTAATAATAGTATATTTGCAATGTCCATCTAGCTTTAATTTGTCTACTATGAAGATCCACCCACTATGCTAATATAAAAATTTTATTACTAAAATCTCAATAAATATTTGAGAGATAAATAGAAATTGAATAGATATCTAGATCTATCATATCGATCGAAATATATAAAGCTGTAGACTCACCTTTAATATCAGGAACTACTGGTTCGAATTGAAAATTTATTTTGTGTTGGAAAGTTCATTTATTGAGGAATGTAATGTATATGTAATGTGGCTATATATCATCATGCTATGACCTAGAGGAGGGAAGCAGTAATGAAAATCAAGCAATGATGAGGAAATTTATTCATTTTTCTCGGTACAATTGGTCTCATAATCAATATCTGAGGGATCCTTTGCTACATATTCTTAATTGATAGTCAGAATTGAGCATTTTGGACGCCATTTTGAAAAGTCTATCTGCACCCGGGAGGAGCAGGGTTCGACCACTAGTAAAATATATAATTTAAGTTGAAAAAATATAAGCCAGAAATGTAATAGTGAAATTAATGGAAATTTGAAATCAATATTCACTAGTAATATTGTAATGTAAAACAAAATTCTTAAACATCTATCATACATAATCATTATACACTAAGCTAGTCAGTAACCTGACAAAAACAGGAAAAAGTAACATTTTGTAAAGTTTTCCTTTTACTTACAAACTGGTAATTCAATACTGGTCTTTTTATTTTATTGCTATATATATTTATGAAACTGTATTTACACAATGTTACAATGTGTAACATATTTATGGTTCCTTTGCATCATACTTTTATCAACATTCTATGTTTAGGTGTAACATTAATAAATTATCAAACTTCCTGCTTATCTTCAGAGCACTGTTATGAGTAGTAAAAATATGTCATATGCTTCATGCATCCTTTCTAATTGTCACTCCTATACCGGGTATATCAAGACTGCTACCGAAAACGAAGCCGGGTGATAGTTTAAGCGACTTCAGACACAATGCAACAGAAAAAGTTGCAAAAAAAAGCGACATTTTTTTTTTGTAATTTTTTTCCTATGGCCATATTTGGGTGGTAAATACATTTTTTGCTAAAATAATAGTGTATATCCTTTTATTTATAAATACTCTAAGGTATAAAAGAGTTTAAATTATTATTTTAGCAAAAACTATGGATTTACCAACCAAAATTGACGATATTTAAAAAATCATAAAAAAATATTGTCGCGTTTCTATGCGAAATTTTTAATTGCATTGAGTTTGTAGCCACTAAAACTACCACCCGGCTTCGTTTTCGTTAGCAGTCTTGAGATACCCTGTATAATAATTATTATATTACAGCCTATAAGAAATGGCAACTTTGAATAATGATAATAAAACAAATGATATAAGTCAACAATCATCAGTTATACTTAACGTGACCATACGTCCCACTTTGGGTGGGACAGTCCTGCTTTCAAGAAGTCTGTCACGGTGTCCCCAGCAAGTCCGACATAGTCCCGCTCTTGCAAACACACAAAACAATAATTTAAAATGTATTTTCCGCTCGAAATACTTTACCGAACTACTGCTAAAAACAGTGGGGTCGAATTATTCCAGCACTTTCGTAAATACAATCTTGATTTATAAAACTTCTCCACAAATATTGAGTATGTTATGTGTCTGCCTAGAAGTAACACACCTATCGAAAGTTTTTTCTCACATTAACAAAATATGGAGAAGTGATAAAAAACAGTTGAGTGCCGCAGTAATGAAAGCTATATTGATTACGAAATTCAGTTTTTCAGAAAATATAGAGTTCCTCACTCATAAAAACCTGTAAAAACTTTATTATTATTATTATTTTATTCCACAGATGTCCCGCTCTGGCACAAAAAACAAATGGTCACATTATTTATACTGCACTTTGGTACCTAATGGCGCCAGTTAAAAGAAGTTGCTGTAGTTATAAGGATAATTGGATATTCTCTAAGCCATAACAAATCTCTATAGTTGGCAATAGATTTTTTAGGGGGTAAACAAGCATATTTTTCACCTGATGGTAAATTATCATCACTACCCATGAATATCTGAATTGCAATACCTGACTATAAATAACTAATGAACAATTAAACACATAATCTGAGTATATATATTGAGTCAATATATGAAACAAGTTACACAGGGATATATCTTACAATTCCTTTTTTCATTTTGTCAGTTAATATTATCACCATTTTTGGATAGTCCTCTCTCTAAAAAATATAAAAACACATGTAAGAAAACATTCATTAACATAGCGTCATACAGATTTTATGAGGTGTAGACTGGTTTATGTAACTGGTATAAGCAACTATGAATATAAATAAATCAAGGAAAGTGATCTCAGAACATTCACAGAAAAAATAGAATTAAATAAATAAATAATTCAAATATGTATCCTTTGCTTGAATTGTGTACTATTATGTTAATGATTTTACATATTAACACTTAATCTCTAGACAACCATATTATGCATGTGTTGGTGTATTGCTTAATTAATATTTATATATCCATTTATATATTTGTTCACATCTGATACTAAGGTAGGACCTGATCAGTTAATCTCTCCTTCTATGTCCTGGGTTGATATTATGACCCTTAGAAATATCAGTACCTACAGTCTGCCACCAACAGAACTACTGCTCACTGTTATATTCAAGAGTGTTTTTTTATAGATTCAAAAATCAGCCAATGAATCAAAATGGATTGTGGACTATCCTCGAGATTTGTATGAAAAGGGGCAGTATACAGTAACTGTTAAGTTAATGAAGAGTTTCTTTGGTATGTGGTTACTTCAGTCGACTGCAAGAACTGCATTCAGTTTGACAGGTATTTATTATAAATTGCTTTTTCGAAATTCAAAGTACTACTATCTTAGCATGGCATAGTGATTGTTGTTAGAACTTACATCTGCCGGCAAATGAGATTGGATTTACCTAATCAAATGGCGAGAGATGATAATTTTGGCCTGTGCAAAACTTAATGTAAATTATATTTACTATCTTGCCTGAGGTGCTGCTGTCGTCGCATAAATAATAATGTCGTCCCGGTGGTAGGTCTCTTATATGTGAGAGGCTGCCTGGGTGGGTATCACCGCAATGTCTATTTCTCCCGTCAAACAACAGTTTAAATGCACTGTTGTTTTTCTGATTGAAGGACATTGTAGCCAGAGTAACTACTGGATGTATTGAGACTTAACATCTTATGTCTCAGGATGGCGAGCGCAGTGGAATGCTAAGCATTACTTTGTAATTCAAGGTGTTGTTTGGTTTTGCTACTGTTCATGAGCGGTTGCATCGCTTACCATCAGGCGAACGACATGCTCGGCTCGCCATTCACTGCAATAAATACAAAAAAAGGTATGAGGCAATGAGTCTCAGAATAAAATAAACATTATTGCTGATTTGTCATTTCAGATTCATTGAATGGGAAGTTGGTATTGAACCAGAACAACACAGACAGACCAAATAACTTTGTCGCCGTGAACAAAACAGTGCACCACTATGTCAAGCTGCCTGACAACGAATTACAATTTCTGAGACAGAACTCATCGAGTATTGTCACGCATTGGTTTTTGGATTGCGTATTTTTCGACACAACTACAGATTTTTCGCTCAACTACACGTATGAGGATACTATGGGCGAGCACCACGTAGAGGCGATTGTTGTTGCTAATAATGAACCATTACCACCAATAACTACAACTTCTACAACAACTACTACTACTACAACTACAACAACTACAACGACGACAACAACGACCACTCCTAAGCCACCAACCAGTACCGCTTCTGAGGTGCCAGTGACTACAGAGAAAAGTGCAAACTCCAGTGACACGGTTCACAAAGTGCAGAAGCGGGCTATATCAAACAGGACATTCAAGAATCCAGTGAAGGAGTATATATGCAACAATACAGTGCCTATTGGCAAGAGTTATACTGGTGGCAGGTTCCAGCAAAATGTTAGCGTGAGAGGTAAGTTTTTTTTTGTGCGTCATTTATATTTTTTATATAATGATACTAAAGTCATGTGCGTATTGGTAGTCAATCACCACGGACTACAACGGTGAAGGAAAACATCATGAGGAAACCTGCATACCATAGCTATTTGTAAGAATTTCTATGGTATGTAAGTCCACCAACCCGCCACGCCAGCGTGGTTGACTATATGGCCTAACCACTCTCACTCGTGCTCTCGATTGCAGAGGAGGCCCGAGCCCTGCAGTGGTGTATATGGGCTGATACCACAGATCACTCCCAATAGATACCTAATGCAAGGCAGCGGTTTCGCCCAACACATATAAGATATCAGATAGATATAAACCGATGCCAAATGTCGCGTCATCAGTGTCGTCCAAGTAGTGGACCCGCACATGGCGTCGCACGTTAGCGAAAATTACATTTTGGGAGCTTAATATTACAGTTAATAATGATTTGTTCAATAAAATGGTGTGCAAAAAAGTCAAAAAAATAAAGTATCTAAAAAAACGCAATAAGTTTTCATCGATAACTAATATTCTTTAAATTAATTTGGTCCCGAGCGAGCTCAATTTATACTGGTTAATGTATCAATGTTAAACAGTCGAGTTCGGATGGAGAATCAGCCGTCTCTTTTCCGCATAGCAATAACCGTAATAAGCCATCTTTTTTTGGCGAAATCACGCGTTCTTCTAGTGTTTGACGCATGTTTATAATATAATTCCCAGAAATATCGATATTGTAAAACAATAATGTAAATTAATTTTATTAAATGACACAAAATGTCACAAAATATATATTGATTTAAATGAAAATTGCAAATTACCATAATTACGTTATTTTATGTAATTTGAAATAGTTAAATTTGTTAACAAGGTACTTTTACAATATTTTTTTATTTATCTTTGGCGTAATTAAATTTCCTTTTTTCCCTCTAGTTGTATACGTTTTCAAATATAATGGGAGGGTATTTATCATAAGTTTTAGTATACTAAGTTTATTGAGAATCAGTAGCACAAGCTATTGTACTAATTTTAACATACGTTGTATATATCGTCTCAAAAACATTCATAGTTCGTCAAGTGGGTTTCATCGTCACTTGTCGATATTACATTTACTACAGCCGCCGTCAGAATTCAAGAATCGGAATAAGTTATTGTAGCCCTTTAGGGCGTGAGGTTTAGTTATTTACTATTTCATATTTTTATCTGATCTTTTATATCAACACTTAATTTGGGTATTTCGCCATTATGGTATACAAAAATACACGGTGAATAATAGAAATAAAACCGTTACATACTAAAGTATAAATCTTAATCCTATTTTATTCGTAGTTAGCGGTTGCCGGTTGGTATAATTTATCAGATCAGGCCGGTGAAAAAATATTATCAAACATTTAACAAATTGGTAATTAGGTTATAGAAGCGATCATAACACATGAACTTACTGGCAAATCGAACTATCGATACATTTATTTATCGACTTATGCCTCATCTTTCCAGTGAAGTCCACGTGACCGCGCTGCAACCCGCCCACCCCCCGCGCAGTTCCCTTCGTTGGCGTTTTCGATTCAAAACAAAACTATTGTAATGCGGTATCTATTGGAAGTGATCTGTGGCTGATACAGAATACAAAAGTATGCGTTAAGGAAATTCCTCTGCCTGCCCTTTTCCTTAATTACTTAAGCGTAATGCGACTTGCATGATTATTAGGCATTAAATAATGACGTCATTACGCCAATTACATGTACAACTGCAAGAATTGATCGGATATTTTGTTTGTCATCGCCTGTTAAAAAAATATAATATGTATCATGTTTTGAATTATCATCGTTCATAATCGGGTGTTAACCCTATATCGCGAATACGTACATACAACTGCATAAATATTTGTTCTGTAACTTCATATATATTTAGTTAATTCATTCTTATGTATTTAACAAGTATGTGCCTTCGAGTTTTTGAATGGTGGTTTTAATAATATTATAATTTAAGAAATACATAAATGGTAGCGGCATATTGGCTAATAATATATATTTAATTAGTTTGTCATAAGGCAGTAACCCAGCGCCAGTAACCCTGTACATTCAAATTAATTAAAGTATTCTGTTTTTTTATCGTTATGTAACTTAAATTTATTATATCAGTCCATATGCACCAACTGCCGAGCAGAGGTTTCTTCATGTGAGTGTTTATAGTCCACCACCATACCTATTTCTTATAATTCAGTTCTACTAAGTTCAGGTAGGCAACTTAACAGCGAAAGATAACTCATATCGACCCAATTATGCCGACAGGCTCCATAACAGATAAACACTGATGAATCTTAAACAGTTGCAGGATGCAGGCCACAACTAAAAGGTCTATGAGGCGATCCATGGGGCTGGTCTATGTTCAGTAGGTGATTTTTTATCGGCTGATAAGAAAGAGAGAGAGAGAGCGATAACCCTAAAAGCGACATTCTTACCATTAGAGGCCCATGTCCTGCAGTGGAACGTAAATTGGATGGTCTTTATCCATATCTATTTGAAATAAAATGATGTTTATTATTATTTTCAGAACCTCTGGCAGCTGTTAACATAACTGGCCTGAACTGGCTTCAACACGGGGACCTTCTGAACTTGGAAGTCAAGTACGTCGGCTCCCCACCCTTCGACTATTGTATAATATACAAACTGGGCCAGTATAACACCACTGGCACCGAAACGTGCAAGAGTAAAACTCGAACTGTGTCCAATGTGTTCCCATTGGTACATTACTTCTCCGACAGTAAGGTGCATACAGTGGTTGTCGTCATCGAAAATGACTTGGGAAAGACAGTGTCGAAAGCAACTATTAATATATATCAAGGTATGTGTTTTTGTATGTATGTAGCAATGTATTGTGCTAACAAATGTGAATTTAAAATGAGGGACCCAAAGATATAAGGTCCCGCAAATCAATCAAATCATCAAATGTGAATGCTACATTATATTACAGTATTGCGCCGAAAGGGCGACCTATATTGACATATTTCGATTTTTTTAAACTTCAAGCATTCATAATAGAATAATTATAGACTGTGGATAATTAAAACATTTTACAGACACCCTACCCCTTTCTTAAGGGATTAGTTTAGCTAGTCATTTCAATTTTAATTGCCCAGTGTCAATTCGTGGCGTGAAATTTAAGATCTTGGGCGATAGAATTTATAGTAGAAAGTTGTGTGTGTCGCACAATCTCGAAAAAATATTCTGAAAGCAGTATGCGTTTACTGCGTGCGCTGGGTTTAATAAGACCTTCGAGTTTTGGATTATTCATTTATGTTAAAGTAAGAATCGTTACATATTACTCTAGCCTATTGACCGTTGATCATCCACATCACGTTGACTTTTTGTCACTCATAATTCGATCATTAAGTAATAAAGCTTGCCAGCTTTATTATTTTCATCATTCATAACTAAAATATTTAGTTTAGTTTAGTTAGATTTAGTTGATATATTTCATAAAACTCAAAGTTTCGATATATTTTATTATAATTTTCATTTCCTTTGGCACTGTCTAGTCTTTATGAAGCTTTGCGTTTTTTTATAACTTTAAAAAATATTGGATAAATACTTTTGACCATTTTTGTAAAGACTCAAACTTTTAAACATGTACATGTTGCTTATTAACTATACTAATTATTTGTTATTCAAATTATAATCTGCTTATCTTTGTCCCTCTCTGCGAGGCAGCATCTCATATTTGTGGTGAAAGATGTAGAATAACTCGGCTTATGAATTTAATAATGTCAGCCCAAATGACAGCAGCTTTTCGGCTTACAATGTGGGCTCACAGATGAGCCTCACCCTTCGAACCAGGATGTTTCTTATTTCTTAAGATTGTTCTATCTAGCAATAAATGCAATGACCCGATAGTCACAATACATGCATGCTGCCGCTTATCAAATGAAGCGACGCTTTTATAACTTTCTTTGTTATCTTTCTTTTGTTTCCTATTTAGTAGGCTTCTATTTTTAAATTATTTTTTTATCCTATAATATTTTTTTGGTATGGTAACTCTCTTGTTTTTTATGTAATGATATCTTTACCATTAGTAGTAATCTAAATTCTAATCAAATCCCAAACCAGTTACATACCACATTCATTTCCATTTCAAAATAACAATTCACCACCAATTCTTTTTTCTTAATTTGTCATTGAATTTTCACGATATCACGGTCAATGGGTTATTAATATTGCTCACGTATTGATTAGCGTTGTTTTTAGCGTCGGTGCACGCGCAACTGTCGGTCATCGTGGTGCCCGTGTTCTTCTGTCTGGTGGCCGTCATACTCGTCGTGTTCGGTATTGCCTACTATCAACACCGTTCCAGGTATGACAATATTTTATCTTCATATATTTTTGAAAGGGGAAATGTTTTTGGAAGAAATCTTTATTCGTATTTCATTTCCATTTATAATCGGCACAAAAAATGAGCTTACACATGTCGTGTAAAACTAGCGATTCGTTTTTACATTAATGATGAATTAGTTTGTATCATATACAGGGTATATCAAGACTGCTACCGAAAACGAAGCCGGGTGGTAGTTTAAGCGACTTCAGACACAATTGCAACAGAAAAAGTTGCAAAAAAAGCGACAATTTTTTTTTGTCATTTTTTTCCTATGGCCATATTTGGGTGGTAAATACATTTTTTTCCTAAAATAATAGTATATACCCTTTTATTTATAAATACTCTAAGGTATAAAAGAGTTTAAATTATTATTTTAGCAAAAACTATGGATTTACCACCCAAAAATGACGATATTTAAAAAATCATAAAAAAAAATGTCGCGTTTCTAGGCGAAATTTTTAATTGCATTGTGTTTGTAGCCACTAAAACTGGTAGTTTTAGTGGCTACAAACACAATGCCCGGCTTCGTTTTCGGTAGCAGTCTTGAGATACCCGGTATGTACGTTCCCCTACAAGGTACGGGTCTCCTCTATAATCGAGAGTATAATTGAGAAGGATTGGGCCATATAGCCTACCGCTCTGGCCTAGTGCGGATTGGCGGACTTTACATATTTCATCTGATTTCATAATGAATCAGACATGGAGATTAAAGATAACATAACAGTAATCGTCTAGATATGAATAAAATATTTAAATCAATCGACAGTTAATTATTAATTCATTGGAAAGATAATAGTTTGCCTGATGCAAAAACATATCACATTTCTGCACATAATTGATATTAAAGTGAAGGTGAACGTTTTGAATCGATAATCATTATTGCTCTAAGATCGATTTAAATAGGTTAATTTTTACTTTTCATATAAATGATGACACTTAATTGATTATTTTCAGGCACACAGTGGAAGTGGCCGATTTCGATTTCGGCCAAGCTAATCCAGAGTACAAGACGTTTACAGAGCGGCTTAGAGACAGTTTCAGAAATTCGTTCAATTGTGGCCAACATGAGGACACCGATCCACTAACACCCGACACTAGGTACGACTCTATGACATAAACGTAAATATTGTTATGCTATTTTGTAAAGTATTTGTGTATCATTCCAGTTTCGATAACGTTTAGTCCTCGCGTAGTATCGCCAAAATGGATTGTCAAAGTATTCAGCGGTTGACAAGCAATCTCGTGTTAAGTCTGAAATCGCGCTTTATCGATATCGATAAATTGCATGGCTCATTTATAGTATTGTAACAAAGTATATGATAGCAGTCGCTTGGTTAAATGACATCTATAGAACATAAAAGTTGAGCTGATTTGATACAATTTAGATAATCTAGGTTACGAATGTATATTCAGAAGTCGATAATATTATAACATGATTACAACAGAGTGGTTTGGTGAAATTGTGCGATCTATAATGTGTTTGTAAATAATAACATGATAGTAATTTGATCGCGATTTAAATTCTATATTTTTTTATTTACCTTTATTTATGAATGTCAAATTGTTATTTTGACAAAATGAAATGGATCATCGAAGGGACAAATTTATTTTCATATATCAGTAAAAGAGGGTTTGTGATCCCTAATCGTATATTATACCAAAAATCATACAATTGTGTGGGTGCCAGATAAATATTTTGTCAACATATGGATACTGGATTTGATTTTTAATTTCATTGTTGTTTTGTTTTATAATATTGTATAAGTATTTTAAATTAACAATTACACTATCCTCTAAGGCTAACTACATGAATGCAAAAAGACATCTTCAAAGATATATGTAAGCCTGTATTGTCTGTCCATTTCTTTATCTATCTACAAAAATAATCTATCTATAAAATGTAAAGGGGTTCTGTTGAATAGAGTAAAATGCGTAGATGCCAGTTATAGAGCGAGGATTTGAATATTTTGCCGTACATGTCACTACTTATGATGAATATTTCTTAGATTGATTTAGAAAAGAAGCAATGTAGTATGGTGATCTTTGAAATAATCTATGCGCAATTGTTGAAAGCTTTCCTATTATCTAGTCTTGATAGTGTAATTGATAAATTGTATTTAATATTTAGAAGGAATAATGTAATTTAAAATATTTTATTTGAATCAGTGTAGCGCTAACGGACTGTCGATAAATTTTGAAAGTGATCAGTCATGTTTTGTGATATATTAGGATAATCAAATTAGATTTATGCGTGTAAGTATTAATACAAATTTCCTTGCCTCAGAAGTGTAAAACTAATTTTATTAATTGCAAGAAATTTATTCTAAACAATTATCAATTTCAACAGGGAAGTCTTAATAAATAATACATATGATTTGAAAAAAAAAAACAGTATTTTATAAATATATATTTTTAAACAATGTGTGTATGTTGTAATGTTAATGCAGGCTTATTTATTTGTAATATGCGGCGTTCAGTGATTTATTGAAAAATTCCGTATTTATGTACTGATTATAAACATGTTCTATAAATACCACAAATATATATACAGGGTATCTCAAGACTGCTACCGAAAACGAAGCCGGGTGGTAGTTTTAGTGGCTACAAACACAATGCAATTAAAAATTTCGCCTAGAAACGCGACAATTTTTTTTATGATTTTTTAAATATCGTCATTTTTGGGTGGTAAATCCATAGTTTTTGCTAAAATAATAATTTAAACTCTTTTATACCTTAGAGTATTTATAAATAAAAGGGTATATACTATTATTTTAGGAAAAAATGTATTTACCACCCAAATATGGCCATAGGAAAAAAATAACAAAAAAAAATTGTCGCTTTTTTTTGCAACTTTTTCTGTTACATTGTGTCTGAAGTCGCTTAAACTACCACCCGGCTTCGTTTTCGGTAGCAGTCTTGATATACCCTGTATATACCGGGTATTATGCATAGTTTTTTTTATGTACCCTTTGTAAGCCTCGTAATGGAAAAAATATTTAATAAAAAATGTACTGAATGTTTTCTCAGTGATTAAAACAACTAGGTATATTGCAACCGAATGTATGCTATGTTAAAAGGTAAAATATTTTATAGATATAAATTTATTTTATATTTTTGTGCTGTTGGCCAGTTTGAGGTTTGTAAAGCGTGGGTCACATGGGCTTAAACACCGAAAAAAGATTGTAAAGGCGCGAACATTCACGCCGAATGGTAATTATTAGCTGGAACTAATTAAACAGTTTTATACATTGTGTAATAAATAAAAATATTTCGGTTCTACTACAGTGTGACAGGTGCTTTACAAAATTTTTAGCAAAAAATACATATTATAGTGTATGTTTGGAGCTTTAAGGTCGAGTGAATAACTTGTGACTAAATAGTATTATGCTTCTGATTCAAGAATGTAATTAACTTGTAGTACAATAAAATGTTATGTGAATGTGGTTGTTTTACTATCATAGATGTAAAATTAATTTTTTTATCTGTAATGAGAAATGTTTTCATTTTCCTGGTCATTGGTAAATCGGTCTTACATACAGTACATAGAAAATTATGACGGCACGTTTACAAAGCTGAGGTCTAGGATTCGAATACCGGGTCGGGCAAAGTTATGTTGTTGATATCGGCCCGGAGTCAGGAAGTTGCGCCGGATATGGCGTAATGCTCGCCCCCTATCACATCAAGGCGAAACGTGGGTGCATTGATTGCATCTCTGCTTACAACATCGTGAGGAAACCAACATGCCATAGATTTATAAGAATTTCTATGGAAAGTAAGCCCGCCGACCCGCATAAGGCCAGCGTGGTCGACTATAGTATGGCCTAATCACTCTCAATCGTACTCTCGATTGTAGTGAAGGCCCGTGCCCCGCAGTGGGACGTCTATGGGCTGATGCAGATATCCATTCTTGGAAAAAGGTGTGAATAAATATATTAAATTGAAAAAAAAAAATTTTTTTGGATTATTTTTTCAAAGTTGGTATAAATATACGTTAAAAAAGGGCTTGGGAGGTCTATATTCACCAATGGACTTACGATAACTGAATAAGAATCACAATTTTTTTATTGCATAGATCCAGCAAGCATGTGCAAGCCACCTCAGGATGGTGATCACTACTGCCAATGAATATCTACAACGCTAGGATAGTGAACGAATTGCCGGCAGATCAAATCGGGGGAGTGGGAAGGAAAAAGGATGGAAAGAGTGAAGGGGTATTGACAGTGGCGTAAATGAATATAAAAAAATGAATATTGTAGTTTCGTTTTTATGAATATTGTTTGAATTTCAGTCTGAATTTTCGGACATGTATAGTCAATCTCCACGCACTATGACGGTGAATAGAAACATCGTGAGGAAACCTCCATACCATAGCGATTTGCAAGAATTTTTATGGTATGTAAGCCCGCCAACCCCGCACTAGGCCAGCGTGGTGGACTATATTATGGTCTAATCACTCTCAATCGTATTTTCGATTGTAGAGGAGGCCCTTGCCCTGTAATGGGACCTATATGGGCTGATGCAGAACATCACAAAATCTTTTTGGCCTCATGTTTCTCATCCGATTATGAACATAACTCATTTTCTAAAATCTAAAAAAAGGTTCTGTAGGTAATAATGATGAACGAGTGCTTTTGAATTCCATTTTCATTTCTTTCTTTCACACAGTAGCGATAAACTTCAAATAATTGGTCTATTTTAGAAAAAAATCTAAAGTTGTATTAAATATAATGGAGTTTTAGGCCCAAAACAGTAATTAGCTCATTTTGCATTTTCGGACTTAAGTATTTAATCTAGCCCCTGGGCTTAGTTACCCATTCCTCTAAATCAAGATCACATTTTGCTAGTAACTGCTTTATTATGGCTATCAGGGCTATCTCTATGTCCACGAAAACTAAATTAGGAACTTCGTGGAGTATAGTAAGCTCTCGACGTAAAAAAGTACATGTTTTTTTTTAGTATGCATTGTTGCTCTTCTTCTAATGTCCAATGTAACCGCCATTGTTATATGGATATACGCCTCCTCCAAATTACGCCATTTCACCCTTTTGTCAGCTCATCACATCCAGCATGCAAAAACTCGCTATTTTGCAAATCTTCACTCGTCACGTAGCTGGTAGGCGTCCTACGCCACGTTAGTCAACACGCCGCCTCCACTCAAGAACACGTTTACTCCAACGGTTATTAGTTCTTCGACAGATGTGGCCAGCGCACTGCCACTTCAGCTTGCTAATCCAATGTGGTATGTCTATAACCAGAGGCGGCTCATCCGAAAGAGCGCTGGTGCAGTGCACTCCCACGAAAATTACATACTTAGCTAATTTAATAATTTATATACTATATTTATAATACATAAATCCTTACATTAGGTACATTCTTTATATTTTACTACGCCTATAATAAGTCTTATTATATTACCTATATAGGTACATGTAGCGTCAATTTGTAACGAGTGGAGCGCCAGCGATTGTGCTCCTATGAAACGAAGTTTAGTACGAGTACTGTATTCAATGAGTGCGAAAGAGAGCTACGACTCGCGCTGACGCGTGAAACAAAAGATATCGTATGAGAAATTAGCGTAATGTGGAGCGCCGCTCACGCGTCACTCAGTTGTCGTATAGCCAGTCGTGCCGTGCGCGCGCCGGCGGGATATCCTACTTATGCGCAGTTGTCGTCCTTATGTATACACAAACATACAAACAACGTCAAACAAGCTCGTCGACTTCGTCAGTTAATTCGCAGTTTTTTTTAAAATAAATATTAAAAAAATAGTTTGTACGCTTAATCAATTCCATTTCTGATTTTCACAAGAAAGTAATAGATATCTTCGCATGCCAAAAAGAGCGGCGAATGGATTTTGTATACAAATATAATAAATAGTAAGCTCTAGTTTTTCAATTAATTTTTTGTGAACCCCCATCAAAAAATTTCACGAGCCGCCTCTGTCTATAACTTTAGTTCTCTGTCCGATAAGATCATCACGGATCTTATTTTCCAACGGGACTCTGAGCATAGCACGCTCTATAGCTCGCTAAGCGACTATAAACTAGTGGATCAGTAGTACTGTAAGTGGCCAAGTCTCAACACCGTAGGTCGCACTGGTTGAAAGCTATCGCTTTCAAGCTTTTTGGCATAGGTGAAGACTTGTAATATCTTTCTCAAAGATGTTTCTACCTAGTTAAACGGTCTGCCCCAGCCGGATAAATAAGAAACAACTTCAAGCTGGTGGCCACATACAGCGAGAGGTCTGCGGTTGTAGATCACTAGTATGGTTTTGTCGGAGTTAATTTTAAGACCTACTCGCTGTGAGGATAAATCTAGACCTTCCACGTCTATTGCAGTACTGACTTATTTTAGATAACTTTCTATTTATCGCTTCAGACTCCCTCTTTCTCTTTCATTTTTCTCCTACAATTTAAATAATTTTTAGAATAAGATATAAATAAATAAATAAATAAGTAACACCCAACAGTCACATACATATGTACTTTATTTGGAAAATATTAAATAATTTTTAAGGTTTTCGGTTCTCGGTTTAAGGCCGAGGCCCAATCGAGCCTGGGCCCTATCGGGCTTGAGACCCTGTCGGACCAGAGTCCTGCCGGCCCGGGGGCCCCTTAGGCCGGGGGCCCGTGGCATTTTGCGCACTTTGCCACCCTATTGTTACGCCACTGGGTATTGAGTTTTCGGCAATCACGCTCACCGAACGAAACACGACAGCAAGGTTGTGGGTTAAAGAATCTACGAGACTTTCTGGTCTCACAAACACCCATATTCGAAACAAATACCTGTGAAAAACACAAATCTTTGTGATGGTATAGGGATTAAGGCCACGGCCTCACGTCTCACACACAGCGTTTAACCAACTGCGCTACGGAGGCTGTCTTAATATTTGATGAGATAAATCATTGCAAGTAGATTCAATTAAGAAAGAGAAATATGTAGTGTATCATAAATATGACGTTAATTAATATAACGTATGTAATACCGTTCAAGATAAATAAACTTATTATTTACACGGTTTGGTCAAACAACATGATAAGCGCGCTTAGAACCTCATTAGTTCAAGATAAACCCACCAGAGGGCAGCGTGGTCCCTTTTATTCGACTGATACTGTATGATCTCAGATCATAAATAAAGGAATGGTTTTAACCCAAACAACGAAAGTATGTTTGAAAGTTTTAACTGGTAATATCTTATCTGAAGCGCCCTGTTCAGACTTATGAACTTTTGACTATTTATCTACGTCGGCTTAGCAACTTTGCTGACTGCTATGTACTTAATTCGTTAAAATGTTGCCGCTTACGTTACCGACGCTATACACGGACTAATTAAACCCGTAGGGCTCTTAACTCTTGCAGCGAAATTCTTATGAATGTTTTAATTATTCTCCCGTTTAATTTATTTTACACGGGTTATTTACTTTGAATAATATGTGCGAGCAGTCATTAACATAAACGTTGAGTTTGCACTGAGTTGATGTTTCATTCGTGTGCTTGTCTAATTTAATTTAGTAGCTCTATCGTTTTTAGTTACTGGTTCTTGAAAAAATTAGTTAGTGGTCCACATTTTAAATGCACGTGACATAATATAGATATTTAAAACTTTTTGTACTAACTTGGTATAGTTAACCGGTGACCACGATGTATTCTAGTTTCGATTTCAAGTACCTACTGTTAATTTAGTTAGTAGCTAAATAGATGTTCAACTCATACAAGCATAATATAAGACATGTTTTGTGTAGAACAAAGAAGATTTAACATATAAATTATTATGACTTTGTTTAATAATACCTATGTGAGACAAAGACAGTTCTAAAAAGTTCAGGGAGCTATGAAAATCAGACAATTGTATTGTATGGTATGAACATTATAATTCCATTCAATCCTTCCATATAGGTATCCACATTCGACATGAACCGATTTTTATTCCAATAATAAAAATTGGGTGGGTAACATTGACGTAAATTATATGGATGGGGCGGAGAGCATGAAAAGTGTTGTCACGAAAGTGTTCCGCAGCACCAGTGCAGCGGTTGTGACGTCACAACGCACCGGCTGTAAAGTCGTCGACAAATGCCTAATTGTATCGTGCGTGGTGCATTTAGATGACCGAAAGTTCACAAAAAAAAGATAACCTTTCTTATCACCGCTAAGTAAAAATTATATTACTTTAAGTCTATGTAACTTTTATTTTAGCATTATTGAAAAACGATTTCATGGCCGCCATTGACGTAAAAATCTAACAGATGGCGCGATTTTCACAGGCAACTTTTTGACGTACCCAATGTACTGAAGGGCCTATCCCGTAGCCTATCCTTAGTTTTTAAATCAATGGTAGGTAAAGAAGATTGTATAAAGCAGGTCCTGAAATTGCACGGCATAAAGGCTAGAAAACAGGACATTTATAGTTTGAAAATAGAACTGTCAAATTACAAATACCCATGTTCCTTAGAGTATATAAACTCATTTACAAAAAAAAAACGGGCACCTAAGCAATGAACCATTTCAAATGTTACTATTGGTTTGTTTGATAATTATAGGTAGTTTTATTTTCACAATTTTGTAAATTAATAAGCAAATAATCGTTTTCGTCAGTATTATCATAAAATTTTGATAAAATTTATGGGTTTTAATGCTAAAGTTCACTAGTAGTGTATGCTCGCTAGTAGTGCATATGCTCGTGAAGTAAAAGTTAACAAAGATTTTTGTTTGTTTTTTCTTTAATAAAGTAAAAGCAGATAAATGTTTAGTATCTAATGTGACCCCCTCTAGCTGAAATCACAGCTTGAATTCGTCTGGGTATGCTAGCGAGGATATCCCGGATACTTGCTAGCGGAATATGTTCCCACTCCGCGGTAATCACATTCTTCAGCTCTCTGATGGTCTGCGGAGCCGGTTGTACTGATCTCACGCGTCGTTTCAGAACGTCCCAGACATGCTCTATAGGATTGAGGTCGGAACTTCGAGCTGGCCAATCCAAACGACGAATGCCGACCTCTTACGCATACGCTTCCACATCGCCAGACCGGTGGGCGTGAGCGTTGTCGTCCATAAAAATTGAATCTTCGCCTAAAGCGGCCAATGCGGGTTGTGCATGAGGAATTAGAACTTCCGTTATGTATCGATGTCCAGCCAGTGAGCCGTTTTCAATGAAGACTAACTCTGTACGATCCATTAAATTTATTCCTGCCCAAAACATAACAGAGCCCCCACCATAAGGCGTGATTTCTTCAAAACAAGCCTCTGCAAAGCGTTCTCCTCGTCTTCGTAGCACTCGCCGACGTCGATCTTCACTGAACAGAGATATCCTGGCTTCACCGGAGAACAATACCCTATTCCAGTCTTCTTGAGTCCATGACTCATAATTTCGAGCAAACCTAAGCCTGGCAACTCTGTGCTCACGGAGTAACTTAGGGCCGCGGGCCGGGCGATGACTGCGTATATTGGCCGCGAGAAGCCTCCTCCTGACCGTCCATAGACTAATATATGTGCATATTAGTCTATGGATGTCTTACTTCTTCGAGGTTGTTTTTAAGGTCCACATACGAAGACTTGCGATTTCTCAATGCGCGACTCACAAGAAAACGATCATCCCGTGGTTGGGTACATGGTTTTCTTCCAGAACCAGGCCTTCTCTCGACGGAACCGGTGTCTTGATACCGCTGCCAGATCCTTTGAACCGTCGAGCGACTCACACTTAGCCTCTGAGCTACGAAGCATTGGCTGCAACCCTCTGGAGCAGCGCAATAATTTTGGTAGCTTTTACCACTTTCTCTAACATTATTGAGACAGCTAAACAGCAATAAATGAAGCTTTGACAATTAAGAATATGAAATAAATTCATAAAAATTGACTAAAAGTTAGAAAACCGATATTATCTTTTGGAACTTCGCACCAAAAATGTAGGATAAAAAGTGGTTTTCTGTAAAAACGAGCATCAAACGAAAATTTGAATTTAGAACGTACTGTTTTAAACACCACGGTATTTTTAAAACCGGCCAGTAACATGTACAAATGATTGAAATCTTTTTGGTACCATATTTTTTTAAAGAAGAATTAAAATCAAAACCGCCCGTTTTTTTTGCAAATGAGTGTATATACAGGGTATATCAAGACTGCTATCGAAAACGAAGCCGGGTGGTAGTTTAAGCGACTTCAGACACAATGCAACAGAAAAAGTTGCAAAAAAAAGCGAAAATTTTTTTTTGTTATTTTTTTCCTATGGCCATATTTGGGTGGTAAATACATTTTTTCCTAAAATAATAGTGTATGCCCTTTTATTTATAAATACTCTAAGGTATAAAAGAGTTTAAATTATTATTTTAGCAAAAACTATGGATTTACCACCCAAAAACGACGATATTTAAAAAATCATAAAAAATAATTATCGCGTTTCTATGCGAAATTTTTAATTGCATTGTGTTTGTAGCCACTAAAACTACCACCCGGCTTCGTTTTCGGTAGCAGTCTTGATATACCCGGTATAGAGGGAGCGCTGGTACTTCAAAAACGTAGATAAAAATGGTGGTGCCGGGCCACCTTTTTCTGCCTTCCTATTGGCTAATATTGGAACAGGTTGGGCAACATACATAAATTAATTGAAAAAAAAAAAATAGTTTAGGTATATTTAATTTCACTCAAACTCGTTTTAAAAGGATAATAGCCAAATATAATTTCGGTTATCAAAGGAATTTATAGCAATTTATTGCTAAATAAATAATTAAATTTTCACTAATATAGGAGCGCTACCAACATTACGAACAAGAAAATATCTACGTTTTTTAAAACGCGAATGTATGACAGCGCTCCCTCTATGCATGAATGGGTCATACACATACGCATGTTCAGAATGAATATTATCTTCAAATTTCTGGATTGATTCTCTGACTTAATTTTGGTAAATGACTTACAAGTATTACTATTAAGACATATACCAAATAATAAATTATCTTCAGCAATGATTAATATAACAACAAAAATTTCCTCAAATGTCCCCTTCTGTGGACTGTTCGTAAACGCACTTGGCATATTTTGATAGATATTTCTCATACTTGATATGCGTTATCTATTTAAGTTATATTAAATATCATTAGTATATATACTGACTATTAAAATTTTACCGAGTAAATTAATATATGTTAAAGTGACTCCACAAAAATTTCAATAAACTGTTGGTTACACGGTACTGCGACTTTTCTGTGGACCTTAAATTCAACCGAATAAATTGACCTGAATAAAATACTACTTTACAAAAAAAAAAACTGGCCACACTGACGGGTGGCATCGGTCACATTGGATTCAATGACTGAGCCCAGCGTAGGTTCTTCATTAAGATATTGAGATCTTTAATAGTGTTATTGTCAAAGATCGGTGCTTCTTTTCTGTTCCTTGTGTACTTGAGTAAATAATTATTAGTTTTATTAATTTACATGCTGCCGAAATAGCTTAAGGGGAGTAGTTGTGGAATAAATTTACCTACTTGGCTATCCTCAAAACTAAATTAGCATTGCTAATTTTTTTTAAAGAATGTCCTTTCTGTGGACTTCTTTTCTGTGGATTTATAAGTCCACACGAAAGACAATGTCTACAGAAAAAAATAAGTAATAGTGATTTAACAAGTAAAGCAGTATTTTGCTTGCCTGTAAACGTAGACGTGGAGTGCTGTGGGCTCGATAGTAATGTATTTAGCTTATAATAATATTAAATTATTACTCAGTATCGGAATAAAACCATGTTCCATATGATAGCGAATTATGTGATGTCCGTTCATCATTCTTTAACTTTAGTGATTCAGATAACTCAATTGCACCATCGAAAAAACAAAAAATAAATTCAGCGATGGAGACACTTGCTTTGTAACTATTTTTGATATGTTTGTTCTTTTGTGTAAACACAACACCCTTCTGTGCTCGAAAAAAAATATATTATAATTTCATTTTTTAGCCTAATCGAGGAAACGATCTTGTTTTATGTTTTAATTTTAATATTCTGATAATATCATATTAAATGAGACTGATTTTGTAAAAATCCCGACCATGTTTTTTTTATACAATTTTTCGCCTCGTTTTGTGTATGACCCAAATACTCTAAGCCATGTTCGTAATTCAAATACAATAATTCCGATATTTATATTGATGGCCACTGCACTGCTGCTACTGCAATAATGAATAGCTAATTAAATGTTCACCAATGATGTTTACTTATAATCTGCAATTACCAACGACGTGAACATTCGACAGATAAATATTTGTATTCGTGTTTCATTAAAATGTTAACTTCGCTAAGCGCGGTCTAGGCGTTTTAAGTGCCTTTGGGTTAAGTCTCTTTAATCGCGTAACGAATACACGAGTACTGTTTTAAATAGCCCACTCGACGGAACCCTTAAATGAGTCGCGTTTGTGCGGCTAACTGTCTTGCTGCTTAATTTTAAGCACGGTCCCAAACGGAAAAGTTTTCGCTAATGACCGTTACTTTTCCTGTATTTATAGCATCATTGTATACGCGGTCTGGGTGGGTTTAGCAGAGGGCAAGTTCAGTTTAGATGTTTTGTTTCGCTATTTTCAATACTAGTCACTCGTTGGAATTATTTCGTACCTCGTAGTATCTTTTTTGGGAAAAATACGCGATGCCTTAATTATCAAACTAACTACTCAAACTTTTATGCAATGCGTAGTGTTTTGGTAATTATTGCCTTTTGAATAAACTCATTAAGCTTATCAAGCCACTTCGATAAATTTTCTAGTTTAATGTTGTTATTATTCTATAATTAAACACTATCTAAAAAGATGGTCAATAACAACGAAATTATTTTTAAATTTTATACTGATTTTGATTTCAACGGTTGATTTCCAAGTTTAATTTTCACTGGTGATTATAATATTTTCTATTCATTTTGTTTTATGTTTTCAATTTGTTTGTTGCCCTAAGTAAATAATGTAGCAATCTGTTGCTATAATAAATTGAATGTTTTGTTTGAATTACCATTGAAATAGAAAAATAAATTTAATTATATAGATAGTTTTGGCTTTGCTGAATGAGAGCAATTTTAATTATTATGTTAAACGGGTGAAACATTGTCGGGTTGTGTTTTTATATCTAATGAGTTATTTGTTCTTTGGTTTCATAGCCCGAACAACATATTTAGATTAAGGACAAAGCACAGAGTTCATAGAACTGTTAAATATGATACCAAAATGACGTAATGTTATTTGTTATTGAAAACATGACTTTATCACAGATGAGTTGCATGTTGTAGTTGTTGTGTTTTATCATATTTTTATTACCGTATTTTATTTCGATGGGCGGATTCTTGTTGATGTATCGAATGATCTTTAGTCAACAAATGCTATGACAATTAATTCAATCTATTTATATTATTAATTCGTGTTATTTATTTGGTTTAAATTTATTATCATTAGAAAAACACTGAATATTTAAAGTAAGTTCGGAATTCGGAGGTCAGCAAAGTAAAAGTGGTCAAATGATATCGTCAGGGAAGATATGATATGCCAATGTCCAATGTGGCCGTCGCTTTGTGTTCGACTAATAACATTGGTAGAAAGCCGATGCTTTCCTTTCTCTACTTATCATTTTACAAATATCACACATTTCTCATTCGTCGATTATTGTCAGTTTTTAAATAAAATAATACACTCAAAAGTCACATACATACATAGTCCTGACCCCACACTAAGATTGATTCTTGTGCCGAGGGTATCAGAAACTACGAAAGAATTTTCAATCTCACAAACATCCAGACCTGAAATAAATATTTGTGGGCAGCACAAACATTTCTCTCGATGCAGAACTTTCTTTATGCATATAATGATAGTCCGTGTACATTTAAATGTATCTTACTGCTACACAATTTGTATAAGCGCTCAGTATTTCACGTAGTATTCGTCAAATAAAACTTTTCTGTTTGACATTCAACTATGTCTATAATAAAAAATCCCCGTTCTCTCCCCTCCCCATTCTTCAGGGTACTCCCCTCTCAGTGCGGAATGACCTGAATATCCTTGGTGAGGATATCCGCTGTGATCTCAATCCAAGGAATCACATCGAGGGCGTAATATCTGCTACATCACGCAGGGTTGGAGTCCTGAACAAGGTGCGTCGGTTTTTTACGCCCGGTCAGCTTTGTTGCTTATATAAAGCGCAGGTCCGGCCGGGTATGGAGTACTGCTCGCACCTCTGGGATGGATCCGCCCAGTACCTGCTCGATGCCTTGGATGGATTGCAGCGGCGGGCCACCCGCATTGTGAATGATGCAGACGTTACGAGCAACTTAGAGTCGCTACAACTCCGGAGAGATGTCGCCTTTCTAAGCGTGTTCTACCGCCTGTATTACGGTGAGTGCTCTGAAGAATTGTTCAGCTTGCTCCCCTCCTCTCCATTCCTAACCAGAACCACGCGTGCTGGCTTGCGAAGCCATAGCTTGATGGTCCACACCATCCCGGCGCGAACCAAACGGTTCTCAAATTCGTTTTTGTGCCGCACCGTCAGGCTGTGGAATTGTTTGCCGGCACACGTGTTCCCTCCGTCCTACAATCCTGGGTCCTTCCGCCGTGGTGTGAAGAGGCACCTTAGCAGGCCGGCATAATTGTTTCCATTGGCATGGGACTGCCGTCCGATACCAATGGATACTCTGCCTGGGCGGCATTGGCACTTTCCATCAGGTGCAATGCCGCCACTATGCCAGGCTATATTAAAAAAAAAAAAACAAAAGAAACAATTTGACCAAAGAGTATGTATACGTGTACAAATTTTATACTGGTGGTAGGTCTGTCATATGTGAGAGGCTGCCTGGGTAGGCACCACCGCAATGTCTATTTCTCCCGTCAAACAGCAGTTTAAATGCACTGTTGTGTTCCGGATTGAAGGACATTGTAGCCAGAGTAACTACTGGACATATTGAGACTTAACATCTTGTGTCTCAGGATGGCGAGCGCAGTGGAATGCCAAACATTGCTTTGTAATTCAAGGTGTTGTTTGGTTTTGTTACTGTTTATGAGCGGTCGTATCGCTTACCATCAGGTGAACGGCATGCTCGTCTCGCCATTCAATGCAATAAAAAAAAAAAAAAACAAATACTTGTGTATGCGCGTGTTAAATGCATGCTGGTTTGTGTAATATTTTATTTATTGATTTAATGTACTTTTTATGCATTATTATTAAAATCTTTTTTTGTATTAAATGAGGCTAATAAAACCTTTTTTTTTATATGTCTATGTCAGAAGAACAAAATGAAAAAGAAAAGAAACAATTTGACACCAGAGTATGTATGCGTGTACAAATACTTGTGTATGTATGTGTGTGTGAAATGCATGGTAGTGTGTGTAATGTTTTATATTTTGATTTAATGTACTTTATAAGCATTATTATCGAAAAATTTTAGCGTTCTGCACTTCTCCTACACATAAACTATAAGTGTGCCAAATTTTATGCTCCTGCGTTCGCGCAATTTTCGTAAAAAGGGGTCCAAAGTTTTTGCATCACGTATTAATATATAGATTATGTTTTCTGCATCCCTTAGATGCCTAGTATGCCCTTGTGTATATAAATATATAGTGGTATAAGAGTCACGTATTAAGTTTCATAATGATACATCATGAACAAAGAATTAATGTTTTATTCTCACAACCGCAACACAATACAGTAAGTACAATCTACGCGAATAATAAGAATCATTATGTGTTCTATTTCATTATGGCCTTATTAGTGGTACATAAGCTGTGAACCGTGAAGTCAGAGGTTTGATACCAGATCCGGCAATCTTCACGAGCTATTTTAATTCGGAATTTATCTTGCCCGGAGATGATACAGTTTTATGCGTTGGTTTACATTAGAATTTAAATATCGATCAGACCAACTAGGTCGGAACAATATTTAAATTGTACCTAAATTATGTATTACTAATTCTTGAGTCTAAACTACGTAAGTTATGTAAAAGAAAAGGAACATCGATAGCAGAATTGAATGTAACAAATGTATACATATAAGTATTGTTTAAATAGTCAAACAATACTAACTTATAGAAGTTAGGATGGTTTAAAATGTACTTATTGTAAGTATTGTATGACTATATGTTGTATGGCCATAGGGATTTCTAAGAATGTCTATGGTGTGTAAAGTCCGCTAACCCAGCGTGGTGTACTATATAGCCTAACCACTCTCAATCGTATCCCGATCGTAGAGGAGGGCGGTGCCCTGCAGTGGAACGTGTATGGGCTGATACAGTATTGCATGACTATACTCCATCGGTTTAGGTACTTAACTAAATGTAAACAAACCAGAACACGTGACGCATGGTTGTTCAACATTTTATTGCAATGTCCAATTTACGAATATTTTCTTAGTCAACCAAGTAACAAGTATTAACAACAATTAACAGCAGCTTATAACAAATAATAACTAAAACAGTAAAGAACAACGATGACCACTTCCAAACACTTCACCACTTCACGAAAACAGTAAGTACATTATCGCAATGAATAATAATTGGCTGCCACACATAACATACGATGATGCTTAGTTATTCGACTTAACGCATTATTTTTCATTTAAATAGTCGCATTACGATAAAGTTGTACTTCTCGATTTTGTAGCATAATATTTCTTGTAACTTTTATGAAAATGTTTTGGATGCCTGAGTGTTTGGGTCTTTTTTTATAGACAGACTGCATTATGTAAAATTAGATAATTTAATTTAGGTAATTTAATTATGATCTCACATAATTTAATTGTTTCCAAGCTTACACACTCATAATTATAATCGTTATAATAAAATTTAACATGTATTGTAGTTTTACATTTAAGTAAACATTTTTTTGTCTTCAATTAATTTTGAAATGAGAAATGGCAATGTTAAATAACCTTTTTTAGGGTTTGTTTACATTTAGTTAAGTATGTACCTAAACCGATGGAGTATAGGTAGTACGCGCATTGTATTGCATGGAAGTATGTACGGCGCACTTAGTCTAGATTTCTACTATTTATGAGTACTAAAGTCTTGTTTGTATTACAAGAATAAGAAAAGAATTAACGGTGTAAACAGTAGGTACACATTTTTTTTAAAGAATAATTGGCTTGAATTTGTACCCAGACAGTTCCATTATTAGAAATATATTTTGGGATGTGCCATAAAAAGTTTAATTAGTGAAAAATGTTTTTGTAACTTATTACGAAGTTAAATTGACACGCAACACGGAGTAATATTACGACTACCCACAGAAGTAGGAATGAACTTGTGTAGGTTGTCAAATAACTAAATGTCAGGTGTTTTATAAATAACGCGGTAAACAGGACATAAAATTTTATTTCTAAAATACAATTTTATTACTTATTCTACATAGATATGGAAACATGATTTTTATCTAAGACATTGACGTGTGCGTTGGACGCTAGATACAATGAGTAGGTAGTAGGTATAAATGCTAAACATCTAATCATCAGGTAATAATGGCTCGCCGGCGACAATCGACCCCTCAATGCCGCAGTGATTCTCACCACGGAGAATTTTGAAGTAGCCATTGTCTCCCCAGTCCGAATTCCACGAGTTAGCGATGAGCCAGTATTTATTGCCGTTTTCTACGCCCCAACCTAAAATCTTAATTGCGTGTCCACCGAGTGCATCGCCTTCCACGTGCTTGTAAACACCGCTCTTGTATGCGAGCAGATCTGCGTAAACAGTGAAAGCACCTTCTACTGGTCCGTTCTTGAACAGCTCAGCTCTGATATGATCTTCGCCCTCAGCCACGCTGTACACATGTTTTCCGTAACGCTTGTCCTTTTTGTATGGTACGCTGTAATTGTTTTCGCAGTTCTTGTGGCATTTAGGAGTCTTAGAGTCACCGTTGCACGGCATTCTGTTACCTGGCACGTGGTGTTCACACGGAGGAATCTCGTACGGCACGCAGCCCTGGCTAGAGTTGTAATTACCGCCGGACACGATGCCGAAGTGTTTCCAATATTCCCAAGCCAATGACGGCATGCCACCGCTGCAACCGAGCCCGCAGATCGGACAACAGCTCAAAAGATCCTCGGCGGAGAAATGGAAATGTTTAGTTCCGTTCGAATAGGTACAGTATCGGTCCGTCATCGCTTCGACGGCTCCGAACGCCCAACAACTACCGCAAGACCCTTGATCCCTAATTTCATTTAAAGTGGGACAATCGGGCCATTTGTCGCGGGGATCGAAATTTTCGGGTAGACTCGCAATTAGGTCGGCGTCGTGCTTCACTTTGGGCATTTTGGCAATGTTGTCGTCTTGCATGTAGCCCATGAGTTTGTGGATGTGCGCGAACGGCGTGGTCGGTGGGAAGTTGCGGCCCGCCTTCCATGTGTTCTGCTTGGTGTTTATGAGCCTGATAAAGGCGTCGGAGAGCGGGTGAGGGCGGTCGGCGGCGGCCACGGTTATCGCGCACACGAGCGCAACACAAGTTGCACGCGACAGAGTCATTTTTCACTTGTTTATTTTCTTTTTCACAGTCGGTTGGTTAATAAATGAACGCGTAGCTCGAACGAATGTGGCGCGACGACTAACCGGCGGTCGTCTGCGGCTTGCGATATCCGTGCTCGCACGCCGTGTAATTGCGTCGGACTATACGATACGGATGCGAGGACGAGACAGCGCTTGACCACGCGACCGAACGCCGACTATAAGAGTACTTATACACAGCGCGGCCGATACAACTAAGCAAACAGACATTATGGTTGAACGCTTTACAACGATTGGCAAACATTTGTTTTGTATCAGTCGGAAATAATTAGTTCGGGATCGGGGACAAGCTTTTGTTTACATCTAGATGTTTGTACTGGCCGATCCCTATCGTGGTCCGTAGGGCATTATAATGGATATTGAATCTTGTAAATTGTTATTATGGTCGGCAATATAATAACGAACAAAACAATGACAAAGTATAATCATGCTGAAATTTTATTGCTACTATTCATTTATGATTTTAAATTAAGGTTTATACATATGTAATAGCTATACCATGTTTGTTACACTTTCACGGAAAACTAAAGAAAAAATTTAATGAAGCTATAAAGTATGATAATCTAAGCACCAGAAAAGCTCATAGGCTATAATTTATACACATATTAGGTACTTAAATCAAATTAATTTACTGAAATATCAAGTAAGTTAATGTACACTATTTGAGTCCAGACGAAGTTAGGACTTAGGTCAGACCAGTAGTTCATAATAATTCAAAGCCATTCATAAATGTCTCATTAAATAATATATTTATGTAAGTTCGACACGTGATAACCCTTACACCACCTACTTTATGAAGAATGATTCACATCGGAGGATATTTGTCATTGCTTTGTTTCAGTTTCCACATTGCAGCTGTTCTTAAACGGTCTAAATATTCTAGTACACTGTAATTGTTTAACAAATGAGTTTTCAAAGTACTTGTATTATTTATTTACTTTTTTGTATTTTTTTTATTCTATACATTTATATTATGTGACAATTGTAAGTAGTTGAGTCATAAAGTCGAATGAATTGGACTACATACTAAAGTGTGGAATATTTTTCTTTGTTTTGGATAATATGCTAACTTGTTCAACTTGTTAATCAATTGGCTCAATTAATTTTCGTAACATTGAATATGCATATGGAAATATGCATCTTGGAATGTCTGGCAAATGTACATTGCAGTTACTTTGTCAAACAAATTAAAAAAAATAACTAGTATAAAATATATAAATAAAAATATTTTTTTTTATGTTTAGCAATATAAACCTCATACCTACTTCATTCGACTTTCCAGGCCACCTTTACAATATATACTTCCTAACTTTACAATGCATAATTATGGTCTATAATAGTCTATACCATGTATATTATGCCTAATAACACCCAGCATATTTAATAAAAAGCGTCGTCTTTTATTAAAATACACGACAATGAAAATAAATCTGAGAGGTCATTGACATAGTTATCACGGTCCTCATTTTATATGAGCAATGCCCGCTAAAGAATAGGGCAATGTATTAAATATTAGCTTCGAAGATAATAATATTTATCTTTATAAAGTAATAAGGTGTAAATAAATTGATAATTCAATGTGTAAATTAAACAATGATGCGATATTTAGTAAAGTAAGGATTATTTTTATTTATTCATAGATATATTGGATTCTTTCGGGAATTCACGTATATTTTGTGATCTCCACTAGAATCACAAAAATATACGAAAATCCTTAAAAAAAAAAAAACCTAAGAAATTCCTTTCTTAGGTATTATCTATGTGAAAACTTGAAAGAATTGATTCAATAGCCTAGCGTTGAATTTCTATTAACAAACAGAAGAATTTATTTTCATGATTTCCACTTAATGTACTTATACAGGGTGATATTGACATATTGTGTTATGTAACCTGGGTCTGGGTGTGTATCATTGTATAGGTACGCACCAGCTCTTTCTTTTTTATGTTATTGTTATCTGTGGAAACTGTTGTGGATTATGTATTTCTAGTTGTTGTTAATTCTATGTTATATTGTATCTGTTGTTTCCCAAATAAATAAAAATAAAAAAATAAAATAAATATTGTATTTAATTTAAACCACATGTTCCTAACCCCCATAGGTAATATTGTACAAAGTTTGATCAAAAACTGCTTGATAGTTTTGTCAAAAATCGCGATTTTAAGTACCAGGTCTTTTGATCAACCCTATCGATACCGAGTCTTTTTACGACTCAGGTAAGTTCCCGAACCAAACTGAAGTTCAGCAACGCGGTAAAATACTCCTATCTATATGGTATGTCCAAAAATCGTGAAAACAAAAATAACGTTTTTTGACAAAAAATCTCTTTATATTTTTTTCAAATTATGTATAATGTTCCCTGGGGTAATGAGTAACATGTAGGTTAAATTAAGTACAATGTGTCAATATCACCCTGTATAAACGTATTGTGGTACTCAAATCTTGTGTTAAAGTATTACACATAAAAGAGAGGTCCTTTTTTACTGAAAACTTCAAACTTGTGTTTCAGATACAAAGTTCAGTACACGTATATAAGTAGTCTTATTATGATTTATGTATTGATTTAAGAGATCTGGCACAATGATTATGGAATCGAATGATAGAAACCATTAATACTAAAACAGAAAGTAAAGCAATAAACTATTAAACGCATACAATAACATATGATGTGTCTCAACGATGGGTCTAAGGATCCTGATTTACTGATTAAGAGATTTATGGCTATAACTTAAAATATAAAGCATTGAGCTAATTTACGTAGCAGACAATACTAACATATGGCTATAAAGTGAGTAACCGTGAATAATATGTTTCTGAAAGTAGCTCTTTAAATAAAATAGTTACATTATACCTAATACAAATCTGTTACGATCCCGGTTTACCGATCACGGCAATCACAATTTTAATTGTATATTGGATACTTAAAACCGTCCCAGTCTCTAAATCGTCTAGTTATTATTCATAGCGTTTAGGTGTATGGAGTTAAGTAGGTTAATGTACTCATATGATTTAAATTCGAACCGAGGATCTGGGAATAATATTTTAATGGCAAAATTGGAAATTTGGTTAAATCACCCAAAAAATACTGATTAAAATGACTAGACTGTTTTGATGGCGTAGTTGTACTACGGTACGATAACCGCGCCGAGGTTTTGGGTTCAAAACCGGGTCGGGCAAAGTGATATTGGTATTTCTATTTATTATAAGGCCGGAGTCAGGAATTTGTGCCTGATATGGCGATAGGCCTATCGGATCGTGGGACGGAATGCATAATGCGAAAGTGTGTGTCCTTCTAGGAAAAAGGTGTGAATTTATGTATGTACACTAAATTAATTGTCTACATACATTAATTGCATTGCTATGTATAATTACTAATATACTAATAACACAGATGCTACATTGCGTATCGTATGACTAATGACATTGATAAATGTGTGTGTTCCTCACTTTATAATTAATTGTATTTTAATACGTTTAACATCGTGTACATCGTGAGCTTCATTTACTTTCATTATACAATTACGTTTTTAGGTTAAAAATATTGGCATTTCAAAACATCTTGTTTCATACCATCCATGTCTACGAAAAGGAAAATCATATTTAATAAATAAATAAAAACATAACATCCACCAGTCACATACATAGTCCTGACCCCACACTAAGATCGAGTCTTGTGTCGTGGGTATCAAGAACTACGAGACACTTTAGTCGGTCTCACAAACACCCAGACCCGGAAGAAATAAATTAAATTAAATTAAAAATTAAAATATGCTTTATTGTACACCAAGATAACATACAATTTACAGAATAATCACACAAAAATATTTGTTCACAAACATTTCTCTCGGTGCGGGGATCGAACCCGCGGCCTCTCGTTTCACAGGCGGCATCTAACCGTCAGCGCCACGGAGGCTGTCAATTTAATAGGAGAAGCATAATTCGTTTGATGAAAATTTAGGTGTCGCCCACAGTCTGACCGAGCTTGACCCGGCGTTCAGTGTTAATCGAGTGTATTGAAAGATATTCTCGCAACATTTACTTAGTGCCCAAAAAAGTACTAAAAGAGGCGGTAGTTAAACCGATAGTCGGCGTCCGTGATAATGTCGGAGGCAGCGGTAGGCAATTTTTCTCATCCTTTCGCCGAGGCCCGGTCTATCTCGTTATTACGTCCTACATAACTCGGAGTAATCGCGCACATCTGTTGGAGTTAGAACGAATGCGAATAATTTGAGGCGATGGCAGCATTCGAAACAATTTATTACTTGCCCTGAGTACTTCTTGCTTGAAGAATTGTTACTGCTATAGATGTACGTCGGATTTCGGGGTACAAATGTGCTTTATCTTTATATGGGATTTTAGGGAGTCTTATAAAGCATGTCTATACTAAATATCCGAAGAGTTTCTTATAAATTCCTCTGAAAATTGAAAACCTCCTTGGCTCAGTTGGTTGTGAAACAATAGATCACGGGTTCGATCTCCGTACCAAGATCAAGACCAATGTTTGTGCGATCCATAAATATATCTGTCTGGGTATACGGTATGGACTGGGTGTTTATAAGACCTAAAAGTCTCTCGTAGTTACACACAATACAAAATTTAATCTTAGCGTGTGTTCATGACTATGAATCTATGTGACTGTGGGGTGTAGGCTCACAGATTATTCATTAAATCTGTATCAGCCCATATACGTCCCACTGCAGGGGCCTACTATATTAATTCGATACGAAGTACGAAACTTCGGACGATCGAAGTTTATATACGATACGAACGTACCTACTCTGTAAAAGTTCGAATTTGTATAACGTACATCGTAACCATAGACTTATGGTTACGATGTACGTTATACATATAACATAAGTCAATAACGACCATAAGTATATGTAGGTACATTCGTATCGTATATAAACTTCGATCGTCCGAAGTTTCGAACTTCGTTTCGGATTAATATAGTAGGGCCCCAGGGCACGGGCCTCCTTTACATTCGAGAGTACGACTGAGAGTGGTAAGGCCATATAGTCCCCCATGCTGGTCAAGTGCGGGTTGGCGGACTTACATACCATATAATTTTTAAATTACAAATCGTTACGTTATGCAGGCTTCCTCACGATGTTTTCTATTGTCTTCTTCGTTCGAACGAAATTTAAAACTCTTTCGATAGGGACAAAACATTCGATATGAATAAAGCCTTTAATATTCAATATATATTGTTTATAATTTTCTACATTTGGTATAACATTATTTGTATAAGTACCAGGAGCGCAGTAAAATGAAGAGCCACTAGGTGCAAGCCAAAGTTACAGAACTGCAATTTGCAAGACTTCGACCGGTGTGTCTTGATAGTTGTGAACTCGATTACTCGTTGGGCCAATAAAATCGGACTACATATTGTGTTATAACTTCCTGCTTTATGATCGATATGTAGTAATTTTAACGACCAATTTAACAACTGAATAAAGATGATTGCATAAGGTATTCTAGTTACAGAATTCATAGCTATAGGTGATAATTTGAATAAAAGTTATCAACCTATAACCTAGTGTAATTAACTATATTAACATGAAAGATGTTTTATTGTATTCTCTGGCTAATAGGATTAGTATGTCTACTACAATCCACCCGTTTTAAAAATACATTTATTTCGTTTTTGGTTGATGATAGCTTTGATGCTTCAAAAGATTTGCTGAGCTTCAGTGCTCGGTGTAAATAAAATTCATGCGAATTTGGACCCTGGCTTACATGGTTAGCAGTGCAGGGTGTGAGGGCAGGACAGTCTCAACATTATAATACCATTTCAAAACATGCCGTTGTTATGAAGAAGAAATGCTACAAGAATTTATCTCAGAGTTGCACTATTGTGTTTCGGTTTACAGGACATTGTAGCCAAAGAAACTACTGAACACATTCAGGATATCGAGCGCTGTAGAATGCCAAGCATTACTTTATAATGCATGGTGTGTTTTGGTTTTGCCAATATCCATGAGTGATCGTATCGCTTACCATCAGGCTAATCAGGCTAATGGTACGTCTCGCCAATCATTGCAAAATATATTACGCTACACTACAATAACATAAATATATTTTACTTTATTCCAACTAGGCATAAACAAGTTTCACAAGTTCAGGACGTCGACCAAGCGAGAGTAGAAAATACAAAATCGACAATTCTTTCTAACTCCAGCGTTTTATGAATAGTACAGCTGACCTATGTGAAAATATTTGCACAGACTCGATATCATACGTTTAATATTCTAGTAAAACTTTACTGTCTGTGAATTTTGACTAGCACATTCAGTGTAATTTCACGTATTTGTTGGATATTCTGTATAATATTAACCTCTTTCTTTCATCCATTTCTTTGTTTATTATTAGTTAGTGATGTATTTATCTAACGTTGGTTTGTTCGTAGTAGTAAGGTTTGAAGTCAAAAACACAAAGTTCATAAGTTATTTTAATAAAGTGAAAGGTCATGCTAATGCAAATAATATACCTCAACGCCTCTAGAGTTTTTCATTGTCTTTTCGGCTGAACAATTAAATATGGTTTCTGGAAGTTGAGCTATCGTAGCGATTCTAAATGGTTTTTTGTGTTCTCTTTGGTTGAATATGAGTACGAGTATTTTAAATTTTCATGTTATTATTATTTAATTATTATTCCCAGACGTCTGTTTTTTTAATACCAGTCTATTTGTAAATTTAAATATATTGTAATAGGGTATAATACTCAGTTTTGTTCGCGAGTCGGTCTAAAGCTCTAAAGTCTAACCTAATACAACTAAAGTATAAACTCAATAAAAGAGTAAAATTGTATACAATGAATCATGAATATTTTGTGTTATTGTGACACATTTGTCTGCATTTTTTTCTTTATATACCAAGGTTATTATCGTGCTTTAGTTCGTCTGGAATTGAAGATAAACTGCGTTTTTATTTTTATGTTGAAAAATACACTTTCTGTCTGGCTGTACTGTCATACTCAGAGACATTAGATGTTAATTAAATCATTACTTAGTGTAGGATTCGCGAACAAAATCTTTACTAAGGAACGATTTAAATGTCTCTGAGTGCGGCTGTAAAAATACTATGATAATATGAAGGACTCTTCCACCCTCAGATGACATGCATGCTTGAGGCTGCAAAATTATCCTATGCATTTAAAAAAATGGCGATGATGGTCATAAAAAGTATTCTCTACGCTGTAAACATACCGCATGTTTTGATTTTTGCACAATTCGCTTACCTAGGCAATTTCATGGAACGAATACTCGAAAGATTGCTTATAGAAATCCTTAAGGCGTTTAATTTTTCTTTGTGTACGGAATGTATAATGTTATAGTACGAAGAAATTATTGTAAGTACATTATAAATTAATGGTTTGTTGTTATAGGGAAAAAATGTTAGGTTGCCGAAATAGTAGCTTAATTATAAAGTCAATATTTGATGTTAAATACTACCAAAATTATACACATTGTAATATGATAATTTCTGTAAAATATGATTTAAAGTTTTATCATTTTATTTATTCCTTATGTTTAATGAAAAAGTGATAATTACATAGGGAAATTATAATTAATTAAATCAAATACCTGCTGAGCAATATTTGAGTTAAATTACATTTTTTTTGTTTGGTACAGTTATTTCTTTTCCCATCACTACATAGTACAAAACAAAGTCGCTTTCTCTGTCCCTATGTCCCTTTGTATGATTAAATCTTTAAAACTACGCAACGGATTTTGATGCGGGTTCTTTTAATAGATAGAGTGATTCAAGAGGAAGGTTTATAATTTATATGTATAATACGTACATATTATTGTACAGAAATTTATTTGTACCCGGGCGAAGCTGGGCCGGGCCGCTAGTAAACTTATAAAAGATGAAACAAATATTAATCAATAGGCAGATGTAAAATAAAAAAACGTTATTTATAAATAAATGAAGATAGATACTTATGAGTTCCCAGAATTGGACTACATTATTTCATGTCAAATTATTTCCAATATATTTGATTTATTCGTAGAACCAAGAGGCCGTCGATTTGTGTAATGGAGGCTGGTCACGTGACACTGACCGGATTCGACCGGATCTCCCCGTTGTAATGAATTTCCGAACCTCCACAAAGCTGCTTTTATCGGCTTTGAGCTCATTTTATGTGACTCCGTATGAATATCTGGGAATGATGGGTATGTATTGCTGTGATATTACACATCTTTTAGTTTATAATGAGGTCCTTTGAAGGGTTTCCGGGCTGTTATTTCTGTTGTGCCAATTGTTCATATGATAAAAAAGTGAACGAAATATTAACACCACGAATGAGATTTTTTATTTCTGTGGTCGCTTTAAAAATTTGACAATATCGGCTAGAAACATGACAAATTGCAATAGGCTCATCAGAAGGGTTTGTTTACCCGCACTTGATGTTAAAAGGTACTCGGCAGTTTATTTTGGTATATACCCGTAAACGTATCTATAAGATTTGCAACTTGATCTTTCATAAAATACCTCAGGATTATGGGAATAAGTTTGAGGCTATGTTAAAAATACATGTTGGAATATCTACACAATAATTAAGGATGAAGGCGTCAGATGCAGGCCGCTTCCAACAGGTCGATGTGGAGATCCTCGGGGGAGGCCTATGTTTAGTAGTGGACTTCCTGTATTTCAAGAGAGAAAGAGAGAGAGAGAGAAAAATATATAGCCTAAATAGATATGTACATCGGTATAAATCTTTCACAAAAAACGCATTTAATAAATGGGGCAGCGTCGTATTTTTTATGGACTGATTGAAAATTTATTGTATAAGTATTAAAAGGGATTGTTGAATATTGATGACCTTTCACGGAGCATTAATGTCGTTTTAAGTTTTTCAGCTGCGGAATTCATTACGAAACTTTAAAAATTCGGCACAATGAGTGGATTCTTTATGAAAAACGCTTTTTGTAGTTCAATAGAATCATTCAGGAATTTTATTTTGAAAGGAAGTTTGTTCTATTGTAAAAGTTTTTTTGTCTGTATTATGACAAAAGAAGTAGTTTATTTTAAGATAAACACTGAATGAACTGTCACAGAGGCATATGTACCTGTATTGTAAAGGCAGTAGATATTTTAATTAAACAAGTTATTTTTTGAATAAAACAGATAATAATTAGTAATTAACTTAAATTGTCGTGCGTAAACATGTAATTAAACATTTTCCACGCGTTGGATTGGTGCGTCGATCACTGACTCCTGATTGACAGGCCGGTAATTACATATGCCGGATGACTCCATGACTGATATTCCTGACGACATGTAATGCTAGTCCTGGCAAAAATGCGTCAATTGCAAAACATGTACAAAAATGGACAATCAATCTTATTTTGATCATAGTTTGCAACAACTTTTTAAAGGTACCTTTTTTAAATTTGAGGATTGCGCGACGACCATATCATTCACTTCCTATCCGTAAATAAGAGTCATGACTCGGGATATATAACTTGTAAGGACAGATCAATATGTCTATATAAACCCTAGAACTTTCATTAACTGATATGTTGTTCAAACAGAAACATTGGTTGCACCTACAAACTCTTGCTTGGTGGCAGAATAAGATCGAGTTGTTGTTGACGCAGGAAGTCAACTGCTAAACAATGCCCCTCCATTATGACCTGGAGGTCTATATGGATATAGTCTTGGTTCTTGCATCGGCCTGCATCCAGCGACTTCCTGAAACCTTAACTATTAACAGTACTAACCCTAATTGGATATAAAACATTATTGTATGCCAGATATCACTATAATGTATATAAAATATTAATATTATCTCTGCCTCGGTAGCTTTGTTGTACTAAGGCATGATTACAAAGCTGAGGTCTTGGGTTCGAATCCCGGGTTGGGCAAAACGATGTTGGATTTTTCTATTCACTATCAGCCCAGAGTCTTGACTCTGGGCTGATAGTGAAATCTCACAAATTCTTGAATTTGTGCCCGATATGACGATAGGCTCGCCACCTATCACATCGTGGGACGGAATATATAAGGTGATATGTGGGTGTCCTGGCACCTCTGCCTATCCCTTCTGGGAAAAAGGCGTGTGTTTATGTCTGTTTGTATGTATTATATTAATTGTTAACTGCCTCTGTGGCGCAGTTATACTTCGGTACGATCACAATGCTGAGGTCAGGGGTTCGAATCCCGGGTCGAGCAATATGACATTGTATTTTTTATTTAGTATCAGCTTGAGTCAGGAATTTGTGTCCGATATGGCTATAGGCTCGCCCCCCATCCCATCGTGGGACGGAACACGAAAAAGGAAACGTGGCTGTCCTGGTAACATCTGCCTACCACTTCGGGAAAAAAGTGTTATTTTATGTATGTATGTATATAATTCTGTAACTTTTTCGTAAGAAATATTATCCTGTTATTATATTAATGATTAAGTTTATCTATCCTTTCCTCATCCAACACAGCTATGTAGTTATTTCATTATTCCCAGGTTCAATATTAAATGTTACACAAATGATATAATAATATTTTACTATTAACAACTAAATACATATATAAAAATATTACGTCATCACACGTAATAAAAAATACATTTAAGAGCGTTTATACCTTCCGCGCGCTTTTTGGCTTAAAAACAGGACTTTTCAAACAAGTTAATAGCCACCAATAATAAATTTAAAGGAAAAATAATTAGTACTAATTTTAGAAAAGGTTGTCATCTACGGATTTTGGTGGAGAACATTATAGATTGATAAATAATTTGTGAATACTATAAGGATTACTGAACACAGGTTTCGTTATTTAGGCTTCGAATGGCAATTTGGAAGCTAAAGATATCCGAAATCACTAAATATAAGATGAAAATAAAAATATTATGAGACTAAAAAGACCCTTATGGAGGGAATTTACTGAGAAAAATAATTTAATTAACGTAGAAATACCTATAGTTGACTTTGCGCCCAAGGTGTAAACGCTCTTAATATTGAGTAGACTTATCGTTTAATAGTAGCTGTTGTATTGAAGTCGCGTTACTACGTATTCACTTTAACGCTAGGTGCATTGAAAACAGCTTAGCTACACCTGCGTATCGTACACAGCTAACAATTTCGATCAAATTGAAATCATATAAGAAAATATACGAACGTTACATGATTTTACACGTTAAATATAGTTTAGTGTGAGTTTCCCGATACATACAGGGTATATCAAGACTGCTACCGAAAACGAAGCCGGGAGGTAGTTTTAGCGACTTCAGACACAATGCAACAAAAAATGTTGCAAAAAAAAGCGTTTTTTGTTACTTTTTTCATATGGTCGTATTTGGGTGGTAAATACATTTTTTTCTAAAATAATAGTGTATACCCTTTTATTTATAAAATCTGTAAGGTATAAAAGAGTTAAAATTATTATTTTACCACAAACTATGGATTTACCACCCAAAAATGATGATATTTATGTATGATAATTGTATGATTTCCTCTCCTATAATAAGATCCTAAATCCGCTCCAATCAGGATTTCGTTCTGGGCATAGCACAACCACTACCTTGACTCATATTACGGAGGACATTAGATCAGGTATGGAGGAAGGTAAGCTGACAGTTCTAGCATTGCTCGACTTCAGCAATGCCTTCAACACCGTTGATTTCGATGTACTACTTGGCATTCTGAGTTCTATTAACGTATCTCCATTGGCAGTTGACTGGTTTCGAAGTTACCTGTCCATACAGGTAACTTCGAAAACGCCCATGCGTCGGCAACGCATCTGTGTTGAGGAATATTTTTCCTCCTGGTGCCCTGTAAATGCTGGCGTCCCGCAGGGCGGCGTGTTATCTCCTTTACTTTTCGCTGTTTTTATTAACTCCATAACTGATCATCTTCGCTCCTCCTACCACCTTTATGCTGATGATCTCCAAATATATACTCGGGCACCCCTGGACAGGATAGCTGATGCTATAACGGCAATTAACGAAGACATCCAAAGTATTTGTGATTGGAGCGATGCTCATGGGTTGAAGGTTAATCCTTCTAAAACGCAGGTCATTGTTGTCGGCAGCTCCAGGATGATCTCAAAATTAGATTGGGATCAGATTCCCTCTATCTACTGCGATGGTATCACTATCCCATATAGTGATACTGTTAAAACCTTAGGCCTGTATTTAGACAAAACTCTCTCCTGGGGTCCGCAGCTTCGTGAGCTGAGTAGAAAGGTGTTTGCTTCAGCACGGTGTTTGCGAAGGTTACACAATTTCTTACCCGTTACCACGAAGATTTCGCTTGCACAAACACTCCTTCTTCCCATCCTTGATTATGTCGATGTCAGCTATATCGATGTCACCGAGGACCAACTTAATAAACTCGAGCGTCTCCAAAGTTTTTGCATTCGGTTCATATTCGGTCTTCGCAAATATGACCATGTTTCCGAGTTTCGTGTTAAGCTCAAGTGGTTACCCGTACGACTTCGTCGGAATACTCATATTCTTTTTCTTCTATATAACATCTTGTTTAATCCTCTCACTCCTTCTTATCTTAAAGACCGTTTTATATTCCTACATGATTCACATTCGAGATCCTTGAGATCGTCGGAGAACCTAAAACTAAGAATGCCCGTGCACTCAACAACTTTTATGGACAAATCGTTCACTGTGCAAGCGGTCCGTTTATGAAATGCACTTCCTGTTGCTGTGAGACGGGCAAGAACACTGTTGTCCTTCAAAAGAATGGTAAAAGAACACTACTTGTCTCTTTAAAAACTAATGGTTGTTTGCTTATGTATCTCAAATATTGGAGAGCAATGTGCATGTATGTGTGTACTTATTATAATATTTGGTTTTTATATCTTTATGTATCGTATTCTCGATTGTAGAGTAGGCCCGTGCCCTGCAGTGGGACGTATATGGGCTGATACATACATACATATCTTTATGTGTATGTTTATTTTTAAGTAAATTCATGTAGGTATGTTGTTTAATTTCATATATTTGTATCCTTTTATCTATCAAGCTAAATATTTTAATTATTTCCTATTTTTTTTTATAATTCAAGCAATATTCTAAAAGTACACTTATTCTGCCCTATTTTCATTTTCCTTCACTTATGTCCATCCCATGGTAGTCGGTAAGAGATTGCCTTGAGCGATACGACTGCCATTTGTACTCTTATGTTAAATATAAGTTTTAGTTTAAGTATTATTTGGTGTACAAAAGAGAATAAAATAAATAAATAAATATTTAAAAAATGTTAAAAACAATTTGTCGCGTTTCTTTGCGAAAATTTTAGTTGCATTGTGATTATAGTCACTAAAACTACCACCCGGCTTCATTTTCGGTAACAGTCTTGATACACCCGGTATAAAACAGGCATTACATGATGGAGTACCAAGACATTTTATTTTTTGTGTTTGTCATTTCACACTGAAGTAAAACAATATAGTTTTGCGGATATTGTCCACCGCTTAGAATATTTTTTAACTTCGTCGAGCATGTTTCGAAAGCTATCGAAAAGGTGTGTCGCAAATAAGATTTAAATAAAAAAATAAATTAAATATGAAAAAAAAAAACAACTACAAAGTAAAAAATAAAAATAAAACTACTAAGCAAAAAAAATATATGTTTATTAATAGCCAACAAATCAAAATTTAAGGGTAATCTATTGAACGCGGGTTGCCAAGTACCCAACATATGGACATTTTAATGATTTTAAGCACAGGTCTTTCATGTTTGGTTAGACTAGAATCAAATTTATGAAAGGGACAACGATAGTATATTTAACAGCTATGGAGGCAAATGACCATTACCAAAAATAAATTATGAGAATATAACGGCATTACAAACTATTTATCACCCACGAAACATGTTCATAATACCCTGCCTTTGGACATATCCATAAATACATCGTTTCCGCTTATACCTAATTGTGTATCGATGTGTAATATTTCCTAGCAACGACACCGGTCGATGTATCCCATGGTTTTCTTCTATATTTATGCGTTATGAATATAGTAAATATATATATTCGCATATATCTTTAACGAATAGAAGGGCACCCTCCTGAAAAATCATACGAGTTTTTCGAGTCGAAAAATAATAGAGTAGATAGTCGTAGCAAACTTTTTGGACGTATCGATAGTTCAGCGTATAAGTACTTTAGGCACACAAAAACATTGGAAAATCCCGAGCTAGGTTTTGAAACTGGGCACAAATCATTCTAGTACCAGAAAAAAGATGTCTAGTGTTGACATTTCATCGACATGAAAAAAACATTGAAACCCAGTTGTCAGCTCCATACATTTGGCATCTCAAATATATGTTGGTGTTGAAACAATTAAAGTCCTCCTTCATCATGCTTACGACGAAGGAATGGAATGTCTGACCAAAATCTGTGTTTCCCTCATTCTATGATTTAGGGATCTTCAAGGCTAGAGTACCTTGGTAGGCGTGTAACATCTAAGTCTATATCGTCACTTTCCACGTCATGCAACAGATCCTTATTATTTAATCAGACAAACCTATAGGTAGCGATTGTGGTCTCTGGGGGGTAACTCTTACGAACTACGAATGTTCGGACGCCGTACGTAAATTTCCACTAATGTGCCTACTCCACAAAATATAATCCTCAAAATATGGAATTCCTCTATCATACGTCGCAACCATAGACTAACACCCATATTCTAAGACGTTCCTCGAAAATTTCTCGACTCCACTCGACCTTACTGGGGGAAATTTGTATTCATAGTTGAAAAAAGTCTCCTCCACTCAACGTCACTCAATACTTTTCCTTTCTCGAGGAAAGGAATCACTGTCGAACTCAAGGTACGTCGCGACCTACCTTAAGGAATACTTGAGGAAATATTTTCACTATGGAAACAGTGTTTATTATTTACATGACAAATGTTGAGTGTCACTTTTCTTATTATTCTTATTAACACATCAATGACGTATTTGATGACGTATTTCCTCGATTCAACCCTGTGACTCAACCTCACTCGAGGATCCTCTAGGAAAGATATATTTTTAACTAAGCATACCACTTTTGAGGATTCGTCGAATTCATTTTAAACGTCACCTCGACAGAGATAAGATTGAGGAAGATTCGAGGAAACGTCTTAGAATACGGGTGTATTCAGAGAAAATGATATAATATAATAGAGAATAGAATTGATTTTTAGAATAGTTTATTGTGCATACTTTACAATATGTACACTTTTTAATAGTAAAATAACATAAATACATTTGTTTTAAATTCTTAATTTTCGTAATGCAATACATCATGATATTGAAAGCGGTAGGTACATTAACAAAAAATCCTTTACCTTCCGTACTAGTACTAGACTGTGTGACGGCAAGGTAATGATAATCGTCCTGTCCATATTATAAGGTGCATTATTAAGTAGCGTTACATTCACATCAAAATATGTTGGTAGAAATAAAACTGCGTTTGAGTGGTAAACAAATTTGCATAGTATAAGCAAAAAATATAGAAAAATCTTAAATTTAAATTATACCGATTACCGAATCACTTACTTTTTTACTAAGTCAATTTCCAGCAGGATGTTACTACATAAAAAACACTAGAATGAAAATTTAGATATTTTATGAACATGTTATAAAATATCTAAATTATTATATGAATTTAAAAACACTTTAGTATATTAGTAATATACTAAAGTGTTTTTAAATTCAATAATATTTACATAACTATTAAAATCTATACCTACTTATATAACTTTATAACGTAACTTTCATTACATGTATATGTATATTTATATATTTATTTTAAATAAATTTTCTGTTTTCTCATAGTCACATTCCTTAAAATACGGTTGCAATATTTTTTTACACAAGAACCTAGATTTATTTTCTAATTTTATTTGTTTGTTTACACGATTATATAAACCCATCAAAAACATCCTGTAAAAATTCCAAGTCTCGCAGCTCAGTTTTCTACCGCAAAAAGTTGTGAGATCCATGTCAATTTATTTAGTCCTTGCTTAAGGGACCTTCTGTATAAAGTTATTATCATATGCTCTTTCCAATTCATATTATTATCAACTATGACACCCAAATACTTTATAACAGAAGCTTTAGAGAGAGTTACAGTTTGTTTCAACTTCACATGTGTGTGCTTTTAGTGTATAATAAGATGTGTTTTGTGGATGCTTGATCGAAAAGATAATATATTTGGTTTTCAATAGATTAAGCGTTAGTAAACTGTTATTTAGTAAGTTAGTTATCTGTCTCATACCTTTCTCAGCCAATAACTTTACACTACTCCATGTTTTATGAGTGAAAAGTAAAACGGTGTCATCCGCATAAGCTATTATTCTGCAGTTCTTTTTTTTTTTTTTTTTTTTTTTTTATTGCAGTGAATGGCGAGACGAGCATGCCGTTCGCCTGATGGTAAGCGATACGACCGCTCATGAACAGTAGTACAACCAAACAACACCTTGAGTTACAAAGCAATGCTTGGCATTCCACTGCGCTCGCCATCCTGAGACATAAGATGTTAAGTCTCAATATGTCCAGTAGTTACTCTGGCTACAATGTCCTTCAATCTGAAACACAACAGTGCATTTAAACTGCTGTTTGACGGGAGAAATAGACATTGCGGTGGTACCCACCCAGGCAGCCTTTCACATATGAGAGACCTACCACCAGTAAGTTCGTAAGGTTTGCACTACAAATATTATTAATATAAATTAAAAATAGGGTTGGGCCAAGCACAGAACCTTGAGGCACCCCATAATTTATAGGCAGTCTAGAGCTATGTATATTTATTTATTTATTTAACACTTTATTGTACACCATATACATAACAAAGACTAAAACTAAATGAAATTAAATATATGCACAAGTGGCGGTCTTATTGCTTGAAGCAATCTCTGCCAGACAACCATGGGATGGATAAACGAAAAGAACCAACTTAACTGATTTTTAGAAGTGAAAATCTTATATCTTACTCCGGACGTCGAACATCCGAACATTCGAAGAACGTATCGTTTTTATAGCGTAACCCCCTGTTCTATTTTCACGTATCAATTTTATCTTTAAGTACAAAGGTGAAGAGTTAGATGGAAATCCCTCTGAAGTTAGCTACACATAATTAGATTCGACAGCGAATAGGATTCACGGCTTACCGCCACGGTTTCACTTAATTTTCAGCCATTACAAATGGTACTTTAATTACGCAAACGTAATGATTACATAACATGGCAAACTAATACTATTTAGTTAAGAGGTTTAAATTGTATGGATTCCCTTTGTTGTAATGTGACTTAATTTGGTAGATACCTAATAGATTAAAGCGTATGGTGGAACTATTTGCGTTTCATTTGTTTTCCTGGTGGGTTGTATACGTCTTTTTGAAGTTTATGTTAATTACATTCAATATGTATCTACTTATATTTATAATAGATACTCTCAGTTACACACACAACGCTGGTTCTTCATTATGTTACAAGTCTTATGTTGGGTGTGTGAGGAACTAGGAGACTTAGTGTCCCGACGATCACTTCGGAATAAAATACTTGCAGATCACCATAATAATACAAACATACAATTGACTCTCACAGTGCGGGGATACAATCTTCAAGTTCTCTTAAGAGCGTTTACACCTTGCACGCAAAGTCAACTATAGGTATTTCTTCGTTAATTTCACGCACACATAAGCGACCAAAGCTGTGTGCGTAGAGCTGTCGCGTCGCCTCGCTATACAGTCAGCGCAACCAACTTTGATCCGTGCGCTTCAAAATTCTAATATTCAATTGAAATGTAACTTATGATTTATATATTGGTAATATTATATCATAAAAATATTTTATTTGCATTATAAGTAGACAAATATTACTGTGCAAGCAATGAACAATACAAATTTAGATACTAATCATATTTTCGTTATTATTACATTGTTAAGTTGCATTCAAATCAGTGTTCAATCAGTAGACACTACGAACGTTTATTAATAATTTCGTGTTCGAACACATGAAAAGAGTTAGGGGCCTTACAACCCCTTACAATTACGAAATATATTTAATTTTATATTACAATACATAACATAATTTAGCCTCGGAATTACATCCCATTATATTATCTGAAACATAATTTATACTCACTACAAAATCATTGTAGGTAATAAAAAGAAAAATATGTTTTACTACCAAAGTACTAAGATGTGGCAATCGCAGTCCGTGCGAGGCTATTTTTACTACGCACGGCAAAAATCGACTGCAGCCAGGCCGGAGCGATGAGCGATACGTCCTCCCTCTAGAAGGCCTTGCGGCGGTCTGATTTGACACCGGTCGGACAGCGTGTTTTATAGTGGTTTTTAAAATATTTGTAGAAAACATGAAAACTAATTTTGTTAAAATATAAAAATGGCAATTTATTGATAAGATGTTCTTCTATTATAATATGTAATTACTATAAAAAATTATGTACGATAAGTTGGTGAAAAAAAAATATGTTCTTGACGAGAGTTTCTGAATAATTTCGCATTGTTTAAATTTTTATTTTTCAGGAACTAAACATAAAAAGATTATTTTTCTCAGCAAAATCCCTCCATAAGTGTCTTATTAGTTGGATAATATTTTTATTTTCATCTTATATTTAGTGATTTCGAATATCTTAAGCTTCTAAATTTCCACTTAAAGCCTAAATAACGAAACTTGTGTTCAGTAATCCTTTTAGTGCTCACAAATTATCCATCAATCTATAAGAAAGAACATATAACCATAGTCAGGATTTTAAAACATATGTAAAAAATTATTCAAAAATATTTAAACAAGTTTGTCTTAAAGCGAAATCAATGTATGTAAGTAACAAAATAAAAAGCTCCAAAAATAAAATAAAAATGACTTGGAGTGTGATTAATAAAGAAACTGGTAGGGCTAAACCTCGGAACACAGAGTTTAGCTTAAATATTAATAATCAAAATATTACATCTAATATAGAAGTAGCTAGGATTTTTGAGAATTTCTTCTCAGATGTACCAGTTTCTATAACAAAAAGTTTGAACTCACCCCCTGCCATAGCAGAAAAGTTACTACAAGAAAATGTGACTGGAGGCAGAGATTCATTTGAATTCCATTGCGTTGACAGTATGGATGTAATAAAAATATTTAAATGCATTAATATTAAAAACACTTGTGACCTCTGGGGAATTTCAACAAAAATACTAAACTCTGTAATACCAGTCTTGGCTCCCCAGTTAGCTGTAATTTTTAATGCTTGTATAAACAGTGGTCTATTTCCTGATAATATGAAGTTGAGTAAAGTTATACCTCTTTTAAAATCTGGTAGTTCAGAGGACCCCTCTAATTATAGACCTATTTCAGTACTACCTTCATTCAGCAAAATTTTTGAAAAACTTATGCTCTCACAACTTCAAACTTATTTTTCAAAAAATAAAATACTTCATGGTAAACAATTTGGTTTCACGCGGGGTCGCTCCACAACAGACGCTGGTGTGGAGCTCATAAGTAACATATTTGATGCTTGGGAGAACTCACAGGATGCCTTAGGTGTATTCTGTGATCTATCCAAAGCATTTGATTGTGTTCACCATGATATACTTATCAGGAAATTGAGCCACTACGGAATTAATGGTATTGCTCTTGAATTATGCAAATCATATTTGAGTAATAGGGTCCAAAGTGTAGATGTCAACGGAATAAGATCTCCTGGGTCTGCCGTTACTATGGGAGTTCCACAGGGCTCGATTCTTGGACCCTTTCTCTTTTTAATTTATATTAATGACTTACCTTTTTTTATAAGGGACAACTGTGAGGTAGTGTTGTTTGCTGACGATACTTCATTAATATTTAAAGTAAATCGACGTAATCCTGATATTGACGACGTAAACAACACCCTCTCAAAAATAGTACATTGGTTTAGCATTAACAATTTGTTATTAAATAGCCAAAAAACGAAATGTATAAGGTTTGTGACACCTAATGTCAAAAAAGTTAATGCTAACATTCATTTGAATGGGGATGAGTTGAGCCTTGTGGATACAACAAAGTTTTTAGGAATTACATTAGATCCCAAACTTCAATGGGGTTCTCACATAGTAGCTCTAGCTAAAAAGCTGAGCGCCGCAGTCTTTGCGGTGGGTAAGATTCGCCAATTGACTGATGTTGATACAGCTCGATTGGTATATTTTGCCTACTTTCATAGTCTGATGAGTTATGGAATTTTACTGTGGGGTGGTGCTGCTGACATTAATACCATCTTTGTTCTCCAAAAGCGAGCTATAAGGTCAATTTATTCGCTTGGGTCCAGATATTCTCTCAGAGAAAAGTTTAAAGAGATAAATATAATGACAGTAGCATCACAGTACATTTTTGAAAATTTAATTTATGTTCATAGAAATAAAGAGAGTTTTCTTAAGATTAGCGATATTCACAACAAAAATACTAGGAATAAGAATAATCTAGCTACTCTTAAGACCAGACTCCACAAGATCAGCAAATCTTTTAAGGGTTACTGTATACACTTTTATAACAAAGTTCCCAGTCATATTAAAGCCTTATCTATTACAAAATTCAAAGGTACTATCAAGAAAAAATTATGCAATAAGGCATATTATAAAATTTCGGAATATTTAGACGATAACAAGGCTTGGGAATAGATGTAATAATATTCATATCAAAAATATTTATTGTACATTTACAACATATTATTATTAAACTGCTCTGATTTAAACCAACTTGTAAATTTTTTAATAATTCACTACATTGTAAACTGGTTTTGAAAAGAGCAACACTAGAGTTTCTTGCCCGTTCTTCTCTAGTGAAAATCGCTTTCCGAACCGGGTGGTAGATAAAAAATAAATGACTGAATCTAAATGATGTTGAACATTTTAATGGATTCAATAAATTATTTTCATTTCATTTTCATTTCATATAATGTTTTCCACCAAAATCCCTAGATGACAATCCTTTTCTAAAATGAGTACTAATTATTTTTCCTTTAAATTGTTTATTGGTGGCTATTAACTCGTTTGAAAAGTCCTGTTTTTTTAGCCAAAAAGCGCGCAAAGGGTATAAACTCAGTCAGTGTCATACTTCAAACAATTATCGATCGTACCCAGGGTATTTCATCATTCTCACTATGTAATGATTAAAATGCTCACTTGCTTTCCACTTTGGACTCGAAACAATATCACAGAAGCACATTTCTATTCAGAAATTACGTTCCACTAATTAAACTATTAGTACTATTAAGTATTTGACATAAAACATCTGACGCACACCCACCTCATTTGTAGTTGAAAGCTTAAATGTTATTTGTACGTGGCGCGCAATCGCTTCATTTATAATTAGCTAACAAATGTTGCATGCAGTTTCATTTAAAATGGTAAAGTCCACTTGCGGCGGGAAATGACCCATATTATTTTGCTCGCATGGAAGTTTAAAGCTTCACAGCTTTACCTTTTATTTACGAGTGGCATCCGGCTAGCAATGTTTTGCAGGAGCTAATAACACTCCGGATCGAGTGGGGTTTCTACTCCTCAATCGGAAACGAAATTCTTCGGATTGTAATTTCCGATTTATGTCACTCCTCTATTTTGGGGTCGAATAAATCACGTCGACACTAATGGTAGTTTAATGCAAATAAGAACGGCGAACGATTGAAGGATCGCTTTAATTCATTAGCTTGTTATTGTTGAAACACGGAGAGATAATCATTAAGAGTCGGAACGTGTGGAGTGTAACGGTAAAGCCCACATTTCGAGATCTGTTTGTTTTTGGTATTTCGTACGTTACAGTTGTTATCTCGCGTGCGACATCGATCTCAGATTTTTTGACGTCTAACGGAATGCCGCTCGAAAAGAAAGGATTTTACCTCCCTTTTTGCCCTCATTTAAAATCTTTTACAAACCTGTACATAGCTAAAGAGCATTGAAATCTTTGTTGAATTCGTCCCGGGAAAAATAAAAATTACAAATAATTACATGATAGATTGTTGACGCTTTTTAAGTTATTTCATATCCTTATTTTCAACTGGATGATTTTGTTCTACTGCTCTATAAATTCATTATTTGCGTTGCAGTGAAATTAATACGTTTACTTAAGTTCTTTTTTTCTTTAGAAAGCTTACTAAGTTTTTAGTAAAGTTTATGGATATACGCGAAAATTCATGTTTTTGCTATTATTATATAATGTTTTATTAGAACAGCCCCTTTTACGAGTACTAACATTTAGTTTAATGCTTTCTTAAAAATAAATAACCAAAGACTGAGCGTCTTGTTATTCTCGGAGAATCGGTCTTCCTTTGTTCGCTTTCTGTGTGTTTGCGAAATTTTTGTTAGCCCCAACTTAGGTCATCAAAGTTTTGGGTCGAATTTCTAACTGAAATAAATTCTGAAGACATTACAAAGAATTAACAATAGCGCTTGTTGTCGCTAAAGAAACAAACCACATAAATCACAGTCATTTATATATACAATAAAGTATCAAAAGTGCGTACGATTTTTTCAAAAGATTATAAATTCCAGAACGAGATTACTTTTTTGTTTTTGGTAATAAATATATTCATGTGTGAAAACTATATTATCATATAGAACAATAAGATTCGCCTATGACATCCCCGGCGACAGTGGAATAGACCATTGTCGTTATGGTATCAATATAAAAATGTTTAACACATCCACCTGTCTATTGTTGGATAACTTGCATTCAGTCACTGCGACGTGCACCTCAAATCCTACTTTTTTTTGCCAAAAAAACCTGACAACTCGTTGTTGGTGAGCGGTCAACGTTTCGGACATCTGTACATAAAGTTATCTGCCTTGTCAATTCCTTTTTCCATTTCCATATTTTTGTTTTACTAGCTGACCCGGCCACACTTCGCTTTGCCTTGGTTATCATAGGATTCATATTATATTCAATTGTTTAGCATAATAACTTAACAACTTGTATGCCTACACTTGACGTAGCTATCCTACTGTCCTGCTAAATCCCGTCTTAACCCGTCTGTACAGTCACTTCTCGATCCGTCCCGTCCTTTCTCTTCATTATCAATTCCGTCTTATACCGTGCATTTCTATACTTCATCCTATCAAATCTGCCAGCTATCCCAATTCTCTCCCGTACCTCCCACTTTATTAAATCCCGTCTCTCCATATCCAAATAGTGTGCCTTATGAATTATTGACATTAATAACTTTAGTGATTCTGATTATCCATGCAATATTCCATCCCTTATTTCACACCCACAATGCTGCTTTTCCAAAAATATTGCAAGCAATATTTAGGTTAAATATAACTTATCTCACTCAGAGACGATATATTACATTAATTTCTATCAGTGAATAATAGCGAAGGAAAGGCTACTGTAAAAATTCTGGATAAAAGTGACATTCGATCTTGAAAAGAAGTAAATATCCCATCAAAAACATCCTGTAAAAAATTCCAAGTCTCGCAGCTCAGGTTTTCTACCGCAAAAAGTTGTGAGATGCATGTAATACCAAGTCGATTAATTTATTTAGTCCTTAAGGGACCTTCTATATAAAGTTATTACGTTAGTTATTACCATGTCAATATTAAAAATTCTTTACGTTTTAAATAAATAGATCGACTTGGCCAGCAGCATTATGTATAAATTGTACGATACATTATGTTTTCATGCGATGGCCAAGTCGATCCATTTATTTAAAACGTAAAGAATTTTTAATATTGATATGGTAATAACTAACGTAATAACTTTATATAGAAGGTCCCTTAAGGACTAAATAAATTAATCGACTTGGTATTACATGCATCTCACAACTTTTTGCGGTAGAAAACCTGAGCTGCGAGACTTGGAATTTTTTTACAGGATGTTTTTGATGGGATCTCACGTCTTTTTGTAGAGTCCTACTTTTTTCCTTTTCGGTACTTCTTACTTCTAGAATATCACTAACGATTTTTCTTAAAGCCTCTGTCTTATGGATTTTTCTTATTTTTGTAGGTATCAATTTATCACAAATATAGCGGATTTGATTATTAATGTTCTTTCTTTCATTGTAATTGATATTTTCGAGTTATTTAATCTATTTATTTGCAAGTTTTTCTTCGTCATGTTTTTCTAAAGGAATGTTATACAGTTTCATGGGCTGAATACACCATTTACCTCTCTATATCCCCTCCTGTTATGCCTCATATATATAGATATCTATCTACAGTTATTACTCCTATATAAGGGTACAATGATTCATTAACTGCAAATGTAACTTTGTAATCCTATACATTTATATGGGATTACAAAGTTATTCACGCAGTTGGTCTATCTAGAAAACTAGACACAAATTATGAAATGTTTGAATTTTCCCTTACTTTAGACACTAAACACTAATTATATTCTAAATTTGAAGGTTCTATGTCTGCTAGAAGTCCCTTAGACTTTTGATGATCGGTCAGTCAGTCAGTGAGTGACAAAATTACGAAAGTTTGACAAGTTCTTAAACTACTGGTTCAAATTGAATGAAATTTTAAAAATACCGTGTTTACACAATGCCTGCTTAGTAACTGAAAATTCAGGCTTCATGCTTTAGCCACAACGAAGTTATAGGGGGTTGAAAATGGGCTGAATTGCTTCGAGAAAAGGATGTTACGGCCTATAGCTCGACTTGGAGGGGGCTCGGCCGCGCCCCCAGATAACTTTTTACATGTGCAAATTATTTATTTAATTGTCTTTATTTATGTAGCTTGATATATTCTCCTTAGTTCACACAAAATACATTTCTGAACGCATTATTTGACAACCAATTTAAACGTCTATCCGTTTAATTAATGTCATTAATTTACATCTTTAAAATCTAAAATACGCCTTTAATCGAATATTGTGGATATATGTTGTCGATTCGAAACCTTTATTTAAATATATTTTTTAATTTGAGGGAAGAGTTTACCGTATCGACGGGATGAACATTAAATATTTGACAGTTACAAACCCAAGAACATTTTGTATAAGAAAATGTTAATAAGCTAATAGAAACTCGGGAAACCGGGAACGTGATAAAAAGTATCCTATGTCCTTCTCTTGGTTCTAAGCTACCTCCCCACTAATTTTCAGCCAAGTCAGTTCAGCCGTTCTTGAGTTATAAGTGGAGTAACTAACACGACTTTCTTTTATATATACAGGGTATATCAAGACTGCTACCGAAAACAAAGCCGGGTGGCAGTTTAAGCGACTTCAGACACAATGCAACAGAAAAAGTTGAAAAAAAGCGACAATTTTTTTTTTGTTATTTTTTTCCTATGGCCATATTTGGGTGGTAAATACATTTTTTCCTAAAATAATAGTGTATACCCTTTTATTTATAAATACTCTAAGGTATAAAAGAGTTTAAATTATTATTTTAGCAAAAACTATGGATTTACCACCCAAAAATGACGATATTTAAAAAATCATAAAAAATAATTGTCGCGTTTCTTTGCGAAATTTTTAATTGTATTATGTTTGTAGTCATTAAAACTACCACCCGGCTTCGTTTTCGGTAGCAGTCTTGAGATACCCGGTATAGATTTTGTGTGCTGTCGGAGAAAAATATAGACCAAACATATTTTTATTACGTATTCGATGATAATCAGAAATATTGATAAATTCCTTTTTCGATTTCCATATTTTTTTTGTTTTATTTTGTGTGCTGTCGATGAAAAAATAGACCAAACTTATTTTTCTTACGTATTCGATGATAATCAGAAATATTGATAAATTGTGATATTTTGGCTCGGAACTTTGGTAACAATTTGATATTGTAATGTAACCGTGATAAAAGGATTTCGTGAGATGAATTCTATTGATGTCACATATGGCCACTATTTTTGAATTTGCTTAGCGACATTTATATCGTGTTTTGCTGGATTTGTACTTTGGTTTGCTTTGGAAACCCATACATCGTCTAAGACTGGTATGACCGTTTCTATTCATCAGGTATTACGAAACTTTATATTAAGCTGCTATACTAAAAAATATCTGTTCAATAATTAATTAACCCAAAATAATATTTAATTACAATGAAGTAATATACCATGAGTATCATAATACCTTGAGCATTAATTGTGGTCATCATTCAACCGGATCCTTTCTCTGCATTAGGTTTCCGAACATCAAGGTCGAATGACTCGCTCTATCCTAATACTTAAAGATCATTACAAAGATCGGACTCATTTCCTGCGACTAAACGCTTTATGCCATGACTTGTTTGACCCATGTTTTTTAGAATAATGGAGGTTACATATAGGGGAATTTTGTTTGATAATTAGTGTAGGTATTGGATCAAATGATCATGATGACTTCATACGATTTTGGAACTAGTTTTATATGGTATTCGGCAGATTGGTTTATATGGAATGGTATGATCTAAGATGTCCTACTTATATCGAGATTTACTGTATTCGCGCACTGAAGGATGTAGGCATTTTAGTACAGGTTCCCTAGAACAATTTTCATAATGTATTACTAACAAGCTGATTTTTCGTGAGTAGCTTCCTTTCGACTAGACGCCCAACTTTTTCCTTACAGTAACGTTGGTAAATGGTAGCTTAGTAGACTAGCAAGGATAAAACATGTCGATTTGACGATTTTTTTAAATTTATTAGTAACCGATTTTTTCTTTGTTAATTATCGAGATAATTATCTACATAACGTGAAAAAATATTTGTCCTACAAAATATAAGGTTTTGTTAGGGAGTCCCCCCTCTCCAACATGTATCATAAACAAACTCATGGAAAATAATTACTAACCAGCTGATTTTTTTTTATTGGTTAGCTAACATTTGTATAGTTTACTACCCACAATGTCCTACAAATTGCGTGGTATGTCATCTTGGTCCTACGCTCAAAAGTTGTCAATACCGCAGGACTTTTTTTATAATTAGTAACTGTAGGACAAATATATCACGTGATAGGTTAATATATTTTTCATCCAAATAAAACAATGTCCTACATAAATAAAGGTATGTTATATTTGTCCAACAAAATTTGTAATTTTTGAGTATACAAAATAAAACGAAATATACATATATACTTACAGTAGTATTCGTATACAACGACTTCACTTATAATGACTAACCGGTTTTAACGACGATAATGTTTACTCAAGTTAGGTTTCATAGTATAGTACTGAGAAAATATCACCGTTTAGTGCGACTCCGGTTTAAGTGACCAACTGCTTATAGCGACCAATAATTATAATAATACGTCCGGTTAAAACCACAGAATACTAACAGAAGTCAAGCTTGTGTATGTACTTCACTTTTGTTGCCACATTACGCTCGGCGTTCGCGCAAAAGCTGAAACTCGCTCTCGCAGTGGTCTCGACTGGTTTGGAATATCGTGTCGGTGAACGGTGTCTATGTGTGCGTTGATGAAGCGCGCTACGCTTTGTATGAGGCTTGAATTCTGTTAGTTTAGTATTCTGTGGTTAAAACGACGCGCAATATTTTGTTGCACAACCTATGCACCAATACCTCGGTGCCCTAAATTTACCCCGCCCCGCACGCTTCACCTGTCCTTATTAGCGCGTGAATACATGCTTAGTGTTTGTTACTTCTTAAGACAAGTTCTAAAAGCTCGACAAAATAGTTATTTCGGTAGAATACCGATTTCCAGCTCCGGTGCAAAACGTATCTAAATATATACCGGGTATATCAAGGGTGCTACCGAAAACGAAGCCGGGTGGTAGTTTAAGTGACTACAAACACAATGTAACTGTGTGTTGGCCGTCCGTATTTTTAGTCGTCTGTGGTCCACAGTAAACCATGCTGTGCGGATTTGTTTGTGAGCAAGGATAGCAGTGTGCCTTAGCTCCAATAGCAAAATATACAAAATAATATTTTTAATTTCATGACATTCAACTATGTTACTGGAGGACTGGAATAACGTACCACGCAATTTGTAGGACATTGTGGGTATTAAACTATACAAATGTTAGCTAACCAAAAAAAAAAAAAAACATCTTGTTAGTAATTATTTTCCATGACCTTGTTTATGATACATGTTGGAGAAGGGGGACTCCCTAACAAAACCTTATATTTTGTAGGACAAATATTTTTTCACGTTATGTAGATAATTATCTCGATAATTAACAAAGAAAAAATCGGTTACTAATAAATTTTAAAAATTCGTCAAATCGACATGTTTTATCCTTGCTACCCTACTAAGTTACCATTTACCAACGTTACTGTAAGGCAAAAGTTGGGCGTCTAGTCGAAAGGAAGCTACTCACGAAAAATCAGCTTGTTAGTAATACATTATGAAAATTGTTCTAGGGAACCTGTACTATTTACAAAATTAACTCATCGTGTGTGAATCAATAAAACTTTGTAACATAGGCTATAAGGAATAACCCCTGTCAATCGAAATCTTGATTGCAGAGGTTGCCAGATACATACACTGGGTAAGCGGGTAGATTAGTACGGTATCAGATAGATCTATGACTTGTATAATAAGTCCACCAGGATGATTGAATGAACATCATATGACTTTTTTAAATTCTTTAACAAGTTAAGAAAAAAAATTTTAGTAGCTTGGAACTTGGTATTCTAGGGTGGTTTGCAACTAAGATAGGAGTACCTTCCCATACGAAACCTGTATCAATTCTACCACCTTATCTATTTCGACCTTGGTGGATAGTAAAATTTTCTCAAGCTTGAACAATTTCAAGAGGATAGAAGTGTAGCTTTGAAAAGTAAACTTATTAACTCAACCTAATGAGCCGAATTTTATCTGGTGTAAAAGTCTTTCAAACAGTATTTTCCAAAAAACACATTCACAAGTTGCTTGCTGGAAATAAGGGCAACCTAACAAACTTTTCCATTCCCAATATTAGTGAAGATAGGCACCACGGGAGACATGAACAACACAATCCACTAACAATAACACCTGAAAAAGTTTACTCTGCCAAGAATCGAATCCGGGGGCTATTGTTTCAGCGCAGCTCTGTACTAACTGGGTCATCTATTTTCCAGAAAACAAGGTCTGCTCTCATTCCTAGCGTGGGTTGAAATAAGTTTCATTAACGTATTCGTTGAACTACAAGTTTGGTGCATATTACATTTACTTTCTTTTTTATTGCAATGAACGGCGAGAGGAGCGTGGCGTTCGCCTGATGATAAGCAATACGACCACTAATGAACAGTGGCAAAACCAAACAACACCTTACTTACTAAACATTTTCTGTAAAAAGTATTTTTTATTTAAGTAGGTCCGGCAAATCATCGGGTCGGGTTATTACCCGACCCGATGATTTCCCGGTAGGACAAGAATAATCAGGTATTTGTAATAATACAATGAATGCACTTCATATAATTTTGATTCAGATGTCCAGCAGTTCTATGCGCAAAATTAGATATCAAAATTCAAGTAACGATTCCACCAGATAGATAGTTTAACTTCTTGACGTCACCTCTGAAAGCCATCCTTAATGGGTAATTGAGTAAAACACTAAGACATTAGTTGAAAGGACCGGGGACCCAATTTGCAAACTTTTCACCTTTTACATCCCCTTTTAACCCTTTTCATTCGTTCTAATACCTTCGCAGAATGTCGATGGCAAATTTGATAAGGTCGGTAGTTGCCTGAAACGGCGTTGTTCAAATTCGTATTGAAATTTTAAGGAAATTTCCGTTTACTTAATTAATATACATTATGGAATTATTCTTAAAGCAATATTCTTAGGTATGAAATTTAAAATTTTGTCGGAGAATTAAAATGTGCTGTTATTTTCGTTGGCAAAATTTTAATTTCGAATAGACATTTTGTTTTTGTTAAAAGATTCTTAGTGTTTGCAAGTTTCCAAGTTTTAAATAGTTTAGAAGAAGGAATTCTACCTCTGTATTTAATTAATGCTATAAATAGAAGTCGCAGAACAAATATAAAAAAATTAATAGTTAAATACATATATATGTATTTTACTCCATTTTCTTATCTTAAATTCAGTATCAATTATTTTTACTTTTTTAGTTGTATATCTTATTAAAGCGTGTATTTTAGTTTTTTTAACTATTATTTAATTGTTTTGACTAAAAACATCCATCTACGGCTGTATTTCCAGAGGAAGTTAGCGGCGTGCAAAATATCCATTTTTTTTTTCAAAAAATCTATTTTTTTAATTATAGTATTGTCATCGGTCTTTGACAGGTGTGCAAAATTTGAATGAAATCTGTCCGTTTAAAGTGGGTCAAAATCGCGTCTTAAGGAGTCGGTTACAAACATACAAACAAACATACAAACAAACATACAAACAAACATACAAGTGAAGCTAATATAAAGCGTGTAATAATGTCACATTTGTCGGAGAACCGACAACCGTTGGGGTAGACGTGTTCTCGAGTGGAGACCGCGCCTCGGTAAGCGTAGTGTAGGACGCCCTCCAACGAGGTGGAACGATGATATCCGAAAAATGGCTGGCAGCGGTTGGAGACGTTGGGCTGAAGATCGAGCCCAGTGGCGTGCCATAGGAGAGGCCTATGTCCAGCAGTGGACGCGAATAGGCTGATGATGATGATGATGATGAATGAGGTTTGTTTTTTCTAATAATTAATTTTTATGTAAACCATAAATCACCAGTCCATGAATAGAATTTATGTCCCCCGATTTTTTCCGAGACTTTGATAAAGTAAACTTAATAACAACGGATTTTTAGTGGGTGTTTAATGTGTTATGCAAAATTTAATCTGCGTTTTTCTTGAACGGCACCGTCTATGAATAATTCATGTTGCATGGCGTCTATTGAAGTGAGGCGAGCTCACAATCTATTGTACAGCTCGACATTCAATGGTACAACCAACAACACGGGTTTTGTCTCGAAACGTCTATAAAGTTAATATTGAACTTGCTCAAAATCTGCTATTTATGCGCGCATGTTTTATATCGATGTTATGCTGTCTCGTCTGCATTGCGCTAAACATGATGATGAATGCGTTCATGCATAAGGATTTGTTTTTTCAAATATTTGAAACTATAGGTATATTTTCTTGGACCTTAGTAAAGTGATTGAGGCATTATGGGTTGTTTTATATTTAAATCATAAGTCGTGTATATGTATTGTTACGTTTATATATTTTCTGCAAGTTACAAGTATTCATATAAACAATTTTGTATTTCCATAATCAATATAATGACAGCCTCCGTAGCGCAGTTGGTTAGACGCCGCCTGTGAAACGAGAGGCCGCGGGTTCGATCCCCGCACCGAGAGAAATGTTTGTGCGGCCCACAAATATTTCTTCCGGGTCTGGGTGTTTGTGAGACCGAAAAGTCTCTCGTAGTTCCTGATACCCACGACACAAGACTCGATCTTAGTGTGGGGTCAGGACTATGTATGTGACTGTTGGGTGTATTTATTATTTATTTTATTAATTAGTGAATGACACTCTTTTCATATGAGCTAAACATGTAAAAAGTTCAGGGATTAGTTATGCTCTGATGTATTGGTTATTTTCACGTCCTCTACATTTTATTGAAGAGCAGATATTTGATCGAAAGCCTATATTTTTTAATCGTGGAAAACGAATACGCATTATTTTGAGTTTGTTAGAACACTGTCACAAAATACCGCAACAATTTTTATAAATTTTATTAAACCTACCCATCGTATGATTCACAAGTAGTGGGGAATCGGTAAAATAAAGCGTTGTCTCACTTGGATCGTCAATTTTCGAGTGACAACGACAGAGGAAGGACCTTATCCTTGCCGGTAGTAATATAAGTTTGAGAAAGGAGAGATATTTCGATCGTGAGTCGTCACACTGAGCGGAAGCTCTGAGAGTGAGCAGTGAGGAGTACCAGGATTGGCAAGTTAAGTTATTAATATGATGTTTTGTTGCACATTGCTCAGAATATTTGAATATTATTCTGTAACATTGTAATGTAACATTGTAATTGTCGATTGTCGTTGAATTAAACCATATTATTATAAATATAAATAACATTTAATATAATTGATAATTTTGTGTTAAACTTTTGCAGTCACTTTACCAACTTGATTTGAGAAATAAGTCAATTCACTCGCTTATAGAACTTTTATTGCTGTTCTCATGTACACTGTTGAAATTGAAATCACAGGAGGTTCGACCATCGCTCGGTTTTTATAGCAAATAATGACAGTTTCCCCTCCTTTAATGCTATATAAAATCAATACATTTACTGTTCATAATAATAAATAAATAAATAACACATGAAATATTTAAAAATGCTTATTACACTAAAGTAACTAACTTAATGAAATTAACAAATACATTACACTGTTTTTGAGTCAAATGAAAATAACATTGTTTCCTTCCATTACAAATATAATTATTTTATACTACCTCCTAATATTTTATATTATTTACATAACATTATTAAAATTATCAAATGTTCACAATTATTTATTTTGTATGTCTAACATTTGTAACATTATAATAATTATTGACCGTTATGTTAAGTGATAAATGTTAAATTATATGGTTAAAAAATATAATTATAGATAAATGTATTGAAATATCCATGCTGATATTATTTTATATACCTTTTCCCACAAAAATTCTAACAAGTTCGTAAAGTATATGTCGCTTATATAAAATATATTATATACCACAGTACCACGCATAGCAACTGGTTTTAGTATATTCAACTTACTTTACAAGTGCACTTTGTTATAATCGAGGACAAAATTCGAGTCTGCGCTTCGGATGAATGTTCCGCATATTATGCAAGCCGTATCGTTAAATATGCACGTCTACACAGGTATGTTATCGTGTCTATAAGATAAGTTAATGCTCATTTGCGTAATAACTTTGAATATCAACACACTGTTCATTCATAAATATCATTATGAATAGATAATTTAATTGTTACAATACGGTATTTTATTTTTAATCTATTGATTACTATTGGTATTATTAATTGATATCCTATAAATAATAATTAAAGAATCACAAAGTTTTTTATGGAACAGTACAATAGTTAAGATTTCAATACGTGTTTATAAATTGAGATCCCAATTTAAAAAAAGTAATGCATGAGTACTGATTTGTAAGATCTTGTTCAACGCGGTACAAGAGGAATGCCCCAGGTTGGGTAGATATTGATTGTAATATTAGTAACCACAGAGTACATTTTACATATTAGTAACACCGTAGCGTTTGAAACAGGTAGGCTTTTGTTCATGAAGTTGTAGTTTATAGTTAAAACAAGAATTTTAGTGTCGATAATTTTTTTTAGAAAGTAGAAATTTAAAGTTTTATTGTTCATTACTATCAGACCTGAGTTCATGTGCGAACAACCATTTGAGAAGCGTATTCCATGAAACACTCGATGTTTATCAAATTAAACTCACCACTTTGAAGCGACGATCAAAATCAATATTATAAATAAAATACGCCATTACGTATAATTAGATTCATACGGAGCCGCCATTGAGCGAGCATCGAAACTCCAGATAAAATTAGTGGTAACACAAAATCAATGTTTACACTAAGTTTAGAGTCAATATTATGGGAGCTGGTGCGAGCCTGCGTAGGTTCCCGTTTGCGGTCTCGATTTCCTGCGAAACAGGAAATTTCCGTCGGTCCGTTCAGAAATCGCAAATCCTACTTTTATTCCCTCCTATTTCTCGATTTACACCGCGTAAACTGTTTAGCTATCTTATTTACAGTTCATTTTATAAAGGAAATATACAAAATTTTCATTTACATTGCCATTATTTTGGTGTACACTTCATTTTTGTTGGAGTTTCAAGTTTAAACCGTTTACGTGAGTTGTCGTAGACTATGCGATAAGCTTGCGGTTCTAACTTATCTTTTAGTGCAATGAGAATTATTTTGAAGCATTTTTACGACTTCTTTCAATAGCATTATGCTTATAAAGAAAGATTTATTATTTGTAAACATGAAAAGATGTACAATTTTATACTATCGATAGCAGAAATAAGAAATTCGTATCCACTATCTTCGAAATAGAATCGAGCAGGAAATATCGTCATTTTGAGTTTAGATTTTGGATTCTAAGATGCAAGAATAAATGTATTTGATACAGAATTACGAATTTTACAATTTATTTTGTATAACATTACGTATAGCTACAAATTGTCCATGTTATGGAGCCCTTATTAAAGTGTCGTGTAAATCGCGGCCCTACCGCGCAAACTGCTGACAACATAAAAAATAACAGGCCCATAAAAATGTACCCGGCGCGGCGCGCCGCCCCTAGTGCTTGGACTCTATCGGCCGTATTATCAAACAAATCTATTGGGATTGCCATAGATTTTTATGAAATTCGCATCAGATTGCGCTGCTTCCTAGAGTTTAAGGCCAGGATAATGCTTCTTTGTTGGTGGTTTTAAATGTCAGATACAAACTTAAAAAGCGTTTAAGATCTTTTAGTTTTGTTGTCATGCTGTTGTCAAAATATTAGGAACCATGGCTATCAATGCTACACTAGATACATTAAGAGCAGTTTTTCTCTCTTCATATCTACTTTTATATTGAATATATTATTGTTAGATTACGATTATAGAATTTATTTTAAGAAAACTTATTTCAAACAATGCGATTAATAAATATTTTTTAAATTGTATTTGTTAATACCATTAGAAAATAGACGATTTATAAATATAAATTCTTAATAATTATAGGCGTGAAAATGTCCTTCTTCTTTGTCATAGTCTTAAATTTAAAATTGTTCTGCAGAATACTTCTTTTGATTGAAGTACTAGAAGTAATTGTCGTAGTAGCTTTAACTTAATTATAATTACTGTAATTATGGCGATAGGCTCGTTCCTAGTTCATCGTAGGAGGGTACAGACAAGGCCAAACGTGGTTTTCCTGCACCTCTGCCTGCTCCTTCTGGGAAAAAGGCGTGAGTTTATGTATGAATGTAATTAAACTGTATTAATAGAGACTGCAAGCCTTATTTACAATTCATAAGTATTATGTCTTAGTGAACTTAATTAGTACTGTTCAGCTGTTCTATACTTTTATTAAATAAAGGATATTGTTTTTAGACTGTACTTTATGAACATGGTATATAAAAAAAAAATCTTCAATATCTTTTATGAGATCAAAGACTTGATGTAATATATTGCCAATAATTTCTTCATACGCAATACACAAGAAGCTTTTTGAGATTGTATCAATGCTCAAGCATATTGGTTTAGCGAAGTTTTATTGAATTTAACATCATCCGATATACGAGTGATATACCTTAATGCGAAATATTCGATGTTGTGTACACAAAAACTTTTCCTGTTGACATCCCCAGCACTGTATGTAAATTGTATGTCAACACTCGAATTCCTTTTTCATTTTGCATTATCAGTTCAGTGATTCGCTCAGACAAAATATCGGGGAGTTGATGTTTTATTGGGTTCTCGCAACGCACAGCACTTGATATTACCGTCAGTCAACTCGAAGAATCGAACTAAGTATTGAAAGCGTGACTCTTCAATGGAGACATGTTTATTTATATGTCTTGATTAGACAAATGGTTCTTAACTTTTTACTCATGAGAAACGATTTGACAAAATTTCTGTCTAGCCATTGACAATTGAGGAATGGTTGTTTGTTAATACAGTACTGAAATGTAAATAAATGAAGGGTATTTCTATCCATCCATAAATATAATTATTTTAAGGATGCCAATGCGGAACACTAAGGACGCTTCCAGGGATAACTAATGTTTCCTGGACCACCGGTTAAAAACCACTTCTTTAGGCGAGTGGCGTGCTTATCCCACCACTCATGGCGATAAAAAAACTGCAATAAAGACAAACGAAGTAACCACAGCATTAACTTAGGATTTAGCAGCAGCATCCAATTCCCGTTTATAAGTGGCACAATGGCAAAAGAAAGTTACAAAAATGTAAACCTCTATTTTATTGGGAAATAGAAATATACTGTGTGTAAATATGAATGGTTATGAATAACTTGAAAATGTTTAGGTGCAAGAACAAAATACTTTCATATTGTGTTACCGGCAATAATGTTGTTGGAATTTGTAACACAAGGCCGTCAGTTAAGTGGCGGGGGTCAGATGATTTCTTGGAAACCGTCGGTAATGTCGCGAACATACGCTCAGCGTGAGCATTGTGGTTAGTTATGCTGTGAGCTTTGCGGTCATGAGGTTGCTATCCGGATCTCCCAAAATATATTGTTATTTTTTAATATTTTCTTAATGCTTTAAATGGTGAGACGAGCATTCCTTTGCCTGATAGTAAGCGATACAACCGTTTATGGACTGTAGCAAAACCAAACAACACCATGAGCAACCAACAAATACAAAGCAATGATAGGAATTCCACTGCACTCGCCCTCCTAAGATATAGGATGTTAAGTCTCATTATGTGCAGTACTCTGGCTACGAGGTCCTTCAAACCGGAAAACAAAAGTGCATGTACACTGATGTTTGGTGGGAGGAAAGACTGAATAAATAACTTCTCATGAGAGACCTACCGTACCGTTCCGTAGTAAGAATTTGTGGTGTTTACAAGGTGGTACTATAGTACCATGAGGTGGCAATTTTGCCATGCACTATCAATTACACCCAACAGTCACACACACAGTCCTGACCCCACACTAAGATCGAGTATTGCGTCGGGGATATCAGGAACTACGAGAGACTTTTTGGTCCCACGAAAACCCAGGCCAGACAAATACCTTTGGATCCCACAAATGTTTGTCTTGTTGCGGGAATCGAATCCACGAGGCGACCTCACGTTTCACAGCAGGCGTCGTTCGATTATCGAATCTAGTACTGACACCGTATGTCTTAATAATTAATATAGCTCATTGATAGGTATACCACAATGTAGTATGTACATTCACAAGGTCAATTTTGATTCTAGTGTGATGAACAGCGTAACATTATTGTTTCATTAATATTTTTTTACGGCTGTAGGCTGTAAGCTTTGACTACCGGCTAGATATAGATGGTCAATCACCATCGTAACTAACTTCCTCATATGACGATGCTTTGCTATAAAAACATCATATCTTATATAGATAAAGAATAGTCCTGTATGTGATATCAATATCCGATAACCCCGTTTCTTCATGTGAGTTCGAGCCATGTTAAAAAGAGCACATCGCTGACCCACTTGCGGATAGTCGCGCGATCACTCCGTTACTCCTCCACGTTTATGGTTTCAATATCCCAGCCTTCATGCACTATCCATATCTCATATAGTTTCTGTAACATCGACTCTAAAGAAAACAGTGCCATTCGTACTCGCGACCCATTTTAAGTTGGAAAAGATTAGTTACGTTGCGTAACGTCGCTTTCGCGAGGTGTTATAATCTGGTTCAAAGGATGCTATCCAATTTGCCGCGATATCGTGGGGCTTCCACCGCAACCTTCGCAATTGACACCGAAAGTAAAACCGCAACTTATAAAGCGGAAAACGCCGCGGCCGCCCACCGATAATATAAAAATGCTCTGTGAAATTACGACACGTCGCGCGCCGATTGCCGTGCTGAGCCAATTTTCTAAATATTTTGCCATTATTGTACAAACGGCGCGGCTTCCAATAAAAATAAACGTAATTCACCATTCGAATAGAGTGGTTTTATAGGTTTAGTTTAGAAAGTTGGCATCTTGTCTGTAGCGGTTATTCCGCGTTCCATACATAGGCTACCGGCCGGCGTCCGTACAAAAAGAAGGCTCTATTTAGCGGGAACTGATTCAGAAAAACGCGCTCTGTGAGCTCGCGGGCGAAGAACCGGATTACTGTGGCCGGCCTGCAAAACAAATCTACTACGATTTACGTACCGTAAACTCGTTACGCGTTTCGAACGATACGCGTCTGTAACTCTATCTGGTGTTTCATTGTGTGTCATAATAAAATGTTTATAAGGTTGAAATTGAGTGAAGCAGGGGTAGGCTGTATGCGCTGACGGACGCCGAGAGAGAGGCGAGCTTACTGTCTATGAGTTTCGCAGGTTCATTCGTAGGAAGTTTCGTTATCACAGTCGCTGTTCGGCGGTCGGGCGGCGTGCTTGTTTCAGGGCGGTCGGCATACCCTCTGCGATCACATCGGCATAAGTTTTGCGGAGATCGTACGCGGCTGTATTGGCCCGGTGTACCTCGTGAATGATCACGAACGCTTTACAGAAAGTGAAACTTTATCGTGAGACGTGATATATTGTGCAAGGATTAATAACTTGGTTCTTGTTTGTGCATGTGGGACAAGTTTATCGCGAGTAAAACGAAAACTTTTTAGGACTTGTATCGATATCAGCACTGTTTTGTATTGAAAACTGTGTCTCGATTATTGATGCGTGGTTGACAGGCCCTAAAACGGTAAGTAGTTAGTTATTATGTGTTATTGATTTATTACAGGAATAGAACATGATAGATAAAACGAAATAAAGTGACATTTAAAACTTAATTGGTTAAGAGTGGGTGATAGTAATTATTAGAAATGACTTCAGCGATTTTGCCATTGAAAACTAAAAAAAACGATTTACAAAAAGACGAAAAGTTTAACAAAGGTCATCATAATTAATGAATAAAATTCTTATAGTTCTTATTTATATTTTATACGAACATTTTAATACAAGCAATTTATGTTATCTAAATAATGAAATCAAAGCATTCATCATGTTGATTAATGGTAATTGCATTTTAAACAACCCATGCCGATAATGGGGGAGAAAAAGATCAAACATTTATAAGGAAAGTAAAAAAGAAATTATTAGACACTGCCCGTGTAATGTTGATTATGTATTTGTTGCGGTATACAAATTTAGAATTTTATTAAAAAGTGTGTTTCAATGTTATTCATTCAGTGTGGAGATGATATATGTACATGCTTGGAATAATTTATTTATAATGACACATTTAGGTGCCCTTACTTTTGGTTTTTTGGGATGTACATGTTCGGAATAATTCTGAGAGCCACATAAGTACTGTTTCTATGATGGAATATTTCGATTTCGAAACACGGGAATTTAGTTAGTAATGTAAATAACATTATTGAAACTTACTTTTAGGTATTTCTAAATTCACGCATGTATAGTCTATTGGGTGGGTAAAAGTAATCGTAGTGTGAAGAGGCACCTTAGCAGGCCGGCATAATTGTCTCTGGATACTCTGCCTGGACAGCATTTGCGCTTACCATCAGGTGCAATGCAGTCATTATGCCGGACCATACTAAAAAAAAAAGAAAAAAACAAATATTTTTACACGAAAGTTCCATTATCTCCTACCCAATATTTGATACGGGGATCTAACGCTGCAGAAAGTTCATGTGAAAATCTCAAAATCAATCGTGAATCGTTCCACATGGTCAGGCCGAGGAATCGAATCCAGAGCTTTACGGGTCACAATCATGCTGGTGGACATGGTGGTATGGCGGACATACGATAATATATTTAACGATATACAAGTTATTTCTATGGGGTGTAAATTCCGTCAACATGCACTAAGCCCCACACACCACACAATATACACCTCTTAATTGTTGACTCGATTGTAAAGGCGGCCCGTGCCCTTTAGTGAGACGTAACCCATTTTATTGTTAACCGATTTAGATTAAATACTTATTTAACACGGTTAAAGTGCATAATTAATTAGTTGATCGTATAATTAACTGCCACTTTTTCCAATAATACTTCTACAGGCTCAAAAGGTCATTGAAGGTTACTTGACCATCTGCTGCGAAGCACAATGTATGTACGATGTTTACATTTGAATAACTATGAGCAGAAATCTTGTAAAGTCTAGACGTAATGAGATGCAGTTCGAGTCTAGACAGGGTAGTCACCCTGTTTATTAGATATACATGTTCACAACAATGTCATAATAAAATAAAAATAATGAAGTAAGCTGTGAAACTTTTTATTTCTTTTTTTATGATTTTTTTTGTCTTTGCAAGTTCACATATTAGTTTAGTCAATACTAAAAAGGATATTCGTAGTTTTGAGTATCCATTAACATCAAAATCTTGTATATTATCTATCTAGAACTACGAAAGCAACAGTTCTGCGAAACTCAAACACCAATATGAAACAATCTAAAAACGATTTGATACGAATTCTTTGAGATTCCTAAATTAAATCCAATTTTTCTGTCCAATCGTAAAGAAATAGGAATTTACCGGAACCAATGCAGTATTAGGAAATTAATTTTGATGTTCCACATTAGAGTCTAAAAGCCTCAGTTTCGCGGAAATCATTTTAGGCCGTCAGTTCTGGTTCTTATAAGTTGTCAGCATTCGGTCATCTATGGAACTGTGAACACTTTGTCATTAAACTGGGCAGTTATCTGATAAAATCTGACAAATATCTTTGTGTTTGTCGATTGATGTGCATTTACTAAGTAGTTCAATTTGGCTTTAATAATATTAAAGAAAATGGTTAAAACGAAAAGGGAACTTTTCCGAGACTATTGGTTTCAAAGTAGCGACACTTGCTGTCTTTTGATTTTGTTTACCAGAGTCTTTAGTCACTTCCTCAGTCTAGTTAAAGCATAGTCTATAAACCACAACGTAAAAGATTGATTTCAAGGTTGAATAATCAACTTGTTTAAACTTTTCGATCCGAGAAACATGAATTACCCAAGATTGAATAATGTCCCGAAAGGGAAAGTCAACGAGCCGGTCGTCATACAAGCCATATATTCTGCAACATGCACTACAGTAATATTGCAGTGATTTCACTTAAGTGTGTGGAATGACGTCCATAGAAACTCCGATAGGGTAGCGAAAAGAACTAATATTCGTCTTTTAATGGTGCCAGAAATACTCTAGATTTAATTCAATAATTTTTAAATAAATAAGTTATCACTAATACCGTAGAAAATAAAGATGTTGTGATTAGCGAGAATGACGAGACGAGGAGGTCATTCACCTAATAGTGAGCGTATGGTCTGCTTATACTCGTAAAAGGACTAACACTTTGCAGAAATATGATTAATCAAGCAGTGCAACACAACGCTCATCACACCAAGACTTTAAGTTTTAAGTCTCTGTTAAGAAAAGTAATTTAACTGACAACCTCTGCATAAATTTGGCTGCAACTGAACATTTTTGCTAACTTAATTAACCAATTGTCAGTAAAGACAGTCTCTATTTTTCCTTTCGTATGCACAATTGAGAGTGGGCTTAGATTAAACAAGGAGTATTTTAATTAAGGAGTATTTTAAGTGCGTGGTGGCCTGTTGGTAAACGGACTAGACGCGGCTGCCTTCATGTTCACGGTGGTCGCGGGTTCGAATCCCAGGGCACACCTCTGACTTTTCGGAGTCATGTGTGTATTGATAATCAATCACCACGCACTAAAACGGTGAAGGAAAACATCGTGAGGAAACCTGCATACCATAGCGATTTATACAAATTTCTATGGTATGTAAGTCCGCCAACCCGCACTAGGCCAGCGTGGTGGACTATATGGCCTAACCACTCTCAATCGTACTCTCGATTGTAGAGTAGGCCCGTGCCCTGCAGTGGGACGTATATGGGCTGATACAGATACAGAGATTTTAATTAGATTTACTTACGCCTGCAGACAGCGGTGTAGACTGGCTAGTTGTTTTCCGTTAAGTGGGTGTAACAGTTAACAACGGTTCGTTTTTCTCATGTTAGGTGTCCATTGTAGTATTTTGTTCAAGCGTGAAATCTAAGGCACGATCGACAAACTTCACAAGCAAGTAGTCATTTTTTACATTCTAATAAATCTATTTTATAAATAAATAGCCTCTGTGGTGCAATTTGTTAAGATGCCTATCGTAAGAAGAGAGCCGTAGCTTTGATAGTCACATCTCGCACTAAGATAAATATTTTTTACACACATTTATTTCGGGTTTGAATATTGTGAGACTGAAAAGTCTCTCAAAATATCATACAACCATGACATAAGACTTGTATTTCAATGAGGCAGTAGTACCGTGTGCGACATTTTATTTAAGAGATTTAAGCACATGCAAAAAGTATTTAGGTTTAGGTATCATTCATACAAAACACAAGAATACTTGAGATAATTCTATATTACGTTCAAGAAGTAATAGGTATTTGTGATAGATGTTTCATCTGAGTCACTTGCTTTTGATTCGTAATTTGAAGTCTGGGTGATATAAAGGAGCAGTTTTTGCGACAAGTTTTTGAGTTATGACGTAACTGTCTTTTATTCGTGATCTAAGATTTGTGTAAGAGGTTCCTAAGACGTTCAAACAAATTTGCCGAATTATTAGCGTAGTATTCTTTAAGAATAAACTATTATTACATTAAAAAATAAAAACAAAGAACGTGTACACTTCAAAAAAAGTTTAACTCGTGCACTTCAAAATTACTATTTGTTTTTGTATAAGGAAAATACCTAGTTATAACTAAATGTTTATTAAATGTAACTAGTTCTTGCACAAAGTTTTGAATGCCTACTCTTAAAGATATATTCTTTAAATTTACACTACAAATAAGACTTATTTAATCATGAAAACATATGTTAATACCAATGTACAAGAGATGCATCAAATCCAGTCTTTAAAAATGTTTTTGTTATTCCTATTTGTTACTTGCGTATAGTTATTAAGTACTGTATGGTTATTTGTTTTATCTTTTTTATATTCTAAAGCCCTATGTTTTGAAGTTAAAAACAAATTGTATGCTAAACCAGCTTTTGCCAATCTGTATCAGCCAATATACTTTCCACTGGAGAGCATGACCTTTTCTAAAATAGAGATTACGATTTAAACGGGTTAGGCCGTACAGTTCACTACTCTGGCCTAGTGCGAGTTGGCGGACTTTTATATACCTTGTCGCCAACGGTCAATCAAAAATGTTTATGTTACTATTAGATAATAATTCAATTTTCAGTTCATGAATTTCTGCCAGAACTAGCATTCGTTATGACTAATTTTACCTCATTTTACCAGTTGGTAATTGTAAATAAAATGCAGAGCTCGGTTTCAGTAATTTAGTAATTAACTCCAGCGTTTTCGTGCTTGGAAAATCGTGGTAAATGGTGATCCTGGGTTGCGTATAGTAGTCACCAAACTCTGTCAAATGCTTTAAGAATGATTTGATGATGAAATGTATTTTGGATCCTCAAGTTCATCGGTCTGTCTATTAACAAATTTATACTTAGGTAAATTCCAGCGTGGTCGGCCTTACCACTCTCAATCGCATTCTTGAGTGTAGAAGCACATGTCCTACACTGAGATGTAATGGGCTGATACAGTATGAAAGTTCCAGCTTAAATCCATTTAGGAATTTTTTCATCATTCAAAATGTTAATAATAAGAAATCATAGAATTTGATTCTTCTTAAATTAGTCTTATTTCCTCTAGATTATAATTCTCTGCTGGATAAAAATTACATGGGATATGAGAGAGATGGAAGGGATTTTGAAGATAAAATTTAATAATTTGTATGGAAATTAGTTTAATGAAAAATAATAATGGTGAATATTAGAAACCTTATAAAAAATATATTGGCGCAAGAAACTACAGTGTACGTATGCAATAGTACCAGAATATTCACCATCACTACTATATGCAGTAAGGCCGTGTTATGGAAACCATGCAGTGTAAATGCACAGTTGTACTCCGGTTTGAAGGATAATGTTGCATGAGTAACTATTGGACAAAATGAGACTTAAAATCTTATGTCTCAGGAGGGCGAGCGCAGTGGAACACAAAGCATTGCTTTCTTTTTCATAGTGTTTGGTTTTGCTACTGTTCATGAGCGGTCTTATCTCTTAACATCAGGCGAGTGATAGGTTCGTCTCACCATTCACTGCAATAAAAAAACCATCCGGTTCGATGCACGTAATTATATAGATACGTTCTATGCGGGTTTTTCATTATCGTATACGGTTATTGTCCGGTTATTCTTTGCCCCAAGGCCCAACCATCACCAGCGATTTGGCATGTATTACGCAATGTACGTAAATATTATCTTTCAAATACAGTTTATTATCATTATTATCGACCTCACTTCGTTACTGATGAACAGATCAAAGTCATAGAACTTCTTTTACAAATACATGGTAGAGTGTTATGATCGTAATTCCAGCTATCAAATATCTGTTAGCAATGTTTGGAATTGACTGAAATTATATATTACGTAGATATATTCTACAAAATATAATAAGTATTCATGAATGGGGTGCAGTTGTCGGAATCATCTCGATTTTACTTGACATTTTAAATAATTGATACATATATTAATGTGTAATGAGTGTCTAAAAGAATATCATGCATTCATACTTAAACTCATCAACCACTCTCAATCGTACTTTCGATTGTAGAGGAGGCCCGTGCCCTGCAGTGGGACGTATATGGGCTGATACAGATACTTAAACTCACGCCTTTTTACAATAAGGGGTAGGTACAGGTGCTACAAGGAAACCTGCATTTTGCATTTCAGAAGAATATCAATAATTTCCTATTCCACTTTGTTTATTGCCCTGTTATAGACTAGCATTTTCTATGAGTATTTAAATACTATAGATATATAATAGACTGCCTCGGTGGCGTAGTTGTACTAAGGTACGGTTACAAAGCTGAGGTCTCGGGTTCGAATCCCGAGTTGGGCAAAGTGATATTGGATTTCTCTATTCATTATCAGCTCAGAGTCAGGAATTTGTGCCCGAAATGGCGATAGGCTCGCCACCTATCACATTGTGGGACGGAACATACAAGGCGAAATGTGAGTGTCCTGGCACCTCTGCCTACCCCTTCTGGGATATAGGCGTGAGTTTATGTATGTATGTATGTATTAAAATAACAGTCTTATTATATAATTGAATATTAAATGTGATATAAGTTGCATAAACTGATCATTTACGTATTAATTTTATTATATGTCGACTGAATATTTTTATGATAATGTTTATGTAATTTGATAGTGGACAAACTCGTTTATTTTGTTTAAAACGCTCTCTGTTACACTAAATATTTCTGCGATGAAGTCACTGCATCTTAAAATAAATTGCATACCATAGTCGTAGTTTTGATTATGTTATTCTGATATGGAAATCCGTTGATTGTAAGATAGCCATTCATGTCTCCATGTCAATTTAATACATTTTATAGCTACGATGAGTTGGTTTAGACACAAACTAACCTTAGTTAAATCACAAAATAATGTTATTTCTTCCAACACGAAAAAGTATAAGTAACGCTCTATAATGTAATTTACTCCTATATTTCAAGTACTTCTGGTTACGAGGTAAAATATCACAGGTACATACTCCCGAGTAATTTGATTAAAACTACGGTTTCTTTTTAATACACTCGATCTATTGGTTCGGAGAAATTTACTTCGATCTCGATGTCAAACGTGTGGCCGTGTGAGCATACGTATGGCTGCTTGTGGTTCGTGACACAATTTTATAAATTGATTGCTTTACGTGTTATTTTAAATATACGCTGTCTTATACCGGGTATATCAAGACTGCTACCGAAAACGAAGCCGGCTGGTAGTTTTAGTGGCTACAAACACAATGCAACTAAAAATTTTGCAATTATTTTTAATGATTTTTTTAATATCATCATTTTTGGGTGGTAAATCCATAGTTTTTGCTATAATAATAATTTACACTGTTTTATCTCTTAGAGTATTTATAAATAAAAGGGCACACACTATTATTTTAGGACAAAATGGATTTACCACCAAAATACGGCCAAACAAAAAAAAATTACAAAAAAAAATGTCACATTTTTTTTGCAACATTTTCTATTGCATTGTGTCTGAAGTCGCTTAAACTACCACCCGGCTTCGTTTTTGGTAGCAGTCTTGATATACCCTGTATATTTGTAGTTGTAATTATATTGATAGCGATTTTAATCTTGCTGTTTTTTTGATTGCATTGAATGGCGAGACGAACATGCCGTTCGCCTGTGGTAAGCAATAAGACCGTTCATGAACAGTAGCAAAACCAAACAACACCTTGAAATACAAAGCAATGCTTGGCATTTCACTGCGCTCACCATCCTGAGGCATAAGATGTTAAGTCTCATTATCCCAGTAGTTATTATGGCTACAATGTCCTTCAATTCGAAACACAATAGTGCATTCAAAGTCATGTTCGGCGGGAGAAATGGACATTGCGGTAGTACCTACCCAGGCGGCCTTTCACATGTGAGAGGAAAATATTTTCATTTTGACCCTATAACATGTGATCAATAGTAGTAGCGGCTGCTCATCCCAATTATAAAGTATCTTAAAAGGTTAGACGACCTAGCAATAAAAATGTCAAAAAGAGACAATTATACCCATCAACGTTTCCATAACACTGAAAGTCCACATAGACGAGTAAATGTATTGCACGATTTTATTAGCGTGACTCGAAAAACGTTCCTATTTTATACTAAAATTTAAATGTAAAAACATAAAAGTTATGTTTCTGTTCCGCGGTATACATAATTAATTTATGGTAATGCGGTCGCCAACGTGAGGATTAGCCCGAGAGCACACTTATGGGTTAGAATTTTCTTCGCATTTTTTTTCTGTGATTTATGAGGTGATTCCCCAACAGCGAATTTATTCATCCACTTTTCGCTCGTAATAAATTTAATTCCCGTAACAAGTTTCCTGTTTTGTATAAATATTCAAAAATCAACAAACCTTTAAAAGTTACAAATGCATATTAATTTTATCTGATGAAAGTATCATTCAGCTTGAGAATGGTGATCATAAAACGATATGAACAATAAAATTATATTGTTATGTGCCTAGAAACAATTCTCTATTCTAATATTGTGAAGCCGTTGAGGCCACCGACGGCATATGTTGAGTCATATTTGGCGATGAAATGGTTCCGAGCCACCTTTTTGCTCATTCGTTTTTGTTAGTCTCCGTACTCAACTAGCTATTAGAAGTGATCCATTTCTTCGTTGCGTGTCAGAATTGATATTTAATTGAGATCATGAGGCTCTATGCGAGCACTTATTTAATTGCTTTGTCTTCGACGCGTGCCGAATAATAACGGCAAGCTGGCATCCGATATTGATTGGACTGTTGATTACGGCAAAAAATTGCTATATAACTCCACAAATAAAATTATTGATACATTTCGACTGTTGATTAAATAAATAATGGTTTCATTTTAAAAGCATTTAACATTTATGTTTTTGATACAACCTCGCGACGGTCTAAGTGAATTTATATTACGAACGCGGCAATGGTATCACAATAAAATTTTAATGTAAACACACCGTGCCATTGGGAAATTCGGTAACTGAATGAAACGATTGTCGAGGGATAAAAAGAAAATTTAAAGCAAAATACATTAATATCGATTTTGATTCGCGGGCGGTGTAATTTGGGCGGTAGACGGTGTTTTGGGAAGTCGTTTTGCCACCGGCTCCCCATGTTGCGTGACTTGGCTAGTGAGAGATGAGATTAATGATAGGGGAGGAACTATTTATATCGACGTGTGCTTACACACTCTGCGCCTCTTAATTCCGTTTTATTAGCTTTGACGTATCAACTGGTACAAATAGAACTAGTTTGGGATGGTATAGAAGTCTGGGATGATTGATTCTAAGAAACTGATTATTTTGCTTTGAAAGATTTTGTTAATTCAATAAATGTACATGAATATAATCGAGATTAAGTGATTATCTAACTGCATTAGAAAGTAATAGTAGAAGTTAAGTAATAAACTACAAATACACTCAAATTATAGAGCATTATGTAATTTTTATTTATGAACGCGATCAAAACGAATTAAAATCACATCACATTCATTAAATTAAATAAAATTCATCTAATTATTCTTCAGAACCGTCAAGTGAAAAGCAATGAACGTAAGAAATCTATAATACATTTCAACGAAGAAAGTTGTATTGACGTGTGAACAAAAACGATGAGTAAAATTATCGCAATTGTTATGAATTAAATGGTTTTATTCATCAATTTCTATAACATGTTCTTCATTAAATTCTTTAATAGGTCTCGTACAACCTATTCCTCGTGGTGTAAAATTGGAGATTTGTAATACTTATTTACAGAAGCAGGTCGGTGTTGCTGATGAGACCCGCATAGCGTTAACTGGGTCGCAATACTCGTCTTCTATTTTGAAAAAAATCTTACGTTTTTATTAAAGTATTTAACAGCTTTGTACTCTGCGAAGAGTTTTTTTAATAATTATTTTTTTGCTTCTTAATAGGTTTTTTTATTGTATTTTTCAGCTACTGCAGTGCCGTCTATATTATTTTGAATTCTCATTAAGCAATAGACCGACTATCATTATCTGAAAAAATTAACTAAAAACAATATTTTCCCGGGAATGTATTGTAGTAAAAGGTCCATTATGGGAAGAAACGGCACCATCTTAATGAATTTAATGGGGTTGATGATATTGCGCGTTGTGTTACTACAAGAAGCACACACCCTGTATTCTCTGTGGACCGTCTGGAACAACAAGACGTATTACCAAAAGGATCAGTATCAGGGATGCCTCTGATACTATATAAATAAAAACCTCACTAGAAAATTAACTTACATTGTGCTGTACTGTATCAGCCCATATACGTGCCTCTGCAGGGCACTGGCGTATTTTACAGTCGAAAGTACAATTGAGAGTGGTTAGGTCAGATAAGCAGTTGAAGATTTTATTTTGTAAAGCAGGGATGACTCAAGTTGTGCTACTGTAGTTGGATCTTATTGAATTTTGATGGATGGGTACTGACGAAAGAGACTTATGGCGTAAATATAATTGCAGAACATCCACAACATCTCAGACGATCTTCTAAAAACAATAATTAAATACAGGACGTTCTCATGAAAACCCATAGAGGGGGTACTTATAGCAGGAATATAATAGAAACAGTTGATGAAGGTGAAGATGTATGAATGTAAAAGCCACAACACTTGGCATTTTGTACTATTTGTCTAATTTTTTGGGTCATGGACGTGAACTTATACAATCATATGTCTTCTTAAATTTTAATTAAAATACTAATTGCCCGACGCTTAACGAAGTCTATAGTCGCTGAACAAATAGGGAAAGGCTAAAAGTATTACCTTAGATTTGACAAGGCCCAAATCTACCTATTCCTGTCCAGGATGTTTGGCGAGGCTATTGAAATTTAATAACAGCCAAATTTCAGAGAAGACGGTTTGAAGCTTGCACATGCGTGGAATCAAATTCTACATTTAATTAAATCGGAACTCTTTTGGGTTTCTTTTGGGACCAGTCGCCAGACCCAGTGAGCTCCTTCTGCGAAGAACAGATCGCAAAAACAACTAAATTATTAAATTATTTTTTTATTTAATAATTGTAAATTAAGGGTGGTATGTAATAATATAATAATAATTGAGTGAATGACTAATACCTCAACCCACCCTGTTACTACGAAAACTATCAAGAAACCAAAACGACAGGAATGAAAAAGTGGAAAATTCAAACTAAATCCGCGATAAAATACCGTATAAAATACAAACTTCCATTGAATCCGCCTCTCGGGGTTGAAGCAAGACTAGTTCTTAATTACACAGAATGAAACAAATTTAAATCAAGCATCGAATAGGTACATATGTCGGTATTCATTCAGGTCGTTACGGTGTTCAGTGATGCCTTTATCAGTGGAAATACGATCGTCTTTGGTCCCGATTGTTCAGATGGACTTCGACTCGCATACATTACCGTTAACCTCCGAGGGGTAATTCCATCTATTACTGTTCCCTTCTACTTGGAAAAGATTGTTTTTTGCGCATTGTTTATTAATGTTGTTCTTTTTGTGATTTGTTCCTTGATTCATTTGATTGCTTTGCTAGTATATGGCTGGATTGCATGTTCATGTTATTTCTCAACATCTGTTATGTTTTGTATTCGATGTATTTGCAATATAAAATTGCAGAAAAAATAGATTTCTGACCAAATTGCTTCTACTTTAACTAGAGTTTATGGTGCAAACATGTATTCATTGTAATTGACTGCATACTACAAAAACATTTTAGGCAAAAAATATAAAAAAGGCAAAACATGATGGCAGTTAATATCTCTTTGATGAAATAAGTAGCGATTATGGTAATATTAAAGCACAGACGTATACATATTTACCAAATTTCCCGTACGAAACTAACTACTACACATTTCCATGTTAATATTTCCTACTGGGAATGTGGCATGGTCCCCACTCCGTATTTCAATGACCTGCAAAGGTCAAGGGGAGTTGTTGCATGCAACTTGACGGTATGGGGGCTCCATTAGTGAGTCTTTTTACTTATAAACTACAATATAAAAACACTATAAATTATTTATAACAAGGCGTTTACAATACAGAAAAAAAAACTTGCAGAAAAACATTTTTTCGAGAAACTTATGAAATTGCTCGTGATGTTAAATACACACAATGGTATTCTGGTTGATATTTTGTATCGTGACACAAGATTACCCTTTGCCTTAAACGCTATTATGTCGGACATACTGACTAGGTATGTCCGCTTGTTAGTAATGCTTTCACATTTTTTTAAAATAAGTTCCGGAAAATGTCTATTTGTAATTACGATCGTACGCTTTTCATTCAAGGGTGTTCATACAACTGAATGTTGGAAAACCCGGCAGTAACTTACGCCCGAGAGTCGCGTGACGGGTTCAGTACCAAAGATTATAGTAAGGCCCGATTTCTTCGACTGATAATGTTTCTATGATAGTTACAATACCACCATCAGGTGTATTTGAGTTACGTCGGTGCGGCATTTTAAACTCAAAAACATCAATTTAACCCTCCAACGACGTTTAAAACTGTCACTTTCAAAGCGCAAGATCAAGTGGCCGAGGCGCAGTTAACCCTAAATCGTGACTTGTTAACATCAATGGAAGTGATTCTATAAAAAGTGTTTCGTGTCGATTCGATTACACTGAAGTTTGTTACGACAGTGGGCGCAACAACCGTCGCGAAGGACTCGCCAGTCACGCCCCAAATCCCGAACGTTGGCTGATTTTAGCATTCTCTTCGTCTTGCAAATCGCTGCCTGAGATATTTATGCATGTTATTATGAACTAGCAGTATTTTGCATTAAATATTTACTGAATTCCATAAATTTGTATAATAAGTTATAGGCAAAACCAACGTTATTAATTTTGGTGGTTTAAAATTAATTCGTCATAGTAACTGATCTACGCCAAAACTAAAGAGTACATTCAGCATACAACATGTAGTCTATAATATAATATTTCGTACCATCACTTTACACTTTTGGAACGGGCATAAAAATATAGATTTACTGCATTTTTTTAAATTAATTCGTCGTCTATGGCAATAAAACTATTTCCTTAAATACCTACAAGTATCTGTATCAGCCCATATAAGTCCCACTGTAGGGTTTCCTCTACAATTGAGAGTACGATTGAGGGTGGTTAGGCCATATAGTCCACCACGCTGTATGTGTGTAAAGTCCGCCAACCCACACTTAAATACCTACAGAACAAAAAACTTTAGTCTTCGTGGATTACGGTGTCAAATAGGCTTTTATCAAGCTAATATGTCTGTATCATTATCCAAATAGCTCAAAGCGTTGTGTATATTTGTTCCAGTTTCGGAATTTTCATGTCGGCCGTAGTGTTTGTAATTTAGCCTAATGTCACTAATTTGGCAACGTTTGGGATGTTACATGAAGGATTCCAATGCCATATGGAGTGTGACCTGGTTTAGTATATAGGCCATTTTGTTAATATAATTGTATAAGTGGTAATGCTGAGTTAAGTAATGGACGAAAAATTATGTCAGTGCTAATTATGAATTTAAGAAATATTGACAGTATTGTTACAATGTTAGATTATCACTATTTTAGCTGTTACACCCTGTCAATTATTATTATTCCCCAAAAATCATCATTAACTTACATTTTTTGTATCAACCCATAAAAATCCCACTGCAGGATACGGGCCTACTCAAGAATGCGATTGAGAGTGGTTAGGTCATTTATAGTCCACCACGCTGACCTAATGCGAGTTGGCGAACTTTTACATACCATAGAAATTGATACTAATTGCTATGGTATGCAGGTTTTCTCACGATGTTTTCCTTTACCGTTTTAGTGCGTAGTGATTGACTATCAATACACACATGACTCGGAAAATTCAGAGCTGTGCCCTGGGATTGGAACCCGAAACCGTGAACATGTTGGTCCATTACTAATAGGCCACCACGCATCTAACTTACATGCTGTAAAGAGTTTTTTGGCTGGCCATATGTCCATCTCTGGATGCCGTTCTCGTCAAATGTGCCCATGCGATATTGAGCACCTTCAATTTCTTGTATTCTTCTTTTTTCGATTGTATCGTTGCTCTATTATGATGGATATCTCATATGTATATTTATATAGCTATTTATATAACAGTCATTTTATATTATGAGATGAGATAAATTGATCCGGTTGAATTGCATAATGCAAGTGAAAGTGTTTGGATGTGACTGACAGGGCAGAAATGACTAAGTGCTGTATTGCTTTGCAAAGACAAATTTACATTAGAGATGATTTTTTATTCGACAAATGACATGCAATATTAAGACATTATTTTGTTTTTTTTAGTTGTTTTAGGTCTCTGAAATTTTCAGAGAGAGCATCAAAATTTAGGTTTTTTTATTCAATTCAGTTGAAGCGTCTTTTATCTTATGAGATAATACAGGTTAGTCCCATCGTACCTTATAAACAAATGAACACTGAACTGAAAAATTACACAATATTTGTAAAATCTTAGTTCAGATCAATTCATAATGCAGACGAAACTAGATACAAGCTTCTAGCTTATAAATTATTGTACAAAATCATTGTGTATTCTAGCAGTTAAGCAGTCTAAGGAATATAATATGATATTCTAAGGAATAAATAAGATTCCATAGAATTGAGTTATATCTACATCAAGATAGTAAAACTGTCACTGTTAGGTAATTTTGTCATTTGTCATAAACATAACTCAAACATTAGTAGCTACTAGCTAATAATGTGGACCGAAATCTGTACCATTATAGTCGATAAATCAAAGATGTTATGGTAGATTTCAACTGCTACTGATTAGTTGTAGATATGTAATTGACTATGTATGTGACGAGACACTGTAAATTAAGACTGGTTGAGATACTATAATACCTCAACTGTATGTGTGGAGACAATGTCTATTTCTCCCGTCAAACAGCAGTGTAAGTGCACTGTTGTGTCTCAGATTGAAGGAAATTGTAGCCAGAGTAACTACTGGACATATTGAGATTTAACATCTTATGTCTTAGGATGGCGAGCGCAGTGGAGTGCCAAGCATTGCTTTGTAATTCAAGGTGTTGTTTGGCGCTCGTCTCGCCATTCATAGCAATAAAAAAAAGGTAAAAGATTTGTAGAATAAGTATTTGATTGCACATACATATGAATACGCTATTCTAAACATGTCTGTATTCCTGAAGGGGTAGATAAAAGTACTAAGAGCTTAATTTTCTTTCAACATACAAGAGTGAGTTTATCGCTATGTCAAACACAAAATTCATGAAAGTTTTCAAGTGGAAAAACCCGCACAGTGAATTCTCTGATTAAAGAGTTGAAATCAGGAGCCCACGATTAGCACGTACATACTGCCAATAAACCAATTTCGTCACTTCGATAAAATGCCTTTAATTGTTAAAATCCCAAACAATGATATTGGTTCTCATTCTTAAGCGTAGTTAAAAAAAGAAAGTTAAAAATTAATGACACGACTAAGGTTATGTAATAATAATGGTTTCTTAGATTTTACATAATATTGAAACAAATCTATTTTTTTAATACATGTAAAATAAGCAAAACGTCGGTAAGTTAAAAAAATGATAAAAATAAACCAAATCCACGATACAATCCGTAAAAATTAGTTTTATTTCAACGACTAAGGACATTATTCATAATATATTAACACACAATGCGACATAGATCCAGTCTGGTGGTCTAAAGTATACGGAACGAACCGTAGAAAGCATCATTAATAACTAGAAATATGCACGTGTCGTTTCACCACGTTTTGTGAAACGAGTTTAAATTGCAATAATGCGTTAAAGCTGGTTGCAAGTGGTGCTGTTTATGAAAGTCTTAAATCCTCTTTCGTTAGAATATGTGTTAATTCGGCTGTTGTTTATGTGGAAACTCGTGTCATTGTGTGGTTTTAATTTGCATGTGATCAAGTGAGTTTCATTGCTAAATTTAGAATAATTAAAAGTATGGATTAGCCTTCTTCAATAGTCCAGCAGTATATCTATGGTCTGAGTGATGAAGATATCGATGGGCTGTGAAGATAATTTTGTATAGAAAGTACTTTATTATGTTGTAGTATAAATATATTTTGAATTTCCAACTAAATACAATCCGCTTATATTTACGGTCTGTGTCTATTACTTCGTGGGTCAAGCCTATCCACAAATTAAAGAAGGGTCTGGGGTATAATCCACCACGCTCAATTAAAAGGCGGTGACTGACGGGTGGATCTCTTTCAACTGTTCCAATAGTTTTTTAACCCACCGAAGGATCTTTGGCTCAGGGACGGCGGATATATGGTGTTGTTTGGTTTTGCTACTCTCCATCAGTTGTCGTATCATTTACCATCAAGCAAATGCAAGCTAGTCACGCCATTCATTGCATTAAAAAGTGCCATAGCGAAGTACCTAGGACAGATAAGCAAATTTCATATGAAATATTTTAATCCGGATTATTACATTCATCTGCATGTACGTGTAACTAAAACTATTGGGACATATTTCACGGTCCGCTGTTTAAACTATTACAAACTCGGGAACTGTGAAACAGATACAATTATTAAGTGTACGTGCGCAACAGATTTTTTTTTAATTGCGATATACATCGCAAGGTGAATGGTTTTGGCATGTTTTGTATGGGTGGCCAACCGCGAATCAAATTTACAGATGCGTTTTAATAAGCCTTTTTAATCCTGTTATGTGGTTTGAAATGATTTTCATTTAATAATAATGCATAATGTTAGTGATTTATTTACTGGTGTATATATTTTAAACTTAAAGTTAATGATTTTGTTCTGCTTGTCTTTTTCCATGTAAGTTGATGTATTTTACTAATAGTACGTGCTTGTGTGAGAGTTGACGAAGTATAGATGATCAAATGTTGGTTAATGTCGAAATCAAATCAGCCAATTACGAATGATAAGACCTTTAATCATTCCAATTTCAGTTGTTACTTTTGTTCTAATGTTTTGAGTGGTTAACTTCTCACACTAGATTCTCCCAACTCAGGTAAAACCTACATTCAACCTTCATTACTCCTCAACAGCTTAAAGTTCCACGATAAATTCCATGCTCTTTAACTTTTCAGACTATGATTTGATAAGTTTTACTATTAAGCAGTCTCAGATATCATAATACTCAAATTTAGAATTTCACATTTATGATAAAGTTTCAAATGATGGGTTTTCGTTTACTGTTACAAATCGATATAGTCTATATTTTAAATTTCAATCAAACCGAGAAAGTTTTGCAAAAATAAATAAGAGTTCATCTGCAGCTAAATATTGAATCTAAATATCAAATATGCAATACAAAAGTCACGTCCGATAGAGAAGAATAAATAGCATCAATATCGTGGCACGTGACCGCCAAACAATAGTGGTGGACGATAAAGCGATTCTAAACACTCCAAGATGTAATTATGGTGACGTTGCGAATAATCCATATCCATTCTTTTATTCCTCGGAGCTTATTAAATTCTATTCACGCGTGGCAGATGAGCGGTCTTGGAGATGTAATGACGAGTATTCTATGGACACAGCACCGACCGTTATTGAACGTGGTGGAATTCATCTTGTGGGTACCGTTATCCCAGTCCGGACGATCAATGTTCGAGGCCTTGATGGACCTTCACAAACAAACGATAAGTGATTTTTGGGTGTGCCTTATAACAAAACAGGTTTAGAGGTCGTGTTGAGATTCCTCGATATCGAGTTAATGACACCGATGTAACCCATAGTTTAAGAAGAAATTCTGATGGAATTTTAAATTATCTATAGTTCATTAGATACGCTGTTTTAATTGGATTTCGTTAGTTAATTTGAGTAGTTAAATAATTTATATGTAGCCTATTGAACCGCTACTTAAGAGTGTATCAATCGCAATTAACGATACGTTTCAGCGAATAATAAATAATTATAAATAACTTTAAGATGATTAAATCAATTATCTTTTCGTAATTGATACATAAGTTTCGCAGACTTAGCAACAGCTGGACATTAGTTAAATAAGAATAGTATGTTGTTGCCAATTTAGCGCAAACAATTTCTTCTCGACGACAACGATGAAATACTGATAACTGGACTTTCTTTTGTAAAACAGATCAGTCCATCACAGTAAAATCTAGATAAAGTAATGAGTCGTGAAGAATATTCGGATAAGGCAGCATAAATGTCTTGTTCTACTTTATAAAATACAGTGAACCTGAAATTAACGTTTTGATAAACATCAAAAGTATATTGTGCTCGTGAAATTGAAATTTATTTTTGTGCATTCAACCATATTTGTTTTACTGGTGGGTGGTCGCCTGAGTGATCAGAGTTCGCAAATTCAATTTTTCGTGTAGGTACAGGTTCGGTGGTAAAATTATCTTGCTCATAACATTGTTAGTTATGGTCTATATATAATAAAGTACATGAATGTATCACGTATTAATTTAAGTGTATTTATTGTAATGTAGAAATTAAAGTAAGAATTAATAAAGTGTTTTTAAAGGAGAAAATCAAAATTCATAAGAACGTTACAAGACAACAAGTAAAAATTGGGAACAGGACGGAGTTTTTCGACGTAGCTGGATCAATTTGCATAATATTTAACATCCTATCTTTTCTCTGATTACTTCTCAAGTTACCGTAGCTGTTTAAGTTGAATCAATTCTTTGAATTGAAAATCGCAGTCCATTTGCAGGCAAGAGATTTTTATTATGTAGTAACTGATATTTATCATTTACATTGCTTTCAAAATTAATTCACATAATAATGCTACACACTTTATTTCAACACAAATAACTAACCTAAATATCTCACACGTAACCTGATTGTTTTTTCTTTCATGTCAAGCTTGTCCGAAACCCGCAATGTAAGAAACATAAAAAATATCAAAGGAGCCCATGATTGAAACAACCCAGACATTCGATGGTGTATCTGGAATTTGAAATTTCTGCTGACAATAGTGCACCCTGCCAGTGACCCACATATTGAGTGGGGGCGCAAATGTTTCATGTTTTCTTTCAGTGACATGTGAACCGTACAAAGTGCTTACAAAAGAGATATTAACACTTATAATGATGTAAACATTCACCTTTCACGTTTACTTTTCAATTGAGAAGCAAGCGGCAATATTAATTTTAATGATAATTAAATTTTTAAGGTAGACGTGTGATTCGAGAGGCTTGTACTCAATTTTAAGCAAGTTGCTCTACTTTTGAACTAGAATTTTGTGAGATCGGAGCTTCGATAGTTAGTGTCTTAAGCCTGCATTTAAGGGACAAATATTGTGCGTGACCTCATGTTTTGATTTCTCAGTGTTATTAACGTTGAATGGCTGAGTTATCTTTACGTTAAATTACAATGATAATTATGTGTGAGAAAAGATTCCTAAAAAGTAAGTTATTGTAGTGTTTATTGCCGAAACGTTATATTTTATTGCTTCTTATAGTTGTCATTACAGCACTTCTCTTGCTTATTATTAGAAATAGTAATTGTCAAAACAAGCCAAACATACCACCTGTTGAACTTCTGCAAAATAATCTAACAATAGAATATAATATTGTCGAGCTATCAACGATCTATACCTTTTCTACAATGTTGAGTGATGACGAAAGCGAAGCACAATTAAGTTTCGGAGTATAAAGCGTGAGTGAGTACTGAGAACTAAATGTTACCCATTGTTTGACATTCCCCTTGGCTTACTTACGATTCAATAGAACTTCATCCCGCAACTCGAAGCATTAATATATGAATGAATTTAGTTTTATGAGGCCCATGTGGCTTTTAGTTCATAAAAAGTTCTCACTTTCACTGTTTCCGATGCAGTGGTTTTTCGCTTTTTCAAAACTTTTTTATTCGCTTTCTAAGTTTACTTCAAATTAGTGGGCAATTGTAGAAAGTAAAATTTATGTAAAATATATATTTAATAATTAGTGGTTGTGGCGAAGTGTTGATTACAAACCACGGCTAGATAAATGCATAACTATAAACTTGGTGATTATTTTGGAGAAATTTTACGTTTTTAATAGCCAATGGTTATGGCATTGAAGAAATTGTATTGATCACTTCGTATTAAATGTTTTTAACTTTTTAATTTGTAAACAAAAATAATTTTCCTCAGTGCAGGCTTAGTCCGTATTGCCATGTTTAAGTATCTCATTTTTATTTCCCAATAAAAGCATTGGCTCCTTCAAACACGTTTTGTTAAGTCGTTCAATCTGACAGACAATTAGGGGCATGCTTTTGCGTAAATAAATTGTCATAAAAAATTTACGTACCAATCGGTCATGAATTACTGTTTATTTCGTTAGCGGTAATTGTCTTCTTTTTGGCGCTGCAAATGTTTCCTTATTTCTTTGTTAGGCTCGTTAATGGTTCTTTTTGGCCAATATTCCGTCTTTGGTTTCATCTTTTTGCAACTATTAGCTTGTGGAGTGCCTGTTATAGCTATTTTTTAAATATCTCAAATTTAATTATTCATCAAAGGCCTTTCCTTGTCATTGCTGATTTTTATTACAATCAGCTACATAAAGGTTACCACTAAACATAAAGATCCTTATAAATGTATCCAATTCTAAATGACTTTTGGAGGAACTGAAACCTCATTTATGTACAAGAAAATATAATGTACAATATTTACACATTTCAAATTAATTTTTGTTTTTAAAGTATAACAGGCTTAAATCAACCAATGTATTCTTTGCAAAGTCTTTTAAAAATCGTTTTATTTCATGTAAGATTTTATTAAAAGCAATTCTATTATTGATATTAGACATTGCTACTATTCAAATTTCACACACACGTAAGATCATGGCAACGATAGACTTTTATCTTCATTATTTCATTTGGCATTCATTCCAGGCGTTAGGTTGAATATCAAACGGGTAACTGAATCCTCAATCACATTATCCTTTGTGCTTCTGTTTCGGGCATACGTTTGTATTGCCAGTGCATATCTCGCTGCAAATGGGGTTAGGTCATATAGATCTTTATGAAAGGCCTGCCAGATCTTTAGACGTCTCATTCCATTAGTAGTTGGGGGTTGGCGTACTTTAAAGGAAGTTTAAATTTGAACGTAACTTATTTTATATCTTGATGACGTTGACCGTAAAGTTTATTCGCGCCATAAAGTCTAATTTAAATAAAATATTTTAAATAGATCTAATTTTAATAGAGTCATGTGATCACGTAGCCATGCCTTACGGAGGTACTTTAGCTGAAGCCTGTTTTCCCGATGGAGTTGGCAAAAATACCACTAGTGTGACCTACAGTTCGTCAAAAACTTTTTATTCCAAGAGCGTCCATTATAGGGGATGAGCTTATTGCCATTTAAGGCAAAAAAATTTTTAGTCCAAAATACTAATGTGTTCGTAATTGATGTTGCTTTTGCCTTCTTAGTTAATCCCCGTATATATTATAAGGATAATGTATGCAAACGACATTGAAATTGTTACGATCAAAATCTTGATTAACATGACGCATTTGAAGTGCCATCCTACTACAAGATATTAGCAATTGTTTTTAATAATATTGTTTGATTTATAGTTTATTATTTAATATGCATTCTCGTTCTGAATGCGAGGTCGTGAGATAATGGAGATAACTAGAATCATTAGAGGCCTTGACGCTCACTCCCAACAGTGGAATGGTACCATGATTCTGCATTTAATATTTCTTGCGTGATTACTCATTGTGTTGCAATGCTTAGGAATTTCGCAGGTTTTGGCAAATCAAAGCGTGAAGTATGTAGCTAAACGAGTTTTGTTTTTTAATATAATTTAGCTATGGTTGTTGGTGAAGTTGCGGAATATTTTAGACAAGCTGTTAGTCAACTACATACCTACTTCGTTTCTCACCAAAAAAGGAGTTAATAAATAAACATACCCAACAGTCTCATAGATAGTCCTGACTCCACACTAAGATCGAGTCTTGTGTCGTAGGTGTCAGATACCACGAGAGACTTTGGGGGCTCACTAACACCCTGACCCGAAACAAATACCAGTAGATCACACAAATATTTATCTCAGTGCGGAGAATGAACCCGCGGTTTCTCGTTTCACAGCCGGTGTCTAACTAACTGCACCACGGAGGCGGTATATACAAATTCGCGAAATGAAATTAACATTTTGTTGTAGATGTGCGTACAAATGAGGCTGTTACAATCACGAACAGATTGGTCCAAACGGTGAAAGTGTCATTAGTGAGCCAAAGCGCTAAGTGATAATCGAATTTTGGACCCCGCCTACGTCCACTCGTCGAATCGATATCTATAAATTTATTTAAACGCAAAACTCGACTTAATGCCTAGTGCCTAGTCTCTTATACATAAGATTTAGAAGCATTCTCCTCCATTGGAGAGATATGCTTAAATAATTATAGGCAGGACTGTACGATATTTTGTTGATATTTTTTATTTGAAATTTCTTCAAAATAAACATTTCTATATTATTCAAATAATTGTTTTAAAAGATTGGATAGTGAAAAATTATAAAACTTAAATGAATTGAATCGTTTTTTATTGCTATAAAGCGCGAGATGAGCATATCATTCCCTTCATGATAAAAGCGATACGACCGCTTATGGACAGTAACAACACCAAACAACACCATAAACGCTCGCCAATCTCCATCCTAAGACAAAATATGTTAGGCTCCATAATAGCTCCAGTACTTTTTGGTTGTACCAGTTACTGTCATTTGGCGGGAGAAATAAACATAGCGGTGGTACCCACGTAGGTGGTCTCTTAGTTCTCATAAATGAGAGACCTGCGTCATATTTAATAAAATCGACAACGTTTTACGTGATTTAAATATTTCCATTTTCAGTTAAAAATTAAAACATCGTGCGATGCGGCCAGCGCACGGCTTAGTTGGCAGTTAATGCAAAAAGTTTAGGTTCGTCTACCTTTAATCGCATCTGAGCCGCGTTATGAAGGTTTGCCTATACTCTAAAGCGTTTTATGTTTTAGCTGATTATTTTTAGTAATATTATTTCTACTATAAATTGAGACAATCCTTAATATTTATTTATTTATTTATTTAAACTTTATACAATATGTACAGGCGGACTTAATATCACTAATACGTCTTAATAAATGATAGTCACTTTATAAAAGTTAGAAGGAGCTCCCATTATTTTTCTTTATGCTACAATCAGTTACTTACTGTACATGCATTAGTATCAGCCCATACACTTCCACTGCAAGGCACGGGTCTCCCCTCCATGGGCAAATATTACGGAGAATGAGAAAAATGTGATTGCAACTTACACAATTTTGACAGCGGCCCCCAGATGGTCAATATTATTGTACAAATGTATGGTATATGCAAAAAAAATACCGTAGCCTAAAACCTAAGCCAAGTCAAAGATTTTGGTTGCTTTACATTTAGCAATTTTTGTTAATCTCTAGGGGGGGGGGCAGCTGCCCATACCTCCCCCCGCTTGGCGACGCATTTGCCCCTCACTACAATCGAGAGTACGATTGAGAGGGATTAGGCCATATAATCCACTAAGCTGGTTGGGGGTTGGCGGACTTTAAATGCCTTAGATATCACATGTATTCATTTAAGTATATTATTGCATCTCTGACCTCATAACATAAGGTGAGCCATAATTTCTGGATTTGATTCCTCGGCGCAACCAATTGTAACATTACAATTTTCTAAAATGTATTTTATTTTATTTAGAGCTTTAGATACTAAACGTATACGGACGGACTTAATGTCTGAGGCAGTCTCTAATAGTCTACTAATATCCATAATTTTTAATTAAATTCCATCGGAGTATAACATCGATGCCAAAAGCATTAGAATTTACCGTTGCTCAACAAGAACCGATCTGAAACTATCAAAGAGATTACCCAACTTTATCACACAGCCAATTAGCAAATATCGATAAGTGATACCACTCGCCATTGCAATTATATCAATAGCTTTTGGTACGCGAAATAAGGTTTTAATTGTAAAAGGAAATATTATGATAAGCCGAAAATTGATGTTATTGCTCTTGATTGCGACGGCGTTGATTTCAAGTAATTTGTACAGGTATATATGTATCTATACATTATTATATAATTTTATGTTATATTATATACCTAATATGCTTTGAAGAACTCTATGCATAATGTTGATGTTGTATATTAAATAAATTATGAAGAGCAAAGATTGGATATTTTGTTTACATTGAATAGGCTCTGAAACTATTTTACTGTTTTGAAAAATTATTTTACCATCAGAATCCTACATTATCCCTGATGAACATCGGTTATAAAATATTTTCAAAAAGTGTGTCTGCACCCGGGCGGATCCGGGCCGAGCCGCTAGTGTTTTATACGGAAGTGCTTATCCAGATACTAATATTACTTCAATAAAAACAATGTGTATACTATTGTAGACTGGCTTAAGTCTATTTTTAAATTGTAAAGAAGTCGTATGTTCCCTTCGTGTCCCGTAATGGGTGTATATGGACAGAGATAGCATTAAATGTTCCTTAGTTAAAGCTAGTAATGGTAATTATTGCTATTTCAAATTAACATCACCTTGGTATTTTTGAAGCTTTAGGATGCTCTATGTTTCTGCTATTGCTAATTGCCCCTTCAGGATTTATAAACAAAAAACTGACCAAATATTATAACCATTTTCACATCTTAAATTACTCACACAAAATTGACTCTGCTGATTCTTCCTTAAATGGGTTCGTAAAAAAAAAACTCACTTATTCATAGATTACACGAGATCGTATAAAATATTAGCCGATCGCAATCGCAAATCGCAAAATTTAGCTTGCTAATATAATTTGCGAAATGATATTCGACTTCAATTGCTATTTGTATATATATAGATATTTATTCCAACTCTAGTTAAAGCAGTATATAAATAATGTACGTAAGAAGACAGGTTAATTAATGCGACAGTTTGCGGACACCTTTCACTGGCTTTTATGGCGCGTTGACTCAAACGGATTTTACGTAACTTATAGTTAACTATTAGTTTTTATTCCGCTGTTTTGTAACAACTTTCATCTGATAACTTATGGAATTATATTATACGTTATATCTTCGGAGCTTATACGCTGTTATTCAATAGTATAATGGATAGGTTTAGTCGCCACAATATATTTTTATGACATTTGAATATACTAGGTTCTAAATTTAAACCGAAGATGTTTAGAAGAAAAAATCTCATATGGTTTTTTGACATTTTGCAATGGTATTTTATTAGTGAGGATTCAACTAGTCATGCTGGTAAGTCGCTGGATGCAAGCGCTACAATATCGCTATGAAAATCTTTGTTGCTGCTGTGGATTTCCATGCTTTTACTGGTGGAAGGTCTCTCATATGTAAGAGGCCATCTGGGTAGGCCATCCGCAGTGTCTATTTCTCCCTTGAAACAGCAGTGTAAATGTACTGTTGTATTTCGGATTGAAGGACATAGTAGCCATAGTAACTACTCGACCTATTGAGACTTAACATGTTAAGTCTCAGGATGGCGAGCGCAGTGGAATTTTGCTACTGTTTATGAGCGGTCGTATCGCTTATTACCAGGCGAACGGCTTGCTCGTCTTGCCATTCATTGCAATAAAGAAAAAAATACATAAATAAATATTAATGAAAACAGTACGAATATATGCAATCCAAAAGTACATTTTAAAAGTAGCAAAAAATCCAAAATGCGATATTACCAATACCCGACAATTAAGTCCTTTCAAAAACAGCTTACGTTCGAAAGTGTTAAATAATTGGTGTGTATTTTTCGTCCTTTTAGCCAGCAAAATACCATGTAATTCCCACATAAAATCGATGCGATCTAAATTCGTCGAACAGCAGTAAATTCGTGTTCGTTAATGGAATTTCCGCATCAGAGAGTGGCGAGCCGCGGCGTCCGCCGGGAACACGGCAGCGGGCTTCCGCGCGGAACACCCGCAGAGACGAACCTAGGCGGCATGGCAGTCCGTCTACATGCATCACCGATTGCTTCAAATCGCAAAAGTTTGGGGACTATTTTTTATTTAAACAAAATCGTGGCTGTATTTTGTTTTTAAGTTGACAATAATTTTATTTCTTGATAGAGGTCTATATTTATTAGTGGATTTTATATCCGAAAAAAAGAAAGAAATAAAATCGCCTTAAATTTGCATATAGTACAATTTTCCTTAGTTGGTGTGTTTTCTTAATGTTGATAGTCACAAACGAATGTGCCTTTTAAGTATTAATTTCAATGAGTTTTGGCACATTTGAGATTTAAATAATTATAATCATATATTTTTTAATTTGTAAATTAAGCTACTAAGTGGTTTTAATTGTAATTTTACACCCTTTTTCAAGTAGTATCCTCCTTGCGTCCCTGGCAGATGCCCCAGGCTTCGTGCAACACTACCGACCCTCATATTAATCGGATTAATTTCTAAACGCACCTCGCGGAAGGATCACCATGTTTAAACAATTTTTGCATGTGGCATTCTGACGTCCCCTTAACCTAACACCTTTTGCAAGCGGGGTACATTTGTCCCCCGTTTTGTTTTAAAATGAGCAATGAATATTAATAAATAGAGCCAGTTGAGGGGTGGAATCGATTTAAAATTTGTTCCGTTTTGTGAATATATAAGTTGTGTTTTGTGGTATTTTTTATGGTGCTATTTTAGTTTTATATTTTTTTAAGTATTTGTTTGATCAGTCGGAAAGGTGGGAAAAAAATCTTAAACGTTTCTTATATTACATCTTAATTGCATTCCACAAAAAACTTTTCAAATTGGATGAAATCGAACCGCAAAGAAAAAGTAACAACGGAATAAAAAGTGGAAGCTTCTGTTTGAAGTGTCAGAAATAGGCTATATGAAAGGGACGTGACGTCACCGATCTCGGCATGCCCAGTTAATCGATTGTATAAACATTGAGTTTCAATCGGAGTTCCCCAATCTGTACATAACATGCGGAGTTCAAATAAAGATATCTGCATTCTATTCAAATCGGTGCTCCATGCTCTTGGTTTGCTTGATTTTAATCAAAAGTTTCGATTGGACTGCCAACCATTTTATCGAGTGCTGCAATCGTGGCGCCCGCCCATACGAGCCGCGGACTATCATCGAACTTTAATGACTGCACCCGAAATATGTGTTCAACCTAATGCGTATTTGCAGTTCCATAATTGTTGAAAGTTCGTACGTACTGTGACGTGGCGTTCGGTGCTTGCAGCCGTGTTACACTCATATGTAACTCGTTATAAGTTTGGCGTAGGCGTTTCCCGATAACTTGGAGCCGACGCCATTGTGATTCCATCTTAATGAGATGTGCATCAGTACGTTTAATTTGGCGCCGTATTAATTCGAACGGGAAGCGTAATGAATGCCTACATTGTTCACCTGTTTTATTTGTCTACAAAGGACCTTAATAAAATCCGAGGTAAATCTCCGCACATCCTCCGCTCCACATTTAAGTGAAATAAAAATAAATTGTATTCCAAGTGGGATGGCCGCTCAAATTAAGCACCTGAATAAATTGTGTGATAATCCGCAGCAGTCTTTTAATGCTTTATGGAGTCGGCGGAGGCGGGAGGAAAGAATGAGCGAATAAGATAATGATTACTCTCATTTCATTACTTCTTCTTGATCCTGGTAATTGAGGAAATTGGGTCGAAGCTTGATAAGAGAGACTATCGGGTGTTACTTGGGCGGTCCCATTAGGGACCTCTTAATCGTATTTAACGCCTTTATCACCTGAGGGTGCGCAATGGGCCGTAACGGACAAACATAAGGTGCAGAATTTTGGGACCACACTTACTTTGATTGCGTTCGTTTTCTTATTTTCCGGAACGTTTCGGTTCTATTCGGCGAATGTATTTACATAATACGCGTCATTCAAACATTGCCGACAGGGCTATTGTGGCTCGCGGAAAAATTGCTTTGATATTTATGGCGTAATATTTTTACAGTCTCCGGGGTGAGACAGGGGTGCGGGGCGCGTCCGTGAGTTGATGTTTTAATTTTTTTGTTTATATATGAAGCCACGAGTTGGGCTCATAATGTGCAAAACATTATCTCGGCCCGCGCTCGCTGAAAGCTTTCAGGGCTTTTCAACTCTTCTTGGGTCAACATGTTTGTTATTAGATACGTTGTGCTAATGCTGTGCAGAGTTTTCTGAGTGACTTTAAATGAGTGATTTCAGTTTTATTTCATCCTGTGATAAGTGTACTAAACCAGAGCTGCTTTAGCTCTTTTTAAGTAGCGTTTTTATTATAATAGTTTTTACTTGATGTATGATAATAAAATAAACTTTGAATATTATTATACCATATTTTTTGGACTGAGGTTTTTAAATAAAAGTTTTAGCGAAAGCAGAGCTGCTATTAATGACGATTTGTGATATTATGTAAAAGAATATATTAATGAAAATTTTTGCTTAATTTGAATTGTTAAAAACTAAGACATATTTTTTTGTGTTACTTCATTAAAAATTAATATGGTTGCACTACTATGATTCATTGTCTATAAATAAATCTAAATCAAGAATGCGCTTTTGACCATTAAATAAATTAAACAGTACATTGGTTACATAAGTATAAAATTAAACTGGATTTAAAACATGGCTTAATACCGTCTAGAGAAAGTTTGTCACAAGTGAAAACAACAAAAATGTCACCCGGCGGCTTTCCTGCCATAGATATACAGGTTTAGGCTCGAATCAAGTTATCTATGCATACTTATCTACGCATATGCACATATGTTATATTGAATTACTTTCACTCGTTACGAAACCGTATTAATCATTCTCGCTTGCATATTAATCAGCATTAATGTGATGGAAATCAATTTAAATTAGTTTAACGAATGTGGCGGCTGATTATGTTGCGTTCATTGATCTATGATTATATTGGAATATATTGTAGGATTATCTTATGAATTATGATTAATTCGTTTTGCGTAATATATTATGATATATTTTATTGCTATGAATGGCGAGCTAATCATTCGCCTGGTGGTAAGCGATACGATCGCACGTGGACAGTAGCAATGCTTTGCATTCCTTTGCCTCGACATCTTGAGACATAAGATGTTAAGTCTCAATATGTCCAGTAGTTACTCTGGCTACAATGTCCTTCAAATCGGAACACAACAGTGCGTTTATACTGCTGTTTGGCGGGAGACATAGACATTGCAGTGGTACCTATCCAGAGACCTACCACCAGAAGCGATATAAACAAAATATATTCAATGTATATTTTATGGGCTAGATCAACTGTTGTACAATCAGCAACATAAGTCGCTACACAGTCACGAGATTTGGAATTGTCTTATCATCCAAAATAATAATTATTTTCAATATCGTATGGCACTTCTCGGCATTGATGACTTTACTTGGTTATATTTTACGACTACAGAGTAGTACGTGCAAATTTTAATTCATAAAAAGGTTATCAAAAAAGGTGAAGTGTTCAGCGACTTATGTTGCTGACTGTACATAGGTACCAGGCAACTCATGTGAGATTATTTAACATTAAAATTGTATTTTATTAGAAGGCGTAACCTGAGAATCAAAACATGAACTTTACAGTTCATAGACTTTCCACATTGCCATTAGGAGAACCAGCCAATAATTTAACCTTCTACTTTGGAATTACGAGAACCAGACAGTAATTATATTTGTTTTTATTTATTTCGCTATACAACGTATTAAAAATTAATATTGGTGTACACATTAACAAATTAAATTAAACAACACAAGGATACGAATTATTTTTCCTACATATATTTCCATGCAAATTGATCTACCAAGCTTTCAAACTCTGCTCTAATATACTCAACGGGGTCATAATTCCAAAGCCTAAAATATGCAGCACTATTTAAACTTTTTTCAAGAGTATAATTTTTCAAAAGATTCCCCAAGCACGTTTTGTAGTCGTGGTCATGAGAAGGGGCTGAAAAGGCTCTTTAATACCCGTTTAAAATGCATGATAGCTAATTATACCGCTTGTTTTAGTCTCTATAGTCTATGCTTTTATGTAAATCATAATATTAATGGGTATTTTTTGAATTAATCCGTGTAATTAAATTTTTATGTAATAGTGAAGCTCTACGTACCATGAGCGTAATTAACATAGTTATGTATTGTAATCAAATTGTTAAAATCTAATACAATATTTTTTTTCTGACAGATGACTTTACTCATTATAAATTGTCTATGATTACTAAAAACTTATAGAGCTTCAGTTTATAAAAAAAAAACTACTTGAATCAACATTATCTATTTGATTATTATATTCTTCCAGCCGGCAACAGTGTAAGATTTTTATAAAAACAATTATAGTTAAATCAATTGATTATAATATTCGAGCCAGGAACTGTTCTTAATTCAAACACAACTGTTTTTTTCTTAATTAGTTTATAACAAAGGCAGCACGAATCAGCTAGTGGTTAGGAATGCGAGATATCCAGGTAATGACGTCTTGCGGCGAGGCTCAACCGCAGCAGGTTTCGACACCGCGTTGAAAGTGCACCATTATGTAGGACACGCGTACCTACTACATCTATAATATATCTATTCATTACATATTTATTCCTATTCAAGAGGTGTGGTGTATTTGATAAGTTGACTGCGCCGTTGAAACATTTATGCACTATTTGTTTTGAGCTGGTAAATATTTGTTTGTATAAAATGTAGGCAAATACACAAGGTTATGTAGAAATTAAACCATAGAATAGTGCAAATTAGTTGAATAATTGGGTATTACGTCTATTTTGTACTATAGATTATTCTACAATGTAATACGAAAACAATTTGAGCGCTGTGGAATGGATTGCTTTGTAATTCAAGGTGTATGGTTTTGCTATTGTTCATGAGCAGTTTTATAGTTTATCAGGTGAGCGGCATGCTCGTCTAACCTCTCCATGCAATAAAAAAGCGTATTTTTTAATTGAGACTAATACAAAGCATCGAAATAATAAATAACTAGTACCTAGTCACTATCCATAAGAAATCTTATGCGGTAAATATGCTTAAAAGAGTCAGACTACTTGACGACTGTTTCCCTATAATTATTTTAATCTTCAAAGCTATTAGGCGGGTGTACTGTAATCAGTGGGAAATACTATCAAGAAAGTAATGTGCATGTATACATAGCGAATGCAGCGCCTTTATGTTCTAAGAAAACAGGGGAAAGCAAGTCGTTAGGGTGCAATATCTAAAGTGTATGCCGAGTAACCGATATCGCAATTACTTGCAATGTTTCACTACATTACTTCGATTTTGTTCATTTAAAAACGTATATAGAAGTACACTTAACTGTCATACACAATTCTGACTTAATGTTTGATACAATTGGGTAAGACTAAGATCGATTTTCGTATTATTTTTCATCCATTTCGTATCAACAGTATTATTGTAGTTTGTATCATGAAGGAAATATTAGTATTTTAAATTAAAGAGTGGGAGCGTAGTGGGGACATCTTTCCTTCTTTTTATCACTCGCAGACTGTAATGCATGTCAAGCCGAGTGACGTCACTAGTTTTGTTTTGCATCCCTTTTCCTTTACTCCCACTACAAGATTTAAAACATTTCATTTTTTTCAATTCTGAATACTCATAGATTCAGATTCATTCGTAGATTTTTTTATTTATTAGATTTTGAGTACCTTTTGATATATACAATAAAGAAAAAGAGTGAAATACCCTATTATTTTGTGGGAGTATCAAAAACTATGATATACTTTTTGATTTCAACACTCAGATCCGATCAAATATTATTGTATCACGCACATGTTTTTCCTGATGCAAGAATTATTTCCCTAACTGCATTTGATGTCCGTCTTGCTAGTTTACTGCACTAAATCGTCCTGCTTAAACAGTCTTAAACGGTATATATTCGAGTCATTAATATTGGGATCGATTTAACATCATTAATACTACTACAGATGTGACAAGAAGTTGAAATCCTTATGAATTTACCACTTTGACCAAGCCTGAAGTTGGTATAATTCGAGTACTGGTATTATTTTAAAAAATCCAGGTACGGAAGTCACTTGTCTAGTAGCCGTTGCGAGTAATATTTGTTGAGAAAATAACTAGTAACGCGTGTGCTGTTAGTATGTACAACACTCAATAAATATCCTTGTAGAAAATGACCACATTTGTTTTTCTGCTTCCAATATACTCCATGTCCACTTAAAATGTCTTCTTGAGAAGTTTTGCTATCTGATCTAGTTTATTTTATTTTATTTATTTTATTTTAAAACATGGAAAACTTACGGCTAATAACAGAATGATTAGACACAGTATAAATAACATAGAGCTAATAACAAGTTTTCACTTATAGATACACTAATACAAAAAAAAAAAATATTCTAATATGTGTAAGAAAATAAATAACTTATTGGCTAAAGAAACTTTGGCTCAAGCGCCTTCTCGCCATAGACACACTGGTTGTAAAAGCATCAAGATCATGTTGTTTACACAACTTATTAAAGGTCCTGGTAGCACGCACCAAATAACTATTCTGTCTATAATTCGAAGATGCCTTGGATACATGTATTGGTGGATTAAACGAATTGATCGAGTAGGAATATTAAGAAATATTTTCGCCAAAAGTTCGGGGCTGTCAATATCATTTTGCAATATTTTTAAAAGGAATATGCAGTCACTTATTTCTCTACGATTACTAAGAGGCAGTAGATGGAATTTTTTGCAGAGTTGGAAATAATCATCCGTGCTGAATGGAATTTGTTGGTGGAAACAAAGGTATTTTACAAAACGTTTTTGTATATTCTCAATACGTTCAATATATTTCTGATAAAGTGGGTTCCAGACCTGCGACGCATACTCAAGATGGCTCCTGACAAATGTGCAATACAGTATTTTGAGAGTTTTAGCCTCAGTAAAAGATTTAGAGATCCGCATTATGAATCCAAGAGATTTTGAAGCCTTCGTCACAACAGCTTCAACATGTCTGTCAAAAATTAATTTGCAGTCATGATATACCCCTAGATCACGAGTGGTATGGCACCTGGGTAATGTTAGGCCTCCCAAAGTATAGTCAGTAATTAAGGCATTATGTTTCCTTGTATAAGTAATGACGGAACATTTCGAAGGGTTCAAATCGAGTTTATTCAATTTACAATACTCTTGTAGTCGACAAAGATCACTCTGAAGTGCTTCCATATCATTGAAATTAGAAATAGTCCTAAAGATCTTCATGTCATCTGCAAAGCATAATAATTTAGAGAATTTAAGACACAGGCCTATGTCGTTTACATAAATTATAAATAGTAGCGGCCCAAGCAATGATCCTTGTGGTACTCCACTAGGCACGGATACCCATTTCGACATATAATTATTAAGCACTACAGCTTGTGACCTATTCTCTATATAGGAAGAAAACCACCTAAAAAGATCACCACAAATTCCCATGGAGTTCAACTTCTTCAACAGGATCCCATGGTCAATACGGTCAAAGGCCTTGCTATAATCCGTGTAAACGACATCGACCTGCTCACCATCATCCATGGCTTTGGTAATAAAATCATTAAGAAGGATTAAATTCGAGGTAGTGGACCGACCCTTTAAAAACCCATGTTGGAATGAACTAAATGATTGAGAAAGAGTTGTGTATATCTGATTGTATATTATTCTTTCAAAAACCTTGGCTATAATACAAAGTTTCGATATTGGTCTATAATTAGTGATCTCAGTTTTCGAACCTTTTTTGTGCACAGGTGTAATGAATGCAGACTTCCAAATCCTGGGTACGACACACGTAGACAAAGATTTATTAAATAAAATAGTGATTGGTAAGCAGATCGATGTTGCACAATTGACAAGAAATTTGGCAGGAATTTTGTCCGGACCAGCACCTTTTGATGTATCAAGCTTGCGTAGTAAATTAGTGACATTATCAACTTTAATATAAATGCGACTTATTGAATTAGACGACAAGTCAAAGGACAGCTGGTTCGAACATGTATCACCTCTGGAAAAGTTAGAATTAAGAAATTTGAATGGAAGTAAGATGAGAATGCGTTACAAATCGAGACCCCAGAAAGTAAAGATTCATTGTTATACTTAAGTACACTAGGAATAGCATTCGAATTGTACCGTTGCTTAACAAAAGTCCAAAAATATTTGGCATTTTTTTTAATTGATTTTTCTGTAGCTGCAAGGTAATCAACGTAACATTTAGATTCAAGTGTCTTAACTCTATCACGCAGCAGCTTAAATGAAAGTTCATCAGATTTGTTGCCATAAATTTTAAATTTCTTAAAATATTTATATTTTTCCTTGATAGATTTGATAAGTGCAAAACTATACCATACAGGATAAGTTTTAGGCTTGATAGATCTTTTAGGTATGAATTTATTCATCAAGTCCATAATAAATTTAACAAAAAATTCAACTGCGTCATCCATTGAACGATTAGAAAATTCAAGCTCCCAGTCAAATGCAAGGATTTCTCTATTTATAGATTCAAAATCACCTCTATTAAAAATAAAATCCAACCGTGGAGACATGTCCAGGCCAGGCAACTCAAATATATCAGTGGTAATTAACAAAGCTGGATGGTATGGATCAATAGTGACCAGAGGCTCTGAACATTCTGAAACACTAGTTTTAAAGTTGGAGAGAACTAAATCCAATATTTTACCGTATTTGTTGCTAACATTATTATATTGCATTAGTCCTGAAGAACACAGCTCGTCAACTAGTAGTTGTTCGTCACTAGTGATAGGGTTTTTTGGGACAAGTGATGTATCATCGGTAAGAACCCATTTAATACTACTCATGTTAAAATCACCAACAATCATATATCTATCAGAAGGATTATGCATCACCGTGTCGCTTAATTTTGACAAAAAATTATTCAGTTGAGCAGAAAAAGAAAGCCCTTGATTTTGTTTACATAAATAAACAACACAGATGTAAATATTGACATGGTCTCTAGAATTCTTTTTCTTAAGACGCAATTTTAGCCATAGGTCTTCAGCTGTAGAATTAAGAACTGGGTGAGAAATAATTGGTAGCTCCCTACGAGTTGCGATGAGTACGCCACCCCCTCGCGACTGTCCAGTAGCTCTGTAGTCCCTATCACGGCGCCATACGATATACCGATTATCGAAGAACTCCGAGCTTAAAATACCATCCGTTAACCACGTCTCAGTTAACATAATTATATCATAAGTATTCGTCAAAACTTGTCGGTGAAATGAATCCGATTTCGTTCGAAGGCCCCGAACATTTTGGTAAAAAATACTTAATCCATTCATCGAATCATCAAACATTGTGGACAATAATAATAACAACATATTGCGCAACATATTAATATAAACCAAATCAATTTAAAATAACGTAACATGGATAGTACAATAATCCACTTAAAGGGTGGGCAGAAATAAGCTAACATTAACTGCACCCCGTGATCAATAAACATTGCAATGTACGTAATAAAGCGAGAAGGCAAGCAATTATGCATAACGTATACGTAGATCAATAAGAGTGGGACAGATATAGTATCACGCGTGCAGGCAATTAAGAAAACAATACGATGAAATAAACAATAGAGTGGTGCTGGTATCCTTAGCGAAGCAGAGGCGCTCATGCTTTTATAATAGTATAGCAAGTCATTTATATCTTTAGTGTTGGAGTTAACTTTCATTATATTTCTAAATGCTATATTATATTTATTATACATTGGTTGACGTGACAAAAGTATTAGATAACATTTTAAACAATCTTGTTTAAATCAGAATCGTTCCTTACTATAAATGTTTTACTCATTGGATTTTTCCTCACATGAATTTTGCCATGTTTTACCCACACAAATTCATAGTTTTTAATTTTGGCTATTGACTTGACTTTATTGAGAAGTTTTTTAGATTCCACACTTAAGTGGTCGTTAATAAATATATTCTGAGGGGTTCCATTAAATCCAATGTCAACGGTAGATAAATGTTTAACAGCACGCGCAGCGGCTACAAAATCTTCCTTTACGTACCTGTTCAAAAAACTCACTATTATCAGTTTTTCTGTAGAGTGATACATAGGAACTCTAGAGATGTAATTAATCTGCATTTTTTGTACGTTGTAGTTGATTTTGCGACCAACAGCTTCAATGATCGAAAACAGATTTTCGTCCTTTCTCAAAGGTACTCCTTTAATTTCTAAGTTGTTAAGTCTTGATCGTTGAGCCTGGTTTGAAGTCTCTATCTTTGTCCTCTCTACGTCGTGCTGGAGGGAGTTAACCACGTCTTCAAGCTTATCAAGTTTTGTTGTTTTCGTTTCCAGTTCTGTGAGTCTAATACTGAAATCATCAAGTTTCCCAGAGTACGAATCACACATTGTTCTAAGCTCGGCTAACTGATCCTTAAATGTTCTTATTTCATCAACCAATGTCGGTAAACTTAGTAATTGACGCTTCATGTCGCGTATCTCAGTGAGGATGGCATCAAGGGAGGCAGGTCCAGGTGCTGAATCAGGAACTGACAAGGCCGGCGAGGAAGAAATTCTGCATGAAGAGCACTTCCACTGCGCTCTCCTTTCCACGCCCAACTTTCTCCAACCAGCTTCGGTGATACTTGCACACCCAAAGTCCAGAACCCGCCTACAGCTCGCACATTGAACTCCATCATTGAACTGCAAGTTACAGCTGGCACACGTTTTCATCATGTTTAACGATGAAATAATCACTAATGCGCAGGAGCCACAGAGTCAGGTCGACTATTTCGACGTAGCGGCGAAACAAGCTCTTGGCCCAATGCGCACTAACTAACCTCGATCGCCGCGATATCCGCAGGTTCGAGCCCCAGCCAAATGGTTAATCTTTTTCAATATTTTAAAATGTTGATCAGCAACAGCAGTGTCTTCGATTACGACGCAACCGCAGAACAGCCTGCTATCTCACTCAAACTCCTCCCAAAAGGCGGGGCACTTCAGTACAAACACTGCAGGTGCGACAAGGAATCGCAAAAAGTTACTATCCACCAATCACGAAGAGCGCACAAGCAGAATTCAAGAAAATAAGGCAAAATTCACAGCACGATGCGACACGCGTCCGTTCACTTAGAATAGCAAGAACTGACTGAACTAGTTCTTGCCCCTATCAATAAAAAATCACAGGCTTTAGAGCGGAAACATTCTAAGGTTGATGAGACAGTCTTTACTTTAGAAGTCATTCCGGTAGCTATTTGTTCTTCAGATAATGTGGCCCAAGTCCAAAATTCTCATTACTTTCCAATTTTTTACTACTTATTCGAGGTGCAACATCGAAAATTCAAAATAAAAATTCCTTTTGCTGCGTAATTGTGCATTCAATAATAACAACAAAATGAATTCCACCAGAGGTTAAATTAATATTGCGAGTCCATTGATTTATGTCGAGTCACTATCTGAGTTTGTAAGCATCTTTGTAATTTATTACTGAGATTTTTAATGACCATTATATTTAACGCTTTCCTGGTTTTATTTAAGGATGTACAAATGGCGAGAGATAATTATTTCTCGTCAGTTGGTACTTTGTCTGCACATAATTGCACTTACAATTATATGACTTGTTGTATTTTTATTTTCCGTCTGCCAAACTTCAGTAGGTCTTCTAAGGCTATAAATGTTTTCAATGATTAAGGAGGCCACTGTCCTTAAGAATATAGTAAAAGAGAACGATAAATAGATAAAGGCACATTTATTACCATTGTTGGATTCTAACTATTATGTAACATTAAATTAAACAAAATAAGAAAGAGTATTCACTTTACAAAAGATACAATTGTTTTAAAAGAAAAATTGTTACTAGAAACACCACTGAAACCATTACCAGTAGATTGCATTAATCCACTACTAAAGAGTGTTCTGTTTACAATTCCAGGCAACACATCTTAAACACAATTTGCGAAATGAAGACAGTTTTTCTGTACCGCTAACTAATAAATGCAGCGCTCGGTCCCATTCGCTTCACACTAATTAAACATAATTACCTTTCCTCTAAATAGAGAATGGTGTTATAGATCGGCAGTGGGACTTACGTCTGTCCAATTTAGGGTCCGCTTTTCGCTTATTACTTGCCGTAATGTGCCCTTTAACTTTTATGGGCCCAAGTTGCGGAATGAGTCCAGTTCGCATGGGACTAATATAAAACAAGTTTTATCAGTCGCCACTCTTATTTTAAACAATGCCATATTGTCTAACCCCATTTGTTTGTATATTTAATTTTGGTGTAAAGTTTTACTGTTTAAATCATACGCTTGGGGTCGTTTTCGTAGATGAAATATTATGCAAAGAGGGTATACCGCATAATTTGCGGAATGATTTTTACTGTGAAATTCTGAATTTATTGCCGTATTTTGGAAGTATTGTGATAAGTTTAGAATGGCGTATAAATGGAATGGCGTATGTTGGTTTGAGACGATGACGTCAGAAAACTGACCTTGTTAGAATGGATACGCTTGGGTATAAAATTAGAAGGGTAGATGATATAAATAAACAACTAAGTCTTAGTACATGAAGCTTGTGGAAAGATACTTAAGGCTCGAATAGGCCATATAACAGTTGATGACGATTGTACATTGTAGATCGCAATTAATTTGAAATGTATGTACGATAAAAGCAAGGTATTCATGTTAACTATTGTAGTCTAATTAATAGACTACGCTTATTTATAAATTAAAACAAAAGTTATATGTTGATCGTATTAAGGCATCTTACTTTATAAAAGTAATTTCGTAAATATTATCTAGAATTCTGGGCTTATGTTAATTGTATACCTACCTAAGTATTAATGTAAATGTTTATTAAATAGTTTGTTTAAGTACTCCCTTAGGTTTTACTTAGTAATACAGAGTTAGTAAATGTAATTATATTAGCTAGTATGCTTGGTAATTATGGATTAGTCGACCTACATTGAATTTGGAGTAATGATAGGCACACAATGTATTATAGTATGATCAACGCATTATTTTTACATTATTTATTTATTATTAATCAATACATACATTAATAAGATAAACAAATTAGACCATTAGTATAAATAAAGGTGACGATACGTGGTCTTATTGCTTACCGTGATTTCCTGCAGTCAGCCTTTAGACTTGATTAAAAAGAAGCTACGAAGAAAAATAAATATTGTACATTTATATTATATATTCATTTTGTTTTTGTTCTTGATTGCCTAGGTGGTACAGTTATACTTCTTGGTTATACTACGGTCATAGAGTATTTATATATAGAGGGAGCGCTGTCTTATATTTGTAACTCCAAAAACGTAAGATATTTTCTTGTTCGTAATGTTGATAGCACTTCTATATTAATGTTACCGATATATGAATTTTCCGCAAAAAATATAAAATAAATAAATAAATGGAAATTAACATCGTGACATTGTTTTTAGCTATCATAATACAAAATATTAATAATAAATGTAAAGTAAAATTCACCCTTGCCTTAGTATAATTTTTTTTCGATCCAAATTCCAATATCTTATTTTTTTACCTAAAAATTATTCCGGAACATTTTCGGAATTTCAACAATTCATCAAAAGTTTGAATGTTTTTCTGTAAAACGATTCAAATTATTTGCTGTTAATTAATAAGAAATTGGATTTGTTGTCGTGATAAACGAATACACAGTTGATAATTAACCCCTAAAATAAATTTGAATGGTATTCGATAGCGCTAAACTACATTTTTTGATTTTTCTTTTTCATGTAAGTCATGCGTATTCCAAGCTGTCACAATTCACACTGGATGTAGGGAAGAAAAAGGTGGTATCTATATACTCTAAGACTACGGTTTGATTGCATAGCTGAATTCCGAGTTCGAATCCCGGGTCGGGCGAAGTGATATTGGATTTTCCTATTCATTTTCAGCCCAAAGTCAGAACTTTGTAACCAATACGGCGCGGCGATGGGTTCCTCACCTATCACATCTTGGACGGAACATGCAAGGTGAAATGTAGATGTACTGGTAGTACCGACCCCTTGTGGAAAAAGCCGAGGGGTTATGTATATAAATACGTTTGTATGTGTTTTGTTCTTTCCGAAAAAAAATACGTCGATTGACAAGGCATATTTGTAACTACTGTGTATTAATATCGGCATCATAAATAAAATGTTTCTAACAACAATAGAGCCCCCAAAAGTATCATTGCGAGGCACATATCCCCACTACAATTGGGAGAGGCCATAGTAGGAATATATTTTCAACTTTATATAGGACAAATTATTTTCAATTCAAGACAGACATGAAGTTTAATAAGCATTTCTCAGCGGCGCTCGTCTCACCACTCAAGTGGGTAATTTGGAAAGGGTTCCATGCAATCATGCCTGCTGGATAAATGGGATTTTTTACCCAACTCGGTAGACACGCAAGATGAGAATTTACGCATATATATGTATGTGACACATGCATATTATCTAGAGGTTATTTATATTATATCAACCCGGAAACCAGTGTGGTTAGTGGTAATAAAAAAATGTAGAGTTTTTAACCTCTGCAACATTTAAAGGACAATTTTTATAGGCCTATAGGTCGATTTCTGATGAATAATTTCGTCAAATGCCATCAAATTAAAATAAATACACCCAACCTTCACATATGTTAGTCTAGACTCTAATAAAATATTTCGTATATATTAGAAAAATATAGGAATAAATTAAGGAGGAACCTAAACGTAAATTCCAGTACAACACACATGAAAGAAGTATTTGTCGAATACACACACACACACACATAATATTTTTATTTTTTGTCCACTGAACTCAGAATTAAAGCCGAAGTCTCATTTTAAACGCTGACAACAGTTAGGTGACTTTGTTGTACAATTATATACTCTTTCCGTTTGTCTTAACGACTATTATCACTTGGCTAGGATCAGAACCTCTGGCTTAATGTGCCCTCCAGGACACGGAATAATGAAAATTAAGTCTAATAAATGGTCATTAATATTTCGGAAGGAATAATAAGGTCTCATTATAGATTTTATGTACGGAAATTCGATTAAGAATAAGTGTACGATAATTGTATTTAATATGCCTTTTTTTCTTTACAGGTAAGAAAATTATAATGCTGGTGAAATCATCGATATGGCTTTCGGTGACTGGTATGAAAGTTTAACAAATCATTATATATTTTTTGTTATTTTTTGCGTAAGTTCGGCAAACGAGCAGACAAGTCACCTGATGGTAAGTGGTCACTGCCGCCCAGTAACATCCATAATGCTAATCATTGTTTAATCAGTCTAAGCATCAAAGTAATTATTAAATATAAACTATTTGTTATTTACTATATAGTTTCATTAAATAAGTTAATTCATTCTTCGTGTGTAAATTGCATATCGAAAAATCCACAAACATCTTAAAATTCGATAAATTACTGAAATTATTTTTATAACATTATCATTTAAAATCTAATTTATTCAACATTTCCTTAAACACCCGTCCGCAGTAAAGGGTGTGAAAAGCTTAGCCTTCGAACTTGTTCATAAAACGCCAGGCGCCCGCCTCGGATGCGTACACAATTGAAACCACTTATTTATATCTTCCCTAAAGAATTTTTAATTAACCACAACCCCACATCAGTTTCTTTGTGTACTGTAATTAAAGAGATATTATCACGTGCAATTCTGGTGTAAGTTTGGTGCTACTTTAACTTGTCCCATAAATCTACCAGTCCTTAACACTTCATCGAATAATAGAAGCGGCTCTTCGGAACAATTACTCCGGGATATATTAGGGCATGCAAGGGCGGCCTCGAGTAATTTCATAATATTAACTTATCGCAGGTGCGTGCCAGTAAATATGCAGGGTATCTAATCTACTTTACATGCGCAGGGGTGTCGGGGGCGGACGAAATAAGGAAGTGATCGTGGGGATAAAACAATAGCAATATTTCTTAAATGCGTTTATAAAATTGTTTTATGAATATATCACATATAATATGTACATATGAAGATTAAAAAGATGCATAAAAAATGTTGTATATTAGATCTTAAAATTGAGTTCTACTTCTGCAGTGACGGATATGTAAAGTATTTTCAATTTAATTTTTAATAAGCGATATAAGTAAACTGGTGTTATCTCTGGAGTAAACTGGAGTTATTCTCGTACAACCCTGGAGATAAAACAAAGTTATCAGGTCTCCATATCTTTATACCTCCGCGAGACAGCGTCGATAGAAATATAATTATTATTTCCATGATATATTCAATTATTTATAAAGCATTTCTAATCTCTAAAGAAGTTCCAGCAAGACCCAGACGCATCAGAAATTCAAGTAACGACTGTCTAAATTTCAAGTTCATAGTTGTTTGTTTAAATTAGTCAGCGTGTTCTCTGTACGGCAATGTTTGCTTGGTAATGGAAATATGGACAATGTAAATGACATGGCTGTCGAGGTGGGAACGGCTGGGTTATGTTAACTCGATACTGTTGTAGCAGGTCATGTATAATTGGACTCCTGTGTCTTAAAATGTTTGTAAAAGGAACTTACAGGGAACTTTCATTGATGCTTGTTTAAATAGGGATGAATTAATACATTCTTAGTGACGTCATGGCGATTGGGGTTAGAAAAGTAAAGAAATATGTTAGATGATCGATCCCAATTAGGATTTATAATATGTAGTGGCCAATAAAGATAATTATAGGGAACAAATAATATATAATTTTCAACATTTTTGGTTTTACTTAATCTTCACGTCAAGCTATGACTCCTATTCTAGTAATCTCTTAAGATATGTTTATTAAATAGTAATAAGACCTTTAAAAGTAAATGTTTTTCCAACTTTATATAATTTCTGTATAGAATTTTCTGTGGAATTTCGTGAATATTCTTAAGTACTCTTAAAAGTATTTTAGAGAAATTTCACGTCAACTTATATCCAATTAGGGAAATAAAAGCAAAAACCGTTCTAGAAAATTCCATTTGTTAGATAAGGTTAGGTTGAAAACAACTGAATTGGCGACAGTAAAAACTGTACCATTAACATTCACCATTCAGAATAAGATTTTATTTGTTCGAGGAACTAGGGATGTTGACAGTCACAAAATGGAAACAAAAGGACGGATTTAACAGCGCACTTAAAGCGTAATAGACTGACAAACCAAGTGCCAACTTACTTTCAACGAGAAACTTGACAAAATAGTGACACTAGTCTCGAGATAAAGTTTACAACAAGGGCACATTGAATAACTGGCGCTTGTAATCAACTAACCTGCTTTATATTTTTTATTCCTTTTTTGCACTATACAGAGATGCTATCAAGATATTAATCAATAAAAATAATAGTACAAGTGGCGGCCTTATCACACTAGGTAATTTCTTACAGGCAACCATGGGATGGATATATAAACAGGAGATAGAAAGGGCAGTCTATGGCGTAAATGAAATAATAATAATCTACAATTAATAACCAAATAACAATAACACAATCACACGTGAAAACGTAATAAACATATATAGATACCGCTTTTTATCGCTTTTATTTTGATATTGTGGATGATATTGTCTCTTTATGTGAATGGTAGCTGATTTTAGTAGGAAACCTTAAAACTAAGGAGACTTAATGATAAAAGTAATCAAACCGTCCGAAAGTTTGGTTTTGGGCTATCATGCTATATATGGTCAAGGTCTTGTCAACGTGTTAGGATTGGTAAAATTCAGATACCTTAAAAATTATAATAGAGCTCGCAAATTTGGTAACGAAGTTTTTTACTATTACAAGCACCGCTAAAGAACATCGTACTTGATACCTTATTCCATTAAGTATATTGTGAGAAACCAACAAAGCTTAAAATTCAATATCCTTGCATAATTTAAAATGAACAGCAAAAGAAGCACAAAGATATTTCTTAATAAATATTTAATATGTCTCGTGGAAATATGTTTAAATCACTTTGTGGGATTATCGCATGGTTAAAGCGCGACAGACGGCGGGACGGACGATATTACGTTGAATATACGATAACACAAAGTCGGTCGGAACAAGCCATTGTGCATGCACGATCCACCCTCTAGCATAAACTTATCCAATTACTCACAATTTATACTGGGGTAGTGTAACATCGTGTTAATTTTCACATCTTATGTACGTGTAGCGGTTAATTGTAGTGATTTTAATTTACTTGCGAGACATTGTGCGTTTGATATGGCGTATTAAGTTAATTTATGTAGTAAATACGTCCTCCATTTATTAACATTATGGATCTAGAAGCAATGTTTTGAAAACAATATTTCTTTTACATTTGGTAAACTTAATACGTAACAATAAACTTGACTAGATGATCTAATGGCAAAAAAGCGGATTCAAAACTGTTGGATCCTCGGTGAACTCCTAAATTGGATTTCACTTATTTTTTTTTCTTACTCAAACCTAAATATAAGGGACAGAAGAAAGAGTTCTACTTTTACAATAAATCTATGTAAAGACCTTAAATAAGCGCTAAACCCTCTTATGTGTAAATTAGGCAGTCAATTGTTATTTATTAGCAGTATTACTGATCTTCGGTATAATCTTAATGACCATTACGAGCCAGTTTTTATAATCTTCAATTAAGTAGCAATAAGACAAATTACAAAAAATGTAAGAGATGAAACGTCTTTCATCTCATTTTCTGCGCAAATTGTTCAATATTTGAAAACGTCAATACACAATAATAAATCATTCTTAAACCGTGGATATCACCCTCTTAGAAACTCATATAAATTCTAACACCGACAACTCAAAGACATGTGTCGCGAATCGTACACAGCTAACAGTAAAGCGGGAATTGTGTGCGATTGCACCAGCATGACACATTTTCAATGGATTTGCAATATATCGTGGTCTGAATCTTTGTACGTGGCTTTAGTACTGAAGAGAATGTTGCTGTGATACCAATGTTACGGATGTTTTTGTGAATGATACGTATTGTGGTAATAGCAATATGTTTCGTAGAACAGAGAGGAGGCCATTTAGTGATGTCGGAAACGTTGTATTGGATCGTTGAACTATTTACTTGTTACAGCGCAAAATTCTTCACTCAGAAATATTAAATTAACAATTTTTATTTTTATTAATGATATCTCATTAGACACAGGATGTCCGCTGCTAAACATCGACTTCCCGCTATTGCAAGAATATTTTGTTCAACACAATTTTTCTTGACGTCTTTCTGCTAAATGAACAAGTCTATTTAAAAATCCAAACAAGCAGAAAAATATGTAATTTGGAACATCATAACCAAGTACTAAAACTTTTTGAAATAAAAAAAATATACCAAAAACCAATATCTTCAGCAAAATTTTGTAATTTACTTCTCCCAAACCTATTGAATTACAGTTAACGTTCTACGTAAATTTAACTCTACAATCAACAGTTCACGATTGATCTCAAGATCCATTTTAATCCTAAGTGTTTTAATATTAAGTAACTTCGGTAAAGCCGTTACGTCAATATCCACGTTTCCACGGGTTTAATAAAACATTTTTAATCAATGAACTTAGGATAGGCTTACGACTGTCCCTAACTGATGACTTGGGTAAGGTTCAATCGATCTTCCTACCCGTTTAATCCATGATATGAGTTCTGTTGGTAAGTCAATTACGCATGAGGGTCGTAGGGATTCAAGCCTGAGTCTTGTGACTCTTCATAATCCGTTTGAGGCTTGTAGGAATGGAAATTACGACAGGCGATACTCGCTCTAATGTGGCTTCTGTTCAACTTAATTGTACGGAATCTGATGCATGTTTTATGTAGATAACTTGCAAGTTTCATTGTAATTACAAATGCTTTTGATTTATTAACGTTCCACTTGAATTTTATAAAATATAATATTTGAAATTTCGTTGTATTTCCTTAAGTATCTAAACGAATAATTTCAATCGGTCTGCTACTAACACGAAATATTATTTAACACTTTTATAGACAAATACATTATGATCATTCGTAAAATCTACATGATTTTATATTAATGCATATTTCATTAAAGAACCTTCACCATCTACTTAAAAAAGGGATGTTAATACTTTACATATTTCGTCCTTCAATAACCGAATTATGCAAAATTTCTCTTTACTTCCGTTCCAAATTACGAATGTAAAAAAGAAAGGAAAATCGAATAACATAAATAACAGTACATTGACCCTAAAGACCCTCAAGTTATAAGACGTCGGGAAAAAGGGAATGGTTGGAATAACAGAGCGGGTGTCGGAAGCTTATCCAGCTGATTGCGGTATCAAACCACGGAATGCCTCCTTTCACGATGAACATAAATCTGCAAGTGTTCAGTAATTATGAGTTTAATTAGAAGTTATGCTGGATCACTGTTCTTTGACGATTTTATCGCATTTTAGAAACGTTTTGTGTGATTGGATGGATTTAAAAATAATTAGGATGTATCAACGATTTCTAAGATTCATTCGTAATTAGATTTCACAATTATCAAAAAGCTGATTTGCGTTTCCTTCTTACAAAGAATTGAAAAGGAACAATCGAATTCCTTGAGAACAGTCTAATAAATGATTATCTCACTCAAATTCTTGATCCAATTTTCACTTACGAAGTCCGCTCAACTGGTAACTATTAAAGAACAAAGAACGCAAAAATTAGAAATCAAATTACCAATTAGAGTCGTTTACAGTCTTCTAAAAGATCATGGTTCACAATCGTAGAATTAAAACTTGCTATATTTTATTGAACAAACATGGTTATTTTCTCCAACTAGTATACTTTAATTCAACATTGTTTAAAAGGCTTGGTATTTTATCTTTTTAGATATCTAAATTACTGAAACAAGGTATTTGGTAATTTGTTAAAAGTGTGCATTGATGATCTATTTGTAGTAGTGACTCGACTAGAACAATGCATCTTCTTCTTAGTTCATATTAGAGTGATATATCTAGAAAAATATATTAAAAAAAAACTACATATATCAATTACTATTTTTCCCGTCAAAAGCAGTGTAATTTCACTGTTGTGTTTAGGTTGAAGAATATTGTAGCCAGAGTAATTACTGGACAAAGTGAGACTTAACATATGTCTCAGGATGGCGAGCCAAGCATTGCTTTGTATTTCAAGGTGCTATTTGGTTTTGCTACTGTTGATGAGCAGTCGTATCACTTAACATCAGGTGAATGGCATACTCGTCTCGCCATTTATAGCAATGAAAAAAAAGGGACGAATTAACTTATAGAAGATTGAACATTGCAAACAAAAAGCAAAACATCAAGACTAGTATTTCCTAATAAAGGATAATTATTATAGGCATATCTTAGCTCAATTTTTAATATCTTCGAGACCCATCTACCCCTTAGTTATGAAATTCCTCAAATTCCTTCCCTGTTGCGCGAGTGTGTGCGTTTGTAAAAGTCATTACCCCGGCTAAATTCTTTGTGAGACATACGTGCTTGTGTCTTCCATTTTATGTGAAGAAATGTCTATGAAAGAGGTTGTAATTTGAGAAAATTTAAGTTAAATTTAAGTTCATAATATCGGTTGTTTCGTATTGATATCGTTTCAGAATAGGATTTGAAATTAAACAATGTTCTTTATTCTTATACATTCTTATAGTATTAATAAATAAATACGAATACAATTTATAATTAAAAATAATCGTTTTGATTTTTAACTAAGAGTTTCTTTACGACAGATTACATTTGAATTATTATTAAAAAACTTAATTCCAATATTTTAACAAATTTTTTGAAGTAAAAAATAACATTAATGTCTAAAACAGTTTAAGTAAAATCCGATATTAAGAAATATCAGAACCTAATTACATCTGGAAAATCCATTTGGGCGTCCTCGGAGGAAGAATTTTTAATGCCGAAGGGTACCTAATATCTTGGGTCGTATCCAATATTTATTGAAATATCTTAAATATCCATTATGTTTTAATTAGTACCAGTTTTATTTTCCATGTAATAATTTATTGGTATTAAAAGCTTTGGAATGAGGGCGAGGAGAGCGAGTTTATGTATGTATATCTTTTATTACTGGAAAAATATTATAGTTACGACAGAAGTGGAAAATAACAAGTAAGTGAGGCTTGTAACAATTATTTGTTTTTATTTCAAGTGTTATGTGGTAGGTGGATTTTCCAACATTACTTTAATAAAATAAAAAATGTTGCTTGCGTTGTAAATCTAGTTCTTTTTTTAAATTGTTTCTATATATATTTATACATTACAAGGTGTGAAATGGATTCGATATTTGTAATTACAGCTGAATGGGGTTGTGTCTAAGATATGATTTTGAGCAGTATGTAATGGTTCCTAAAAAGTGTCGCTTCTAAAAACATCAATTTGGAAACAGCATCAACATTTGATATAAAATTACTGAGATATTAATATTTTTAATAGACCGGTGGGGACACTCGTTGTCTCGTTATTATAAAAGATGACGTTAGCAATGCATGCTGCATTTTTTTCTATTACTCCTACCATCAAGTTGGATATATTTGTACTTGGTTATTACTTAAAGAATTTCATTTTCAAATTCATCAAATTCTTTCGGTTTAATATTATGCATAATGTATCCTTCGATGTAAACAATAATTAAAAAATAACATAGTAGCCTATTAAAATAAGGTATTAAAAACATAAAACATAACATACACCCCTTTTTATTAGGATTTTCCATCTCAGTAGCCGCAGGGTTGTAAGAAATTGAGTTTCTTTTTAATAAAATGACTTGCTCTTAATTTTAGCTATCGAAGCTCGTGACTATGCAACAATATTGAACTGATATTCGTTATTGGAGTTTCTTTTATATTTTTTTAATCATACAAGAGGATATTGTTAACGTTAGGGACTATTCGCTGCTTCGTTGAGTCTTGTGTAAGTGCAGTTAATATTTATAGCGATAAATCTATCTGTCTTGCAATTTCTTTAAGCCCTACTGTCTCAATATTATTGTGCCTGATATTTAAAGATTTCTCTTAAAAGAAGACTTGAAGTACTTTTAAAACATGTTTCAATAATATATTTTTACCTCTGAATAAAATCGAAGTTTTAGGTGAAAGGAAACAAAGGTCGAAAAAAGTTGCACTTTGTCATGGCTATTTCTGCACATTAAAAATGAACACGGAAGTAAATATAAAAATGTTTTAACAGGTTAGTTTTATGAGTTTTGAAGAAACATCTAATAGATAAAAAACGACGTTCTTTTGCGAATACCGAAATAAATGTTTAATCTCCTCAACTATAAAGTAATCTTCGATAATAGGCAAACTTTTTTAATTTATATTCCTTCTACGATCCAACACACTCAAAACTTTTCGAGATACTCATCTGGGAACTTATTCCAATCACATTTTGGTAAATTCACACGCTATGCTCATACATCGCTTCTTGGCATAGCAACAGCCCGCATGGGCTTTTAATCGTGAAATTTAGTTTTCGATCTTCGCGCTACAGAATACTTATCGCCTTATCCATAGATAGTTTCAAAGCCTATTATTCACTGCATTGGCGAAACAGACTATACTGATTCTTCATTCTGGGCGACTTCGCTTCCCTCAGCCATATTAAATATATCGTAAACATACTCGTATCAAAATAAATATTGTAAATTTACAATAAATTATTAATGAACTGCTCTTATTTAAATAAACTTGTAAATTTTGTAATAATCATTACGTTGTAAACTGGTTTTGAAAAGAACAACACAGAGTTTCTTGCCCGTTCTTTTCTAGTGAAAACCTCTTTCCGAACCGGGTTGTAGATCAAAAAGACATTTTTTTCTAATCTGATCTAAATAATGTTGAATTCAAACATTTTAATGGATTCAATAAATTATTTTCATTTTCATTTATTTTATCGAATGTTTTCTTCGCTCAAACAGAATTCAAAAGAAATTCGAAAGGGACAAAACATTCGATAATTAAACTAGGGTTTAAAACTGTCTATTAAAAAAGCCGTTAAAGTTTTTCAATTTAAAAAAAAAGTTTGGATTGAAATAGTCACAAATATTTACGCGATGGCAATCTAAAACTTGAACGTAAACGTAAACGCTGCACTGATAGCTCTCCGCTTGCAAAACTTGTTTTGTAAAAAAACGGTTAAGTGTGTGATTGCAAGCTAATTTCTGTATTTGTTGTGATATTTATTCTTAGTTAAATAGTAAAAAAAGTGTTTCCTGCATCGGTACTAACTCATCGTCGTCCTCTTCTGAGAAAAGGATATTTCATCGCAGTTTGATTAAAAGTTCTCAAAGAAGAGTTACAATTCTTATTAAATACTTAAATACATACCAAAATAATTAAGGTCGTGTTTCACAGCGACATCATACAACCCACTTAAATCTGGCACGCGCGACACGCTACGCAGCGGAAAAAAATACATTTCACACTTTTGATTTTTAAGAGCAAATTTTCAACACAATGATTTTCTAGTCGCTACTAATGGGTCCTTTTTGTAGCCGATGCAATACAAGCGATTAGTGAAATTGCTTCTTGGCTCTGTTTTGTTGAGTGGCTGAGCTCTTTACGGTGTTGGGCAACGGATACTTTCTTATTTTGTTCTACAACGTTACTCACTTCAGGCGAGCCGAAGAGGCACTTTGTTACACGAACATTGTTTAAACTGTGAGTGGATGAATAAAAATGTACATAAACATGGACACATATTTTAGAACGTTTGGAAACTTTTAAGGCATTGGTAAGACTGTAAATATAAGAAGTTATACAATGCGAAAATAAAACCAATTTCGCGATAAATTCTGTAAAGAATAGTTTATTTCAATGCATAACTTTCACGTAAATAAGTACAAAAAATGATAACTGGTAAAAATATATTGAATACGGAAAAATCAAGCTATTATTTTTTTTAATATTTTCTACAATAATTGTAGCCAGAGTAACTACTGGACATATTGAGACATAACATCTTATGTCGTCTTGTCATTCATTGCAATAAAAAAAAAGTAGTATATATATGTATATATATATATATATATATATATACATATACAGGGTTGCAAATATATATACCGGGTATCTCAAGACTGCTACCCAAAAACGAAGCCGGGTGGTAGTTTTCGTGGCTACAAACACAATGCAACTAAAATTTTCGCATAGAAACGCGACAATTATTTTTTATGATTTTTTAAATATCGTCATTTTTGGGTGGTAAATCCATAGTTTTTGCTAAAATAATAATTTAAACTCTCTTATATCTTAGAGTATTTATAAATTAAAGGGTATACACTATTATTTCAGGAAAAACATTTTTTACCACTAAAATATGGCAATAGGAAAAAAATTTCAAAAAAAAATTGTCGCTTATTTTTGCAACTTTTTCTGTTGCATTATGTCTGAAGTCGCTTAAACTACCACCCGGCTTCGTTTTCGGTAGCAGTCTTGATATACCCTGTATATATAGTATTCACCCACATTTTCATCAGTACTTTAAAACTTTAAAATCGCGCCACAATCATAAACGTTAATTCGATAAATATTTAATCGCAAACACACAACGCTGTGGTCAATAAACTCCATAACAACATTATTATTGAAGCGCAAAAATCATTAATAATAATTGGAAATCATTTAATAATTTGTTAATTATTGTTTCATTCACAATAATGTATGGGGGCTTGTTGATACTCTTAATTGGCTATGAAGTTATAAATCAGAGAAAACAAAAGGCGAGGCTGGCTGGATATAGCATCGGTGTGATTCCAATTATAATCGCGAAATTGAGTCGACCTAGTGGGCGTTTGCCTCATTCTGTGGATACACCGTGCGCGGAGAATAGTAATGAAAGTTTGAAAAGAGAATTTCAATGCCAATACTTTGCGTGTCATCGACTACAATTGACAATTATCATATTCTTGTATAGCAATGGTATGTTTGGCAATGTTAATGCTTTATACACTAGATAGAGTTAAATAAAATCGCGACAATAATATTATTTTTAGGATACGAACTTGATTATTTTCCGTCATTTTGGAAATAAATAATGTTTGAAGGAAATTTTTTTTTCATACACGCGGTAAATCTGACAATGGATGGATAATAAAAACTAGATGTAAGTGTATTTGAATTATAATTCATAATATAATTGACAAACATAAAAATCTAACTAATGTAATAACGACGATCTTTCGATAGATTGAACTTCACGCTTACACAAACCAAAATATCTGTAGATACTTAAATTATTCCGAAATTGTCATTCGATTCAGAATAAACAGTTGCGATACCAAGTATTCGGTATAGAGCGTAGGCTTCAGGCATCTAAACAACGGATGTACACAAAGGCTCATTGCTGCCATTGTTACATTTGAGGCCATACAACGTCGACTTAATAGTGACATCGGAGGAAACGTTAATTAAACCAACAACGATTCCACGAAAGTGATTTGCCAGCGCTCCCGTTCAACAACATTCGCTTTTGTTATGCTTTTTGTATTCATTCAAATTTGTGTTTATTTTGTACGTTCATCGGATTCATAAGGCGTGTTTAAATTGAGATATCAGTTAAATAGTAATTTAGAGTAATGGGATTGTAAAGTTAAGTCTATGTGTGTCCTATCTATGTGAATATGTTATATAGCAAATGATTGGAGTGCTTTAAAGATAACAGAACAAAGATTCATATGGCAATCAAAGATAATTAGACTTTATAGTATAGGAGTATGATACTTCTTAGAATACAGAATTTAGATTAATAATTAATTAATCGATGAAGTTTCAGAGTATTTTTTCTATGGAACACTTTTTATATTATCCTCGTAATTGGCTGCTAATAATAATAGAAAGTATAAATCTTCACAAACACACTGCAGTGAAATAATGTGAGTTCGAATCAGTGGTGGATTTGGACTACATTTAATTAAAAAACTCCCGAGCAACTTCCATGGAGAAAATATTAGGCTGTTGACTGCGAAAGCGACCACCTAATACCTATACAATAGTAAAAATATCCCCATTGTTAAGAGATAACCCTCCTATTGGTGGTAACTATCTTACAATTAGTCGTATCTATATAAAATAAGAAAATGATAAAAATATCTCTATACAAAAAGATTACTTCATTAATGGGAAGTGCCACGCAGTCTTCTACATAAGTAGCTTAATCGTATCATGGCTCGCCATGGTAACCTACAAAGTGGTACAAAATATTACGTAATAATCTATTGTTGTTTAAAGAAAACAAGAAAAAACAATACGAACAGCATTTGGCAAGGCCTCAGTGTGGTTAAAATTCGCACTGAATTGTACAAATGGACAATGAATCGACGAATATTTGTTCCACTTACATAATTCCGAACTCAATAATAGCGGGGCGAATATAAAAATCATCCTTGTTCCCTTGTTATGTAAATACATTGTAAAGGAGCGGTGTCCTTGTGAAATATGTTTTCTTTAGTGAAATCTATCGGATCAATGGCGAGCGTTTTGTTGAGTCTTTCGTGTCTCATCCATCATTTCTTTCAGTTCGTTACACGTGAGAAATAAAAAGCTGTTTTACATGACGTCACGTGATCAGGGGGGTTACCCTGTACTCCGACACGACGACAAATATTCGAACATCGCACGTAAAACTGTATGAATAAGCCAAAATACTTTACAAAATGTTCGAATCCTGAATCGTACGTCGAAAGAGAAAATGTTCGAAGTGAATGATAATTTTTCATCGATATCAATGTTACACTAGATAAGACGTTCTTTGTAACAATCGTGTCCCACCCAAGTGCGGTGCATGCACCGCACACGAATCAGTCTGCCGCGTGACGGCCGCGCAACAGTACGCCTCTTTGCTTATATTTATAAGTAATTTATTTTGACTTTTCCCCGTCAAACCGACAGCGAAATTTTCTAAAGTTACAATATAATTAAAGCATACAAGTTAAGTGATAAAATATTGCACTATAATGCCGATAATACAGATATTTTAGTTATTATTGGATTAAATATTTTTATAGCTCATTAGAAATACAAGATGAGCTTCTGAATCGTATGTCTCATTCCCGCGCACAAAAATTGCTCGTCGAGTGAGAGAGACGAACTATATTAGATATAGATTATTCATGGGACATTCATATCAGCTGACCAAATAGGCATAAACTATTCGAATACATTACAAATACAGATATGCAGGAAAAACGTAGTTTAAAAATTGATTTCAGTATTTCATTTTAATTTTATGTTGTTAATTAATAAGACAAAATATGTGTGTTGTATGTATGTTCTGAAACAGTGGACAGTTTTTAGAGCCTATTTCTTTATATGAATTACCTAATGGACTACGTTGGAATTTGGATCCCATTGAATGTTTTTAAAGACTAATATCACTTAAAATTGTTTTAGATTCTTACGCGTTGTTACGAAAGTGGGAGGTCTTTCTAATATTTGTCTGTTGTTTCATTATCGTATTGTAAAACTGTGATGAACTTGTACACTTTATAGTTTAATTTAGATAATTTTCATGAATTATTCACGTAAATAAAAATTATTACAAAATATATAATCGCTATGACAGCATTCATACTTAGGCATAATATTAGGATATAGGCAGTATATTAGGAAAATCTATAATTGATTTGAACTGTCTCTTCTGTCTAATAATCTTTGATAATAATTTGTAATATTCAAGTAAACGTACTAGATGTCGCTACTGAGCTTTGAGAAATATGGGACAAATAGTTTCTATGACGCGTCGCGTCTATCGGTAGAATATAAGTCAATGTAATTTTTAGAGATAATAATATTGATTTTTAGAAGTGGAAATCTTTTACCTTGTATGGTGATTTCAACATCCGAACATTCGAATTTCAGAGTATAGAGTAATCCCCCAGGTCTTTTCAATGCTTTCTTTGGAGCCGGCTTACCCTCTTGGGATGTTTTAGTTCTGTTTCTATTTAATTCAAATCTAGATATTAAGGGGTTGTTAATGGAATCTCATATGTCGTTATTAATGGTAGGTATGATTTACATTGGTACCTACCCATCCCAACTGAAATTAAATCAACCTTAGAAAATAGTTATAATACTATCAGGTAAGTTTTAGCTCCAAACTGATTTGGTAATGTGGAAATCATTCTACACATGTCGTCATTCTATCATGCAAAAAAATTGTATAACTAAACGCTGGCCACACCTAAACATACTCGTTTAGTCAAGGAAAATATATTTCTTAGTATCTGGGAAGGAATACGTGATGCGTTTACAAAAGACGCGGACAAGCACGCAGCAAGCGCACGCGTTATGGTTCACACGAATGTTGACTCCCGTGTCGATGCGAACACTGCGCTGTTTACTCAAGACTTCGCATAAGTTGCGTGAAATTGATATCAGGCTCTTCACACACGAACCACTGTTTGATCATAGTGAACCGCTATTACAAGGGACGCGAAATTACTCGGCTTTTTGTAAGGGAATAGTTAAGTTTTTAAGCTAAGTTAGAGTAACAGTCCCCGACGTAAAGAAGGAAAAAATACTGGTGTTACCAAAACATTTCGTAACGTAGTTACGTCAATTTCTACCGAAATCTGAGTAAATACGATTAAAGCCCGGGCAAGTTCATATTCCACCATAAATTCGGCCGTCGGCTATATTTTCCGATGAAACGTAATTTTTTGCTGTAATAAACAAAATATGAGAGGGATTAAAGTCGGAATATATTTATAGAGAAAATATTTTAATTACCACAGTAACGTTATCAGCGTTCGAATGAAAGCGTAACTTAAATCCTGTTTAGGAGTCTATTCACATCATTAGACACATAAAACACAAAGAAGTCGGTTCGGCAAGTTGCGAGGTGTACCCGAAGCGATATAGGGAGAGATAGGAGCGCCCTTCCTTTCCGAACCATATACCGACCTATTCAGAGCGAAGGGTAGCAAAATTTTATTTCAAGTTAAATTGTGTTCGCAACTCAGCCGCATCTTATTTATTGGCGTGAAGGCGCTCGCCCCGGGCTCCATCACCAGTAGTCACAATGCCGACTTAATAACACACCCAATGGATCCTTTTGTCACCCATACTGCCAATTTTGAAATCTATTTCACTCAGCTCGTTCTATTAGGGGACGCGTGCTATGAAATAGGGTATTTGACAGTTTTTTGGAAAGAATCTCAAATTGTTCATTTTACCATAATACACTTGCAATTTGATTATTTCTTTGTTAGCTGCTATATTTTCAATAAAAATCATGATTGAAGTTTGAATGATAAATAAGACCGCCAAAACGCTATAGACGCCATATGTGTGGGTCACGTGGTATTATTACGTCACTTTCTTGCTTAACAAACATTTTCATTCATTATCAAGAATAACTTTGATTAGGTTACAGCTAAAAATGCCTTAAATGGTGTCGTTGCAGCATCGTTTCCATTAATTTTATAGTTTCAGTTAATTTTTCATAATAATTACACTCTTGTAAGTATATTATTAATATCAATTAAATAAATAAGCATACCTAAATTATGATAATTCCTGCAGGCGCTTCGTTATAATATAAGTGTCATTTTTGAAAATTCATTACTCTTTGAACCGTTGTCGTTGCTGTTTCATTTGTAAATACTTCAGAGCCGCTCTCTCAAAAGTTGCGAAAATTATTCCCATCCATATTATCCATATTAATACAGGTGTGTAGTCTCAAAATACACGAATACATCTACTAAAACACCGGATAAAATGTTCGTGAGCATTCCAAAGAACACCAAGATTCGGGTAAAGTGGTTAAAACTCGCTCGTATAATAATGGAATGATATAATAGGGGAATACAATAATTAAGTACTTGTATTTTCCATACATTGTTAGCTTAGTTTCTTTTTTATTGCATTGAATGGCGAGACGAACGTGCCGTTCGCCTGATAGTAAGCGATACGACCGCTCATGAACAGCAACATCCAAACAACATCTTGAAATACAAAGCAATGCTTGGCATTCCACTGCGCTCGCCATCCTGACACATAAGATGTTAAGTCTCAATATGTCCAGTAGTTATTCTGGCTACAATATCCTTCATTCCGAAACACAACAGTGCATTTAAAATGCTATTTGGCGGGAGAAATAGACATTGCGGTGGTACCTACTCAGGCGGCCTCTCACATACGAGAGACATGCTACTCGAAAAAGCTTTAGTTTATAATATAACTAATAGTGATATTTACATATGTATGTTTATAAGGTTTGATATTAATAATTTAATTGTGCAGCGTAAAAGTCAGGGTTGTTTTAAAAAAATTGTCCGACAGCTATCGCGTCTATTTTTGCGAAGTTTTCACTGTCAGCTTTTATATTTTAGTTTCTATCGTACAATTATTACAGATAAGTTTCAATATTTTAGAAATTACTGCGAAAACAAAGGAAAACGCTCATGAAATGTTCTAAAAATCGACTGACAACAAGAAAGTGACGTCACTCTAAATGAAACCAATGGCCTGCGTTTTTAGACACGTGGTCAAGCTCGAAAATTTATTTAATTTTAAAATGATTTCTTAAGACAATCCAACATTGTTTTAAACACTTTATTAGTTCATTTGGTTTATAAAAATATTTACCTAGTCTAGTAACAATATGTTTCATATTTTCATCATAGTCAAATACCCTATTATTTATTAAACGAAAGTGCAGGAGGAATAATAATATCAAAAATAAAAAGTATGTCAACGCTTATCCCGGAGTATAAATATATTCCTCATTTACATTTTCAACGATATCTGTATTACGCATGCCGTCACGTGGAATGCTTTTGTAGGGCTGTACATCTCCGTGTGATTTAACGTAATTAAAATTAATGTAGGCGATTCGCGTACTGAAGCCTCTATTTTAATTAAGTTAAACAACTAAATGAATAAAGTTATGACCGTGGAACATCTTGCCGAGTCGGAGTATCGGCGTCTCGGCAAGTGTGCCTTGTTTTATTCATAGGCCTCTTTGAATAAAGATAACAATATTAAGGCCAAAAACGTCGGCCCCGTGCTAATGTCGGTCGGTTAATAGTGATACATATAAATGGAAAAATGTGATTGCGATCTGTGTTTACTTCAATCATTGGCATTCATTCCTAGATCATTTCAAACATCTGCTTGAATTGGTAAATATAAACAAAAATACAGCCTCCATCAATTATCAATGCGTATAATAGACGTAAATACAAAAATACGTTGAATTTAAACAGAGACAAAACATGGAAGCACTTTGAATATGAAAGCTAAAAATAAATTTAGAGAAAACGGTCTGCAGAAACGTGACTGCTTTTAAAATAACGAAAAACAAAATGTGATTGCGAGAGGGCCCTAATTAGTTACCGGCTGTATAAAAGCTGGGTCTGCAATGGAACCGGCAGCAGACGGTTTAAAAACTTTTATCAGTCGAGATGTTTTAGTTCGCGCGAAACTAGATTTTAAACGGCATCATAGTTAATGAGCATAACAAGTTTGATCGTTATCAATTATTTTATGTGCAAGTTAATAAAATTTTAATGGACATATTTCTTACTTGGCTTATTCAGGCTATTCAGTCCTTTCTGCTGTACCTGAAAAATAAGTTAGTAGATAAGATTGAAATGAAATTTTTAATTCATATTTTTAGTTGTATTCTCTTCATTCACGATGTTCATAATCATTGAATTAGTCGTGAACCCTTCACATAAATATATTGACAGGGTGGAAAGCGCGTAAAATGTTCTGGCGTAAGTGGTGCGCGCGCTCCAGAACATCTTACGTTACTTAAATTAGTCGCCATACGCAATAATTTTGAAAATGTTTGCTTGTATTATAGAGAAAATTTAGTAAAAATGAAGATAATATTTTTTATCACCGTTTAGACGAAATCTAAGAAATTGATTTAGTTTGATATTTATTTTATAATTTTCACGTTCATCTTTTTCAAACTGCAAATGTACTGAAGGGCCTCCTTTTTAAATCAATGAATTAAACATTAGCAAAGTATCATTATCATTCACAATAATTTCCGTAAATTTTCGCCTCCATAGTCATAACTAAGCAATCAATAACCCTAAGCTAAAAAGGCGTTTGAAATGGCGCGTTGTAGCACCTGAAGCATCAATCTTCGTTTATGAAAAATAAGAAGCCAAGAGTGAACCGGCAGCGCTTCACAGCTCCTTATGCCTCTCATCTGGGTTATAAATGAGAGTTGCCGAGTTTACTACACCATGTGCACGTTACGGTTTGCACTGGCAACTAACTTCTCGAGAGGTCGAGGGTAAACATAATGGTGCCCTTGTGACCGACGGCTCTTTGGTTTTCTAGAAAATTCTACGGATTTTCGCTAGATTTTTTTTACGTATAGAGTGTTATTACGATGGTTTTATGTAGGAGATTTACGGAAGCATCTAATAAATAAATAACACCCAACGTGGCTTAGGGAATCGAATTCAATATTTCAACTAAGTATAAGAAATAGCAGAACATTTTCAGTTTTTAATACAGAAAATCAAATATAATTTTATAGTATGTTAAAGAATTTGGTTACTGCAAAAACGATTCGCAAAAGCAAATATGAGTATATTATACGAGTTAAAATTGTTTTCGTAAATCCTTTTTACAATTTTCGAATGTTATGGTGTCTCCGTTTACGGTTTGAAATGGATGCGTTTCCGGTCATACAGATATGTATTAGTGGGTATGAATTCGAAATTTAAGCAAAGCATTGCTATCCTATTGGCTATTTTGAATTCGAAATTGAACAGTTTAGAAATGTAAAACACAGTTTCGGTATTTACAATGTATTACCCCATTAGGAATTTCCCAACGAACTTTAATATTATAGTCATATTTTTCCTATTATTGACTATTTTTTTAATACTTGCACGGCATAATGACTGCACTGCACCTGAGGGTAAGCGTGAATACCATCCAGATGGAGTACCGATAAGCGATTTTACTTTAGTAAATCGAGACGAAAAATAAAACAGATTATTTAGATTTTAAAGTATAAACTAACACCAGGACAGCTGAATTCTTGTTTTTAGGATGATTACAAAAAAAAAAACATAAGAACGCTTGAAATGTATCAGTGAAATCGAATTATTGCATGTTGCAGTGGCACTGATTGCCAAACTTAGTAATGTATTCTTTGTAATGTAAGTCAAGCGCTAATTGAAACACCATTTTTTATACCAATGTTGGTTCTTGTTATCTACTTTTCAATCAATCGGTCAATGGAATGGTCATCATTTTTAGAGAAATAATGATGATTTAAATGAATAAAATAACGATCGTTTGAAGTAATATGAATGACTATCTTTTAAAAAATAACCCAGACATATTGGTCTTAGGACTTTTAAAAATATTGTATTTATATTCCATTGCAAATTTGTATGGAATTGATTTTAAGGTTTAGTTTACTACGTACAATGCGGATTTTGGTGGTAAAATATACTGTCCACCCGCAAATTTCAGATCATATCTAGACACATCCAATGTATAATTTGAGGGGGATCTTATCTTTAGTTTTTATGCTGACGCAATGCGGCTTGTGGTCACATAGGTTTACCAAGTGTACTAGAAGAATCGCCTGACTCTATTTTAACATTGTCTATATGCAATTCGCATGAAGCTATTTGTCCTATAATATTTTATTACCCGGATAACTCAAAAATGAAATGCAATACCAGACTTTGTGCTTTCAGAACAAAGATTGTTCCAGACTAGAGCACATAAATACATTTTGGTAAGACGTTTAGCAATCTAGAAAACATCGCCATTTTATCTGGAGGGATTAGAGTCGAATGTAAAATAAAAATAATAACCTACTTCTACATAGCCTGACAAAATATACACCCCTAATTAAAAATACCCACTGTTTAATTCCATTGTAAGCACAAATAATTACAAAATCACATCAAAGCATTACTAACTGAGATGGAAAATTCAAAGCCATTTAAAATAATGATACGCCTCGTGTAATCAAAACTAACATACGAATCTATTTGCTTCCAGCATCTGTCTAACGAATCGAATCTTTGTGTAACAAATACATTTAATTTGTGTGTGGAATAAGTTCCCTTTGGAACTATGCCGGCTCGTCGCTTCACCTGTCAGCTTTTCTGTTTCGGTAATGACTTCAAAGATTCCATCTTTATTCGTCGTGAATATTTGGCGCGTATGCATAGGCATTTTTGCTGATAATGATCCGGATTCCAGACAATTGTTCGTGGGGATGAGCGTGCTTACGTAACACTTCGGGTATTTTAAGATGTTGTCTGTCTATATTGGTCTATTTTAGGAGTTAATTTTATAGAATCTTTATTGTGATTAGTTTGTTGTAACATTCTATAAAGTGTGCAATAAATATTTAGCTCTGGATTAAAGGTTAATTTGGTAGATTTAAGGTTACTTCCAACTTTTATTAGGTAGGTGTGGATTATGGCTAAAGAAGTCATAAAATGTAGGCTTAACTGTAGGACATACAAGTTGATATAGAACATAGATAACCTGGAAGTAGTTGATCTTTCTTAACAGCGGAGGTTGTGCCATACTTCACCTCGTTGACTTTTTGCGGGTTAGTGAGCGGGTTAGTTGCTAAAGTATGTTTCAGCAACGTATAGACAGCTGATTTATTTTTATAAATTAACAGCCATTCACATTATCTCGAGGTTTATTTACCTACGATTACGGAGGCAAATCTTGTACTGTAACTTGTAACTGGCAGTATGTCTCTCAATGGGAGAGGCCGCCTAGGTAGGAACCACGGTAATCACTCCCGCCAAACAGGAGTATAAATGCATTGTTGTGTTTCGATGTTAAGGACACTGTAGCCAAAGAAACTACTGCTCCTATTTAGACCTAACATCTTACATGCACTTTATAGGACAAAATAAAAAACATCACAAACATTTCAGTACAATTGGCGGTCTTATCGCTAAAAGGCAATGTTTACAGACAACCATAGGATGGATTTTATAAAACGATAGAAAGCAGTATAAAGTTTAAAGGAAATTCATGATTAGATATATAGAAATGTATTTTAAGTTAAGTCTGTGGTTTTGAATAATTTGCTTTGTATCGTCAGTTAAAAATCTATCATAACATTTCTTTTAATCATTATCAGTGAACAGTCAGTATTGTTAGTCGTAGTAAAGTCTGGATATTGCAAAAAAAATATTGTGCGAATTTAAAACAGACTTGTCCTCTCATTTTTTAATGATTTTGCGTACTCGATTGCTCTCTGTGACTTTCGTTAGCACTAGTATGTCCTACACTCTACAGCATTCATTATAATTTGCGATCCTCGCATGATCTGCAGAAACTCGAGTTTTTCATTTCGGTTTGGGTTCAAGCTTCTGGTTTCAGCGTAGAATATTTTTGTATGCAAATCAAGTTGGGTTCCCGCGGGAGAGTATTCGATTTCAAGAAGGGTAAAGTCACCAAAATTCGCAACTATATTACGAGCGTTCTTGGGAACGCCACTACAACTTATATTCCTGGAATTAGAAATTAGGTATTTTGTTTTCTAGACTTTTTTATATGCAAAATATCAATCTGAATACATTGTGTGTACTTTATAGTCTAAGATTAATGGCTGCTGCAAATTTTCCGCTTCATTGCAGATTACAGTCTTAACCAGCAAAACTAAAAGAAAAGTTACGGTTCGAGCCACCGGCGCTCGCAAAATCTCAAAAAGTTTCCTTGTCTATTTTCCTTAAAATTCTTCTGGGCAATAATTTTTCGCTCAGTACTCCCTCAAGTATCGTTTTGCTTTTCACGGGAAGTGTTTGTGTGAGATTATGAAGCTGTTTTTACCTGCGGATACAAAGAATCCGGATTTATTATGGCAGAACACAACACCTGAAACTTGCTTTAAAATAAGAATTGTTGGACGAACCTATGGAAATGTAGCAAATTGACTTAGTCTTATGATAATTTAAACCATCAAGATTTTCTATTGATCCTCGCCATTAAAGTTCCAGCTGATAATCACGACCGACATCCGACAAATTAAAATTTTTGATTGAATCCAAACGGGATGTAAGTCTTTACCGTTTCTTTGATACTGACGAATGATCGTTCATCTTTATTCAAACAGCATTCATGAATAACACAGCAAGTGTAAATAAAGCTCCCCGGAGAGCACAACTAGTGATAACACACAGGCGCCACAGGAAAGCGTTGAGGGTAATTCAGTTCAGGATCTTTATTACGGAAAGACAGAGGAGTTTCACCCTTAAGAGGCCTATAAGATAGGAGCTATGCGTCGCAGGACTCTGCTGTGAATTATTAACCGCAATTGAGATATGGAACGGTGCAATGGTTTGGAAAGTGTGTTAAGTGAGTAGTAAAATTTTTAGCCTGGACAAGTTTTAGACCTTGATGATGATGGCCAGATTAATAATTAGTGAGAACAGAACAACTGACTTTAGAAAATAACTATAGGAAAGTCTAATATCAAATTGCAATTAAAATTAGAATTATCTAATCGTTGTATGAACGAGAAATATTTGCTAACACACAAGTGTTTTTTTTTCTTGCCATACACAAGTATGGCAAGAAAAAATAGACTCTAGTACTTTGCCATACTACTCAGAGTTGTGTGTATTGTAGCCATTCACCATACGCTATAATGTTGAAGAAAAACATCTCGAGGAAACCTGTATACCATGGCGATTTAAAAGTATTTATATGTTATGCAAAGTCCGCCAATCCGCACTAGGTTAACGTGGTGGATTATAATTATGGACTGACACCTCTCAATCGTAGACTCGATTGTAGAGGAGGCTCGTGCCCTGCAGTGGGACGTATATGGGTTGATATAGTACAGAACAGCACTCAGAGTTAAACTATTAAAGCACCTGCTCGCTATATTGGATTTACTGTTACTCGAGACATTGGGAATAAAAATGCTGCAGTTTTATGTTCTCCTGGGAACACGTGAAGTCGTTGTTGAGTGCAGGTATCGAATACATATATTGATATCAGGTTATAAAATAGACCACGATAAAAATTCAAACACTAGGATTCGTCTCCTGGGTTACTTACTATTAAATGAGGAATCTTGGGATATTCACTCTACTGATTCAGCATGTTTTTGTTGCAGCAAGCAAAATGATAATGAATCAAAATTTTCAGCAATATCCACAGGAGGAACTCACTAATCCCGACATTCAATCTTAAAACTCATATTATAATAATGCATTTTACTGATATTTTATACATTGACACGATAAAGTAATTGCATTGACACCTGATGGTAAGTGCAGTGCGGTCCAAGTTGAGTATCAAATGTCGACAATAGAATACGAATATCTAGCACAAAGTAGATACAATTATGCTGGTCTGTTTGAAACCGAACCTACAGAGGCCGATCCCAGAATACGACATACTAGCTTGGGTCACTGTTAGATGATGATGATGATGATATCAGGTTAGGTTAGATAGTGTAGATCACACTAGGTGATGTTTTTGGTGCTCGTTCCTCGGTAAAAATCAATATCGTGTCACTACTAGCATGCTCTGTTAATTAAACAATATGTTACTATTCACATAAATATATGGACAGGGCGGAAAGCACGTAAAATGTACAGTCGTAAGTGATGCGTGCGCTCCAGTACATCTCTAGTGGAGCGTTACTGAAAGTAGTCGTCGCTGGGAACAATTTTAAAAATGATTTTTTGTATTATGATATATAGCTTTAATTTAATTAATTTGATTTTAGCATGATTTTCTCGGCATCTTTACGAAATTCCAAATTAACTAAAGGGCCCATCCTTAGTTTTTAAATCAATGCATGTTACATTATACTTTGTATATAAATCTATTTCCAACCAATATCAGCACTATCAATGTTTCCTATAACGGTACGGTAGTACGGAAAGGGCCCATAAAGTTAGATACGGTACACAAGTTCTGTGAATTATTAAAAGCGTACATTTAAGTATCCATTATTAGACGTTAATACTCCGGTCAGGCGCTAGTTAGATAATAAATGTGAGATTTCATCACATTACGCTCCGTGCGAGGACAGGCCGGGTGTTCGTTAACCCGTGGCCTACCGCGCATGTTAACTTTATTCAAGTTATTTCATAACAGTATTAAATAGCTAAAGTGCGTGGTGGCCTTTTGGTAAACGGACTATTCGCAGCTGCCAACATGTTCACGGTGGTCGCGGGTTCGAATCTCAGGGCACACCTCGGACTTTTGTATGATGTGTATATTGATAGTCACCACGCACTAAAACGGTGAAGGAAAACATCGTGAGGCAACCTGCATACCATAGCGATTTATAAGAATTCCTATGGTATGTAAGTCCGCTAACAGGCACTAGACTAACGTGGTAGACTATATGGCCCAACCACTCTCAATCGTACTCTCGATTGTAGAGTAGGCTCGTGCCCTATAGGATTGTAAGTATATGGGCTGATACAGACAGAACTAAATAGCTCGAGTTATTTTTTATTGCAATGAATGGCGAGACGAGAAAAACCAAACACCTTGAATTACAAAGCAATGCTTGGCGCTCCACTGCGCTCGTCTTCCTGAGACATCTGGCTACAATGTTCTTCAATCCGAAACACAACAGTACATTTACACTGCTGTTTTGTGGGAGAAATAGACATTGCGATGGTACCTGGCCAGGCGACCTCTCACATTTGAGAGACATACCGCCAGTTACTAGTTACAGTACAAGATTTGCCTCCGTAATCGTAGGTAAATAAACCTCGAGATAATTTGAATGGCTGTTAATGAATTCAAATATTTGGTGCTTAATCTACGTTTTGAGTAAATGTTGATCGTATTTAATGATAGGATTTCAATGGAATTGATGGTAATCGTGAGCGTTTAAGACATCAGCCTTTTGGTTGATGATGAATCGTTGATTACTACATAATCAGTTACTTATACTTACACAGTTCATAAACTAAGATTTAGATCCCATCAAAAACATCCTGTAAAAAAAATCCAAGTCTCGCAGCTCAGGTTTTCTACCGCAAAAAGTTGTGATGGCCATCGCACGAAAACATAATGTATCGTACAATTTATACATAATGCTGCTGGCCAAGTCGATCTATTTATTTAAAACGTAAAGAATTTTTAATATTGATATTTTTAATATATATTTATATAATGATTATATTAACTAACGTAATAACTTTATATAGAAGGTCCCTTAAGGACTAAATAAATAAATCGACTTGGTATTACATGCATCTCACAACTTTTTGCGGTAGAAAACCTGAGCTGCGAGACTTGGATTTTTTTTACAGGATGTTTTTGATGGGATCTCACGTCTTTTTGTAGAGTCCTACTTTTTTCCCTTTTTTCCTTTTCGGTACTTCTTACTTCTAGAATATCACTAACGATTTTTCTTAAAGCCTCTGTCTTATGGATTTTTCTTATTTTTGTAGGTATCAATTTATCACAAATATAGCGGATTTGATTATTAATGTTTTTTCTTTCATTGTAATTGATATTTTCGAGCTATTTAATCTATTTATTTGCAAGTTTTTCTTCGTCATGTTTTTCTAGAGGAATGTTGTACAGTTTAATGGGCTGAATACACCATTTCCCTTTCTATATCCCCTCCTGTTATGTGTCATATAGATAGATATCTATCTACAACTATTATTCCATTATATACGGGTACAATGATTCATTAACAGCAGATGTAACTTTGTAATCCTATACATTTATATGGGATTACAAAATTATTCACGCAGTTGGTGTAATTAGAAAACTAGTCAAATTATGAAATGTTTAATTTTTTCCTTGATTTAGACACTAAACACTAATTATATGCTAAATTTGAAGGTTCTATGTCTGCTAGAAGTGCCTTAGACTTTTGATGATCGGTCAGTCAGTCAGTCAGTGAGTGACAAAATTACGAAAGTTTGATAAGTTATAATTCTTAAACTACTGGTTCAAATTGAATGAAATTTTAAATATACCGTGTTTACACAATGCCTGCTTAGTAACTGAAAATTCAGGTTTCATGCTTTAGCCACAACGAAGTTATAGGGGGTTGAAAATGGTCTGAATTGCTTCGAGAAAAGGATGTTACGGCCATGCCACTTTTTAGCTCGACTTGGAGGGGGCTCGGCCGCGCCCTCAGATTCGTTGAGAAATAAACGGAATATTTAAATTGGATTTAAAATATTCTCGAACAGCCAGGCAGTTAGTAACTTTATACATTTAATTATTAATTATCTAGAAGAGTTTAAATATCGACTAAAACTGGCCTTAGTTGAATGTCACTTAGACCTGTTCATAGCAATTTATGTTTAGCCATAAGTTTACTGCATAAATCTGCGCTTTATTGTAAAATATGAGAGGAAAATTACCATCACTTAACCACATAGAGCTAATAAAGTGCACATTATTACCTCACGCAAGATAGTTAAACAGCGCTTACACATTATCACACGAGTCGGTAACTAGCGAGTACACATGTACGCAGCCTGCACATAAATTTGTGAGACAGCGCCAGTTTAATTCGAGCGCAAAAACATACGATCCGAACATTGTAACAGCTAAAATTAATCCGTTACAAGCAATTACGCTATGCTATATTCTCGTCAGCCCTCAACAGTATATTAAACTCCAACTGAGTGAACACATGTGTAAGGCATTTCATTTCACGATATAAATCACGAAATAACCAAACGGAGGGCAAGACTTTATTAAATCGTTCCACGAAAAATGTACCAGTGGAAAAATCTGCGCTTCAAAGCTTGATGCGTTTTCTATTTTACTTTATTTCACGTTTCTTTCAACTTCCAAATGAACTGTGCATCTGTGTTCGCGCATTCACTTGAACTCCGCATCGCTTTTCAATTGTTTTTTTTTTAAAGCACGTTTAACGCGAACGCCGCCTTGTTTCACGAATGCGAATATGAGTAAAGGAGATTAAATTGTTGCGTTTGAAAGGAGAGCCCGGCAGGTTTCTTTATTGCTAACGTTCGATCCGAGTTTGGTCGGTACAATTAGTTGTAGTCAAGTGGGTATTTGTTAGATTAATTCCCTGCAAGCGTGTGCTACAAGTTGAAATAGATGAGGAGCTTTTGTTCGCTGCTTACTTGGAACGTTATTAATACCAATCAGTCAACATGCTTTAATCACTTGGAGTTTCAACTTGTGCCGAATGATTTGTGTCTTGATAGAATGCCAATAATTTCGGCCAACAACAATTTGTTTGCAAACCGGTAAAGGGCCGCACTCCAATATCGAGTGTCGCAATGCAGTCGCGGCGAACCAATGCCAGTTTCTTTTTTGTTTCCAGCGCCAATAATCGCGAAAGAATATGCTTTATGAATCGCACATGTATTAGTAAAATGAATACATTGTGAACGATGCGAAACAAAAATAAACCGAGTGTAACGTTCTGAAATGACGACGGAACGTGATGTGAATGAAGTAGAATATGAATTTTGTGCAATTCAGCGGGACCTTGCGACATCGCAAGGTAATAAGTGCACATGCACTTATGTATGTACATCTGGAAGTACTGTCGTGTTCTGAAACTAAACACGGCTCGGTCCGGTGGATGTAGCTCATGTTCGTGTAGCCACGTGATGTGGTGAACGCGGTGACAGTTGACGCAGATGTCAAGTCGGCAGGGAAACCGTCGGAAACTTTCGCCGAAGGACCCTCGCGTCGTTTGCATAGAGAAAGCACCCGTTTTGTTTAAAGTTTTCCTTTTGTAAATTCAAAGTGCTATTTTATTTTTCACGTCCCAGTCTTTGGATACGATGTCTTTACAACAAATGGAGGGGAATAAGATCCTCTTTTTTCCGCAGCTAAATTTAATAAAGTGAATCTGTTCAGTGTGCGGTGAGAGGCGTTAAATCGCATTTTGTATGAAGTGAGTCACGCACGGAAGGTGTTTCGGCTGACATTGTGTATAGGATGTTTCATTTCCGCTCGCCTCTTGGCGCCACTAATTAAATGTTTCACGAACTTGTTGCCAGATTTCATTTAAATCTCGTAAACCGGGCAGCATTAAGCGGAAATTAAAAAATACGCACCGGTTGTAAAATTTGTGAATCTTCGAGACAATTTGTATTTAAATTACTTTTATTTTAATTGAGGGTGGCGCTGTTGAGTTAATTATTTATTACGCTACTTATTTAAATGAAAGTTTTTTAAATGTTGAATGCTCTCTACATCTAATGTTAGTGAATGTATTGGTGATTTTAATAAAAAATATATTGCACCAAATGGATGACACTTTTTTAAGGTAATTAGCCACTGCACCAGACATTTAGTTTAATATTATTTTAAAAGTATTAAATCTGGGGGCATGGCTGTGCCCCCTGCAAGTCGAGCTAAAAAGCGGCACGGTCGTACCATCCTTTTCTCGAAGCAATTTAGACCATTTTACCCCTATAACTTCGTTGTGGTTAAAGCAAGAAGCCTGAATTTTCAGTTACTAAGCAGGCATTGTGTAATCACGGTATACTTAAAATTTCATGCAATTTGAACCAGCAGTTTAAGAATTGTAACTTGTCAAACTTTCTTAATTTTGTCACTCACTGACTGACTGACTGACCGATCATCAAAAGTCTAAGGCACTTCTAGCAGAAATAGAACCTTCAAATTTAGCATATAATTAGTATTTAGTGTCTAAATCAAGGAAAAAATTAAACATTTCATAATTTGACTAGTTTTCTAATTACACCAACTGCGTGAATAATTTTGTAATCCCATATAAATGTATAGGATTACAAAGTTACATCTGCTGTTAATGAATCATTGTACCCGTATATAATGGAATAATAGTTGTAGATAGGTATCTATATATATGAGGCATATTAGGAGGGGGGTATAGAGAGGGAAAGGGTGTATTCAGCCCTTGAAACTGTACAATATTCCTCTAGAAAAATATGACGAAGAATAACTTGCAAAAAAAAATAGACTAAATAGCTCGACATTATCAATTATTGATTATAATTGATATTCGATAATTATCGTTATTGATACTTTAGAAGTAAAAAGTACCGAAAAGAAAAAAAGTAAGACTCTACAAAAAGACGTGAGATCCCATCAAAAACATCCTATACAAAATACCAAGTCTCGTAGCTCAGATTTTCTTAAGCAAAAAATTGGGAGATCCATGTAATACCAAGTCAGTTAATTTATTTAGTCCTTGCTTAAGGGACCTTGTGTATAAAGTTATTACGTAAGTTATTATCATATCAATATTGAAAATCCTTTACGTTTTAAATAAATAGATCGACTTGGCCAGAAGCATTATGTATAAATTATACGATACATTATGTTTTCATGCGATGCGAGTTATAAACTTAATTTATATAATTTAAACTATTTTTTTACAAAATAAACATCACATATTTTGAATAACTTCTCTACTACTGTACCTAACACTGATGAAAGCACAACAATATATTTTTTCAACCCTTCACTTACGTATACAAAACAAACAGGACATAAACATCCATAGGTATTCATAATAAGACAGGGCCGGCTAGTGTCAACAAACCATTTTATACTTCAATAAATATGTAAATGAGTTGTGGTCATAACAAAAACATTGAGCGTCTTGCGGGCGGCCAGTCGCGTGTGTCTTATGCTCGATTTCACCAAAGTTTCCTTGAATTGATTATAATAGACCAGACTGTAACAGGACGTTTCATAAATGGGTAGATTTTCAGTTAAAGTTAGACGGTTTCGTTAATATTATTTTTTTTTTAAATTGGCTATACGAGCATGCCGTTCACCTGATGGCGCTATGAATATTCATGATTTTGACACTAGCAAAATCAACACCATGAATGCTTGGTATTCCACTGCGGTCGCCATTCTGGGGCATAATATGTTAAGTTTCAACATGTCCAGAAGTTACTCTGGCTATAAAGTCCTTCAAACCTGGACACAACAGTGTATTTATACTGCTATTTAGCGGGAGAAATAGACTTAGCGGTGGTCCCTTTAAAAAGCGGTCTCTCACGTACGAAAAACTTACAAGTAAATGATATGTAGCTAGTGGACTTTTCCTTACCAATGAAAACAAATCATATTTTTCTTCTTTGATGTTCTAATACTTATAACGTTGAAATTAGTTGTCAATATCAGTACCAAAATAGTTTCACAGCGATTATTTTACTTTTATACATTTGTTATTTTTCTCTTTGATTGAAAAAATAAGTCATATAATTTATAGTTCAGGGAATAAATCTTGAAAAACTCTATCATCGTAAGATAATGAAGCAAGTATATTTAATTTATTATTAATTAAGATATCATTTTTCAGTGCTTGAATACGTGACTTGATGGAGATCTCATTCGACGAAGGTCTTCGGAAATCTTTAGGACAAGCTTGTTTTCCAAACGTACGTTTAGCAGATGTCGATAACTCACATAACTTCAAGAAGTCAGAAGTGTGCTATCTAACATCAACACTATCGCTTATTCAAAATAATAATGTAAAAGAACTACTTTAACAGACACAAATGTTTCTTGTGAAAACATTAGTATTTTTGCATGTTACCGAAGTGATACGGCGTCGTACGGCGTCTGGCACTGATAGCGCAGGAAGTTCTACTGGTGTTTACTTCTGCCATTGTTACGTAAAACAGCGATACAAGCCGCGTTTAGTGCACAAGCTGTGGGATAGATTGGATACGTAAAGGTTGTTCGTGATAAACTTTTTTTTTTCATCATCCTTTTAAAATGTTTTTCATTTTTTTATTTTAAATACTACGTTGCCGTAATGGATGAGCTACAACTATTATAATTTAAGACCCACCTGGTGATGATACATTATTTTGATTATTCAAAATATATTACATTATATAGGAAGCAATGGGGAGCTTGGAGATCCTTGTGGGAAGCCTATATTCAGCAGTGGACTTCCTGTGGCTGAGAAAAGAAAGAGATAGAGGCGTCAAACTTTGCAAACATATTTTTTCTATATTTTCCTTCTCCAATACTAAGATATTATTTTATATTTAATTGATGTGGGGTGATGTATGTATTGTTGGGTGTATTTATTTATTATTGATGTAAATCACAAATATAACCAGGCAAGACTCCGATAACTGTTTATCTTTTCGGACACCTGTAACAGGTGGTATTAAGGAGCCCGTTTTCAGTAATCCTTCTAACCTTCTCACCATATTTCATTGCGAGTTGAAATTAATAGTCTTTGTGATTAGAACGTAGCAAGGCCTAATGGTTTCCTGTCAGCTAAATTACCGCTTGTTCTCAATGTCTTTATTTTAGTAATGGTTCTCGCAACACCGTTGAATACATGACTAAATAGTAACAATAGTATTAGCAGAAGTTTTTTCTTAATATAGAGCATAGGCCAAATTTTTTGTTTTTTGGTTTTGTGGTTTGGTGAGTCCAAAAGCATTGAATTTTGAAAAGTTCTACCCTTATGGCTACTGAGATTTTGCCTAGTATTAACTTTTAAAAATGTTGTCTTTGAGAAATTCGATCGCAACGACGGAAGGTTGTGAAAAATGTTTAGTCCTAAAATAATTTTTACTTTTGTATTCCCTTATAACAAAATATTGTTTTTTTCTTTCAGGTAAGTCTCAATCAATCCTGCTCAAGGACTGCGTTACAACTGGTAATAAATAATGTTTATAAACATTTATAATTAAAGTAAAACATTTAACACGAATAAATCATAAAACCGCAATAACCGATCGTGATACGATATAAATATTGTCTGTATGTTCTAAACTTCCGTAACTCAATATTTCCGGTACATTATCTATAATTATTTGTCAAATTGCCAATACTTTATCTAGATTAATATTTCCTGCAATTCTATTTAATTTTATAACATTAGATTTAATTCAGTTAAGTTCGGGTGCAGTTTTTGTAATGTTTTCTCACGTACCACATAAGCGGAGTAATGAGTCATGAAGATTTACGTACCTCGTTTAAGCGACCACGGATGTCCTTAAACTCCTTAAGAAGTATTTTATTTGTGACTGTACGACTATTTATACTTAGCAATAAGCATTTTATTAAAAACTTTAATGTTGCTTCAGTGGATTGTCACATTCTTTCGCCTTTTAAGGTTTAAATTTCTAGTTAGTAAATTTACGGTCAGAAACATAATTTTGTTCATAAATTTTATTGAATAATTATGATTGATTTGAGTTCGTGAAATAAAAGTATTTTTTACTATTCTGCCTAATTAAGAAAGAGCAACTCATTGTTACTTAAATAATATACCTGAGTACAACTTTTTTGTAATGGAAAATAAATGTTCATCTTTTGTAGGAAAATATAATGATAGACCATCATGTATATATACTTTGGTTGCTATTTAGGCAAATCCAAGATTTTACCATCATCTAAACTTATAGCATACATATAAGTATAACAAAAACTGAACCAAAAACTTAACGCAAATTAGTTTGATACTACGATCTCCGAGAGGATCGCAAATAATAAATTTACGCTTCGATAAATATGTTAATTTCTGTTGGTAGGATAGCAAATTAATGCTTAATTTCTCTGTTCTGTTTCGCATAAATTTTGCAAATATATTCCTAAAGCCCTTTTGATGAACGTTAGCTGCATTAATTTATGACGACCAACAAGTAAAACAAATGCTTCGAATAAAACTTGTTCTTCGTATTTACGTACAATTTAATATCGGCAAATAACTTTACGGATGATATTCAAATTCTCTTATTGATTTATAACTTTGTCAGACAACCAACGAAGCGTTTAAGATGTTTGGGAGAGATTTATCTTGTACTGTTTATTAGTGTTTTGTAATGTTTAAATAATTTTCTTCCTTAAGAAGAACTTTCAAATGATTTATTGGTTTATTTGGTAGTATATCTGCAATTCTTATACGTATATGGGTACCAAATCCATATTTAACAAACTTCAAAGGAAGAGAATATATCTGATTTTTCGCAAAGTGTTGACGTCAAGTCAAATACGAATAGGCGCGAGAAAGTATAGTTAGCAAAACTTCTAAGCGCCAAACAACGCCTATTAAACCTCAAACACCGTTACAAACCGTAGTAAAATATAAAAATACCACAATTTGTGTATTTACACGCGTCGATTTGCCTTCGGTAAACATGTGTCGGAGGCAAATTGACCCACTCGCGTGTACTGTGTAGTTTCGCTCTTCACTTTTATTCCGCTACATCCACGCGTTTATGACTTTTAAAATGGCATTTATGGTTCGTTAATCAACATTCATTTAAGCACTTGCGGTAAAAGCGGTTGTATCCCCCGAACTGGTGGTTACGACGTAATTAAACGTCAAAAGCGACTTTTATTATTCAATGGGTACTCGACGTCGGTATTTGCTGAGTTTCTTTGTCTGTTCGACGCATTTCGAATCATAATGGACTCACTTTGAGGTACGCTAAGTAGCTATTCCAATGCGTTTTGATCGTCTTTTGTGAATAGGGTTTACTTTTAATTACACAAAAAATTTATTTTTGTGTTAATCAATGACAAAAAGGGATTAAGTAAAGGAGGGTGGGATTGTAATTGTTGCTAATAAATCTTTTTCAAACATTCTTCTGGCATTGCATTCCCTGTCATGAGAATGTTACAGCAAAGGACTTTATTGCCTAATATATCGTTATTCCATCGAATATGAATGTCCAACCACTACCTATAGGGCTTCCGGTAATAACAGTGTACGCCAGTATGCATAAAAAAAATTAAAATGAACACATTAAAATAAGCCTATTTTTGATAGTATATCATTATTATAATATTTATTATATTGTTCAACAAATACACCGTATGAAATACATTACAAGGCCCGCCTGATAACACGTGTTGTAACTTTGTTTCCACCAACACGTTTCCTTATACGACAACGTGGGAGAAAATGAAATAATGTTTTATTTCGTTACAATTTTCACGCTAGTACTGCGGTTTATTTATTTTTATTTGGAATAAATATTCTCTTGTAAACTTTATAAAACGGTGGCACTTTGCAATATTATCAACTTAAAAAGATACTAGAACAATTTAAAAATAAAATTATAGTATATAAGTTATTTCTTTTTTTATTTTTTATTATTCGGTATATTATAAAAATATGTTAGCAAGCTAACTTTAATCTTCACGCTTTGATCTACACGTTAAAGGAACACGTATGTTAGCAAACTGGTTTAGGAATAATTAATACCCTTGACAATACATAACACGCCCTCGTCAGCGGTACCAAAGAGAAACATTTTTGAAAATTTCACAAGTTACAACGTAATAAAACAACGTCGAGAACATTTAAAGGAACCATGGGCGATGACACCGTAAGAAACTTTTATCAATTTCAACTTACAGCCATAAAAGAGACCCTTTATGGCAGAATTCGTTCCGTCGATACCGTGATGAAGGGTTGGTGTAATTTTTGTTCAAACCAACGTCAATTTCCGACATCCAATTATTGTCACATTGTTTTAACCAAACTCAATATCGCGTTGTTTACTTACAAACCGTAATAACATAATAATCGATGTTTTTGTAACGAGCTTCGACGTGTGGCTTTTTTGTGTACATATTTTAATTAACTTGAGTTGAATGTAGCCAATGTTATATTGTCAGTTAATGGATGGATGCATAGGTTAATGATCATGGTTTGACTATTCGATTGTAATGTCTGGGGGCATTAATTTGTATGTTTAAAATAATGTATATATTTGATGCAGCTTTATATATACACAAGGTTCATTCATATGTGGATGATCTCTGCATAACACAGTTGGGAGGTAGCTGACTGAGAAAGAGGTATTCACTGAAATAATTTATAATTTCGTATTTTTTTATTGTGTCTAGGTGTCTCGAAACTGAAAAGGTCTACGTATATTTTTATACCTATGACACAAACTTAGCATATCTTAGCTTAGCATATCGACGGCTATACTTTTAGCAGTACTTATATTGACTTTTTACGATACCTAAAAGTAAATGTTGTTTAAATCAATTACTTGCCCTCAACTTTACACACATACATGTAATAAAATTCGTCGACGTCGATCAAACATTATTAAAAATTGAAATTTTTCTGTCCCGCATTTTTTCTTAATCTTTCAATCTTTTCTCGTTCTTTTTGGGGCAGTGATATAAGTAATTCATATTTCCATTCCGATATGAGTGATATCGTTTTCATAGCTATCAATTTTGCTCAGAGATGGACCGCGGAATGTATCAATGCATAAATAAAAGCTGCTTCAAAAAGGAGGTTTTTACTTCGACCTGTATATATGTTTGTTCACGAATATTTCGATAAATACTAATCGTACTTAATTTTAGTTTTCGGTAATCTATAAGGCTACTATTTGAGAAGGTCTTTAGGCAAATCCCATAATAACATCATTGCAGTTCAGGATATATTCAGTATTGAAGTAGGTCGCCCTATAGGGAATCACTTTTTATGTAGATTCTATTTCATAAAATTACACATTTTTTTGCAGAATTACTTATTGCGGAATTGGTCCAGAGGAAAACGGCGAAATCCTCGATTCATATCATACTTGCTTTAAGGATAGACGTTAACAAGGCGGTATAGACCTGTCAACCTATTTCCAAATTCAAAAATTTGTCATATCTGACCACTATCCAACCTAGTAATAAGGGACTCAATTTGGCGCGGCGATCCCGCTAGTAATTTCGGAGGTCGGACCCTTTCAAACGTCATGACCAGGTGTCGTGTCATTACGTAACTTTCGTCTGCTTGAGGTTCGGTAATTAATATGTAAATATTAGTTCAGACGGCACAAGGACGCGCAGCTGTTGTTAAATTGTCACGCTGTTTATCTTGTAAGGTTAATCGAGTTGGCTGTGGCGCGTGATTCGACGTGCTTCCCGCGGATTTGTTTTTGAACGGTGAAGCTCAGAAGATTGGAGATTAGGTTTTGTTTATGTGTTTTTAGGATGTTGTTATGGGAACATACTCGTATGTAATACACATGTAAAATTTATGCGTACGGTGATATAATATGTGATTGATATTTATTACAACATATGAAAGTAACAGGGTCAAGGCATTCAGGTCAACTTTAAGTACTGGTTTAATGTCATGGACGATATGAGTGCCAATAGCCTTTTAATTGAGGGTATATAAAATCAAAAGCAACGACCTGTAGACGAAAAAAAATCATATTTTACTCTTCATTAATTCTGATGCGACTATTTCATGTAACACTATCATTCTACATCACAGAAATCACTACAAAATATCCTTGAACGCAATAAAAATACATACCGCAGAAAATGAGTCAGACACCGCGCAACTTATTTATTTATTTATTTATTTATTTAAATGCTTTATTGTACACTAAGTTAACTTAATTACAGAACATTATATTATTACATAGTGGTACAAAAGGCGGTCGTATCGCTCGAGGCAATCTCTTACCGACTACCTTGGGATGGACAGTAAGAGATGGAAAAAAAGAGAGGGCAGTCAATAGTGTACCAAAAAAAAAAAAAAAATTTGAATAAAGAAAAAATAAATTAAATAAAATCATATATGCAAAAAACGTGACATACGAATATAATTACAAAATTAACAAACATAACATATACTAGATATATAAATAAATATATAAATACATGTATATACATATACAAGTGCACAGATATCATAATAATACATACAAATACATACTTATTATACAAACAATCAATCACTTGAGTAATGTAGTAGTTAAAGGGACAGGTAGTGTTCTTTAACCATTTTCTTAAAGGACACCAATGTTCGTGCCCGTCTCACTGCATCAGGAAGTGCATTCCATAATCGGACTGCTTGTACTGTAAAAGACTTGTCCATGAAAGTCGTAGAGTGCACGGGCATTCTCAACCTCAGGTTCTCCGACGATCTCAAGGATTTTGTATGTGAATCATGAAGGAACATAAAACGATCTTTAAGATAAGAGGGAGTTAAGGGATTAAACAAGATGTTGTAGAGAAGAAAAAGAATATGAGTATTCCGACGAAGTCGTATGGGTAACCACTTGAGCTTAACACGAAACTCGGAAACATGGTCATATTTCCGAAGGCCAAATATGAACCGTATGCAAAAATTTTGGAGACGCTCAAGTTTATTAAGTTGGTCCTCGGTAAGATCAAGATAGCTGACATACAACTTAAAGCGTAAGCTAAATAAAAATTCAATTTGCAAATACTTACCACAGGTCGGATTGGATCAACAACCATTAAAATACCGAAGCTAGGTCCCGATAGATTCACTATATGTATTTATTTAACGCTTCGATACTATCTGAGGTTCTTGGAGGGCACAATTACGGGACCCCACGCCATTGCAATTTATAAAATTGCTGATTTTACTTCTGCCCGGGGTAAGATGTTTTAAATTGCATGTCGTTATGTGCATTAAAGGTCTCGTCTCCGCCCCGTGGGTTTCTTTGGTGCTTCATATTGCCTGGTAGCTTTTCTTAGATTTTATTTACGTCATTTAGAGACAGTCTGGTTTAAGCGTGATCTCCAAAAACTGGAATGGAAAATATTAAATAGGAAAGCGAAACTGGGCTCCGGTTGGAATGACGCTAGTAGACTAATATTTCCGAGTCATCATACGCTACGTCTTTTTCGCAATGCTTTTTTTTTTACACTGAGCAGCTTGATATGCATTTAAAAAAGGTCATACTATTTATTATTTGCCTCTAGAATATATTAGGTCTCTCGAATGGAAAGATTACTAAAACGAATAATAAATTATTATCATTTTAATTTTCGATTCAGAACCATATTGTATTAGTATCTCAACCCTCAAAAGTATTGGCAGTTTCAAATCATAGACAAATATTATCTTATTATCCCGACGATCATGTTTATTGTCTGCAAACTGTTGTAACATTCTGGAAACTTTGTAAATAAACAGAACGCCTGGTGTAATGTTACGTACGGAAGGTTCGATATACATTAACACTTTAGTTGAACAAGTGTTTCAACACGTGTTTTATATAATACATTGTATCACGTAATACCTAAAAGTCGATGATTTGTATTGTTCTTATTAAAAAATCACTTTTTTCGATATTCGTATGTGATATGGTAAGTGAAGGTCGCGATTCATTCATAATGGTAATTGGCAAGTGACGGCCGCCAACTGGCATACGTTTTAGCAATCTTTATATTTGAAATTCATCAACTGGTAATAGGGCAATGCGATGGACTATGGGCTAAGAACTCTAATACGTCTAACAATTGTAAATATTAGTGTTCTACTCTAGTTCGTAAACGTCGAATATACTTTAATAAAGTTTTTAAATGAAGTTGTACTTAATTATTTATTGTATCTGTAAGCATAGGAATAGCAGAAAATCATTCTCGTATTAGATTTAATTAGCCGATAAAGAAACGCAAAGATGTTGACCTAGTAATATCTTTGTAGACCGACATATTTCTCATAACAATTATCCATATTTATACAGTATATTTTTGCACCTATATAATTTTATATGTTCTTAAGTCTCGATAACAAATCATTGTTATAATTTATAATAACGGGAAATAAATTAATCATTATAATAACGGGAAAATGTACCAAAATGGTATGATTACCATATTGGTACATTTTCCCGTTCGCAAGAAAATAGGTGCTAACATACACGTATTAAGTACCTACATAAGCTCCTGCTTCAAAGGGTAACCTTAATTGAACCCGGAGGGCCACAAAATATGGCCGCATCTACATTGCACTCTATGACAATTAATTACAAATATTATCAATTGAGTAACGAGCCTCCCCCATTAAAAATAACCACAATAAAATGCGTAACAAATAGATTATGCATAGCGCATCAACTGAATTTATAAGCACTTACTAAAGTCCACTTATTGTAATAAATCGCCGTCGAGTTCATTAACGCGTTACCCGCACGCGAGAACGAGACGTTTTTCATAAGTCGTGTAGATTGCCTTATGCATATTTGATGGAGCGTAGCCGTGCTTTAAGTATCTGTCAACGTTTCTCCGCTGCTAATTGTTCATGACCCTTATTACGACAGCAATAAAGCATATAGATGCTATCTTACGAGATAAAATAACTTTGCAGTACAACGCTCGGTGTATATGTCAAGGACAACCAGGATTGCATGCAGTGCACAGAGTAAATTTCAAAGATAAAGTCACGTACAGACAAAGTGGCGCGGAATTTTTGTACGCTCGTATGAGAATGATTTCATCACTCGTTAAAGACGTGACTGTTCGCAGATGCTTTTGGATATACACCTGACAGAGCTGTTGACCTCTGTCAGTATTTGTTTTATAACTGTAAATTCAACCTATACAAAACAATTAAAAAAAACGTTAATCCATCAAACGCCAATGTCGAATAGCAGTATACCACGGCCAAAAATATTTTTCGAATTTAGAATGCAAAAAGACTGAGTGTGGTAGACTTGGCAATAACCTACACCAATTGACCAATATTTAGAAAAGAGAACAGTCAATTTCGCCAGTCAGTTATTAGCTGCACATTCTTTTTATTTCTTTTCACTTCAATGCCAATTCTTACTTAGCTTATTGATAGGAATGTGCATTCCAGAGTCTATCTGTATGAAACCCATTAGCAAAGTAATAACACCAATTTAATCAGCTATTTGACACATTCCAATATTAAATCAAAAGCCTACAAAGAATGAACCAACAATTTTATTAAATTACATTGCGCAACGCTTGCGTACACGCAGGTGCTTGGTAATTACTATAGCAAAATCGTAATTCAAGCCGGGTACTTACAAAACCGACTGTAAGAGCAAAACGAAATATGTAGCCTCGTTTAAGTCGTTGAAATATTTTAATGCAATTTAAGGAGTGATTTTAATTCAAATTGTGAATTTGAAACGCGTTAATAACTTGAATTAACACAAGAGCTATTATAAAAATACTTTATGGTCAGTTATTTTGCAAAGCTGTTTTAACAAGGTCTTATAATTTATGGTTTTAAAAGACCCAATAGATTGTTCTTATAAATCAGGTTGGTAAAGATAGCAAATGTATACCCAAAGTAATTCGATATTACAAGCGTGTAAAACTACAAAAAAATGTTACAAGCATGTATAATATAATGAGCACAATTTGGAGCAGGAAAAAATTATTTCAAAGAGTAATGTTAAATGAAAAGTGAATTGGTACTTAACACATTCAACGCCAAGAAAAAATGTAAGGTTTTCCGTTCGGGCCGTAACGCCCACTGGTGGCCGACGCACAATATCTCGATATAAACCAATAAAACAGTGCCGGTTTTAACAAAAAATATGTTCATATCTATTCATTAATAAAAAAAAAAAACAAAACATGCAATTTGGCAAAATTTATGATTTTTCAAAGTATCAATTAGGATGATCAAGTTTCGGTCACCAATGACCGCCCTGGCGTTGAACGTGTTAATGCGAGTTGTAGTGCTGTCGATAAAAAATCTTGCCTTTGGTTGCCTGTTGCCGGTATATACAATAAATGAATGAATAAATCAGAAATGAACTTCATTTGCTGCACTGTCTCGGGTTCGAATCCCGGGTCGTGCAGTGATATTAGATTTTTATATACATCATTAGCCCGGTGTTAGAAATTTGTACCCGATATGGCGATAGGCTCGCCCCCTATCACATCGTGAGACGGAACGTACAAAGCGAAACGTGAGTTTCCTGGTGCACCTCTGCCTACCCCTTCTGGGAAAAGGCGTGAGTTTGAATATAATCAGTACACAGAAATCTCATGTATAATGTTAAATGATGTAGAATAAAGTATTGAATATCCGATCATACATTAAAACACTGTCAGCTGACAGTACTTAACAGGCTGACCTTTTTGCGTAACAAGGAATAGACAAGATAACAACGAAACATGTTTTAATTCTGCGAATTTGGACGTCTACCAAGTTAAATTCGCTCCGTCCACGATCGTACTCACTGTAATCTGGAGAAAAAAACAATTTAGCTCCGGATCCTTACGAAATCCTCAGTTTCCGGCTATTTACTTTTATTCAAAGGGACTGCGTTTTGCGTTATGGTATAAGACCGCTCTATTGGAGTAAATCAATTTTATATTACACTAGCGGCCCGACCCAGCTTCGCCTGGGTGCATATATTTTTTGATTCCACTCCACACCAAATACATGTTATTTTTCGTATTAATCTCTTGTATACCTAAACTTGACATAGCTATCCTACAGTCTGGCTCAATCCCGTCTCATCCGTCTGTTCAGTCTCTTCCCGATCCGTCCCGTCCTTTTTCTTTTATTATCCATCCCGTCTTATAACGTGCATTTACATTTCGTCCTATCAAATCTGTCAGCTATCCCAGCCCTCTCCCGTACCTTCCACTCTATTATATCCCGTCTCTCCATATACATGTACATATAAAGATTGCCTTATGAAATTTTGACATTAAAAACTTTAGCGTTTTTTATTGTCCATCCAATATTCCGTCCCTTATTTCAGCAACAAAATGCTGTTTTTCCTAATAATATTGCACGCCATTACTTTTTGTTAGTAATAAAGTAATAATAACAATTTAAAAAAAGAATTGGCCAAATTGGTCCAGGCGTTGTTGAGTTATGCGCTTACCAACACATTTTGCGATTCATTTTTATATTATAGAAGAAGATATTATAGTCCACCCTGCTGGCTTAGTGCGGGTTGGCAGATTTTATTTCACGTAGAATTTAATCCGAAAAGTCAGAGGTGTGCCCTGGGATTTGAACCCGTGACCATCGTTAACTTGTTGGCAGTCGCGTCTAGTACGTTACCATATACAAATTAATAAAACCTTCATACTGCCTTACCAGGTGACGTAAGTAATAGAACAAATATTTAAAAATATAAAACTGCATATCGTTTTGTTATAATGTCTAGATACGGCATCAACGTACCAATATTCTTTTTATTCTTGAGTCTAAAAACAATATTAATGCGAAATTTAAATATGTCCCCCAGCGCATCTAAAAGTATCAATTCAAAAACAATGTCGTTTATGAAAACGAAAAATTATATTATATACACGATATACACGATGTACACATTTTTTGAATTTTGTTCTATTTCGTCAGCCGTCAATGAAAGACAATGGAAAGATAGATCATTTTACGTTGGATGGTAGTTGAAGCTGGACCGTCTTTTACGTCTCCCGTCAAATAAACAAAGATCATCCTATATTGGCTGGACGCATCACGCTTAAACGATACCCAAAAAAAAGGTTTTTAGTATCTTCCTCAGAAATTTTCCTATTTTTCTCACCCCTAAAACCTTCCCAGGACTTCCACGAATATTTCAAGACCAAAATCAGCTAAATTGGTCCAGGCGTTGTTGAATTATGCGGTTACCAACACATTTTGTGATTCATTTTTATATATAAGATTCAGGACTGCCTCGGTGACGCAGTTGTACTGCGGTATGATTGCAAAGCTGTGGTCTCGGGTTTGAATCCCAGGTCGGGCCAAGTGATATTGGTTTTTTTCTATTCATTCAGGAGTTAGGAATCTGTGCCCGATATGGCGAAGGATTCGCCCCTATCACATGGTGGGACGGAAAATACGAGGCGAAACGTGGGTATCATGGTTGCAACTCCTAGCCTACACCTTCTGGGAAAAAAGGCGTGAACTTATGTATGCTACAATGAGGGCTATTAAAATGTTTCAATAATTACTAGGTCACGATTTCATCTGTGTTTTCCGGTAAGCAAATTAATACACGCTCAGTTATTTATATGTTATTCGCGCAATTATCGGGTATGTATTTTAATATGTATTATTCTTGATTCACACAATTATAAGAGTACAACTTGTTTCAAGATCCAGTTGCAATCCCATTGAGCGTTTAAGTAAGAATTCATAGTACGAGTATTATGAATAAGAATATTTAATTTGTGTACCAAATTGAATTATACCTATATATTATTTTTTTAATTTGTTTAACAATGATGATCTTAAATAAATATTATGAGCTCTATGTTAAGCAGACATTAATATGTAGGGCGTTTTATATTTTACAAGTGATAAAGCTAAGCAATGGGTAATCTAAGGGCGCGATTCCATTATGCAAGTATTGCATGCCAGTATAACGTCACATATGCGTACAAGTTGGTCATATTGGAAATATGTTTTCGAGAGTGCAAATTGCTTGGAAGTTTTACGTGGATACAAGTGGAGATGTTCAACATTGCGAATAAATCATGGGCGGAAGATGAAATCATGCAACTTACCTTTGCGCGTTCAATTGGTGAGTCACTTGAATAAAAATAAACAAGTTCAAACTACCCACATGCAAGTTGTACCTTATATGCAAGTTTGATCTAATTTCATGCTATTTGAAACTTGCCTAATGGAATCGCGCCCTTGGCTTGAGTATTTATAAGTCAAAATGACACGAATGTGAAACTCTATCTCATAGTTGTTATGAAAAAATGCTTGGAGTTACGATGAGTGAGATTGCCGTGGGGCCAGCACTTATTCTTCCTGCAGTTTACTATATGAATCTGTCATTAAGTACAGTGCAGTCTACACTATACCAGTACAGGAAAGTCCCTTCAATATCGTGAAGAGAACCAAACAGCACCCCACAAAAAGTCGTCGGTGCTGTAATAAGCTATGATAATAAGCCCTAATGTGCAAAAAAAGCAAATGGATCACAATAAATGTCGCAAAAAATGCATTAGTATATTACCCTGAACAAATTCCAATATATCCCTAATACGTTATACGGTATACTTTTCGTTTCGTTTCTCAAGATAAGCCCCCAATTCGCGTTCCCCAACATACACCATTAAACGCAAACGTTCGCAGTTTATAAAAATACCCGGAGTACGTGATACACTTTTGCGGGCACTTTTTCTTTCGAGGACTCTGTTTGGATTAGTCGTGTAAAGATTTATGGCTCTTTCGTTACTTTAAACAGAGTTTTGTGTCAGGTGCGCCTCGGAATGTAGCGGGAAATGTAGCAGTTTTGTTTTAAGAGACATCGCTCTTTGGGGATTCTTTTGGTTCATTCAACTATTTCTCTTATTTGTGCATGAGTGTCTCGAGTTATATGAGCGTAGTCGGAGTGTGAAACATTAGTTTTTAATTTAAAGACAAATGATAATATCATGTAACCATTCGAAAAACTATGTTAGTCAGTCAAATATGGTGTTTAGTGGCAAATAAAAATAATATTCTCTTAAAATAACAATAATAAAGGGATTTACATCCAGGAGTACTTAGATAAAAGCAGTAAATACTGCATCATGATGATAGTTTTGATTTCACAAAAGATAAAAAAATACAGTACAGTTTTTAAATAAGATACAAAGTTCAAAAAGCAATACTGAAACACCTTTGAACCGAAAACGTTTTATAAGACAGTAAAAGGCAAACGTTTCTCCATAAGAAACGTACGGGAAGCGAGATTAAATCGCGGGATATGTCTAGGGACGCACTATTGCCTACTGACCTTAGTCAAATTGGTTTTCGGGACGTTTTAGATTGCGCTTCCTGTAGTAGATACAACGGGAGGTTCTTTGTTTGGCGATCTCCATTCCCGATAAACAAACCGTAATATAAAGAGATCCGATGCGAGTATTCTCCTAGTGTTTGAGGAAAATACTTGCAGGAAATCGTCGGATCCCGCTCAGATTGGATAAGCACAAACTTGTCTTGATGAAAATGAATTCCAGATTGATGTTGTAGAGTTTTTATTACATAATTTTTTTGTTTCGTTTTGTTAAGTGGTTTATAAAGAGAAGTGTTATTTTTGCCTTTTTTGTTTATCTAGAAATATTTTATTTATAGTTATGAAATTATTATTTATGTTCCTGTTTGAAAGACATTGCGACTTAGCATCATGTCTCAGAATGGCGAGCGAAGTGGAGTACCAAGCATTGTTTTGTAATTTATGCTGTTGTTTGGTTTTGCTTCTGTTCATGAGCTGTCGTGACGCTTACCATCAGACACATTCGTCTCGCCATTCTTTACACCAAAAAATCCAGGTTTTACATAATTAAGTAAAAAAAATGTATATCAGGAATATTTGAAACTGTAAAGAACACTCCAAATAAAACAACCGCGCGTGTATTTAATCTGAGCAAATATTAATATGAAAAATACTTTGTATGCCTCAAAATTGATATTTTGCTGTAGTCAAATCGGTTTAAAATTTATTGGGACGAGCTCTGTCGGCCACCGTATCGTTGAATGATTAATCAATGTAAATTTTAATTCAAATACTGAAAAACTCATTTGGTCAAACAAAAATATTTTTGACGCATATTAATATTATATTGTATTTGTTTTTAAACCGCAATTAAAGCGCAAATAAATACAGTGAATTTTGAATTAAAAGTGATTTATTTATTTTATGTCCATATAATTTAATTACCATCAATTTATATTTGATGGATATAAATTGATGGTAATTAAATTATATGTTGACATTGTTTCATATTTGTTAAAGACGTGTTAAATAGTGGATCATTATTTTCTAGATATTCTATAAAATTTAATGTTATACGTTATTATACGTTTCTACGTTTATATTTTGTACATTATAGTAAGCTTTAGTACCCCAGTTGACGTAATGCGGTAACACGTTTGTTAGTTTCACTTCATAAACAAGTACATAATTGCGATAAATAAACTGCGATTGACACAACCATTTTTTTTTATACTGGCCTGGCATAGTGGCGGCATTGCACCTGATGGAAAGTGCCAATGCCGCCCAGGCAGAGTATCGAAAAAATTATGCCGGCCTGCTAAGGTGCCTCTTCACACCGCGGCGAAAGGACCCAGGATTGTAGGAAGGAGGGAACACGTGCGCCGGCAAACAATTCCACAGCCTGACGGTGCGGCACAAAAACGAATTTGAGAACCGTTTGGTTCGCGCCGGGATGGTGTGGACGGTCAAGCTATGGCTTCGCAAGCCAGCACGCGTGGTTCTGGTTAGGAATGGAGAGGAGGGGAGCAAGTTGAACAATTCTTCAGAGCACTCACCGTGATACAGGCGGTAGAACACGCTTAGAGAGGCGACATCTCTCCGGAGTTGTAGCGACTCCAAGTTGCTCGTAACGTCTGCATCATTCACAATGCGGATGGCCCGCCGCTGCAATCCATCCAAGGCATCGAGCAGGTACTGAGCGGATCCATCCCAGAGGTGCGAGCAGTACTCCATACCCGGCCGGACCTGCGCTTTATATAAGCGACAAAGCTGACCGGGCGTGAAAAACTGACGCACCCTGTTCAGGACTCCAACCCTGCGTGATGTGGCAGATATTACGCCCTCGATGTGATTCCTTGGATTGAGATCACAGCGGATATCCACACCAAGGACACTCAGATCATTCCGCACTGAGAGGGGAGTACCCTGAAGAATGGGGAGGGGAGAGAACGAAGATTTTTTGCACGTGAACGCACACACCTGGGTTTTCTTGGCATTGAACTCAACCATATTCCTGGAACCCCATGTAGAAATGAGATCCAAGGTCCGGTTGAGCTCAATGACAAGATCTTCGCGTCCCTTCACAGTTTCGACACGGCAACCTGGAGGCCCGCAGTGGTATCGCCCATGAACCGTGCTGTCATCTGCATAGCAATGAATGTTGCCAAGCGACAACATGTCATTGATATGCAGAATAAACAAGGTGGGCGACAGCACCAAGCCTTGAGGAACTCCGGCATTTACCGACATGAGCGCCGAAGCGTGTCCGTCAACGACTACACGTATTCTACGCCCATGCAGAAAGCCGGAAATCCACGAACACAGGTTGCCGGGTAGACCGTATGCCGGAAGCTTGGACAGGAGACCACGGTGCCAGACCCTATCAAACGCCTTGGCAATGTCGAGGCTCACAGCAAGAGCCTCGCCACGCCGGTCAGTCGCCTCACCCCAGCGATGCAGGACAAACGCTAGAAGATCACCCGTCGTTCGATTATGACGGAAACCGTATTGCCAGTCACTGATCAACAAGTGATCCTCCAGGTAGCGGATCAATTGAGCGTTTATGATCCGCTCCATGACCTTACACATCACTGAGGTGATAGCGATAGGGCGGTAATTTGTAGGGTCCGACCGATCACCCTTTTTGGGGATCGGTTGCACAGTGGCCTCCCTCCAAGATTCCGGCACAACACCTGTGCGGTAGGACGCTCGGTAGAGGCGAGTCAGTGCTGGAGACAACTCGGCTGCACAAGCCCTCAAAACCACCGCTGGTATCCCATCCGGACCACTGGCTTTCCGCACATCGAGAGAACGTAACTCACGTCGCACATCACACTGCCTGATGCGAATATCTGCCATTGAGAAACCGCAATCAGGCAGCGTAGGCAGCGACTGGGAACCACGGTCTTCGAGGCGGGAATTAGCCGCAAAGAGATTTGCCAGCAAGGCAGCCTTCTCTTGCGGCTTGTGGGCCAGCGACCCTTCTGGGTACCTCAGCGGCGGCAACGCTGGACGGCAGAAGTTAGATTGAACGGCCCTGGCCAACCTCCAATAAGCACGACTGCTAGTTGGGTGATCGGCCAACGCACGCCCAATCCTGCTAACGCGCTGGGCATCCGCCCTAACGTAGGCCTTCTTGCAGGCCTTGGAGGCACGGTTGTAGGCTTCTTTGAGGGAACTGATATTCGGATCCTTCATGGCGCGACCCCTGATCCAAGCGCGATATGCCGCCTGTTTGTCACCGACAGCATCGGCGCATGCACGATTGAACCAGGAGCGTCCACGGCCCTTACTGGCGAGCTCAAAGGAAGGAATGTAATATTCCATTCCAAGTCTGATCTCGTCAGCAATAGCGTTGGCACTCGCTGAGGGATCTTTACCCTCAAAGCAGCGCTGCCTCCAAGAGATGGATGCGAAATATTCCCGCATACCATCCCAATCTGCTGACGAGTAATGCCAGACCCTTCGCCTCACCTGCACGGGACGTGGAGGTGATGCGATCGGTACTGACGACCCAACCAGGTAGTGATCGGAAGTGCCCAGAGGCGCACTAACGGTCACACGATACCCGGCTGGTTGACTCGCCAGCAGAAGGTCCAGCAGAGAAGGCGCATGACTCGCCACATCCGGGATCCTAGTGGGCTGGTTCACTAGTTGTGTCAAGTCATGAGTCAGAACAAATGCATGGGCAGCTCTGCCAGCATGATCAGTCTTGGAGGAGCCCAGCCACAGTTCGTGATGAGCATTGAAATCCTGGCCTGGCTAAGATACCTGAACAGCCGAGTCGTCTCATCGTCCCCGTTGTGAGACCTGTAAAGGCACACGTAGACGCGGCTCAAGGAACCTAGATCCACGTGCACCCACAGAGCGGAGAAGGAGGGGTCCTCCATACAGTGCAAACGGCGACAGCAGATGTCCGACCGAACATACAAGCATACCCCGGCTTTAGGCTTGAAGTTTACTTCAAGCGAATAACCGGGATACAACAGGTAAGAATTATCGGTCGGACAACGAATCTGCGTCTCCGTTAGGAAGAGCAAAGCAGGCCGGGCCGTCTCGATGAGATGGTGGTGGACGGCATTGAGGTTCGTATGGAGTCCACGGATGTTAGTGAACTCCATAGTGAACGCGGTGGTGGGGTTAAGCACCGCTGAAGGACCTGCTCTGTTTGGTTGCACTGTCATGGTAGATTAAGGATGGGATTGGTGAAGAGGCAACGAGGAGCTTAAGTTCGGGCACTAAGAAGGTCGAATGGGCACCGGCAAGAAAGGGTCGGCAGGAAGCGAATTGATCCGCCGGACGGAAGGGCCCCCGTACCCTCCCGGGATGGGCCGCCGGGACCCCACTTCCGGTCACCAACCGGCACGACGGACCCACCCAAGATTATGCGCGGCATGGTGAGGCAGCCTCTCGAGGTGGTTAGCCCCGATTGGGCCCCTGTACTATACCGCGGGCGGCCAGCGGACAACCGTTTCTACGGGTTTCCCTGGCCGGCGGATCAACTTTCCTCCCTTCGACAGAGGACCGAAAATACCCACACGGTACAACCTCATGCCCGGACTCAAGACCCTCGAAGAAACCGGAAAACCACTGGCTGATCCCGGAACGCGATCCCCTTACGGAAATCACTATGGCGGTCTTTACGCCTCGTGGACGGTGGTAGCTACCCGGGCGGACACATAAGTCCTACCACCACTATGTCACTCATTTGGCACTACCCAGGGGTCACGTGTAGGGAATCTAGAGTCAAAGCCTACGGACGCGAGTGACGTTAACCCCCAATTTAACCCCATATTTTATTTAACCCCATATTTACAGTCATATTTTTTCTCGAACCTCCGATTTTTTTTCTCCAAAAACGAATTCTTCCACGGTCATTGCCATCACAGTAAGAAGGTCTAACACAAATTTGGTAGCCAAAACAGTCAAACAACGGGAAAAATAATGATCACTTGATCAGTGCCGCTGATCGGGCGCCCTGCAAGATGGAAGCGTTTTGGCAGAACGCGTGAATATTAATGAAATTATATGGTTAGTACGAATATGGCGGTTGAAACGTTGCCAAAAGTAATCCCCGGATTGTCGTAAACCAATGTGTTGACGCCCATTAATACATTGATAATTACAGTTTGGGAACAATGCTTGCATTTGTAAGTAGCTGTTGAATCAGCAGATATCAGATGAAAGGAATGACGAAGACTTCACTTTCATTTACTCCGGTCAATCCGAAGATTTTCTGGAAAATATCGTCGACAGCGATAAAACCGTCAGGTGTACTGTTTTAGTGTTTTGTTTTTTTTTTTTATGTATAATAAAGTTTAATAACTAAAATAAATAAAGGAAAAATCTCTATAAACGTCGCAGTGTAAAGAAAGGTGCCAACCAAGGATAAATTATAAACAGGCTTACAATATTTTTAAAAAAGTATATTTTAGAAGCAAACCTTACTCGTCTGTGGATAAACTATTTGGATCGCGTTTAACTTACCATCAGGTGGCGTTGTAATCACTTCACAAGAATTTCTAAAGCATGTGAAGTTCAAAAACCCGGACTAAGTCGGCATGTTGGAGTAATGCCTAATTCCCTCTCAATCGTAGAGCAGTATGTGCAACGTCGGAACGTACATATGTATGCTAATATAGTTGTACATACATTGGTCGAAGTAGCGGAATATCGGATAATCTAATTAGGCTTTGGTTAGACATTGGACTACGTAATGATTATGGGTTCATATGAACATTGGCGTTTGAGCTGAATAAGACTTTAACATCATCAACAAATCTCACGTAGCCAGCCATTGTATCAACAATTTTCCTAATTAAAGAAGCAAAACATAAACAAACCACGAAATTCAATTGCAAGATAATAACATCAATTAAAACTTTTAGAGTTGGAGCAAGAGTCTCGCGTGTTTATCAGAGACGTCAGTAGTCACCTGATAGCCACTAATGCAAACATCCACTTGTAAATTACATTAATTTGACGATATGATCTGCTCTAGCGTAATTGAGGCGGATCACGAAATGTTCGAATTACAACCGCTTCGCTGCGTAATTTGACGTTCATGTCCTCCAATTTTAATCGTTTTAATGTTGAACTAATATCGCCAATTCCAATTATAAACAAATGTGATAGAAACATTGTGATTATCACCCGAAATTAATTCGTTTTGTCGTATAATTTAAACGCTCGGCTTTATGAATGCGTTTTCAGCTGCATGCTTAGCTACTTTAATGGTTTCATTAAATGGATTTTGCCTAATTGAGTTATAGCTGTAAGTATTTATTGTTCATGTGCGTTAATCAGATGTTATTTAATTTTATTAATCACGTTGATAGTTTAATTCCAAAGAGGTGAAATTAAATTTTATTGATAATAGTTTCTTACAAGTAAAAGAAAATATATTAGGAAAAAAAATCTAGAAGAAAGAAAATCGCAATAACAGCTTGAAAGAAAATGGTAGGAAAATTAATCTTATCAATTATTATTTAATAACAACATAATATCGACTAAGATTTTTCCAAGCGAAACAGACTTAATAAGTCTCATAACATGTTACAGACACATCAAACGGTTCCCTGACAAAGTACAAAGAAGTTGGTAGGTTATAAATAGTTTATCTTATTGTATAAAATGTGAGTTTCACCGAGTAGCAATGAAGAATCAAATTGACTTCTGGACAATTCAATTAAGCTGCACGTTAAGTGCAAGTTTGCAAACAGCCGTGCGAGGAGCTAGCCAAGTTTCCCAGAACAAGTTTATCCAAGAGATTGTAGCTGAACAAGTTAGCCTTCGTCAAGTTTGTGTGTTTGTGCCTATGCGATGATATGTTTCTTTAGATCTTCTCAATAAACGAATGCAAAGGATATATTAATATTTACAATACACATTTACTATGAAACTTAGCGTATGCGAATATTTTTGCCCCTTGATGAAACCTACATTTTTGTGTAGAGAAAAATATAAATTTTCAATAAATCCCAGGCCTGAAGTTTTTGGATTTTACTTGAAGTCCAATAAAATTATATGTATTTTTGTCTTAGGCTCTGTGAACAAAATGTAAAATGTGATGATAATTCCACTGTATCTGTATCAGCCCATATACGTCCCACTGCAGGGCACGGGCCTCCTCTACAATCAAGAGTACGATTGAGAGTGGTTAGGCCATATAGTCCACCACGCTGGCCTAGTGCGGGTTGGCGATAATTCCACTATTTTATAAAAATCTGTCGCCCGAGATAAAACAGTAAAACTTTTACGGAAAAACCATACAAAATGCAATAATAAATTTTAATCAGTACCGGTATCAATGATATTTTTTACCGACATCATGAATGGGCATTCTCCTTTATTTTATTCCACCAGCACAAGTAAGTATTTTTTTAAATTCCAACATGGTTTTGCGTATGAAAACTCCAAAGGAAACTAAGTTATGAGGCCGCGGTATTTAAAACAAGCCTGATTTTGGTAGTCAGATGCATTGCAAATTTTAGACTTAACAGCGGTATTTTTTTAGCAAAAATATATGATTTTTTAAATATTCGTCTTCTACGCGATTACAATGCTAAAATGCATATTTGTTTATCAGGTACTTTTTCATGGTTTAATTATTGGGCTATTGAAGTTTTGAATTCAGGGATACTAAAAAACTTGGTTTTGCTAATTCGCAAACAACGTGTACTTAGTCGCATTTATATATCGTTAATAAAAAAAAAGGAACTCGCGCAGCCCCTATTCCATTGACTTCTTCCCAGGCAGAACAATTATTATATTATCAACGTTAGAGAAACACAAAGTCATCTTATTATCGTACTTTGCAACGAGTCGGGGAATAGTACTCGAAACTAAATTCAGTTATGTAAGCAATCTGAGCGATGTCTCTGTAATGGTTAAGTGAACCGATGAATTGAATTATAAGGCGGTCTCAACTGTCGCTCCGCCGAGATATTATACAATTGAGGTAGCTGAATATCAATTGCTCTTTAAAGTTCGTATCGGAACAAGCCAACTGGAACGATTTAAATGCTGAAATAACACCTATAAAGTTGCGCTTCTCGTTTGTTACGGTTGTGTGAGATGGCTATTGTATATCCATGTATCTGAAATGTTCAAGCTAAGTTTATTTATTTAATACTTTTTATAATTTTTTTGTATAGAGGGGTAGTAAATGAGAGTGAGCGTGGTAGGCGCATAAAATAAAAGTGAAAAGTATTTTCAATTTAATTAATAAATATCACTATATAAATACACACATACATATACAAATATATGGTATGCTAAATAAAAACAACATCATCATCATCATCATAATATCAGCCACAGGAAGTCCACTGCTGAACATAGGCCTCCTCCAAGGATCTACACAATGACCTGAATAAATACATCTTAAGAAATAATACATACAGTATATAAAAAATGTAATTTAAATGGATAGTAATAAATACACACTAAAGTGATGCGGCCAGACTATCAAGCAAAAGTTTAAACTGACCTTTTAGGAGTATGGGCTGAACAGGGCAATTCATCTTTAACTTTAAAATTAAGATACTTTATGTAATAAACTAGCTGTGCCCGCGACTTCGTCTGTGAGGAATTTAACAAAAAAGTTAATTAGTTTATTTAGTTTCTTTTTTGGTTTTTGCATTTTAATTTTAATTATCAACCTTTGTAACGAAACCATACCGCGATCTAATTCTACGGTGGCGCCATCTCTTAGCGAGCGGCGGTAAACTCCCGTTACACATTTATTTTCAGTTTTTTGTATTAACTTTATTGAAAAATTTCTTTATATACAATATATAGTAAATGTGATATTGATTCGTTGGTGAAAGAAGTGGTGGGAGGCGCCCGACGTAACGGCCCAGTGGTGGTATGCGCGTGAGCTGTGCGCGGGCATTACATTACTTTATTTTTCTAAAATAAATGTACCCTAAGTTACTCCTTGTTATATCAGCTACCTGACGAAAAAAATCCCGTCAAAATTGGTCCAGCCATTTCAGAGATTAGCCGGAACAAACAGACAGACAGACAACATTTTTTTTAAAGGTCATTTTCGGAGTAGTTATCGTGTATATAACGATATGTAGTAGGTCATTTTTTTTTATTTTCACTTTAAAAACAGACACTTAAATTTTATTTATATGTAGGTACTAGCGGCCCGGCCCGGCTTCGCCTGGGTGCAAATACAGATTCCAGTCCATATTTTATTTAAAATCAATATGACAGCCGTTGTCTAAACTGCTTATCCATTTTCAATCCCATCCTGTACCTATTCTTATGTCCCATTTTATCCACCTTATATTCTATTCTATCCCATCTCTCCAGATTCAAATCATTATTTTGCTGTGGAAATATTATAACACTGTTACTACTCCGACGACATTCATTGAAATCAATTAAAAGATACCATAGATGACCCGACCACGCTTCGCTATGGCTTAGTTATTATATGATGAATTTTATATTGAATTATTTAGCATAGCAAAAAAGCCCGACCCACCTTTGCCTGGATGCAGATATTTTTTTATTTTACTCCACACCAAATACATGTTATTTTTCGTATAAGCTCTTGTATACCTAAACATGAATTAGCTATCCTACTGACCTGCTCAATTCCGTCCCATCCCGTCTGTTCAGTCACTTCCCGATACGTCCCGTCTTTTCTCTTCATTGACCATCCCGTCTTATACCGTGCATTTACATTTCGTCCTATCAAATGTGTCAGCTATCCCAGTCCTCTCCCCTACCTCCCACTCTATTATATCCCGTTTCTCCATATCCAAATAGTGTGCCTTATAAATTTTTGACATTAAACACTTTAGCGATTTTGATTATCCATGCAATATTCCATCCCTTATTTCACCCCCAGTATGCTGTTTTCCAAAAACATTACGCCATTACTTTTTGTTAGTAATAAAGAGATTAAATATAAATTTTCATAGAAATACACTCACACACACAATTAATGTAGTAACGGTCATTGAGGAACGGTAGTAACAATTATATATAACTGGTTTCTCAAGACACAGACAACGCCTAATTTGAGAATCCCTGCAATATTCTCCATAATTATATAAAATTGTTATTTTATTCAGTTCAGTTCAGTTTTTATTTTTATGTGTTATTTTATGAAAGATTTTTCATTTTCAAGTGACATTCTATCTTGAAAAGAAGTAAAACTTCTTACGTGTGAATATTATTTATTTGATTGTCCTATATTTATTTAGCTTCATAATATACTCTTTAGTTTACACAAATTAAATTTCTGAACGTATGCATAAATATTTGACAACCAATTTAAATGTCAACCACTTTTCATTACTGTCATTATTTTACATCTTTAAAATCTAAAATACGCCATTAATCGAATATTGTGGATATATGTTGTCGATTCGAAACCTTTATTTAAATACGTTATTTAATTTGAGGGAAGAGTTTACCGTATTGACGGTATGAACATTAAATGTTTGACAGTTACAAACCCATGAACATTTTGTATGGTATAACCAAAATCAACAACTCCTTATAAATAAGAAATTAATTGAAAAAACATTTTCCAGTAGACCAAACTGTAAATCTAAACCATTCTCGAATCTCCACGAACACACACAAAAAATTTCATCAAAATTGGTCCAGTCGTTTAGGAGGAGTTCAGTCACATACACACGCACACAAGAAATATATATATGTAGGTATAGATTAATAAATAAACACACCCAATAGTCACACACATAGTTCTGATCCCTCACTAAGATCGAGTCTTATGTCGTATATATCAAAAACTACGAGAGACTTTTGAGAATGTAGTAACAGTGATAGTTTAAATCAAATATTAATAAAATAGAAACAAAATGACAAGATAACTGTTCAAAAGACAAGATCGTAATTGGTTCAGCACAGTCAGACACAATTAAAAAGCTAAGGAGGACGATGCAGATACGAATGGCGATGATGTACAAAGTTGCCACGATGTCTAGCAGTTTGCAATTAGCAACAGACTGCATTAATCAGTTTATAAAATAAAATCGTGATGAGTAATAAGTGCAAGGAAGGAAAAGTTTGTTCGTAGATGTAGCCTGCTCTTAATTTTCTGTCCGTTGATTGAAACTTCAATGGAAATACGGTATTCGTGAATTATTTCTATTATAAACTCGTGCAGAGTCATGGTGATGTTGCATTTTATAAAACGTTCACATGACTTGCCGTAAAGTTTCGACTCCGTCTACATTATGAAAACTTTCGCCTTTCATAAATTCACTCCTCCTTTGACGCGAGTTAAGTGAAATTTCATATCACCCGCCGATGCACTAAAGCATATAAAGTTTATAAAGACTAAGTACTTGAAGGTGGCCACTAAAGTAAAAAGTTGCTTCCTACGTTCGACTCTTGAGTTGTTTTGCTTCGTAAGCTGTTCCTATAATGTTTGTTGTGGTTGTCTACTTACCTAGTACAGCGGAATATTTTTATGAAAAGGTTTTAATATTTCGTTAAGTTAGTTTTAATATATTTATTAAGATATTTGAGCTTCAAATTTATAAAATATTAAAGTTTTATCTGTAAGTTGTGTACTACCACCAATAGAATACGTGCATTACATAATATGTAATCATACTCTTTGTAATATACATACATCTGAAGGAATGGGCAGAGGTTACACTTGTGCTACCTAAAGTTCGTCTAGCTAATTTCCATTACAAATGTGAAACGAGCCAAGCCATAATCATAATATTATCATACCATGCTATTTGAAAACAAATCAAGATGTAGCCTGTTCATCCAAATATGTTGTTATGAGCATCTAAACGATGATTCGGAAAACCACAAGCGAATCAATTCTCCAGCACACCGCATGGCTAAACATACCGCGTGTATCATAACCGGCTATGTAATTTGTTACTCTTGGCAAATTCGGTAATAGTGGTGTGTTTTGAATTAAATTTCCCGCCATCCACCTCCACTCAACTCAAATAATTTGCAAACGTTAATAAGCGGAGTAAAGCTCATTAAAGCGTTGCCGGAAATACCCATCTAGGCCTGCATCACCGCGTTTAGATATTTGATACTATGACCGCTGGTCGTAATTAAATTTCGCCTGATTATTACTGTGTGTCCACACGGAATCGGTGCCTGACAGATGATTAGCAGTTGTTTGTATAAACTTGTTTAATTTTGTGCGATCAATTTGTGTTTGCATGTGAAAATTGAATTTGCATATTTGTATCCGTTTAGTTATGTTTAATGTGTTTGTTCCCAGTTTCATTTTGAGTTATGTGGATCTAATTGTGGAAATCTTTGTTCAGCAGACAAATTCGTTTGACTAAAGATAATATTTATGCCAAAAGGTTATACCATTAAATATCCTTCCTATTAATGGTAATGATGATAATGTGATAAAAAAGTATGTTTCATAATGTGCTTTGTTTGATATTTTATATCATTAAACTTGATTTAAGTAGGGAAATATTAACATTACTACAGCTGACTATTGCGTCGCATATATTTATTGTTGTTCACCTTTAGATCTCAGGGCTTTGGTTAGAGGTCATTCAATTGTTTAAATACCTATAACCAACTATTTCAAACAAAAATTATTGCAATTATGTAGAAATACTGTTGTAAAAACAAAGATCTGTTGGCTATTTGTAAATCGACAAATGTAATTTCGCTCTAAAATCGTTTCAAAGTAAAAAGAGTGTTAGTGTTTGCGGAATTTGTTAATTAAAACGGACTGTGCATAATATTTGCATTGTGAAAAAAGTTTAAATTGTTTTTAATACAATCTAGAGGATTTGAAATTTGCGTGGGTCTAATATGTATATTTTTTAGTTTAAAACGATTTATTGTATCTCATGATTAAAATGAGTTAAAAAGTAACTTAAAAACCGCTTTTCTTTAACGGAAATGGGTCCGAAATTGTTTCGGAATCGAGTTTCAAGTCGGTGAATATTAACTATCAAGTGACTCACTTACTCGTATTTTCCTGTTGTAAAAAATCAAACAAAAGTAAATAAAAAGTTCCAAATTCATACACATGATTACCACAAAACCCGTGTATGAATTAACACGTGAATATGATTACGAGTATGATTACGAGTCTTAGTGTATGCTAAGAATTAGGAAAGAGAATGAAATAACGAAATTACATTATCATTTTATGTGACATTTAAAATGTCATTTCGGTTCATAAGAGCTGTTATACTTAATAATTTCATCTTAAATAAATGGATCTCGACCTTATTACTTAATTTGCTTTTAGAATAATGCTTTTACTGCTCAATTTAATGAGAGGGGAGTGTGTTCTATATAGGTTCTTATTATACGAACACTTTTTGCAACATAAGGGACAATTATCACGTTCGTTTAAAGGCATGGAAGCAATTTGTCATTGTCAATTTGCAATCTTTAATTACCATCAATAAAGAAATATTCCATCATATTATCGATGAAAATAGAATTCAGTTGAATCATCGATATACAACAAACTAAAAAAAATCGAAACTATTGACATAAATATATGGACAGGATCTTCCCTGACGATATATTTACGTGCTTTCTGAAGCGCGTAAAGTTTTCCGACGTGAGTGGTGCGTGCGCTCCAGTGCATCTCTAGTGGAGCGTTACTGAAATTAGTCGTCGCTCGCAACGATTTTGAAAATACTTGTATTATAACAATAAGTTTAATACAAATGAAGATAATGTTTTTATTACCGTTTAGACGATATATAAATATTAAATAAAGTCAATTTAATACTTATTTTAGCACGTTTTTCACGGTCATATTTTTGTAACTCGAAATGTACTGGAGCCTATCTTTAGTTTTTAAATCAATGCTCGAAACATAAAAAAGTAGTCTGTAATTAATTATGATTTAATTATCCACGTCGTCACTTTCAGAGAAAGAAAGAACAATTCTGAGATTAAATTTCTTAGCGGCTTATGTAGGCCTTAAATTCAGAGTGGGGCGAAATTACTGCGCGTTTGGAGTAATGCTCAATTTACTTGAAGGGACCAGGGCGAGTTTGCCACGATAACAGTATCTGGTGATATTGCGGCTCAGAATTATACTGCTCGTAAATTTCTTTTGTATGTTTTATGCTTTGGTATTTATGGTGTATAAAAGTATTTATGTAAAGTATAATAATGATAAATAAATAATAATAAAAAATATACCCAACAGTCATATACATCAGCCTCCGTGGCGTTGTTGGTGAGACATCGGAAGTGAAACATGAGCCCGCGGGTTCGATCCTCGCTCCACACAAATATTGGGTAATCCACATGTATTTGTTTCGATTTTTGGCGTTTGTAAGACCGGAAAGTCTCTCGTAGTTCCTGATACCCACGAAAAAAGACTGTTAAATGAAAATAAATACACCCAACAGCCAAATACATACCCGATCCCACACTAAGATCGAGGATTGTTGGGTATCGAGAGACTTTTCAGTTTCGGAAACACCCAGACCCGAAACAAATACATCGTTGTTTGTTGTAACATGATTGATCTTTGTTTATTAATATCTACGAAAGAGCAATGGTATTTTCAGGTTGGATATTGTGAAATATTCTTACAGAGTAAGTTGTTTATATGCAGGTTTATACTGGGTATCTCAAGACTGCTACCGAAAACGAAGCCAGGTGGTAGTTTAAGTGACTACAAACACAATGCAGCTAAAAATTTCGCAAAGAAACGCGACAATTATTTTTTATGATTTTTTAAATATCGTCATTTTTGGGTGGTAAATCCATAGTTTTAGCTAAAATAATAATTTAAACTCTTTTATACCTTAGATTATTTATAAATAAAAGGGTATACACTATTCTTTTAGGAAAAAATGCATTTACCACCCAAATACGGTCATAGGAAAAAAAGAACAAAAAAAATTTTGTCGCTTTTTTTTGCAACTTTTTCTGTTGCATTGTGTCTGAAGTCGCTTAAACTACCACCCGGCTTCGTTTTCAGTAGCAGTCTTGATATACCCTGTATATGATTAGTTGCAGCGAAAAGGCTTTCAGTATGTGCTTTTTAATGGCCAAATGAGGAGCTTATCTGCTGTTAAAAATTTGAACAGAAAGTCTACAAAAATCTGGACGCCTTATAGCGGTCATAAAAGAAAATGGAATTATAGCCTAATACTTGTATACTAAACTATTCTAAAGCTTACATTGAAGTAACTCAGAATACGAAAATTACCCAAAATAAATTTTACATAATAAGGAACATTGGTCTTATCTTATAATTCTAGGCCTATAACTTATCCATGAAATTGAACCACATTTCATATAACTTATATTCTTTATCTTCCAGCATAATTTTGTTATACGTTCCAATCTCAATTTTTAGGTCTCTTCGCTTAAGGTATTAAACAGGATATATTATTTTGTTTTTTTTTGGTGTTATCCTATTTTGAGAAATTATATCTAGAAGGATAAGTAATAGAAATTCAACATTTTGCCAACGACCCACGTTTTAAATATAAAAACCAACTAAACACAACATAACGCAAGCTGTGTCAGTAACACGACCCATTCTATAATTAGCAGAAAAACATTTTTTTTTATAAATATCATAACACAAAAAATATCTATAAAATAAATATGATTACAGTCGTATAAATATCACAAATACTTGTTAAAAATCAGCTTCAAAAATCATTTCACCATACTCAAGTATTCCATTCAAATGCATTGTCGGCAAGGTCATATTTTATTGAGGACCAATTGTCTCGTCCAAGGTTTTTGAGCGGCCGCCGTATCACAGTAGATAGTAATGACTAAAAGGGTGAACCCTATCCTCTAACTAGTGTGCCTACCTCCATCCAATTTATCCTAATACTGAGTCACTGAAACCTTTCAAAGCGTAACGAATGGGATTTTTCAACCGTGTTTTTTCCAAGTTCTGTGCAGTTTGGACGAATCTGAATATGTTCGTCATGGTTTTGATTAATATTGTTCGGGTATTTAAAAGAAATATTGGTATTTTAAATGTTTTGTTATTGCGTCTAAGTGGCAATTTGGATTTTGTCAATTATAAACTCATTTGCAAAAAAAACGGGCACCTAATCAATGAACCATTTCAAATGTTACTATTGGTTTGTTTGATAATTATAGGTAGTTTTACTTTCACAATTTTGTAAATTAATAAGCAAATAATCGTTTTCGTCAGTATTATCATAAAATTTTGATAAAATTTATGGGTTTTAATGCTAAAGGTCACTAGTAGTGTATGCTCGCTAGTAGTGCATATACTCGTGAAGTAAAAGTTAACAAAGATTTTTGTTTGTTTTTTCTTTAATAAAGTAAAAGCAGATAAATGTTTAATATCGAGTGTGACCCCCTCTAGCTGAAATCACAGCTTGAATTCGTCTGGGTATGCTAGCGAGGATATCCCGGATACTTGCTTGCGGAATACGTTCCCACTCCGCGGTAATCACATTCTTCAACTCTCTGATGGTCTGCGGAGCCGGTTGTACTGATCTCACGCATCGTTTCAGAACGTCCCAGACATGCTCTATAGGATTGAGGTCGGGACTTCGAGCTGGCCAATCCAAACGACGAATGCCGATCTCTTGCACATACGCTTCCACATCGCCAGACCGGTGGGCGCGAGCGTTGTCGTCCATAAAAATTGAGTCTTCGCCTAAAGCGGCCAATGCGGGTTGTGCATGAGGAATTAGAACTTCCGTTATGTATCGATGTCCAGTCAGTGAGCCGTTTTCAATGAAGACTAACTCTGAACGATCCATTGAATTTATTCTTGCCCAAAACATAACAGAGCCCCCACCATAAGGTGTGATTTCTTCAAAACAAGCCTCTGCAAAGCGTTCTCCTCGTCTTCGTAGCACTCGCCGACGTCGATCTTCACTGAACAGAGATATCCTGGCTTCACCGGAGAACAATACCCTATTCCAGTCTTCTTGAGTCCATGACTCATAATTTCGAGCAAACCTACCCTGGCAACTCTGTGCTCACGGAGTAACTTAGGGCCGCGGGCCGGGCGATGACTACGTATATTGGCCGCGAGAAGCCTCCTCCTGACCGTCCATAGACTAATATATGTGCATATTAGTCTATGGATGTCTTACTTCTTCGAGGTTGTTCTTAAGGTCCACATACGAAGACTTGCGATTTCTCAATGCGCGACTCACAAGAAAACGATCATCCCGTGGTTGGGTACATGGTTTTCTTCCAGGACCAGGCTCAATCGTATAGAGCATGTATGGGACATTCTGAAACGATGCGTGAGATCAGTACAACCGGCTCCGCAGACCATCAGAGAGCTGAAGAATGTGATTACCGCGGAGTGGGAACGTATTCCGCAAGCAAGTATCCGGGATATCCTCGGTAGCATACCCAGACGAATTCAAGCTGTGATTTCAGCTAGAGGGGGTCACACTCGATACTAAACATTTATCTGCTTTTACTTTATTAAAGAAAAAACAAACAAAAATCTTTGTTAACTTTTACTTCACGAGCATATGCACTACTAGCGAGCATACACTACTAGTGAACTTTAGCATTAAAACCCATAAATTTTATCAAAATTTTATGATAATACTGACGAAAACGATTATTTGCTTATTAATTTACAAAATTGTGAAAATAAAACTACCTATAATTATCAAACAAACCAATAGTAACATTTGAAATGGTTCATTGCTTAGGTGCCCGTTTTTTTTGCAAATGAGTTTATATTACGTTTTGTAATATTTGTCATGACACCTAGTGAAACATGTCAGAACCAGCCTATAATATTTTCAAAGAACTTATCGTATTTTTTATTCTAAGTAGGAATTTTTATAAAATGAAAATGAGGTTTATTTTATTACAATACTTAACCAAATTCTTGAGATACTTTAGAGTGAATTACAGTCCAACAAAAGCCTGCATCGACGAAATAAAATTGGGCCGACTAGAATTATTACTAAAACTTGGCCGTAACTATCGCCGGGATGTATTTAAGTTAGACAAATAGCTGCTTAAGTGCCGGCTATAAAAGTAAATAAGAATAAAATATTACATATTGCGTTGTAAAAAGGCTAATCCATTTTGATGTTATGTCACATTTATAAAGAGTCGTTTTAAACACTTTTACGCTGGAAAAACTGCTTATGGAATTATTGAAGTTGTCTTTTTGCGATAAATGTCACATGGTTTTAAAAAGTTTTTGTGTCAGTCATAATTTTTGGTTTTGCAATGCTTAACTTGTTACTTTTCATGTTTTTTGTTGTATATTACTTTGTAACCGCCCCCAATTTTCCGTATTTGTTTATACCCATAATATACAACAAATTATATTTTAGCAATAAGAAAATCCAAAAGTAAATTGCCTGAATTCACAACGAATCTTAACTTATAATGGCTTAAAAATATTCACTACCAAAAATCAGTATGCGATACGTCACGATAAATAAAAACAACACATACCATACCAAGAAAAAAAAATGCACTTCTGTAAGAACGAAAGTGGACGTAAAACAAAATTTCTTAAACGTACTTTCTATTCACCAGTTTGTTTCACCGCGAAACTATGCAATAAAAATGCTAATTAATAAATGTACGGATGTACGTATATCTTTCGTTCGGAGGGCGCAGTGGATTGGCCAGTTTTTTGACGGGGGTTATTTAGCTGCGTGTCAGCGGGGTGGCAGCTGTCAATGGCAGGCCGTTGCTAATTGCCACTGCGACTTGTCGTGAAATGTCAATGCAGTTGTCTCTTTTTATATAATACGTGAAAGGTGTAAGCAGTTATACCAATATTTAAAAATGGAATTGTTAAAATTCGAAATTCAAATTCTAATTGATTTTCTTATTCGGTTGTTTTATGTAAGTTGAATTTTAAAATTATGTTCGAACATAATGTTATTTTATTTAAATCTGGATGTAAAATGTTTCATAATAAATCAGCTTGTCAGTAAAAATATAACTGAAAAGCTGTGCAGCGTAATTATAATTAAATATTCCGAACTGTAGCGAAAATTATTACAAATGAGTTTTGCTTGATTTTACGAAGAACCACTACATGATACTTAACTTTTTTTATGTCATTATTCAATTTCGGTCATAAAAAAATATTTTTTTGCAGATTTATAAAATCTACCAATTTTTATTCTAATAATTTAATGAATAATTTGTTTCCGCCCCTTAACGTTTGGCAGACCTTTCTCACTTGACGTGGGATGTCGGAATGTAGGAAAGCGGTAGTTGTGTGAACCAGGGGTTGTAAAAATGTCCTGTATAATGAAGAATGTGGAGGGGCCTTTAATTAAAAGTCAACGCGGTACTCCTTTCCGCGAACAATGAAACTCGTTCTCTTTGAATGTTTAATAGTTTTCCCCTCTTTGATTAACAACCAGTTTTTATTGCGAATTTGAAAGTGAGATTTCTTAATTTAATTATGCTGATTCTATTTGTATTTGGTTTTATAATCATGCTTGGAATTAAAAACGAGTAATGCAGTTCATGGGTTATACATCGCCATGTTGAACCCATGAAACGTAACGTAAGAACGCAAACTAGTAAAATGAAAGAGACTGTTTGACTAACCAATATAAAATTAACTAAATACTGAATGATAATTCTTATTCTGACCTTTTAACTTTATTTACATTATCCATGATCAGATATCAAGGATAGTGTGAATGAAAGTGAAAAAGGAGGTGAACTAAATTATTGAGTTAAAAAATATAGTACAATATTACCATGATTGTGCAATAGTGGTCGTGTTATTTGTGATTTATCTTTACTAACATTATATTATAAGTTTTTTTATCTGTTATACTAACACTACTGAGTCTCTGTAACTTGAATGTTCAATAAATAATAATAATAATAAGTACGGGTTGCAATTATTTAATGTACTTACTACGTAATATAACCATAATATATGAGCTTACATACTCAAAAATATATTGGTCTGTCAACTCGCCAGCGAAATAAATCAAAAAGAATTACATCCAATTCACACATCGGTCGTAAATCAACGACTAATGCGGAATTTCGCTTGTTAATCACATTACAGAGACTAAGCGTTGACAAAATGCGATCACGCTCCCTAATAGACTACACGAAATAATTTTATTATCTAACGGTAAATTTCCACGCAGGCAAGTAGATATAATCCTGGTAATATTTCACGGGACCAGAGCTGCGATGAAACAGGGCATTTTGCCGACATATCGCATTGATTTATGGACTGTTTAAGTACCCTTTAAAACTATGGCGAAAGACTCAATATCCTGTTTGGATATTGTCTCGACGCCTTTTAATAGGCTTGGGTTTATTACGTAAATATTTGACCAAAGATGTGTGGTGTAATTTCCTCAGTACTACCTGATATTATATGAAAGGATTGTAAAGGTGAAAGGTTATTTATTATACAGGGTATACCAAGCCTGTTACCGAAAACGAAGCCGGGTAGTTTAAGGGACTATAAATAAAATTCAACTGAAACCCATAGTAGTAAGTGTGCAGTCGATTTACAAAAAAATATCCACATCTCATATATTTTGACTTTCATTATAAAAGCGAATTCATCTGCCTAAATATCGAAAAAACTCAGTAATATAGCACGATGTTTTCAGCACGAGACTTAAACATAATACGCGTCCTACTGCATTTAACCTAGACTTTTCGCGTCACACCGGGAGGGATTTAATCTGAATTTCAAAACGCCGCGCTGGCCCAATTCTGCTCGAGAAGTTGAATTTTGCCAGAGGCCAGTTATTTTCTGCTATATTTTTCGATTCCATCGAATTGAAATTTCTAATGGTTGTGTTTGTAGTTTAATTTCACACGTAAATTTGTGGTCTGTTTAGGTTTTGAGTAGTATTTCCAGAATTCCTTTGAGTCAATATGTGTTTTTTGTCAGTAATAAAATATTTTTTAATCCATTTGAATAAAGATTTTTTTATCACGAAGTGCTTTGAATGGCTTCATAACTTTGTGTTAAAATAAAGCAGTTTTAAAATTGCCGAGTCGGAACACAGTGTACACCTGTTACAAATTGCATCTAATTCTAACTGCTTAAAACGTAATGAGTATGAAAGGCACGCTGAAAGTTTCATTTAGTTGAATCGAAAGTGACACGTACGGCGTCTCTCGCACTGTGCGGAATACATTAGTGACGGAACGCAATTTGTCCCGACCCTACAATTTATGTTTACAGCCCACTTTATGCGCGAAAAGTGGTGAAAAATTTACATAAAAACTCTTTCTTGTGTAATGAATATGACACGTCGTTGATCGTTTCGTTTTTCTTATTATTTTTATTTCAGATTATTTTAGACACATTAGACGTGAGCATCAACATTTTCAGTCGTTTTACGATATATTTTGCGAGCATTTTGGGGACATTTTTAAATGCACATTTTCAGATGAAATTTTGAAATGCAATTTTGTTGGGATCCTATTCAGTGTCATATTAGAGCTTCATACTAGAAGATATTAGTTAGTATAATTTAAAATTTAACTGAACTTCTGATATCATGAAGAGCCACTGGTCTATTTGAATAGCAACATTATTAAATGTTATACATTCTAAGTCATAGCCTTATGAATGTGCAGTTGTCATCGCGAAACCTATCATCGTCTCAGCTACAGGAAATCTATTGCTGAACATAGGTTCCGCAAGGATCTCCACATCGATCTGTTGGAAGCGGCCTGCATCCAACGGCTTTCTGCAACTTTAGCCAGGTCGCCCGTCCACCTTGTAGGCGAGCGTCCTTTCGTTTCGTGAAATTAATATAATCGTTTTTTTTTACATTGCAGTGAATGGTGAGATGAGCATGCCATTTGCCTGATCGTACGCTTATGGACGGTAGCAACATCATGAATTACAAAGCAATACTTGGCATGTTACTGCGTTTGCCAACCCGAGACAAGATTTTAAATTTCAATATGTCCAGTAGTTACGCTGGCTACAATGTCCTTCAGACCGGAACACTGCATTTACACTACTGCTTGGCAGAAATAAGCATTGCGGTGGCACCCACTTAAGCAGTCTCTCTTAAATGATAAGTAAAAGACGAAATATTATAGAATAAATGATACCCATATTCAACATCAAGGTTTTTCAATAATAGCCCAATATCTAAGGTCGTAAATGGATTATATATAAGACCCTGGACTTCCAATCCCCTGCTGATAGTAGCCTAATTTCATAGTGAAAATGGCAGCGCGAGTCGCTCTAAAATCTATCATAAGTTTAAATTAGCAAGCTTTTACGTTTAGGGAGGAAACTCGTTAACGCCCCGCGCGAGGCTCTATAAGATTACAAGTTTGTAATTCAGTGCACACGTTGATACACCTTCACGGAAATTGGGAGATAATGGGATGCAAGTTTAGATTTATTGTTGTAAGATAATAGCATTTACTGGCCCTAGTGTTTTGTTATTCTTCGGTTTGCTCATGGACTAGAGTCAAATTGTAACATTGTTGTAAGTTCAGACAGATTATGTTTGTGTAATTAAGAAGAATTCCTAAAGAATTGGAGAGAAAATAATAATGGAAACCCTAAAAAGTTTACAAACTCATTTGTGCTCGCAAAGGTCTTTTTTCTACGAAGTAGCTGGATTTAATATTTGCCGTGAGCAGAATATTAGTCATGTTCTTTAATTGGCTAAAAAAAGTTGTAATTAATAATACATTTTGTAAAAATATTGTTAACGCAACATCCTAAACGGTAAATTTTACAAACACCACCTTAATATTCGATAATGTGTTGGTTACACACGAACTAATAATCACAAAATACTAATAACACCGACTACGTCAACGCACCCCAAAAGATGAACAGTTAAAACAGCCATAAATAACTGGAAACGATTAACAAACCAATGCCTAGCTGAGGGGACCGTAATATATTCACTGGTTGATCCCAATTTGTCTGACCTAACGCAATATCCGGGGCTGACCCCAGCCTGCCTCACATACGCGATTGTACAAAATCTGTCGCAGATGACTACTACGCACGGAATAGTAACTGCTTTTAGCAAAAGGGATTTTATACGGAATCACATAAGGCAATGTAGGCTTTGCGTTCTGATGCTTTTGTAATTCCGTAGGGACGCGACAGCCAGTTAAGGATGTATCATTTATTTTGGGTTTATCATCATTACAATTTGTGTCACCTTACGTCATGTTGTTCATCACTGTTATGTATTAATGTTGTCTAGGGTATAAAATATTGTCTATTACTATAGCTTTTAGTTCATTTAGATTTACTCTATAATAGTGTTCATTTCACATGCGTTTTAAAGTTGTCTTGTTAATTTAGTGATAGTGGGTGAAGCCGATAATTTGTGAGGTTAACACTGCCACACCTAACTTAAGCAATCGTCTACGTTAGAGGTTTTACTCAGAAACATAATTTACTCCGGAAAGTTTACGACTATGTTGATAGAGTTCATCCTAATATATTTGGACTAAAATATAAGCAAAAAGCGCGAGGTGTCTCCATGCCTACACGTTTCGATACATCAGTGACGGTACATTACGTTATATGGTATTGACAGCCATTCCATTTGGATTCGAGAAGTCCTATCCTATTTGCCCAATTCCTTGCTACAAAAAACGTTGACCCTACAGGTCGCTGTTTGATTTTAGATAGTCCTGTCTGTTTTTGTGTGTTGTTGAAGCAACGGCTTGTCAGAGTGTTTGCATAATGCTGTGTAGTAGGCTGGGTATATTTCAGAAAAAAGCAATAAAGAAAGCATTTATTTGTCACAAGTAATATTATAGTTTACACTTATATATACTCATATTCAAATTAAGTAAGTAAATAGTATTGCTTGTCAAAAACGACTCGTGCTCAGCATGTGCTGGTAATAAAACCAACGGTGGTCTTCCGCAAGACCGGTAAATGACGTCACAGGCGCCAAAAACACAATAAAAATATTAAAAATATTTCACGTAGACACATTTTTAAGTTTTGTAAATTACGTAGGTTGTAGGTGAAAGCAACATTAAAATATTGGCGTATCATAGTTTTTAATGCCAACCTTAGAAATTGTATAAAAAAGCAATAAGGATTGGGTTAACGCCAATCACAATATTAGACGAAACGCGAGAGAAAAATTGTTACTGCAGATTGATTGTCTTCGAATAGAAAGACATTCTAAACAAGCTATAAATGGCTTATACCAGTGCCTCACTACAAAGGTATTTATTTAACAATAGTTAGTGCTATCGATCGTGGGCTGAAGACCTTCAATTCCATTGCAAGGTGTACCGGAGGATAACTCGAGACATTCTCTTGTACAATAATACTAAATAAATCAGAGCTAATCGTTATATGTCACAACCGTGCTTTTGTTCAACAGTAAAAGAGTTTGTAATTCTGTTATCTTATGCTGATTATAAAATATAAGTCTCATTTAAAATTATTAAATTATTTATGTTTTTAGTGTGTCATAGTTAGTCATAGGTCGCATAGTCAAGCCTAGGGTATATACGTCAGTTTTTATTGACGATTGATTTGATATTACAAGCGATTATTACGGTAAATGAAAACATATTGACTAGCGTAGTAGATTTAGCCTTATAACTCTCTCTAAGTCCATGACCAGCAGTGGAACATATTATAGGCGCTGATAAAAACAAACGTGCCTTTACAAAATTTCGTTTACCCATTTTTGACTGCGAATTCTGCATAAAATCCAAACAGACAATAACTGTAAGAGTAAACGAGTTTTGAAGCGAAGAGGGTGTTTCACCAAGCGCAACACAGCCAAGGCGCAAATGGAGCGACGACTTGCAAATGGATGTTGGCACTGGCTAAGACGAGAAACCCGGTTACACGCGAGTTTTAAATAACCAAAACATTATTATGAAGTAAATACGAACAATGCTCTCAGTTATTTCTCCCACGGCCGGTTGCAAGATTGAGACAATGGAAAATTAATGTTTTTAATCTGATTTGTAATTTTAAGATCCTAATGAACTACATATGAAATAATACAAAGACTGATAAAATTGATAATTAGTTGCAAATCAGGAAAGGTATATTAATATCCTCGAAAGTGCATGTTCCAGTTAGATGATTAAGCCGTATCGGTATAAGATAGGAAAAGATACCATAAAATGGGGATTTCTCTAACAATGCACAAAAAAATCGGAACCGACAAAAACAGATAATCGCCCAGAAAAGAAATAAATACCTCATTTATCCAATTTAAAACATTTTCTTCGAGATCAGCTTTAATTAATCGGTCCGTAGGATGTTACTGATGTAAAAATAAACTATTCCCGCATCGTTTGTTGTACGATACAAGTGCGGTTTTAAACTTTCATTCAATCGTTTTCCCATTTGAAGAGCTCGCGAGAAATTTCGCTAATGTCGGCCAATTAAGCGGATAATTAAATTAAAACTTGCTTATTGGATCTTTGTCTTTATGAAGGACGTATATTTTAACTGTTATGATTATGGTTTTTGCAATCACCTCTACTTACTTCTATGTTATGAAATACAGTATTCATTAACCACGTTCATTCGGTGTCGGTTCAATTTAGTAACGTTTGGGTAAACATGGTAACATGAGGATATTTTTTATTTAAAGCTAGCGCCTGGGCTTCGCGTGGGTGCAGATGTGTATTGATTCCACATCACACCAGATATTTTATTATTTCACTTATAGACATTCCTCTTGAATCACTATACCTATTGCATTGAAATTGCTTCAAAAATGGTCGCGTAGTTTTAAAGGTCTAAGCATACTTAGGGACAGATAGTCGGGAAGCGACTTTGCTTTATACTATGCAGTGATATTTAATGGCATAAACTTCAATTCACTTATTAATATTTTTTTATAAAGTCGCTGTTACTGTAAGCACATTGTTCAACTTTATTTTCAAGTTAGTGCGGAGGGAATGGTTCAAACAATTTCTAGACATTCAATTTTTTGACAGCCTCCGTGGCATAGTTGGATAGACAATGACTGTAAAAGGAGTGGCTGCGGGTTCGATTTCCGTACCGAAACAAATAATAGTGAGGCCCGTAAGTATTTTTGTCAGGTCTGGATTTTTGTGAGACCGAAAAGTCTTTTGTAGTGTCTGATACTTATACTGAGACTTAATTTATTTTAATGTGGGGTCAGAACTATGTATATCACTGTTGAATGTATATATTAATTTTATTTATTTATTCTGCTAAATAACTAGTCCTTAATAAACTTTAATTCTCGCATTCTGACCTTCGTCATTCCCAGTATTAAATCTTGGAACAACACATCACGAATTTCAAATGTTTAGTTACCTTCTGAGACAGTATCAGAGTTGGAACTCCGATAAAATGTCTGGGTGTGACCGTACTAAATTCTGACCTTAAGCCGTTAGACCAGTCGGATAAGATGTTTTATTAAGACGCAGCTGATAAGGATTGCTTTTAGGCTTCTAGTTATCTGAAAACGTTTTTTATTTAGTTGAAATTGTAATTTGTAAACTGTATTCATTTTTTAAATGTGTTAAAGTAGACTATAACGTCATGAGACCGTGATAGGTTTTTAGGAGATACATCATATTATTGGCTCAATCTATACTTGATTAGATTTAACAAATGCAATAATTTTTATACTTGCGCTAATTTATTGTCAAAATTACGGAACTTTGGGTACTAAAGTTCACTCGGTAACCGGGAATAGTTAGACAGATCCGCTTGAAATTTGGGCCAAAGACTATATCGGTATTCTAGAATATACTGACGTTTTGGTATTCAATAAAATCTGCGTTAACATAACCGCTGTTAAAGGGCCGTATTTCCCATACCATTACAAGTAGCACTTCATAATTCATTCTGCAAATCAAATATCGTACATTCGAACAAAAATTAAGTAAATTGCATGCGTTCCGTAGGCTCGAGCCCACTTCAGCGGAACGTAAGTGCATCGTTTATTTTATTAATCGGTCTCGACTCATAGATTTACTACATAACATTATCCCACTACAAAAGTACTACTGCAATACGAAAAATATCTGCATATTCTGTGGATAGTTTTTGCAGAAGAATTATTTTGTATGTTGAAAAGGCGGAGTATCCTGTATAGGAATCAAGTCAACACTTTACGGCACTCAAGCGCACGTCATGTACTCGATGCATAACTTGTTTGCTTCTCGTTAAGACTTTGGGGGACAGAAAGGTGGTGAAAGAACCATTAAAGAGTCGGAAGGTATATGACAAGCTGATGGGTGGTAGTACAGCCCATGCCATATGTATATAAGAAATAGCCACCTCGTTCTTTATTTAGCTAAAACTATGGATTTACCACCCAAACTCGACGATATTTAAAAAATATAAAAAAATTGTCGCGTTTCTTTGCAAAATTTTTAGTTATATTGTGTTTGTAGTCACTAAAACTACCACCTGGCATCGTTTTCGGTAGCACTCTTGGTATACCCGATATAATATAACGTAAATAACCATGTGGTTTACCTGATAGTAATTGATCACCGTCGTCCATGGACGTCTGTAACACTATAGGTTAAAGAGGTGCGTTGCCGGCCTTTAAGGTGGGAATACGCCTTTTTTAAGGTCGCCAGGTCGGTGAATACTATGTCCGGACTTCACTGCACTTAGCATCATATTTATATATATAGTTATAGCCTCTTTTTAGTGCCAAATAATACACGTAAACTACGTTAAGACTGCGACGCTGCAACGTTGTTATGTGTGTCGATCCTTACGACTTTATTTCCCTACAGACTTCATGCACAATACTAAAATTATTCTACCCAGTCTGCTAAGTGAATAGTCGCGACTACGAAAATTTGCAGTAGTTTTATTAGACACATTAACATAATATGAGAACGTGTATTCTCTGCAGTACTCAACATGTCATAAATTTAAATATATTTGCGATGATATCGTTGGTTTTATTCGTCGCTGGGGATTTTATATCTATAGATTGGACCGGCAAATTAAGATGATATTTAAGTATAATGCTATACTTTGAAAATTAGGTTTGTAAGTTATATTATAATTCACTCTAGACCGAGAATTTTATCGTAGCAAAATTACACTCTGGACGACAATGGACATCATCATCAAAATTAAGAGAACTATGTAAATAATATACAAAATATGACTCTTTAATAACCTCATATCATTCCTAAAGAAATGGTAAATAACTATGATGGTATCTGTATCTATCAATAATTTAAATTAATCAGTTTAAAAAAAATATTGACGATAAAACAGCAACCATCTTTGTAGTACTATCGTAATGAAGATGAGTCTTCCAATTTCATTGTTCATAATTCTATTAAATCCTTTGAAATAAACAAACAAATGCAGGTACTAAACAATAATTCCGCTCCAAATTAGGCAATATACAATGAATATCTCATAAATAACAACAAAAGAGGGTGTAAGTCAACATCCCCGTAGTATAATTTATTTGGACATGTTTGTTTTCCCATATTAAAATTATGCCGGCTCCATGACGTTATTCAAAAGTGTACACAGTTCTTCTGGGACGTGGGTTGTTGGTTTACCTAATAATACAATTTAAATTCATCCTTTACTTGGGTAACTAGCTTACGTTGTTGGCCTATGACGCCTTTTCAGTGCATTCAGTTATGTTGTAATTGAAGATTAAATTAGTAACTCTATTCTGGTTCTATAATTTCTAGCTAAAGAAATTTAGAAGTCAGCTTTATTGTACTTTTTTAACTGCAGTGGAACTACAATTTACTACCATAGAAATATAAATTGAAGGATCAATAATAGCCTAAGTTTCATTCAATTTTACACAAAAAAAAAATTGGTAAAAATTTACGAATCTTAAGGATTGTGGGTATGTCTAGACGGCACTGACCTTTATAATTAGGTAATCTGCTCTGTTTAAATTGGTAATTTGGATATAATACTGGTAGCTTTACATTCTCTTACGACCTGAATTATTAATTATACTTATGTATAATAAAAATTAATAATTTGAATAGGTTGAAATTGTATTGAGACTGTAAAAACACATTCATTGTAATAAATATAAAAAGTAATGTAGCAAATTACTTTTTCTTCTTCCTTCCTTTATCCCATATTTGCGTGAGTGCGCAAAGTTATTTTATGTACGATTTTGCTCATGATTTTACGACTAGCCATCTGCCTAACGTCAACTCTCGGGAAATTATTAACTCCAACAGTCGTATTCTGAAATCCGCTATAAAACTGGCATACAAATTATTCTCCTTTAATGTAGCTCACAATTTCAGTAATGAATATAACTCGAAATATACTATTGTATATTGTATTAGATCAAAGTACCTACCAGAAAGTTCTAACTTGTAACCACTTTCCATTAAATACGCTTCTAAAAATAAAATGTTACTGATATGTTGAAAATGAGTCACAACAATAAACTTCTGGTTCGTACGGGAGTACAAAAGGATTAGCGGGATCAGCGGAATGACTTTCGTTTTAAGTCACAATGCTCGTTAGAAAGCACCTGAGCGGCGATGTGTTGTATCACACATTTTTCTTTAAGTCTATGTTGCAGTGAAACTTATTTGCAATATACGTGGTGCATTTTAGATTGTCTGCAAATTACAACAAACGACGATAATGAATTATGACGTCACTACCTACAGACGGGACGGTCTAGTGGGCAGCATTCTATGGTAATTAAAACAAGGCATATATTTGCGCTTGATACATCTATAGCACGGTTTTTATTGTGGTCAGAGAATACTAATCGTTGCTTGTTTGCCATCTACTAAAGGCATCTGGTAATTCCCTTTAGTGGACTTAGCATTTACACTTAATTACGTCATTAAACATCTACTTCAGAATTAGAATTTTTATGGAATGTTTGATGTGTAGTATTACTTTAAACTATATCAACAAATTACGTGCTCGCATGGGATTAAAGGATTTTTAAGACGACATGTCACAGTTCCTCTTTGGCTTTTGGAATCCTCGACGCATTAGGGCAATTAAGTAGATCATGTATGTATGTATATATCAGCCCATATACGTCCCACTGCAGGGCACGGGCTTACAAGGCTCGATCTTAGTGTTCTCACTAATCAGTTGGTATCAGGAACTGCGAGAGACTTTTCGGTTTCAAAAACATCCAGAACCGAGGACAATATTGTGTGCACCTCACAAACATTAACATCTGTGCGGGGATCGAACCCGCAGCCTCTCGCTTCACAGCCGGCGTCTAATCAACTTTGCCACGGAGTCTGTCTCGATCAATTATTAGAATCTTTCAGCAATGTCACTTACTATATGAAATATAGCTTACTTGACCTCAAATTTTTGTGAGCTAGTGGTGCTACTCCGGTCGAACGCACACATTTTCTCAGTAGCCCTTGGTGACTATAAAATGGCTCTTCCAATTTTAGTTCATTTTTTTATATACTTTTTTCTACGGTCCCAGTTATCTGCGTAATGATTGGTAAAGAAAGTTGTTCATTCATGCATATAAATTATTGTCCAGCGATACTTCAATGTTACGATATCGCAATGAAAGTACGAGAAATAAAATTATACGTCAATTAAATATAATACTGATTTATGAATATATAAAATTGTGAATGCAAATTATTATTACTAACCATTAATATTTACGGTAAAATCACTTTCAACTTTTCGGTAGTTTTACGATTAACAGAATATGTGAAAGCACTTACGATCAACATAGTTTATTATTTAAATACTATCAAGAGGAGAGAGAACTAAAGGTAGTAAAAGGGGTAAAAATTTAGCCGTCTTTAATTTTTTTTGTATGCGGTATAGGTAATTAAAAACTCGTAAGTAACAAAAATACTTTTGAATAAAACCTTTTGGAAAAAGATGTATTTGGTACAATATTTTTTTGTGTGTGCTATAAAATAAAGTAATACCCGTATCCTGCCTTATTTCACACACACTATAATATTCTTTACTGGCACTTGTCAAATCATCCTACCGTACAACATTCACCGCAACATACGTATTGTATGGAGGAACGGTAATTCCGAATCATCGGGCCCACCACAATGAGATGGACGCTTTTAGCGGAATTAAAACGTGGAGCTCCGGACACCGGCCATGTTTTATTGATATTAATGGCTACACGACGATTATTTGTCATAAAACAAGCAGTTGTGGCCAAATCGTACCTGCTCGTCTAAAGCAAATTTATCTGTTTGCCAGTTGCCCGTGGTTTATGAGTATCGAAACATTTAGCATTGTTGATTTGTTCATTCATTTTGAAGAAATTTATTAGGTAGTTGTCATACTGTAGTTTTAAATCGAGCTAGTTGTATATGACTTGATTTTTAATTAAGCATTATTAAATATGGTTGCTATATAATTATACTTAGTAAATATTTTTACAAAGGATATTTAGAAATCAAGTGATATGTCTAATAAGTAAATTATTTGATAATACGTTTGCATAAAGCCCTGCTTTTGATCTGATAATTATCCGTTAATAGCATAATATTATTGATGTATGTATGATGATAACAAATCACCAATGCGTTGTTAATAGATCTGTAAATCGTATTTTTAAAATAGCTACCATGTTCCATCCAATGTCCAATGAAAAGATTGCGTATAGTTTATAAAATGTTGAAATTTCATTTCTTAGAAAGCACTAACGTTAGCCTAGGCTATTGCTATAAACTGGGTTTGTTACGTCAGGTATAAAACACGGCAAGAGAGTTAGAACGATAAACGATTCCCCAGTAGAATATTTTATCAAAGACCGACGTTTTTGGGGACTAGCCTTCCACTGAACCGCGCTGATTCAAAGTGACGGGCGAGAGCCTACCGCTAAAACTTCTTTTAGAAATCTAATGGTAAACATCCATTATAGGAACATACACAGGGCTACGATGTTTTATCTCGGTGTAAGGAATAGATACTCTAAAGCTGAATATATATCAGTTATTATAAGGTATTGAGACAATATAAAACTCTTAACTCTTATTTTTTGGACATATTGAGACCTAACATCTTATGTCTCAGGATGGCGGGCGCAGTGGAATGCCAAGCATTGCTTTGTAATTCAAGGTGTTGTTTGGTTTTGCTACTGTTTATGAGCGGTCGTATCGCTTACCATCAGGCGAACGGCATGCTCGTCTCGCCATTCACTGCAATAAAAAAAAATAGGATATATCAATACATCAAATACAAGTTAAGCCAACATTCAATTAATTACAAAACCCGAAATGCTCTGTAATTTAGTTTTCAATAAAGCAATAAAACCGATCCCAATAAATGAAAATCGGGAGGACGTACATGAATAGTTTGAAATGCTGCGAAATAAAACGATTGAATTTAAATGAAACGTAGAAAACGTGTAACGACGCGATATTTATGAAATTAAAACGGAATTTAATATAATAAACATCGCTGTGAATGTAACATATAGACGCGTACATAAATTATCGGCACCTGTGTGCATCAACTGTGAACTGTAATTAAAAACTACGTACAGACGATTCATTAAAATTTAACTGTGAATATTTTATGTACTCGATGAAATCGCGGACAGACGGCAATTTGAGTTTTAAACTTATTATCATTTGCAAATTCGATTTCATATCAAGCATTGTTTTTCGTTTTGATCTCGTTGATTTTCAATTTAGTTAGCACATATAGAGGTAATAAGCGGTGGTTAATTAATTCATTTGAAATTATTGCTCATTGTAACATCTGATGTTGATGACTTTATGGACTGTAGAATTGCTGTGGTATACCATTTTTGTTTTCTTTGATGTCACAGCCTGTATGGTGTGTTTATGATGGTTAAGAAGCCAGTTTGGATTCTCATACCAAGCCAAATGTTTCTCATATCCACAGAAGTTTATTTCTAGTGACAGTATGGTGATATTTCTTATATGTATGCTATATTATTCGTAGTTTTGTGTCGGGTCAGGACTATTATCAGTCACCAGGACTGTAAAATGTATATCGTTTTACTTATTATTTACTTATTTAGGCTACTTCTAAATGCTTTTATTGATATTAAACTAAACAAGTATTTTTATCCTTAATAGGCATAAACCATATTCCACTCAGGGACCACAAATCAGTATTTCATTTCATCTTTCTTATTATATATTTTTCTAATGAAATAATATGTATTGTTACAGGTATTTCACAATCTTGCTGAGCTTCAAGAAGTGATTTACTGCGGGATATTATATTGTATAATGTAAGTACCATTTGAACATAATATTACTGATTTCATTTCCTTTTATATTCACGTTAAAGCGAATTTAAGTATAGTTGATAACAGAAATGTATAGAACATAATATGACGATGTTCAATACCCAAGCAAAAGGAAATTAAATATAAAATCTATACTAATATTATAAAGCTGCAGAGTTTGTTTGTTTGAACGCTCTTATCTCTGGAACTACTGGTCCGATTTGAATGATTCTTTCAGTGTTGGGTAGTCCATTTATCGAGGAAGGCTATTGGCTATATATCATCACGCTATGACCTATAGGAGGAAAGCAGTTGTGATATTTCTAGCAAATACAAGGAAATTTTGTTCTTTTTTCGTGGTCCGATTGGTCGATTTTCTAAACTGATAGTCAGAATTAAACATTTTGACCACCATTTTAAAACGTGTATGCACCCGGGCGGAGCCGGGCCCGACCGCTAGTTAAAATATAAAATTATTCTATTGTACCGACATACAGGGTATATATATTAAGACTGCTACCGAAAAGGAAGCCAGGTGCTAGTTTTAGTGGCTACAACACGATATAACAAAAGATTTCGCAAAAATCGGACAATTTTTTTGTGATTAAATAACATCGTGTTTGGGTGGAAAATCCATAGTTTTTGCTTAAATAATAATTTAAACAGAGAGTTTTTTTTTTAAATAAAAGGATGTACATTATTATTTTAGACAAAACTATGTACTTATGTGCGTGCTACTAAGTGCGTGGTGGCCAGTTGGTAAACGGACTAGACGCGACTGCCAACATGTTCACGGTGGTCGCGGGTTCGAATCCCAGGGCACACCTCTGACTTTTCGGAGTCATGTGTGTATTGATAGTCAATCACCACGCACTAAAGCGGTGAAAGAAAACATCGTGAGGAAACCTGCATACCATAGCGATTTATAAAAAAAATCTATGGTATGTAAGTCCGCCAACCCGCACTAGGCCAGCGTGGTGGACTATATGGCCTTACCACTCTCAATCGTACTCTCGATTGTAGAGGAGGCCCGTGCCCTGCAGTGGGACGTATATGGGCTGATACAGAATGTACTTATGTACCACTCAAATACGATGATAGAAAAAATAACAATAAAATCGTCGCTATTTTTTTACAAAGTTTTTAAGTGTTTGTAGTTACTACCACCCGGCTTAATTTTCGGTAGCAGTTTTGATAAATCCTGTATATGAATTATTAAATATATTTCTATAGCAGTCAATTTACGTACTGGTGATCACAGAAAATAAAAAATGACCAACAACACTAAACCCAATAAAAATTTATCCAAAACACCACACAAAATGATATATCGCAGTAGCAATTTTAATTTGTAGTTAATAAATAAGGAGTGGGCTCCATTGTGCTGCAAGTTGGTTGAACGCTTGTATGCGCGGTGGACTATGACGCGTCATGCTCGGCAGCTGTTAGGTTTTTTTTTCAGCGAAAAATCGACAACTAAGTATCAAACTATTTTTAGTTTGAATAAAAAATGTATGGACCATTTGTAATATTTCACGCATAGACAACGGCCGGTTAATTCAATTTTACGGTTTTGTTTCGATAGTTAAGATTTATGCGTTTGGCGTTAGTTACAAAAGCGGACGCATTTTTCCACGTGCCAAATCATTACCGTGACATAAATAAAATTTATGATGGAATTGCTTTTTCTTAGTGTGAATTTTTAATAGTATACACTGATTAAAACTAAAATCGTATAATTCAATCATTGACATGTCTTGTAGTGATCTTAAAATTTAATTTCCAATAATTTTTAAATAATTTGTAAGTTTAATTTAATAGAAAAAATAACGCAATTTTTTCAACTAACTAAAGGTACGTTCGTGACACCAATTCTTACTTCCCTACGAAAGTAATTTTAATGGATGTTCAGACAAAAATAATAGAATAAAGAGGAAGTTGAAAAGTATTTTGGGCACGTTCGTCCTCACAAGCCCCGAAGCCTGGACTCGGCGACTTTTAATTAATTTTGGAAAAAGTCTATCGCTAATCACGTACCGAACCGGTTTCGATCGAACACCTTTTTCAACAGCTCTTAAATAGGCAGATACCTAAATTAAAAGAGCGAGTTCTGTGAGTTTCTTTTTCTTTTTTGATATTCTTTTATTTGGCATTACTTAGTGACAGCAATATTACCGGCATATTTGAAATTAAGTATTTTTTTAAATTATTGCAATTAATGGCGATACGAGCTTTTGCCTGATGGTAAGCGATACGACCGCTCATGAACTGTAGCAAAACTAAACACCTTGAATTACAAAGCAATGCTTGGCATAATACTGCCCTCGCCATCGTGAAATATAAGATGTTTAGTCTCATATGTCTAGTTACTCGGGCTAAAATATCCTTCAAACCGAAACACAACAGTGCATTTACACTACTGTTTGGCGGGAGAAATAGACATCGCGGTGGAGCATACTCAGGTGGCGTCTCACATATGAGAGACCTACCACCAGTAAATCCATCGATTGACGATAGTTACTTCTCGCTAATCGACACAATAATGCCCTCTTGGTTGCAACTTAGTATACAGGGTATATCAAGACTGCTACCGAAAACGAAGCCGGGTGGTAGTTTAAGCGACTTCAGACACAATGCAACAGAAAAAGTTGCAAAAAAAAGCGACAATTTTTTTTTTATTTTTTTCCTATTGCCACATTTTGGTGGTAAATACATTTTTTCCTAAAATAATAGTGTATACCCTTTAATTTATAAATACTCTAAGATATAAGAGAGTTTAAATTATTATTTTAGCAAAAACTATGGATTTACCCAAAAATGACGATATTTAAAAAATCATAAAAAATAATTGTCGCGTTTCTATGCGAAATTTTTAATTGCATTGTGTTTGTAGCCACTAAAACTACCACCCGGCTTCGTTTTCGGTAGCAGTCTTGAGATACCCGGTATAAACTAACTGAACCCGAAACGTGAAATACATGAACCAGTGTGTGTATTCCACCATACAATTCAGTTTTATCCTTCCCTATCCTGAAAGATATTGGTATCCTACAACGAAAAATTCGTGCTTCATTTTGCTCATTGTGGTAATAACTTTAACACGCCAAAGTCGAGGTTTCGCTTCTAATCTATTTGCAAAAGTTAGCGTGTTTATGAACAGTGTTGGATTACTTCAACACTTTTCATTAACTTAATGAAATTAGATAGGTTGTGCCAAACGAGTTCTAAAACGGGAGTGCTGGGAACAGCTGTATTGAGATCCGGGAACGGGGCTGTCCAAATTGTATTTGATTTATTTTTCATCCTTCCAAAGTGAATTGAGGTTTGTAAAGTTTAATTTAATAAGCATCTTTTGTTCTGTTGTTATTGTGTTTTGCTGTAAAGTTTGTGTTTATTTAAACACCAATATAAATTAGTTGTTAATAAAGCTAGTAAATGATATTGATAAATTGTTTTAATTATTATTAAGGCTATTTTTACATAAGTTGATATCTATTTAGGAAGAAACATTAAGATAATTTAGCGATTTTTTTAACACAGTTCACATTTTACCACTTAACATACTTGCGCACAGATTATTAATTTTCCATGTTTAACAAAACGAAATATCCTACATGAAAACAATATCAGCTTTGTGTGTTAAATAAAGTCTAATACTACAATCTGCTTTAAAAATGAGAAAATGTAACCCAAATGTGTTTTTTTACATAAAACTATTAGTCAAAAACGCTAACCCTACGTTTGATCATGCCAAACTACATTAGCCAGGCGTATACGGCTATGGCTGTATGTTGTCGGTCGGTATCAAATAAATGAGTCCGTTCGGTTTGATTCATGTGAATGGGGATCGGAAAATACCCGGCAACAAATAAAACAAATCAAACTACCAACTATAAAGGATACTGGATTCACTACGCCGTCTGCACACAAGGGTTGCTTTTAAAAATGTGCTCTTTCACAATTAGAACTCTTTTTCAGAGTCGGCGTAGCACCTACCGTGTCTGGGAAAACCGCATAAGCTGCGAGTGGCTTAACTTACAAAAACATGAATAACATCTATTAATTTATAATTTAATGAAAATCGACGACTCTTAAATTTCTTCTACTTATCATAACTGGTAAAACTTATGTTGTGGCAAATAACGTTTTTTTTTTATAAATATAACTTATTGTTATAGTAATGAATGGCGAGACGAGCATGCCACACCAAAAAACACACAATATAACTACGAAGAAATGTACAAAATGAATTTTTGTAGGTTTCCTCGAAGATATTAAATGTATTCTTTACATGTAGAGTCTATGTAAATGACCAAAACATGGTTCGGACCTGAGTGGTGACTGACTTTATTTATTCACGTAAGAGAACTACTCCGATTGGGAATCACCAATACTACCGATATTACAGCCTCCGTAGCGCAGTTGGTTAGACGCTGCCTGAGAATCGTGGTGCCGCGGGTTCGATCCCCGCATCGAAATAAATGTTTGTGTGATGCTCAGGTATTTGTTTCGGGAGAAATGTTGGTGCGGCCCACAAATATTTCTTTTGGGTCTGGGTGTTTGCGACACCGAAAAGTCTCCCGTAGTTCCTGATACCCACGACGGAAAATTCGATCTTCGTGTGGGGTTAGGGCTATGATGATTGACAGTTACTGGTGACTGTTGGAAGATGTCTGATGGGTGTATTTATTTATTAGAAACGAAGGGGGCTTTTCAGTCTCACAATACCTTTATACGTAATAAATGTTCTCACAAACATTTAGACCGGTGAATAAAATAGGAATCAATCCTGCGATCTTCTGTTTCACATGGTGCGTTTCACAGTATATGTATTAACCAGCTCCTACACGAGGTTATATACTTGATAACTGAAGGGATATTTATTGATTCTTTAGATTCAATAAAAATAAAATCTGGTTTAAGTGTATGTCAATAAATCGCTTTTTTTCTTTCTATTCTACTTTCTACCGCTTTTTTTTGTATACAAAGTCTTACGTAGCTCATTTCTTAACACAGAAATAGTATCATGCTCTAATAATTTCATTGCTGTAAGTTAATTATGTTGGTATAGAATAGATTTCATCAATTGTTAATTGTTAGGAGGCTGTTTGCGTAGGCTTCAGCTCGACAGCTATTCATTCGTTTGGGAAATATTTCAAAATTACAATAAAATTCTAATTGAAATCGTCCATTCTATTAACGATTAAATAATATGGATCATAGTGTAATAATTAGATTAAAAGCTAATGGTGAAGTAAGCAGATTATGGATCAAAAATAATTCAGGACTTTGGTCGATATAATTTTGTCCCCAAATATTTGTTAAAAAAATAATCATAGTTGTCTGCTTCGATATGAAAGAAAAGGAAGAAAGAAAGAAAAAAAACCCGCGATATATCTATACAGATTCTCTGGACGCTACGCAGTAATAATCATCTTGTCTGGGAATCAATTTCTAGCTTGTACCTAATATGTGTGTATATTAATAAAATAATGTTGTTAATCCTTAAAGATTAATACCAGCAATTCAATTAAACGAATTATTTATCTGCGTGTACTGGGACTTTCTTGAAGAAATGTAACATTTAAGTATTTAAAAATCCAAGGCCACGTTTAATTAAAGTTTTATTATAATTTTTATCATTTCACGAGATTAGGTTATGAAATGAGGCTCTTGATCTTTGGCTCTTTGACAATTCTTATGATAATTTTGTATTAAATGACGTTTTTATAAAAGAACTACGGTTAAGAACCTAACGCTGAACTGAACGCTGTAGGATCGTTAAAACCTCGTGTAAGAGTTGGTAATCTTATAAAAAATATATACATTTTTATAATCATATACTTGTCTACCAAGGGAATATGCTTTGCTAATTTAAAGTATTTTATCAACCCTTATAAAAAGCCATAAAACAATTGTACGTATGTAGTAACCAAGCCAAGCCTAAAATGGATTTTCTGATGATAATTTAAAAAAATCAATATGTAGTGGGACACTTTTCTCACGTGGGAGATAGAAACTATAAATCTTCATTTGGCACGATTGTGACATACGAATTTGGCTACAAAAATATGATAGAATCTAAAATTATAAAAAATAAAAAGTGCACTAACCCGAGCAACCTCCATTTTTTCTTTTTTTTTACTTTTTTCTTGACATAAGTATTTGTTAAAAACATATTGCTCCCAATGTCCAATGGTTTTAACTGAGATATCGACAAGCCGAACAACATTTTTGTCTTCCCAATAAACACATTTTCGTGCAAACAAAGTACCCTAAATTTATTATTCCGGATGAAACGCACACGATTTGCAATTTCCGCCTTTTAACTGTTCGGAATGGCGTTCTAAAAAGTCGAGAGCTATGGACAAAGATGACTGGGGCAATTAAGAACACCGTTCGCCAACACCGATAACTTATTGCATTCGATACTTTATCAATGCAGAATAGTGATTTTACGTGGAAAATGAGAGGTTAAAATGGAAAATTGACGCTACTTTTTAATATACTCGGATTTGACTGGGATGGTAACAAAAATATTGTTTAATATTGTATGAAAAAGGCTTACTGGGTCTCTGATAGTGACAAAGTGAATGAGGGGTGATAACTGTTAATTATCAAGCGTGCTGTTAGCGACTCTGTCGAGGCAGGTTGATAAGAAAATCAATAGAGGCAAATCAATTTAATTATAGTTATTTTTACTGTTGTTCATGCATTGAGTTTGTCATACGACTAACAATCTTTTAATTTTCATCCTCCTGTCTAATTTCTGACTTCCTTCTTTTGTATTAATGGTCGAAAATAAAATCACGGTTACCGTCAAGTAAATCGCGTTTTTGTACTCGTATGTCAATAGTTGGAATTTATTTTTCAAAAGAATAAAATACATGGACAGAAATTAAATAAAAACAAAATCCAACTTTATTTACTTATTACGGTTTTGCTTTTTCTTCCTTCATTCATTAAAATATTTAGACAGAATGAAATTGAACAAGAATTATTTTATTCCAATTCCTTCAAATATATATTTGTAAAATGCTTTAATTTTTTTTAACTATATTCCGTCGCAACCTCCTTTTCAAATAATTTAAATATCGAACAGTTTTACATTTGAACATTATAGACGATACGACAGAATAACTCAGTGATTTCCTTCAATTTCTCACAAGCGCAGCGATTTATTTTGTCGCGTTATTGGCAGAATGCAAAATTGTTGGTCCTCTTCAAGTAGATATAAAGAGCCAGGTGACACTATATTTTCCGCTATACAATTCCACTGCAGGTGGTGCAAAGATAAATTCACTGTTCGACGGTAACTATTTTGTTTTGGCGAGCTTTTAAATAAATGCCATCTATGTTTATACGGGTATATCAAGACTGCTACCGAAAACGAAGTCGGCTCGTAGTTTTAGCACTACAAACACAATGTAACTAGAAATTTCCCAAAGAAATACGATTTCTATTGTGATTTTTTTAATTTTATCCTATTTGGGTGGTAAATCCATAATTCTTTTGCTAAAATAATAATTTAAACCCTTGTGTACCATAACGTCTTTAAAAATAAAAGGGTACACACTATTATTAAAAAAAAAAACATTTATCACCCAAATACGATGATAGGAAAAAATAAAAAAAGACGTTGCTTTTTTTTTAAATTTTTAGTTGCATTGAGTGACTAAAACTACCTGGCTTCGTATTGGGCAGGAGTCTTGATATACCATATATTCCTATGTTTGGTGAAGTTCGCTACCCGCACTAGTGTAGCGTGATTGGCTATGGTCTAAACCATAATCATATAATACGTTCGGTTGTATAAGAGCCCCGTGCTCAGCAGTGGAAAATTATGTTCACATTCACGGTTTACCATAAGTTATAAAAAAGGTTATAATTATATAACTCATGAAAAGGGAACTAAACTATATATGTATTAGTCTATATAAGTCCCACTGTAAGGCACGGACCTCCACTACAATCAAGAGAACCACGCTGGTCTTGTGCGGGTTAGTGGCCTTTACATATCATTTCTTTTATCTAATTATAATACTGCATTTATTAAAAGATAAAGACAGGTTAATGCTGATTTTTTATTCTGTATTACCGATACTTCCATTTCAGTATTTTAACTAAATTTATCCCTTATACTCGATAATCAATTTACTACAACGCTAATGGCATTACTAAAATTAGATTAACCTAGCATTGTGCATTAACAAGATATTGTATAGAAAATTACATTGCTGACGCATGGGTTAAGTTTAATAGAACCCATTGTTCCCTTGATTTGTTCCTTTGGGATTGCCTATTTGGCTGTCAGGCGGGCTCATTTTATATGTATTATTCTACGAAGGATATAGGGAGGTTTTTTATGGGTAGTGTAGTGATAGCATTAAGAAACGGATCATTAAATAAAAAGCATTTGTATCTAATTGATTACTCAATCTAAATTTCAAATTCCTGGGCTGTACCAAGATATTATGTGTTGCATAATTTTTGGAAAAGATAAAAAAAAGCAAAATATGACAATGAAATTGACATTTGACAATAAACAACTTCTAACAATTATCGAATTGTTATAAAATACATATTCTCATCACTTCTATTTCTGCTTGACAGTCAAAATCATCAGTAAAGGTTAAAATATAAGAAAAAAACAATACAATAAGCTCTAGTGCCTGAATTACTCGATTGAATACCTCAACGCAGGCGAATTTCTTTCAGCTAAGCTCAATAGAAAACCGATTATACACCTTCACTCCCAAACTGACGTACAGATGAAGTAATAACAGCTCGCGAGGCCCGCTCATTTCAAAGTTTGCGCCACAAACAACTTGGGCCAGATCGGGCCCCGAGCTGCTACAAAGGGTTATTGCGCCCCGCTCATCGCGACACCTGTACCTAACACCACAGACCCGGCACGATATTACGCTTATTGTCCACGTGTGAGTACGGCTGTTTTGGACTGTCGACATTTGGAGAGAATTTTTGATGGTACAGTTCAAAGGAAGTTGAATCTGCTTGCTTGATTGATATTTAGCCAGCACTGACATTAATTACTCTTAATACCAATAAATTGACAGTAAGATTACAATTTTTTGCTTAAAAGTTGAGGAAACCAAAATGGAATGAACAAATGGAAAAAAGATATGAAAAAAATACGGGTGAAATGGAGGAGAATTTGCCGGAAGGCGGACCCTGGCAACGGCCGTGATAACGCTAGGTAGAAGAAGAAGAAGAAGAAGTTGAGGAAACCGAAAAAAAAATATAAGATCATAATAATGTGTTCAAGAGAGTGTGGTAACAAAGTTGAGACGTAAAACTACTGTCACCTGCTCCACTAGCTCTATGACAGTTATACGAGTAGAATTCCACATTTAAAACTAGAAATGTTTATATTAATATAATCAATAAAGGAACGTTATAAAATAGAATAATATTTTTAATAACAAAAATGGCAAAGGAGATATTGTAGATTAGATCTGTAACAACTTTACTCTCTTAAAGAAACGCGACGTCTAAATTCAGAACTGTTTCTTAGTTGGTTTTATACGAGACAGTGGCCCGTACACATTGCGTCTAGTTGAAAATTAATCATACCAGTAGACGTAGATTGCAAACGTATGAAATTTATATGTGGGTAATGACAGTGTTGTGGTGTTCGGTACACAAGCACACAGCTGTGCTCAAACGCCGCGGTTTCATTTGTTATGTCACTTGAACATCGGTATTTCGCCACAAAACGGTTTACGTTCCGCGAATACTTATTAAAAATACTCGTAACTCAATTCAATTATATAATGAAACTATAAGCTGAGCGAGGCTATAAAACGTTCAAATTAATTCCTTTTTCAAAAGTCATTAGCTTTTTAATAACTCCTTGAAAATATTTTCTTCAATTGAAAGGATCTTTGCTGGCTTCAAACAATTGGACTTCATTTATTGATCTTCATTAATGTAATAATATTTGCCTGATTTTATTTGAGAAGATTTTAGTGTATGGATAAAGTTGTTTTGATATATTAATTCCGTACAAATAAAGGATCACGAGACAACCCGAGTAAAATGTTAAACGAAAAAATCTGTATAAAACATTGGTTAAAACAAGATTGTTTTTATCCTCTTTTAGGCTAACATATTCTGTTTCTAAATTACTGCTTTAATTTTCTACTGTCCAATATTCTGCAATTTTAGTATCGTTAAACTAAATGTAAAATAAGAAGTAAAATACCAAATACAATAGTTCTTCACAAGCCAAAACAAAAACAGTTATCGATTAGAAACTCACAAATCCTGCAAGGGACGGTGGAATATAAATTTACATACATTTAATACGATACATAAAGTAAACAATGGACATTCAATTAAAGGAGCATTGTACGAATGGAGCGAAATAACTGGGGATCGCTACTGGAGTGCTGAGTGGATATTATTGGCTGTTATTAGGTCCGCTCAGTTTATCGGGTGCGAGCATACTGAATTCTAAATGGACATTGAATTAATGTTAGTCATATTTCAATGTGACGATGCTTGTACATACCACGTTGATTTGTTGAAGAACTATTAAGGAAGCATTTGGAGAATTTGTTTTCTTCTAAAGCGTATTAGATGGTTAGTTTGACTGTTGCATACTGTTTATTATTTATTTTTTAAAAATATATTTTCCAATAGGCAAATAAAAAGTAGACAATATAACAGAAAAAAATGTGCAAGTTGCGGTCTTATCGCTTAAAAGAATTTTAACCAGACAACCATGTTGTTTAATAAATAGTTTTGCTTTGTATATTTCAAAATTAATAAATATAACGATATCTTTACTTCAGCTGGCGTTTGATAAGCTTTCAAGCACCTTTAAAATAATTAACTAAAAGTAATAACTGGGAGATTCAAGTATATTTCCCATTCATAAACCTCTTTATTGATTTATTGTTAGTTTTAAGCATTTCATTGATTAACCACAACTTATTCAATATTTATACCAACATTTCTTGAAAGGAATGGCAATGAAAGACAAAGTTCGCGAACAATAAATTAATAATAAGTTTCCACTTCTTCTATAGTTTCGTTCAAAGAGCTGTTACTCCACCGCACATTAATTGCTACCAAGCGACCCAAGATGCTACCAAAGTTTATTCTGTAAGTTATTTATCGCTGCGTTCAAATTGGCATGAACTTTTAATTAATTTTTGATGTCACAGGTGAGTTTATGTCAACCGAGGCCTATTTAACGTCGAAGTAAAATTAGATCCGTTTTGATGTGAGCGGAAAGTTTTCAAGCGTAGGAAGTTGAACGCATCGCTTGTACGAGTGTGCGGAATGAATAATATCTCGTCGTAAGTTTGCCAGAGCCTTGTTAACTTTATTGTATTTCGTATTTTATCAAAATGGGGATATGGAGTCAGCATAGATGTAATGTTTGCAAGCAGTGATTCGGATCTCCACGACAGTTTCTAGACACATAATACTGGGTATAGGTCTCTCATATGTGAGAGGCCTCCTGGGTAGGTACCGCCAGAATGTCTATGTCTCCCGCCAAATAGTAATGTTGTTTTCCCGTTTGAAGGTCATTGTAGCTAGAGTATCTACTGGACATTTTGGGACTTAGCACCTTGTGTCCGAGGATGGCGAGCGCAGTGGAATGCCAAACATTGCTCTGTAATTTATAGTATGGTTTGATTTTGGTACTGTCTATGAGCGGCCGTATTACTTACCATCAGGCGAAAGGCATGCTCATCTCTTCTATCTGGATCAGCCCATATACGTCCCACTGCAGGGCACGGGCCTACTCTACAATCGAGAGTACGATTGAGAGCGGTTAGGCCATATAGTCCACCACGCTGGTTGGCATCTCTTCTATAAAAGCAATAAAAGAACACAGTGTCAAGTCTGAAGGAATTGTCGCTGAAAGACAGAAAGAAAGAACTAAAAGTCTTACTAGTTTCATTAATTTTTAATTAGTCTTAGGGAAAAACAATTTCAGGTGAATTAATCACGAGACGAAAATACCATCTTCAGATAATGTGATATGGTGTCTGGGAATAATGAAAGTCGCGTTAAAACGTGTCGCATACTTGTTTTTGTTGTTTAATTTATCTCGCCTCTATTCAACTTCCTTTGTCTTCTCATTCCACACCAAGGAGGGGTTTCAGCTGTCTGTAAGACGGATAAGTTTAAAAGAAATACTTCCTTTAATCTCATTATTGTACAAACACTTCGACAGTGCGATCCGGTTCGGCTGCGGAGAACATTATTATTGGCAAATTCCGACCCTGGCTCGTTAGAACCAAATTACTTTTCCCCTTGATAAGTATTTTTTTATGAAAATTGTTGGCTCTGGCCTAATCTTCTTTGTTGCAAACCGAAATTGAATTGGATTTTTTCATAAAATGACTATAATTATTTTCTTAGTGCGGATATAAAAAGATTTTACTTGAAAAGTTTGTGACAAATGTTTAATTTATAGTCTGAGGAGTGCATTTTATGAAATCGATCACGAACCGTTTCGCATTACCCATTAGAAGTGGAATCGACATATTTTAATATTCCAATTTCAAATAAAAATTCCTCTTATAGATTAATTGTTCATAAAATGGAAATCGGGAGCCCTTTTTGTTTTTTTATTGGCGTGCGTCGGCTGGTGTAGTGCGGGTGCCTGTGCCGACATAAGTACGCATTCACGTGGAGGTCTACTGACTGCTGTGCTCGACTGAGCCCGCCGAGCTAGCTGAGCGGGCAAGTGGTTCCGCTCCCGATTCCCTTAATTGTTAAATCTTAGCTGACGCCGCTCTTTGCAATTAAGGCGAGATTCTATGCAAGCCGTTAGGATGTGCGGAATTTAATGCACCGTTCGGCGGATTCATTGGCTTTAGTCGATAGTTAATTAATTAAAACCACATGGTTCAGAATAAAGTAATCTTTAGTGTAGCTTGTTGGGTTTGGTTTAATAGACTGAGCTGTTGTATGCGGAATGTATTAGAGGCTTCAGAGTGATGTGCCTGTGATCCGCTGTCTGGTGTTTTGTTGTATAATTTGAGGTGTACGTAGCTAAGATGACTGTCTCGGCTGTGTAACATCGTCGAATTTGCCTATTGATCGTTTGGGTAATTGATACGGATGGGGTTTGCAACATTCTCGTCACGTCTGCGAGTTGTCCGTGTGCGGGCTCTCGGTGCGTGTTTACTGGCGGCCGATCTCCGGTACCCGATATATTATCGTTATCACAGGTGCGAAATCAATTAGCGTCGCGCCCGGCCGTAGTTTGCCGATTGATCTGATACTTTTATGGCTTTTGGGAAGTTATTGGAAGTAAATTGTGTAACATTGTAGAGATATTTATTTAAAATGTAGTATCTGATTAATTATAGAGTGTTTCTGTAGGATGTGGATACGTGTAAAGTTTCGACTTAAAAGTTAATCTAAAACTAATGTTGACGTATTTAACTAAATGGTATTGGGCAAATTGATTTAAGGTGTTTATTTAGCAATTATATTAAAGAGTGAAAAAAGGCAGTGCACTGAGTTATCAACATCACTCGTGATATTTCTACATTGGAGTGACATGCATTCAGATTAATGCTTCGGAAAGCACATCAAGATGTTAGTCACAGTTGTTGCTGTTTACCAATAAAGAGAAGAAGCGTTATAATAAATTGGCTGTTTGATAATTTTGACTAAAGTTGAACTAGAATATTCCTCCCAATACAATTATGTATCCTTATAAATAAGGATTTTTACGGCACGGATATTTTTATATCTTCTAAGATCGAATTTACAAAGTTTTATCAAATATCTCAAACATTATCAGCAGATCGTTCGAGAAACTTCTTTTGTCGAAGAAACGAGTTAAATCAACCATAAATTTAGCCTAAAATGGGCTTTTCGAATAAGTTATCATTGGCAGTTGCGAAGTATATGCGAATTTTATCTTTCGATAACGGCTCTTTTCTTCTCGTACAAAATATCTAGACCATTATCTTGCAAGTAGATGCTTTTGGCAACCTTTTTATAACTTTATACATATCAGACATACAATTTTAAGCGTATAGCTGAGATAGGATAGCTATTTTGAAGTTGGTGAATGGTATTTTATTGAACATTTCGTGATATTAGTTTTGATAGTGAATGGTTTAGTACTTACAAAAGCATATAGATAGCGCGGTGTAGTACCATATTTATAAAGAGATCGTTTATATGTACGATTAGGAACAACTTTATGTTGTATTAAATATCGATAGGGTCATGATAGTTCACAATTATGGACATACGTAATATTATTACTTATATCTATGCTGTTTCGTAATGACATGCTGCAGGTTCAACCTGAATAACGAGACAATTGTTTATGTGACAAGGAAATATTACTTACGTGTGCTTGTTATAGAGCAGAAAACTTCGAAGCAGTTTTGTAATATTTCATCAAACATTCTTGATAATATTTGACTGCAGCGAGCATTTCATCTCCTATTTTCTACTTTAAGCTAAATTTTATTTTTTAATATTTACTCTAATTTTTTTGGATGAAGAATTTAATATCGTAATACATTTTTTAAATGATAAATTAGTTTCTTGATACTAAAAGGTTAAGTACACAAAACAACTACATTTCATAGGTTCTTAGAACTAATTAACTTTGTAGTATTTTATTGAACTCTGATACACAAAAAAAGATTTAACTTATGTTATGGGTATCAGCAATACTAGAAAACAATTAGCTGAATGGCGTATGTGTACGGATAGGAAAAGGACGGGTGGGTGCGCAATTATTCTGGAAGGCGGAAGCCAGGTTCCTACGTCCCGGCCGCAACTCAACTGTACTGTATCTGTATTGGAAATATTGAGGTTGCATGTTAATTGATGTGTTTTTGTACGTATTTATTATATATCTCATTTATTTGGAAACAACTCCAGAATTTATTTATATGTTTTTATCTACCTATACACGGTATGTAGTGGTAGTTTTAGTGACTTCAGACACATTGCAACTAAATTTTGTGCGAGAAATGGTGACGATTTTTTTATTATTATTTTTTTCTATCGTCTTAATAGGGTAGTAAATTCATAGGTTAATCTTAAATAATGGTTTAAAGCCTTTTAGTTTTAAAGACTTTATGGTACGCAAGGCTTTAAATTATTATTTAAGCAATAACTATGGATTTACCACCCAAACTCGACGATAATTAAAAATATTAAAAAAACAAATTGTCGCGTTTCTTTGCGCAATTTCTAGTTACATTGTGTTTGTAGTCACTAAAACCACCACCCGGCTTCGTTTTCGGTAGCAGTCTTGATATACCCGGTATGTTTGTACCATTTTTGAAAATAAATAAACTTATTCTAACTTAATTTTAAAGTACAAGAGGATTACGAATATAGGCCTCTTTCATGGATTTTTATCATGACTTGTCTGGTAATATTCAGTGAATTAATTTTATTGCGTCGTCTATTCACGTTATAGTGACGGTTAACGCGCTTATCTGTACTGGCATCTACTCCAGAAATTCTTTGCCCCAACGGCCACCATTCACTACGTTATATACTCTGTTAGCAGTCATATTAACAATATTAAATTATTTCTTGTTAATTAAACAATTATAATCATTGAGTTACACACAACGCACATTATAAAACAGTTTACACACTTAGTAGGTTGCAATCTACAGTTTTAATTTCTATAACAGTTCCATAAGTTTATAGCTCGTAAGATTGTATCCAGTTCTGTGAACCAAAAATAAAAAAAAAAAAAACGAGAAAAAAAATCTTGCATAGAAGCTCCATACATCACATAGCGTTATGAAGTAATATAAAAAAGTCATCGCCTGAGAATTTATGGGATTAAAGTTCGTTTAGTCGTTCGTAATTTTGAATAAATAATATGGCGGAGAAATTTTCATACGCCAGAAGGTAATACATTTTAGCAGGAATCTGATACATATTCAATTACAAATAAGTTCAAACTTTAGTAACGTTACCCTTTCGCCTATATAATATGTCATGTTATAAAGAAAAATAAATGTGTTATTATTGTTCCATACTTCTCTGATAAAGGAACCAAGACTCATACAATTGTACAAGAAAAATATTAACTCCGTTTATCGCAGAAATAAAACATCAAAACTACAAAGAAAATCGCGGCAATTAGTTACGTCATTGTATCTCCCGTTAGTCCCGACAGACGATATTAAATCATTCATGTCGTGATGAATGTATTTGTGGTTATCGCCTGGCACCTTCCTGCAGAATCACAAAGGAACGTTCAGAAAGGGAAAATAATTATTTATAGATTCTGTACACGGTTAGGGATGCAACGTATTTCTTTGAGAATTTATTTTAGAAATTTGATTTAGGGAGTTTGATGACACATTAACGACAGTGTGACAACCCTAAATATTACTATAGAGGCAAGTGTATGTGTAAGCTGATAATACACTCTCATCAGTTGGCACAACACTTCCAACAGTTGATCCGATACAAATCGGACCGTGTGGAACGCTGGATTTAAACATGTTTTTGATAACAATGCACCTCATACTCTGGTATGTAAACGATTATTGCCTTTTTCAATCACGCTGCCCATCTGATTGTTTTCCTATCTGTTTTACATAAAAGCATCATAACGTCGCATGAAAGTGATCCTTATGAAAGTTATGCAGATAATAGGGTATTTTCGTTTTAAAATAATGTTTTTAAACTGGAATAAATTCTTATGAAATTGCTATAGGGGAATAAAATAAAAAATTGAATGATAAGCTGGTAGTCTATAACAGCTAACAGATGGTGTTTTTTTATCAATGGCAAAGGCATTGCGGCCCAAAGGAATTGTATGAACGTAGTTGATGCTAGAACGAGCTGAGGTAGGCAGTCAATGAAACGTTTTAAAGTATGCATGGTGGCTATTCAGACATTTAGTAGCACTGCTGCAAGCATAGAACTTTTGAATATGGTTCTGTTCTGCAGCTGCTAGTTTACTCCAGAATACTCACATGATTATTGGTGCCCTAGAATTGGTATTTATTGCTGATTGCACTAAGCTAAAAATATGCAGCTGTCACAATGATGATAATAAATAAAAAATAATTAGTTATAAAAAAGTGACTAAGAAATCCGAAATATCAAAATACCTATTTCAAAGCGATATGAAATATAGTAATTTGTATTAGTAATAACATCCCCGAGAGAACTATCTATTTCATCATTACGTTCAAAAAATAACAATTAATTGACAAAGATATAAAGTAGTTCAACAGCAGGTGAAGTCATTGGTTATGTAAGTTTCTGTTGCGTTTATTCATAATATTCGTGTGAGCCGTGCGTGTGTAACGAAAAGAACAATTACACCTCCCCATACAATGTCATAGTTTTAGTTAATTTTATATGGTATCACTTTTTATGCATACAATCATAAAATATAAAATTATTAAAGGGAATGCCATACTGGTCTATTGACTGTATAAATACACTGGAAACATGAATTATTGAGTTAAGCTTTTTCTTTTTCAATTTAAGGATCATTATACTATTCCTTAAATTAAAAATAAATAAGCATAAACCTCCAAATGGGGAATCGAATTAGGATCTTGAACAAACATTATGAGAAGAAATCATGTTACGTTAATTCTACTAAGTTACATTAAATATGACAAGATTAAAATACCTAATATCAGCTTTCTCTTAGGTCTAGCAGCATGGCAATAATTCTTCTGTGTTGTTAATGGGCGACTGTGAATGCCATTAGGCAGCTTTTCTGCGCATTTGTCTCGTATTCCGCAATAAAAAACTTTGAAATAACATAATGTAACACAAAAGTTATAAAGAATTTACATCACAAATTTTACAAAATCGATATGTTGCCAGCTAAAATGCGTCTAGTTAACCCTTAGCAAACCTGCTATAATTTGTATGAGAGGTTGTTTTACAGTCAGAATGAGCGTAGTTTGTATTTATAATTAGAATAAAGGTGTGCCTTGTGAACGGAAATTAAATTTTAAGTCTACGTAGTATAAAGGTTTGTGAGGAATTAATTTTGGTACAAATGATTATCGGTTTTAAGACACTGTATTTTGGCCCGCATGATAAATAGAGTTTGATTTTTAAAGTATACCCCATATTATTTTCGATTACTAATTTTGTTGCCATGAAGTACAGTCAGCAACATAAGTCGCTACACATTCACGAGATTTAGAATTGTCTTATCATCCAAAATAATAATTATTTTCAATATCGTATGGCACTTCTCGGCATAGATGACTTTACTTGGTTATATTTTACGACTACAGAGTAGTACGTACAAATTTTAATTCATAAAAAGGTTATCAAAAAATGTGAAGTGTTCAGCGATTTATGTCGCTGACTGTACGTAAAAATATTGGCGAATTTAATATGGTTTCAACAGCTAAGCTACAAGCTTACATTTTTTGTGTATGACAAAGCAATAGGAGTGCCGCATTTATGACCCACATTGAAAAGATACGAACGTAACTTTTTACAATTTCTTAAATAAAATATACTTTGTATAAGATATTTTGAATATTATTTTATATTTTAATATGAATAATATATATTCATATTAAAATATAAAAAAAATATTAAAATACAAAATTATTTTCTTTAAAAATGTATTACAACCAGTTATACAAGTCTTACACAACTTGGTCCAACTATTTTCGCCGCTTGAAATTTCGCGCTACGCTATCATATGATACAAAATGCAAGAACTGGTGTAAAGAAAATAAAACCCAACTTTCATGAACACTTAGTTACTTTCAAGAAAACGTGAATATTACAAGAAAAAAACGTAAAATGCCGTGAGATCCGAACCCGGTAAAATTAAATTCATCTCAAACAGTACCGCGTGTCCTACTTTTCTCAAGTTCACAGCGTTTATTACATTGTTATTGCATTGTGCGTCGCAACACCGGTTTTATACTACAATTACGCTTACTTTCACTCAATCAATGCATCTGATAGTCGATAGTGTCTACACGATTTCCTCATTAGCGTGCTTTTGTTAGGGAGGTCGGGCTCCGTGTTAGGATTGTGATGTGTTTGGTTCACGCTTCTGACGCGGGAACACGCTCTAATCAAAGCTTCAAGGTGTTTCGCCGTCTATGCACCTTGTTTGCCAGGACATTTCAAGCGATTAAAGCCCTTATGTGCACTGCGTATTATCTAGAACGGCGTACACAATTTAACATACGGAATAATCAATTGTATTGGAAACTATACGGCGTTGTATTGAATACTAGCAGCTGGCCCGGTTTCACCCGGTTTAGTTTATGCTCGGTTGCTTCTATTGAGGGTGATGTTGCGATTGTTTGAAACAGATCGACGTTTAAACAGAATTCTAATTAATCTGCTTTGCCTATGACATCTTCTTCTTAAGCCTTATCCACGTTATTATTTTAAAAAAACTTACCTGAGGTGTGTGCATGCAATACCCATACAAAGTGATAGATCAATCAGATTCACCCATCTTTACAAAGGATAGATAATTATTTTATATCCGCAGTTATTCCATAACAGTTTAAGGTACAATATTTTTAATTGCTCCTTATGACTGTGCTTCCAAAATCAATAACCTATAAGCTTAACAATTTTTATAAAATGTATAATATGTCTAAGGAATTATGCGCGTGAAAATAAATTGAAACTAAGTTAGCAGCACAAAAATGGTGCTCTTAACAAAATAATTCTGTACTTGAACAAGCCTTATTTTGTGAAGTTTCGGCTCATTTTTCTGGAAATTACATCGTAGTGGAGCGTAAATGCTGTTTGCAGCTGTTTTTTTATTCGTACGTAATTATAACAATCTTAAACCAAGTTTTATACATAATATATGCAACTAGTTTTCTGTTCAAGGATGGTTCTTTCATCACGCTAGAAATGTTGAAACTGTAACTGCCAAAGCAACCACGATTAGAACTTATTAGCTGATTGTGTGATGCCTATGTCAGAGGCATGCGCAGACAAACTTTCAGCTTTTATAATAAGACAAAGTCTGGCGAACATGGGCTCTTGATTTATTGGTAAACGGACCAGACGGGTACGCCAAAATGTTCATGGTGGTCGCGGGTTCGAATCCCAGGGCACACCGCTGACTTTTCGGAGTCACGTGTATATTGATAGTCAATAACGCGAAGGTGAAGGAAAACATTGCGAGAAAACCTGGATACCATAGGGATTTGTAAGAGTTTCTATGATATGTAAAGTCCGCACTTTCGATTGTAGAGTGGCCCATGCCCTGCAGTGGGCCGCATATGGGCTCATACATTACAAGTCTTAATATGCACCAAAACAAGCATATGATCTGAAATTACATTCAGTTGATTATTTTTCTAATACGATTAAGTAAGAACGTAAAAATACCTGATCCATCCTCGTGAGGCCAGCGTGTTAGACTAAAAGGTCTAATCCCGAAAGGTTTGATGTTAGACCGGGAGGCGATCGTAAAATTAAAAGCTCAATCACTTTGCGACAAAGCCAAAGAGTCCTGTTATATCTTTAAAAAGTATGTGAGTTTAGAGTAAGGGTAGACAGAAAAAGGTAAAAGACAAGTTTTTAATGTTATATAGGGATTTTAAAACCCTGCATATGTTTTGGAAGAAAAATTGAATATGACAAATTGTTAACTGTGGTTGTACGACTCTCTCCTCGTCAATATAATTGTCTAAATAATATAAACATGCGCACAATTTTACGTCATAAACAATTTAGTGAAGAGTGATAAATTGAATATAATGACGATATCACATTTTCTATAGAAAGTGGGTCGGCTTGATGAAGCGGCTCTTAGAAATGGAGGAAATTCACTTTCAATATTATGGTAAAAGCTAAATACAATGTCGTTAAAGCAACATGGGAAGCGACAACCGACTACAATATCGCATTTGATCTTGAAGAACAAATGAAATTCTTTACTTTTATTTTACTCACGCATTTTGTTTGGTTCTTAGAAATTTCCTAGACGAGAACAGAGAAGATATAAATGTAATGTCTCAATTTATATTTCATAAATATTGACAACTTTCGTAGCACAGATGTTTGGACGCTGGCCGTGAAACGTGAGGCTGCAGGTTCGATCTTCGTTCCAAGATTAATATTTATGTGATGTACAAGTATTCGTTTTGAGTGGTTGGGAGGCTGAAAAATCTCTCGTAGTGCCTAATACCCACGACATAAGATTAGACCTTAGTATGGAGTCAGAACTATATGTGTGAATGTTAAGTTTATTTATCAATTTAAATAAAGTAAATGTTTATGGGTCATACAAAATATTGTCTCGAGATGGAATACAACTCGTTTCGCCTTGGATTCTCGACCAAAAATATCATGGAAATTGCAAAATAATAATATTAACCTATAAGTAATGTACCATGTGCTCTGTGGTTTAACTGAATTGTATAAAAAAAAAGCAACATACAGTCGAATTGAGAACCTCCTCCTTTTTTTGCAGTCGGTTAAAAACTTAATAAAGTACGAAAGAAAAATATTATACTTCTAACAACAGTTGATACTGGCTTCAAGAAACTTACAAATCTCTGCAAGTTGTTACAAAGCAAAACTTACAGATACATTTTCTTTGAAATTTAGATTGAAAATACATATTATAAAAATAATCTATTCATTTTTATTTGTGACTTAAATATTGAGCCCAATTACTTTCCAACCACATAGTACATAGATAACTTGTTTATATATATCTTATTAAAATATGGCTCATTGGTAAATTATGTATTTGAGACAATAAAAATATTATTTCGCTGTTGTTTGAATTCTGTATACTATTATTTATACTTAATTCAGTTATTTTAATGTAATTTTAATTACATTTTAAAAGTTCGTTGAAATAAAGAAATGCTGAATAATACAGCTTTTCATTTGAATACTAGTGAGAAAGAATTTTGGTTATAATTTTATATTAACCAGTAATTAAATCAGCATCTGGTATAACTTATAGGATTTCGCCTTTGTATATAATTATTGTTGGGGTTTGTAAAAAGAACTGTTTAAAAATGTCAACTTGTCAGAGAAAAATATATTATTTTACAAACCACACGTATGAATTAATTCCTCCGGAGATTAAATATAACTAAATATATTTTTTCTTCCCAAAATTTGAACCAACTTTCTAAATCTAGGCTTTCAAGTTAGTTAACCTAAAGCTAAAGCCTTGAAGATTTCCACACGTGCTATTACAGTATGAAACTTAACGACAGGCAGGCACAAACATTACTCACACAACTGGTGATTTAAAATCACTTTGCAAGTTAATAAACATTCCTTCATAAATCATCCTTTTCTTTAGTATTGGGAATAAAGGCTTGGCTTGTCCTGTATTCATTCTATAGATTGAAGACTATATTAGGCAGTAAATAGGTCTAACTTAATTAGTTCTTACTTATCTTTCTTGGGTAGAAGACCTACGCCGTGGTTAGAATTGACTATAAAAATATTAATGAAAATATATCTAACATTCCCACGCGTAGACTTGTCTCCACTCTGATATTAAGATTTAAAGAAAATTATGAGACTTTTGATCTCGCCACATCCAAACCCAAAAAAACATCTGTCCGGGTATGAACTAAAGCTGTGACTTATTGTTTTATAGTCATCTCTTAAACAAACTAATTAAGGGAGCTGTCAAAGTTTTAGTATTATTTTCTATGGTATGTATTATGGAAAGTCTGTCAACACACACTACTAGGTCAGCATATAGTCCATATGACCTAACCACTCTCAATCGCACTCTCTATTTTAGAGGAGGCCATTGCCCTGCAGTTGGACGTATATGGGTTGATACAGTAAAGTACAGTAGTATTAATCAAGAAAATTATAACTATTAAGGATACGACACTTCAGTCGGTCTCTTCGTTGATTTAGGCCTACAAGAGGTGTATTACTTAAGTAATTTGTGGCTACCAGCTCTCCAGGGCGACGAATAAAGCCAAAACATCTTAATTAGTTCAGTTTTAAACAAAAGTAATTAGGCTGATTTCTGTGTCAGAAAAAAAAGAGTATTTTTCTTAATGTCAGTCTTTCGTAGTTCACCTTTGAAAGTGTTCGGATAAAGTTTGCCGTTTAATTACCACTGCGTATTCGAAAAAAAGTTCTCCATGATTTTAAAAAGTTAGAGAATCATGTAGAAACATTTTTTAACTCTGCTGTATTACTTTCTGTACGTGTCGTTGAATTTTCAACTAGTTTCAAAATGGAGAGTGAATTATTGAACATAAATGCATATGTTTGACGATTCAGAAGTTTCCAATCTCACACTCTTATCTTAGAACCTTTCAAATATTTTACAGCTATTGGAAAATCCTTATAGACAGACATACTTCAGAGTGAATTTACTGCACTCAGCTTGTGAAGGGAGGGAATTTGTCAGTGTTTTTAAAAGGCAATAAAACCTCGGCAGTCGCCGGGCCGTTACACAATTTGGCTTCTAGACAAAATTCCACGGCGGTAGTAAATAGCAGCCGTAAAAGGATACTTATTTTAAGTAAATACCTGTTACCCACACGAGCTTCTTTAAATATTAATATCTAAATACGTTTGATGTACGCTACGAAAAGGGGTTTGCGTTAAAGAGCAAAATTTTACTGCGAAACTTTTTTATATTTTTTAAATTTGGGTTAAATTGAACATACATTATAGAGCAGTATATAGAAAATATATATATATATAAAAAAAATAGTTTTCAATAAATTCTTTCGCCACACTTGTACAATTCCCTTAAAAATGTTATTCATTTGTTTTTTTGAATGACCAAAAGACTTTACCTATGTAGACTAAAACCACAGTAAACTATTATAATTATATCATTTTTACTCCACCAAAATAATATAACTATTACACAAAAGGACATCCGTAGCGCCGGAGATAATCAATCGTACAGAATCATCGCTATTCGTAGTTTTTTTCCTAAATACACCGTGCAATCGACATATTGCGGAGTTGACAAAAGTTGGCTTGATTAATCCGCCGCTAGATTTATTGGGTAAATAAATCAATAGGAGAGCGGCAAACAAGCCCATAACACCGGTATTCTCGCGTCGTGGTGGCGGGAAATTTTTCTTATACATTGAATTTATGGCGTCCCACAATATGTATTGTGTAATACTCGTCACGTTGAAATAAGAGGTTTTGTTACTCACCTCCGATTTACTCAACGGCTATGTGGTTCTTATAGTATTATAATACAAGCGCGTATTTCATGAAATAAGAATTTGTTAATAGCTGTGTGAAAATAATTGGATAACATTTTTTAAGTATATATGAGTATATTATAATTAAATTTATAAAAAGAAATGACGTAATAACACAAAAAACATCTATAACTCCATCGGTTTAGGTACTTAACTAAATGTAAACAAACCAGAACACGTGACGCATGGTTGTTCAACATTTTATTGCAATGTCCAATTTACGAATATTTTCTTAGTCAACCAAGTAACAAGTATTAACAACAATTAACAGCAGCTTATAACAAATAATAACTAAAACAGTAAAGAACAACGATGAACACTTCCAAACACTTCACCACTTCACGAAAACAGTAAGTACATTAACGCAATGAATAATAATTGGCTGCCATAGATAAAATATGATGATGCTTAGTTATCCGACCTAACGCATTACCTTTCATTTAAATGGTCGCATTACGGTAAATTCCTACTTCTAGATTTTGTAGCATAATATTTCTTGTAACTTTTATGAAAATGTTTTGGATGCCTGACTGTTTGGGTCTTTTTTATAGACAGATTGCATTATGTAAAATTTAATAATTTAATTTAGATAATTTAATTATGATCTTACATAATTTAATTGTTTCCAAGCTCACATATTCATAATTATAATCGTTATAATTTGAACATGCAATGTAGTTTTACATTTACGTGAACATTTTTTTGTCTTTAATTAATTTAGAAATGAGAAATGGCAATGTTAAATATAAATAACCTCTTTTATGGTTTGTTTACATTTAGTTAAGTACCTAAACCGATGGAGTATAGGTACAGGTTAAATTCTATTTATTTTGATACTTATATAGTATAATGTACGTGAAATACTTCGAGAACAGTTATGTTTGAATTAAATGTATCAAACAGTATTTGCATAATATTTACATTTTAAAAGGAAACATCTACTTTATGAAAAACCTATTTCCCAATAGCATGTCGAGTACGTGCAATTTAATGCAACGTTTTCATACCAATATTTATATTAGAAAGTTGCAAAATATTCCATTCGAAATTTTGTTTTATACCCAAATAAACATTTGAACGATGTCACGGTGCAAGCTGTTTGCATTGGTCTTCACAGTCAATGTTATTCCGACTCGTTTGCGTTGGTCAAAGCCTCCAACTTCCATTTCAAGCTAAATTGTATTTATTCATAGTTCAAAAAATACGAAATTTCGTCCACATTTTATTTAAGATAGGGCGATTTGTGTTGGGTCAAAGGAAAACATATATTTTCCGCGATAAACGCTTTGTAGTTGTTACGCGATCACAACTTAAAACAAATAAATATTTCTTTAAGCTCATTCTTTAAAGTCATTTTTTAAATTCCAGAACTTTTTAGAAATTGTCTTTGGTCATTTTCCCTTTTTTATACCGTTTAATTTTAACTGGTACGCTAGGTAGTTTCAACGTTTCAAAGTATATACCAGCTCTCAGCTGATAGAAGAGTAGAGTCTCGGGAGAAATCCCTCATTCAAAACTACGGAATAAAATTCATAACTTGGGTTTTGATCAAGTCCGTGTCCTACCCGATACCATCTAAGTTTGGCAACCCGTCTTTTTAACTGCTGCGCCGTCAATTATATCATTAGAATCTGGGGACGTAAGTCGCTCATAACTCAATATTAGTGGCCTATAAAGGTGAGTGATAACCACATATCCGCGCCCTTCTTTTATGCTTTCCAACTTTGGTGCGAGATAATACCATCGAACGGTGACTTGCAAAAGGCAAGTTTTCAACAGAGTTACGTTTTGGAAAGTTTTAAAGTCGTCGGATTTAGCTGATGTTCTTGCAGGACTTGTCAAAACTGAATTATAATTGAAAAACAGTTCAGGTTTTGAGTAGCAACTAAAAATTATGTTTGATTATTTTTCATTGATAATTCTTGTAGTAAATAGCATGTTTTTATTAAACGTCGGTATTTGGAATATGAAAAATATCAATTTCCGAAAACTTTTATATTTATCTATACATAAGTACCAATTTAAAAGAGATGTAATTTTATTTTCCCTCTTAAACACGTTAATAAAACCCAACTTGTTAATGTCATTTAAATGAGTCTTAACATATTACGAGCCATTACTCATCACGCACCATAAATCTTCAACAAACCTCTGACATAACAGAAATTCCACTCAAAAAAATATTTCTTGTCCTAGACGGCGTTATTATGTAAGTGAGCAATTTATCCCAAGGTATGTCTTGTAGTTAAATAAGTACAAAATGCCAAAGCGTGCACGCGGCCGGGTCAACGCTATTACAATGCAGTCCATGTGAGCAGGCTTGATGTCCGGAATTTGTGATGTAGACACAGCTCCCCTAACACCGTTTCCATATTCTAGTCTAATTGTTAAAAACAGTATCGAGAAAGCGGGCCGCTGCACTGTTGAGAAAGTTGCTCAGTTGTCTAACATTTTTGTTACTCTGTCATGGTCATAAAACGCAGTGACATGCGCTTACAGTAATTACGTTCTTCTGGAATCTTGTGTTACTGGATGTAACTGTTTATTACTACGGAACTAGAACTGAGATTTCATTATCACCTGGAATGCAGTTAGTAGTGTTTTTTTTTGTGCGTTTTTTTATCTTGTACGGTAATCTTATGAAATTGTCTGCGCCATTTTAAATTAATATGATATAAGAAATTCCATCAATAATAAGAACGTCAAAAGGGCAGAATCGACTTCTAATTAACAGTCAGTCATACAACAATGCACCTACGGATCCGGTTGCCTTTACCACTAGAAATAAACAAAATCCACCTTAACCCTTAATTGGTCGCGTGGGTCGTCATGCACCCCAGAGCAGGTTTTCAGGCTCACAACTTTTTAAAATTTGAATTTAGGACACTGGTCTTCTAGGTAGCTTCGTAAACATGTAAAACGTATACGATTCAGTTGCGAGCGGCGCTCTGTTGTGGATTTTTGGGCTAGGAGAGCGTATTTGGGGTGCACGACACCCCAGGTGACTGTTTGTGTGGTCTAAATTCTGAGGTAGTGGATGACTGTTAATTTCATTATTTCCGCTTTAAAACATTGTATTATTGAGGGTGAGAAAAGAAAGCCCGAAATTATTCATTTTTATAATAAAACGAAAGGGGGAATTGATACGAACGACCAAATGTACGCCAGTTATAATGTAGGAAGACGTACCAAAAGATGGCTGATGGTGATATTTTTTTCATATTTTCGATATCACAGGTATCGATTCCTATATTATGTACAAATCTAAAATTGACTCTAATGTGTCCCGACGAGTATTTTTAAAGCGACTGGCTGTTAATTTAGTCAAACCGCACCAAATATCAAGATCTAGCATACCCTACCACGACCGCTGCAAAAACGACTAAAAACAAAACATGGAATTCAGGACAATCATACAAAAAGTGCTTTGTATTATGTAATAAGGACAAGAAAACAAAGACTGAATGTTCGAAATGCCAAAAACATGTGTGCAATGACCATGTGAATATAGTCTGTCAAAATTCTGACGATTAAAACTAGGATAGGTAAAAAAATATATTTCGTATTTAAAAAAAAAGTTAATTATGTTAAAAATGCGTATAAAAGTTGATTAATATGTAAGTTCAAATGTTCTAATTGACAAAAGTCTGATTTTGCATGTATTTCGTATTTTATTTAATTTTCTAATTCTGGGGTGCTAGACACCCCGCGCGACCGCTTATGCTACTTTTTAGGCGCGCCCAATTGAGGGTTAACCATTGAGTGCTAGAGAGAAAGATATGTTTTTAGAGATAAACAAATAGGGATAAGTAAATTGTATTATGGATCAGTGCTACGAATTCTGATATCATTCTACCATTTAGATCTAAAGTATGGTATACACCAAAAGCAAAACTCAACGTACTTGGAAACTCCCTGAGGCTTGTAATTTACACTATCGATTCATAAAAATACAACTCGTAAATAACAACCGTATAACAAATAGTAATAATAATAGTAACAACCGTATAATAAATAGTCAACCGTAAACAAACAGCGATGGTGAAGTCCAATAAAACTCTTCGCAATGTTTATGCGAATTTAATCAAAAATACATCGGAAATGAAACATAACCACTTATGAAATCAGACCGTCAGACGCCGGTGCCGTTTGATTGATTTACTGCAATTTATTTTGTTTCCGAAGGCCCTCCAGACGTCTTGTCTTTGCGTTCCGCGAATAACAACAAAGTACTTAATATCTGTTTATTACTCTCAAAACAGCTTGAATTATGATCTCCAGTTGGTAACTGAATGTTATTGTCAGGATGTAGTATATGATTAAATATGGTATGGTAATGTAATTCATATATGCATCTTAATCGGTAGTTTATATGGCATAATATATGAACTTATTTGTCCACCATAAGTATGGCCCAAAAATGTATTGGGAAGTCTGCCTTCTGCAGTGGTCTTTCTGTAGTTGAAGATGATTACTTTGTTACACTCGAGGCTGTTTTTTTATAGCAGTGAATGGCGAGACGAGCTTGCCGTTCGCCTGATGGTAAGCGATACGACCGCTCATGAACAGTAGCAAAACTAAACACCACCATGAATTTCAAAGGAATTTTGATATTTCATTGTGCTCGCCATTCTGAGATATAAGACGTTAAGTCTCAACATATCCGGTAGTTACTCTGGCTACATTGTCCTTCAAACCGGAACAGTGTATTTACACTGCTGTTTGGCGAGACAAAAACACCTTGCGGCGGTACCTAATCAGGCGGCCTCTCACATATGAGAGACGTACCACGGAGTGATGTAATATTATTTCCCAATAAAAATGACAATAAGTCACCTGGCGACAGGGTAATTAAATATTTATCAAAGCGTCCAAAAAGACTAAAATACCACGTGATCTAAAACCTGGATTGCGGGCAGAGGCCAATAATCCAATCGCCGGCACCGGAGCAAACCTAATTTACAAAATGTTGCGTCTAGCTCAAAATATTTTAATATAAAATATTCATTATATTCACACACATGATATTCACGCCAGTATCCTAAAGGAATAGGCAGACACAATGGGATATCCACTTTGCTAGATCCGTCAATAATACTTTCGCTTGATTAACTTTCACCAATCATGGTGTTTGGGAGGTAAATCCATAGGTTTTGCTAAAATAATAATTTAAATCCTTGCGCACCATTATCCTTCAAAATAAAAGCCTGTACATTATTATCAATTCGAAGCGACGATAGGAAAACAAAATTCAAAAAATTAAATCCTACTGTTTCTCTGTAAAAATTTTAGTTGCATTGGGTCTGAAGATACTAAAACTACGACCCGGTTTCGTTTTCGGGCGCAGTCTGGATATACCATGAATGTATACATCTGATATCAAAGTATTTAAATATATGAGCAACCGAAAATGTATTTAATAATAACATGACTGTTCTTGTTAAAGCTGAAATATCAGCCGGAGAGTGATTACGTAACAGAGATTGGAGAGAATATACATTTAATTTGGACACTTTTGTGTCTGAGAAGAGTAAAAAAAGTAATCCAATATGACGGGATAAGGTTTTGTGTGACAATTCAAAAAGTATGTAAAGGAACAACATTACATTATTACAAAATCAGGCAATATTTTTTTGCAAAAAAGTGATCCAATTTGACAGGATAAGGTTTTGCATAACAATTTGATAAGTATGTATAGAAACAACAATACATGATTACACATTCAACAAGAATTTTTTTTGCTGAATTATTAAGTTCTTCAAGGATGATGACAATATGGAAGACATTTTACTCATGGTAGATCTCTCACATTTGAGAGACCGCTTGGAAAGGTACCACCGGAATGGTTTTATTTGGTTTTGCTACTGTCTATGAGCGGTCGTATGGCTTACCACTAGGCGAATGGAATGCTCGTCAAAAATGGAATGGTCCTGACATTACTCGTCAAGCTTCAACCTTCTCGATATTATGTCTGTCATTTAACTATATTATATATTTGTGATGTCTAATTTATCCGGTTGCCAAGCTTTTCTTCAATGCCTTGATGGGTGTTTATGAACAGTAGGTAAAGTTGGTTAAATCTTGCTTTACTACATTTTTCTTCGCTGATTAGCTTGAATGGTAAACCTTTGCTAAATCCAACCCACACATTTTTTGTGTATAACATGCGCATTTCCTTCCCGTGTTTTCCACCATCCTTTATACGGCTCATTCATATATGCCGGAGTTTGAATCGTCGCCAACTCACACACGAAGGAAATTGTTAAATCAAACATGTAAGGATTTAAAGACTGAAATATATTATGCGCAATATTTCTTAAAGGATACCGTCAGTGATTCAGTATAAAACGTTCATTTTTCTGAACGTTATGACTTAGAACCAAAATTATCTCGAGGTAATTCAATCGATTGCTAGTAGATGGCGTTATTATAAGATCCATCTAAGCTTTAGAGAAGGCGTTCGGTGTTTACGAGTAGTTTTCTTGTGGTTGATTACATATAATGATGGTAAATCTTAAAGGAATTCTAAATTTTTATTTCTGAAATCTATATTTTTTCTCTTATTTTTAACTTTTATTTGTGCCTTTGTCAGAGAGCTTTTGGTTTTATAGGTAGGAATTTACGCAAAAGGTCCAAATGTGATATGAAGACATACGACGCTCGCTCAAATTAAAAAAAACATAATTATTTGAGTCGCCTGAAGTTCTGAGGAGTTTAGATCGAGATTCAGTGGTAGGCGGCGAGGTCCGTGGTATGCCTGGCTGTGCCGGTAGGCGCGGCACGTCTGCCGGCCGCCTCCTAAACCGATTACAGCTACCCGCACTGAAAATACAGTTATAAACACGAGTTACCGAGCCGCGGCTTTAAAATTTCTCTCACTGTTATTTCATTGAAAGTGTTAGCTTGTGTGATTAATTTTAATTTGGATTTATTACGGGAAACTAGTGGAGCGTCCTGGGTTTGCTCGGGCAGATTTTCTTTCTTTAACAATAATATTAATAAAATATTTCGTGTTCTCTAACTTGTGTCGCCGATACACCACTGCCATTGCTTGCGTGTGATTTAATTTTACCACATTTCGACATCACATTACTACTATAACAAATAAATTATTTTCGTTTCAATATTCGTCATGATGCGAATATACCTTGAAAAGTTATCACAAAATAAATTAAAATGTGTAAATCGATGACGAGTTCGAGTTTCACGTTGAGCTATTGGTCAATACAAAACAATCTAAATTAGAACGTTAAATTGTGCAAATATAATTCGCAAACTGTAATTGATCAAACGTCTCTTAAACACAAACTAAAAGGTAATGCAATCAACATCACCACCGCGGATTTAGCCGAAAATATCAACATTTTTATTTGGCAAAATAACTCCCGATACGGAGTTTGTGCCACAAATGCAATGCAACCGTAAATAAAATGCTCCCAATGGATTTAAAATGCAATGACAGAATTTCTGTGAGTTTTCATATTTAATGCCGTGCTTGCCGCGCTGTAACTGATATGCGATAACAATGTTAACGTGACTATTGTCTATAGACTATTATGTACAGACTGGATCTTCATTATACCAATTAAACTAAATGGTCCTTATGCTGTCGTGAAGTAGGAAATTGAATGAAAATTTCAGGTAGTTTTGTGAAACAATACGTTCTAGGTTTTAGTTCTCTGCTATTTTGGTAATGACGTAGTTTTACTGCAGAAAATTATGTTGATAGATGCAAGAGTTGATACAATTTTGAATAACAGAATGTAAATTTTAAGATTTAATTCAAAGAATTTAAAACGTGCAAAAGAAAAAATCATACCTCATAATGTATGATTTTTAAATTATCAGACTAAATTATAATCCTAATAAATATAAAATTTATATTATAGCCGCTGTGGTGCACTTGGTTAGACGTCGGCTGTGTATCGCGAGGCCGCGGGTTCGACTTCCGTACCGAGGCAAATTTTTATGTGAACTACAGGTATTTGTTTGGGGTCTGGTTGTATGTGAGGTCGGAAAGTCTGTCGTAGTTTCTAATATCCACGACACAGGACTCAATCTTAGTGTGGGGTCAGGACTATATATGTGACTGTTGGATTCATTTATTTATTTTATTGAATACGTTTTAATATTTTGCTTTGAAATTACTTCTATTGTATTATATTCGACGATTATCTATTTGACAAATGAAAAATCGATGTTTTGTGTGTTACGTAATAAATTAATATAATTAACAAAATTACCCTATATCGTGTAATAGCATTGTGTTTAATTCCATTGATGTTTGTAGTCTATATGCGTGCCTCACAGTCGCCGCTCGAGACGCATCAAATAGCAATCCGATTAGTGGCAGATTTGACAATCGCATGGAGTGTTGTGAATGTAAAGGGAAATTAAGCTATTGTTAGCCTTCCTACGTTGCCTAATGCATTATTTACGCTGTATTTATTCTTATACGTACATAGATAATCATCACGCCTTTATCCCATAGGAGTAGGCACATAGGCAGGACGTAAGCATAGACCGCTAATTTGCTCGATCCTGACGGTAAGTAAGGAAAAAAAGAGTAACTACTGGACATTTTAATACTTAACATTTTATGTCAAACTATGGCGAGGGCGGTTGAATGCCAAGCATCGCTTTGTAATTCATGATGTTTGGTATTGATACTGTTCATTAGCGGTCGTATCGTTTACCATCAGGCGAAGGGCATGCTCTCGCTATTCATTGCGATAAAAAATGTATTACTTTCGTTTCATCATCAGGTCACGGTCCTTTTGACCTGACTCTGTTCAAGAGTAACACCGGTTTCGATGGTGTAGGTTCGGTGAGGTCGACCCCTATCGACTCTTCCATCCACATCGTTTACTATTATAGTTGGAGTAAACTCCTTAACGCCTTCCAAACTACCGTGAACAAGTTATGGAGCTCAAATAGTTGACAAAGACGCGTTATAAATTTATCTTTAATTAATCGCAAAATGTTTGAGGTGTAGTTTAGAAATTCTCTAAAGTGTAAGTTAAGTTCTAAATAATAGGTTTTCTGGAAGAGATCGCCGCCGTTTGCGATGGAACCGCCACTTGTACTACCGATAATTTGTATAGTAATAGTAAGGCCAGGTTCTGTCTTTTTTATCTGTATCTGTATCTGTATCAGCCCATATACGTCCCACTGCAGGGCACGGGCCTACTCTACAATCGAGAATACGATTGAGAGTGCTTAGGCCATATAGTCCACCACGCTGGCCTAGTGCGGGTTGGCGGACTTACATACCATAGAAATTCTTATGAATCGCTATGGTATGCAGGTTTCCTCACGATGTTTTCCTTCACCGTTTTAGTGCGTGGTGATTGACTATCAATACACACATGACTCCGAAAAGTCAGAGGTGTGCCCTGGGATTCGAACACGCGACCACCGTGAACATGTTGGCAGCCGCGTCTAGTCCGTTTACCAACAGGCCACCACGCACTTTTTAATGGTATACAATAAAGTATTAAATAATAATAAACAAATTTGGGACAACAGTGCTCAATGGTTTTCACGGAAGCACGTTCTCGTATTGTCGGAACACTGTAAAAAAATATTTTCACATTTTCTATTTAATTTTCAAACATTACTTTATTTAACTGTGTTATTATTATTTTTTATAATTAAATGAACTGCAGTTGTTTTTCTTCATTGTTTCCTGTGCAGTGATAATTCTTGACTTATTAAGGTCAATCGGATATCCTCGCTGATAAATATAGACATAGAAATTACATGTTATATATACAGGAGTGTACTAAAAATAGCACAGTGGCTCCAAGACAGGAATGTAGAAATCAGAATATATTATTCTATGCGAAGTAATTTAGTACTTGCAAAATATTCCGTTCACTTGGAACGTAAAACACGCGGAGTAAATGGAAAGGAGTCCTAAATCGCGAGTGCATAGCGTAGAGTGCATACAGAGTACTCACAGGCACTTGGCGTGATGACATACTGATAACTGTATTTAGTAATACACATATTATAGTATTTAACTTTTCCTATGAAACAGCTCATATTGTTTACCCCAGTAATAAATAAAGTAAACGTGTAAGATTTATAAGTAAAGAGCAATCTATTTTCACATACAATTCAATGAAGTATTAGAGTTGTTGATGTATCACTGTATCTTTATGAACGGCTTAGGTCACTTTAAAAACACTTAAATTCTAGATTTTTACCTTATGGTTATCTTTTAGGCTTCCCCTTTGCTACAGAGGAAACTGTATGTTAATTAAATTGTTTTTTTATAATTCCTTTCAATTAGATCGTAAAACACGCGGAATAAATGGAAAGGAGTCCTAAATCGCGGGTGTATAGCGCAGAGTGTATACAGAGTACTCACTGGCACTTGGATTGATGACGTAGGTACTATTAACTGCATTTAGTAGGTGCTTGGTATCTATAAAGTTTGTAAGATTTATTCACTATTCAGCGATCTATTTTCCAAACATATACATATTTGTAATTACCATAATCAGCAGTGCTTTGCTCATTTATCACGGCTGCAATAACCCATATATGTATTCGTTATGTTTACCTGTGTTCATGTTATTTTAATATATTATCTCATTGTACCGAAAATACCTTTTATCTCTCTAAGCAAATAATAGTCATACGTTATAAATTATCCGTGGTGTTTAACATTGTCAAACCATCTGTAAAATTCTGTTTACCCGAGGTTTATACTCCATTAGCACGTCAATTTATCTCCCACTTTGCTATTTAAGAAGGTGGAATGTAATTTATTACCAATTGCCGCTATTCGTTTTGCAATTTAATTACTTTCTGCAACGCCCGAGGTTAGTAACAACTAAGATGTTCTTAGGTACTTGTTAATTTTTTACTAATCTTCCAAAAAAATCATTTTCAAGAGAATCAGTGATTAGTTTCAATCTGTTGAGTTTGCTTGTTTGTTCTTGGGTATTAAAAAACATATGAAGTCTTTATATGTTTTTGTTCTATTTTGACTACACAATTAGTTCATTGCTTCACCCTGTTGTATTGACAAAGTATAATTAATTAAGAAAATAAAATAATAAATAACACCCAACAGTCACATACATAGTCCTGACCCCGCCTTAAGATCGAGTCTTGTGTCGTGGGTATCAGGAACTACGAGAGAATTTTCGGTCTCACAAACACCCAGACCCGAAAGAAATATTTGTGGGCCGCACAAACATTTCTCTCGGTGCGGGGTTCGAACCCGCGGCCACTCGCTTCACAGGCGGCGTCTAACCGACTGCGCCACAGAGGCTGGAGAGAAAAAAATCCTATAATCCTTAAAAATAGCAAAATATCTAAGTATATAAAACTCCTAAGTGGCTTTTTGAAATGTTCCCATCCACAAAATATTTATGCGAAAGCGTACATTGAACTTGGGACTTAACCGGAAGTCGGCAAGTTGAATGGAAATGACGTCATCGCAACTTATAATGTTGCGAATAACAACCGAAAACTATTTCCACATCTCCGACCGAGTGCTATGACTTTATCTTTATTTTTCTTATTAGTTAGTTGAGAAACTCTTTTTCCTTCACCACTATTGTTTTACAAGTATTCCTTTATGTTCTACTTTTGTGAAATATCTATTATTGCATTCTAATGTTTTAGTTCTACCTATATAATGCTTGGAAAATTGATATATTTAGGTAGTGAGTTATTCAGTAATCGAAGCTTAATAAAAGGCAGCCACCATAGGAATAGTCAAAGTATATTTAATTTATTTTATCCGAAGAACAAGATGCGTTTAACAAAAACATTTTGTATTAAAAATAATGGAAGAGATTTTTTTTAAAATAAAAGCGATTAATGCGATATTCCTCAACACACAATGTTGTTTTTAAAGTTTATTATTAAATAATATAGATTTTTTAAACTTTTACTAGTAAACAAACATTCCAAAACGCTTGAAAAATTCATACATTTAATGTCGAGTGCAGACCATTTCATTTTTATCCATTACGCTCGCGATACGCCAAGACAGCCAACTTAGCGCCGCGTGGACTGCTGAAATAAGTGAAATATTTTCCAGATTCACAAATGTGAACGTTAAACAACGTGTATTTTGAACGTAAGCGGTTTAACTAGGCAGTGAAAGGAGTCAGGTGATAAGTACTCGCTCCCCGCAGAATGCTTTGTCGCCTTTTAATGCGATGAAAGGGCCCAGGTATGTGCTTGATAAGATTGTGAGATAGTTATTATTTGAGCTTATATTCATCCCGGAGCCATTTATTATATTATAATCTCGGCTTAGTTTTGTTTTACAATGTGCTAGTGAAAGTATAATTAGAGCATCCCGTTGCGTTGCTGTACAACATATGATTGAACAAATAACTTGTCTTTTATTGTATTACAGACTCAACAATATCTAGATATGTATATTACAAACGCATATAACATACATATTTGGTTCATTGGTAACATTGTGGTAGCATTTTTAGGCGATTAAAGGCACCCTCCGTGGCGTAGTTGGTTAGACGCCGGCTGTGAAACGAGAGGCCACGGGTTCGATCCCTGCACCGAAAGAAATATTTGCACCACAGGAATTTGTTTCGGGTCTGGGTGTTTATGAGATTGAAAAGTCTCCCGTACTTCCTGATACGACACAATAATCATTCTTAGTGTGGGGTCAGGACTATCTATTTGACCGTTGGGTGCATTTATATATTTAAATCCTGAGTTAGAATACCGATGTCAGGTGAAATTATTTTATGACGATGGGCTCGCCACATGTTATTTTGGGGCTGAAATATGTTCGGTGAAATGTTACTGGCAGTAGTGGCACCTCTCCGGAGATATAGACGAGAATTTACAAATGGGTGTCAAAAACATTATAAAGTGCAATATAATTATGTAAGAGACATGTATGGGTTTGAAAAGAACTATTTATGTAGAGAAAGATTCAAAATTCCTCTCCAGCGGTAAACTAATTTCTTTCTGTCTACTGTGGAGATGTTTAAAGAATTTTCGATACAAACTATAATAGATCTGTCGAAATCGACAATGACTAATGGCAGGGAAATTCAAATATAATTAAAATGTAAATTCTGGCCTTTGATTTCTTTCCAAGAATTGCATAACTTATGACCGCTATGGGAAATTGGACGTGAAAATATTTGATAATTTAAAAACCTTTTTTATAACGAACTGAATATTTTATTTAAAATTAATGATTTACATTATCTTTTCGTTTGGATTTTTTGTATCAATGTGTCTTTTGAACTGAAGATTTATGTTCTTTAAATTAGTTAAACAAGATCAATATGAATATGGGTTGAATAGTCTATTAACTTTCTTTAATGAAAATGTTTTATATACTTGTATATTTATATATATTTGGTTTAATGGCAAACGTATGGTATGATTCTAAAAAATATGCATAATTTTATTACTTTTAATATTATATATATCTTATATATTTCTCTAGTAATGCTGTTTTCTAGGTATTGCATTATTAGAATAATGGATTTCTAATGGCAACACTTATCTTCAAGTTGTCCACGTGCATTGGTCGTTCGACGGTCCTAAGCACAATATAAATACATCCAAGTTATACGCAAAATTCTGACCCTTCATTGAAATAGTCTTGTATCTTGGGTATAAAATACACCCAACACCCAACAGTCACATACATAGTCCTGACCCCACTCTAAGATCGAGTCTTGTGTCGTGGGTATCAGGAACTACGAGAGACTTTTCGGTCTCACAAACACCCAGACCCGGAAGAAATATTTGTGGGCCGCACAAACATTTTGAACGAGACCGCCTTCGAACAGCCTCGTTCAATTGTAGAATATGTTCGGGGGTGCTGGCTGCGTGGTAAATAATACCAGTGATTAGAAAGTAGAAACTTTATTCGCACTGAGAAGTACGTTTTACAAGTGACGTAATTACGGCGTAATTACGACACGTAACTGCGGCACCGTCGTGATGTAGCTGCAGAGCTTCGTTCTGGTATCTCCCGGCAGCGATTCTGCTTATTCTTCACTACTTGCTGACTTGCTGACTACTTGCTGACTTGCTGACTACTTGCTGACTTGCTGACTACTTGCTGACTTGGTGACTTCTTGATGTTTTCTTCACTGTAGGCCGGAACCGAACTGATTTGCCCAATCAATCGTAGATCTTCACGCACGCACGAGTTCCACGCAGGCATGGAACCGCACGTGGCGGAAACTAAACCAGGGCGTGTGCCCTCTGGTTGTGGTCTTCTGTGCAAACCGTGACGACGGATTGATCCTTGCTCCTTGTCGATATATATATGATATATACGATTTTTGACTTCACTTTCTCGTTGTTCTGTTGGTCGCTCTTGCGGTTCGAGTTCGATGAGAAAAAGAACTCGAGGATGTTTCGATGAGGCCGCGTGTGTCGTCGAAGTGTGGGTATCCCCGGTGCCGTCGTGATTCTTCTTGTCGTCTGGGCGATCTGGTCCCAGCCAGGTGGATCCCGTTGGGGAAGCCCGGCTAGGCGATCAGCGACCGGACGACGTAATCACGAGGCCCGCAGTTCAACCCGCTCCTTCAGACGGCGGAGTGTCAGTTGGTGTTGGCGGAATTGTCTTCCGCTAGGAGATCGCGTAGAATCGCCGTTGCGGACGGCGAGGGTCTTTCGTCGATCTTCATACAGGTGCAGTTTCACGCAGGCATGGAACCGCACGTGTTGGAGACTCAACCAGGGTGTGTACGTACACTCTGGTTGTGGTGTTCTGTGCTGTGATGTGATGGTAGTGCTGCTGGTGTTGCAGGTCGCTCTCGAGGTTCGCATCTTGCGGATGGTGGATATTCAGTGAGGCCGTGTGTGCGCGCGTTGAAGTGTGGGTATCCCCGGTGCCGTCGTGATTCTTCTTGTCGTCTGGGCGATCTGGTCCCAGCCAGGTGGATCCCGTTGGGGAAGCCCGGCTAGGCGATCAGCGACCGGACGACGTAATCACGAGGCCCGCAGTTCAACCCGCTCCTTCAGACGGCGGCGGTGTCGTCGTTTGGTGTCAGCGGAGTTGTCGTCCGCTGTGGAGATCACGTTGAGGCGCCGGCGTGGCCGGCGATGGTCGATCGTCGATCTCCACACACGCGCAGTTCTATGCACGCATGGAACCGCTTGTGGTGGAGATTAAACCAGGGCGTGTGCTCTCTGGTTTGTGGTCTTTTCTGTAGTGATGGTCGTCGTACTGGTGTTGCGGGTCGCTCTTGTGGTTCGAATCGAATCGTGGAGAAACTCGAGGGTGCTCGGAGAGAAGTGTGGGTATTCCTGGTGCCATCGTGATTCTTCTTGTCGTCTGGGCGATCTGGTCCCAGCCAGGTGGATCCCGTTGGGGAAGCCCGGCTAGGCGATCAGCGGCTGGACGACGTTATCACGAGGCCCGCAGTTCAACCCGCTCCTTCAGGCGTTGTTAGCGGAATTGTTTTCCGCTAGGAGGTCACGTGGCAGTGCCGGCACAGGTTGTTCCGGCGGGCGAGCATGAAGCGGCGCCAGGTTCTGGAGATGAGGCCAGTCCGAGGCGTCGGCGCGTTCGAACATCTTCGTCGAGAGGCGTTGGACGAAATCGTCCAGGCTCTCGATGCGGAGATCCCTCTGGATGGTGGAGTTTCTCACGTAACGCGGGGCGTTAACGATCTTCCGGAGCGTCTTTGACTGGACGACCCGCAGTTTCTGACGCGCGGTAGCGCCAGTGAGCGCGTACCACGCGGGCGCTGCGTACGTGAGGCGTGATCGTATGTACAGCTTGTACACAGATACCTTCACGTTCAGCGGGAGTCTCGAGGAGAAGACTGGGCGAAGTTTCGCGGCGGCGCTCCTCGTCTGGTTGGCGATGGCTTCGGCGTGTTTGTTCATCCGAAGATTCTTGTGTATGCTGATCCCGAGATATTTGGTTGAGACAGCCCAGGGAATTCGTTGATCTTGCATCTTGATGTGTAATGATCTCGTCGGGTTGTTCCTCGTTATGTGGTTGGAACGCTTGATCAATAGGGCCTGTGTCTTTCCGACGTTCACTGTCAGTTTCCACTTGGAAAACCAGGCAGGGAGTTCGTCCAGGTTGCGCTGGAGCTTGGTGATGGCGTGCTTCGGCGACACGGAGGATGTGTAGAGCGCTATGTCGTCCGCGTACAACGCTAGGTGGACGTCTTCCCTCACAGGAATGTCGTCGGTGTAGCAAGCGTACAGGACCGGAGATAGGCAGCTTCCTTGAGGTACTCCGGCGGCGATGGTGCGCTCGCCGGAGAGCTTGCCTTCGATCATCACGTGGAATCTTCTGTCTTCTAGAAATGACTGGATCACTCTGGTGATGCGACGGGGCGAGTCGGACAGGGCTACCTTGTGTACAAGGCCGCGGTGCCAGACTCGGTCGAACGCTTTCTCCATATCCAGGAATACTGCGACAGTGTTTTCACGCCGTAGTTTGGCCATCGTGAAATCGTGCAGTACCCTGGTCAGTTGCAGCGTGGTGCTGTGGTCTGATCTGAATCCGAACTGTTCTTGTCGTGGTGTCAGGAACGGCACCAGACGTTGTAGCAGGAGTTTCTCGAACACTTTTGAGGTTGTCGACAGGAGTGTGATAGGTCTGTAGCTTTCCGGCTTCAGGATGTTCTTGTTGGGCTTGGGCAGCATGATGACTCTGCCGAATTTCCACTGTTGAGGAAAGTGTCCCGTGCGCATGATACCGTTGAAGAGCCGCGTCATCGCGGCCACAGTCCTCTGTGGCAGGCGACGGAGCGTACTGTTCTTGATGCCATCCGCGCCGGGCGCTTTCCTCGGCTTCGTCTTGAGAATCATCTTCCGCACTTGTCCAGGCGAGAAGAAGATTGGATCCTCTTCGGGAGTCACGACTTGCGTGAAGTAGTCCTCGAGATGTCGTTCTACTTCTGCTTCGTGTCCGGTGTTGGTTGTCGGATTCGGTTGAAACTGGCGTTCTAGATGTTCGGCGAAGATCTCTGCACGGTCTTCGGCGACGTATCTCGGTGTCCCGTCGCTGTGCAGAAGTGGGCGCACTGGTTCTGGTGTGTTGGTTACGTATCGACATAACCGGTAGAGGGCGGGCCAATCGTCCCCTGTGGAGTCGACGTAACGTTCCCAGCGGTCGGTGTTGTAGGCTTCGAGTTCGGCTTTCACCTGCTCTATAAGACGATTTAATCTCGTCTTGAGCTGTGGGCAGCGGTTGTGTTGCCATTGTACTCGGACTTTCCTCTTCTCATCGATGAGATTTCGAATGTGTCGAGGGAGGTCCGGCATTCTGTTCACGGCCTTCCGCGTAGTCTTTGCCGCTTCAAAGGCTTCTTGGATTCTGGTCGTGAGCTCGTTGGCGAGCATGTCCACATCTGCGGGGCAGGTGATCGGTCGCGTCGGTGTGCAGGCCTGCAACTCTTCTGCGAAGGTGTTCCAGTTGATGTTGTAGCGTGGTGCCGGCGGGTTGACTCTCACCGGTAGTTCAGGAACGACGACTAGTACAGGCTGATGGTCAGATTGTAGATAGTCGTGTAGAACTTCTTGCGTCGGCTGGCTTCGGAGTCCTCGGTGTATGATAATGTCGATGGTGGACGGGCTGAACGCACTGCCCGTTGGGTAGCGCGTTGGCGTGTCCGGCCCTTCGACTGCATATCCGTGTGTCTGCGAGTCGTTGAAAAGCTTCCTTCCGTCCGAGTCCATGTTGGATGTCGGGTCCCATGATGGGTGTTTGGCGTTCAAGTCTCCGGCGATGATAGTCGGATTCGGCGAGGCGAGCAAGGCATGGATATCGGCTCTCGCCAATCTCGATCCCGGCGGCTTGTAGGCGGCAAACAACCAGTGTGGGTTGCCTGCGATGCACACTTCCACACCAAGTCCGTACATCGAACGGAGCTGTTGTTGCGGTAGTGCTTGGTGAAGGAGTCTTCTTTTAACGGCTACTAGCAAGCCTCTGTAGGCTCTGTTGTGCGGTGAGAGTTCGTCTTGCCGGTAAATGAAGTATCCTGGTAGTCTGCAGATGTCCGTAGGTCCCAGGTGCGTTTCATTTATCAGCACAACATCGATGTCCTGTTCTCGTAGGAGCGGCTTGAGATGAACGATCTTGTTTCGAAGACCGTTGGCGTTCCAGTGTAGTATTCTCAGCGGTTTAGACATAGTGGGCTAAACGCTGAGCGATGATGGCGGAGATGTCTTCTCCGCCCTTGAAGGCAGTCAGTATCTTAAGGAGAGTACTGATCTCTTCAAGTTGGCTTGTTGTTCCTGTAGTTTGTGCAGGAACCTCGTTTCTTGCGGTGGGCGTGGTCTTAGCCGGGGCCGCCGGAGTCGTTTTTGTTGTCGGCGCTGGTGCCGTCTGATTCTTCCTCTTCTTTTTGCCCCCTTTGCCTCGCTTCTTAGCGGGCTGGCGTCTTTCATGAGGGTTGTTTGCGGCGGCCATCAGCGTTGTGTTGCCGGTGGCCGCGGTCGTGGTGTCCTTGATGATGTTGCTCGTCTTGTTTGTTGTCGGCAGGCGTGTGGAGATTGCCACTGTGCCTGCCTTCTTGTTCCGGGCTTCTCTCCGGAACACTGGGCATGCAGTGTAGCACGCCGGGTGTGCGCCACCACAGTTTGCGCATGTGGCGGGTTCCTCCTTCGGGCGCGGGCAGTCTCGGGCGGTGTGTTGTTCACCGCATCGGACGCAGGCCAGTTGCCTGTGACAGTTATGGCTTGAGTGCCTAAACTGTTGGCAACGATGGCATTGAGCGGGGCCTTTCTTGCCTCGCCATGGCTCCACCTTTATGGAGGGCAGCGCCATAAGTTCCGAGATTTTGAATATCTCGGAGATATTCGATGTCCTCTTCAGGATGACCAGGTAGATACATCCTGATCTACCTTGTCGTGCTTTGATGGGTCTGACATACTCCGGTGTGAAACCCAGAGTTTCCAGCTCCGTCTGGATTGCATCGATTTCAGTGTCTACTGGCAGTCCGCGGATAGCGACCTTGACGCTCTTCTCCGCCGGCAGCGAGTAGGAAAACCACGAGATCTTCTCTGTTTTCTCTAGCTCTGCTAGGTACCGCTGTACCGTGCGGTATTCGTCTTCCGACCTCGGCAAGAATTTGAGGCCTTTGCCGAGGTGCGTGTGGGCGTTTGGTGCGTGGCCGAGCTTGCGCTTCAAGGCCTGCGCATGGTGTGCCCAATTTGGGAGCGATTCCACAATGAGTGGTGGATATCGCGGGCGCTTGTCAGCCGGCTTCTGCGCGGCTGGCGCCTGTGCTGGCGTCTGCACCGGTTTGTTGGTCGGTGGCAGCGGCAGCGCGGGTTTTGTCAGCACTGTTGTTGGTGCAGTCTTCGGCGTCGTTGTTGGTGAAGAGGGCGTCGAGTTGATAGTACGTGTCAACTTTGCCCTCTTTTTGTTTTCATTGCTCGTCGCGGCGCCGTTGCCGGTGTCGGCTGACGTCCTGCGGCGGCGATGGAAGTCTTCTTCCTCTTCGGGGCTTCTGGGGCGCCTGATTGAGGTCTGTGTGACCTCCATCGGCTCTGGTTCTGGGTCCGCTTCCTCTTCGGATGAGTTGGTGTCGTCCGAGTCTTCTTTCAGGCGGTCGAGTGTGCCGCGGATGGACCGGTCGATCCACTCGACCATCTGCAGTTGCAGCATGCCGCACAAGTTGTTAATCGCCGTGTCGTTCTGCATGGCCTGCTGAAACAGATAAGGGCGATTTGCGTAGTACGGGTGTCGGCCCACAAAATGTCGCACCACTGATGCCAGTGGGTGCGACGGCCGACAGTTGGGGTCGGGGGAGGCGGGTTGGCCCAGCGATACAACTGGGGGATTGAGGCTACGGGCAGGTCCAAACGCGACGGCTTGCGAGAAGCCGGGCGGGACGCCCTGCGAAATGCCGGGGTTTTCACCCACGGCGACGGAGCGGGGCAAAGTGCCCTGCTGTACTCCGTTCGAGCCATGAGACTCAGAACGGGGAGAGTGGAGAGATTGGTCCTGAAAAGGACCGTTGGGTTGACCTCGTGAGAGGCCGGCAGATGAGCCCTCCGTGGGGAGGCTCATCTCTCCTCGTTGCGAAGCGCCGCGACCCTCTGGCGAACGTGCGAGACGTCCGACAGCAGTCAAGCGACTAATCCCCCGCACCGAAGCGCGGTCCGTTCGTCGACTCGGCAGGTTCCGAAAAACCTGAGAACCAATAAACGGTGGGATTAAAATCAGGTCCGAGCGGTAGTAAACGTGTGCTTACTACGCTTCGCAAGCTGATCCACTGATTTGCCCGACCCAGGGTGCCGATCTATATTCCCAATTTTGGGCTAATCCCTAGGGTCGGGTCCGTGATCGTCACAGGCGCGCTCGGCCAATGGGAGCGCGCGCTGCGGGGTGTCGCTGTAGCGACTTGCGGGGCGGTAGCTCGGTCATGCGGGGAGTGCGGGGCCGCGAGGTGTAACTCCGCACCGAATTTGTGGGAGGCACCTAAGTTCGGCGGACCTCGCACCCGACATCATGCTTAAATCAGTATATATACTAGGTTTTGACAATATTGTTCTAACTACTCAATCATTATATAATCTCTGGTACATAAATACTCTAGTATATAGACTCATGACAAACTATTACAATTCCGAACGATATAAATTAACACAACAATTCACATAATTATAACAAATATGAGATTTTACACATTTACACATAACAAATTCACATAATATTGCACATTAGGCTAACACATGATACATAACAAAGTATATACTCAAATTATAGATTATAGTTCTATACAGCTTATATGTGTAAGCTTATTTCTAAGGGAACGTTCTATCTTTATTTATTAACATTACAACATAAGAACATTTACAAACTGATAACTATTTACTAGTAACATGATACACTTAACTATTAAAAATTAGTCTTCGTCCTGCACATTCTCCCGCCGTGTACCGTAGCGACGCGACGCGACGGTGCATCTTCATGGGGTGCAGGGCGACTCGTCGTTCTCGACGCTCTGGATTACGACGATTTTCTTGGATGGGCGTCGTAGCACGCCGCCCCTCGTGGCGACGTCGATGGTTCTGATGACGCCATCCGGTCCCGGATACGTGGCGCAGATGCGCCCGCGCACCCAGGTGTTGCGCGGCAGGTTGTTGTCGACGACCCGTACTAGGTCGCCGACACGAAGTTCAGCGCCCCGTCCATGGGGCTCCCGCCGGTTACGGAGTTCGGGCAGGTACTCCTTTAGCCAACGCGCCCAGAAGGCGTCGGCGAACGCCTGCGTCGCACGCAGGCTGGCGTACGGGCTAGCGGTGTGATCCGCTGGCAGGCCCGTAGTGGCGAAGTGTCCCTGACCGCCCAGCAGGAAATGGCTAGGCGTCAGGGACTCAGGGTCGGCAGGATCTACCGACACATGCGTTAATGGTCGACTATTTAGTGTGAGTTCGACTTCGGTGAGCAGGGTGTGGAGAGTTTCTTCGTTGGGGCTCTTCTGGTGGAGCACCGTGGTCAGTGCGGTCTTCACTGACCGTACCAACCTCTCCCACGCGCCTCCCATGAATGGAGCTCCTGGAGGGATGAACTTCCATGTTATAGCCCTTTTTGATGCTTCTTTTTTCGCACCGGAGAGAAGAGTTTGGCGGATTTCCGCATCCGCCCCGTGAAAGTTCGTCGCGTTGTCCGACCAGATCTCGGTCGGACAACCGCGTCGCGCGATCATTCGTCGTAACGCCATGATCGCTGATTCGGTGCTCAGCGAGGACACCACTTCGAGGTGCACTGCGCGTACGGTGAGGCATGTAAATAGTGTGACGTACCTCTTCTGCGTGCTTCTTCCGACGGTCACGGTGAGTGGGCCGAAATAATCAAGACCTGTGTAGGTAAATGGTCGTTGGTGGTGCGCCAACCGGCATGTCGGCAGGTCCCCTGTGGCCGGCCTCGGAGGTGTCGCGGCCCTTGCGCGACACATTTGACATTTTGACAGCACCATCTTCACTGTCGGTCGTAGTCGCACGACCCATTTGTACTGCTTTACCTGGTTTACCGTAGCCTCCACTCCTGCGTGATGTAGAGTCCTATGTACATGAAGGATCCATAGTTGTGTGGCCCGGTGGTTTCCATCTATGACTGGAGGGGTTTTTACTTCTTCCGGTACTCCAGTGGCGGCGTTGATTCGGCTTTTAAGGACGATGATGTCGTCCTCGAGTCTTAAACTGAGCTGGTGTAGTCGGCTATGTCTTCCGACCTCCTTGCCTGCTCGCAGCGCCTTGAGCTCCTCCTTGAACGCCTCTTCTTGGGTGTTCTTTGTTATAAGCTTTTCCGCCTTTATCTGATACTCCGCTGTCAGTGTGACATACTTATCTGTCGCTGCGGGTTGGCGTGTCCTGACTGTCGGATTGGTTGTGGTGTTCGCGGCTCGCCAATCAGGGTCGCGACGTGGACCCCTTTTTGTTCGCTTGTAATGGACTTGTTCGATCTTGCGCCGGAACATAGCGACTGCTTGTAGCACCCTTGCTGTCGCCCTGAGATATCTCGTCCACGACGAGAAGCGTGTGACGTCAGGTATCACGCTCGACTGGTCACTGGTGCAGATGACGTTTACACGTTCTTCACCTGAGGGTGGCGGTGAGCTCGGTGTCTCCACCGGCCATGTGTCTGGGTCATATCGCAGGAACTCCGCTCCCTGAAACCATCTGTGTTTTAACCACGTCCTTCCTGGCATCTTCTTGGCGGGCGCTGGTTCCACGTAACCTCTTTGAAGTAGCATGTTCATTTGTTCGTTGTACTTCCTTTTCAGCAGCGGGTCTCTATAAATTTTCTTCTCGATGCCGTGGAGCCTTCGCAGGGTGTTGTCGTAGTTGTCGGGGAGTGTAGCTTCCTCCGACTTCCAGAGGAGGGCAGTCTGATACCCGCCTCCCGGCAGCTGTGTTGTGTTCGCCTCGAGTATTCGGAGCGCCTTTTGCTCGGGGTCGTTTTCCGGACGTTTTGGGTTCAAGTACGTGTTGTCGGTCGTTATGTATTCTGCCACCATTTTTTCAATGTTTTCTTCGGATGTGTGACCGACGAAGTTCACTTGATGCCCGAGTGTTCGGGTTCTGCTGCCGTGTACCACCCAGCCCAGTGGCGTGAGTGAGGCCACTGGTTGGTTTCTTCGACCCGATCTTGTTCGGGTAGCTATTAATAGGTGCCAGTTGTCTTGACCTATTAATATTTTCGGGATCACTTGGTCGGTGATAATAGTGCTCGTGATTCCCTTTAGATGCGGACAGTTACTTATCGCTTCTGGCGATATTTTCTGTGCGGCTAGGCGCAGGTCAGGTACTGTCCGGGCTTGTATGTGTTGGTTATGTCGGTTCTTGCCTCGGAGAGCAGTATCTTCACACGACGTGAGGAGTGGTCTTCTTTAGTGTTCCCGTCGTATGTGCAGATGCGTAGTGGGTCGTCCGGTCCCACTGCGCCTATGTCGTCCGCGAGGCCTTGGTCGATCAGCGTTACTGTGGACCCGTCGTCGAGTAACGCGTAGGTGTCGCGGGCTCCCGCCGGTCCCGAGACTTGTACTGGGGCAATCTTCAAGTATGACACGCTTGATGCCCACGTCGAGTTTACCTTTTCTTCCTCGGCGTCTTCATTTAATTTCGGCGGCGCGCTTCTTTTTGAGTGCAGCAACTGGTGATGGGGATGTTCGCAGCCATCTATGCCGCACTTCTTGGTCTTGCATGTGTGCTGTTGAGTGCGGCGTCGTAGGCATCGGAAATAGGCGCGGTGCTTCTTGGCTGCGTCCCATCTTTGGTCAATAGGCAAGTTTTTGAATTTATAGCACTCTGTGATCGCGTGTCCCTCTTTGTCACACATAATACACGTGGCGTTAGGTCTCGGGGTGGCGGCTGTGTTGAACACTTTTTGTCTTGTTTGACTTGTTCGCGGTCGTTCAGTGACCATCTCTGCAGTCGCGTATGGGCTGCAGATTTCAGCTTCCCGGTGAATGAAGCGTTCTAATTTGAGGAGGTCTGGTTCCTCCCTCGGTTGTAGTGCAGCGAACTCGTACCACTTATGCTTCCGGCCCGTGCAATCTCGGGATTGTACATGTAGTACACGCATCGTAAGGCCCGAAGTGTGTTCACTGCATTACTAATTTTTGTGGCAAACGTACAAGTGTCACGCGGTGCTTCACTTAGGCGTGGCAATGTTCTGAGACGTTCCATCTCGGCTGTCGCTATGGACTCTGGTCGGCCGAAACGTATCTCGAGCGTGCGCATGACGCTGCCCGGGTCCGCGTTCGTTATTAAGAGGCCTTGCACTGCCTCTCTGGTGGTCCCGCGCAGGCTCCGGCGCAGGCGGGACATGTTTTCTAACTTCGAGAAATTATTCACTGATTCTTCATACGAAGCACGGAACGTTAGCCACTCTTGATGCTCACCGTTAAAAAATGGTAATTCCACATACCTTGTTTGCTTTACTTGCGCAGCTTGTACTGCGTTGGTGATCGCTGCAGCTAGTTGCTGCATCTCCGTCCTCTTCGGCGGGACGGCAAGTGCTCCGTCCGACATAGCTGGTGCGAGCGGAGCGGTGGCGCCGGGCTCCAATCCCGGCGCAGTGTTCGGCGGCGGTGGCGGCGGCCGCGGTTGCGGCGGCGGCGCGGTGCGGCTTTGATGCCACGACGCATTGGCGTTCGCGGCGGCTTCGAGGCCGGCCGCGGTGATGGCGGCGGTGGAGTCCCACGGCGTGGCTTGCGTAGGCGGCGGTGGCAGCTGCGCGACCCCGAAGTTCGGTAGCCAGGACGCGGCAGTGGTCGCTGGCGGAGGGGCGCGTGCTGCCTGTTCGGCTAGCCAGGCGGCGACGGCGGGCGGCGGTTGATGTGCAGCGCTGAAGTTCGGTCCCCAGGACGCGGCGGTGGTCGCTGGTGGAAGCGCGTGCAGATCGGCGAGTAGAGGCGCGGGTGCGCACTCTACTGTAGACGTCGGCGGTAGGTGTGCAGCGCCGAAGTTCGGTCCCCAGGACGCGGCAGTGGTCGCTGGCGGAAGCGCGTGCAGGTCGGCGAGTAGAGGCGCGGGTGCGCGCTCTACTGTTGACGTCGGTTGCGGGTGAAGTGACGACTGTGTGCACGGCGGGTGTGCGGCGGTGACTCCCGCCGGTGCGTGCGCGGCGGCTTCGGTGTGCGGCGCTTGATGCGGCTCGCTATCGATGGCGAGCAGTTGGCTATTTTGTAGCCATGTGTGGACGCGGAGTTCTTGCTCAATCTCCGCGACCGTCGTGTTGTCGTCATCTTCGGTGCTCGAGTCCGCTTCAATTTGTTGGACTCGGGCGGCGGCGAGCTCGACTTTTAGTCGAGCGAGTTCGGCTCGGGCTTCGGCAAGGCGGCGAGATTTCGACGTTTTCTTGCTTCTTGATCTTGACGGCGCTTTGCTTCTCGGTTTTTCTTCAATACCGGCGGCGATGGTAGGTTCCGCTACCATAGGTTCGTTCGCCGCGGGTTGTTTTGACTGTTCTAAGTTTAACGTGGTGGTAGCATCGGTGCCGGTGCCGGTGACAGTCGTCGTAGTGCATGACGCACCCGTCTCGTCTGTCGTGGCAGTGGCGGATGTCACCGTGGCAGACGCCGAGGCCGAGGCCGAGGCGGTGTGCCTTCCCACCGATCTAGTCACTGGCATATTTCCACGCAAATCCGGCGAACTGAAGGACCAGAATGAACGAGACCGCCTTCGAACAGCCTCGTTCAATTGTAGAATATGTTCGGGGGTGCTGGCTGCGTGGTAAATAATACCAGTGATTAGAAAGTAGAAACTTTATTCGCACTGAGAAGTACGTTTTACAAGTGACGTAATTACGGCGTAATTACGACACGTAACTGCGGCACCGTCGTGATGTAGCTGCAGAGCTTCGTTCTGGTATCTCCCGGCAGCGATTCTGCTTATTCTTCACTACTTGCTGACTTGCTGACTACTTGCTGACTTGCTGACTACTTGCTGACTTGCTGACTTCTTGATGTTTTCTTCACTGTAGGCCGGAACCGAACTGATTTGCCCGACCCAGGGTGCCGATCTATATTCCCAATTTTGGGCTAATCCCTAGGGTCGGGTCCGCGATCGTCACAGGCGCGCTCGGCCAATGGGAGCGCGCGCTGCGGGGTGTCGCTGTAGCGACTTGCGGGGCGGTAGCTCGGTCATGCGGGGAGTGCGGGGCCGCGAGGTGTAACTCCGCACCGAATTTGTGGGAGGCACCTAAGTTCGGCGGACCTCGCACCCGACATCAAGCATGATGTATATATACTAGGTTTCAAATCAGTATATATACTAGGTTTTGACAATATTGTTCTAACTACTCAATCATTATATAATCTCTGGTACATAAATACTCTAGTATATAGATTCATGACAAACTATTACAATTCCGAACGATATAAATTAACACAACAATTCACATAATTATAACAAATATGAGATTTTACACATTTACACATAACAAATTCACATAATATTGCACATTAGGCTAACACATAATACATAACAAAGTATATACTCAAATTATAGATTATAGTTCTATACAGCTTATATGTGTAAGCTTATTTCTAAGGGAACGTTCTATCTTTATTTATTAACATTACAACATAAGAACATTTACAAACTGATAACTATTTACTAGTAACATGATACACTTAACTATTAGAAATTAGTCTTCGTCCTGCACACATTTCTCTCGGTGTGGGGATCGAACCCGCGGCCTCTCGTTTCACAGGCGGCGTCTAACCAACTGCGCTACAGAGGCTGTCAAAGTAACTGTATCAGAAACTACAAAGCTTTTTAATTTTACAAAAACCTACATTTGATAGAAGTATTTTTTTTTTTGGTGGAAGCATCATATTTTACATAATTCTGACTAGAGATCTGTCCCTCCTACTGAGACATAAGCTAAACCAAGTCGAATATATTAAACGAAAAGAAAAAAACAACCAAAGGCAGTCCACTCCTGAACATAGGCCTCCTCCAAGGATCTGTATCTGTAGGAAGCAAAGAACATGTAGTGACTTGCTTCTACATTTAGATTATTATTCATATAACCACGCGTTACGGTGTCGCACGGTAATGTGAATAGTACACATTGTTTAGTTAGGTCTTGTACCGTCATGGGACGGAACTTACAAGGCGAAATGTGGGTGTCTTGGCACCTCTGCCTACCCCTTCTGGGAAAAAGGCGTGCGTTTATGTATGTATGTATGTTGTACCGCGTGATTATGGTATCTTAGTTCCTCGCGGCACAGCGCGGTCATCTGAACCTAGCCTTACTATATCGTCTTACCACCTTATCAAATCTAACGCAACGCTTGTCGGTTCGTGGCCTCAAGAACCAAAACAAACAATGACAGTTACATTTGTAAAATAAATTCAAATTGTATTATTAATTAGTCAGCACGACGCAAAATGTTCGCACATAAATCCTAAATTATTTACCGAGTGTATCAATCACGTGACAGATGATCAATAACAATTTTAACCAAATGAAATATTAGGTGGGCGTCACGCGTTTATTTAAAACGGGCCAATTAATTATAATTGAATACATGCTCGAATGATTTACACCATCGATATTAGATTTCAAAACAACGTGTTTCGTTTAGAAAACAACATACATTTGTGTTTAACTAAATTTTATGTAACTGTAAATTGTAATGTTTATTCTCTACTGGTAGGCAGGTACGGTATTATGGTGAGAATGAAAGCCGAAAGGCCGTGGGTTCAATAATCGTTACCGGTGCTAAGACGAATGTTTGTGTGATTTACGAAACCTCTGACATAACTAAGAGTCTGACATAACTTAAGAAGGATTGGGTTTATAATGTACCGATCAGCTGTCTGCTTGATTAACTTTTTCTGTAATAGGCCTTTTCAGGTTACAAAACCTAAGTTAGTGGTTCCATTTCCCATATTTTAGAAATCCTTACAGAGTAATCTTTGGGATGCAGGTTTTCTCACTATCTTTTACTTCTCCACAAAAGCAATGCATAATGTATAGTACATTACACAATACACACATAATGTTCACATAATGTTATCACAATATAAACAACCAACTGCTGAATTTCCGTACTTAATGCTGTACTTAAACAAAATACCACAACGTAGCGTAATATTTACTGCGAGTAATGATGTTAACGTATTACCTAACTAAATTAACGAGCTGGGTTTTGGTTGCCCCAGTAATTTATCGACACCTAAAATTTCAGCTGGTGATAATATTACGCTTGATTTTTACTTAACCCTTAATTACTCGCATGGGGTCATCGGATCTTTGCGCATTTAAAAATATGTTTTCGCTTGGTCGCAACGTTCTCCCACCAATAGTAGCTTCCGTATTCCCCCCAAATTACTCATTTTTGTGCCAAACAGGACGTCAAGGATCAGGGTACATGCTCTGCACTCTTAGCGCGTGACCCCGTGCGAGTAATAGCGTTACTCTTTTTGTGCGAGGTAAGTTTATATATTATTAATATTTATTGAGTTTTCTTATTGAATTTATATGTTTACTACGCTTATTGTAAAATATATTTGCATGAATTTCTATTATCTAAAATATATTAGATACTGCATTATTACATGTTTTTTTATTGTTTTCATATTTTTTGTTGCTGTAGATTTTGGCTTTAGAGTATAGATAAAAGAAAAGATTTATTTTATTTTAGCTGGATGAGGATTCAGAAGATGAGCAGTTTCTTGGAGGCTCAAATTTAGAGAATTATGAGGTTGACATCATTCACAGCAACCATGACATGATCATGATGATGTCATGATGATCAAAAAGTACCAAAAATGCATGAGATGCAATAAATTCGTATGCAATAATCATTTCGAGGTTTATTTCCAAAGCTGTGGTGACAATGATACTGATTATCTTGTAAAAAGCAATACATAGGTACTGATCCCAAAGCGTAAATTTTTTTTTTTCGTATTTCTGAGCAGATTTTTATTTTTTGTTTCTTTAAGATTTCCTTTAAATTTATATGTCAGTTAAAACTCATAATGTATTAATAAATACTGTATATAAATAATATATCCTTTTATTATTAAATTCCTACATAATTACGTTAGAAATCATCGTAAGTAAGTTGGGGTCAGTGAAGACCCCATGCGAGCAGTTGTGGGATTTTCCTCGTGCGAGTAACTAAGGGTTAATCAATTAAATTGTCTTATGAAAACTTTTCATTTCAGATATATTGTTTTGAACTGATAACAAGGCGCTATGGAAATTATTTGGCCGTATTCAGCAGTGAACTTCTTGTGGTTGAAGATATGGAGAGAAACCGACATTATCTAAAGTTTGAAGATGTACTACGTTTTCTGAAAGGGCTCTAAAATAGAACTTTATTTTATTTCAAATAAGGCACATCAACAGTTCCTACTAATTCTGTTCACTCATTATTTTTATGATAGCTTAGGCAAGTGCCTGACCATTAATTTACTCGGCATCGTTGGTTTCTAGCTGCAATTAAATACCGACAATTTTTGATAGATAGGTGTGTAACAGCATTTGGAAATAGGGAAAGAATGGAAGTGGAGTAAAAATTGGTGTGCGTCGCGTCGTCTCATTGAACTAGACATCATATTCGATCTTTTTCATTTGTTACTGCAGTATTATCCTTATCGAGATTGTACAAACAGGCTTCAGTAACACTCTAACAACTTAGAAACATGCTTATTAAATAGTTTCCCTTTTTTAAGCTAATGTGTACTAATTACAAAGAATTCCCATTCCGCATGAAATTGTAGAACTATTCACAATCATGAAAGAAGCCTCTGTTCTCCCAATCTTCTTAACATCCAAAGACCGTTTTAATTCCTTTGTTCAACCAATTTATACCCGTGATAATGTGCGTTACATATGGAAGGTGCAATAAAGTGAATGTAAACCCACAATAAACAGCGGTTAGGGCGGTAGGTACTTGGGTCCGGCCACGTTGTTTTTTGCCCGCCGGTTATCCTCTCATGATTTATGCTGTGCCTGCTCGGAATATGATTACCCGGTTACGTGTCGGAAGTGCCCTTAATGGATATAAACGTCGTATTTAACCGCTCGGTAAATAGTGGACACCAGTACCGTCGCAGGGTATCTATGAAGGGGGTCTAATAACTCCTGGAGCTGTTTGGAGTCATCTTATTCAAACTTTTTCATTGAAAAGACTTGAAACTATTGATGTCAATGTTACACTAGATAAGACGTTCTTTGTGAATAATGTCCCACCTAGGTGCGGTGTATGCACCGCACGCCTATCAGTAAAGAACGCGTAAGCATCATGAAATTCATGGCGCTTTCGACCTTTTGGACGCGAGAAAACTACAATAGACATAATTCATGTTATGTCACATTATGTGTTACTCCTTCTCAGCCGGGTTAATTATACCTCAGTTAAATGTAAGCACTTACTGCAGTAAGAATATTCCACTTTGAAAGAACTCTTAAAAGCCTCAAAGCGACTCGAAGCGAAGACTCTGTTAAAAGTGTAAATATAAAAATAATTTATACCCATGGTTGAATTTAAATGAAAACGTTGAAATCTGAATTGCTTATTATTGTATATTTATAGATTTTTTAATTTATATAGTTTTTTATGCCATGCACTTGCATTTATTTTTTGCGATTACATATTGTAAGCAGTAAGAAACACAGAATAACGGGAGCATATCGCTTCGGTGGTGGGTCAGACCCACAATAATAAAACTCCCTGAATTGCACATCTGACTTCATTCTTAGTACTATTGCTCAATTGTGAGTGTATTATTTGTAAGGATGATGGTTCGCAAATTGTTCGTAATGAGAAATGGAAGCTTCGCTTTGTTCATTGGTAAAATAGAGATTAGCAATGTTTGAATATATTCTGTACGTGCTTGTTTGAATAAGGGATATTTGTGATTTGTTGATATTGGACGGATTATCTTTTTGCGGTTATTATTTTCAGTATTATGACTTATTGCATACGTACAAATTCTACGATTAGTAACAGTGATTACTACCGCCTATTAATATCCAATAATGAGAGAATTATAAGTGCATTGTCATTAAACATTGAAGCAAATTGAAGCGGGGCAAAGAGTTACTTAGATTATAGAGTCTTAATATTTCATTATTATTATTAACCGGTGACTAAGGTAAACGCGACGGCAAATTCAAGTTCTATTGATATTGCCAATTATAATATAATTCATTTATATACTATATTTTTTAAGGTGAAATTTTAACGATTAACGTTTTATTAACTATTAATTAATTAATTACCAATGTATTAATGCTTCTATCCATTAATCATTCTTTTGACGTAATATATCTCACACAAATTATAGTTTCATCTAAAATAGACCTAATACGTGAGCTAACTTTAGTAACTTCGAGCATCACTGTTGCTTGACAGGGTTGTTGATGGATCGAGTCTCATGTGCACAATACTACTCGGTGACTAGAAAGTTCCATGCCATTTGAATATTGTCAAGGAAAATGGCCATGTCAGGCGTCAATATAACGTATTTGCAGCAATTACTAGAGAGGTGAGCAGGATTGCTAACAGCTAATTAACACCTTGGCATCAGTTGAGATGTTTGTACGTTTGAGTAATAGTGTTGTTTTAATTACGTGTCAGAAAATCGATAGCAAATAGGTTTACGTTTGACGCTATATAGTCATGAGTGAAGCTGTTGAATAACCTCAAACATGAGGGAAAGTAAGATGAAAACGAAAGGACAGAGCTAAGAATTGTTGCATTGATATAAAAAGACTTAAACGCATTTTATTACTTAATATGGGTTGTTACGATCACTTATATCATAAAGTCACAATAAGAATACATCTCTCTTCCCTGAGGAAAACCTTTAGCAAGGATTTCTACATCTCCATATCTTAGAAACTATTAACGCATATGTGGGTAGCCATTTATTCGACCTTTGCGTTTTTAAAATATAAACAACCGCCGTTTAAGGGAAGTAATCCTACCACAGAACATTTCAATAAAAACAGACAAACATTATTTCTGTAGACTCAACCAGACAGTCGGTATCTTCCATAATATTTTTTTCTCTAATTCCACAAGTTTGGCTGCGGCATCGTTCGTTAGGCGCGGTTATTAGGCCCGAGAGCTCCTAATGAGGAAAAACGTTTCTCGCAATAATACGGGACTGTACGAACTTCTGAGTAAGTTTCCCGCGCAATTAACTAGCTTGATACTCCTGATTTGCCGTGATTCATGCGCTTTTGTTAGTGTTGTAGACTAATAGATAATATTTATCCTTTCCTTTCTTTTTTATTAGTCGCTAATATTTATGTCATCGGTTTTGGTTTTATGTCGTCTCTCATATTATGTTTGATAAATTAGCATAAATACGTCTCATGCAGGGCACAGGATTACAGTACGATTAAGAAGATTTAAGCTTTAAAATGCGTGGTGGGCTGTTGGTAAACGGACTAGACGCGACTGCCAACATGTTCACGGTGGTCGCGGGTTCGAATCCCAGGGCACACCTTTGACTTTTCGGAGTCATGTGTGTATTGATAGTCAATCACCACGCAGTAAAACGGTGAAGGAAAACATCGTGAGGAAACCTGCATACCATAGCGATTTATAAAATTTCTATGGTATGTAAGTCCGCCAACCCGCACTAGGCCAGCGTAGTGGACTATATGGCCTAACCACTCTCAATCGTACTCTCGATGGTAGAGGAGGCCCGAGCCCTGCAGTGAGACGTATATGGGCTGATACCGTAAGAAGGCTTAGGTTGGCACACTGCGGGTTGGTTAACCTTAATGTAACGGATTTAAATTAGTATGGGTTGACACGTTCTATAAGCGTAACGACACAAATGTATCATTAAATATTTCTAAATTTAAAATATGTAGTAAACTGCTTTTCCTATATGTTTATTATTCAATGTGGGACCACACAAATCATATATTCTAATCATTCACTTTAACCGACATAGCTTTTACAGATAACGAAGCACCACTGAAATCTGAAAACGCCCGTGTTCCACACGAACTCAATTTAGAGAGATATAAAGAGAAAAAAATAATACAGTTAGAGCAGCAAAGGGAGTATGAAACTAAATAAAGTTTTCCCGTACAGAACGCCAATTTCGGCCAACGGTCATGCCACACGATTTATGCACGGCTTACACTGAATTGGGTTATTACAGTGCATATCTGTGCAAAGTCTACGTTTTAAATGGTCGCGACATTTGGCAAATATTTGATGGAGTAATTGACGTGATTGGCTCGTCATTCATCGAGTGTGGAAGAGTTTGTTGGTAGACAAACTTTTGGCTTACTCTTAAAATTGGCTTTTATTTAAAATTTAGGTTTACGAGCGAAAACTTGCCGTTTTAGTACTATTAACCCATACAATACAATTGAGCATGGCTTTTCTTGATCGAGACAGGAATAAAAGGATCTCAATGAAATCTAGTGGCAGGAGTAAACCAGTTGTAGCCGATTACAGAGTGTACCTCTAAAAGTGAACAACAAACCCACGTATCATAAAAGCTGTGGAGCGAGCCTTAAGAAACAGGCTGTGTCATGAAGGGGGAATTTTCATGTATTTTTAGGGGAGCGTTAACAAGGGGCTATGCATGACCGGAATATTTTTGTCACCAATTTCCCCAGGCGAGCAGTTTAACACCCCGGAAAAAGTTACTAAGACTTACCTGAGTCTTGGGGCTTGTCAAGATATCGTATTTTATGGACCCTACCTGAATGCCTCGTATATTTCTTTTAGATTGCATTGAAATGGTTTTTCGATTAAGTTACCGCTCTATTATACACACGTCTTTGGGGATTATGCCACATTTTGTATAGAAAGTGTGAGGTTACTATTCAAAATATATTGGGAGCTCAGTAATTTGACGGGACTATTTAAGGTCTTGTTACTTAAGGTATTCTTGGACGTATCTGTCAGGACGGTCGGGTGAGGCCTATATATCACTTAAAACGACAGGGCATAAATCTATGGGGGCTGTCTGCTCGTTATTTGTAGTCGCCACGTGAACCGCCGGTTTCGGGTGAATATTAACGATATCGCCAATTTTCCGCAAGCTTAGTCGCGTCGCAATTTCTCGCCAATTGAACAATCGTATCGTATCGCGAAGGGGCGATACCGAATAACATTAAACGTCTCGTCTACTAAAAATGTTTACCGAATCTTCAGACGCACCGTCCTTTTAGCGCACGAAACCAATTGTCTGACGATTTACATCAAGGCCAACTTTACACGAACTAGCTTCACGTGTATGTCACTATCAAACGCGGATTTATTTTCGCCAAGTCGTATTTGAATATCTCGAATTCTCCTTTTATTTTTTCCTAGGAAGCCTCAATTTGAGTTGTCTGCTCTTAACATCTCAGCATGGTTGCTGATTAGTAATTGAGGAGAAACAGCTGCTAAAATTGCTTCGTCTAAGTTAGTATTTGAGCTTTCATCAGCTATATTACCCGGTGATTCTAGGTGATTATCAACTATGCTCCCTAAGCGAAAAGATCTCCATTAGTTATTACATATCGCTGTAATATCTATAATCTAAAATTCAATACGCAGCCTAATTATTATCGATGGATCAAATTTCTTACAGCAAAAAGGTACTAACATAAAGCCATCACGACTAAATATCAAACTCATTATGACTAAATAGCGTCTGACATTTCATCTAAACACGGCTCGTTTTCATGATCAAAATCTACGTCTATTTCTGTATCAACGTCATTACTTTAAAGAACATTATGGTAATTAATAATAGTGACGTAAAGGAAGATTACGCGACACTGCCACTTACAAGAGACAGGTATCACACCAGTAATTAGTAATAAGATATAGGTACAGCGTGAACGATGGCGTCTGCAAATCGTATTTCTGTAATGGGAAATAGATTTACAGTAATTGTCTCGTAGTTAGCAATGTAGACACCATGCCGGATTTACTAGGAATTTGCTTATCAATTCTAGTTAGGTTGGATGGACTTAGAACTGAAGGGTTTTGAACTAATTTGCTTTATTGTGATAGGGGAGATTAGGGACGAAAGTAATGCGGGACGAATGTAACGAATGAATTTGTATAATGGTTTCTTAGATTTACGCGAGTGGTTCAGTCCGCCCCGTGACCACGAAATCTATAAAGTAATCGAAACGTAGTGAAGTAAAAAAATGAAAAAAATAAATGAAATCATATGAAATAATAGTGTTATTTCAAAATTAATTTTTGAAAAAATATCATGTGCTGTATGGCGGACATGAATCATCTTAAAATGAAAATGAAAAGAAATGAAAAAATGAATGAAAGAATGACTAGTTATGTCGATCGCAAAATCTGGAAAATTAAAATGTAGAAAGAACAGACGAATAATGGAAGAGTGGAACAACTTGTTACTTTCATCCTTTCGAATATACACAGTCAGGTCATAAGTATTTTCACACAGTAAAAACTTTTCTTTTAGAATGCTGGCCACAAAAAAGTTTACTGAATTCGAATTTCGAATTGTTCATGAAAATAAAAATGTATACTTTTTAGAATTTTATTCATTTTTAAATATGGAGTAGACGCTTAAAGAAGACCGTGTTGCAGTTATTGCGTTGCATGGTTGCAAATTTTTGACAGTACTGAAAAATTTGAATATAACCAAAATATTTGTTTATCGTACCATCAAACGATACAATGAAGACTCTAGTGTAGATGACAGGTGAAGAAGTGGTCGCCCTCGGTCTGTTAGGACTCCAGCAGTGATAAAAGCTGTGAAGGCGCGAATTCAAAGAAATCCCAAACGTAAGCAGAAACTGTTGGCCCTTCAGATGGGGTTAAGGAGAACCACGGTAAAAAGGGTGTTAAATGAAGACTTAGGGCTTCGGTATATCGAAGAAAAACAGGACATCGTTTGAATACTCGTCTAATGGACCTGAGACTGAAGAGATGCCGCGCTTTGTTGAAGCGGTACGCGGGAAAAAAATATCGGGAAATTCTTTTTTCAGATGAAAAAAAATTACCGTAGAAGAGAGCTACAACAAACAAAATGATACGGTGTACGCACACAGTAGTGAAGAAGCGAGCAACCGTATTCCGCGTGTCCAACGAGGTCATTTTCCATCCTCGCTCATGGTATGGTTGGGAGTTTCATATTGGGGCTTAACAGAGGTACATTTTTGTGAGAAAGGTGTAAAAACGAATGCAGTTGTGTATCAAAATACAGTCCTGACGAACCTTGTGTAACATGTTTCTCATACTATGTTCAATAACAGGCACTGGGTATTCCAACAAGATTCGGCGCCAGTTCATAGAGCGAAGAGCACACAAGACTGGCTGGCGGCGCGTGAAATCGACTTCATCCGGCACGAAGACTGGCCCTCCTCCAGTCCAGATTTGAATCCGTTAGATTACAAGATGGCAACACTTGGAGGAAAAGGCGTGCTCAAAGCCTCATCCCAATTTGGAGTCACTCAAGACATCTTTGATTAAGGCAGCCGCCGATATTGACATGGACCTCGTTCGTGCTGCGATAGACAACTGGCCGCACAGATTGAAGGCCTGTATTCAAAATCACGGAGGTCATTTTGAATAAACTTTAGTGTCATAAGAATCTATGTTTTGTTAAGTTCATTTTGGTATATAAATGGTTACATAATGAATAAACTTATTTCAATTATTTTATATTAAACATGTGACAGAATTTATGACCTGACTAGGTTATATATGTTTGTGATATATCAAACCAGTATTTGTTCTAAATTTCTAAAGGCCACACTCAACGAAGTTTACTGTAAATTAAATTGTTCCTTAGTATAGATTCTCTTTGTATAATTAAAGGTCTCTGAGTACGGCAGTCAGTAATAAAAGGGAATCAAAATGCAGGGAAAGTGGAAAGATATTATAAGTAGAGCAGAAAACCAGCCAACATTGATACTACATAAAAGCTTTAAGACTAAAAAAAGAAAAAGAATAGGTTCTAATCCACTGATTTAAAAACTTTTATTTTTATGTCAATGTTCTGGTCATATAAATTAGATTTCATTTGACTTAAAACGCGTCGCGTTTGGTCAGGTCGCTTGGCATTTCGATAGTATGTTTCCGGCTTAAAATTATCTTTATTTGAATAATCCACAAACTCTTTTATGAAGCAAATAGTTCCTAACAACAAACAGGTGGTATGCTAATGTACTGACAAAAGTTATTGATCGATTGAAACAGATTACGCACTCTTTACTTTTGCGTAACTTTTAGCGATACATCACTTATTGGTTTATACTTGGCAACAAAAAGTTTGTTCTAAAAATAGTTGTTTGAGTATGAAATTAATGCCAAACATGACCTGGATATGTTTCGTGTTACAAATGTCATTATGATACTATAATTAATTTCGAAATCCTTGCAGGATACACCTATACTTGCGGCGGACTTCGCTTGGTTGACAACTATGATATCGAGAGGGATTATGTTTGACAATAAATATATTTGGAGTGGTCCATGTATATGTTATGGGCCAAGTGATTAATCGGGCATTATTCATAATGCCTGGGCAATATGAATAATGCCCAATAAGAGCGGGCAGTGTGATTATAACCAATCAATTTATCACATTGCCCGGGCATTATGAATAATGCCAAGTGCCTATTGGGCAGAGTGATGTAAAGCGAATCAAAATGAGCCGAAGTGGTAGAATTTAGAATAGGGCAGCACGAGGGGGTGGGTTGGGAGGAGTGGAGGGGAAGAGGGAGTGTCGCACCTCACCTGGTACCACTCCCATGAAAAGGTAACGCACCATTCCTGAGAAATATCTATTATAGCAACCTAACCCTTAAAACACTTGTTGTCAATACAAATTAGCTTCTGAAGTTCAGCCCCTTCGCCCTTGCGTAACAAATGATAGGCACCCATGCTCACCTCCGCAGCTTCGGCTTGCTGGTCGCCTATCCTTCGTTACAGCGGGCGAAGGCTGCTCTCCCTCCGCGCCTCCGGCTTTTTATAATCACTCTAGAGTCGGTAGCTAAAAGACTACGTGAAGTCGGGGTCGACCTAACTGATCCCTAAAGTGGGTACACTAATTTTCTTCTGAAGATAATGTTTCGGACGTTAAAAAGCTACTAAACATAACCAAATCAATTCAACCTTTCTAATTTATGGGTCTATCGCAGATGCGACAATACGGCAGCGCACCACGTAAAAAATCACCTATTACATAATGCCCGGGCAATGTGATAAATAGGTGAGTTTAGATTGTAATTAATCACTTGGCCCGATATGGCTCGGCAATATTTATACTGCCCGGGCATTATGAATACTGCCCGCATTAATCACTTGGCCGATAACATATATTCCCTTAGCAAAACTAAGGAACAAGCAACGGTTTTTTTTTTTTCTTGATGCGTGCTTGATATAAAAGAAGGTTCGTTTAATTGGCACGCAAATTGGGACGATTTCCTTTTGACTAGTGTGAATTTGCCGTGCGGTTTTAGTCGCATCCATAATGACGTCACATTGTACAGTCTAAAACACAATGAGACAGTGAAAAGAGCTTTTTAATATTCTAGCACTTAAGCGGCTCGCAGAGATCCGAACACCGTTATATTGTCAACACAATGAGAATTTTTTTGTCACTCGCCGCTGAATGGGTAATTTTACCGAAATCAATATAAAGAGGAACGTGTTTTTCGGGTTTTTATTCATCTATCTCTACTTTAAAGAGGTTGACTAAAGGGGAACACATTTTATATTTCGGATTGCTTGGAAGATTAATTTTAGTTCACCATACGGTTTAAACGCTTTGGCGCTAAAGCGTTCAAATTCTAATCACAAACTTCACGTGCTTTAATGAAATAGCGTTCCAAACCGTTTCGATTAGAATTTTCAGCATAAAATATCGGGATTTAATCTTTAATAGGTAGTTTAAGTTTCCTAATCCCCATTCTGCGTTATGTAGGCAACTACGTATTCAATTTTGCAGGTTGTCAGATGCATGCGGGCAGGCTGGCGGCCACATGGGGCGTTATTCAAACGTACAACAATCAACCGGCAATAATTTGTTATATTTCGCATGGAATATAAATTAATACTGGTTGAAAAAATAGATCGTGGCTCTATTTTAGAAGGGTTTTGTTTTTCGATGATCGCGGATTTTGTTGTTGTTAGTTATGAGTAAACTTGAAGAAGTTTTTTTTTCATTTATCCTTTAACCAGCGATGGATTAAACAATTTACCCAATTAAAAAACGTAATAAAAATGACTATTTAAACGACTTCATTATACATCCATTTTGTAAGTAGGTTATATTATATTAAATATTATATGCCTTTGTTTACTTACTAACACAGTCAATCAAGTCAATTGCAAACTTGATAAGAATATATTCTCATTTACTTGATATTACTGAAAATCTAAATATCTTGATCTAATTAAGAATGCATAAACCCTTCATATAAAACGCACTAAATTATGCTATCATTTTTTCTATTTACTTAATAAAATATGCAGATTCACTGTCAGGGTGTAGTTTGATATAGCAGAACGTATGCAGACATCGACGATTACGTAATTGCTATTACAATATCGAAGCTTAGTGTACAAAGCTTGAATGATTGAGCGGCCGCGTTGGCAGCTTGCAAGAACATTATGGGAAATTTCCCAAGAGCGATGGGAATCACATTAATGAATAAGTCCGCATATGCAGTTGACAGGTGAATGATTCCATGCGCTCGCCCGTTGTTCCGCCATTGTTTTTGCAACTGAATTACTGCGTTAAATGACGCGAAATAACACATCATTATGATGTTCATTTTATTTTCGAGTTCCGATGTATTTTTTCATTTCATTTGGAATTAATAGAAGATGCTTCTGTATTTTTGTATGGAGCATTTACGCTAGTATATTATAGTAATGTTAAATTAATAACAGAGTAAATATTATCATGCTGTTGTGTGTTAATGCGCGTGAATATTGAAAATAAAGATGTTAAATCATAATATGTCGAGTCGTACCAGCCGTTCAATAAAGCACGCGTATGTATGGCCGTAGAATTCTTCAAATAAAAATCCCATTTATCTTGAAGTAGTCCGACGGAGCCAGACTAGAATACGAATATGAATATTCAGCTGCAATATGCAGTCGCACATAATATTCGCGATAACAAGGTTCGTCAGCAGAACACGCGAGCGCCTCCCGCCTCGGTCCGCAGCCATTCTGCTAACACGACTATATTCCAATATTTTATCACGCCCCTTGTCTTGGCGCAAGACTATAATTTTCACAAACGCATTATTTCTCACGGGACAAATCAAATTCCGCCGATTCAGCATTCAGAGTTATTCGTCGAGTTGAAAACAAAGTTGTGAAGTTCAAGCCTCGTGAGCCTTTAACGAATGCCAATACCTGGAGTTTGGTGTCTGATTTTTGTTACGAGTTTTGTTACGGAGGAAATCCTCAATTCCAATCCGGGCTAAACAAGTTCCGGGAATATAAGCAACCGTCGCACGGTTGTATCTTTCGCCTGAGGGATGCGAGAAAAGAAAGGAAAGCGATGCCTTGGTTTCCGGCACGGTTGCATATGCAGCGCCGGCGGAGTCACGGCGCAAATCTCTCCTGTTCGAAATGAAGTTACGGATCCGCTGAGAAATTGTGTTTTATATTTTGTGCCGGCATGTGACGCGCTAAAAAACTTCCAGATAGTTCCGCCGCCGACGGTTACCGTTCGCTACACTTCCAATAAGTTTGTTTAACATACGCCAGACTTGTAAATTCGAAATAAGTTTGTTGAGGTTTTTAAAATATCTCCCAACCACTTTCAAAGTTAGAGTTTTATGATATTTCATTTTATTTATGACAAAGTTTACATTTTCTCATAAGCAATAGAGAATTCTCATTTTTTATTTTCATATTTTATCTCATTTGCATCTTCTTGTCAGTTATTTTTGATGCGTATTTATTTTGGTTTCAAACAAAACAAATATTTAATTATACATACATATTGACTGAGACGTCAAGTGATCTTAGTCCTAAGTCAAGGAAGCTAAGAACTTTTGAAACAAGCCTTTTGAAACGCGAGGACACGACAAACATAACTTTTACACGGCAAACACGAGAGCCATTTTCATGACTTACGCAATTATTTGTGGACAGATGTTTACAGACTAAAAGGAAGTAAAAGTTGGGTGCGTCTTTGTCGAAATCTGTTAAATATTTTCTATGACAGAGTTGCATAGACGTAGGCCAAATCACGTGGGCAGTAATAAAAATGAAAGTGTACTTGATGTCTATTGTATTCTTAATATCTGCATATGTCAGGGCTGTCCACATTACAATGAGAATTAAAGCTAGTATTATTAGGAGGAGTATTTAGTGTAACTTAAGGGGCTGATGACATATTTCCGCTATTTGGAGTGTAGACAGCTTTTCGATTATTATTTTTTTACAGTTATTTGTGTATTGTGTATGCTTTATTATATCATTCATCTTCATATATTACATTGTTATGTCATTTAAATATGCACCTACATTTAAAAACATACACTCATTACAAAACCGCATTTTATCCTGGCTTGAAAAACTTTTAATAGAGGCTTAGGCCAATGTCGATTGGCAATACATACAAAATCCAATATATTATGTCGGTGTCCTAAATTCAAGTAAAATTGTCTGCATCATGATGTATGAACGCACTGCACGATACTAACACCTGTACCGCAAATTACGTGTAGGCATTAAGCAAAGAGTCTGATTGCGACTGTGGCATTGACTAAGTTTCGTAACACCGTGTCTATTTTTTGTCACGAATACCTACAGATATGTATCCGACTACTTATTATCATTTGTCACAACATTAAAAGGCCAAAACATTTACTAATCTGATACGCTATTTATTAAACAATGTATTATTGATTGCGAGATAAAAAAACAACGTATTCGGTAGCAGTCGATATTTTTAAAATGAACCAAATAAATTAATAAGAAGTCGGTTAATGTTGAATAAATATTTAGGATATGTGCCTTACCACGATATCATTTAAAGTAGGTTAACAAACTTCGTGCCTCCAAGGCGAATATTTGCAAGGAAAAGAAGCGCAGCGAGTCAACGACCTTTGCCTCTTAAACAGCCGAATCTCGGTGTTTACTGGCTGCACAGTTTAGACCCCACATCGCTACAAGCTCATAGTGATCTGGCTTGTATCGCACCTCTAATCGTCATTTGTGCCTCCGCCGAGCGATAGGTGACTCTACGGGCAAACACCGACCGGGCTGCACGCGCACCTCGACTTTATCTCAATAACAGGTGGGCGAAAAATTCCTTTATTAAACCTTTTTTTAAATTCCCTTTTGTTCCACTGAATGCCAGATAAGGAAACTCCACGGAACTCTTTTCAAATTCAGAACACTTTTGTTTTTAAACATCGAAAGTTAATTGTTTTTTTTTTTCTTTGTTTCAGATGTCTTCGAAAGTGAGTTCGTTTGCTTGAGTGATTAGACAGTCGACCGTGGACTGTACATTGAAATGTGAATTCTGTGTGCTCAGTGTTAAAATCGAACATTGTTCGTGCGGTTATTGTTTACGTCCAGATGAAGTTTCAAGTGTAATATCAACGGATTCCGATATTTGTTTACTGAAAATCTTTCGCTATGGAGACGGAGGAGCTTACCAAACTCGTAGATGGAATCTATAAGGTAAGATTTTTTTTATCGCCTTATACTGATGATAAAAATATAAAATGTTTTTGTGAAAATGAAGCGCGCAATAGAAAAGGGTTGTCGTTTGTCTTTTTAGATTTTGTTTTTGAAATAGGAATACATATTTCAATATTAATCAAAGTATGCATTTCTTGTTCGTCTATTCTTACTTTTTTTTAAGTGATTTAATTTTAATATTCCTTCTACGTGATTTTATTTCAGTTATCCTAATGATTTTAGTTGTTAATTTTAAATATACAATTTAAAGTACTATGTATATAAATTCACATCCGCTTAACAGTCGTGACCACACCTAAGGTTAACTTATTGCGTCCTTACGAGTACAGCGTATTAGAAAATACTTAAGCAATTTTAAATAATCTCCGTTCGCAATCAACAATGCAAATTGAACTATCATCAATTATCTATAACTGGTACCGGTAGACCTTCACATTTTACAGCCTATGCTATATAAAATGCTAAAGGTGTAAATTCCATTCTTATTCATTCAGTAGGATGTATACACCTGCTCAAATGTTAAGGTCAAACGGTCACAGAAACCTCGCCAGAATATCGTGTCGATTTCACTGACACGTTTCTTAATTATGTATACATATCGCATTCTTTCCGACTTTCCTTTTGCTTAAGGTTCAAACGAGTTTAGGCAAAAATGTAATGTTATGTTGAAGTGTTTTATGTAATTTTGAATCGATAATGAGTTACGACAGCTTGGTTGTGTGCCGGATTACCAAAATAGATGTCGCGGATTCCATCTTTATGATGTTAGGTGCATTTTTGAAAACTTGTGAACAAAAAAATATTTTTCCTTTTATGGCAAAAACGTTATGTTTCAACCGTTTTATGGACAAATAGTAATGGCAATGCTTGGCATTCTAAGACATAAAATGTTAAGTCTCAATATGTCCAGTAGTTATTCTGGCTACAGCATCTTTCAAATCTGAACACAACAGTGCTTTTATACTGCTGGTTGGCGGTAGAAATAGACTGACATATGAGAGACCGCTAGCCAATATTGTAAGAAAACATGCAAAAAACAATTTGTTCATTGGATATAGGCTCACCTCTTATAATATTTCAGCAATAAGCAATAAGCTCTCTGAACTATGCGTGACCTTACTGACACGCTTACGCTTTTGGGATTGTATTCGTGAGCTTACGTATGCATGTAATGACCACATGTTTTAAATCGCTATCACTTATGGTCACAATTCAATAATTGGTGTCATTAGCGTATTATCGCACAAGATTTCTTATTATGGCTTCATTGCCATAATAAGAAAAATAATTATAAAACTATTTTTTACGAATTTGATCGCGGATTTGATTTATTTTTACATTTTTTAACTTGCCGACGAAACCAAATTCGCTATGCGTAAAAAATAGTTTAATTTCATTGTGTTGCATTCCCGTAAATCTAGGAAAATATAACGTTTTGGCAAATTAATACCGCCTTATTATTCACAAAAGAATGGTTTCTTTTGATTTGGTGATTACTAGTTATAGTGCCATAAAATTTTGGTATTTTGATCGGTAGCCTAATTAGTTTATGAATAAAGATTAGTTTTCTATATTTATGTATATGTCGCGGCAATTAATCAGCTAGGCGGATGTGAATAAAAGAGATCATCTAATAACGCTATAAACAACACTGATTGGATCGTATCAATCAGACTTTATTTGAATATTATGTCAACGAGTCACAATCACGCAGTGAAAGGAGGCTCGAGAATAAATTGTTTCGACATTAAAATGAGTTTATATGTGTGTTAAAATAGAAATATACCGTTGTGTAATTTATGTGATATACCTTTCAATATTGTAGGTTGTTAATTTCCTAAATACTTTAGCGGCTAAACGGTGTGGATTCAAATATGGGATAATTTTATTTTGGACTCAGTTGGTAGATTAAAGAGCATGAATGATATGGATTCATATCTAGGATGTAATTATTATAAAAGTCCTATGTGGATGTGAATTAAAAGAAACTCGTTTATTAGTTATGAAGACAATTAAATAGCTCTTATAACAAACCAATACACACAGAACTTAATCTTTGTATATAAAAAATTTTATAAGATTATTTAAATTAAATTTAGGTACTGGTTTTTCGGTAGTCCTATAGTATAAGTATTACTATATTACTGTAAGTATTTTCTTTCTTTTTTAAATCATCATAAAATTTTAAACATTTTCCTAGAACGGCGCGTTTGGCTATGTGTCGCAGTTGTTCCATATTTGAAATTTCTAGACCACGAATTCGTACTATAAAATTCACTAACCAATTTCAAGTTTCTAGACTTTATGGTTTCATGATTAGAGAGTGATGTTACTCAATGTAGATTAGATTTAATAATTCTTGTACGTCGATATGATATTGAAGTTTTATCAATTATTTAGAAACTAATTTTTAGTGCTAGTTTTTGCTAATGATCGTGACATATTTTACAATACACAAATACCTATTATATTTTTTAAATATATTACAGATATTTTATTGATTTAACTAAAATGAGACACAAGTGTCACAATTTACAAAATTAGCTCCTAAAAATTATGTTTCCAAACAATTTATATAGTAAATAATCAATCATTACTTATTATATACTTGTATTTTTTTTATAAATGCGTATTATTTTAGCGTATCCAAAAGATACGATTTATTCATTCACTTTGTCTGTTGTTTGTTGCTCGTATCGTATTCCGCATACTTCCGCGCTATTTGACACGAGTTCACATAAACGCTAAATATATTAAATTCCTAATGCCAACATGCAATAATAGCCGTTCCAATTTTAAAAATATTCAAAATGCTTTTGAAAATGGAATTGTACCCGTTGTTTTGTCATATTTTTTACAATTGAATATTAAAATTGGCGTGTAAATTGTCTTAGAACACCGGTATTTTTAAACACTGTTTTATGACATTTTACTTCATTGAAACTGGCTAGTCTTCAATTGAAAATATACGAAAGAGCCTATGTATACATATGACTAAAAGGTCAAAGTGACTAAAGAGTAGTCTTTAGGTACTTTGACCTTTTAGTGTCGGGGTCATATTGTTGTAATCGTTGTTCGTCGTTGTAATGCGGAAAATTCGCATGCATTTCTTATATTTAAAATACACGGCAATCATAAATACATCTATTTTATCATAAATACATTATAAAATCGGCTAAGGTCACTCACGATTCATTCATTATCACGACTTATTTTGAAAGGTATATTATGACGGCCAATACCCACTTATTAGTTATATGACGAACTGAGAACATAAGATTTAATGTATGGGAATAAATGATACAAAATAGCCCATAACGTAAACTGTTTGCATTTGTTTCCTATTTATAGTGCAATTGTTTTCTAATTTATGCCTTACATTAGTTTATGTTATCTCTTCCTCAATCTGTTAAAGCATGAAAATATGTTTACATCCACAATCTCGTAAGTAGACAAATAATTAATTGCAAAACACAAAATTCGTACGTTAATAAGGACATATCCATTTTAAAACAAAATAAATTATTAAAAAAAATCAGTTAACAAAAGCTTAACTCAAAATGTATAAGGCACCAACAGTTCATAATACAATCGGGGTGAAAGTTATCGTAATTTATACTCTTTCCTTTGGGAAAAAAGCGGCAAGAATTATTTATATTAACCGAAAAAAAAGTTTCCAAATGTCACCACGCTCCTTAAGGAGGCGATGGAGCAAAAAAGCGAAACAGCACGATTTAATTTAAAACTGTGATAACATTGAACGTGACTGTTATAAATTTACACTTTTTACTTCGCTCGCAATTTCGTTGGCAATGAAAACGAAAACGGGAAAATTAGGATTCTCCCCCTTAACAACACAATTTCGCGGCTTCCGAGTTACGTAAGGGCACATAGTCGAATTATACAGAGTGTCCCGAAACACAGTTTGTTTTAATATTGTTATTTAAAATACGGAAGCTGGAATTGTTAGTACGTAAACTCGAATTGGTTTCTTAATTGATGTAAACAAATCGCACTTTGTATCAATTCAAGTTATTTTTGTAATATTTAGATATTGTGTGCAAATTTAGTTTTAAATAAATATATCGTTATTTAATATTTTCTATCAATTTCGGCGTTTTGTAGATAGAGCACAAATAAAATAAAGCATATCATATTTCCCGTATGATTCCGATACGATTAATAAAGTATAGTAATGAAAAAATTAAACCACTAATCACAATATTAACTGCATATGTATAACCTTTATCTCACTGAATCTTGATACAAATGCTTACGAATGTAGAAAAAAATCTTAGAACAAGTTTATCTTCTATCTTCATTTGCAATAGAAATTTTCTTTTAGGGCACCGCGCTCCACGTAACCCGACGTAATTGTATGATGCAAAGTATTGCAAAGATTATAATCGCTTCATAACCCTAATTTGCTTGTTAAGTGAAACATTATTTATTTAATTAACAAAGGAGGTTAGATTTCAACATTCGCGCTAAATGAGCGTAGGAATTATACCTATGGAAAGATAATCTCTAGTAAAGATATTACGTTTCTACTTCATTATATTGTAATTAAGTCAGTCATGTTATAAGGCATGATTTAGTTGTATCATAAGATATTCTGTCTCACAAAGGAATTTAATAAGGTTTATGTTAGGTTTCATAAACAATAAAAGTTTTGTTTTAATACTTAGTAGACTGTGGTTTACCGGCGCTAAGTCTGAACTCCCGCTAAACAGTAGTCTAAATACACTGTTGTGTTTCTACTACCTAACTACTGGACATATTAAGACTTGACATCTTATGTCTCAGGCTGGCGAACGCAGTGGAATGCCAAATATTGCTTTGTAATTCATGGTGTTTGGCTTTGCTACTGTCCATGAGCAGTCGCATCGTTTACCATCAGGCGAATGGCATCATCTCGCCATTCATAGCAATAAAAAAACCTCTATATCCCAAAAAATAATCTTTATTGTGATGGATAATCATGAAGATATATTTATGAACCATTATTGGCCGACACAATTATCGTGATTGTTAAGATAAACACATTTCCTGAAAGTCGAAATTCTATATGGGCGGTAAGGTCTACGCTCTGGATATTTACTTAATAATTTTAAGACAACAATATATTTATTAGGCCTTGAGGTTGCGCCAGGGCTTCTCTTATCTCATTGACGTAAATTACAGAGTTGTTTCACCCCATTCAGGTTTTAGTACGACAATTCATTCATGCAACCATATAGCTTCGTAGCTTTTTATAACCTATAACTATAACTTATACATTTCGGCAGATCAATCAATATTTAATAATTCTTATCTGTCTCTATTACGTCTTATTTGCCTAAGTATACCATTCATACCAACATGAAAAATTAATTAATATTGTTGTGCAACAATACTTGCTTAAATTAATTTGGCAGTCCTATAAGGAAGTTATATACCTATATAAGCTTTGTTTGTTTTTAATGTTCTTCGAGTATACAAAAAATGTAATTAGTAACAATGAAATACGATTTGAATATTTTTATTCCTTCTTTGTAATTGAACAGTATTAGAAGCCTTACTAATAACACAGACATTTCAGAAGTCACCGGGACTGAAAAAAATGAATTTACTTTAAATTAAATTCGTCGAAATAATTAAACTCTTCTACACTTATTTCGGATAGATGCGTCTAATTTTCGTCTAAATACGGATCAATATTATTTACCAAATACTCTCCTAAATTGGATTAACTTATCTAAACAATAGCTCCTAGGATCCATGGTTTTAGGCCTTTTACGCTAATAGCCCGAGGGGCGACTGAGTATTGTCCACTTCCCTCCGTGCAAAATATCATTAGTAACACTTTACAAATATGCATTTACAGTTCATTACATTAACATCTCTTGGACTGCTTCGTGACCGGCGATCCAATTAGACCAGACATATTAACGTAACTTCAAAATCAACGTATCTTCCGGTTCTATGCGAGGCATATATTTATTTATCGATATATCTTATCAGAACATTCGTTTATGTATCTGACTACATTCTTAGAAAAATAATTTGATTCTAGATACATCAAGTTTTTATGTTTAAGACAACATAAAATTAAGCTACCTCGTTAAAACGTAGGTATTTGTAAAGATATTTGTAATCTGTAAATGACACATCCAGGCTTCTTGTGTGGCCGTTCGTTTCAGCCACAAGAAATCCACTGCTGAACATTGGCCTCTCTATATCACATCGCCTTGTTGGAAGCGACTTCTGCAACCTTAACTAAGTCTTCCGTACACCTTGTAGGTGGGCGTCCGACACTGCGCTTGCCTATACGTGTGTTAAACTTGCATAACTTTATTGAAATATAACTATTATTTACGGATACTTCCCGAAGTTTCTATTGTTGGGATATGTAATAATTCAAACACTTATTTCTGTAGATATCGTATATTTCTTCCTTTTTTTACACACTTTCCAATCAATTTTCCTTATTTTAACGCAGTTAGTATTTCTTGAGATGTTCACTCTTTGAATGTTCACACTTGAATGCCGAGACAAATCAAATTCTCCCTTATATATAGGCACTTGGAGGTACAAAAGTAAATAAACTTAAACATTAACCATGTTCCAGGTATTTGTAAAATAATAAATGAAAAACCTCATTTTTAAAAATATGTAGCTTAATTAATATAATTCATATAAATTGAGAAAAGTAAATAAATCAGGAAATATATTTATTAAAATGCAGAAGGCTATCAATAATATTAAAAGTAATTTTACCTTCATTATTTTATTAAAACTAACAAATAATACTACTAACATAGAATGACCCTAACACTATTACTTGACAGGAAAGTTAAAAAATCAATAAATAAAATCCGTAAACGATAGTTTTATTTCAATATGTAACATTCGCGTAAATCTAAGAAAACACTTGAATAACTGTAGTTTTCTTCACAGTACAGCCTTTTACATAAACAGTTATAAAACCTTATTTAGCTATTGAATGTTTTGTCCTCTTCGCTCAAACTAGATTCAGAAGTTGTTGGAAAGGGACAAAACATTTTATAACTGTCTATGAATAAGGGCATGCCTATATTGCGTCACTAAACGGTGAATGTAGATCATAATATATACATTTTTTTTTACCAAGACAAGTATGTGTAACACGTTCTATCGTTAAAGGAAAAAAAAAACACTAGGAAATCCGCCTTTAGTACGCCTAGTCGATATTTATATGTGCTATACGAGTACATAGTTGAAACTGTAAGATCATAAACCATTATAGAATATTCATAAAAATTGATAAGATTGTGAAATGAGAAGCAATAGCAAAGAAATATATTGATGCCGACTGTAAAACGAGAGGCCGCGGTTAGATCCCCATACCGAAACAAATATTTGTGTGAACCATGGAAATTTTATTTCGATTCTGGGTATTTGTGAGACCGAAAAGTCTTTCGTAGTTCCTGATACCCACGACACAAGATTCGATCTTAGTGTGGAGTCTGGACTATGTATGTGACTGTTGGGTGTATTAATTTATTTATTGTGGGTCTGAGTGTTATGAAACTGAAAAATCTAACGTACACTACGTTAGACGTTAGTTTCTGTCTAATAATAAAAATAGCCTTGTACTGGGGAACTAATTGTTATTTGTGTATAAAAGCTCATGTCAGTAGCATGTCTAGAGTCCTCAACTTTAAAAAAAATCTTTGGCACTAATAGCTTCAATTGGGGACAGAGTAGGTAATTATTTGCAAAGTTTGTAACATTATAAATTAAGGAGTTCGATTGTGTATTTTGTGAATGCGTTTTAATAAAATCTTGCACTAAGCATCAAAATAAATGGAGCGAACACACCCATATTTTTATTCAGTGCCGCTGAATGAAATGGAAAAGTCAAGGTAGCTGTCTACGAGATATGTGACACATTTGTCTTTGTTGTGATATCACGGCGCTTCGTAACTGATATGACAGGACCATTACCACGTGACCTTTCTGATTGCCACCAACAACTTTATTTAACAGGTCAAGTTACACTGGTTGTTGCGCTGTTTCCTCTAGAAAATGAGATTGCTTCGCGACATTACACAGGCCCAATGTAAATTCGCTGTTATTCTGTGTCTGTTTGTTAGTGGTGGTGCGTGTTAGCCATTTGCGCTTTCCTTCCATTAATGAAGGCTGCTACTGTACCGGGATGCTCTTAGGAATAAAGGGAATGTTAGCGTGAAGTATTTTCATGGTTCATAAGCCAGACGGATATTTGTGTCTCGAAACCGTACTGAAAAATAAGTATTTTCTGCATAGATGTTTAAAATTTTAACTTTTATAGAAATATTATCAATTTTCCAATAGTTCATTGAGCGTTTTATAGGTTTCAAGTTAATCTGAATAAGGCATCCGGATGTTATTTTTGGACCCATTTTTGATACATTATTTATCGCATTGTGTTTTGAGTGTTTTTTATTTTATTTTATAATTTTTTATTTTACACAAAACATATCAAAATAATTTTACAAATATAGGAATTAAATCTAAACATAAGTTCCAGATAACCTTCGGATGGATTGGAATGAATAGGAGAAGAAAAATCTATAATTGTTCTAGAAACATAATTCAAATCATTACAATACCAAGATCAGTAAAAATCCATTTTACAAACACGCTTTAAAATTTTATAGCTCTGTTCATAAATTCAGACACCACTCATAGTCATGGAAATATTCTATAAACTAAAACCACACCGCTAGCTTAAATATTATATGAAACAAGACCAAAATTCCTAACAGGCTTTGTGTCACTATACGGAGCGATCGTCTCCTATGTACCACGTACATTGTTGGCTGCAGTGTACCTAAGCGTTTTGCGGCGTGTGCTAGCCCGGTGCCGCCGTGTCATGGCTCCCCTGAGTAAATCGGTGCCCCCACTTATTTGAATAAGAACAGCAATGTATGCCGTCGTGGGGATACAGTTGGAAGCGAGAGCACACGTCCCGACATTTACATGAAACTAGATTTTACCTTAGTTCTTGTAATCTTATAATGTTTCGCTTAGGGATATTAAGGATGAGTTTGTGTAATTTCTTGCGGGTTTTGCAAATGCAGTTTGGTTTAGGATTTGAGGCTAAGCTACGCAGGATAAAATACAAATCAATGGATATTTAAATGTATGCATTTGAGAGTTGGACATTAAGCCACGGAACTGGCACGAGTACATATCAAACTTTCCAGACAGCGTAATATCTGTGTTTTAATAAGTTAAGTTAATGATAAGTCATCCCCCTTGTCTATCCCCCCTTGATTAATAAAATACAAATTAATTTCACTGTCTTTACGGTGGGCACTTTGTTATGCTGGACCTCTGGCCATGGTCCATGAGTGGTGGTGACCGGTTACCATCAGGCGGGCCATATGCTCGTCTACCTATAAGGGCAATAAAATAATAAGGTTACTTATATAGGTAGACGAGCATAAGCAGTTATTATTCTCCAGATCTTAGTTATTTGCATAACAAATAACAGTCATATAAAATCGCGTATTCCGCAGTCCTCACTAAAGCCTAACCTTTTTAAAATACATCAAGTGAATTGCGCGGCTATGATATATTTGAAACGTTTAACCCTTCCGTATTATCTGATATAAGAAGATTTCCCGGGACCTTATAGATAGCTCTAGGAAGTCGCATTGAGTAAAGACGGCTGCCCATTCTGGCAAAGCGGTCGATTTGTTAGGCGAAACGCGGGACGTTGAACGTTTTATTTAAACTATAAGTACCTATTTTCTTATATGTAATACAGGGTATATCAAGACTGCTACCGAAAACGAAGCTGGGTGGTAGTTCAAGCGACTTCAAACACAATGCAATAGAAAATATTGCAAAAAAAAGCGACTTGGGTGGTAAATACATTTTTATCCTAAAATAATAGTGTATACGATTTTATTTATAAAGACCATTTTATTTTTAAATCATTATTTCAGCAAAAACTATGGATTTACCTCCCCAAAAAGATTATATTTAAAAAATCATTAAAACAAATTGTCGGGTTTCTTTGCGAAATTTTTAGTTGCATTGTGTTTGTAGTCACTAAAACTACCACTCAGCTTCGTTTTCGGTAGCAGTCTTGATATACCCTGTATATTAAGCTTGGATTTTACGAAGAAAATTCGAATGAATTGAAGAAACTCGTGTGATTAGAAGTTATTGTAATTTTAATGAGGGTTCTGAATTCGTCTAATACGCGTTGAGCGATTTTAAACTTCGTGTTCCCTGCTTCGCGGAATTTTGATAATGGATCCAATTTAAGCAAAGTGTCAATATGTCAGAAGTATCTAACTAAGTACCCCGAAAGACTTGTCTAAGGTATGATAAATAATTTTAATTTTTTTTTTTAAATAGTATCAGTATACTATAAGGAATAATATAATTATTTTTATATGTCAATTCTTATAAGAGACAGAACGTATAATCTGTAACTCTCAGTGATATAATAATGTAAATTGATAATACAAACAATATCACTTTGAAATCATTGAATGTGAAACATTAGATATGGATCTGTGGCGTATATCAATATACAAATGTAATTTCTATTTTTTTCTAATCCGCCGTATCTTAACATATTCGTTAATGCTCATTCGTCTTTCTCGTGATAAAAGATAGCGTATTTTTACGCGGTACGCAAACTTCCAAGAGCATAAAGCCATCAAAGTAACGTGTGTCGTAAAATATCGTCGGATCTGTGCGTATGGAGAATATATAAATGAAATTTGTATTTCGGGTCACATATGTACTAAGTTTACACGTATCCATCTAAATACAATTTTAGCAAGGAAATTGCCTACGCGTACAGCCCGTACAAAATGGAAGATGTGATATTAAATCTACGTGACAGTTATTAGGAGTGCGGAGTACCGCTTGCCGAGACTCCACAAAAAGAATTTCCAAAATGATATTTGACTGACGAAAATTTTAACCAGTCGAAAATGAGTTTTCCACTTCCACTTTGAGTTTTCACCAACTCAATGTTTTCGATGTTTCTCGTAACGATGGAGTGTAATGAGAAAACAAAAGTAGTTGAAATTGTTGTTACAAAAGTTTCTATCGTTAGTAGAGCAATATTGTATCTCTCGCAAAAAATGCTCTTCAATAAATAAAGTTGTAAAGAGATTTTATCTATTACGTCGGTTTAATCAAATTGGATCGGATATTACTCTCGCACACTCTAATTTTGCTATGGTTGAAATGTACTCGTACTTATTTGATTTTGTTTTTCAAAAGCAATAATCTGGGGGCACGGTAGTGCCCCCTCCAAGTCGAGCTAAAAAGCGGCACAGTCGTACCATCCTTTTCTCGAAGCAAGTCAGACCATTTTCAACCCCCCATAACTTCGTTGTGGTTAAAGCAAGAAGCCTGAATTTACTACTAAATAGGCATTGTGTAAACACAATATATGTAAAATTTCATTCAATTTGAACCAGTAGTTTAAGAATTGTAACTTGTCAAACTTTCTTAATTTTATCACTCACTGACTGACTGACTTGATCATCAAAAATCTAAGGCACTTCTAGCAGACATAGAACCTTCAAATTTAGAATATAATTAGTGTTTAGTGTCTAAATTAAGGGAAAATTTAAACATTTCATAATTTCTGGCTAGTTTTCTAGATACACCAACTGCGTGAATAACTTTGTAATCCCATATAAATGTATAGGATTACAAAGTTACATTTGCAGTTAATGAATAATTGTACCCTTATATAATGGAATAATAGTTGTAGATAGGTATCTATATATATGAGGCATAACAGGCGGGAGGTATAGAGAGGGAAAGGGTATATTCAGCCCATGAAACTGTACAACATTCGTCTTGAAAAACAGGACGAAGAAAAATTTGCAAATAAATAGACTAAATAGCTCGAAAATATCAATTACCATGAAAAAAAGAACACTAATAATCAAATCCGCTATATTTGTGATAAATTGATACCTACAAAAATAAGAAAAAACCATAAGAGAGAGGTTTTAAGAAAAATCGTTATATATATTCTAGATATAAAAGTAACGAAAAGGAAGAAAGTAGGAAGAGTCCTACTTTCTTTTTGTAGAGACAAAAAGACGTGAAAACTCATCAAAAACATCCTGTAAAAAAATTCCAAGTCTCGCTCAGTTTTTCTATCGCAAAAAGTTGTGAGATCCATGTAATACCATAGCCATCGCATGAAAACATAATGTATTGTACAATATATACATAATGCTGCTGGCCAAGTCGATCTATTTATTTAAAACGTAAAGAATTTTTAATATTGATATGATAATAACTTACGTAATAACTTTATACAGAAGGTCCCTTAAGTAAGGACTAAGTAAATTAATCGACTTGGTATTACATGGATCTCACAACTTTTTGCGGTAGAAAAACTGAGCTGCGAGACTTGGAATTTTTTTACAGGATGTTTTTGATGAGATAGCATTTCTACCTGAATACGCGTGCTGTTTTAAATTACTAAACAAATCCCAAATTAAAACTATGTTGGTCATAAAGCTTTTCGAAACTAACGTAACATTTTATTTTAAAATACTTTGATATAAATTTATTTGTTTATTGTGCATTTAATTATAGTTGTTGACACCTTACAATTGCCATAACATTTTAATCTTTTGGTTCTTAAAATTCACCATGAATATTTTTTATAAACTTACAAACCAAAAATCCAATAACTATCTGGTAATCTGATTTTTTTAATCAATCAATTTGAAGAGGTCGAGCATCTTTTGTTTTATTTGTTAAATTATGTTTATAAAATACGTATAACATTGTGTCACTCAGTTGCCCTCTGTCATTTTACGAAGTTGGCAAGAAAGAGACGAAATGTAAGCAGTATTAAGGTTAGCGTACATTAGGGTGTGTTGTTTAAAAGTATATTTTTTTCTAGTCAAAATCATTATTTTTATTGAGAACCTTTGGTAATGTAACTAGCTATATTCATGAATAAATAACGAGAATCATAAATCTCCTGACTTAAAAAAATGAAAGAATTAAGTGCTGCTTGTAACAGTTAAAACTTTTTGACTAAGCGTATATTCTATGAAAGTCAAAAGTTACTGAGTTTTAGGTTCCGCTTCACTCAAATTTGAAACGAATATTTGTTAAACAAAAACATTTTCAGGGATCAGGGATTGCCCCCTGGGCTTTTGAGTTTCGACTGACAATATTCTTCTCACCCTTTAAAGAAATGCCCTGATAATTTTTATACTAAACGAGTTTTTCCCCAACAAATCGACATATTCGATATACCAGTAGGTATGCTTTATGCAATAAAGCTCAAGAAATGCTATGAAGTTGCTATTGCGTACAAAGTCCCTCATATTATTCAATTACTGGCTCTTGTTTGCGTCTTTCTTGCATATTCTCATAAAGCTAACTTAATTAAATATTTCTCAGCCATATAATTTAATAACAATATGGATTGATTTATAATATTGTTTACAGTGTTATTTTATAGAAGTATATGTATACTTTTTAACCATAAAACTAAACATTTTTAAGCATAGGACTAATTCATACACAAATTAAAGTCGAACTAAGACATAAGCAAACATTATATTATGCGTGTCAAATTGACTAAATTTCTCTTCTTTTTTTATCATTAATGGGGCGAGACGAGCATGCCGTTCGCCTGATGGTAAGCGATACGATCGCTCATGAACAGTAACCAAACAACACCTTGAATTACAAAGCGATGCTTGGCATTTCACTGCGCTCGTCAACCTGAGGCATAAGATATTAAGTCTCAATATGCCTAGTAGTTTGTATACTTACTTAAATTATTACTTGTATAATAAGACAAAATTCGTATAAAGAACTTTATACAACTTACATCAAAAGAAGATCGAAAGAGATGAAGCGCAACCGTTTACAGATTCCAGTTAGTTTGGAGCCAAGTAGTCAAGCAGGTAAATCGCATAGTATGCTAGAAACATCTGAACACCGCCTACTCTGTTGGCAATGGACCAACTCTCAAATATGACTTGACTCAAAAGTGACTTGCGGCAAATGTCACTCTTAGGTATGATGAGGTCACTATTAGGAGTATGAATGTATGAGTGTAATTTGGTGACGCCAATTATCTAATCACAAATGTAATAAAACTAATATTTCTTATGTCAGGATCTTCGACTTGAAACATATTTTATACACAGGCATCAAAAATCCCTGGTACGAAACGTAAATGCATTCAAAGTTTATGACAAAGTACAACATACATTATATAGAAAGGGTTATAAAAAGATAAGCTGAAGAATACCGTATTCATGTAAACATCAATACAAAAGATTAGCGTGGAAAGTTCATTGTTAACATAAAACGTGAAAAACACCAGATGTGTTGAGATCAGGAGCGATTTTTCGAAACATTACGCAATTCAGTTTAAGAACCCCCGCCGGTTATAACGTGCTTAACAAAACGAAAATTTACTTTATAAAGGGCTAGCTCCGTATTACCTTTTGTATAAAATAAACAATTTTTTTTTCGCCCTCGAGGTGAATACGCGGCTTAATACACCCGGGGTTTCATGAACAAAATGGGAGAGTGAGGTAAAGCAGGCATAAGTGGATAGAGGCACGATGTTATGTTAATATAGGACCTGAAGGAACCTAGTGTGACTTGCTAAGTGATAAAGTGTATTACACATCTCTGAGGAGCTAAGGCCAGTTACACATGACAGATTTGTATATCTAACGCTTGGATGTGACATTTCAGTTGCAAAAGGTTGTTTTTATTTTATTTCACGTTTTGTAGAACTATACGTATGCCTTCGTTTCATTTCATTGAGTGTTTTTGTTTTATACTGAATCTTATTTGACTAAATTATTCAAATTCTAATTTAATTCATTTATTTGCGGAATACAGGTGACAAGATTTTTAAAAATGTTCCGTAGATACAAAGTTTTTCTGCATTCAACCCTGACTGGGTATGCAAATTACAAATACGTTTATTAAGTAAGTCTTTATTATATCTAAAATATTTTCCTGATTCTATTATGTTACTCGAATAGATCGATAAATAAAATGTACATCTAGCAACTGGATACAGAACAAGGCTGAGTCTAAACACGTTGGCATTAGACCAAAAACATCTTGCAAAACCAATTACATGGTCTGCCTGCGAATTCGGATTTTCGAAAACTCAATAAAGCTTACATGTAAAATATTTGTATCTTAACCGCTGAAGGCAATGATAGACTTTTATATAGTAAGACCCAAATTAAAAATTATTAGCCCAGATGGTTTTTGGACATTATCCTTTGCTGTAATGATGCAAAAAAAAATCCTGCGCTATCGAGACGTCTCAACAAACATTTCAAAAGTAAGCAGAGTCGACCAGCTTGGCAGAATTACGATAACTAACAGTTCTCAATTATACGCTTTGGAGTGCAATAACAATTATCAAGGCTATCAAAATCGTATCGAAAGATGACAGATCACATCAATCTATCGCCAATTGATACGGTTTCCGTATATTATTGCACTTCAAGTGCAGTGCAGTCACTTTACCAAGCCTGTTAAAACTCTTTGACTGTAGCAGAATGTACGTGGGCTTTGTAGGTCCTTGAACTAGATACAGTCTATACATCGAACGAACCTGTAACGTGACAGCACAGTGCGACCGCTTAGCATTGGCCCTAAATTAGATTTCCATGTATAATGCGTGTCTGATTAGCGTTAGATTCAGATCGCATCAAAGTCACGAGGCGTGATAACAAGACCATTTGTAAGTGACACAAATACATGCATTACACGATGAAGGTTTACAGCATTGCAAAAAGATGTTAACGGTATTTAACTTAGCAGGATAATAATTAAAAGGACAACAAACAACATATTATTGAATTGCGAAACGAAGGCACGTGAACTTACTTGATTTGTATGCAACAGAAACTATCAAATATTTTTTGTTCCATAACTTGCAAAGACAAAATATTTCGAAATTACTCAAATTACTATTTTGTTGCGAGCTTTGAAGTTGTAACTTCTCGGTTTACATCCAGTTTCTCGACTGTTGCGTTAGTCATCAGATACAAATGTATAGTCTGCCTTTAAATATGACACTTAAAGCTTTAATTTTATTGGAACAGAGAAACACGATATAAAATTAGAGTTAGTTAATATACCTCTATTTTAGACATCAAAACCATAAAAAGATGAACTCTATGTTTAGTATTTTATCCTACAAATAATATCTTAATATTCCGCACATGTATAATCTCGTATAAGTAATAGTCTAACGACAAAAAAAAATACAGTAAATAACATTTTAAAAACACCTGACTGCGGTGACTTCTAAACAGATATAAATTTCATTTCACAATCCGCTTAACTTTCGACATTTGGGGTTTAATCTTTTTAAAAATTACACAGGCATAAAGCACCGATTATAATAATTTATAGCAGTGAAATTATATCACGACTCATTGGTGTTACGGAAATTGTGTAATACAAAATTAAAAGCGGATTCACCGTTTCTAATCGACATGGTTTTAGTATTTATATACTTCCAACGGTTCGCCGCGGTATATAAGTAAGATACAACCACAGAAATAAATCGATACGTGTAATCTTAGTTCATGGCCTTAACAATGATGTCATATTTTTTCTGCATTTGAAGAAAAATCTGTCTCTGGTCAATGCGGAACACGCAACGGAAATTATGCGTTCATTATGAATTATATTTCGTGTCATATTTTTCTTAAATCTATACTTCTGCACTAATATATAAAGCTGAAGGGTTTGTTTGTAACCTCTAATCTCAGGAACTACTGGTTCGAATTAAAAATATATTTTTATGTTGGATAGGTTATTTATCGAGGAATGCTCTAAAATATATATCATCACGTTATGACGTATAGAAGTGAAGCAGTAGTGAAAAATGTTGCAATTACAAGAAATTGTTTTCGTTTTTCGTGGTCCGATTGGTCGATATTCTAAATTGACTGTCAGAATAGAACATTTTGGCCGCCATTTTGCAAAGGGTTTCTGCACTCGGGTGGAGCCGGGCCTGACCGCTAGTAATTTATATTCCAAGATGTGATGAATAGAGACAAAGTGCGAGCTAATAGCTATGCTGAATGATTAAATGTAGGTTTTTCAAAACAAATCAACTTAATAGACCTTCATATAGGATGCCTATGCCTTAGCTAACTTCCATGCTGAACGCTGATCCGATCTTAATCGTTTGGCTTCTCTAGTTTCTTAACGTAACGTTCTTACGTTAAGTCTACTTGCAAATGTTTATTCGAAGTATACGGTTAGAATTACCGCCTTAGTTTATACTACTAAGTTTAAACTTTTAGCTAACTTAGTATCGAAACGATGTAGGATGATACGGTTAAATTAATTAATTAATTTAAATTAATTTTGGGGTTGGTCAAAATTACATTAAATGCCTACTTCTTTCTGCTATCATTAAAAATATAAAAACAAAATACATATACAAGTATATAATGAAAAAAAAAAGATTACAACTACTATTCTTGCAATCAAATAATTATTCAATTTAATCTCGTTGTGAAAGCAAATTTTCTGTTCCTAGAAATCATATTTTTAGCTCACGCACTTCGCAATTAGAGAAATGAATCGGTATAAATAGAAATATTTTATATTATGAAATTATATTAATTGCCATCACTATGTTTAATTAACACTTGAAAGGGTAATGTCGGTTCACAGAACCGGCGCGGTAATTAGCTAATAAGAAATGTAAACGTCTTCAAATTATATTAATGCTTATTGCTCTTGTTACAACTTATAACTTCTGCAACTTTACAAATATTGTTAAAGTAATTAAGTAATTGCTAAATAAGTGCTGAGGTCTCGGGTTCGAATCCCGGGTTGGGCAAAGTGATATTGGATTTTTCTATTCATTATCAGCCCAGAGTCAGGAATTTGTGCCCGATATGGCGATAGGCTCGCCACCTATCACATCGTGGGACGGAACATACAAGGCGAAATGTGGGTGTCCTGGCACCTCTGCCTACCCCTTCTGGGAAAAAGGCGTGAGTTTATGTATGTATGTATGTAATTAAGTATTTGGATGTTGCTTATGCTAATTTTAGGTGTTAACTTTTATACATATTTTAACTTTCTTTGCAAGAACAGAATTTTGATAAACATGAATTTTCGGCTTTTTATTTTTCTGTTTGAGACGAAAAAGTACACATTTTGTTATTACACATACACAGCCTGCTTATATTCAACTTCTAATTGTCACTTAGTATTGATGGTAATAATAATTTTTGGCCTTAGAGTATTTATAATATAGAGGGAGCGCTGCCATACATTGTCATCTTCAAAAACGTAGATATTTTCTTGTTTGTAATTTTGGTAGCGCTCTTTTAATAGTGATAATTGATCTTATTAATTAACAACAAATTACTATAAATTATTTTGATAAACGAAAGATTACTTAAACAGTAGCCTTTTAAAACGCGTTGTGTGGAATTACATAGCCCTAAACTGTTTATATTAATTTTTCTTTTCCAAGTAATTCGTCCATGTTGGACAACCTATCAAATGTCAGCCAATAGGAGAGCAGAAAAAGGTGGCCCGGCACCACTATTTTTATCTACGTTTTTGAAGTTCCAGCGCTCCCTCTATCTATCTAAGTTTTTGGCATGCACATTGTGATAATAGAATCCTCACCAATCTATTAGCGCCACCCATACGAATCCAAAAAAAAAACGTACTAATCATTAAAATAATATAATTCTATCCCAAAATAGAGCATTTAAATGGTATCAAAAATAATAAGCCATCAAAATGTTAGATTAGTCTAATTGTTGATGTCTCTCGTGATTTTGAGCGATAATTATTGCCTTGGGTATCAGCCATTGAGTAATATGACATGTCAGTTTTATTTTTCAGAGTTTTTAAATAATTACTTACAAAGAAGTTAACAATTCTATTTCCTGTCGGTCCGCGTATAATAAACGGCTCATTGTCACTCGACTGTAATTATGGCCTGCCTGTATTTATATAAAACACGAAACTTGTCTCTGGAACTTTTGGCTTAGCACTAACATTACAAAACCCATTCATCCAATAAGCATCTGGTCCTAACAATACACAAATCACACCCCATTGAGTTATTACTTAGCAATCTAATTTCCTGCTTCCATTTAAAGCTTACGCAATCAAAGTAATGTTAAATTACCCTAATTGTAGCTGATGTCTCGTGATTATTGCGTTACTTGGATGTCAGCTGGCGCCTCGCAGCGTGCTAACGTGGCATATCTGTATAATTGTATTAGCAGACTTTCGCTTCCCGACGTCTTTGTAACGTTGATTGTCGTTTATATAATTGCCAACGTTTTGTACCGTTGCGGCCGTCTCAAGACATTATCGTGAATTACTCTTACGTGTATGTATTAAATGAATATTTTCCCCCGAGTGTTAAAGTGTGTGTTGAATACGGTAACTGTTTTAGCTAAGCTAGAAATCATAAGATTTGTTACTATATTAATGGGCTAGATATAAAGTAATAGAAGAACAGGAAACTAAACTCCTCGTTTATTGGCAGGTTTAAAACCTATTTTAGTTAATAAATGTTTTGTCTTTCGAACGACTTTTGAATTTGGTTTGAGCGAAGGAGACAAAACATTTGGGGAGACAAAACATTTGGTAACTTAAATAGGTGTTAAAACTACTTATGAATAATGTCGAAAGAGTTGAGGTATTGAATAAAGTTTTTCTTATTAATTTTAAATGTTATGCTATGAGTCAACCAACTCACAATAAGCTAGTGTGGTGGACTATAACTAAATCCTCTGTATTATTATTGTGATTGTAGAGGACTCCTGTCCCCTGCGTTAATGGCTGGCATATTACAGGCCTTATATTACCAGTCTTGTACTTATCTTAAGCTGTATTTACTATTCCGTGTAGTGTTAATACCCCACTAAAATACAAAATAACACGTCAATGTGTGAACGTTACAACAAAGAGACAAAGCGAAACCGTCTTTCACAAGTTTCTAAGATAAAACCTAACATTCCAGTCACGTTTTATAATATTTACCAGTTGTATGTCATCGACATCTTTTGGAACAGTAGCTTTCTTCAAATCTAGTATTGTCACCAGGCGCGTGGCAGATCTTCCTTGCGTAACAATTAGCATCATTGTCTTTCACTTTCCAAGCGAATTGGATCATAGTGACTGAGGCATGCATTTATTTTACAGTCCGACAATTGTTAAGTAAGCGTTTGGGGCACGATTTATCGTATCGAAATGTGAAGAACCAACTTGATATTTAATGTAATAAAGTAGCAACAAAATTAGGTCCCACTGCGATTAAAATAGATTGAAAGTATCTATGTACTAATGTAGTTCTCTTGAATGCCTTCAAATTAACGAGTACATCCTAAATCTCAAATCAAATCCGGTGTCTGGAGCAAACGAGTAGGTAAAGTCGTCAACTCGAATAAGTCTGTTATTAATTTAAAAAAAATTCTGTAGCCTATTTTTTTTAGATTAATCCTTTTCTATTGATTTCAATATTAAATGTATTGTTTCAAAATAATGTGTACTCGTATATGGTTTAATAATTCGTAATATAATGATTTTGGTATGTAAATTCCGCCAACTTGCAATAGGCCAGCGTGGCGGACTATATGGGACGTATACTCACAGATATTATAATGATTTTAAAATACGTCAAAAGATAACAAATAGCTACAATGTGTTTTTTTAAATGTAGCGTTATTTTTTCTCGAGTAGAAATTGTGAATTGCAAGGTTTCATTTTAAGTTTTATTACATGGAATATAATTTTTCAATAATACTTATCTTAGAAAAATGAATCAACCTTCAGAGGTCTCTTAGCGTTACATAAAAAGTGTTAGTAAATAAACACAGACGTTTACTAAACATTATAAACAGTGTTAGATAACATAGACAAAACAACCTATTGCGGATCAAATGTTTTATTTTATCACTGGAATTCGAAAACTCTTGAGTTATGAGGTAAACTCACACCATATCCTATTGAAGTAAGACAAAAAAATAATATAGCATCGAATTCCAGGGCATATCACATATGTACATTTATTTATTTATTTATTTATTCTGAACTGCACATAAAGAGGACAACATTAACATATAACATACAATAAAAAGTACAGAAGGCGGTCTTATCGCTCTAGGCGATTTCTTACAGACAACCTTTGGATGGATACGAGATAAGGAGAAGAAGAGAGGGGCAGTCTAGGAAATAAAGGAAACAAGCTCCAGTAAAATAAGAATTATAGACGAATTATTTATAATTAATATTATATATATATATATATATATATATATATATATATATATATATATATATACCGGGTATCTCAAGACCGCTACCGAAAACGAAGCCGGGTGGTAGTTTTAGTGACTACAAACACTATGCAACTAAAAATTTCGCAAAGAAACGCGACAATGATTTTTTATGATTTTTTATGATTTTTTAAATATCGTCATTTTTGGGTGGTAAATCCATAGTTTTTGCTAAAATAATGATTTAAACACTCTTATACCTTAGATTATTTATAAATAAAAGGGTATACACTATTATTTTAGGAAAAAATGTATTTACCACCCAAATATGATCATAGGAAAAAAATAACAAAAAAAAATTCTCTTTTTTTTGCAACTTTTTTTCTGTTGCATTGTGTCTGAAGGCGCTTATACTACCACCCGGCTTCGTTTTCGGTAGCAGTCTTGATATACCCTGTATATATACACACACATACATACATACATACACATTTCTTTCACCATTTTATTATTTTACATTCATATGTCGTATATTCATATGTAAGGTTTGTAATATAGGAATATTACGAACCTTCTTTGAATGTCTCGCATTATTTAGGCGATAAAATGCTGTTTACTAGATCCATATCAGTTCGTTGGTCGATGATAATCCATAGTAATTTACAAATATTTTTTTGTCTAATATTTTTATTATTCTTTACTTGATTATTTTAAAACATTCTTAATTTTATCTTCGCCTGATAATTCAAAGTCAATTATTAATTCCAATTAAATTCACACAAAACACAGATAGTGCAAGACGATTCCACGGAGAAGCATCTCAAAGAGGCACAGGCCACGCGGCCAATCAAAGCTGATTACAATTCAGTACGGTTAACATGTGAATCCGATGTGGATAAATATTTGCACGACAGGCAGTAAACTGGACGTGCCCCGAGCCCCTAATAGCCGGACAGTTAGTCGACCGTGGCAACGCTTCAAATATCAATAAAAGCCTATATTAATCGATATGTACGGGGCTTATTAAAACTGCGGGTTTGAAGCGTTGAATCAATGGTCGGATTGAATACGTAGAAATGTGGTGGAAAATCGTCAGTATGTAAACACGATCGTTGCAATGCTATATAAACTATTTTGTGAAATTAGATGTACATTTTAAATTGAAGCTTCGATTTTATAGAAACTTAATTTAAATATTGAATCCTATGTTGATACTAGTAAAATACAAAAATTTATATCACTACATAGTATAAAACAAAGTCGCTTTCTCTGTCCCTATGTCCCTTTGTATGCTTAAATCTTTAAAACTACGCAACGGATTTTGATGCGGTTTTTTAAATAGATAGAGTGATTCAAGAGAAAGGTTTCTATGTATACTACGTACATATTATTGTACATAAATCTATTTCTACCCGGGCGAAGCTGGGCCGGGCCGCTAGTTAATAAAAATTAAAGTAATGAGATAATAATAAATCGAATATAAGTCTACATTATATTAAAAACTAAAAATAATCGAATAATTATATCCCAGAATATGATATAATAAGTTTTTAGTCTACGAATGAACGCGAGACCCTGTATGTGGTTTCAATTAATTTTATCATGTCTCCAACCTGCGTATTTAATAATGAGCATATTATTGGTACGGATGTGAACCGTGAAACATCGGCTTTGATTCATGCGTGGCTTCTTTTGCGTGTTATTACATCCGATGGATGTAATTACTTTTGAATTTGGTAATATTTCGTATAAGTTTTAAAGTTATAGACAAACCAATAATCTTTAAAACATAGAGATTTAACCATATTCTGTGGTAGAATACATGAATTAACTTGTGCCTACCTTTAGTATTAAGATGAGGACAGAGAAATCACGTACACCTAACACTCCCTGAGTGTTGTGCATATACTAAAAGTGAAGACGATTTAAAGAATGTTTGCTATGATATATTGACTTTTACTTTATGCGCAGACCATGGTCATTGGCGACTCTGACGCAATGTTTACACTTAGAACAAGTAATGGCGTGAACCATCGTATGTATTATCTTATTTTTATACTCACCATTTAAAAATACATATATAACTACTACGGAACTAAGGAATAAGCACAAAGTATGTACTACATATTATCACTATTGCATTGATTCATGCTCAGGTCAATATGAGGTCATTAAATCAAATAAATAATGATGATAAAACTAAGAATATTCTCTCTTCTTATCATTTTCTTATAATTATCCAAAGGTAGTAATAAAAAGGTATGAAATCTCCTATGTAGATAAGACCTCCAAGCCTTTTTTGGTCTTTTTTGTGTGCAATAAAGAATTAAAATAAATAAATCAATCAAAATATACATTCGAATATTCTTGAAATCTACTCTACTTTCAAACTATTTTAATGTTTATTTGCAACAAAAATCACTTCAACTTGAAAACAAGAATTACATACGCAGAGATTGTGTAAAATATGTACTCATCATATAAAATCAACTCGACAGTTCCTTGAGGCAGTTTTGAAAGATAATTGAGTTTAACCGTGAAGCGTTAAAATGCTAATGATGGTAATACATTGCAAATTAAGGTTATAAATAGCTTATTTGTAGTCATGAACGTCGCTTTACATACTATAATATTTTAACCTTCAGGAATCTTTTAAATTGGTTCCATAGTTTATCTATGTATGTATGTATACTCATAGAAACTATCTACATATAACGGAAACACCCAAATCAGTTGTTTGTAGTGAAATGCTAAATGGATATTTACCTTGTAATAATGGAAACATGTAACTGGTAATTTGTTTTAGTTCTGTATTATATTATGTAGCATCGTATTCTTCCAAATAATATAAAATATTTACATAATATGTCTATACATATTTATGACGGTTGGGTCTATACCCAACCGTCATAAATCTGTATCTGTATCAGTCCATATAAGACCCACTGCAGGACACGGGCCTCCTCTACAACCGACAGTACGATTGAGAGTGGTTAGGCCATATAGTCCACCACGCTGGCCTAGTGTGGATTAGCGGACTTACATACCATAGAAGTTTTATAAATCGCTATGGTATGCAGGTTTCCTCACGATGTTTTCCTTCACCGTTTTAGTGCGTGGTGATTGACTATCAATCACCACGCACTAAAACTAATACACACACGACTCCGAAAACTGAAAAGTCAGAGGTGTGCCCTGGCATTCAAACCCGCGACCACCGTGAACATGTTGGCAGTCGCGTCTAGTCCGTTTACCAACAGGCCACCACGCACGCACCATCATAAAAACATACATATATTTTGAATCCACTAAATAATGATAGGTATCGTAAGCATCAGTATTTTTTGATCCCATGACACACACATCCGAAATAAATGTTTGTTGATTACACAACACGTGTTATGCCGAACAAAACCACATTAACAGATTTTATTTATGAAAGTGGACAAAGCAAAAATGATATATGAATCGAGCAAATTGTATGAAAATATGTTTGCACAAATGTGACTTAAAATTATTCTAAATGAATTTCCTTTGAAATGCCGTATAATTTAATTATTTCGGGAATCCACCAAGAGCAGGACTAGGGGTGCAGAAACCACAAGGAGCAATTACATGAATTTTAATCCGTATAGAGGAAGAGGCGATATTTAAAGAATTTCATTATGGTGAAACTTCCTAGACCAGAGGGAATTCATTTCGTTTCAAACGCACGGCAACAACTTGGTGAATTGAACTTGTTGCTAAAGAAAACTTTTGTTATTATTTTCCCGGCTTACAAATGCACAGATACTGCTTCTGAGTCTTAATAACACAGTGCTGCTTCGTTAAATTGTTTTTAATTAGTGTTAATTAATTCCTTTTTATTTCTGAGGTACTTGACAAAGGAATTCATTTCCATTCTGCTTTGTTACAACAGATATGGTTGTTTGATTAATTTTTTTATGAAGAAATAGAATTTAAACCTGAACCTAGTAATATGCGGTCCCTACTTCAGTGTATACCAAAGAAGTGATATTCATGAATTCATAACTATGCTGTATAAATTTAATAAGTCAGTAGAGACAGGTTGTCTTCTATTTGTGGGCTACACTTTCTTATATCTATATTAATCACTAACGTTCCAACCCGGCTTTACCGAGATGCAATTATTCCATTCCTCTTCATATTCATTTTTTTTAAACTTTAGGATTTATTAACAGATTTTTATTTTTGTTCGGCTCCTTAGGGTTGTAGCGTGGTGTTCAGATTCCTATAACTTTGGGGACTTAGGCTATCAAATGAAGAAAGGTATATTTAAATCCAACGGGTAGTTCTATAGTGAGGCGTGTTCAAACAAACTCTTCAGCTTGATTACTAGTATATGAGTCTGTCTGTATCAGCCCATATACGTCCCACTGCAGGGCACGGGCCTCCTCTACAATCGAGAGTACGATTGAGAGTGGTTAGGCCATATAGTCCACCACGCTAGCCTAGTGCGGGTTGGCGGACTTACATACCATAAAAAAAAATATATAAATCGCTATGTTATGCAGGTTTCCTCACGATTTTAGTGCGTGGTGATTGACTATCAATACACACATGACTCCGAAAAGGAGACTGTCCCGCCCTCACACCCACCACTGTAACTCCTGTGAGCCAGGATCAACAGTGGCACGCAAAGTAATGACACCGAGCATTGAAGCCGGGCGAGTCTCCGGGAATGTCTAACTTGTCTTTAACCCGCAACGAAATTAATCAGAAAGTTAAATTAATAGGAGGAGTTGGAAATAAATTATTGTCCACTTCCCTCCGTGAAAAGCGGGTGACAAAACATTGAACTGAAGAGGTAAATAACCTCGCAAAAAGACTTTCACAGCCGGAGAAGCCAGCTGTGAAGCACCACGGATCAAATTATTATTACATTTAAATGGGACCTATTATGTGAACTGTTATGCTTGAATCCAGTAATAGGTATGGCAAAAACGCCGGAAAGCACGGAAGTTCTTTCTAGTCTCTACAAGGTCCATGTAGTATACAACTCCAGATGATATTTGCATACTATCTAGCATGGTTTTACGCTCATTATGCCAAAGACTACACTCCCAAAGTATATGATGCGCGGACTGCTCATACTCGCAATTAGGTGTTGAACATGGACACGCAGGCGACGCAACAAGCTTAAAAGAGTATAGTTTAGACTTAAAGTTACCATGGCCCGTGAGAAATTGTGATACGCAATAATCGACATCTAGCCATGTCTTTGTTAAACGATCACGTACGCAAGGAAAAAATTGGTATAGATGCCGGCCCTTCAAAGATACCTCCCATCTATTTTGCCATTCATCTAATAGTTCGCTATATACCACTGAAACCGGTTTAAATAATCTGTCAACTTTTAAAAGTGCACGTGCGGTGAAAAAACTTTTATCCATATTCTCTCTATTAGAGTAATACATCGCGGCGCGACGTTGCACCTCCAAGTCGACTGGAAGTACACCCGCTAGGACAGGCAAAGCTTCGGTACTAACAGTTCTATATGCCTTGCACAAGAATATCAACGCCAAACGTTGGCTCTGGAGCAGTTTTCTTCGCACAGCACCGATAGTAGCCCTATCAGCCCATACGGGAGATCCATAACAGATACATCCTAAGTAAGTTGCTCCATAGATAATTTTTAGTGTTTGATGATTTTGATATTCTTGTCAAAGCAAAAAAGTTCCTTTTCGACTTTTCCCCGACGTTCTTAATATGTTCAAGAAAGGAAAAATTCCTTTCTAAAATTAAACCAAGATAACAAACCGATTCCTTTTTTTTAACATTAATATTATTAAATTTAATTCGCGGCTGTGATTTTAAAGTTCCTTTCAGAAGTAATTGGAACGTTTTTTGTGGTGCAAAGGTTAAGCGATTTCGATGGCCCCAATCACATATTATTTTTAAACACGCGTCCGACATAATTTCTAATCTCGACCTACTATTTGACTCTATAAGCAAGAGGCCGTCGTCCGCATATCCGGTCAAAGAACACCCTGACGGCAAGGGAATTGCAAGAAAATCGTCGAACCCTAAATTTCACAAATAAGGACCTAAAACCAAACCTTGTGGACAGCCCATCGTAAGTGGTTTCGACAAAGCATAGTGTCCAAGTTTAAGTTTTGTTGTTCCGTGCGAGAAATACGAGTAAATAAGTGAATATATATTTTTGAAGCAACCTCGTAATTTCAACTTAAGAAGCAGCATCGGCCACCAAGCGTTGTCGAAAGCATCGGATATGTCCAGGAAAATACCGAGTACATATTTGCGCGCCGATGTACTTACAGCTCTTCTAACCGATATTGCCGCGTCGATAGTTGACTTACCCGTTGTAAATCCGAACTGCTTTTCGTGAAACTTTGGTCCACCCGGTAGCAATCGAGGGACGATAAGACGTTCTAAAAGTTTACCTAGAGACGGTAAGAGTGTAATAGGTCTATACGACTTAGGATCATGTGGAGATTTATCGCCACCCTTGGGTATTATACGAATGAAACCGGTACGCCATACCCGCGGAAATACCCCTTCAGCAATACATCTGTTATAAACAGTGAGTAATGCATCGCCGGCCGATTGACACGCTTCTTTGATCATTTTATTAGTTATTTTATCGTCACCGGAAGCCTTGTTTAGGGGCAAAGCTCGTACAATTTCGCTAAATTCATCAAACGACGCGAGATTTGAATCGGAAGAGTTCGGTACCTCCATGGCCGACATCCTAATCTGCTTATGGTATTCTGTATCATTTTCAATATTATCATCCGGAATTAACGATTGTAACAGAGCCTCCGTTGTCTCCTCAATACCAGTTGTGAAGTTGTTGTCAATTTTTAAATTCTCAATATAAGCCAAATTGATTGACCTATTCGCTTTAAATTCATGGTATAGAGGAGACCACGGACCCTCACTATCTAACCGGGCCACAATTTTACGTAACAAATTACCTTTCGATTTTTGGACGGCCGCTTTATAATGTGATCTGGCAACTCTCAGTTTATTTAAAGCAGATGTAATTGCTTCCCCTGTGACACAACGTCTTTTAAGCCCGTTGAAACGCCTACGCGCTCTGCGAAAAGTCCGACGTAGTTGGACCAGTAAGTCATTCCACCAATCGCACCTCCGAGTGTTAGTGATGGAACCTCGACCGATGGTAATGTCTGCGCAATATGTAAAAGTGTCCGACATACTCTCGGCACAGGTTTCAGCTGATAGATCATTGCGAGTGAAGTCCCCAGCATGCCGAGCAAATAGCGAGCTAAATAAATCCCAGTTAGCGCCTCTAGATTTATATCTAAAATTAAAATTATTCTGTACCGGACCCTGTGTCAATCTAGGCAAGAACTCGTACACAATCAGGCGATGGTCACTACACGACGCGTCCGGCAGGACGCGCCACCTATCAATACGGACATCTCCACTAGAAAGTGTGACGTCAATAGAAGATTCGCCCGTAGGGCTACTGTAAGTAGGTGGTGCATCAGGGGTGTTGTGTATTTCGAGATTCATCTCTGCAATGAAATCTTCTACCGCGCAACGTCGCTCGGTATCAGTGGAGCGATATTTGCCATACCAAAGGACAGATGACGCATTAACGTCAGCACCTATAATAATCTTATGTCCTGCGAGGGACCGCAAGACATAGCAGAGGTGATGCAGATGAGGACCCACAGGATCTGAGTATTGAAAATAACAGCTCACAAAATAAACCTTACAAATCGGAGTAGACACCTCAGCGACAGCACAGTGTGACGTCATAAGATTACGCACCGAGGTAATGGTGAGTAAGTGTGTGTGTAAGGTGGTAAGATGTGAACCCGACACAAAAATACCTGCTCGTGAGTTGTTATCGAGTTGTACTACCTTACTACGTAATCGCGCATGTTGGTATTGCTCCTGAACTAGAACGACATTTAATTTATAATCATGAATTAACGTATCTAATTCTGACGTCGCTACCCTATCGTTATGAAGGTTTAACTGACCGATTGTAAATTTATCCATATTTTTTTAGTATTGGGTCGAAATAAGTAATTGCTCGATTTTGTTTTTATGTTGGGCACTCTTGAGACCCACAACGATGGTCATGTGGTTTTTTAAATCTTTTACAAGGCGCACACACTGACTTAAATTCCGGGTTCGATTTATGCGGGCAAGCCTTAGTTTCATGAGACTCAGCACAAATGGCGCACGTTGGTGTTTTAACTGTGCAAAATTTTTGAACGTGCCCGTAATATTGACAATTTAAGCAACGTACTACTTCTATGTCATCAATAAAACGGCAGGTGGCCCAATCAATGAAAAGTTTATCTTTTGTATTCATCAAATGTTTGCGAATCTGAGTCCAATTCTAATCCTATCCATTTACGACCGTTATCTAAAAGACGTCTGCGAATTATTTTGACGGACTTTGAAAAGTCATCCTCCTTTATGGGCAATTCGTCCTTGATGTTTTGGCGATATAATGCTGTTAAGAAAGCGCGGTCTTCCATGGAGGATGGCAAGTCTTTAACTAAAATACGGGGGCGGCGACCCTTTGACATGACTCCGAAAAGTCAGAGGTGTGGCCTGGGATTCGAACCCGCGACCACCGTGAACATGTTGGCAGTCGCGTCTAGTCCGTTTACCAACTGGCCACCACGCACTTTTTTTAGTATATGAGTACAGACATACATATAAACCTGTTTGCATTTTCATAATTAATAAATTTAAATTTCTCCCAACCCGTTCATTGATGTATTAATGTTTAGTTTACGGAAGACATAGCGTTCATATAAAGCCCCTTGCGGTCGTAGTGACAATTTGCCGTTGAAATTTGCAAATATCAGGTTCAAACCGCTTTGCAAATGAACGTTTGTTTATTAATAGAAACGTTCATTAACTTGTATCTAGTGAAAGATTTAAATTCATGTTGCAGTTGTTAATTTTATGCTAACTTCACGGAATATCTAAGTCCCACTTTATGGCGAAATAAATTAAGAGAAAACGTTTCAATTTAAATAATAATAATCTTTATTGCTTTACAATACAAATTTACAATTGATTGACACCCTGACTCCTGAACTAGGATACCCTGTATGACAGGAGTCAGTCTCTTTCGTGTATTACAGTTTTGGTAAATGTTGTTATACATCACAGCAATGTATATGTAAACCTATCAAGTATGCTTAACAAAATTTACACAATAGTTTAATATAAAAAAAAAAAGTAGGAAAAAAAAAACACGATAAAAATAAAAACTAACATTAAATAAAATAATACTAAATAAATGATATTGGGTGCATCGTAAACTGTGTGTGTGTGTGTGTGTGTGTGTGTGCGTGCGTGCGTGCGTGCGTGCGTGCGTGCGTGCGTGCGTGCGTGCATGCGTGCGTGCGTGCGTGCGTGCGTGCGTGCGTGCGTGTGTGTGTGTGTGTGTGTGTGCGTGCGCGTGTGTGTGAGTTTGTGTTTGTTTGTGTAGCTAAGTGGGGTTTGGTAATTATGGTAATAAGTAAGTAGTATAAAAGTTTGATTTATCTTCTATCTCTTGATTTATCTTATGTAACAATCTTCTCGTGCACTTATAACCTTAGCGTCAATTTAATTGCTAGTTGTATGTAATCCATCTTAATAAATTATATCATATTGTGCAACAGATATTTTTCATATTTTTGTTAAACTTTTACCAATACCAGGCAACCTAGGATCTGTTTGACGAGCGCATTTTACTTCATGTAACTTTTCATACTCATGACGCTACTACCGGTCGTCAGGCAATTATTTACCATCGCTTTATTATGGATACCTAACATTTTTTCCTCCACACGTCAATAAGGTTTTTATATTATAGTTGCGTAGGGTCACCTTGATTTGTATGCGTGGTATGCGGCAGCCTGGGCTAAATTCGTGACTTGATATTATGACTTGTAATATACAACTTACAAATTCTTACGACCCAATATGTAGAGAGATTTAAACCCATTTCAGCTATCGAATGTCATGTATGTCTTCTTCGCTCAAACTGAATTAAAAATGGTTTGAAAAGGACAAAACATTTGAAAACTAAAAAAGGTTTTAGAACTGTACTTGAATAAGGCCGTTATAGTCATTAACCTAACCTAGAAAAAATCCAGAATTAAGTTCGGAAAATGAAATATGAGTTGCTGCTTAGTCAGAGTCTTAATCTTTAGGTAAAGCCTAGCGCTTAGTAGTATTTAAAATTATGCTCAGATGATCTTATTTTATGACCTAAGACAGTTTATGCATGTAACTGTGCAACTTAACTCAACGGAAACTTTTGAAGCCAACGCGTTCCAGTGAACAAACTGTTCTGTGTGTACATTTTTAAAATTTTATTTATAATTCTGTTTTTAAATGGTTGTTACTAAAATAAAAATACTATTAATTTTAAAGGTAATCAACCCTAACTATTGTATTGCAGGTTCCATTGCAGGTTCACAAAGTAGGTAACATAATAATTTGTTATGGTTTCTTAGAACCGTTAAGTGGCGGCAAATCTTTGATGATTTTAATATTTTAATTATGATTTATGTTATATGCATAATTTTCGTTTACGCTATCGAACAAACAATCACTAAATGTCAAGTTCAAATGATTCAAACACGTATAACGTTTTTGATAAAATCTTCGACCATATACGGTCCGAACCTCATCAAGTATAATTATTTTGACTTTGTTATTTATAAACGGATACAGATTTGCGATATGCAGGTGGTGTTAATGGCATTTTCACGCATATACACCGTCCCTGCATTGATAGAAATCTATAAATTCTGGTAGACAAACCGCAAATTACGGCATGCTGTAATGAAATTCGCTGTGGCTGCTTCATTATCCACCGCAACAGTAGATCGATCCAGAATTATATTTTATAGTATAAATTGGCAACATCACATATATTTCAAGCCAATCAACTTATTTATTACGTTTTTCATGGAAGAATACAAGTTTGCATATTTTAATACACAGGCATTGTTGATGATAAAGCTAACTCATTATTTATTTATTGTTTGTCGCTCTCCTGGGTGCAATAAAATGTTGATCTATGTTTTATCTCGATAAATATGCGACAAGCAGAAATATAATATACTGTTAATTGACCATAAAATAAATGTTTAAAATTACATAATGACAGTTGATTGCTGTTGGTGTTTTATGTAGATTTTTATTATCAATGATTTGGTAACAGTTTTATGTTTTTTCTCTTTTTTACATTATTTTGGTGAAAAGGAACCTAAAACATGCAGCCTTGTTTAATGTTGTTTTATATCACTAACGGTCACACTAAAAGGCTGTATTAAGTTGATATGAAATATATCAATTAAATTGTTCTTTAGTATAGATTCTCTTCCTAAAATCAACACTAAATAATGATTTAATGTCTCTGAGTACGTCAGTAAGAGATCCACAGTGTAAAATACATCTTTACGTAATTATTAGAATGGATTTCTAGCATAAACTACATAACACATATCTTCTTACTAATGCAATTTATTTACATCACAGATACCTCTGATTTTTCCGTGACAAATTATTTACGTTCCTCGACACAAATTTCATAAAAATCAATTTACAATAAATTGATCTCGGAATGCGGCAGTACCTGTACTCTGTTAATGACGACACGGTTTGTATATGTAGGTAAATGCTTAGATTTATGACAACCTGATCCGAGATTAAATGAGTAGCAGGGAATAGTGATGCAACGTCTGCAAACAAAGTATTGCAATGGGTTTTATTACGTTTTGTAATACTACAAATGTTATTGCTTCTTGTGTACGATTTGTAATTATTGGTTTAATGTACTGCAGGATATTAATATTATAGATTATAGTTACGGCTGTGTTGTTGTGCATACATACGTTAATTTTAATGCTCATACTTTAACTTACTAATAACAAAAATATAAGAAAATATAGGCTTCGTAATTTGCCTACTATAGTTTAACAAGAAACTAAAAATAAATTACAGATTTCAATATTTTAATAAATTAGTTATAAATTATTCTATGTGGAAATACTTTCATAGAACTTTATAAGACAAAATATAAGATGAAAATTAAATACAACACACAAGATATTCACAATCCCTGCGAATAACCATAAACATAGGCTGATATTAGAATTTTCTCCTCCATATTCCTAGCACATCCCTATTAGTAGAACTGGTTACACGGTCTCAAGGGAAACTCAGCAGATGTGGCCATCCCGACAGAGGCACTAAAAATTTATGCCTTCAGTTAATCAATCGTGAGATCAAAATTTGTGGGACACGAAAGTTAGGTTATGTTTGCTAATCACAAGTCCCCCTAGACCTTAGGAATGTGGTCCCGAGGCCGCTTCACTGATTATTTCAATCGATGTTAAAGGTTTTATAACAATGGATTATTGGATATTGTCAAGTTTTTGTGCAGCGGTCAAAGAATGTTGTTTGAGATTTGAATGCGTCATGGGTTTTTTGTGTTTGCTATTGATATGTTTTTGGTTGTTCGTATATACCGTAAATAGATTATCACAATTGTGTATTAGATGTAAATTTTAATACTTAGAGAAGTACTATGGCAGCTATGAGTGATGAGATATTTCGAAGGAGCAAATATATTAGGAACTAGTGTACAGCATTATTTATATATTCCATAGATCTTCAAAGCGGGACTAAACTAAACAACAAAAACGGTTAACAATGTAAACAATATTAGAAAAAGGTAAAATTATCAAAATTAAAAAGTAGGCTTACGAGTATGAAAAACAGAATACATGAAAATTAAATTAGAAAAAAAAAACCGTTACATAAAAAGACTATTAAATTTAGACATTTTTTTCGTGGTTTCTAGGTAGCTTTAATAGATTAATATTAAAATACCGCATAAAGACGATATTAAACACATCCTCGAGTCGTAGTTTGTTTTGCAATTGTACTTACCGACGAACTAATTTACGGATAAACCCAGCAATAACCGATCACGACTTACTCCAGTCTAAATCGTACACGAAAATACTCAGTAGATGGTATAACCTAAAATCTGGGGGCACGGCAGTGCCCCCTCCAAGTCGAGCTTAAAAGCGGCACAGTCGTACCATCCTTTTCTCGAAGCAATTCAGACCATGTTCAACCCCCCATAACTTCGTTGTAGTTAAAGCAAGAAGCCTGAATTTTCAGTTACTAAGCAGGCCTTGTATAAACATGGTATATTTAAAATTTCATTTAATTTGAACCAGTAGTTTAATAATTGTAACTTGTCAAACTTTCTTAATTTTGTCACTCACTGACTGACTGACCGATCATCAAAAGTCTAAGGCACTTCTAGCAGACATAGAACCTTCAAATTTAGAATATAATTAATGTATAGTGTCTAAAGTAAGGGAAAATTTAAACATTTCATAATTTCTGTCTAGTTTTCTAGATACACCAACTGCGTGAATAACTTTGTAATCACATATAAATGTATAGGATTACAAAGTTACATTTGCAGTTAATGAATCATTATACCCGTATATAATGGAATAATAGTTGTAGATAGATATCTATATACATGAGGCATAACAGGAGGGGGTATAGAGAGGGAAAGGGTGTCTTCAGCCCATGAAACTGTACAAAATTCCTCTAGAAAAACATGACGAAGAAAGACTTGCAAATAAATAGACTAAATAGCTCGAAAATATCAATTACCGTGAAAGAAAGATCATTAATAATCAAGTCCGCTATATTTGTGAAAAATGTATACCTACAAAAATAAGAAAAAAACATAATACAGAGGCTTTAAAAAAAATCGTTAGTGATATTCTAGACGTAAAAAGTACCGAAAAGGAAAAAAGTAGTACTCTACAAAAAGACGTGAGATCCCATCAAAAACATCCTGTAAAAAAAATCCAAGTCTCGCAGCTCAGGTTTTCTACCGCAAAAAGTTGTGAGATGCATGTAATACCAAGTCGATTAATTTATTTAGTCCTTGCTTAAGGGACCTTCTGTATAAAGATATTACATAAGTTATTATCATATCAATATTAAAAATTCTTTACGTTTTAAATAAATAGATTGACTTAGCCATCGCATGAAAACATAATGTATCGTACAATTTACACATAAGGCTGCTGGCCAAGTCGATCTATTTATTTTAAACGTAAAGAATTTTTAATATTGATATGATAATAACTTATGTAATATCTTTATACAGAAGGTCCCTTAAGCAAGGACTAAATAAATTAATCGACTTGGTAGTACATGCATCACACAACTTTTTGCGGTAGAAAACCTGAGCTGCGAGACTTGGATTTTTTTTACAGGATGTTTTTGATGGGTAAATATTACTCAACAAGTTACCAAAGAATCTGTCAACATTAAATTCGCAAGTAGAAAAGTTTCCCAAACAAATACCGGGTATCTCAAGACTGCTACCGAAAACGAAGCCGGGTGGTAGTTTTAGTGGCTACAAACACAATGCAATTAAAAATTTCGCCTAGAAACGCGACAATTTTTTTTTATGATTTTTTAAATATCGTCATTTTTGGGTGGTAAATCCATAGTTTTTGCTAAAATAATAATTTAAACTCTTTTATACCTTAGAGTATTTATAAATAAAAGGGTATATACTATTATTTTAGGAAAAAATATATTTACCACCCAAATATGGCCATAGGAAAAAAATAACAAAAAAAAAATTGTCGCTTTTTTTTGCAACTTTTTCTGTTGCATTGTGTCTGAAGTCGCTTAAACTACCACCCGGCTTCATTTTCGGTAGCAGTCTTGATATACCCTGTATAACCAAATATAGAGTTAACAGCATCAAGCAAAAGTAATATAAACATTAAATTAGAAACTGGAATAATTTTACCTGGTGAGTTTGCGAATATGTTTAGCGGATTGATGCCAAAGTTTGGGAAAGTGACTTCAGAATTATCGCTAGTCAGTTACCCAATGTGTACAGAGGTGCCATTAAAGTAAAAGTAACTAGCAGCCCGCAGGTTGTTATCGACTGGGTTCTAAAGACGTGATTGAGCAACATTTGCAAATGGCAAAGCATGAGTTCAATGACTTCACTTCATTCAACCTAAATGGAAAACGTAAGGCTATAAATGTCTATATTCTAAGACCCTTTCGCCTTTGCAAACGTCTGTTGGATTATGACTCAAATTTTATTAGATTTCTTTGGAGTCTTCAACGGAGATTGAGACTATTTGGATATTTGTCAAAGAAATGGCGAAAACAAACTTGATGGACTCTTCTGAAAATGGGTTCACTGAACTTGGTTGAATATGGAATGTAATAGTGATGGGTTCAATAGATATATCACTTCTCAGAAATGTATATAATAAAACGGCGTGTTTTTGAAATAACATGTTTGTCATAATTAGTAGTTTGAACCGTATGTCCAACGCAGAAAGCATAAATCATAAGAACAAAAGCAATTAAATAAAAAAAATCCTTTTGCTGCAAAAGGTTTAAAATTTATTTAGAAGCAAATAATTTCCAAGCCAATTACGTAAACGGAGCATTTCCTTATTTTCCCTGTATTAACTCGTTTGTTCATTTCCGGATTAAGTGTCGGCATTCGCAGTAAAAACTTCAACTAAGTTATTCAGAACATAACTTAGCCCAGAACACTAAACAGCTTATTAAGTTTGAATTAAGTTTCCCTTCAATTTTAAGACGGGAAAAGACTAGGTGTTCGTGTTAAATCGTGACAGGGACTAATAGAGACATTCTGATAATTAACCTTGTGGTATATTCTAATTATGTTGCTAGTGGGTAACAAATTACACATCTACATTATAATGACACAAACAATAAGCTCGAATTGTTCGTGAGCATTCGTACCTTAATGACATATCGCAGCTCTTGAAATGTCGACCTTGTCAGTCTTGGTATGCCTTACATTATACGCTTCCGGCAGATATTTTTTTTCTATCACATGTTATTGAATGGCCTCAAAATGGAATGAGATCATTTTAACTGAAGTGTGCAGAAGTTAATTAATGATTACCAAAATGTTTGAAGCCCCAGAAGTGAGGTTTGGTTGAAGAGACAATTTATGCGTAAAAACTCAAACGTTGTAAGAATACTTAGAACTTGTTAGTAGACTTATTTTGGAATGTTTTGTGATATAAGCAGGTTTTCTTCATATCTATTGTTAGGCACATAATATTCAGAACAGCACCATCTTTGGTTTTGAGGGTTGAGAGTTGATAACCTTTACTTGAAAGAAAAAGTAGTCAATATCTTTATATTTAGACAAATGTTTATATTACGTACCTGTAAGGGTCCAATATTACTTTCTAATCTAGGTATTGTAGAAGTGAATAATCGTTATTAATTTTTTACTTAATTCACACGCATCGTACTTCTACTAATAACACAATTACTACATGAGGGTGAGGTAAAAAGGAAAAAAAATTGTACTACCAAGTAAAAAAATTAATTATACTACCATAGTAAGTAAAGAAGATTGAAAAGGTAAATGTAAAGTAATGTACCTGACACGATCGGCAAGTATTAGCAGGGTTTTTAAGTGAATCATCTAGTCGGATTTGAAACTTGGAGCTGAAGTTGAGAGCACGGGCATTTTATAAAGTCCGGCGGATGAAACTTTGCAAAAATTAAACTTGAAAGTGTGGAATCAAAGTGAGGAGCGGTCGGCGCTGCCCGCGTTCATTTGAATTTCGCTAGCTCCGCCTTTTGTAGTCGACTTCATTTAGCGAACTTAAAGGAAACTCTTTTATTTCGCCCCCAGCAAAGAACTTAAGAGGTGCATTGTTGAATCCGTAACAAATTGTACGCCGTGATTACGTTACCAACTTCGCAGTCACTTAGGTGGAGCTAACATAGCAATTTAAAAGTTGTGAGCCCTTGGCAATGAATTTCAGATATCCTGAGTACCCACGACAGCAACGATTATATTTTTAATTCCATTTTATTATCAGACGATGGAAGCATATCTCTCGAAACCGTATCAAAGTGCTCTTATAACAAAAGCGCGCAGAATATGAGATGCACAAATATATTGTTGATCTTATTTTTATGTTGCGGGATAAAGTTTGTCTGCAGCCTTGTACACAACCGTGTTCCTATAACGTCTGGAGAGCAACAAGTGCTCTATACAAACAACCTAGCACTCGTACACAAGTTTCTTCCTTTGAGTTGGGATGGATTTTATAATAAAAATAAGATCTCAATTATGACTACATTTGTGTTCAGAAACCGTGTTTAATTTTTATCTTTATGAGATAGTAAACGAGGAGAATAATTTTGTACGTCTGCTAACTACCGATAAAGGTGTTACAATAAGTATTAACTTTTATGGACGATTAAATAGGCTGGGAATACTTAAAAAGCTGTTTAGTAAAATTAATGGCTATGATATTAAGCAAATTATAATCACCTTGTATTGGTTAAAATAGCTTTATTAATAAATGCTGAACGTAAGATTTTTATATTCTGTAATTGGATCTACGAGGATCTCTAACTTCGCACATTACCAAATATCTAAACTCAAGGAATCTTAACCACAGTCACGTATGTTAGATTTCACTTTTCATCATATTTATTCGAGTTAATATTAAGAGTCTAAGCTCAGTAGATCCTTTACGAGAAAGGCTATGAATAAATTTCAAGATAGTCATATTTACGACGATCATTGTACGATGCGTTGATTATAAACCCCTTCCAAACAATGCTCCATTCAATATTTTGATTTTAAATTCGAATGCATGGTGTGACTAACGGGTTAACAAGTCGGATAGACAGTTTCCATTGAAATTAAAAACCCAGCGGGAATAGTACTCTCCAAAAAATATAAAAAAAGATGATTAACTCTATAGATATTAAATGAATATGCTTTGTATTATTTAGTTCGTCTCGTTTACTCCATGTCAGATGAAGTTTAATCAGGAAATTATTGTTCAGCTGATTTTAACTAAGTGATATTGGCAGAATTGGGATATGGAAACACTGCAAAACTCAAAAAGAATAATTGAACTGAATATAATTCAAAATAGATACAGATAAAGATCAAAGTTCAAAAACCCATAATCTCTGTTTATTTCTATCATGCAGATGTCATGATTATGTATGTATGTTAAGATACAGAAAACCATCAACACCCCAACTATTTGAAACAAAACGCGGCATCGTAAAGCGCTGTATGAATTTCAATACGAATTCTTCATGTTGGATACAAAAAAATACGTACGTGCACGAAGATTAGGCTCAAAAAGGACATGAAGGGAGGGCGTCACGAAGTATGCTCGAGGCAATTTGGATCCAAATGTCGCGTTGTACGTGCCACACAAATAAAAAGGCCCGCTCGAGTTATATCTAACTGTATTGCTTTACAAAGCAACAGTAGTTTATGATACAAATTGCGAAAATATCGGTCGGCTTTCATCATATTTTTCTGTTTAAATGTTGGCATCACATCACGTCTAATGTGTCACGTGTAATACATGTGTGAAGCTTTGTACATTCTTAAATAATTTATTTATTCATACTAGTAAATTAAAAAGGAATGAAAGAAAGGTTATAACAATCATAATATTAAGAGACGTGCAAAATATTGACGTAAATGGAGTTATTTGCGTTGTGTGTTATGTGACGAATGAGTAACACTACACTTCATTTTCTATTAGATCATGTTATCCGAGTACATTGAATTAATTCAAACTACAACTCAGCCAATAATAGCATCCATTCGTACAATAATCATCCATTACTACGTAAATATAAAAAGGGTTGCTAACGGATCCTGTTACTTAATTTCTGTAAGTGCAATTCAATTTTTCCCCCTGCCCTTCTGAATACGAAGCCAAGATTTACGCCAAGGGGCGCAAGCAATAAGCGGACGGTATAGCACAGCTTGTATGCTATTTTAAAAAGGTATGTCTATCCGGTGAAAAATTGCTTCCCGCCTACCCCGACCAAGAAGCCATATATAACAGTCAGTTTGGTGGACGAAAACGCTCGTTTGATACCTTATTTATAGCAAGTCGTGCCCTTGGTGCTGATGTTTTAAACGAGCTAACAACTTACGCTCACATATTCTAACATTTAACAGGAGTTAGTTCAATAGTAAATACTTGATGACGTGGTTTATGATTTCAATTCGATATTTACTAATCTACTTAAAATTTAATTGATTATAATTTGGTAGTAGACTTTAATAAAAGTTTGATTAACAGTTATGGAATTAATTAGTGACCTATGTTTCATCATCAGACTCTGTGTGGTTTAGAATAATGTTTATAAATACATATTTGAATGTACTCATATATCATGTTAAATCCACAGTAGGCCTAAATGAAAACCTCGATTTTCTGAATTAGTAATACAAATATAAAACCTGATCTTTAATAATACGAAATGTTATTTCAAAGGAAATCAAGCTACTTTCTTTTAATTCAGTGCAAACGGTGTGTCTGACGTGATAACAAGAAAAAGAATGGCTTTATCTCCTCTTTCGAATACTGTTGCATATCGTTTGTATTCCCGTTGATTCCACCTGCCTTTTGCTTTGTTACTGATACTAATCTTTTAATCGGATTTTAGAAAGGTTGTTGCTATGCAACGCTACTAGTTTTTGCTCTCAATGCATTACTGGGAATCATTACGGTCAGAAGCACTACGGTGCTTCTTCATGTTTTTTATTTATTTTTTGTACTAAGTAAATTAAAATAGTTTTGAAATAAGCTAGGAATAAAATCTGCAAATAAACATCATACGTATGAAATGACAATAAAGTAAAAGATAAATTTACATTAACTATGAGTGAGTAACATTTAAGGTTCCTAAAAGTTTCTAACAACTTACCTACAAGTATCGTTGCAAAAATATGAACATAATGAATATAAATAGCAGAGTTGAATAAATCCCGAACAAATAAGGATGAATTAAGTACATCTGTTGGTACAAATATACGGTATAAAAATGGCAAGATCGTAAAAGACATTAGCACGTAGTTGTACCCGCGCATGCCGACGGAAGACCAGTGATATTGGGGTAAAAGGAAAAATGCATTGCGTTTTTGTAATGTGGCCATAACCTGGGGATTAGGACGGTTGTGCCAAAGCGAATATTCGGCCATTTTGTGCTCCACGCACTTACTATACCCGAAATACTTACAATAGAATGTTTAACGTTCGCTTTTCATGATATAAATAGTAAATACGTGTACTCGTATATAAGTTAATATGCTTGAATTATTTTGTAAATGTTCTAGATACCATAATTTTGTTGTAATTTACGAGTACGAATTTGATAAATAAACAATTTTGACCTTTAGTGTTTTAAATCGTTAAGAATTCGGGACAAATCTGAATCTTCATTCGTAATAGATTAGGTTATTCTCTCTAGATTACTAAAAATTATTGTGTATTTTAATGTTTCTAGAACATTCGCAAAGTGAAGAAACCATTTACTTTGTATTATAAGCGTGAAATAACCAGTTTAGAGTATTTTGTTTCGTCGTACGGAGATCGTTTCGGAAATTTTTGTCCGTACTAAAAATAAATGGGTGTTTGTTTTTGCAGAAAATGCACAACGCTTTTCGCAGCGGCATGCTTCTTTTTATATTATGTCAGATACGAATTGGTTTATTATTTTGGTATTCAACCACTATAGGTATATTTAAAATGGTGAAAATCGCCTAGAGCGATAAAACGGCTACTTATACTAATTTTTTTCTATTTTGTCTGTGTTTTTTGAATAATGTACAATAAAGACTAAATAAATAAATGAAATAAAAATAATATTTGCATTATAATTGAAACTTCTCCGAAGAAGTAGGCTTTGTGTCGGAATGTGGTTTGTTTACTGTCGTGCATACTGGGCCACGCCTCCGACAAACGAGGCCACAGGTACGCTGCATGATGCATCCTTGAGAGGCCGCATTCCTAAACAAAAGTCTATTTACAGTCTAAGTCCCCGTTTGTCGCGATTGCATACGAATAAGTTATCGTGTTGTAACAGTTTTCTAAAGAATGTGTTGTGAACCGAATGCAACAGTGAAACTATTGATCGATCGCTCCCGATTAGGTTTAGTTGGCCAATCAACGTAATTCAAACCGCAGTTTTGTATACTGTCATTAGCAGTCGTTTGTGTATATAATTTATATTCTGGTGAAATATGTTCCGTACGTGTATATTTTACTCTTAATACCTTATTTGTGAATAAAAGTTAATATATGATATGAAATACTTTTATAATTAACGTCGAATCCTACGAGATTTATCAAAATAATATACTACATATTTGTACACATTGAAAAGGTCTACAGAAAACTCCGAGATGGTATATGTCTATCTCTTATGGATATCCCACAATAACATTTTTTTGTCATTTACTTTTTACGACAAATAATGGCTAATTTTCGAAGCGATTTTAACCAATACAGCATTAATCCTTATCCAATTAAATAGCTTAAATACATTGTTGATTTAATATAGATCTATGTGGTCCTTTACAGCACAAGATTTAAATGAATATTTTCGAAGATATTACAGATTTAAAATTGCGGGACGTAGCGCTTGCTTGCGGTACTGGCCGGCCGGGGCGGCGGCAGCGTGCCTATATAGGAATGTTTATATGTATAATAATAATACATACATATTATTGTACAAAAATCTATTTGTATATACCCGGGCGAAGCTGGGCTGGGCCGCTAGTAAAAATAAATAATAATACATTTATTTCGATAAATATCTCATATACATTAAGTGTTAGTATTACAATTAGTTTATATACCTATGTTATAAATACGCACATGCAGTGAAATCAATCTATACATAATGGGGCAATCCAGTCTGCCCGCAAGAACACGCAGAAGGCTGTTGTTGCTGCCACGCACCCTGAGCAACAACGACGCCGCTCGTTTGCGTCTTATGGCTGCAAAACTATCAGTATGTGCGTCTGTAAACATACCTGACGCGCTACAAAAACGTGGCAACCGCAACAGCATTCTGAACGCATTAAGCAATTAAATCCAAAGCACTGCACCAGACACAAAGATTTAACAAGATAAAGAGAAATATAACACTGAACGTTGTTTTTATTGTTTCAGAACATCCTGGATAAATTTAATCCAGGCGCGAGGCAAATGATTACAGCTGGCAAGGCATATCTGAAAGCATTACATGGTAAGTAATAGAGAATAATTTATACTACTTTCAAAGAAAATATAACACTGCCATTAGATTTTATAAGGTAATGCCTTTATTTACCACGAGCTCGATATTAATTTGAGATAAGAGACCGCGGTGCTTTTACTCTAAAATCATTAATTATTTAGCTTTTATTCATGTTAATTACATAGCAACACAAATAAAACCAGAATCTAATCACTACCCAAAATATTTATGTTTGATTCCGCACAAAAGAACCTCTTTGCTTCAACTTCGAGATTACAAACAAGATTGTGAATGTAATACGAATCCCTGAACCGTGTAAAAGTCCTTGGAGACCGAAAATAACACATGGAAAACGATCTACCGTGCCGGGATTACGCAGGTTTAAGAAATTACGCAATCTCACAAGAAAGTGAAACTCGCGACATTCATAAATCCGAGTGACACGTATTCTGTGGAACGTAGACAATTAATTTATGTAGTGTTCGCCAAATGGTCGCATCTATATGCAAAACCTCAGGGCGTTGGTACTGCGCTCGCTTGGCGGGGAACGGAGCGTTGTTTGTGCCAAATTGTCTCTGGTAGCTTATCTAAAGCATTATATCCGCCGCTAGAGTAGCAATAAACTTGGGCATTGTTCGCGATGCATGGCTGTTACTTCGTGTTTGTATCGCAGCTAATTTTACTTAATCCAGAATAGAACTGGTTGTGTCAAGGTCGGTGAGTGAATAATTGACGGTGGATTCCAGTTTGGTGTATTTTGCTGCTAAATTACCATAACTTTTTTTTGTTGTGCATGAGAAAACGTATGAATTTTTATGTGTTATTCTGATCCGGGTTTGTTAACATAGTGTTTCTTAAATGTTAATTATATATTTTGGTAGTGTTTTCTCAAGTAGAAATCGAGAAGTACATTCAATTTCATCGCACACACGTTTTACATACCTTAACTAATACAGGATGTGTTTCATGTTTCTATATACTAGTTTCAAGTATAAGCCAGAAGCCTCTCTTATAAAAAATATCTAAAGTAATGTTCAAGAAATTACACTTAAGAAGATTCCGAATCACCATAATTAAATCGGAGCAAAGAGAAATAAATTACTTTGGCGAAACAAAAAATAATTTTGTAAAGTAGCGCCGGATATTTTCGAATATCATTAACGAATTGCTTTTATGAGATAATACATTTTTTATTTTGTATATAAAACTGATAGACTTGGTTATAAAAACTTGCATATGACGTTAAGCGAAAGTTATTTAGTTCGATCCACGAGTGTTATATGAGGTATCATTTGATCAAACAATAGTTTTTAAAGCTGTAGAGCTATGCTAGAAAATTTCAAGCAGCATATATTAGCGGGTTCAACTTGCAAGGTGTCAGTGTACACTAAGTAAACGATTTTAAGTAATATTTTGACTAAAGCGTTTCGTTCGTTCGGTAAAATGATCGACAATTGGACAAAATTAAATCTTACCACTTCCTTATCTCATCTCTAAACTTTTCAAAGAAAACAGCAGTAACTTACGTTCATTGCGTAGAATAAATTGATCCAATATACACAGTCATGGAAAATATTCTAAAATAAGGTCATTTCTGTAACGGTGAAGGAAAACATCGTGAGGAAACCTGCAAACCATAGCGAATTGTAAAAATTTCTAAAAAGTAAAAACGCCGCCAACCCGCATTAGGCAAGCGTGGTGGACTATATGGCCTAACCCCTCTCAATCGTACTTACGGTTGTAGAGGAGGCCCATGACCTGCAGTGGGACGTATATTGTCGACTGATATAGGTCATGTCCAAAAACGTCATCGAAAGAAAACAATTGAAATCTGCGTCCAATAAAATACCTTTACCCTGAATGCACAAAAGGGTTTCCGTCACGTAATGTAACATTAAGCGTAAAAATCACGAATTAAACCAAGGTGTTACATAATTTATGAGGCGTTAGTGGAAAATATCACCAGTTATAGCTCCTAAACAGGTGCTTTATATTTTTATGACCCTCCACAAATTGTCCAAATGTCAAGGTCGATTACACCAAGATCAACTTCATGAAATATTTCGTATAATATAAAATGTATTATTATTTAAAGATTCGTCGAAATAGTGAATAGTATTAAGATATATTTTTACCAAAATTATATTACTCGTATTTACTGCGGGTCTGATAAGGGTTTTACTAAAATGCTTAGATACCTTTTACTACTTGAATTGCGTTTATCGCAGTACCCACATGTACTATAGAAATACAACTAATATATATGTACATTAAAGACTATTGTTGATCAGGTCTTAATATTTTAACCACACCTCATTCCAATCTCCTTTGATCTATACCAACCACTCATTTCTAAGAGAGCGATAAAATATTATCCAATATTTTTATTTCTGATAATTATTATAGTAATTACTTATCATGATTTATCATTATTTAGTATTCGAAAATAAAATAAACTAAGCACAAACAACATGCTTTATTTTCCCTAACAAGCAGGCTTAATGTGCGAACGTAAACATTTTCTCAGCTCGCTCGTTGCATTGCAATTTCCTTTAGCATTTACCAAGCAGACTTCATACTTTCACTATTAAATAATATTACATTAATAAAGCTTGGTATCATGCTGTTACGTATTACTGTTACATATAGTGGTTTATGTGGAATACGGATGTATTTTATACGTTAATTACTATTTGAAGCGAAATAATTTTCGACTAATGCAAAAGTGTTGAATTTTTTGAGTTATGAATATTTGTGGTTATGAAATTTCAAATTTAATGTTTAAGTTCAGGTGTACAGTAACGTGTACGGTAACCTACATTATAATAATTGAATTTAAAGCTGTACTTTTTGAGTAAATACAACATACTTACACAATGTCTCTTTTTGCAATAAGAACAGCAATTAAAAACAAGAAACAAAAAATAGTGATTAAAATTTAAATAAGGTTAGATGTTATTTTAATCAATCATTTAATGGATGTTTGATATATCAAATTACGTTAGGAAAGCGTAATTACATACCTATTAAAATAATGAATTATTTTAAGCATTAAAACATAAGTTTTAATTATGAAAATTATATGTAAAAAAGATACTAAATTGCGTACAAATGCACATGATTTGCATTTTAGAGATAAACTACATTACATTTAAAAATATATATCAAATAAATATTATTGTAATCATATGCGACTTAGGATTTATAAAAATATTTTTAAAAAATCTTTATAAAAATGCTAATTTTTATTTGTGTGTAGTGCGCTTTCTAATTACCCAAAGATTATTTATTTTAGACATCCACTATAACATACTATTTTTTCAACTTAGTAGTTTGAAAATTCGTATAATCAATAAAAAAACGTATAAAAATTCCTCGCGCAGGTAATTGACCGCTACTCCTAATCTTTTTAGCGTAACATGTTAGGCACGTTATTTAAGAGTAAAATAATATTAGATACCTATAAAACAATATCATAGGTAAACGAATATTTAAAATTAAATCTTTGTTAATGTATCCAAGCCATCCCTGAGATATGCGAAATAAATATTATGATAGCAATTATTTTTATTTCGTATTTTTTATAATTCTTTGTTATTAGTATAAGTTTTTTATAGACGCACAATTTTTTTTTATTAATTCGACTTTCGAATTTCTACCAATCAACCCGACTAAATTATTTTATAGCAACTTTATTTATTTCGTAATTTTATTTATGCGTGGCCAGTTACATTTATATTTAGGATTTTAATCATTTCCTTTTTTCGAACAGTCAGTGTGTTTGCAGACGACCCAGCTCATAAAGTTAATTTGTCTGCCTAGGTGCGGCGGCGGCTTCGAGACTTTACGTAGACGCAGTTGGGAAGCTGGGCAGACAGGCGCAACAAGGAACATGGGGCGGTTGCGCCGATATAGGTAACTATATTTTATACAGGATATGGAGTTTGAATAAGGAAGGTTGAAGATTGCAGTGGATGTCAGTTTGTTATGAAAATTTATTGATGTGTTATTGTTTTGTCGATTGGATGTCGTATGTGATTTGCTTCTAGCGTCACTTGTTAGCTGTTAAATAATACATATCTTTGTATATAGCTTTGCCTACTATGAACATTAATATTTTGTTACTGAATCCTTCTATTTACTATTTTCTAGTTTATCACATTGTGGGTTTAAAAAAAATGTTAAAGCAGATAAATTATATAAAGTTGCAAATTTTATTTTATTTGGAGTGTTATATTGATGTATAAGCCAATCCTTTAATCATGAAAGAATTTAGATTAATAGTTTTTCAATGAGTCATTACAGACGAAAAACAACATGATAGATCGCAATCTATGTCTTAATTAAAAAAAACTTACAAAATACAATTGTTAATGGCGGCTAAGATGTTTTTTGCTTTCTTTGATGATGTAGGATAAATCTGATACATACAACTTACAAGACTTAATTAGTGCAGGCATTTATTAAAAAAAATAACATCCGATCTTGATTATTTAATATAATTATTACTTTGCACATTATATCTCTCCTTAGATGAAAGAAGATTTGAGTTTTTCGGCTGTAGACGTTTAATGTCAATTTAATTGTTTCTTCATAAAGATTCTCTTCATAAAATCTACACTAAGTAATGATTCTATTTGAATAGTAGCTTGTCTAGACTTGTCTGGGTTTTAATTGACGCCGAAATGCTGACCGTTTATTTTAAAGACGAAACAAAGACAACAACGACAAGATTTTGAGAATTTTTCGAGAAGTTTGTAGATGTTGCATTATCATATATTTTGAATTTGATTACTAAATCACAATGATGTCGTCCTAGTTGGATATAAAATGTCCATAAATTGAAACTAGGGACAAGTTCTCCATATATTAATACTTATGTATATAAACTCTCGCCTTTTTCTCAGAAGGGGTAGAGAGAGGTGCTTGTTATATGTGGACACCGACATTTCGCCTTATATGTTCCGTCCCATGATGTGATAAGCGGCGAGCCTATCGCCATTTCGGGCACAAGTTCCTGACTCCGCGCTGATAATGAATAGCTAAACCCAATTTCACTTCCCCACAGCCCCATCCGAGATTCGAACCCCAGACCTCAGCTTTGTAACCGTACCGCAGTACAACTATGCCACCGAGGCATTTAGCAACTTATAAATTATCTATTTCACTACTTCATTACTCAATTCAATCAAAGAAACAGAGATTTACCACACATTTCGCTATTCAATACAATGCCCCACTTTGCATAATGTTAAGAAATTCAATTTTAAAAATCTATTGTTAGTGATATCCATTTAATAGACAATAATAAAACTCATATCGATGCTTTTGAATCTGTTCTTATTCATTACATTTACATGACCCCAATTGTCTATTCTATAATCGATACAAAAATATATTTTAACTGTACGATACACTGGATCCGATACGGTCGACCCTTACAGAGATTTAAATGACCAAAACAAACGTTACGGGAAGATGCAAACAATAGATATGCCAAATGGTATTAGAAGTATATCGATTTAGTTTCCTTTCGTGATTTAACTAGTTATTTAATAATGTGGTATTATATTGAGTTGTTTATTGTTAATTTATTGTTAAATGGCCTAACTACTCTCAACTATTCTCTCGATTGTGGAGTAGGCTTGTGCCTTGTAGTGGAAGGTATAAGGGCTGATACAATATTCAGATTGTGTAAATAATTTAGATCATTTTACCGGTGGTAGGTCTCTCATATGTGAGAGTCCATCTGGGTGGGTACCACGGCAAAGTCTATTTCTCCCGCCAAACAGTAGTTTAAATGCACTATTGTGTTTCGGGTTGAAGGACATTGTAGCCAGAGTAACTACTGGACATATTGGGACTTAACATCTTATGTCTCAGGATGGCGAGCGCAGTGGAATGCCAAGCATTGCTTTGTAATTCAAGGTGTTGTTTGGTTTTGCTGATGTTCATGAGCGGTCGAATCGCTTACCATCAGGCGAACAGCATGCTCGTTTCGCCATTCAAGGCAATAAAAAAAAATGCGTGCTTCATCCAGGAAAATTGAATAAATATTCCTTTTTTTTTCAATCAGCTTATTTGGGCTTGCAATTCTTTTTAAGAACTCTTTATTTTTGTCTCTATTTTAACAACTCTGTAGACTCAAACGACAAATGCCGGTTTGTAGAGTCTCATAAAACTTTTTACAGTTTGTTTGTTTGATGGTTAATGTTATTTTATTGTTAATTTTATGATTATTATTTTACGAACTTTTCTTTATTATTCTGCGCTTAGTGAAACGGCGTTGGCAAGCTCCAGGAGTGGCTAAAAATCAGCGCTATTTCGACTACTCTAGCACAGGCTGAGCCACTTCTTTTGTCTTAATGCATTGAATTTTTGTTTCATGATTATTTTTATTTAAATTAATTGAAAGCAATAAACGAATTTCTAATTATTTTTCTGGATGCCACGGATCTTTAGCTATTTTTATAATTTATTACACCTTTCGTACTCTATATTGGATTTTTTAAATAAATTACGAATTTATTTTAATTTCGTGCTAATATTTTGTCCATTTTTAGGTACTGCGCTTATGAAGGTGGTCGAAGTTTATCGAGAAATTCAAGATCAACAAATGAACATCGTAAGTGGTCCATATTTGTATTGCTTACGGCAACTTAGTAAATAGTCTTCTCTATTTATAATAATACTGATGATAAACTTTCAACAAAAAAATCTCAAGTGAAATAACAGATATTTTATTTTCATATAAACTTTGCCGATTTCTTCATCCCCTCGGGGGCTGAGTTCAGTAATTGAAAGAACCTTAGATACCTCTATATTCCATTTCACTAAGGCTTAATCTAGAAAAAGTAACAAACATACCATTTTATTTTCGTACGAACAATAGCGTAGATCCAACAAATACAAATCTCCTAGATTTTCCAAATACAGACTCACAGTAAACAAAAAAGCAAATCTGTGTTCCGCTCAATAGCATGTATTTGTTTCAGCTCAAGGCGTTCTACGTGGATTTACTGGTACCCTTGGAAACTAATCTCGAGAAGGACACAAAAGTGGTGCAGGTTTGTCAACAACATTTCTTATAATCTTTTGTGAACAAGGGAGTGTTTGTATGGAAGGAATAGGGTTCGGAGTTCAAATAAGCTTACATCGCTTCCGCTAAGATAAGAAGTTCTATTAAAAAAGTTTCGGTCAATGCCAACAACTTAACGTTACGTGCGTACGCTTGTGTATACACCATAGTATAGTTTTCACTAGTTTATATATATGTATGTATGACTGTATATTCCATAGCTGTTATTTAGATAAAATAAATATGAAAATTGTGTGTGTGTTTTGATGGTAGAATATGTGAATTAGTAAGTACTTACCTGATGGAAGGTTGGACACACGCCATTGCTGAACTATACCTTTAAAAAGAAACGAGTCGTGAAAATATGAATGTAAAAATTAATACACACTTTTTGGACGTGACGGAAACCTAATTGCTTGCTTGATCAAAATTTCCATGTTTTTATCATGATCCATATTCGTTTATTGTTTAGTTGTTTCCCAAGAAATTATATTAGAATCTAATCTAAAACAACTAAGTTATATTTCAACAAATATATCATTATATATATATTATCAAAGCGATATATGAAAACAGAAATTCAAATTTTTAAATATTTTGTTAAAGCAGGCATCTATTTTCGACAGAAGCTAATTTGTTTTGTAGTGAAACACACCGCGGGCAAATGTTCACAAATCCTTTTCCACGCAACAAGACTAATAAAGCATACATGAATTTGAATAATACAATGTGTTGATTGTTACTGTATTACCTCAGTATCAAACAACTTTTTGGTATACCTACCTATTTTATAGTTGGTGTTAACGTGGTTATATATATATATATATATATATATATATATATATATACAGGGTATCTCAAGACTGCTACCGAAAACGAAGCCGGGTGGTAGTTAAAGCGACTTCAGACACAATGCAACAGAAAAAGTTGCAAAAAAAAGCGACTATTTTTTTGTTGTTATTTTTTCCTTTGACCATATTTGGGTGGTAAATACATTTTTTCCTAAAATAATAGTGAATACCCTTTTATTTATAAATAATCTAAGGTATAAAAGTGTTTAAATTATTATTCTAGCAAATACTATGGATTTACCACCCAAAAATGACGATATTTAAAAAATCATAAAAAATCATTGTCGCGTTCCTTTGCGAAATTTTTAGTTGCATTGTGTTAGTAGTCACTAAAACTACCACCCGGCTTCGTTTTCGGTAGCAGTCTTGAGATACCCGGTATATATATAATGGCAATTATTACTTCAGTTTTTAAACTATTGGCAAATAAATTGTTTCATATTATTATGATTGTTACAGTTCATAACAAATTTTAAATTAGAATTATCAATTAATTAAAGGCTTTCAAATAATGTGTGTAATTAACCCAAAGTGTGTAATATGATTTTTAATACCTTGATACGAGGGCGCAAAATATATAAAACAAAATAACTCCATTCTTAAATTTATGTCACGTCACTCAAGCACCAAGGACATACAATGATTCATTATAATTTATATCTATGTTAATCTATATGGATCTTGCCAAATAAATCTAGGGCGCATAATTTGATTTGTTTCCAAGGAGTCTTAATGTATTTGTATAATATTTTTATTCTCATGTTTATGACACCAATACAATGATATTGCGATAACAAAATACAGATCTAAATATAAACGCTTACGATTTTTATTGGCGACCCCGATAAATATAACCGATAGAAATACACTCCAAATAATTTCGTGCTGAAAGCTTGACCTAATGTGGATAGTTTGAATCAATTCAATTGCGCAAACCGTGTACAAACTGAACATGTTTTTTAAGTGTTGGTAAGATTAGAAAGAATTGACAAAAACTCGTTCTAAATTAAAAAGGCAAACTATAACTGCAAAGCTTAAAAATGGGATGAGTTGGAAAATAGTTGGAACTTTTGATGGTTAGTTATATAACATTTTCTAAATACCAATAGTAGGCATAATCATTACGTCAATAGGTTTATGGATTGCTTTTAGTAAAGGACGCCAATTCAGCCTGTTTTATTCTTAACATAGATCGAAGTAATAATGTAAAACTGAATGAAACGAGACATCATCTTCACGCATGGGCCTAGAAAACACGCCGATTGTCAGTTATTTTTCTGTGACACTCTACTTAACATACGTTTTCATTGCAGTCGGAGCAAAAGAGATTCCTTCAACAACACAAACTACGTTCCGAAAGCTACAGTAAGGCGGCGGCGACCATCAAAAAGCAGAGGAAGAAGAAAACCAATGTTGCCAAAGTTGGCTCGGCCATGGACAAAGAAATGAAGGTATAAATAAATGATGATAATCTATAGGATCGAATAATTGAATAAACGAACGAATAAACGGTTGGATGTATGATTGAATAAATGAATGCTGCAGATAATTGATGTTGCAATTGAGTAAAGTGAATATCAATACTCTGCGAACCCCTACAAAAAACAGTCAGGACGGATAATGTATGCAATTCTCTGGGTCAAGATGGTAAAGCAAATATTTGAAATGTTAATTTCTCTTTCAGAACATGCAAATTCTGGAAGAGGAGAAAACAAAACTGGATGCATTTTGCGAGCAAAGCCTGAAAAATGTAAGTAAATTCAAATCTTTTCGTATAGATTTAAATATTATTCAAATGATAAATCTTTTAATAATTTTTTTGTGAAGTAAATACGATGATTATGAATATATAATTGAAAGCATGGCAAGAAGTTTTTGGTAACAAATCAACAAAAATAAGATTCAAATTTATATCATACAAATGTGGGTTTAAGTAAATCTACCGCAGCGCTTGAAAAGGAAATACCATTTTTGAGGATAGCCACCATCTGGCTTCAAGCAGATTCACGTAAATAACAGAAATTAGAGTAAAAATCAATTTCAGTGTCTCATACATTCAAAAAGATTTTAAAAAAACTGTTTTTATTCCACCACGCTATGACCAAAGAACATCGTCACCATGACTGGGTACTATAGGGACTGTGCTCCTTTGCTAAGTACCACCTGGTGTATCACAACGCTTGTGATATTTCCTTAAAATAAAAAAAAGGTTTTATCCCCAATCTTAACCAATCTTACAATTATTTGTCATATAAATCACTTGACAGCGATGTATGGAAAACGGGAAGAAATGACTTAGCCCCGCAGTGCGAGATTCCAGGCTCATCACCAATGTTTATCCTCAGGCCATGACTCAAGAGCGTCGTCGCTACGGCTTCGTGCTGGAGCGACAGTGTTCACTTGCCAAGCACTGGTTGGCGTACCACACCGCTGGCGCGTCTGCGTACAACGCAGGTCTTGATGAGTGGCTCGAGGTGTCCAGGACAAGGGAGTTCCTGCCTCCTAATGTTGAAGCTATGTTCGTTAGCAGAATGAGGGTATGTATTTGAAGTGAATTGTAGGAGTTTAGTGAAAAAATTTTTTCGATTTGTTTTTTATCCTCTCTATCTGTTGCTGGTGTTTTGTAGGCGTATAATTTAATAAATGAAATGAATATGACTAAACAGCAGGTTGCTTCCTTGTCTTTAATTGCAGCTACATTTTCGTAAACTTATTATGTTTTTTTTTTTGTAATAAAGGGCTATGTAGTCGTTGGAGAAAGTAATTCTTAAAAAAAAACTTACCATTTTTAAATAGCATTTTTGAATTAAGTTTCTAGCTAGACTCTAAAGGAAGGCCTAAAGTTAAAACCCCTTGTTCCCTTTGAACAAACAACAAACAAAAAACTACAAAATGTAAAACGATTTTTTAAATGGACGCTTTTAATTTATAAAACAATAAAACGTTTTACGAAATTATTAAAGTTGGCACATTAATTTTGCTGTCAAATTATTTTCAGCACTGAAGTGGCTGTAAAAGTGTCTGTTTACGTTTCCAACGAAAATATCAAAATGTTGTCAGATGTTTAATAAAATATCGCATTTCGGCTACCTCTATATTATGCCATAAAAATCTGTCCCAACGAAACGTAAAATTGTTTTATGGGCTCTCACGTCCTATGTAACCCATTTAAATATAATTTTCATCAAATGAGCGAATGAATCCTCTCAAAGAATATAATTAAATGTGTGCCATTTATGCTCCTTCTGTGTTTACAAAACAACAAAATATGTTTTTTATGTTTCATGAAATTGATTGGATGCAATATATTTTATGATGTAGTTTTTAAATGGTTCAGCTTCCGCCATGTGATATTGCGTTTATCACATTATTTTTGCCTTATTTTTCTAAAATCCATAATGTTTTATAATTAATATTATCAGAAACTTCACGACATGGTCGATCTCACAACATCCACTGGTGGTAGGTCTCTCATATGTGAACGGCCATCTGGGTAGGTACCACCGCAATGTCTATTTCTCCCGTGAAACAACACTGCTTAATGCACTGTTGTGTTTCGGATTGAAGGACATTGTAGCCAGAGCAACTACTGGACATATTGAGACTTAACATCTTATGTCTCAGGATGGCGAGCGCAGTGGAATGTTGCTACTGTTTATGAGCGGTCGTATCGCTTACCATCAGGCGAACGGCTTGCTCGTCTCGTCAGTCATTGCCATAAAAAAAAAAAACCAGGAATAAACTTCTTAACTAATTACACCACCGAGACTGTCTAGACACATAATTCTCCTGTAATTAGTATCTAAAACTACATTTAAGCCAAGCTATACTTTGATGCCAACATCCAAATGCAAATTTCAAAGCAATGCTTTTCGTCCAACAGCAAGTATCATTCTGGGCTGATGAAGATGTGTACGCCAGTCCCCGCGCTGGAGATGATGATGACCGAGCGTCAGTTGGCTCAGCTTTACGGAAGACCAGGTCGGTGGACGCATCATGCTTGGACGTCCGCTCCATTGGGGACTTGGGCTCGCCTGCTCAAGGCCTGTCTCGGGCCAAATCCGATTTCAATCTACAGGCCAGCTCTCATGATGATGATCATAGTAAGTTCATGTGAATTTATTGGTATTTTATTATGATAGAGATTTTATATCCAAATTACAGTTCAAATAATTTACACTGTAAAAATCCTAATTATCTAGACATACAGTTTTTAAGGCATACATTTAGTCTACCATGGTTGGAAGTATATGTATACTAGCGGCCCGGCCCAGCTTCGCGCGGGTACAAATAGATTTCTGTACAATAATATGTACCTATTATACATATAAACCTTCCTCTTGAATCACTCTATCTATTATAAAAACCGCATCAAAATCCGTTGCGTAGTTTTAAAGATTTAAGCATACAAAGGGACACAGGGGCAGAGAAAGCGACTTTGTTTTATACTACTATGTAGTGATAATATATGACGTAATTTTATTATTATTATATTGTTATACCATAATTTAACTTTAATAATATTAACTGAAATTCGATGGTATGTAAGTCCGCCAACCCGCACTAGGCCAGCGTGGTGGACTATATGGCCTAACCACTCTCAATCGTACTTTCGATTGTAGAGTAGGCCCGTGCCCTGCAGTGGGACGTATATGGGCTGATACGACGATACGAATATTAACTGAGAATTTTTACTGTTTGTATTTGTAAAGCAAAGTTACACAGTTGGAATAGGATATTATTTTATTATCGCACGGAGTAGTATAAAGCGTCACTCGGGGATATAAGTTAAAATTAATTACGGCACTGGGGATATTCAAATATAACTCATGCCGTGCGCTTTAAATGAGAAATGGATAATACGATAAGGCATTTACACATTAACACTAATTTGCGCATAGTTCACATTATTTTAATGTTGATAATATTATTACATTTGTGTCAATTTATAACATTCTCAAAATTGAAGTGAAGTGAGTATATTTTTATGTCGAATTGTGTAATTAAATTCTCTCATTTAATACAATAGAGGTAACAAGAAATATGCTAGCAATACATCTCTTGTACGATAGATATTATCGGATGAAAATGTAAAAAAAATACCGGTTCGGAAAAGACCAAATGTTTTTTATTTTTATATCCTACACCTTAGCAAAAACATAACCCACTAATTTCGATTTTATTCACAGTTGTAGATACACGCACATCAACTCGGCCATCGTCCTTAGCTCCCCCAACTTGTACTTCTCGGGACCCCCCACTGGCCCGCGCGTTGTACGCATACGCCGCGGCTGGCGACAACCAGCTCAGCTTCCAACAAGGAGACGTTCTCGCTCTGCTCGGCGAGAGGACCAAAGGCTGGCAGTATGGAGAGAACCTGCGCACACACCACGCTGGGTGGTTCCCTCTGGCGTACACCGAGCCTATTGCTAATGACGAGACTACGTAAGTATTTTTACTATGATCATATTGAGCATATTAGCGCAGTTGCCAGCTGTGAAATAAAACGTCGTGGGTCAATCCCCACGCGGAGGCAAATGTTTGTGTACACAGGTATTTGTTTCTGGTTTGTGTGATTGTGAGAATGAAAAGTCTCTCGTAGCTTCTAATACATATGACACAAAATTCGATCTTAGTGTGGAGTCAGGACTACGTATATAACTTTTGCGTGTTATTTATTTATTATTCACTAAAGGAACAATATTCAAACTGTTTCAAGTGGCAGTAGGAAACAAAGGATTTCAATATTTAGAGAAATAAAACACGTTCATGGCGCGAAAGGACGTAAACATCTTTTTAGGGTTGCAAATAAGAATTTACGGTTTGTGCGCAACGCGTCCCATTTTAACCCTATAAATGTACAGGAATGTATGTGGGAAATGTCATTGAGATACCATCCCTTGTCTTAAAAAGGGATCGAATAAATTCCAGTGTTAAAATTGCAAACTATCTACTCGATATTAAAGAACAACCTACATAATTTTGTTTTGTTTTAGTGCTAGCTCTCCCGCTAGATGGAGCTGTGCTCAAACGCCAAATGAGGCGCCTCCACCAGCGCCCGTCGCCCATGCACAAACGACCCCGAGCACTCCACAAGTGCACACGCATGCCCATCCTCCAGCTCGCATGTTTGGAGATACCGTCACTGCTCATCATGTCACAAAGGTAACTATACTTTTCAATTAATTATTTATTATTATTATTATTATTTATTGAAAATGCAAGTTACAGAGACTCAGTAGTGTTAGTATAACAAATAAAAACTTATAATATAATGTTAGTAAAGATACATAAGTTTAGGTTAGTAAAGATAAATAAAACGACCACTGTTGCACAATCATGGCGGACCATGCATCCTGCAGCAGTGGTTTACATAAATACAGTCTAGCCTGTTTGCAATTATGTTCAGTATGCTGTTGGTGCTGGCCCTAACCCGACGCACCAGGGACGCGTAACGTTTGCGCATCGTTGCGAAAAAACAGTCAACACACGCCTCTGCAAACATTCCTGATGCACTACAATATCGAGGCAGCCCCAACAGCACCCTGAATGCGTTATTATATTGCACGCGAAGGGCGCTATAAGCTTTTTGCGTATAATCAGCCCACAAGCTGCATGTATAGAATGAGGTGCAATATGCATAAATTAAGCACATGTTTTAGCATAATTGAATAAAGCGAATTGAAGCGAGCGAAAGAGTGATAACGATTTAGAAGACGAAGATCATTGAAACAATTAACTAAGCAAACTTTAACGTAAGGTTTAATGAGAATATTATTAAAAAAATCTAAATGAAAAATTGAAATTTAGGCTGAAAAGGAACAAGGAAAAATTTTCCGTTTTGCCATTATTTAACAATCTTAAAAAGCACAAGAATTATATCAGACTTTTTCCCCCAGGGTCGTCTTGGAAGCGGTTCTCCTGGTCTTCCGCCGACATTACCGGCCCCATCGCCCAGTGCTCTTAGCTCGTCAGCCAGCGCAACATTCCATGCATCTACACCAGCGTCTGCCGGCACCAATGCCATCAAGAATTCTACATCAGCCGCCAGCTTCACCACCCACGCTGTGATCGAGACCAGAAGTTTTGGACCACAAACTCTTCCCATGCGTTCCCAGGTATAATACAATTCTTGCGCCATGGATTATATTTGTTCCTTTGTTTTTGAGTTTTCTTTTTACAAATATTAATAATATTTTAGGTGGCTCAGAATAAAGCTGGGCCAGCCAAGACACAAGTAAATGCTGTAGGAGCCGTTGGAAATGTATCGCTACACAGCTCAAATGATTCTGGATTTTCTAATGAGCCTCCACCACAGCCCGATGTCGATTACAGCGACGAAGAGGCTCAAAGGTTGCGCGTACCAATCAGGTATTTTCTACTTAATATTAACTAGTAAAGATTTTATTTTATTTGCATTTCATTTTTATTTGCTAAGTAGATGTGCTAGTTTTATTTATTTTTCTTTAATTTATCTTTATAGCAAATCACATCAAACCAACGAACATAAAGCATATTTGCTGAAGACCCAAAGCTTAAAACGTGGGCCTAAACCCAATAACACCGCAAATGGCTACTTAACTGATGACCAACAATTAATGTTGCGTAATATGCTGGATATGGATAAGGATTCCCAAAAAGTTAAAAGAACGAAGTCATTCTGGAAATTTGGCCGCACAACCACAGAGGAGATAATGGAAGGCATGTCACTTTGGCAACATCGAGATATTGTCGATACTGTACCTGAATTTAAAAAGAAACTCTTTGTTAAAATGAAGAAAGAATTGAGGCCCGCCCCAGAAATACCGGACTTACGGAAGCAACCGAGCCCTGAAAAAACACAATCTAATGAAAATATACAATCACGTCCAAAAGAAACAATTGACAGAAAAGAAATGAAAGTTGCGAATGGAATACGCCAAGCTAGAAGTTTAGGCTCCATTCAAACTGAGGAACGCGTTGAAAAGGGTCGAAAAGGAGTCGAGAGCTACCAACAAAATCAAATAATTAACAAAAAGAGCATGTCGGAAAAATCGATTGTTGAAGAGAAACACGAAGATTTTGTTCCAAGAAATGAATCACGCCACTCCGATTTAACCAATACAAGCACAATAAAAACAAATTTTGAAAACAGTTTTTATAACGACGAAAATGGTGAAGGTTTTGTTATGAAGACAGTTAAACGGAGGGAAATATTGCAAAGATATGACAATGACAGTAGCTCTGACGTCAATTCAGTTGCTTCCAGTACCGACCCATATGACTGTATTATTGTTGATGATCATATGACGTCAAGGAAGCAGCAAGAACTTGAAAGACGCAGGCAAGCACAGATGGTTGATGAAGAAGTTAAAAAACGCAAAGAAAATGCTTACATGCCAGAATTTGAGGAAATTGAAGTAAATCCCATTAAACCACATGTCCGGGCAACTTTGTCTTCAGAAAAAGTTAAGAATCCGTCACACGAAAGATTGTCACCCAAAGCAATGGAGTTTAAAACATTTAAAGACACATCCAAAGAAATTAAAACATTCTCTGCATCATCTGAAACATTAAAGTACAAAGACAACGAACAACACACTGATCGCTATGGCATTCCTATGGAGCGCAATAACAATGACGTTCGCAACGAAGATGCGTACAATGGCACGATGAGGGAACTCTGAAATACAAAAAGAATTCACACAATGAAGAGAAAAACCGTCAACAGAACAACTTTGAAAACAATAAAAACCATAAGAAAGAATACCCACAACCTGAAACAAGGAACCAGAAAAAAGAAATGAGGGCATCTTACGAAGCGCGCGAAAGGGAGCCAAGGATCGATTATTCGCTAGACCGGCGTCAAGTTAAGAAAGATTTCGCTGAAACTAAAACACGTGAAGCCAGGACAAAGAATAGGACGAACAGAAGCTACGACGACAGCACTTTACAATACAATGGCCGTAGGGAGGAAAGATATTACGAGTCGAACATATCGTATTTCAGTGACCAAGAGCGACGTGTATCACGATACGACTATGAAACCGATTCCAAAAAAGCGGAGAAATCCAAATACGCCAGGAAGAAGCGAGGTTAGAAGCTAGAAGGCTCATCGATAGACGTAGTGAGGGCCCTTACAGTGAGTCGGACGATCAGAAATTCAACGAAGCTTTAAAACAGCAAAGACCGCAACTTCTACCACGTACAAAGCTATTGAAGAGAGCAGTTGACGAGACCGATTTGCCGGAGGAAGGTCATACTTTTGGACCCTGGTATGATTTGTGGGGACGGGAAACAGCTGTCTACAAGTAAATGATTAGAGGTGTGGTATATATTATTGTTTACGCATCTTTAATAAAATATTTTATTTTGCTTATTGCGATGTTTTCTGTAGTCGCCTTAGAGTTTCGGAACATTATTTTATTGTAAGATTAATTTTGGTTTATAAAGACATGCATGTTGCGATTTTATAAAATAATAATGTACGACGTGAGCTCAGTTTCATTAAAATTATCTTGTTCTGAAATAACGTTTCTTTATATTTAGAATATTGAATCATGCATTATGAGCTGGTCTAACAAATAGGGGTGTTTTATATATGTTTTATTCCATTTCAAAGTAATATACCTCTACGTATAAAAAACACCCTATATATTTTTCTGGATACTGACTTAATGTAACGTGTCCGCAGACCGCAACAATTTGCCACGGTGAAGTTGAGGAAGGCGCTAACGAACGACCGCTCGTCCCCGGCTATAGAATAATGTTTTATATACGTATATAATATGATTATAATTATTTTGTTAATTAATATTAAATGTAAATTAGAAATACCATGTATTTTGTACAGTTAAATATTCATAGTTTAACAAAGAATATATCACAATTTTTACAATAATCCACACTGGTAGTTTTATTTCTAAAATTTATTAGTTACAATAAACAACATAAATATAACACATTTTTCTATTCTGCTTTAGTTCGCTAAGGTTATGTGAATAATAATTAGGGTGGATTAAAGCAAATTACCGCAATCTAAGAACTCTGCAACTTATAACTTCCTGTTTTTACAAAATATGTTGCAAAAAAACTTTACCAACATGTCAAACCCATGCACTTCAATAAATATAGTTAAGATTCTTTGCGATTTTATGCCTTGTGAATACGTTGTTGTCATGCTGTTGTCAAAATATTACATACAGTATTTCCCTCTTCATATTTTATCATAATGGAATTGTTAATTCTATCTGATTACGAGTATATATGCTTGCTGTTGATACTGTGAAAACATCTACAACAATACGTTTTTAAATTTTATTTGTAGTTCCAAATTTCGTCACACGCCAATAGAATTTAAATAGACGTTAACAAAAATACAACTTAACAACAAAAAATCAATACAAAATTTCTAAAGGCGCCACAAAAACTCACGACACGGTCGTAGGTGTCAAAAGGAGGGAAGAAAAATCAACGTCAATTGGCCCCGGACGACAATGGCCGATGATTTATTGCGTTTCCGCCGCTGGGGTTTGCGCCGGAAGTGACGGCAGAGACTTGCCACTAGAAATATTCCTCACGATATGTTATAAGTTTCTCGGGGCCGATCAACGCCCATCAATTATATTGATAGTATGTTTTGGGAAAAAAATGTAGGTGATAACAAACAGGCTGAAGCGATGAATGAAAATGGTGGCTTTAAAAAACTGAGATGTTTTTGATGTGATTGTTGTCTGTCTTCAGTTTAACATACTGAGAATGTCGAACAGATATCTTACTTCTTATTTATGGTAAGCGAGACGACTGCTCATTAACAGTAGCTAAACCAAACAACACCATGAATTACAAAGCAATGTTTGCTTATACTTCTTCTCTTACTGTTACTTATTGTAGAAAGGATCAATAGTGACATCGATCGAATGGATATCAAATATTTAGATACAACGCGTATCAAAGGATCACTTGGTTCTCTGTAACTGACAACAATGAAACAAACAATTTTCCAGAAAACCACTCCAGGCTATAATAGCCTTAAGATGCATACTCTTATAAAAAACTTAACATAAAAGTAAATCCTAGTAAATGCATTTCCAACTCTACGAAAGCTGAGTATAAATCTAAAGCAGAGTTCATAAAGGTGCTATACCTTACCGCCGTAACAGGTGCCTACGACGTATATCAGGATCTTATTGTCTTAAATTGCTAGTGAATGAACTTTAATAATATATAACTTTAATAAAATAGCTATATTAGAAACTTCCAAATAAAATATATTCAAAAAATCGTACAGTTATTGTAACTCAAACTCTGAATTAACGGCGACAGAGGGCTAGACAAGCTAATCGGTGGACTTGTCAATAACTCAGGGTTTAAAGCGCGAGAACCGTATTTTGTACTTCTGTTTTAATTATTTGAACAATGTTAAAACGAGGTGATGAACGTGTGTTGGTAAACGGACTAGACGCGACTGCCAACATGTTCACGGAGGTTGCGGGTTCGAATTCCAGGGCACACCACTGACTGTTCGGAGTCATGTGTGTATTGATAGTCAATCACCACGCACAAAAACGATGAAGGAAAACATCGCGAGGAAACGTGCATACCATGATTAGCGATTTATATGATTTTTTGTGGTATGTAAGTCCGCCAACCCGCACTAGGCGAGCGTGGTGGACTATATGGCCTAACCACTCTCAATCGTAGTCTCGATTGTAGAGGAGCCCGTGCCCTACAGTGGGACGTTTATGGGCTGATACAGAAAATGTGGTGATATTTGTACTACTAGCAAAACACTGTATGTACTTAGAGACTGTTTTCTTCAGAGATATCAGGTGTAATCCAATGATAACGTGGCTAATATTAGTAAATACATAAAAAGAGCCGACCAAACATTATTACTACAACAAAAATCGTCCACATAACATTGCTCAATTTAAAAACGACGGATAGCTAAAATGTAACGCCATTTGAAACCCGATATCTGGTATATCTGCATGAAATGAAGAGAATTACGAGCATAAAGATCACTTTTTAAAGCATAATGCATTATAAATCTTATTCACAAAAAAAAATCTTTTACTAATTATCAAACGCCGTATATTTAGCCGCTTTTATCCTCTAAAAGCCTGCAGACTAAATAAACAAATTTATACATACGTATAATGCCGGCGGCAAAGGGTTTTTACGTTTTACCGTCTTTTACCTTTTATAAAGGAGCCACGGTTGACATGGCGACGCAAAGAGTTGCGATTTTATACTCAACGGGAAGTCTTTAGGAAGTACCTGGCGTGCTACTTTGTTATAGAACCCTGGTGTATTCGTGTACTTTTGTTTCTGGTTGTACCGTAGTTTGGATTTTGTTAAATTGGTCTGTTGATATGTAGTTATTGAGTATATATTGTGGTGTATTTTATTTTGATATATTCATTATAAATACTTCAATGTCGTGATTAATTTTCAAATTATCTTCAGATATCATCAATGTTTTTGAGACTGAAACGTAACAAAAGTTATTTAAAGAGGAAAATCCAAATCAAAGCTACAACTTCAATAAAACAGAACTACTTTATCATTAAAAATGTTAGCCTCCAAAGCTACAGAATCAACATAGCACCACCACAAAATACCTTCATGCAAATAAAGCCCAATTTTATTTCAAGCTATGACGAACAAATATCGAAAAATTTTCAAGCTTGTTCCACATAAAAATCAATTTGTAGTGCAAATCGAGCGGACAGACCAATGCTTTCCAAGTCATCGGCTCCCTTAAACGCCCTGGCCTGGAAGAATTCAAAGTTTTATGCAAAATATGTGCAATCACTGCATTTTGCTCGCGGGTTTACTCGCGTGCTGGATAGCTAAGGAGATTAAAAGTAAGATTTTCCAGATATGAGATATAATCCAAGATAGAAGATTCCTATTTCTGGTATCATACATTTGCTCATTATTCATGTCATTATAATTGTTTTGTATATCCATAATTATTTTTTTATCGCTTAGAAACGAAAAAAGAAAAATTAAAGTATCATATGTCCCTTTTCGGTACCTATACCTGACAACATGATAAGTTTCATGATGATTGTTTGATACACGTATGTTTGTATGTATGTTTGGTTTGAGTAAATAAAGTGAGGAAATCAACAAACAAACTCACCTTCATATTTATATTAGTAAGGTTTCACAACTGCATTGTAGTGTTGTGAGCTAATGTATACCGTTGCAAATACCTGCTTCATATGATGTATTCGCAAGGGAGTAGGGAGTCATGAGCGTGCTTCTAATTAAGAGAAGTAACCTTTGAACCGTGGTTTATGTTGCAATAGATTGTTTCAAGACTCAATGTGGAAATATTAATATTTGATGAATTATGATTGTGAATTTTATTGTGTTGTTAGGAAGGTTTACATTTACGTATCTATTAACAATTACTATATTTGTACTTTTTTGTTATTGCAATGAATGGTAAAACGAGCTTGCCGTTCGTCGATGGTAAGTGACACGACGGCTTATGAACAGCAAAACCAAACAACACCTTAAATTACCAATGCTTGGAATTCTACTGTGCTCGCCATCCTAAGACATAAAATTATAAGTCTCAATATGTCTCAATCTCAATTTCATTCCGTCGTGCGCATTCGGGCAAACAAGTCGCGTCCCAGGTCCTTGTGCAGCGCGGTGTACCGCCTATCGATATCGCGTAATAGTAAAGTCATCTGCACAGAGTAGGCTGCAAGTTAGAGACACCGCTTGCGGACGGGTGACCACCAGGTTGTTTAGCGGCACACACGATTTTCGCCACTTCATACCAACTATGGATCGTCGTCCTTCTGATGAGAACAGCCCTGAAGTCACGGCTCATAAGGATTCCTCGGCAAGTTATGTCACTCACAGGAAAGGTCTTAAGTCTGACACTGCTCAAGATTTCCGTGTTGAAGTGAGAACTGAACTGGAAATATTTCAATCCAGCGTTACCGCCATGTTTGATGCTTGGCTCTCCAAGCAGGATGCGAAATTTTCGCAGCTCTTTGAAGATCTTAAGGATATCAAGAGTTCTGTGAAATTTATCAGTGAGAGCTATGAGGAGTTGAGGGTTGAGACCAATGAGGTAAAAATGCGCTTAACCACTTTAGAACATGGATCTAGATCAATTCAGGACACTTCTTCGCGCCTTGCTGCTTTAGAAACTCATATAGAAGAGCTGGAGCAACGAGCACGTCAGTCAAATATCGAGATAAGCAATCTTCCAGAAAGACGGGGAGAGAATCTTGTGGCTATCCTGGAGAATATTGCAACCATTATCAAAGAGCCAGTCAATGGACGAGACTTAGTATCCATTCATCGGGTTCCGCAGGCTTCAAAGACTCAACGTCCTAAGAACATTGTTGTTAAATTTTCGAGTCGCCTGGTTCGAGATAATTTTCTTTCGGCGTTTCGCCGAAACAAGCATTTAACTTCCGACCAACTAGGAATCAATGGCATATCTTCTAGAGTGTATATAAACGAACATCTTACCCTGAAGAATAAGGCCATATTCCGAAAATCACGTGAAGCTGCGAAGCAGCATGATTTTCGATTCGTCTGGGTCAAGCATGGAACCATCCTCGTCAGACGCAATGAAACCTCACCAATATTTTCAGTGCGTGTTGAAAGTGACTTAGCCAAAATTGGCTCACAAGTTAAATGACTGTGCCCATCGTTGTTACCTACTTCGGCTTTAAATGCCTCTGTGCTAAATTATAGCATATTTATTTACGTATACTGTAAAGATATAGGTAAGCGACTAATCTATATAATTATTGTTATGATAGAATCTTGTGGCCTCTCAAACCAACACTACTCTGTGTGTTTACTTAAACTTTATTCAACGATTTACTTTTTATCAATTACCCGACTTAATTTTAATTTACCAACAATCAATACATTTCACAAGTTTTGGCTACTTTTACATACATATATTGATTTGTTCACTCATTTATTGCAACTCGCATTAATTCTTATTAAGTATAGTATTTTTTGTACAAATTTTAATACTTTCTTTACGAATCGAACGAGCAAAACTACTCATTTAATGGTCCCTACTTCTTTAAGTAATATGTATTATTTACGATTATATATTTACTATGTCTTGTAATAGAATAATGATATACTATCAAAACTGTAGAGGACTTCGAACGAAATTAGATACTTTGTATACGAATGTTTTGGCGGCTTGTTATGATGTGCTTATACTTACTGAGACATGGTTAACACCTTATATCGCAGATCATGAAATAATAGATTCCCGGTACATAGTACACAGGTGTGATCGAAATCGTGAGGCAAGTGGCAAACGGGACGGCGGCGGCGTGCTGGTGGCGGTACGTCGCGGCCTCACTACAAATCAAGTACAGTTTTCTTTCAACAACACATATGACGGTACCATCCTATCTTCATTAATTGATTGCGTTCTTGTAAAAATTAAAATACGAAGTAAGTCCTACATGATATGCGGCTTATACATACCCCCTAATCAAAGTTATTCAACATACTCGTCTTTTTTAAATATACTGTGTTATGAATTGAATGATAGTGACTTAGAAACCTTTTTTATTGCCGGGGATTTTAATATTCCTTTAATTGATTGGCATGATTTTAACCCTTCGAACTTATACTCCATTCAGCCCATTGACAATAATTATCTTATTAGTAAATGTTTGTATGATTTCCTACTACGCAGTGAGAGTAAACAGTTTAATTGTATCAAAAATAACATTAATCGAACTTTGGATTTATTTATATCTAATATTGAATGTTGTTCCTGTGAACGTCCCACCGATATCTTGCTGCCTGTCGATTGTTACCATCCGCCATTTTGTGTTCTCGTTCCTTTGGTTTTATCTGATAATATGTTAACGAATGTTGTGCAGAGATACCGTTTTTTTGAAGGCGACTATGTAGTTATTAATGAATTAATTAAACAAATTGAGTGGGAAAAAAATCTTATGGGCGTATCTATAGATGAATCATTGAATGTATTTTATAAGTTATTATTCAATATTATAAAATCACATATACCTTTACGCCAAATAAAATCTACGCGATATCCACCTTGGTTTTCTCGTTCACTTACTCATATATTTAAAAACAAAGAAAACGCATGGCGTCAATGGAAAAAATATCAATCGACAGCACATTATGAAAAATTTTCACTACTACGGAAGACTTTCAAAATTGAGAGTAAAAAGTGTTTCAGTCTATACATAAATTCAATCGAAGATCGTTTAAAGGAAGACGTTAGAGCATTTTGGGCTTATGCTAAGAATAATAACAAAAAGTGTGGTATTCCGTCCTCAGTACATTTTAACAACGTCAAAGCTGAAAGTCCAGATCGGATATGTCAACTATTTGCAAAATTCTTTGGATCCGTTATGAGTTGGGTAGTAGGAATTGTTCGGATCTCGAGTCTTTGCCAACCAACAACAATTCCGACTTTATATTATCTGACATAATATCACTAAAGATATGATTTTGAAGGAACTTAGGTCCTTAGATATGACAAAAGGACCCGGACCAGATGGCTTACCCCCGTTTTTTATCAAACATACCGCTGATTCATTGGTTGTTCCGCTGCAAATAATTTTCACTCGTAGTTTGCGCGAAGGGATAGTCCCTAGTTTATGGAAAACTGCAAATATTTCCCCCATTTATAAAAATGGCAGTAGGCATGACGTGACTAATTATCGCCCTATATCATTGTTATCTACTTTGTCGAAAGTCTTGGAACGAATAGTCCACAACAATATTTATCCCTACTTACATAAAATAATTATTCCAGAGCAGCATGGGTTTATAAAAAAACGTTCAACTATTACTAATCTACTTTATACACTAATTATCTTTTCCGATGTATAGACAACCATGCCCAGGTAGACTCAGTTTATACTGACTTCTGCAAGGCTTTTGACAAGGTGGATCACGATCTACTCCTTCAAAACTAGCTTTCAATGGTATTCGCGGAAACTTGCTGAGGTGGTTTTCGTCCTATATTATAAACAGAACACAACGGGTTGCTTTTAATGGTTTTACCTCGGATATCATCAAAGCTACTTCTGGGGTAGCACAAGGATCCATACTAGGACCTTTGCTTTTTATAATTTTTATTAACGACATTAAAAATTGTTTTAAACATACCCGATTTCTACTATACGCTGATGACCTAAAAATATACCGTGAAATTTATATTGCTGATGACTGTTATAAGCTACAAGATGATCTAGACCGTCTATCCTCATATTGTCATACAAATAAATTATACCTTAGTATATCTAAATGTAAGTCTATAACATTCACAAAAAAATTAACTCCATACATTTTACCTACTCACTTTGTGGTAATCCTTGGACAGCGTATCAATGATAAGAGACTTGGGAGTAATGATAGATTCAAAACTACACTTTGACTGCCATATAAGTCATATAGTCAATAAAGCCTACAAGTTATATGGATTTGTATCAAGAACATGTATTCATTTTAAAAAACCTCAAACTTACATGCTGCTATATACTTCATTAGTAAGATCTCAGCTGGAATACGCAACCCCCATTTGGAATCCATTTTATGCTAAATATGTTGATATTATTGAACGGGTTCAACGCAAGTTTTTACGTATGACGAACTATCGCTGTTTCCGTTCGAAATCCTCCTACGAAGAACTACTATATAAATTCTCTTTACCAACACTTAAAATGAGAAGATTGCTCCTCGATCAACTTTTATTATATGAAATTTGTCATAATAAATTTGACTGTAATGAACTAGTAAATCAAATACGTATTCACGTACCACGTCGGCCGCACCCAATACGTCAAGTATGTAAACAAAATCTTTTTGCTATTACACATTGTAAAACGAACGCGGGCGAACGTGCACCGCTACACAGAATACCTAAATCATATAATAATTATTTCTATGATATCGATATCTTTGCAAATTCGCCCGCATCATTCAAAAGGGCTGTAAATAATATTATTTGTACCCTAAACAATTCTACTTAACTTTGTTATGTTGTAATTTAGCCTGTTTTATCAAACTTTATAATTAATTACCTTTCTTTTTCTGTATGTCAAGCCTGTTTGAATTACCTAACTGTGCCTGTATAAATATAATTAGACACGTTATCTGTTTCTTGTGACCTTATTTATGTACATTTTAATTATTGTATATTAACTTGTCGGTAGGATAATACTTCCTATTGCCCGAAATTTGTTATTGTAATGCATCATGAGGCAGTTGAAGCGAGGGAGGACATAGGAGCTGCATTCCTCTGTGTCTTCACTGGCCCTATCTGTCTGTGATGTTTAATTCGTGGGCAACGGGGTTGGTTGCACTTTAATTAAATTTTTAGAAACATAATATTAAGTATAGTTATTAGCAAAGTGTAATTGTTTGTTGCTCCTTAAAAATAAATGAAAAAAAAAAAAAAAATGTCGGAATGTCGGACGCCCGCCTTCAAGGTGGACGGACGACCTGGCTAAAGTTGCAGGAAGTCGCAGGCCGCTTTCAACAGGTCGATGTGGCGATGCTTGGGAGAGGCCTATATTCAGCTGTGGATATTAGAAATAATTTTCTTTAGCAAGGAACATATATAATAATATAATTTTTAAACTAAAATATGGGAAACATAATGAACCTTATATAATGTATTATTTAAAATGCATAATCTATACCAAAGTCGTGTCTATAAATACCATTAATAAAAGTTATTAACCAGACGACGGTGTAATACAAACCCTGCCCAGTAACCTAAATACCTGAAGCATTATTTAAAAGCAAAATTCCAAGCGCCACAAACAATATGCAAATTTACAAGCAAGCAAACGAACTCCGAGGAATATAACTTATACAGGCCGAATAATTTTTTTTTAAATATTCGTAACTTAATTCTGAAATGATTTTATGATTGCAATGTTTCTATGGTATGTAAGTCCACCAACCGACATTAGGCCAGCGTATGACTATATGGCCTAACCACTCTCAGTGGGACGTATATGGGCTGATAAAGAGGAAAGAATGTTTTTTTTTATTGCATAGTTCTGGCAAAGGAGGAATAAGGTTACCTGATGGTTAGTCTGCGGCCCATGATCGTCCACAAGGCTTGTATCATGGATGTGTAGCCAGCCATCAATTTTTGATGAAATCAGGAAGGAAAAGGATGGGAAGATGAAATGGGGTAGGTATTGGACATCCAACAATCTCACTCGGCGAATGAAACGTGAGTATAAAACTGTCGCTTCACCTCGATCTCCTGTGAAACAGTGATACGGCCCTAAACGAGTCTGACCATTCATGCTGCTGACTCCTGACTGAAAACTGCGAGGCTCTACCACGTCTAAAAGTAACTAGATTGCAATTCAATCGACCGCACTGAGTCAAATGTTGTGCTCACAAAAATGTGTTTCAAGTTTGGATGTTTGTGAGCAAAACCAATCGTAGTTTTTTATATCCACATCACGAAACTTTATTGTTTTTAATATAGAATCAGAGCTCAGAAATACGAGTATTTGTGTGTTACTGTGTGTATTTTTTATAATATAGGGCAAACGAGCATACATCTGATGGTAAGTGATCTACGTCTTGAACATCTGCAATACCATAGAGCATGAAGATGTGTTGGCAGCCTTTAAAGTGGGAATACGCTGTTGTTTTGTTCACTAGGTGTTTTATTATACTGATAACTGGTCCAGCCGATACCCGATAGATTGTGATTGGATACACACAAGTGAACCCGAAACATAGCAATTAAATAACGACGACTTATCAACCACTATACGTTGACACATCCAGTTAGAACACAACATCCAACAAGAATAAAATCCACAATATCTTTCTTCATCCACAAATGATCCCAGCTTTGTTCGGAAACTTCGTCTATATTCAAATTTAAAACGAGGAATACCGTGCATAGTTACTTTAGCCTTACCGCTATACGTAATCCACATGATAAGCGAACGGGGCAATTTGGCAGCGGCACAGCCTCTATCACATTTCGATGCCAACCCACAGAGTTCGCGTAACACACCGCTATTTTAGGTTCACACGCTTAATTTATGTTATGCGGCTACAAAAGTCACGCTCCTAGGAAAATGATTTTGTCAACGCGTGCGAACGACGTACTATATTATTTTATAACGCTGTTTATTCCATTGGATATTTTGTATATAGTAGTGTGTACACAATTTGTTTTTATTTAGCTTGTGAAAATATATTTTTGCTAGTATCAACATTTTTCGAGTCTAAATAAATAATAATATTCGTGGTAAATTTTTGTAGTCATCGACTTTGGCTTAAGTTTCCTTAAAAAATGTATTGAAAACTAGCTAATTATAGCTAATTATTTAAGGATCTTCTATGTTAGGCTATATGCTTCAATATTCACCGGTAAAACGTAAACTTTACCTGTCATAGAAAGTGTTACATTCAAGTAAATATTATTAATAATGTCTCCTTTACTTTATTTTTCACCCCACTGACTGAAAACTAGAATCACACTTTTCCATACAAGGAGTCCTATTTTGTTTTACCTGGACTAAATACCAAACATGTCCAAAACTTACATCCTACATGTCCAAAGCTTCTCATCCTACTAAGACATGTAGGATATCAATTTAAAAACGTTTACCTAATCTTGGAGCCATCTATATTAAAGTATTCTGAAAGAGGATATCTGCCTGACGATACCTACGTAGGTACACAACGTAGCACGCAAAGATACCTAGTTAATTCCACAAGAAAAATGTGGAATCACGTAAGACAAACTCATTCTTCTTGTGTAAACACCGGGCGCCTAGTCTTATAAATTTCAATGCTCCAACTCGTGTTTGACTCGCAAAAACTTATCGGTTTAGTTGCGAAATCGGTGGAATAACATTCGTGTCAGTAAAGTCCAAAATGCTGTGCTTGATACTCACCATACATCACTGCCAAAGATAGATATTGACACATTTGCATACGTTTGCTTATGTCATATTTCTTATTCCTCTCACAAAGGGTTGTTTAGTAAATCACACAATAGACAAACGGCCAACAATAGCCTTTGCAAAACTGTACGCAGATTCGCCGTCAAATAACTCAACATTCTTAAGACGTACGAGGCAATTTTTTGGAGTAATCTGCGGAATATTCACTACAATAAGTATGGAAGTTAATGCGTCTAGAAAAGTCTAAAAAGTGTACACTTGCAATTGACGTACCCACTTTATGGCGGCTCCGTTTATTATTGTCCCACTTGTGCCCGAGCCAAGTGCGGCGCTCGTGAGCCAAAGAGATTCGCACTAAATGGGTAACCCTAATTCGGATACATACGCTCTGCTATAACTTGGCTATGACTCCTTAATTAAACGCTCAACTCTGGTCACATTGTTTCATTCGCTTTGGAACCATTTTTATTCTGTTCTCCGCTATTTTGACAATTGTAGTACAACCATTAAAGCCTTTCTCTATAATCTATCTACCTTTAACAAGAGATTTCATTCGATATTTCGATGCAATTTATGTTTCAGTTGACAAGATAGAGAGGTATAGGTATGGTGCATATAATAATATAATAATAATAATAACACCCAACAGTCACATACATAGTCCTGACCCCACGCTAAGATCAAATCTTGAGTCGTGGGTATCAGGAACTACGAGACTTTTCGGTCTCACAAACACCCAGACCCGGAAAAAATATTTATAGGCCGCACAAACATTTCCCTCGGTGCGGGGATCGAACCCGCGGCCTCTCGTTTCACAGGCGGCGTCTAACCAATTCCGCCACGGAGGCTGTCAAATATATTTATACATTGCTAGATTAATATAAATGTATATATCTATTTTTGTTTAACGAAGTGTAGAATTGTAGCGGCATTTTCATGGTTAGTATTTTAACCCCTTGTTAAAGATAGATAGGATATAGAGAACAATCGTTAGGCTACTTAATTAAGGATAGAAAATATCTTGAGGCAGGCTATTAGTGACAACAAATGAAGCACAAACATCAATTTAAACCAGGTGATAAATTGTCAGATAAATAATATCGTCCAATAAAACGTAAAAACGTTCGCGCGGCTAGTGCGGCTCCGCTGTTGAAAACTGATACATATTGCATTAGGCGCCGTCTCGGCCGAGTTTAATCCCTACACATTGTTTTACCAACCTTCCGGAGAGATTTTCGCGTGAAAATCTTCGGGAAAGTTTAAAAGAACGATTACAAACCTTACGAAATGTAACCCGGAATACAAAGGTCAAAGTGTTGAAGTAATATTTATGATTTCGCAAACTTTCTCTTTTGCGCAACTGTAATGAAATGGAAAGAAATATGTTTTGTTATGAAAACCGAATGAAAATAAATTGGATACTAACAATGCTAATTATATAATAATTTCACGCTTCACTGTACTGTAGAGGCATTGTAAATAAATAGCCCCGGGTCCGATACAGTCATGTGGATGTTTTTGCAATTCAATAAATATTATAATTCGGATGGTTTCAAAAAACTTTTGACTTCAATTAAGCGACCGAAATAATACGAGTAACATGCTTAGATCGTTCTGCAAAGTCCGGACGGAAAAAGAGTTACTTTTAGATATGTCTGCCGTAAAAAATACGTACTAAAGACGTTATTTAATAAAGCAGCAAAATACCAGTACATCAAACGAATCCAAAAAACTATCGAGTAAACGATTGATTTTCTTATATTTGCTCTTATAACAATACAATATCTCGAAGTTAAAAGAACAGCAAATATAAATACACTACCATGTAATATAATACATACAGATTTAATCGAAAACTCCCTTCTTAAATCACTCAAAAATGATAGACAGAAATTTTAATATCAGAGTATCTCAGAGGAAAGTGTATAAAAGAATTTGAAAAACTTGAAGCATCACAGGTGAATCAAGTAAGGCAATGCATTATGCGAGGGAGGAAGACAACCGCTCTCGGTATGTTTACACTCGGAAAGTAAATGTCAATAAAGTACAAAAGCTTGCTCGAGGGGGATGTGTCTCCGAGCCGTTGTTTCTGTATAGGGAATAGTGCAAAAATGTTCAGAAAATTAGCCAGCTGGTGCCCGTCGCGACGGGATATTATTACTTATTTAATCTATAAACCTACAAACACCTAACCTACAAACGGGGTAAATAAAGACTGAACTGTTATGAGATGTCACATTTGTGAATTCTAAATCAATTTTTTTTTCAAGTTTATGAATTACTCACTTTAACTTACTGACTCTAACTTGAAAACAACAACAGAAGTTTAGTTTTATTCATCTCTGCGATCCTATTTATCCCATTCACTGTATATTTTTGAACCAATCATTTCATGAGGTCATGATTTTGAAGACAGGTAGAATAAAAATAGCGAATGGTATTTTAAAAAGATATTTTTCGGAAACAACTAATTATATAAAAATATTCCCACCACAAAATATAGGATCAAAAATGATTTTCAAGATGGTTTCAACTTTAAAAATATCCCCATATTTTACACAAGGTCTTATTGAAGACTTCGTCCGATTTATATCAGTTGTCCTAAGACAACTGAAAGATTTTGCGGATTGAATAAAGAAAACCATTCTGTAGGGCTCAACTGATCTTTCTGCAAAATCACTTCAGCACTTTTTCTCTGAAATGACAAGGACGTAGGCGATTTCTATACAGCAGGTATCGATAAAATCTAAGGGAATCATTCTAGATTATTCAAATTGTTATTGTTTTTCAGACGGTAAAGAAAATCTCCTCTTTTTAGACTACTCGTCAGATCTGTATGCGTAGCTATGACCAATAGAATATTTACGCATAACAGAATAATACCCGAATGCCGATAAGTTGTTACAGACTTTACTCACTGAGTGCTATTCTCATGTCTACATACATATTCTATTAGCTTTTCTGTTGAAAGGATTGAAGTTCATGCCATTTGTATGGTATATTCAAGTGATCGAAGTATATTGAAGTTTTTATACTCGGTTATAAAGGTGCAAAGTTTGCGAAAACCGTAAGATATACACGACCATTCGAACCTTTGTTGTTTTCTAACAAACTCTTTTCTGATACTTTATTTTAAAACATTGTAAAAGTTTGATACAGTTATCTTGAACATATTATGTTTGTTTGTGTATTTTGTATTTTCGCATTCAGCGGTTAGAGCAAAATATTAATAACTGGTTTCTGTCAAATGGAAGGAGATGTTTATCCCTCTCAAGGTGCAAAGATATACTATACAGGGTATATCAAGACTGCTACCGAAAACGAAGCCGGGTGGTAGTATGAGCGACTTCAGACACAATGCAACAAAAAAAGTTGCAAAAAAAAGCGACCAATTTTTTTTTGTTATTTTTTTCCTATGACCATATTTGGGTGGTAAATACATTTTTTCCTAAAATAATAGTGTATACCCTTTTATTTATAAATAATCTAAGGTATAAGAGTGTTTAAATCATTATTTTAGCAAAAACTATGGATTTACCACCCAAAAATGACGATATTTAAAAAATCATAAAAAATAATTGTCGCGTTTCTATGCGAAATTTTTAGTTGCATAGTGTTTGTAGTCATTAAAACTATCACCCGGCTTCGTTTTCGGTAGCGGTCTTGAGATACCCGGTATATGTATGTGTATCAGCCCATATAGGTGTTACTGCAGGGTACGGGCCTCATCTACAATCGAGATTGAGAGTGTTAAAGCCATATTGTCCACCACGCTGGCCTAATGCGGATTGGCGGACTTTACGTACCATAGTCATTTTTATAAATTGCTATGGTATGCAGGTTTGCTCACGATGTTTTCCTTCACTATTCTATTCCATGGTAATTGACTATCAATACACGCTAGACTGGCAGAAATATAGTCTTATGAGGCTATTAAAACTGTCTCAAATTGCGACACGCAATTATTTTTACTACAGGATATTGAGACTTAACATCTTATGTCTCAGTATGGCGAGTGCAGTGGAATGCCTAGGATTACTTTGTAGTTTATGGTGTGGTTTGATTTTGCGACTGTCTATGAGATGTAATATCGCTTACCATCAGGCGAACGGCATGCTCGTTTCGCCATTCATTGCAATATACTTTTAAATGACTCACAATTTCAAGATAATATGCACCTAACATCTGTCGCATTGCAGTCACTTTGCTATTAAAAACGGCCCCAAAATGCACCCACTGATAATTTCGTAACTGACGTTTTGTTTTACACATTGGAACATGAATATTTTTGCCGGCTCATTGAACAATTAATCGTGTGCATAATTTTATTTTCACTCATGCGCCACGCGGGATTACAATGCATGCACTAACTAAAATACGAAACAAATAATTAATTAAGCTGTATCATGCCTATGTTTTGACAATGACGAGTATTATATTGGTATTATAGGGTTGTCTGGTAGAAATTGCCTTAGAGCGATAAGACCGCCATTTGTACTTTGTTGTTTTGTATCATCTCTGAACTGTTATTCCTTATTATTGTGTACAATAAAGAATTAAATAAATAAATAAATATATTATACCATTGAAGCTTTTTGTTGATGGTTCGAATTTTGCATATATATTAAGATATATGGAAGATATTGGAGGATTGAACTGTGAGTTAGTTGTCAGGGTAGTTTGTTAGTTTTTTTTTTTCTAAAAAGAACAAAAGTGAATAATGTTTTGCATTATGGTTCTTTCATGAAGTCCATTTTAAAATTACACTATCGAAAGATTGTTTTTTTTTTGCTGACACAACTTAGCCGAGTTATTTGGAATGGAATAAACAAACCACTAAACAAGGCAATGACCGAACTCAGCAGTAGACGTATAGCTAAAATATTTGATACTTCGGTTGACTAAATACGTAATTAACTTACAACTCCACACCATAACATCATCTTACACGATTAGTCTGAAAACAATACATTGTGTGTAGTAGTAAAGTTTATTATAATGTCAATTAAGGCTCAGTAGATGCATTTAAAGGGTAACTAACTCTCACTAGGGCGGCCATAAAATATAACGACAGTTTCCACTCTCAACTAATGATGTCCGCACTACGATGAAATTTTGCGAAGCAAACGAAACTAGAAGCGTGCTTATTAAGAAATTTAATTAGCATTAAAAATTTGTTTATGTCTTGCCTTCAGACTATTTGAAGACTAATTGATGGTACTGAAATATCCTGTCTTGAATTCCTTTTAGGTTGATATTGAAATCATTTGTTTTCTGTACTTTTTATTGGTCTAGTGATCATATAGTTAATACAAATTATTATCTTAAGTCCAAACGATTCCTAGATCGCGAAATTCACCTTGCGCTTTTAATTCGAAAAACATAATTGTCATTCCTAACATAATTGATATCAAGCAGAAGGATGGAATCACAAGCCATGCTTTAACTAAATACTGGTCATAGTTAAGAACTTCCTGGTGAAAGGCAAAACGTGACTGCAAACAATGAAATAATAGCACAAAGGTAGTCTTTTGCCATGGATTAATTTATTGATTGCTCTTCTTGAGAGGCAAATAGCCATATATTTAAAATGAGGTTTTAGTATTTGTTAATCTGAGCGATCGGATAAAATCGGATGATTTATCAACAGGCATTATGTCAGATTGACGACTAATAGCAAAACTCCAATCAATAATTTCTAGATAATTAAGGAAATAAAAGGTGGATATCGATATGCTACCACCAGCCATTGACCGCATTTCTCAAAAAATACAAACCAATTTGTGTCTGCGTAAACAGGACACAACATTTCCACATTAAAACGGTATAAAATCTAGAATATACAATACTGTCTAGTTCAGATTCAGCAGCCATATCTTACAGCAATATATGCACATATATCTACGTCATGTAAATTATTTTATGCGTCACTTTTATATTCTTGTTTATGGCCGAGACAACGGAGAAAAATAAAAAGTAATTGCGGAACTTGAATACCGCTCGTGACACTGAGACAACTAGAGCCATTAACCACGGATGAAATGTCTTAGTCCTAATACATGGTGGCCATTCGTCGTGACCTCACCTGCCTTCTGATTAATTAGTGTTGTGAAAGAATTCACAGGGGTCTACTTTAAATGGTCGTCGAGTAGTAGAAATAAATGGCCTGGAAGACAATAATCTGAAGTGTTGTTGTACGTAGATTGTTATAAAGAAACAATGTCGAATGAATTAATAGGCGCAACTTAAGGATGAATGATCTGATAAGATTTACATACTTTAATAAGTAGTAGTTTAAAACTGGAGTACATCTGGCATATATTTTGTTTTGCTGACTTCTGGTTCTTTATAAAATAATAATTAAGAACACTTTTTGTTTGCGTTTACTATTTTTTTAATCTTCTTAAATACTCCTTTTACTCCTTTGATTTTCATTTATTTTATATCTTATTCTTTTTAAATTCGCTCTCTTTTACCATGTTTTACTACCTAAAATACTTATATAATAGAATAATTCTAAAATTCATATTATTTAAATACACTGAAACAGTATAAAAATATGCCTAATTTTTTCTGAAATACGTATTAAGAATGTGAATTTTATTTGTTAAATTATAAGCAATTACATTCATATCATTCGATAGTAATGTGTTAGAATTTGGAGGCTTATATTTTGATGTACTACGGTATATTTAAAGCCTATATTATCCGCAAATGTGTATTAATTCACCACAGACCATGAGACCATATTTATACTTTGTCTCTTGAAGGCAAGAGCCCTTGTAAGCTGAGCAACTCATATAACCCATGTTGCGAAGTCCATGGACGATATTGACTAGTTATCACATGGACCAAGTCTTTAAGTTCGGTCATTAAAGGGTTGGCTTGATATCACCAACGCAGTAGGCCAGCATAGTTAAACAAAATTGAACTTTCAATTGTAAAAGAGGAAGGATCTCTGTGTGTATGTGGGACGTACATATATGTATTGGGTTATTCATTAATAACAAAGTCTTGGCGAAACAGTATATATAGATTAATCAGTAAGGTAGACTCTTTCTGGCGAGGATAACGTCAGTAGGAAAAACATGAGATATAAAAATGTGATGGCAGCATTGCACCGCTCTGCAAAGTTTTAAGCCCACTTCCCGCCAGAAGTTTTTATACAGCGTAATTAGTAAATTTAAACTCTTCTAACGACATGCTTTTCATCATTGCCAACACAAAAAGACACTTTTAAACATAATCTCTTTCATGTAAGTTTTGTATGCTCGTTTACATTTAGAATCGTAATTAATTAAAGAGTGTAAATATCATTATATCTTTACATAGAAATAGGATTCTATCGCGAATTTCTGTTTATGAGTTCGTATTTGAATGTTTGCAACTTTTGTAAGACTGAACAATAGATTTTCGTCTGGAGTTAGCGGGCTAATTTACAAGAAATCTAGAGTCCTCCCAAGGTAATTTAGAAGGGTAGTTCTCAATACTAGTCGTGCCTGTCAAACGTCTTAGCGACTACAGGACGCTGTTTTAAAGGGCTTGCAGATTTCAAAGTACGTACATATGTTATCTCTACGGTGGGCTATCTAATTCCGTGTTGAGATGGTGTTACAATAAAGAATTTTAATATAAACAATTGTGGTATCCACCTAGACCAGTGGTTCTTAACCAGTGGTCCGCGGACCACTTGTGATCCTTGGAAGAATCCCAAGTGATCCAAGAAGCCATCGTAAGCCCATCTTTTAAAAAAAATTATGCATGTTCTATAAGTGTATATATAAAATAACTCTTTAATTATTTAAATTCTATGGTATGTAAGTCCGCCAACCCGCACTAGGTCAGCGTGGTGGACTATATGGCCTAACCACTTTCAATCGTACTGTCGATTGTAGAGGAGGCCCGAGCCCTGCATTGGGACGTATATGGGCTGATACAGAAAATTATTTACATTTCGATACTCTATTAAGGTCAGCGGCGTGCACAGGATTATGACACTGGGTATGCGACGAAGTACTCGGTCACAAAAACTTTTTCTTTTATAGTTTTTTAGCATAGCCACAGCCACGCGACGGATCTCTAAGTCGGAAACCATGCCAACATAACAAGTCTTAGATGTACTACTATTCATGTCCATCTTCTACGGCAACGCAGACAAAACAGCGATCAATCGTCGCGGCGGAAGAAATTCTAATAAATAAAATAAAAAAAACTCACCTAGTCAACTTTCAATTTTGACATATTCAAGGTTCCGGTTAGTTGAGATTACTATACCTATCCCGATGTAAATAAACGCAAGATTTCGGCCACCTCATTCATTCATTTGATAAACATACATTTTAATACAAACCTCACAATCAAATAACATTTGAAAAAATAAACAAACACACTAGTAAAAGCAAATGACTACAATTAATATCGAAACTTAGTAATAAACTGTTAAATGTACACACTTTCAAATGTTAAAATGAAAATCTTTTAAGAAATCTATTTTTTTTTTACAAACATACTAGTATAAAATAGTAAACAACGCAAAAACACATAAAAAAGGCAAATGGCCCCCGCGAAACACAAAGCATTTCTAATTAAACAAATAAAACCTTATTAACCAAAAATGCATAATGTGCATAGGTGATTTATTAGATTCCTGCCTATTAATTTTACTCGGATTATAGGCAACGAACATTTACGATTACTCCCGACAACTGCCGAACTTCCGAGGCCTGCCGCAGGAGTCGCGGTTTTCAATATTCATGGGTGTGTGCGTTTGCGACTGTGCACGGACACCAAAATTACTACACACATGCAAACAAATGTCATGCGGGACGCGGCGGCATGACTTGGTTGATTAGGTACTTTATTTTGCTTTGCAGCGCCGCTTGCTTTTCGCGTGGCAAACATAATATTTATAAAATATTAGGCGTTTTTAAGTTATTATATTTTGTTTATTCATTTATTTACTATAAATTAAAGTCATCTAAAACGTACGAACGCTATAATAAAATATCTGTGATTGACAAGTAAAGCACTGCATTTCTGCCTACAAGGAGTGCACGCCCCTGATTAAGGTAACCAAATCAATCAACTAACTGGGTGGTCAATGGGTTTGGCAAATTTGTCAATTGGTCCCTAATGGAGTAAAAGTTTAAGAACCAGTGACCTAGACAATACAACAGCAGTAGTAATACGATTCAGTCCATTAATCCAACTCCCCTTGTCCGTTGTACTAAGTTGTATTCATATATTACACCCCTTTATGTATATAACTTTATGTATATGTATATATACAATTGTATAATACATGGTACAATACTTATTACTGAGAATTTGTTTGTAATGGGTCAATTCTAAATCGGCTAGCAACTATTTATGAAATAATAAATTTTAGAAAGTGTGTATATGATAGTTAATCGAATTCATGTGTTTATGTGGTAGCTATACCACTATACCTACCCTGTCTAGTCTATGCCTCTTTAGCTGCTTGACCTTTGGGTAGTAGTAATTTGTAGGTTAAAAAATTATATAATACTTATTCACATCCAACTAATGGCTGTCTGGAAAATATCACTAAATAGCGTAAGGCCGCCAATTGTTTCAACAATGTACATCTGCTTCATATTTTTATTTTATGTTTTGTGGTGTAATAATAAAGAGTTTATTATATTATCTAATTATCCTATGTCATTACACAGACTACAACTATCTCCAAACAAAATATCATCAGAACCACACCAAAGTCTCAGCCGCGATATAATAACAAACACACACGATTTCCAATATACATATAAGACGCTAGCAACAGAGCGGAAGGCGTCCTCACCCTCCCCTCTTTATTACCTACACGTATTCCAAATCAGATGAACGTCGATATTCGATTTCCTTATTTGTATGTTTTCTCTTCAAACATTCAATTCACCTTTGTTCCCAATTTACGACTTCCAACCACTTACAATGTTTTGATACTTATTTTATTGCTTAACTATTTTACGGTGTATTTTGTTTAGGTTATGGTGATAAAAACTTATGGCATAAAATTATATCTATTCATCCGCTTCGCATTTCTATAAGTAGATATAATTCCCTTCAACCTATCAAGAGAGTCCTTTTAAATCTTATTACTCAATTATTATCATTACTCGTTGTTCGAATTTAGACTATAATTACTAGAATTTAAACAACGACTCTCTCGTCCTTTAAAAAAACATGTACAGTCAGCAACATAAGTCGCTGAAACACTTAAAATTTTTTGATAACCTTTTTATGAATTAAAATTTGTACGTACTTCTCTGTAGTCGTAAAATATAACCAAGTAAAGTCGTCTATGCCGAGAAGTGCCATACGATATTGAAAATAATTATTATTTTGGATGATAAGACAATTCCAAGTCTCGTGATTGTGTAGCGACTTATGTTGCTGAGTGTAATTTCGGCAAATACCGAATTGTGGGCTGATTCAGGCTGTTTTTAATACGTGACTGTAATTTTTAATACTGATGATTACTGTAACGTTTAATATTGCCTCAATTAATTTTTACTTGTCTTAATTCCATCAAGAAAGCACGAAATTCAAAATAATTTAATCATGATTTATATATTTGTTTCACCGATCGTACATACATTTTAATTTGAAGGCAACTTAAATAATTTTACAGTATTTCCAAATTCCAGGTAATTTATCAATGCGTTGAAAGAAATAATTTTGTCGGATTCAAGCCGTGACTGGATGAATTCCCTCATTTCAGTGGCGACGTAAATCATCGTCAAACACACCTGACGCGGCGGCTGGGTGAAAAATATCAACCTCTCAAGCCAATATCAACAAGTTCTAACAGCAAATCCGATGGAATTTCTATACCAACTTATATTGATTTAATTTATAAAGGTATTGGTGGTATCACCACACAAGAGGCGAAAAAATATCATCCATCCATCCATCAGCCAAAGGAAGTCCACTGCTGAACATAGGCCTCCCCCAATGATTTCCACAGAGACCTGTTGGAGGCAGCCTGCATCCAGCGACGACCTGCGACCTTTACTAGGTCGTCTGACCATCTTGGGGGTGGACGTTCTACGCTGCGCTTTCCGCTACTTGGCCTCTATTCGAGCACTTTCCGACCCCATCGGTCATCAGATCTCCGCGCTATGTGCCCTGCCCATTGCCACTTCAACTTGCTAATCCGGTGGGCTATGTCGGTTATTTTAGTTCTCCTACGGATCTCCTTATTTCTGATTCGATCTCGTAGGGAAACCCCGAGCATAGCCCTCTCCATAGCTCGTTGAGTGACTTTGAGCTTCCTAATAAGGCCCATAGTGAGAGGCCACGTCTCGGTGCCGTAAGTCATCACTGGCAACACACAAAAAATATAAATGAAGAATATACTGGTTACTGGTGGTAGGTCTCTCATTGTGAGGAGGCCATCTGGGTAGGTACCACCGCAATGTCTATTTCTCCCGTGAAACAACACTGCTTAAATGCACTGTTGTGTTTCAGATTGAAGGACATTGTAGCCAGAGTAGCTACTGGACATATTGAGACTTAACATCGTATATCTCAGGATGGCGAGCGCAGTGGAATGTTGCTACTGTTCATGAGCGGTCATATCGCTTACCATCAGGCGAACGGCTTGCTTGTCTCGCCATTCAATGCAATAAAAAAAATAATTAATTCCATTTACGGCGCTACGAACATACAATTCGACAGTAGGGAGATTCACGTATTATAATAAGTTCAGTTGCAGTGCAGTTGTGGTTAAGTTTCGATCAAAACAGCCCTTTTCGTATTCTCGTAATTTGACAACCGCTGTTAAATACGCTCGCGTCAAGTTCGCGTCACGTAAACCGTTTTAGCGTATTCTATTGCTGCGCGGTATATCTCAATGTCAAACAAATTTCATACGTCTGACGTACAGTTGACGCGCAGCTCACGCGCAGCTAAACATTTACGAGAATACCATTTTGTACCAAAGCGAAAACTTAATTTAACCGCACCGCAACTTAATCGGCGCGCGCGTTCAAAAAGTTACGTGAATCGCCCTACAGATCGTAAGCGATATGACCGCTCATGGATAGCAGCAAAACTAAAAAACACCATAAATTACAAAGCAATGCTTGGCATTCCACTGCGCTCGCCTTCCTAAGATATAAGATGTATAGTATCAATATGTCCAGCAGTTACTCTCGCTACAATTTCTTTCTAACCGAAACACAATTGTACATTTACACTGCTGTTTGGCGAGAGATATAGACATGCAGTGGGTACCTACTCAGGCGGCCTCTCACATAAGCAAGACCTACTAACAGGTAATATTTATTATATAGACATACATTCGAGTATATATTTTTAATAATAAGGTAGTGATGGGCTTCAGATTTGATAAAGCAAAAATTCGCGGGTAGTATAATGAACAGTACTAATAATAATCACTATGAAAAACAGAAAATCATTATACAATTGCTCAGATTATTAGTAATCGTGGCCTGGTAAGCTACTGCCTAAACGCTATTATCTAACCTTCAATTGGAGTGCCATACTCATGGCCATATACAGGCTGAAAATTACGTATACCAAGATTCCAGCAATCCCACGCTACGAACAAATTGTAAATGTAAAGTCGCCTTTAGTATTTTCCTTTACAAATGTTTTATTACGTATGTTAGAGTGCATAAGCTTATTCGCAAGTCGTGGGCGGCACTAAGAAGCCGTGTTCATGCGACAAATCCATCGTGAGCGCCCTGCGCCTCTGTCTAGACGCGCCGTGCTTATCCTCAGATTTATTAACAATTTTATTACAACTCTTGCGCTTTCCCTTCATTTCATATTTGAGACTGACGGTTATGTGGCTAAGGGCCTCTTTCACTATCTCTAAGTAAACCATTGATTAGTTACTTTTGACTACGGTTAATTGACAAGTAAAGTGCGTCATATGTGTAAGAGTAGATAAAAAAATTCTATGTATTTTTTCTTCAAAAATAAAAAATGGGTACATAACGTATTTTTTATTTCAAAATTAAAATGGGTATGTAAAGATTTTAACCTGATTTTAACCATCAAGTAAATGCGCTAATTGTCTGAGGATGCGGCCAAAAGTACTGATTAGTGTAATCATACGATTAGTGTTACTTGAACGTCGTGAAATTGACATGTGATATTGTATAACGTGTGACTACTTACTTGACGCTTTACTTGAGGAAACTGTAAGGAAATCGTAGTCAGTGTTTTAATTAATATTGTATATGCAATGGGACTGTGCAAATCGGTGCAGTAGATTGTTATTGAATGAGATTTTTCTGGACACTGTGAAGTCGCAGTTAATAGGTAAATAAAATTCACAGACTTATACTCGTAGTTAGATAATCATCATTTTAAACACATTCGGTAGTATAAAATATGCCTTGACTACGCCTCAAAAAAATTTATATAATATGCCCAAGACACAAGTAGCAATACTTATACCTAGTCATGTCATAAATTATGTCACATGTTAATATAAAATAATTGAAACAAGTTTATTCATTATGTAACTATTTATATACCAAATGAACTTAACAAATATAGATTCTTATGACACTAAAGTTTATTCAAAATGACCTCCGTGATTTTGAATAAAGGCCTCAATCTACGCGGGCCAGTTGTCTATCGCAGCACGAACGAGGTCCATGTCAATATCGGCGGCTGCCTTAATCAAGGATGTCTTGAGTGACTCCAAATTGGGATAAGGCTTTGAGCATGCCTTTTCCTCCAGTGTTGCCATATCTTGTAATCTAACGGATTCAAATCTGGACTGGAGGAGGGGGCCAGTCTTCGTGGCCGATGAAGTCGATTTCACGCCGCCAGCCAGTCTTGTGTGCTCTTCGCTCTATGAGCTGGCGGCCGAATCTTGTTGGAATACCCAGTGCCTGTTATTGAACATGGTTTGAGAGACAAGGTTCCACAAGGTTCGTCAGGACTGTATTTTGAATACACAACTGCATTCGTTTTTTACACCTTTCTCACAAAAATGTACCTCTGTTAAGCCCCAGTAAGAAACTCCCAACCATACATGAGCGAGGATGGAAAATGACCTCGTTGGACACGCGGAATACGGTTGCTCGCTTCTTCACTACTGTGTGCGTACACCTTATCATTTTGTTTATTGTAGCTCTCATCTACGGTATTTTTTTTCATCGGAAAAAAGAATTTCCCGATATTTTTTTCCCGCGTACCGGTCCATTAGACGAGCATTCAAACGATGTCCTGTTTTTTCTTCGATATGCCCAAGCCCTAAGTCGTCATTTAATACCCTTTTCACCGTGGTTCTGCTTAACCCCATCTGAAGGGCCAACAGTTTCTGCTTATGTTTGGGATTTCTTTGAATTCGCGCCTTCACAGCTTTTATCACTGCTGGAGTCCTAACAGACCGAGGGCGACCACTTCTTGACCTGTCATCTACACTAGAGTCTTCATTGTATCGTTTGATGGTACGATAAACGAATCTTTTGGTTATATTCAAATTTAGTTCATTCAGTAATGTCAAAAATTTTAATTGGCGCGTAACCGCAACGATGCAACGCAATAACTGCAACACGGTCTTCTTTAAGCGTCCACTCCATATTTAAAAATGAGTGAAATTCTAAAAAGTATACATTTTTATTTTCATGAACAATTCGAAATTCGAATTCAATAAACTTTTTTGTGGCCAGTATCTAAAAGAAAAGTTTTTACTGTGTGACAATACTTATGACCTGACTGTGTATATTCTACATAAGTCAACAGTCAACTCACCCCTGCACCCTACCTAGATTACATATTCAGCTACATCGAGAATGACGGGCAATTGTAGCACTAAACACCACACGTGGATTTGATTGAATACTGAATGACCTATTTCAGAATAAAAGTATTGTAACTACGGTTGGTAGCTAAATATAATTCGTAGTTGAAATATTTTTTATATTAGGAAATTTTTTGTTGGTGTTAAAATATCTCTTGGCATATTCTACATATAAATTAAAGAAAAGTGTATTGACTACCTCGGCACCGCCACCGAAGCCGGAATGACGGTCAATATAGCACTAAACACCCACACAAACAGACGCACTCATTAACACTTACACGCACTCACTAGATTCATTAAAACATAATAGAAAAACAGAAACCCAGAACAACAGCTGAGCACGCGACATAAGCCCGGACCACACGAGAATAAACCGAGAATTTAAAATTGCAGAAACTACCCACTACATCATATCGCACATTTACTGGCGGTAGGTCTCTCATATGCGAGAGGCCATCTGGGTAGGTAACCACCGCAATGTCTATTTCTCTCGACAAGTAGTGTACAGTACTGTTTGTTTCGGTTGAGGGACATTGTAGCCAGAGTACTACTGGACAAATGAGACTTAAGAATCTTATGACTCAGGATGCTGAGCGCAGTGGAATGGCAAGCACTGCTTTTTAATTCAAGGTATTGTTTGCTTTTCCTACTGTCCATAAGCTTTCGTATAGCTTAGCATCAGGCAAGCTACAGGTTCGTCTTCCATACATTGAAATCAAATTAAAAAAAAATACAAAAAAAACTGTCGCTTTCGAAAGTGTCACTTAAACATTGTTCACGTAAAATAATCCAATAATGGAACAACAATTATACAAAACCACCACCGATTTCACTATAAATATTAAAAATATATCAGATTTAAAACTTGTCACAGTGCCCACGAAATATGCTGCGTTGCGTTTCCAATTTAGCCCTGAGTTTATCCGAGTGACAGCAAGCCATCATAATTATGAAATCGTCGGGTGTTATATCCTATATGTACTGCATACACTATACATCAACTATCAGTTCAATACTAGAGACTATAAGATATCATCATCCCAGTATTTAAATAATATATTTCATAATTTAAAATATAATGTAAACTCCAACCAAATATGAAATAAAATATATTAATTTAATATATTTTTTTTACTAACGGTACACCAGCAGCTTACACACTGAACTTACAATATAATAACGGAAAAAATAGTATAATACAAATATGCAAGCATAACAAATTAAATACATTAAATTACTGAGATTGTTTCATTGCAACAATACTAACAAAGAAGGTACTAAGCATAAGAAACAGAAAAAGGTAGACAAAAATTATTAATACAATAAAAATATGCTAAATAACAGTAACTAACTGTGGTTACTGTTTACTGTTTTACTGGTGGTAGGTCTCTCATATGTGAGAGGCTGCCTGGGTGGGTACCACCACAGTGTCTATTTCTCCCGTCAAACAGCAGTGTAGAAGCACTGTTGTGTTTCGGATTGAAGGACATTGTAGCCAGAGCAACTACTGGACATATTGAGACTTATATTTTATGTCTCAGGATGGCGAGCGCAGTTGAACGCCAAGCATTGCTTTGTGATTCGAGGTGTTGTTTGGTATTTGCTACTATTTATGAGCTGTCTTATCCGCTTACCATCAGGTGAACGGCATGCTTGTTTCGCCATTCATTGGAATACAAAAAAAAAAAACTAAAACATAGACTCGTCTTTGAATATACAGTATGAACTGACCCCAAAACTGACTCACACCTGCACACCCCAGAAATTCGTTAAAATTGACTTTATTCAATAAACATTTAGTTCCTTGCGGGAATGCAATACCGTATGCAGACATTCAATTTTAATTAGCATACGCAGTTCGACAAGAAACAGGACACGAGACGTATAAATCCAATGATGTATTAAGGCGATGTATAAACACAGCTCGGATTAGCTCGCAAAACGCTTTCCAAACATCAGGCGGCTGTGAACTCGTTGACGAGGAAAACAAGCAGCGCGAAGACGGGTAATTCCTTATCTAATTAGACGAACTGCCTGTCGAGGGCAGTGCATCGCTAATGAACCGATGTACAATTGTACATTGATATGCAACGAAGTAGGTTTTAATTAAATTTTATGCTTGGTTTGGAAGAGGAATGGATATTGGATGATATTTTGAATAGATTGAATGTTGAACTATTAAAAAGAATACGAGTAGGAGAAAGGAATGTAATTATGGTAGAAAATAAGAATTATTATTTGAAATAAATACTAATAAATAATAAATAACACCAACAATCAATATGTAAATAGTCCTGACCCCACACTAAGATCAAGTCTTATTTCGTGGATATCAGAACTACGAGAGACTTTTCGGTTTCACAAACACCCAGACCCGAAATAAATATTTGTGGGCCGCACAAACATTTCGGGAATCGAACCCACGCCTCTTGTTTTACGGGTTAGAGGCCTAACCGACTGCTCCACTGAGGCTGACGTTTATGATACTATGTAGCAATTGTGAGAATATGTTATAGCTTGCGTTATACATAATTTGAAATAGAAACATTCTAATGCAGTAATAAAATCGCTAAGGTCACATTAAATATAATTTAAGACATTTAAATCAAAAACCCCTACACATTAGCTAAAGATGTTGATAAAGTAAGCAATCTTAAACTATAGAATTCTTGAAATAAAGGAAATAACGATAATTATTTTCACCAGGTCAGATTTGCAATGTTTTCCATTTTGTGGTGAGTAAAATTCGAAATGTATTTTATTATGAAGATAGTTTTGATTTAGAATTCCAGAGCACACTAACGCAATTGTATTTATTTGCCCTAAAGATTCATTAGCTTAAGTCTCATACAATCGATCAATTAATTTAGACTTAGAGAGATTAATATCATGCTAGATAAAAGATAGTGACTTTTTCTAGTACAATAATCTCTAGTATATTTTGCTAGAGGACTCCTCTAGCAAATTATAATAATTTCATATACAAACCGTTCAAATGCAAAATTATGCATTTGCATAAAGGTGAACAGCTCCTGGAAGTGTCACTTACAATAAACTCATTATGCCAACATAAACAAAATATAATAGAAAAGAAATACACAGGATCCCGCAAGAAATAAAATTACACCAAGCTCACCTGGCGGAATATTTTTACCTCACTAACCTTTTCCTGTCAAAGTTAAAAGATACCCGCGCTTCATAATTCCTTTATCAGAGAAAAAACTGAATAGTGGAACGTTTTTACAAAAGGATACTGTGTGCCCAAGAAATTACCGCGCTAATATCAAACACAAAAACTCTTGTCTTCTTTTATTTTAAAAGGAAAAATTTAACGTAGTTTTTAAAGTAATGTAGATCCTTTTATTCCTCCTGAGTTCCTACTCAGGAGAGGAAGATGGTTTCACAAGATTCCGTTGTTTGATATTTATTTTTAATTTAGAGGTTGTGGTATGCTTTTAATCGCATTATGGTAAAATGTTCAAATAGTTTCATTCATTTGTTATTGTTTAAGAAAATATTACATACATACATAAATACATAAACTCACATCATTTTCCCAGAAGGGGTAGGCAGAGGTGCCAGGACACCCGCATTTCGCCATGTATGTTCCGTCCCACGATGTGATAGGTGGCGAACTTACCGCCATATCGGGTACAATTCCTGACTCTGGGCTGATTATAATGAATAGAAAAATCCAATATCACTTTGCCCGACCCGGGATTCGAACCCGAGACCTCAGCTTTGTAACCGTACGGTACTACAACTACGCCACCGATACAGTAAAAAAATATTATATAATATGTTGTATTTGATCTACTACCGAATTAGTGAGTGGTATACATGTATTGTCCTGAAATCGTTGTTCAAATAACTTCTTGCCTGTAAACAGAAACTATTGAGATTGTACAGGGTATATCAAGAGTGCTACCGAAAACGAAGCCGGGTGGTAGTTTTAGTGACTTCAGACACAATGCAACTAATTTTCGTGTAAAAAATTCTGACGATTTATTTTGTTTTTTTTTTTCTCTCGCCTTATTAGGGTGGTATATACATATGTTTTTCTTAATAATAGTCTACACCCTTTTATTTTTAAGACAGCTATGGTACGCTACGGCTTTAAATTAGTGTATTTTAGCTATAACTATGGACTTACCACCCCGGAACCGACGATATTCAAAAAATAATTGTAAAAAATTGTCGGCGGTTGGCGAATTTTAGTTACATTGTGTTATGTAATCACTAAAACTACACCCGGCTTCGTTTTCCGGCTCGCAGCCTTGATATACCCGGATTACTAAGGGTACCAGGTAGGTAGGGTATATACCTATCTATCTCATAATCATAAACTAACTACTTATTTATATGGTGTAGAGGGGTTATTTACACATTAGAAGCTGGCAGGTCCACTCGCGTGTAGTTTTATGCAAGTAGTGATATATTTGAATAAACTCGATTTTCAGTGTCAGAATTATCAGACGTTACAACTTCCGTCTTTGTCGTAGTCGGTTATTTTATTCCCTAGACTAGAATAGAGTATCTTTGCAGTGACGGATTTACAAAGAAAGCGTTAAAACTAAGCTAATAAGGAAGATTTTGCTCTGCATTATACAGTGATAAATAGATATAAAATAACATAAATACTTTGAATTATTCTTAGAATTCTACATAATAGTTTAACCACACAACACTCGCGAACATCACAGGAGATTCAACGAAAAATCCAGAAGGCCTTTCTTCGTTCATACGTCGAACAACCCTTTGACAACAGGCTTAGTATAATGTCTTTGAGACAATCGATCTATATCTAAATAGTTCTTGGAATATTGTACGATGGGATGATATAATCTGTTGAGTATTCATGAATGCAAAATAAATCGTTAAGTATATGATGCTTTAATCAACATCGATAACGATGTTGATCTATGAGACTAGATAACATAGTCTTAAAAAAATTGGTGACGTAGGGCCTCATCCAAGCCAATATTATAAATACACAATGTCCGTTACAGTACTTACGTCAAGCGACTTGGATCAGAGGTTTGAGATACCACGACATACTTAAAAACTCACAATCTTTTAAGCTTAACCTAGATTGAATCGCCACCACTTGTTTCATGAATGAATATTACTTCACTTTTCGTGCCTGTCCTCCTATGTAAAACGTAATTTTTTGCTATAATGTCAAATCAAATAAATGTCTATGTACCTGATCTAATATCTGTATCCATAGGCAGAATTCTAAGGAGCTGTTACAAATTCAAAAGCTGGAAATGGGAAATTATTGAATGGGTTACAATGAACTTCTTAAGGCTAATTCGTAGTGTCACAAGTGTTTAATACAGGGTATATCAAGACTGCTACCCAAAACGATGGCCGGTTGGTAGTTAAGCGACTTCAGACATAATGCAACAGAAATATTGTAAAAAATGCGACAATTTTTCTTTGTTATTTTTCGCTATGGTCGTATTTGGGTGGTTTTTCCCTAAAATAATAGTTTATACCCTTTTATTTATAAATATTCTAAGGTATAAAAGGGTTTAAAATGATTATTTTAGCAAAAACTATGGATTTATCACCCAAAAATCATGATATTTAAAAAATCATTAAAAATAATTGTCGCGTTTCTTAGCAAAAATTTTGTTGCATGTGTTTTGTAGTCACTAAAACTACCACCCGGCTTCGTTTTCGGTAGCAGTATTGATATACCCAGTATAAAAATTCAATAACAAACACATATATTGCCGGTGGAATTAGAGAAATCTTTTATCGCAGTAAAGCAGATCTCTTGTACAAATCACTGCTTAATATACGGAGCAAAACACATTAAAAGACTATTCTACTCGTCTCCCACTCTAGGGCGTATGAATAGACGTTAACGATGTCCGAATCGCTGGGGAAATTACCTACAAGCCAGATTAATATATGTATTCATGCACATTGAAATAGCTGCACTAATTTGCAGACAAAAGGATTTTATTTAATTAATTTCGCTTTCAGCTGGAAACGGTGCACTTAGCGCTTAAGAATTAATTTTAATTACTAGGATTATTGCTGATCTTAATGAGACTTGGTGTTATATGCATATATTTCTATAGCATCTATAAGTAGTGGATAAAAACTGTAAGTGGTAGTTATGGTTTAATTTATTATTTATTTCGCGATATAAATATTGATATTAAGTTCCTTTTATTTTCTGCCTTCCTTTGAAGGGTAATGTTTTGTAGACCAATACATATTGGACAATATTTACTGGTGGTAGGTCTCAGTCATATGTGAGAGGCTGCCCGTCAAATAGCAGTTTAAATGCACTGTTGTGTTTCGGATTGAAGGACATTGTAGCCAGAGTAACTACTGGACATATAGAGACTTACATCTTGTGTCTCAGGATGGCGAGCGCAGTGGAAGCCAAGTCTTTATTGTAATTCAAGGTGTTGTTTGGTTTTGCTACTGTTCATGAGCGTCGCATCTCTTAACCATCAGGCGAACGGCATGCTCGCTCGCCATACAATGCAATAAATATATGTAATATATATACATACATATATGTATATATATATATATATAGTTATACATATATATATATATATATATAGATATATTATATAGATATATTATTATACATATATATTATATATATATATATAATTTATACATATATATATAGATATATATAGAAGGGTATTTGTGAATTAAAGACTAGCAGCGATCCATTTCCCAGCAATACTCACAAATATTGACTCAAAATACTAAAACCGAAAATCCAATAGCCATCCATCCTGCACTCCAATAAATCGCTTAAAGAGAACGATAAGAAAACATAGTGTATTTAAAGAGACGATTACAGCAATATTTTCTCAAAGAAGGTGGACGGTGAAAGGCGGATCCTGCCCGCGGGTTGCGGGGTCCATTTCTTTATGATTAACCTTTGGAGCAATCCACCGCCAGGGGAAGTGCACGCTTTGCCGCGAATTCTTATCGGGATTTCATGCTCTGATATATGTCTAGATATTTATATCGATTGCTGCAGTTAAACCACTTAAAGACGGATGTATTTTCGGTATTACATTTTTCTTTTATTTTATTTCCTTGTCCTTACTCGATTTAACTTTATTTCAGGTATTGTTTATACGTACGTTTCATCAAAACATTATTCGTTGCATTCAGGGGTGTAGACTACAAGTTGTATCCGTTGCATGATTACAACTTAATAGATTGATTAAAGAGCTGAAGTTGGTATGCAGCGGTATTCTTTGATTCGGAAATATTGAGTTACCTTATCAGTGTAATATTTTATTCGAAATTTGGCATATACACCGAAAATTTATACTTATATGCTCATAGATCAATTGCTTTAATGACCTCAACTCAATTAAGAAGTCTATCTTGCTATTCTGTTGGGTAAATCTTGGATTGTTCCGCCTACAAAACCGCTAAGCTGTGGTGCTTGTGAAATCCCAACAGTCGTTAAGCCACGTCACAGCGCCTTCAGATGAACAGTTTCGCTCTAGCTTACCACTCGTATAGATCTAATCACTCCACAACGCACTCATATGGATTTTAATAGGAAAGGTTTTTTAGAAAACAAGAGTAAATTAGCGGTGGTATGATATTCAATATCACAATCGTCGAGCGTTTGCAAGATGTAGTGGTCCGAACCTATTGCCATGCCACACAGATCATACCGAAAAAATAAGAAGACCTCAGAGCTTACTGACCCTACATTGGCACTAGCCAATGATGCGATTTATTAAGAATCTATTGGGTTAAATATTCTATTGGGTATTTATTCTATTGGGTATTTAGTCTATTGGGTATTTATTCATTTTACCTTTTCCTTCAGTTATCTATGAAAGATTGCTTGGAGAGGCAATTCCAATAATGTATTTTGGTTATGTGTTTCGTTTTAATTTTTACATTCGAGGTATAGTAAAAAATAGCTGTCTACATTTTTTTATTGCATTGCGTCGTCTTCCCTATTTTATTCAGTGCTAATGAACAATTTATGTCTATAACTATTTTAAATTTATTTTATCATCAGCACCCAATCCACATGAAAAAATATAAGTATTCTCACTATTATGTTTTATTTCGTTTGGCTGCACTTACAGCATGCATATTTCGTGTAAAAGCTAATATTATCCTTAAACACTCCGTTGGTACTGGGCTTAATGGGAAAATTACCTACATGGTTGTGAGGCGGGTTAATGTACTATTGTGCGGGATGTAAGGCTTTTGTTTATGTTAAGTTGGATCTTATGGCACTTTCACATAAGCCGTAACTGCGACCGAAATTGCGTTCACTTGACTGAGGCGGGTATACCAGAAACAATATAGTGCGTATGGGCTATTGTAAAAAATAATTATTGTATTGTCAGTAAATTTATATTGTCAATACGATAATAATTTGTTTGTTTCTAAAACAATGAATTTGAATCTCTCTACATTATTAAATTTATTGTCATGCAGTACTCAAAAAGTTCATAGAAATTTGTATTCTATTACTCCTATTTAGAGGAGCTATAATACCACCAGGCGCACGAACTGCCCATCTCATCAATTTGGCTCAAAAATATTAAAACATTAACTAACAACAGTCTGTTTTTAGTAATCTTGCTTTTTTAAATATATCGTCATTACATAACGGCAAATTCTAAGCTCAGGCGTCTACCGAAGATTTGAATCTATATCAATAATTGCAATGGAAATGAGAATAAAACGGAATAAAGGAAAATAACCAATTTCTACAACAAAGGTAAAAACAAGTAGACATAAGACATTTGCCGCCATACTATATTCATCTTCTGTTGACTATAAGTATCTTCTCAAGACTCCGTAGGTAGAATATCTTCAGTAACTTATTGAACAGGTATCTCAACATATCTTCAGATATCTGCAAATTCTAAATTCCTAAGTTCACCTAAATGTTTAGCTGAATCACCGCGTGAGTTAGAACATCTAAAGGAGGTATTGTACAAGTATTCTGAACTATGCAGAGTAGTTACTGATAGGAGCAAATGGAGCGAGTAACTTGATGACGTCACACCTGGATACCACACTGTGATGGGAGGATCAGTCATATCTCCTTCATAGCGAGACTGCCGCAGTAGCGCAGTTAGACGTCGGCTATGGAACGAGAGGCTGTGGGTTTGATCCCCGTACCGAAACAAATATTTGTGTGAACCAAAGGTATTTCTCGCGCATATGTAAGACTGAAGAGTTCCCCATAGTTTCTTAAAACCACGTGTACCTACGACAAAAGATTCAATCTTAGTGTGAGCTATGTACATATTCGTGCGTACCTTTTGAGTGTATTTATTCATTTATTTCATTAATTTACTGTTGCTTATGACGATAGTTAACGCCGTGATATAGTACATTTCTATTGATTATATTTTGATTATATTTGATTATATTATGCAATTTAATGCAGTGGCAGCATATTTTTTTTTTAATCCGCCCATATACGTCCCACTGCAGGGCACGGGCCTCCTCTACAATCGACAGTACGATTAAGAGTGGTTAGGCCATATAGTCCACCACGCTGGCCTTCTGCGGGCTGGAGGACTTACATACCATAGAAATTGTGAAAGTGGCAGCATATACAGGCCGAGAACCTTAGTGTCCTAGATCCGATTCTCAGGTCGGATTTCATATTTATTTACTATCTATCGATTGGTGAAATCTCATATGAGATATCCGAGAATATATTTTGTATCCGTCGTGGTACAAACTCGCCCCTGTCACACCTTAGAGCTAAATTGGCTTCGCGAAATGTGGTGCCAGTAATGAGATATCTGCCTCCCCTCTCAGAGGCAGAGGTGTGAGCTTATATTTATACACACAATTATTCTCACATATTTATTTATTTAGTATTTATTATGCACACTAAATAAACACAATATATATAAATAGCAGTAAAATTAGGTATAAAATACACGCACACACGAATTGAAAATGCTCTTATCATTACCGGTTACTGGTGGTAGGTTTTTCATAAGTATTATGCCGCCTTGGTAGGTAACACTGCAATGTCTATTTCTTCTTAACAGCAATGGACATTGGAGCCAGAGTAACTAGACATATTTAACATCTAATGTCTCAGGATGGCGAGAACTATGGAATGCAAAGCATTGCTTTGTAATTTATGGTGTCGATTGGTTTTGGTCTGTCCATGAGCGGTCGTATTGTATACCATCAAGCGAATGGCAAGCTCCTCTCGATATTGATAGCAATTTAAAAAAACCTGTAAGTTTTCAACTCGTAAGGCTCTTTGCAAATATTCGATATGCCTCAAAGGACACAATTATTTACAGCATCATTCAACTAATTTTATTGTGGGTTGTTAAAGAGCTCTCTCTTTAACAACTTTAGTTGCGTCTCAAAGTTTCAAAGCTTTGTGTCAATTCTTTGTTTGACAGTTGTTACAGGAGTTACAGTCAAGGTTACAGTGGTGGATAATTGAACAAGATAGAATACATCGAATGGATTTCCTACAGTGAACTTAGATGTTAGAGTCGAGATCTCACCACTTCAAACTTAACATAAAACATAATATATCGGTGATCTTACAATAAAACTTCACAATATATTCCTTGCAAACAAGAACTTTCAAATTCCACTACAAATGCATCATGTTAAATTTATAAAAATGTGGATGCACTCGTACATTTGAAGTAAAACCCCTGGAGTATCGAAAACAAACGCCGCTTGTCACGTACTGTATGTAACAGGAGATATTTGAATATGTGCAGTGTTTTGCCACTAGAAATTGTAAATAAGCAACGTATCGCGTTGCCAACTAGTTCCGATCTACATATTCTGTTTACAGGTTTTATACAACCTCCTTGTATATGTGAAGAAATTCGATATTTGATTTTTTTTTTTTAGTTTTGCTAAGTAATTGAGCTACACTGCCTGCAAAATATTATTGTTGATGATTAGCCCCTAGGTTTAGCATCCTTGATCATAGAACCATTAATCAATGGTAAAGAATAATTAATTTATGGAGAAATATATTTTATTACGTTCTCTCTTTTACCGCTCAAACGTTCATTTATTTTAAAAAAAATCCATAATTAACTTCACCAATCAAGTCGGATCCAGCTTTTACCCTAGAGGGTTATAGTTGTTGTCAGAATACTGGATCCGATTTCAATACTCGAATTCGTGATAATGATTTTTAAAGTTTGTTACATCCATTACCTGTGATCACACACACACAGACACACCTTTTCACTTTATTTATCGACATACAAAACATTAATTGTGGTTATAAATTTTATCAACAAGATAATAAAAAAGTCTGTCAATCTGGAGCCAGCCCGGGGGGAAGTCCGCCCTAGTCACCAATGCTATTGTTATCTCTCTATCATTCATATATTTTTTATTTCATCCAATTGTTTACATCTCCCCCATTACCTAATTAAAAGGACACAGCGGTAACAACATATTTCTAATTTATCCTCCTCTGAACGGGCTACGAATACGAAACGCCTTAATTAAACGCCATAAATCTCAGAGGCTTCACTTAATTTAACGGCTATGGTAATATTTTAAGAGTACTATCTAGAATTATTGCTGTAGTAAATAGGATTACTAACATTGCTTTATCTGAAGGAATCTTCAAGTTTTATACAATTTTATATTCATCCAATAAAGTTGTTATTACTTTTAGGTACTTAATTCAGGCTGTTTCTGCTTGATGTCATATTAGATTACATAGATTATAATATCAAGATCAGCCCACTTCAGACATTTTTTATATGATTATTATTTTCTTTGAATTGAAATTGAATTATGTCGCTCGACGTATTGTAAAGTCGTATGATTGTTTTTGAAAATGTATTTTATGTCTATATATACTATATAGGTTCTTACAAGAATTTATTGTTCTGCATATGAGTGATAATAAATAAATACACCCAACAGTCACATACATATTCCTGACCCGACATCAAGATCAATTAAGTCTTGTGTCGTGGGTATCAGAAACTACGAGAGACTTTTCTCACACCCAGACAGTCTCACAAACACCCAGACCCGAAACAAATACTCGTGGGCTACACAAAAATGTGTCCTCGGTGCGGGGATCGAATCCGTGGCCTCTTTCTTCACAGTCGACGTCTAACCAACTGCACCACGGGTGCTATCAAAGTCAAAGTGATAAAAATATGTTAAACTAAATTCGCGTAGTTTTTTGTTACACATTATTACAATAGAATAGTCTTCGTAAGCCACACATGTCAGCCTCCTATTTATAACTTTTATTTCACAGCCTTAACAAGACCCAACTGAGATAAGGCTCTCAATTCTTCTCATTTCAGTCACAATTCGTCGTTGTACCAACCTCATAAGTCAAATTCGGCAGATTTACAAAACACCATTTTGTTTCATTTATTTACGGTTAGATTTACCAGTATACTTAATTCGAATTAAATTAGAACTTTGATGCAAATTAAAATAGTTGGAAATAAAACTATTATTTCCGGATTTAATTGCGGATTTGGTGAAATTTATATTTTTTAACTTTCCGAGTTTCGATTACTTTACAGCTTTAAAATAGTTAGTTTAATCTCCTGAGTTAAGTTACCAGCGGATTTGCAAGTTGGGAGTGGCAGACAAAAGACGCAGGTCACCGAAAACTGAGCGCTGATGGAACTGAAAAATTGTCGTGCGTTCACGCATCAGCAAACCAAACTCCGGACGTTGGCCTGTATTGACAACGATTTAGGTATGATAGTAGTTGTTTTCTAAATGCAAACCACTTCCAATAGGTCGCTACAGAAGTCTTTGGAGTACGCATTCAGTAGTGGACTTCCTGCGCCTGAAGACTGATTTGCTCTATAAAATTGTCGTTTTTTACTTACCCAGTATTACAACTTGCACGACGAACTCAAGTACACGAGACACGCGTGCGTTACAGGAGCCTTTATTTTATTGCTCGGGTCTGGACATAAATCCCGAAACTTCACGCCGGGGCCCTGACAACACAGGGTGCCCTAAAATGTACAAAACAGACGCGTTACGGCGATAAATGCGGGACGAATGTTGACCCGACGCGTCACTGCTGTGATCTAATTTACTATCTACGGGGTTGTTAACTGAGCCGTGTTAGGACGTGTGAGTAATTAAAATTTATTTAGAAACTTTAAGCTGAGTCTAAGTGATATCAAAGTTATATTAAAAGAGAATATGTTTATTAACTCTTTCTTTATTATAGCACTGGCTATGGAATAAGTCATGATCCTGTCGGAATCTAAATGCAATACAATACAATAATAATGATTTTTCTTGTCTTAAAATACTAAATTAGATGAATAGAATAAATAGTTACGTAGGAGGTGGTTGTATGTCAAATAGCTTGCGAACCCGTCACAGCAATAAGTTTTAATAGCAACTTAAGTCACTTTATGCTAACTTGCAGCACCGACTGCGATTAGTAACGATTCATCCTGCAATCAAATATCCGTAGACGACCTTTCATACACTTGAATACCACGAGGATTAAAATTAATCGTATTAAATTATTTCTCTAAAATTAAGGTTTATTATGGATGATACTGGGTGCTAATGTAAAATACACTGTAGTCGCAGACTAAGTACTGACACTAAATAGCGAGAGGAAGTCTCCCCTTGATTATCTTAGCCATCCCTTTCACTAACCATCGTTCTCCCTCCCCCTAAATTTATTATTAGAAATGTACTTTGAAATGGATCTATCCGTCTCTAAACTTTACTAGTGCAAATGTTTTCGACTTGTTAATAAAGTGTTTCTAGATAAGCCTTGGCTATGGTGGAATTATTTACGAAAAATATTAAACCGGAGTTTTTGGTAAGAGTTATTTGTAGTTAGACGTTTTTGTCATTTAATTTTTAAACATGGAATTCTGAATATTTTAAATTAAAAAATCAATTTGATAAAATGGAACATAATTGAAAGAGAGTATATAAAAAGAATAATTAATATGTAAATATAAATAAATATAACAATCAAATACATATTTTCGACTCCTTAACATTAGTATTATTTATTAAGCTTTCTAATACAAAGAGTGATATCTCGGTCCCTCGACAGACATAAAAAAATATTTGTGAACCAAAAAACATTTATCAATAGAATACCAAATGAAAATAAACCAAAGGTAAATAAATAAAAAGTTTTGAATAGACAATGTTTATGTGTACTATTCCCAAGACGATGTTAGTTAGAAGTTTTACCAAGTTAGTTGGAATTGAAAATTTCACCGCTTGGCTGGAAGCTAGACTAACAAAGCTGGAAAGTGGGTAACAACATTGTTAAATCTTTAGCAAAGTAATTGATGTTACTATAAACATAGTTGAATAATATTTTCTCATTAACATTGGAATTACTGTAAACCTTCTGTTTAATTTCCAAGCGTATTTAATAACGGATTCTGTTCATATACCATCATGATCAAGCATGTTTTAAACTCGGATTATACTTAAGCCAATGGTTGCGTTTAAGCAAGAATATTTGTTTTGATTATGGGTGTTACAGAATAGATTATTTACTTCTCTTCTTTGACTAGCTACGTATTTTGTTATAAAACATAACTATATGTGCGAGTATCGACTTTCGGGTATAAAATAACTGTCTCACACGTACTAAAATAAAATAAATTCTAAAACTCAAATGTCTTTCAATCCTTCTGCAATTGAGTGAGAGATCTGTTAAATTCAGGTATGTAATGAAAATTTTCAACATGAAATATTTTCCTAAATACCGTTATCTTCGACTTTGTGACTTTGACACTATGAATTTGTTACTTTACAGCTGAACACCCATGCCAATCTACAGCACTGAGCTCATCTTTACTTTTAAAAACCTTAAAAAGCCATTCCAATCAAACCCTATTATCAATAACTTTAGAATTATCCCGCGCAGGATTTACACGTGTCCCAATTATCACCAACTGCTTCAGTATTCTATCTAGGCAAAGCATATCTGAGTTAAATGCGGTGGAAACATTTTGATTGCGGTCCACCGCCGGCCACGGTCGTAAATCGAGGAACTTTCCCCTTGATAACGACGCAACGTAATTAGAACGTTTTTTGCATTTAATCACATCGTGTGCCGGACGCATAATTTCTTCCAAGGTAAGAACTTAAATCGCTGCACTTAATGTGTAAACAGGAAAAGTATATTTGTAATTATTTTTAATTATGAATACATGGAATGATTATGAGGGTTAAAGGTGTAATTGGGTTAAATATCAGACGTAGAAGATGAATATAAATAATAAAGCCGTCTGGGTACCGGCTAAGGCAGCAAATAGAATTAAAAAAGTAATACTTTTTGCAACAAAGCTAAAGGAAAATATTCTAAAATTAGTCAATCTGATAATACTAAAACAGACTACAAAATCGCATAAACTTTACATTATCTAAAAATTACTTTACAAAATATATTTTATGCGAATAAAGGAGATCTGAAGAATAAAACACAACTACTAAACCAATCTTTGAATTACGTTATGGTTGCCCAGACGTTGTCTTCATATACAAATAATACAAAATATTTGTACATATTATGTAAAATTCCACATAATTTGTTATAAATCTTTTCTCTTTCTCTGTGTCTCTTTAGTCAAAGAAATTCCGAAGGAAGAATTTCTGTTTTTTTAATCATCCCTAAGCATTATCTGTCACGTAGCAGTAACATAGGCAAAGCGAACAGATAACTGCGCTGCGAGACACAGATAACGAAATATTGCTGTCATCTCCCCTACTGCACATTTATTATTTAACATTTGCAAATATAGCCAGCATCCACTGATCATGGCACCCCTCCATAAGCCCTGGTACATACAGTAACACTATACATACACCAGTGTTTTGAAACAACCGCAGGCATAAAGTATCTGTCAGGGAGTTCCGTGGAACATTATTGCGACGTCGCCAGTGTGTTCTTGCCTTATTGCCACCGCACCTCCCTCAAGCGTAGTGCAACAAATAAAACAAACGTGAACGAATAATGTTTTATTATACCAGTTTTATAGCCGCGAGAAAAATGTAATCTCCTTTATTTCCGTAAAGAACGGGAGAAAACAATTGTTTTGGATAAACACAATTTTAACGGTCATGTTTGCTTGTAAAATAGGCTTTGCACATATCTTTGTGAATCACATAGTAAATACTTAATGTATTCTCGCAAACATGAGTTATAATTATAGTATTGTCTATTACTTAAACGCAGTGTAAAAACTATATATTAAAACCCACTCCTACATAAAGCACAGCGCTATTATTTTCACAAGTAAGAAACACAGTTTTGCGTGTTTACAAAAGCGTTACAGCGTCAACATTGCAGGGATAAAAAACATTTTTATATGAAACAAAAAATGCACACTTTCTCGCCGACGCTCTAGTGTAGTTCATTATCCGACGCCTAATTTTCGCAGTTTTTCAAACGAGCATTTTTAGCTCACGTTTCTCAAGTCTTGCTAGACTGTTGGCTGGTGCACGTCAAAAGATCATTGTTACCTGCTTCTGGCTATTGTCATAAAGGCTCACTCCGTGCGAAAAAGCAGCGAAATGACGACGTACAAAAGTGTAAAAAAAAGACGGAGTACCGGTTCAAGAAGGTCTTTTAGACTCGAATGAATACGCGAGTGTTTCTGAATTATGACTATGACCACGTAATAGTAAAATGATTTGAGTTTTGAATTATTATTATACGTTTACAAGCACGTCATTTATTCATCAATTTATATTTATATAAGTCATAAAAGCTTTTGTTAAGCCTACGAAATGTTGTATTTATAATTTGATTGTCTCTCATTTAAGTGAATTCATGTATTCTTTGAAGAAATAAATGAATCTCTAACCTTAATATAAGTAGGAAAACTTTTTGTCACACAAATATGTATTGTGTATAAGATAGTAAATATATTGGCAGTAGGCATTAAATTAAATAGCCTCTCTACAGAGAATTCACATGCACACAATTTAGGCATCATAGCCAAAAGATGAAGTACCCATATCAGCCAGCAATCACAATGTTCATCACAGATGCAGTACAAATTGACTCCCACATTCAGATTTGCTAGGTTAGCCTGGTAGCTATGTAAACTATCAAATCTAACCTACAAATGTAATTCAATTTATTGATATGCAATTTTAGATGCAGTCATAAGATAACAGAAACCCAAAATGCTCAAACAAAAAATAAATAAGACGGTAAAAAGAGAATTACGAAACCTAAAATACATTATTTCTACTTAAAAATATCGATGCATTTCCGAACGAAAATCTTCTTAAAAACAAATTGCCAGCAGGAACGATACAATGCCGGAATAAAAGTTACTTTTTACACGAGCACAATTTTTTGCTCGTATCGTTCGTTGAACGCAATATGTTTTCGACATATCCAGTCGGCCTCCAGCTGCCGCCACACAGTAGAATTTATATTTTAAACGCGTCCCATAAATATGCGCATAAAAGGATCCAATTTGATTTCATTAAAACACTCCCGCTTTTGAATGAGAACTTAATGTTAGCATAATTTTGAATTTTAGGACAAAATTTTGTATAATGAACTCGATCTTGATGTGTCGATGTAAACAAATTATTTAAATGCTGAACAAATACGTAACGATCCAACACCTAATTGTAAGCAAGCTTTAATAATCATAATATTAGTAACTCCTATATTGGTATGATACAAGCTTGGCTGATTCTAAGAACTCTTGGCAACATTAATAATAACAGTGAATACGTTGAAACCCAGAATCTAATTGATATATTTTTGTGTTTTGTGAGTATAATGTTGAATGAATAATTGGGGCTTGAATATCAATTGTTATTCATTGATAGAAATTGATAGAAAAAGGTCGGACATAACTGTTATATCATTATATGAGACGTATATACCAATACATAATACCCGTTTTTCAAGACCGATACATTTACAAGATGTTATGAATCGTCGATTAATATAATCGCTACTTCGAAAAGTGTAACAGCTGTGGTGCGGGGAAGCATCGCATGAAATTTCTTAGACACTATTTAGTATTTATCTATAATGGTCCATAATTTACCCAATCAAAATACATTAGTACCAATCGTGGCACAAATGATTCCCGTCGAAATATAAAAGTTTGTGCAACCTTTAAATAGTCGTCTGCAGTTGATGTAGGACTACAAAGATCTTTCATAATTGGTAAATCATCAAATCATCTATTTTATGGTGTAGGCTGTGTCTGTTTGTTGGTCATATTTTGATACACTATATTAAGTAGTTTTAAAACCAAAATACTTATCAACATTAATTTGAGAACTGTACGATTTCAAGCTAATCATTCAGGAACGAACTTAATTCCAGCAAAAAGTTAAAAGTCACACTAATATTCAATACATCAAAGACTGAAAAATTAAGTATATAAACAGAAAACAGTGAAAGCAAATATGCCGGTGCGAAGCCGCGAACTTCCTAAGTGGCAATCACTCAAATATTATTTAAAAGGAAATTGAGTTTACTCCGGAGATGAACATAAGACAGCATCCGTATTAAACCAAATTCGTTCAGACCAGCCAATTGTATTGTAAGATTTAAGAAATTGATTTAATTTCTCTTTACGTTTCTTTTTATAAAGATGTATTACTTTTTACGTGAATTGCCATCTATTGTTTTAATGTTTAATGGATACCTATATAGTTTATATTTAAGATTCCTATTTAATGAAGCTATATTATCATCTCCATCGCACCGTCATTTTAGACAGCTTCCGTGGGGCAGTCGGTTAGACGCCGCCTGTGAAATGAGACACCGCGGGTTCGATCCCCACACTAAGATAAATATTTGTGCGGCCACAAATATTTCTTTTGGGTCTGGGTATTTGTGAGAAAAGTCTTTTGTAGTTCTCGATACCCACGACACAAAACTCGATGCTAGTAGCGTAGATGCTAGGGGTCAGGACCTATGTATGTGACTGTTGGGTGTCATTAATTTATGAATCATTATTATCATGTTCAGGCATTCTTATAATGAGCCCACTGCGGAACATGGTATCGACTATGATTTTCAAAATGGCCTGTTGGATACGGAAAGAAGTGATAACTGCTATAATTCATTACGATATCTATCTACCAGGCCATCTGTCAATTTATTCTTATGACATTATTAGGTATCATAGCGGCATTTGCCTCTAATGTAAGGCTTTTCTGAGAATGTTTTTCTTGTATAAGTCATTATTGCAATAAATTATAGATTCAAGTATAATTCTAGCAATTCTATTTTGTAATTCTAGCAGTTCATATTATTTCTAATTTGATTCAATCCATAACACGTTTCAATACCTGCAACTGATATCGTCTATGGAAAAGTTTAGGCAAAATTTTCAAACGGTTCTCGAAAAAAAAACTATGAATAAATTTACTCCCAAAACATAGTCATAAGTTGACAATTCGCTTTATAATTCATATAAACCTCACATTGCTTTGACGAAATCCTAAACGAATAATTCAGAAAATAGATACCAAGGTTTTAGCTTGGCATATTTTCTTATCTCATAGGTTCTACAATGAAATGAAATGAAATGAAAATATGAAATGAAATGAAAATATTTATTGAATCCATAAAATGTCATACACTATTTAGATTCAGTCATATTTTTTTTCCCACTACCACCCAGTTCACAAGGCTGTTTTCGCCAGAGAAGAACGGGCAAGAAACTCTAGCGTTGCTCTTTTCAAAATAAGTTTACAATACAGTGATCATACAGGAGTTCAAATTCAGAGCAGTTCATAAATTATTCATAATAATAATTATATTGTACGGCTGAGTTAAGTGTGGTCGCCCTGACTGCGGAATCGGTATACACTGTTGAGCAAAAGCAATGAAAGACAATAAAAAAATTAAAAAAGAAAAACAAAGTAATTAATATTATCATTATAAGCAAATTGAGCAGACCAGTCTACACAAGCAGCACCCGTTCACGAGTATGACGTATGTGCCAGCCATCGGTCTCCTCAACCGTATTATAGGGAAGTGACCGATCCGGCACACGACGCCGCCGCAAGCACAGACCTTTAAGCGAGCATGACGTACTCAAATTGCCTACAACTATGGTGACACAAGTGGGATAATTATTTTAATTATATTTAACAGAGTACACACACATCCGGTTCGGGACTTATATTATGTTTTATTCCCAACGCCTTACTATCTTCTAAGTATTCTGAAATTTTATAATATGCTTTATTACACAACTGTCGTTTAATATTAGATTTAAATTTATTTACAGTTAAGGCTTTTATGTGGGTGGGAACTTTATTATAGAAATGTATACAGTAACCCTTAAAAGATTTGCAAATTTTCTGGAGCCGGGTCTTATGACTGACTAGATTATTTCTGTTTCTAGTATTTCTGTCATGAATATCGCTAACCTTTTGAAATTGTTCTATATTCTTATGGACATACATTAAATTAGCGAATATAAATTCTGATGCTACTGTCATTATATTTATTTCTTTAAATTTTTCTCTCAGAGATTGTCTGGAGCCTAACGAATAAATAGATCTTATGGCTCGTTTTTGAAAAAGAAAGATGGTATTAATGTCAGCAGCACCACCCCACAACAAAATTCCGTAACTCAGTAGGCTATGAAAGTAAGCAAAATAGACCAATCGAGCTGTATCAATGTCAGTCAATTGGCGAATCTTGCCCACTGCAAAAACTGCAGCACTCAGCTTTTTAGCTAACGCTATTATGTGGGGACCCCATTGAAGTTTAGGATCCAATGTGATTCCCAAAAACTTAGTAGTCTCCACAAGGCTCAACACATCCCCGTTCATAAAAATGTTGGCATTCACTTTTTTTACGTTAGGGGTTATAAATCGAATACATTTAATTTTTTGGCTATTTAACAGTAAATTGTTAACGCCAAACCAATGTACTATTCTTGAGAGAGTGTGGTTTACTTCGTCAAAATTTGATTGATGTCGTTTAATTTTAAATATCAGTGAAGTATCATCAGCAAACAACACTACCTCACATTTATCCCTTATAAAATAAGGCAAGTCATTTATATAAATCAAAAAGAGAAAGGGTCCAAGAATTGAGCCCTGCGGAACCCCCATAGTAACAACAGATCCATGTGATTTTTGTCCGTTGACATCAACCCTCTGAACCCTATTGTTTAAATATGATTTACATAGTTCAAGCGCAAGTCCATTTATTCCATAGTGGCTCATTTTCCTGATAAGAATATCATGATAAACGCAATCAAATGCTTTGGATAGGTCACAGTATACACCTAAAGCATCCTGAGAATCCTCCCAAGCATCAAATATGTTGTCTATGAGCTTCACACCAGCATCAGTGGTGGAGCGACCCCGAGTAAAACCAATTGTAAAACCATGAAGTAAATTATTATTTTTAAAATAACTTTGCAACTGTATAAGCATCAGTTTTTCAAAAATTTTGCTAAATGAAGGCAGTACTGATGTAGGTCTAAAATTAGAGGGGTCATCTGTACTACCAGATTTAAAAAGAGGTATTATCTTACTGAGTTTCATTTTATCAGGAAATATGCCACTATTAATACATGTGTTAAAAACTAAAGCTAGCTGAGGAGCTAATATAGGTAGTACATAGTTGAGGATCTTTGTAGAGATTCCCCAGAGGTCACAAGTATTTTTAATGTTTATAAGTTTAAATTGAGTTGATCCGACACTTTAGCGATGATATCCCGGACATCAGCCTGTGTGAGATTGAGATGGCCCTGAAGCAACTTAAAAACAACAAGGCGCCGGGCGAGGACGGAATAACTTCAGAGCTTCTGAAAGCGGGCGGAACGCCGATACTGAAAGTCCTTCAGAGGCTCTTCAATTCCGTTCTCCTCGAGGGCTCAACGCCAGAGGCATGGAGCAGGAGCGTGGTGGTACTGTTCTTCAAAAAAGGTGATAACACTTTGCTGAAGAATTACAGGCCCATCTCGCTCCTGAGCCATGTCTATAAGTTGTTTTCGAGGGTCATCACAAATCGTCTCGAACGCAGGTTTGATGACTTCCAACCTCCCGAACAAGCCGGTTTTCGAAAAGGCTTTAGTACCATAGACCACATCCATACGCTTCGGCAAGTTATACAAAAAACCGAGGAATATAACTTGCCGCTTTGTTTAGCGTTTGTGGACTATGAGAAAGCCTTTGATTCGATCGAGACTTGGGCTGTGCTACAGTCTCTCCAGCGGTGCCATATCGACTATCGGTACATCGAAGCATTGAAGTGTATATACAACAACGCCACCATGTCGGTCCGAGTACAGGATCAGAGTACGAAGGCTATTCCACTACAGAGAGGCGTGAGACAGGGAGATGTCATATCTCCGAAACTGTTCACTGCCGCGCTGGAAAACGCCTTCAAGCTCTTGCAATGGAAAGGATTCGGCATCAACATCAACGGCGAGTATATCACTCACCTTCGGTTTGCCGACGATATTGTAGTCTTGGCAGAATCGCTGGAAGACCTTAGCACTATGCTCGAAGACCTCAATCGAGTCTCCCAACAGGTGGGTCTTAAAATGAACATGGACAAAACGAAGATCATGTCGAATGTCCATGTTGTGCCCACCCCCATCGGTGTTGGGGGCTCGACTCTCGAAGTTGTTGACGAATATGTCTATTTAGGACAAGTGGTCCGGTTAGGCAGGTCCAACTTCGAGAGAGAGGTCAATCGTCGAATCCAACTCGGTTGGGCAGCGTTCGGGAAACTACGCGACGTCTTCTCGTCCAAAATTCCTCAGTGCCTTAAATCGAAAGTCTTCGATAGTTGTGTGTTGCCAGTGATGACTTACGGCACCGAGACGTGGCCTCTCACTATGGGCCTTATTAGGAAGCTCAAAGTCACTCAACGAGCTATGGAGAGGGCTATGCTCGGGGTTTCCCTACGAGATCGAATCAGAAATGAGGAGATCCGTAGGAGAACTAAAGTAACCGACATAGCCCACCGGATTAGCAAGTTGAAGTGGCAATGGGCAGGGCACATAGCGCGGAGATCTGATGACCGATGGGGTCGGAAAGTGCTCGAATGGAGGCCGCGTAGCGGAAAGCGCAGCGTAGGACGTCCACCCACAAGATGGTCCGACGACCTGGTAAAGGTCGCGGGACGTCGCTGGACACAGGCTGCCTCCAACAGGTCTCTGTGGAAATCATTGGGGGAGGCCTATGTTCAGCAGTGGACTTCCTTTGGCTGATGGATGGATGGATGAAGTTTAAATGTTTTTACAATGTCATCACTGTCAACGGATTGGAATTCAAATGAATCGCCACACCCTGGCACACTTTCCTGTAATAACGTATGGGCTAAAGAAGGAGACGAATTTAAGCTTTTTGTTATGGAAACTGGGATATCTGTGAAGAACTTTTTAAAAGCCCTAGCTACTTCTATATCAGAGTTTATTAATTTATTATTAATATTTAAGCTAAACTCGGTGTCACGAGGTTTAGCTTTCCCAGTTTCCTTATTAATTACACTCCATGTCATTTTAATTTTATTTTTGGAGTTTTTTATTTTTTCTTTTAAGTATAATGACTTTGCTTCATAGCAGACTTGTTTAAACAATTTAGAATAATTTTTAACATATTTTTTAAAATGCTCACTATGATTATATGTTCTTTCCGAATAAAGATCATATAGTTTCTTCCTACTTATGTGTATGCCAACAGTGGCCCAATTATTGAAGCAAGTTTTTTTGCTTGTGGGAACAGACCTGGATGTAAAGATTGATTCAAATTCCTTACAAAATATGTCAAATACAGAATTATACAGAGTATTGGGGTTGTTACCCTGTACTAGTACAATGAATTTTTTCAACAAATTATTCTTTAATTTATCTAGCCGGATCTTTGTTACAGGAACAACATTAAGTTTTCCAATGGAAGTTTGCTGGAATTCGCTTCTAAAAGTAACTAGTTATCCACAATGGTCAGAGTCTAACTGATTAATAATAGATTTATTTACTGGGACTATATCTGTGAACACATTATCTATGCAGGTAGCGCTAGTGTTGGTTATCCTAGTTGGCTCCAAAAATAGATTGACTAAGTCAAATGATAGAAAGAGATTTCTTAATTTTCCAGTCATAGCAGACATATCTAACATATTAACATTGAAATCTCCACACACCAACAATCTTTTATTCGATTTACTTAATTTCCTCAATGCATCTTCAAGTATTATTTCAAAAGTATCATACAAAGAGGAAGGTGGTCTGTATACACTTACAACTATGAACTGCTCTGACTCTATACATGAGATTTCTACTGTTTGCTCCACAGAGAGACTCACTATATCTTTACGTTCTTTAAATTTAATATTCTTATTCATTAAAATTAGTGAGCCACCATGTATAGCGTTTTTTCTGCAAAAGTTGCTACCAACTACATGATTCTTGACATTGAAAATGAGCTGTTCAGTTTTCAGCCAATGTTCTGTGACACAAAGTATATCAATGTTCTGACAACTCATGAACAATTCCATTTGTAGTTCCTTACCTAGCATGCCCTGACTATTTTGGTGTACTAGGTTTAATATATTATTATCATCCATATTGCAACTACTATTCTGTCTAATGGGTGGAGAAGTACTCATTGGAATGTCATTTGAAATATTTGTATTATTTTTCAGGCTAATGTTATTATTAATATTATTATTCATTATTTGAAATTGCTGATAGCAAGAGGAAGACTCTATTGTCTGATTATTTAATTTAAATTATTTATGGAATTATTATTTGGAATAGATACAAGTGTATCATTCCTTGTCTTCAAATATGTCAACTGCTCAATAAAAGCAGGTGGAGAAGCCAAACTTTTGGCTTTGTCTAATAAATAAAAATATAGCAATTTTGCTATATGTCGTTTCATAGTATATAAATTCATATGTTTATTTATTTTGTACTTACTACAGTAAGTATTCATGTCAATTAGAGTAATTTTACTATTATCATTTTTATTTTTAAGGGCCTCATTTAATGTACAATTAAGGTTATATCTAATATTTTTTTCCACGTTTGACAACTTTTTTTCATAAGGGAATGTAAACATTACAATTCGTTTTACTTTTAAAGATGTTAGTATGTTAATACTCTCGATATACTGGCGTGTGTTTACATTGCCCCTATTACTGATTAAAATTATCAATGTTGAATTTGGATTAAAATTATAATTTATAATTTTTTCAACAATTTGTGGGTAGGAAAGCCCTGGCATACAATAATTTACAGTGTTTTGTCCTGTCCTATTATGTAATACATGACCTAACCCTTTCCCAATATTATCGCTGAATATCATTATATTTTCATTTTCTACAATGGTATTGGTGGTACTGGGATACTTCAGTGTACAACTAGGTTTTTTGGGTGTTAAGGATAACTTAACAGACCGGTCACAGTTGCATGTATGATAGTTCATTAAGGAATTGAACCTTTCTGTATTATGATGACATGTCTCGACTAAATCGCTTAATGCTAATACATGTTCATTTATTTCCTTTTTGGAGAGTTCGTATTTATTTGTAATTGATTTTAACGACTCTTCAAGGCCTATTATTTCCAATTCTAATTTACTGATTTCACAGTCATACTGTGTTTTAAGAATATCAGTTTCATTGTAACATGACTGTAACTGTTCTCTCAAGCTAATTCTACATTTGCTGTGTTTCAAACTTTTTGTTTGTGCTTTATTTTTATTGATTAATTTCTGTGTCTTTTTGATATATTTATTTATATTGATATATTTCTTCAGTTTGTACCTGCTGCATTTACCAATTCCTCTTGCATATTCTTCACTGTTGTTAACAGTTGAGTCAGTAATTGTTAATGGGATATGGTGACTAGCAGCATGAACCAACTGCGGAGAGGTTAAGACTAACTCATCAAACAAACTCTGGTTTTGTAAAATTGTGTCATTGAGTTTGTCAGATTCTAGCTTATTTATGACTTTATGAGCCTCTTGAAGTGAGAGTTCCAGCTCAGTGATGCGTTTGAGGGCTAGCTCATACTCATCACTGCACCGGCCAAACCCTTCTACAATCGTTTGCAACCTCTCTCTATCATCTAAACATGTTTCTAGTTGCATGTGTAATTCAGCTAATTCACTTTTCAGTTTAAAATTTTTATCTGAAGTCTTCAGCAGTACCTTTTCATTATCATCTCTTTCTCTGTATAGATCCTCAACCAGCTCCTTGGTAGCTTTCAGCTCCTTCAGCGTCAATTGGAGTTTAGCCTCCTCCTGACGAGAATAGGCCTTGCGAGTCAACATTTTAAATTTTAACTTTAAATTAACTAAGTAGGTGGGTACCTACCAAAGGAAACTGACCGAAGAGTTTACTATTTACTTCGTGTTGAAGTTTATATGATATTACGATAACTCGTGTTAGCTATGAAAATAGTTATAAAACAGAGAAATAGTGACTTACAAATTCAAATTATAAGAAAACGAATGAACAGGCAAACGAACAAACGAGCAAACAGGTCTTTAGATGGTAAGTGATCACTGTAGCCCATGAACAATTATAACGCTTGGATCATAGATATATTGGTGGCCTATCAAATTGGGAGAGAACCGGAAAGGAACAAGGAAGATAAGATGGAGGCAGGTATATGATACGTATATGTCACCAAGAGATGGAAAAGTCTTGTGAGCACCCAATGTTCGAAGAAGGCGGCTAGTTTATTTTTAGTGCCATGAATGGTGAGACGAGCGTCCTATTCGCCTGATAGTAAGCAAGAGGCCAACTCATGGACAGTAGAAAAACCAAACATCACCATGAATTACAAACCAATTCTTGGCATTTTACTGCGCCCGCAATAATGAGACATAAGATGTAGGCTGTTTCCAACATGTCCATATGTAAACTCTTAAAATAGATATATATTCAGTGGGTTGATTGTTACTAAAATTAGTGATGGTGAAACGTGTCGAGCATTCCCGTATTCAGTGAGCGTATACGGGCTGTGGTGATATAGATATCTAAACCTCAAATACCCTACAGATCCTAAGCACTGGAAGTTCGCGAGATGGCTAATTCACTAACGTGTAATTTGTGTTGAGGTAAACAGTTTCTGTCCCGCTGCTAATTAAATTTCGGACACGCTGAGTAGTTGGAGGTTCCGTTTTCGTCGGTGTTACAGACTGACCAATTACCAGCGCTTTTCAATTCACTTTACGGATGCCACGCATTCCCCCTGTCGTTTGTAATGTTATTCCATGATCAACTGCGAATGGGGCTAGTTCAGAGCTCCGTTTAACGTCATTAAGAGCACGGATTCCTGATTACTTGATTTCCATTAATGTTTGTAATGTAATACTATTAGAACAATTTGATACAGAAAAGTAAAATAGATTATTTAACATATTAAGATTGGCTTTATTCTTTTGGGGACCGAAAAGTTCTCGTACTTCCCTATACCCACGACACAAGACATGATTGAGTACAATAGGGATCAGGACTAAAATGTGAATATTGGGTGTATAATATCGTACCTTCTGAAGATCTGTTTCCTTGCCGGACATACATATTGTGAATATTGGGTGTATTTATTATTATATGACTAGGGCCCAAAATACAACCTGGTGCATAAAAGTCAGTCAGTTTAAATAATATTCTCGTCAAATGCGTTTCCTAGCGATTACTGATATATAAAAATATATTGAGAAAAACCTCACTCCGTCTTATCCACAATAGTATGTTACTTCAAGCTATCAATATTTAAAGTATATACCTAATGACAAACAACATTAAATTAATTTGTATTGTTATAATGACAAACCGTTAGTCAAATATATAAATGGGTATGATCATTAATTCTGAACAGTTTAGTAGTGATCGTATAACATTATTGTTTGTGGAAAAACCAAACCCGTAATTAATTTAAAAATGAAATACATGTTCTATTTCGCTGTTTTGTCGTTAGCTTCGGTGATGGCGATAGGCGATATGCCAGGTAAACGTTTTTCTATTGTAAACAATATATTTTGAAGCATGTTGAAGTTTCATCATATTTTTTTTAAATAATTATTTTTATACAAAAGTTAACAAAAATATTTTACTGAAATAATTATTTTTATAATAAAATGATATCATAAAAATTATTATTTTATTATAGCCAAAACTGGTGTCCATTCGCAATATGAAAACATGATATTTATGCATGAATAACAGTATGAATTTTCACATTTAAAAAAATTCAAATTTCGCGTAATACGTGTACTTACAATTAATATATTTTTACCATAAATAAACTATTTTTTGTATATTCTAAATGTTTATTTTGCGATTAAATTAATATTATTAACAAATACTGAGTTCGTTTAGCGGTAAAATAATATTAAATATTATACTCTACTACACCAACAAAGATGATATACAAACTGAGTAAATAATACAGTCATATTACCTACCTATATCAGTAATTAGCGTAATTGTCCCTCTTATAAAATTAAATCACTCAAAAGGGGGAATAATGTAAAATTTAAAATCAAAGTCGACCCTTATCTAAAGTAATTCAATAACTCTTTGTAGCTACTGAGCTTTCTTTGAATTTATAATTCGATTCGGTTGCTTATGATTACGATCCTAGACATAAATTGTAAGATTATCTTGCTTAATGCAACTTTATGAGATCAATTTTATATTTTAGTTAAAATTGGAATCATGTTATCATTCGTGTAAGTCTATTGTTAGGTTCAATACGTTGAATTATCATTCATAAAAATCAATTAATAACAGAACATCGGTTTATTGTCTTATCTTATGGAACATTTTCTAAAAAAAATGTATAAATTGTTAAAAAAACATTTTCTTGTAAATTAAGCAGAGTAAAGAAGCGATGTGGTATATTTTCATAAAATATGTTAACAATTAACATATGGAAAATTAAAGTAAATTACATATTTACAGAAACTTGCGACAACTGCGTCCTGAGAGAAGATTGTGGTATGCTTCTGGACATTCACGAGGATCTACAAGTAGCCTGGGTGGACATGTATTCTTGCACCCAAGTACTTGTTAATGGAAACATGGTTCCCGTAAAGCAGGGCATTTATGTAAGTACCTATCTAAATTATCAGGAAGTAGGTTTTTTCATCAGGCTTTTATTAGCTTTGCCTATATATACGGGGTATATCAAGACTGCTACCGAATACGAAGCCAGGTGGTGATACTTTTAGTGACATTAGACACAATGCAACTAAACATTTTGAAAAAACGGGACAATTTTTTTTCCTGTACTTGTATTTGCGTGGTAAATATACAACTTCTCCTAAAATAATAATAAACTCCTTTTTTAAAGGCACTGTTTTGAAATTGTGCATACTTCCCAAGAACCGATTTCAATGCCATAATTTAAAAAGTATAGATAGTGTCACACTTACTTATCCAGAAATTTCAGTCTTTTTTTTTTTAATTTGAAGTTGGTAATTTGCGCGCAGCTGTTTCCCTTTTATAAGACGGTCAGAGAGAGACGTTTTTTCAGTAAAGACGATTAAATAATAGTTAAGAGAACTAAAAAATACGCTTTAGTAAACGACCCAGCAAAAAATAGTAAATAAAGTCTTTTTTTTTAAATTGATTAAAAATAATTGCCAATGAGTTTAAGTAGTATGGCCTTTACTAAAGCCTGTTATAATATTAAAAAAATATATATTATCATTTGTGTAAATATTTGGTAAGATCCAAAATCTATATTTAGGAATAAATGTGATGAGATCTGATATGTGTCCACTATTGATCAAATATCCTTCTTATACTTTTTATGGTCACAGAAAAATTTGGATCAGTAAATTGACGTCATTATAGAGATTGCTTTTATTCACTTTTCCGTTTTATTAACTAACTTCAAATGTTATATTTCAGGTTTGCTGCTCAGAAAATTTGTTGAACCGTTTCCAAGATGATTTAAAGACTTACTATGCAAATTAAAACAATCAAATGATTAAAACCGAAATCGGACCATTGCGGTCGAATAAATTTGTATTCATTTTTCAGTTTGTGTTTATTTATTTTATAATAATGGTATAATATACACTCAAGTCAATGATATTGACAGCCTCTGTGGCGCAATCAGTTACACGCCGCCTGTGAAATGAGAGGCCACGGGTTCGATCCCCACACCGAGAAAAATATTAGTGCGGCCCACAAATATTTCATTCGGGTCTGGGTGTTTGTAAGACCGAAAAGTCTCTGGTAGTTCCTGATACCCACTACACAAAACCCGATCTTAGTGTGGGATCAGAACTGTGTGTTGTGACTGTTGGGTGTTATTTATTATTATTAATATGCATCGTGTTTAGCACTAAATGTACTTCTCAATTGTCTTATTTCTGTTCATGAGCAGAAGTATCGCTCTCTAGCAGTCTGGACATGCTCGTCTCATTCTGAATTATAACTAAATTGTAATTGATTTTAAAACTAAGGATAGGCCCTTTAGTACATGTGGAGATTCAAAAAAGATGACCGTGAAAATCGCGCTAAAATTAATGAACTTAATTTCATACAGGTCGTCTAAGGTGATAAAAATATAATCTTCATTTTTATTACTTTCATACGGTTAACGGACTAGACGCGGCTGCCTACATGTTCACGGTGGTCGCGGGTTCGAATCCCAGGGCACACCTCTGACTTTTCGGAGTCATGTGTGTATTGATAATCAATCACCACGCACTAAAAGGGTGAAGGAAAACATCGTGAGGAAACCTGCATACCATAGCGATTTATAAAAATTTCTATAGTATGTAAGTCCGCCAACCCTCACTAGGCCAGCGTGGTGGACTATATGGCCTAACCACTCTCAATCGTATTCTCGATTGTAGAGTAGGCCCGTGCCCTGCAGTGGGACGTATATGGGCTGATATATATATATATATATTACTTTCATAATACATTATTTTCAAAATCGTTGCGAGCGACGAATAATTTCGTTTTCGCTCCAATAGAGATGATGTTCATATATTTATGTCAATGTAAATTTTTTTGCTCTGTCTGTGAGCATTTATGGTGTTTTCCAGCGTTGTTAACATTGCTCGTAATAATAATAATTCAGAGAAACAACGCATATTAACAGATTCCTTGTTGTATAATTGAAGAATGTATAGACGATATACTCACCCCTGATATCCTAAGAAGTATGATCGATGTGTCGACACGTGCAGCGGGGCAGCGCACACTATTTATTAACGTTTGCTCTTGGGGTGAAGAAAAGTGGAATTTCTTAACATGTCTCTCTAGTGACGTGCCTTGGCTAGTCTCAATTACTTTCTTTTATTTTGAGACAAACAATGTTAGTTGTAGACGAAAAATGTATTTTTTATTTGATGGCGAGACACTCATGCAAATCGCCTGATGGTAAGCGATACGCCCGCTTATGAACAATAGCAAAACCAAACAACACCAGAAATTACAAAGCAATGCTTGGCATTCCAATGAGACATGTATTGTTAAGTCTTATTATGTCCAGTAGTTACTCTGGCTACAATGCACTTTATACAAGAACACAACGGGGCATTTACACTGCTGTTTGGCGGGAGAGATAAATAAAGAAATAAATAAATAACACCCAACAGTCACATACATAGTCCTGACCCCCCATTAAGATCGAGTATTGTGTCGTGGGTATCAGGAACTACGAGAGACTTTTCGGTCTCATAAACACCCAGACCCGAGAGAAATATTTGTGGGCCGCACAAACATTTCTCTCGGTACGGGGATCGAACCCGCGGCCTCTCGTTTCACAGGTGGCGTCTAACCGCCTGCGCCACGGAGGCTGTTAAATTAATAGATATTGTGGAGGTGCCTCAGGCATCTCATATGAAAGACCTACCAGTAAAATATAAGTAACAAACTTTGCAACAAATAGTGGTAGTTAGTTGTATTCGCCCACATAACCACCTCTGGAAACAAAACAGGAACTTAAATTAATTACAAAAAAGTAAAATAGCATATTAGCACTGCAGAAATAATTAACCGAAGCACAAACTAGAAAAACCCACGAGCTAAATATATTTATACAAAAGTTGCGTTCGAACGTGTTATATTGAATATCTGTAAAAAAACGAATCAAACAAAATAAAAGTATAACCCTTCCTGTCGGGGTAGACAGGACCGTCCCCTCACAAAAACCCCCTCACTACCATCCCATTAGGAGCGAGTGGCACTTGTCGAATCGAACGTAACCTGAAGTTAATTGAGAGAAAATCTAAACCAGATATTTGCAGGGAACTTCCAACGGTCGATAGTTGTAGGGTTGTGAAAAAAAATAAGCGGATGAAAAACTTTATAGACGCTGTAGGGTTAAGTTTCTTAAGTCGGGGGGAATTAAACCATCTGCATAAGTTTTGAGTGAAGAATTTTAATAGTGTTTTTAAAGGAACAATTAAAGCCTTCTGGATTATAGGAATAGGTACGCGGAGATTTATATTTTTATTTACTACTGATATATCAACATACAGGGTATATCAAGACTGCTACCGAAAACGAAGCCGGGTGGTAGTTTAAGCGACTTCAGACACAATGCAACAGAAAAAGTTGCAAAAAATAGCGACAATTTTTTTTTTGCAATTTTTTTCTTATGACCATATTTGGGTGGTAAATACATTTTTTCCTAAAATAATAGTGTATACCCTTTTATTTATAAATAATCTAAGGTATAAAAGTGTTTGAATTATTATTTTAGCAAAAACTATGGATTTACCACCCAAAAATGAAGATATTTAAAAAATCATAAAAAATAATTGTCGCGTTTCTTTTCCAAATTTTTGGTTGCATTGTGTATGTAGTCACTAAAACTACCACCCGGCTTCGTTTTCGGTAGCAGTCTTGAGATACCCGGTATATGTCCCAATGCAGGGCACGAGCCTCCTCTACAATCGAGAATAAGATAGAGTGGTTAGGCCATAGAGCCCACCTACGGGTTGGCTGACTTTAGATACCATAGATTATTTTACAAATCACTATGGGACGCAGGTTTTATAACGTTTTCCTTCACCGTCATAGTGCGTGGTGATTGACTATCGATATGTTATAGGCCAAGTGATTAATGCGGGCAGTATTCATAATGCCCGGGCAGTATGAATATTGCCGAGCCATATCGGGCCAAGTGATTAATTACAATCTAAACTCGCCTATTTATCACATAGCCCGGGCATTATGAATATGGCTACATGATGATGGGGCAATGTGATTAAAAGGTGATTTTTTACGTAGAGGGCTGCCGCATTGTCGCATCTGCGATAGACCCATAAATAAGACTGGTTGAATTGACCTGCTTATGTTTAGTTGTTTTTTAACGTCCGAAACATTATCTTCAGAAGAAAATTAGTGTACCCACTTTATGGATCAGTTAGGTCGACTGTGCCCCAAAACCGACTCGGGACACCCTGACTTCATGTAGTCTTTTGGCTACCGACCCTAGAGTGTATATAAAAAGCCGGAGGCGCGGAGGGAGAGCAGCTCCCGCCCGCTGGAGGCGACCAGCAAGCCGAAGCTACGGAGGTGAGCATGATCTTTTGTTACGCAAGGGAGAAGGGGCTGAACTTCCCGTAGCGCCGGAGACGATGCAGAAGCTAATTTGTATTGACAACAAGTGGTACCAGGGGAGGTGCGATTACTTGGTCCATAACAGATACACACATGACTCCAAAAAGTCAGAGGTGTGCCCTGGGAGTTGATCCCGCGACCACCATCAGTATTGGCAGCTGCAGCTGGTCCATTCTGTTCATTAATTTGTATTTGTTTTGTAAATTCTATTTTTGTGCGACATCATGTCTTTTCTTTCGCTTAGTTATGCTGAAGCTCGTTTAAGCCACATTACGCCTAGACTCTAGAGGTCGGTTGAACCTGGATAGTACCAATGTCTATAAAATACCGAACTGAAATAATAAATTCGCTATTTTCTTTATTTCATCTAATGAGAGAAAACACAAAATAACTCGTAAAACAATACACCCAACAAGTTAAAACTTCGTAAGATCGTGTATGCTGTTGTCGCGTTCCTTTTCAAGCAATAGCCCCGAATTTCGAAAAAAAATGCGCGGCAAACTTATTAAGTACTAGCTGCGCCCGTGACTTCGCGTGGAATTTAACAAAAGAGTTAATTAGTTTATTTAGTTTTTTTTTTTTGTTTTTGCATTTTTATTTTAATTATCAACCTTTGTAACGAAACCATACCGCGATCTAATTCTACGTGGCGCCATCTCTTAGCGAGCGGCGGTAAACTCCGTTAACCCTCCCGTTACGTCCCGTTTTCAGTTTTTTGTATTAACTTTATTGAAAAATTTCTTTATACATATACAATATTTTGTAAATGTGATATTGATTCGTTGGTGGGAGAAATGGTGGGAGGCGCCCGAAGTGACGGCCCAGTGGTGGCATGCGCGTGAGCTGCGCGCGGGCATTGCAACATTACTTTATTTTTCTAAAATAAATGTAGCCTAAGTTACTCCTTGTTATATCAGCTACCTGACAAAAAAGTCCCGTCAAAATCGGTCCAGCCATTTCAGAGATTAGCCGGAAGAAACAGACAGACAGACAGAAAAAAAATAATTAAATATCATTTTCGGCACAGGTATCGTGTATAATATGTCACCGTAAAATTGTGAATAACGTTAAGTTATAATCTATCTCGCGAGATTGTGAACTGTCGAAAGATTGTGAATCGTAATATACTGCTTACAATTTAACGTATTACTATTCGTCAGATTATAATCTATCGAAGCGAAACTGTTAAATCACAATCTTACAATTGTCAAATTGTCAATTGTCCGAAGGCTTTCCCTGATTGGTCGGTTTTACAGTAGACCGTTATGTGTCCATAGAGTTAGGAATAAAACACAGGTGTCAGTCAAATAAACTATCATTGTCGCATCTGCGATAGACCCATAAATTAGAAAGCACAATCTTTCGACAGTTCATAATCTCGCGAGATAGATTATAACCTAACGTTATTTACAATTTTACGGTGAGATAATATATAACGATATGCAGTTGGATAATTAATTTTATTTTCACTTTTAAAACAGACACTTCAATATTATTTATATGTATACTGTATCAGCCCATATACGTCCCACTGCAGGGCACGGGGCAACTCTACAATCGAGAATACGATTGAGAGTGGTTAGGCCATATAGTCCACCACGCTGGCCTAGTGCGGGTTGGCGGACTTACATACCATAGGACTTCTTATAAATCGCTATGGTATGCAGGTTTCCTCACGATGTTTTCCTTCACCGTTTTAGTGCGTGGTGATTGATTATCAATACACACATGACTCCGAAAAGTCAGAGGTGTGCTCTGGGATTCGAACCCGCGACCACCGTGAACATGTGGGCAGCCGCGTCTAGTCCGTTTTACCAATAGGCCACCATGCACTTCCACACTTCACAATTTATATGTATAGATTTAGTTTATTAATTAAGAACGTTTATACCTTCCGCGCGCTTTTTGGCTTAAAAACATGACTTTTCAAATGAGTTAATAGCCACCAATAAACAATTTAAAGGAAAAATAATTAGTACTAATTTTAGAAATGGCTGTCATCTAGGAATTTTGGTGGAAAACATTATAGATTGATGGATAATTTGTGAGTACTAAGAGGATTACTGAACACAGGTTTCGTTATTTAGGCTTTAAATGGCAATTTAGAAACTTAAGATATCCGAAATCACTAAATATAAGATGAAAATAAAAATATTATCAGACTAATAAGACCCTTATGGAGGGATTTTGCTGAGAAAAATAATCTTTTTGTGTTTAGTTCCTGAAAAATAAATTTTAACATTGCGAAATTATTCAGAAACTCTCGTCAAGAACATATTTTTTTCACCAACTTATCGTACATAATTTTTTATAGCAATTGCATATTATAATAGAAGAACATCTTATCAATAAATTACAATTTTTATATTTTAACGAAATTAGTTTTCATGTTTTCTACAAATATTTTAAAAACCACTATAAAACACGCTGTCCGACCTGCATCAAATCAGATCGCCGCAAGGCCTTCTAGAGGGAGGACGTATCGCTCTTCGCTCCCGCCTAGCTGCATTCGATTTTTGCCGTGCGTCGTAAAAATAGCCACGCGTGGACTGTGATTACCACATCTTAGTACTTTGGTAGTAAAATATATATATTCTTTTTATTACCTACAATGATTTTGTAGTGAGTATAAATTATGTTTCAGATAATTTAATGGGATGTAATTCCGAGGCTAAATTATGCTATGTATTGTAATATAAAATTAATTATATTTCGTAATTATAAGAGCAAAAATGCAAAAACAAAAAAAAAAAACAAAATAAACTAATTAACATTTTTGTTAAATTTCACGCAGACGAAGTCGCGGGCACAGTTAGTTATAAAATAAAATTCCTCACTGGCTAACATAGTTTTTAAGTCAATCTTTTGTTACTAACACGCATATGGACATATTTTGCTGAAATAAATAATATTATTATTATTATTATATCCCCTATTGGGTCCTTTATAGTCTCTTCGTGGAGCCAGTATAAAAATATCAAAGTAACTTCAGTAAAACCGACGAATATGAAATAGTTTTTTTGTAAGTCCGTACAACGGATAGTGGTTACTGGTAACGTTAGTTTATTAATTGCAATACTTAATAACGTATCGATACGAGTTTGCAAATCAGCAACCACGGTTTATATAATAAGTAACAAATATAACATCGACAATCTATACTAATATTATTAAGGGGATACCTCGAAAAATTTGGATTTTTTAAAAGCCTACATATCATAAATTACTAAGATTAGGTAGTCCATTTTCAGATATGTTTTAATTGATGATATAATTAACAATTTTATGAATCAAAATACATGATTACGCCACTTTGCCTTAACAAAAATACAGTCCAAAGTAGCAGCTGTTAAGTTTTTTAAGAACTCAGAACTCCTAACTTACCCCGTGTAGACACTCAAGATTAATTTGACATAAACATATTTTTAAATATTATTTTTTCGCGAGAAAAAAACAAGAAAAAAGTAAATAGTACGATGACAATAAAATAAAATATGGTTTGGCGCTTATGTTGTTTTATTTTGAGAAGCGCATGGGCCATCCTATCCCATTCTTGTACGTTACGGCCATATAAGCTATCTCATTGGGGGCGTTCCCGGCAGACGGCCGCGGGCCTTGGTGGACGACGGATCTGCGCTCGACTTTTCGAAATTCTAGCCCGCCGATTATTTTTTTACGTAATTTCAAATTTACGTAATTCTTATTATTTTAGGTGGTACTCTTTTTTGTTTGTACATTTTAATTTTTTTACATATATTTAAAAAATAAATAGCAGTATATATTAATTTTTAAGTTCATTTTTAACTAGCTAAGTTACCAAAATAAAAGAGAAAGGTCATTGACTTACGTATAAGCGCTCAACGAAATTAGTCGAAGGGAGCGTAACATTTTATACATTTTTGCCTCGTAATATAATTACGACGCTGAAGTCTCGGGTTCGAAACCGGGTCATTTTACTTTTTGTTTCTTTTTTATTTATCCGAATGGTTCTAAATCGATATTTGAAAGAACCATCGTTCCGAAAAAATTAAAATATTCTCAGAAAAAAAACATGTGGTCCGCATTTTGATTGATTTTTTTGTTATTGTTCGCGTGAAATTTTATTCATTTTGCCTCATAATATGATTACGACGCTGAAGTCTCGGGTTCGAGTCCCGGTCATTTTAATTTTTGTTTTTTGTTATTTATCCGAAATGTTCCTAATCGATATTTGAAAGAACCATCCATCGTTCCGAAAAAATGTAAATATTCTCAGAAAAAAGAATATGTGATCCGCATTTTCATTGATTTTTTTGTTATTATTCCCGTGAAATTTTATACATTTTTGCCTCATAATATGATTACGACGCTGAAGTCTCGGGTTCGAGTCCGGGTCATTTTAATTTTTGTTTTTTTGTTATTTATCCGAATGATTCCAAATCGATATTTGAAAGAACCTTCGTTCATGAAAACATGAAAATATTCTCAGAAAAAAATGTGGTCAGCATTTTTATTGATTTTTTTGTTATTGTTCTGATTGGTTTCTAATTCGATATCTGAGAGACTCTTCATTTCCATAAACTAAATTCAAGGTCAGAATTGGTAATTCTGTGTCAGCCCATATATGTCCCACTGCAGGGCACGGGCCTCCTCTACAATCGAAAGTACAATTGAGAGTAGTTAGGCCACCACGCACTTGAATTGACAATTGGCCGATTAATTTCAACTTTCAACTATTACCTGAGCTTGTAGATCCACGACTTGTAGACTGCCTCAGTGGCGTAGTTGTACTAAGGTACGGTTACAAAGGTGAGGCCTCGGGTTCGAATCCCGGGTAGGGCAAAGTGATATTGGATTTTTCTATTAATTATCAGCCCAGAGTCAGGAATTTGTGCCCGATATGGCGATAGGCTCGCCACCTATCACATCGTGGGACGGAACATACATGGCGAAATGTGGGTCTTGGCACCTCTGCCTACCCCTTCTGGGAAAAAGGCGTGAGTTTATGTATGTATGTATGTAGATCCACGACATACGAGAAATGTGAAAATAAGGGATCCAACGTAATCCCTATGATATGGACATTGCGATCATTGTCATCGAATTAATTCGGTTAAAATAAATTCATTTCTCGTTGTATTGTTCTTTCAGTATATATTATCATTATTTTTCATCTGATATCACAATATTTCTTGTTGCTAGCTCCTATAATATGAAGGCTACGCGATATTCCCACCAAGGACGCACCAACTTTTATTATCAATTGAATTTACTTATAACTTTTAATCGGGTTTTGCCCAATAAATATATTAATAGTGAATTAAATAGAAAAACCTTTTTACAATATTATTCCGTTTCACTAAATTCAAAGTCAGAATTGAAAATTATGGTCGCCATTTTGAACTTTTTTGCTTTTGATTCGATTGATATCTAAGTCGATATCTAATGGTTCCTTCATTTGAATGAGTAAGTCAGAATTGATGGTTGAGGCCGCCATTTTGAACTGTTTTGTGTCTGGTCATGAACTGGCCATCATAATATTGTGATATTTTTCAAAACCATCCAGTATAATACCATTAGAAAAATAGTACCTTTCGGGAGCACCTCTATCAATAGACAGATGAAGACACAATCCCATCAAAAACATCCTGTAAAAAAATTCCAAGTCTCGCAGCTCAGGGTTTCTACCTAAAAAAATTGTGAGATGCTACATGCATATACCGATACCAAGTCGATTAATTTATTTAGTCCTTGCGTAAGGGACCTTCTGTATAAAGTTATTACGTAAGCTATTATCATATACATATTAAAAATTCTTTACGTTATAAATAAATGGATCGCCTTGGCCATCGCATGAAACTATAATGTATCGTACAATTCATACATAATGCTGCTGGATGGCTGAATTTTTTTACAGGATGTTTTTGATGGGATCTCACGTCTTTTTTTAGAGTCCTACTTTTTTTTCTTTTCGTTACTTTTTACTTCTAGAATATCACCAACAATTTTTCATAAAGCCTCTGTCTTATAGTTTTTTCTTATTTTTGTAGGTGTCAATTTATCACAAATATCACGGATTTGATTATTAATATTCTTTCTTTCATGGTAATTGATATTTTGGAGCTATTTAGTCTATTTATTTGCAAGTTTTTCTTCGTTATGTCTTTCTAGAGGAATTTTGTGCAGTTTCATGGGCTGAATACACCCTTTCCCTCTCAATACCCTCTCCTGTTATGCCTTTTATATACTAGGTATCTCAAGACTGCTACCGAAAACAAAGTCGGGTGGTAGTTTTAGTGAGTACAAACACAATGCAACTAAAATTTTCGCAAAGAAATGCGACAATTATGTTTTATGATTTTTTAAATATCGTCATTTTTGGGTGGTAAATCCATAGCTTTTGCTAAAATATTAATTTAAACGCTTTTATACCTTAGATTACTTATAAATAAAAGGGTATACACTATTATTTTAGGAAAAAATGCATTTACCACCCAAATATTTATTTATTTAATTCTTTATTGTACACAATAAAAAGGAATAACAGTTTAGAGATAATACAAAACAACAAAGTACAAATGACGGTCTTATCGCTCTAAGGCAATTTCTACCAGACAACCATGGGATGGATATATGAGCAGGAAAAAAGATAGGGCAGTGTAAAATAAAGATAACGAAAGCATGGAGACAAATAAAATCATAAAAACATATAAATACATTATATATATATACATACCACATATACATACATATTATATACACATACATAATTATTTTACATATACATACTTATATACATTTATATAAGTATATATACCACAAATATGGTCATAGGTAAAAAATTAAAAAAAAAATTGACGCTTTTTTTGTAACTTTTTTTGTTGCATTGTGTCTGAAATCGCTTAAACTACCACCCGGCTTAGTTTTCGGTAGCAGTCTTGATATACCCTTTATAGACTAGCGACCCGGCCCAGCTTCGCCCGGGTACAAATAGATTTCTGTACAAAAATATGTACGTATTATTATTATACATATAAACCTTTCTACTTAGGCACGCTACTGCCGCCCTGGCCGGCCAGTACCGCCGCAAGCGCTACGTCCCGCAATTTTAAATCTGTAATATCTTCGAAAATATTCATTATCTCGTGCTGTAAAGGACCATATAGATCTATATTAAACCAACAATGTATTTAAGCTTTTTAATTGGAGAAGGATTAATGCTGTATTTTTCGTAAAAAGTAAATGACAAAAAACTGTTATTGTGGGATATCCATAAGAGATGGACATATACCATCGCGGAGTTTTCTGTATACCTTTTCAATGTGTACAAATAATTACTACATTATTTTGATAAATCTCGTAGGGTTCAGCCTGCGTTTGCAATGTAAGCGGAAAAAAATTGATAATTAACGACATCACATTAGAAACCTCAAATATAACAGTATTTCTCCACTATTTAATGGATGTTATTATACACGTAAACCTTTCTATTGAATCACTCTATCTACTATAAAACCGCATCAAAATCCGTTGCGTTGTTTTAAAGATTTAAGCACACAAGGAGACAGAGAAAGCGACTTTGTTTTATACTATGTAGTGATACCTATCTAGAACTATTATTCCATTATATACGGGTACAATTATACATTAACTGCAAATGTAACTTTGTAATCCTATACATTTATATGGGATTACAAAGTTATTCACGCAGTTGGTGTATCTAGAACACTAGGCAGAAATTACGAAATGTTTAAATTTTTCCCTACTTAAGACACTAAACACTAATCTATACATACCGGGTATCTCAAGACTGCTACCGAAAACGAAGCCAGATGGTAGTTTTAGTGACTACAAACACAATGCAACTAAAAATTTCGCAAAGAAACGCGACAATTATTTTTTATGATTTTTTAAATATCGTCATTTTTGGGTGGTAAATCCATAGTTTTTGCTAAAATAATAATTTAAACTCTTTTATACCTTAGATTATTTAAAAATAAAAGGGTATACACTATTATTTTAGGGAAAAATGTATTTACCACCCAAATATGGTCATAGGAAAAAAATATTTAAAATAAAATTGTCGCTTTTTTTTGCAACTTTTTCTATTGCATTGTGTCTGAAGTCGCTTAAACTACCACCCGGCTTCGTTTTAGGTAGCAGTCTTGATATACCCTGTATAAATAAAATTGAAGTGTCTGTTTTAAGAGTGAAAATAAAAAAAAATGTCCTACTACATATCGTTATATACACGATACCTGTGCCGAAAATGATATTTAAAATTTTTTTGTCTGTCTGTCTGTTTGTTCCGGCTAATCTTTGAAATGGCTGGACCGATTTTGACGGGACTTTTTTTTTCAGGTAGCTGATATAAGAAGGAGTAACTTAGGCTACATTTATTTTAGAAAAGTTATTTTCTGTCTGTTTGTTCCGGCTAATCTCTGAAATGGCTGGACCGATTTTGACGGGACTTTTTTTGTCAGGTAGCTGATATAATAAGGAGTAACTTAGGCTACATTTATTATAAAAAAGTTTTTTATTTTAGAAAAATAAAGTTTTTGTTAAATTCCACGCGGACGAAGTCGCGGGCACAGCTAGTTATATTCTAAATTTAAAGGTTCTATGTCTGCTAGAAGTGCCTTAGACTTTTGATGATCGGTCAGTCAGTTAGTGAGTGACAAAATTAAGAAAGTTTGACTAGTTACAATTCTTAAACTAGTGGTAATTTCAATTTGATTGAATGAAATTTTAAACATACCGTGTTTACACAATGCCTGCTTAGTAACTGAAAATTCAGGTTTCTTGCTTCGTTTAACCACAACGAAGTTATGGGGGGTTTAAAATGATCTGAATTGCTTCTAGAAAAGGATGGTACGACTGTGCCACTTTTTAGCTCGACTTGGTGGGGGCATTGCCGTGCCCCCAGATTTAGAATATTTTTTATACGAATCTATTTTATATGTCACTGAAAGTCTATATCTATACCTACTAATATTATAAAGCTGCAGAGTTTGTTTGTTTGTTTGAACGCGCTACTCTCGGGAACTACTGGTCCGATTTGAATGATTCTTTCAGTTTTGGGTAGTTCATTTATCGAGGAAGGCTATAGGCTATATATCATCACGCTATGACCTATAGGAGGAAAGCAGTAGTGATATTTCTAGCAAATACGAGGATATTTTGTTCGTTTTTCTTGGTCCGATTGGTCAATATTCTAAACTGATAGTCAGAATTAAACATTTTGACCGCCATTTTTAAACGTGTATGCACCCGGGCGGACCCTGGCCCGATCGCTAGTATTACTATAAAATTAATATTTACAATGCTTTTCATAAAACAAAAGCAAAATAATTGTAATTGATATCAAATAATTTCGCCGAAAAATTTGTCTAGCGTAAATAAAAGAAACATTGTTAAACAAAAATTATCCCTATTTGGTTGTAAAGAAGGTTCAAACTGGAACGGGCGGGTGTGATCGCCGTCATTCTCGCGCCAAGCGCATAGCAATAATAATAAGAGCGTGAGCGCCGGTGTGACCGCACAGTTGCAAAATCAATAATAATTATTTTATTTGGAATTTAAACAATAATCTAATGTAATTACTTATCGTTTCCGCTCTGTGTATATACTTCAGGAATACCTAGTCAGTTTAGTTTGGTTGTTATTACAAAATTCAAATTTATTTCACACATTTTTGTTAAATTTACAGTTGTATCGTAAGTCAAAAATCACAAAACAGCAGAACTAAGAATGACATTCTTTTATAGGCGAAAGTCAGTGGTCAAATCACAGGTCAAATGAAGTAGAAACAAATAAATCATCGCTAGGCGCAATGCCTTTGGCGGCATTTATCAAAGGGCGCCTAGGCGATTAGCGCTTCACACTAGTAGAGTGAGTGACCGGCAAAACAATTGATACCTATCTTGTATTTATACAGATATTATTGTAAATGTTTTTGAGGTTTTCGTAAAGTAATAGTTTAAAGTTCGTGTTTTACCACTTAGATTATAATAGATTTTTTTATCAATACAAAAGTATGATAAACAATATATAGGCATATTGTCAGAATCATACGGATTATAAATATACATAGGTCTACATTAATTTGTTATTACTAATGTTAATAATACCAGTAGATAATATTTAATCGGGGAATGTGCGCCAGTAGCGCAGTGCCACGGCGTGATGCGGCAACTTTCGTTAACCACGCCCCAAAATGCTGCGAATATTTTTCGAGGTAGGCTCTTAAGCTGCAGAGTTTGTTTGTTTGTTTGAACGCGCTAATCTCTGGAACTACTGGTCCGATTTGAATGATTCTTTCAGTGTTAGGTAGTCCGTTTATCGAGGAAGGCTATAGGCTATATATCATCACGCTATAACCTATAAGAGGAAAGCAGTAGTGATATTTCTAGCAAATACGATGAAATGTTGTTAGTTTTGTGTGGTCCATCCATTTTACCCCCATTTTAAAACGTGTATGCACCCGGGCGGAGTCAGGCTCGACCGCTAGTTAGATAATAAAGCTTCTAAAATCTTGCAATATAAAAATTAACTGTGCTTGCTCAATAAATCAATTTCTTTAATACAAACTCTAAGCGACATGAAACAGCAATGAATAGATAAAGTCGTTCTCAAAAATACATTTATAAGCTGAGAGTTCTCTTGAGACTTGAGGTTTGCACGAGATATCTTCTTTATAATTCACAAAAACCTCATAATATTGCTTTGACTGCTGAAATGGTTTAAACGAATAGATTCATATCAAATTTATGCCCGTGGGGCACGGATAGACTACGGATTAACTGCAAACGGTAATCCCACTATTTATATCATGTTTTATATATTGTATAGGTTGGTGGTAAGTGTGTAGTCGGCCTTCTTAAATGACGGGAAAGGGAAGGGAAATATTTTACTAGTAGACACCTACCACCAGTGTCTGAGTCTCATATGTGAGAGGCCGCTTGGATAGGTAGCACCGCAATGTCTATTTCTCCCGCTACATAGCAGTATAAATGTGCTGTTGCCTTTCGGATTGAAGGACATTGTAGCCAGAGTGATTACTGGACATATTGAGACTTTACATCTTATGTCTCAGGAGCTTAGTTGAATGCCAAGCATTTCATTTAATTCATGGTTTTGTTTGGTTTTGCTATAGTCTATGAGCGGTCGTATTGCTTACCGAATGGAGTGTTCTTTTTACACTTAATTGGTCTTGCAATAAATATTGTTACAACGAAAAACATATAAAACCATCAAACATGTATGAAACTTATTCGAATTGGTCTTGATTAGCTACAATACAGTCCTTTAAATGTTGAGGCAAGTTTTAATGCACGCACTGTTTCTTTACGAATATTTTTACTGCCAATCGTATGGATTGTTTTAGAAACTCCAAACTATCACAGCGTTTAGAGCAAGTATTACTCTCTAAAACTAACCAATAGTCTTAATCCAGTGGATTATGATCAGGACTAGTTGACGGAAAGACTTCAGCTCTAGTGACGTCCGGGATGTTCATTCCTATCCAACATTGGGTGGATTGAGCTTTATAACCTCGCACCGAATCTTGCTGAGAGAATCATTCTTGGTTATTCAACACGAAGAGTCTTAACTACCTTCAAGTATGTTATACACAGGTGTACAAGTTAAGATACCTTTTCACAAAAATATGGCTCATTCACTCCTTAAATAAATAAATACACCCAACAGTCACATACAAAGTCCTGACCTTTATTAAGACCGTGTCTTGTGTCGTGGGTATCAGAAAGAACGAGAGACTTTTCGGTATAACAAACACCCAAACCCGGTACAAATACCAGTGGACAAACATTTGTTCCGGTGCAGGGATCGAACCCGCGGCCTCACGTTTCATAGGCAGGGTCGAAACAACTGCGCCACGAAGATGTCATGTCATAGCCAACACCACACTAAACCATCACTAAGTCGGATAATGGTCTCGTTGTTCTCTGTTGACTAACTGAAAAGCTTCTTTAGATCTTTCGTGTGAATAATATAAATATGGTAATTTTGTTTGTTAAAATATTGCTCAATTGTAAAAATGTTCTCTACCGTAAACATTTTTTTCTGTGACCTCCCTTTGCGCTCTGTCTGTATCAGCCCATATACGTCCCACTGCAGGGCACAGGCCTACTCTACAAGCGAGAATACGATTGAGAGTGGTCAGGCCATATAGTCCACCACGCTGGCCTAGTGCGGGTTGGCGGACTTACATACCATAGAAATTCTTATAAATCGCTACGGTATGCAGGTTTCCTCACGATGTTTTCCTTCACCGTTTTAGTGCGTGGTGATTGATTATCAATACACACATGACTCCGAAAAGTCAGAGGTGTGCCCTGGGATTCGAACCCGCGACCACCGTGAACATGTAGGCAGCCGCGTCTAGTCCGTTTACCAACTTTGCGCTCCGCTTAAGTAGTTTGTTGTTTTGATTTTACCACTTTAATCTTTTTTAAATTATAAGAAATAAATTACCATTAAAGTACTAAAAACATTCTGATATTACCAAAATACATTATTTATTCGAATTATTTCTAAATCATCAAGCATTATCTTATCACTGATGCACTAAGCAATTAAATACTAAATCTGGTCGATTCCCTTTATCGACAGACAATTAGTCCTGTATAATATATGGCTAATATATCAATTTGCTGACAGTCATTGGGGCGTAATCAATAGAATTTATTGTGTTTTGAGACGTTGTACACATTACGATGAAGGAAATAATACACTCCTTATGTATATTAATGCTGCTGACGTTAGTTACAGCGCAAGGTAATATTTTGTGAAATTTTTATACTGTATATTTCCCAAATTATTATTTTCGTAAGCAATGTTTGTACGTTTGCAATATATTCATCTGTTTCCGAATATGAACTACAAGCTACTAACTACGCTGTAAGCTAATAATCCGATTATGGGTAGTGCTTGAAAATCGAATTCAATAATTCCGTTACTTAAATGCAGGTGAAGGTAACAGAGGAATGTTATTTGGTTTGTTTTTTTTTGTTTTGTCACCATATATTTTAATCACTTTGCTGTTCCAGTACAAAAAAGCATCTCAAATATTATATATCCTTGTTTTTTTTACAATACTTTATATCGTTAGATTTTTATATAAACTTGAATGTAAATAAATTGTTAACAATTAAATGGTTTCTAAGACCAGTGCAATACCCTTCGGAAATCGGTTTTTCGTTAAATCGACAACGCGCCTGAAGACTTACTTCATAAATGAACATCATAGAATATACATACATACATAACCTAAAGACTAAAATTATTATGTAATATACTTAAACAGAATCTCCCACAGTTTATAAAGATGGTATACTTCAAACCCCAAGACATCTGTATGCTGAGGAGAGAATGCAGTGTCCACCATCGACCTTCCCGCCTAGTCCTCAATCGGGATGCTGTGGACTCGAAGCTTCTGCTGCAGAAAGAGCCATGGTACAAGGTATAAACACTAAAAGTATAGTGACAAATTGTATGGTATTTACACCATTGTAGGCAGTATGACTGAGCCCTTGGTTACAATAGAAGATGCGCGTTGGTGGCTCTGAAAATTTGATAATAAATTACTCCAAAGGTCACATAGGCTGATAATAATTATTTAGAGTAGTTTAGTACTTATAATATAATCCCGCCTTAGGTTTAAAAACTATTATGGTATTTTATCTAAGGTAATATAAATAAATAAATCATAAATATATTTATTTATTTATTTATTTATACACTTTATTGCACAAAAAAAAATACAAATAAAATGAAAATTACAATCATAAAAGTACAATTGGCGGTCTTATCGCTCAAAGGCAATGTCTTACAGACAACCATGGGATGGATTTGATAAAAGGATAATTAGAGGGCAGTCGTAAAGTGTAAAGAATAGGAGTTAAGACGGAAAAAAATATAAGAACAACAAATAATTACTAAATAATAATAATATATATATATATATATTCACTGAATCATTATATAAATCACTATTACAAAGAATTGCTTTTTGTTATATTGTTTTTCCGTTTATTTGCCAATACCAATATTTGTCGCAGCTACCACGCCGCGCCCTGTTCCAACAACGCCGGATTACAAAAAGTTTCTAGAAAATCTGGGATTCAGATTCCGCAGGAATGCTAACGATACTGTCGTTTCTATTGGCAGTCGGATAGCAGGTAAGTCTTCTTACAATACAATGATTTAGTAGGCAAAAGTGCTGCTATATTTTAATATGGGATGAGGTCTGTGACAAAAATGGTGATCATAGTTGTTTTATTTTGTATATATTTTTAATAGTTTAAACAACCCATAGATTATTATGTTTTAGCCTGAAATAATATGATGTTGACAAACTATGGAAAGCACTCCTTAGGGAACTCTATTTCCATGCTTGAGCTGTTTGCGTGTATTTGAAAAGAAGACATAGATCAATAAATTATTAAATGTTAAAGTGATTGACTTATTAAAGTATAAATAAATAAATAACACACAACAGTCACGCACAGTCCTGACCCTACACTAAGGTCAAGTCTTGTGTCCTGGGTATCAAGAACTACGACACTTTTCGATCTCACAAACACCCAGACCCAAAAGAAATATTCTTATCTCAGTAGAACGCTAAATACAAATCAAATATAACAAAACTTTAATAGAAGAATAATAAAAAAAATCGTATGTTTTAGGTGGATCAGAGACAGACTTCTTCGAGTTCCCGTGGACTGTGCAAGTATCATCAGTGTTTCATCTCGGAGATATTAAGATGACTAGTTCCTGCGGTGGTTCGCTCATCAGTTCTCGTTACGTTCTCACGGCTGCGCATTGCGTCAAAGATGACGAAGGCGGCACTCTAACGAAGTAAGATTCTGAGCTTCCAAACAGGTCACCATTGTAAAAAATATCTCTATTGATATGTTTGACTGTTGAGAAGGGGTTGCCTTGTATGATCTAACATTCTTACACTTGTTTTTTTTAGATAGTTTTTTTTAGACATTGCCGTCGTTCATACCTACCCAGGCGGCCTTTCACATTTACTAATATTTGAATCATCTTTGGGTGATTGCTACTAAACTGAGTTCACTTCATCGAAAATATCCCTGTCATAAATATTTTCAAAATATTGTTTGTCACCATAGAATACATTCATATTCCGTGTTCTCTGTTGCCCACATTTAACCGTTTTTTCCAGAGTTAAAGTTTATTTGGCTGAATACGATAGAAGCACGTTCCCAGAGGATTGTAAGATTGTGAGGGGCGCTAAGCAGTGCATACAGAACCTGGCCATGGAGGTCGAAGAGGTCGTATTACACTCAGAATATGACCGTGACACACTTTACAACGATATTGCACTACTAAGGCTGGCAGAAAATGCACCATATACACGTAATTATACTTATAACTTCAAATATTCTGTGTACATCTCATAGTTCTATATACTTATAACTTTAAATATCTGTGTATATGCCATAGTTCTATTTAGTTCTTTTTTTATGGCCTAAATCTGGCAAACGAGCCAACAGGTCACCGGTAAGTGATCACTGCCTCCCGTGAACATTCACAACGCTTGGATCATGGATGTATTTCCGCCTCCGGACCATTAAATTGGAAGGGGTGTGGGAAGGCAAAACGATGGGAACCTGAAAGGGTTATTGGTAGTAGATCTGGACAAAATGGTTTCTTTGTTAATTCTATTCGTGGAACTTTATATTTTTATTAGATTTTTAGGCCAGCACGACACCTTAAGGCGTAACCTACCTCAACACTAGACGAGGGCTGTACTCAAACTTATTTTTTTACATTAAAAGGTTAGGCGTTTGACCATAATGTCACATAATGGAAAGTGACGATGGAACGTGGACTATCCACGTTGTTATACGCCTCCCTAGAAGGTGCCTATTTACTCTAACCTTAAAGATGTCCAAGTCATAACTTTCAGAAAACACTATCTATGTTAACGTTGAGACCCATAATACCTTTGTAGTAAAATTTAAGTATTCACAGCAACTTAAAAAGCCAATTTTCCTTTTCAGCATACATAAGACCAATTTGCTTAGCGTCCGTCGACGTTGACAACGCCTACTTCGAAAACATGCGTTTGGCAGCCGCCGGATGGGGTCGCAGTGGTGAAAAAACTTCTAACATAAAACAATCCACTGTCCTCAACCTGGTTCTCCAAGAAGATTGCAGAAAACATTATTATGACCTAATTAGGACCCAAATGTGCGCCGTCGGATACTCCGGCGAAGATACTTGCAAAGGCGATTCTGGTGGACCCCTAATGATGGCCAACGGACAAAAGTATTACGTAGTCGGAATAGTGAGCGGGAAGAGAGCAGATCTGAAATGCGGTTCTTCAGTACCCTCGCTATATACTAATGTGTATCAATACCGAGACTGGATTCTCCATAATATCCGCGAATAATTGTTTAAATAAAATGTTCATTATAATATGTTGTTTTTTTTAATTCTGGTGAGGATGTTGAGAGCACAATTTACTCTCTTTTTATTTTGGAGACATAACATGCTGTGTAAGAATTATAGAGACCGTAAAGGAATTGCGGGGAAAAGTCCTTATTTACTAACATATTTCTATTCACGATATCCTCTGTGAATAGTAGTATATCAATCTATTTTTCTTTGAAACGGAAGCGCCATAAAACGGCGCACTAGTGCACTTCAATTCTGATGTTAGTAAGTCAAACTACAGCCTCAATCACGCTGAAAAATGATTCGATGCTATGTTTGGCCCATTTCGAGTTCTGAAAGTTTTGTACGCAAATAGTTCTTTATGGATTAAAATACGGTTCGCGTAGGTCGAATTTGTTTTAATAATATGAGTGGATTTCATTACATATCTGCAAATTTATAATAATAATCAAAATATGAAGATAGGCAATTAATTATGTCAAAAAAATCTTAAGAGGAAATCATATTGCGTAGATATTAGACATTCATTTCTTAAAATATTTACAAAAAAATACTGTCGGAAAAATATGTCACGAGCAGATTGTTCACCTGATGAAAAATGCGACATATAACTTGCTTTTTTCTCAACCGAAATCCAATGATATTAATAAACTGTAATAGGCAAAGCGGCAGTACCTACTCAGACGACCTCCTCAATAATAATTTACATAATATGACTCATTTTATGAAGCTATATACATGTTATTCCTATGAACCAAATAGACCCCAACTTTAATGACGCAGGTGGTTTAAAAGCAGGCTGGGGATTCGATACCTTCATCGAAAAAAAAATAGCGTAACCGACAGATATTTGTTTTAGATCTGAGTGTTACGAGTACAAATATCATTTAGTAGTCCTATAATAGGTGGACGGACGACCTGCCTAAGGTTATAGGAAGTCGCTAGATACAGACGACTTCCAACAGGTCAAGGTGGAGATTCATGGGGAAGGCCGTATGTTTAATAAGGCTTGTAATGTATTCAGCAGTGGGCTTCCTGTGGTCGAAAAGAGAGAGAATCTCTAATGCCTCCTTTCAAGAAAACATATTATTATTGAGGTCTTAATTAAATATGTGACTTATTTAATCTTACTTCTTTGTCGACTTTTATTCTATATTAGCGGCCCGGCCCAGCTTCGCCTGGATATATTCTTTCACTCCACTCCACACCTGAAGGCACCCTTTGTGATATTCATTCGTTGGTGAGAGAAGTGGTGGGAGGCGCCCGACGTGACGGTCCAGTGGTGCCACGCGCGTGAGCTGCGCGCGGTACTGGACAGCACTTGGGCATTGCAACATTACTTTATTTTTCTAAAATAAAATATATTTTTTTAATAAATGCAGCCTAAGTTACTCTTTTTTATATCAGCTACCTGACAACAAAAGTCCCGTCAAAATCGGTCCAGCCATTTCAGAGTTTAGAATTTATCATTAGATATATAGGTAGTTATCGTGTGTATAACAATATGTAGTTGGACATTTTTTTTATTTTCACTTTACAAACAGACACTTCAATTTGATTTATATGTTATTTATAAATTAATCGATGCAGTCAGTTTAAAATGATTTTACTATCATATTGGGTGCCTGATATACCTTTTCAAATGTTTTATTCCGTAATCAAACAAACAGGCCTGAGGCCTTTTAAATATTCTATATAGGATACTATTGGTGTGAAAATAATTATTGATATATGAATCTTTGAACTATGGCGAGACCTATGCTCTATATTTCACGACCAGATCAGTATTCATTCATTTCATTTCATTTCATTTTCATTTAAAAGGGTCCGCCCCGTGACCACGAAAGCTGTAAAGTAATCCAAACATCGCACTGTGATTCGCCTAGTACAAGCTAGCTGGACAAAAATCAATTCCAAGAATCAACTAATTAGTGGTCACATATTGTACACAAGACCCCCAATGTCATAAAAACAAGTAGAAAGGGTGAAAAACATTTCACAGTGACGAGTCATTGACTAACGAAGGTAAGGATAGCATCTCATTCAATTTATGTGATATATATAACCGTGATTTTTGTGATGGATACTACTGTCGAGGGTCAGAGCTTTTATATTTTACATTTTAGGAACATCATACCAGGAAACAGTCACGTATTTCCACGGATACAGATTTATTTAATATGCTTTTAATAACATCAGATCCTGTAATTAATTCACTCAGAGAACTACCCAAAAAGAAAAAAGACTGTTTACCATCAGAAGTGCTAAGTTTGGTAGTCCCGCCTTCAATACCAATACCTCGGGCATCAAGTAGTCTAACGCCATGTGACGTTGATGATTACTTGGTCTTGACTCGTCTGATTGTGAGAGTGATATCATTGGTAAGTTTTTAGCCTCAGGCTGCCAATGTCCGCCCCTCACGTGGCTTTAGATGATCATGCCGGACGTGAAGTTTATTATTATTATATAATTTAAAATGTTATTAAATAATTTTATAGTTATATAGGTACAACTAAAAAAAAAACTTTAAAAAACACATTTCTTCTTTAAAATATTACTGTCCGTAGCCAAAACAACCAACAATACGCAATCAAATGTTTTCATCACTGTGCGTCGGGTAGTTAAAAAATGTAAAAAATAAGATCATTAATGACAATATCACCAGATGCATGTTCAAATAAGTTGCTGTTATTTGAGCTATCAATCGCGGTCACGATTGTAAAAGTAGCCTGTACCCTGTACTGGGACATATATCAGCAGATACAGTACGATTTAATTTCATTTAAAGCTTCGCACACTATGACCGCACTATGAACGTACTTCTATCAGCCAAAAAAACTAGTTTTTTTCTCCGACACGTGTATGGCGCAGAAGTGGCATGCTATGTAATAATGGGCAAAATTTCTTAAACGATTTTGTTTTATTTTAACATCTTGCCTACAATTTGCACTAAGTTGTTATTGGATAATAGCTCTTAAGAACATGTACAGAAACGGTCGTCAGCGGAACTCATAAATAAGGCAATTGAAGACAATAAAATTCATAAGGAAAGGAGTTAGTAAATTCGCGCCCATTTTCCTCAATAAATCTTCAATTTCATCAACTAAACTGAAAGCATTCTTTTATTTCTTAGAAATGCAATTTTTTCTTGTAATTGCTAACAGCTAGTCATCAAAACTATTAATCTAATCATTGATGCGACATGCAATTAGATAGTAAATACTCGCGACCAGGTTCCGTCCATTGTGAGACAATTAGCCCTGTATTAGTATTAGTATTTGTTCAACTCGGTGACAGTCATTAGGGTGTGATCATGAGGATTCATTGTGTATTGTAACAGTGTTGTAACATCATAATGCGGGAAATTGCATATTTTTTCAATATCGTGGCGTTGATCACTCTGGTTTCAGGACAAGCTAAAGGTACTGATTAACAAATTATAATTATAAAGAATATTTTATGTCATTATTACCACTTTAATTGAATTAAAAATAGTTTTGCTAGATGTACAGAATAAAAGATCAAGGATAAATTAAATTTGAAGCAGATGCAAGGTATGGTGTTGTAATGTGTAGTAATTATATTTATTTTGAATAATTTCGCTATAATATTTATTGATGATTACAAATTAGACAATAAATGCGTCTTTTTTTTATATCATTGAATGGCGAGACGAGCATGCCGTTCGCCTGATGGTAAGCGATACGACCGCTCATGAACAGTAGCAAAACCAAACAACACTTTGAATTACAAAGCAATGCTTGGCATTCTACTGGCGTCTATGCGATAAGCATTAACTCTATTATTGTACAAAGCAATTTCAAACGCAACCCCATTTCCAGAGTAATTCAGTTACTTTTCCTACCCTATGTACGTTCTCTAAATTCATTAGTTCGTGCAACTGTCTGATCTTAAGGAAGCACTTATGACAATATGTATTTTTCAAAGAAACGCAGTAAATTAATTAAATCATCGAACATGACACATTTTAGTATTCCATATGATAATAAAATAATACCTATTTGCTTAATATTTAAACAATCTTGAAAGGGTAGTTTTTAAGTAACTTTAAATTTCTTTGAGACAGTGTAACTACCGAGTCTTTCATATAACGATTGAAATTGACCATAATTGTCCAACACTTTAAATTACTATACCTATGGCCAAAACATCGTTTTAGGTCCTTAAAGCTGTAAGAAAAAAAAATGCTATAATAAAAATATGATTCGGTCGTATAGAAAACCTACGTGAAGAATTGTTGACCTGTTTTTGATGAATACGACTGCCAGAGTACCAATAGCTGGTTAAATGCCGACCGTAATACTTGAGGCTGCGGGTTCGATTCCCGCTCCGAGACAAATATTTTTGTGATCCACAATTAGCTTTTTGAGTGTGGGTGTTTGTCGGACCGAAAAGTCTCTCATAGATTTTGATACTCAGACACAAAGCTTGTTCTATATATTTTTTTTTAATTAATAAAAATAGCTCTTTATAAGTGTGAAGTTAAGACTGTATATGTGACTGTTGGGTGTGTTAATTTATTTTTATTTTTATAATTACTGCAACGACCAAAGGTGAAAAAAACAACTCAGCGCATTTAAAGAACTGGCTATTTTGTAATGTAATTTTCATTTATTTTTGTATAATTTACAGATGTTTGTACCCACTGCGTCAGACGCGACCAATGTGCGTTGATAAGAAACATGAACCCCACAGAACAAAACCTATGGATAAGCAAATATCCATGTGCGAACCTACCTTATAACAGCTACTACATGGTTTACAATAAAGGAAACTATGTATGTATTCATTTCAAGTATATCAGTACGTAAAACTATTAGTAAAAAATATAACTACTGTAATAACATAAACCCTAGTGTTACCTGTGTAGCCTACAATTAATAAAAAGTTTACAAAAGTAAACAATAAATTGTTTCGAAATCGGTCGCTACGGGTCCTATTCCTTATCGAGATAGTGAATGTTTGGTTTCTTTTAATGTAATCAGAAAACAGACAAATAACTTATATGGGTAGTATAAAAAAATGATGACATCAGAAATGCATTGACATATTAACCATTTAATTTACAGGTCTGTTGCTCAGATAATTTATACAACGAGTTTATCAGACGATATGGAGTCAATAACCAGAACTATGGATACCCAACAGAGAATATTGTAAAACCTGGATATACCACCCCGCCACCCCGCGAAAATCCTGTTTATTTTCCAAGTGGACCGAATAACCCAAGCGGTCCTAACGTGCCAACAGCACCGGGAGATTCAAACGGGAATGTAAATGGAGTAAATGGAGGGATAGTATCTACTACATCTAGTCCAATTTACTATACTATCATGCCTCCATTTGCTGGTGGCAAGTCGCAGTGTCCAGCCTCTAGCTTCCCACCTAATCCAGAATCGGGATGTTGTGGGTTCGAAGCATCTGAAGAAGACAGGATTAGTGGTATGTAAGCAGATAAACTTAATATAACCTAACAGTATGATAGAGGTATGGTGTGCACTTGACACGCAATTTCATTTAGTTCCATTTAATGCCACAGCAATCAATTAAATTAAATATGGTATTTAGTGCACTAATTTAGAATTTAATAGTACTCTATTTTTATGTCTGTATCTTTATCAGCCCATATACGTCCCTATGCAGGTCTCGGACCTACGAGGGCCTAGGGGAGGATACGATTTGTAGGAGTTAAGCCAAAAAGTCAAAACAAAGCAACAAAAAGTTTATAGCATAATAATTACCTTATAATAGTGTTGACGTTGTATTTTTAAATGAACAACGAGTCATCGTAGATTATTAAATTAAGCGCTGTTTAATGATTTTATAATTGGTTGGGTAATTAAAGTATATTTTACACGGGTTAAATTAGATACAAATGTATTGGGTTTCCACTTTAATAATAATTATGATATTATAATGCAATTTTGTAGTCCAAGGAATAATGACTATTATCACCTTCGGGGTCATTACCCCGAAGATGAGAAAAATCCAAGGAGGATTAAAAAGTAAAGTATAATATTCTGTCTATTGACTCTAACGAAAAATAAAAAAGACGATAAGGTGAGAGCCCAGAACTAGAAAACATATGAGAAAATATCACCAAAAATAATTGATCATACCTTAATTTTATTATTCAAGACAATATGCAAGTTACCGCCGATTATAAGTATCTCCTTGTTTATTCCCTGGACTATATCTAATACGAATCACTATAAAGCATTGTTTCACGCTAACTAAATTATTTCACGCAGCTACATCCACTGCACCTCCAGTTTACCCTTATTATCCACAAACATCTCCAGAAAATCTGGGAATAAGGATCGCCAGGAATGCTAACGATACTAAGGTTTCTATAGACAACCGAATAGCAGGTAAGTTGGCTATTTACCGTAATAAAGGTAAAGGGTTTATATAAATCATAGTTAGTAAGGCTAGAGACAAAAACATAAGCATGTAGTAAAATTACACACCCGTTTAAGTCTCTGATTGACAAGAATTTTCGTGATGAGTAGGTAGTTTCCATAACACTCACTAACCAAAAAGTCTCTCTAGTTCCTGATATCTACGACACAAGACTCGATCATAGTGTGGGGTCAGAACTATGTGTGTAACTGTTTTGAGTATTAATTTTATTTTTACAAAACTATAGCACACATGTATATGTACATTCCAAAGAGATAATGTAGGTATATAAAAGTAGGTATTATAATTTTCTATATTTTTTGTTTTAATTATCAGGTGGATCAGCGACAGACTTCTTCCAATTCCCGTGGACTGTGCAGCTAATATCAACATTTGATTACGGACGGCGTCGACAGTCCTTTGACTGCGGTGGTTCGCTTATCAGCACTCGCTATGTCCTTACCGCTGGGCACTGCACCTATGATGAAGGTGGCACTCTTGTACAGTAAGGATTTGTCTTTTCATTTCAATTATTATAATTGGTTGTTGTTGCTCATAAATTACTAGGCCAGTGTTATTCAAATGCTGCCTTTTAGATAAAAGCCACACACCAAATAACGATCTGAGGTAAAAAATATGATGAAATTACCAAAATCACATACACATTACTACTGTTATTTGTTATGGTTTTCTTCAACAAATCCTTAGTGCTACCTATGTGTATTATTTTGTTTTGACCATGGACCATTTGCTTTCAGAGTCCAAGCTTACTTGGCTGAGTACGACAGATCCACGTTCCCAGACGATTGTAAAACTGTGGTGGGCTCACGACAACAGTGCATACGCAACGTGGTCATAGACGGAGAAGAAGTCTTGCGACATCCGCAGTATGATGATAATCAACTCGTACATGACATTGCACTAATAAGACTTCGGGAAAATGCACCGTATTCCGGTAATTTTACATCAATTATTAAAAATCATGGTCCCGTATACTACTCTCAGATTTATTCAAAAGCTATGAAGTAATCACTACTAACGTAAAGATTATTCTATATTTTTAAATGCAAGTACAAAATATTTTTAATTTAAGTTAAACAAACTTAATTTAGCAACATTCAACGTTTCAGCTTTCATAAGGCCAATTTGCTTGACGCCGATCGACATAGACGATACAAACTTCGCCAACTTGCGTCTGGCGGTCGCCGGCTGGGGCCGCAATGGTCGCTACAAATCCAATATAAAACAATCCACTGTCCTCAACTTGGTGCCCCAAGAACAATGTAAAAAATATTATCCAAATTTATTAAGGACCCAAATGTGCGCCGTCGGATACTCCGGCGAAGATACATGCAAAGGTGATTCTGGCGGGCCCTTAATGACGGTCAATGGACAAAAGTATTACGTAGTCGGGATAGTGAGCGGGAAGAGAGCAGACGTCCCTTGCGGTACATCAGTACCATCGCTCTATACTAACGTGTATCAGTACATAGACTGGATTCATAGCAACATCCGGATTTAATTGTTTGAATAAAATGTTTAAAACGATGTTGTTTTTTTATAAAAACCTATTTTTCTCCGCATCTGAAAAGAGCGCATTAACACAGGCGGCTGTAAGTCAAATTAAATTCTCCGTGATGCTGTAAAATTATTTCAGGCTATATTTCGCCCAGTTCAAGTGCTTTAAGTTTTTCATGTGAAAATATTTTTATGAACTGAAAAATACAGCTCGTGTATTGAAGGTGCGTTGTTCCGTAGATATTCTGCATTGTAGCCTAAATGGGGTATTTGCCACTTAAATTGCTCGCTCGTTCACAGCGTGCCGCCTTCCAAATTGGTCAGTGACGAGAAACATTGGTTGTATAGCGCAACGGATGCCATTTATTGTTGGAATCTAGAACATCCACGAAATTTGCTTCGTTTTAGAACTGATTTCAATAAATGTTTAGATGAATTTGATCATTGGCGTGGATTTGAAAAAAAGATTGGATTGGATTTTAAAAAGCGATCTGCAAACCTTATTATTATAGTCACAGTCACCCATAAGCTACAATAAAAATATACAGTCGAATTGATAACCTCCTGTTTTTTAAAACCGGATAATAAAACTCTAACTTAAAAACACGTGAAAAGAAGAAGGCAAAAAAATTGTAATTCGCAAAAACAAACACAACATTGTCAGTAAGTGGTAACATCCTGTTCGAGTAGACTCATTCATTTATGTCAAAACTGGGTGCAGTGGCTCCTCCATTTTTAATTTTATTTTTCGTTATTACTAAGTTTTTATAGCCGCTATTATATTAACCCACATTTTCAAGCATTGCATACTCCGACTCATCTAGCGCAGTGGAAATGAATAATTAAAAATTTTAACGTTAAATCATTATATACTTATCTCGGTGCCTTATTTTATTTTATGGCGGGCAATTGACCTGGTGAGAACTGATCATGATTCTTTGCTATGATAATCTGCATTATTAAAGGACTCGTTGCTGATTTGACTTTCTTTGTATGTAATTGATGGAATAGTTAAGTAATAGTTAATAGTAAGTAGCAGTGCTTATACGAGTATATGTCTCGAAAATCACGTAGTATGCCGGAACGAGAGAAAGTTGCTCTTGTGTAAGATAGTCTTTTATCACCTACATAGGGAGATGGTCTAGCACCCTGCCTTGTGTATACTGTTGTAATTATCCACCGAAGCTTTGGACTTTGACAATGTCAGGGAAACAGTCGAGACACTAGCTTAATAACTCTAGTACCGCAAAATTAAGTTAGGCTCTTCATGGCGTGTTCAAAATTGACTATAACGTAGATCTCTACTACACATCTTATAGTGGATATTTGAAATTATGATTACACTGAAAAACCAAATAAAACAAAGATATATGCATAAACTACTTTGTTATATAGCATATCTGCTAATCAAACTATATTATCAGTAACTGAATTGTGTCATACATACACACACAGACAAAACATCTTTCTTCAAGAGAAGTACTTAAGCAAAGGTGCTACCACGTCATCCACGTTTTACCTCGTGATAGTGGTCAAGCCTATCACACCGCCACATCGGGCACCAACTCCTGACTCCGGACTGATAACGAATATGTAATCCAATATCACTTTACCTGATCCGGGATTCGAACGCCAAACTTCAGTGTTCTAATTACACCGTAGAATAGCTGAACCACTAACTCTCCAGTAAATTGTTCCGAGCACTAAATATTGATCTATACGAATGAAAATATAGCTTGATACCATGGGCGTAGCCACGGTGGGGCAGGGTGGGGCACTTGCCCCACCCTGGCTCTGGCCTCTAAGGTACTTAACTAAACCTAAAAAAATAAATTATCTAAGTAAAGTGCTGGTTGTGGACAGACATAAGCGTTTTGAATTGACTGATTAACAAATTGGCATACTCCCAGAGCCCAAACGGCTGAAGTTAAAGACACATTTTTAGATGGAAGATTTCGTGGTGTAGGAAAGTGAGCAATAAGAAAATGTTTTGGTCAATTCGAATTATACATAACAGGGCATATCAAGATTGCGACCGAAAATGAAGGTGGGTGCTAGTTTTAGTGACCCTAAACTCATCATCCATAAACCAAAAGAAATCCACTACTGAATATAGGCCTGCCCCTATAATTTCCACAGTGACCTGTTGGGGGCAGCCTGCATCCAGCGTCGTTCCGCGACCTTTGCAAGGTCGTCTGACCACCTCGTGGGTTGACGTCCTAGGTTGGGCTTTCCGCTACTAGGCCTCCATTTGAGAACTTTTTGACCCCATCGGCCATCAGCACTCCGCGCTATATGCCCCGTCCATTGCCAAATCAACTTAATTATATGCTGGGCTATGTCGATTAATTTCGTTCTCCTACGGATCTCCTAATTTCTGATTCGTCTCATTTCTGAGTCGGTCTCATAGAGAAACCCCGAGCATGGCCCTTTCCATAGCTCGATGAGTGACTTTGAGCTTCCTAATAAGCCCCATAGTGAGAGGCCTAGTCTCTAGCAACACACAACTATAGAAGACTTTCGATTTAAGGCTCTGAGGTATTTTGGACGAGAGGAGGTCGCGTAGTTTTCCGAACGCTGTCCAAGCGAGTTGGATTCGACGATTGACCTCTCTCTCTCTCGAAGTTGGACCTGCTTAACCGGATCACTTGTCCTAAATAGACATATTCGTTTATAACTTCAAGAGTCGAGCTCCTAACTCTTATGGGGTGGGCACAACATGGACTTTCGATATGATCTTCGTTTTGTCCAAGTTCATTTTAAGACCCACCTGTTCGGAGACTCGATTGAGGTCTTCGAGCATAGTGCTAAGGTATTCTAGCGATTCTGCCAAGACTACAATATCGTGGGCAAATCGAAGGTGAGTGATATACTCCCCGTTGATGTTGTTGTGGCAGTGAACATTTTCGGAGATATGACATCTCCCTGTTTCACCTCTCTGTTGTGGCCCTTCGTTCGAATAGCCTTCGTTCTCTGGTCTTATATTCGGGCCAATATAGTGGCGTTATTGTATATACATTTCAACACTTCGATGTACCGATAGTCGATATGGGACCGCTGGAGAGACTGTAGTCTAGGTCTCGATCGAATCAAAGGCTTTCTCGTAGTCCTCAAACGCTAAACAAAGCAGCAAGTTGTATTGATAGCTTCTACCACACCGCTGTTTAGCGCGTCCACTGCAAGGTGTTCACTTAGACAATCAAAGCGATTTGAAAGCTTTCAGGGTTTGGGATATGGGCGCGAGTAGGTCGGAGCGTATACTTCATCAAGCGACCCCTTTCTAATTGGACATTGGTAATCAATGTGCACCTAACCATTCGCTGATCACTGCCAGTTTTTACCCTGTTGATCACAAAGACATCAGTGAACCATCCGTCAATTCGTCGTCAAAATGAAATCTCTCTCATTTCTCGTAGAACCGTCAGGACTCAGCCAGGTCCATTTCCTGTGAGGCGGCTTCTGGAAAACATCGTAAAGAGTCCCTCTTTCTTCAAAAAGTCGGACAGCCTCTGACCCCTGCGGTTCCGTTGCCCATGTTCAAATTGCCCTATTTTCAACGCTGCACCACTCATGCCCAACTTTGCGCTGGAATCCCCCATAATAACATTGAAGTAGGTTTTGGAAATATGTATGGCCCTACTTATGTCCTCGTACATTTCCTTTAGTTCTTTATCTGGAAGTGTCGAGGTTGGCATGTATACCTGTATGATCTTCAACGAATATCTTTTTGATATTCTGAGTATTAGGAACACTACCCTGCCTGACACGCTTTCGATGGATACGATGCTCCTGAGACCTGCAGACAAGAAATCCGATACCTCCTCGGAACTGGTGGTCCCCAAGATAGAATTGCAGGATACCAGACTTCAGGGTTATCGTATCCTCTCTAAATCTTCGGACTTCCGATAACCCCAGAATGTCTGAGTGTAACTCACTCAAATGTTCTCCTAAGAATTCAAGTTCGATAATCTTCTCGTCTGTCCTCAACGTACGAGTATGTTTTATGTTACCAGGGCCAGTGGTCGCCGGGGGTGGTAGCCACTTGTTTTGCAAAATTTTTAGTTGCCTTATTTATTATTTATTCATTCTTTACTGCACACAAAAAATGACAAAGTATACAATATTTTACATATAAAATTAAAGAGTACAGTTGGCGGTCTTATCGCCCTAGGCGATTTCTTACAGACAACCTTTGGATGGATATAAGAAAAGGATAAGAAAAGAGGGCAGTATAGAATTTAAATAAAACTAAAAACATGAATAGGGATAAGGAATAGGTAAACAATTTATTTATAGTGAATATATACATGATATATAATACATAATTATATAATACACTTAATATACATACATATATAAATATTTCTATAGATAAACATAGACATAAATATACATACTAAATATAAATTATAAATTACCTATTGAGACAAAAAGAGGAAATAAAAACTTCTTAATGCAGCTACTTAGAGAGAAAGATAATAGTCTTTAAGCATTTTTTTGAAAGATGTCAATGTTTGAGCTTGCCTTATGACAACTGGTAATGCATTCCACAGTCGAACGGCTTGCACTGTATAGGACCTATCCATGAACCTATCCATGAATAAATGCCTTGTATCTGAAGTTACTTAAACTATCACCCGGCTTTGTTTCGGTAGCACACTTGATAAACACTAGTAACATGGTGAAATAAACTCATTTGCAAAAAAAAACGGGCACCTAAGCAATGAACCATTTCAAATGTTACTATTGGTTTATTTGATAATTATAGGTAGTTTTACTTTCACAATTTTGTAAATTAATAAGCAAATAATCGTTTTCGTCAGTATTATCATAAAATTTTGATAAAATTTATGGGTTTTAATGCTAAAGTTCACTAGTAGTGTATGCTCGCTAGTAGTGCATATGCTCGTGAAGTAAAAGTTAACAAAGATTTTTGTTTGTTTTTTCTTTAATAAAGTAAAAGCAGATACATTTTTAGTATCGAGTGTGACCCCCTCTAGCTGAAATCACAGCTTGAATTCGTCTGGGTATGCTAGCGAGGATATCCCGGATACTTGCTTGCGGAATACGTTCCCACTCCGCGGTAATCACATTCTTCAGCTCTCTGATGGTCTGCGGAGCCGGTTGTACTGATCTCACGCGTCGTTTCAGAACGTCCCAGACATGCTATATAGGATAGAGGTCGGGACTTCGAGCTGACCAATCCAAACGACGAATGCCGACCTCTTGCACATACGCTTCCACATGGCCAGACCGGTGGGCGCGAGCGTTGTCGTCCATAAAAATTGAGTCTTCGCCTAAAGCGGCCAATGCGGGTTGTGCATGAGGAATTAGAACTTCCGTTATGTATCGATGTCCAGTCAGTGAGCCGTTTTCAATGAAGACTAACTCTGTACGATCCATTGAATTTATTCCTGCCAAAAACATAACAGAGCCCCCACCATAAGGTGTGATTTCTTCAAAACAAGCCTCTGCAAAGCGTTCTCCTCGTCTTCGTAGCACTCGCCGACGTCGATCTTCACCGAACAGAGATATCCTGGCTTTATCGGAGAACAATACCCTATTCCAGTCTTCTTGAGTCCATGACTCACAATTTCGAGCAAACCTAAGCCTGGCAACTCTGTGCTCACGGAGTAACTTAGGGCCGCGGGCCGGGCGATGACTGCGTATATTGGCCGCGAGAAGCCTCCTCCTGACCGTCCATAGACTAATATATGTGCCTATTAGTCTATGGATGTCTTACTTCTTCGATGTTGTTCTTAAGGTCCACATACGAAGACTTGCGATTTCTCAATGCGCGACTCACAAGAAAACGATCATCCCGTGGTTGGGTACATGGTTTTTTTCCAGAACCAGGCCTTCTCTCGACGGTCTTGATACCGCTGCCAGGTCCTTTGGACCGTCGAGCGACTCACACTTAGCCTCTGAGCCACGAAGCATTGGCTGCAACCCTCTTAGAGCAGCGCAATAATTTTGGTAGCTTTTACCACTTTCTCTAACATTATTGAGACAGCTAAACAGCAATAAATGAAGCTTTGACAATTAAGAATATGAAATAAATTCATAAAAATTGACTAAAAGTTATGAAAACCGATATTATCTTTTGGAACTTCGCACCAAAAATGTAGGATAAAAAGTGGTTTTCTGTAAAAACGAGCATCAAACGAAAATTTGAATTTAGAACGTACTGTTTTAAACACCACGGCATTTTTAAAACCGGCCAGTAACATGTACAAATGATTGAAATCATTTTGGTACCGTATTTTTTTAAAGAAGAATTATAATTAAAACCGCCCGTTTTTTTTGCAAATGAGTGTAGTATGTAACCTTTTTGTACAAAAAAATAACCGGGGTGAGACAACGGGTATAGTTTGCTACTTAAATATTATTTTAGAATTCTGCCCCAACCTGATCCCATTGCTGGCTACGCCCATTCTTGATACTAACGCTACATATCGATCTAAAAGCTATTAAGGCGACACCCTTGAAACTTAATTATAATTACCCAGTATTTGGACGGACATGCGTTAAGCTGACTGTTTGATAAATGATGATAGATTGTGGGAAACTGCCATGTCGGGGTAACTTCGCGGAATAATTTCAGATGTAATAGGTATACTTACATATTACATAGGTATTTTTAGTTTATAAGTACTTATACATATATCTCTTGGCGAGATGTGAGGGAGTGGAGATATTGATATCATTAATTACAAATAAATTCTAAATTAAACTGTAAATATATTATAAAAGATTGTGTTCTAGATTGGTAAGTTAAATTACAGCTAACACCGCAAATTACATCGATTACAGTTTCAGTTTTAAAACTAATTATTTAACACTAAAAATAATTTTGGTCATTAATTATCAGCAAAAGATCCCATATAACAAAGAGAAATACATTTTATTCCTAAAATGCGAGATATTTTTAAATTCAACATAAATTAGTAAATCAATCCGGCGCTGTGTTGTCTTTGCACTTATACATTGAAATGGCGCGGCTCTTGAGGCTGGCTCTACATTCCCTTTACTATTAAGCGTGCGGAATACAATCCGGGAGAAGAACACTCAAATGAGCAAACACTATTATCAAGACTCGCTGAGGGTGTGCAGATTTCCCCAGAGTGCCCTTGTCCTTAAAAGTGCCGGTCGGATGACCGCTATTCAGTGCACGACTTGCGAACGATTTTTTTAACACGAGAATGTGATAGACCCGGAAAATACTATCGAAATGGCAAAACTACTACATAAAAATGATATCTAAGTATACCTTAAATGACTAATTTAGTTCTAATTTGAGTTTAGGCTGCTAATATTTGCGCTATTTGAAATTTGAGTTTTAATGTAGTGTAATAAACATTAATAGTAGGTACTGATGTTTAAAACTGTCGCAAAACGGGATATAAATTTATCTGTGCAAAGCTCATTGATCCCTAAATCCCAATGCCAAACCATGTTTGACGTTGTGTGCCCGCCGGTGGCCCAACGGGTGGCAAATTTATGTTAAATCAATGCAACAAATAAAAAACCTTGTGTCGGTAAATCCGCGCTGTGTCACAATTAGCGCGCACCCCGCCTAGCTCCCGTGTAGTGGGATAAACGACTTTATTACAAGTCACAGGAGGCAACAACTAATATAATTAAGTATACACAGCCTTTTTCATAGAAAATGTATAAAGCTATTTTAGCTATTAAATGTTTTTACTTTGGTTTGAAGGATTGTAGCCAGAGAAACTTCTGGACAAAATTGAGACTACGTCTTATGTCTCAGACTGGCGTGCGCAGTGGAATGTCAAGCATTGGTTTGTAATTCAAAGTGTTGTTTGGTTTTGCTACTGTTCATGAGCGGTCGTATCGCTTACATTGCAATAAAAATCTCCTCTCAAACAAAATTCAAGAATCGTTCGAAGGGACAAAACATTCCATAGCTAAATTAGGTTTATTAACTGTCTGTGAATAAGGCCTCTGAGTATTTGAAAATAACGCTTAATTAAATAGGAACTTCTTAATACATATATGCATTGACAAATACGATGATATTATGTTGTCTGAGTAAGTGCAACTAGCCTACCCTGAAGTGTGATTAATTTATAAATGAAAATTAAGGCATGACTATTGCTGATTTGGCATGTCGTCTAAATTCAAGCCTATTGCATAATGGAATAACAATCTAACAGCCTGGAGCAAACATCATCCCATAATTCTAGATTAGGCATTTGGTTGTAGTCCTTTCACTCCTTGGCTGTACGCATGATGTAAGATCAAACAAATTTATTCCAAAGGATGATACGTTAAACCACACATCTTAAACGAATATTTGTTCCGACCGCAATTGGAATTCGGAACATTCTTCGAGGGGTGTAGTGGACTAAACAATTTCTAATTTTGCACATAACAATATAATAAAAAGGTTTGCCGAACGTATTTAGCGAAACACATTTAGTTGGATATCCGATCCCAAATTAAGTCATCCAGAAAATACAAGATTGTTTCCGTTCAATAGGTCTAATCTCTCAGATGGGTATTCGTGCTGAAACGATCCTCTTTTATTGGAGTCTCTTTGTCGAACTATTCGACATTTTCATCTGACACCCGGAGCAATTTTAGTTTTCCCCGAAACTTTTTGGAACATCTGAATTTTTAATTTGCTAACACGGATTAAAGATATACTCGTATGTACTCTGGAGTTTGATGTGTCTACAAATATTTCGACCTATTAGCTGTTCTGTTCTGTATCAAATGGAACATACATACATATAAAAACTTATATGTATGTATGTTCCATTGCGAGTCTAGAAAGTAATGAGAGTACTTGGGCCATGTACTCCACTATTAGCCGTATTATTTTTTATCATCCATTTATACTTGAATAATTATATTTCGACATCCTCTCTTTGGGTAGAAAATACAGTCATAGATACAAATAATCCGTTATTAATCTACACATTTAAAAAGAAATCGATTATCTCAAGAAAGACATCTTACTGAGGAAATCATTAATTTTCAATTTAAAACATTCATACGCACACACATACAGCTTACGATTCGTCCTATACATATGCGGCCGGTAAATCTTCCTATCGTTTGAATGAAATACCCACTCAAATAACATAAACAACAACATTTCAAATTGTAATACATACTTTGAAATATAATAAAAACATGAAATTCATCATTCATATGCAACGAAATTCGAAACCTGTTTAATATTATCCGAGACCGTCAGTATCTATCGAGCTGCTATCCGGACTATACAGCTCAGAAACAATTCATAACAGTTTTATTTATAGAAAAATAATACGTTTGTATATTTTCCCTGTATTAACGATGTCAATTACTCGAGTGGTGGCGATAACAGGATGCGACAGTGGCCTTGGTTGGGCGATAGCATCCCGATCTGCGCGCGAAGGACTTGTCACCGTCGCTGGAATGTACCAAGGAGTAAACACACAAGCCGCAGATAGCCTGAGAAAATTATGCGCCCATCCCTACCCACTCAATGTCAAGGATCCGGAGAGCGTCGCCGGCTTTCGTGATTATGTGAAGTGCCTTTTAAAAGATAACCCTAACTACAGTGAGTTGAGTTTGTAATTCCCTTTTTAGAACACATTTTAAATACATATATTTATTTAAGATAACTAAACTTTATCTAAGATAAGAAAAAAATAATACAATACTTTAATTTAAATAAATAAATTGTTCTAATCTATCAATTACACAGAACAAGAAAGAGGTTAATATAATGTGGGCAGGTGTTTGATAACTTTTTTTTGTATCTAAAATAATACGATGGAAGCTTAGTCACTTAAGAAATCTTAAGATTTTTTGAACTGCGTCTACATTACAATCCTACTCATAATATGCTAGGAGCGATAACACGTACAAACGTAGATCATATTGCAGATTCGTTTAATGCTTATAGTATGGATATTATAGATTAGCGCTGGAGCGCTTAAGATGTTTGATAACCTAGTATGTGCGATGTATGACAATTGTTTATAGTGGGTACATTGGACACAAATTGTAAAAATCCCAACTGTTCCGTCAGTCTGCAATATAAGTGTGAGCGATAAGTTGTCTTTCATTGTTAATCCCCGTATTGGTACATATTTCCGATATACTTCAATATAATAAAGTTAAGTTATAATTATTTAGGGTCGAGACAAACTATATCTATGTAAAGCTGATTAATCTATCGTCCCTATGTAAATAACACTTTCGGTAATATGTGACAAATTTATTAACGGTTTAGTGACTTAATTACAGTCGGTTTACGAATTTTTTAATAATTTAATAACCAATCTAAGTTCATTCTTGTCTATGGCACTGATTTAAAAATAAAGGATAGGCCCCTTAGTACATTTGGAGTTCCAAAACGACGACCGGGAAAAATGCGTTAAAATAAATGTTAAATTAACTTAATATTATAGATTTCGTCTAAACGGTGATGACAATTATTATAATTTCAACTTACTGCCATAATACAAGCAAGAATTTTCAAAATCGTTATGAGAGGCGATTAATTTCAGTGACCCTCCACCAGAGATGCAGTTGAGCACGCGCACCACTTATGTTGGCACACTTTAAGCGCTTTCCACCCTGTTGATATATATGTATGTCAATGGTCTATAGTTCTAAAAGAAATGTCTAATGTAATTGTTTTATAGAACTCCACGCACTGGTCAACAATGCCGGCGTTATGATTATCGGTAACTACGAATGGCAGACACCGTCCATGATAGAGGACGCCATAAACATTAATCTAATTGGTGCCATGAGAGTTGCGACCGCCTTTTTGCCAGATCTAAGAAAAACTGCTTTGGAAGTAAGTACCTCGTCTCTTCAGAAGTAGTGTAATCAAATAGCGCTGGCTATAAGCAAGATTAAATCGATAAACATCTGTGCGTCCGAATTTTGAAATATTTCAAAGATTTAAAACATTATTAAGCAATCAAAAGTTTGAGTATGTAAGAGTTACCTTAATCTTAAATTAAAATACGTCTAAGACAAGATAGAACATAATGTACAACTTTTACTTGTATCTTTTTGACCCTTAATACAAGCTGCTTGTACGGTTTTATGGGACATCATACTAGTATCTAAGCGTATCCTTTTGTATAAAAAAATAAATATTATTGACATTGAAATAATTATCCACCGCATAGTTAGTTTTAGAGTAGGCTGTCTCGCTTTACTGTTACTTGCTGTTACTATAACCACGATAATGTGAAAGTTCTAAAATTCTTCTCCAACGATTGAACATCTCAAACTCCTTACGTAGGTACTTTTATTAGTCTTGATTGATTTATTTATTTTATTTATTTATATAAACACCTTATTGCACACAAAAATAAATACTAATAAAACGAAAATATCATACACAAAAGTACAATTGGCGGTCTTATCGCTCAAAGGCAATGTCTTACAGACAACCATAGGATGGATTTTTTAAAAGGATAAATATAGAGCAGTCTTAGTGTAAAGGATGGAAGCTAAGACAATTAATTAGTAGAAGATATTCTACTTCCTACAATAGTAATTGATGTTTTCCAGAAATCGAGCACAACAAAACCCCGTATAATCAACGTGAGCAGCCACTGTGGTTTGCAGCCGTTGCCCGGCTTTGGCGCGTACAGTGCGAGCAAAGCTGGCCTGCTGGCGTGGACACGGGCTTTACGACACGAACACAGAGAACACGGCTTAAGTGTCGTTGCTTTTGTACCCGGTAAATGGAGACTCTCCTCCAAATTTTCTTTTTTAAATTTCTTTTTTAAATACGCCCAGACAAAGGTTTAAGGTATTAGGATTAAGCGGCGAGCTGTGAATGCAGATATGTATTAAAATTGTAGTGGTATGCGCTTTAAAGTTAAAAACACATTAGGTTTTACGTAATTGAGGTAATGATCTTTGAAATTAACTACACAAATACTGCGTATCCAAGATGTCCAGAAGTTATTATGCAATAAGTATTTATTACTTTATCAGTAACAGCCCATGTATGTCCCTGAGCAGGGAACGGGCCTCCTTTGCAATCGACAGTACGATTGAGAGAGGTTAGGCCGTATACTCCACTACGCTAGCTTAGTAAAGGTTTATAGACTTTTACATACCATAGAAACTCTTCTTCACTCTTTCCTCCCGATATTTTCGTTCGCCGTTATTACAACTTATAGACCATCGTAAACGTGTTGGAAGCCACGTCTAGTCGGTTACCAACAGACCACAACGCATTTAGATATTAATTAAAATCTACAACTAGTCATTGAAATCTTATTCCTACTTTCCAGGTGGTTTCGTCGCTTCTAGCAACATTCTATCTGCACAAGGAACTTCAGGAGACGCCATGTTAGAAAATCTGGATGAAGAGCAAAAATCTTTCTACGGAAAGAAAATTACGACACTAAATAATTATTTGAGACAAAGGCCGTCTGATAACGCCAGATTCGATTCAATGCGCGACGAAAATATTCTAGAAACGTTCATGGAGGCCCTATTAAAAGATGATCCTAAGGAATTGTACAAAGTGGAGTCTTGGCGGTACATGTTCTACTACAATTTAATGAAGCTGCCTCTTCCAGAATTAATTAATAGGTGGATCATAAAAAGCTTTCTATGTTTTCCAGAAGACGAATAAAATTTACATTTATGTTTCTGTAAGATTTTTTCACATGGAACATTTTATTATATTTCCCTGCTTTTGAATTATTAAAGTGTATCGGAAGAATAAATTTCCGTGTCTGGCGGGATAGCAACCACCATACATAATCATTATGGACCCGCTATAGTGACCCACGTTTTTTGGTACTGAGGGAAGTAGACGGAAATATTCCTAACTGCTCCTATTACTTTAAGTTTATGATTGTTTTTTTTTATGCATTGAATCATTGTGAGACGAACATGCCATTCACTTGATGGTAAACGATACGACCGCACATGGACAGTAGCAAACGTCATTTCTCCAAACTCTCCAAATACCATGAATTACAAAACAATGCTTGTAACGCTAGCCAACCTGAGACATAAGATGTTAACGCTCATTATGCCTAATAGCAACTCTGGCTACAATCAATCCGGGACACAACAGTGCATTTACATTGCAGTTAAGTGGGAGAAATAGACACTGCGGTAGTGGACACCTACCCAGTGATTTCGTTGAGGGCCAAAGACAAGATAGATATTCCCGGAGACTCGCTGACTCAATGCTCGATGTCATTAAAATGTGTACCACTGTTGATCCTGGGTTTACAAGATCTGTAGTGACATGGCGGGTGTAAGGACGGGTCAGTTCCTACGTAGCCATGAAGCCTGGCCGGCGCATTTATATTGCCCGACGAAAGGTGAATATTTGACGCCGGTTGATATTCTGTCGGGGCTGGAACACGTTTATCATCAGGCGCATTCTAATCGTATTTTGTAATAGACCGTTAAAAAGGTCTATTCCACTTTGATCACCTGGGTGATATCACCTGGGTGATCATAGGACACTAAATTGTCGCCTATGATCACCTGCGACTATGATCACCTGGGTGATCATAGGCGACTGCGACAAAAATTTTATTATAGTATCCTATGATCACCTACAATTTTTTTTACTTTTTTCACAAATCACCCACCTTGCGACTCCACATATGACTCACCACACTAACACTACAATATATGTATACAATATATACATATATGTACCCAACAAAATACCTTTTAGGATGTCTAGGATATAATTTGCTTGAGACAAGAAGAAGTTATGACCAATTGATTTGTATGATTAAAATATGCCGTAGTATGATCGATGCGCCGGATATTCACAGTGAGTTGATACAAATCTATACTCCTAACAACTATCTTCGAAATAGAAGACACAAGTTGTTTGCAACGCCTGTTTGTCGTACGGTGGCACGAGCCATGTCGCCAGTCCCAAGAGTTCTTAATCAGCTAAATGCTTTCATGGAAGCTTACCCGCAATTCGATATCTTCAACGACGAATGGAAGCCGCTTGTTAGGAATTGTCTTAATTTTAGCGAAAATTATATTCCTCAGTAAGCTATCTATTATTTATATAGGTACATATAAAATGAATATTATTATTTTAGTATAAGTTTGTTTGTAATGTACGTTAAAATTTGTTAAGTTTTATGTTTTGTTCTTTATATTATAATAGGTAATTGAATAGTGTAATTGATGTTAATAATCGTACTGTTCAAATAAATAAATAAATAAATAAACACATTGGGGGTGGGTCTCTTATATCTGACAGGCCGTCTGGAAAGGTACAAACGAAATATTTGTTTCTCCCGCGAAACAGCAGTGTAAATGCACTGTTGTGTTTCGGTTTTAAAGACAAGGAGGAATGCCAAGTATTGCTTTGTAATTGAAGGTGTTGTTTGGTTTTGCTACTGTTTATAAGCGGTCGTATCGCTTACTATCAGGTGAGCGGCATGCTCGTCTCGCCATTCATTGCAATAAAAAACAAAAAAATTTAATAATAAGAGTTACAACAATTTATTTTTCGTTTCTCATCGAAACTTCTCTAGGAAGTGGCCAATAGTGACAGAACCACTCAGTAGTGCCATTTGACATTGCTTGATGAAATCTTCACGAACAATTTAAATTCGATTTCTCTTCTTAAGTTCTTGTTGGGTAAGCGCGGTATTTTTGCATAATTGTGATATTCTGTCTTAATATAAAGCCATCGTTCGGGAATACTATTTTCAGGAAGAAAAGCCAGAGCTTTTTTTAGCAATGCTTGGCATTCCTCCTTGTCCTTAAAACCGAAACACAACAGTGCATTTACACTGCTGTTTCGCGGGTGAAACAAATATTTCGTTTGTACCTTTCCAGACGGCCTGTCACATATAAGAGAGTCACCCCCAATGTGTTAGTGTGGTGAGTCATATGTGGAGTCGCAAGGTGGGTGATTTGTGAAAAAAGTAAAAAAAAAATTGTAGGTGATCATAGGATACTATAATAAAATTTTTGTCGCAGTCGCCTATGATCACCCAGGTGATCATAATCGCAGGTGATCATAGGCAACAATTTAGTGTCCTATGATCACCCAGGTGGTCAAAGTGGAATAGACCGTTAAAAAACATATTTTACTGAATATTCTACATTTTCTTTTACCTTAATTAGTTCGACACGATTGTAATTTTAATAGGAAATTCACCTGTTTTAATTCATGGGCGCATTGTGGCGCGGTTGGTTGAGAGCCGCCTGTAAAACTAGAAGACTCGAGTTCGATTCCCAGTACCGTGACAAATGCTTGTGCAGCTAACAATTGATATTTGTTTCGAGTTTGGGCCTCATGAGACTAAAAAGCCTCTCGTAGTTATTTTTTATTTTAACGAAATATAGTAGGGAGCCGACTATTTTAATGACTTCTAGTTGTATATTTTATTATGATAAATTAGAATGTTATAAAATAAAAAATCCAGAGTATGTTTAGACTGTAGACAAAAACTGTTTTAAAAGTATAGAAGTTTGTTTTGATTTGCAAATTACTTTCGTAATACGTATTATTTTCTCAAGCCACAAATGAGTGAATAAACACAATTTAATTAGTATAGATTAAATTTTAAAAAATCTATTTTCTTTCTTTCAGTGGCTTCATTTTAAAATAATTAAAAAATGAAAACATGAAAAGTATTTTGTGTAATCGATTATAAAATCGACTTAAACTATAGGCAATAGTAGTGTCAGTACCATCACTATCGGATAGATTTTGACTTTTGAGTTTTGACAGGAATTCCGATTTTCTATATTGCGAATTCTGACAATTGTCCAGTAAATTATATGCACATTCGTTGTACAAATCTAAACAAAATAAAATAAATTAAGTGTATTATCAAATAAAGATCGTGTATTGTCGTTTCTATTTGTGGTTATAGCATTTGGTGGTTCAGAATGAACGTGCAGTACGGTCCTAATTCCGTGGATGAGCCGGTATGTATAATTTCAAATATATTCAATAAATATTGTTATTAATTCCCAGATCATTGTACTGGACAAATTTTAACCAAATTTTAAATTTTCTTGGCGTGATTTTAATGGACGTACTTTTTCATCCAGTTCAATTCTTTATTGTTCCTAGTTCTATTTGTAGCCTAGAAAATAAAACGAAAACGTATGTATGTTATTGTTTATTTAGAATTTACTGCAATACTGACTGAATACTTGCATCTTAAATTGTTGTCTAATCACATTATTAATTATAGCTAATCTAATTGAAGATACAATTACTCTTTCCCTTACAGAACCTTCTCTATAAGCTACAGCATAAGATAAAAGTGTTTGAAACACAAAACCCGTTACAAAACCGTGGCTACAATTTGGTGGCAAGCAGCAGCAAATATGGCATCCTCTTTGTTGCTGCTCCTAATGGAATACTTACAGGTAAATATCAAGTATTCCGTTGCCTGGCCTGATATTAGGGTATTAATATTTGCCGTAATAGTAGTTGGCAAGGGCTTTTGTATCACTGTCTAGACATCTGAGTATATGTGGAGTGATTTATTTTATAACTTAACTGGCAAAGGGAGAGGGTTTTGCTATTTGATACGACCACCTTCACAATGTTTAAAGACCCATCACATAATAACCCACATTAATGGGTTATATTTGTGTTTAAATTTAAATAAATAGATAGCAGTCAGGTCAGCTTAATTAAGTCCAGAGGTAAAAGATAGCTATTCATCTTGCACTAGTTTATACTATCTATAGATTGTACATTGTTTACCATCTCTCATATAGTACACACTTTGTTCTGCTATTAAGAACCAATATCTCAACCAAATAACTATGTCAATCAATGTGTTAAGGTATACAGCCTCATCATACACAAGCCAATGTTTACACTTAGCATTCCTATTTTTTCATAGAATTAACTCTTAGTTTAATGTAACTACAATGTATAAAAGGAGAAAGCCCATTTTACTATGAAACTTAGTATTGGTGTGAAGTTTTTTGTCCCTCAATGAAACATACTTTTTGTGTAGGGATAAAATTATATGTTTAATAAGTTTAAACATAATTACAATCCCGATCCGGAGTTCTTGGAGAAATAAACTTGAAGTCCAATAAAACTTTTTTTTTATCTTCAGCTCTGTGAACAAAGTAGAAAATGTTATGATACTTAATTACTTTATTTTATAAAAATCTGTCGCCCAGGATAAACAGGAATATGTTTAAAGACAAACCATAAAAAATACTATAAAGAATTTTAAGCAGTATTGGTGTCACAATCTAAAATATTTTGTGCCAATACTAGTAATATTCTCCTTTAGTTGTTATAGTCCTAACCTTTATTTTGCAACCAAGCTACAAAATATAATGACCTTTGTTCCAAATTATTTTATTGTTACACGAATTTTTTGTTTAACTGAATGAATAACTATACCTAAATTTTACTGACTATAAAGGTCATTCATACTACTGGGACCCTTTTACATCTAGATCCATGTATAATTATCGTTCTACCACTCGCATTTCTGGTAACTACAATAGACTTTCCTGTTAAATCCTGTAATTTTTACCCTGATATTTAACGTTCTGGACTTTAAAAACAATTACAGAAATTATGTTTACTCAATTGTTAATTGAATTATGAAAATATTATCTCGGCAAGTCATTACGAAAAATCTTTTATTTATTAATACATTATTTATTTTTAGCATATTACTTGAATCAATTAATTGACAAGGAATGTGAGCCTCAACATACAACTACTAAACTTCAAGAGATGCCAACACACATTGGTGTAAACTGCTCCCAAGAACTTTTGGCTACTACAGGTGGTCAGTTAATTTGTGTTTATAAAGTCATTGACTTTCAAAACCAGGTAAAAATCATACTTAATATTTGGTAAATCCCCATACTTCAACAATCCAATAAATTAAAATTATTTTTTATTTCTCAAACCTCAGTCAGCTCTGAGCAAGAAATTGTCCAAGTTTCACCAATCCTTGGAGCTTGTGTCATTTGGGCCAGTGTCTAACTAACTGAATAACTTCTTCAAATTATTTTTAAAGTACACAAAAGTATAAGAGTTGGTAGTAAACAAACACTATTCAAATTTCAAATGATCTATTCTATAGAGCACATCACCAGCAGCGGTTATAAAAACAGAGACAAGTGCATCAACATTTGTGTCATCTCTCCAATGGAACCCGTGTAACCCTGATTCATTAGCCATGGCATATTACGACGGCACACTGTTGATATCTCAAGTGAGCACCAATCAACTCAAGAAAGTTCAATCTAAAGCAAGGTAAGCATATTTAGTTTCTATTTATTTCGACCCAGTAGTCACTTTAACAGAAATACTCTGTGAATAAATATTCCCAGCTTTGCAAAGTTTTTCATAGATGCTCCTCTATTATCCTTTTATTGTTAATGGAGCCTAAAAGACTCTATTTAAGGATGGAGGCCTTTCTAGATAAAGACTATCTAACACTAAAAGATTTTGTTAGTTCGAGTCAGTGGTTCCTGAGATTAGCATGTTTAAATGATACTCGGGATATCTCTTTAAATGGTTTAGTTCTTAAATTACTATAAGATAAAAGCAAACTACCTTCTTTTTGACAAATAAATAAAAATGTTGTATACAACCCGTTTTTCTTATATAAAATAATTCTTCAAATTTAAATAATGTTATTCAAAATATCATTGCATGTCCTATATAAAGTCAATATGATTTATTTCGAAAAACATATCCTTAACTTATAATACAATTTTATAGATGCATTTGCTGGAGCCCTAAAGGAAAGCAACTAGTAACGGCCAATAGTGATGGCACCCTATGCCAATATCTGCCAGAATTAACAGTGGCAAAGACAGTGACTGCTCCAAATCTCTTCGACCCAATTGAAGCCATGGCTATTTATTGGATATCAACATTCCAGTTTGCAGTTGTTTACAAGGATGCCAGCAATAATAGCCGCCCAGGTAGACCATTATTTTTTATTACTACTTCTCTTACTCACTTCATAAAGCCACTATAGAGTTCGTCGTTCGTCGGTTCGTCGGTTCCAGTTTACTTGAACGAACACCTTACTCTTAAGACCAAGACTTTATTTCGTAAGACAAGAGAATTTGCTAAGAAAAACTGTTACAAGTATGTGTGGATCCGAAACGCAACGATTCTTGTACGAAAGGACGATGGAGGTCCAGTCTTCGCTGTTCGCTCTAATGAACACATTGATAAACTTATTAGGCAAAATATTTAATATGTCATATTTATCATATTTCTACATAGCCGTTCCATCATATAGTTCGAAGTTTACCACTATATTTATTTGTTTTATACCTATAATTTATATTATTTTTTGTTTTTTAATTAATTTACTTTGGTCTTTATATTATCTTGTTAAAGTTTCTTCCGAGTTAATAATTTTATTGGCAAAGAGTTTTATTGAAAATTGTAAATATTTGTACAGTCTCTCAATGTCATGTTATGTTACGAATCTAATCATATCTGATGTTAAAATTACAACCATACTGTATTTCAAGTGTCAATTTGCTCTAGTACCTTTTTATTGTTTAATATATATAGATGGCTTCTAATATTGTTATATACTATCAAAATTGTAGAGGAATTCGCACTAAGTTAGATGCTTTATTTATGAATATTTTATCTTGCTCATATGACGTGATTATCTTGACCGAAACGTGGCTCATACCTTCCATTCAGGATAACGAATTTATTGACGACCGTTACCTTGTCTTTCGGCATGATAGAGATCGCTCAGTCACTAGTAAACGCGATGGTGGAGGTGTACTGATAGCTATACTGCGCGAACTACGTCCTACTTTAATAACAACACACTTTCGTTTCAAGGAAATTGAACAAATAATGATCCAGTTACCGGCCAAATCACCTAACAAACGGCATATAATATGCACAGCGTACATCCCACCGCGAACTCTTGAGGAGTCGTATTCTCATTACTTTAGCGCTTTGGAGGAAGTCTGTAATGATCCTGCTTGCGACTCGTTGTTCTTAGTCGGTGATTATAATATGCCTGGCATCAATTGGACAAAACAAGGCAATCATGCAATTCCACATGTTTCAACATCCGTTGAACAACTTTTATTGAATTTCATGTCTCAAGTAAATGGTTTGCAATACAATAATGTAAAAAACGTATTAGACAGGATACTTGATTTATGCATATCTAATAGAGATTGTCAGGTTGTGCCCTGCAACCCCTTGTTATCGCCTGATCCCCACCATCCCCCTTTCAGTGTCACTATTAATGTTGACACCTACTTTGAAGTAATGATTAGACGACCCAATGTAAAATATAATTATTATAAAGCCGATTACGACTCCGTCGCATCTAAACTTGAAGAAATTGACTGGGAAAACTCCCTTCAACATTTACCATCCGAATAAGCAGTTGATGTCTTCTACGATAAGCTATATGGTATTATTAAACTCCATGTTCCAGTATCCCGAATTCGTAGTTCTCGTTATCCAGTCTGGTTCTCTCCTTCCCTAAAACGTACTTTTAAAAAAAAGGAAATCTCATGGATTAAGTGGAAGAAATACCAAAACCTTTCCGATTATAATAAATTCTCCAACTATCGTCAACTTTTCCAAAGAGAGTGTAAAATTTGTTACAATAATTACATCGTTTCAATTGAAGATAATATACCTAAAAATACAAAAACCTTTTGGTCTTATATATCGAATAAAAAAACTAAAACGGGTTATCCAATAAATATGTTCTGTAAAGATGTTACCACCACAGACCCAAATACTATATGCAGTCTGTTCTCAAATTACTTTAATTCTGTTTTCGAGCCTTCTACTTATGATCCATTGATTTGGCAACCACCTGATACATACTCAGAACAATGTAATACTTTATGTGATATATACCTCCCTGAAGACGATGTTCTCAAAGGGCTTAAATCCTTGGATGTCAGTAAAGGAGCTGGACCTGATGGCATTCCACCAACTTTTTTTAAAAAGACGGCAAAAAGTATTTCCGCGGTGTTACATATTATATATAATAAATGCTTACGTGAAGGAGTTTTCCCTACAGTATGGAAAAGAGCTTATATTACACCGGTCTATAAAAATGGCGATAAATCTAACATTGAAAACTATCGCCCAATATCCATACTCTCTACGTTATCCAAGCTTTTGGAACGTCTTGTACATAATGTTATTTATCCTAAATTACATCACCTCGTCATATTGGAACAGCATGGATTTATACAAAAACGTTCTACCACTACTAACCTTATGGTTTTCACCAACTACCTTTTTGAGAGCATGGATCGCAGGGTTCAAGTTGACGCGGTCTATACGGATTTTAAGAAGGCCTTTGACAAAGTTGATCACTCTCTACTTCTAGAAAAAATAGCCTTTAATGGTATACTCGGCAATTTGTTGCGATGGTTTGCATCATACATTAATAATAGACATCAGAAAGTCGTCATTAAGGGGTTTGAGTCTGACTACATCGTGGCTACATCTGGTGTACCTCAAGGCTCTATACTGGGACCACTTCTTTTTATTCTTTTTGTAAACGATATTAAACACTGTTTTGTTAATTGCAGATTTCTGATGTACGCAGATGACTTAAAAATATATAAAGACTGTAACACTTCCACTGACTGTGCACTTTTACAAGATGATCTTAATAGACTAAACACATACTGCCTAAATCAAAAATTATTTCTTAATATAAGTAAATGTCTCGCTATATCGTTTACGAAAAACAGGAATAGAATCCAATTCAACTATTCGTTGGATTCCCAGATTTTAAATAGGGTGAATTTGGTCCGCGATTTGGGCGTCACGTTGGACTCTAACTTACACTGCGACACCCATATTAACGATGTTATAAATAAAGCATTTCGTATGTATGGTTTCGTCACTAGATGTGCGTCTGACTTTGTGCGACCTCGTACCTATCTAATATTGTATAATACTTTAATTAGATCACAACTAGAGTATGCTGTACAGATATGGAGCCCATATTACAAAAAATATATTCACCAAATTGAGACTGTTCAAAAGAAGTTTTTGAAGACTATGCATTACAAATGCTACAAATCTAATATACCTTATAATGAATTATTGGAACGTTACAATGTTTTAAGCTTAGAATCAAGACGAACATTGCTTGATGCTATGATGCTCTACAAATTATGTAATAATAAATATGACTGTATTGAACTGACGGACAAAATATGCTATAGAGTACCTAGAACTGTGATTAGGCGAGGGGTGCGTGTGCCTCAGCTATTCCATACACAATCTTGTAGGAGTAATGCGGGGGCGCGAGTGCCACTCCGCCGTCTCTTACACAATTACAACTCACAATTTGCCCATGCGGATGTATTTTCTCTCACTAACTCAAAATTTCGAAAAATATGTTACCTCCAATTAAAAGATTAATACTCATATTATGATAAAACCATAGTAGTAGTGGACTTATAGTATATACCTTCGTGCTTAATTTTATTCTATCTGGTAATCTGTGGACAATGGTGTGGGTTATATGTGTGTAAACTCGTTTAATTATTTTTATTTTTTTATGTTTATTATTAGCATGTAACCGTTTATTGTCCCTTGTAAATAAAAATAAAAATAAAAAAAAATAGAGTTCATACCACCAACATATTGAATCGAGTTGGTATTATAAGTATTTTTGTGCGCCTCCCACCACTTCTCCCACCAACGAATCAATATCACATTTACAAAATATTGTATATAAAGAAATTTTTCAATAAAGCTAATACAAAAAACTGAAATAAATGTGTAACGGGAGTTTACCGCCGCTCGCTTAGAGATGGCGCCACCGTAGAATTAGATCGCGGTATGGTTTCGTTACAAAGGTTGATAATTAAAATAAAAATGCAAAAGCAAAAAAACTGAATAAACTAATTCACTTTTTTGTTAAATTCCACGCGTACAAAGTCGTGGGCACAGCTAGTATAAAATAATTTTTATGCTTTTTTTTTCGTAACATTTTCGGATATCGTATAATCGTTAATTAAACTTTAAAAAATATACTTGATTTTGTCTTAATATTGTACTAAATAATTAAGCATAATAAAGTTTAAAGTTCAAATACTAGTATTTATTTTGTGTGACAATAATTATCATTATGAATTCAAGACCTAATGTTTATTTTTTCAACTACTCTATAGCTGTGGCCATCGTAAACGCCGGGAAGACGGGGCAGCCAACATGTTACAACTATGAAGACATCTGCTTCAGCATGGGCTCGAACAGACCATGGTATTACTTCCTACAAAGCATCGCACAGTGGTAAGAATATAATATTATCTGATTATAAAATAGTTACTAGGTCTTAAAGAATTAAATTATATTCAGGCTGTTATTTCTGTATCAGCAAATATACATCCCACACATGGGACGGGCCTCCTCTACAAATGTACGATTCAAAAAATCGCTATGGTATGTAGGTTTCGTCACAATGTTTTCCTTTACCGTTTTAGTGTATGGTGATTGACTATCAATACATAACTCCGAAAAGTCAGAGGTGTGCCCTGGGATTTGAACCGCGACCACCGTCAACATGTTGGCAGCTGCATCTTTGTGTTATTTCAATTTGGTTAAAATTACTTCAGCTACCAACTATCTAATTAGTATAGCCCAGTAATAATGTTATCAATATTAAATATGATATATCTGACAGGAATATTATCCTCGCTTCGTCATCAAACAGTACGGAAATAGCGACACTGGGTTCACCCGACGGTGCAACGTGGACGCAATGGTGTCAGGTAATATAAATTTATTATAAAATATTTTTGTATACTTGATCACATATTTGTTTATTAAGACGACAGGGTCGAATCTTGTAGCAAACAATCCGAGTATCAGTAGAGTTTTGGATTTCCTACATAAATATACAAATGACAAATATTAATATGCTGCCATCATAATATATGGATCAATCATGAACTAAATTGAGTATTTTTTTTTACCAAGTATAGTATACATATTAGTATAGTATACATAGTAGTATATTAGTGGTAAACGAACTGTTCTGAATTCAACTAAGTTACTACTCCTGTATGCTTACAATATTGTAATCTTGTTTTAATAAGTGCAATGCTAGGGATTGCCTGTTCTTCTCTGGTTAAACAGCCTTGTGAGCTGGGTGGTAGTGAAAAAAGAAAACTCATTCACTCAATTTAAATAATCTACGACATTTTATAGGTTCAATAAATATTGTTTTAATTTATTTTTTATTTTCATTAAGCCTTTTGTAAATAAGATCATTTAAAAATGTTTGCAGTGTAGCATGAATAATTGAAAAAGTCTTCATAATATATTTTTTTCACAGCCTGATGAGGGAAGGCCGGAACTACCACTGACTGATAAGAAGTTGGAAAATTATCCTGTGGGCATGTGCATTGATACCTGTGCACTCAACCAATTGCCGTGGGGTGAGATATTTTTACATTAACATAGAAATTGCTCTACGAAATAACCTTATAAGGCCTCTTGGTAGAATTAGATGATGGGTAAGTTTTTTGTGAATGACATGCATAGTGGTTAAAATATCATATGTGCGGACATTTATTTATTGAGTAAGTCCGCCAAACTAGCAAACTGATCACCTGATGGAATGATCACTACCGCTCATTAACATCCATAATGCATGGATGGATCTTACATGTTTACCAAGGAAGAAGCGGTAAAGGAAAGCTTAAAAATGGAAAGAGGTCATCAGTAACGTGACCATACGTCCCGCTTTAAGCGGGTCAGTCCCGATTTCAAGGAAGTTTGTCTGGGTGTCCCCAGCAAGGCCGAAATAGTCCCACTTTTGCAAACACACCTAACGATAATTTAAAATGTATTTCCCGCCCAAATTCTTTACCAAACTAGTATTGAAAACCATTCTATTCATTAATTATTCCAGCACTTTCGTACAAACAGTCTTGATTTAACAAACATTTCCACAATTTATGAGTAGATACTGGCCCAAAAATAAATGGTCACATTAGTCATCAGACATATCGAAATTGAAAATAATTTACATAATAATACATATCTTTTTATTGTTTATTTTCAGGGGAGAACGAAGTCTTGCCGTTTATGCCTCGGCTTCACGTGGTATCTCAGTCAGGTCTCCTTACCATCTTCAATGTAGTCAACTTGAATAAAGGAGCCGCTCAATTCTGCACTCCACCAGAGCAACTAGCATTGCCAGCTAACCTTATGACCAAGTATGTTTTGAAAATGATTACACCTTATATTATACATATTTAATCATGTATCTTCTTTCTTCTACTTTATCAGCCCATATACGTCCCACTGCAGGGCACGGGCCTCCTCTATATTCGAGAGTAACATTGAAAGTGATTAGGCCATATAGTCCACCACGCTGGCCTAATGTGGGTTGGCGGACCTACATACCATAGAAATTCTTATGTCGCTATAGTATGCAGGTTTCCTCACGATGTATTCCTTCACCGTTTTAGTGCGTGGTGATTAACTATCAATACACACGTGACATACAATCATGTATATAGGATTAGAATTTGAATTAGAATTTGCCGGAAGACGGACCCTGCACCGGCCGGGATAATGGCAGGTAGAAGATGAATTGTATATAGGATTAGTCGCCAGGTGTAAAATAAGAAGCCGCGGATTCGATTCCCGAACCCAGACAAATATTTGCATAGTCTAAAGTATTTGCTTCCGGTCTGGGTGTATGTGAGACCGAAAAGTCTCTCGTAGTTCGTGATACTAACGACAAGAATTGATTCTTAGAGATCAGGACTATGTATGTGACTGTTGGCTTTATTTATTTATTGTATTGTTTTCAGTGTGATACCAAGTGATGTGCCAGCTCAACCACAACCCCAGCCACCGGCGCCTGTCGCCGTGCCTATACAAAAGGTAATTATATTATTATTTTTAGGAATTCATATGAATAGAAAATAGAATCTGGCTGAAAAGAGAGAAATAAAAATAGGGTAATATAATCAATCAGTTTAATGCAATTTTATTCTTATTTTCTTCACTGATTCTATTATTTGTTCAGGCTGACGAGATTTATTTTTGAAATTTAGGTAAAACAAAAATGAAGCCGACATTTTATAATAGGCTATTTGACTAGTTTCTGGAAACCATACCACATTATGAAGCAGGGTCTATAGACCTTACAAATAAAGGTTATTTTTAATTACTATATCTATATCATTTAAAAATAAATTTACAAAATACACTGAATAATTACACTGTCAAATCGCTGTGTCTGACAATGTGGCGTTCAGTTCGTAAACATCCGTTCCACAGATTCGTTCGCATATATCACTCATTCTTAAATCATCCATAGATCAATCAATCAGTCAATCGTCCGAATGAGTTTTTGCATTGAGGTATTACAACTGGAGCGGACGCGTCGAAGAAAGTGCTCGCTTAGCTATTATAGATCAAGTCGGCATTGCTGCAGATACGACACGTCATATATTTGTTACATTTGTTACCTAATGTTTCAGAATAAAGTAAAACGAAATATAAAAGCCCAATATAATCATACATTTTTAATAACTTATAAAGCTACATTATTATATAGATTTTAAAAACAACAAAACCTATAATAGGCTATTTGACTGTATAAAAATATCCCATCAAAAACATCCTGTAAAAAAATTCCAAGTCTCGCAGCTCAGGTTTTCTACCGCAAAAAGTTGTGAAATGCATGTAATACCAAGTCGATTAATTTATTTAGTCCTTAAGGGACCTTCTATATAAAGTTATTACGTTAGTTATTACCATATCAATATTAAAAATTCTTTACGTTTTAAATAAATAGATCGACTTGGCCAGCAGCATTATGTATAAATTGTACGATACATTATGTTTTCATGCGATGGCCGATCAGTTTATTTAAAACGATCACGGATGGACGATTTCAGTCGATCCATTTATTTAAAACGTAAAGAATTTTTAATATTGATATGGTAATAACTAACGTAATAACTTTATATAGAAGATCCCTTAAGGACTAAATAAATTAATCGACTTGGTATTACATGCATCTCACAACTTTTTGCGGTAGAAAACCTGAGCTGCGAGACTTGGAATTTTTTTACAGGATGTTTTTGATGGGATCTCACGTCTTTTTGTAGCGTCCTACTTTTTTCCTTTTCGGTACTTCTTACTTCTAGAATATCACTAACGATTTTTCTTAAAGCCTCTGTCTTATGGATTTTTCTTATTTTTGTAGGTATCAATTTATCACAAATATAGCGGATTTAATTATTAATGTTCTTTCTTTCATTGTAATTGATATTTTCGAGTAATTTAATCGATTTATTTGCAAGTTTTTCTTCGTCATGTTTTTCTAGAGGAATGTTGTACAGTTTCATGGGCTGAATACACCATTTCCCTCTCTATATCCCCTCCTGTTATGCCTCATGTATATATATATATATATATATATATATATATATATATATATATATATCTACAACTATTATTCCATTATATACGGGTACAATTATTCATTAACTGCAAATGTAACTTTGTAATCCTATACATTTATATGGGACTACAAAGTTATTCACGCAGTTGGTCTATCTTGAAAACTAGACACAAATTATGAAATGTTTGAATTTTTCCTTACTTTAGACACTAATCACTAATTATATTCTAAATTTGAAGGTTCTATGTCTGCTAGAAGTGCCTTCGACTTTTGATGATCGGTCAGTCAGTCAGTGAGTGACAAAATTACGAAAGTTTGATAAGTTATAATTCTTAAACTACTAGTTCAAATTGAATGAAATTTTAAATATACCGTGTTTACACAATGCCTGCTTAGTAACTGAAAATTCAGGCTTCATGCTTTAGCCACAACGAAGTTATAGGGGGTTGAAAATGGTCTGAATTGCTTCGAGAAAAGGATGTTACGGCCTATAGTTCGCGACTTGGAGGGGGCTCGGCCGCGCCCCCAGATTGACTTATTTGTTTCTATCCGTGTAGATAATTTAATTTTAAAACATATTTCATTATAATACAGTAAAAATATTGTATCTGTATCAGCCCATATACGTCCCACTGCAGGGCACGGGCCTATTCTACAATCGAGAGTACGATTGAGAGTGGTTAGGCCATATAGTCCACCACGCTGGCCTAGTGCGGGTTGGCGGACTTTCATACCATAGATTTCTTATAAAAATATTGTATATTTTGGCTAAAAAACACAATTATAATTTTATTTATTTTGAGTTCGTGCCACGTGATTGTAAACGATTTTGATTGGCTATGACGTCATGCATTAGTATGAACTACTCTCGTACAGGAAATGAATGGGATTGATAACGGCAAAGATGCAAATTACATATTAAAAATACCTTTAAAACGCGTTATTTGTCATTTATACCCGTGAATTAATAATATTATCACGTCCAATGTAATAAGATGTGAAGAAAGAAAAATAATTGTAATTTTTTTGACATACTTTTGTATCAAAAATATGGATAGTGAAAAAATATATTTACAATGTCCAATGTATCTGATAATAAATATATTAAATAAAGTAAATAAACGAAATTTTCAATATTTACCTATTTGTCCGTAACATTAATCTTATTCTATAATTTTGTTAAAATATGACATTTGTCAAAACGGCTTTGGTACATAATCTAATTTATTAATATTTTTGCTACTTTATTCAAATTATCGTTAAATTGCGTATGGAATTAAATTCTATATTTTTTTCAAGTGAACTGGAATGGTTTTTACATGTCTTCAGTTGGGACTACGGTATTTTTAAAGCAGTTATAATAAATAGCATAAATGACAACTGTCAGAGCCGACTGTCAGCGTAAGGGTACATGTACCCTTGCAAATGTTCCAAATTATTTGGTCTAGATGTCCCCTCCAGTTGTATACCTCAATGAGTTTTTGTCAAAAAAAAATTAGAATTATTTTTCTTTCTTCACATTTTATTACATTGGACATGATAATATTATTAATTCACGGGTATTAATTAATGTCAAATAACGCGTTTTAAAGGTATTTTTAATATTTAATTTGCATCTATGCCGTTATCAATCCCATTCATTTCATGTATGTGAGTAGTTTATACTAATGCATGACGTCATAGCCAATCAAAATCGTTTACGATCACGTGGCGCGAACTCAAAATAAATTAAATTGTAATTGTGTTTTTTAGCCAAAATATACAATATTTTTAATGTATGATAATGAAATATGTTTTAAAATTAAATTACCTACACGGATGGAAACAAATAAGTCAATATTTATTATACAGTCAAATAGCCTATTGTTAGTTATTGATTTCATTTCGAAATACAACTATAAAAATAATTATTTATGTGATAAATTTGACGGAAATGTTATTATGGTGTCATTGAAATTTAGAGATGCTGGTGAATAATTTACTCATTTTAATTAATCATTATTTATTTCCAGCCAATGCCGTTACCTGCGCAATCTCTACCTATACAAATACCCACAGTACCGAAACCAAGTCAATTCACCCAATCAAACAATGCACCCCAACCAGTGCAATTCACGCCTTCGATCAACCCTACACAACCAGTGCCGTTTGCAGCAACCATCAACTCTAGTCAACCAAGTCAATTCCCCTCCTCAATAAGCAATTCAGCCCAACCAATTCAACAGCCGCAGATTACAGGTTAGTATAGTTTGTAGACTGCCTAGGTGGCGAAGTTGCAAAGATGAGGTCTCGGGTTCGAATACCGGGTCGAACAAAGTGAAATTGGATTTTTCTATACATGATCAGTACGGAGTCGGGAATTTGTGCCCGGTTCCCCCTCGTGGGACAAAACACGACCAAACGTGGGTGTAATGGTTGCACCCTCAGATAATAAACCATCTCTGCCTACACTTTTTTGGAAAAAGACATATCTTTATTCATGTATGTGTTACAGGCAAAATATAATAAAGTTTGGAGTTGTTATCGGGCTATGGCTCTCGACTGCAGAAGATTCACATGCTCAACATTTATTTTATTGCATAGGTCCGGCATACGAGCAAACAATTAACCTGACGGTAAGTGATCCCTGCCATCTATGAATCTCCACAATACTTGGATCATGGATGTGTATGAAACCTTTCAAATTGGGTGGGGAGCAGGAAAGATACATTATTTGAAAAGGAATGGGGGATTATCCAATCGGCAATCAACTATCCTTAATTTAATAACAATATAATTATATTTAATTTAACTGCGTTATACATTTTATTTCAGTGCCTAAAGTGACGATGCCAGTCAAACCAGTGGCGGAACAAAAGGAAGTGAAGCCGACGCCAATAGTTCAACCGCAGCCTCTGAGTCAAGCTCAACCACAAGCAGGGGTAAACACATTATTTTACTACACTTTTGCATAAAAAGATAACACTATATTTTATTACATTTTTCACATAACAAAGATCTAGATCTAGATATCAGGCTTTCGCTTACCTAAGATACGACATAATTCATTTCTGGTACTCAGGTGTTATATTGCTATTGATTAATTTATTTGTTAATCAATGCTCGTTGATGGAGGTTTTTTTTTTTGGGATGACCTTTTTATCAATACATACATTTCGGTAATAAAACAAAGGCACTAATCTTCTTACTTGTGGCAGAAGCTATACCGAAAAATAAGAATGAGAATATAATGTTATCTGCCTTTTGCCCCTCTAGCCTCAGTCTAAACCAATGGCCAAGACGCCCCAACCGCCACAGATGCAAGAAAACGCAGCGTTGAAAGCGGAACAAGAGAAAATTAACAAGGAGAAAGCCAATCAAGAATTAAAAAATATGCTGGTTAAGGAAGTCAACGATTTCCAATCGGAATTGTACAAGTTTATGGTCAAGACGCGTGAGACACAGGCTAAGGTAATGTACAATTTAAAAATAAACTTATTTGTCTATGTAGATAACTTATTATTTGGATCGCAAGAATATTATTAAGCGTAAGACATGCATAAGTGCGTGGTGGCTTGTTGGTAACTGCCCAGCGGCTGCAAGTATGTTCACGGTCGTCGCGGGTTCAGAACCCACGCTACATTTCCGACTTTTTGGAATCACGTATGTATAATATCCGGCAAACTTCTTGAGCAAATGACCTTGACTGCGCAGAACCGTATTTTAGATCTCTTTGGTATGAAGAGCGGGGCGCGACGGCAGAGGAGATCGTATCGATCGCCTTATTGGTCGATCAGTCGCACCTTGCGCCCCGCACCGCGCTCACGTTCCGCTTGCTCCCGAGTACACTTGCGTGCAGTGAAAAGTAAATCGCCATTAGTCGTTGAAGTTATTTGTTATAATTGTTTGTTGATTTTATTGTTATTCTGTTTGTTGACTTTATTGTTATTGCTGTTTGTTGACCATTAATTAATAATTAAATAATAATATAAGTAACATATATACATTTCAGCTTTGCTGAAATAAATTATTTTTTTATAAAATAGCTTTCAAATTATATGAAATATAGTAGGAACCGGAATAAGTGTTTGCCATTCATTTTTTTCTATAAAACATAATATGTACTTTAAGATATCAAAAGGACAGACATGCTGCGATCACGTTTTTAAAGTAAATTTTTATGCCTTTTGACTTCTAGGCACGCTCAAAGGAACCCTCGATGGGAATAGCGAACCCCTATTTCACCAATGGCAGGTGACACAGTATACCTGGAATTACTATGTAGTTTGTTACTTTCCTCTAAGTCTGCGGAACACTCGCTCTTAGACTATATTTATTAACATGTATTTTTGTGGATGTTCTAATAAATATATAAATAAATAAATATGTTGTTTTTCATACCTTATCACACAGAGTAAACATTTTTTATGCACGTAAGTGTACGATGTGCGAACTTTCCCCCACTACATCAACTAATGCTCAAGAAGTTTGCCGGGTATTGTACTTATAGTCAATCAAAATACCATAACGGTAAAAGATACCATAGTGAGGAAACCTACATACAATAGCGATTTGTAAAGAATTTCTACGGTATATAAAATCCGCCAAGCCGTACTAGGCGTTTAAATAGTACACCTAAACTGCAATAAAAATAGATCGATCGATGGTGTGAAAACGCGAGATTATTGTTTACAATGGCAAACAAAAATCTCGTAATTAATTAGAAAATTATTTCTAATTTGATCTTTTAAATGAAATGCTTTCAAGATAAACTAATTAAGCCATTATATTTTCAGCTGCAACAAGACATAGACGCAATTAACATGAACTTCGACACCAACTCGTTGGACACTGAACAATTAAGGAAGGAATGTGCGTTGGAAGAGTTGAGACAGACTATCATTCAGTTTAAACTGGAGCTCGTTCGTACTTGCGCCGTTGTGGCCGAAGCACGCACGCATGCCGAGTAAGTTAAATAAATAAATGTATAACACCCAACAGTCACATACTTAGTCCTGACCCCAATCTAGAACCGAGTCTTGTGCCGACTTTTTGGTCTGACAAACACCCAGACCCGAAAGAAATATTTGTGGGTCACAAAAACATTTCTCTCGGTGCGGGGATCGAACCCGCGGTCTCTCGTTTCACAGACGACGTTTAACCAACTGCGCCACGGAGGCTGTCGCTATCGGAGTTATAATACCATTTGACCATAATATATTATCCATACTAATATTTTAAAGAGGGTAGATTTAATTGTTTGCTTGTATTGAATAGGCTCTAAAACTATTAGACCGATTTGATAAACTCTTTCACCATTAGAATCCTACATTATCACTGATGAACATAGACTATAGTTATTTTTTAAAAGTATATCTGTACCCGGGCATTTCAGGGCTGGGCTGCTATTTTTATCGTTAATCTATTCATTTACAATACTGCCGTTTGTAACTCACGTTGATGAAGCTATACTACAGTACGGTTACAAGGCTGAGGTATCGGGTTCGAATCCCGGGACCAACAAAGTGATATTGGATTTTTGTACATTGCAACCTTAATGCAACAATGTCACTTTTGCAAAAAAACATTTTGAGATAGTATAAAAAATTGATATTTCAAGACATAGACAAGTTGAATAGCTTCTATCACAATATCCACTTTTAATTTACTGTTAAAAAAAATATGCATATTATATATTTGCATAAGTGACATTGCTGCCCAGGGGTGCAATATGTATAACAAACTAATTTTTTTAAAGCAGTAGTGTAATAAAGACACCCACGTTTCGCTTTATATTTTTCGTCCCAAGATATAATATGGGACGAGCCTATCGCTATATCGGGCATAAATTCCTGACTCCCGGCTAGTAATGAATTTAAAAATTTAATACAGGGTATATCAAGGCTGCTACCGAAAACGAAGTTTTAGTGACTTCAGACACAATGCAACCAAATTTTGTGCAAAAATCTGTGACGATTTTTTTTTGTTATATTTTTCTATCGTCATATTAGGATTATAAATACATAGATTTTTCTTAAATAATAGTGTGCACCCTTTTATTTTTAAAGACGCTATGGTATGAAAGGCTTTAAATTATTATTTTTGCAAAAAATATGGATTTTCCACTCAAACTCGACGATAATTAAAAAATAATATTAAAAAAATGTCGCGTTTCTTAGCGAAATTTTTAGTTGCATTGTGTTTGTAGTCACTAAAGCTACCACCCGGCTTCGTTTTCGGTAGTAGTTTTGATATACCCGGTATAATCACTATAATCTACTCGACCCGGATTTCGAACCCAAGACCTCAGCTTTGCAATCATAGATAAAAGATACCGTATAACAACTGCCTACCGTGACATTCAATAGTCGGGGATAGATTTGAGCGATGATTTAAATTAATTTATTTCAATTGCAGAGCTAAAGACCTCGAGCAATGGACACAAGTAGACCCATTGGCAGTGAAACGCATCGCTTCTGTGAAGAAACTAGCGTACTACGTGCAAAATCAACTGGAACAAGCTCGTCAAACACTCGGATACAGGTGGAATGAAATGGAAGCCAAGGATTCTTATAGCAAGTAAGATTTATAATGGTTTCTTAGACTTACGCAAACGTTACACATAAAAATAAAAGTATTATTTACGCATTTTATCGAGGATTTGGTTTAATGATTATATTAAACTCCCTAAGTTTCGTATTCTTTACAGTTTTTGTGGTCAAGGGGCGGACTGCACATGCAAAAAAATTAAACCAAATCCGCGATAAAATCCGTAACTAATAGTTTTAAGTAAGATTCTATGTACCTATCTATTGCGAATTTAGCACGGTGATTTTATTTTAGAACAATGTACAAAGTTTTTTGAACAAAGTTTATTAAACAATGTTTATTATAAATTTTCTATCATATAGAAATAGTTTAAAGGTATAAGACCAAATCATTTTAATTTGAGATTGTAAAGCTAAACGCAGCATCAGTGGATTTTATTTAAGATTATTTTTTTTAGAAGACTCTAAGTGACTTTGTTCACGATGTTTTTATATTGCGGTGTCATTACTACAATATTAGAACTGGAAAAAAAGGAGGTGGTGTCTCAATATTTATACGTAATGAAATACAACACAGCTCAGAAGGAGGGATACATTTAAACGGAAATAATTATCTTTGGATACATACGGAAAAATTTCAGTTAGATATTGGAGTAATATACAAGCCGGGAGATACGAATACCGAAGTGTTTTTGGAAGATTTTGAAAAGCAAATACAGCAAAAGAAACGCGCAGTTGTCTTTGGAGACTTTAACATAGATTTATTATCAAAAAATAAACAAACAAAACAGTATACAGAGTTTCTAAAGGGAAATGGATACATCATTATTAATAAGATAAATAAAGACTATTCAACGCGTACCACAGCTTCAACACAATCAATATTAGACCATGTTTTAACCAATATAAGTGGTGCGCAATGTTATATGGCGGTCGCCGACTCGTCGATGTCCGACCATAACCAGATTTTCTTCGGAATCAAAAAATACAGGCCAAAACCTCTTCAAAAGATAAAATATAACTGCGTAGATTATGAAAAGTTATATAATTATGCTTGCAAACAAGGTCTAGATCATTCTGATATAAAATTTTACAAAACACTGGCAACGAACAAAAAATCAAAACTCAAAACAAAAATAGCTAATCCACCTCAAAAGGACTGGATCAACAACAATATAATTACAAGCATAAATAGAAGAAACGAACTATGGAAGTACACTAAAAACCAACCAGACGACAAAAAACTTCAAGACGAGTTCAAAAAAATTAGAAACCAAACTTCAGAGCTAATTAATAAAACAAAAAAGGAATATTATTATGAAGCTTTCTCTAAATGCAAAAACAATCCAAAAAACATGTGGAACTTAGTGAATATATTATCTAACAATAAAAATAAAACAGACGCCAAACCACCTATTATTAATACTAATGAAGGTATAAGTAAAGACGGAAAAGAAATATGTCAGTACTTAAATGTGTATTTCGCAACCATTGGTCCAAAACTTGCTAGCCAGATTCCGCCTAAATATCATGATACCATCCATCCATCCATCCATCAGCCAAAGGAAGTCCACTGCTGAACATAGGCCTCCCCCAATGATTTCCACAGAGACCTGTTGGAGGCAGCCTGTGTCCAGCGACGTCCCGCGACCTTTACCAGGTCGTCGGACCATCTTGTTGGTGGACGTCCTACGCTGCGCTTTCCGCTACGCGGCCTCCATTCGAGTACTTTCCGACCCCATCGGTCATCAGATCTCCGCGCTATGTGCCCGGCCCATTGCCACTTCAACTTGCTAATCCGGTGGGCTATGTCGGTTATTTTAGTTCTCCTACGGATCTCCTCATTTCTGATTCGATCTCGTAGGGAAACCCCGAGCATAGCCCTCTCCATAGCTCGTTGAGTGACTTTGAGCTTCCTAATAAGGCCCATAGTGAGAGGCCACGTCTCGGTGCCGTAAGTCATCACTGGCAACACACAACTATCGAAGACTTTCGATTTAAGGCACTGAGGTATTTTGGACGAGAAGACGTCGCGTAGTTTCCCGAACGCTGCCCAACCGAGTTGGATTCGACGATTGACCTCTCTCTCGAAGTTGGACCTGCCTAACCGGACCACTTGTCCTAAATAGACATATTCGTCAACAACTTCAAGAGTCGAGCCCCCAACACCGATGGGGGTGGGCACAACATGGACATTCGACATGATCTTCGTTTTGTCCATGTTCATTTTAAGACCCACCTGTTGGGAGACTCGATTGAGGTCTTCGAGCATAGTGCTAAGGTCTTCCAGCGATTCAGCCAAGACTACAATATCGTCGGCAAACCGAAGGTGAGTGATATACTCGCCGTTGATGTTGATGCCGAATCCTTTCCACTGCAAGAGCTTGAAGGCATTTTCCAGCGCGGCAGTGAACAGTTTCGGAGATATGACATCTCCCTGTCTCACGCCTCTCTGTAGTGGAATAGCCTTCGTACTCTGATCTTGTACTCGGACCGACATGGTGGCGTTGTTGTATATACACTTCAACACTTCGATGTACCGATAGTCGATATGGCACCGCTGGAGAGACTGTAGCACAGCCCAAGTCTCGATCGAATCAAAGGCTTTCTCATAGTCCACAAACGCTAAACAAAGCGGCAAGTTATATTCCTCGGTTTTTTGTATAACTTGCCGAAGCGTATGGATGTGGTCTATGGTACTAAAGCCTTTTCGGAAACCGGCTTGTTCGGGAGGCTGGAAGTCATCAAACCTGCGTTCGAGACGATTTGTGATGACCCTCGAAAACAACTTATAGACATGGCTCAGGAGCGAGATGGGCCTGTAATTCTTCAGCAAAGTGTTATCACCTTTTTTGAAGAACAGTACCACCACGCTCCTGCTCCATGCCTCTGGCGTTGAGCCCTCGAGGAGAACGGAATTGAAGAGCCTCTGAAGGACTTTCAGTATCGGCGTTCCGCCCGCTTTCAGAAGCTCTGAAGTTATTCCGTCCTCGCCCGGCGCCTTGTTGTTTTTAAGTTGCTTCAGGGCCATCTCAATCTCACACAGGCTGATGTCCGGGATATCATCGCTAAAGTGTCGGATCAACTCGGCTCTCGGGTCTTCGGCCGAGCTAACAGCAGGTTTGGCAACCGAGGTATAAAGCTGTCCGTAGAACCTCTCGATCTCCCTTAATACCTCTGCCCTCGTCGATACTACGCGGCCGTCTTCCGTCTTCAGCCTAGACAACTGGCTTTGCCCAATAGACAAGTCTCTTGCAAACACTTTGGAGCCTCCGTTCCGCTCAATTGTCTCCTTAATGCTCACAGTATTGTGAGCACGGACATCGTGTCGCAAGGACTTCCAGATCTGTCTATTGAGCCGCCGATATGCTTCGGCGTCAACGGAAGACTGCAGCGCTAAAGATCGACGTTCGGCCATGAGGTCAAGAGTGTGGATCGAGAGTTTTTGTGGTCTATCTCTACGGCGAGGTCTAAAATACTTAGATCCCACCGTATGGACAGCTTCTACCAAACTGCTGTTTAGCTCGTCCACTGCAAGGTTTTCTCCTAGACAATCAAAGCGATTTGTCAGCTCGAGTTGAAAGCTCTCGGGGTTTTGGATATGGGCGCGAGTAGGTCGGAGCGTAGATTTCATCAAGCGACGCCTTTCCGATTGGACATTGATATTCAGGGTGCCCCTAACCATTCGGTGATCACTGCCGGTTTTCACCCTGTTGATCACAGAGACATCTCTGAATATCCGTCTATTCGTCGTCAAGATGAAATCTATCTCGTTTCTCGTAGAACCGTCAGGACTCAGCCAGGTCCATTTCCTGTGAGGCGGCTTCTGGAAGAAAGAGTTCATCGCAAAGAGTCCCTCTTTCTCCAGGAAGTCGGCCAGCCTCTGACCCCTGGGGTTCCGTTGCCCATGTCCAAATTGCCCCACTTTCAACTCTGCATCGCTTCTCTTGCCCAACTTTGCGTTGAAGTCCCCCATAACAACATTGAAGTAGGTTTTGGAAGTATGTATGGCCCGACTTATGTCCTCATACATCTCCTCTACTTCTTCATCTGGGTGTGTCGAGGTCGGCGCGTATACCTGTATGACCTTCAACGAATATCTTTTGGATATTCTGAGTATAAGGTATACTACCCTGCTCGACACACTTTCGATGGATACGATGTTGTTGATGAGAGACCTGTGGACGAGAAATCCGACACCTCCTCGGGACTGTTGGTCGTCCCCCCGGTAGAAGAGCAGGTTACCAGACTTCAGGGTTATCGTATCCTCCCCGATTCTTCGGACTTCCGATAACCCCAGAATATCCCAGTGTAACCTGCTCAATTCTTCTTCCAGTTCGACAATCTTCTCGTCTGTCCTCAATGTGCGAATGTTGTGTGTTACCAGGGCCAGTCGTCGTCGGGGGTGGTAGCCGGGGCCAACCCGGGGATTCTTAGCACCCCCTGCCCCACCGTAACCATGACTGCTACCATAGCCAGGAATAGTGGGGCTGCCGGGGACTGGGGGCCTGGTCTCTATAAGTGTCGCCATTAAGGGGGTATTTGCCAATACTCGCCACGCTTGGCAGGCGGGTTGGCGAGCGCAGTAGGGGACTGGCGTTAATGACGCTGCTGCCCGCCATTAACCGGGGAAAGGAAATAGGATTTGTGGGTAAAGGATGTTATAGGAAAGGAGAGTATGGCCTGAGGGAGTGGATACTGCAGTCACGGACGGGAAGTTAAGGTGACTGCAGTAGCTCGGGGGCCGAGGTCGCGTACTCGTAGCACCTATACTAGGGCAGGCCATGACCACTAGATAGGAGCATCCCTGACCAATCATGATACCACCCCCACTTATTCATATATAAAACCAAATATGGAAATGCTATCAAATTTGGCACCATGTGATCAAAATGAAATTAGAAAAGCGATAGATAGTCTTGATAGTAATTGCAGTGCAGGTATTGATGGCATTACTACTAAAATTGTGAAATGCATTAAGCGGTTTCTTATTCCTAAATTGGTAGTTTGTATAAATTATTGCTTAGAAACCTGCACTTTTCCGGACGAACTGAAAATAGCCAAGGTAACACCTATTTATAAAAGTGGAGACAAAAAAGACCCTGGAAACTATCGTCCAATTTCAGTATTGCCAGTCCTCTCTAAAATATTTGAAAAAGTATTGTATGATCGCTTGAATAAGTTTTTGACACAAAATAATCTCCTATTTGACCGGCAGTATGGTTTCAGACCAAAATCTAACACACTATCTGCAACAATAGACCTCGTAACTGAGATTAAAACAAATATAGATGCAAAAAATATAATATAATATAATAATAATATAATAATAATAATAATAATATAATAATAACACCCAACAGTCACATACATAGTCCTGACCCCACATTAAGATCGAATCTTGTGTCGTGGGTATCAGGAACTACGAGAGACTTTTCGGTCTCACAAACACCCAGACCCGAGAGAAATATTTGTGGGCCGCACTAACATTTCTCTCTCTTTCAAAAAAAGTGGGACTAGGAGTATTCATCGATTTAAAAAAGGCATTCGACACTGTTTGTCACTCACTTCTGCTGAAAAAGCTACATAATATGGGTATTGTTGGCAATGCGTATAAAATTTTTGAATCATACCTTACAAACCGTTTTCAAATTGTAAAAATAGGCCAATACCAAAGCTTGGCACATAGTATAAGTTATGGCGTACCACAAGGGTCCATCCTGGGCCCTTTATTATTTCTTATTTATATAAACGATATTAGCCAGATTCCAATACATGGAAATATGAGCTTGTACGCTGACGACACTTGCATATTTTACTTTGCTCACTCCTTAAACGAAATTCTAAAACTAGCACAAGAAGATCTTAATATCTTACACAAGTGGTTTCAGTGTAACCTTTTGACAATAAACATATCTAAAACTAGTTATATGATATTTAAGGCCAAAAATAAGAAAATCCGGGATCATAGTCCCCTTACAGTCAATGGTGTCAAAATCCAACAATCGGCCCAAGAGAAGTACTTAGGTCTAATACTCGATAGTGGATTGACGTGGAAATTTCACGTAGATAAAATAGAAAGTCGACTATTATCGTTGATGGGATCTTTAAATAGAATAGTTCGTTTCCTACCACGGCAAGTCCGTTACAATGTATACTACTCTCTAGTGCAATCACACCTGTCGTACCTAATTGAAATTTGGGGTAGTGCTAGTCAAACTATACTGAAACAATTGCAAACCAAACAAAATAGACTAATAAAACTATTATTTCATTACGATCGTTTAACTCCAACAGATAAAATTTATTCGGAAACAAAAATATTAAATATTGATAATTTATATAGATTCAACACTTGCCTTTTAATAAGAAAAATTATAGAAAAGAAAATTAATTCAAATTTAAAATTTCAAAGTAAAAAAGAACTCGGACTTAGAGCACTTAGAAATTATAATAAAATTTGTATGCCGACACCACGCACAAATTACATTAAAAAAGTATCAGATATGAAGGAGTACAAATGTATAACAATTTGCCAACAACCATAAAAGAAACAGATAGCTTCCGTGTTTATAAGAGAAAATTAAAATTATTTATTCAAAAATCAAAGCATTGAATGCGGCCCTGGCAGCAAGTCTTGGATTGTGAGTTGACATGTGGGTATTTTATTTTATTATCGTCCCAATATTAACACATTGTAACTGTCCTACCCACATTAATAAATTATAGATTAGTTCTGTCCGATACTAGCATAATTTTAGCTATAGAATTATTATATCTCATTAAGAGCGTTTATACCCTGCACGCGCTTTTTGGCTTAAAAACAGGACTTTTCAAATGAGTTAATAGCCACCAATTAACAATTTAAAGGAAAAATAATTATTACTATTTTTAGAAAAGGTTGTCATCTAGGGATTTTGGTGGAAAACATTATAGATTGATGGATAATTTGTGAGTACTATACGGATTACTGAACACAAGTTTCGTTATTTAGGCTTTGAATTGCAATTTAGAAGCTTAAGATATCCGGAATCACTAAATATAAGATGAAAATAAAATATTATCAGACTAATAAGACCCTTATGGAGAGATTTTGCTGAGAAAAATAATCTTTTTGTGTTTAGTTCCTGAAAAATAAAAATTTAAACAATGCGAAATTATTCAGAAACTCTCGTCAAGAACATTTTTTTTCACCAACTTATCGTACTTATTTTTTTATAGCAATTGCATATTACAATAGAAGAACATCTTATCAATAAATTACCATTTATATATTTCAACAAAATTAGTTTTCATGTTTTCTACAAATATTTTAAAAACCACTATAAAACACGCTGTCCGACGCGGATCAAATCAGACCGCCGCAAGGCCTTCTAGAGGGAGGATGTATCGCTCGTCGCTCCGGCCTGGCTGCAGTCGATTATGCCGCGCGTAGTAAAAATAGCCACAGCGCGGAATGCGATTACCACATCTTAGTACTTTGGTAGTAAAATATTTAATTATTTTTATTACCTACAATGATTTTGTAGTGAGCATAAATTATGTTTCAGGTAATATAATGGGATGTAATTCCGAGGCTAAATTATGTTATGTATTGTAATATAAAATTAAATATATTTCGTAATTGTAAGGGGTTGTAAGGCCCCTAACACTATTTATGTGTTCGAACACGAAATGATTAATAAAACGTCCGTAGTGTATACTGATTGAACACTGATTTGAATGCAACTTAAAAATGAACTTAATAACGAAAATATGATTAGTATCCAAAATTTGTATTATTCTTTGCTTGCACAGTAATATTTGTCTACTTATTAAGCAAATAAAATATTATTATGATATTATATTACAGTTACATTTCAATTGAATATTTGAAGCGCACGGATCAAAGTTGTTTGAGCCGATTGTATAGCGAGCCGACGCGGCAGCTCTACGCACACAGCTTTGGTCGCTTATGTGTGCGTGAAATTAACGAAGAAATACCTATAGTTGACTTTGCGCGCAAGGTGTATACGCTCTTAAGTGAAATGTAAAATTTCTTTTGAGAATAAAATTTCTTTAACCACATGTTCGCTCTAGTATAATACCTCAATGAAGTAAACACACATTGGTTTGAACAGGTCAGGAGCAAGAATGATCCGTCCTAGACTGGACGAAGTTTACCAACTCTTGGTGAAGCAGCAAGAGATAGTGACGCGACAGCAGGCGGTACTGAAGACACTGAGAAATACTGTCAACGAATGTGACGTCACTCCTGTCTTCAAATCCACCTCTATATTGAGAAGCACGCCGTTGAGGAGCAAGTACGTTTATTTTATTTATTATATTGTTATATCACTTTAGGCCTTCGATAAAATATATACAGGGTCCGGAACAAAATCACACGCCAAAAGTGGTCAAGATTGCTTACACTTATACATTTGAATTTCAAACTACGCGATGTAGCAAAAACTGTTAAATTATAATCAACTTCAAGCAACAATAAACTTTATTCCTTTAATTTAAGATTTATTTTGTTTTGGACCTTATTAAAATCAAAAAGCGTGTGCTCTACACGCTTATTTGTGCTCTTATTTCTTTTGCCGTTTTTTAGGAAGTTGCTTACAATCTAGTGTATATTTGATCGAAGCTTTAGGCATAGAAAGTCGCCTGCAGAACATTGACTTCTTCCAAAGATGTCTATTGCGACTTTTGCAAACGACTTGCAACTATTAATTAGTTTTTATAGTTAAATATAATAACATAATAACTACTGGACATATTAATATAATAACTACTGGACATATTGAGACTTAACAACTTACGTCTCAGGATGGCGAGCGCAGTGGAATGTTGCTACTGTTTATGAGCGGTCGTATCGCTTACCATCAGGCGGACGGCTTGCTCGTCTCGTCATTCATTGCAAAAAAAAAAGGATTTACTGAATTATAATTTCATTGCCATATTTTCAGGGATCCCCTGTCGAAATTAACCAAAAACATATTGAACATGAGTATTGAGCCTCAAACCAAAAAGCCTTTACTGACTGCTCAGAAGATTGATGCGTTGAGAGACTTGCTATCAAATCACAAACCGATTAAAATCAAGCCTGTTAACGTTGAATTGAGGCAGCATTTAGCCAATATGAAGTTGAATTATGAGAAGAGCATGCAGGAGAAAAAATTTAAGCAAGAAAGTATTGAACAAGTCACTATGAAGCCAGAACCCGTGGAACCGAAGTTTGAACCTAAATTTGTTCCAGCCTCAGGTAATTGTTATTTCAAATTTATCCAGCCAGTCATGATTAATTTAGATTGCGTGATTTATATTAAGTAAGAGGAGACTATTTTATAAATATTTAACACTTTTACTTAGTCATGAAAACTATACATGGTTATTTTTTTATCGACAAAATGAATTATGATGAAACTAACGTAATAGGGCCATGATACATGACTGAACGTCCTCAAAATAGGAGGGCATTATAGAGATGTCTTAAGTGCCCTCTAATAGCTATTCAAACCAAAGCGACATATTATTTAGAGCTCTGTAGGGCGATTCACGTATTATAATAAGTTCAGCTGCAGTGCAGTTGCGGTTTAGTTTCGATCAAAACAGCCCTTTTCGTATTCTCGTAATACGCTCGCGTCAAGTTCGCGTCACGCGAGCGCTTTAGTGTATTCTACTGCTGCGCGTATATGTCAATGTCAAACAAATTTCATACGTCTGACGTACAGTTGACGCGCAGCTCACGCGCAGTTCACGCGCAGCTAAACACTTACAAGAATACCATTTTGTACCAAAGCGTAAACTTAATTGTAACCGCACCGCAACTTGATCGGCGCGTCAAAAAGTTACGTGAATCGCACTACTGGGCGGATGCTCTATCGCGCCCTGCCCGCAGCCATAATATTATGCCGAATAACAACTTAAACTTACTTAGTTTTTATTTTCGCTATAGCGGTCCGGCCCGGCTCAACCCCCGTGCTGATCAGATACTCTTTTCAAAATGGCGGGCAAAATGTTCAATTCCAACTATCAAATTAGAATATTGAACAATCGGACCACGAACAACGAATAAAATTTCCTCGTACTTGTTAAATTTTTCAATACTGTTTCCCTCCAATAGGTCATAGCGTGATGATATATAGCCTGTAGCATTCCTCGATAAATGACCTATCCAGCCCAAAAATATTTTTTCAATTCGAACCATTAGTTACTGAGATCACAGGTAACAAACAAACTCTTCAGCTTTATACATACCGGGTATCTCAAGACTGCTACCGAAAACGAAGCCAGGTGGTAGTTTTAGTGGCTACAAACACAATGCAACTAAAATTTTCGCATAGAAACGTGACAATTATTTTTTATGATTTTTTAAATATCGTCATTTTTGGGTGGTAAATCCATAGTTTTTGCTAAAATAATAATTTAAACTCTCTTATATCTTAGAGTATTTATAAATTAAAGGGTATACACTATTATTTTAGGAAAAAAATTATTTACCACCAAAATATGGCAATAGGAAAAAAAATTCAAAAAAAAAATTGTCGCTTATTTTTGCAACTTTTTCTGTTGCATTGTGTCTGAAGTCGCTTAAACTACCACCCGGCTTCGTTTTCGGTAGCAGTCTTGATATACCCTGTAAACTAGCTGTGCCCGCGACTTCGTCTGCGTGGAATTTATCAAAAAAGTTAATTAGTTTATTTAGTTTTTTTTTTGGTTTTTGCATTTTTATTTTAATTATCAACCTTTGTAACGAAACCATACCGCGATCTAATTCTACGGTGGCGCCATCTCTTAGCGAGCGGCGGTAAACTCCCGTAACACATTTATTTTCAGTTTTTTTTGTATTAGCTTTATTGCAAATTTTCTTTATACACAATATTTTGTAAATGTGATATTTATTCGTTGGTGGGAGAAGTGGTGGGAGGCGCCCGACGTGACAGCCCAGTGGTGGCATGCGCGTGAGCTGCGCGCGGGCATTGCAACATTACTTTATTTTTCTAAAATAAAAGATTTTTTCTAAAATAAATGTAGCCTAAGTTACTCCTTGTTATATCAGCTACCTGACAAAAAAGTCCCGTCAAAATTGGTCCAGCCATTTCAGAGATTAGCCGGAACAAACAGACAGACAGACAAAAAATTTTAAAGATCATTTTCGGCACAAGTATCGTGTATATAACGATATGTAGTAGGACATTTTTTTTATTTTCACTTTAAAAACAGACACTTCAATTTCATTTATATGTATAGATTAGTATAAATCTAAATGTCCACTATTATATATGTATTTTTATAAAACTACTAAAATAATGTAATATTTTCAGCTCCAACTGCCAATGTGAAAGTGGAACTGAAACAAGACATGCCAGTTAAACCAGTGAGCACGATGCCTGCTAGTGTGTCGTTCACTCCCGTGCCTATTGCGAAACCAACGGCGCCCTTTGGAAACGTCGCCAGAACTCTCTTTACTGATGGTACGTTTATGAAATTTGTTTTTCGAAATGTCTCATATAAATTACAACGTTTTTAACAAATGTTTTTAAAGCAAATATAATTTTGAAAAAACTTTGATTGTTTTAGCAAACCAGATTTAATGTATTTTTCATGTTTGGCGTTCGCTTTGTTGTCATGTATATAATACCTAAAAGTGCAGTTTAGTGTTTGTGAGCTTCATTCGATATTTTTAATCAAACTCTCGATTGTAGATATGTCTCATAGGTTTATGGGCTTATGAAGTACAATTAAGAAAATTTTACACATTAAAATACTTACAGGGCCCAAGCAAGAACCTCCTAAACCGTCAGTACAGCCACCCATTCCAGTGCAGACTCAGTCTCATTACAAAATGATGCAGTCTCTAGGATTCTCTCCGCTCAATACTGCGCCTGCCTCAGCCGCTACCAAGAGCGTACTCAAAGACCTGCTGCAAAACAAATCTCAAGCTAACTTAGAAGCTAAGAACGATGCTAACACTTTTATGGGACAAAAGATTTGTTCGCCTACATCTTTCACTGGTAAGTTACTGAATGACAACTGGTTTGGGAGTCAATTTGACAGCGAGAGGTTAAAGACGCGTTTTATTTGCTTTCGTAAATTTATTTTTAATTTCTTTACTTTGTACCCTTTAATTACTGTATCAGCCCATATACGTCCCACTGCAGGGCACGGGCCTACTCTACAATCGAAAGTACGATTGAGAGTGGTTAGGCCATATAGTCCACCACGCTGGCCTAGTGCGGGTTGGCGGACTTACATACCATAGAAATTCTTATAAATCGCTATGGTATGCAGGTTTCCTCACGATGTTTTCCTTCACCGTTTTAGTGCGTGGTGATTGACTGTCAATACACACATGACTCCGAAAAGTCAGAGGTGTGCCCTGGGATTCGAACCCGCGACCACCGTGAACATATTGGCAGCCGCGTCTAGTCCGTTTACCAACAGGCCACCACGCACTTCTACCATTTAATTAACTATTATATATTTATTTTAGTCTTTATAATTAATCATATGTTATATTAGTAGAATATTAGTTGTGTATTTTTCTTTAGTTGATAGTGTTTGTGTTTTTGTGTCTACCCTCACATGGATTTGGACGATGATGTTCCCCCAGATGGGGGAGGCGGAGATTTATATAAGTAGAAATCACTTCTCATTTGGGTTTGAATAAAAAGGCATTGAAACGCCCATTAGAGTCACCCACGGATAACCCAAAAAAGAATAAATTTCAAAGCCCTCAAAATTGCCAAATTGCTGTATCAACATGAAGTACCCAACATTGTTCCAGAGAGCATTAAACCACTTGGTCGCAGTAAAATTACTATTTCATTTAATACCGCAGAGTCAGCAAATAACTTTTTAAAATGCAATGTCATTACTGACAGCAATCTCACTGCTTCTATTCCAAGATACCAACTGTGTAGAATGGGTGTGGTTAAGCATGTCCCTACTGACTGGTCCCTTGAGGAATTTATTTCTGGTATTCAGCCCCATCAAACTTATGGAGAAATACTAAAAGCTCGAAGACTTAAAAGAAAGACAATGCAAAATGGCACTACAGAATGGTCCCCATCCACTACTGTGGTATTAACTTTTCGGGACAGAATATTCTGCTTTAACACCTCTATGCCTGTCTCCTTTTATCAGCTCCCCACCATACAATGCCGCCAATGTTGTCGTTTTGGTCATGTAGCATCCCAATGTAGGTCACAACCTCGTTGCTACCGCTGTGCCCAACCTCACCCGGGGTCTACTTGCCAGGCCTCTATCAATAACTCGACATGTCTTCTATGCTCTGGGGTCCACATGGCTACTTACCCTAATTGCCCGGAGCATTCCCGTCAAAAAGCAATTAAATTAGTCATGTCAGAGGAGAATGTTGCTTTCTCCGAAGCCTCACTTAGATTCCGTCCTGTAAAAAAATCGTTTGTTGAGGTAGCCAAATCCTCCAATTTACTACCTTCAAAACCTGCTGCCTCTCCCTCTTCCTCTTCTTCCATTCCCATAACCCAAAGGAAAAAAACAATTTTCGTTGAACGTCGCGCCGGTACAAGTCGACCAAAAGGTTACGATATGACTGCGCATAATAATATTATATCTACCCCTTCTTCCTCTTTACCTAATGGTTGTGCCATCCCGCCGCAAGTCCCACTTAACCCAACCCGGCCTGAGATTCCTTGCCCTTCCCCTTCCCCATATGAAAACCTGATAGAATTACTTCTGTCTGCTCTCCTAAACATTGCATTTAAGTTCAGTGATGCCCTTCCCCCTAATATATTCTACCTACTGGAACAGCTATTTACACAATTTAAAATTCAACATGGCTCACAATCTCCTCCAATGGAACTGTAGAAGTATCCGTCATAAAAAAAAACGAAATTATCCATCTGGTCAATCAGCACAATCCTCTCGTTTTTGGTGTCTCTGAGACATGGTTGAAGCCGGACTCACCTTTTAGGTTATCCGGCTATTCCTGTCTGAGGGATGACAGGGACGATGGTTGGGCTGGTTGTGCTATCCTTGTCAAGAGATCCGTAAAATTCTCACAAATCCCTCTCTTACCCCACAATTCCTCATTTCAAATAGTTGCCGTCAGGGCTCTAAATGTGTCTTTTGTATCGATATATATTCCTCATCCCAATATTAATATTATCAATGAGATACGAAGTCATTTAAATTCTATTCCTTCCCCCCTAATTATAATGGGTGACTTTAACCTTCACCACGCATTGTGGGGATCTCCCTACAATGATTCCCTATCGTCACCCTTTCTTGACCTAATTGACGAATTTAATTTATGCGTCCTAAATGATGGTTCACCTACAAGAAGAGTTTCTCCCACCCAAAGTCCTAGCGCAGTTGACCTTACCCTTGCATCTTCCGGCTTGTCACCATCTCTATCTTGGTCAATCCTTCCGCTTTCTTATGGCAGCGACCACTTTCCTTTGGTATCAACATGGCATACGAGTATTTCCTTCAGCCCTAAACCCTCTCCTCTTCTAAAATACAGACTTTCCAAAGCAGACGGGGATAGCTACAGTCGTAAACTTGATTGCCTTCTGTCTTCTATGGAACCCGTTTCATGCACCAATTTTCCCTCTACGTGCGACTCCTTTTCTAGTGCCCTTATTTTCGCTGCCGATTCTTCAATACCTCTCAAAAATTCTTCTTCTGGTAAGATCTCGTCCCCCCCATGGTGGGATGATGAATGTACAAAGATTATTAGACTTCGCAACTCTGCCGAGTTGTGTTTTAAGTCGGACATGTCTCTTCAAAATTTCGTAACATTTAAAAAGATCACTGCGAAAGCAAAAAGATTTTTAGCTAAAAAGAAAGCTGAAGGGTGGTCCAGATTCTGCGAATCTCTTTCCCCTCGTTCACCATCTGCTTTAGTATGGCGAAAAATTAAAAATTTTCGTGGGTGTATACAATACCCTTAAATCCATCATCAAATAATATGGATCTTTGGCTTCATGATTTTATCAACAATATAGCTCCTCCTTTGGCACTTTCTGAGGACTTTTTTCCTACCCTTCTTCCTTCTACTTCTTCCGATCCGTTTAATGAACCATTCTCATATGATGAACTCTGTTGCACTTTGGAGAGGCTTCAAAACTCTACGCCCGGTATTGACGGTATTCCCTATTCTTTCGTTACTAAATCCTCAAAATCCTCTAAAATTTTCTTCCTTAGTCTTATCAACCACATTTATAATTATAGTACCGTGCCAAAATTTTGGAAAACCCAAATTATTTTACCCATTTATAAACCTGGTAAAGATCCTAATCTTGCTGCTTCCTACAGACCCATTGCCCTTTCCACAACCTTATGCAAAATCTTAGAGCATTTAATTAAAAATAGGCTAGAATGGATCCTTGAGAACAGAGGCCTTCTAGCGAATTCTCAATACGGATTTAGACGGGGCATGAGCACTATGGATAACTTGAGCATTTTCACTACGGATATCCGTTTAGCGTTTTCTTGTGAAGAAAGCGTCATCGGAGTATTTCTCGACATAAGCTCTGCTTACGACAATGTTCATCTCCCCATACTCAGGCAGAAACTACTGCAGCTGAGTATTCCGCCGAGGATGATAAACATTATATTTAATCTTTTCGTAGGACGTTCAGTCGTCTTTAGTGTTAACGGCTCCTTTCAAAGCTCAAGAGTGGTATGGAAAGGCCTTCCCCAAGGATCTGTTCTAAGCCCGATTCTATATAATTTGTACACCGCTGACTTAGAGAAATCAGTAATCCCCTCTGTGAATATTTTACAATTCGCCGATGATATTATGTTGTATACTTCCTCGAAATCATTTCTAGATTCTGCAAACAGATTAAACTCTGCACTGCATCATCTCAATCAGTGGCTTCAAGATCATAGCATTTCTCTTTCCATTCCTAAATGTAAAGCTGTAGTCTTTTCTCGTAAAAGATCCATCCCCCCAATCTTACTTTCAGTTAACCATGAAAGTATTCGCTTTTATAATGAAGTGAAATTTTTGGGTTTGATCTTAGACTCCAAACTGACGAGTGTCCCCCATTTAAAATTTGTATCTGAAAAATGTGAGAAGGGCATCAATGTTCTGAGGGCAGTTGCAGGTGTTCGATGGGGATCCCATCCTTACAACCAAAAATAATTATAGTTAATGCCATTATTCGCAGCCATTTTGATTATGGCTCTTTTTTACTGGAACCATGTAATAAATTAGCTCTTCGTATCTTGGACCAACTACAAGCTAGATCCTTACGTATTATATGTGGTGCGATGAAATCTTCTCCCATATCTGCCCTTCAGGTAGAATGCTCGGAACCCCCTCTTTTTCTCCGTCGACAATTTATTTGTGATCGATATCTCTGTAAAACCCTTCAATTGTCATCCCATCCATTACATAACAAATTAAATACACTTTCTCAATTGTTCCAAAATTCCCGGTACTGGTTTAACAAAACTGCTCCTCTCTTTATTAACAGCTATCATAAATTCTCTTCATTCAGACTGTTGCGTACACCTTGCCACTTTACCTACATCTTCCCATTCAAAACATTGCTCTTTAAACCCCAAGTACTTCTCAACTTTGGGGTTCACAAAAACGAGACAAATACTAATTCCCAGTTTAATAAAATTTTTGCTGAAAATTGGGAAGGCTGGACTCCCTTATTTACGGATGCCTCAAAATTACCAGCTGTTGAATTTGTTGGAGCTGCTGTATGGATCCCAAAATTAAAAGTCACTCTTAACTATAAATGCCCTCCTGCTACATCTATATTTACAGGTGAAGCAATAGCTGTATTGGAAGCAGTTATGTTTATTCTCTCTCGCCGCATAAATAAGTCCATAATTTTTTCAGACTCCTCTAGTCTCCTCCATGACATTTTTAAGCCCCCTTTTAATAAAAACTCTTTTTATCTCACCCTAAAAATTAAAGACACTCTGCGTCAATGCCATACTTCTGGTATTCAAGTGGTACTAGCATGGATTCCTAGACATCCTGGCATATCCCATAATGAATTTGTGGACCAATGTGCGCGTAATGCCATTTCTTGTGGAATGACAACTCACAAGGATTGTTTTTCCCGCGACTTGCTATATTACACCAAATCCAATCTCATGGCAGCTTGGGATGAGATATGGCAATCTATACTGTTTCCATTCGTTTATTTTATTTTTGACACATCGAGTACTGAATCAAATAGTGATGGCCTGATGCGTTATCGAATCAATTTTTTATAACAAACGATTTTATTTTTGAACAAGTTTTAATCGATTTAATACATATTTTATTTTTTGCTCCATGCATTGTTTTATAAAACTTCAGGGATATTTAAGTTACTTGATTTAATAATTATATTAAAATAAACCATTTACTCATGTTAAGTTAATATTCTTATCACTTCCGTCGGCAATAGTAATGTTGTTAAAAACAAATTGTGAAACGGCAACACTGGGCAGACAGGTGACGCGCGCCGCCATTTTGTGGTCACTCACAACGAGACGCCCGCGCCCGTGCTAGTGTTTTCCGTTCGCTGAATTTTAATTCACATTTTTCATACGTCGAGTTGAGTATTTATATTCCTCCGTATTGTTTTACCCGTGAATTCCTACATTTGGTTGAATTGAGAACATCGTACCTGCCTTCATCACTTTCAAAATGCCTAAAGGAAAGGTGCTTAAAGGACAAACAAGGGAGTTTGTGTTGCGACTTCATGAGTACTTTGAAAGGGAAAGCCGTAATGGTGGACCTCTTATACCAGTGACTCAAATCAGAGACCGTGTTTCAGCAGCATTAGGTATTACTGCTCCAACAGTTTCAAAAATAATTAAAGAAGGCTACGGCAGTAGTGGCATGGAACAAAACAAGCCATCTACACCTAAGAAAAAACGTCAGCCCTTTAAAGTGACAGCAATTGACAGTTTTGATGGTGATGCTATTCGTCGTCATATATACGATTATTACCAAAGAAAAGAGATTCCTACTTTACATAACCTAGTACAATCTCTGAAAACTAGTGGCTTGTTCCGTGGTCAAAAGTCTTCTTTGGCGAAGGTATTGAATAGGATTGGATTCCAATACAAAAAATGTGACAAAAGAAAAATATTGATGGAACGCAATGATGTTGCTTTGTATCGATGCGAATTTTTAAGACAAGCTAAAAAATAGAAGACTGGTCGAATGTTGTTTTCACCGATGAAACTTGGCTCAATGCGAATCACACGGTATCAAAAACTTGGACTGACAACACAGCTCCTCGACCGCAGTGCCAATGGGAAAAGGTGAAAGAATTATAATTTGTCATGCAGGAACCGCAAAAGGATTTGTGCAAGATGCTATGTTAGCTTTTAAATCAAAGAAAACAGGGGATTACCACGAAGAAATGAATTCCGAAGTATATGAAAAATGGTTTCGGGAAATGTTATTGTCACTCGAACAGCCATCAACAATATTTATAGATAATGCGTCCTATCACTCTCGGCAAATTAACAAAATGCCAACGCAAGCCAGTAAAAAAAATGAAATAATAAACTGGCTCCGTAACAATGGCGAGGAGGTGGACGAGTCCCTATTAAAAGTAGAGTTACTTAAAATATTAAAAATGAGGAAGCAGCCTAAACGATACGTTATAAATGAAATGGCTGCAGAACATGGGCACACCGTCCTTAGAATTCCGCCATATCATTGCCAGTATAATGCCATAGAGCTAATATGGGCGCAAGTGAAAGGATATGCTGCGAGAATAAATACAACTCCTCCTTTCACCGCAAACAAAATGCTGGAGTTGCTTAAAAATGCGTGTGAAAATGTGACGCCTCATAACTGGGCGAGTGTCGTAGATAAGACGAAGAAAGAAATAATGTCTGATTGGGATCGCGATGTCGCATTTGACAACTTACCCATGCACTCATTAATAATTAGTGTTACTGGGGATACGAGTGACGACGACGCCGATTCCGACGAAACAGACGATTGTTTATAAATAAAAATATTAACAAATTACCTTTTAGTTGTTTTAATTATTTAATCCTTAAAGTACTATGAATTCCAACATGGTTTAACTGTTTATTACAAGTAGGTACTAAACATTTATTTTCGTTGTAATCATTGTAATTATTTTAAATTAAACTCTTATTAAAAGTCACTTCAATACGTATACCTTTATTCATATTAATTAATTTGCAGCAAATACATTCGATCCTAATATTGGGTACTATATTACGTTTAACTGTTTTCATTAGCATTTTAATGTAATTTTATTTCAAATGATTCCGATTGATTGATTCTATTCAAAATCGTTTTTGTTATCTGTGGTCATTCGTTACGAATGGCACAACTCTAAGTGGGCGTTACCCGTCAAGAAAGTATCTACTTTTATTTCAAAATATTGTTCTACTGTAATGTCGTACTTTATAGGCGTGAACTGTCAAAAATAAAATAAACGAATGGAAACAGTATACCAGATTGATTAAAGGCATTCGTTACGGTTCAATTCAAGCATTCATACCAAAGAAGCCATGGTTTTTTATTTTTAAAAATGTAAATAAAAAGTTACATCTACAATTATCCGTATGCGTTTGGGTCATGTATGTACTCCGGTATTTCTTTCCAAGTTTCGTATTCGCGATCATTCTCTGCGTGAATGTAGTCTTGACAATGGTACCCTGGAACACATGTTTCTGGAATGCCCCAGAGTACTATTCCCTTTGTATGAAATTCTCCCACCTAGTGTCCCCCGCCCAGTAAACTTATCTTTTATGTTAACATGTGTTTTTCTCGTTTCATTTATAGTTTGTGCAAATTTATAAAACTGAATAACATGTATTTATAAATCTTTTTTCTTCTAGTTTAAATAACATAATATATATTAAAGAACCGGTTTATTATAAGTTTACATAATTTTATGGATAACTTCATAAATTGCTAACACATTTTCACTCCTGTTTTATAGCTGTTTTATAATACATACATTAACCTAACTAATTTCATAATTATATGGTCAGAGCTTTTTTTTTAATTTCGTATCGAACTTGGCTAATGGGTAGCCATCATAATTTACGAACTTAACCTCTTTACCTTGACACTGGCAAAATCTCCGAATCCACGGGGGAGCCATCTATCATTTTAAGAAGAAGAAGACAACTGGTTTAACAGACATTTAGCACTCAAATAAGTTTTTTAATCACTAAAATAAAGAAGCAATCTTATTAACGTGATTTGAAAAATGTATAACTTTGTTTGGATGTTAGCAATTAAAACTACATAAATAATATTAAGACTAGTTCTCTAATAATATTTGTTTTGTGTTTTTACCACAGCTACTCCTGCAACTACAGCTCCTGTAATATTAAAAGAGAAACCAATATCCAGTTCAAGCAATGTGTTTCCCAAATTCCAACCACAATCATTCATATCAGAATCGAAACCTCAAGTCACAATCACTCCCAAATCAAATGAAACGGGTGAATTAGAATCATCAGCACCCGTAAAACCGTTTGAAGTCAAAAGTGCAGATAATTCAAATAGGTTATTTGATGTCAAACCAAATACCCTGGGATCTACTACAAATGTTCCTGATGTTCTGAAATCTAATAATCAGGATGCAACTAAAGTTGAAACTAAGCCTGTTTTGAAAGTACCAGAAAAAGTTGCAGAAAAATCAAAAGAAAATGTACCAGATAAGGAAGTCCCTAAAGCTGTTCAAGCAACAGATAAAACAGAAAATGCATCGAAGCCTTTAGTTCCGCTATCTTCAAATGTGCCAGCTCCATTATTTTCCACCACTTCATTGCCTGTTGCAAGCAGTGCTTCTTCTGTCGCAAGTATGTTAATGTTTATATTTATTTTTAACATTTTTATTGTTAATGTAACTTAATATTAAGATGTTAATTTATAACTTTTAGATGAATCTCAAAAACCAGAAGTGAAAGAAGTTAAGGGGGAAGTTTTAAAACCGATAGAAAAGCCAGAACCAAGTGTAGCTTCAAGTGCTTCTTCAATATTTGCAAGTGCAAATGTGACTATTCCAACAGGTCAGTATCGGTATATATTATAAATTCTATCAAAAACGCATTTGAACATATAACTAATTGCCTTTTTTTTGTTACAGTACCTAAACCACAGCCTGTAGTTATAACTCCTATAGCGCAAACACCTCAAGTTGTACCAAAATCAGAGACTGTTGAACCTCCAAAACCAGAATCCACTGAAGTTTCAACATCAAAGTCTAACGAAAGCGCGCCAGCAACAACTGTTTCATCGTCGTCTATATTTGCTGCTGCAGCCACTTCTCAACCGAAAACTACAGCTCCTACTGGATCAATATTCAGTTCAACACCTTCAACAACCCCAAGTGCGTTCAGTTCCCAAGCATCAATTTTCGGTGGCTCTACAGCCGCGAGTGCAGTGTTCGGAGCTTCGACCGCTCAATCAGTGTTTAGCGAAGCGTCAAAAATATCACCATTTAGTACATCTAGCTCAACCGCGTCTTCAGTGTTTGGAACAGCGAAGACACAATCTGGATCTATTTTCGCGCCAGCTTCATCGCAAGCGCCCGCATTTGGAACCACCACTACAGCATCATCGGCTTTCAGTGCGACTGGTTCAGTTTTCGGCACAGCGGCCAGTACGCAATCTTCAGTATTCGGCGGGACTGGAACTGCAAGTTCAATATTCGGTACTGCAGCAACCACAACACAGTCTTCGTTGTTTGGCAGTCCTACGCCTGCGTCATCAGCCTTTTCAACGACAACAACACCGTCATTATTTGGTACTGTGACAACAACAACGCAGAGTATATTTGGTTCTACGCCGGCGGTGTCTCAATCGTCAGTGTTTGGTGCTACAGCGGGACAAACTTCAGTATTCGGTTCGCCAACGCAGACAACTCAGGCATCAGTGTTTGGTTCTTCGTCTCAACCGGCTTCTGTGTTTGGAGCCCCTACTTCGACAACGCAGCCTTCTGTGTTCGGTACACCGACGCAAACGACTCAGACGTCGATATTCGGGACACCGACTCAGACTACGCAAGCGTCGGTGTTCGGTTCCCCAACCGCGACAACTGCCCAAAGTGGGTCACTGTTTGGCGGCGCTGAAGCCAATTTGTTTGCTTCGGCAAGCATTTCCACTACCAGTGCGCCGTCTCAGAGCGGAGGCAGTATATTCGGCGGAAGGTAAGCACTATACAATTTGTGAAATTATCCTAATTCTGTAATTATTATATTTCAAAGCAGGGGGATTATTTTATAAAAACGATACGAACTTCGGATATTCGAACACCGTACGTAAAACTTCACTAATGCGCCTAGATACTCCAGAAAATGTTGGATTCCTCTATCGTATGTTGCAACCATAGACTAAGTTCGAAGAAAATGATAAGTATAATAGAAAGTAGTATTGATTTTTAGTAGTAGAAATCTTATATCGTCGAACATCCGAACATTCGAAGTTCTTACATTTTTACAGAGTAACCCTCCCAGTGTACTAACGTTAAATGCTTTTTATTAAAATTAAGACAACTTTCCAACAAATCTAAACACGTAACAAATTCATATTTAAACCATTAAAAATATAGTTTAACTTTAATTGTTTTACTTTTTTCTCATCTAGAATTTCTATCAATGTTGACTCACATATTATACCTACATAGAATATTTGTTCACATAGCTCATCAGGCTCAGTGTTTGGAAGTAGCAACACTAACGTGTTCGGTGGTAGTACCACATTCGGCCAGTCCAATGCCACAGCGGCTGCGATATTCGGAGGCGCAAACGCTTCCACTCAGCCCAAGCCCGCATCTAACTTCTGGTCAGGTGGAAATGCATCGGGGACTAGCGCTTTCGGATCTTCTGCTTTTGGTAAATATACTTGGATATTGCTATTGCTACTCGTACAGTGCGTGGTGGCCTATTGGTAAACGGACTAGAGGCGGCTGCCAACATGTTCACAGTGGTCGCGGGTTCGAATCCCAGGGCACACCTTTGACTTTTCGGAGTCATGTGTATACACATGTGTGTATGATAGTCAATAACCACGCACTAAACCGGTGAAGGAAAATATCGTGAGGAAACCTGCATACCATAGCGATTTAAAAGAATTTCTATGGTATGTAAGTGCGGGTTGCACTGGGCCAGCGTGGGGGACTATATGGCCTAACCACTCTCAATCGTACTCGATTGTAGAGGAGGCCCGTGCTCTGCAGTGGGACGTATATGGGCTGATACAAAAAAATCATTGCTTCAGAAGATAGTTGAGGGCACTGTCTCCTTTAAAAATCTTGCATCATTAGTACTGCTATTAATATATCATTAAAATATTACTAAAATAATTCCACAGGTCAACAGAGCACAACCCAAGCATCATCTATATTTGGCAGCGGGACTGGAGGCAGTTTTAGTTCGCCTCAACCAGCTGGTACAACAGCATTCGGCAGTCCACAACAAGGATCCGCATTTGGAGCAGGTGATGTATTTATATCACTGGATTATTTATCCAGTCACATACATTGTCCTGACCCCACTATGATCGAGTCTAGTAGGAGTCAAAAACTACGAGAATGTTTCAGTCTAACAAACACCCAAACCTGAAACAAATACCTGTAATCACACAAATATACGTTTCGGTGCAGGAGTAGGAGCTGATGACCTCTCGTTTTATAACCAACGCCTAACCAGCCGCCATTGAGGTTTTCTATGGTTATTTTGTGATTATTTTATTGCATAACCTTTGTTTTACCCAAAACATTCATCTACCTCCATTTTATATTATCTGTATTCCAACCCTGCTTATATGTTTATTTAGTTAAATATGTTTACGCCTTTTCTTGTTATAGTGTATCCTCATTTATGTTCTTCCAATATAAGCATAAACAGTCATATTTGAAAAAAATAATTTATTGCAGCTCCCGCATTCGGTGGTGGCGCTGTTTTTGGCTCGAAACCTGTATTTGGACAATCAGCCGGGTAAGTAATTTTCCAAATATTAGGTAAATTAAATACGTAAACTACAAGTTATGGATGTATTTACGTTGTTTATTATAAAGATGACCCAAGGGAATAGAAAACAAAAAATGCAAAATGAAGTTGGAAAAATTATTAAACTTTTTGGGGACAGGGAAATATACCTTTAAGCACTTTAAGTTTAAAATATTTTTATATACCTCTTACATATTGTAGAAGTATCTCGGTGGCTAATTGAATGTTGCTAAAATCATTAGATTGTAAGCATTGCATACTATCCCAAACGATGTACTTTGAATAGAATCGAGGCTTCATCTGAGAGCAGGTTTTGGTTTTACTCTACTCTACACCAAAATTCTCCAAGAATAATTTTCTTCTCATTCTTGCTACACTTTTCATAGAGACTCCGCTCCTTTTGATCATAGCTTATATGACCTATGTCCTTCCTCCATAAATGGACTGTCCGACACCGAAATCATTTTTCAATTTGTGCAAATAGTCCCTGATATTAGCGCGTTCAAACAAACTATTCCTTATACATAGATAATTTTAAAACCTATTTTAGTTATCGAATGTTTTATCTTCGCTCAAACAAAATTCAATCGCTCGAAAAGAACAAAACTTTCGATAAATAAAATAGATTTAAAAACTGTCAATTAAATAAGCCGTTCAGCCATATGATAAGTATAGATGTCATAATAAGGAATAAGAGTAACATGACGCAGTTTTAGTTCTCCGACCGGTGGCGGTTTCGGTTCGTTTGGCGGGTTCAACAAGAGCCCAAGCAGCGGTTTCGGCGGGCCGGCTTCATTCGGCGGCGCTCCAGCATTCGGCAGCTCCGCTTTTGGCAACACGTCTCCAGGAAAAGTCTTCGGTGGTGGCCCTGCACCAGGTAATTTACTTATTTAAAAAGAAACAGCTTTGCACGGATGGAAGTGGACATTATTTAATTTCAACTCCTATTAATTTAAATTTCTGATTAATTTCGTTGCGGGTTAAAGACAAGTTAGACAATCCCGGAGACTCGCCGAGCATACTCGGTGTCATTACATTGCGTGCCACTGTTGAGCCTGGCTTACAGGAGTTGCAGTGGCGGGTATGAGGGCGGGACAGTCTCCGAAATATATAAAACAGTTTATTTTTCACCACATATTACATACAGGAAATTAGTTTTTTTTTAATAGTAAAACAACTGACGGTCTTATTGCTGTTAGGAATCTCTTCCAGCCAGCCAATGTGTTACTGGAAATCAGACGTGAATAAATAGTTTGAATTACGTGCGTGCACGTTGTATGTGCGTACGCAGATTACGTGCTTAACATGTTGATGGCGGCAACTAGATTCAATACTATACCCCGAGGCACATCACTCTATAGTTAATTGTTTTCTACTATTAAGCTTAAAAAATAACAGAATGTGATAAAAATAAAACAATTAATAAAAATAAATTGTATTCATGATTATGTACAGAGGATGCATTAAAGACGAGTGGAAATGCAAGGGTCGGCACGGGTGGACCCCATTGCACTTACCCCAACTGAGCAAAGTGGCGAACCATTGTCTTTGTCTACCCCTTTGGGACGCATTCGTGACTATATAGGTATATGTAGTTGTAAATATTATTAACATTGAAATAAATATGTTTAACAGCTTTCGGATCCCCGACTCAGTCGAACGCAAGGTTTGAGAGCCTCGCGTCTCAGAATACGCTGACGTTCGGAAACTTGGCGCAGCAATCCGGCCAGCCCGCGCAACAAGCCCCCAGCTTCAACACGTAATTATATCATTTATTTTCAAGTACAAGTTACTATTCGCTAAATTATAGTCAATCATTACGCACTAAAATGGTAAAGGAAAACATCGCTAGAAATCCTGCATACCGTAGCGATTTATAAGAATTTCTATGGTATGGAAGTCCTACAATCCGCATTAGGCCAGGATGGTGGACTATATGGCCTAACCACTCTTTATCGTACTCTCGATTGTAAAGGAGGCCCGTACCTGCAGTGAGACGTATTTGGGCTGATAAAGATAAAGATTCGTCAAGTTATATGTGCTTCAAAAAGAATAATATAATGTGATAGTAATTTGATGAAATAATGACACCTGAAATCCATTTCCACCATAATTAGGCGTGTTATGTAACTTATTTGTATAGAAAAAATATCCAACATACATAATATGCGATGTATGTAATTTAAAATGTTTGTATTAAATTAGTTTTTTTTTATTGTAGCGTAGAACTGTACCTAATTGTCATGGTAGCTATTTTGACCCCTTATTTAAGAAAGATAGGATATAGAGAATGGCCGTAAAATACTAATGGTCTAATAAAGGTTTCTTTTTCAGTTCACCATCGTTCACTGGTTGGCGTGGCTGATTGTTCGAGTACCCCACACCAATGCAACATTAATATCGCATCGCTTGTGTCGTATTCTGTTTCATAGTGTGTTTATCTAATTGTTTGTTAGCTTGTATAACTGTTTATGACTACAATCAATAATGTACATCATGTAACTAATAAAATAATTTTAGACTAGTGTATATTTTTGTATTATTTCAAGTCCCAAACAATATAACATTCCTAAACTTAGATAATGAATTGATGAAAATTAAATGAAGAAATATTTTGAAATATACAAATTAACGCGTATACTGTATAATATAATTTTATTTCGTTTGTACATTTGTTCCATACAGGTTATTCTAACCATGTGTACCATGGTCCCCCACTGGGCATGCCTGGATACGCAATGCCTTTCCGACATTAACATAATTCATGAATTAATGAACCAGATTATTTGCGCCATGCAATAAGTTAGGAATTAGGTTAGATAAGAGAATGAAAGCCTTTAGGTGTATACCATGACTCGAGACAACCTGTTTTTATGAATATATCAATTGTATACTATTTCTCTCAAACGACGTTTAGATTATAAATCGTTCAATAGTTCACAGAATTTTAGGACGAGGTAGTTGCTCAACATCGTTTTAATAAAAAACATACTACATACTAAAATTAAAAGGATAACAAAATGTTTTAGATTATGTGTCTGTGATTTTTATCAGTAGTACTGAAATCAGATATAGGCTAAATAGGGCATAAATTCAATCGTAATTTGTAACCCGTCACAAAGGAATTGAGATCTCGCATATTTCTTGGTTCATATGTTCATATCGTTACATAATAGTTTCTAAGATTTACGCGAATGTTACACATTGAAATAAAACTATTATTTACGGATTTTATCGCTGATTTGGTTAAATTTTTACATTTTCACGTGGTCACGGGGCGGACTGACCACGAAAGCTGTAAAGTAATCGAAACGTCGGGAACCCAAAAAATGTAAAAATTAAACCAAATCAGCGATAAAATCCGTAAATAATAGTTTTATTTCAACTTACGTTACATTATAAAGTGAATTTATAGCATCCATTTTATGATTGACAAGAACTCTCAAAACGATTTATAAGAGTTAACAAACTCATTTCAGTGATGGTAGGTAGATACATTTTTTACTCCTTCCTATTCTGCACCTGATCTGCAATTACTTTCAGATAGAGCATGGTAGTGACGGACGATAATAGCTCGACATAAATAATATACAAATAAAAACCAGGAGTTCTCTTTACGAACTGAGAAATGGTGTGTGTTATCCATAAATATTTGTTTGGGTTTCGATTTTTGCGAGATCAAACATTATCTCGTCATATTGATACCCTCAAGTCTCAACACAACATAGGTCGCAAAGGCATCAAATGCAACTAACATTTCTCTTATGTGTTGTTTATAGATATATCTTCTCAGTAAATGCGCCGATTACTCGTTGCCGCTGATGGTTTAGGGCCGAAACTGCGTTAAGCGGGCGCCCGCGACGGGCAACCGTCGCGCGTCTCCTCGCGTGGACACGCGGGCGGGCTCCGTGAGAACGCGACGGTCCCCGTCGCGGGGACCGGATTTACGCAGTGTCGCTGGTTCAATTTTAAAGGTGTGCATGTACAGTCGTGTCGATGGAGAGCTTAATATATTATTACATAGCAAAACGACGACTAGCAAAAAAAAAAAAACGACAGCCAGGAAGGCTGTTTATTGAATTTAGGTTGCTAGGCGGAGAATTTGTTGTAAAGTTCAGTAAATTAAGAGAAAATGAAAACTCATTGTACAAATATTTTAAAGTTTCGATACCGGTCTATGATGGTCAACAACTTAAGGGTAAAATCTGTATCAGTCATATCACCAACGGAAAGGCTAAAAAATCTTTATTTTTGCTCAAGTATATTCATCATCATCATCATCATCTCAGCCAAAGGAAGTCCACTGCTGAACATCGGCCTCCCCCAACGGTCTCCGCATCGACCTGTTGGAAGCAGCCTGCATCCAGCGACTTCCTGCAAATGCAGCCAGGTCATCCGTCCACCTTGTAAGCGGGCGTCCGACATTTTGCTTGCCTGTACGTGGCCTCCACTCTAAAACCTTTCGCTATGAATCATCTATAGAATCCTTTGCGCTATGTCGGTGACCTTTATTCTCCTACGGATCTCCTCATTTCTGAGTCGATCTCGTAGGGAAATACCGAGCATAGCCCTCTCGATTGCTCGTTGAGTGACTTTGAGCCTTCTAATGAAGCCCAAAGTGAGAGGCCACGTCTCGGTGCCCTATGCCATCGCCGTCATGTTACCGCTGGCGGACACCGAGCGCTTTACCGCGCGTGCCCCCGCGACGGGTTCCGACGCACGAAGGCGGGCCCCGCGGCGCGGGTGCGGGACGCGCCTCCCCGTGCTGGACGCCCGCGCGGATCCCCGCGACGGAGCACTTTTGTATGAAACCGCGCGAGAGCCCGCTTAACGCAGTTTCGGCCCTTAAGCGTAAAGCGAAGAATTTATTAAATTACAGATAGCGCACATTTTAAATCACTTATAAAATTCCCTTGAACACTTCGAAACTCCGTAGTGTTAAATGGAATTTATAATAACTTTTGTAAGTGGATCAAGTTTTTTCATTCAATTACAAAGTCGAGTTTATCAAGTTCTTGAAGTTGATTCGTTAGTGCTAGTGTCCGCGCACTGAGAACCTACGGTTTGTTAGCGAGTTATCTGAATGTATAATGAGTTCGTGCCAAGTTAGAAAACTTTGACCATTGAAAAGTTTGATGTTTCCTTCCCAGTTCGCTAATGAGCGCACTCACTGCGGAGTAAACAAAACCAAATTGCACGTGGAGTTGTACTTTGTTTGCGACTTTTTTATTTTATAGAACCAACAAAGGCAAGTACCTAACGTGGATTTATTGACAAATGCTTTTTTTCTACTTTAATATTCTTATCTCTTTTTGTCTTGATCAAAAGTATAATAACAAAATATACACCGGTAGTTAATTGAGACTGTCTATATATTTAATATGTATTTGTATCAGTCCATAAAATACGTCGCACTGCAGGGTATGGGCCTCTTCTACAATTAAGAGTACGATCGTGGGTAGTTAGCCCATATAGTCCATTACTCTGGCTTAGTGGGGTTGGCGGACTTTACACATCATAGGTATTGTTCAAATTACACTTTGTCGGTACAGTTCGTGATGTTTTACTATCAATACGCATATAAATCCTAATAGTCAAAGGTGTGCCCTGGGATTTCAACCCACGACCGTAGACTCGAGTCCCTACGAAAATTCCTACTCCGGCATACCAACCAAAAACCCCGGTGGTCCTCTTCAGCGCATTGAACCGGCTCCAAGATCCTGATCCGAATTTGTTTTCCTCGGAAAGTTACTAAGGGGGTAATGAAAGAAATCGCCTTGCAAAAATTAACAATAAAAAGTAGCTAGAATAAAAAAAATCATCATAATAATACCCGACCGGTAGCTTGGCAAAGCGAAGTTTACGGTAAAAATCTCATGATTTGCATGAGCAATTGTTTTAGTAATTAGACCCAGAAATTGAGAAGGTATGACCTGTTATATATTTGGACGAAAACGAGTCTTGAGGTTATGCAGGTTAGTATTTAACAAACGGCTGGACTGTAACAGCCCTGTCACTCCAAGGATTAGTTGCAGGTGTTGTCGAGACAAAAGTGTAATGGACGAAATTGGGCACATTAGTCTTCGTTGCAATTAGGGGAGTCGCGCTTCTACGGTCCCGACGTAGATTAAGCTAATTTACCTTCAAATGTCGCAACTTGTTAGTAATATTGTTTGTTCTTTTTATTTCTTTGTTCTAATTTTGTCATTTGTCTGTAGTAGTAATAATCAAGCGTAATAAACCAATAATACTAATATATTGTAATGTCCTTATTTGTATGTTAGTAGGTACTATACTACTTGAATTTATATATATCGAACCAAGATCTTTCAATCCAATAAACAATATTTCGAATAAAGAAAAAATTACAGACTTTGTTTTTATCTACTATGAATTCGATCAGTTGGTTTAATTTCACATTAACGGTATTTATTACTTTAGACAACATTTATGACCGAAGCTTACGTCTAGGTAAATTTACAATTCCCACACGTAATCTTTTTTGCGTTATTTAAAGATACTCTCTTAACTATTGTGTAGGTACTTTAATCAATTTTACAGATTGTCGGAAATAAAATAACTCGTTACGAGCTGTAACAGCTTTGAATCCATTTATAGCTGTACGGACGAAATCCAATTAATTTGAGTGACTGTTACAAAAATGTGGAGTGATGGCGAGAGCACTCCCTTTCAATTTAAGGGTCGACATTATAAGCGAGTGTCTGTGAATTTTTGACAAATACAATTTCATGAAAATCACTATGAATGGTGCAATACAAGTTTTTATGTTTTAGAAATCCTTTTTTTATTGCTATGAATGGCGAGACGAGCATGCCGTTTACCTGATAGTAAGGAATATGGCTGATCATTAACAGTAGCAAACCAAACAGCACTTTTAATTACAAAGCTACGTTTGGCATTCCGACATGAAGGTGGACAGGCGGCCTCTCACATATGAGAGACCTACCACCAGTATCTTTGTATCAGTTAAAGGTTTACTTTAAATGTGCATCATCATGAAATAAAATGAAGTACCTATTTGCTGCCTCGTTGCCGCAGTTGTGCTGCTGTCTGACTACACTATTGGCGTCTCGGCTTCGAATCCCAAGTCGTTCAAAGTAATATTCAATTTTTATCTTTATTACCAGCCCGGAATCGAAATTTGTGCCCGACATGGCAAAGGGCCCCCCTATCACAACGTGGGACGGAACACGCAAGGCGAAACTTGGGTGGCCTGGTAACAACTTTAGCTACCCCTTCTAGGAAGAAGGCTTGAATTTATGTAAGTATAAACTATATATGAAATAACCACACTAAACATATTTAACTTTTCCTACTAAATAATTGTGATGTTAAAAAAGTTACACCACATTCCTATTGTTTTTAAAATTCTCTTTAAATATTTGTTAGTAGATATAGGCTATACTTTTAATTTCTTTATTATCTAATATAGGACTCGTAAGTCCGATTTCTATACAAAATAAAGAAATTAAAAAATAATCTACCGGCAATTGAAATAATAATGTATAGAATGTCCAGATCTCGTCCAGATGATATTTATTATCAGTCGTCACTCGTCAGCGACCCATCATTTCCCTTGCGACTTTGCATGTCATGAATTCGTTGGTTTCTAGAAAACGCCGGAAATTAAACCAGAGCTAGCCGGGGGGTATATGTTGTTACAAAGTGAAACATGCCATGTTTAGCTAAATCATAATACATAGTTACACTGATGAATATTTTTACGGGTTGTAAATAATAAGTATTCTATGTGGAGCTTATAGAATAAATATTATTTGATTATTTTGCTAATTATAAGCTTATTTTGATTCGGTTTTTATGAAATATATAATGAGAAAAAGTAAGTTCTTCGTTAACAGTAAATAAATCATTAATTAATTTATTTATTTGCATACATAAGTACATAAAGTCACGCCTTTTCCGAGAAAGGGTAGGCAGAGGTGCCAGGACACAACAGTTCGCCTTTTATGTTCCGTCCCAAGTTGTGATAGTGGGCGAGCCTGAGCCTATGGTCATATCGAGACAACAACAGGCTGATAATGAATGAAAAATCCAAATGCACTTTGCCCGATCCGGGATTCGAATTCGAGACCTTAGCTTTGTACCGTACAAGTACGCCACCGCGGCAGTAATTCTTGGGGAAGGTTTAGGTATATAATTGATTATACTTCTATGTACATTAACAGAATTACGACGATAAATGTTGAAATGATCTCGCCAACTGGGAGATTTCTACTACTAATGTACCTACTAGCGAATTCAAAGTCGAAATGCAAAATTGTGACTAAACTGGTATATGTGTATTATATGTGAAAGACCGCCTGGGTAGGTACAACTGCAATGTTTATGTCTCCCGCCAAATATCAGTGTAAATGCACTGTTCTGTTTCGGATTGAAGGAAATTGTAGTCTGAGTAACTATTGCAAATATTAAGACTTGACATCTTATATCTCAGCATGACGAGCCCTCGTCATGCTGACATGACGAGCCCAGTAGAATGCCAAGCATTGCTGTGTTGATCCTTTTAAAACGAGTTTGATGGGAATTAAATAGCACTAAACTAAGCCTAAACTATTTATTTTTATTTTTCTTTTGCATGTTGGATAAACTATCAGCTAATAAGGGGGCAGGAAAAGGAGCTCCGGCATGACACCACCATTTAATTTACGTTTTTAAGCGCATAGACTTCATTATACCGGGTATCTCAAGACTGCTACCGAAAACGAAGCCGGGTGGTAGTTTTAGTGGCTACAAACACAATGCAATTAAAAATTTCGGTTAGAAACGCGACAATTATTTTTTATGATTTTTTAAATATCGTCATTTTTGGGTGGTAAATCCATAGATTTTGCTAAAATAATAATTTAAACTCTCTTATATCTTAGAGTATTTATAAATTAAAGGGTATACACTATTATTATAGGAAAAAATGTATTTACCACCAAAATATGGCAATAGGAAAAAAAATACAAAAAAAAAATTGTCGCTTTTTTGACGTGACAACGTCTTAAATTAGGTTGCGGCTGGGAGTCACTTATGAAAAAGTGTAACGCCCGGTAACGTAACGGTGCGCGCGCAGCACTAGAGAATTATTTTTCAGTTTCACCCACTTTTTCCAAAATTGTCCCATAGCCCCCCCCCTGCCTTCCCCCACCCTTATTCCGAAATAGTGCCTATTAGCCTCCCCACGAAACCTACCCCCCCCCCCCCCTCCCCTACCCCCACCCCGAAAATTTACCTCACCCCCCCCAATCCTATCTCGGCCAACATAGGTCGTAGACCCACCGAGTTTGGTATCCTCGGAACCGTCTTGGTGAGGGCTACAAATTGACCCCGCCAGAAATCCCAAATTACGCAAAAAATTACCCCCCCAAAAAAAAATATTTTACCTCCAAAAAATTTATTGACGTGACAACGTCTTAAATTAGGTTGCGGCTGGGAGTCACTTATGAAAAAGTGTAACGCCCGGTAACGTTACGATGAGTCACCGAACGAGAGAGAGGCCCGCCGAATGCCTTGCGTCTCTCTCCCACTCAACTATGATCGGTCTGCCGCGCGCGCAGCACTAGAGAATTAGGCGCATTGAATCGGCGCATGCTTGTGTCTCTGTCTTTGTCTTTCTCGAACGTTCTTGGCGTTGGAAAAACAAGAAAGCGTCACAATACAAGTTCACACGTGTGGTTAAAGTATCGTCAGCTGTGTCTGTAGTGAAAATATGGAGTGCTTAGATTCGTCATTACATGTACAATGTTTTAGTAAACAAAATATATTTCTATAGTTAAAATTTGTGCAATTCTTATTTTCATTCAATTCCTTGTTCCTATTGTGCAATTTAATTATATTCATATCAATAAATATTCTACCGAGAAAAAAGACGTTGTCACGTAAAATCTTCGCCCGTAAAACCGACTTTACAGGCAACAATTTTTTTTGCAACATTTTCTGTTGCATTGTGTTTGAAGTAGCTTAAACTACCACCCGGCTTCGTTTTCGGTAGCAGTCTTGATATACCCTGTATACCGGAAAACGAAGTGTTCCTATGGGAATAGCAAGGAATACAAATTAGCGTATTTGCTACTTTTCATACCAAAATGCGTTCATCTACCGCGACTTCCAAACTCGAGCTAGGTAGGGAGAGTTCTACAGGGAAAGTTCAACTCGAATTATCTCGAATTAGGCACAACTCGAGTTAGTAAGTCGATTTGATAGTTGACACATCTCTAGTCAACTCACAAATGCACAGATTAAGTAGAGATGCTACGCATCACAAATGACAAATGTCAATTCAATACATTGTGTGCATTGGTTTGTATTTTTTACGATTAATGTTATTTTTCGATTAATAGTATATCTGGCTTGGCTATATATAAATTACGATGTTTCCTGTTATATAAAACATTTAGATGTGCGTTTACGTAATGATAACAATGGGTCGGATTTATTTAGTACCAATATGTTTATTGTTTTTGTCTACGAGTGTTTGTGCATCAGACGAAGTTAAAGGCGAAAATAGTGTTTTCGTTGACTGTAGTACTTTGAGATTAGGGCAATACCTTTGTCCAGATCCGTCTCTTGATCAAATCGATCCCAATACCCAGCAGTTTCAAGGATGCGTTAAAGGCAAAGTGATTCCTTCAGAGGGTGAAGCAGAGGGTAAGTTTGTCTTGTTTATCTAGCTAGATTGTAGGTTATTATAACATCTTCTTAAGCAAGTGTCAACTTCTATAGTAAAAATTACGTATTTGTAAACATGTAAGCAGTTATACATCCACTATTGTACTTACCAATTATTTTTGTGGATAAAGTCCAAGCATCAATAATTTGATGACTGAAGGCTATGATGACAAACTCAATGTAGTGACCAATGCATATGTGTTGCATTACAGGTTTGTATGTATATCTAATTTGGTTACTGTCAAAAAATAGTGTTGCTAGCGGATACTGTATTTGGAATGTACAGTACTGTACTTACCATTAAATAAGAAATAAGAATAATAATTTAACCCAACAGTCACATACATAGTCCTGACCACCTATTACGATCTATTAAGTCTTGTGTCAGGGGTATCAGAAACTATGATAGACTTTTTGGTCTCATTGCTTTGCATTGGCTTTGTGCATATCGTAAAATATCAGTATAAATCAAAGTCACTGCATTGTATAATTTTATTCTGTTTCACCTTTCCACAGTGAAATGTATTGCAGCTGAGGGACTAATATGTAATGAAACTAAAAATCGCACATTCTATGCAAAGCTGCCATGTAAATGGACGTAAGTGTTATAATTTCTTTATCTTTTAATTGAATGACTAGTTTTTTCTAAATAATTTATTCAGGACTAATTTTTTGTTACTAAAGTGGATTCTAGAAATTTTAATTTATATTTTATTTAAATTGCATTTAATAATGAGACGAGCATGCCATTTGCCTGATGGTAAGTGATACAATTGCTTATAAACAGTAGAAAAACCAAACAACTTGAATTACAAGGCAATGCTTGGCATTCCACTGTGCTTATCATCCTGAGACTGTACTGAGTTACTCTGGCTACAATGTTCTTCAATCCAAAACACAACAGTGTATTTACAATGTTGTTTAGTGGGAGAAATAGACATTGTAGTGGCACAACCGAGGCCGCCTCTCACATCAGAGACATACTCACAGTAATACATCTACTTGTAATTAGTGCAATAAATACAATCAGTAGTTTATGTAGGTATTGTAGTTATGTTGAGTGTATTTTGATTACATTAACTCAATATTTCTTTACAGGAATGGCTATTCCCTAGAGATAGCCCTATTACTCTCTGTATTTCTGGGGATGTTTGGTCTGGATCGCTTCTACCTTGGCTACCCAGGTATTGGGTTAGCTAAACTTTGCACATTGGGCTTCATGTTCCTTGGACAACTTTTGGATATTATTCTAATAGCAGCTCAGGTATGGGGTACTTCTGATTAAGAAATATTTATGTAGGATAACTTTTCCATCCTTCATGCTTTGTACTGGTGACTTGGATTGTATAGCATCACTATTTTTGCATGTTTCATAGAGTACAGACTTGGTTGACTTTGTCAGTGGTGTTAAGATTGATACTGTCTGTAGTTAAGTAAAAAAACATACAATAAAGTGTAAAATATATAATTTTAATATTTCAGGTTGTTGGACCATCTGATGGCTCGGCATATGTGATACCATATTATGGAGCAGGAGTCACTGTAATTCGAAGTGACAATGAAACCTACCTGCTTCCCCAAGCTGACTGGCACAACATCACCTGACAGTGGGGCACAATCTCCTTCTATGTTGACGAAGACTATGAATGGACATAATGAATTTACCACCAACTATTTCTGTGTTCTAAATGGTTAATTCCTCCAGCATTGAATTTGTGTGCGAACAGAAGTGAATTTTTCTGAGTGATATGAGGAAAACATGTGGACTGTAATGCATAATATGCATGTAATGTATTGCAAATATGAATCATGATTTCAATGAAGTCACTGTTTACATTGTAATTATATGTAGGTATTAAAATTGATGTTTGGTTATTTTTCTTTTAAAATTGTTATTTCAATGTTATGTATAATATGGGATTGTGCTTTCACATAGCGGATTAGTTAATAGATATAGAAACTGAAATAAACATAACAAATTCACTTTATTGTTACCTAAACTATTTAAACATAAATTATTTGCATATTTCTATTCACTTGACTTAGCTCTTTCACTAGTATTATTTTGTGCCACAGGTTGCATTTCATTCAGAGACACTTCATTTGGAGGTGCCGTCAGAGTAAACATAACTGGTATTGTAGATAACAATGAATTGCCATGTTTTTCTAATAATCTTATCCAAGATAGAAGAGAATCTCTTGATGATGTACCTGTTGGTATCAAAAATATAATAGAATTTATTTCAAAGCTATAGTGTAATAAAATGAATTTTACCAAATACCTAAAGTAACATAATGTAAGTACTAAATAACATTATTTTAGACCCAATATTTAGTGTCAATGTGAAAAAAAAAAAAAACAAAGTAGTATTGAAAAACAAAAGCTTAATAGTTGGAATAAAAGAACATTGTAAATAATTAAGCTTCGAAAACTGTTTACCTGTAGCACATACGGAAACTATTGTACCATCATCTTGCTCATGTACTGTGCTTTTGACTGCTGGCAACTTAGTGCTGCCTATATAACCAGGTATGCCTGGAGGTTTCTTTATATCTGATACATCTGTAATGAAATATTAATAAATTTAATTTGTCTTTTACTGCTTTGTCTGATAATTTCTAAACTTAATTTAGGCTGTGGATCAAAACAGTCAGTAACTAAGCAATACTTACAGCATTAGATTAGAGAACAAACTTTTACTAACCAAAGTATGTTATTAGAGAATGGTTTAAAACAGTATGTGATATTTTTCTCAATTTTGTGCAGTGTTCACTAAATGTTGTATTCAGCGTTCATCACAATAACATAATAATCGTAATTTTACAGATTTTTTTTATGACAGTTATGTAAATGTTGAGAATTTGGGATATATGGGAAATAGTGCCAAAATATACCATCCAAATCTGTGTCATCTTTGACTTCTGGTCTCGTCTTTCCCAGTAGCAGGAAATATGTAACAACTTGATCTCTCAAATATACATCATAGGGTCCTCGAACAACCAAAGGCTCATCCACTGGCTGCTCTGATAATAGAATCTTCTGTACATCACTCTGCGCACTAACAATCCAGGTTTATCAAGTGAAGCTTCTATCTCTTCTGTCTGACAAAATTAAATATAAAAACTGAATAAAATGTGTCATGACACACTTCTATTCCATATTATAGGTATGGTTAACTAATTGGATATGATAAAACTTTGATTTTATTAAGTCAACATGTTCACGGTGGTCGCGGGTTCGAATCCCAGGGCACACCTCTGACTTTTCGGAGTCATGTGTGTATTGATAGCCAATCACCACGTACTAAAACGGCGAAGGAAAACATCGTGAGGAAAGCTGCATACCATAGCGATTTATAAAAATTTCTATGGTATGTAAGTCTGTCAACCCGCACTAGGCCAGCATGTTGGACTATATGGCCTAACCACTCTCAATCGTACTCTCGATTGTAGAGGAGGCCTGTGCCCTGCAGTGTGACGTTTATGGGTTGATACGATACAATAAAATTATAAACATGAGTTTTACTATTATTTTGTTTTCTGATATTAAAATTGGGTGATTTTAATACATACTTTTAAACTGAGAAGCTCAATTTATTATTATTATATACAAAAACGTAATAATTTTTATTACATTTTAACCTAAACTGAGCAAACACGATGGGAATTCCAAAATAAGTATTTAGGTTTAAAAAATATTTTTACCTGCCAAACATTGACTTTTGTGTCTGGATCAACAGAAGTTATCCTTTCAATGGCCAGTTTTGCAAGGGCCAATGTATCATTTGGCAATTCATCAGGGAGAAACCATGGGCTCAAGTTTTTGAACTTGGGCATCCAGTACATCATTCTCCAATATTTTCGCAATGGTATACCACGGTTACCAAATATGTTTAGCAGCATTTGTTCCATTTCAGTGTCTGGCATTACTTCTGTCAATTGGAATAAGAAAAATATATTAAACATATTATAATAATCTATAGAGGCTCAATGGGGGTAGTCACATCAGCGAAATTTGTGGTAGTAAGTTCACCAGTTCATCTGACCTGCATTACACATGTATTAACAAATAATAATCCTATAATAAACGAATTTAATAGTGTACTTAAAAAAACCAATGTACTGGAGAAATACACACTGATGAAAGGATAAAGTGATTTCAATGCTAATACAATGATATACATACATAAACTCACAGCTTTTTCCCAAAAGGGGAGGTGGAGTTTTCATTGTTGCTACCATCAGGTGGACACCCACATTTTGCTTTTGTGAGTTTCCTCCCACAATGTGATATGGGCTCATAATTAATTGAAAAATCAACTATCACTATACCAAACCTGGGATTTGAACTCAATAATTCAGCTTTGTAATTGTAATCATACCAAGAAGCAGTAAAATTGTACAAATAATTTCTTATTTAAATTTGAAATAGCTTACTTACTATTATCCTCCATTTGTTCAAGTAAGTCAACAGCGCACTGCTGCTGTTTAGGGTAATGCATGAACTCTGACTGAAAAATATTCGTAGGAATAAATTTGCCTTTTGGAAAAAACATCTACTAAAGCCTTATATACTTCCAGATCCTTTTGTACCCCGAAATTCCTTCATCCTAGCCAAAGCAGCGTATACAAATTCGACATGACCCCGGCGTCGGATGTCGTTCCCTTCAAACATTTTAATCACTTCCAAATATGTATCTTTATTCTTTTTCGGTTGTGTCGAGAACGGATCGTGAACTGTCACGCGTTTTTCGGAGCTTTCCCATCGCTTGAACAAAACATTTGATCTAGCCTGAAGAATATTTCTTAAAATTTTCGTAGCCATGATAGGTTATATTTTGATTTCGCAGTTCTAATGTAAGTGCAATATTAAACAGACTATCAGAAACGCAAGTTCATATAAGATTAACACAACATGATTTTCTTTTAATAATTTAGTAAATAATTATTGCAACCACAAACTGACAAACAGTGCTAACAATTATCAGCTGATTGACGAACTTGACAGTTGGCACAGAAGTTACAGCCATAGAGTAAGTAATCACTACGGGTTACAGCTGTGAAGTGTGAGCTGACAATTCAAGTAGTGGGATTCGTGGGATTAGACTTCGTTTCAATTAAATGAAGCCCGTTTAAAATAAATATTTTACGCATTTTTAAACAAACATTTATAAGAGAATCTGATGTAATTATTACACAGTACCTTTGAAAAATGCATATTCTTCAAATTGATACAGATTATAATACAGTCTGGGCCATAGATTAAAAAGTTAATGTGAGCCTGGAAAAATTATAGCTCACTCATTCGGTCATACATTTGTATTTTGGCGGTGTACAAATTTTGTTCGTTCAAACAACAGTTGGAATGAGTTCACGTGTATGATTGAACGTGACGCGCACAAATAAATATTACGTATTTGATTACGAAAACATTGTAAAATTTAATGTTCAGTGTTATTTATAAAAAATAACTTTAAAAACTTTCAATAAGTTTATCAAAGTGTTAACTTATTTATTCATCACAAGAACTGAAATACTATTATTAATTTAAGTTTAGTTACCAAGAAAAGTGTTTAGCGAATTGCCAAGATGTCCAAAGAAGTATTTTTTTGTAGCTTGTTTGTATTTATATGTTTTAACTTTACCGGTAAGTTAGTTTATATTTCTTAATTAGTACATTACTAAAGTTACAATGTCATTAGAATGTTTTTAGTTAGTAGTTGGATAGAAAACATGCGATTAAAGTGTTACAGGCGAACGCCATACAACTTCCGTGCATGTCAACGTGTTGGTTTTTGTTTTACAACATTCAAGGTTGATTACCACAAAGTAAGGTTTAGAACTTTAATAATGTGTACCTATGTGATATTATGATTAAACGTAAATCGAACGAGTTCAATAATGTTACAACAACGTGTTACGATTTTGAAAATATTTTTAGGAATAATAACACTGTCCATAAATAACGAATGTTCGATATTAAGCGTGTATTTAGAGCAGTTCCAATTTTGGAGGACATTCGCGAGCATAATGTAAACAGTATCAAAGACAAATGTGTAAACTTCTTTAAATTAGATTGTAATTGATTTATTTTTCCATTTAGAGTGGATATTCCGTCCGTTTTGTAGGTCATTTGCCATCAATATATTCAATTATTATATAAAAATCCATTTTGGATAAGTATACCTAATAATCCACCGTAATATTCAAAAATTCTTGCTTATGTCCTAATGTACTTACATATTTTCGTTTTAATCCATTTCATATTGATAATTGTACCCTACCACACCCTTTGCGCGTGTAATAATAGAGGGTAGTTTAAGTTTTAAAGCTTGCGTACATTTTTGTGGCGCGCAGAATCACGATGCATGATAATTTATACATAATAAATATTAAGAATATGGAAATGTCATACCGTTTATAGATAATATGGCACTAGTCCATTTTCTGCATGATTTTTGTCCATACATGCCGTACCATACTTAACTTAGATACATTGATATCCAAAATTATTCTGTCTTATTTATTTAATAATTGAAATAAATCTTCATTTGTGTAATTCCCAATAGTTTCATACTTTTTCACATTTTATTTAATAAATAACGACACATATATTTCAAAGATTATTACGAGAATTACGATCAATATCGAACGAAGATAAATTGAAATATTCGATAGGTGAGTGAAAACTAAAAAAAGGAAGTATTCATTAACAGATCATAAAAATGTTTTTATTGATTGGAATAAAAATTTTCAGAATAAAAAACTATATTATATGTAGGTATGAAGAACATGATAAACATGCAGTCATCCATCCATCCATCCATCCATCCATCAGCCAAAGGAAGTCCACTGCTGAACATAGGAGAGGCCTATGATTTCCACAGAGACCTGTTGGAGGCAGCCTGCATCCAGGGACGTCCCGCGACCTTATCAGGTCGTCTGACTACCTTGTGGGTGGACGTCCTATACTGCGCTTTCCGCTGACTTACGGCACCGAGACGTGGCCTCTCACTATGGACCTTATTAGGAAGCTCAAAGTCACTTAACGAGCTGTGGAGAGGGCTATGCGCGGGGTTTCCCTACGAGACATGCAGTCATATGTACATGTAATTATGTCCCGAAGACACTGAGCATGTTAGAATAAGCGCAGTTAATACTGTCACTTCAAACATCTCGCTGTTTAAACTAGTTTTTATTTGATTATTATAAATATTATTCTTTTGCTATTTTTTAGACTTATTAATTTACTTTTGTTTATTATATGACACCTTCCACACTAAATCGGAAAGAGTGATAAAACTTTAACTCAAAAATACACTATTTCATATCGTCAAATATTTGATGTGTTAGTGACTTGAAGCCTAGAGGGCATAATATACCTCTTTGGGTATCTTACTGCCCCCTGAAAATCGCAACCGGCCGGAAGAGGGCGCTATCGAATATTGAGAATTTAATGCTGTCGTGTCTCAAATCCACACAAAATATATTGCCATTCTGGTTTTATTACCCTTCAGTTTGAGCATGAGCAGTAGTGGTCGAAAAGGTGGGCAAACAATACCTGTTTTGTCTTTCAGGCTAGGTCGTTAGGCAGATATACTAGGCCTCAAGCCGTCCCACTATTGGAAGTAGGCACATGTTAGGCAATTTTGTGCATGTATTCATTTCCTAGACACATGTCTCACTGCATGTATTTGGCGGCGTGCAAGTTCATTGCAATCGCGTTGTTGAGATGAGATCAAGTTTTTCAGTTGTTTATAACCAGAGGCGTGGTGTCGCCGGGCGATGTTCCAACCGCCCACGTCGTGACGTCACAATTGTTGATATATTTGGGAACGTCTTGTGTATTTAGATCAGTAAAGCGTTGTAAAAGTATGCTAATAATAATGACGTCATCAGGATCATTGTGATGTGATGAGATCGGTATTGCAAGTCTTCTCTCTGACGTCATTTTTGTATTTGTTTACTTTGAATCCCCTTAAAAAGGTCAGGCTTTGTGCTCTGCAATTTTGTTTGTAATTAAGTACGTAGTGTTTGCTATGGAGCCTCAGTCTTGATAAATTAATATTGAGTTTCTTAATTAGATTTTAAGTTTATTGCCAATAATATCGACTAAGATCAATATATTATCGGCAGGTGTCCAACATACGACTGGACTCAAGATTTCTATAATCGTTTTTATATGTCTTTAAATTTGAACATAATCAATTTATTTTTCATAGTTTATTATCAGGACATTGATTGCAATTTATGAGATAAGTTTTTTCGCGATATCTCCGTTTCTTTGAAGTATACCGTCTTATAACGGCAGGTTGTAAAGGTCTAATAAAGTAGAGATAATTTCGCAACAATGGTCACATTGTAAATTGAGCATGCAAGTTAAAATACTTTCCTGGCTACCGGTCTTTTGAGCTACTTTACTGTCATTGATGAACATAAAAAATAATTTATCAGAATTAATTCACAAATCCAATTACTCCGAATCAAATTGAAATGAAAAGCGTGCTCTATGGTGACTTCGCTGGAGGTGGAAAATAAAATCTGTATATTTACAACTGTCGCTATGATAATAAATTGTACCGCATATAACGAGGTGGTTTTTTTCCGCAGTACAGTGAGTCTGTGGCGTGCAATTATGCCCTATTCGATTCAGTGGCTCCGTGATGCATATCGATGATGTCCCGTTTGGATGTACTGAATTATGCAAACCATAAACCTTAAATATATTGGGTTAACGAACGACGAAGTGTTGAGCCGGCTGGATGTGTCATTTGTAAACGGATGGTATTTATAACAACCGAATTCGTCTGAAATTTTGTAATAAATTGATGGTAGTGTTATTTTACTTCATATAACTTGGAACAACATCATATTGAAGAGTTTTTTGAGAATCTTGTATTTTTACGAAACAGATTTTTTTCTCGAATAGACAACATATTTGTTAAATGTTGACTGTTTTTTTCGTTACTTTTCATAGTTTTCATTTTATTTAGTTGTTGTTTTGTATTACAACTTACAAGCGTCATTGATTACATCAACTTACAAGGGTATATTTTTTGTATTCAAAGGTGATATGCCCTAGTAAATAAGAGTTGATATTTTTAATAACGCGATGTTATAAATTATCGAATATAATTCGTACTCATAAAAATATCACAAGCTTGAAGCTATTCGTTTTTACGGAGAATGAAAAGAGTCTTAATATGGTTCTACATTTCATGCGTAATAAACTATGAGATAAATGTTTTCTCTCAGTTGCCAACAACGCGTATAATTCATAAAACCAGATATTTGATCACGCGCTTCTATTTATCTAGCCATTTTATAACATTCCAGGAATGTTCTGCATTATCGGGTTTTGTAATAAAGGAATATTATATTTTAATTACCAAGGCTCAAATCAGCCAATGCCTTTACAGGATTTCCTGGAAATTGTATACAAAAATAAGTCGGTTATCATAATATTGTTTGGTAATAGAATAGAATATTCGTTTTCTACAGGAGAACTAATTTGAGGTGTATTAATAATAAACCCACAGCTGACCCTCAACCACAAATATTTTTAGCGGACTGATTTGACTGGACGGGCACTATCCGTAAACAATCTAGCATATCATGTTGTCAAATTGTCACTATATTTGTATCAGCCCATATATGTTCCACTGCGTTCTCTATAATTGAAAGGTCGGTTGAGAGGTGTCTGGCCTTATAGTCCGCCACGCTGGTCTAGTGCGTGTTGGAAGACTTTACTTTTTATCCAGTGAGTCTTGGTCATAAACGAATATTCTCAGACTAAGCAAGCTTAGATGAAGAATGCCCAAGATATAACATAAATGTTTCTTCAAATTTCCCTCATTTAGACCGATATTTTTAGGCAGATATTAAAACAAATCATGATCTTCGTTACTGGAGTTAAGTCTATTCCTACTAGACTCCATCCTTGGGTCGTCATTGCCAATTAATTTTAAATTGACGTAAATCAAGAGGTAACACAGCGTCATAAGTTTTAAGTAACGGGTAAATTATGAGTAAAGCTTTATTTCAACAAATATTCATTTATAATGGAATGTGCAACACTAGCGACGAAAGTCAGTATTTTTTTATACAACATTTTCGGCGACCGAGCAAACAGGTCGTACCTTCTAACGGCCGTCCTCAAAAACCTATCTATCTTAACAAGAGGTTAAAATAGTTACTATTACTATGTCATATCTATATATACTATGTTATATGATATAAATATTTATCTTACCTAGCCTCTGAAACATAAAATGCAGGAGATTTCATTAGATATTTCATTGAAATATCTGATGAATCTCCTGTTAAAGATAGATAGATTATAGAGAACGGCTGTAAATCAAATCTTCCGGAAAATCACGGTAGAGGGTCATCTAGTTGTAAAATATTTGTAACTTCCAATACAGTCATATAAATAAATAGGGTACGTTTGCATAATTTTATCCGAACGTAAGTACATTTTATTTGAAATTGAGTTGTTTTTCTTTGTAACTGACCCGCCGTGTAACCTCTATTGTATATACGTCATGCGGGAAAGGGTCGAGCTTGATATTTCTAACCCTCTTGCCGAAAAGGTGCATGATTACCTTAGCGACCGAACAACTCCCCGGGGATAGGTTGGGCTGCTGTTGATTTTCAACGGGTTATAGTCTATTCTAACTTACAGAGGGTATTCGTTGTTGAACATACCATTAATTATGTAGGAATTTCAGTTGTAAATTTTAGGAAATGTTTTGCATGTACTTAGTTTATAAAAATATATTTACGGAACAATTGGCAGTCTTGTTGGTCTTGTGTTTGGGTATAAGTAGATTTGAATTTATTATGATTTACCATTATTTTAATATTGCGCCGATTCCGCAAGTGAGAAAAACGGACAAGTAGGTAAAATAGGCCGGTGTAATACATTTTTATTATTGTTTATGCATTAAGGTTACGTTATGAATAATCAAAAACAGGAAGATTTTTAAAATCTGTTTAGTAATAAGCAACTTACAAATGTATAAAAGTGGTGGCAGGAGTAATAGAAAAGGATGCAACACGTACGACGTGTCATCTTCCATATGGTGCATGAGTGCGAAAGAGAACGAGCGTGCCCACCGCATTTAAAAATATACATATTTAAGTCAGATTCCAACTAATTTTGATGCTGTTTCACTTATAAAAAAACATGGTAAATGCATGTTTTTTTATTAGTGATACTTTTTAGGAACCATTATAAAATGCTCAAAATCAATCCTTGGACACAACCCTATTTACGTTATAACAACTATTACATTCCATAAATCGATTTCAAATACATAGGTATTTTCAATCTTAAAATTATTTTTAAAACGAGATAAAATTTAAAAGAAGCACAAATTTTCCTGTAATCTAAGAAAAAATATATGAATAAGTAGTAAACTTCACGATATGTTAAATAGATATGTTATTTGTTGAACAAATATTATTGCAGGATAATCCATTGATTCATTCTTTCACCCGAAGCCTAATCGGATTTATGAGGTAAGCCGCATAGTTTGGGGTGCTATTCCAGTCAGATGAAATTGTTTTATCCAAATTTATAGCCCACAGGAGGCCGGCTTAAACATTTTCCGAATGGAAATCAGATACCGTTTGTATAAATAAATGAAATAATGGCTACCATATGTGCACCATTTTGGGTTTGCGTCGCTATAAATTACGTTTAAGGAAGTCAATTTATCTTTCTATAATAATTGTGTACTAAATCGTAATTAGCTTAATTAGTAATGAATATTCTTTACTTCGAGACTAATTTTTATCTCAGATTTGTTCAGTTGACGACTCTGACAAAATTGTTTTATACGCTTCGTTCTCATATTCAACCGCAATGTTTATTTCTCCCGCCAATCAACAGTGTATTTGTATTGGTGTCTTCTGGTTTGAAGGACTTTGTAGCCAGAATAACTATTGGACATAATGAGACTTTACATCTTATGTCTCGGGATGGCGAGCGCAGAGGAATGTCAAGCATTGGGTTGTAATTTATGGTGTTGCTTGGTTTTGTTTCTCTCTTTGAGCAGTTGTGTGGCTCCCATCAGGCGAATGCTCGTCTCGCCATTCATAGCACTAAAAAAGAAGACAACAACAACAGTTAAAAACACAAGTATATACAGGATTTATCATCTACAACCGATTGTAAATAATGCAATTCTGACTTTATCAACTCAGCAAGAACAAATGGGATGATCAGTGACAACGCTGGAACACATTAGCGGTGCGATAATAAACTCGATTTACTTACAAAAGTTGGGATGAAGTCAGCGGTTTCGGACAAAAAGCTACCCCATTTTAGCGTGAGATGACAAATGAGCGGCACGAGCAGTAGCGGTAGCGGGCGCGGATAGAAACATCGGCCAAATGGACGATTTGCTTCCCGATCGCTGGGGGCTTTGTCCCGGCGTCGATTCCACTGGGATGTGCCTTCATTGAGTCATTTGTTGACCTTTTCTGCAAAATCCCGCTCAATCTTTTGAAAACACGTAAATCATCCACTTTTCTTTCGAGCCAGTCGTGTTAGATCGGTTTTGTAGTTGATCATATCAGCATTTCATGATAGCTCGTTCCTTTAATTTAGTCTAACGGCCATTCTCTATATTCTATCTATCTTTAACAAGAGGCTATTATAGCTCCAATTACTATGTCGGTACAATTATACGCTTCGTTAAACAAAGATTTCGTGAAATAAATATATACACCATATTTATTCCTCAATATCTTAATCGTAACATAAAATGGATCGAAAGATCTAATGAAATCTCTTGTAAAAGATAGACATTATAGAAAACGGCTGTAAGTCATCATGAGCTATCCGACGTTTTTATGGGCGTTCTTAGATTCTAGAGTTAACTATATTTTTAAGAGGCTTCATACGCTTCGAGTTACATATATTTAATGTTGGTCTAAGCGTTACGCGTGCCTGAATATAGCAAAGAATATATAACTAAGACGGATATATTCCGTGCATTTGTCGTTCATGGACATTCGTGTTTAAAGCAAATTAGGACTGACGCCGAATGAATAGTAAAATATTTCTTTTCTGTTAATTGTCTATCGGGCCAAGAGCGGCTCATCTGTTAAACATAATGACGGCTTCTGTACTTCACAAAAATCCCTAAAATCAATGAAATAACCTTCAAAAGTACACTCCGATAAGAGAACAGAAATATTTGGGCAATGTTTGGTTGGATACTATTGAATATCGTTACAATCACAGACTAGCAGATACTTTAGAGTTTTGACCTACGGAACTTTAGACTAAATTATAACAAGGGTTCAAACATTGAAATAATATTACTCTTCGTAAAATGCCCGTTATCTTAAATTATAGCGTATTTGAGTAATTCGCCGGACTAAAAATATTAGTTTTAACCTTAGAGTATATAAATATAGAGGGAGCGCTGGTACTTCACAAACGTAGATAAAATTGGTGTTGCCGGGGCCACCTCTTTCTTCCCTACATCCAGTGTGAATAGTGACAGCTTGGAATACGCATGACTTACATGAAAAAGAAAAATAAAAAAATGTAGTTTAGCGCTATCGAATACCATCCAAATTTATTTTAGGGGTTAATTATTAACTGTGTATTCGTTTATCATCGACAATAAATTCAATTTCTTATTAATTAACAAGAAATAATTTAAACAATTTTAAATTTTTGAATTTTCGAACACCTTTTTATTCAATGTCGCAAGTAATTAAATTGTTAAAATTCCGAAAAAGGTTCCGGAATATTTTCTAGATAGAATATATAAAATATTGGAATTTAGATCGAAAAAAAAAATATACTAAGGCAAGGGTGAGATTTATTTTACATTTATTATTAATATTTTGTATTATGATAGCTAAAAACAATGTCACGTGAATATGTTAATTTCCATTTATTTATATATTTTTCGCGGAAAATGCGGAAAAGTCATTTATCGGTAACGTTTATATAGAAGTGCTACCAACATTACGAACAAGAAAATATCAACGTTTTTGAAGTTGCAAATGTATGACAGCGCTCCCTCTATATATAAATACTCTAAGGTTTTAACATATAATTCTTTGCCATGAACCATTATTTATAGTAAAATATAAATTAAGTTTATTTTTGTAGGTACTAGTATTTAAATAAAAGTAAAATAATATAAATAAACTTCCATGAGATACATTTCGGCATGAACCTAACATAACATCCGACTCTATAGAGAATAATAAAGGAAAGAATAACGATACGAAAAATATTCAAAAATCATTTAAAGCCGATCCAAGAATATCACAGTCACTACAAAAACACAATTATTTCGCACAAAAAAATCGCAACGAAGTAAGATAACACGAAACTCCAATCTAGATACGCGTCGTGTCTCAATATTTGCAATGTTTTATCTGGACGATCGTATCGCATGCGGAAAATTTACACAATCAATTATTGTTTATAATGGCTGTTATCTAATATCTACGCTTTAATTTATTGATGAAATAACTAGTTCTTATGTGCGACTTGGTTTAAGGACACGTACGTAATATGCTCTAGAATCCAGATCTATCTAGGCATTGTTTTCTCTTTTCATAAAATACATATCACTATGCAAAAAATCTTTGGTCTTTCCTTTAATTCGAAAAAGAATATTGATGTTCTCCACCCTACAATCTGGTAAACTAAGATCGTAATATGAACATTTCAGACAAAAAAATATTTGTATGAATTATGATGCCCTTTCTATGAATTAGATAGATTCGTCACTGTCCGGTGACGTTGCAGTGGGCAGAGGCCAGAGACCTAATCAGTAAACACATTTTGTATGATATCAGAATTATCTATCTCATTTAATGTTACCCTTGGGGAAGGCCCATGTTTAATAGTTGACGTTATGTGGCTTGAATCATTAGTATAGTATCAGTTTTATATGACTGAACTGTGAAGGTAGGTGTTCGATACCTAGGTAATTTAAACGACTGCACATTTATCATGTTTCGAAAGAATTAACCATTTATATTTATTTATTTCAAGGAAAATGTAAGTTTACAGTATTTTAACAAAAACACTTACATTCTAATTAATAAGAAAGAAGGAGGAAGAAGGAAGAGGTATTCCTTCTTTGCATCCTTTTTTCTTCCAGTTCTTCTACCGAATTGATGTCGATGGGTGGCAGTAACCACTTACTATCAAGTAACTTGTTTGCTCGTTTGCCGGACTTAAGCAATTAAAAAAAATATTTTTTTTTTTATTTCTCTAGGCCATTTTCATTTCCGTATAATTTAGTAGATCAATATACTAAGCGTAACAATTACATTTTAGTACATTTTTTACAGTGTAATGTTGGACAATAATTAATTGAAATTTAAAAAGAACTTGATCAAATGACTTGTAAAGTAGACTTATTTTGATATAATTTGGTACGTAGTTCTAAAGCTTGCCTATTTGAGATTGGAAAACGTGAATCCAAATAATAAATAACGCATACGCATGCAATAATACTCGTAAACAACTTGTCACAATGTAGCAAAGTGTTGCTCAAGGTAGATTTTTTAAATGTTCACTAGTAAGGCTGTATTTTGAAAACAATCGGGGATAGGACTATATTTTTTATGGTTCCTGTGGCGTCACAGTTAGTTCTATCTCTGGTTACCGGTTTACCGCCTAGTTCGGGGACACCCTGTATACATATGCAATTTTCTTCCGTGTCATGTGCAAAATATTATCAATTATTATTATCGATTGCTAGATTAGTCATGATTTCCTGTTATCGTAATCAACGTTTATTTATATAGTACAATGCTTAATTAATACGCAGCCTTTCAAAATTATGATAACGTTATTTGCGATATCGTCTACCACGAGGGCTTTCATTTCCTATACAATGTTTAGGTTTTTGTTTATGTGGTAGAGCATTATTAGCATTGCGTAATCTATTTTTGCTGCAGTCTCGATGAGTCTGCTTGACATCAGTTTCTCAGAATGCTCTCGTCATATTACTGTTTGTCCATTATAGCCATCATCATCATCATCATCATGTTTCAAATTATAATTCATCTCAAGTCTAGCTAAAGGCTTGTGGCTATTGGTACTGGATATTATTTGCAATACCCGAGGCCGGGCTCTGAGGTCAGTAAAAAACACTTTGATGTCACCAAAAAATACAAAAAATAAAAGCTTAAGATTCTTACTATATAGGTACAAATAGCTAAGCTTGCGAACGAAAGAGTACCTTCACTTACTACTTACTTACAAAAATATGGAAGATCTCTATACATATCTGCCTATACGTTAACTATCAGAGATGAATATTATGTGAACAAATCACGCCACTTATTTGCGGTTATAAATAAAGAACCAACCGGCACTGATAAATGATAAGGGGTAATCGCGGAAACTCGTAAAAGTTGACCAATCGGACACCTGACAAGATTGCTGATGTGACAATTCAACGTGCACATTGGTCATTTTAAAGTATTTATTATTACCCGAACATTGCTGTGTTACTTGCAGCTCACAAACTGTTTATACTGTGATTGTTTAAGTAATTACGCAATGTATTTTTAAACTTTAAAGTGCGTGGTGGCCTGTTGGTAAACGGACTAGACACGACTGCCAACATGTTCACGGTGGTCGCGGGTTCGAATCCCAGGGCACACTTCTGACTTTTCGGAGTCATGTGTGTATTGATAGTCAATCACCACGCACTAAAACGGTGAAAGAAAACATCGTGAGGAAACCTGCATACCATAGCGATTTGTAAAATTTCTATGGTATGTAAGTCCGCCAACCCGCACTAGGCCAGCGTGGTGGACTATATGGCCTAACCACTCTCAATCGTACTCTCGATTGTAGAGGAGGCCCGTGCCCTGCAGTGGGACGTATATGGGCTGATACAGATACAGAGATTTTTAAACTTTACATACAGGGTATATCAAGACTGCTACCGAAAACGAAGCCGGGTGGTAGTTTAAGCGGCTTCAGACACAATGCAACAGAAAAAGTTGCAAAAAAGAGCGACAATTTTTTTTTGTAATTTTTTTCTTATGGGGTGGTAAATAAATTTTTTTCCTAAAATAATAGTGTATACCCTTTTATTTATAAATAATCTAAGGTATAAAAGTGTTTAAATTATTATTTTAGCAAAAACTATGGATTTACCACCCAAAAATGAAGATATTTAAAAAGTCATAAAAAATAATTGTCGAGGTTCTTTTCGAAATTTTTGGTTGCATTGTGTTTGTAGTCAGTAAAACTACCACCCGGCTTCGTTTTCGGTAGCAGTCTTGAGATACCCGGTATAACCCATAACTGATTTATTTTCGGAGTGTAGAAAACTCTTCTAATGATGTGTATTTAGAACAGTAATGTTAAGTTACCGTAATTATCGGTGGATGGAACTATAGAGCCGGCGTATTTATTAATTGACTTCGAAAACAGGAGATCATCAATTTGATGTGTATTTATGTAATTTTGTCAATTTTTTGATGTGTTAGACTATATCAGCATCTGAACACGTGTGCCAAATTTCATAAATGTATGTATGTTTGTTCACGTATATCTTAAAAAATATAAGGCGGATTGCAAAAAATCCTATCCTATCCTATCCCGCGCATAAGTGTTGAGTGTAGACTATTTTGTATCGGCGTTCTAACATATCTATTTTGTTGAAATATAGAAGTATAAATATTATAATAGGTAAGTCTATGGTGCATCAGGGCGCCGCCGGACACTCTAGGCACCTCTGAAATAGATGTGCAACACTGACTAGGAAAATGTGTATATAAGCGGCCTAACAAAAAACTCGGTAGTAATTAATCAATTTTAATTACAATTATCGTAACCAGTATAAAAGTACACGTGAGTTGCAAAAATGATTAAATTTACGGTAAGATCCGATAATATATTTATGTCCATTAGGCAAATACCGTAACGCAGTTTCAAACACACGCTATTTCATTCCAGGAGCATGAATTTTTAAAGTTTGAGAATCTAAAAATGAGATTGGAAATCGTGGCTACATTAAAGATTCACACGTAAATCTTATTCATCGGCCTACGGATTCATCTAAAAATATATTTCGATTCTAATTATTGAAAGAGTTCTCGATTCGTGCCATTGAGGGGTGTATTATATAGTTTTATAATTTTGTGGATGGTTATGGACTCCGAAAGAGGTAGCCTACTTCGTAGTGTAATGTACTGATAAATTAAAGGTCAGAGGTTCGAATCCCCATTGTTCTTACGTGTGTATATTGGATGATTACTGCCCTCTTTGGCGATGAAGGGTACGACAGCCAGACATCCTCTATACTTGAGAGATTTCCCAATAATTTATGAAGTACGTGAAATGTAGCTAAGGATACGACTTAGGTCATCATGGCACGCAAAAGCAGAATTTATCTCAACCATAGAGTGACAAATAGAATAATTATTATCTACCAATTGGACTGTAAATAACTACACAAAAAGCCATATACATAATCTCGATTCCTAAGATAAAGTAAGTCTCACGAGACAAAAGCTTGTGGATCGTATAAACATTTGATCGAACCCGCGGCCTCTCGTTTCACAGCCAGCGTCTAGCCATGGAGCCTAATATATTATGAAATACTCTGTATTTTGTTTTTTATAGATATGCCATTCGTGGCTTCAAACCAACCGGTTCATTCATGATGTAGTCATATAAAACTCCATATAATGTGACTCTACTTGTTAAGTTCCTCAGTTAGTCATCCATTCAAGTCCACACACGGTATGTATGGCTCGTACAAGCTCATTTTATTTCTCGACCGCATTTTATTACATCCATGCTCACTACGAATATATTCAGTCGACGAAACCACTAATTTATTGAACCTTCTCAAAACGCAAATACGCTTAGACGGCAGCTTCTTACAAGTTGTCGGGGATTATTTATACAGCTATGTCTACGATTTTACTTTAATAAATTGAATTAAATGATCACGATATTGAACAGAATTGTATTTTCAACAATTACGATTTGCAAACTTATGGAGGCGGGGTTTGTCTGTTATATTTAATACTAATAATTTAACTTGGCTTTGCTCGGGTTTAAAAAAGCTGGTAGCATACATTATCCCGGGATAAAATGCAGCTTATGCGACTGTACGCCCCATAAATTATCTCCATGTTACAAACCCTGTCGATTCGAAGCGCCATTGTTGGATGTAAGAAGGATAAACCAACAAGCTAACAACTTTCGCGTTTATAAATTAGTAGAAATTTGTGGCGTATTAAAATAGACTATTCTGTTAGAAACTCCAAGGATAAACGTCGTTAAAATGCAAACATCTACTTGAAGGTTGATCTAATTTTGGCTCTGCTAATATATCTCCTAAGTTAATTTTGATTTTAACCGATAGGTATTACGTAAACTACATATAGTTTGCTGCACGAGCATATAACGCGTGTTATGCAATGTAATAAAGCAAAATATTCAGCGTAATTATCGCAGCCGTTTCTCTCACACGTACTTCCGCAAGCAATTTTTAAAACGTAAACATTTTCCACAGCAGTGTAGTAAACAAGAGTGCACAATTGTTCAATAATGAAAGGTCAGCACAACGAACAAATAGCAGCTACTGTGTCAAGGCAAGTATGACTTCCTAAGGCATCAAAGCAATTCAATCAGACAATTGACGGTTGTACAGAACGATGCTTAAATTGCTGCTCGATGATTCCGCTATTGAGTGAGTGTATGGTGTGTTCTACACGGCGCCGCACACGCACACACCTATAAAATATCGTACGATGCCTGTCGACCAATGAGCACCGGCGGCGTGGTGGGCTTGGCTCCCCACCATACCATCGGAATGCAAACTTCTCAGAACGGTACTGTTAAAAATAACAACGTTTTAAAGGACACACACTGTGACATCGCCGCGTGGTCTATCCTTCATTGACGTACACGGAATATTTGGATTCGTATTTTCGAATGTACGGAAAATTGTTGTTTTGAACAGGTATTACGCATTTGCGACACGTAGGATGATGTCATGAGAATAAGAAACAAATCGTGTAGAGCAATTTGCATGTTAGAGATCAACAGTTGGAGACAATGTTTAGGTTAGGTTTGGTTATGTGGAGATTAAAACTTTCCAATCACATGTAGCGTTGGTAGGGTGCGTGTGGCGGTTTCGTGGAACTGGTATTGTGATTGTGTGACGCCGCGACTGCGACAGATAACGCAACCTCGGCAAAACGTGTGCCTAAGCAGCCTTGATTTACATTCATGTCTCCATATTCAAATAACTGGAAGGAATGCGAATGATTTTTATTTAGAAAATAATAGATTAGATAAAGATAGAGCGCTATGTTGCGCTCTACTTCATTTTCATACTATACATTGTATTTTAAGTAGGTATATCCTTTTTATGAATTTTGATAATTTTATGGTGGTTTGATAGGAAACAATAATAATTTTAAATAATATTTTATAATGTGTATTTTAAACGCAAGAGAATAAATTCTTGTTTTTTTTTTTAATGCCATGTTTTAATGTATGTGTATCATAAATAGAATCAAACATTCAAAACATTGTATAATATTTTAATAGACAATTATTGTACTCAACCTTTTACGCCACTTTTTCCGTCCTTTCAAAGAGGAGTAATGATAAAAATACGAAGCACTACAATTTTATTTTAATTGAACGGCAAGCGTGGTTTTATCATTTTGCAGAATGTATGTAATAAAAGTCCAAATTTATTTTAAATAAACGAGTTTATTTTTTGCTCAGTCCATCCCATATATTCAATATATTCGAATGCTTTTGACAACTGGTAAAGAATATATACTCGATTTCGTTTTTTTTTTTTCACACAATCTCTGTGGCGTAGTGGTTTTACGCCGGCTGTGAAACGAGAGGCTGCGGATCTGATCCCCGCACCGATACAAATATTTGTTTGATCCACAGATATTTGTATTGGTCTGGGTGTTTTTGAGACCAAAAAATTTCTCGTAGTTTCTAATACCTACAACAGAAGACTCGATCTTAGTGTGCGGTCAGGACTATCTATGCGACTCAATATTTAAATATATTTATTTATTTAACAAAAAGAAGAAATATATATACATAGGAACTATTGTAGTGTCCTGAAAAACTGTACAAACAGTTTCAAGGACTGTTGGATGTATAGTATAAGGTTATTTTTTCGCCCAGCAACAACAGTATTTTTAACGTATACAGCATCATACCGGGTATCTCAAGACTGCTACCGAAAACGAAGCCGGGTGGTAGTTTAAGTGACTACAAACACATTGCAACTAAAATTTTCGCAAAGAAACGCGACAAATATTTTTTATAATTTTTTAAATATCGTCATTTTTGGCTGGTAAATCCATAGTTTTTGCGAAAATAATTACTTAAACACTTTTATACCTTAGATTGTTTATAAATAAAAGGGTATACACTATTATTTTAGGAAAAAAAATACATTTACCACCCAAATATGGTCATAGGAAAAAAATAACAAAAAAAAATTGTCGCTCTTTTTTGCAATTTTTTCTATTGCATTGTGTCTGAAGTCGCTTAAACTACCACCCGGCTTCGTTTTCGGTAGCAGTCTTGATATACCCTGTATAGTGCGTGGTGGCCTGTTGGTAAAAACGGACTAGACGCGACTGCCAACATGTTCATGGTGATCGCGGGTTCGAATCCCAGGACACACCTCTGACTTTTCGGAGTCATGTGTGTATTGATAGTCAATCACCACGCACTAAAACAGTGAAGGAAAACATCGTGAGGAAACCTGCATACCATAGCGATTTATAAAATTTCTATGGTATGTAAGTCCGCCAACCCGCACTAGGCCAGTGTGGTGGACTATATGGCCTAACCACTCCCAATCGTACTCTCGATTGTAGAGGAGGCCCGTGCCCTGCAGTGGGACGTATATGGGCTGATACAGATACAGCATCATTGTTGCGCAAACCACTTCGTGCAAAATACGCAAAACATTATCTATTGCGTAAAGTTTGAGACCTTGAAAAGATGCAAGAATTTTCTACGTCAAAATGGAAAGGTCAAGGTATATAAATTAGTTTTCAACGTTTTTATGTTTTAGAATATGTTACTACTAAATTCAATAAATGTTTTTTACACTCAGTTTTGCAATAGCTTCTTTAGGCAAGATTTTTTTCAATTTCTTTGAAGTGCATGTTAAAATTAATACCGCTTTTGGGTAATAATAATACTTAAAATTTTAATATAACTAACATGCATTTCAACAAACCTGTAAACAAGTTGTCGAGAACAAACCATTTTATTTATAGACTAAAACCGGTGTTAGAATTTTTTTGGACCTCAATATCTTTTGGTCTCCTTTCTGCATAATGTGCTGCGAAGTTCTTGTTTAAAAGCGGTTTAAAAAATATATTATTTAAAAGCAAAAGAGTAAAAGTCCGATAGTAGTTATAATTTTAAACAATATAAAGCAAGTCTTTTATTATTTAACTGTTTATGTGACACAGCTATTTTTTTCAAAAATATTTCCTAAATTAATTTGTAAATCAATTTAATCAATAATCGCTTTAATCAATAATCTACTTTGATTATATTACTCTTTTTGCCACAGTCGGTTAAAATATTACTGTAGTCCTTACTGAATTTAGGGTTATGTTTGAAACACTACTATAGCGTTAAATGAAGTATGGCCTTGATAATGCACTAGACACACGCGAAATAGATAACTTATCATTACGTGTCTGCCGGCAAATCTTCAATCATGTCAAACCAAATAGCGCGAACACCACGTGAGAGGAAATATACATTTTTAAATTTATTAACTGCATGTGGCCATTCAAAGATATTTTATGCAAATAATATAATTATTGAATGGTTTGTCTTCTTCTTTCAAACTGAATTTAAAAGTCGTTTGAAAAGGACAAAATATTTAATACATTTTTTTTGTTTTTTTTTTTTACATTGGCATAATGACATCACTGCGCCTGATGGTAAGCGCAAATGCTGTCCAGGCAGAGTATCGAATGGAATCAGGCGACAGTCCCAAGACATTCGATACAATTATGCCGGCCTTCTGAGATGCCTCTTCAAAACCAGTACCAGAGTAAGGTATTTGTTAAATGACAGTATTGCTGTAGGTCATTGAAGTTTATGGTATGATTCGGCTTTATCGGGGAAGCATCAAAATTGATAATAATATTTTGAAATAATCCTATCATTGGATTTTGACATCGCAAATGTGAAACACATTTGAAAAATGTAATTAATTATAATTACAAGTTACAAACCCGGTAGTGCAATTACAACTGTGTTCAAAATATAAATTCTAATATTAGATTTGAAATCTGATGAATTAACACAGTCATATTTAGACTATTGTTGTTGAAACAAATTAGATGACTGTTCATTTGCTTGAGGCACGATTAATGTGAATCTGTTTTAGCATTTATAACTTGCGATTATTCTTATTGATCTCGACTATCTTCTTCTTCTTATATCAAAGTTTTTCTATATAGTAATTACGCAAAATGTGCTTCTTAGAACATGTCGAGTATCGACTACCCAATATTGTATGTGTGACATTCAAACGAATACTAATCGATTTTATAAAAAATAGGTATATTTTTAGTGAATTTATTCAACTTAGAAGAAATTTAGTTCCAATATTATATTACCAAAAAAAATTTACGAAGTACGAAGTAAGCGTCGATAAAAGTCGAACGGTATACTTGATTTAAGGGCGTATCGGAACACACATTACAATTGAGATATTAAAAAAAGGTGGAGTACTGCTGAATAGTAAATTTTGCATTGTTAAATATATCAAGACGTTTAGCTTATTGTTAACTAATTAATGTTTCCCTATACGCTTGTAAGATTTTTCATATTTTTTCTATTGTTTATTTAAAATAATCATTTTACAATAATAAATTACTAAAAACTTTATAATAATCAGAAAATATTAAAGCTGTACTTGAATACTTCGGACTTTTACGCAACTTATAAAATGTACCGAATTTTAAGGTTTTATTATTCTAATTTGGTGATGAAAGAAGAAATATTATAAATTACATTTGTTTTACAGACAGGTACTAATAGCGAACTAATAACATACTCCGTTGAATGCAATAAATTCGTTCACATAAAATTAATGTATCGCAAGATGTTCCATTACATTATTAATTAATTACTTATCTGATATTTTTAAATTATCAATATTTCTATTATTGAATTTTGCAGCTGTGAAAACGTAATAGAAAGAAAGATTTATTTATTGCTGGTACCAATTAGCACAAATGAAAAGGAAAAAAGTATATTATTGCTCTAAATGAAGAGCACAAGTGGGAAGGCAGGACAAGGTAAAAAGAAATCTGTATCAAACCATACACTTCCCACTGCAGGGCACTGGAGGCCAGGATGGCCAAAATCGGTATAAAATCAAAATTATTAACCTCGTTACATTTTATTTAGCTGTTGTATACAGAACAAAAATCAATAGCCATTTTAGCATATTTTCAGTTAATTAGAATGGAAAGTAAAATAATAATGTATTACTAATTCATTTCACCTGTTAAAATATACACATGTGCTAGTCGACACATTTTATTTAGTCTTTTAGGAAAAAGTTGTAATTAAAAAAATACTTAATGACGCAGTTCGTATAGGCCGGTTGTGTATATGTTATGGGCCAAGTGATTAATGCCAGCAGTATTCATAATGCCCGGGCAGTATGAATAATGCCCAGCCATATCGGGCCAAGTGATTAATTACAATCTAAACTCACCTATTTATCACATTGCCCGGGCATTATGAATATGGCTACATGATGATCGGGCAATGTAAAATATCAACATTGCCCGCTCTTATTGGGCATTATTCATATTGCCCGGGCAGTATGAATAATGCCCGATTAATCACTTGGCCCATAACATATACATAATATGTCGTTGAGACTTTGTGATTGTGTGAGATGTGAGAACATTGTCTTGTTAATAAAATGTAATAAAATGTTCTACTCTACTGTATTGAATGGAAATAGTAATATGCTTTTTTTATTCCAATGGATGGCGAAATTAGCAAGCTATTCGTCTGGTGGTACGCGATACGACCGTTCATGGAGAGTAAAAAAACCTAACACCATGAATTACAAAGCATTGCTTGGCATTCCACTGCGTTCGCCGTCCCAAGACATGGATATACAATGTTAAGTCTCAATATGTTCAATAGTTACTCCGGCTACAATGTCCTCCAACCGGAACAAAAAAATTGCATTTACACTGCAGTTAGAGAAATAAACATTGCGATGGTACCTACCTGCCTACCTGGCCTCTCATATATAAAAGACCTACCACCAGTATGTTGAATGAAAAAATAAAAAGTAGATAACGTTTATTCAAAGACGTTTCACCGGCAATACAGGAAAACCGGTGCAAATCTAAGTACAAGTTTGGCCATAGAGGACTTAGCGTTAGAGGGGTGAGATAACGCTAGTCAACAGCGATTTTGCTCTACCATGTTCCTAGATAACCTACAAGCTTAGTAACAAAGAACTGTTATTTATAGTTCCTAACTTTAATGAATGTTTAGAATTCATTAAGGAGGAATGCCCCCTCTCCATAGAGGTTTTGGCCCCGGGTGCACACCTATCGAGGTACATGCAAACGATAATATTCTCATTTTTATAATTAACCTTAAAATAATTTGGTTTTATCAAAATGAGTTGTTAACAGTTATAATTATTTTATTTATTTATTTTATTTTATTTTATTTTCATTCGGAAAACAAAGCGTTAATAGTAATATTACAATAAGACTTATTAACTAATAATGGGCTATTAACACATAACATGTTTTCGCAAGTATGTAACTAATATAAAGCTTGCTTATTTATGTAAAAATATTAAAGAAAGAAAAACAACCAACAGTTAATAAAACAGTTAAACAATGAATATACATTACAACTAAATAAAAAACCATTACATCAAACTAAACTTATACCTACATCTAGATTACAGGGGTATAAATAAATTGCTAATCATTACCGTCAGTTAGAGAACCATTAAACCAATATTTCACTAACTTATTTTTTATCATACAAGGCTTAGAATGAAATAAGTCCAGATCCCAGGAAATATTTATCAATTCGTTAAATTTCTTTGCCACTATTTATGCACTTTTCCTATATACAGGGTATATCCAGATTGCGACTGAAAATGAAGCCAGACGGTTGTTTTAGTGACTAATCATTATGCAACTAAAATTTTCGCAATAAAAACTACGTTTTATTTTGGATTTTTTAAGTCAGTATTTAGTAATAATTGACTAGCCATAATAATGTAGTATTCTGAGGTAGTTGTTGCAAGTTTTATCAAACTTGAATTATACTATAATTCTAATATATACATACATGAATAATAAATAAACTTAAATTCCAACTTTAGTAAACTTGTAATATGTATTCTTAAATAAATACACCCAACAGCCACATACAGTCCTGATCCAACACTAAGTTCGATCTTGTATCGTGAGTATCAGTTACTACGAGATACTTTTCGATTTCACAAACACCCAGTCCCGAAACAAATGTGTACACAAAAAAAAAACTGTCTCGGTGAGGGGACCGACCACTAACCAACCGCGCCACGTACGCTGTCAATCCATGAAATATTCTGCAATAAGTGAGAAGTCATATCCGAAATCACTGTCTTTATCTTTGTTTATGTTTTCCTTCACTAAGTGGCCGATAATTAACAATTAACCATGTATAAATGTTCTCCAGATAAGTAAGAGGTGCGTGACTTGCAATTGAACCCGCGACCTTTGTCACGATGCGGCGTCTCGCATAAAGACTTATCGAATATAATAATAATAAATTGTAGATATAGATAGCGACATAGTGCTCAAAACGTAACACGTGATAAGGCTGCTACGTGGATTTTCCTCTTAACAGATTTTCTCAATTGGTATCCTTATTGTTTTGATAGATGAAATCTCGCATCCTTCCAACTATTCCCAGCTACGTTAAGCAGACCTGATGCACATAAGTCACAGTCACGCTTTTTTCATTCTTACATGCATACATACATGCATACATTATAAACTTAAACCTATTTCCCAGAAGGGGTAGGCAGAGGTGCTACCAGTGCACGACGTTTCGCCTTGTGTGTTCCGTCCCACGATGCGATAAGGGGCGAAGCTATCACCATATCGGGCACAAATTCCTGACCTCTCCTCATTTTTTTATAGTTTGCAGGAATAACATTTGAGAATTCAATTAATTTTAATATCTTACAAGTCACGGGAAGTCATGATTACAATGCGTGCCATTGTTGATCCTGGCTTACAGGAGTTACAGTGGTGGGTTTGAGGGCGGGACAGTCTCCAAAGTCACGCGAAGCCCGAATTATGTTTTTTTTAGGATTTCGTGTTTTAATTTCTTTTATTACCATGTTCTGAAATTGTAAAGTAGTTTCTTATTTTAATCTTTGCGGCGTAAGATATTGGTAGAAACGTGTGTTTTAATTCATTGTACATATTATAGTTGTCGTGCCGCACTAACTCGGTTGCAAATTGATTCGTCAGGCAACAAATCACGTTAATTGGTCATCTCCTTATTCATCTCGCTAGCGTTTGTCTTATATAACTGTGTAATATTGTGATACATATTGACAGGAATACGGATATATGCTGCCACGTGTACACCATATTAGGAAATCACAGAATTTTAAATTCTAGATTTAATATTTAGTTGTATTAGTAATTATAAATAAAAACATTGCAGTATTATTACTATCGATGAATTTCTTTGTAATTTCACTAAACTATTATAAATTTAACGTAAAATAAATTAAACTTCACCTTCGATTTGCCGACGATATTGTAGTCTTGGCAGAATCGCTGGAAGACCTTAGCACTATGCTCGAAGACCTTAATCGAGTTTCCCAACAGGTGGGTCTTAAAATGAACATGGATAAAACGAAGATCATGTCGAATATCCATGTTGTGCCCACCCCCATTGGAGTTGGGGGCTCGACTCTCGAAGTTGTAGACGAATATGTCTATTTAGGACAAGTGGTCCGGTTAGGCAGGTCCAACTTCGAGAGATCCAACTCGGTTGGGCAGCGTTCGGGAAACTTTGCGACGTCTTCTCGTCCAAAATACCTCAGTGCCTAAAATCGAAAGTCTTCGATAGTTGTGTGTTACCAGTGATGACATACGGCACCGAGACGTGGCCTCTCACTGTGGGCCTCATTAAAAGGCTCAAAGTCACTCAACGAGCCATGGAGCGGGCTATGCTCGGTGTTTCCCTACGAGATCGAATCAGAAATGAGGAGATCCGTAGGAGAACCAAGGTTACCGACATAGCCCATAGGATTGGCAAGTTGAAGTGGCAGTGGGCCGGGCACATAGCTCGTAGAACCGATGGCCGTTGGGGCCGAAAGGTTCTCGAGTGGAGGCCACGTACAGGCAAGCGAAGTGTCGGACGCCCGCCTACAAGGTGGACGGACGATCTGACTAAGGTCGCAGGAAGTCGCTGGATGCAGGCCGCTTCCAACAGGTCATTGTGGAGATCATTGGGGGAGGCCTATGTTCAGCAGTGGACTTCCTGTGGCTGATATGATGATGATGATGATGATGAAATTAAACTTGCTAATTTAAATTATTTCAGCACCATAATCGTATTGAAGAATTGTTATCCTAAGTTACATAATCGATTGTTTGCTTCAAAATAGTCTAATTGATTGTTTCTTTGTCACCAGGTGCTCTAAAAGGGCATTGCAACAGGGATGAAGATCTCCTCCAAAGATGTGCGATGGCGCTACCAGTACTGAGCTCTCCAGAGATATCGTTTGCACTAACGAGAGAAGAGTTAGATAAAAACTGCGTGTGAGTATATTTTATTCTCTAAAAGGAATATCATTATTGTCATAAGCTTGCAGGCCACTGCTAGACATGGCTTCTCCCAAGTTACGCTATAGAGCCAGGTCTATAGCTTCATGCATCCACAAAATGCAAAATGTCATGCTGAATATAAATCGACTAAAAATAAATTCGCATAAATAAAATTATTATGGCAAATAAAATAATGAAAAGGAGTGTTTAGTATACGTACGACGCCACGAGAGAGAATTTTGTATTTGCATTTTTTGATCTTTTGTATCATGACCTTTTTTTAAATTAACTCTCATTAATTTGTTAGCAACGCGGAACATGGCTTTAAATCCCTTTTAATATTGAAGACTTCCGGATGGTCCGTTGTTATGTTATGTGGTACAATGCTATGACCTGTTTCTATATCTAAAAGGTACAACAGAACTCTGTCTATTAGATGTAAATCAAAAATACATTTTTGAGAAATAAAACTTTAAAAAGCAAATGCCTTGTACATAACCAGTTTGATAAATTAACTACATTCTTTCCTATAAGTTCAATTGTCAGATTTCGTGTATAGAGCGCTGATTACGCAAAACATTGAAATTTATTACCGTGTTAACAAAAATGACGAACAAAATAACTGAGTTTACTTTACAAACTTAAATCATGTCATGGAACTTATTTGCATTACGATAATTGCCAACTGAACATAAAATTTTATTGTATTTAAAATTGCGTCAGTTATTAAATATAAGTTGCCATGTTATTTACTGACTTTGACTGCTTCGGTGGTATAGTTGTACTAGAGTACGGTTACAAAGCTGAGGTCTCGGGTTCGTATTCCGGGTTGGGCAAAGTGATATTGGATTTTCACATCACATTGATGGACGGAACATACAAGGTGAAATGTGGGTGTCATGGAACCTCTGCCTACCCCTTCTGGGAATATGGCGTGAGTTTATGTATGTATGTATGCTATTTAATTTAATGTAAAGGCAGGTGTCCATTACAGCATCGTAAGTGTAGGACGCATCGCATAGTGTCTTTTGTATTGGATTTCTTAGATTCGTGCGATCCGCACGATGCGAATATGTGGACGCGTGCCTTAAGGACGTAATGTGTTTGTATTTTACATACACGCCTTTTTATCCCAGAAAGGGTAGGCAGAGGTGCCAAGACGCCCACATTTCGTCTGTATGTTCTGTCCCATGATGTGATAGGGGTCGAGCCGTGGCTATAGGCTCTATCGGGCATAATTTCAATTACAATTTTGTATTTATTGCATTCTATTTTGTCTATATCAGCCTATATACGTCCCACTGCATGGCACGGGCCTCCTCTACAATCGAGAGTACGATTGAGAGTGGTTAGGCCATATAGTCCACCACGCTGGCCTAGTGCGGGTTGGCGGACTTACATACCATAGATTTTTTTTACTTTTATTCTATTTTACTTTGGTCTAATATTTAGTACAAATGTATCGGTCATGGGCACTATTAAAAATTTGTAAATTTGTTGCGTGATTTGTATCAATTATAATTTGAAAAATATTTTTTCTAGTTTTATATTTTGGAATATGCATATAATCTTATGTGTGTGTCATATAAATATATTATAAATTCACACGAGCAAAAACAAATAGTATAGGAGCTAGCAACGTTTTCGAGAAAGAATTTTAGGTCAGTTGATTTTGTGACATGTCGTCCTTCTTGCACTTTCGGTTAGAGTCTGGGCTATCTGGCTGGCGGTAGTGGTTGCGTTCATTAGTGCGCATCCTTCCTGTCCAGGTAATAATCCTGGGTTTTAAAAGCATTTTAGAAGGCGTAATTTTTGATTTTTTGTTTTTAAATAAGTCTCTCTGACATACTTTCTTTATTGCCAGACATCATTGACAATGCTAACTATGTGCCATACGCGATTTTATATATTTTTTTTATAAAAATTTCAAAATATTTTATAATGTCTGTAATTTTAATATTATGTTATTTAAAGATAAGAACAACTTAAAATAAATTTGCCAGACATTAATTCGATTGTTAAGCCTTAAATTAAAATTAAAAGTCATGAAAAGTATTGCAGTATGATGCTAGTAGTCCGACAGAGACAGCTGAAGTCATCCAGTTTGCCACCCTGTAAAGTGGAAATGCAACAGCATTTATTGAGGGTTCGTTACGTCACGAAAATTTGGAGAAATGCTCACTCAAAACATCCAACATCTTTATCTCCAATGGCTTTCGGTTGGACCATTAACGGTGACAAATATGATTTTGTCTGGTTTTGGGAGATCAATTACCATCCTCAGTTGCAGATATTATTGTTCAAAGTAAGTGTAAAATGGAATATTTATCAATAATAACTAAAATGTTTTATAACGAACAAGAAGAAATACACTGTTTATTTTTTTTTTTCTGTTGCAGATGATAGAGTTTTAGAAGATAACGAAAGTTCCCAAGAAGATGATATGAATGACACTGACAAAGACAGCGACGATGATGATGATGATTATGAAGATGCCTCTTTTTTTTTGTGACGTCACTATGGGCTGAAACAACTTGAAAAACTTAATATTAATTATTTATAATTTACATTTAGTAATCAGAACAATTTAAATAAAAAGGGTTGTTTTTTAAATTTTAATCTAATTTTATATTCCTTTTTATGCTTAATTTTTTTTGGAAACTTGCTCTGACTAGAATGATTATTATTATTATTATTTATATGGTATTTAAAATAATTTCTACTATTTCTGGCGAAATAATCAGCTACGCAGGCTTGCGGCGAAAACGAAACTAATAATGAATAAATGATAGTTAAAACACGTAAGAAATAGAAAAATAATGGATGAGCTTATTAAAATGTTTCTATTGACAGGAATTTACGAACTATTCGGCAGGTATTTAAAATGACAGCTTTTTGCATGAGGGTATATGTTAGGGGATGTATTTGGAGTGTCTTCAAACTTTTATGAAGATACTTAGGAATTACACCCATAGTTGACACCACAATTGGTACGGTCCGCACGGAGTCAACTCGCCACTGTCTTTTTAATTCTATAGAAAGGTTATATTTTGCTATTTTTTCTATACATGTTGTTTGTAGGTTATGGGTATTTGGTATAGCTATATCAATTAGAAAAACTGCTTTGTTTCTTTTATCGTGTAGTGTAATATCCGGTCTATTGTGATGAATTGTCTTGTCTGTCATAATAGTCCTGTCCCAGTAAAGCTTGCAGTTGTCCGATTCTAGTATTATTTTGGGTGAATATTTATAATATGACGTTTTATTTGTTATTAACTCGTATTTGTATGCAAGATATTGGTGTACTATTGCAGCTACTTGGTCATGTCGATGTTTGTAGTCCGTCTGGGTTATAGATTTACAGGCTCCGGTTATATGTTGAATTGTTTCAGGACTACTATGACAGTGCCGACAGAGATCATTTTGGACTGTAGGATCTTTGATTATGTGTTTCCTATATTTTTTTGTGTCGATTGTCTGGTCCTGGATGGCAACCATGAATCCCTCCGTCTCGGGAAACATTTCGCCTCGCTTAAGCCACGCGTTTGACGCTATTTTGTCAACGATAGGATTAGTTAAGTCGAGGCGGTGTCTCCCGTGAAGAGATTTTTGTGTCCAGGCATTCAGCTTTTGTGTGTTAGTGGTCGGGTTTAAGTCCATCATGGTATCTAACAGGTTAAGTTGTGTATATTTATGATCAGCTCGTACTACAGCTCTATGTAGTTCTGACTCATGGGATTTGGAATGGAAAAATAATCGTAGTGTTTGAATATTATTATTATTTTTTATTGCATGTACAGTGACAAGTAATTTACTTTTGTAATGGTTCTCTGTATCATTCTCGACTTATTCTGCAACTGTCTCTCTCCGAATACTAGCATTATACTGCAATACTTTTCATGACTTTTTCATTTTAATTCCAGACTTAACAATCAAATTAATGTCTGGCAAATTTATGTTAAGTTTTTCTTATCTTTAAATAACATAATATTAAAATTACAGACATTATAAAATACTTTGATATTTTTATAAAAAGAAAGTAAGATTCGCGTATGGCACATAGCATTGTCAAAAATGTCTGGTAATAAAAAAAGTATGTCAGGTAGACTTATTTAAAAACAAAAAATCAAAAATTACGCCTTCTAAATGCTTTTAAAATCCAGGATTATTACCTGGACAGGTAGGATGCGCACTAATGAACGCAACCACTACCGCCAGCCAGATAGCCCAGACTCTAACCGAAAGTGCAAGAAGGACGACATATCACAAAATCAGCTGACCTAAAATTCTTACTTTTCAAACGTTGCTAGCTCCCGTACCAAAAATGGTGTATAAAATTCGTTCCAAATAAAAATTATATAGGAGAAATAATTTAAAATACACGCAAAGCTTTCGGAGCAATATTTTAACGCCAGCCAAATTAAGCTAAAACCCATAAAAATTGTTTTAATTATTGGAATGGTCTCAGCAGTCAGTACCGGTATTATATTTTTAATTTATATAATATACTTTGTATTCAAGGCGTTCAAGTGTTTTGTTTATATCCCAACGTACTTTTACTTCAACTTTGTAAAAATTAATGCCGTAATATGTAAAATATAAGTTTTTTTTTTAATTCTGTAAATAATGTGTTTAACTGGATGGAATAAGAAGGGAACAGAATTTGTAGAGTAGTTTTATTATTTTTGTGATATTTCTAAGTTCTCAAAAGCTTAAATTATTAGTACAACAGTCTGCGATGAATGTCAATTTCTAAATTACACATGATCTTGGCCTCACACAGAAGATTAAACTACCGAGGAACTAAAGGAGAGACAAATCCATTCTGTCTATCCACTATATCAAAACCCAAACATCACCTTCAGAATAAAATCCATTCTAAAAATGAAAACATTGTATAGTATTTAAATTCACCGCCAAAAGTAACCCACTCACTTTTTCACTTAAATAGTATTAGGGCAAAGTCATCCGACGCGTCCTAATTTGCGTTCCGGTGGGAACAGCGAAAACTGGCTAAGTTTTGTTAAAGACTTGGCGAGTCGCGGCGGGCCGAGCAAGTTGCGACCTTGCAGTTCGCGCCACGCAGTTAGCTCATCTTAATTTAGTGCTCTTGTTTGCGGTAAATAGCAATTTGAAACTGGTTGTCCGACTCGCTAACTTCACTCAACAGCGTGCTTCGTGAATGGCCAATAAATGCGTTTTCATGCGGTCGTATCGGACAATTCACTGTTTTGCGTTTGGATAATTCAATTGAGTTTAATGAATCGATTTTTATTTATTTATTTCCTAGAATCTCGTCCATATTTGAGATTTTTGTATTCGGTTGGAATATTTGAACAAAATGAGCTAGTAATATTTAAAATTATAACGAGAATTTTTTTGTTAATCCGGGCTAACTTAGTACAAGGTTTAAGTGCTTTAATGTTGGAATCCTTTAATGTAATGGATAATATAAAATTAAGACAGAGCAAAGTTGAAGCTATCAAGGGAATGAGTCCCTGTCATGTATTCTGGTTCGTGGTTTGACGTCAAGAGTTAATTTATTCCGTAAAGTATAAAAAGGAAGTTGGTGAATCTCTGAAAATTTTAACGGCATTTACGCTAAAGTATTCAGGGTGTGACAAAATATTTTAAGACAAAAAAAAAAATAACGTTTGCAAAACCGAAACGCTATCCGCAATTTGTTGCCATTGCGTTCTATTTTGGACTGTTGTTTATTTGCAAAGGTTGTTTACAATCCGATTTTGTTTCAGCGAGTTGCGGGCTGGTATAAAATGTATAGAGAACTTCACGAATGTTTGTATGGAGAAGCAGGAACAAGTGGTTTTCCGTAGGATCTATGCGGGTATCATTGACGTGGTGCACGACTTGTGCAGCCGTGGGGAGTACCAAGACGAGTACTTGAGACACGCTGATTGTGTGAAGACTGTTCGTCCGGAATATGAAGTCTGCAGCAAGGAGTATGAAGTGACACTGACTACGTTAAGCAATAGTCAGCAGACGGAATACCAGACTGATCAGAACGGCATGGTGCCGACACATGAGGAGTATTTGAGAACTGTTTGTTGGTGAGTAAACTTTTATTTATACCTCTAAGGATCTCTACTCAATTAGGTTAGCATTCTAACCTAGAATTGGATAATAATATTATTATTAGATGTATATTATGATAATATTAATATATTTATAATTATATTAATTAAATATAATATTATATTAATAAAATTATACGAAAGAATAATTATATTACCAATATTCAAACGGAACCGCCTTTTTGAAAAGAAAAATAGGAAGAATGCTTACAGGAATATTTTTTTCAATTTACACTAAGTAAATCATATAAATATGATTTTTATAAAATACAAACATATACAAAATAATAATAATTTTCAGCAATAGTGAGGCAGCCAATGATAGCACAACATGGACAAGATAAAGTTTGTTATATTACATTATTTTAATAACATTTGTGGGCTACTTATATATACGCCCATACATACGCACATACATATATACACACAAACTTATATATTACATGTACACTCACACACACATATGTACCTATAAAAAAACACACTCAAACATTCGAAAATATATATACTTAAATACCACATCACAATAAATAAATAATATAATATCAACACGTCATTCTAAATTATTCAATTGAATGACGGATGAGCGCTAGAATAGTGTAATGGAGCCGGGACCGTAGGCCGGCCGGCCGCCTCAAGACAAAGGTGACGTAGTAGTTGCGGGCGGCGCGGTAGCGGACCCCCCCAGCTGCGCCTGCGCATGTTCCACGCACCGGACCTCTAGTAAGTTCCGACCGGACGATCGTACCGCGCACTGATGACGTATAGTTTGTCGCGAGCCTACCCTATTATACTGTATGCGTGTACCTAGTGCTTTTCTTATGGACTATTTCACTGTACTGTTTTTCTGCTTTCGGCTTGTGCCTTATACTGACTATCTTGTGCTGTGCTTTCTATAAACTGTATTCTTGGACTAAATTTCTTTTCTGTTCTACTCTTGGTGTTTGTTCCCTTCTGTGTGTTAGTTTATATTTCAGACTGTTCTCTGTGTGTAAACTATGACTTTGTGCTTAGTGCATTAAAACTTTAATTATAGTTTTGGTGTTTTGTTGCGCTTGTGTATACCACCTGCTTACGCCTACTACCCAACACACTACCATTACCATAACTGGTAACCGACCCTAAACTATAACTGGTGACCCCGACGTGATGTAGTCACAGGGCTTCATGCACCTCCTGGCGTCGTCTCCAAATCGAGAATGGTACCAGCAGATGGGGTACCGCCGATAACTCGATTGAGACCTGCTCCTGCTGCTGTGCGAAGGTGAGCTGGATCGCTGCGTTGGTCTGGATCTCCTGGATGAGCTGCAGTGAGAACTGCGAGTGTGGTCATCCAACTTCCTGGCAAGTCTTCCTATCATCTCCTTAATCTCGGCGATCTCGTTGCTAGGAGGTGGAGGAGCTGACAATGATGACGATGACGACGTTGCTGCCACAACGGGTCGACAAGGCTGGGTAAGCTCTTGGATCCGATCTGCAAGGTCCGCTAGTTGGTCCAACGATTGGGTGGACTGAGATGCCAATAGCGCCTGAACACTAGATGGTAATCTCTCCATCCATATGGATTTTACAAAATCCTCTGGTGTGGCTGGTCCGGCCAAATCCTGGAGGTGACGAAGGAATTGGGAGGGTTTGCGATCTCCAAGTTCTTGGTGAGTGAGGAGTTTCCTAATTCTCAGTGCATGAGAATCAGCAAACCTCTTGATGATTTCCGCCTTGATCTTCAAGTAGCGGTGTTTGGCAGGCGGATTTACGATGACGTCTTTGACTGACCTGGCATAATGGACGTCTAGGTTGCTGATCACCTGGGTGAATTTAATGGAGTCATCCGTGATGTCCAAGGTCTCGAACTGGGCTTCTAAGAGAGCAAACCATAGATCTGGATCATCAGATGAAAATGGTGGTACTTTCAAGTCCCTCAGCCGGTTGCCGTGTGACGTATTGACGGATCGTTCCGTGGAAACGCGCACTGGTTTTGCACGGCGCGTGACGTGGTCGTCTTTTCTAGAACCGACCGTTTTTTGCCGAGTCACTGCTTGTGTCACTCATGGTGTTTTTGGTGTTCTTAGGGGTCACCAGTTATAGTTTAGGGTCGGTTACCAGTTATGGTAATGGTAGTGTGTTGGGTAGTAGGCGTAAGCAGGTGGTATACACAAGCGCAACAAAACACCAAAACTATAATTAAAGTTTTAATGCACTAAGCACAAAGTCATAGTTTACACACAGAGAACAGTCTGAAATATAAACTAACACACAGAAGGGAACAAACACCAAGAGTAGAACAGAAAAGAAATTTAGTCCAAGAATACAGTTTATAGAAAGCACAGCACAAGATAGTCAGTATAAGGCACAAGCCGAAAGCAGAAAAACAGTACAGTGAAATAGTCCATAAGAAAAGCACTAGGTACACGCATACAGTATAATAGGGTAGGCTCGCGACAAACTATACGTCATCAGTGCGCGGTACGATCGTCCGGTCGGAACTTACTAGAGGTCCGGTGCGTGGAACATGCGCAGGCGCAGCTGGGGGGGTCCGCTACCGCGCCGCCCGCAAACTACTACGTCACCTTTTGTCTTGAGGCGGCCGGCCGGCCTACGGTCCCGGCTCCATTACACTATTCTAGCGCTCATCCGTCATTCAATTGAATAATTTAGAATGACGTGTTGATATTATATTATTTATTTATTGTGATGTGGTATTTAAGTATATATATTTTCGAATGTTTGAGTGTGTTTTTTTATAGGTACATACGGTCGAGAGTAGTCCATTTTCCGGATTACTTTCGACCGTAGTAACGGTCTAGGGGGGGAGTGATGTGGGCTACTTATATATACGCCCATACATACGCACATACATATATACACACAAACTTATATATTACATGCACACTCACACACACATATGTACCTATAAAAAAACACACTCAAACATTCGAAAATATATATACTTAAATACCACATCACAATAAATAAATAATATAATATCAACACGTCATTCTAAATTATTCAATTGAATGACGGATGAGCGCTAGAATAGTGTAATGGAGCCGGGACCGTAGGCCGGCCGGCCGCCTCAAGACAAAAGGTGACGTAGTAGTTGCGGGCGGCGCGGTAGCGGACCCCCCCAGCTGCGCTCTGCGCATGTTCCACGCACCGGACCTCTAGTAAGTTCCGACCGGACGATCGTACCGCGCACTGATGACGTATAGTTTGTCGCGAGCCTACCCTATTATACTGTATGCGTGTACCTAGTGCTTTTCTTATGGACTATTTCACTGTACTGTTTTTCTGCTTTCGGCTTGTGCCTTATACTGACTATCTTGTGCTGTGCTTTCTATAAACTGTATTCTTGGACTAAATTTCTTTTCTGTTCTACTCTTGGTGTTTGTTCCCTTCTGTGTGTTAGTTTATATTTCAGACTGTTCTCTGTGTGTAAACTATGACTTTGTGCTTAGTGCATTAAAACTTTAATTATAGTTTTGGTGTTTTGTTGCGCTTGTGTATACCACCTGCTTACGCCTACTACCCAACACACTACCATTACCATAACTGGTAACCGACCCTAAACTATACATTTATCATTATGAGTTTATAATAACTTTAATATACAAGATAAAGTTATTTTTTATACATTGTAAACTTAATCACAGTACATAAAACCTATTCATTATTGATATACTAAATAAAAGCTTAAATCATTCAGAGCCAAAAGAAGTCTCACACAAACAACAATTTGACATTCCGTTGCAACTTATATTCATGTTGATGGTCATTTTCGTAAATTATAGCTTAAGTAACATCCCGATAAGCCATAACTCGATGCAAATGACGAGAAACAAGTCGTAAAAACATGTTTGCGTTGTTGCTAAGATCATCTTGGGAGATCCGGACCCTATCTCGGCTACTATTCAACCCGAGACAGATTCGTTTCAGTATGTCAAGAATAAATGCTCAAATAGTAATATTTTGAGTGGTTTTAGGCCGCTAATATTGCATATTTTCTGTACTCTGTACGTTGATTCATACAACATTTCCGTATAAGAATGGAATAGCTTTTACCTTACTAGAATAGCTTTTACCTAACTATATACATAAGCTCACACCTACAATTCTTGAAAAAGTAGGCAGTAAAAAAGTGACATTTTTTGTTAATATGTTCGCTGAACTTATTTCCGTCCTAAACGTCGTGTCGTGGGGGTGATCTCCGATCTTACAATGGGACAATTTTTCACTGTAACTTATTAATTTCCTTAATGTTATCAAAGGTAGGTGAAGTAAATGTACTTTAACAAATTCAACAATTTCAAACATAAATACTAGCTACTTCAACAAATTAATTCATCAAATTCCTAACAATATCCCATTGATATATTTGACAATAATTAATTATTTTAAAAGTATTAGACACTAATATAGCATCCTTAATTAAATTTACGATTTAGGTATTGTATGGTTAATCGAGCTATCCCCCTAGCAACCCATCACTGAAACTGAGTTCCGCAAATTAAACTGTCATGGAGGTTATCAAGACAACTCTTGAAGTGGGCTCTTCAAAGAGACGCACTTGAATATTGAATAGTCCGCGCTGGTGAAATATTCAACAAATCGAACTGCTCCCGACCGCTGCTAATTAGCCGTCTGTGCTGTGATTTTATGCGAATTAATATTTAATGCCGATATGCTTAGTTTTCAATATTATGTGGTGCTTGGTGCACATGCTTTTCTTTTCTTTTTCATGTGGTATTTAATGTACGTATCTAACGTCCAATATGTTGAATCAAGAAATATTATTTAAAAAAAAGGCTTGTTTAAATATATTTTTTAAAGTTTGAGTGATTGCGCTTTTAAAACTAGTTTGTTTTTGACTATATGTTTTGACCAGCCTGCCATCATGCTGTAAGCCGGCCAGCTGTAAAAATGTAAGCCAAATGTAAGCTCTTAGGCGCCTATACAATTTTATTTATCAAACATCGTATCCGTTGTAAATGCTACCAAAAATGAAGGTTAAACATCAACATAATGGATGTAAATGATCCGGCCATCGTTAATTCTATCGGATTCACCTAATATTTCCCCAAATTCTCAACGTTAATTGACAATACAGTCGGCAAGACATTTTTTGTGCTCTCAGCGGGGTCATTAAAGTCTGATTAAGATTCGACTCGGATTAACTGGCGTTCTTAAGGTTTTTTTTGGCATGTTAACGACGTCTTTATCCTGGTCATTAACTGCAATAAAATCTATAATTTCATTCCGTATAATTATTGCACGAGTATTTGTTCCGTCTTATTTGTGGAGTATTTGTTCGTGAGGAAACCTGCATACCATAGTGATTTATAAATAAATCTATGGTATGTAAGTCCGCCAATCCGCAATAGGCCAGCGTGGTGGATTATATGGCCTAACCACTCTCAATCGTTCTCTCGATTGTAGAGTAGTCCCGTGCCCCGCAGTGGAACATATATGGGCAGATACAGATACAGATTTGTTCCGTTGTTTTTCAATCGTGAAATTATAAAAGGTCTGTTTTTGTATCGGTAATGCGCTAGTTATTGGCAATTATGAACGTGGCTGGCTGCGAATTGTCTTCAATAAACGACAGTTACATTGTAGTGGCAGCGTCGCTTTCTGTAAAATGCATACATAAAGTTCTTTACGTATTTGCACTAGAATGGTGCAAAACGCTAACAGCACGATAATGAGCAGTTTTTTTAGGAATATTTACAGCTGGAAACAAAAAATGCGAGGTACAATTTCATTGTTAACGTTAGTGCGTTTGGTCAGGTTTGTCTAGTTAAAATATTCCTACACTATCACGGGATTCATGCATCGCTGGGTTTGCACTGACACAATGGAAAGATGAACAAAAACGTTGCTATTTCACTGCGAAAAAAGGAATACTATCGCAAGTGCGAACTGTGATACTGTTCGATTAAAACACAATGTTTTGGATGGAAAAATGAATTGTAAATGTTTTATTGGTTGGTCTATCGTTCATTAACAGAACGATTTATGTGAATACAGAAAGTTTCTATAGTAAAGTAGGAAAGAAAGATGAATATCATTTTCGTTTAAAATATAATTTATAGCAGTAGCATAGTTGTATTACGAAATGGTAACAACGCTGGAATCTCGAGTCGGGCAAAGTGATATTGTATTTTGCTATTCATTATCAGCCAAGACTAAGGAATTTGTGCCCGGTATGGCGATAGGCTCGCCTCCTATTGCATCGTGGCGAATACACAAGGCAAAACGTGTATCCAGATTGTTACCAGGAGAATCTCTGCCTACCCCTTGTAGAAATAGGCGTGAGATTATATATTTACATTATTTGTGTACTCATATAATCTCACAATGAAATTCGCGGTATTAGGGAAGTTTGTGGTGCTTAGAAATCAGTGGACGATTATAGGCTAATATAGTATTATTGATGGAAACACATAATTTTATACTTACATATCTATGGACGAGGTGTGTACAGCCCTTAACGTTGTATACAAAGTTTACAATGAAATGTAATTAATTATAATGAAAGCTGCGTAATGAACGCCCAGCAACATATACGAAATATAACTATCATATTTTAATTTAAGTTACAATCTTTAATATATTAATGCACATGCACATTGTCCTTTCAATACGTGTTTATAGCGAGTTTAATCACAATTTAAAATTAATTTTGACAATTTATATTTCTGACCACCGCAAAATTGAATGCATTAAATAAGCTTACATTAATTGATCCACTACTCAGAATGCTAAATTATTCCCCGCTATATGCATGCGGTTAGAACCTTATTTTGTCTAAAACAATATTTGAAATTCAGCAGTTGAAAACAATGTTTCCATATTAATTTTCCAAATATTTTTGAATAATCTCATTTGTATTCATAATGTGTGAACCTTTCTGTGAAATTTTAGGAGAAACAACTTGTAAAATAAATTCTAATGGAGTTCTAGGAATTAGAAAATAAAATACAATTGAGCGCTCAACGCCATCTGTTGGACTTGTAGTGAATTGTATCCCATCAAAAACATCCTGTAAAAAAATTCCAAGTCTCGCCCAAGCCAGCAGCATTATGTATAAATTGTACGATACATTATGTTTTCATGCGATGGCCAAGTCGACCCATTTATTTAAAACGTAAAGAATTTTTAATATTGATATGGTAATAACTAACGTAATAACTTTATATAGAAGGTCCCTTAAGGACTAAATAAATTAATCGACTTGGTATTACATGCATCTCACAACTTTTTGCGGTAGAAAACCTGAGCTGCGAGACTTGGATTTTGTTTACAGGATGTTTTTGATGGGATCTCACGTCTTTTTGTAGAGTCCTACTTTTTTCCTTTTCGGTACTTCTTACTTCTAGAATATCACTAACGATTTTTCTTAAAGCCTCTGTCTTATGGATTTTTCTTATTTTTGTAGGTATCAATTTATCACAAATATAGCGGATTTGATTATTAATGTTCTTTCTTTCATTGTAATTGATATTTTCAAGTTATTTAATCTATTTATTTGCAAGTTTTTCTTCGTCATGTTTTTCTAGAGGAATGTTGTACAGTTTCATGGGCTGAATACACCATTTCCCTCTCTATATCCCCTCCTGTTATGCCTCATGTATTAGATATCTATCTACAACTATTATTCCATTATATACGGGTACAATGATTCATTAACTGCAAATGTAACTTTGTAATCCTATACATTTATATGGGATTACAAAGTTATTCACGCAGTTGGTCTATCTAGAAAACTAGACACAAATTATGAAATGTTTGAATTTTCCCTTACTTTAGACACTAAACACTAATTATATTCTAAATTTGAAGGTTCTATGTCTGCTAGAAGTGCCTTAGACTTTTGATGATCGGTCAGTCAGTCAGTGAGTGACAAAATTACGAAAGTTTGACAAGTTATAATTCTTAAACTACTGGTTCAAATTAAATGAACTTTTAAATATACCGTGTTTACACAATGCCTGCTTAGTAACTGAAAATTCAGGCTTCATGCTTTAGCCACAACGAAGTTATAGGGGTTGAAAATGGTCTCAATTGCTTCGAGAAAAGGATGTTACGGCCTATAGCTCGACTTGGAGGGGGCTCGGCCGCGCCCCCAGATTACTAAAAAGTTTTTTATGTTGTTTGTTGGGGCTACACACCCAGGGATCGAACCTACACATCTTCACAGCCTATACCAATTTATGTTCCCACTGCAGTAGCAAATCTACAATTATAAATTAAAAAAAAATAGGTAAAAAAAACCCGGACCTTCAGAAAAAAAAATTGAAACTTATTTTTCTAACATTATTTATGAAATTCAAGTGAAATTTAATTACAATAATACTTTTTCCTACCAGTATTAAATCCTATGTCCAGTTGATGCGAAATATCGCTAATCCACTATATTGCTGAAGTTAAAAGGGAGTAAGCGTTTAAACCGCAGTAAGCCAGCAGTTCGGGACGGTTACCTGCTGAATCTAATGACCTTATGTTATTCGATGCTGTTTGTACACTAAAGTTATTATAACGTTGTGCTTGTGCCAGATATTTTGAAATGGAAAATTATCTTTGCTCTATTTATAAAAGGATATATTTTTGAAATTCACGTGGGAATATAATGAAAAGTAGTATATCCACGCTGTTGTTAGTTATGTGTCATGATTAAGTTGGACGTTTGTCAAGATACAAGAAAAAATATTATAAGTATCCATTTGTCAATGCGAGTATCTAAATTCGTCGAAGTGGTAGAGCCCCGCTGTTGTCATAACTCAGCATGAATGTGCAGGCTTCTCCGGGGCGGTACTACTGTCCCTCAGGAGATTGAGGTGGAACGACAGCTTTGCTGAAAATGTCGGATGCCCAATACTCGTTCCTTACTGACGTCCTTTTTCCTTCCCGCTCTCTTTCCGATTTGATGGGCTAGCCACGCAATGATCCCAGCGTTATGGATGTTCATGGGCGGCAGTGATAACTTACCATGAGATTTGCCGGTCTAACGAAATAATTTATTTATTTATTTATTTATTCATTCTTTACTGCACACAAAAAATGACAAAGTATACAATATTTTACATATAAAATTAAAGAGTACAGTTGGCGGTCTTATCGCCCTAGGCGATTTCTTACAGACAACCTTTGGATGGATATAAGAAAAGGATAAGAAGAGAGGGCAGTATAGAATTTAAAGAAAACTAAAAACATGGTCTTATAAGGAATAGGTAAACAAATTATTTATAGTGAATATATACATGATATATAATACATAATTATATAATACACTTAATATACATACATATATAAATATTTGTATAGATAAACATAGACATAAATATACATACTAAATATAAATTATAAATTACCTATTGAGACAAAAAGAGGAAATAAAAACTTCTTAATGCAGCTACTTAGAGAGAAAGATAATAGTCTTTAAGCATTTTTTTGAAAGATGTCAATGTTTGAGCTTGTCTTATGACAAATGGTAATGCATTCCACAGTCGAACGGCTTGCACTGTATAGGACCTATCCATGAACGTTGTGGTATGCATAGGCATTCTCAGAAATAATAATAAATATAATTACCATAAAGCATCTGATGGTATAGTGCAATTTAAATGGACTATCCGTCGACACAATTTTGCCGGCCAGGCGTTGGCCACTGTCTGGACGGCTACAAATATCTATTATGTCTATGCTTGACTTAGGGCCCTACTATATTCAACGAAACGAATTTCGAAACTTCGGATGATCGAAGTTTATATACGATACGAATGCACCTACATATACTTATGGTCGTTATTTACTTATGGTCGTAACCATAAACTTATGGTTACGTTGTACGTTATACAAATTCGAACTTTTACAAAGAAGATACATTCGTATCGTATATAAACTTCGATCGTCCGAAGTTTCGAACTTCGTTTCGGATTTATATAGTAGGGCCCTTAAACTTGAATTTGCAAATATGACATCGTTACTATTTGGACGGCTACTGATATCTATAGGGTTTTGCTTGAGCTAATCCTAAATTTGCAAATATAACATAAATGGTGAAAGAAACCAATACAAGGAAACTTTTTTTGACCTTCACAAGGATTTGAAAGCAATTATGTGAAGTTTAGCAACCACTGATAGGCTAACGCGGTAGACTAAAAAATAGTCTACATAACTATAGGTTATAAAATTCCTTATTCATGTTTGGTCGAACTCGCAACCACCGAAAAAAGCGTAGTTTATAGACATTTCGCCATACGATCGTCAATTTAATGATAGTTATTTTTCCATTATGTTTCATAGTTTTTGCCTTGACAAAAACGATAAAAGAAATTGTGTCGGGTTGATTCATGTTGTAAAAGTTTGGTAGTAAATATTTTTATAGGTAATATTATTCAGTAAATTTGGTGTGGGAAACTTGGTTCGTACAACAATAAATGCTTGTATCAAAGTTAAGGAACTTTCTGATCTATATCTATTACATAAATATATGTAACTGTTACGGTCTAGCTTTTTCTCAACTTTGAATATTATGTCAACTCAAGTGACTTAATATCGATGGTCACTTATGAATGCATAGAAGCTGAATGGGGGTACCTGTTGTTGGCACAATTAGCATAATAATATGCTTAGAATAGTTATTACTTTAATTATGTCATTGTATTTCATTATTGTTTTAATGTTATTCTTATTTGGTTTCCGTTCATCTGTACTATTTTTACCAATCCTTACTAATATTATAAAGGTGAAAGTTTGTATGTATGTATGGATGTTTGTTACTCTTTCATGAAAAAACGGCTCAACAGATTTTGATGAAATTTGGTATAGTGATAGCTGACACCCTGGATTAACACATAGGCTACTTTTTATCCCGAAAAATGTAGTGTTCCCGTGGGATGAGTCAGGAAACCAAATATACATATTTTCTACTCTTTCAAATTCAATTGTTGGCACGGGATGTCCTCTCCTACGGAAGGGAAATATAGTCGACGGCACGCGGGAAATATAGTTAGTAGACACGCGAAATAATATGTTCTTGATGTGGATTGGACTCAAAAACTATCTGCACCCGGGCGAAGCCGGGCCCGACAGCTAGTTTTAAATAAATATTTCTTTATTACATAAGACAAGCAGCTTTCAAATTTAGATATTTGTTCCCGGAGTTCAAAATTGCAAACAACTCCACTTAAAAATAAACTATTGCTCATTGATTATCGTTATTCCTACATAGGATAACTGTATTTAAATCTGATTTACGGTTTTGACCGAACCTTAGTTGGAGCTGTTGTTAGTAGTTACTTGACCGTAAAGCCACGCAAAGTTGATACCACCACACCTTGTAACAAGGCAAGACTTAGAAGGCATAAGATTTTAAGCAAAAATACGCACAAAATGTACTATAGTGTTGTCGCCCACTCGGATATCCTCATAGAAAATGTATGAAAATGGAGCGGAATTTTGAACTTGATGTTATGATTTGCAGCTTAAGTTAGTGAGCGTTGGACCGCTGAGAAACTCGCAAAGACAATCTGCTTAGTAATAATTAAAATCCAAATCTTGCTCCCATTAATATTTTTACCAATTTATATTCAGTCAGTCTGCAGGACTATGCGATTGCTATTGACATTCAGAAATCATTTTCACTCACTTTCATAACAAGATTATGTTTGCTTGACAGTGAACTATGTTTAAAATGATGATAGAACACGAAATAGTTTCTTCCGGATACTTTTTTGTCCCTGGGGGGAATAAGTCCTTCCGGCCAATTAATGTTTTTTAAACAAAAACTCTCAATAATATATTTCCTTTAAGCTAAAATCCAACACAGCCTAGTTTCCTACAGAAATTAAATGAAAGCTCTACACTCCCAAGATAAAATAATTAAAATTAAAAGCATAAATGAATATCCTACATATTGCTACAAAAGCGTTGTTATTTCCAGTTCATTCCAAGAATACTTGCTGTGTTCGGAGCGGACGGTCCAGGAGTCGTGTGGAGACGAGGCGGCTCTCTTCACCAGCGCATTCCTCAAACGCATGGCCTCCAACATTATTAAGGTGAGAAGTAGAAATATTTACAATAAGTAATTAATAATAATATGCTTTATTGTACACCATGACAAGATACAGTCTTAAGATTACACACTATAACGGTTATGCACAATAGGCATTTACATGGACAGTAATTGTAACCGCACTCAGATATATTGAATGTTAATTGATTATAAGAGTATTATGTATGATACATAAACACACGCCTTTCCCCAGAAGGGGTAGATAGGTGCTACTAAGAACCTCACGATTCGCCTTGTGTGTTCTATCTCAGAATGTGGTAGGGGGTGAGCCTATCGCCATATTTGACAAAATTCAGGACTCTTAGGTGATAATGAAAAGAAATATCCACTATCACTTTTTCCCACCCGGGATTCTAAAAATAAAAATAAATCATTTGTCGATTATTTTTATTTAAATGAATATTTTTTATTAATTACAAAGTTTATTAAGAGTCTATATTTCATATTAAAAGTCTCTGAGTGCGGTTGTTAGCCAAGATGTATACGTGATAATTGCGCATGGAAAGTTGTAGGCGCTCTTAGGACGTGATTGCAAGCTGTAGATGTAGAGTCTCCATTTTTATTCATAGTGATTTTTATTATATTTCTATAGATAATTTCGATTACAATAAACTTTGAGTAAAATCTCTGAGGACAGCCAGTAAGTCATTTCTGCATGTCAAGTATTCTTCGCTTATTTTAACTTCACAAAGATGTAGATGTCCTTTCATATTAAAATACATTTTCTTAAAATCTTTCAATTTTGTGGGTTTCAACTCGTATGGTTTTTATTAGTGCTGAAGAACTCTTTCTTAACAGGTATTTATTTCTTTATTTAAGTATCCTTTTTACACTATACATAAAACCACATGCAATAGAAAAATAACATAATCAAAAAGTACAAAAAGGGACCTTATCGCATACGGCAATTTCTTCCAGGCAACCTTGCGATGGATGTAATGAATAGGAGAATAAGATACATTATAATAATTGAGAATACATGATGTAAATCAATTATTGTTTCATGTTCTACATTAACTGGTCATTCGCGATGCATGTCTTGTTATTAATAATAAAATTAATTATTAATTAGTAAAATAAATTTAACCTTTCATTCGTTTTTATGATTTTAAACAACGCTCATTTACCACACTGTAATTTAATTGTGGCACTACGTTAAACATTCATTTTGTTTTAATCGTAATACTTAAATTATTGTAATAGTAATGAGTATTGATAAATGAAAATAAGTAGGTACTATTTTTCTATATTCACGTAAATATATTTTTTTCTATTGATATCAAAATCATACTAAGGTATTTATCTAATTGTATTGAGTAATTATTCCCATGTGGCCTGGAATCTCTTTAAAGCAGGAACTGTAGAGCGAAATCGGGAATATCTTTGCCCAGCAGTGGAATGAGATAGGACAAAGAAAAAAAATACTTACGAAATAAGTACAGAGCTATTCAAAATGATAGAGCTGACATCCTGACTATGGTTCAGAGTTCACATCCGGACTATGGTAGACATATTATAAAAATCTATCTGCATATCTAAAATTATCTTGAGCAAAGTTTAACAATTAAAATTGTGCTTGATATACCCAAAGTCCTTCTGTAAGCGGATATCTAAGTTAATTAGGGTGATACTAGTTTAGAATTTCACAAAGCACAAATTACCGTGAGTTACACAAAGAAACATTTGACACAACTGAAGGACAGCGCGAACGTAGTTTTTTCAAACTCGACAAAGTTTATTATTTCTTTGATAAGATTACAACTTCGGAATCCAAACAAGAAAGTAAAATGTTTTCGCAACTTTTCAGTTAAGTTCGTGACTCAAAAACTATTTGTTGCGAGTGTAGTTCTGCCGAAGATTTAATTAAAATGTCTATTCCTTTTTGTGTTTTCTCAAGGGATAATGGAGAAGCTACGTGTTCATTTATCAAAGGCGGTTATTAGTGGAATTCGGGTTACTTCATTATTATGTGTCCATTACTGGCTACGGTAGATGAATGCTATTTCTCGTCAAATATGTGATTATATTTAGTAATTATGATGATATGATTGATGTGATGCTTTGATTTTTTTGTTCATGAATAATAACGTGTCATGTATTATCCAATAGCGTGCGTTTTATAAATACATTTTTAGAAATAGATAGGTTTGTTTGTGGATATGTTTAGTTCAGTGAATAGAAACTATTTTATAGACTGAATGCATAAATATGTCTATTAGTTGTTAGTTTACTTGAGGGTGACTGTGGGTGGATGTTCAGTGGGTGTTTCTTAATAATGTTCCATAAAAATAGCTTGCAATTTTACCCATGATATGTATAGATATTACTTATTAAAAGTGCGTGGTGGCCTGTTGGTAAACGGACTAGACGCGACTGCCATCATGTTCACGGTGGTCGCGGGTTCGAATCCCAGGGCACACCTCTGACTTTTCGGAGTCATGTGTGTATTGATAGGCAATCACCACGCACTAAAACGGCGAAGGAAAACATCGTGAGGAAACCTGCATACCATAGGGATTCATAAGAATTTCTATGGTATGTAAGTCCGCCAACCCGCACTAGGCCAGCGTGGTGGACTATATGCCTAACCACTTTCAATCGTATTCTCGATTGTAGAGTAGGCCCGTGCCCTGCAGTGGGACGTATATGGGCTGATACAGATTACTTATTAGTTACCAAGAGCAGTTGCGCTATGATTTTAAAGTTTATCTATGGTCGTATATCAACCACATTATTTTTTTTATGAATCGGTAATAACCAAGGAGTCCCATCATTCACATTGTATTTACCTAACTTTAAATAAATTATTATTACATATAAATTACTTTATAACTTATATCCGTTAACTTCACGAAAATATTCTATAAAAAAACATTAACAAGGCCATAAAAAATATTAACAAAATAATTTCCTTTACAGAATTTTTGCTTCGAATACCGTGGCCAAGAGTGCGGATTATCAGGCCACGGGATATCAGCCAAACACAGCATCTTTCTAATCAGTGCAGTGTCGGCCATACACCTGGCGCTCACCTCGCCAAGTTTAGTTCCGACGTAGTTAAATGATAGCTGTATTAACGAACGTTTTGCGTGAAGCTTCTAGTTGTCTGGATTAGGTTCGCAGGGCATGATTTAGCAGGTATGTGAAATGCTGTTTGAAACTGGGACGAAGAAATATTTGCACTGAATTATGCTGAGTAACTTTTGCTTGGTAATAATCTATTGGGGTAACATTGTCTTTACCATAAAGCCTAGTGTTATTGCTCTACAGGCAAGTTAAAAAAATCTATTATACTAATGAAATATCACCAGCAAAATGTGTACTAAAAACTAAAGTTCATTTTACTAATTCTGCCTCATATGTTTGTTCAGAAAAGGATATTCTGAAGTGCATTTTACATCTAAAGCCCAGTTCTTATAATCTATCAATATGCTAATTGTTAAATCAGGTCCTGCGTTTAGAAGAAAGGGGGTTTACGTCACAGTTCCTCGGTTATCGACCAGAAACTATTTATTTTAGTTATACTAGTGAACCGATAATCTCGTATGGTTATTATTTCTTGTAATTATGTATGGTGTTCAGTTATATATTGTACATAATATATAGCGTAAAATATAAGGGAAGAGGCAAAACAAGGACTGACATTAAGTATATAAAAAATAATATTGTTACTTCTAAAACCTTTTATAGAGTGGTGGACACTTGACATGATGATCGATGTAAATCTATTATAATTAATGGTTTGCTTGATTTACGCGAATGTTACACATTGAAATAAAACTATTATTTACAGATTTTATCGCGGATTTGGTTTAATTTTTACATTTATAAACTTTATGACGTTTCGATCAGTTTACAGATTTCGTGGTCACGGAGCGGACATTGTGATAAAGATTTCTAAGAATATAATGAACATTATGAATGTAGGTGTTGCGTCTATATTAAAATCATAATTTTTGAGGAAAGTATAATGGAAATACCGTTGGATATAATTTAAAGATTTTATTACTTATAACAGTTGATGTGACACCTTGTAACATTGTTTCATTGTCTTGTGTCTCCCGACCTATAAAAAAGTTGAGGATAATCCGAAAAAATACTAGAAAAAGTTATATTCTCTTCTTCTAAAGTAAAAAAATACACCATGTGTGTTTTTTGTGACAATTCTTGTTTTGCTCCTTCGCTCATGATGTATCGTTGCCAAATGTTTACTGCACTATGTCTATAAACAATAGAAGAAAATACACATCTAAGGATATTTTAGCAATTAAATATTAGCAGGACTATAGCAGACGAACGAATTTAAAGAGATTTTTTTCTTTTATATTATTTACCTATTTTTTATCTGTATCTATATATCTATCTACGTCTGAATTTAATTTGCTAGTAAAATAATTATAGAGGATTACTTTAAAGAAAATCTATTTTAAAGAATAGAAGCAACGCTTAGTAGATGTGTTCTGTATATCTTATTTTCATTATCAAATTTTAAAGAAGGCATCTTCTTCAAATCTTGAAACAATTTAATCCGAAATCGGCGCAATATAATTGTTATAAGTTGTTTCAGAAATATTTATTCTATGTCTAAATATACAACGGCGCGATGATTTCATGTCTATCCTTACGATTTTTTTATAGAGCCATTATATTATAGTTCAAGGTTGCAGAAAAGTTTTAGCAATGCTCAAATTAGGGAACAGAAAGTTTTCGAAACTTTAGCCGCAAGCTACGAAAACTTTCAGTAGCCTAATTAGTTATAGAATATAATTGATATTAGCAGCTCTATCTTTGCTGTTTGTTTTAGGCTACTATTTTGACCCACTTCGCAGTTAACCCAAACCAAAAATTCCACAATCACCAATACACGAAAAGGTATTTGAAAATGGACCCTGCTTATAAATGTGTCAGCTTAAATACGTCCCAATGCCGAGTATTGGCCTCCTCTAAGAGTAATTGAGAGTACGATTGGAAGGGGGTCAAATATAAATAAACAACTGCATAATTACAATTAATCCCTTTATTTCTATTTTATTAACTCTAATCTACTGGTCAGTACTGTCGGATTAGTTAGTTAATTGCCTTCGATTTTTTGTTGGATATTTTGCGATTAAAAATCGAACGTCTGCTATAGATCACGCACTCCCCTTGTATACGGTTCACACAGTTTTCAAACTTAAATGTTCTTCAACTATTGCGGTTTTTATATTACGTTTTACTTATAATATTGCTCAAAACTATTGTTTTAAGGGACTGGAATGTATCCAATGTTTGAAAGGTAAAATGTAATTTTATTATACAATCGATGTATCAAAAATATAATGAGATAATTGGTTACCATTGTTTATAATTATTTCTATTGAAATAAATTGTACTTTGCGGTTATGTAATATTTAGTCAACATTTCCATCAAATGTGTGATTTCGTAATGATTGTTTGCGGGATTATGTTATTATAAAAATATTTGTGACCTATAAATGTTGCTATTAGCTTAGAACACACTGTGATAGCTTGTAGAAAATCAATGTTAGGACAACATCATCGCCTCCTTCATATTGCATTTCATTAAAATGTTAATAAAAGATCTACAAGTGTCTAAAAAACTTATAATTGAAATTTTTGAAACGTCCTAATACTATTTAATTGGATTTATCTAAGTATCATATTTACAAAAAATATATTTGTTTTAATTTGGTATAGTACGTTACTAGAATTTATTCTAGAACCTTGTTATTATCTATTTAAAATAGGACAACGTGTCCATAAATCGAAATGATTGTGTTTATTTTATTTTGTCCCTTATTAATATTTATACATAAATTGTTTATTGGTGGTGTGGAAACATCTCAAAATTCAAAAACGCTATCAGTCAATGAAAAACCTTTACAATGCAGCGGCGTGCACAGGATTATGACACTGGGTATGCGGCGGAGTACTCGGTCACAAAAACTTTTCTTTTATAGTTTTTTAGCATAGCCACAGCCACGCGACGGATCTCTAAGTCGGAAACCATGCCAACATAACAAGTCTTAGATGTACTACTATTCATGTCCATCTTCTACGGCAACGCAAACAAAACAGCGATCGATCGTCGCGGCGGAAGAAATTGTAATAAGTAAAATAAAAAAAAAAACTCACCTAGTCAGCTTTCAATTTTCACATATTCAAGGTTCCGGTTAGTTGAGACTACTATACCTATCCCGATGTAAATAAACGCAAGATTTCGGCCACCTCATTCATTCATTTGATAAACATACATTTTAACACAAACCTCGCAATCAAATAACATTTAATAAAATAAACAAACACACTAGTAAAAGCAAATGACTACAATTAATATCGAAACTTAGTAATAAACTGTTAAATGTACACACTTTCAAATGTTAAAATGAAAAATCCGTTAAGAAATCTAATTTTTTACAAAAATACTAGTATAAAATAGTAAACAATGCAAAAACTCATAAAAAGCAAAATGGCCCCCGCAAAACACAAAACATTTTTATTTAAACAAATAAAACTATACTAACCAAAAATGCATAATGTGCATAGGTGATTTATTAGATTCCAGCCTATTAATTTTACTCGGATTATAGGCAACGAACATTTACGATTACTTCCGACAACTGCCGAACTCCCGAGGCCTGCCGCAGGAGTCGCGGCTTCCAATATTCATGGGTGTGTGCGTTTGCGACTGTGCACGGACACCAAAATTACTACACACATGCAAACAAATGAAATGCGGGACGCCGCGGCATGACTTGGTTGATTAGGTACATTAATTTGCTTTGCAGCGCCTCTTGCTTTTCGCGTGGCAACCATAATGTTAGCGTGATTGCAAATAGGTGCTATTTATAAAATATTAGGCGTTTTTAAGTTATTATATTTTGTTTATACATTTATTTACTATAAATTAAAGTCATCTAAAACGTACGAACGTTATAATAAATATCTGTGAATGGCAAGTAAAGCACTGCATTTCTGCCCACAAGGAGTGCACGCCCCTGTTACAATGGTTACATTGGGTGTCATGTGAAATTTTAAAACCTTTTTTTTTAAATAAAATTTATTGAATAAATTAGGAAAATCTGATATACATAAATCAATCGTTGATTTTTTAAATATAAAAAGTAACGCGATACTCTATATGTAGTTTAATTAAAATGGTGTCTCCACTACATTATATTGTTCACCTTTATTTCGCTTCGAATATAACGTTATAAGTATCATTCTACATACTAGTCCATTCCCCGCTGTATTCAGTTATCCATTGTTTATTTAGTTTGGATCGCCGCATTTTATTTGCCACTGTTGGTAGAATTTACATATCATTAACTCCGGCCTTTTTGCAACGCGGCTTTTTAGAATTTTACCGTATTTTATTATTTACGTTCATTTAGATCGTGCGATAGGTTGGTAGGCATGACTGATTCAGAATCGACCACAAGGCACATCTTATTCTTAAGTTATCTGTGTATTCGTAGTAATTGAAAAGTAAAGGTTAGATGTATGTCAGCGGAGGGTTTAAAATTGATCATGTCTAACTAAATATCGCATAATTTTAAACCATGTTAGGATATAATTATTTTATTTTGTTTATTTTAGTCGGTAAGACTACTTTTATTTTTGCTCTAAAAAGATCCCGAAAAAGGCCGAAATATATTACACAATATCTACATAAAATTGTAAATAATAATTATGGTTATAAAATATTGTAAATGTTATTATAAAATAGGTAAATATAGGTGCAGATTTATTATGTATAATTGTCAAAAAGACATAGTCTTTTACATATTACACAATAAATTATTATGAAAAATATACTTGTTTTGTTTTTTTTTTATTGCATGAACCATGCAATATTATGTTATTTATCAAGTACAAAACCCTATAAAGTACTCGATTTTCGCTACACAAAAGAGAAATAATTTAAAGAGAATTCAAGTATAGAAGTGAAAATATCGTGCTAGTTGATTAACTAACGTTGCAGCTGGAACAAAGCAAAACATTACAAAAAATGCAAAAGTACATGGAATGTACAGCCACTGTCGTGGAAAACAGAAAGTCGGTCAGATCTGACCAAAAAATTTCTACTTTAGAGTTCTATTCAAGAAAAAAAAAAAGACAGATTCCCCGTTGCGGTGGCTCATACCTTTTTGTCGTCGGGCGTTTATCTTTTGTGAGCTAAACTTCCTTCAACACACGATTCTTTGCGGTACAATTTCGGACGAAATACATGTTTTACACATAGTAAAAGATTAAACACTACTTGGTAGGGACCCATTCTTTCGGCTACAAATACTTTTAAATTCAAATTAGAACCTCCAGTTAAACTCATCCGTAAAACTAATTCGACTCTTATTTTATATTATTTAATAAAACACATTTGATTCTTACAAATTTCTCTTTATTTACATTTTAATAGAAAATATAACTTAATGCATTGGATGGGATCAGGATCAGCCCATATACGTCCCACTGCAGGGCACGGGCCTACTCTACAATCGAGAGTACGATTGAGAGTGGTTAGGCCGTATAGTCCACCACGCTGGCCTAGTACGGGTTGGCGGACTTACATACCATATAAATTCTTATGAATCGCTATGGTATGCAGGTTTCCTCACGATGTTTTCCTTCACCGTTTTAGTGCGTGGTGATTGACTATCAATACACACATGACTCCGAAAAGTCAGAGGTGTGCCCTGGGATTTGAACCCGCGACCACCGTGAACATGTTGGCAGCCGCGTCTGGTCCGTTTACCAACAGGCCACCACGCACAGTTAATGCATTGGGTGGAACTAAAAAAAAACATGTTAATATGTCAATCGATTCAGCTTGTCAGTACTTTTGTAAATATATTTTGATTAAAAGCTAACAATAGTAGGTATTCTACTATTAGTCTAGTCGACAAGTTGAAAATGGTACAAAATAGAGATACTGCTCTTAAAATTATGTGCGATAGATCATTGGATCCGGAATGACGTCTAGAAAAATGTGCCAAAAGCGTGTATTAGCACATAAAAAATTGCAAAAGTTATAAACTATTAATATTTAAGAAATTTCAAAAAAAGATTCTGAAAGAGGAGGAAATTTCCAATAAAAAACTCCTGACTCCCGGAACTCTATCTCCATTATTTATAATTTTAATTTAACGCTGAAAATAGGTCTGCGCGTGACATTTTTAGGATGCGCGCGTGGCGTCAAAAGCGAGTACGGCACATTAATTAATTTATTTAAGGTATTGATTTTTTTTAATTTGATAAAATTATGGTGTGTTCTGAACACTATAATTAATTTATTCCCGTTGGAAATTTTACTTAAAGTTAATTTTTCAACAAGTTAAACAATTGTTAACTAACGAAATTTTCTCGAACTACCGTCTAAATTGTAAGTGAAAAAAAAATGTTTAAATAATGGTCGTAAAAAAATTTCGCTTCGTAGAGCCTTTCTTACATACATACTTAACACGATCGTGCCATAAAAGTTAAAAAAATATTTATACTTTGTTTATAAAAAATATTTTTTTTAACAACATTACTTGGATTTTTTAGTTTTTGTTTAAGTAAAAAAAAATATTATAAACAAGTATAAATATTTTTTTAGCTTTTATGGCACGATCTTGTTAACTAACGTTTTTATTGCATTGAATGGCGAGACGAGCAAGCCGTTCGCCTGATGGTAAACGATACGACCGGGGGGCCTTTGAGCCCTCAAATCTTTGTCTCGGGTCTGGGAGTTTGTGAGACCGAAAAGTTTCTAATAAATTCTGATACGACACACGACTTTATTGATCTTAATGTGGAGTCAGGACTATGTATGTGACTGTTTGGTGTATTTTTTCATTTATTATCATTTCAAATTCGGCCTCGAGTCACTCTTTGATCTCACACTGTAATTGACACTGACGTTTCTTTTTTTAATAGGGACACCCTCCATTTTCCTACCAATTGTGTTAGCATTTACTCAGTATGCGTGAAAAACGTATTAAAACGTCTGGGTAGTGGGAATCGAAGGAGAGACTGAGTGAAATGCTAAGAACTTCGGATGGACCTATTGGTCTATTCTTTGGGACGGACGGACAAAGATATCTACGGACTAGATAAAACTTCACGTACAGTAGGTGAGTTCTTTTATTCTTATTGTTTTTATTGATTTGTTCGTCTTCAATTCGATTTTTTATCTTATATTTAATATTATTACGTGATGAGTTTAATTTACTAAATTATACTTATGCATTTACGAATAATAAATAAGATTCTATTAACATTTGATTTGATTGCGATTTGTTTGATAAACTTCCTACGACGATCCTGTTTCCCAACGAAAATGCTGCCTAATATATTTTGACACCATTAAATGCTCATAAAGCAATCGCGTTACAACCCGCTGACGTTGTTTACTTAGCCATTAAAGGGTAAATGATCTACGTAAGTTTGATGAAAGGCTCATTCAACTTTGCTTACGTGGCAAAACTGAAAACTCCATTTCGAGTCGTAAGCTGCCAGTTGATCACTTCCTCTGAGAAATCAGTTCAGAATCCTAATGAAAGCCGATTATTCTTTATTCGATCGCAATGAAGTGCATTGCGGGAAGAAAGAAATTCCTTGTAGGGTTGGCGGTTAGTATCTACTTATTTTAACGTAGTGAAACTCTGTTATATAATGGTTGAAGTATTAATCAAATTGTTATATGTTGGTTATTGCTCGGTTAATGATGAAATAAGTAGTAATTGATGTTTGATAATGTAATTACATAAATGTATTTGTACGTAAAAACGTATAAAATAAAAAATATATATTAAATCAAGGGATATTATAAATGAATTGTGTCGTGTACCAATGAGTTTTCAGTATCTATTATAATACCCGAATAAATACATAGACATATTTGATCAAATTGAATCAAACAGAATTCTCGATGTAAGTATAAAACTATTTTGTTCGTTTCACAAGTATGTGACTCGGAGTTATGGATATTGTTTCTTTGTTAGAAATAATAAGTTCTAAATTGTAATAAATATGTATATAATTTTGTTGTACATCGTTTTAAAGGATCGTCAAGTTTGCGGATAAAAAGTATGTATTTCAAGTAAAAGTATGTATTTGAGGATTGAGGCGCAATTCCACTGGTCTTACACTAAAATACTTCATACTCTCACGAGAATGCTGTAAAAGTGGACTAATTAGTGTATTCGCCATTACCGCTACGCGACTTTGGGGACGCATATTGCAGTGCTCTTTCATAGCTGTTTTGTACAAAAATAGTAGTCACACGCAACTTTATGGAAGATTAAGAGAAACCAAATGTACCCGAAAATATATTGGTAAAGTATTTTCCAATACCTATTTTCTTTACCTACAAGGAAAATGTAAATTACTAAATCCATTAATGATAATATTACTATACATAAATTGATTATAACACAATTCATACTCCATACATCATCTAGTTAAACTATGCATAAGCCTAGACTGGCTATTATTTAGAATGACTAAGTATTCTATACAATGGCTGAAATATTTACATTGTTAGTTAACATACAAGTTATGTTGTAATGTGCGGAACGGTTCTCTCGAGATGGGTTGGGCCTCGAAATATTGCCTATCACGATCGAAATGTACAAACTTTCTATATGATACCGAGCATGACGTCATACACACAAAGGAAATCTTGGTGAAGCAATATCAGAGAGCACATCCTGCGGCTTTGTCTCGGGAAACAATGAAACACTAGAAAGTAACAAGTGTATGAAAGAAACTTAACAGGCCGTTTATAGGGCGGAGATTGCTTGGCTCATACGACTTTTTAATACTGAAAAGAACTGATGAGCTTCAACATATATTTTTTTCAAAGATTGAACTACATGTAACATCCCAATGGCTTTTAGTAAATTAAAATAATTAGTTTAATGGCACATTAACATTATAACATTTAAAAATAATTTAGTAAATAATATGTTTGGAACTAATTTAATTTTGTAAAAATCTGTGAATATGATTTCCAATTTTCAGTGAAATTGAATAAAATTGAATGATTTTTATGTACTAACTACAGACGCGATACTTTGTGTAGATTCAAATATTACACTCCACTATTTATTCCATCCATCAGCCAAAGGAAGTCCACTGCTGAACATAGGCCTCCCCCAATGATTTCCACAGAGACCTGTTGGAGGCAGCCTGCATCCAGCGACGTCCCGCGACCTTTACCAGGTCGTCGGACCATCTTGTGGGTGGACGTCCTACGCTGCGCTTTCCGCTACGTGGCCTCCATTCGAGCACTTTCCGACCCCATCGGTCATCAGATCTCCGCGCTATGTGCCCTGCCCATTGCCACTTCAACTTGCTAATCCGGTGGGCTATGTCGGTTATTTTAGTTCTCCTACGGATCTCCTCATTTCTGATTCGATCTCGTAGGGAAACCCCGAGCATAGCCCTCTCCATAGCTCGTTGAGCTCGTTGAGCTCCACTATTATTAAAATATATTTATTAAACATATGTTTTAAAATAGTCCTTAAGGGACAAGTTAAAGAAAACAAGTGAAGTACTTTTCCTACTTTATACAGAGTTGATATAGACGCTGTATACTATGTTATATTTATCTGAGTCCCAAAATTTATTAATATTCATAAAAAATCGTAAGTCGGATACAAAGAAAGAAAACACGTGCAAAACGTAGTAGCCGTAAATACATGATATCCAGCAAAAAAAAAAATTGGCAGCGTCAGATAAATTAGAGTTTACGCAGATCTTGTTTACTTTAGAACATTTTACCGCGACTTCACCAAGTTTATTTTACTGTGGCTACCTTCCGGTATACGTGATTCTATTAAAACGATAATTTTAGCGTATGTATTAGAATCCTTAAGGAGATTATACGCCAAGCATTAGCAGTTTTATAACGGCGCCTTGGGTGAGATTTCTACGGCGCCTCATTACGCGCTCTATCTACCATCCTGAGTTTTATTTTTTATTTTATTTTTATTTTATTTATATATGCGTTATGAGATCCGTATGGTATACCTTCAGATCTCTCATCCTGTACGAAATACATATACGTCCGAGCTTGCTCTACTCTAACTTAAACGGTGCTAGGGAGCGTTCACTTCAATTCATAAATAAATTCAGACAGTATGGTCCTACTTATTTCAAAAACATTGTTTGACCTGTCTTAAACAGTCTACAAATGAACTTGTTATCAGAAAAAATCAAAACACCTTATGATTTGTAAGGATTATCAGAAAAAAATATATAAATAAAAAATTTAATTTAAAACATCAACTTTTTTAACATAACCTTTACTAACATAAACTTGCAAGGTGTTTCGATTTTTCTAATGAGAAGTACAGAACTGCATCGTTTTAACATTGCAATAAAGTACCCAATATTAGATACACGCAATAATTGTAGCGAAATCGAGTCAAGAGTGCTCAGCGAAAGATGATTATAATTCGTCGGTCAATACAATTACCAAGCAATAACCGACTTATGACAATTTAATACGATATAATTGTTTCGAATAGCACGAGCTAATCTGTGGGGCCAATCGATGCTCTATCTGAAAATCACTGTAATTATCATCAAATTCAGTGTACCGTGTCAAGCCCGTATTAAAAAAAATCGTTTGGTGACAAAAAAATAAAGGAATGATGTTAAATACTGCAACAAAAAATATTATTGTTATTGCTGAAGGTTTTGCGTGAGCCAGGACAGTTAGTGTAACCACAAACACATTTCACCTCCCTAGTTCATAAATAAACTCGCCAACCATATTGCTCAAAAATATGCAAGAGAGAAAATATTTCTGTGATTTTTATACCGATTTATCAGTTGTGTAATGGTTTTATGTGCGTTTAATTTTTTTGTATGCTTTTGTTGTGATAGCTGGTATGAAAAAAAGGATCAAAAAAGGAAGTGTAAAAGAGGTCGATGAATGCAGGCTGCTTCCAATACGGTGCACTTGATTTTGATATACATATGTGCTTATAATACCTGTGTAGAGACTGTCTACGATCTGAATATGTTGTTGTCATGCTATTTTCAAAATATTGGATACAGTTGTCCTCTCTTCACATTATAATATATTTGACATGATAATACCATTAGATTATGAGTGTAAATGCTTGTTGTTTATATAATAAAACATATCTCAAACATTGCGTTAAATAGATATTTTACAAATTTTATTTGTAGTTCCATAAATCGCCGCGCGCTAATAGAATTTAGACTGACGTTACGTTGTACAGTACTGGATTATGTTGTATTTAGGGCGATAAATATTGAAATTATTCGTTGAATTAATTTGATAATCATGAATCCTTGTATGTTTATTGACTTAGTGATGTAAGGATCCGTGGTAAGTGCACTTAATTTTGTGTAAGTGCTGAGCGACAAGAGTAAGTGCTGACTGAAAGGTTGTGATTGATACCTACATATTTATGTATAAAATAATATGCATTTTGTTTAGTTAAACAAATTACGTTTTATAAGTGTATACCTCTATAAAACAATCTGCTATAAAAAAAAAATAAGGCCGAAGCTAAACTGTGAGTTTCTAGCTACTAAAATAAAAAAAATATATATGTTTTGAAGAGGAAACACACATTAAACATCTTTAAATTATAACCAGCCCTTCCTCATCTTACATATTTGGACCTAATGTAACTAAATAAGCAGAGACAGCTAGATTTATGGGATGTGCTCAATATACTCTGGTGAAATCTAATCTCACCACGATAGAGTAGAAGGTGGATTGTTAATGGGCCGGAGGTGTAGCGATTCCAGCGAAACCCTCGCAATTAATGGGCAAGTTTACACCGAGGTCCCGCCACCTAATCAATTACGGGAACGCTGAACATTTTCTATCTGTATAATAATTGAAAAGTATAAGTTTTGGAGGGCCGTGATTGTTGGATTGTTTTACCTTTTTATTTAATTTACCTGCCAGGTCTATCAACTCTGATGATTGGGATACGGTGTTTAAGATTTTAGGTCGAAGTTTTTTTGTAAATTGTTTTTATTGCATAAGTCCGGTAATGATCAAACAGGTCATCTGATGGTAAGTAATCTCTGCCGCCCATGAATATCGAGCCATCCAACAACGAACCATCAAATAGGGAGGAAATCGTGAGGGAAAAAAGGATGAAATAAAACTATTATTTACGGATTTTATCGCGAATTTAGTTTTTTTTTTATTGCTTTGAATGGCGAGACGATCATGCCGTTCGCCTGCTGGTAAGCGATGCGACCGCTCATGAACAGTAGCAAAACCAAACAACACCTTGATTTACAAAGCAATGCTTGGCATTCCACTGCTCTCGCCATCCTGAGACACAAGATGTTAAGTCTCAATATGTCCAGTAGTTACTCTGGCTACAATGTGCTTCAATCCGAAACACAACAGTGCATTTCAACTGCTGTTTGTTTAATTTTTTACATTTTTGACTTCCCGACGTTTCGATTACTTTACAGCTTTCGTGGTCACGGGGCGGACTGACGACCACCAAAGCTGTAAAGTAATCGAAACGTCGGGAAGTCAAAAATGTAAAAAATTAAACTAAATTTGCTATAAAATCCGTAAATAATAGTTTTATTTCAATGTGTATCATTCGCGTAAATCTAGGAAAAGGACGGCTAGAGGAAAGGGATATTGCCAGGGCTTCCGGCAATCTCTCTCACCGAACGAAACGCAAAAGAAAAGCTGTCGCTTGACATTGACTTCCTCTGGTAATGCCTCGAACAAGCTTGCCCATTCATGCTGTTTGATGACTGAAAACAACGTGGCTCTACCGCGTTTACAGAATACTTTGTCTATCGTAGTTGTCTACGCTCTACCACTATCGTAGTATAAAATATATTTATTTGACATTGACATGCAGGTGGTTTTTCGAAAAATTATAAATTGAACTATTGATCAACATGCATAAAGAATGTCGATAAAGAACAGACTACTAATTTTCCATTAGGTTTTAGGGATGCCATAGTCATAAATGTGGGCTTAAATTAATTCTAGACGATCGAACTTTTTTAGGGCTATCAATCTCATTGGGCAACAAAAAAGTGTTCTATTCATATAGAACACTTTTTGTTTTTGAAGACACAATTGATAAACATAACCGAACCAGGATAGAGAGCTAATTATTATTGAAAAAAAGGCGAAATGATTTCCAATAGCTCGAAAACATACACCATAACATTGCCAAGGTCCAACAATCCTGTTTTTTTTCTTTCCATTTAAAAAACCCGAATCTCAATCCTGAATGCCTGCGAGTATTTATGGGCGGCGGTGATCATTTACCACAAAAAAAAAAGGTGAGTTGTACGCTCATTTGTAGGATTTATGCAGAAAAAAGACTTCGTACCGTAATGTTGTTTTCAATTTTTCAATCACTCAAGTAAACTGATTTTTGATACCGTCCGCCACTACCTCACAAAAAGACTTTACAATAAACGATAATTTGTCACTGACACGGGTGTTGCCATCCGCTCTTTATTTTATGGGAAGAGGTGGATTAACCTTTCTTTTTTTATTTTGGTCAATAGTCATACATCAACAAAATAAATATTGTATGTTTACAATTTACAGACTTTGACTGCCAACACTTACATTTAATTAATTTTGCTAAAAATTGATTACAAACGATTACTAGTAATTATTTTATTAGTATGTAATAAAATATGGGTCCTTAATGTGTTATGGCGGAGCAAGAGCCTCTTCAAAGGTTCAGAGCAGTTTAGGTTCTTCCACTGGCTAAATACGTACAGTCAAAATTTTAAAATTCCTATGCAGAACCAGATAAGCGGATTTCTTCGATTACTTCTGTTCCTATCAAAGTGAGCGATCAATAACTATAAATAGGTACAGACACAAAACTTCGAAAAGTCATAGGGGTGTGCCATGCTTGAACCTTTATTTTGTCAGTTCGTGCTGCGAACTAATATGTCATTCAATTAATAAATATAGACCAACATTTTAATACTGTTCACCCTCTCATTCTTAATGCAGTTTTCATATGCGGTTAATTTAAAACGTTATTCATAGAAGTCAAAAATCACTAATCAGATATTAGCTCATTAACTTTAAAATGGCCGACGCCCTTGTTTAAGCTTATGCAGAAAAATGACGCATGTCTGTCAGTGGACGTTTGATATTACTGTCATGTGAAGGAAATTGTTTCTTTCTGTGAAGTGGCAATATTAGATAAAGTATGTAGAAAAAACAATTATGAATAGCAAACCTTAATAAATTTGTATCTCCTCTTAACATGATTTAACTAATTTACATTTATGTGATTGACAAACGGTTTTTTATGAATAGGAGAGGGGGGGGGGGGGATATATGTATGTTCATACTACAAATTGTAAGCTTTGATAATTCCATGTATAAATCATTCTACCGACCGAACACGAACGATGCAATGGCATTGTTACACCGACCGCATCTCGCCTTCACTTAGATACGAGTATGTATATCCATTCTAAAATGTATCGAGACACTAGACACTTAGCTCGCCACTTGCGGTGTGAATGTACACTAACAAAATTAGGTTTGACGTTCGTGATACGGGATCTGCTACTTATTATGCTCTTTTCATTTTGACGACGCAAAAATACTTAAAAGAACACTACAAGTTCATTGTCGACATAACATTTTTATAATGTTTCTTATATTTTATAAAGTCTTCAAATACTAAATAATTACTAAATGATTTAATAATTCATAAATTACACGTCTATAAAATTTTATAATTTCTTATACGTTTTGTCACACAAATATGTCAGTTAACATAAAGACCGCATAAAGACGATCATTTGACATCACGTACTAGTGATGGATAAATAGCGATAGCAATAAAGATAAGCAGTGAAAACGAATATAGCGTTTCACAAATTATACAGGGTATATCAAGACTGCTACCGAAAACGAAGCCTGGTGGTAGTTTAAGCGACTTCAGACACAATGCAACAGAAAAAGTTGCAAAAAAAGCGACAATTTTTTTTTTGTTATTTTTTTCCTATGGCCATATTTGGGTGGTAAATACATTTTTTCCTAAAATAATAGTATATACCCTTTTATTTATAAATACTCTAAGGTATAAAAGAGTTTAAATTATTATTTTAGCAAAAACTATGGATTTACCACCCAAAAATGACGATATTAAAAAAAAATCATAAAAAAAAATTGTCGCGTTTCTAGGCGAAATTTTTAATTGCATTGTGTTTGTAGCCACTAAAACTACCACCCGGCTTCGTTTTCGGTAGCAGTCTTGAGATACCCGGTATACACTCGCTAAAAATGCGATTTGCTTTTTATTGCCATTAATATCAAATACTATCAATAAAATACCTTAAATTTACTAAATAATATATTGAAACTCATGAAGTCTCGTATTCAAGGCAAACAGGCACTAACTACCGCCGTCGGAGCTCATTTGAGATAACCTCGCCGATTGTTCCATGTCAATCGCGCATACAAACTCCCTTCGCCCTTTTAACTTCCAACATTAAAGCGAACGAGCCTGCTAAATGGCAACGAAGCGGTGATATTTCCTAATAGTCTATTGAGTTATATTATAACCTGTATTAACCTTGTTTAGGAAGGTGCTTTTATGAGGCAATAATATGGGAAAAAACGTATGTAATACATGAAATTATGGGAATGCATGAAGTGACTGATGTACTGTATTTAATGTGCTATTTCGTGGCGTGGCTAAGTGGAGATGCACAGTCCCTGCTTACTTTGTGAATAAGTTTTTTTTACATTGCAATGATGTAGAGACGAGCATACCGTTCGGTAAACAATACGACCGCTCATGGACAGCAAATTCAAACAATACCATGAATTACAAAGCAGTGCCTGGCATTCCACTGCGTTCCCCATCGAGACATAAAAAGTAAAGTCTCAATATGTCCAGTAGTTACTCTGACTACAATGCCCTTGAAACCAAAACACAACAGTGCATTTACTCTGCTGTTTGGCGGCAGAAATAGTCGTTGCGGTGGTACCTACTCAGACGGTCACAATTTACAAAACTAATTATTTATACAAGATATTAATCTATACATATAAATAAAATTGAAATGTCTGTTTTAAAAGTGAAAATTAAAAAAAAATCCAACTACATATCGTTATATACACGATACCTGTGCCGAAAATGATATTTTAAATTTTTTGTCTGTCTGTCTGTTTGTTCCGGCTAATCTCTGAAATGGCTGGACCGATTTTGACGGGACTTTTTTGTCAGGTAGCTGATATAACAAGGAGTAACTTAGGCTACATTTATTTTAGAAAACTTCTTTTATTTTAGAATAATAAAGTAATGTTGCAATGCCCGCGCGCAGCTCACGCGCATACCACCACTGGGCCGTTACGTCGGGCGCCTCCCACCACTTCTCCCACCAACGAATCAATAACACATTTACAAAATATTGTATATAAAGAAATTTTTCAAATTTTTTTTTTAAATAAATATGCAACAACCAAAAAAAACTAAGTAAAGTATAAACTAATTAACTTTTTTGTTAAATTCCACGCGGACGAAGTCGCGGGCACAGCTAGTTAAAAAAATAGTGGTGTAATTTGACGGGAAAGTCGATGTTGAAAGTTCACTATGTTTGATGATATTGTTTTTTACGCGTCATTTTGTCAGTGTCCATTCTTGCATAATTTCTCAATGCCGGCAATACATCTACGATTCCGCGGGTATCGTGGATTATGTGCAGTGGTCATAACCTCTCATAAAGGGAGACGCTTGCGTGTTTTCCGTACCTAACACTATAACACCCAATAAAATTCCATTATAAAAATTGTTAGACTACAAAACTACATATTGCTTAGGAAAGCAAATGCATTTTTCCAGTTAATTGAGTTATTAACGTTTGCAACAAAGTAACACGGCAGTAAAGCTGTGTGAATGTTTTAAAAATATTTATGCGTCAAATGCATTTCTCATACAGAATCCGAAATGGCTGTTAAGCATGCTACATTGGTACCAACGTTTTTAACCCCTTACAAACTGGTACTTCGACATAAACGCTTTCATAAACTTATTTTTGGGTATCGCCGTGATTGAAAACTGTTCCTGTAATTCGTCGTTTTGGAATTACGTTCGCTTTAATGGGAAATAATTTTTAATCGGTTTGTTTATGTATGCTACATGGTACAGTACAAAGTATATTATAAGAAATTCCAATATATTCGATTCCTTATAACAGTTATTTATCTCTTGTAAATTTTTCACTTAGATCGGACAACTTGAATACAAACTCCACAGAAATGATGACAGGTAAGAGCATTGGGTCGAATATTTTATAACTTACATGTTTTTGTTTACTCGATGCTAGAGCAGAATAACAGCAATATTAGAGATATCCTTGTAGTATGATTTGTTATATGAAGAACGTTAAGGTTCTGTTTGAAATTCGAGCCACCAACGTTTGAGTTAATGGATCTATATTACCTCGGTAAAAACTGTGAAAAATCATTTTCACAGCATTTACGTTCAGACTTGAATATCTAATCGCATTAACACCCTAATGGCATACTAATTGACTCGAGATTTCGCGTTATATTTTAAATATTTATAATAAAATTTCTCCGTTAATAGTTTTAAAGACTCACGCCGACATGGTTTTAAATTAAAATCTAAATTTTACATCTCGCACGGTACAATTGCAATTTGCTTTCCCCCAGTCTGCGCTTAATATGTTTTCCTTGTACGTGTTTTTCCTACGTATAATGATGAAACCGGCGTAAATACGAGTATTCTAAGCCGCAGTAATTTGTTGAATTAGACTCTGGCTGGAGAAAGTTACCTCATTTCCTTGAAAAACTCCTTTTGATGCGTGCTGTCCGGTGCGGCACGCCATTTGTTTCCCCGAAGCCTCCGGTATATTACTTACATTTCCTCCCTGTAATTAGGTTTGTGAATATTGTTGTTTGTCTCACACTAATATATTTTTTATGGTTGTCTTGCTGATGCGGTTTACCGGTGCATTTGTTTTTGTTTGTTGTCCGCCGCGTGGAAATATGGCTGTAATTTATGAGTGGTTTTGCAAACTAAAGCAGAACTAAGTTTATTTATCATACGGTTTGAAAATATATTAAATTCTCTACTCTATACAAACAGGTGAAACAATGTGTAAAATTATAACAAGTAATTACTCCCACTGTAATATAGAAGTCTGAAATTAACACATATTAATTTATAAATGCCTATTTATACATCTAATCATGTTTAGTGGTCACGACACTGATAAGATGAAAATTATGACCCAGTATTCGTTTTTTTAATACTTAGGGACTATGCTAGTAAATTTTGGGTGCATATTAGCGAATCTTTTTATTTATAAATCTCAATAAAGCAGGGTGGATATACGAGTACTTAATTAATGTAAACAAAAGATATACATACATACATAAACTCACGGCTTTTTCCCAGGAGGGGTAGGCAGAGGTGCCAAGACACCCATATTCGCCTTGTATGTTCCGTCCCACGATGTGATAGGTGGCGAGCCTATCGCCATATAGGGCACAAATTCCTGACTCTGGGCTGATAATGAATAATAATGATAAATAAAGAATGAAAATCCAATATCACTTTACCCAACCCGGGATTCGAATCCGAGACCTCAGCTTTGTAACCGTACTCTAGTACAACTACGCCACCGAGGCAGTCAAAAGATCAGGCAAACAAAAGATATGTTTTATAAAAATATATTCTAGGAATAAAAAATACAAGAACACAATTACCAATTTAAAGAACAAACTTTACAACGGAGAGGCTTAATGTCATTAATTCAGATGGAACTCTGCCCACGATCTTTATGAATGCATTTATTAATTATAAAAGATCCAAAGAGCGTAACGGTGCCAACAGTGGCAATGGAATGACAACCAACTTAGCTAACTACCCCTCAGGGTATTCGTAATGAAATTTATGTTTAAAAGAAAAGTTTTGAGTGCAATTTAATAACAATTGTAGCAAACCAGTCCGCTTATTATACGTCAAGAGCACGTCGAGAAGCTAACATAAAAGTTTTCATTCAAGACATTTAAAACTATTGTTTAATAGTTTCATGATTATTTATAAAACTTTGCTTGAACTGGAAGTCTTAAAATCTGAGAGGTTTGAGCCTTGAGGTCTTATTCTAATACTAGCGACCCGGCGCTGATTCGTCCGGGTTTTTCTCTACGTCAATATTATAAAATACACATATAGTATGTATGTATTATACATAAAAACATTATTCTTGAATCACTTGTTCTTCTTCTTCTATCTGGCGTTATCCCGGCCGGTGCCAGGGTCCGCTTTCCCCCTAATTCTCCTCCATATCGCTCGATCTTCGGCATACCCAAAAGTAAGGCCATTGACCCTCATATCTTTCCTGATGACATCTAGCCAGCGTTTTTTTAAGGCCGTTTTTTGTCAAGGTCAGGGAATATTGAGGTTCAAGGAAACATTGCCGATGTGTTCCTGTGGTTTCCTTAGGACGTGACCATACCATCTCAACCGACATTCTTAGAGTTTATCTGCCACATCACGGTCACCAAGACTGCTACGGATGTGCTCGTGCACTCTTGAACAATTCTATCTAGTAAAAAATCCGTATACAAATACAATACAAAGCGACATTGTTTTATAGTATGCTGGTTCATGTGTTTCGTTGAAAGTGTCGGAATTTATAGCAAGGTATTCTGGCGTGTAGTAACTTTTTTAGTGCATTTTTCCGTTTTTTTTCCTATATTTTTTTTTCCTACATTTATTTTCCTATATTTGAAGTTTCTTGATATTTTTTTATAATCAACATGTACGTAATTAATTAATAAATTCAAGTATAGTTCTAAATATAACCTACATATGTAAATTAACTATTAAGGAATAAAGAGGCTTAAATAAATAAATATATTCTGGCGGGTGTTCACGACCACTTTCATTGACTAATGACGACAACCACAAACTATAATTTCATGGAGTAACTGAAGTTTACCTTCGTCAAATGTGGTTGCTTTCATGCTAGGTGTTAACCGATGTCATGTCAGTGGTAATGTTTATTGAAAGGCGTCCCACTGACTTGTGAACTTGTATTAATTACTTATGGAACTTTGATAGATCTTCTTTATTGTATTGTATCTGTCCATACGCGTCCCACTGCAGGTAACGGGCCTCCTTTACAACCGAGAGTACGATTGAGGGTGGTTGCCTATATTGGCCACCACGCTGGCCTAGAGCGTTTGGTATGTTCTTTTCTTCCTTATTATCTTTATCTATTAACAAATCTTTAAAGTTATGACTTACATTTTATAAAGCAATTAAAGCTTTACTTAACTCATTCTTTGTATTATTCTTAACATAGATAAAATATTTTTAGCGTAGCTTCGAGCCAGCGGGCTACGTAATGGTAAATGTTGACCGCCGTCCACAAATAGATTAAATATCCTCTGGAGAGTTGTTATAGACATGCTCCTAAGGTTTGGGCTGTCAACGGGAGTGAAAAAATATATTCTACATCTATTTTTTGCCGTCAAACAGCAATATAATTGGACTGTTGTGTTTCGGATTGAAGGACATTGTATCTAGAGTAACTACTGGACATATTAAGACTTACATCTTACCAATGTAACAACAATGTATTTACCTATGTAACACAAATCACAATAAAACATTTTGAATTTGAAATTGAAATTTTATGTCTCAGGATGACGAGTGCAGTGGAATGCCAAGCTTTGCTTTGTAATTCAAGGTGCTGTTTGGTTTTGTTCCTGTTCGGTGCGGGTATAGAACCCGCGGCCTTTTATAGCCGGCGTTCATTCACTTGCGCAACATGTAGGACCTATGCCTTATATTAATTTAAATATCTATATGTTTGGTACTGGGCGTCCCGCCTTCAATATGTTACGCATATATTTTGATTTTTTGGCTAGTCAAGTCATTAAGCAAATTAATCAACATGCACGAGTTCCATGAAATAAATATTATTTTTTTGCTTTGGAGTGGTAGTTATTATTTTTTGGTTTATAGTGGATTTTTGTTTTGAAGTCGGTTTTTATTTTTTTTTATTAAAAATTTGAGTTATTTTTATCTTTTTAGTGTTGATAGGCATTTAAATGAAGAAGATTTGGTCCCCACAAGGCCCAATTTGGTCCCCCCCATAAGTTCTTTCCGATGACAATGAAATCGCTAAAATCGGCTAAAAGCTGCCAAAGATATTGGAATATTCACATGTTTATTATTTTTGCTACCCCCCCCCCCCCTCCCTTCGCGCCCCTTTTTCCCTCAACAACTGTAGCCTAGCTTTTTTACTGAACCCAATGCAAAAAGAACCGTTGAAATCCTATTAAATTTTGAGGAGTTCTACTCTCCAGGTCCGAACATGATAATCAGATCTTAATGTTGTGTTCCTGGGATCAACCTGTTAATACGTTCTTTACAATGAAAAGAAATCACTAAAATCGGTTATAAGCTGCTGAACATATTAGTATTTACGTGTATTTTAACGTTAACACCCCCCCCCCCCTCACCCCTACCCCTTTCTCCCTCCCTCACTGTAGCTTAACTTTTATAATAAACCTAATGCAAAAAGAACCATTGGAATCCTACTAAATTTTGAAGAGTTCTATTCTCCAGGTCCGAACATAATCATCAGATCTTCATGTTGTATTCCTGTGATCAAACTGTCAATACGTTTTTTTCCAATGAAAAATAAATCACTAAAATCGGTTAAAAGCTGCCGAAGATATTAGAATTTACGTGTATTTTAATTTCATCGCCCCCCCCCCCCCCCCTCACCCCCACCCCTTTTTCCGTCTCTAACTGTAACTTAACTTTAATAATGAACCAAATGCAAAAAGAAACATTGGAATCCTACTTAATTTTAAGGAGTTCCCCTCTCCAGGTCCGAAGATATTCATCAGATCTTCACCATATTTTTATGGGACCAAACGACAAGCACCAGCTTTCAATCAAAGAAAGAATGATTGAAATCGGTTCACACAGTACAGAGAAACGAGGTAACAAACATAAAAAAAAAGCAACATACAGTCGAATTGAGAACCTCCTCCTTTTTTGAAGTCGGTTAAAAATACATTTTATTTGCTTAGCGATCTGTCACAAACGGCCTGCATTCCGTGATCTCTTGCAAAACAAAAAAATGGAATTATAAAAGGAAATATGGATTAAGGTGCGTTGCGGTAACACCGTAATACAAAGATGGAAAGGGTAAAAACGTAAACTTCTCTATACTAACATATATAGCTGGCTTTGTTTGTTACCTCTAATCTCAGGAACTACTGGTTCTAATTAAAAAATATTTGTTGAGTTGGATAGGTCATTTAACGAAGTATGCTATACATCAGTAGTGAAAAATATGGCAAATACGAGGAAATTTCATTCGTTTTTCGTGGTCCGAATGGTTGACATTCTAAATTGATAGTCGAAATTAACATGTGGCCGCCATTTTGAAAAGTCTATCTGCAGTCGAGCGGAGCCTGGCCGTACCGCTAATATAAATTTAGTTTACATTCTTACCCCTTACGCACCACTATGACAGTGTTACCTCAACGCACCTTAGTTAGATTAAATAAGCACATAAACTCCACAACATGCACTTTATTTTGCTAGCACTAGAATATATAATGACAGCCATTACCGCTCTAATAGGCGATTATGAAAGTACAAACAATATTGCGTTAGTTCGTTTCACATTTATTATACACACTGTTATTGTGAGCACGGGTCAATTCGACCTTGACGCTTCTCCAGTCTCTTAGAGGACTAATGTGAAAAGAGAATTTGATATAATATACACAGTCAGGTCATAAGTATTGTCACACAGTAAAAACTTTTCATTTAGAATGCTGGCCACAAAAAAGTTTATTGAATTCGAATTTCAAATTGTTCATGAAAATAAAAATGTATACTTTTTAGAATTTTACTCATTTTTAAATATGGAGTGGACGCTTAAAGAAGACCGTGTTGCAGTTATTGCTTTGCATCGTTGCGGTTACGCGCCAATTCAAATTTTTGACATACTGAAAAATTTGAATATAACCAAAAGATTAGTTTATCGTACCATCAAACGGTACAATGAAGACTCTAGTGTAGATGACAGGTCAAGAAGTGGTCGCCCTCTGTCTGTTAGGACACCAACAGTGATAAAAGCTGTGAAGGCACGAATTAAAGAAATCCCAAACGTAAGCAGAAACTGTTGGCCCTTCAGATGGGGTTAAGCACGGTGAACAGTGTGTTAAATGAAGACTTAGGGCTTCGGGCATATCGAAGAAAAACAGGACATCATTTGAATGCTCGTCTAATGGACCTGAGACTGAAGAGATGCCGCGCTTTGTTGAAGCGGTACGCGGGAAAAAAATATCGGGAAATTCTTTTTTCAAATCAAAAATTTTTTCCGCTAAAGAGAGCTACAACAAACAAAATGATAAGGTGTACGCACACAGTAGTGAAGAAGCGAGCAACCGTTTTCCGCGTGTCCAACGAGGTCATTTTCCATCCTCGCTCATGGTATGGTTAGGAGTTTCTTATTGGGGCTAAACAGAGGTACATTTTTGTGAGAAAGGTGTAAAAACGAATGCAGTTGTGTATCAAAATACAGTCCTGATGAACCATGTGGAACCTGTTTCTCATACCATGTTCAATAACAGGCACTGGGTATGCCAACAAGATTCGGCGCCAGCTTATAGAGCGAAGAGCACACAAGACTGGCTGGTGGCGCGTGATATCGACTTCATCCGGCACGAAGACTGGCCCTCCTCCAGTCCAGATTTGAATCCGTTAGATTACAAGATATGGCAACACTTGAAGGAAAAGGCGTGCTCAAAGCCTCATCCCAATTTGGAGTCACTCAAGACATCCTTGATTAAGGCAGCCGCCGATATTGACATGGACCTCGTTCGTGCTGTGATAGACAACTGGCCGCGCAGATTGAAGGCCTGTATTCAAAATCACGGAGGTCATTTTGAATAAACTTTATGTGTCATAAGAATCTATGTTTTGTTAAGTTCATTTTGGTATATAAATGGTTACATAATGAATAAACTTGTTTCAATTATTTTATATTAAACATGTGACAGAATTTATGATCTGACTATATATGGTATATATCTAGTATATGCTATAGATAAAGTCATAGAAAGTAAAAAAAAAAATGTTCCTTTTCAGACCTACTTATAAAACCGTCATCCATACAATTATTTTTCCAAAGATTTTTTCGTGGATTAAATCCTTAGCCTTTGCATTTCAGTGCAGAATTGGAACACGAGCGTAATAATTGATTGGATTATACCTTTCATCGGAGCGGCGTGCTACGTGATCCCTGTACATGATTGGTGGATGCGAGAGAATTTATTTACTAACTGTGACAATAAAACGCGTTATCTACGTCATACAAATTCATTGGTTCCGAACAGCGGCCGCTGTGGCATGAATAAAGTATATTTCGCCTGAAGTTTTCGGTCGCGTGAATTGTACGATTGTCTCTTTAAGTTTTTGTTATTTCGAAGAGTGTAATGTATCGATATTAGTTTTTATGTTTTCTTGGATGAGTGTTAGTAATGTTTCTTTGTTCGGATTTTTTAAAATAAGAAAATGGCTAAGAATATATGTATGTTGTCGTAGAACTGTAGTCGAATTCTAGAAAATTATTTAAATTTTTTTCAGTTTGTCGATATCTTATATATATATATATATATATATCGATAGATAGTTTCTGTGATTCTATATCGAAAGCAATTGATTAAGAAATCTTTGTATACCGGGTATATCAAGAGTGCTACCGAAAACGAAGTCGGGTGGTAGTATAAGTGACTACAAACATATTGTAACTAAAAATTTCGCAAAGAAACGCGACAATTTTTTTTTATAATTTTTTAAATATCGTCGAATGTGGGTGGTAAATCCATAGTTTTTGCTGAAATAATAATTTTAAGCCTTGCGTACTATAGCGTAATTAAAAATAGAAGGGTGTACACCATTTTTAAGAATAAACTATCTATTTACTACCCTAATACGACGATAGAAAAAAAAATAACAAAAAAATTTCGTCGCAATTTTTTGCACAAAATTTAGTTGTATTGTGTCTGAAGTCACTAAAACTACCACCCAGCTTCGTTTTCGGTAGCAGTCTTGATATACCCGGTATAATTTAGACCATTATAAAATTTAAAAATCAACTAGCTTAAAGCATTTCTAAGCGTACCTATAATAAATATTATCATTCAAGTACCTAAATAAAAGATCTACAATTCGGTAAATTTATGATTTATTTCTTTTTAATCCATTAACTGTCATGACAGATCCTATCAGATTACAAATGAACATGCAATCGAATTTTCCTTTCAATGGCTCGCTTGGTGTTCAATTATTCGTTTTTTCAATTTGTTAAACTAACATAAAAACATATGACGCTGTTGAATTTCAAAGGTTTTATTAAAGTTTGACAAATTAACTATGAGGTAGCATTTTATCTATCTTTAACAAGAGATTGTATTAGTTATTTCGATGCATTTTATATTTATAGATAGCTAGGTAAGATAAATTATAAATATGTATATATCTTTGTCTAATGCAGCGTAAAATTTTACCAAGGTAGTAACAGTAGCTATTTTAACCTCTTGTTAAAGATAGATAGGATATAGAGAATGGGCGTTAGAAACAAGAGGTGGCGTGTTCGATATCATTACAGAGACAAAAATGGGTGTTGTGAAACTGAAATAATTTTTGTTATTTTGTACGTACCTAATAGACAACATTCTTATCAACTGTACAGTTGCAAGTACTTACCTGTGCAAGACTTATAAAGCAATTAATACCGGGTATATCAAGACTGCTACCGAAAACGAAGCCGGATGTAGTTTAGTGATTACAAACACGATGCAACTAAAAATTTCGCAAAGAAACACGTCATTTCTTTTCATTTTTTAAATATCGTCATTTTTGGGTGGTAAATCCATAGTTTTTGCTAAAATAATAGTTTAAACTCATTAATACCTTAGTCTTTATAAATAAAAGATATACACTATTTTAAAAAAAAAAGATACCCCAAAAACCGTCGCTTTTTTGCAACAATTTCTGTTACATTGTGTTTGTAGGCATTAAAACTACCACCCGGCTTCGTTTTTGGTAGCAGTCTTGATAAACCCTGTATAGTATTTTAACCAGAATCGAAAGTAATCTCGTAATTCTCTATCTTATCATATTGCAATCTACGAATGTAATTACATTCAAGAATAATTCTGGGTTGTAAACGTAATATTTTTTATTGCATACATCATAACGATCACAGCTGTCGGAAATTTTATAACTGAAATTTTATTTGAGTCAAAGTTTAAATTAGCGTTGGCAGGATGTCGCCGTAGCAAGTGAAAAGTGAGTGCACATCATTGAAACTTTCAGCTTACGTGGGGGATATTGCGTTTATTTCTCAATGTATTGGAAATTGTTTAACGTTAATATTTTAGTGATTTTGTAAATGGTTGATTTATAAATATATGCTCTTTTGCTAACTGCCTTACTTAGAGATATTTAATGTCAGTTATAGTTACATCTGCCTCAATGGCGTAGTTGTACTATGGTATGATTACAAAGCTGAGGTCTCGGGTTCGAATCCCAGGTCGATACACGTGACATTATTTATATTCTGATACATACCAAGCATCAGATACGTTTGTGAGGTTAATAAAGATAGTAATCTTAAACCATGGACTTATTAAATATCCATGCCTTAAACAGATAAAGGAATTAAAAAAACGGACAAAGCACTTAATACAATACAACATAAATACAATTAAGTCTAGAAAAATCTACAAGCTGACTTTATTCCTCAATGTGTAGGAATTCAAACAATTTCTTTCAATGTCTTTTATTCACTCGAACACATTGTGCAACGTACGTGTTGGCACGATAGTGGTTAACCAGAGAATACCTACGTACTTTATTTTTACTGTACGGTATAAACTGCTTTAGTTAAAGAGCTATAATAATCATTTGTACATACGTTTATTTGCTAAAATCAGCCGTAAAAATGACTTATAAAATATAATTATTATTATAAATAATTTATGAACTGATCTGAATTGCAACTTCTGTATGATCATTGTATTGTAAAATTATTTTGAAAAGAGCTACGCTAGAGTTTCTTACCCATTGTTCTCTGTCGAAAACAGTCTTGTGAACCGGATGGTAGTGGAAAAAAGTGACAATCTAAATTACGACATTTTGACATTTTATGGATGCAATAAATATTTTCATTTCATTACCTATACAAAATTAAGTAGGTACCATACCAGGACCTGGTTAAGGTTGCAGGAAGTTTCTGGATGTAAGCTGCTTCTAACAGGTCGAGGTGGAGATGATTGGAAGAGACCTATGTTCAGCAGTAGTCTTCTTTCGGCTGAAGAGAGAGAGAGAAAGAGATAGGGAGAGAGAGAGAAAGAGAAAAATAGAGAGATATAGAGAAAAAAGGAGAGAGAGAGAAAAGAGAGAGAGAGAGAGAGAGAGGAGGAGGACGACCATATATGGATGAAACCGAACGGAATCAGTAACATTCGATTGTGAACGAGGCTGGTGCCTACAGTGAGACGTACATGGGAATATCTTTTTCTTAATGTTTTCTTAGATTTACGTGAATGTTCACATTAAAATAAAACTATTATTTAACGACTTTATCGCGGATTTGGTTTAACTTTATAGATTACTTTACAGCACTGGTGTGGTCACGGGGCGGACAATTAGTTAACAAAATTTAAAAATTAAACCAAATCCACGATAAAATCCGTAAATAATTGTTTTATATCAATATTATTTTCTACTATTTCGCGAGTACGACCCTTACTTTTACATTAGCTGTAGTATAGTCCTAATATTTACGCACTACATTTAGACGTTTAGTGAAACGATCAGTTCATCCGATTCCATGACTATATTATGCTAAACAGGTTTAGCAAGTGATCTAATTCGTTAACAGTATTAGTAATTCATATAAACAATATACATAATATTGCTTGATCGGCTAATGATCAAATGTTTACCTGCATTAAGCTATTACAGTAGATTATGTTGCAAATGAGGATACGCTGTTCAGTTAGTTACATACATCTATTTTGACTATGGATTAGTCATTAGATAATTATTTTGCACTTTTTTACACTTATTTAAATATTGCACTTTTTATGATCTGTCTACTCACTTTTGTATTTTCTTTTATTTTTATTTTTAATGTATTATTGTTATTGGCTGGCTTGACGCGCGGACGTCACTTAAGGTGTCCACTGAAAATCAGCGTTATGTTGTGGTTTTCACCACATCATAGCATGAGCTGAGTGGACACCTACCAGTCACAGCCGCGACCACTCTTTTTTTTGTATTTTTATTCTGTGTTTTATATTAACAATGCCTGTGTATGTTGCGACTGTGACAAATAAATCGTATTTCTTTCTTTCTTTCTAGATTCATGCGTGATTGGTTGTAGTGAGATATTTATACTTTTCAAGCTACGTAAAAAACATCAACGAGTATATTAGTCCTGCCCCACAATAAGGTATAAGCGTTGTATAGCGACAACTAGAACTACGAGAGTCTTTTTGGTCTCAAAAACCAGGCCTGTATCAAATACTTTTTTGCCGCACAAACGTTCGTCTCAATGTGGGATCGAAACTCGATCTCTTGCTTCACAGCCTAGGAGGCCGTGAAAACTATCGCGATTCGAAGCCTAAGATTATCACGGTTTTGACTCAGTCATTATTATTTTACGAGAGGATATTAAGACTAGACAATTTCAGGTTAGGTTCGTAAAATTATACAAATAATTCCCATACTGCAACTATAATACTTATACCTTTATGGTGAAAATGTCCTATTATCATTGGTGTGAAGCCAAAAATCAATTTGTTCACAAATATAGCCGTCTAGCTTCCATTCGACGTTTGGAAAAGGGTAACCTAATAATAGAGGGTAATATAACCGAGGTAGTGGGTAAACAAAGTGTTGACGCGGGTAGACGTATGTCTTCGCGGAGGTTTAGCACGCTGAGTGCTTCATTAATACTGTTACGTATTCATTAAGACGTGTACGTTTTGAGAATGTGGTATCGTTATTGGAAAAATATGCGAGTGGTGCCTGATTGGATTTAGAGGTGAGATTTTGTTGACTTATTTGATAGTAAATTGTTTGTTTCTGATGTTTTAAAAAAGGACATATGACGTCACGTGATAAATCTAGTATCTCATACATAATCTCATCATCTCGTCCACAGGAAGTCCACTGTTGAACATAGGCTTCCCCCAAGGATTTTCACATCCGAACATTTCTGTTGGAAGCGGCCTGCATCCAGCGACTTAGCTGCTAGCTGCTCCTAGCTAGGACGTCCGTACCTTGTAGGTGGGCGTCCGACATTTCGCAAATAGGCAAATCTAGTAAGTATGTACGTAATCCTTTTATCGCATACTAGCGATCCGCCCCGGCTTCGCCTGAGTGCAGATACTTTCTGAGTCCTGTCTACTTTAGAAACGTAGGAACTATTTCGCGCGATTTGTTTTAAATATTTAAACTCAACTTTACTTTAAACTTCCCATCCTGTTCTATTGAGGTTGAAAAAGTATCCAATATATTTAAATTCCTTACACATACCAGGCGAATATTATTACATTTGTCGTAATAAAAGGTAGCCGATGTGTGATAATCTAGGAAGTCAGCTATCCCTCACAAAATTTCAACAAAATTAGTTCAGTTGGTTGAACGTGAAGATGTAACAAACACACAAACTTTCCTATTCATATATTAGTAGGATTTTGTGTAAAATCATTTTTGATGAAATGGGTTTTAAAATATAGCAATAAATATTCGACTATGACCTATGTCATCAATTTACATTTCACAAAAATATGTTTGTCGGAAACATTTGTTTATATTCGTGGAAAAATTAACAGCCCATTGCGACATAACCGAGTTCTATGCACAGAAGACTATCAATACCAATATTGCATTCCGAACCGAACCGAATATTCCTTTAATCGATTAAAAATTCAAACCTATACTGCGGGTTGAACGACCACTGGCATTCAGCCATTAAAATATTTTTTAAATTAGACCTTGCAAGATCATGCAGACTAAAGATATTTATCTGAAAAGAATTTTAACGACGACCGGCAAAATTACGTACATTCAATAGATTTTTTTATTTAAAGTCAAACCACGTCATTTATGTAATAAGATGAAATGATTTTCATAGCATTCCAATGAGGCGCTGAATGCGTTTAAATCATAACCAATTTTATGGCGACTGGTATTGAATTCATCGGCTGTTATTATTGGATTCATTACGCTGTTTTGTGTATGCTTAAAAAATATTCGGTGTGTACAATTAAGTTAAGAAAATTACCAGCATCATTAAACGATATTGCAATACTTCATATAAACTTTCGCATAATATTTAAATGAATATTGTAAAATATGTTCATTGTTCACTCTTAAAATGTATAAAAATAATCTTACAAGAGCAAGATACATTGATTTTAAAACACCATTATGTATGAAGCATGCGGGTATAACCGTGTTTTCTGAACGTGCGCATCTCACGTCGGGTGTTATTGGACGGCGATGTAACAGCGCCCTATAGAAAGTCGTAATCGGCTTCAACAGAATGAAACTGCTGGTTGCACTATTACCTTGCTGGATGACGGTGCAAGTCATAGAAATCAGCATTGTTTTATTTTATCCAGATATTTTTCTATAAAAACATAATAGTCCCCTCATTGGTTTATTAGTAGCTGCAAGTATAGAGAGTAGAATTGTTGGGTGTTAGATGCAAATTCCAGAGACACTTCATATTTTATGAGTTTTCGATATTATAATAATAAGAACCTTTATTGATTACAAATAAATATGTGTGAAACCTTATAGTTGCTTCGTGAAAAAGGAATTTATGACGAAATTAAACTCAGACGACGAGGATGGCGCTAGAGGTAAATATATTGGCCAAACAGTTTAGAGATATAGGCGTAAGCTAATATATGCACGTAATATTATATACATTACTTTAATTTTGTATCACGATTTAAAGTTTCTTAAGATGTTGTAAATAATAATGTCTACCTCGTGACAAATCTTTTTTATCGGACATAAATAAAGGACTTAATTGATAAAATATGTGCATCATTTCGACGCTACAAAAGAAAGCTGCAATTTAAATAGGTTAACTAAAACTGTTTATGCTAGTAATCTATTTCTTGGAACTACAGATAGAACTACTGTCATAATTAAGCACAGAAACAAACTGGGTACATAAATAATAGAATAGGCATTGAAGGACTGAAAAAATACTATTATCATCATCATCTCAGCTACTGGAAGTCCTCTATAGCTCCCACCAAGAATCTCCACATCGACCTGTTGGAAGCGGCCTGCATTCACCTACTTCCTGCAACCTTAGCCAGGTCGTCCGTCCACCTTGTAGCCAGGCGCCTGACATTTCACTTTCTTGTACATGGCCTCCATTGTAGAACCTTTCGGACCCAACAGTCATCAGTTCTACACGCTATATGCCGGGCCCACTGCCACTTCAACTTGCTAGTCCTATGGGCTATGTTGATAGCCTTCGTTATCCTACATATCTCCCCGTTTCTAATGATAAATAAAGAAATATCTGTATCTGTATCAGCCCATATACGTCCCACTGCAGGGCACGGGCCTCCTCTATAATCGACTACCGATTGAGAGTGGTTAGGCCATATAGTCCACCACGCTGGCCTAGTGCGGGTTGGTGGACTTACATACCATAGAATTTTTATAAATCGCTTTGGTATGCAGGTTTCCTCACGATGTTTTCCTTCACCGTTTTAGTGCGTGGTGATTGACTATCAATACACACATGACTCCGAAAAGTCAGAGGTGTGCCCTGGGATTCGAACCCGCGACCACCGTGAACATGTTGGCAGTCGCGTCTAGTCCGTTTACCAACAGGCCAACACGCACTTAAAGAAGTATATCTGAGAAAAAATCTGAGTTATATTCACAGTTCCGCCGAACTTATTTCTGTCCTAAGGCGTGATGCAATTTAATTTTCAGTTTTCCTAACAATCTGATCGGACATAAAGTTTCTATTATCCGTCAACTCAACTGAGCACGGAGCAACACACATTCAAACTTATTTTACTAGATCATGAGTAGGAACTCGCGAAGTTAAGCACTAGATAGCTCGCTCCACCAGTCTGCGTCAACTTATTCGAAAAATACTTTATATCTCAAAGTTTTTCATTGAAGATGGATAAATTCGAACATTTTCTAGGAGTAAGGATATTCATATTTTTTTCCAGGTCGCAATGCAATATATTTTTTCTGGATTATTTGGAATTCGAGTGTTCAGGCAGGGAGGTGATAAGTAATCAGGTGAGTCGCTTGCTTTATTCAAAATGATATAATATGCTATATCAGAATACTATTGAATTATGCTGTCAAATAAAAAAAGCTTTGAATCCACAAAACCTAAAATTGCGTAATATCTCTTCACGTTTCGTAGAAATAATAAAAAAGGCGCAAAAAATATTCGTTCGGCTTATATTGATTCTATATGTCCATTAGCCGTGAACTGTGAACAATATTTCTGGTATTTGAAATTAATTTTATCCTCAAGCTACTTTTAGGTATTGGAATTGATTTTACCTAGTTTAAGAAAAATTCAAATCTTTGTTACTTAAAGAGAAAAATTAAACAAAGAATTTAGAATATACTATAAAATGCATTGTATTGCTAAGCTTATAAGATTACAAAGTATTTATATAGTGTAAATTGATCTATCATAATCATATCCAATTTGTTGGCAACAATTAATGCATGCACACTCGTAACAATTAGGTAATATTGATATTTACTCAAAAATAGCGAATAATAAGGCAATTATGACAGCCTCCGTGGCGCAGGCGGTAAGACGCCGCCTGTGAAACGAGAGGCCGCGGGTTCGATCCCCGCACCGAGAGAAATGTTTGTGCGGCCCACAAATATTTCTCTCGGGTCTGGGTGTTTGTGAGACCGAAAAGTCTCTCGTAGTTCCTGATACCCACGACACAAGACTCGATCTTAATGTGGGGTCAGGACTATGTATGTGACTGTTGGGTGTTATTTATTTATTTATTTATTTATAAGGCCTGAACAAATACAGTTTAGCAAACAATATGTTCTGACAGCAAACGTACGTTTAAATAAACATTTTATGCAATTCAGAACGGAAGCTAAGACTCATGGGTCGCGGAGCTAAAGTATCAATATGGAGTAGTATGGAGTATATATTGCTGCCATGTACAGGTGTTTGAACGAAATTAACTAGGGTTTGTGATCGATATTTTTTTCTATCTGAATACAAAATACTTTTATTTATTGATAGGATGATATCGGATTTTAATTTGAACTCTCTATTTTGTCGTGTGGAACTCCTGTGGTATTTTCTACACACTTATACGCCATAGGATCACATGGACATCGGCACTTATGGCCATTGGAAATTAACTTACCTGTAAGCACTAATTGGAATTTCTTGAAAAGTATCTGCTCTTGAATGGCACTCGCCGTCTATTTCCTTCTCGGATAATATACAAGGAAAAATGTTCCTAACACAATTAATATTTCTTATTTTTAACTGGATAACACATTTAGCTAATACCGGGTATCTCAAGACTGCTACCGAAAACGAAGCCGGGTGGTAGTTTTAGTGACTACAAACACATTGCAACTAAAAATTTCGCAAAGAAACGCGACAATTATTTTTTATGATTTTTTAAATATTGCCAATTTTGGGTGGTAAATCCATAGTTTTTGCTAAAATAATAATTTAAACTCTTTTATACCTTAGATTATTTATAAATAAAAGGGTATACACTATTATTTTTGGAAAAAATGTATTTACCACCCAAATATAATCATAGGAAAAAAATAACAAAAAAAATTGTCGCTTTTTTTGTAACTTTTTCTGTTGCATTGTGTCTGAAGTCGCTTAAACTACCACCCGGCTTCGTTTTCGGTAGCAGTCTTGATATACCCCGTATATTAGCCAAACTTAAGAGCAATCGAAGAATTGTTCCTTCTGAAACTAGAAGTGGCCCAATATTACCTGATACCTTTTATTGTAGCATCTTTTTCTCAAACTGGTCTTTAATCTCATTAGATATAACACTCGCTAACAACTTTTCATTATGTAGCCGCTGTTATATTGCCATGTTTGTTATGAAAAATACGTGTATTTATATTGAATTTGCCAAAGTTAATGTGTGCATTGTTCTCGCAGTATTGTTCAACTTTAAACGGTTTCTTTTTTGTGCCATCGAAATGGGAATATTTGCAGTTTTCAATAGCGTTATTCAAATATTTGCATCGAGCGCGATCATATAAATTTTGTGTTCCAAAAAAGAGAATTATCATGCAATATTCAATGCTTTTAAGCGAGGAATGTTTTCGTGATCCCCATTTCCAAACGGTTGTAACGAACAAGATGATTTTTACTATGTACTTGAAGTAAAATATCCATAATATTACGACAAAAATTGGAAAAAGTCGTGAGTGCCAGTCATAATACATAATATGAGCAATGTTAATTATCTTTTAGTGAGGTTGCAATAAACTGTTCGTAATAAAATAAAATTTATTGCCACATTATCTAATTCAGAATATTTTTTAGTGATGTAATTATAAGAATACGTTTAACTGTATGTTTATGTTCGTAATCGCGTATTAAAACTCAGTCATTAAACTCTTTGTTCTCAGCGACCGCCAAATGGTCCGAAAGTTCTAATAAAAAACTTCATTCCAAGTTAATTAAAGTGAACAATCATTTGAAAAATCTCCCCGAAGTCACAACTTAAAAAGTTGGTCTTAAGTGTTTTCAGAGCTTGAAAGGAATCCTAAATAATCCAGACTTAATACTCGATAATATAACAAGCTTAGTCGGGGCTTGATATAATCTTAATGCTTAGAGTTAATCGTGCTAAATTTGTAATAAGAGATTACGTAATATTAATCTTACTTTGTTGCTTAAGTCCAGTGAGAATCTGCCCTGTAGTTTAACGTTGGCATACAGCCAGCTTTTAAGCAAAAACTGGTGCAGAAGTGTGAAAGAGACAAAGCGAAATTACGGCTAATACTTACTCTTGGTATTGGTGTCATCTGCTATGAGTAAACCACTTAATTTATATACAGTAAACATACGTTTTCCTTTATATTTTCTCTCTGAAACTATTGCGCTCGTCCCTATAGGTACGCTAGAATACGCTATAATATTTATTTTATAGAATACTTATTATTATTCTGTGTTTGAAACACACAACATTTATAGTTTTACGGGCATAATAGTACGTAAAGACTACAATATACTATCGGCCTGAACCGGCTCCCTTATATTATTCACTTTTTTGAAAATATTCTACCTATCTATATTCTATATTCTATTCTATGTTCATCAGGGATAATGTAGAATTCTAACGGTGAAAGAATTTTTCAAAAAGGACCAGCAGCTTCAGAGCCTATCTAATCTGTATCAGCCCATACACGTCCCACTGTAGGGCACGGGCCTACTCTACAATCGAGAGTACGATTGAGAGTGGAGAGAGTTTCAGAGCCTATTTAATGCAAACAATAAAATGTTTCCTCTTTATAAAATTAGTGTAGATTAAAGTTTTGTTAAATTCCATTTTCTCATGACAAATATTTTTCATACAATAAAGTTAAAGTTTAAAAGCGAAGTCTCTGCCTTGGAGCAAACAGCATTGCGGCTCATTGTAAGTGGAAGCGGTGGCATCATACTCTCAAAATAACTAAGGCGACAAGTTTTCTATAAAACGAATGGAATCTAATTTTCAGCTATGAGAACTTCAAGTTGCCAACGCTTTTGCTTTTATTCTTTTGTTGGGTGCTTTGAAATTCTTTTCTAAAGAGTTCGCCGCTTGGTATTCTATTTTTATTTTGACTTGTAGTGTAGAATTATGTTAGGATGGGGCAAAGTTTTGAATGAATTTGTGGATTTATTTCGTTATTCACATATTTCGTGTCTATATCACTTTGTATACTTTCTATCGAGAATGACCTCAAGTGTAATGTTATGTTAGTACAACAATGTGAATAAAATGCGCTTGAAGTAAGTGCTTAGTAATCCGATACACTGTTCAGATAATATATTTATTTGACGGTCCAGTGTGAGCCATGAAGATCTTATACAGGGTATATCAAGACTGCTACCGAAAACGAAGCCGGGTGGTAGTTTAAGCGACTTCAGACACAATGCAACAGAAAAAGTTGCAAAAAAAAGCGACAATTTTTTTTTGTTATTTTTTTCCTATGGCCATATTTGGGTGGTAAATACATTTTTTCCTAAAATAATAGTATATACCCTTTTATTTTTAAATACTCTAAGGTATAAAAGAGTTTAAATTATTATTTTAGCAAAAACTATGGATTTACCACCCAAAAATGACGATATTTAAAAAATCATAAAAAAAAATTGTCGCGTTTCTAGGCGAAATTTTTAATTGCATTGTGTTTGTAGCCACTAAAACTACCACCCGGCTTCGTTTTCGGTAGCAGTCTTGAGATACCCGGTATAAACAATTTCTATTGAGATGTTTTCAGTTATTAATAATAATTCACCGTATACAAATTATATAATAATAAAAATGCCTTTATTACTTATTACCCTGTAAAACTACACTACACTTTTATGGACAGTATTTTTATTACAAGACTTCTAATCTAAACTTAACAACGAATGAAATATGAATAAATACACCTAACAGTCACACATATAGTCCTGAAACCACACTTAAATCGAGTCTTGTGTCGTGGGAATTAGGAACTACGAGAGTCTTTTTGGTCTCACAAACACCTAGAGCCTTCTTATTGAGAATTCATTCAAGAATACACGTAATTGTTAATTTTATTTTGTACACATTAATGAAAGTATTTTAAAACCTAATATCATATTTTGAACCTGATTATTCATCATAAATTAAATAAAAATATTTTCATTTATGTTATTCATTACAAATTATCACGTGACTGAAAACAACGATCAGAGTGCTCTGAATTCACGGATCGCGCGGTGATTTCAAAGGTAAATTAATAATTACCGAGTGAAATTCACTCGGTAATTTGTTAAAACAACGATATATTATGATTTTTATCACATTACAGACCGCACATTTAAGGAAGTAGTTAAATCGTAAGAACTCAGACAAAAATAGTTCATATAAGGGAAAGCGAGATTCGGTCGAAGGCTGTGACGCAGATTAAAGCCACGTCACAGTTTGGAGCGTTTTAGCGAGAATTTTGCAATTTTTATTACGTATTTAAAAAAAATTGGTCGTAGTTTTTTTCGTATAATAATTATTTTCGTGTTTATATTGGGGCTATCTACAAAAACGTTATTCCAAAAATTCAACATCCTTATTCTAAGTAATTGAATGGAAGTGCGTGGTGGCCTGTTGGTAAACGGACTAGACGCGGCTGCCTACATGTTCACGGTGGTCGCGGGTTCGAATCCCAGGGCACACCTCTGACTTTTCGGAGTCATGTGTGTATTGATAGTCAATCACCACGCACTAAATCGGTGAAGGAAAACATCGTGAGGAAACCTGCATACCATAGCGTTTTATAAGAATTTCTATGGTATGTAACTGATATGTACTGATATGTAACTGTACTGGTGGTAGGTCTCTCATATGTGAGAGGCCATCTGGGTAGGTACCATCGCAATGTCTATTTCTCCCGTGAAACAACACTGCGTAAATGCACTGTTGTGTTTCGGATTGAAGGACATTATAGCCAGAGTAACTACTGGACATATTGAGACTTAACATCTTATGTCTCAGGTTGACGAGCGCAGTGGAATGTTGCTACTGTTTATGAGCGGTCGTATCGCTTACCATCAGGCGAACGGCTTGCTCGTCTCGTCATTCATTGCAATAAAAAAAAAATGTAAGTCCGCCAACCCGCACTAGGCCAGCGTGGTGGACTATATTATGGCCTAACCACTCTCAATCGTATTCTCAATTGTAGAGAAGGCCCGTGCCCTGCAGTGGGACGTATATGGGCTGATACAGATTCTAAGTAATTATCACCTATAAAATATAATGAAGTAAAAAAAAAAACCCTTAAAATGCTTACAGCTCAGGGGGTTACGCTATAAAAACGATACCAACTTCGAACGTTCGGACGCCGTACGTTTCACTGATGTAAAAAACTTCACAAAAATATGTGGGATTCCTCTATCGTTCGTCGCAACCATAGACTAAGTCTAGAGAGAATGATAAGTATCATGGAGAGTTATATTGATTTTTATAAGTGGAAATCCTATTTTTATTCCGGACGTCGAACATTCGACGATTTTGAAGAGGCACCTTAGCAGGCCGGCATAATTGTTTCGATTGGCATGGGACTGCCGTCCGATGCCAATGGATACTCTGCCTAGGCGGCATTAGCACTTATCATCAGGTGCAATGCCGCCACTATGCCGGGCCACTATAAAAAAATAAATAAAAAAATCGAAGTTCGTATTGTTTTTATATAGTACGCCCCCAGCGTAGCGACGTGCTAGTAATCTATTTGAGAAACAAATATTTTAATATATTATAAATGTCTTTGAAGTGTTCGGTTCGCCGATCTGGTCCTGAATACTAACAAGCGTCCGAGAGATTAGCGCCGCCGCCCAGCCCGTCACGTTGATTAAGTTAATGAATGGAACTTATAACTTACAAACAATTCGGTTGGATATTTTGATTGGTTTATTTGATTTAGTTTTCTGGAAATTTCTTAGACCTCTTGTAATTTTGTTAATGTCTTTGTGCTTTTATTGGCTGGTGGTTTAATTAAATTATTTTGAATAAAAAGTTTATAATAACTGTAACTATGGACATACAAAAGAGCAAAAAAATTTTTTTTGTAAATATTTGCATCCATCTTTTGATATGAAGTAATTTTAAAAGTACTTATAATTTGTGATAAAATAAATCAATGGCAAAGGATATCCTCAACTACATATAAAAAGAAACTATTGTAGCAGTCCGCCCCGTGACCACGAAAGCTGTAAGGTAATTGAAAAGCGGGGAAATAAAAAAATCTAAATATTGAACTAAATCCGCGATAACATCAGTAAATAATAGTTTTATTAGAAGACATTAGATAGCCTCCGTGGCGCAGTGGGTTAGACGTCGCCTGTGAAATGAGAGGCCGCGGGTTCGATCCCCGCACCGAGAGAAATTATCTTCGCTGTCTTTGAACGACCCTTAAATATTTGTCTTGGTTCTGTTTGTGCGACCCACAAATATTTCTTTCGGGTCTGGGTGTTTGTGAGACCAAAAAGTCTTTCGTAGTTCCTGATACCCATGTAACACATTCATTAATATTAAATACAACTAGTTGACACCACCCTTGTCGATATCCGTCGCTCGACATTATCGATCGGCGATATCGACAAAGTATTGACACCACTAGTTCTTGTAAACTGGCAATGCGTGGTCGGGTCACTTTTCGTTTATCCTTCGCCGGGCGCCTACCTATGTAAGTATGAAGTGACAAACTGTGTAAATTATTGTGAACTATGTTTGCTAGTAAAATATATTAGTTAGGCAGTGAACATTAACGTTTGATTTTACCGCATTCCCTTCTGAGCCGTTACAACTCAGAAGTGGGATCGGTGCGAAAACAAATAGTTTTTGCATTATAATCCACACGCCAAAATTAAATGTAACAGTTTTCTTTTCTTCTTAACAAATGAGTTTATAATTCATGGTATCAAATAAGACTTTTGCTATCAATAACTTTCATTACATCACTTTTTTTACTTCCCATTGTTTTACCGACATATATTATTATATTTTATGCTTTATTGCTAAATACTGTAATTACAATGAAATGCAGCGCATAATATAATATAATACTATGATATTGCTTATTACAATGCTAATGGACCCACTTTATTTTTCTTTCATTTCTACATGTGTTTTGCGATCTATCGTGATAATGTGTCAATTAAATTTTTTCGGTTACCGTGTACCTGATACAACTGTAATTCGCTTAAAATTATTGAAATGTGCGAGTTTCAGGCAATGAGCGATCAGAACAGACTGAGAACACCTAGATCGAGGCAATTGACTACCCCGCCTCGTGACTTCGATCGACGTCGGCGAGAACGAGCGTCTCGCAGTCGCACGCGATGCAGCCGTAGCCGCCATCGATCGAGAGGGAAAGCGACGCGGAGTCGCAGCAGGAGCCGCAGCACTCCGCGTGATCGTCGTCATCATGAACGCCGTACCAGCGCGTGCAGCAGGCTACATCATCAGGAACGGGAATTATCAGAAACAAGGAAGCGTCTAAGAACATTTGAAGAAGAGATTTGTCAGCAGCATACCTCCACAGCAACAACCAAGCCATCGGGTTCAGGTTTGAACCAGCGAGGTATGTCTACCGTCAATTCCAACCTAGTTAATACAAGTGTGATCGATGAGTCCAATAATGGTAAGAGACGAAAAGTAGACCCTTCTGAATTCTTTGAGAAGTTGGTGAACATTTTAAAAGAGCGGCCAGGAAGTCGTGACACTTTTCCGGTTCTTAATAACGTAATACCAGAATACAATCCGTTATCTAAAGAACAAACTTTTCATGTTTGGCTTGACAAGGTTGATGAATGTTCTGAAATATATAACTGGAGTGAAACACAAACAATTCATTATGCCCTGCCAAGCTTTCTGGACATGCTAAGACCTGGTACCAGGGATTGCCTTCGATTAAGCACTCGTGGAGCGAGTGGAAGATAATGTTAAAGGAATCTTTTCCAGCAACAGAAAATTACGCCGAGCTCTCGACAGATATGCTTAATCGAAGGGCACGCCCTGGGGAGTCATTAGAGTTGTACTATTTTACTAAGATAAATCTATTAAACCGCTGTAAGATCTTTGGAAAGCAAGCTGTGGATCGTTTGATATATGGAATAGACGATAGGGGTGTTAGAATGGGTGCTCAAGCGGTCAAGTTTGAAAAACCTGAGGAGGTCCACGAGTTTTTTTTAAACTATTAAAGCTAATTCTAAGGAACACCTTGACGATAAGAGATATACGAGTAATATCCGGGATTCGCGCTTACCAAATAAAACCTTATCGACTAATTTTTCAGGCAAAAGTTTTAACAAACCAAAGCGTGTTTTGATTGTCAGGAAATAGGGCATCCAAGCTTTCGATGCCCGAAACCAAGTGTTAGTCAAGTGTACGAAATGAAATCTTATGGGTCACGTGTCCACTAATTGCACGAAAATAAGAGAATCTGACGTTTCTACTGAGGATAAAAATATTCTTAAGATTTCATTTCGCGACGTATTAGGATCGTATACAAGTATAAGATAGTTATAAAAATTAACGGCAATCCTATTTCCTATTTAGTAGTTTAAGGCAGAGAGGCGACCTTGATACGAGAAAGCGTTGCAAGGAACTTAGGTTTAAAATGGACAAGTGTTAATGAACCATTCTTAAGGGGATTAAGCAATGTACCCTATTTGCCTGTGGGTAGCACAAGAGTAGATATAGAGGTCCAAAGAATTCTAGAAAGGGACGTGGAAGTGTTTATAGTTGACGATCCACTAATTAATTATGACTTATTGCTCGGACACAGCTTCACTGAACGGCCCAACTTACTTATTATTAAGACAACAACCGAATTGAAGTTTGAAAGGGCTAACATTGGCGAACAACTTAAATTACCACTTGTATCCTTAAAAGAGGCAACCATTCACATGGGTAGAATTGAATGTGTCCCAGTTAAATCTGTGAGCGATTTGAGTGGAAATGTTTATATAGATGGTTCAGTTAGAGGCAATGTAAATAATGAATACTATCTATTTCCAGGGGAATACTATATTAAGAATGGGTCGTGTTCTTTACTAATTTATAATATTGGTTCTAAGCCTGTAAGATTCGAGAAGAGAATGTGGGTGATGAAAGTAATAATAAAACAATAGAAGAGGTATCTGAAGCAGGTGAATTGATTAGGAAAAATCAGGAAATAAATAAAAATAGATATGACCAGCGGCCCGGCCCACCTTCGCCCGGGTGCATGTTACTACAATAATGTGCACATATTATACACATAAACCTTCCTCTTGAATCATTCATATTTATAATATTATCATTAATACTCTTCGCAGCGTATGCAATGAAAGACATTTTATGGCTAATTTTTTTTACACCTTCGGTTGATTTTAATAGGAATTTCTAAAGATTTCTATAGTAATCTAGTACTAAATATAGCCTGTGTTACTCAGTGATAATGTAGCTTTCTAATGAAAAAAGAATTATTAAAATCGGTCCAGTACTTTTTGAGTTTATTCGTTACATACAAAAATACAAATCTTTCCTCTTTATAATATTAGTGTAGATAAACACAGAAAAGAGTGGTTTGGTACGAATAATGAGAGCAATAGTTACGGCCCCTGGGCAATCGAAAAGTTAGAAGCGAAATGTCAGGAACCTTACAGAAGTAAAAAGGTTTTACCAAATGACCGCTATGTGTGGAAGACACTCCCTTAACTAGAAAGGGACAGAAGTATGAGGGCGTAATTGCCAGTGATAAAATATTTCCGTGGTTGAGCTATGATACCCAGCTTGCTCTTCGAACGAAACAAGTGATAACAGTGATGATGATTAGTGTGAAGTCGAATTCTGAATTACTATTTCACAACAAGTTATGTGTTATTCGATCATGAAATATAAACTATGTTATGATTAAGAATTAGAAAGAGATTAAAATGTAATATACATAGAACTAAGTTGGCATAGTAAAAATACATATATATATATATATATATTTAAATTAATCGTTATTTTAAAGATTATAGTTTTTTTTTTAACTATTTGTAACCTCTGATTTCATGATCATTATTATTATTTTTTGTTTACCATTTTATTGCATACCGTAGTCACCTATAAATGTAACGGCATTTAGCTAGTGATATAAGGATTTTATAATTTACTTGTATTTATGAACTTGCCGCCCATGAGTGTTGCGTAGCGGGCATGACAGGCATATGAACTTGCCGCCCAAGAGTGTTGCGTAGCGGGCATGAGAGGCATATGAACTTGCCGCCCAAGAGTGTTGCGTAGCGGGCATGAGAGGCATATGAAATTGCCGCCCAAGAGTGTTGCGTAGCGGGCATGAGAGGCATATGAACTTGCCGCCCATGAGTGTTGCGTAGCGGGCATGAGAGACATATGAACTTGCCGCCCATGAGTGTTGCGCAGCGGGCATGAGAGGCATATGAACTTGCCGCCCAAGAGTGTTGCGTAGCGGGCATGAGAGGCATATGAACTTGCCGCCCAAGAGTGTTGCGTAGCGGACATGAGAGGCATATGAACTTGCCGCCCATGAGTGTTGCGTAGCGGGCATGAGAGGCATATGAACTTGCCGCCCAAGAGTGTTGCGTAGCGGGCATGAGAGGCATATGAACTTGCCGCCCATGAGTGTTGCGTAGCGGGTATGAGAGGCATATGAACTTGTCGCCCAAGAGTGTTGCGTAGCGGGCATGAGAGGCATGTGAACTTACCACCCATGAGTGTCAAACGACATCATACAGGCTTAATGTTCATTTTATTATACTGTATTTGGTTCACGACACAAGATTCGATCTTAGTGTGGGGTCAGGACTATGGATGTGACTGTTGGTTGTTATTTATTTCTTTATTATTATTTCAACACTATTGTGACATTGAAGTGGTCATCGTTGACAAAAAATAAATTAATACGAGGTAACTGGACGCGGTGCCCGAAACACAATGCGCGGAAGCGTGTAATTAACACAGGTTTTTTTCGCTGTAAATGAAGGCTTTCATATATCTACCACTGCAAGAAATTGTAGCCAATTAATATTACGTAACTTTTATAGGCTATAAAACGTGGGGTCTTGGATTCGGTTTCTAGACCGGGGGATCCATTTTGGGTATTATTCACGCCTTTTCCCCGGAAGTGGTAGGCAGAGGTGCTACGAAGACAGCCACGTTTTGCCTTGTGTGTTCCGTCCCACGATGTGATTAGAGGCGAACCTATCGTGAATATATGTCATATTTGTGGTATATATTGGATATTACGGTTCGAGACTTCATTATGAATTCCCCAAGACTAGAATTTCTGTCACCTAAAGTTAAGGTTGCAGGAAGTCACTGGATGTAGGTCACTTCCAATATGTTGTTCCATCTATGGGCGATGCCTATGTTCTGAAGTGGACTTCCTTGAAGATAGTGATAGACTTTGCCCCCAACACATACTGAGGGAAAATATGCTCGGTGAAATTGCTGTTAGGAATATCTGACCTGCAAAAGCGTGGGCATGTATGTAATAATAAATAAATAAATATTTATAACAAATAATTAGCTAATTCATTAATTATGCTCAAGAAATTCTGGCTAAAGTTGCAGGAAGTCGCTGGATGCAGGCCGTTTCCAACAGGTCATTGTGGAGATCAGGCCTATGTTCAGTAGTTGGCTTCCAGTGACTGAGATGATGATGATGATTTATACCAAATGTTAGGTGAAGAAGTTTCGATGCTGGAAAGCAGTCTTCGCTGTCTTTGAACAACCAATAATTTTTTGTTAATAATTAAGAGCGTGTACACCTTGCGCGCAAAGTCAACTATAGGTATTTCTTCGTTAATTTCACGCACACATAAGCGACCAAAGCTGTGTGCGTAGAGCTGCCGCGTCGGCTCGTTATACAATCGGCTCAAACAACTTTGATCCGTGCGCTTCAAATATTCAATTGAAATGTAACTGTAATATAATATCATAAAAATATTTTATTTGCATTATAAGTAGACAAATATTACTGTGCAAGCAAAGAATAATACAAATTTTGGATACTAATCATATTTTCGTTATTATTACATTGTTAAGTTGCATTCAAATCAGTGTTCAATCAGTAGACACTACGGACGTTTTATTAATCATTTCGTGTTCGAACACATAAATAGTGTTAGGGCCTTACAACCCCTTACAATTACGAAATATATTTAATTTTATATTACAATACATAACATAATTTAGCCTCGGAATTAGATCCCATTATATTACCTGAAACATAATTTATACTCACTACAAAATCATTGTAGGTAATAAAAATAATTAAATATTTTACTACCAAAGTACTAAGATGTGGTAATCGCATTCCGCGCGTGGCTATTTTTACTACGCGCGGCATAATCGACTGCAGCCAGGCCGGAGCGACGAGCGATACGTCCTCCCTCTAGAAGGCCTTGCGGCGGTCTGATTTGATCCACGTCGGACAGCGTGTTTTATAGTGGTTTTTAAAATATTTGTAGAAAACATGAAAACTAATTTTGTTGAAATATAAAAATGGTAATTTATTGATAAGATGTTCTTCTATTGTAACATGCAATTGTTATAAAAAATTATCTACGATAAGTTGGTGAAAAAAAATATGTTCTTGACGAGAGTTTCTGAATAATTTCGCATTGTTTAAATTTTTATTTGTCAGGAACTAAACACAAAAAGATTATTTTTCTCAGCAAAATCCCTCCATAAGGGTCTTATTAGTCTGATAATATTTTTATTTTCATCTTATATTTAGTGGTTTCGGATATCTTAAGCTTCTAAATTGCCATTTAAAGCCTAAATAACGAAACTTGTGTTCAGTAATCCTTATAGTACTCACAAATTATCCATCAGTCTATTATGTTTTCCACCAAAATCCCTAGATGACAACTTTTTCTAAAATTTGTAATAATTATTTTTCCTTTAAATTGTTTATTGGTGGCTATTAACTCATTTGAAAAGTCCTGTTTTTAAGCCAAAAAGCGCGTGCAGGGTATAAACGCTCTTAAGACCTACATCACTCCCGTTCAAATATGCGACCCGTTGCTGTTAGTGGGACGCGTACTACAAGTAGGTATTCTGTATCAGCCTATATATGTCCCACTGCAGGGCACGGGCCTCCCCTACAATCGACAGTACGATTGAGAGTGGTTAGGCCATATAGTCCACCACGCTGGTCTAATGCGGGTTAGCGGATTTACATACCATAGAAATTCTTAATGGTTTCTTAGATTTACGCGAATGTTACACATTGAAATAAGACTATTATTTACGGATTTTATCGCGGATTTAGTTTAATTTTACATTTTTTGAATTCCCGACGTTTCGATCACTTTACAGCTTTCGTGGCCACGTGACCACGAAAGCTGTAAAGTGATCGAAACGTCGGGAATTCAAAAAATGTAAAATTAAACTAAATCCGCGATAAAATCCGTAAATAATAGTCTTATTTCAATAGAAATTCTTATAAATCGCTAAGGTATGCAGGTTTCCTCACGATATTTTCCTTCACCGTTTTAGTGCGTGGTGATTGACTATCAATACACACATGAGTCCGAAAAGTCAAAAGTGTGCCCTGGGATTCGAAGGAGGTATTAACATCATCATATTACCTAGTTGATTTAACAGTGTATACAATACCTAATTATCATATTTACCTACCATTTACTGACATTTATTCCCTCGGCCAATAAAATAGGTGTGAACTGCAGGAATTAGGTTAATCAGTTGGTCTGTACGTTTGTTTATTTAGGTCGCGTACCTATGTATTTGTTTCCTATTTGTTTGAATTAACGTCCACCGCTCACCTTGAATGGGAATCGAATTTCTATTGTACCTGGCGCCTCGTGAGCTAATTCATTGATTTTGCTCAAGAAATTCTAGAAGTTTTTTTGAATTTGGCAGGTATGGCAGATATTTGGACGTCAGAACAATTAATCCATTTATACAGGGCATATCAAGTATATTAGTTGCATTGTATTTGTAGTCACTTAAACTACCATCCGGATTCGTTTTCGGCCACTAATAACCCCGTATAAAGATATATAGTAAAATAGTTTATTGTATATCATGTTTATATCATACAACTTTTATACAATAAATACCTGGTTACGATTTAAGAAACCGCACTCTAAATTAGGTGTATTATTCACAGTTTTTATTGTTTCAAACTCTTTTAGTCAATCATAGTCCCTATCTTACACAATATACATTCGTTATAAGTACACTAGATATTTTACATAACGCTACCTAAAATCCAGGCAAAAGATGAATCTTTCATATCTAAGTATCTTCGTCTCTCTATCTCTGCTATTGCTGATTAAACGTCCCTTATGTTACGTGAGGAGGTTTTCATGAATACAGCTAAGTGAATAAAAGTATTTCTCAGCATAGTGTCTCAAACCTGACTTCATGTTGTTGTATATTCAGTAGGCTAAATCAAAAATCGATGATATCCCGATTTTTTTTATTGTTCTTACTGGTAAGTGGTAAGTACAGTGTCAACCAGATTACCTAATGCCGAGATTCCATCACCACTCGACACAATAACAAAACCAATTGCTTCGTCACCAGCCGAATGGCGTCATTAAACCACTGCCTCATCTGAAGCAAAAATAATAATCCCAGTACATTCACAAAACGCATTTCCATATTTTTATTAAATAACAAACAATTGTCGCGGATTACGAACCTATTCATCGGGCCATGTTTAGTATGCAGTGACCAATCATAGCGCGTTACCGAGCGCCGCTCAAATACTTCATTAGCTTACCCCCGCCCCTCAACCCCGCTCATGGGTTAGATTATGTGAATATCTTAACATCTGCCGATAAAAATGATTTATAGCCTTTGGAATTTTCATGCGAGTGTTGAATATTTATTGGCGTGGTTTTTTGCTTATTTGTGGATTTTTGTGATACGGTGAAAATATATATATAAGTATTAAAATGATTTTATACTGTGGCAATTTGGTGTTTATTTCAGGTTTAGTGAATTAAAAAAACAATTTAGTTTTGGATACGTGATGCGTGTTAAATAACATCTATGACATTACGTTTTATTAGGACGGATGCTATAGAATTTTTTGGGACACATAAGCAATTGTTAGGAATTCGATGAAAAAAGAAAAGAACAACCAATATTTACTTTCACGGCAATTCAGTCGTGATCTTATAATTCAGCTTATACGAAGTAAATAGAATCGACTGCGAGCTCCCAATTCCGCATGCAAAGAATGTTTGGCTTCCAGGCTACAATCGAACGGCTTAATACCGGCGCATGGTAATCTTTTTGTTCCAATCATGTACCCTTTATTTGTATTGATCATTGGAAACGCTCCAATTTTACAATTCGGTGTTGAACTTTTTACGCAATGGGTTCTGGTTAGATATCGCTATAATTGGTGTTTATGTTACTCATTTTTATAAATAGGAAGAATGTTATAATTGTGTAATGTGCATACATACCGCCTTTAGGGTATATCAAGACTGCGACCGAAAACAAAGCAAAAACTTAAAATTTACTACCCAAATTCACCGAGTTTGGGTGGTCAATACAGTGTTTGCTAAAATTATAATTTAAACCCTTGCATGCCATTGCGTCTTTAAAATTAAAAGGGTGTAGGTACATTATTATATTATTTTTAATTGACTCCATTGATATAAAACACGCGTTGTGGCTTTAGGAATATTTTGAGAAACTACATTGAATATTTTTATGAGTTGTCACGGAAATTCGCCAGATAGTTAACAGCTAACTGGTTCATATCGAAGTCGGTGGGCGTGCGCAATACAAAGATAGGTATCAAAAAAATTACTGACTTATCAGGAATTTTGTTGCTTTTGTTGTTCAGAAACTTTTGTAACCTTAAGGTGTTCACGAATTTTTGTGGCCGACCCTGCTCAACCACTTCTGTTGCTTCATGTGTGTAAGACTTTTGGCGTTTTGAATGTGTTCAACGACTTTTGTCGCTGACTGTACATCATTATTTTAGAAAAAATAAGTATTTATCATCCAAACACGACGATGGTTACAAAAATACATAAATGTTATCTTGAGAACGACTGAAAGCGAAATTTACTATTATTAAATATGGTGACTGTCTAAAATAGTGATAACTATCCCTATGAGAACACAACCATGATCTTATGTACGAGTATGTATGAATGGAAAATCAGACTCAAATTTCATTTTAATTTTATTTCAACACCACTTTGTATAATAAACGAAGCTCGGAAACATTATATTACAATTAGCAAACGGACCTCTTATTTGTAACTTATCTACCACTATAAAACGATACACTGGTCGCCAAAAAAGCATCGTAATGTTTCATCTAGTTCTGAAAATGTGCCAAGTGCATACCGATAAGACATTTATTTTACTTTACTTTTAAACAGCTGGTTTATTTTTGTATAATTATTTTTCTGGAATGTTATTATGTGTGTTTGATAAATTAATCAATCACCACGCACTAAAACAACGAATGAAACTATTGTTTGAGGATACCTGCATACCATAGCGATTCGTAAGAATTTCTGGGCTTGGAATTTCGCTAGGCTAGCGTGGGGGACAATACAATACAATACTTATATTGTCAAGCAAAGAACAAAAATAAATACAAAAAAAGACAAATAAAAAAAGCACTTTTGGTATCACATTGGGCGGTACTGATCGCGTAAAGCGATATCTTCCAGACAATCTCCGTATGGACTATACGGCCTAACCCCTCTCAATCGTACTCTCGATTGTTGTGGAGGCTCGTGCCCTTAAGTGGTTATATGGGCTGTAACAGTAACAATAATAACAGTAACAAAAATAAAACATAACAATGTTTATTTAATTTTGGGAATAGTTGGTGTTTTTTTTAATTAATATAAGATTATGAAATGATAGGCTTTAGGTTCCATTCTCGCACCAAAATAAATGTTTGTTATTCACACATTGGTCCGCAACATCGTTTGTGTAGTAAAAATAATTTGGCATGAACACTAGTCCCTATTATTTGTTTATGTTCTGTGTTTTCATTAATATCAGATATCTTAATTATGTACGTTTACAAAAATATACAAGTGTTGTTAGTATTTTAAATGAAACAGAATTAAGCTTATAATATTCATAAAAAAATAATAGACTTTAAATGTTGTTTGGAAAAAGACTATGTAAGAAAGATTGTTTGACAATATTGGTAAGAAGTCTAGGTTAACTGACGCGATCGTATGTAATGAGAATATGAAAATAATAATTGCTAAGACCGAAGAACATATCATTATAAAGCTGTTACTTCGGCTGGATATAATTATTGTAGTCGCCTAAAATTTAATAATACCGGAATTTAGTGTACACTAGATAATTATGTGTTTTGCCGGGAGTTTCGTTCTAAATATTTTATTTGATGAATAATTTAGAGTCAAGTAAACTTATTGTTTAATTATAACGGCTTTATTCATAGACTATTTAAAAACACATTGTAATTATTGAATGTTCTGTCTTCTTCGCTCAACCTGAATTCAAATGTCGTTCGAGAGAGATAAAATATTGGATAGCATAAAACTGTCGATGAATTAGGCCGTAGGAACAAATTAATTATATTATAACCCATTTAATTTACCCATTGAAGTGCGTGGTGGCCTGTTGGTAAAACGGACTAGACGCGGCAGCCAACATGTTCACGGTGGTCGCGGGTTCGAATCCCAGGGCACACCTTTGACTTTTCGGAGTCATGTGTGTATTAATAGTCAATCACCACGCACTAAAACGGTGAAGGAAAACATCGTGAGGAAACCTGCATACCATAGGGATTCATAAGAATTTCTATGGTATGTAAGTCCGCCAACCCGCACTAGGCCAGCGTGGTGGACTATATGGCCTAACCACTCTCAATCGTTCTCTCGATTGTAGAGGAGGCCCGTGCCCTGCAGTGGGACGTATATGGGCTGATACAGATACAGATAACCCATTTGTTCCAATCTGCATACTATAGCGAATTTGTAAGAATTTCTATGGTATGTAAAGTCCGCCAACCCACACTAGGCCAGCGTGGTGGACTATATATCCTAACCACTCTCAATCGTACTCTCGATTGTTGAGGATCTCGTGTTCTGCAGTGGGATATATATAGGCTGATACAGATTCAAAATGTTTTATTTTTCAGTAAGTGACTTGGTATTGACAAGATTTTTATTGTTTCCTAAAAGAAGTAGCTGTTTGTAGTAAAACATTTAACTAAAGGAATAGTCTGAAATTATAGCTCTTTTTAACATTTCAAATGTTATTAAATCACAAAGTAATACTTGGATAACTTATGTTTTTATGATGTCAAGTCTTCACATAACTAAGTTGCTCTCTTACAGAACTTGAACAGTAAATCAACATTCTTTTCTCATAACACCCGAAGTGAAAGATGTGGTCTGTTATTTTACGTAGTTACTTTCCTATGCATACTTTTGCTGTTAGTTAAATACTTGAAGAAAGTGTGAAAACAGAGGAAAGATAATTTTGAAATATTGTTGATCTTTACTCTGTTATTTACATAAAGTGAGAGGATCATTCTCTTCTTTAATTATCTGACATAATGTTTAAGAGCAGTAACTACGCTGACGTAAACCGTTTCGCGAATTAATGTAGTCTTGATTAGATAAAATTTAAGTTAAGAATTCCTGACAAATTATGTTTTACAAATTATTAATTTATTTATTTTATTTATTTGATACTTCATATACAAATAGTATACAGGCGGGGCTTAATGCCAAAGGCATTTTCTAACAGCCAACCTTCAGGTGGTGCAGAGATAAATTCAGAAGGTGCATAAAAATGGGTTGAGACGTAAATCGAGGATATAGACTCAATACATATACTAGTACCTACACAAATATAAAATCTGTATCTGTATCTGTATCAGCCCATATACGTCCCACTGCAGGGCACGGGCCTACTCTACAATCGAGAATACGATTGAGAGTGCTTAGGCCATATAGTCCACCACGCTGGCCTAGTGCGGGTTGGCGGACTTACATACCATAGAAATTCTTATGAATCGCTATGATATGCAGGTTTCCTCACGATGTTTTCCTTCACTGTTTTAGTGCGTGGTGATTGAATATCAATACACACATGACTCCGAAAAGTCAGAGGTGTGCCCTGGGATTCGAACCCGCGACCACCGTGAACATGTTGGCAGCCGCGTCTAGTCCGTTTACCAACAGGCCACCACGCACTAATATAAAATATAAAATATGATATACATAAATACAAGATATAATATACATAAATAATGATGTATTATACATAAATACTAAGAATAATATATATATACTATATATATATATTAAAAAAAATGTTATGATAGTTCTGCCAATCTGTCGAAGAACAGTTTTCGAACTCTCATTTTGAAACCTAAACGTGTCGTAGATATCCTAATCTCGAGAGGGAGCGAATTCCAAAGTAGGATAGATTGAATAAAGAAGGAAGAGTGAACAAAGTCAGAATTATGAGAGGGGCACTTAAGGAGAAGGTTGTTAGCTGATCGAAGGTTCCTATCATGGTTACTGCCTAAGTACTGGAAATTTGGAGTTTAATAAGAAGGTGGGGAAGAGGACGGAAGAATAGAGAAAAGCGTAGAGAGAGCGAGTAGCGAGCGACGCTGGAGAATAGGTAACCATTTTAATTGAGATCGGAACGAAGAAACATGGTCATTCTTACGAAGATTAAAAATGAATCGAATGCAGTTATTGAGAAGCCGGTCAAGTTTGTTGAGGTGTTCTGCAAGACCTATTGATGTTGTATGAATTATGAAATTTATACAACATCAATAGGTCTTACGAATAAAATACCAAAAAAGAAAGTTTGTTTAAAACTAATTTAATGATTGTTACATACCTGAATCGTCACAGATGCATCATATCATCCGATATAAAAAAATATATATTGTAACGTACACGCGCTATTTTTTATGTGTAGTTTTTGTCGGCGTTGTTTCGGAAATAAAACGTCCGGGCGCCGATCGGCTGTGTAAACAGACTATATGTCTCTAAAAAGATATTGCCTATTCTGATCCCGACATGTGGCTAGGAAAATACGATAGCGGAAAATGAGAATGATTTTCTTTGTACATTATTCAACTTTAACTATATTGGATAGGTATATTATTTGTGTACTGTGTACTACTTGTGTTCAAGCGAAAAACATCGGAGTTGTATTTTTAAAGGTCTATGTTTGGTGAACATTTTGTGATGGTAAATCTAATACATGGCTAGTGCATAAGCCCTGCATTGGTATAAAAATATTAAACTTTGAATAAAATACTAATAAAAACTAAATAAATATATTAAAGTTAGCAATTAATATAAATAATACTCAGTATACATTTTTGTATATATAGAGGTTAAGTTCTGTCTGCATTGGCTTGACATATGAGCTCTTTAATTGCCTACATGACGAATAAATATATTTCATTTTATTTCATTGTCTAATTAATTACATTTTTTTTTTTTCAAAATAAGCTTGATTATTTTTCCGACCCAAATATCGACCAATAGAATTGCACCATTCTACGTCACGTGGTACAACCTACATGGTATTATACTGATAATTTTTTGAAAATTTTCTCTGGTAGTTGCTATATATAAAAAACAAAACATGATCCAGTCAAATTAACCACACGTCAAACTGACAGGTTGAATTCAATTGTGAAAATTGGAGATTTTGCATGAAAATGAGTTTGAAATTAAAATTTGGGACGGAAAAATAATCCCCCGAATACCACACGAGCTTCAAAATTATCTGGCATTTCCCTCAAGGTTCCCTGCAAACAAATAAAGTCGTCAAGTTTTGACTCCTTCATTTGTTTGCAACGAACCTATCGGGAAATACCCGATAATTTTGAAGCTCTTGTGGTATTATAAGTGAAAATTAACTTTATTATTTATCTTTGATGATCACGTAATTGCCTTTTTGCCTACTCGTTCATATATTTTTTTCTAATCAAAAGTGTGGACAAAAAAAGCTTAATAAAATGTAAACCAGTAAGAGTGAGAATGTCGCTAGCCGCCTTAATTATGCCGTCCTACTTAATTGCTCCTTCACGCTTGGCTTAAAGAACCCAATATTGTAGGAAGGAGGGAACATGTAAGGTACTTCACAGTTTAGGTATTAGTTCGGTACACGAGCTGCCGAACTATTTGCGAATAAACGTAGTTATACCTTCCAACGGGCTTTATGCGTTCCAATATTCATGGAATCAAAATTGTTTCCAACATATTAATTAAGTATTTTGTTATAATTATTAGTATAGAACTATATTAAATATTTAGTCGTGTGTACTGTCAGACTTTATATACAGGGTATATCAAGACTGCTACCGAAAACGAAGCCGGGTGGTAGTTTTAGTGATTACAAACACAATGCAACTAAAAATTTCGCAAAGAAACGCGGCAATTATTTTTTATGATTTTTAAATATCGTCATTTTTGGGTGGTAAATCCATAGTTTTTGCTAAAATAATAATTTAAACTCTTTTATACCTTAGAGTATTTATAAATAAAAGGGTATATACTATTATTTTAGGAAAAAAATGTATTTATCACCCAAATATGGCCATAGGAAAAAAATAACAAAAAAAAATTGTTTTTTTTTTGCAACTTTTTCTGTTGCATTGTGTCTGAAGTGGCTTAAACTACCACCCGGCTTCGTTTTCGGTAGCAGTCTTGATATACCCTGTATAGAGCTAAGAACACCTAAAACATCAAATAGCACTGTTATAAATGAAGGTGTATGAAAATTTGGTAAACATTGTGGATGTTCATGGCCGGCGGGGATTACTCACTATCAGGTGACTTGTACGCTTGTATGCCGGTCCGAAGCAATAAACAAGTGAAACACTAAAAAAAACATATTCATATGTGATCGCCTCCTTCGATAAGCCACTTTTGAAGAGACTATCGAGTCTGTAAAATCTTATTAGTATTATACAACTTATTATAATCTGAATTAAATACACACGTTAATATTCCAGACTGCTACCGAAAATAAAGCCGCATGGTTGTTTAAGTGATTTCAGATACAATGCAACAAATATATATAGGTATATTTTCCTATCATCGTACTTGGTCGGTATATACATATTTTTTTAAAAATAATTGTTTGTATCTGTATCAGCCCATATACGTCCCATTGCAGGGTACGGGCCTCCTCTACAATCGAAAGTACGATTGAGAGTGGTTAGGCCATATAGTCCACCACGCTGGCCTAATGCGGATTGGCGGACTTACATACCATAGAAATTTGATGAATCGCTATGGTATGCAGGTTTCCTCACGATGTTTTCCTTCACCGTTTTAGTGCGTGGTGATTGACTATCAATACACACATGACTCCGAAAAGTCTAGGTGTGCCCTGGGATTCGAACCCGTGACCACCGTGAACAAAAAATAATTGTGGACTCCTTTTAATTTTTAAATATAGGGTATTTACGTAGGGTAGGTACGCAATGGTTTAAATTATCATTTTGACAAAAACTTTGGAATCACCACTCAAACACATTCACACACACACACAAAATCATAAAAACAGTTTCAGCGGATCTTTGCGAAATTTTTAGTTGTATTGTGTTTGTAGTCACTAAAATGGCTTCATTTTCGGTCGCAGTCTTAATATACCTAACCCTATAGCAGTCAGGATTATGAAAGTTAATATAATGAATAAAATCATCAAGAGATCTCAAGTCGTTTCATAAATCTGGTATTCCTTAATTATGTCGCGGTCAATACAGCACCCTTATTTCGGTTATCTTGAATAATTATTCAAATGAGTTCAACTGTAAGCGCGATAAGTCAAAACATTCGCTGAACGTAATTGAAAATGGTTATTTGTTTGAAATTTATTGTTGTTTCGCCAAACATACGTACGTGTTAAGCCTCGAAACTACGTTATAAATATCGGCAAGCTTTGATATATGGGTTTAGTTCACATACAGATTTGAACCGTGTGTTTCTCCGCGGAGTTTACAACACAATCTATGCTGCAGCGATCTATCAATTGCACTTACCTTATCGAATCCTATAAATAAGATGTTGATTTGCATTCTTGAAGTGTTTATGGCTTGGGTAATTGACGAAAACAAGCATATATTTTAGTTTGTAAAAGGAAATCTGTTTTTTTTTTATCAGAGTGAGAAGACATTTAGAAGAGGGCAGAACAGCTAATCGTGTGGTTGCAGGTTCATGCGTAGGATACCACTGACTCTTTAATGTACGTATCCTTAGTCAATTATAACTGGCCTAAACGGAGATGATTTTTGCACATGATTTTAAAATGTGATGCTTCATCTGCTGCTACTTGGTGGACAAGTATAATTAAAACTTTAGACTAAAAAATATGCCTAAACCGACAATCTAAGATAGAATAGCTTGGTGCAGACACATGCCATAGGCATCATTGTAGACTAAAAGCCTTACAAACCAGCCCTTTAACTCTTGAAGTCAGATAAGTGGTTGGTCGCAAAATTACAGGGCTTATCCAGACTGTGACCGAAAACGAAGCCAGATAGAAGTTTTAGTGACTCCAGATACGTTGCAAATAATGGTACCAATTAAAATAGTGAAAATAACTGATAAAGTTCTATTATAAAATTGACAACTTAAAGCTTATTTTTGGCCACTAATATTTTAGTGACTTCACTAAAATAATTGTCAGTCCACCAGTTCACTTAATAAAAGTCTAAAGTTAGCGCTAAGCTCATATTGGTGTTTCAATATACAGTGATTTAATTCCGCGCAATAAATCTGCAAAACGTCGAAAACAGGATATTTGAAACAAGTCTCACAAACGCTGCAGTTTATTTAGGGCAGCAAACAAGTAATAACAAAAACAATTGGATCGTTCTATATTTTATTATCCGTGAGGTTTTTTAGTAAACTCACCAAATAATTAATCTATACTTGTAATAAATTTATAACCGATATCTGTCCGATGATGTCTGTACATGGGATTCTCTCTGTATCTGTATTAACCCATATACGTCCCACTGCAGGGCACGTGCCTTCTCTACAATCCAGAGTACGATTGAGAGTGGTTAGGCCATATAGTCCACCACGCTGGCCTAGTGTGGGTTGGCGAACTTACATACCATAGAAATTCTTATAAATCGCTATGGTATGTAGGTTTCCTCAAGATGTTTTCGTTCACCGTCTTAGTGCGTGGTGATTGACTATCACTACACACATGGCTCCGAAAAGTCAGAGGTGTGCCCTAGGATTCGAACTCGTGACCATCGTGAACATGTTGGCAGCCGCGACTAGTCCGTTTACCAACAGGCCACTATGCAGTTACATGGAATATAAATGAGAAAATAATATATGGGGGGACTATATTAATGTAATACTGGTAGAACACAAAACAATGTTTTTTAGATATTTTGTTTGCTGTCTGTGCGGTTGTGCGCGTTGAACTCAGAAACGGCTTAACGGATTTCGAAGAAATTTGGTGTTATTTACTCTCACAGGGATTTGATACGACGAGACGGAAAAATCACAAATAAATGGTAAGTTTATTCGTGGTATTTGGATTCCTCCTTTTGAGGAGTCAAATAAGGTTTGGAGTAGTATCTATATATTTTTAAGTATATAAAACAAGCTGTAGAGTACAGTCAATCACGCAGACAAAGTTGCGGGTAAAAGCTAGTAATCATATATAATTTAGTACATATACCATCCACTGGAGGGTTCGTGTCTCCTCTGCAACTGAAAGATTGATTGTTAGGGTTAGGCCATAATCCAACACGCTAGCATAGAACGTATTACATGCTATGGAAATTCTTGAAAATTACTATGGATTTATGGTTCTCTTATGGGTTTTATCTATTGAATATTATATTTTGACAGCCTCCGTGGCCCAGGTGGTTAGACGCCGGTTCGATCCTCGCACCGAGAGAAATATTTGTGCGGCCCACAAATATTTCTTCCGGGTGTTTGTGAGACCGAAAAGTCTCTCGTAGTTCCTGATACCTACGATACAAGACTCGATCTTAGTGTGGGGTCAGGACTATGTATGTGACTGTTGGGTGTTATTTATTTATTATTTATTATTATATTGACTACCATTTCACACATGACATACAAAATTCTGAGTTGTGTCCTGGGATTTGAACCCGCGACCACCTTAAATGTGCGCGTCAGATCCGTTAAAAATTGTATCATATCATTGCAAAAAAGTAATTTTAATTTGTATATTGCAAGATAAATATTTTGTCTGCCACTTTCTAATTGCAATAAAATCCCATAAAAATAAATAAATGGCTATAAACAGTAGTCATGGTAATAAAAAAAACAGCCAAAAATAATTAAACAGAAATTAAAATAGTAATGATTAAAGTTTGTCGAAGTTTCCATACCAAAATGTTATATTTTAATGAGAGGTGGGATTACAATGCTGAGCAAATATGTCATTCCCGCTCAACTTTCATTGAATTATCCTAAGAGATCCATTTGTAAAAGACCTGGTCTTTATTGTTATGAAACAGATAATTGGTTATTGTGGGATTCAACGAGAGACCGCAATTAGGCCTGTTATTCTGCACGTTTCATCCGAACAGGCGCCACCCTTTCACGGGACCTAATGAGACAAATCACTATTGAGGCGTAGTTTGCGCCGATATTTATATTGTTATCGTGGCTTTATTTTTATAATGTTTCAGATATGACGATTTACGTAAACATAGAACATTATTAGGTTATTCAAGGAATAACAGTCTCCGTGGCGCAGACGGTTAGCCCCCGCCTGTGAAACGAGAGGCCGCGGGTTCGAACCCGCACAGAGAGACAATTTTGTGCGACCCAAAAATATTTCTTTGGGGTCTGAGTGTTTGTGAGGCCGAAAAGTCTCTCGTAAGTCTTGATACCCACGACACAAGACTTAATCTTAGTGTTGGGTCAGGACTATGTATGTTACTCATTGAAATAAAACTATTATTTACTTTACAGTTTTCGTGGTCACCGGGCGGATTGTGTGAATTTTATTTCAGTGTGTAACATTCGCTTAAATGTAAGAAACCATTATGTATGTTATTGTTAGGTGTTATTTATTTATGATATTTGTTTTTAAGAGTTAAAAAATAAAAACCTGGCAATTCCTTTTTACTTTAATAATGTATAGACACTGCAAAATGAGTTTTCTGCATCAGATGAAAACAGCAATATTGCAAAAGTCAGATAATTGTGTTCGGCTAATCAGAAACGAATTGCCACAAAATTATCGTGAAAGGATCTGAATAGCTTTCTTGGGACAATATATCCAAGTTTTGCACCTTGTATGATAGATATTACAAGAATCCCTTCAAAGGAACATTACATATAAATATGTAGTTTGCTAAATCATTTCCAGTTTAATTAATTTAATTTGTTTTATATTTTCCGCCACTCATTTTAGAGATAGTAATGTATTTAAAGATGTAAATAATAACAATAGTAATTATTTGACAGCCTCCGTGGCGCAGGCGGTTAGACGCCGCCTGTGAAACGAGAGGCCGCGGGTTCGATCCCCGCACCGAGAGAAATGTTTGTGCGGCCCACAATATTTCTCTCGGGTCTGGGTGTTTGTGAGACCGAAAAGTCTCTCGTAGTTCCTGATACCCACGACACAAGACTCGATCTTAATGTGGGGTCAGGACTATGTATGTGACTGTTGGGTGTTATTATTATTATTATTATTATTATGATTGGAAATTGTAGCTAGAATAACTACTGAAACAATATAATTGATAATTAACATTTTATGTCTTAGAATGACGAGCGCAGTGGAATGCCAAGAGCATCCATGAGCGGTCGTATTGCTTAACGTCAGGCGAATGGCAGTTCGTTACGCTATTAACACAAGTTAAAAAAAAAACAAACGAAAACATTTACATTATTAATTATTTCTCGACTTTTCCCAACGGTTCAATATCCCTCGGTATCCCTAAAGCAACTCTGAACAAGGCAAACAGGAAATCGTTAGAGAAATAAAACAAACTTTTTGAATTATCTTTGAGAGTTTTGATTATTTACTTCTGGTTGGATATGATCCCTTGTTAGCCATTGGAAGTTACAGATACGTGTAATTCCTCTTTTTTGTTTGTTTAACTAGAGCCCATACATCTTTGAACTGCTTAGATTGAAAGCGGGATTTAATTAAATTAAACTAATTTTTCCGAACTTCATCACAAATTTGGTAAAAAAGAAATGAACTTCTCATCGTTTCGATTACTTTACAGCTTTTGTGGTCACGAGGCGGAGTCAGTCAGCCTAATAATTTGAATGTGTAACATTAGTGTAAATCTTAGAATCCATGGAGGGAATTAAGATAATTTTTAAGGCGTGTCGAATCAATAACCAAGCCTGTATAAAGGCTCAACTACACTTGTTCTAATCAATTCATCTTATATCCATTAATAACACCATTTTGTATGGAAATGTGTATACTTCCCCGATAAACAGGCCTTAAAGCAAGAATAAGTGTGTTTTATCATGCGCATGCTAACAGCAGCATTCAGCGCGGTGATCTTATCATTGGTATTCTTGCAAATGCTAATGTCGCTCTTGTTTCGCTGCATACTGAAGTCGATTGTCCTATATTCACAAGGCTTTATTCAAAGAGAGTTTATAAACTAATTTTAGCTATCAAATGTTTTGACGTCCGAAAGAGACATAACATACATCGCCTAAAAAAAGGATTGAAAGAAAAGAATTTAATGACAATATTATAGCACCATTAAACAGCACAAGTAAAAAACGTAGAATAATAATAATAAACAAAATACTCTAACCGCCGCGCCGATAGCTTGAATCTTGAGCCTCGCCACGCCACAGAAGGGACAATATTTTTTTTTTAAATTTTATATGATATATTGTGTTGGGGCATGAAGGGATATCTTCAATAAATATTTATTTCTGTACTTTGATATTGTGTAATTGTTACTTTAATAATTACTTTCACATAAAACGTTTCCAGCCGCCACGCGTGCCAGTACCAGAGCGGTCAGGCCTTCACAATCACAGATAAAAAAATATATATTTAATTGCATTATGATCATATTGATATTAAGTCTATGGTACAAAGTTGTGGCCACGACGCCGATAAATAGCACTGTGTCGTAACATATTGCTTTGTTTTGTTTTTTAAATATAATAAATTATATCACAAAATACTATAATTGGTTTTGGTTATCTAGCAATGCAAGCATTAGCCCATAGCCAATTATGACCTTTAATTGATGCTCTATATATACATAAACTCACGCCTAATCCTGAAAGGGGTAGGCAGAGGCGCTACCAGGACTTTTACGTTTCGCCTTGTGTGTTGTCCTGCGAGGCCGGGATGTGATAGGGGACTGGTATAGGGGAGTGATTGATAAAATGTGAACTGCATAAGGGTCTTCTACTTAATAATTGTGTTAGATGCAAGGAAATAATGCACTATCAACAGTATAAATATTCTCTTGTTCTATAGCTATAATAAGGGTTTTATACTATAACGGTGAAGGATAACATCGTGAGGAAACCTGCAAACCTTAGCAATTTTTCTATGGTGTGTAAAGTCTGCCAACCTGCAATAGGCCAGCGTGGTGGACTATATGGCCTAACTACTCTCAATTGTACTCTCAGTTGTATAGGAGGCCCGGGCCCTGTGGTGGGATGTATATCGATTGATGTAGACACCAAAGTTCTACCGTATAATATTATTATGTCATGTCAATGTATAAAATTACAGTTACATACTAAAGTTGAATGTTTTATTATTAAAATAAATATTTTGTACTGTTGCTTGTATTCATTGTTGTTATTGGATAAAAATAATAAATCTGTGAAAGATGAAAACCAAATGAATTGACAACACAAATATTTTATGAGAGCCTGTCGACTACTACAAATGAACAACAAAACAAATAGAATATTTTTAGAATTCCTATCATCAATATGTATTTGTTCTTCTAGAATTCATTCTAAATCCATATTTTTCGCATATTGTAAGTTTTTGTTAATTCCTAGTTCTGAATTATAATTACTATTGCTTTTTTATCTTGATTTTTTAAGTCTTATATCATTGTCATCCTCAGCTAGTGATAATCGAATGGCAAAGGTTTTAATTTGTTTTTTTGTCAATATCGTCACGCTTAACTGTTCTGTTGGCAAGAACGTGGCATGGCGTTACAAATATGTCTATTTCATGCTCTTAAGATAATATGAATATAGACTGCGAATAATGAGAGTCTGAAGTACAAAATCATAAAGTGAATCTTGCTTTTGCACAAATATAAGAATAAGAATTTATATGGTATTGAAATTAAACTATTATTTTTGGATTTTATAGTGGTTTTGGATATGATGACAGCGTAGTAGATTATATACCCTAACCACTCTCAATAGTACTCTCGATTTTAGAGGAAACCAGTGCCCTGTGGGACGTATATCGGCTTATACAGACACCAAAGTCCTACCATAACATATTATTATGTCATGTCAATGTATGCAAAGTGTTCTCGACAAAGTAGTATTGTGGGCTTTTACAGAGAATAATATCCAACAACGCTATATTTATTCGAAAGAGTAGGATGTTTCCAACAACAATAATACAATATTTAATCAATAAATCTCGATTTTAATATAAATTCTTCTGAAAAGTCATCAAAGCATTCAATTATTTTAGATTGCACTTTTATATTGACTTTATTTTTAATTTTAGTAAAATAATTAAAACGTCTGTGATAGCGCAATGATCTAATTGCTTAAGTAGAGCCGTAGGGGACTGTCTACGTCGTAGCGCCACTACGTCCACCGTAGCTCGTAGCAACAGAAGTACGAGACTGATTTAATTACTTTCTATAATGATTTCTAGTGTTCTTGAAGGTTTAATTTCATTGACCCTTTTATGCAGGAATTTTGCATTATACAGGGTATATCAAGACTGCTACCGAAAACGAAGCCGGGTGGTAGTTTAAGCGACTTCAGACACAATGCAACAGAAAAAGTTGCAAAAAAAAGCGATAATTTTTTTTTGTTATTTTTTTTCTACGGCCATATTTGGGTGGTAAATACATTTTTTCCTAAAATAATAGTATATACCCTTTTATTTATAAATACTCTAAGGTATAAAAGAGTTTAAATTATTATTTAAGCAAAAACTATGGATTTACCACCCAAAAATAACGATATTTAAAAAATCATAAAATAAAATGTCGCGTTTCTAGGCGAAATTTTTAATTGCATTGTGTTTGTAGCCACTAAAACTACCACCCGGCTTCGTTTCGGTAGCAGTCTTGAGATACCCGGTATGATGCGATAAATTAGATAAAATAAAATCATATTTGGCTTTTTAAATTTTTTATAAAAATTTATATTATTTCACTTATTTTATATTACATTAAAATAATCGCTACATTTTTTGTATCTACATTTACATTTTATGTGATATACTATTTATAATTTTCAAAGTATCTCTAAATGAATAAACATAAAAATATGAAAGTTCATATTTCGGTTACAGGTTTAGCGATTATTTTAATCTTTACATATAAATAAAGTTGTAGTGTCTGTTTGTAAAATGAAAATTAAAGAAAATGTCCAACTAGATATCGTTATATACACGATACCTATCACGAAATGACCTTAATTTTTTTTTTTGTCTGTCTATCTGTTTGTTCCGGCTAATCTCCGAAATGGCTGAACCGATTTTGACGGGAATTTTATTGTGAGGTAGCTGATATAATAAGGAGTAACTTAGGCTACAATTATTTTAGAAAAGTTCTTTTATTTTATAAATTATATATAAATTAAGTTTTTGTAAAATTCCACGCGGACGAAGTCGCGGGCATAGCTATTTTAATATAAAGTAACTGAAATATAAACGTTTACAAAAAAAAAATGAGCCAGATAATATTTTACCTCTCAACAATTACGTGTATACGTTTAAATTACCGACATAATTTCCAATTGCAAATCATTCCGTAACAAATCTCATTAGCTAAACAATTAATTAAACGAATTTTGCACTAACAACGCGGCTTTTGTAGAAGCCAACCGCGCAATAAATCAGGCAGAGATTGTGAACGACAGCTCCACCACAAAATCAAGGCATTATAAATTAATTACACGTTATCTAGGCGCCTTTCCACACATCTTGTGCACTCCAATCCGCAATTTAGTTTGCGGTTTACCGCTGACAACCAGGTAGTTTGAGCACGCACGTAATGAAGGCGATGTGATGTGGGCTTGACCCCCCAAGGTCTTTTTGGCTTGTTATATCTACTGCCTCAATGGACTTTAGGATACGATTGGGGGATTCTTTTTTATAGTTCATGTCAGTTTGTTATGGTAAATTAGAATTACACATAATACGAATATGGGTGGCTAAACGTTAAGTGGTTTAAAATATGGCATGCACAGGCAGCCTCGGTAGTGATCGAGCTACTTCTTAGGTTTTTTGTAACAAAGTAGCAATTTTTAATTATTACCTTTGTTATTTAAATAGTAATTATACCTTTAGGTCCCGTTTCCTTAAGCCATAAACCAGTGATTTTGTTCGGAGCCGAAAATCCTTACTCATTCTACAATGAGAAACAACTTGCCTGCAGCTGCCTGAAAAATACCGGTCTATATAAATTGATGAAATCAATTAGCATCAGATAAGCCAGCAGTAAATCTTGACCTCAAATGATATCAGGTTAGATATCAGACAATTAATCATAATCGTGACTCAGTATTTGTAACCTATTAGCACTTAGTATCTACCAAGATTCTCGAAAATTAAATAGCAAATGTAATAATATATGATAGAGTGGACCAGCTTTGTCCGGGGGGCATGACCCCCCAAGAGGATAATTCTGGTATTACTAACGAGTTCTATCTCGAATTTTGGCCGCCTAAATTAGATAATTGAATATTTCACTGTTTAGAAAGGACTGACGGGGGAAACTGTTTGGTTAATGTGGAAAGGTTTTTTTAATTATGGCTGAATTTTGACAAGCGTCGGAAAGCTTTTTTAAAGTTTGTATTGAAAAGACAAATAAAGAAGTTAAGATACATTTTAACGTTATTTCATTAATCCTTATTCAAATATTAGTTTTAGAGAAATGTAATTTTGATTGTTCGATAATTTCAGTCCGTTGTTAGCTCGACCAGAAAAGGCTCAGGTTTTTCTGGATCCTAAATGTTTTAATTTTTCACTAATACATCAAATTATTTTCTTTCTAAACTAAATCGCTTTAGAAGCAGTTGTAACATGAACCAAAATTGCATTTTTTTTCCCGTGTTTAAAACATGAAGTTGCATTCAAAATGTTAATAGAGTTGATATGTCACGCGACCGCGAGGTGGGGCATACGATTTTAATGCCGCGGCCACCGCACCATCTTCATTTCCGGAACGAAGATTTCTCTGTGAAGGCTACGTTATACTTAAATGTTTATAAATCTCCGCTAATGTGTAGGTCGATAGTTGAACCAGCTTTGAGGATAGAAATAGCTGGAAATATCACAAACCCCTGAACTGCTTTTGCTATTACTGAAAAATCCTATAGTGAAAGTCAACATGAAATTTAGGCAGGATGTTATACTAGCTAACATTTCGGGATGTTACTGGAAAATACTAATACTTCACTGGTGCTACATCTCTCATATGTTAGACGCTGTCTGGGTAATTAATACATCAATGTCTATATCCGCCAAATAGTAGTGTAAACGTACAGTTGTGTTCCGGTTTGAAGGACATTGCAGCCAGGGTAACTACTGGACGTATTGAGGTTTAAACTCTAATGTGTCAGGATGGCGAGCGCAGTGAAATAACCAGCAATGCTTTTTAAATTGTGTTGTTTAGTTTTACTATCCTGGGATTTGAACCCGCGACCACCGTGAACATGTTGGCAGCCGCATCTAGTCCGTTTGCCAATAGGCCACCACGCACTTTTTGGCACACCTCTGACTTTTCGGAGTCATGTGTGTATTGATAGTCAATCACCACGCACTAAAACGGTGAAGGAAAACATCGTGAGGAAACCTGCATACCGTAGCGATTTATAAGAATTTCTATGGTATGTAAGTCCGCCAATCCGCATTAGGTCAGCGTGGTGGACTATATGACCTAACCACTTTCAATCGTACCCTCGATTGTAGAGTAGGCCCGTGCTCTGCAGTGGAACGTATGTGGGCTGATACAGATACAGTTTTACTACTGTCCATGATCAGTCGTATAGCTTACCATTAGGCAAATGGCATGCTTGAGTCATCATTCATAGCAATAAAAAAAGGATTATTTAAATACATGTAATTTAATTAAAAAGCAATGTCGCAAAGAATAACCTATTTAAAATTTCATGAAAATGTCAGTTATTATGTTCAGTACGTTTTACGTTTTATTAGCGACGAATGGAAGTTCTCGCAAAATTTCACGCTCAAAAGAATTTCGAACGCATTCTGAGCCGATGATTATAGACGGATGTTTTTCCATTTCCATTCCATTTCCATCTTCCTCCGCTGGCTATCGTCGGTGACGGACGTGTGTGACGGAAGTCTAGTGCAGTTGAAGCTTGTGTTTTTATTCCGCTGAGTGTTATTGGTGCTGCGACGAAGTTTCAATTCCTTGTCGCACAAGCCGAGTTTATACCTGAGGACTCCACCCACCGGGCGTGTCTAGAGCGGGACAACTAGTTTCTGTGAGTCGCCTAAATTGTTGAAGTTACTTATATTGAAATTTGAAATCGAAAAAATCCAATTATTTTTCGGAGCTCGGAAGTAGGATTTGAACCGTCGCCGTCTGCGCCGCTGCCCCGACGTTCAAAGCAGAGCTACGAACACTTGTTCGACGCGTGACGAAACAAGGAGTTACTCACTGAGAGCGTTCAGTACGACTGTATATTTTTTTTACCACAACATCCACGGGTACAATGCCACGCGTTCAACGATCTCCACAACAATCACCAAACATAGGCGAGGCTCACTCAGAACCAAATATGGCTTCCATTCAAGCAAGTGAAAATGCCACGGAACGCCCAAATCCCAGCTCTAGAGCAAAACGACTCCGTCGGGAAGAACCCATCCTGCTTTCAAATGAAATTGAACAGCTAAAAGAAATGCTAGTAACATGGAAAAACGAACAAACGGCTATTTCGACTGACCACTCAAAAACTTTAAAAATAATCATGGCTGATATGGCGGACCTGAAGGCACAGGCTCAACAAATACAAAAAACAAACACAGATATTGAAAAATCAATAGAGTTTTTTAATACTAAATTTGAAGATATGACGCGTCGATTAGATGAAATGGAAAAAGAGCGTATCTTCTACAAGAAAACCCTTGAGAACCTGGAATTAAAACTCCAAGACATGGAACTTCGTTCCCGTTCAGCAAGCGTAGAAGTTAGGAATGTCCCATTTAACGAAAAAGAATCTATAGAGGATCTGTCAAAAATCATTGTACAAATTGCATCAATAATAAATTGCGACATACAGCCAAATAGTATTAGGGATATTTACAGGCTCCCCGGAAAGCCTAATACAAACAGGCCAATAATAGCTGAATTCCTGGCAGTTCCATCAAAAACCAGTTTTCTCTCCTCGGTGCGGTCATATAACAAAAACCACATAAAATCAGAAAAATTAAACTCCGATCTACTCGGCTTAAAATGTGAAAATCGACCGATATATGTTAGTGAGTACTTACCGCCTTCTACAAAGAAATTGTACTACCACGCCCGAGAATTTGCTAAGTTAAACGATTATAAGTTCTGCTGGTGTACTAATAATAAAATATTTTTGCGCAAGATTGAGGGTGAGAAACAAATTCATATATCTTCAGAAAACTGTTTAACACGGCTCCAAAATACTATATGACTAGGCCATATATTGTATAATATTGTCCTCTATCGCCCGCAAACTTGCAGTCTTTTTTGTAATATGTCTGTATACATACATCTAACAATTACTTATTGTAACTATGGAATTCACTACCTTACCTTACGTACCTTAGTTCTAAATATTAACCATAAAGCAATTCATATGCCCAATCATACATCACCTACCCAAACATATCCCATCAAACCATCAAACACTTTTAACACACACTTCTTCACCACATTCACAACCCGTAAAATATACGATGTAAAAATAAAAAAATCACACATATCACATAAACTATTATGGAGAGGGTATCTCATATCACTACAAATTACCAGTTTCAATGTTTCAATGTATCCACCTAACGCCAATTATTCTGTAACAATTAAAATAAAATGGCTAATAATGCTATAGACAGTTTGGGATCAGTCTTGGATGCCTATCAAGTATCTAAGTCTTATAAAATCCCGTTACAGGATAGTTCTAGGTTTTTGAATAAATCAGGAAGTCAATTATCAGTACTACATCTAAATATTCGGAGTATTAATAAAAATTTTGACAATCTGGTAGTATTTTTGGACGATTTAAAGACAGAATGTGACGTTATTATATTAACAGAGTGTTGGCTACGTAAATTACCCGTCATTCCTAAACTAAATGGCTATAATGATCACTCTACTACGAAAAACCATAATCAAAACGATGGTATAGTTATTTATACAAAGTCTTCATTAAAATGCTCAATTTCGGAACCAAAAATACTTGATGCAAGTTCTTTACTATGTAAAGTCGAAGATAATGTTGCTATCTTGGCCGTTTACAGATCCCCATCCCACAGTCATATTGACAAGTTTAAAAATAGCCTCGATGTCACTCTTCAATCTATATCAAAAATTGAACACGTTGCCCTAGTTGGTGATATCAACATTGATATTAAATTAAATAACAGTGACAAGCTTTCTCACGAGTACCTTACTTTCACAGCCTCTCATGGACTGCTACCAGCACATACGTATCCTACTAGGCTTAACAACTGTCTCGACCATGTGCTCCTTAGAACCAATATTTCAGCAACTACTATTGTTTTAGACACCCATATTACTGATCACCTACCTGTAATAGTTCTCCTTAACTTAAATAGTCAAAAACACAAATTACCAAGGACGATTAAAACAGTTGACATAACAAGTATTCAAAAAGACATTGAAAAGACAGATTTTGCAGCGATACTTCTAGCAAATGACGCCAATATAGCAACAAATCTTCTGATGTCCTTACTTAGGAACATAATAGCCAAACACACACGATTTTTAAAAGTCTCTAGGAAAAACCGAAACATAAAACCATGGATTACTCCAGGTTTGTTGCGATGTATACGAAATAGAGATCTAATGCATCAGAAGTTGAGATTACAAAAAGATAATTTCATTTTAAAAATAACTTACACTAGATATCGTAATTTTTGTAATTCTTTATTGCGCAAACTTAAAACTAATTATGAGAAATCAGAATTCCTTAAACGAAAGAACGATCCTAAAGCCACCTGGGATTTCATAAAGTCTATAACACATACTAAGTATGTGCCGTCACCATCTTTAGAACTTCTTAAAATCGATCCATGCCAATATAAATCGACAAACTTAGTAAATGACTTTTTTGTAAATGTAGGAAACAAATTGGCTACTACAATACTACAAAGGAACACAGCTCTACCGGCCACCCTGAGTAGAACATCACTTTGTCATTCCATTTGTATATTACAAACAGATAATTCTGAAGTAGAGCAAATCATACATAATCTTAAATCGGACTCTGCAGTTGGAATTGACGGTATATCTACTAAGATACTGAAATTGGCATCAAAGACGTTAGTCCCATTTATCACCCACATTTGCAACCTCACCATTTCTACTGGCGTCTTTCCCGATGCATTCAAAATAGCCCTGGTCCATCCTATTTATAAAGCAGGCGACAGGGAGAGTGTCAACAACTACAGACCAATATCAGTTTTACCATCTATATCTAAAATTTTGGAAAAGATCTTAAACAAGCGTTTACTTAGCTATATTCGAACAAATGATCTGTTGTCTAAAAACCAGTTCGGTTTTCGCCCTGGTGTTGCTACGGAAGATGCGGTCGTTGCCTTGTCTGAAACAGTGTCCAAGCTTTTGGATAAAAAGCAAAAATGTCTTGGAATATTTTTAGACTTATCTAAGGCCTTTGACACTGTATCTGTCCCGACCCTTTTATCCAAAATGGAACGTATTGGTATACGCGGTATTGCACTTGACATTTTTACAAGCTATCTTACTAATAGATACCAACATATTAAAATAGGTGAAATAATTAGTAATAGAGCAAAATTGATTATGGCGTCCCACAAGGGAGTATCTTAGGACCAACCTTATTTCTTCTCTATATAAATGACCTATGTTCCCTATCCCTCCCAAATTGCTCGGTGTTCACATATGCTGATGATACAGCTCTCTTGATACATGGCAAAGACTGGAATGAAACACAGTGTTATGCTCAGGCGGCAATAGACAAGGTGGCTGTGTGGCTAGCCAAAAACCTCCTAACATTAAATATAGAAAAAACGAAAGTAATCCCGTTTTGTATTAGTAACCAGTCTCAACCAAACATTCCGATTACAGTAAAAGTTCACACATGTCAGCACACCCAGCATCACACTTGTTCCTGTACCTCATTAACATTAACGTCGAACATAACATATTTAGGAGTACTGATTGATAACCACTTAAATTGGCATGCTCACATAGGTAATCTAGTTAATAGGCTTCGTAAACTTATGTATATTTTCAAAAAATTACGTTTTTCGGCTGATTTTGAAACACTTATGTCAGTATACAATGCACTATGCCAGTCTCTCTTGATGTATTGTGTCACGGCATGGGGCGGTGCACCAAAAACGTATTTACTCAGACTAGAAAGAGCTCAAAGGGCCGTCCTTAAAGTCATGCTATGCAAGCCATACAGGTACCCTACAGTGGAACTTTATAAGAACTGTAATGTGCTATCAGTGAGAAAATTGTTTATTCTTCAATGTATACTTAGAAAGCACCGAGAACCGCCAACAATATCCGAAAAACGCCGAGTCAATATTATTTTTCCGTGTATTAAACACCATACAAACTTTATGAAACACCAGTTCTACTACCTCAGTTCTAAACTATACAATATAATTAATCAAATTCTTTCAATACACAAGCTGACTAAATACCAGACCAAAAAAATAGTGCAACTATGGCTTATGGAACAAACATATGATACTATAGAAAATATATTTTCCCCCACTTGAACTCTTAAATACCCCCCGCCCCCACACACACGTACACACACACACACACACACTCACTCACATACACACTCACACACATACACATACACACACGCACATACTTATATTACAAAAGAATTCCATAGCAAGTTTTAGATCTTGAATGATGTTAATTTACTAATAGAGTTTTTACTAACACATATTGTTATATCCCAAAATGTGACACTAAAAACTATTTAAGGAACCTTGTGGAGGAACACTGTCACCCAAAATACAGGCTAAGCCTAGTTTGGGCGCCAGGGGACCGAAACCTTTGTTGTTGTACAAATTCGTTTGGGTATTAAATAAATAAAAAAAAAAAAAAAAAAAAAAAAAAAAAAAAAAAAAAAAATAAAAAAAAAAAAAAAAAAATTTTACACGTTTCATAGAATTCCGAAGCGTAGAGAATCGTGTGTAATGACGTTGAAAAGAATTCCGTTTGAGCACAGATAAAAAGATCCGTACGTTTTTTCCGGTATTGTCTCCGAGCTGAATGGAATGGACTCATTTTTAGGGAGTGTGAATTATCGGTGCTTGTGTTGAAATTTGGCTTAATTACGTCCCGTATTGCATTGTGCTCGTCATCAACTTACAAGGATTTGAATTTAGCTGATGAATTAAAAAAGTATTTAAGTTTTTAATCCATTATTGGTTATTTTCAACGTTACGTCCTTGTATTTGATCAAGTGACCAAATCAAAAGAATAATAGGTGTAATTTTGAAACTAAAATTTAACGAGTAACTTTTATTTAAATTCTAGTTCCATAAATTGATAATTTATATATTTTTTTTTGTCCCGCCCTCACACCCACCACTGCAACTCCTGTAAGCCAGGATCAACAGTGGCACGCAATGTAATGACACCGAGCATTGAAGCTCGGCGAGTCTCCGGGAATGTCTAACTTGTCTTTAACCCGCAACGAAATTAATCAGAAAGTTAAATTAATAGGAGTTGGAAATAAATTATTGTCCACTTCCCTCCGTGCAAAGCGGGTGACAAAACAATGAAATAAAGAGGTAAATAACCTTGCAAAAAGACTTTTACAGCCGGAGAAGCCAGCTGTAAAGCACCACGGATCAAATCCTTATTACATTTAAATGGGACCTAATATGTGAGCTGTTACACTTGATTCCAGTAATAGGTATGGCAAAAACGCCGGAAAGCACGGAAATTCGTCCTAGTCTCTACAAGGTCCGTGTAGTATACAACTCCAGATGATTTTTGCATACTATCCAGCATGGTTTTACGCTCATTCTGCCAAAGACTACACTCCCAAAGTATATGATGCGCGGATTGTTCATATTCGCAATTTGCTGTTGAACATGGGCGCGCAGGCGATTCCACAAGCTTAAACGAGTATAGTTTAGACTTAAAGTTACCATGGCCCGTGAGGAACTGTGATACGCAATAATCGACATCTAGCCATGTCTTCGTCAAACGATCACGCACGCAAGGAAAATATTGGTATAAATGCCGTCCCTTCAAAGATACCTCCCATCTATTTTGCCATTCATCTAATAGTTCGCTATATACCATAGGAAGCGGTTTAAATAATCTGTCGACTTTTAAGAGTTCACGTGCAGTTAAAAATCTTTTATCCATATTCTCCCTAGTAGAGTAATACATGGCGGCGCGACGTTGCACCTCCAGATCGACTGGAAGTACACCCGCCAGGACAGGCAAAGCTTCGGTACTAACAGTTCTATATGCATTGCACAAGAATATCAACGCCAAACGTTGGCTCTGGAGCAGTTTTCTTCGCACAGCACCGATAGTAGCCCTATCAGCCCATACGGGAGATCCATAACAAATACATCCTAAGTTGCTCCATAGATGATTTTTAGTGTATTGAAAGATAGCCCCCACGTTGATTTCGATATTCTTGTCAAAGCAAAAAAGTTCCTTTTCGACTTTTCCCCGACGTTCTTAATATGTTCCAGAAAGGAAAAATTCCTTTCCAAAATTAAACCGAGATAACAAACCGATTCTTTTTTCTTTACAGTGATACTATTAAATTTAATTCGCGGCGGTGATTTTATAGTTCCTTTTAGAAGTAATTGGAACGTTTTATGTGGTGCAAACTGTAAGCGATTTCGATGTCCCCAATCACATATTAATTTTAAACACGCGTCTGCCATATTTTCTAATCCCGACCTACTGTTTGACTCTATAAGCAAAAGGCCATCGTCCGCATATCCGGTCAAAGAACACCCTGACGGTAAGGGGATTGTAAGAAAATCGTCGAAGCCTAAATTCCACAAATAAGGACCTAAAACCGAGCCTTGTGGACAACCCATCATCAGTGGTTTCAACACGGCATAGTGTCCAAGTTTAAGTTTTGTTGTTCCATGCGAGAAATACGAGTAAATAAGTGAATATATATTTTTAAAGCAACCTCGTAATTTCAACTTAAGAAGCAGCATTGGCCACAAAGCGTTGTCAAAAGCACCGCAGATGTCCAGAAAAATACCGAGTACATATTTACACACCGATGTACTTACCGCTCTTCTAACCGAAATTGCCGCGTCGATAGTTGACTTACCCGTAGTAAAACCGAACTGATTTTCGTGAAATTTTGGTCCGCCCGGTAGCAATCGAGGGACGATAAGACGTTCTAAAAGTTTACCTAGCGACGGCAAGAGTGTAATAGGTCTATACGACTTAGGATAATGTGGAGGTTTATCGCCACTCTTGGGTATTATCCGAATGAAACCGGTACGCCATACTCGCGGAAATACCCCTTCAGCAATGCATCTGTTATAAACAGTAAGTAACGCATCGCCTGCCAATTTACACGCCTCTTTAATCATTTTGTTCGAAATTTTATCGTCACCGGAAGCCTTGTTTAGGGGCAAAGATCGTACGATTTCACTAAATTCATCAAATGACGAGAGATTTGAATCCGAAGAGTTCGGCAGTTCCCCGGCCCACATCCTAATCTGCTTGTGGTATTCTGTGTCATTTTCAACATTATCATCCGGAATTAACGATTGTAACAGAGCCTCCGTTGTCTCCTCAATACCAGTGGTGAAGTTGTTGTCAATTTTTAAATTCTCAATATATGCCAAATTGATTGACCTATTCGCTTTGAATTCATGGTATAAAGGAGACCACGGACCCTCACTATCTAACCGAGCCACAACTTTTCGTAATAAATTACCCTTAGATTTTTGGATGACCGCTTTATAATGCGATCTGGCAACTCTCAGTTTATTTAAAGCAGATGTAATTGCTTCCCCTGTGACAGAACGTCTCTTAAGCCCGTTAAAACGCCTACGCGCTCTGCGAAAAGTCTGACGTAGTTGGACTAGTAAATCATTCCACCAATCACAGCTCCTAGCGTTAGTGATGGAACCTCGACCGATGGTAACGTCTGCGCAATATGTAAACGTGTCCGACATAATCTCCGCACAGGTTTCAGCTGACAGATCATTGCGAGTGAAGTCCCCAGCATGCCGAGCAAATAGCGAGCTAAATAAATCCCAGTCTGCGCCTCGGGATTTATATTTAAAATTAAAATTATTATGTACCGGACCCTGCGTCAATCTAGGCAAGAACTCGTACACAATCAGGCGATGGTCACTACACGACGCGTCCGGTAGGACGCGCCACCTATCAATACGGACGTCTCCACTAGAAAGTGTGACGTCAATAGAAGATTCGCCCATAGGGCTACTGTAAGTAGGTGGTGCATCGGGGGTGTTGTGTATTTCGAGATTCATCTCTGCAATGAAATCTTCTACAGCGCAACGTCGCTCGGTATCAGTGGAGCGATATTTGCCATACCAAAGGACAGATGACGCATTAACGTCAGCACCTATAATAATTTTATGTCCAGCGAGGGACCGCAAGACATAGCGGAGGTGACACAGGTGAGGACCCACAGGATCTGAGTATTGAAAATAACAGCTCACAACATAAACCTTACAAATCGGACTAGACACCTCAGCGACAGCACAGTGTGACGTCATAAGATTACGCACAGAGGTTACGGTAAGATTTGAACCCGACACAAAAATACCTGCTCGTGAGTTGCTATCAAGTTGTACGACCTTACTAAATATATGCGCATGTTGATATTGCTCCTGTACTAGTACGATATTTAACTTATACTCGCGAATTAACGTATCCAATTCCGACGTTGCTACCCTATCATTATGGAGATATCACCCTATTTTATTAAAATAACGGATATAAATCATATTATAATTTATATCCGTTATTTTAATAAAAAGATTGAAACAACAACGAGGCCAAGTCAAGCCTCAAAATAAATACATTTTGCAAGACTATAAACCATGCCTAGCTTTGACGATAGCGCCAATACTTCGAAGCTAAATATGTCTTAAGAATGTTCCGATAGATGCCTTCCTCAGTAACTCAACAATTCCCTACCGGGGTTGTTTATCACTGTATACACAGTATTTAATTGAAGTGTTTGGCGAGGAGAACGATAATTGTATTTAAGAAGCTCTAACGATTTCAATTGATATTTATTACGCGAGGGAGCGTGGTCCAGTTACAGCGGCAACTAGCTCCCGCGGAACTTTGACATTGTTATCATAATTGAATTTCAACGCGTTTTAAATGTGAATTTTAAACAGTTTATATCTACGCATGATGTAATATTTTAAAATGATCTTCTTTGGGGAATTGATTTGGAAATTCTTACACTGATAGTATTTTTTATTGCAAAATATCAAAATATTCAAAGTATTTTTTTATACAATTAGCTTTTATTTACAATATAGTGGACTGCGTAAGCTGTCGGGATTTTATTTTAATATGTTTTATTTTCTCTCAGAAATGAAACAGGTACCGAAAGCAATTCGGAACCTACGTAATACATTCCTAGAAATCGAAACACATGTCAATAAATATCAACAAACAACGATGCATGTCCTTTTTATTCGTGGCGGTATTAACACAATTTCCTTTTCTGTCCGTACTCTATAATTCAAAAGGAATGTAACTTAAAAATCTTCTTAAAAATTTTGAAAGCTCTTTATTTAAGACTGCAAATTGTAAACACAAACATTCGGTTTCTTTGGTATCCGCCGAGTGCAATGCAACAAATCCTTGTTTGCAGTGGTTTTGTTTCCCGTTACGTCCCAAAAACCAGCGTCATTTATAAGTGCTGAAAACGATACAGACGGGAGTCTGTATCGTTTTCACAATTCCATTTTAATTGGGAAATTAAAATGGAATTGTGGTTAGCTCATTGATTCCAGAATAAATTGAACTTATTGTTAACAAATAAACGTGTTGTTTACAAATAATATTAGATTGAAAGTAATGTGACACCTAAAGATGATGTTTCATATAGAATAGAATTTGAAATCAATATTATATATGCTTAAGAATGGAAGGACGATAAGGATTGCAAAATATCGTGATTTAATGAAAGATAAAAATCACGCTGATTTAATTATGCAATATAATGAAATAAACGCGCCATGATTCTAACACGGTTGGCATTAGTAAAATGCCCCCATTATTTTATTTTATTTTATTTATAAGGGACAAGAAATACTATATGCTTAAGCAATTAAAAATATATAAACTTAATAATTAAATCATCCAAAACATACAGCCCACACCATTGTCCATATTAACATATAAAATAAATGGATAAAGGAAATGCATAAATTATGAATGAAATAAATATAGTAGATCAAATCTACAAACATCTGTATCTTTACGAGCATATGAAGCTACCCTTTCTTGTTGCCAACTGGCAGTAGTAATTAAGTAAAGCTTAACCGAATCAACCTTGGTAATTCCAACAATACTGGCAGCACTAAAAAGTATAATAAGATTTTTAACCTTCTGAATATTAAATATACTTTTATTAAAAACCCACGTACTTTTCTTCTACTTTGTAATCTTGTTGAAACATTTGAGCTGTCCCAGGCGTCAAGTCTAGCCACTTAGGATAGGGTTAAATATTCTTGCCTCTTAGCAACAAGGGTAAAGGGGTATAAATGTCCCTCTAGAGCAAGTCGTACCATTATCTCCGGTTAATGCAACTTGCAGGCAAATTCGAGTCTTCACGGCGTTTAATAGTCCAAGTTTGTGGAGACTCTAAAGAGAAAAGGGCTGCCAATAACGCCTACATAGGGCGGACTCACGGTATTCACAGCGAGCTCCATACGAAAATTCCAGCTGACAAAGTTCATAATAAGTTGAGTACATGTTGACATGAACGACATTTGTTGTTAACAATGTCAGTTTTACGGCCCGCCTTGTTAATGTGTTGGGAACATGTTTAGCTCGTTTAACATCTTGTATTAAAGGGATTTAACATTTTTGCAGGTTAAATAATAATAATATATTTATAAGTTGCACACATAATCCTCACTCTACACTAAGAATCAAGTCTTTTTTACAGTGAATGTTAAAAACTACAAGACAAAATCTGTGGTCTGGGCTTCGAATCCCGTGCATATCGTTGCACCGAGAGCTTATGTCTGTATGTCAAATTAAATTTTGATGTATCAGCTTATGTCAGTATCAAAAACTAAATTTGAGATAAATCAAAAATCAATGTACCTGCTTAGATTTTGAAAGCCTCTGTGACGCAGTCGGTTGGACGCCGGCTGTAAAAGAAGAGATCGCTGGTTCAACCCGCCCATTATCCAAACCAAAATCAGCGGTACCGCCCCGGGCGAGCCTGTCTATTAATGGTGACTTATGAGCATGGAAACCAATTCCAAAGTAACTGGATTGCACCTGGTGGAAAGTGCAGAATAATCCAGATTGAGCATTCACTAAGATTATATTGACAGCCTCCGTGGCGCAGTTGGTTATCCTCGCACTGAGACAAACCTGTATGCGGCCCACAAGTATTTGTTTGGGTCAATGTGTTAGTGAGGTCGAAAAGATAATACCAACGACCCAAGATTCTGTGGGAGGACTATTTATGAATAACTGAATTAGTGGTAAATTCTGAAATAGTGAAATCTATTCTGATTTTAGTATCTAGTTAACTTATATAATTACAGTAATTAATATTTGTAATTTAATACAGTTAAAATTATTCTATTTAAGTGATATTTAAGAGACCATCTTTAAGCCCGAAAGCAATTCATGACCTTTCCAAAACTTTTGTTAGCAAGTACACACGAGAGTGTATTGTGAAATTTAAGTTTATTGTTATTGAATTTATACACAGAAACTCCCACAAACAACGTCCGCCTTTCAAAATTACCGACGCAAGATCCCGTGAGAAGTAATTGGGGTTTGTAAATGAACGTATAAAAGCCGTAAGCACTTTATTTGAATGATATAATTATTGGTGGAGATGTAAAACATAATGAGGAAGCTGGACGCTTCTAGATATGAAGAAAGCTGAACTAGTTAGGAGATGATATTCTAATGCAGTGGGAATTTATATAGGATTTTGTTAGTTTGCTATTAACTGGACCTTATGGTACTTACAGAAATGGCTCCGTAATGCTCCAGTAGGTGTCGTTGTGTTCTACTGATTTATTTGAGGAATTTCCGTAAATAATAATTATACTTACATTTAAATTAGTTATAAAATTATTTTATAGTAAACATCTTTCTCATTCAGTTTTAAGGACGTTGCACATGTATTGTATAATTAATTAGTATTGGGCTTTTAGACTGGATTATTTCTGTCTCTTCTTGTCCCCTGACTTAAAGTACAGTTGACAATTTTAGGACCACATCAGCTACTATAATAATAATTATAATGCACAAAGCAGAAGCTATTTTGAATCCCTTTGTTTCCATTCAATGCTTATGAGAGTATTCACCTGTCAGTGTTTATATGGCTTTATCACACGATCCGCCATCCATGCTCAACCATCAAAAGAAACGCCTGAATTAGCACGAGATAATCAGTTAATTGTACCTTTGAACTATCACCCAGCGTGCGGATTGTCGAAGAGCATCCAATGCGGCTCACTGGCAGTCTATTTCTCACTAGCGGTTCTGCCGAGTTTCGTTCGAGTACAGGATATTCTTTTATTCGACTCCTCAACGAAAATTCCTTTAGATTTTTTACAAACATTTCCAATCACCAGTAATGCTTTAGTATTGATCATAGCGTGACGTAATATAGTATATAGCCTTCCTCGATAAATGGGATATCTAACGTTAAAAGAATTTTTCGATTGGTTGCAGTAATTTCTGAAATTAGCGCGTACAAACAAAAAACTTTTCTGCTTTTATAATAATATATATTTCATGCAGTTGAGAACATTCACCCGTGAGTGTTTATATGGCTTTATCACACACTCTCCATGCTCAACCACCGAAAGAAGCGCTTGATAATTAGCACGAGAGCAACTCTAAATTGTACCTTTGATCCATTACGCCACGTGCGGAGTGTCGAGGAAAATCCAACTTGAATTATTTCGGCTGCTATACCGCTTGATACAAGCGCTCCAGTCTTGATGAGCGTTTAATTAAAAGTATGGAACTGAGTGATGAAAAATATGGTTATATTCGAAGCGTATGGTACTTAACCTGCATTTTATTGTGCGTCCAATTTATTTTTTTAATTGGGTTTATTCCCTTGTTATGCCAGATTTAAATTAACACCAGAAAACTACTTATCGTGCTGTTGATCTGTCATATGTTGAGTATGTCACATTATATTGTCTAATTTGGGTAAAGTTTAAAGTGATGGTGGTATATTTAAAAGCCTTTGTGGCCATTAATTACCTGTTAAAAGTTCGTGTTGGCATGTTAGTAAATGGACCAGACGCAACTGCCAATAAGTTCACGGTGGTCGCAGATTCGGCAGCACACCTCTGACCGTTTTGGACCCATGAATACATGGTGAGGAAGCCTGTATGCAAAAGCGATTTTAAAGAAACGATAAAATCCGTAAATAATAGTTTATTTCAATGAGTAACATTTGCCTAAATCTAAGAAATGATTTAAAAAAATTATCTAGTTTGTAAAGTCCATCAAACAGTACTAGGCCAGTGTTGTGGACGATATGGCCTAATCATACACTCAATTGAAGAGGGAAGCTCGGGCCCAGCAGTCGGACGTACATGGATTCCAGTGCAGTACAAGAGTGCTAACACCTGATGTCGTGAAGATCTGACAAAGTCCTGAAGGGTGCTGCTTTCCTTGATAGGTGGACTTCACGTCTATAATAGACCTGCTTGTTTTATAATTATTACTAATAAAAAATGGAATCAAATTACTGAAAATACCAACACACCACTATAAATGCAAAGAGTATGGCATCAAGCTTCGTCACTCGACGAATCTCTAAGAGCTTCAACTCGCGACGAATAAGTGGCTACTTCTCTTTGCAGCAAAGTAGTGCACAAATATAATGCACCGAGAGGCATTATGCTTTTTTTAGAGAGGCGCGTCAAAGGAAACAGATTGGTTTAAATAATTTATGACTATTGCTGTGAATAACATTAGAAAACCGTGTATGGAGTTTAGAACAATAATGAATTATCTTCATGCTTTTTCAAATTTCTTGAATATTGTTAAGCGCTGTTTTGAGCTATATGAATGAAATTATTTAAAATTATGTTTGACTTTAATAAATATACATTATCTGTTTCCACTATAAAAGTCACTAGACTTTTTGAAAAAAATAAAACAATGGATTTTACATATATAGCGCATTCCTACTTTTATGTTTCCCACTATTATTTTATATTATTGCTATTAATTTATTTTTACGTTTTCGAAATTATATATTAATATATTTTTGTTGTTTCTGTAGTCCCGAAAGTACAATAACATAAATAAATCTACTGGTGGTAGGTCTTTCACATGTGAGAGGCCGCCTGGGTGGGTACCACCGCAATGTCTATTTCTCCCGTCAAACAGCAGTTTAAATGCACTGTAGTGTTTCGGATTGAAGGACATTGTAGCCAGAGTAACTACTGGACATATTGAGACTTAACATCTTATGTCTCAGGATGGCGAGCGCAGTGGAATGCCAAGCATTGCTTTGTAATTCGAGGTGTTGTTTAGTTCTGCTACTGTTCATGAGCGGTCGTATCGCTTACCATCAGGCGAACCGGCATGCTCGTCTCACCATTCACTGCAATAAAAAAAAACCTCACAAAAAGATTACTCATTTCAATTAAAATATTTAATATAATCACTGCTAAACCTCAATAAGTGTGGTCAAAGAAAACAAAACACAAGTCCAATCTAATTAACCAAACGCCACCATTACCAAACACAACTCGGCAAGCAATTTGTTTTCGATTAACGCATCACACACGTTTAGTCGGTCGAACTGCCCAGTACTTAGTTACTATGCGGTTTAGTTATAAATTAACCTAAATTAAGACGACACCTACAGTCCAGGTGACATAATTCAATTAGATTGCGGGCCATTTGTTAGCCCAGCCAGCGTCAGTGAGTTATGTTGTGCCTTTCCGTGCTCCTCTCGCGCAATGCACCTGATTACCTGCTAAATGAAATGGTCCACCCTTTCGCTGTGATTAGAGTGGGAATGTGGTTTGATCGAATAATTTGGCTTTTCATTAGGCTTTGTGGGCTGTATGGATTTAGATAATTTGGTTTTTGTATTAATTTAATTAAAATTTGTTATCAATATTATTTTTATCTGTGTTAATTTGTAAAAATAATAATTAAAGTGCCATCAATGTTAATTTATGTTATCAATGTCTATTTGTATTTATAACATTCAATTTATTTGAACTGATTTTTTGGAATGTGTTTTATAAAAAAAAATACAGCGCATTTGAGTAAAATTTAAACACTTTACAAGAGTCAAGACTTCTCCCATGTGTTCTTCCCCAGTTTCGATACTTAAAACATTGTAATCTGTTGTTGCTTAGTTGCAGTCTTTTTCTTACAAAACTGCCGCAAGCGCTTGCTTTAACTACACATTTGAGGTCTAAAGTTCGAGAAGTATATAACAACAAAAACGAAACTTGTAGTTTAGACTTGTTAAATACGCTTTGTTTCTATTTCCATAAAAGTAGCTTATAGCCCCATTATGCATAGTTTTATACAAATATAAACGCGTAAAGTTTTTTTTTAAGTAGCTTAGCTTCCAGACGTCACTTTGGGTTGCTTTTGCAAGCCAGCGCCATGTCGTGGCATTTATTTTTACTCAACTAAATGCTTAGATCTGTTGTTGATGGATATGTTGTTGGGAGAGAGCCATCCAACAAAATATAACTATGTGTGTTTTTTGTGAATATATTAAAATAATGATCTGAATTATGAATAGACTGTCGTGTCCATTTACGATTAAAAGAGTTGTGATTGCTAAATATGTACATATGTATGCTCTGAGATTAAATTTAAGAATAGCATTGCAAATATTGCCTATGTTTCTGACCAAATTATTGCTCAAATTATTAAGATAAAGATAAAATTATTAATAAATTATTATAAAGATTCTTGCCGCAGACACTCGTAATTTGTATGAGCTCGGCCAATCAGTAATTTACCATTTTATCCGTACTGCAAATACAAATATTGTGTGAAAATCCAGACGGTACTCGGAATAATAAATTTTAATGTATGATTTATTTCCACTGCTCAAAAGCTTCATTACCTCATACCCATACACTGTACAACATTTAAAAGTAATTAATCACATCAATTTTTGATGTTGAGAGTCGTTGATGTTGCATCAAAACAAGTGATATAGAATTTGGTACATAGCCCGGTAGGTGCGAAACTTATTATGAAACGAGTTCGATTCTTGCTACCAGTAAATGGAAGATTGATTTAATAAGACACAAAAATATTGGCGAGTACATAATATTACTCTTATAAGACCGTTGGAAAAGCAAGAGGCATGTTTTAAGTCCAAACGCAACAGGTTTTACACGAAATCCTGATCTGTCTTCACTAAATCATTTTAATAAGTTTTTAACTATTTAAAAGTGCTTAAACTGATGAGGCTTGAAGTTAAGAGACATTTGACCCCATATAGTACCTTTCTTTTTAACACAAGACACAATTTTCAATTCCCAATGTGTATCAGCCCGTATATGTCCTACTGCAGGGCACGGGTCTCCTAATGGGAGTGGTTAGGCCATATAGGACTATATATGCTTGCCTAGTGCGATTTGGCGGACTTTACATAACGTAGAAATTCTTACAAATAATAATAAACTTTATTAAACAAAAAGAAAGACATAGATAGAACACTAAAACTAAAGTACATGCAAAAAGGAATACAAAAATTCCAAATACAGGTAGGCAAATAATACGTACCTCGATACATTAGCACCGACTACAATGGCCGGTAGGCGACCGGCGTATCATTAGGGTGCCGAGCGCCTGTCGGTTTGTGTGCGTCTCTATTTGATCTGCATAACGATGGACCGGTGTTTGCGTCGGTGGCAGCCATTTTTGGCTTATCGAGACGAGCTTACATTACATGATTGTAAAGCCAATCCGCCGGTATATTTTGATTTTACTCCAAAAGCCTGAGTATGATAAAGTCTAGGATATACTGGTAACCCTGTAAATGTAGGATTTACCAATTAACCGGTAATGTTTACATTTAAACCTTTGAAACTTATATGGCAAATTGAATGTTGGTGCCTTGCTCTATAAAGTAAAAAAAAATCAGGACCAAAGGTTTGATTCGAGCGGATTGAGAATAGGGCGGATTGTATCATATACAAAATATAATGTTACAAATCATCGAGGAAATGCTTGGGGGAGACTTATTAACCGAGTGATTGATGTTTTTTTTAATTCCAAATTTAGGAATTTTTCACTAAGTCAATATGTCGCCTAGTGATTGATTTGATGATCATTGATGTTATGTGAGCGAGATGTCTGAGAGTGGTTTGGCTATATAGTCCAACACGCTGGCCTAATACGGGTTATCGGAATTAACATATAGAAAATAGAAATTATTTTAAATCGCTATGGTATATAGGTACCACGATGTTTTTTGACTGACTGATTATCAATACACTCATGACTTCGAAAACATGAAATGAAATGAAATGAAAATATTTATTGAATCCATAAAATGTCATACACTATTTAGATTCAGTCATATTTTTTTTCCCACTACCACCCAGTTCACAAGGCTGTTTTCGCCAGAGAAGAACGGGCAAGAAACTCTAGCGTTGCTCTTTTCAAAATAAGTTTACAATACAGTGATCATACAGGAGTTCAAATTCAGAGCAGTTCATAAATTATTCATAATAATAATTATATTGTACGGCTGAGTTAAGTGTGGTCGCCCTGACCGCGGAATCGGTATACACTGTTGAGCAAAAGCAATGAAAGGCAATAAAAAAATAAAAAAATAAAAACAAAGTAATTAATATTATCATTATAAGCAAATTGAGCAGACCAGTCTACACAAGCGCACCCGTTCACGATTATGACGCATGTGCCAGCCATCGGTCTCCTCAACCGTGTTATAGGGAAGTGACCGACCCGGCACACGACGCCGCCGCAAGCACAGACCTTTAAGCGAGCATGACGTACTCAAATTGCCTACAACTATGGTGACACAAGTGGGATAATTATTTTAATTATATTTAACAGAGTACACACACATCCGGTTCGGGGACTTATAAACTCATTTGCAAAAAAAACGGGTACCTAAGCAATGAACCATTTCAAATGTTACTATTGGTTTGTTTGATAATTATAGGTAGTTATACTTTCACAATTTTGTAAATTAATAAGCAAATAATCGTTTTCGTCAGTATTATCATAAAATTTTGATAAGATTTATGGGTTTTAATGCTAAAGTTCACTAGTAGTGTATGCTCGCTAGTAGTGCATATGCTCGTGAAGTAAAAGTTAACAAAGATTTTTGTTTGTTTTTTCTTTAATAAAGTAAAAAGAGATAAATGTTTAGTATCGAGTGTGGCCCCTCTAGCTGAAATCACAGCTTGAATTCGTCTGGGTATGCTAGCGAGGATATCCCGGATACTTGCTTGCGGAATACGTTCCCACTCCGCGGTAATCACATTCTTCAGCTCTCTGATGGTCTGCGGAGCCGGTTGTACTGATCTCACGCGTCGTTTCAGAATGTCCCAGACATGCTCTATAGGTTTGAGGTCGGGACTTCGAGCTGGCCAATCCAAACGACGAATGCCGACCTCTTGCACATACGCTTCCACATCGCCAGACCGGTGGGCGCGAGCGTTGTCGTCCATAAAAATTGAGTCTTCGCCTAAAGCGGCCAATGCGGGTTGTGCATGAGGAATTAGAACTTCCGTTATGTATCGATGTCCAGTCAGTGAGCCGTTTTCAATGAAGACTAACTCTGTACGATCCATTAAATTTATTCCTGCCCAAAACATAACAGAGCCCCCACCATAAGGTGTGATTTCTTCAAAACAAGCCTCTGCAAAGCGTTCTCCTCGTCTTCGTAGCACTCGCCGACGTCGATCTTCACCGAACAGAGATATCCTGGCTTCATCGGAGAACAATACCCTATTCCAGTCTTCTTGAGTCCATGACTCACAATTTCGAGCAAACCTAAGCCTGGCAACTTTGTGCTCACGGAGTAACTTAGGGCCGCGGGCCGGGCGATGACTGCGTATATTGGCCGCGAGAAGCCTCCTCCTGACCGTCCATAGACTAATATGCACATTTCTTACTTCTTCGAGGTTGTTCTTAAGGTCCACATACGAAGACTTGCGATTTCTCAATGCACGACTCACAAGAAAACGATCATCCCGTGGTTGGGTACATGTTTTTCTTCCAGAACCAGGCTCAATCCTATAGAGCATGTCTGGGACATTCTGAAACGACGCGTGAGATCAGTACAACCGGCTCCGCAGACCATCAGAGAGCTGAAGAACGTGATTACCGCGGAGTGGGAACGTATTCCGCAAGCAAGAATCCGGGATATCCTCGCTAGCATACCCAGACGAATTCAAGCTTTGATTTCAGCTAGTAGGGGTCACACTGGATACTAAACATTTATCTGCTTTTACTTTATTAAAGAAAAAACAAACAAAAATCTTTGTTAACTTTTACTTCACGAGCATATGCACTACTAGTGAGCATACACTACTAGTGAACTTTAACATTAAAACCCATAAATTTTATCAAAATTTTATGATAATACTGACGAAAACGATTATTTGCTTATTAATTTACAAAATTGTAAAAGTAAAACTACCTATAATTATCAAACAAACCAATAGTAACATTTGAAATGGTTCATTGCTTAGGTGCCCGTTTTTTTTTGCAAATGAGTTTATTATGTTTTATTCCCACGCCTTACTATCTTCTAAGTATTCTGAAATTTTATAATATGCTTTATTACACAACTGTCGTTTAATATTAGATTTAAATTTATTTACAGTTAAGGCTTTTATGTGAGTGGGAACTTTATTATAGAAATGTATACAGTAACCCTTAAAAGATTTGCTAATTTTCTGGAGCCTGGTCTTATGACTGACTAGATTATTTCTGTTTCTAGTATTTCTGTCATGAATATCGCTAGCCTTTTGAAATTGTTCTAAATTCTTATGGACATACATTAAATTAGCGAATATAAATTCTGATGCTACTGTCATTATATTTATTTCTTTAAATTTTTCTCTCTGAGATTGTCTGGAGCCTAACGAATAAATAGATGTTATGGCTCGTTTTTGAAGAAGAAAGATAGTATTAATGTCAGCAGCACCACCCCACAACAAAATTCCGTAACTCATTAGGCTATGAAAGTAAGCAAAATAGACCAATCGAGCTGTATCAATGTCAGTCAATTGGCGAATCTTGCCCACTGCAAAAACTGCAGCACTCAGCTTTTTAGCTAACGCTATTATGTGGGGACCCCATTGAAGTTTAGGATCCAATGTGATTCCCAAAAACTTAGTAGTCTCCACAAGGCTCAACACATCCCCGTTCATAAAAATGTTGGCATTCACTTTTTTTACGTTAGGCGTTATAAATCGAATACATTTAGTTTTTTGGCTATTTAACAGTAAATTGTTAACGCCAAACCAATGTACTATTCTTGAGAGAGTGTGGTTTACTTCGTCAAAATTTGATTGATGTCGTTTAATTTTAAATATCAGTGAAGTATCATCAGCAAACAACACTACCTCACATTTATCCCTTATAAAATAAGGCAAGTCATTTATATAAATCAAAAAGAGAAAGGGTCCAAGAATTGAGCCCTGCGGAACCCCCATAGTAACAACAGATCCATGTGATTTTTGTCCGTTGACATCAACCCTCTGAACATATGACATGTTTGCCTTGGGATTCGAACCCTTGACCATCATGAACATGTTGGCCGCCAAGTTTGGTACGATACCAACAGGCCACCACGCACACACATATTTAAAGTAACTAATGTAAATTGTGTTAACAGTAATAATTAAAAATAATAAAGAAAATTTAGCAATATACAATATGAGCAGATGATCATTTAATGGTCCCGGGCGAAGTCGGATGCGGCTGCTAGCCATAACATTTTGATAACAAACTGGCATTATTACCTTTCCATGAGTATTGGTGTTGCGTCCACCGCACATTGCCATTACGGGTTACAATATAATTCACAACACATTACGAGCACTTAATTACATTATTTATGAAGTGTTTGCTGTGAATTTTGTTATTGATTGTTTCAAATATGATAATGTTTTGGTTCGATGATTAATGTGAGATTATATCTTGGATATATTTTGCATAAAACGAAAGTTTTTAAGGACTCCTTTCAGTGCCCTGAGGTAGGCCGAAAGGAGTATACTCGTATATGTATGTGCCACTTAAAGTTTTCTAGCATGTGTTCGCATGTTTTGTATGGTATACTATGTTATATGTTTGTTATTTGATTAAGATCTAACTGGACTAGCAAACTGCACATTGACTTACTGGCTTAACTCTCTTGACTAGCAAACCGTACATTGGCATACCGGATAAAACCCGTCCGTTATCGGATTCTGTGTATTATACAGGGTATCTCAAGACTGCTACCGAAAATGAAGCCGGATGGTAGTGTTAGTGACTTCAGACACATTGCAAGAGAAAATGTTGAAAAAAAAGCGATGATTTTTTTTGTTATTTTTTTCCTATGGTCGTATTTGAATGGTAAATTCATTTTTTTCATAAAATAATAGTGTATACCCTTTTATTTATAAGGACTCTAAGGTATAAAAAAGTTTAAATTATTATTTCAGCAAAAACGATGGATTACCACCCAAAAATTATGATATTTAAATAATCATTAAAAAAATGGTGAGAAGAGCTTTAGATAAGATAGTAATGTGACCTTTGAGTATATAATGAAAATATACCTTTTATGTTACAAGATGAAGTTATTAGGGTAATTATATAGTACATAAAACCTATATGCTTATGTAACGGTTGATTTCTACTGAGTGATAAGTAAAGCAATTCTTCTAGTATGACGATGGTATTGGCAGTTACATTCAGAAGAGTAGAATAAGGGTTTGAATAGAGAACGGAGTTGTTTACGGCTGATGTGAAGGATGGAGCAGGCGCTGGTGGTAGGTCTCTCATATGTGGTCACCTGAGTAGGTACCACCGCAATTTTTATTTCTACCGTCAAACAGCAGTGTAAATGCACTGTTGTGTTTCGAATTGAAGGATATTGTAGACAGAGTAACTACTGGATATATTGAGAATTAACATTTTGCGTCCCAGAATGGCGAGCGCAGTGAAATGCCAAGCATTGCTTTATAATTCAAGGTGCTGTTTGATTTTGCTACTGTTCATGGGCAGTCATATTGCTTACTATTAGGGGAATGCCATGCTCGTCTCGTCGTATACGCCAATAAAAAAAACGCATTGTAGGCATTTAAATATGCGGTTTGTATGTGAGAGCCTTGTGATAATGTACATGATGTTGGAAAATAATAGAGGAAATCTGATTACCGAACCTAGTTATTATTTTGACTTTTATATTTATTTATCTTATAAAAAAATATAAGAAATAAAGATATGCCAGTTAAACGCAAGAAGAAGATTAATGTCGGTAACAAAATCCGTGTAAAAGACACAACTATCGAAGACAACAACAAAACAACATGAGAATCAAAAGCAAGTTTGAAATTTTGCATAAAATCGTGCATTTGGCCCAAAGCTGGCAGATTAATAACGAACTAGAATGCTAATTGGCAGCGCCTCAAGCTTGTTTACCGTATTCCAGCTTCATGGGTCCTTTGCTTAATTCTGCAGCATAGTATCGACATAATGCAATGCTCTTATAGAAATTATACAGGGTGATGTTGACATATGGTATTTAATTTAAACCACACGATCCTAACCCACATAGGTATTATACCAAGTTTGAAAAAGAATTGCCTGATAGTTTTTCCAAAAAATCGCGTTTTTAGGTCCCAAGGTTTTAATCAACCCTTAAAGGTACCGAGTTTTTCACGGGTCAGATAAGTTCTCGAACCCAACTGGTATGGTATGGTATGGTATGGTAACTATTGATAATCAATCATCACGCACTAAAACGGTCAAGGAAAACATCTTGTGGAAATCTGGATACCATAGCCATTTACAAGGATTTCTATGGTACCTAAGTCTGCCAACCCGCATTAGACCAGTATGTTCGACTAAATTGCCTAATCACCCTCAATCGTACTCTCGATTGTAGAGTAGTTCCGTGGCCTGCAGTGGGACGTATAATGGTTGATACAGATACACACAGATATGAATAAATTGAAATTTTGACGACCTACGCAAAGGCCTTACCTTTGTGCAACAGCCACACCGTGACAAATAATAAATACCGCTTTGAAATAAAACTATTATTTACGGATTTTATCGCGAATTTAGTTTAATTTTTACATTTTTAACTTCCCGACGTTTCGATTACTTTACAGCTTTCGTGGTCACGGGGCGGACTGAGGTATTAGACGTCCGCTCTGTGACTGTCGCTTTGTTAAAAATATGTTTATATTTCAAAGGCGTTGAAGCGTCTCCGAAGCATCTGATTTTGCATGCAGTGCAATCTATTGTCAATTCGACACTTTTATATCGATCTGCTCAATATAAACTACAAATAGACTGAAGCTAATGTTTGTGTGGGAAATTTATTTGAAAGCAAAATTTCTTCTTATATTGATATCTTTTATAATAAATATTGAGTCTGGATTAGATATATTTCAGGGTTTACTTTCAATTTATTCTCCGATGTAATTTAAAATAAGTTTTGCTTGAGTCTTGACCTTTTCTAACTTAAGTTAACATTATTAGATATTAATATTTTCAAACAGAATCAATTTTAAAGGCTTTCTTCTACATCGATTTCTAAGCACTTTACAAAGTAAAATTATGATAATGTTTCAATCTTCACTTGCGATTGTGCACAATAGAGAATGCCGATAAATGATCGGATTGTCGACGACGCGATTCGATTTCAACGCTTTGCATTTAAATCAGAATCACGGCGGATGCACTTTCCATATTTTCGGATTTCGATTTTCATACAAAGTCTATTTCGTAAATATGCGACGGATTCTGGAATTGCTTATTCCGCAAATCCTATATCTATATTTCATTAATAATTACACCATATAAATATACATAATAATCAAATACATTCACTGTATGATACAAGTTTACAGTAGCAAACATTACAAGAGAAAAAACTACTTACTACTTCTTTCACTACTGTTCGGTCGAATGACATCAAGTCAGGAACAAATATTTGTGAATCATACTCATAATAAGCTAATTCTAGAATCGAACCCGCGCTCTTATGTATACAGGCGACGGTTCAACCTACAAAATCGAATATTATTGTGATTAAAACTCCAACGAGTTGTAATGAAATTAAGACTTCACGATTTCGTACTCAGGTAAAAAATATTTTTACTCCCATTAACGTAATGTTCTTGAGAATAATTTTACAAATCGCCAGCCGTCAAATAAATATGTATAAAATAAACAGTATCCTTAAAATAAAAGCGGGAAACTAATGCCCTTGCCGAAGCGCTTAATGCGGTCCACATTTCATAGTGCTCAGGTGGTCCGTTTGATGTTCGGCCCATCAACAACTCGCCACTTTTACGGCGGCCTCATAACTTCTCGCTTCTTATATATACATGAATTGTTTTCAACTTGTTCACTGATTAGTTTTTATTTTTATTTGAAGTAAAAGTATATCACTCACCTTCGGTTTGCCGACGATATTGTAGTCTTGGCAGAATCGCTGGAAGACCTTAGCACTATGCTCGAAGACCTCAATCGGGTCTCCCAACAGGTGGGTCTTAAAATGAACATGGACAAAACGAAGATCATGTCGAATGTCCATGTTGTGCCCACCCCCATCGGTGTTGGGGGCTCGACTCTTGAAGTTGTTAACGAATATGTCTATTTAGGACAAGTGGTCCGGTTAGGCAGGTCCAACTTCGAGAGAGAGGTCAATCGTCGAATCCAACTCGGTTGGGCAGCGTTCGGGAAACTACGCGACGTCTTCTCGTCCAAAATACCTCAGTGCCTTAAATCGAAAGTCTTCGATAGTTGTGTGTTGCCAGTGATGACTTACGGCACCGAAACGTGGCCTCTCACTATGGGCCTTATTAGGAAGCTCAAAGTCACTCAACGAGCTATGGAGAGGGCTATGCTCGGGGTTTCCCTACGAGATCGAATCAGAAATGAGGAGATCCGTAGGAGAACTAAAATAACCGACATAGCCCACCGGATTAGCAAGTTGAAGTGGCAATGGGCAGGGCACATAGCGCGGAGATCTGATGACCGATGGGGTCGGAAAGTGCTCGAATGGAGGCCGCGTATCGGAAAGCGCAGCGTAGGACGTCCACCCACAAGATGGTCCGACGACCTGGTAAAGGTCGCGGGACGTCGCTGGATGCAGGCTGCCTCCAACAGGTCTCTGTGGAAATCATTGGGGGAGGCCTATGTTCAGCAGTGGACTTCCTTTGGCTGATGGATGGATGGATGGATGAAGTAAAAGAAAAAGTAAGGGAAATCAACAGTACACACATAATATACATCATTTACACGCACCAATTACAGATGTAGTATAGCTTATATGTTGTCAATTTAAAGTGAATGATACAATTTAATAACATAAAAAATACAAAAATAGATCTATAAAAATTAAAAATAATGAAAACTCATAAAATAAAAACATAAAATAACGTCCTTAATTCTAAACACTATTTGTAAAATGAAAAGATAATTTGAACAAAACCAATAACATTCTAATTTCTATACATTGGATAAACATTCGACTTGGTACTTTGTAACAAAATTTATTTCCGTTAAACTAAATATTTAACATTATTAACAAAGTGATACTGAAATCAGAACTTAAACTATACCTGCTATTCTGTTTCAGCCCATATACGTCCCACTGCATTTCACGGCAGGCCTCTTCTACAATCGAGAGTACGATTGAGAGTGGCTGGCCATATGGTCCCCCACGCTGGCCTAATGCGGGTTGGCGGACTTTACATACCATATATTTTTTTGTAAATCGCTATTGTATGCAGGTTTTTTCACAATGTTTTCCTTCACCGTTTCAGTATATACCTGCTATGCTATGCTGTAATAACAAATAAATAGTTCCTACAAAATATATTCTTTGTAAAATCTACACTATTATAAGTACAATATAAGGTCACTAATATTAGATAAATTTTATGTGTCTAAGTAACTATCAAAAAGTATTGGCAGTTGGACACTTTTGATATTTTTTTTAACTTATCAGACGCCTTGAAGCTGATAACTTCCAAAGTAACGACGATACAAACTTCATAATTGCTGATCATGTGATGCCTATGTTAGGGACATGCGCAGACAAATTTTCAGCTTTTAGAAAATGACTAGCTGTCCAGCCTGGCTCCACCCCTGGAGATATGCTTTTCAAAATGGCGATCAAAATGTGAGTATCAATTTAGAACTCCGGAGCAAAGGATCCCTCAGATATCGATTTTGAGACCAATCGGACCGCGTAAAACGAATAAAATTTCTTCGTATTTGCTAGATTTTTCCCTACTGCTTCCCTCTTATAGGTCTTAGCGTGATGATATATAGCCCATAGCATTCCTCGATAAATGACCTATCTAACACAAAATATATTTTCTATTCGAACCAGTAGTTCCTGAGACTAGAAACCATGGATGATGGAGGTCTGACGCTCACGGGCTCTTGGCCTATAAGTAATGATTTAATTGACATTAAATGGCTCTGATTGCGGAGGATAGACTTTTATTAATTGACTTTTTTGGGACTATTAATGGTAGATTTAAGTATTTATTTAACCACTTAGCGAATCGATTTTATTAATCTAGTAGACAGCTTATTAACACATGTGATACATCATTCAGCACTTATTATTAGGCCTTAATATATAGGCAGTATAGACAGTCACACAATTATTAATTCTTATGTTATATCTTTTTTAGAAGCTAACAATGATTGATTAGACGGGTAACCTCTTAGAGAGTTATTATTGCTGTCCTTCAGTAACAATCAAATGCTGAAAGTATTTTTTATTTAAATTTATGTGTACAAGCGCAAACCTAATCTTAAACTATACTTCTCATAATCTATTACAGAGATTAGAGGAAAATATCAATATAGCATCGATATTAAATTGACATAAATATTGGAACAATCGCTATATTTTTATCATAATATACTTTGGGAATAGAATTACTATTCCTTGTATAGTTTGGCTTGGCTTCACCTGGATGCAGTTACTTTTTATGGGGAATCGATTTTGCAACATTTTTTATAAATTTCTTCTATTGTTCAGTGCCAGAGGCTATATCCTATAGCCTTCCTTAATAACTAGGCTATCAAACGCCAAAATAAAGTTTCAATTCGACCCTGTAGTTATTGAGATTGGCACGTTCAAACAAACACTTCAGGTACATATAACTTATTAGTATAGATATTTGTATATATAGCCTAGGTTAATAAATATATATGCTAGCTAACATCAACTAGCAATCTTGTCTGAGCTTACCTGAGTATGGCACTCCGTATGCTTGAATACCTATTTTAGCACACCATCTTGCCGAGTTTTCATCTGCCAGTCGTGTCACCTATTATGTGAGTCTGTTCAAAAATAAACTACACTCACCTTAAGAAATTGAATTGGAGGAGATGCTATGTATAGTTCATGTGAGACTATGTTCAAACGTCGTTTTTATTTTATTGAAGTAGAATGTGAAAGTGCGTAGTGGCCAGTTGGTAACGAACCAGACGAGGCTGCCAACATTTTCACAGGAGTAATATGTTGAAATCCCAGGTCACACTGGACTTTTCGGAGTCATGTGTGTACTGATAGTCAGACCGTTCACTTAATTGCATTTGTACCATGCGATAGCATATATGGCGATATGTAAGAATTTATATGGTATGTAAAGTCAGCCAGCGTGGTATACTATATAGAATATCCCTCGCAATCATACTCTCAATTGTAGAGGAGGCCCGTGCCCTGCAGTGGGACGTATATAGGTTGATGTAGCATAGTACGGAAGTAGAAAATGGAATATTGTGTAACATAATTAATAGCTTGCAGTGTATAATCACTTATTATGATATTTCAGAAGAGTCATTAATTACTTTGGTTTAAAGCCAAAATTAAACATTCACGAAACAAAAGCGCTTATAATAGTTATTGTAATGACATAACCACTGGATTGACAGTTTTACCTATCTGTTTTACTGCCAGTTTATGATGCTATTTTCATGTTATTATTTCCTGAAATTATTGAAAACTAACTGAAGGTTTCTTACAAGTTCCCACTTAAAGAAATATCGTAATTTTGTTTCAAGCACGAATCACTGTTTTTAATTAGCGAACATGACGAGACTAGTATGTCACTCGATTGATAGAAAACTTCGCGCCTGCCCAGTGCCCATTAAGTTGGTTAAATAAATAGTAGAATCTTGCTATCGAAATAAATTAAGGTCCAAACATTTCTCTGTAAACACATTAGTTGTCCAAGGATCCAGATTACGATATTAATAATCTTTGTATTTATTAAAAGAAGGCTAAAGATGTGCTTACTAAATTGAATTTCATGCAATATTTTTTGTTATCTTATTATTGGTCAGTAATCCTAAATGTATACAATATATTTACAGTCTTACTAATAAAAATATATTAAACAATTGTTTAACGTTTATATACTTATTCAATAGATAAGGCGTGAATAGCTACTTATACAATACTTTACTCATAAACAGTGTATAAGCCTTGTATAACTATTTAATTGTTATGACTCCAACTACTGGTAACATTTTGGGAAGCGTTCCGAAACCTTAAAACGTTGAATACACCACTTATTTCTTTTTTATTTTTCTTTAATATTTACATGATTTTATTTACCAATGGCTTGAGAAATAGGTCAACAACAATTTCTTTTTATCAAAAAATATTTTCGGTGTAAAATATATTGGTTTCTAAATTGTTCATTTAATATTTCCCATTCTGTAAATTATCATCGAAAAATAGAGAACATGTTTTGAACGCGCATTGAAATGTCAACTGTCATTTTCCGCAAGAAATGTAAAAAGTTAACCCCTCAACCGTCGGAACCGGAAGCCGGTTCCTTCCGGTTTCAAGCAATAAGCAACCTAATGTCATTGAAATAGGGTCTAAATTAATACGGCTCATCGGATTTCAAGCAAAAAAGCAACCTAACGTCATTGAAATAGGGGCTTTTTTTGAATCAAGGTCAGTAGGCGGCGCTTACGACAGGCTAAGGGTTAAAAACAATCCGTTGTTTTTCGTATCTATAATTCGTATGCATTTTATTATTGATTTTGTACATGTGTAAACAAATAGCTACTTAGCCCATAACCTGCATCTCCGAGTAAGCGTCCATGGAATTCTCCATTGCCGAACTTCTGTCGCATACGTGATTCTCTAAATATTATAGAGTAATGTGTGCTGCCTCTCCAATGAGCTACAATATCTCTAATTTGCAATTTCGAGTCACATACTTGCACGTTAATTGAGGATGATGATACAATATTGGGCATTGTGTCCGCCAACTTTTTAAATTTTAATACGTGTGCAATCAATTGCAACTATCACATGTCCAAAGCCACAAATACTACGGAATCTAGCCATCACTTCTTCCTCTTCCTCGCGTGTTCCTGGTATATAGATAAATTGCGCTGCTTTACTTGCTAAGGCGACGGCCACGCGGCGACAAACAATAGTGATTGATTATTGACTCATGCCATGTATGTCAGCTGCATCGTCTTGTACTTCTTCTGTATCAGCCATGGTATCAGCCCAAATACATCTCACTGCAGGGCACGGGCCTCCTCTACAATCAATAGTACGATTGAGAGTACTTAGGCCATTTATTCTACCACTCTGGCCTAGTGCGGGTTGGCGGACATACACACCATAGATTATTTTATTAATCGCTATGGTATACAGGTTTCCCCACGATGTTTTCCTTTACCGATTTAGTGCATGGTGATTGGCTATCAATACACACATGAAAAAAGTCAGAGGTGTGCCCTGGGATTCGAACCCGCGACCACTGTGAACATGTTGGCAGTCGCGTCTAGTCCGTTTACTAACAGGCCACCATGTACTTATTTCTTGCCGCGCCCATACCCTGAGAGTTGTACAAGTTTGAAACTCCACAGAGAAGCCACTACCCTTTATTGACTGTTCTATATCTTTTCGGATCAAGTCCACCACTTCTTTGACATATCTTTAAGTAAATCTGTATATACCTCTTAATTCATCTTCTTCCAGAGAAAAGGGATTGAAGCGTGTTTTATAAGCTTTTCTCTTTCTTTGCCGTTCCTCATCGTCCACAAGTATATCAAAATAGTCGAAATTATACAAAAATCCATATTTAACACTAAATTAAAATACGTCGCGAGATCATACCTGATAATCATTTAAAATTTGTAGGCTATATACTATCTAAACAAGGCCACCCAACTGAATAAGGATTGTATAAAATGGCATACACTTATACAACTGTTATAACAAGCTTATAAGGTAAAAATCCCTATACATCGTTTATTAGTAACAATTTCACTATAACGCTGCTATACAGGATGCATAAATGTTTATTAGTAAGACCGTTATTATACAAATATATTTATAAAATTAACAAATGCAGACATCACATTATCTCAAACATTTGCTTTTGTTTTTGTTGGACACAAATTAACTAAGATTTTTTATGCACAACACGGAGTGAAAGAGAGTTCAGTGTAGTTCTGAATAATGACATTGTTAAAGGAAAAATAAATTATTCAATACTCGTGTCTTTCTTAGATGCTCCTTTTGCGAAGTCGTTTCGAAATAACTATGCGGCCCAGCCGACGAATATATTTGTGAATTAAACCACAGCAGTAAAGATAACTTTAGACAAACTATTCGAAGTGTCGCTGGTTACGGTAAATTATAAGAATAAAATATGAAGATTTTTATAATTTATAGTCACAAGATAAATTATGATTTTTAGTACACCTCCAAGACTTTCATTCATTCAGTCATTGTTATCCCAAGCCGCATTTTTTTGTAAATTCATTCTCTTACGTCGGTTTACAAGAATCACAAAAAAATAAGAAATCAGACAAAAGAAGGGAAATAAAAGTTGAGGCTTTCGCGACCGTTTTCAATGAAATTATGCGAAGTAAGTTTAGGGTATCATCGTCAAAACCTCAGTTTTTACGAACGTTTTCAATGGAATTATGCTTAGGTAGTAAGTTCATCGATTTACTTTATATTTGTCAGGTATTGTCAATTCTTATCTACTCTTCCATCTGTACTCGCCTTTTGAACCCACAAAAGGCGATTGTACTCAATAATTTAAGATGGTTTACTGATCTGATATTTTGTTAATGATGATAGTTTGATGACGGTTCGGTGGCGCAGCTGTACTATGGTACGACAACAAAGCTGAAGTCTCGGGTTCGAATTTCAGGTCGGGCTAAGTGATATTGTATATTTCTATTCATTATTGCTCGGAGTCCATTACCTTACCCCTATTTCATCTTAGGACGGAACACTATGAAATGTAGAGCTGGCCTGAATGAGCTGACCTGAGCTGAATGAGACCTGGAGCACCTCTGCCTACCTCTTCTTGGCTAGATTTTATATATTTATATGTATATAGTATTATAAGCCTAGTTTCAGCCCATCGGCTGTAGCTAAGGTATTTGATTGCGTAACAATTCCTAATTCTGTTATAGCAGTCCACATCAATTGAGCTTCAGTCCTCCCTGTGCGGTTTGATGGAAGGATGGATTTGATTAAATTTGTTCAGTTTGATATCTAAATTCCTACCTTTCCTTTGGGTTTGTAATGCGGATTATTTACTCACAAATGGGTTGTCATTTACTAAATGCTGTCAATGGGGACGGATAGTTCCATATTTTAATGGTTAATACAGATGTATCTTCTTATCCATTCATATTTATTTTATTGCTTGTAATGGCACTTGATTCGTTGTTCTGTGTTTTTTGAGTTGAGTTTTTTCAGGTAAACGCTATAAAAATATATACATTTATATTTCACACCCTCCGTAGAGCAGTTGATATGACAGCAGTTGTGAAACGAGAGGGATCCCCGCACCAAAACAAATATTTGTATGAACCACCGGTATTTGCGTCGGGTCTGGGTGTTTGTGAGACCGAAAAGTCTCGCGTAGTTCCTGATACACACGACACAAGAATCAATCTTAGTGTAGAGCCAGAATTATATATGTGACTGTTGGGTGTATTTATTTTATTTATACTTACGTAAACTGAATTAAACCTGTATAAACGAACTGATGGCCAAAAGGTTGTAGAATGGTGTCCACGTTCAACCATGCGAAATTTCGGACGTCTGCTTATAAGGTGGCCGTGGACCTGGCTAAAGTTGCAGGAAGTCACTGGATGGAGGCCGCTTCAAACAGGTCGATGTGGAGATCCTTGGGGGAGGCTTATGCCACTTTGGTTTTATAGTCGTATTGCACCATACTATGTCTCGACATCGATTTGCAAAATGTTATATAAATGCTACTTCGAGAGATTTTACAGACGCTCGAATAAATTCAATTTAAAAATTGATGCATACGATGAAGATGGCAAACCGAGATAAGTTCCATTCTTTCTCCATGTTGATAGTATTTTTATAAAAATACTATGAATACATTAATAGAAATTTTTTGCTTTCCACTCATAAAATGTAGGGAATAAAGCGGTATTTACCCGATGCCGGAATGGATGCTATTACTGCGTTATTAAACGTTTCTAAACAAACTTCTACGGTTCTTAATTAAATCGCGTGTATACTAACGGAGTAAAAGAAGCAAGATTTAAAAAGCGCTATGAATTGTAGGGATCCTCGAGATGTAATATTAAACTCAATTTAAGGGTTATTTATAGGTAGCACCGCAATGTCTATTTATCTCGCCAAACAGCAGTGTGACTGAAGGACGTTGTAGCCAGAATAATCACTGAACATAATGAAACTTAGAATTTAATAATTTAATCTCGTAGTTTCTGATACATAATAAGACTTGACTTGGTACAAAACTTTATTGATCTTAATGTGAGTCAGAACTATAAATTTGACTGTTGGGTGTATTTATTTATTTAATAATGACCTTAACAAATATTCCTTTTCAACCCATTATTATTTGTTAGCAAGCGATTGCTTCCCATGCGATGTTTTAAAGTCTAGACTAAATAAAAATACAGTTGTACGGAACTATAAATGCCTGAGCGCTGCTCAAACTACGGCAGTTTAATTTAGTAACAGCGTTGATGAATAGGTATGAAAATGGTGTCGTTTTATTTATGGTAGAATAATTAAATGCAATTGTAACGAGGTATATGATATGAATGTGACAGCTGGAATGTAGCTAATGAGCTTCATAATTTTTAGAATAATGGTCATATTTTTACGCGATTGAATGTTAACGGGTTCATACATAAAATACATAAAGTCACGCCTTTTTTACAGTAGGGGTAAGCAAGGGTCCGGGTAACCCTTTTTTTGCCACGATGTCATAGGGGGCGTGCCCATTGCCATATCGGGCACAAATTCCTAACTCCAGGCTGGTAGAATAGAAAAATCTAATATCAATTTGACCAACTCGGGATTCGAACCCGAGACATCAGATTTGTAACTGTACTGTGGTACAACTGCGCCACCGAGGCAGTCATGTTAACAGGTATGTACATACAGGGTATATCAAGACTGCTACCGAAAACGAAGCCGGGTGGTAGTTTAAGCGACTTCAGACACAATGCAACAGAAAAAGTTGCAAAAATAAGCGACAATATTTTTTTTGAATTTTTTTCCTATTGCCATATTTTGGTGGTAAATATTTTTTTTCCTAAAATAATAGTGTATACCCTTTAATTTATAAATACTCTAAGATATAAGAGAGTTTAAATTATTATTTTAGCAAAAACTATGGATTTACCACCCAAAAATGACGATATTTAAAAAATCATAAAAATAATTGTCGCATTTCTATGCGAAAATTTTTGTTGCATTGTGTTTGTAGCCACTAAAACTACCACCCGGCTTCGTTTTCGGTAGCAGTCTTGAGATACCCGGTATATATTGTGAATATATTTTTTTTAATTTCTTTTATAATTGAGTAAAATTATGGAAGTATTATGGAAGTATTTTCATCATAAAATTATGGAAGTATTTTTTAATAAAACGCTAAATTGTTTTTCCTAGTGTTCAAGCTATGTATGTAGGTGTGCTATTTTGGTTTACAATATTGTAAAACAGAGTTAAACTTTCTGAATACCTATGTCTGATGGAGAAGACAAAAACAATTTTGTGAGTAATACTTGAAAGCACATATTGTGTCCGGCATGGCGACAGGGCCGCTCTATTTTATATTACACGGAAATAATCTCAGAGAACTACCGGTGGCGGTAGTTGCATCTCTGCTTACCTCTTTAGGGATGTATGTGTCTTGTTTGTAAAAAAAAATAATTTCCGTTTACCAGAATCGAGTCTTAAAATCCCACTCTCAATCACACTCTCGATTGTAAAGGAGGCCCGTGCCCTGCAGTGGGACGTATATAGGCTGATACAGACATAGTCTTAATATACGGTCTTCTATTCTTTATTCGAAAAGTATTATCGTTGTCTGAACAAACAATATTATAATCCGGTAAATGACCAATCTTTTTTGAGTTTTTGTGTTTCGTCTTAAAATTAAACAGTTATAAGAATACCATAGCTTATGTTTGTCAGAAGAGGCTACATGAATGGGTTATTGGGACCGCTGGGCCCACTACGGAGCGGTCACACCTTGAGTCACACCTTAAACCGAGTTGTGAGTGGAGTATACAATATATATTTATTTCCCCTATGAAGCGTTAATAAGTAATTGCGTGGACCATATCAATGTACCAATGGGATGAAATATTTTTCTACAGTGACGTTATTCTATCCGAATGGAACCGTACTATAATCAGTTGCACTCATTTTTCATACTTATATCAACAAACGCCCAAACTATAAATATTTTAACGCATGGCCATACAGATAGTCAAACGTGCATAATAGTATGATAGGTAATGGCTAATCATAATAGCCGCAAAACTCCACTGTTAGGTTTAAATATCAATTTCTAAACAGCTTCCACAGCGAAAATTAGCAAAACAAGAGTTTATTTAGCGGCACGTTACCACGACACTGATGGATATACCCATCCAAAAATACATCAGAAATCCACAGCACATACCTACTTCATGTTTTATTTATACGAAGATAATGTACGAGAATTGTGATAAATTGCTTTATACATTTTGTTACATGTAATATTTATGCTGTTGTTTATGTATAACAAAATATGTTATTATAAGATTTTTTTCTTTATCTGCTAACTTTATCCTACATACAGTTGTAGAACCTATATATATGTATATTATTTATCAAATGTTTTGTCCCGTTCGAACGGCTTTTTAATTCAGTTAGAGCGAAGACGCAACATTCGATAACAAAAACAGAGTTTTAAACTGTCTATAATCTATTATTTTCTATAACGCGCCGTGGTCTTCGTATTCTGGTGATGTCAAGCGTCTTTAAATAATTGAAGAAAAATAATTTGAAAAAGAAAAATTGAAGAAAGATAATATAACTGTATTAATAGGCTAGTGAAGATTATCCCACACCAGCCACATCTCAAGTCAGTCTAAATAGTTGGCATTGCAGTGACCATCAGGCGAAATCGTGAAGTTGATAATTTTTTAATGTGGATTAATAAATATTTTGCACCTAACAGCTCTAACCTCAGTTTACCAGGCTAGATACCAGTACCTTTCATAAGTTATTTGGGCGAAAATAATATCTTCTGACACAAAAGTCGACTTATTAGTTGTTGCGCCAATCAGTAGTCAACAAAAAGCAAAAGTACACCAATGAAACTTTGAGTGCAATTATAAAATTCTGTAATACTCAAAAACTGCACTTAAAGATACAGCGCAAGCTAAAACAATTTGACCCGTAAAATATCCCGCGTGTCTACTTATTTTGAAGTTGGACTTAGTTGTTTAATTCTATGTAAACAGTTGCGGCACGGGAGAGTAGTTCGGTCAAACTTTGTTATAAATGCTCTTTGTTTTTCACAGCTGTCGAAGGTAAGACACCTGGATGCTTCGTCATACGTCTGTATAAATAAATCATATTTTACTCTAGTAGATTAGGTCAGGTAAAAAGGTGCGGTAGGCTCTTTTTGCGCACAAGCAAGATTTCATAAGGCTTTGTGATTTTGGTCATATTTTTTTCATATATAATAGCAAGCTGGTTACGTGTCATTGCTTGTGTCTATAAATTTATAATACTGGGATATTTTAGGATGTATAAGGAGAAAAAATATACTGAAAAATAGCTATTACTTCTCGTCGGTTTTTTTATCATACTTTTATAAAAAACATCGTTGCAAATAATTTCTATAATATCTTTAGCAAATAAACAATAAATTAAGTTTCATAAATTAATTATCAATTTAAAAAGGCCAATGTAATTAAAAAGATTATGGGCTCTAAAGGAGATGTGCTATCTTGGGCCGTTTTGTGTACGTCTAATACAAATTCTAGAAAAAAAATGTGGAATTCAAATAAAATACATTTAGATTTCTTGGACAACAGGGGGCTTTATACAAAAATGTGATTGTTTTAGTACAGAAGCAATATTTTCTTCTATAATCTGTCCTCCATGATGCCTAATTGTCATTTCGTTCAAAAATGCGCGAACCCATTATCTTTAACTTTAATGTCTTATTTTTAAAACCCCCCTACAAATTATAATTATTGTCTATATTTCTTTTTCCATATTCTTCGCTTTTTAAAAGACGATATATGTTGTTAAAGAAGTCACTTTTATTATTTTATTTATGTTACATGATTTTAGTTTAAGAACGAAAATGTTTAACTTGACAGCAATTGCAAAACTCTGTGTTATCTGTCTACGTCTGTGGCCGTAATTCGTATTATTTTTTATTATTCGCATACATTTCGCAAATTTGTATTTGCTTCTCTGTATACCTGGCTTTGTTTTATGGATTCTGATTCTCGCAAATGATATATCTTGACGTTTAAACGCAATTACTAGTTCGTATTTTGGTGAGTAAACATATTATTTATTATTTTGAATGCCACATGTAAGTAATACTGTTATGTTTTTCTATGTTCATATTTCTCTTCTAACCCACAATTCTGCTTTTCAGCACATCAAAAGTGGCGCTTTGCTTGAATTGCACTTCTGCAATTGTTGTGAAATGGTTGAATTGCACTTCTGCAATCAAAAATTGAAATGGATTCTATCATTCAACAGAATCTTAGTAACTACATGGGCTGCCAATTCACTCTCTTGTAGAGTATTTCAAAACCTTTTATTGCTGAAATGGCAGAACAAGAAGTAAGTATTCTATTTTCTTCATTAATTTGGGAAATGTATGTTTTATGCCAATTAATCAAGGTCAATACAAAGTATGGAGTATTACAAAAGTATTCATGTTAGAGCTGAATTGCATTGTGTCCACAGGACAAGTCTACTAGTACATAAATATGTAAGAAGTGATATTTTATATATTGTTGTTTAAATTGTTAAATGAATTACATTTTCTTTTATTTCCCTCTGGACACTCAGATGATCTTGTGTTATGTATAATATATTATATTATAATTTTATCCATAATAACAACACTATGTCTGATGGTAAGCACAAATGCCGTCCAGGAGGAATATCTAATGGCATCAGATGACTGTCCCAAGGCCTGCTAAGATGCTATTGTTTAAAGAAGAAGACCTGGGATCATACACATGTGACTGCAAAGAGTTATTTATTCATCATAATTCTTCGATATCTTCAATACTAAATCTTTTTTATTTTGTTTTAGTTATCAGGACAAGCAATTATCTGTAAAACTGCTGGCTGCAAATAAATCAAGCTGTAGACAATGAGCAAGATTTTATTCCAACTCCGCCGTAAAAAGATTGTATCAATCTCGATTCTTTTGGACATACTTAACACCCACAAGTGCTTCATGTTGAAAGGAACATGGCTGGATACTGGACAGTGGGTTGCTGTACTCATACCATGATTATACTGCGGTATTTAGCCTTTAGGTTGGGCTACCAATAGTACAATATAGGAGCACCGGCATTGTTCCTAGATGTTTTGACTGGAGATTATTTTTAGGCGAATATAAATAAAAAATATAAAGCAAGATCTGGTTGTACTTTATTGTCCTTAAGTTTTGTTTGATTTTAGTTTTCTTTCATCATTTTTTTTTATTGCATTGAATGGCGAGACGAGCAAGCCGTTCGCCTGATGGTAAGCGATACGACCGCTCATGAACAGTAGCAATATTCCACTGCGCTCGCCATCCTGAGACATAAGATGTTAAGTCTCAATATGTCCAGTAGTTGCATTGTAGTAATTAATCCTACTTTTTCCTTATGTGTGCTCAGAAATAACCAGTTAGAATTAATGTCAAATACATTATTTGAAAAATAATATCTTAAACCTTAGGATAATATTATTTTTAAGTATGCAGAAGTCTAATATACTAAAGTATATTAGACTTCTAGGGGTAGACTAAATATAATGTTTGAAATGTTAGCTTGTACAGAAATGATTGCTAGTATGTTCTTTTACTAGACATTAAGGTATAGAAATAAACATGGCTGCTATCAGATTCGATTCCATTTTTATAGCGTATTCATTTGTATGGACTATAATAACTAAGAGCTTATTAAGTGCATATGCCTAATAATAAAATGATTATTTATTCATATGCACATAGGGAACACCTCTGACTTTTCGGAGTCATGTGTGTATTGATAGTCAATCACCACGCACTAAAACGGTGAAGGAAAACATCGTGATCCTGCTTACCATAGCGATTCATAAGAATTTCTATGGTATGTAAGTCCGTCAACCCGCACTAGGCCAGCGTGGTGGACTATATGGCCTAATCACTCTCAATCGTATTCTTGATTGTAGAGTAGGTCCGTGCCCTGCAGTGGGACGTATATGGGCTGATACAGATGCTAGCAGTCGCGACAAGTGATCAGTCTGTGCCGTGCTGTATCTCATGCCTAGCAGATTTTTATTGTGGATTATTTAAATAGGTTGTTTAGCAAGTATTATGCACCGCACTTACGGCCAGATATAGGTACACTTTCTTAATATTAAATAACTATAAACATGACGAGATTTTGACAGACTTGTTGCAATTTATTGTATAGACATTATGTTATATTATATAAGATGATCAATAAAGTATGATACTAATTCCGTTGACGTAAAAACATTTACGAGTTATATAGAGTACAGTAATTTATAGCACAGACGACTAAAAATAATATTTGATTTATAGGAAAACGAATTACGACTTCATATTTTCATAAATGTCAAGTTTTGACATCGGTTGTCAAACATGCCGTTTCAGACGCCATATTGTCCCCTTGTAGTGTTGCTGTTCTTGGCTTGGTATTTATTTATGTATAAAGCTAATATGTAACGTATAATAGTATTTCATACAGAAATCGAATGCCAATTTCACTAAGTAAATTTGGTGTAATGTACTACAAACGGCCCAAGGCCCATACATTTCTGGTCCATCTCCTTTATCAAAAAGCGCTTTAAATATTATAATACTTCAATAGAAATACCTACACTTTAATAGTATTTGAAACCTATTTCACACGTCCAAAAAGGTTTTAAGTAAACCAACACGTAGTCAAGCATATGTACCTGAATTTTTTATGCATCCAATGTTAATTTGTGTATGGAAATGAATATGAGAATTTGATTTCACGGTTCAAAACACCAAACATGCTTGCAGTGTCTAAAATGGCTTTTTAATAAAAACATGATTATGCAAATCGCATATCCTTTATAATTAAAACGTACAAACATCGCCGGATAAAAAGGGGTTTAATTAACATGTTAATAGTTGCGTGGCGTGTTACTAACGCTAATTCGAAAAAATACAATTTTTAAGATGTCCTGTGGTATTATGGGTAAATAAAGACTTTAATGATTTTATTGTTGTTTTCTTTTATGGGTAAAAATTATTTTGTTAGTTTGCAATCATAAAAAGCGATTAAAACCTGGTGTTTTAACTGGTAGAAACAAATTATTTAGAAGAGAATTTATAGACGTCTCGCCAGTGAATAATCTAATAATCTAAACAGACCAGAGATTGTTTTAGATACTTCACGCAAGTGGATAGTAATCTAAATTGCGCTACACCTGGTACTGGTGGTTGGTCTGCCATATGTGAGAGGCCGTCTGGGTAGGTACCACCGCAATTTCTATTTATCTCGTCAAACAGCAGTGTAAATGCACTGTTATGTTTCGGTTTGAAGGAAATAGTAGCCAGAGTAATTACTCGACATATTGAGACTTAACATCTTATGTCTCAGGATGGCGAGCGCAGTGGAATGCCAAGCATTGCTTTGTAATTCAAGGTGAAAGAACGAAGAAAGCGACCGACCTACCGAGCGAAAGTGCATTTTAGGCATTTAATAAATCGAATTTCTACCAAAAATATTCAAATTACATTTCCTGCATAATCATTAATTAAATTGGCGCGATATTTGCCTCCCTGATTTCCTGGAAGCTACGTGTACCGTCAAATACTATTTTATAATAGGAGCTCCGACTAAAGCAGCTATAACGTACTCAACTATATTCATTAAATGAAACCCGGAGTACATCTAACATTCAATTTGAATGAAATACTAGTGTGTGGAAAGTCGGATTTACAAAAACGTTATAAAGAAAGCAATTAAAAATCTCATTAAACCAATAGAACATACATTTTTCATAAACTTGTTTACCGTAAAATGAAGTTTAAAATTAAATACTGAATACACAAGTTATACGTATATAAAGAGCGATATATTTCATTAATTAGCTGGAGTGTGTAATATTAAAAAAAAATGGTTAACATGTTAGTGTTTCGATCAATTATTTTATTGTTCTTAATAAACATATATACATAAACTCACACCTTTCCCAGAAAGGGTAGGCAGAGGATTATGTGTTTTCCGTCCCACGATTTGATAGGGGCGAATCACAATCACAGGGCACAAATTCCTGACTCCGGGCGGATAACGAATAGAAAAATCCAATATTACTTTGCCAAACCCGGGGTTCGAACCCGAAACTTCAGATTTGCAATTATACAAATGCGCCACTGAGTCAGTTGAGTCCATGACAAAACAATCGTATTAATGGTCACAAAGAGGTGTTGAGTGTCTTTGCACAACAATATATTTTTCGCTGTAGATACGAGTAATACAGATGAGAAATATACGATATAATAATTGATGGGATTATTTCGACTCGTTCCATTTAGTTCTTTTTTTTTTGCCATGGGCGAACTAATAGAAGCAATTTTTTTATTGAATTTCTCGAGGAAGAGATTTATATCTAGATCCAGAGAACACTCAATCTGATGTCTGTCTGATTTCCCAATCAAAGACAAGTTAGAAATTCCCGGAGACTCGACGAGCTTCAATGCTCGGTGATATTAAAATGCGTGCCACTTTCATCCTGGCTTACAGGAGTTACAGGAGTTACATATGAGGCCGGGACAGTCTCTCTGATGTCCCAATTATAATATGGTAGAGCATTTACGTTAATAATTAATTTGACATCATGAATGGGTAAGCTAGAGTACAACTACCTTTAATTTCGCTGTTCGGTCAACTATTGAGATTTCCGGAGACCCTGTAGTTGATATTATTCATTTGTATCCACTGTTTACCATCATAATATTTATTTTATTCACTGCGTAGTACTTGTAATGAAAGAAATTTACTCCAAAAGTACGCCTTCTACCAACTTTATCATCACCGTTTCATGATCATCACTACTGTACCTCCTTCAAATTATACCATTTCACCCTGCCTTCGGCTTGTGACATCCAACATCTGCAATCAAACTTTCGCAAATCGTCACTCCACATAGCTGGTGGGATTCCTACACTACGTTTGCCAGGATGCGGTATTCACTCAATAACAGTTCTAGAGTAAATTACCACCATTTCACCTAAACCAAAATCTTCCACTGTAGTCTGTAGTCTGTATCAGCCCATATACGTCCCACTGCAGGGCACGGGCCTACTCTACAATCGAGAGTACGATTGAGAGTGGTTAGGCCATATAGTCCTCCACGCTGGCCTAGTGCGGGTTTGCGGACTTATATACCATAGAAATTTTTATAAATCGCTATGGTATGCAGGTTTCCTCACGATGTTTTCCTTCACCGTTTTAGTGCGTGGTGATTGACTATCAATACACACATGACTCCGAAAAGTCAGAGGTGTGCGCTGGGATTCGAACCCGCGACCACCGTGAACATGTAAGCAGCCGCGTCTAGTCCGTTTACCAACAGGCCACCACGCACTTTTAAATCTTCCACCATCCATTCTCAAAAGAGATAATTTACCAAAACAAGTACGTATGCAAATGAGAAATGATTAAAAGATAGCATTTAAAACGTAAACGCTACGCAACAACGTAACAGAGGGACATGAAAAATTTACTTTAAAATAGCACCCGCACTGAACAGGCTTTGTTACAAATGTGTGAGAGTAATTAAATAATTTCGCTTACACGAAGCCTCTGATGTGAGCTCTCTTGAATGGGTTAAATTTTAATCTGCAGTTATCAAGTGACCTTTATAAAGGTTTTTTGAAATACACATATATCTATGATGTTGCATAAATAAAAGACATTTCTGCTCGCATGTTTGAAAATGAAAATGTAAAATATTTATTTCAAACTGAATAACATAGTGGATAATTGTATTACGAGTACTTAGTGATTCTTCTAAGCAAATTGACGTGTTTAAAACTGTGATATAATAAAATGTTCAAAGTATTTTAGACGCATCATTAAAATAATAACAAATAATCGGGAATTTGTTCATCTGTAAATATTCAGTATCCTAAGTAGGAGCTTTTGACATTGTTTCTCATATTTTCTACAGCTATATCTATTTTTAAGTACCATTTTATCTCTGGTCACTATAATCTGGAATATTAAACCACTCGCTACGAACGCTGCTTTCCCAGTACTTTGCTATTCATCATCATATCAGCCACAGGAAGTCCACTGCTGAACATAGGCCTCCCCCAAGGATCTCCACAATGACCTGTTGGAAGCGGCCTGCATCCAGCGACTTCCTGCAACCTTAGCCAGATCGTCCGTCCACCTTGTAGGCGGGCGTCCGACATTTCGCTTGCCTGTACGTGGCCTCCACTCTAGAACCTTTCGGCCCCAACGGCCATCGGTTCTACGAGCTACGTACCTGGCCCACTGCCACTTCAACTTGCCAATCCTATGGGCTATGTCGGTAACCTTGGTTCTCCTACGGATCTCCTCATTTCTGATTCAATCTCGTAGGGAAACACCGAGCTTAGCCCGCTCCATGGCTCGTTGAGTGACTTTGAGCCTTTTAATGAAGCCCACAGTGAGAGGCCCCGTCTCGGTGCCGTATGTAATCACTGGTAACACACAACTATCGAAGACTTTCGATTTTAGGCACTGAGGTATTTTGGACGAAAAGACGTCGCTTTGCTATTCAAACAGATGAAAATAGATATAAATCACTCTTTAGGCACTCGCGTATTAAGAAAAAACTGGGGCATTTACCCCTCATATCCATGTTTGCAAGCTAAACATTAATTTTGACCGAGGGAAACGAGAGGCCGCGGTTTCGATCCCCGCACTGAGACAAATGTTTGTCTCAGGCCCACAAATATTTTCCTCAAGTCTCTGTGTTTGTGAGACCTTTTCGTTCTCGTCTCTCGTCGTTTTTGATATCCACGACACAATACTTAATTGATCTTACTGTGGGAAACCGGGAGGTTGTTTAAACGACTTCAGACACAATGCAATAGAAAATTTTGCAAAAAAAAAGCGTCAATTTTCTTTTGTATTTTTTTCCTATGTACATATTTGGGTGGTAAATACATTTGTTTCCTAAAATAATACTGTATACCCTTTTATTTATAAATACTCTAAGGTATAAAACAGTTTAAATTATTATTTTAGCAAAAACTATGGATTTACCACCCAAAAATGACGATGTTTTAACAATAATTAAAAATTAATGTCGCGTTTCTTTGCGAAATTATTAGTTGCATTGTGTTTGTAGTCACTAAAACTACCACCCTGCTTCGTTTTCGGTAGCAGTCTTGATATACCCGGTATACATATGTGACTGTTGGGTGTATTTATTATTATTTATAATTAAAAATGACGTTTTATTTATTTATAGTTAAAATACGTATAAACTTATTGCTTAAAACAGCGTGAACAAACTTGAACACCTGGATTTTCTCCACGGGAATTTTTGGTATGTGGTGATATCACCAATACGATTTAAGCGAGCGAGATGTACTGAGTCTTAACTCACCTTCAATAGTATAAGAGAGCTGTGCTCATTTATGAAATGTAAACTCTTTGTAGGATGTTTAAAACATTTATTGCTGTCCGATTTATTCACACTTTTAAATTGACCTTCAAGAAAATATCTACTTTCTGTAAAGAACGGCGATGCGACGTTGATATAATTAGTGTAGTGTGTAGTGTATACATGGGTGAAAGTCAGGGGAAGACTTATCATCAGGAGGCCCGTTTAAATAAACTAAATACACTAAGATCGAATCTTCTGTCATGGGTATCAGAAGCACCTTAAACGAATATGTGAATTATACAAACCTATGCTTCGGTGTGGAGATCAAATCCGCGGGCTCACTTTTCATAGGAAGTGTCTAGCCAACTGCGCCACGGAGTCTGCCATTTTGTTTGTTTATTTGCTTCCTATTCATAGCCCACGTTTCACAGCTTATGCTCTGGGAAATGGAAGGCCTCGGGTTTGATCTCTGTTCCGACACAAATGCTTGCGTGAATCTAGGTGTTAGGGAGACCAAAAATTCTCTCATAGTTTCTGATAATCACGTCATAAGATTTGTAGATACAAATCTTGATATTAATTCCGAAGATTCGTGTGGAGTTAGGACTTATGGAGCAAATGAATGAGAGAAAAAAATATTAGTCCGCTGTATTTATAAGCATTCTTAGGTCAAATTTTTACTCCTTTACCTAATAACTGAATACGATCCTGTCCGATCACATAAAATCAAATTTAATATTCGTAATTAACTTTTCTATATTGTTAACGTGATTGAAGTTGAGTATTGCCGTGTCGGTATGCGTTTTGCGGTGGCGTTGTTTATCAACTGATCTGTTGGCTTGGTATAGCTGAATGACGTTATATTTAAAGCCGCTTTATGCATTTAATTTTGTTTATAATGTTAAATTGCAAACAGCAATTGTTATTTAACAGCTATTATATTTCGTAATAAAATTGTAATTAAACTTCCATTTCATATTACGGGTGGCATTTGGGATATATTCTAGCGTCCTATATTTTTGGAGATTAGCTTTTTTTACTCGATGGAGGACGATATAGCTATGGCGGTAGTACTAAACTTTCAGCCTGGAACGTTTGCTAATTTGATGGAACTCTGATTGTCTATTCCTCAGCATACCGACCTCTCGGTGTTTATAAATGGGATATCAAGGTCAAGAATAGCCCTGATTTTGACGATGATTTCACTGTTCTTTTTTTGTAATGGACACAAAAGAATACGCGGGATCTTGTGTTGGTATAATTGTGAAGAATGTTTTTTTATTAAGACAAATAAAACCCCATTTTGACCTTATAATTAAAAATATAAATAAAATACAATTAGAAATGCTATGGATTTAATATATAATAGTGCTGAGGTACTTAATATTCTATATAATATATTTTGGTAATTTTTTCAGCACCACTGACCGGCGTCTCTCATACTCTTTACACTCATTGTCCAGTAAATCGCAGATAACACTGCAAAAAATAACATTAATAATAAATGATTTTTAAGTTAAAACAGATAGAAAAGTACGAATAATACATTATACCCCAGTATTATAAAATTATGAGAATACTGTGATATATTTGATATAGCGATTTGTTTGAATTTATTTGTTTGAAAAAAACAGCAACCCGCACTAAATCAGCGTGGTGGACTATATGGTCTTTTAAGTCTAAATCAGACATTCGATTGTAGAGAAGGCCCTTTAGTGTGTCCCGCAGTAGGATGAGTGTGGGCTGATACAGATTAAAAGGGATATATTTCGTACCTATAAAAACCACCTTTGAGAGGCAAAAAATATATATGTACAATAGGTACTACTCTCACCATCTCTCAAATAACCAGATTTGTCACCGAGACGGTTGCAGATAGAAATTCCGAGCCAACAGAGGTTCTATCCGAATAGAACCTCTGTTTGGCTCGGAATTTCTCGGTACTTGACTCCGAAGTCATGTACGTTTTTACAGTTATTTACAACACAGATTAACTATATTGGAAAACATTGTGAGGATGCTACTTGCTTGCATAAAGTTGCGGTATTTATAAGAATTTCTATGGCATATGAGATTTGCCAATTTAAAATAGACCAAGTGTGATGCACTGCGGCCTAGATACCTACACATAATTTTTTTTTCTATTTATTTTGGGGGTTTTTTTCAATATTGAAAATCTCACCCCCATTATTACATACAATAATAATAATTATAAATACAAGAAAACAATACATTAAAGTAAAAGCGATATAGAAAAAAGTGGTATAGACCCAAAAAAACAGAAAAAAAAAATTGCAAGTAGATAATTCAATCATATAAATTAACTTAAGCGCAGTTTTAAAAATTCTCTAATTAATTTGTATAACATTTTAGCTTCATCAGAATTTGGAGAAGCTAAGATGGTATGGTAAAAACCTAAGTTATGACTAATGCTACCATAGGCTTGGCGTCTCTGGGCCTCGATGCGTGTGCATTCGTAAAGTATATGGTGTACGTCTTCCACTACGTCATATATATTACAATTTGGTGAAATACAATTCCTCATCATAAATCCAAAATTGTTTAGTGGGACATGACCAGATCGGAGTCTCAAAGCCATTACAATGTCTTGCCTGTTTAGCCCACTCACATTGAACCAAAGTGAACGAGGAAGAGAGGGTTGGATTACCTTATACCAAATGCCCTTCACCAAATATCTTTTGTCAAAGTATTCTGACCAAAAATCATAGCACATTTGTCTTACTACTGGTAGTTGCTCAGTATTTGATGGTAAACACTTAAAAAATTCTCCATCAGACCCGGCTTCGTTCGCCAGACGATCCACGGCCTCATTTCCCCTTACACCTAAATTAAAATTGTACAATATATTATACAATTATATTGAAAGACGCTAAAATCTAAACGGTTAATTATTGCGTAACCTTCAATATTAACCCTACATGGTCAATAACGCACAATTCGTTATACTCCGCAATATTATTTTTCATCTAGGGGTCACCTAAGACCTCTCAAACTTTCAATTATAAGTCACGTGGTCAGTAATTAGTAATGGCTGGTTTTCTGAAGTTATTTTTCCTTATACGTAGATTACTGATATCATAATTTAATACATTGTATAATCATATTCATGGATTAAACAACCACAAGTTAAACATAAAAACTTTAAATTGAAATTTTAGTAAATAGTGTTTCCCGAGTGCTGATAGTTTGTTTGTTTCAAAGCCTATTTTGTTTTCGATCTTTTCCTTTTTGGACGTCTTCTGAATTAAGTCTGAGCGAAAAGGCAAAAAATTCGATAAATAAAATATATGTTTTAATTTTATGGCTATTAATATTTCGTACGTACAGTTCTCGCTATTGTGATTACACGATTAGTCTACGGCCAATTAATTATGAACAGCCCTGCCAACTTTACAAGGAAAAATGCCATTTCGGGTAACAATGCAATATTTTTTTTGCACGTTGAAAACCACAGATTTGTAAAAACCGTTTCGCATTTTTAAATATGGAACAGGGATTAGAATATCGAGTAGTTTTGCTTCAGCACAATTTGTATTTCGATTTTGTTCGGATTTTGCAGTTTGTTTGAAAATGGATTAGTTCATAGACAAACGGACGTACTTTTTCTTTTACTGTCATACTAGTTTAGATTGTTTGAAGTTAGCCTTCAGGTATTTGTAGGACGTACCAAAATTTTAGTCTTTTAGGCAAAACGTTTATGTTTCTGTTCTATGATCTACAAGAGGAAAGGTTTTGAGTAAATTCAGTGTATTTAATTATTATGAAATTAACAAAATATGAATTGATATTATAATCTGAAGATTAAGCTTGGCACTACCATTATCAGCTTACGTTCGTTGCTAATAGATTACTATGATTTTACTTAACTTACACCCACAATGTTGTAGGCACGTTATAACGTGATTTTAATCTGGTGGTAGGTCTCTCATATGTGAGAGGCCATCTGGGTAGGTACCACCGCAATGTCTATTTCTCCCGTGAAACAACACTGCTTAAATGCACTGTTGTGTTTCGGATTGAAGGACATTGTAGCCAGAGCAACTACTGGACATATTGAGACTTAACATCTTATGTCTCAGGATGGCGAGCGCAGTGGAATATTGCTACTGTTCATGAGCGGTCGTATCGCTTACCATCAGGCGAACGGCTTGCTCGTCTCGCCATTCAATGCAATAAAAAAAAAATCTATGTTGCAAAAAATAACGTAAAATTTTACGATAGAAAGGATACTGCCATTAACCTTTCTCGTTTATTATCATTAAAATAAATGTATTTTAATTGAAATATCATATAGCCAATTTGCGGATTTGATGGCGGATTTGGTTTAATTTTGTAGATCGTTCCCGTAGATCGGATTGCAAATAACAACTAGGTTTTCAATTTTATAATGGTACAATAAAGGTAGTAATATTGTTACTGTCACTGAGCGAATGACTAATACAATCCGCCCCGTGACCATCAAAGCTGTATAGTAATCGAAACGCTAGGAGTTAAAAATTAAACCAAATCCGCGATAAAATCTAATAAAATAATATGCAGCTATTGGATGTTTTTATTTATTATCAAGATACAGCTCTCATAGCACTAAGCAGTAGAACAATATATATTTACGAGTATAATCAGTGTTAATTGGTTTCTGTTAGAAACCGATCACTTTTAACGCACGCCATAGAAAACTTATTTCACTTAACATTAACTGACTAACTATCGTTTAAAACGGAACTAATGTCTTACTAGGTTTGCATGTTATTTAAGTTTACGATATTGCGATCTTTTTTCTCTTTTTAACTGCTCTATAGATTTTAGTTTGTACTTTTTATACATCAACCAGTCACATTCGTGATCCTGACCATATTAAAATCAACTAACGGCCGTTCTCTATATCCTATCTATCTTTAACAAGAGGTTAAAATAGATACCATAACTATGTCGGTACAATTCTACACATCAATATACTAAGATTGAAATATAGGTTTGTCTTATCTAGCTCACTTTAAACATGTGCACCATATTTATATCTCTCTATCTTTGTTAACTGAAACGCAAACTGTAGCGAAATATCTAATGAAATCTCTAGTTAAAGATAGATAGATTATAGAAACCGGCCATAAGTCTTGTGTCGTAGGCATCAGAAATCACGAAAGACGTTTAGGTCTCACAAACACCCCGACCAAGACCCGAGACAAATACTTGTGGGCCTCACAAACATTTGTCTCAGTGAGGGGTTCGAATCCACGGCCTCCCGTTTCACAATCGACGTCTAACCTATTGCGCCACGGAGGCTGTCTTTAGTATGTTAATTTATTTTAGTTTTAGTTGAAAATTGTTGGCTTCTTTTATTTATCTATTATGTTACAGATATTTATGATTGATGTGGGACTAGCAGGTATCGTTCCACAGTATACAAATCCCTTAAAATAAAAATATTAATAAATACATACCCATTACAACGGGTCCAAATACAAGAAGCACTGTCCCTATAGTAATAACTATCGTACTGTTTGACGCATCATTCTTTTTGAACAAATCCAAGCCTTTGAACAGGCAAGTCACTCCTGTAATCAAAAAATCTATTAATAATGTGCTATTTCATAAATACTTACACTGTGTAATACGCATACGTCACCCGCCGAAAACATGAACAGTCCAATTAAAAATGACGTCATCATTAGCATACTGTAATGGAATAATAAGGTTTATTTATGACGATAAAATATAATTATATTTGTGTTGGGATTAAACTGTCCAGTGTTGGATATCGGACCAAGTTATTGGGTGAAAATTGGCCTCTTTATCACGATGGCCTAGTGTATGTTGATAGTGTGCAGACTTCAGTAAATGTTGATGATAAATCTAAAATATGCTTGTTTTGGTTCCATTGCGATCTAATAATGTTCTACACGAAAAGTTGCAGTAAAATTGTAAGCCAGAGAAGCAAACCCATTCACTTTGTCAGACCACTCGGATCAGTACTAATTTATGATTTCGCAAGAGGAAACAAATACTGATATACATGAAAATACATTAACTTTTCTCATATCCGATAACAGTAATACGAGAGGCACTCATACCTATAACTTTGGGGTTCCAAACAAATTCTGCAATACATAAATCACAGAATTAATTGAAAAATGAACGACCTAAACAGAAATACAAAATAACCAACAAATTTTTGACGCACGACACAGATTAATTCCCGCGACTCGGTAGCGAAAACAGTAAATTGTTTCAATAAAATAAACAAAGTTAATTCACACCTAAATCTCACCATCATTCAGGGATTTCGTTATATAAACACTCCAAAATAAAACAACAATGATATTTAAACGTCACGTATACCACAGCGTAGAAAGGCTAAACAGGCGAAATGTTGTTTGTCATATTGCGAAAAGAAGGTATTATTCGGGTCCTCGACACCACACCAAGAGATAAAGCTAAAATATAAGTTAATCCAATTCGAAGTTGGTCTCAGCGTTATTAAATTTGTGCTGTGAGAGCTTATTTTACCTTGTAGTAACTGTGTAACAGTTGTACTAAAAAAATATTGCACAACTATTTTAAAGTGGATTTCGGCTTTTATAAAATAAAATAAATACGCGGTTGTTTAAAGGCAGTGGCCGCAAATCATCGCATCGCACGATAATTCTTTAAACTCGAGCATTAATAAAAATAAAATGTTATTACACGTGATTTAAAAAGTGAAAAGTAATTTAATCCCGATATAATGAATATTTATTAATCTGCTCTCCAATTAATTATTTTCTGGTAACAGATGCCTTGACTGGCAATATTAAGTGTGGAAACGCCAGCTTGTAGAAATAATGAAATATGTAGGGGTGCAATACTGTTTTGTGGTGGCTAAGACCGGAAAAAATTAAAAACTAAGACCGGGGTAAAGTGAAACAGGTGGGACGGAAAGTTAAAAAATTTAATTTTGAGGATCGTAATTTGTTAGAAAACACCTTAAATTAAAGTTAGTTTAAGCATGTGCCGCAAGGTGTCGCCTTTTTCAGCGCTGCTCTATCTTGATGGTTTTTAAGATTTTATGCTTCAGCATTTAAGTTTATATATAAATTCGGAAAAATAAATCATTGTTACTTTATTTACGTTACATTTTGAAACAGCCGATGCGATGAATAAAGTCGTTACGTGCTTTATTCTGTCCGGAACGCGTCGCGAGCCAAAAAGTTTGGCGATAATAACAGGCGTAAATCTTTTGGTTCTTTTATAGAGCAGTCGTTTGAGGTTCTGGTTGAATAGGCTTCGAAGAAATGTTATGATAGTTTTCAGTTTAAACTCGCATTACAGTAAAGGTAATTTATAACAACAATAAAACATGAAATTAATTTCCTTTATTATAAAAATGACATTTAACAAAGCACGCGCCTAGAATTAAGCGATTCTCATCTATATACAGATGGTAAGAAAACGCAAAGGAAAACAATATGTTATTAGCATTATTTATGCTCAGTAATGTTAGTACAGGTAAATGAAATTAAAATGTCACAAGCAAGTACCTCACTTGGATAAAAAACAAAAACCAGCAATAAAAAAATATAATTTAAAAATAATGTAGCCTAAACAATACTAATAAAACGAAATAATATATTTTTTCATCGGGATCGATTTTTTCTGAGCCACTGTCAGAGGTATTTTTTTTATTGCAATGAATGACAAGACGAGCATGTCGTTTGCCTGATGGTTAGCGATACGACTGCTCATAAACAGTAGGAAAACCAAATAACACCTTGAATTACAAAGCAATGCTTGGCATTCCACTGCACTGGCCATCCTGAGACAAAATATATTAGAGTCTCAATATGTCCAGTAGTTACTCTGACTACATTGTCCTTCAAACCGAAACACAACAGTGCATTTAAACTGTTATTTGGCGGGCGAAATAGACATTGCGGTGGTACCCACCCAGATGGCCTCTCACATATGAGAGACCCACCACCATTAAAGAAAATAAAGTTATAATAAAATTAATTAAATAAATAAATTGAATTAAGCCACTTTGTTTTAATAACCATCAGTTACGTATAATAACAAAAAATGCATATAATGGTTGAAAAATATCATTATTTTTTATTTTTTATCTTTAGAATTATTTTCTTGAAGCGGTAATTTTTTATAAAGAAAAGGCTTAAAACGGAAGTGCGAATCCTCTTCTGTTTGGCAAGGTACAATTTTAATTTCGCCATTTACCACTTTAGTAACGGCTCGACATATTTTTCTCGTTGCGGGATTTTTCCTTAGTAATACAATTGTATGCCTCTCGCAATGTAATATTAAATATTTATTTTATATATATCGTTGTAAGGTGAGGCTTTCATAATGTGATGGCAGCTGATAGTCCTTCGCATAGGCTTGGATAAAAATTTTGGTCAATTATAAATAACTGTTCTCTTTGTTGGGCACAATAATTAATAGTTTACTGGTCTGTCTCAAGCGAGGGCTATCAAGATTAAGTATAACCAAGTTGAGGACACCCTATCCTGAAACTAAATTCAGGGTACTGTTTCTATTTGTCCTTTTCTCATACGCAACGATACGCAACAATATTCTTAAGTAGTTGAAGGAAAATTTTACTCATGGTTTTATGATCGCCTGAAAAAAATATTTATGGGCCGCACAAAAATTTTGTCTTGGTGCGGGGATCGAAACCGTGGCCTCCTTTTTCACGAGCGGTGTCCAACCGCTTGCACTACGGAGGCTGTTGGATTCAAATAATCAATATCGGACAAATAATGTATATCAAATGAAAACCTGAAATATCTTTTTTCACGAGTTCAATCGAGGACTGTTCTAAGCCTTTTGAAACATTCATAAAGCTATTAAATTCCTGCTATAATAATATCAAAACTGCGTACCAACAATGACTAATTTAATACTATTCGTATTGGACAAAGGTATAAAGCTACGAATACATGATCGGTAAAGCTGTCGTACTAGATACGTCGGATGGAACGACGCACAGTACCGAATGGGACTTTACTTTGACGACATAGCTAAGGTCGCTTGTTTGGTTGTGTGACTGTGGACTACAGTACAGTATGCTGTCATTACTCTCCGTCGGAACATTCCTATTCAGATTATTGATTGGAACAAATATTCAGCTTGTAATACGTGTTTCGTATCTATTAGAATAATATTAACTATGTTGGAATTCAAAGTTTTATCTGGTTTACTTTGAAAACTTGACTGTCCGGTGGCGCAGTTGTACTACCATATAATAGGGTATTTGACTCCAATTTTTTATTATATTTATCAAAACGTATCCATAGCTATGGTCTAACAAACAAAGAAATTTATATTACAATACAGAAATTTATAGTACAAATATTTATTTTACAAACTACTTTAATACTTTTTTGACGGCAAGGCTTTATTGACGTGACAACGTCTTAAATTAGGTTGCGGCTGGGAGTCACTTATGAAAAAGTGTAACGCCCGGTAACGTAACGGTGCGCGCGCAGCACTAGAGAATTATTTTTCAGTTTCACCCACTTTTTCCAAAATTGTCCCATAGCCCCCCCCCTGCCTTCCCCCACCCTTATTCCGAAATAGTGCCTATTAGCCTCCCCACGAAACCTACCCCCCCCCCCCTCCCCTACCCCCACCCCGAAAATTTACCTCACCCCCCAATCCTATCTCGGCCAACATAGGTCGTAGACCCACCGAGTTTGGTATCCTCGGAACCGTCTTGGTGAGGGCTACAAATTGACCCCGCCAGAAATCCCAAATTACGCAAAAAATTACCCCCCCAAAAAAAAATATTTTACTTCCAAAAAATTAATTTAAGTTAGCCTCCCCACGAAACCTTCCTCCCCCCCCCCCCTCCCTTACCCCCACCCCGAAAATTTACCTCACCCCCCCCCCCAATCCTATCTCGGCCAATATAGATCGTAGACCCACCGAGTTTGGTATCTTTGGAACCGGCTCGGTGAGCTCTACAGATTGGCCCCAACCAAATCCCCAAATTCCTCCCTCTCTCCCCTAAAATATTTGTCCAGGCATAACTCCGTCATTTCTTAAAGTAAACCCCCCGTGTTTGGAGTCAGAGGAATCGTCTTGACGAGCTCGACAATCGAGAGCAGGCAAAATACGATTTTTCTTATTGACGTGACAACGTCTTAAATTAGGTTGCGGCTGGGAGTCACTTATGAAAAAGTGTAACGCCCGGTAACGTAACGGTGCGCGCGCAGCACTAGAGAATTAGGCGCATTGAATCGGCGCATGCTTGTGTCTCTGTCTTTGTCTTTCTCGAACGTTCTTGGCGTTGGAAAAACAAGAAAGCGTCACAATACAAGTTCACACGTGTGGTTAAAGTATCGTCAGCTGTGTCTGTAGTGAAAATATGGAGTGCTTAGATTCGTCATTACATGTACAATGTTTTAGTAAACAAAATATATTTCTATAGTTAAAATTTGTGCAATTATTATTTTCATTCAATTCCTTGTTCCTATTGTGCAATTTAATTATATTCATATCAATAAATATTCTACCGAGAAAAAGACGTTGTCACGTAAAATCTTCGCCCGTAAAACCGACTTTACAGGCAACCATTTTTTTAACGTATTTGTGTTTGTAAGCGAAATAATACCAAAAATCGATAGTAGTCAAATACCCTATTGTAAAGCCGTGGTGTCGATTTTGATTCCCGGGTCAGGCAATGTAATATTAGAAAATACAAACGTAAGTGTCCTGGTTGCACCTCTGCCCACCCCTCCTGGGAAAAAGATGAGAGTTTATGTATGGATGTATGTAATTTGAAAACGAGACCTGTTTCTTACTGTGTGCGTGATATGTATAAATATTTATTGACTACCTAGTAGATAACAACTTTTACTGGTGGTAAGTCTCCCATATATGAAAGGCCGCCTGGGTAAGTACTAACGCAATGTCGATTTCTCAAGCCAAACACCAGTTTAAATGTTTTTTTTTTTAATTTTTTTTATTCTGGCCTGGTATAGTGGCGACATTGCACCTGATGGTAAGCGCAAATGCCACCCAGGCAGAGTATCGGACGGCAGTCCCATGCCAATGGAGACAATTATGCCGGCCTGCTAAGCCCTGCCTGTACAATTGTGTATCGGATTGAAGGACATTGTAGCCAGAGTAACTACTGGACATATTGAAACTTTACATCTTATGTCTCAGGATGGCGACCGCAGTGGAATACCAAGCATTGATTTATAATTCAAGGTTTTGCTGGTCTGCTACTGTTCATAAGCGATCATATCGCTTACCATCAGGCGAACGGCATGCTCGTCTCGCCAATTATTATTCATCATTAGCATTTTAAAGGTTCACAGTCGCCAATGCTGGAAAATGACATGTGTGACTGTATCGTCCCGGTCATACTAGTATCTACGAGTAGTAGTGAGGAAGGCTGTTTGTGCATAAAAAAAGTTGAGTCACTTTTCTGTAAGTAAGAATTTGGGAGAAAAGAAAAATAGTTTACATCCTCATGTTTTTTGTACGAAATCTTAAATAGGATATAGATTGGTCAACCATAGAATTTAACCAAGGCAACTCACAATTTAAAGCCACAATATAAACGGTGGAAAAGTATTAATATACCTATTCTTACATCATATATAGTATAATTTTCGATTTTACGTCCATTGAAATAAATACGTGATACATACATATTTCCATTCTCAAAATTGCAATGTATGTAACAAGATGTAGCAGTAAATATTAAATGAGATGACAGATTTCGCAAGAACATCAAAAACCCTATTGTACCGAATCTACGCAAGTGTAAGACCAAGTTAAAAAGATTCCTATCAACTTTTTAAATGTATTGCAAACATTCAACAACCCTTTTTCAGTTCAAAGAAACCTTAACTTCCCAAGGTTCGTAAAACAAGAACAATCCAATAATGGAATCAGTCTTCAAGTCACATACATTCCTTAAACAATTTGATTTACAAGCATGGCCTTCGGATATCTACGCATGTGATCTCACAAACGTACTGAGGATGTAAACTGTTCACTCGATAACCTTGTTAGGGTAGTTACACCCCTTAGTTACTCTTCCGACGAAGGACACTAACATCAATTCCCGTTGCGACTGCAAGATACGACGTTCAAAATCTTAACTGTGGTCTTACATGTTACATATTTAATTGAATTTTGTTTACAAAACTCTAAATTCTATGGACTAGCACGATTGGGAATAAAAATTTTAAAAATATATTTTGAACGCATTGTTTGAAATATGTTTTATTAAAGAAACAATAATTTATTATAACTAAGTAACTAATAGTACGGGTATTAACATGTTCAATATGATAAAAATTTTAAAGAAAAAACCCTTTTGTTAATATTTTGTGAACAGCATGACAACATCGTAATCGGAGGCCAAAACATCGTAGACGATGTATTTGTATTATTATATTACAAGTCCCGAATTTCATATACCCGTACAGAACTACGTCAAATATGATGAGCAGTTTAAAAATGTAAATTTGAGTGATTGTGTCACTTTTATATTCCATTCTGATAAATTTCATCTGAAGATTGAAATATTAGATTATAGTGTAATTTATTTACGACAGACGGGCGATCAAAAAACTATAAATAAAATCAAATCAAATCAAATCAAATCAAAATATTCTTTATTCAAATAGTCTTTCACAAGATCTTTTGAATCGTCCTTTTCTGCTACCACCGCTTCGGAACGTGTTGTGGCTGTGAAGAAGAAGCGGCGCAAGAAACTCCCTCAGCAACACGAACTGTCTTCTTTTTTTCTGTCTTTTTCTTTTTTTTTTTTTTTTTTTATATCGCCATTTACAATTAAAATGATTCATGTCACAAGTTACAATAATGTCAGTTTGATTCAAAACATGATAAATTTATTCCCAAGCAGTTTTATCTTCCACATAATCTGAAATTCTATAGTATGCCTTTTTACACAGCTTAGCTTTTATTACTTTTTTAAACTTATTAATTGGAAGTTCTCTTAAACTGTTGGGAAGCTTGTTAAAGAAGCGTACACTTTGACCCATAAAAGAATTATTTATCTTGTGGAGACGAGTAACGTGTGAGGCAAGATTATGTTTGTTCCTAGTGTTCTTACTATGCATGTCACAATTACGCTTAAATTGAGTTATATTTTTACGAACATATAATAAATTTTCATAAATATATTGAGATGCAACAGTAAGAATATCTACTTCTTTAAACTTTTCTCTCAATGAAACTCTTGGACCAAGTTGATAAATGGCCCTAACAGCTCTTTTTTGTAAAATAAAAATACTATTTATATCCGCAGCATTTCCCCAGAGAAGAATGCCATAAGACATTATACTATGAAAATAGCTGAAGTAGACAATTCTTGCCGCTGCCTCATCCGTTAAACGCCTAATGGTTTTAACTGCATATGCCGCTGAACTTAATCTACCAGATAGTTTATTGATATGCGGCCCCCACTGGAGTTTAGCGTCGACCGTAATGCCCAGAAACGTAGTAGACGCAACAGGATCCAATTCTTCACCGTTTATTTGTACAGTGGTAGATAATTGCCTAACATTGGGCAGTGTGAATTTAATACATTTAGTTTTCTTAGCATTAAGTAATAAATTATTAATATTAAACCAATGTACAACTTCACGAAGGGCACTGTTTACTTCATCAAAATCTAATTGTTGTCTTTTAATTTTAAATGTCAAAGATGTATCATCCGCAAACAACACAACTTCGTGATTATTCCCGACGTGATAGGGTAAGTCATTTATGTAGACCAGGAATAGAAAAGGTCCCAGAATTGAACCCTGCGGTACTCCCATAGTGACCGCAGATCCTCCAGAAAGTTTTCCATTAATATCAACCTTCTGTACCCTATTGCTCAAATAGGAGGACAAAAGATTGAGAGCTCGGTTCCTGATACCATAGTGGCGTAATTTCCTGACCAGAGTGTCGTGCTCTACGCAGTCAAAGGCTTTAGATAAGTCACAGAATACACCAAGTGCATCCTGCGACTCTTCCCAAGCGTCATAGATTTGTTTTAGGAGAGATACTCCCGCGTCAATTGTTGATCGACCCCTCGTAAATCCGAACTGTTTCTGGTGTAGCAAGTTATTGGTGTTGAAATGTGTTAATAATTGAGTAAGAATTATTTTCTCAAATAACTTGCTAAGCGTTGGTAAAATTGAAACAGGTCGGAAATTGGTCGGATCCGAGCTGTCACCGGACTTAAAAAGAGGGACCACCTTGCTTTGTTTCATCAGGTCAGGAAAAACACCAGATACCACACAGCGGTTGAATATCTCTGCTAAGTGGGGTGCTATATGCTCAATGATTAAAGATATATTAATTACAGAAATTCCCCACAAGTCTGCGGTCTTTTTTAAACTAATTTCTTTAAATGATTTTAATATATGCTGCGGCCCAATTTGCGAGAACTCAAACGCCACGTTACATTTAGGTACAAGTTTTTCAAGTATAGATAAAGCAGACCTCGAAGATGACTGAAGATGTTGGGTGGTATTTTTGGGAATATCAGTAAAAAATCTTTCAAATTCAGTTGCTACTTCCAGATCTGCTGTACAACTCCTATTATTTATTTTAAGATTAAAGTTATTTTCACGTACCGAGTTTTTACCAGATTCAGAATTAATAATATTCCAAGTAGTTTTGATTTTATTGTTAGACATTTTGATTTTATTTCTTAAATACAACGATTTAGCTGTGGAACAAGCTCGTTTGAAAACTCTGGAGTAATTTTTTACATATTCCTTAAAAGTCGGATTTTGGTTAAACATTCTTTCATTGTACAGATTATATAGTTTATTCCGACTTTTAAATAAACCAGTGGTTGCCCACTCACTAAATGTCATTCGCTGATTTACCATAACAGTTTTAGATTTATATACTTTTCTAAATTCACATTTAATAATTTCAAATAATGAACTGTACAGTTTGTCTGGGTCTTGGTGAGGGGACAGCGCTGGCAGATTGTTTTTGATATTTAGTCTAAATTTTTCCATGCGATATATATTGTTAGGAACAAACTTAATACTTTTCCTTAGAACTTTACTTTTAGTGCTAGGTAATGAAACATACTGACCACAATGATCAGAATCTAAAACATTAATTACTGACTTTTCACAAATAGAGAAATTAGTAAAAATATTATCAATACATGTAGCACTTGAGGCAGTTATTCTTGTTGGTTCAAAAAATAAATGATGCAGGTTGTATGATTTAAAAAGATTAATGAAGCTGCAAGCTATAGAAGATTCTTCTAAAATGTTAATATTAAAGTCTCCACAGACAACAATTCTTTTTGGTGAAACACATACCTTGTGCAATGCATCTTCCATAATTTCCAAAAAGGTATTATGTGGTGCACAAGGGGGTCTGTATACACTTAATACAATATACTTTTCAATCTCTATACAAGCTACTTCCATAACTCGTTCAACAGACAGGCGCACAATATCAAGTCTTTCCTTATATTTAATAAGATTATTTATGATTATTAACGAGCCTCCATGTAAAATATTTTCTCTGTTGAACGAGCTTGCAACTTGGTGATTATTGAAATTGAACATGAACTGGTAGCTTTTAAGCCAATGTTCAGTAATACATAAAATGTCAATTTTATTACAGCTCATGAACAACTCAATTTCTAAATTTTTATTTCTCATACCTTGTATATTTTGATGTACCAAGTTGAAAGCATGTTTATTATTAAAATTACATTCAATATAATATTTATTTTCAGTTGGAGAGCTAGAGTTTATCTCTATTGTCCTTAAATCGAATTTAAATAATTATCAAATGTCAATTGTTTCAGATTGCTATAATCTGAGTCAACATTTATTTGCTCAATAGAGCTTTGTCGGTTAGCCAAGTTCTTGGCTGTAATACATAAATAATATGATAGCGCATCAGCTACCTGTCTCTTAATAAAAAGAGGAAGATAAACTTTATCTCTTGTCTTATTAAATATCTTATTATTATAATAATTATTAATGTCAATTAAATGTAAATTATTATTGATTGACAAGGTGTGCATTGTCAAATTCATATAATAAAAATCGGTGTCATGAAACAATATACACAGACTCTTTCTTTGGCGACAGTTTTCACTATGGTGACAAGCTAGCCCGTTGGTCGTACTAGATTAATAAAGACACATTAAAATGGGATACGTACGCCCGAATACTGGAACGCCATTCAAATAATAAGTCGCTCTTAATAGCGCACGGTCCACTTAGCCAGTACATTTAATCGGGATTAACGTAGTTAAGCGTCATTTATATTTAAGTTACGTTCCAGTATTTTGGCGTATGGCGGGTTTGTCGTCTTTGTGATCCGCTATCTGATCGGAAACGCATTCTTACCACCAAATTTAGAATTACTCACCAAACTTTCAACAGAAAATGGAATATAAATCATTATGTCATAATATGTGTGGGACGAAAAAATACACTAAGAGACGAATCATAACCATAATTAATTAGGAGACATGTACCCCACACTGTTATTTACCTAATAATTAATAGAAAGTGACAGCTACGATAGAGAGATATCTTTAACACAAACACGTTTTGATTACATAGATGTTATTTATGTTCGTATTCAATGAATTTTAGCTATTCTTACGTATTTTTATTTGTTTAGATAAAAAGTTATGATTAAATTGTAACTAGATTTGGTATTTCCAACGGGCACAATGTCTTAAAATAAAAATGTATTTGTTAAAACCTATATAAAATATTATAGGCTCTAAAACTACTGGGCCTATTGGAAAAAAATATTTCGCTATTAAAATCGTACATAACAATGATGAACAAGGCGAGAGAATATTGACACAAAATATATCTCTACCCGGGCGGAGCCAGGCCGGGCCGCTAGTATGTTCTAAAATAATAGTAAACCCAGACATCGAGGTTCAATTTCGCTGTCTAATATATATAAAATAAGTGCCTTTTAAAAGTAAATTTTCTTTTAGTCTATTGAATCATAAATTTCAATTTCAATATTGTAATGGCTTCGCTTTTCAATGGTAATTCTAGACTCGTTTAATAAATATATGTACATCTATATTTTATTTATTTGCTGGTGCATGTACGACTGAGCGCTGAGCATTTTAATTCAACTTAAACGACTTTATTTAAATAAAAAAGGCTTATTCAAATATGCCAGGTATAAGCGAGCTGAAATATATTTTATTTTGAATAGAGAGAAATCTCGGTTAGTCTAATTTAAAATAACACTATTTCTTGTTGACACAGAAAAAGATCAACATTCTGACGCGTATATTATAATAAATATAATATGATTATTAATATTATTCGCTTTATCTTATAAATATTTTTTGACATTTTTATATGTATTACATATTCAATATATAAAGAGAATTAATCGATTCATAAAAAATTACATATAATGTTGTTTTGACTATGCAATGAAGCATGGCTGACTTGGTGACAATGGTAGTGCTGCCTAAAATAAAACCAAATAGAAGATACGACTTGGCAGTCATGACTCATTCAGTCAGTAAGATTGTAGGCAAGTCAATAATCCTTATATCAATATAGGATATACGCATACGCTGCTGCTATATAATGCAATAAGTAAATTATTGGTTTAACTGTTATTTGCTTGCCGTCAATCCTGTAGCTGCCTTTGAGTTTCCATAGATACAGAGAAATGTTGAACTCCAGTAGTTACACAGTGAATAACAGAATTCTACCGTTTATATCATGTAAAATGTCCACAGGCTATGACATGTTTATCTTCTGTCGATACAATCCGTTTGTGATAAACAAAAGCGGATTTCAGTAAATTTTCGTTTGGTTACTGGTGGTACACTTTTCTCATATGTGAGAGGCCGCTTGGGTATCACTGCAATGTGTATTTCTTCCGTAAAACAGTAGTGTAAATGCACTATTGGTTCCGGTTTAAAAGGCACTATAGCCAGAGGAACTAATGGAAATATTGAGCAATATCGTACGCAATATCTTCCGGTTGAGGATAGCGAGCGCAGTGGAATGCCAAGCATTGCTTAGTTTTGTTTATTGTTTTGGTTTTACTACTATCCATGAGAGGTTGCATCGTTTACCATCAGGGGAATGGCAGGCTCATATCGACATTCATCGCATTAAAAAAATTGTTAAAATAACAATATTTCCATTCTCCACACAAGCATAAATTGTTGTGTAGTACATTTTGTTACAAAAGAAGCATCATTTAGTATCAAATGCGACGTGTATCCCGATAAAAGATCTTGACTTGTTCGAAAGTAAACTAGATACAGTGCGGACATTTTCCTTTAGACTCGAAGATTTAGTTCTTCCACGGCGATGTACGATCAACGTGTGCGAGATAAAGTTAAGAGAATACGGTGTTGCGGATGCTGCTTGTGTGAATGTTGCGCTAATGGATTATATAGGTTTTACTTACATTTATGTTTGGTCTAAAAAACTAAACAAGTTGCATTTAAAATATATAAACTAGAAAGAAGACATTGTAATTTAATTTCCATTGGCATTAAACATTTTGTTGAGGTGTAGATTCCATAAGTCAATTTGAAAGACTATGAAGGTGATATAGCTGATTTCCTTCCTTAGAAATAACTTTCAAAAAGCAATTATCATAATAACTTTGCGCAAAAGTTATAAATCGCCTAACAATGGCGCTTGCAAACATTAAAACATTACCTTTTATCGAATGAAATGAAACCCCATTTACATATAGCATTGGGAAGAAATTAATGCTGAAATAAAACTTAACGAACAAATCGAATAAATAAGCTTGTTATATTAAAACGACCACTTGCAGAAAAATACTTATATTTTATAATATTAGCGCAGCTACATTCAGCTCTAATACCAAGTAAAATATTACGTTCTCAGTGCCACTAAGTCTATACAACAAAAGTTGTAAGTGCGCGGAGTGGACTTCAAAATACGATTTCACAAAACATACGTACTGTGTCATGTGTAATGTCTTTTTAGAAAACTAAAAGCGCACAGAAGCTCGGTATTTAGCGTCCCTAACAACATTCCAAGCCCCGCAATATAGCACACCACAAAACGCTGAAAGGATGTTGCCCGAGAGAAATTTAAGGCGAAATTCATTTAATGAAATTACGTAAAAATATATTATTTGTTTAGTCGTATACTGTTTTGTTGTTTTTGCTTCTATTTCTTGTTTCTTCGTTTGTGGTTTTATATGGCGCGACAAAATCATCGTCTTGAGGCCGATAGCCTCTTTGACGTCCATACATGAATATTGGTGGATGATCTATTAATATTTTCAGGAAATCGTAGTTGAGAAAATTATAGGTAGAACACGTGGGGAGGATCCTATATTCAACATAAACATGAATTTTATGTTATTCATATATTGAATGGAGAATCTAGCAAATAATCTAGTATGAACTTGGCTCAGGTTTTGTCACTACAATGCCGGTCAGAAGCATTATAATTATAAGTCTCGAGTACAATAATATAATAAATCGTAAATGGAATACAATAAATATTTCTGCAAACAAACATAAAGGCTTGGTTGAAACCTAGATATTCGTAACAGATATTTAAATAGTTGTAGAAATGTGGGTTCTTGGGTCATGAGCTACGTTTGTTCGGAGGGAAACTGTGTCATCGGCGGGAAATTCAAAGCTTCCAATGTTTAAGATAAAATAACTTGTTTTGCGAATTCTCGAGTGAAATGAATTGTTTGGAAATTATTACTTCCACGAAATACCAAACGGCGAACGTTGAGAAATGTTCTTGTGTGTCCATTAATTTGAAATAGGGCTACAATTAGATTATACATTTTTACAAAGTAAATTATTTTATATCGTGGATATCATTAAACATAATAATACTATGAGGCATCGTGTTTTGGCGGTGACTACTAGTTCAGGGCTAATTATAATGATGTCCAAGATATCTCTGAGTTTAATAATTTATATAATGTATATTTTTTTATCATCACACTGGACCGGCCAACGAGCAAACAGGTCACCTGATGGTAAGTGGTCACTGCCCCAAGAACATTAACAACGATTGGATTATAGGTGTGTTGGCCCGTCAAATCGAGGGGGGATCGGGAAGGAAAAAGGGTAGGAAGATAAATTGGGTATTTGTCGTCAGACAAGCTCACTCACCGAATTGAGGTATCTGAAAAAAATCTTAGAATTAACGGAACAAGCCAGATGGAAGTTAGAATGTGATGAGGATTTTCAGATGATGATTTTCGACGAGTTGCCTAAACAGTGGTAGCAGCAATTACTCATTTTCAAATCTAGGATAAAACATTGAAATCCGACTAAACATAGCTATTAAATAAACCTTCCTTTCTCGTATGTTTATTCAAAAATCTCGTGAAAAAACACAAAAGTTTATACTATGTAGTAACAGAGCACACACTAATATTCGCTTTAAATACCGCTCATATTTATTTCAGGGAATGTAAACAAGAAATGCACTCAATTCAGACGGTTTGTTAGGTCTCGCAAACTCATTACCGATGCATTTTAAAGCTTATCTTTTGTAGATATCACACTGGCGAGAGAAGCGGAAATGTTTTAAAACTTTTAGTTCTTGAATGCATTATTGTATATAAAAATCTTAATTGAGTTTTAATGAAAATGTCAGTCGTCGAATGTTTCCTACCAAAAATCTTAATCTAAAAAATGATCTATCTATAGATTTCTCTCTTTTTCTCTTTAATTACATACTTTATGTATGTATTTATATAAACTCACGCCTTTTACGCAGAAGTAGTAGGCAGTGGTGCTACCAGGACACCCACATTTCGCTTTGTATGTTCCGTCCGACGATGTCAGAGGGGGCGAGCCTATTTCCATATCTGGCATAAATTCCAGCTGGGCGATATTGCATAAAAAATCCAATATCACTTAGCCCGACCCGGTATTCGAACCCGAGACCTCATTTTTGTAATAGTACAGTAGTACAACTACGCCACCGAGTCAGTTTTTTTTATGCACCAAAAATTCCTGACTGTGAGTCTCAGGGTAGTTTCTGAATAAAACACTCACACCATAGCTCCCAAAACCTGTAATATGTATATTTGATACAAACTACACATATTTGTTGTTCTTGCCCTATGAGTTACTATTTAAATTTGTGAATAAAAAAAATCTCTTCTCTTAATTTTCTGCCACATTCTGCCTCAACACCAATCGGCGACTTAACTAAGAACCCCATATGTTTGGAATATTAATAGCCGGCGATAACCGATTATCGTGAGTCGATTGTTCGTAATTCTCTCTCCCGCCAAACATCAGTGTAAATGCACTGTTGTGTTTCATTACTTTGTAATACAAGGTGTAGTTTGGTTTTGCCATTTTACATGAATGGTCGTATCGGTTACAATTAGGCGAGCGGCAAGCTCGTCTCGTCATTCATTGAAATAAAATAAAAAACTTGATGCAGGACTAGAATTATGTTTGTGACAATAGGATTTGATTATATGTATTTACTTTTTTAATCCATTTTTGCACTATACAGCGATACCATCAAGAAATTATCAAACTTTTGATGGGAATCAAAAGTATATACTATTATAAATTCTGGTATACATAACACGGCGGTTAATATTTATAATTTCAGAATAATTAATTTTATATTTATAATTCTGTTCTTAGTGTAATTCGTTTTTTGTTTTGTATTCTTTTGGTTTTTATTTTTGTAATTTATTTTGTTATTGTGCTAGCAATAAATAAATATTTCTTTCTTTCTTTCTTAATACTATTTTTAAACACATTTTTTAATTTGAGAGCAATTTTCAGAACAAGAAAGCTAGCAGTAAGTAATTTAATATGTTTATGTTCTCAGCGCGAGTCACATTACACTTGAAACTCAGGTATGTATGAGTATTCTTAAAAAATATACGAAAAAGTGGCTTGGTAGGGGAAAATGGACACCCGCATCTCCCCCCTCCCTATTTTCTCCTTTCGGTTCATTAGAATGACGTAGTACTAGTTACGTCTGTAGTAGTGTTAACGAATCCTTGCTTTACTGAAATAATGATGCGAATGTGAAAAGCAAAAGCGTAACAAATAAGTAAAGACTTATTTGTTACGCTTTTACCTTTTATCTACTCAACCGAACATGGTAAATCTTTCCATACTAGTTGATATAGGAACAATAAAGGACATAATGTTGGCAACATCAAAAAGTACTGGGTCGCGAGATAGAAAAAAATACTTTTTTTCATACAAAAATGAGAATCTAAATTGGTTGGCAAAACCTACATCAACGAAAGAAGCCGCGGGCAAAATATACTATCAATAAATTTCCTGCCAATTCACATGTAAGAAGGACGAGGCAGGTATTATTTCGAAAGTATTGCAATTACGTTTTGCAGCAGTCAGCAAGTTTACAGTCGAACAATCAGTTCTCATTCTGCGTAATACATTGCCTCGATACGTTCGTGATGGCTGAATTGTAGGTTATTGACGCTTCGCTTTTATTGGTAATCTTTAGATTTCGGATTTAGAGGATTGAGTACTTTGATATCTTGTATTTATCCAATTTTTATCGTATTGATTTTCGTTTCGAGTTGGCTTGAAAGTTTTATTTAAGTATCAAAATGGGACTGAAGGATAAAGTGGCTATCGTTTGTTGTGAGACTGACTGGCCATATTTATATATATTATATCATCAGAGCATCGTCATCAGCACATTGCAGTCCACTGCTGGACATTGACTTCGACCCATGTACGCCACAGAGCCCGGCCTGCTGCTTTGTTTATCCAGTTGCTGCCGACCAACTTGTGCAAGGCGTGCCGAAATTCTTATTTGTCCGAATAATTTTACAGGCCAATCAAACTTAAATACACCCATTATAAAATATTTCATTTAATTATTTCATAAAAAATCTTCAATTTATTAATAATGAATAATTTTCACCATGCAATTAATTAACTATTTATTGTGTCTACAATACGCTATACACACGCATGAAGCTGAGCAATAACTAAACGCACCGCGAGTCGCAAATGAGCGTTCCATTTTTTCTTGTTACAGGATAAACAACATTGTTCCCTCCCATTCCTCTTTCCCTCTAAATGCTCTGAAATATGTAGAGGCCTTAATAATATAACAACGGTTGGCCGATGCTCCGCGCATCTGCAAAGTCGGCATCGTGTCGAGTTTAATTAGCACCATTCGAATATAAATTTACGGTTCCGTAGTTGTGTGTAATATTACCGTAGAAGATGCTGAAATTTTACAGTTTGCGTTTTGTTTCCCCTGCTGCAAAATTGTTTTGTGATGGAGCGTTCATGTGGGACCGGAGTTGTCTATTTGTTCTGAATAATGCTGGTGTTAGCTATATAGGATCTTGATGTTTTAATGTAACATAATATTTAAACGTCGAATGTAAATTCATATCAGCAAAAAAATAATAGCGGTTCGACTCACCTTCGCTCGGCTGCTGATACTTTTTGTGTCCAATCCATATCAGCAAAATATTATTTTGCATACTGTTTTATTTATATTTTAACTTAAAATAATATTCCTCCTAGATATATCTTCATTCATTCTTTCCTGCAAAGTTTATATAACATTTTATCAACGAATCTATAATGTAACAGACGCAACCATAGACATTAAAATGATGTGAAAATTCTCGCCCGTTGTTCGTTTTTCGGCTTCGCTGGACACGCCGCGTAATTGGCGCCTTTTATTTCATAATACTGTTTCTGAAACTTCAACTTACCGAAATGTTAAACTACGTATTAAGCAGCGCAATTGGTGAGTTCCATTCATTTTGTTTTTATTGTATAGCCATTTCGATCCAAAATTAAGAAAAAAAAATTACCGTATCTATGCTTACTAAGAAAAATGTTGGACCCATATCAACGTATTAAAGGTAATCAAATAAGTTTTATTTGTGATTTCAAAATAAGTTTTGAAAGAAAAAGTCTTTCGTTTTATTTATTTGCAAATCACGCAAAACTGTTAAAATATTAACGAGACTATCAAAGTTGGAAAGCATATAATCCCACTTTGATATTAGTTTTATGAGTTTTAAATTCAATCTGTCGTGGTTACATGTCACTTATTGCGAAGAACTTAAAATGGATTAAAACAAACTCAAGTAGAAATTAGTTGTAAGGAATCAAAGCTAATATTATAAAGTGGAATGCTTTGATTATTTGTTTGCATTAATAAGGCTCGGAGGGTACTGAACCGATATGAAAAATTGTCTCACCATTAAAATCCTACATTATCCTTGATGAACATAGGCGATAGAATATTTAAAAAAAAGTGTATCTGAACGAGAGCGGACACGGGCCGGATCGCTAGTAAAATATATCTCGTCAGAAAAATTACAATATTTAAAAATTACAAAATTAATTCTTAATACAATATTGTATATAAAGCATAAATGAAATAAATAAATAAAAATCACACATTTTTCTGATAATCCTTAACATAAACTTGCTAGGTGTTTCGATTTTTTTTATTCTGGCCCGGCATAATGGCCACATTGCACCTGATGGTGAGGGCAAATGCCGCCCAGGTAGAGTATCCATTGGCATCAGACGCCAGTCCCATGCCAATAGATACAATTATGCCGTTCTGCTAAAATGCCTCTTCACACTAAATTCAAAACGTATATACGCAAAGAAACGTTTATACGCTATACACGGATTATTATATATTTTTCTGATGAGAAGTATAATGAAGAGTCAACCTAGTACGCGTTAGCGGACTTCACGCACCATATATTTTTTTTAATCACTGTAGTATGCAAGTTTCTTCGCGGGTTTTTCTTTCAGTGCGTGGTTATTGACTATCAATAGACTGTTGACTCCGAAGGGACAAGAGTATGCAAGCCGTTGATTTTGTGTGTTAAATAATATTATTGACTGCCTTCGTGGCGCCGGTGGATAGACGCCGACTGTGAAACGAGGGGCCGTGGGTTTGATCCCCACCGAGACGAATTTCGATCCACAGATACTTGTTCCGAGTCTGGGTGATTGTGAGACCGAAAAAATTACTCGTAATTACTGATCCCTACGACACAAGACTAAATTGATCTTGAAATGAATGTGAGGTCAAGACTATGTATGTGACTGTTGAGTGTATTTATTTATATAATATACTTTTTTATTCCACTCACAAATATATTAATGAAATATTGTATTAAATTGCTATTCTTTATCTAATAGCTTTCTCTTGGTGATATTTACGAGGTTATACATTTATAACTTCCTCTTTGAACCTTGTTCTATGGTATTTCAATAAAAATATCGCGAGACAATTCTTAAAATTTTTTTCTAAATGGAAGGCGTTACAATGGTGATTCTCAAGATGCTATTCTAAAGGTCTGGATTCTGAGAATTACTCACCGTTATAAGAAGTAATTGCTTCGAAGTTGTAAAAAAAGGATTTTTTAAATTTCACTTTTAATCTTTCTGCGTAAGTACTTAAACTTCGTTTTATTTGTATAATTGAATATAAGAGCCGTGATCCTTGAGTGAATGTTTTTAATTTATTAGGTGAAAATATTTCCTCTTAAGTTTTTGATTGAAAGAAAGAAAGCAAGAATGAAAAATAGTTTTAGTTGCCACGAGCATTAAAAACGACGTACAAAAACAGATATACAGAGGTCTATATAAAAAAAAAAAAATAAAGAAAAAGTTCGCACGTCGTGGCTGTGACAAGTAGGTGATCACTCAGCAATTATGTTGCGCTGCGGTGCAGGCCGTAGCACAACGCTGATTTTCGGTGATCACCTTGGATGACGTGATTGCATTTTTTTCAATTATAATGTGACAGCCTTCGTGGTGCGGGTGGTTAGACGTCGGTTGTGAAACGAGAGGCTCCGAGTCGAACCCTGCACCGAGACAAATGTTTATGTGAACTACAAATATTTTTTCCGGTTCGGGGTGTTTGTAAGATCGAAAAGTCTCTCATAATCACAATACCCACGCCACAAGACTCGATCTTAGTGTCTTTATATGTGATGGTTGTGTCTATTTTATATTTAATTTTAAACAAGCATCCGACTAAAAGTAATATAAGAGAAATAATTCTGAAATATTCATAATAGTCATGTTATATCCACTCAACGTAAGTAAAAGCACATTGCTTTCTCAACGACACTGTTTATTAAAATGATACTCCGTTACATGCATGTCGCGATCAAAGTAGCAAGGACCGTTTTCCATCGGGCACGTAGGTAATATATTTTGATATCAGCAATCTAATATCAAGCAAAAGTATAGATGGGAGCGGATCTGATAGTTACGAAGATATTAACTTCAATCATATACACACGAGTGATTTTTAAAAGTTGCGTTTTTATTCATAGTTCAGTAGAACTTTTTTATAAGTAAAAGAAGATATAAGTAAATGTTTTCGATAGAAGTTTTTAAGGTATTTAAATTCTCTAGTACTTACTAGACTAGTAAGTCGCTAATCCGCACTAGGCCAAAGCTGTCAACAATGGCTGCACCTCACTCAATCATACAGCAAGCCTATGTCAGAGTCATATGTGTATTAAAATAAAACCAGATGTAATATGAATATTAAAAATAGAACCAACATCACAGTTGTAATAAAACATTCATCTACACATATTTTGAGATGTTTATGTAAAACGGGATGAAGCGACATCTGTTTACAACAATATGTTGCGTTGAGAGAACTCCAATTTTACAAAGTATATTGACACACCAACAAATTAATCCCAGTTTGTGCGGGCTCATAAATTTTATATTACTCAGTTTGCTTAATTCAAGTGCCTTGAGATAGGCGAGTCACTCGACTCGTGTGTGCCGACCGATCAAGCACTTCTATATAGAATAAAATAGCTGGATGCGATTCGTGAGATTCATTTAACTGTTTGTTCTTTCATCGTTCATATATGGATATTTTTTTATAACGGCATATTATGTTTAGTGGTAAACTATAAATAATTACATCATCACTATATAAGTATTCCATGCAAGATTTTTTGCGGCATGTTAACGCGCGATATGCCCGCCCGATATGCCCTAGGGTTTTATCATACGATTTTCTTATTGTATAAATTTGACAAAGCTATCGGCAAAGCGGCAGAGCATGTAGGTTACCTGGTGGTAAGTGATCACTGCCGTCCATGAACAAAACGATTGGGTCATAGATGTGTTGACGGCCCATCAAATTGGAAGTTGAGCGGGAAGGAATAAGGATGGAAGCGAAAACGCGAAGGCAATGTGATCACTTCATGTCGAGTCCCCCGTACGAGCCTACAGATTTGTGTTGTGTCATGACTGACAACAGGTTGGTTCTACCACTTTAATTTCTACTTCATTTTTAAACTCTTATTTGAATGTCGGCTGATAAATAGTAAATTTCATATGATTTGTTTACGTGCCTCTTGATTTAATGCCATTTTCTAAATCATCTCTCGACGATCGTTACCAATTTATCGACCTTCTGGACTTATTGTACTTATCGTCCAATGTATAAAACAGCTATTGTGTAAAATGATAATATTTGAAATACTTTAAATATATATGACGGCGCTGGCATCCTTGGCGCCATCTATTGAGTTGTGAAGGAACAAGATTGGCAGTTGTCAGTCTAGCGGAGCGTCTGGTCGATGGAGCGTTGTCATGGAGCGTTGTGATCATTCTAGAGGAGTAAAATTGGGATTGTGAGAAGCTGTGCACCACGTCTCAGACGAACCGCTATAGTTCCTTGCAACGTACCAATACTTCCGAATTAAAATAACTTTGTTTGTAATCTCGCTGTAAGATCATTTCAATCGCCCAAATACCTGGTGGTAGGTCTCTCATATGTGAGAAGCCATCTGGGTAGGTACCACCGCAATGTCTATTTCTCCCGTGAAACAACACTGCTTAAATGTACTGTTGTGTTTCGGATTGAAGGACATTGTAGCCAGAGCAACTACTGGACATATTGAGACTTAACATCTTATGTCTCAGGATGGCGAGCGCAGTGGAATATTGCTACTGTTTATGAGCGGTCGTATCGCTTACCATCAGGCGAACGGCTTGCTCGTCTCGCCATTAAATGCAATAAAAAAAAAAAAATACCCACGCGAGACGTTATGGCCAATCCTGATATAGGCAGAAGATCGCCTATATATATATGCGTTCACTATGACAACATTTCCAATGTTGATTACGTCGGTAGGTCTTGGGCATATACGTATATCTTTCTACCAGAAGAAATCTGAAAAAAAAATACAGCAGGAGCAAAAATGTAAACAGCTTACCAGAATGTAAGTGTTCTCTATCGCCCACGAACACTCATAACTTCATAAAAAGGAATCGAACGTGCATTGAACGCTGTTGAGGCATACGTAGGCGATAACATTTGTTTTACAATAGTTACATAATTTTGTTTACATTCTCCTAGCGCTGACTCGGCTTTATTTGAGTGCAATTACTTTATCCGTTCACACATTTATATTTGAAGAATACTGACTAGATACATATTTCAAACATCAATTTCTTTTTCCTTTTATTCAGCTCGTAAACCACAGCTTGATGTTAAATAGCTGAAATCTGTAGTGTATTTTTTATTGTTACTAGTTTGGTAGTTACAGAATTTAGTGTGGTTTATTTTTTTTATATTAGTTCATATTACTAGATATTGTTATATTTAAAAAACAGGCGCCTAGACATACTTAACAACTAAAGTATGAACTAATTTTATACCAGTCTCGTAAAGATGGATCAGAAGCAAAGCTTTTTGAATTTTGACTGTTTCTCCCGCAAAACAGCAGTGTAAATGTACTGTTGTGTTTCGAATGGGGCGACATTGTAGCCAGAATAATTAATGGATATATTGAGACTTAACATTTTATACCTCAGGATGGCGTGCGCAGCGGAATGTCAAGCATTGCATTGTAATTCAAGGTGTTGTTTGGTTTTGCTACTGTTCATGAGAGTTCGAATCACTCACCATCAGGCGAACGGCATGCATGTCTCGTCATTCACGGCAATAAAAAGTAAGCCAATTAAAATCACCGTACATTTTTCAGGTTCTGTATAAAAACTTTCTACTGGTAGATAAAACGTACACAATATGTGTTTCCCTAGCTAATTTAAAACTTAAAGAACGTGTCCATTTTCTGTTAAAATATTTTTTAATTGGGTCCCCAAGTCCCGTTCAAAGCGAGTTGTACGCACAGCTAATTAATGTAGTACATTTGGATACGGAAATCAATTAGCAAAGGGTTAGTGTACCGAGCAAATGGTAGGTAAAATAAAAACGTTAAGAGCCAAGTCACTGGAGAATACGAACGTTGCAGTCAGTAGTAGGAATTCTCATTTTTTTATTCATATACTCACTGTGAGCGCAGCTTCATTTACGAAGTTACAAGATAGTTTCAAAATATTTTTTTATTATAATTTTAACTCTTTTTTATTATTATTATTTTAAGTCCTTTACTTCCCACTGCTGGACAAAGGCCTTTACTTCCCTCCTTTCCTACCATTCAGATGCTAATTGCCGCCAGTTCGGAAGTTATTATGTCTAGTTCGTCCCACCATTTTCTTGTAGGCTTACCGCGTGATCGGTTTCGGTTATTGGGGAGCCACTGTGTAGGACATTCGCCCAATGGTCGTTGGACATGTGTTAGATATTACCAGACAAACTGGGCTGGTTTCAACTTGGCAACTGCTTGTTTCACGTCAGCGATCTTGGTTTTGGAAAACAGCCTGGGCTTTGAGTTCTTATGAGTATAATAGTAATTAAATATAAGAAATACAAATTTAAATGGTACAATAAATGACTAAATCACATTAAACGATCTCCTCCTGGCAACCATGGGATTAACAGGAATTGTTGGGATGATAAGGTGAATTTGACGTGTACACAGGTACCTACGTTAAAAAAAAGAAAACAAAAAATGAATATTTACAAAATAATCTATGCATTTTTTAAATAAAAAATCATAATTGTTGTAGTTTTGTATGCGATAATGCGCTTACTCAGCCTCCGTGGTGCAGTTGGTTAGACGCCGGCTGTAAAATAAGAGGCCGTGGGTTCAATCCCACACCGAATCAAATATTTGTGTAATTCAAAGCTAAATGTTTCGGATTTGGGTGTTTGTGAGATTGAAAAGTCTCTTGTAGTTTCTAATACCTTCAACACAAGACTTAATTCATCTTAATGTTAGGTCTAGGACTATGTATGCGTTCAAATTAAATATTTCAAATGGCTTGAAAAACTTCCTATTGTTCCTCAAAACTACTAACATCATTTTGACACAGTTATTCATAATTTATTTAATCAAATTTAATTTATAATTTCTTATTTAAAATAACAAAATGGAAGTAAGTTTCGTGCGCAATATTAAAGTTTTATCTGTGGCGTGAGGGCGCAGTTAACCCCTTGACGTACAGGGTTTTCTCATAAAACATGTTAGTTTTAGTTCAAAACTAATAACGACGGAATTTACTATCAATTTCACTTTTATTCGGCTTTTACGTAAAAGTACTTTGTTGTGTATGTGTGTCAATCTTTTAGACTAAAGTATGTAGAAGAACATTATATATTTAATTTCAGAATGCATGGTTATTTTTGTTGACCCTTTGGTTGCGTAGAAAATTATTGAATTATTTATCTGAATAGCAGTCAATATTGGTCAAAGCGATACACTTGTATAGGTCAATATACGTAGTAGTACTTATAAGATTGTGTATTGTTTTAATGCCGATTCCAGTACACAAACAAAAAGTAAAGCATCAGTAAATAATATTGTTTATTAGGATACCATTTCAAAAGACATAATTAATTTAACGAAGATTTAGAAACCGAGAACAAGCGCGTCAAATTAATACGTTTTTCAAACAACATTAAATACTGCTCATTGAAAAGCAAACTTGAACACTTAAAAGCTATATCGTGAAGCAAATTCAATTAGCAGTAACATCATACAATTGTTCGTAATGTCGGGAATCTAATTTAATGACACAACAGCCGTGTACAAGACTTAAAGTATTTAAACAAGAGATAAAAATAGGTGGCGCGGATTACTACGTTACGATTGAAATTACGGTCTCGGGTTCCAATCCCGGATCGGGCAAAGTAATATTGGAATTTTCGAGTACGAGTGTGTTTCATATGAAAACGGATGAGTGATGCATCATACTGCATCACTCTAAATTAACAAAAGTAACAGTTTATTCAATAACGTTTTATCAACTCCATTCAATAGCTGAATTTGGAAGTGTATTTTTGTACTATTTGTGGTGATACATTTTGCAGCTGGATGGATTGTAAACACAGAACATTGTAAACGTTGTTAAAGTATATTTTAATTTCTTAAGAGCCTTTCATTGTGTTGAAAGAGAATAGTTATTTTGTGTAAAACGGAATTAGAATATGGAATTTAATGGTAAGTATAGTCACTCAACTGAAACTCAACGCACTATAACGGTGAAGGAAAATATCGTGAGGAATACTGAATACCATAGCGATTATTTAGTATTTCTATGGTATGTAAAAGTGAGTATAGTGCGTGGTGGCCTGTTGGTAAACGGACTAGACGCGACTGCCAACATGTTCACGGTGGTTGCGGGTTCGAATCCCAGGGCACACCTCTGACTTTTCGGAGTCATGTGTGTATTGATAGTCAATCACCACGCACTAAAACGGTGAAGGAAAACATCGTGAGGAAACTTGCATACCATAGCGATTTATAAAAAAATTATATGGTATGTAAGTCCGCCAACCGGCACTAGGCCAGCGTGGTGGACTATATGGCCTAACCACTCTCAATCGTATTCTCGATTGTAGAGGAGGCCCGTGCCCTGCAGTGGGACGTATATGGGCTGATACAGTAAAGTCCGCCAACCTGCAATAAGCCTGCATGGCGAACTATTTGGCCTAACCACTCTTAATCGTACTCTCGATTGTGGAAGAGGCCCGTGCCCTGCAGTGGGATGTACATATATGAGCTAATTCAGATACTTCGTACTAACTAGTAGATAATAATATTATAAATTGGTTGACGTGTGAGAATAAAAAAATGCCTAATATCCTTTAAAACCTTAATGCATACCTTCAAGTAGATGTTGCCTAATGCCTAGCACATCTGGGTATTATAATTCACATGATTCTGAATATAATTCGTGGTTTATTTCTTAAAGGATCAATGATGAGTCGCTAACTTACGACCGAGTTCTATAATCTATCTAATAATAAAAGATTTATTTCTGTATTTCAATGCATTTTATGCTACAGTAAAGAAAGATTGAGCGTTATAAATATGGTGCATATATATGTGTTTAGGTAAGATAAATGTATATGTTTATCTTTGTTTATCGAAGCAACCAATTGTATCGACATCTTAATGGTAGCTATTTTAACCTGTTGTTAAGAATAGATAGGATACAGAGACTGGCCGTTAGTAGCCTTAGAATATTGACGCCCGATGCACTGACAAATCCAATGCCATAAACAGTTTCTGTAAAACTAAAGTTTCACTAAAAATGAAAGCAGAAAGGAAAATGCATTTATTACCAAAGCCACGAATATAAAACTACAAGAGAAAAAGTTGAATCGCACACTGAAAGCGCACTTTTAATAACAAGTAATATATCAAATAAACAGATAAAACAAACACCATCGCGCGATTCAAACAACAAATATCGTACATATTTCAATAGAGATAAGCAAAAGTCAATTTATAACGAGTTAAAATCAACAAAAACGTTCGTCGAACAAAACTAAATAACAGTGTAGTTGATCAAATAACTCGCGCCATTCTCTCTCGTACTATCGAACATTTCAAAAACTAAAAGTTTTCATCGAAAAATGAAACAGTGTCGATTTAACTATTTGACAAAGCAAAATGCACCTTTGTTCGTGCGGTAACACATTTAACTAAACAAACGCACTGTTTACTTTATTTCACGTTCTGTTTGTTTAATTTCATATTTCATATACCCAGTGAATTTTCGGCGTTAACTTTTCGCCCCTTTTGGGATCGTAAAATATTTTCACGGATCGATAATTTGACGTTTATAACCTATTCGCTAATTCCTTGAACATTAGAAGTGTTGAAATTAACATTTTAGTGGATTAATATTTGATGTGAAACGCTTTAGTTGAGTGTAATGTTTATTTTCATCGCTTAACCGTTTGATACTTGGTATTTCGAGGAAGTAGATGAAGCCTTTCAAAGGGATCGATGTACCGTAAAGAAGTAAAACGTTGGGTTCCGTAGACAGGGATAAAGAGGTTACTCGCTCCTAGAAGTGGAACATATGTGAACCAAATCAGCTTTGGAACAGCTAAGCCGAACTCTTTTAATTATTCTCGACTCCCCAAAATTTTCAATGAAACTTTTACGGATAGAGTTAATGAACCCCGATGGCTAATGAGCTTTGTGTAAACCTTGCGAGGTGTTTGTTACCTTTACCTTACTGCGTTTGTTTTTTGACAAATAAAAATAGGTTTCTTTTTTTATTGCAATGAATGACGAGACTAGCAAGCCGTTCGCCTGATGGTAAGCGATACGACCGCTCATAAACAGTAGCAACATTCCACTGCAAATCAAATCAAATCAAATCAAAATATTCTTTATTCAAATAGTCTTTCACAAGATCTTTTGAATCGTCCTTTTCTGCTACCACCGCTTCGGAACGTGTTGTGGCTGTGAATAAGAAGCGGCGCAAGAAACTCCCTCAGCAACACGAACTGTCTTCTTTTTTTCTGTCTTTTTCTTTTTTTTTTTTTTATATCGCCATTTACAATTAAAATGATTCATGTCACAAGTTACAATAATGTCAGTTTGATTCAAAACATGATAAATTTATTCCCAAGCAGTTTTATCTTCCACATAATCTGAAATTCTATAGTATGCCTTTTTACACAGCTTAGCTTTTATTACTTTTTTAAACTTATTAATTGGAAGTTCTCTTAAACTGTTGGGAAGCTTGTTAAAGAAGCGTACACTTTGACCCATAAAAGAATTATTTATCTTGTGGAGACGAGTAACGTGTGAGGCAAGATTATGTTTGTTCCTAGTGTTCTTACTATGCATGTCACAATTACGCTTAAATTGAGTTATATTTTTACGAACATATAATAAATTTTCATAAATATATTGAGATGCAACAGTAAGAATATCTACTTCTTTAAACTTTTCTCTCAATGAAACTCTTGGACCAAGTTGATAAATGGCCCTAACAGCTCTTTTTTGTAAAATAAAAATACTATTTATATCCGCAGCATTTCCCCAGAGAAGAATGCCATAAGACATTATACTATGAAAATAGCTGAAGTAGACAATTCTTGCCGCTGCCTCATCCGTTAAACGCCTAATGGTTTTAACTGCATATGCCGCTGAACTTAATCTACCAGATAGTTTATTGATATGCGGCCCCCACTGGAGTTTAGCGTCGACCGTAATGCCCAGAAACGTAGTAGACGCAACAGGATCCAATTCTTCACCGTTAATTTGTACAGTGGTAGATAATTGCCTAACATTGGGCAGTGTGAATTTAATACATTTAGTTTTCTTAGCATTAAGTAATAAATTATTAATATTAAACCAATGTACAACTTCACGAAGGGCACTGTTTACTTCATCAAAATCTAATTGTTGTCTTTTAATTTTAAATGTCAAAGATGTATCATCCGCAAACAACACAACTTCGTGATTATTCCCGACGTGATAGGGTAAGTCATTTATGTAGACCAGGAATAGAAAAGGTCCCAGAATTGAACCCTGCGGTACTCCCATAGTGACCGCAGATCCTCCAGAAAGTTTTCCATTAATATCAACCTTCTGCACCCTATTGCTCAAATAGGAGGACAAAAGATTGAGAGCTCGGTTCCTGATACCATAGTGGCGTAATTTCCTGACCAGAGTGTCGTGCTCTACGCAGTCAAAGGCTTTAGATAAGTCACAGAATACACCAAGTGCATCCTGCGACTCTTCCCAAGCGTCATAGATTTGTTTTAGGAGAGATACTCCCGCGTCAATTGTTGATCGACCCCTCGTAAATCCGAACTGTTTCTGGTGTAGCAAGTTATTGGTGTTGAAATGTGTTAATAATTGAGTAAGAATTATTTTCTCAAATAACTTGCTAAGCGTTGGTAAAATTGAAACAGGTCGGAAATTGGTCGGATCCGAGCTGTCACCGGACTTAAAAAGAGGCACCACCTTGCTTTGTTTCATCAGGTCAGGAAAAACACCAGATACCACACAGCGGTTGAATATCTCTGCTAAGTGGGGTGCTATATGCTCAATGATTAAAGATATATTAATTACAGAAATTCCCCACAAGTCTGCGGTCTTTTTTAAACTAATTTCTTTAAATGATTTTAATATATGCTGCGGCCCAATTTGCGAGAACTCAAACGCCACGTTACATTTAGGTACAAGTTTTTCAAGTATAGATAAAGCAGACCTCGAAGATGACTGAAGATGTTGGGTGGTATTTTTGGGAATATCAGTAAAAAATCTTTCAAATTCAGTTGCTACTTCCAGATCTGCTGTACAACTCCTATTATTTATTTTAAGATTAAAGTTATTTTCACGTACCGAGTTTTTACCAGATTCAGAATTAATAATATTCCAAGTAGTTTTGATTTTATTGTTAGACATTTTGATTTTATTTCTTAAATACAACGATTTAGCTGTGGAACAAGCTCGTTTGAAAACTCTGGAGTAATTTTTTACATATTCCTTAAAAGTCGGATTTTGGTTAAACATTCTTTCATTGTACAGATTATATAGTTTATTCCGACTTTTAAATAAACCAGTGGTTGCCCACTCACTAAATGTCATTCGCTGATTTACCATAATAGTTTTAGATTTATATACTTTTCTAAATTCACATTTAATAATTTCAAATAATGAACTGTACAGTTTGTCTGGGTCTTGGTGAGGGGACAGCGCTGGCAGATTGTTTTTGATATTTAGTCTAAATTTTTCCATGCGATATATATTGTTAGGAACAAAATTAATACTTTTCCTTAGAACTTTACTTTTAGTGCTAGGTAATGAAACATACTGACCATAATGATCAGAATCTAAAACATTAATTACTGACTTTTCACAAATTGAGAAATTAGTAAAAATATTATCAATACATGTAGCACTTGAGGCAGTTATTCTTGTTGGTTCAAAAAATAAATGATGCAGGTTGTATGATTTAAAAAGATTAATGAAGCTGCAAGCTATAGAAGATTCTTCTAAAATGTTAATATTAAAGTCTCCACAGACAACAATTCTTTTTGGTGAAACACATACCTTGTGCAATGCATCTTCCATAATTTCCAAAAAGGTATTATGTGGTGCACAAGGGGGTCTGTATACACTTAATACAATATACTTTTCAATCTCTATACAAGCTACTTCCATAACTCGTTCAACAGACAGGCGCACAATATCAAGTCTTTCCTTATATTTAATAAGATTATTTATGATTATTAACGAGCCTCCATGTAAAATATTTTCTCTGTTGAACGAGCTTGCAACTTGGTGATTATTGAAATTGAAAATGAACTGGTAGCTTTTAAGCCAATGTTCAGTAATACATAAAATGTCAATTTTATTACAGCTCATGAACAACTCAATTTCTAAATTTTTATTTCTCATACCTTGTATATTTTGATATACCAAGTTGAAAGCATGTTTATTATTAAAATTACATTCAATATAATATTTATTTTCAGTTGGAGAGCTAGAGTTTATCTCTATTGTCCTTAAATCGAATTTAAATAATTATCAAATGTCAATTGTTTCAGATTGCTATAATCTGAGTCAACATTTATTTGCTCAATAGAGCTTTGTCGGTTAGCCAAGTTCTTGGCTGTAATACATAAATAATATGATAGCGCATCAGCTACCTGTCTCTTAATAAAAAGAGGAAGATAAACTTTATCTCTTGTCTTATTAAATATCTTATTATTATAATAATTATTAATGTCAATTAAATGTAAATTATTATTGATCGACAAGGTGTGCATTGTCAAATTCAAACTATATCTAATATTATTTTCTTCCGCTGGCAAGTTGTTACTGTAGGGTAATGTAAACATAATAATTTCGTTTAAGTTAAGTTTTTTCAAACTGTCATAATATTCCAACAATTCTTTTTTGTTTAAATTACCCCTATTTCCAATAAATATAATTAATTTTTTATCTGCAGATAAATTACTGCCCAAAATGCTCTTCATAATGTCAGAATAGGAAGCACTAGGCATACAGTAATTGAGAAGTTGTCCATTTTCCAGACCTACTAACCTTCCCATGTCCCTTCCTATGTCGTCACTGTACATAATTACATTGCGCTCGCCATCCTGAGACATAAGATGTTAAGTCTCAATATGTCCAGTAGTTACTCTGGCTACATTGTCCTTCAGTCCGAAACACAACAGTGCATTTACGGAGTGTTGCTTCACGGGAGAAACAGACATTGCGGTGGTACCCACCCAGATCGCCTCTCACATATGAGAGTAACCCACCACCAGTAAATAAAAAGTTATTTAAAATATATGTGTAAAAACCGAACAGACATTAGAATTTGTGATTTAAAATGATACTGTCATCATAATACGTCTACAATGTATGTTATATCGTCATCAGGTCTCGCAAATTTGTGATAACAATAATTATTTGAAATAAAATTAAAAATTATACAACAGGCAAATAACACAAAACGAGACCGTTTCGTAGTAAAAAGCTACGCCGTAGACAGTGTGCTACGGGAGATTTATTTCGGCTAAGATAAATTCCTTACAGCTGTTAAATATATTTGGTTTATTTTTCTTTTAAGCGGACGTTTTCAGTCTCCGGCATAATGTGTTTAGTAAATGATAATATTTTATTTCGTGTTTTCTGAATGTTTAATATTTAAATTTTTTGTAAGCGTTGTTATGTATCGGTACATAATCTTTGACTACAAAACATGAAATTTCTATGTAGGTCTAAATTTGGCGAGACCATCATAGTCTTGATAATAAATCCCTGTATCTTTGGAGTCATGCGTGTATTGATATTCTATCGCATCGTACTATACCGGTGAAGAAAAACATTGGGAGGAAACCTGCATAAAATGGCGATCAAGTTGTAAGTCCACCACACTGGCCATTCACGAAATTCTCGTAAATCTTTACGGTAAATCTCCACACCGTAAAGATTTACAAGAATCCCTGTACCATTAAATTCTTAATTGGCTAACAATACATATGTCCTTAGAAACTCACAGATATGTCCTAAGATTTAAACTCGACCACTCGAGAGATCGCATCCAACATTACAAACCCATTGTTAAATGGATTGTAAGAGAGCTTTGAACTATTTCCACAGATTATCGGCTCATACAATGGATGAGGGTTACCCCACATTTAATATTGATAGTTTTCTTAACATGCTCAATGAGTGAGGTTTACATTCGCTTCACACAAAGCATAGCTAAATAGGGAGTTTCAGAATATTATCATTGTAATGTTATCTTTCTACTCTTCATATACGGTTATAACTTGAACACAGAGAAGGAAATGAGGCCACGAATGGTATAAATTAAGCCAGAAATAGCACTAGTTGATGTTAGTTCCGGGTCGTTTCTGAATCTACTATTTTCCTAAAATAGTATAATATTAAGATTGCGGAAAATCCGTGGATGCAGGCCGCTACGATAGTTAATATTAGGTCGATAGCGAGATCCTTCAGGTGGCCTATGTCCATCAGTGGATTTCCTGTGAAGAGAAGAAGAAGTAAATTTGTACTCTAACCTTTTATTCTTTGGGAGTGATAAACGATTCTTACATATATCAGTCTTATACTACTTTCTGCAATGGTTAAACTAGGTTGAAGGTCCGTCTGAATAGTAAACCTGCAATTTTATATAATTTGCTATGGTACCTATAGAAAAAAAAAGATTTGAGGAACAAATAATCTATAGTCTATACCAATATGTAAAGCTGAAGAGTTTGTTTTTTTAATGATTTCTTAGGTTTACGTGAATGTTACTCATTGAAATAAAACTATTATTTACGGATTTCATCGCGGATTTGGTTTAATTTTTACATTTTTGAGTTCCCGTCGTTTCGATTACTTTACAGCTTTCGTGGTCACGGGGCGGACTGTAGTCCTGTAGTCCGTTCCGTCGTTTTATTTCAGTTTGTTTTTTTGTTTGTTTGTTTATTTTTTACCTCTAATCTTAGGAACTATTGGTTGAAATTGAAAAAAACTTTTTGTGTTGGATAGGTAACTTATCGAGGAATGTTATAGATTATATATCATCACGCTATGATTTATAGGAGGGAAGCAGTATTAAAAATCTAGAAAATCACAGGAGATCTCTAATTCGTTTCAAAATCGATATCTGAGGAAACCTTTGCACCGTAATTCTAAATAAATAGTCAGAATCTCGGTATTGAAAGAAAGAAAGAATATAAATTTATATCATAACGTACAACAATTAATCTACGTTAAATTTTCAATCGTTGAACATATTATGTATGTATGTATGTTATATACATTTTTGCCAGTATGGTACACTGGCACGTCTTAAATCTTAGTAAATTGAACGCGAACACTTGCCTAAACCAATCTATACTACACCCCATTCTGAGTTTAACCACAAGGGTGAATTGTTGCCCTAACTCCTTGACTTAACAGAAACGAACACTGGGATATTGTTTATTGTATATTAATAAAAATAAATATTGGAATTTCTCGAGCTTGTTCTCTATTATACATAATCGATTACTGTGCAGCTATTATAATAGGATTAGGATAGTGTTTTTAATGTATCTCCTAAAGTTTAAAAAGACTTCTCACAGTCTTACTAAACTTTTCGATTATTCGTTTTATATTACGTGTGTTTTTGTTTGATATATGATCTAGTAAAACCCAAATGGAATTGTTAATATGTGTTGTTCACCCCGTGACCACGAAAGATGTAAAGTAATTAAATCCGTAAATTATAGTTTTATTTCAATGCAATATTAAGAAACCGATATAATATTAAGTCATTAACCAAATACGCCTATTTGTTGAGCCTGTTCGATTCATAGATGTTAACTTGTAATTGTCTATCGTCGTTAAAATAAAAATTAATACAATAATAATAATAGCCCACTTACGTCAATTTTTAAGGCACTTGAATCCTTAATACTCCGAACTTTGATACATAGGGTTTAGAAAACTTGACAAATGTCGCGATAATAAAAACATCACTTAAAATTTCTATACTAACATCGACCGTGTCATCAAAATTAGTGGCTATTTTAATATGCTTAAGATACATTCGCAGTGAGCGAGCAAGTAGGTCGGTGCGTAAAGTATTCCCCGGCGACCATTCGCGCTACAAGCACGGTCAGTTTGATACAATACATCAGCGGTTAAGCCTTCTCAGGCGCCTGCTTGCTTGCTATTGTGTATTTATCGCCTTTAACAGCTATAAAAATGTTGCAAACACACATTTAGCGAGACTAACTGGCGGCACGCGAGATGCATTCCGTGATGATACACGATGTTCGTGTTTATATCTAAATAGGTTATTTAACAAAATATTTTCGTTAAAGTTTCAAAGTAGTTGGACATATCTTTGTGATGATGACGATGAATGATTTTTGGTCGTTTCATTGGGTTGTTTAGATCTTAAGTAAAAAATAATAATTAACGAGTAATACGCCCAAATACTGGAACGCAACTTAAATATAACTTGCGCTTAACTACGTTAATCCAGATTAAATGTACAGGCTAACTGAGCCGTGCGCTATTGAGCATCCTATTCACGGTGGTTTAACTTAGAACAAACAACGACGAATTATAATCATCGTTTTTACTAACTTAACACCAGAGGGCGAAAAAATCGTTGGTTTGTACGGGTTTCTCCATTTTACGTAGATTGTATTTTACGCGGATATTATTGGCCCTAAATTACTTTTAACAGCATTGATTAGCTTTTTTGCTGATGAGTTAATTTTAAAACAATTATTAAATTTATTAAAATGCATACACATGCGGAAATGAGAATTGTTATGTTCACATTTCTATACAGAATAATTTGTTTCAAATAGACAAAATTCAAATCGATTCTGTTAGATCTTATTCAGGTGCAAACCTCCCTGAATATTTTCGTTTCGTATATAAAGGTAATGAGAGTAAGTATAGATATATTACTGGATTGTTTTTCTTACTTAACGCCAGAAGGCGCCTTGAATTGATTGAGTGACGTCTCTATCTTAGTATGTAAAATGTACTTTGTGATCCTATTATTTGAATGGCGGTCCAGAATTCCGGCGGTAGTCATTTAAAATGAATCAATAAATAAATATGACTTACCTTACGGTGACTCCGCAAATATGATTAGCTTCACATTTTACAACCTATTTAAATAAAGAAGAATATTGCGCAACTCCGATGCTCTTAAGATGTTAAAGAATGTTCGGAAGCAATTTTTCCTCCATCATACATTTTTTAAACAGTTTAAGTACACAGCGCGCAGCTGGTAAAACAAACAGCGTTATTTCCACGTATAAAGTTCGAGTACCAAAGTAGGCAACTTGAAATTTTCGCCTGCGTAAGTAAAGTGACGGAAATTTCTCTTAAAGCAACATGGTGTGCAAACAAAAAAGTTGCGTACAGACGTAAAAACCAACACGGAAATGTTTTGGTTGCCGAATGAAACTTTTACATCAGACTATTTGCGAAGGAAAGTAACTGCGGGCTCCGCAAATTATTATCGGGATTGAAATAGCAAGAGCCGGTTTGATGTACTGCTTGTTTGTGTGAGTAGTGATGGATTTCACATACCTACGTCAATTTTTGCTTGCAAAACAACTCGGGTTAGGTATGTAAGCTGTGTACTTTCCTAGACACTGGACACATTGAGACAGAATTTTATGTCTCAGGATGGTGAAGGCTGTGGAATGCCAAGCATTGCTTTGTTATCCAAGGTGTTTGGTTTTACTTTTCATGAGCGTTCATTTCCCTTACTATAAGATGACTGCATACTGTCCATAGTTATGTTGATCTGTTTAAAATATAATGTATAGTTACTAGATTCCAAAATGGAATACATTTTGTATGACGAACACGTGAACGAGCGTAGTCATTCTTTGTGAATTCGGAAAAATTACGATAATATTAGTTGACTAAATTATTAATGAATTTAGTGCCTAAATATTCTCGAGAAATGAGAGATTATTAATAAACTACCTAGCACCTATATTAAAATATTCACAAAAAACCGAGTTAAGTAAGTGTTTTTTATATAAATAAAAAAGCTAATTGGTACTTAAATAATTAGAAGCTACAAACGACACTTATTTAGTTAGCATTACGAATTCTCTCAGTTCTTTTTTACGTCTTCACAAATCTTTATTTAATTGCCTTATTAGTTAGAAAAGTTGTCTGAAATAAAAGTAGACGCTTCATTTGATTTTAAATGTGTTGTTTTTATAATGTAAGATTGTCAGTAAACAGGAATAAGAACATTTATGTGGGGTACTAAAAGTCGCAATATCATAGTGGATAGTTGAGTAGGTAAATAGGTCGAATAGGCTCAAAAATATTAAAAGTAGCTTATTTCTAAATTCAACACCGAACATTTATTGCATTGATACATACCGGGTATATCAAGACTGCTACCGAAAACGAAGCCAAGTGGTAGATTTAGTGACAACAAACACAATGCAACTAAAAATTTCGCAAAGAAACGCGACATTAATTTTAATGATTTTTTAAATATCGTAATTTTTGGGTGGTAAATCCATAGTTTTTGCTAAAATAATAATTTTAACTGTTTTATACCTTAGAGAATTTATAAATAAAAGGGTATACACTGTTATTTTAGGAAAAAATGTATTTACCACCCAAATATGGCAATAGGAAAAAAAATACAAAAAAAAATATGTCGCTTTTTTTTCCAAAATTTTCTTTTGCATGGTGTCTGAAGTCGCTTAAACTACCACCCGGCTTCGTTTTCGGTAGCAGTCTTGATATACCCTGTATAATAATATAATAATAATAAGTATATTGTTTGTTTTCAACAAAAGGGACAAAGATATAGAAAAAAAGCAGACCCCACACTAGGATTCCCTGTGGGATCTAGTCATTCGTCCAATACAGTTTGGATACATGTAAGTAGCAAAAAAAAGGTACATTTACAAAATTTGTGTGTGTGTGTGTGTGTGTGTGTGTGTGTGTGTGTGTGTGTGTGTGTGTGTGTGTGTGTGTGTGTGTGTGTGTGTGTGTGTTGCGTGTGCGTGTGCGTGTGCGTGTGCGTGTGCGTGTGCGTGTGCGTGTGCGTGTGCGTGTGTGTGTGTGTGTGTATACATAAACTCATGCCTTTATCCCAGAAGAGATACTGGTGGTAGGTCTCTCATATGTGACAGGCCATCTGGGTAGGTACCACCGCAATGACTATTTCTCCCGTGAAACAACACTGCTTAAATGCACTGTTGTGTTTCGGATTGAAGAAAATTGTAGCCAGAGTAACTACTGGACATATTGAGACTTATCATCTTATGTCTCAGGATGGCGAGCGCAGTGGAATGTTGCTACTGTTTATGAGCGGTCGTATCGCTTACATACACATTCTTGACTCCGGGCTGATAATTAAAAATATAAAAAATTAATATTACTTTGCTAAATCCGGGTTTCAAACCCGGTACCACGACTTTGCAATCATACTGTTACACTGTTGCGCCACCAAGGCAGTCAAGGCATTTATATAAGTAAACCATATATATCATAGCCATTATAAGCTCAAGCTTGTACATATCCGACAGGGTAGACAGAGATGGCGCCAATGGCACACACATTCGGCGCAGCTTATTTCCGTCCCGTGATGTGATATGTCCATCGCTATACTGTCAGACACAAGTTCTAGATCCGGGTGATATGATCTTTTGAAACTGAAAACAGTTTGAAATAAAACTATTATTTACGGATTTTATCGCGGATTTAGTTTAATTTGTACATTTTTAACTTTTCGACGTTTCGATTACTTTACAGCTTTCGTGGTCACGGGGCGGACCGCATAGTTTTATTTAAATGAGTAATATTCGCGTAAGCCTAAGAAATCATTATAAAAACTTCTTTTTTAATATTGAATCTTTTTATCCCAAAAATAAATGCGTATAGCTTGGCAAAAAAGAGTCCGTTTTTAATGAGGACGCTAAGATCAAATTTAATATTAATACGGCAATCTGAAATACTAGGACGAAAAATAATTAGATATTTGTATTTTTTTATTGATTGTTATTAATAGTATCTTTGTTCATTTTAGTTCACAAAATAATTAAAACTCTACGAAAATGTGTAGAAATACCTACGTATACCGGGTATCTCAAGACTGCTACCGAAAACGAAGCCGGGTGGTAGTTTTAGTGACTACAAACACAATGCAACTAAAAATTTCGCAAAGAAACGCGACAATTATTTTTTATGATTTTTTAAATATCGTCATTTTTGGGTGGTAAATCCATAGTTTTTGCTAAAATAATAATTTAAACTCTTTTATACCTTAGATTATTTATAAATAAAAGGGTATACACTATTATTTTAGGAAAAAATGTATTTACCACCGAAATATGGTCATAGAAAAAAAATAACCAAAAAAAATTTGTCGCTTTTTTTTGCAACTTTTTCTGTTGCATTGTATCTGAAGTCGCTTAAACTACCACCCGGCTTCGTTTTCGGTAGCAGTCTTGAGATACCCTGTATAATATAATAATTCAACGAACACAATGGTATTTTAAATAGTGTTTGCAATTATTGTTTTTGACTGCCTCAGTGGCGTAGTTGCACTACGGTATGTTTACAAAGCTGAGGTCTCGGGTTCGAATCCCGAGTTCGGCAAAGTGATATTAGATTTTTCTATTCATTATTAGCCCAGAGCCAGGAATTTGTGCCCGATATGTCGATAGGCTCACCACCTATCACATCGTGGGACGGAACATACAAGGCGTAATTTGGGTATACTGGCACCTCTGCCTACCCCTTCTGGGAAAAAGGCGTGAGTTTATGTATGTATGTATGTATGTAATTATTTTTTTGAAGTGTAAACTTCTTTAGCGGCGTTGAGCACTTTTCTGTAATGGGTATAAAATCTTAAACTCGCGTCAGGACACGTGACCTGATCGAAAAAGCGTAGGACGGATGGAGAGTAGACAGCTATCCCCTCTCTACAGCGCGGCGAAAATGTATGCCTGGGCCTACTGTTTCGTTTTTTTTTCAGTTTCACCCACTTTTTCCAAAATTGTCCCATAGCACCCCCCCCTGCCTTCCCCCACCCTTATTCCGAAATAGTGCCTATTAGCCTCCCCACGAAACCTACCCCCACCCCGAAAATTTATCTCACCCCCCCCAATCCTATCTCGGCCAAAATAGATCGTAGACCCACCGAGTTTGGTATCCTCGGAACCGTCTTGGTGAGGGCTACAAATTGACCCCGCCAGAAATCCCAAATTACGCAAAAAATTACCCCCCCAAAAAAAAATATTTTACCTCCAAAAAATTAATTTAAGTTAGCCTCCCTCCCTTACTCCCACCCCGAAAATTTACCTCACCCCCCCCAATCCTATCTCGGCCAATATAGATCGTAGACCCACCAAGTTTGGTATCGTTGGAACCGGCTCGGTGAGCTCTACAGATTGGCCCCAACCAAATCCCCAAATTCCTCCCTCTCTCCCCTAAAATATTTGTCCAGGCATAACTCCGTCATTTCTTAAAGTAAACCCCCCGTGTTTGGAGTCAGAGGAATCGTCTTGACGAGCTCGACAATCGAGAGCAGGCAAAATACGATTTTTCTTATTTTTACTATATACCGGTGGTAGGTCTCTCATATGCATAATCGTAGCCAGCCGTGGGATCAGGCTGGGGCAGCAGTCTAAAATTATATGTAATTTGCAATCTGTACCCACGGTCTTCCCCCGGTATTTTTGAAGTGAAAACTTCTTTAGCGGCGTTGAGCACTTTTTCTGTAATGGGTATAAAATCTTAAACTCGCGTCAGGACACGTGACCTGATCGAAAAAGCGTAGACAGCTAAGGAGGACAGTAAGGAGACAGGAGACAGCTGTCAGTTAGCTGTCAGTTTATAAAGCTTTGATGAATTGCCAATGATTTTGAGTGGAGATTTCAACATAAACTTCGCAGACGATAAAAATCAACTATTAATTGAATTTTTAAATAATGAATTTGGTTTAACTATGTCGAATGATCGCAATCTTAGCACAACGAAATACAAAACTACTATTGATGCTGTCTTTATTAGACATTTAAATAGGTTCGAATCAAAACTGTTCGTTTCTTACTTCAGCTACCATAAACCTATCGTATCAGTTTTAGAGATTGGCGATGATAGTTCTGGTAATGATGATGGTGAAAAAGTCGTTGAAATTATGGATGAAAGTTGATTTTTCGGAGAGATAAACTTTTTAATGTAAAATAATTGTAATAGTTTTAAAGTGTTAAATTTTTAATGTAATATAAATTGTCATGTTTGTGTACGATAGCGCAATAAATGAATATTGTATTCTACCACATAAATGATAGTACTTTTATACTGATAAAGCAATTGGTGCAAAATTATTTTAATGCCAATTGTCACCACATCGTACTTTTTTTGCCAAGTTATAATTCATTGCATTCATTGTTGAACCAGGTAAAATAGCGTATACACATTACTATGTTCATTATAGTAGTCATTAAACGTGCTAAATACACAGTTTGCGAGTCTAAATGATAATTTATGACGTTATTTATTATATGAAAAGCTTTGGAGACAGGTGTTTGTTTTATTCGGATAATAATGAGCTAGTTTGCCGTTCTATATTGGGGTAATAATTTTTATTTTATGTGACATTATTTTTGTTGCAATATTTTAGTTTTTTTTAGGCAAATTAAATTAATAATTAATTGTAATTAGACTTTCAATTCAAGTAATTAACCTTCTGAAGTTTGAAATTATGTGTACCATAACAATAACATCATGCAGCTATTCCAAATACAGGAGAGTTACTCTGTACTCCGACACAATGACGAATGTTCGAACATCGCAAGTGAAACTGTACGAATAACCTAAATACATTATAAAATGTTCAAATCCCGTACGTCGTAATCTTAGACTATATTCGAAGTCAGTGATAAGTTTCATACAGAATAGTATCGATTTTTAGAAGTGGAAAACTTTTATCTGATATGTTGACGTTCAACGTCCGAACATTCGAACTTCATATCGGAGTATAGACTAAACCCCCCTTTCCTCATTGGTTTACAATTTGTCGTCCGGGAATACAAAATATTACCAGAGAGTAGCAAGCCGCGCAGGGACACCGAAGGGCAGCGGCTGTAGCCGACTTAATCACCGACGCCAGAGCGCAGACGATTTAATTTATAGTACAAGTTTACTGTTCTGAGAATTGGTGTGTCAAACCGTAGGCAATTCGAACATAGGAGACACACAAACGACGTTTTGAAGTTATTTGTGTTATTACTTGATTTAAGGCAAAGGAAAATATAGTGACAAAAGCTGAGTATTCTCCGCAGTTTTGAAAAGTTTATGAAGTAAATCAACCGTATTAGGTTGGCGTAGCAGAATAAAACTTACCTTATACGATTTATCGAAAGAATCATACTCCGCGGCGCAGTTGGTTAGATGCCGGCTGTGAAACGTGAGGCCGCGGGTTTGATCGTCGCGCCGAGACAAATGTTTGTGGGAACCACAAGTATTTGTTTCGGGTCTGGGTGTTTGTGAGATCGAAAAGTCTCTCGTAGTTTCTAATGTCCACGCCACAAGACTCGATCTTAGTGTGGGGTCATCTTAGTGTGGGGTCATCTTAGTGTGGAAGTGTCGGGTATTATTTATTAATTTATTTGATGTCAGACGAGTATATCATAAAATCGATGATTAAACGATGCCAGAACGATACAATATTTTAAGAACTGAAATGCTGCCTCGGTGGCGCAGTACTATGGTACGTTTACAACGTCGAGATCTCGAGTTGGAATTCCGGGTCGGGCAAAGTGATATTGGATATTGCTATTCGTTATCAGCTTGGTATGAGGAATTTGTGCCCGATAAGGCGGAGGCTCGTCGTCTCTCAGATCATAGGACAGAACAAACAAGGTGAAATGTGGATGACCTGGTAGCAGCCTCTGTCTGAACACGCGTAAGTTTATGTATGGTATCATCATCATCATCATCATCATATCAGCCACAGGAAGTCCACTGCTGAACATAGGCCTCCCCCAAGGATCTCCACAATGACCTGTTGGAAGCGGCCTGCATCCAGCGACTTCCTGCGACGATGTATGTATATTTTAATAATATAAAATAATAGTTATAGTTTCCATTTCGGATCCCAGACAGGCTGCTTTTGGGTCCTCGATATTCTAAAAATAACACTGTACAGAGGAGCTATACGTGATGAAACACTTGTACAAAGGTTTTAAGGGCGCGTACTCGAGCGAATAACCGTTTGTTTAGCACTCGATTCGGTTTAAATTCAGTAAGTGAATTAGCTTGACTAAACGATGGCAGTTCTTGTGGTCGCGCGAGGCACTAACGCTTGTGTAAACCACGGTGTACTCTAAAACATATTTCAAACTATAGGTTTATGTTCTTTTAACAACGACACTTAGCTTATTAGAGCGATAAATTGCAGTATTTACCGATTATTGTTGAGTACGGTTTACGGTACACAAACTTTACACCCTAAAATTGAAAACGAAGCTGGGTGGTAGTTGTAGTGACTATAGAAGTACAGACACAATGCAAATAAAAATTTCACAAATAACATTGAAAACCATTTTTTGTGTTTTTTAAATATCATCGTGTTTGGGTGGTAAAACTATAGTTTTTACATAAATAATAATTCAAACATAAATAATATTAATTTAGTTTTATATTTATATCTGTATCAGCACATATACGTCCCACTGCAGGGCACGGGCCTCCTCTACAATCGACAGTGCGATTGAGAGTGGTTAGGCCATATAGTCCACCACGCTGGCCTAGTGCGGGTTGGCGGACTTACATACCATAGAAATTCTTATAAATCGCTATGGTATGCAGGTTTCCTCACGATACTTTCCTTCGCCGCTTTAGTGCGTGGTGATTGACTATCAATACACACATGACTTAATCATAGATATTATATTTATATATCTATGATTAATTGTAATAGTTCTGTATGTTTCCCAAATATACATAAAATAAATAAAGCCTTGTTTGCCATAGCGTGAAAAAATAAATTATTATTTTAAGAAAAACTATTAATTTACCTATACAATACGATGATAGAAAAACGAATACAAAAAAATTTGTCGCAACTTTTCAAGTATTTTTGTTGCATTGTGTCTGAAAGTCACTAAAATGACCACCTGGCTTCGTTTTCGGTCGCTATCTGGATTTTTATTTTTCATAAGTTTCTTTGCACGTTGTCATGATTATGATTGGCTTATAATACAGTACTTATTAAGAATATATCACGTTGGTAAATAAGCTAAACTTCTTGTTGGGCTATAAACCATGCGGTCGAGTACTCTGAAAATTTACTTTCCAAACAATAGTTCATGTCCTTTTTCACAGCGACACTTTTTTGTGGTGTTTCGCGTCTGCGTGATGAAGTTTATAGGTAGTTTTTTAGTGTAATAAATTGCTGTATTTACCGGTTATTGTTGGAAAATGATGTGGTTTGTACTTTTGACTGGAGTTTGTACTTTTTTGTTTTATGCTTGTTTTTATAGGGTGTGAATGTCAGAATTATTTTCTGCTGTTTATAATCAAAATATGTGGCAATAAACGCCATCGTTCCGTAATTTAAGCCAAACACAAGTTAGTATAGCGCGATAGTCTCGAAAATATATCTATAAACTATTCTAACAATCGAAAACCTTATTTGAAGTTTTAAAGGCCAGAGACACTGACATACCCCTTTCGGCCTCCCCCGGGGTACCGAAAGGGAAGCTTAATAGCTTTCGCCTTGAAAAAAAAAAAAAGGTCTCTCATATGTGAGAGGTCATCTGAGTAGGTACCACCGCAATGTCTATTTCTCCCGTGAAACAGCAGTGTAAATGCACTGTTGTGTCTCGGATTGAAGGAAATTGCCATAGTCAGAGTAACTACTGGACATATTGAGACTTAACATCTTATGTCTCAGGATGGCGAGCGCAGTGGAATTTTGCTACTGTTTATGAGCGGTCGTATCGCTTACCATCAGGCGAACGGCTTGCTCGTCTCGCCATTCAATGAATTAAAAAAAATTGAACATTCATTTATGTATATATACCCTATATAATATTTATTTATGTATGTTTATGTCTAAAGAACATTATTTACCACCCGTTTCTTCGTATTATAGTCACTCTAGTCCATTTTAAGATTGTCTGAAGGGTATCGCTGTTTTGCAATAAGGCTGCCGTTTGGCGATAAGACCGCCGATTGTTGTACTAATCTTTAAGTTTACTTCCTAGTTATTATATTTTTTTTTCTTTCGTGTGGTATACTATAGTAATGTTTGTGCGGCCCACAAATATTTATTTCGGGTCTGGGTGTTTGTGAGACCGAATAGTCATAGTTCCTCATACCCACGACACAAGACTCGGCCTTAGTGTGGGGTCAGGACTATGTATGTGACTGTTGGGTGTTATTATTATTTATACATAAATATACATAGACACGATTCTCACCAACATTCCCTTGCCGTTACATGACAATGGCCGCAAATTTCGTCCGCGCAGAATAAAGAAAGAACATATTTTTGTGAAGTTTTGCGGTTGACTTTACCGTTGAAACGGCTCATAAAGGAACACATTTTCTATAAATAAATAATGTTCCGGTTCGCTTGTCATTTATGGTATTACGTCATTTGAAAAATAATATTGAGTGGTAAAATTAAAAAATGAAGAAAATAAATAAATACAATATTTTGGTAATGCAATAATTCATAAACAAGTTTGGCGTCGGTACGATGTAGCCGTTTAGCCTATAAGAAAGAAGTGCATATTTAAAATATATCCTATCATTATTTTTATAATTAAGGCAAATTTAAACAAACAAATACAATAATTATGTAACATATTAAACCGACTTATTCTGACAAATTAGGTTTGTAAATACAGACATATTTTTGTAAAGACACATTGCATTTTATTTCCTTTGTTTACCGTAAACCCATAAAGAAAAAAATTGCATGCCATGTTGTTTTGAACCGTACAGAGAACTTTAAATTAGGACATCCGCACGTAAATGGCTGAAGTTTCTCACAATACTATATCGGAGGCTGGAACTTACTATAATAATACCTCGGGGCCCCTCTGAGATTACTATTACTGCGTTCCGCGTTGTACATTACAAAGGGCGATATTGCGCCGCCTACTTCCCGTGCATGGTTTAGATGAGGTTTGTGAAGCTAAAATCTAAAGAGTTGGATTTAACTAAGTAACATGTTTGAATGTAATTACTAGAAAATAACTGTATTACGGCAAATGAAGGCATGAATAAATAACAAATAGATGTGTGCGATAATTAAATTATATAGTTGAAAAAATGTTTTAGATAGCGTCCCATTCACAAATAATTTCATTAAAGAATGAAAAATCAACATGCGTTTGTATCACCGCGATGAATGTTTCAAAGCAACTTTGTATTTATTTTAGAGTCAATTAGATTATGTAGAAAAATAATTTATAAACCCAATAATTGGAATCAAACGCGCTCGAAATCTGTCACGTAATCCCGAGCTTAATAATTTATAATGTCTTATCCCTTACTTGTAATCCCCGCCGCGAATTTACTTCGTACTTAACGTGATTAGGTGCCAATTTCACAAGGAGTTAATTACCCGATGCCATGTTACCGGCTTTTAACCTGCTCTGGTTATAACTTTATATTTAACCTAGACTATAATTAAGATGAGATTTTCCTCTTACTCGCCTTTACACTGATCTTACGGAAATATATAACACACCGGATAATTATAGTTAAAAATATGTAGATGAAAAAAAAATGCAAAATATAAATCCACTACAAAACATTTTACAACGTATCTATGGAATTAGCAACCGAGTGTAACAAAAAAAACTTGATAAAACTTTGTTTGTAACAATTTCTATAGGTACGAGTATGTAAGAATCCTCGGAAATCAGTTGGTCTACTCAGGCCTTCCCCAATAAAATGCTAGTATAACTTGGCAAAAAAGAGTACGCTGCGGTGCCAATGGGCATTAAAGAAAAACAATTATAGCAACACTATTAAAAATGTCATGTGTTCTTTGAATAATTTTATACGTTGGTATTTCTCCACATTTTCGTACAGTTTTGTTTGTTTTGTGATTTAAAATAAATAAAGAGACTATTGATAAAATCAATAAATAATACAAGTATCTAATTATCTTTCGTCGTAGTATATAGATAGGGTTGCCGTATTAATATTAAATTCGATCTTAGCGCCCTCATTAAAAACAGACGCTTTTTTGCAAAGCTATAAGTAGATAATTATTTCTAAATAATTCTATTCGTGTATTAGCATCTATACCCTTCAACAGCCCAAGTCTATTTCTTACACCAATACCTATACGCCATTCCTAAAGCCGACGATTGGCCGAAATCGGTTCAAACTCTTTCTAGTGCTCAAACGGTGTTCCAAATATTTTCAGCTCCAACCCATTGGCACTTCAACTTATTAACAACTAAAGCTATGTCGGTAACTTTTGCACTACAAATTGCGAAGCCTTTCGCTTGAAATCATTATGAAGTTTTAAGGATCAATAAACTGCCGTGTTCAATAAAAACAGAGCGGTAGTGTAGTTGGGAGCGTATTTGATGAAAACACGAAGATTGCAGTTTAGAGACAGGGACACATAACATTGATATTTTGATATTGCATGTGTACTTGTAAAAAAACAAAATATAGAATGATGAAAAATACTATGCTTGAAAATATCGTCTCTTTATGGTAAAGGACGCTTTGCCCAGCAGTGGTACCTAATTATACTTATAGACTACTATATAAAGATTCAATAAAAGAACCAGACTAGTGTGAAAGAGCATAGCAATTACGGGAACTCGCACAAACCGCCTTTAATCTCATATAAGCTACATAATAAAACCGTTTTAAATCAACCATATTTGTCCAAAAGCAAAAAACAATTTCTATAAGCTCATCTACTCTATGTAAAGTCTGCCAATCTACAATAGGCCAGCGAAGTAAACTATATGGCCTAAACACTCACAATCGTATTCTCGATTATATAGGACGCCCGTGCCCTGCAATGGGACGTATATGGGCTGATAAATATAACCTCATTTATACAACGCGTATAAAAATAGGCATATTCATCTGAAAGTGCAACATAACTGAGAATTTATAGTGAGCCCATTTAGCAGATCATCCAAGCGCGGAGAACAGTTTACCGAAACGTACCGGTCATAATAGTTGTAAGCCGATTAGTGAAATTAGTTCCTACAGTTTACTACGCTGACCCTTCGAAGACCTCTTATCTTGTATCCGATACTCTATTATATCATAAGCCTTTGTACAGTCAGCGACAAAAGTCATTGAACACATTCAAAACGCCAAAAGTCTTGCACACATGAAGCAACAGAAGTGGTTGAGCAGGGTCGGCCACAAAAATTTGTGGCCACCTTAAGGTTACAAAAGTTTCTGAACAACAAAAGCAACAAAATTCCTGAACATGCAAATTGTACATAAGTCAGTAATTTTTTTGATATCTTTGTATTGCGCACGCCCACCGACTTCGATATGAACAAGTTAGCTGTTAACTATCTGGCGAATTTCCGTGACAACTCATAACAATATTCAATGTAGTTTCTCAAAATATTCCTAAAGCCACAACGCGGTTTTATATCAATGGAGACAATTAAAAATAATAAATATTAGTCAGAATGGAAAATACTTTTTCAAAAGTTTCTGAGCGACAAAATACCTGAACACACCAATGGTACATACGTTTCTGAACACCTATAAAAAGCAAGTTTGCTGCAGATGTGTTCAGCTACTTTTGTCGCTTTGTTATGCATTCATTGTAAAATGTTATTTCATGATTTATAATTTTTGCTTTTCTCTGCATTGACTTACTGTTTTCTGTTTTTGTGAAATAATATTTATTTATGAGAAGTTTTAAGCGTGTTTTATATCAGTGGCGTAAATAAATAATTATTATTATTAGATTCAGAAAGAAAATAGTGGCAACATTTTTGAACTTTTTAGATTCAATTGGGTTCAAAATACATATCTGAGAGACCCTTCGCTCCGATATTCTAAATTGATATTCAAAATAGAATATTTTGGCCGCTATTTTTTACTTTTTAGTTATTGGTCCGATTGGTTTCAAAATCAATATGCACTGGGTTCTTTGCTCCGATATTCAAAATTGTAAGATCAATGGAAAACGATACGTACGATTTAGACATTTTATCGTATATGTTATATTAAATATTGATTATTTACATAAATTCAACACTTGCATTTTAATAAGAAAAATAATAGTAAATAAAATTAATTCAAATTTAACCTTTCAAAATAAAAAATAACTCTGACTTAGAGTACTTACAAATTCAAGTAAAATTTGTATGCCGACACCACGCACAAATTACATTGAAAAAAGTATTAGATATGAAGGGGCACAAATGTAAAACGACTTGAAAACAATCATAAAAGAAAAAGATAACTTCCGTATTTCCAAGACAAAAATTAAATTATTTAAACAAAAATCAAAGCTTTGAATGCGGCCCTGGCAGCACTTTTCAGCTTAGACTTGGTTTGTGAATTGACATGTGGGTATTTTACTGTGTTATTGTTCCAATATAAGCACATTGTTACTGTCTTACCCACATCATTAATTTATAGTTTAGTACTGTCCGATACTAGCATAATTTTACCTATACAATTATTATATCTCATAAAGTGAAATTTAGAAAAATCTTTTGAGATAAATGGTTTTTTAATCTTAACAATTTATTGTTTAATATCTCGTGCCAATAACAGATGAACAAGACATTTAAACTTCTCATAAATAAATATTATTTCACAAAAACAGAAAACAATAAGTCAATGCAGAGGAAAGCAAAAAATATAAATTATGAAATAACATTTTACAATGAATGCATAACAAAGCGACAAAAGTAGCTGAACACATCTGCGGCAAACTTGCTTTTTATAGGTGTTCAGAAACTTATGTACCATTGGTGTGTTCAGGTATTTTGTCGCTCAGAAACTTTTGAAAAAGTATTTTCCGTTCTGACTAATTATTATTATTTTTAATTGTATCCATTGATATAAAACACGCGTTGTGGCTTTAGGAATATTTTGAGAAACTACATTGAATATTGTTATGAGTTGTCACGGAAATTCGCCATATAGTTAACAGCTAACTGATTCATACCGAAGTCGGTGAGCGTGCGCAATACAAAGATATCAAAAAAACTACTGACTTATGTACAATTTGCATGTTCAGGAATTTTGTTGCTTTTGTTGTTCAGAAACTTTTGTAACCTTAAGGTGTTCACGAATTTTTGTGGCCGACCCTGTTCAACCACTTCTGTTGCTTCATGTGTGCAAGACTTTTGGCGTTTTGAATGTGTTCAACGACTTTTGTCGCTGACTGTACATTCGGATTTTGACGTCATTTAACTACGTGTGGGGCTTAAATTATGTACATTAAAAGGTTATGTAAGGACTGATTTTGTTAGAACAAAGGCTGGAATAAATTCAATATTATGGTAAATTTTCTAATGTTAAATCGTGGACTTGTTACCATATATATATTACCTACATTACTTTGATAAAAACAAAAATTATAAATGTGAAAATATAGTTTTAAGGATACTAATGACTAATCGTACAGATTGATATTTCATTTACTTCATAAATATAAAGTATTTGGTCATATATTTCAATCTCCAATTTAGAAATAAATTATAGTCTTAAACTCCCAGCAGGTACAATTTCATCAAATGCAATATCCGCCCGCTACAAAATATTCATAGTATTTACAAAGACACAAAGGAAATCTATTTTCTGCAAAGGTTTCAGCGCGGAACACGTCTTTTTCGGGAGTAAGTTTAAAATAGTTTTGAAATATATCTCATGCAATTTAGCCTCTGTTCTGTGGTACTGACTGCAGACTTGATCCGTGTGAAACGGTGTGAAAATAGCGGGAACAGTTTCGGCACGAAAAACTTTACATGTGAACACACGAGATGCGCCAATAAACACGAGAATTCGTTTATAAAACTGATGGAGACGTGCTTAGATAGCGCTTTGAATAAATATGTTGTTTTATTTATTTATTTATTTTATTTTTTAAGCTTTATTGTACGCTATAAATAAAACAAAAGTAAACAATTTACGCTAGAAAAAAGTACAAAAGACGGTCTTATCGCACAAGGCAATTTCTGACACAAAACCATTTTATTTATTTTTAAATACGTGATGATTTATAAAAGATCGTGCCGTGAAAATTCGGTATCACAGTTTATTAGTGCGTATTGCGGACGCAATATCTACATTATTTACACAGTAATTGCGTAACAATGTTCCAATATGTTATGTCTGCATAGAATACAAATTATCACTGATGAAATCAAAAACTCAACGGCCGGTATACAATTAATTAATAATTTTATTTCTATATTAATACAATTCCATATATGTTCTTAAAAAACATTTGGATTGTAATATACCGTTCAACGACAATCGACAAATAATCAATTTTCATATTTTATAAAAAAGCTTTTAACATGTTTTGTTTATATTTTTTTTATCTGAATGCAGTATCTTTCATAATCTGTGTAAAATACAGGCTTATATTTTTTCTTTCTTGCTGTGTCGGATATAACGTTTTGTAGAAGCGCTTACAGGAAATAAGGCTATCAAAATACTTTCTCTAATCAAAACACTTTTGCAAGCGCTTCAGGCCGGGATCATTATTATCACACATTCAATATATTGAGCTTGTCGGTTTCCTTAGCAGATATATAATATTTTGAGACCAAATATTTCATAATGGACATAGGAAGAGATATAAAATACATAGAAAATTACTACCCACGTAGGGGCAACGATTGGTACCTAAAAGTCGTTTTAATAATGTTAGACTAAGTTGTGGACTAAGTAAAAAAGACGTAGGTAAATTCTTTTTTTATTTTATTTTATTGCATACGTCCGGTAAACTAGCAAACAGATCACCTGAAGATAGGTGATCGCTGCCGCACACGAACATTTACAATGTTTGGATCATGTTTGTGTTGCCGGCCCATTAAATAGGGAGGGGAGCAGAAGGAAACGGATGGGAAAAGCAAACGGGTATTACGTATACCGGTAATCTCACTCACCGAATGAAACGCAAACTGCAAAGCTGATCGCTTCATCTCTATTTCCTGTGAAAGAGTGGTACAGCCGTGGAAGAGCCTGCCCATTCATGCTGAGTCATAGCTGACAACAGCGAGACTCCACCACTTCCAAAAATCAATACCTATTACCTATACCAATACCCATGGTTTTAGTATAATTATTAAATTGGACATCATAGAAACGTACGGAAAAATACATATGTGCATCAACGTACTTATTGATAATGTAAGCAAGGTAAGTACGGTTAGTTGGCAATAAATAACACTGTATAATGTAGTTTATGAAGATGTTACCAATACTTAACCTGTTACTACCTAATAAGATAAAAGGACGCCATACAAAGATTCCGGGTAAGGGTAAGTATTCGCTGCAAGTAGACCACTTCCAAACTGTCCATTGTAGAAATCCTTCGGGGAGGCCAATATTCGATAATGGAATTCGTGTGGCTGAGAATGATGATACAGATCTGGTTAACACCTTGGTGGCATTGTAAACAGTAATATTGTTTTTATGTAGAAAGATTGATGTAGAATGTTTTTAATTAGATATCTGATAAGTTTCGTCTAACGCTATGTTGTAAGTATCGCAATAAATCGACGCAAGGAATAAAAACAAATTTAATGTTTAAATTTATCTCCCCTAAATTCATAGGAGGTAAGAGCTAGATGAGTAAAGTGATGCAATGGACTATTGAATGTGTCTTCTATTTTTTTAGGGCCTTCCAAGGCAAACATACGGCCCGCCTGATGGTAAATGTCATCGCCGCTCATGGACTTTCTCAATACTAGGGGTCCTAAACAGATTGCTGGTTATATTACGATGATTTTGATGCCTTCATTGATGATTAGCCTACTTGACACTTTACTGGAGGGTACAGAATAAGAGGCTTTATTATTTTTTTAAAGTAAGAATGAAAATAAATTGAAATAAAATGTATTTCGCTAAAGGCGATGGTAAATTCAGTTGAAAATACGAGACGTAGAGCTCTGGGATGTGCAACCGCGCGTTATCCGATGCGATGTCACGACCGATTGATTATATTCTGTACTTCAAAGGATGATCGCTACTCGAGACTTTAATTCTCGAGAGTTTTCGGGATGCATTTGTTTGATGTATATAAATAAATCAGCCTGTATTTGTAGCACTACAGATCACTGGCCTTCTTTAATAGTTAGATCTTAACTCTTAAGAACTAGTGCTATACCATACTATTAAATAAAGATAATACGTACCTACATATGTTTATTATTGAAGTGTTCTTCGATGTTATTGTGAACCCTTAAAGTGCAGGTTACTATTAAGTATTACCACTAAAAAATTTAATCACAATCATGTGTGGCTTCATATTAAGAATGTAATCGTTAAAGTGGGAATTATAATTTTAGTATTTTGTTTCGTACTAGCTTTTGCTCGCAGCTTCGCTCGCGTTAAGAAGTATTATTATAGAAAGCCGCAAAAACTATATCTAAATATATATAACCTTTGAGTTATATATATTTAGATAGGTATTTATGGTAAAAAGGTTGATTGACCGTAGGCTCAAAGCGACTGGACGGAAACCACACCGTCCGTTTCTGTACCGTACTTGTTACAACTTAATACAACATCAAAGAAAACGTTCGGCTTGGCTAATTATAATTTTTAATGTTTATTTTCCTCAAAGAAATGCTATCGAAAGATTGTATGCTACTAGTAAGGAGCTAAGCATATTTCGTTTCGTAAAAATTGATAATTATGTTAAAGTACATTGTTTTACGATTTGTTGGCTGTAGTTTGTCGAATAGAAATATTCAAGTATAACGTGCACAGTTTTTAAACTGATTTAAACTGCATCAAATAAATACATATATGTCGAGATTGTCGTGTTATTGAGATTATTATTTGTGAATGTGTCTTCTATGCGTATAATTTTTTGTGCTTATCCCTCTTGCATAAAATCATCTACTAGCTACTCATTTTTCCACCGCGATATAAATAAAATATATGTATTTTCATTGCTGTTCTTATTGCATAAAACGTTATTTATAAATTAAATTCAGTTTACTTGTTTGAATACATCATTTTATGTCCAACTTTATAAGTGTACTTTGGAAAGCATAAATATGGACTGAAAAATATCGTTGACTAGAAAAAATATACTGGTTTGCCTCTATACATTGTGTAACATTTTTTTTGACGAGTATATAAAGCAAGCACAACCTAAAATGATTTTGTCTCCAATTCGTAATTATGCAACGAGTTTTTATAAATAAAAAAAATCTGGATGCAGGCCACTTCCAACAGGTCGATGTTGAAATCCTTAGGGGAGGTCTATGTTCAGCAGTGGACTTCCTGTGGCTGAGATGATGATGATGATGATGATGATCTTTTAAGTTGCCATAATATTCATACTTCCAAGACCAACCTCGTAATCCATAACATAATAATAAAATATGATTCACCAAACTTTCAACCCTGACAACCCTACCATAAAACACAAAAGATCCTTAGACACACCAAATATATCAGGTCAGTTAGATCCTCGTAGAAAAAAAAGGCAAATTGACCATTTCAACCGGTATATCAATCACCATCGCTCTTTAATCGCATGACGGGTTCAGAAAGAAGTTTCGCTCGATACCCTTTCGGATAGAAGCGGTTAATTTGCATCCTCCTTTTGTGTTCTCTCTTTAACATGCTCGCTTCGGGCAATCTTTTGTACACGTTATGAAATGCTGAGGATTTTAGTTGCCGCATTTTGTATTTGAAAGTTTTAGTGGATGGTAAAAGTGCAACGGCTTTTTGTGGTAGCTGAGGTAATATTTCTGTCTTGATTCAAATTCACAGTTCATAACGCACTGATACATTAGAGGCTATTTTAGTAACAATCATCCTAAAACAATATTTTTCTTAACGTACAAATGTTATAAATTATAAATAACAGGCATGGTCTTCGCAATTAAGTTATTTATTGACAAAAGAATAAGATTTTTATTTATATGCGATTCATGAAGAATTTGGGGCGTAATTCAACACCCACAAAGTCTTAATTCAAATCTAGTAGATTAATTACAACACAATAAAACACCTATCAATTCCAGTACGAATTAATTAACATCCCAACTTGTAAATTAGAGATCGAATATTGAACCGACATCTCAGATGAAAAGCGACCACATTCAGGGGATAAATTCTCAAGCAGGTCCGTACCTCGGGTGGCACATTAACCCGTCGATCCCGCTATTATCAATACTGGCTACTTCCACACTGGCCTAATACGGATAAGCGCGATGGATTTCGATTTGTGGCTAATCTAACGTCTGCATTTAAGCCACCGGGTATAGTTTGCCGAGCTAAACTACAGTAACAGAGGGATTAGACCAACATTCCGTCTAAAATAATTCCCTTGCGATATTTGCTTTGTACTATAATTTAGCTGGTTGTATACGATTTTAAAGTCGTAGGAATTATATTTATCGCAAGTCCTATTTTAAGACTTAATGATAATTATATTAAGTTCATAATGCAAAATTAACAAAAAAAAAAACGACAAAAGTGAAAAGTAAAATGTTTAGCTAATAATTCATTGATTATTTTAGAAAAAAGCCCACTCTCGACTAAATTTAGGGAAATGGCTAAAGTGGCTTATATGATCCCTAATTACCACGCTAATTGCCTTGATTTATTGGATCCCCTAGAAACTTGGAGTCCCTAGCCTTTGATAAACGCGCCGTTGGGAGTGCCCCGATCTAACTTGGCGTTGTATATGGTCGAGCCCAAATTGAGGAAGAATATTAAATGCATATGATTTTTTTAAAGGTTTGCGGCACTCAGTTACTAGTAACCGGCTCAAGCCAACATTCCCGTAAATATTTACAAAAGTAAGGAATCCCTCGGTGGAGTAGTTGTACTACAGTACGATTATGAAGCTGAGGTGTCGTTTTCGAATCCCGGATTAGACAAAGTAGCATTGGATTTTTCTATTTATTTTAATTATCAGCCCGGAGTCAGGAAATTGTGCCCGATATGGCGATATCCCCTATCTCATCGCGGGACGGAAAATATAAGACGAAATCTGGATAACCAGGTAGCACCTCTGCCTACTCTTTTTGAAAAAAAAAAAACCCTGTATTTATGTAATGTGTATGTACGTAGCAAGGAATTTGTAGGTATATATCCGATCTTTTAATTCAAAGCAAAGCGGTACCCCTAACGGAACACCGCTACACTGAAATATATTTTTTTGTTAAAAGCACAAGAATTACAAATGCAAGGTTTTCAACTGTCCCGCACTATGCGCACTTGTGTCGCAGGATAACGAAGTTGGTTCTGTACATGGCTTTTTGTGAATCCGTCGTATCACATCGGGAGGGCCAAAAGATTTTGTTTTCCAAAAGAAGCTACAGTGCGGGGAAAGAATTTCACGAAATTATACCTATGGAGTATTGTTTCAGCCCCGAAGAACCAGAATAAAATTGAGTATTATGTTGACCACGAAACCTCAATGTATATTTATCCCGCCAAACAGTTGTGTAAATACACTGTTGTATTTCGGATTAACGATATTGTATCCAGAGTAACTATTGGACATACTGGACAACTACACATTGAGACTTAACATCTTATGTCTCAGCATCTCGAGCGCAGTGGAATGCTAAGCATTGTTTTGTAATTTACGTTGTTGTTTGGTGTTACTACCGTTCATGAGCGGTCGTATCGCTTACCATCAGCGAAACGCCATGTTCGTCTAGCCATTTATAGCAATTAATAAAAGAAATCTATTCTTATATGTATAAATTTTATAACGAAAACATAAACGTTTCCCCTATACGGTATTAATACGAAATGGAACTGTTCAAAAGTTTGTAGTATATTGTAAACCACATATTATTTAACTAAAGCCCTCATGGCAATCAACGCAGTCGGCCGCGCAATGAAAACGCAAACGGAAAGCTGTTGTTACTCCCTTTAGGAACTCTCGAAATGTTTCGTGTGTATATGTCGTGTGTTTCGTATCGTAAAATGTACATACGATAGATACATATTATATAAACTTACGCGTATGTTTCTCAGAAGTATAGGCAGAGGTTCTTCTGGTAGCAACCAGGACATCCACGTTTTGTTTCACCTTATGTGTTCCGTCTCGTGAGGAATAAATAAAAAGTTCCTTTGAATTTCCTGGGGTTAAGTGTTTATTCAATGCAATATAATAACATTTTTTTTGTGATTTTTACGTAAATTATCGGCAGTAAGCTTTTGTACCTACGATTCCTTTATAAGATTTTCAATTTAATTATTAAACCATTAGGCTGCTGGTGCGATGGGCTGACTTAAAATGTCTTAACCTTAGTAGACCAATTTGTGGAAAGTAAAAAAATATATGCTATATGGGTTGATGTAATATTATCTAATAAGAGATGAATTTTTATTGTTCAACGATAAGTTTTAAGTATCCGATGGAATGCGGTAATGGTTGTTAACATACACAAACGAGGTGTTTAATGTTCTTTAGAACCCATACACGAACTTAGCAGAGTTCTAGTTCTAGAAACTGGTATCATTTTGCTAAGTCTTAGGTCCAACTATAACAGATACTTTTTAAGTCCAGTTCTCATCAACAGCATAATATTTTAGGTGTTTACTAGTTAAACTTAATGTGACCGTCGTCGACCATAATACTTAATCCGTCGCGTCTCGTCCCGTTATATCCCATTCTGTCCCGTCTCATTCCGTCATTTTCTGTCCCGTAGCACCCATTTAAATTTGAAGGAGTACTAAATATGTATATATTTAAATTCCTGACTCATCCCACCGGAACACTGCAATTTATCGAGAAAAAAGTGGCATACTTGTTTCAGTTCAATAATATTATTAGTAGGATTAAAGTGATGGAAAATAAATAAATCTGTGGCACTGTAGGACTAAGCAAACTCTGCTTAGTCTTAGTTTATGTATTTTTTTTTCATGAAATTTATAAGTTATTAAATAAGGTAAGTTATTAAATGAAATATTTCACATTTAGTTTGTGAGTAGGCGGGTCGGCCATTAGTGTACGATGTTAATGTAAAAGTGATTTTCTAAACGCTGAATATTCCACTAAAACATACTTGACCTACCTAGTGGTGTTAATTTAGGGGCTTAAGTTTACAAATTACATACACATATATACATAAACGCACGGATTTTTCCCAGAAGGGGTTGGCAGAGGTGAGTTCCGTCCCAGAATGTGTAAGAGGGCGAGTCAAATGAATATATGAAATAAATATCAAATAACCCAAAACTATCTACACCTATCAATCACAGCGGCAAGATATGTTAATTACAAACAGGTATAAATCAACAAAATGTTTACACAGAGATAATTAATTTGACACGTGAGTTTAATTACCAAGCTGATATATGCGGTAACGATGTAGTATAGTATCTAGTATCAGACTAAGTGCCTAGGTAATAATGGTAAATGCGAGCCCACGCGTGTTGCGGTCATTAGGAATGTGTTCCCGCTTCCCATTGTACTCTTGTATATAAACGCAGATACGTACATGAAACCGACCTGTGTACCACAGCGACATAAATTACCCGCAATTGGCAAGCGCCACAAAATACCTTCGCATTGTGATTTCCATTGATCAAGTCTGAAATTAATTACCATAGATTTGCATGGATTTTATTTGCATAATTCCTTGTTTTTTAATTGCTTACCTATGCATTTTAACTGATCTATCTTATCGAACGATTTCCATTTAAAGAGAGTTTTAAGTGTGTTAAACAGATAGTAAAATTAATTTTAATTTTGTGCATGACGTCATACAATCCGACGCTTAATGATCAAATTTTTAAAACTAGTACGTGTTCACCCACGGCGCAGAAAAGTGCTCGTAAATTGTGAATGCTCGTTATTTAAATGTTATTGGTAGAGAAGGGAATTATGGCCTAAAATTAATTATTTCCTCAAAAAAAGCATGCAAACCGTTGGATGTTCAACTATAACGTGAACAGACAACGTCAAAAAGTTGCAGGAATGTGCATACACTCTCTCACCAGCCTAATAATGTATTAATTGAATCTTGAAGTTGACGTCTGTTTCCCTAAGGAGCTAGGCAGATGTACCATGCCATACATAGGCTTAATTCTTACTAAAATGGAATAGTATAAAATTAAAAAGAAATACGGTTTCTATCCCTACCTATTTTTTGTGATGTTATCCGCCATAATCGAAATCTCAGAGAATCTAAAAAACATAGCGGACAATTTATCAGGCGTCATTCTTCGAATGAGCGTTTAACTTCTGCCATTTTGTTGCAGAAATGAAAAAAATTACTGCTGATATAATAACTTTGGATGAATATGAAGGCTTTCGCGTAAAATGCTGAAGACATTGTTCATGTTAGACATGAGGTGTAGATACATTGGCTAAACTTAGACGCCGAAAAATACAACACAAAGCATCTAACGACATTCGACTTATAGTTTCTGAGGAGTGTAGGTACTTACTGCTTGGTAACCCGTAACAAAGCTTTACTAAGAATGCCAGGATCTTATTATTGCCTACTGTAACTGGTTTTCATTTGCGTAAACAAAGGAATATTCTAAAAGGAATTATATCATGAAGCAAAGCAACGACGCAAGTGATGCGATGGCTATAAGAATTAGACCGGACGATATTATTTTCAAATAAAAAGAAAGTCCTTAATAGTGGTATTGCACATTTGTCTCGACCCAGGGATCAAACCTGCGCCCTCTCGATTTCACCAGACTTTCAGGTAAGTGCAATGGCTGGAATTAGGTACCTATGTGTTCTACATCTGAAGACTCTAGACTGATATAAAATCTTGGTGTAGAAAACAAAAAATATATATTTGTATTACTCTTCGTAATAAATAAATTTAGGGAATACATATGCAAATCCACTTTGCCGTTTCACTTGTCAAGTGATACGCCTAATGAAATAAGAATCGCGCAATACTGGTGGGCTGTAAAAACAACTTCAACTTCAATTATACTAATGCAAATATTCATCATCCACCATCAAAGGTTAATAGCGGTGTTTAGATAGGTATATGTTTTTTGAAAAATACAAAAGACACAAATGTACAAATATTTTTTCTCGATGTGAAAATTTAAAAAAGTTAGTCTCTCGTCGTGTATTCTAGGAAGTCATAGAACTTTTAAGGTTGTTTAAGTATAAAATAATGTGAAAATCAGCGCTGCAATACAGCTACGTTTTATTGCAGCATATAGCCGAACACAGACTAAGGAGTAATAGCCGAATGGGGAATCATTGTTATCTGACCATATACATATTATAAGCATGTCGATGCTTTGTATGTCTGTATTATTGTTTTTGTTGTTATGTGTTGGCCATTCAATAATAACAAATTTTCTTTTATTCTAAATCTACTAAGAACACAGAGTACATTTTACATACTAAGATAGAGACGTCACTCAGTCAATTCAAGGCGCCCTCTGGCGTTAAGTAAGAAAAACAATCCAGTAATATATCTATACTTACTTTCATTACGTTTATATACGAAAAGAAAAGATTTAGGGAGGTTTGGACCTGAATAAGATCTAACAAAATCGATTTAAATTTTGTCTATTTGAAACAAATTATTCTGTATAGAAATGTGAACATAACAATTCTCATTTCCGCATGTGTATGCATTTTAATAAATTTAATAATTGTTTTAAAATTAACTCATCAGCAAATAAGCTAATCAATGCAGTTAAAAGTAATTTAGGGCCAATAATATCCGTGTAAAATACAGTCTACGTAAAATGGAGAAACCCGTACAAACCAACGATTTTTCCGCCCTCTGGTGTTAAGTTAGTCAAAACGATGATTATAATACGTCGTTGTTTGTTCTAAGTTAAACCACCGTGACTAAGAAATAGTAATGAAATCCTACATGATAAAAACTTTGGTTCAAAAGGTATTCGCTTCAAACTTGCCGCAGTTCTGTGAGGAAAGAGCGAATGACTTCAAAAGCGCCATCTGTATGTACGAAACGAAAACATTTAATATCGTCTGTGGTCAGCTTTTTTTATTACGTTCCAGATTTCCACATCATTATATTTATCGATAACAAGAGAAAGGTAGCTATTTTGATTAAGTGTTAGAAAAGGATAGCTAAAAAACATGTCAAGTGAGAAGTGAAGATCTTGACGCTTGCTTGCAGTTGTCAAAACATATTTTTCCGTAAGAATTTGTTTTGAGTTAAATTATAGTAGAAATATAATTCTGAGAGAAATACAATGTTTATCGTATAATTCCTCACACAGGTGCAACTTTAGCGCATTAAACATGTGTGATAGTGACGATCCGGGTGATCACAGTCACCCTGGTGGTGATTTGATAGGTTTTCTCTTTGGCAATGTTGATGAGAGCGGTCAACTGGAAGACGATGGGTTCCTGGACGGTGACTCCAAGCGAATGTTGTCGTCGCTCACACGTCTTGGACTTGGCTCAATCTTATCCGAAGTTTTACAACCGGAGGAAACTAGCAAGGAGGATGAAGAGAAAGGTTAGTTTTATGAAAACAATGTTATGTTTTAAGTGCTCCTAGTATTATTAATATCAATGAATTACGGTCTAATTTAAATCCTTAGAGTATTTATATATAGAGGGAGCGCTGTCATACATTCGCGATTTGAAAAACGTAGATATTTTCTTGTTCGTAATAGTATTGAGTAGGACATGACTTGAAAAAGAGTTTGTAAGAGTAGCCTCATTTTTGTACTGAGCCAGTACAATGTCCCACTTCAATTGAAGTGAGGCGTACTGATGCTTATTTGTGTGTCATAACTTTGCCTCACGGCTTACGCCAATGAAATGACAATACAGACCAAGTAGTACACCAAATATGAAGTAGTACACATTAAAAAGTTGAGCCGCTCTTACATTTCCGCGTCATGTACGGGACAAATGTACTGCCTCTTGTATGTCCTACTCAACACTAGTTCGTAATGTTGGTAGCGCTCCTATATTAGTAAAAATTGAATTAATTATTTAGCAATAAATTGCTATAAATTCCTTTATTGGCCGAAATTATATTTAGCTATTATCCTTTTAAAACGAGTTTGAGTGGAATTAAATAGACCTAAACTACTTATTTTTATTTATTTTTTCAAATAATTTATGTATGTTGCACAACCTGTTCAAATATTAGCCAATAGGAGGGCAGAAAAAGGTGGCCCGGCACCACCATTTTTATCTACGTTTTTGAAGTACCAGCTCTCCCTCTATATATATATACTAGGGATGTTGCGGATGTCGATTTTTTCACATCCGCGGATGCGGATTTTCAAAGGCTCACATCCGCGGAAGCGGATGCGGATGCGGATGTTTAAGATCTTATATAAATATAGTATATGAATGAATATTAAAATTAAACTAATATTTACGGATTTTATCGCTTACTAATATTTATCGATTTATCTATGTTAATTTTTTATATTTTTAACATCCCGATATTTCGATTACTTTAAAGGATTCATGGTCACCACGAGGCGGAATTTAATTACCCATAATTTACAATTATTATTAAATTAAAAAGTTAATCTGTTTTTGCATTTCAGAAGAAGCTCACTGTGTCTTGATGTCGGGCAGTTGGTCTTTTGGGTTCCGATATAATTAAGTGTAGAATTCGATCCCATGCTTGTGTAAGGTTCTAGCCATCTTCTCTATTGATCATTAAATGCATTACCTTCGTTTTGAGTAGCCCCAAGAGCTCGCAAAAGAACACCGTTTCCTTTATTAAGTACTAGCTGTGCCCGCGACTTCATCCGCGTGGAATTTTACTTAAAAAGTGAATTAGTTTTTTAAGTTATTTTTTAAAATAAAAGAATTTTTCTAAAACCAATGTAGCCTAAGTTACTCCTTGTTATATCAGCTACCTGACAAAAAAAGTCCCGTCAAAATCGGTCCAGCCATTTCAGAGATTAGCTGGAACAAACAGATAGATAGACAGACAGACAAAAAAAATTTAAAAATCATTTTCGGCACAGGTATCGTGTATATAAAGATATGTAGTCGGACATTTTTTTTATTTTCACTCTTAAAACAGACACTTCAATTTTATTTATATGTATAGATGTATAGATAACGCCGCGCCGCCTTTTCTGATAACATGTCGGTTAGGAAGAGGTTGGTAAATGAAACGCTGCAAATAATTGTTCCCTAGGATTACTACTTAGTGGAGTAGATAAAAATCTTTGTGGCAATAATATCTTTAATTCCTCTCGATAAACACCACTTAAGAGGATTTTCATCCACATAGACTCTTTTTTTATTGGGGTAAGAAAGAAATTATTTTTGGAGTACAGCTTCAGTGCTACCATTTTCTGGTATTTCTCGACTCTCGATTTTCACTAGAAGAATCTAACATCATAGCAACAACAAACGCGTCGGATCATGTCACTATTTATTTCGCTCCCATTGGTCAATGTCACGTCCGAACGGCACGCGCCATTCGCCGGCACCGCCAAATTTCTGTCTTGTCTCATTTTGTATTACATCCGCATCCGCATAAATATCCGCATCGATTATTGCGGATGCGGATGCGGATGCAGATGTCCAAATTTATGCGGACGTTCCGCATTTGCGGATGCGGATGCGAATATTCGCAACATCCCTGATATATACTCTAAGTTTAAATCTTAATTGTTAGAGTAAGAATAGAAAATGAAAATTTATGGAAATTGTTTACAACTTTGGCCAATGAGATCATTCAACTTGTAAATTCATAAATGTCACAATGAGATTTGGTTATTATAATATCAACCTAGTTCTCTCCTTATTATTAAGGATAATGTGATAAAATGACCACTAACCATATTCTTTCTAATTTCAGACTACACACAGAAAAGTCCTTCGGCTATAGATTTTTTTGACACTGATGATGTTGCTGAAGATATAAAAGTAAGAAACATTATTGTATAAAGTGCACAATTTTTCCATTGAATGGTAAATAATGCTGCCATTGTTAAATAGTGTTTTTTTATCTGAAACTAGTTCTATTATTCTCAATAAAACAAAGGTTGTCAAAATAGGCTAGTTTCATACATTTTTATTTTTATTTATAACGGAAGGTTACGTTACGCATTATCAAAATAAGAAAGAATTTTTAAAATCCATTATGTAATAAGCAAGTTACAAATATACAACGTTGATGCGACCGATGGGCATTAAATTACACTATGTATGCTATACGTCCTTGGTGTTAATTCGGCACGGCACAAAAATTAATAATACCAAAAAGGAGATTTTGTTTATTTCAAACAAACTAAATAGCTTCCAAATAAGAGTAAAACGCATCCATCCTGTGTAAATAAATTTCATTGACCTGCAGATACGAATACATAAGAAATTGGCAAAGTCGCGCGCGGCGCGTGTTATTGTCGTGTACTTATCATTGTGTGACTTGTGTAAGAGCGGCAACAACGCGCAGATTTTAGTACGATCTATCGTTTTAAGGTGAATGACCATGCGTTGGGCGTAATCAGCTGTTAGACTTTTCTACATCGTGTTCAAATGGGGCAAAAACATAAAAAATCATTTATGACTAAACTACTGCTCCTATTTAATTGATTTTTAATACAGAGCTTCAAAATGGTACCTAGTGTATGCAGTTTAAAGAAATGCCCATCGGTCGCATCAACGTTGTATGAAAGTTGTTGGTAGGAGTGATAGAAAAGGATGCAACATGCACAGCGTGACATCATCTTCCATAAGGTGCACGCGTTGGAAAGAGAACGAGTGTCCTCACTGTACTATTAAATGTGTTAATATCTCAGTCATTTTACATTCAATTTTGATGCTGTTTTTAAATTCGTTTGTTTTTATAAACAATGCTTTTAAGGAATGATTACTTACTGCTCAAATAAAATCTTGGACACAACCCTATTGCCATACAAAAAATAAGTTGACAATATTACTGAAACACATTTATAACTCTTTATTAACACTTTAACGAAGCACCCAAAATAGTATTTATATTGAAGTTGTTTACCCATAGAGTGAGATGAATTATAACCTTATTCATAGACAGTTTAAAACTATTTTTGCAATTCAACATTGTGCCTTCTCAGCTCAAATTGAATTCAAAAGCTGTTTGAAAGGGATAAATCATTTAGTAACTGAAATATGTTCTGAAACTGTCTATTAATAAGCTCTATTTATCATTAAACCATATTCCATCTAATTTCCTATTTCCTGATTAACCCAAAATGATTCTGCTTCAGGCAGAGCAAGATGAGATTAAAAAAGAAACAGATACAATTAACCTTGAGGATGACATTGAAATGTTGGATGAAAAAAGTGATAAAAACAATGATCAGTCCTCAAAAGATGTACTGGATGGTGAGAAAATTGAAATTGATGACTGGAAGGATGGTGATGATTTTTATAAAGAGGAAGTGCAGACTACCAATGATGAAGGGTATGAAGGTGACATGGAGGGAGACGGTGGACTTATGCCGCCACCATCTACAGTACCGTAAGTTGTTAGCTTTTTCATAAAACATGTGAATTGTTTAAAAATGTTAGTATGTTGTGAATTAATGTGTAAGTTTTGAATACTTAAAAAACATTTTTAGTTTATTGATGAATATCAAACTGGTTATGTAAAAAAAAAACAAATATCTGTTATTTGGGTATACCAACTATTTACTATTATATACTGTTTTCAATACCTATACCTTGGTTATTAAAATGCATTGTCCCATATTTTTTTAGGCACCATAAATCTGAAAGACCAAAGAAATTGGAGACGCCTTTGGCTGCTATGTTACCATCAAAATATGCCAATGTTGATGTTACTGAGCTATTTCCAGACTTCAGGCCTGATAAAGTGAGTATACATTGATTCCAATATTGTTGATCAAGTTGTTGATTGCTACAATGGACATTTCAAGTCTTCATTTTGAATTTCATACTTAATAAACAATTTTACTTAATAGTTGCATTAGGTTAAGTAATTTTTAACACTGTCATAAATGCTTTGTTAGTTCTTTAAATAACTATATCCAATTCTATCTGCAACCATAAATAAACTTATGTGAAATATTATTCACAGGTCCTCCTATTCTCCCGTCTATTCGGACCTGGTAAGCTGTCAAGTCTGCCACAAATATGGCGAGGCGTGAAGAAGCGTAGGCGACGCAAACGCAGTGGTAGTACCAGTAGTGACACTCCCTCACAGATGCCTGAAAACCAAGAGCCACAGTACGCCAGCGATGATGAGGAGAAACTTCTTAAGTAATATTTATTTATTTCTTTATGCTTTTCATTGTGTCATAGCAATTCAGTATTAGTTTTGTTGCAACATTATTTTAGGTGTATTTTATTGATTTAACCACACTACCTGTGTATACTGTGTATACTGCCAATATCCTTAATTAAAGTAAAAAAGATATATTTTTTAATCAGACCAATGGAGGAAACTCAACATTCAAATTCTGAAGACAAAAACTCAGCCGGTGGTGACAAGTCACAAAGACCAACTCCTGCACATTGGCGTTTTGGACCCGCTCAAGTGTGGTATGATATGCTGAACGTGCCTGAGACAGGAGAAGGATTTGATTATGGATTTAAGCTGAAGGTACTTGTATATAAATCTATAGTTATTGAGTAATTGTAGATTGGTGAATAATTAATGGATACATACATACATAATAATAATAAGAAATAACACCCAACAGTCACATACATAGTCCTGACCCCACACTAAAATCGAGTCTTGTGTCGTGGGTATCAGGAACTACCAGAGACTTTTCGGTCTCACAAACTCCTAAACCCGGAAGAAATATTTGTGGGCCACACAAACATTTCTCTCGGTGCGGGGATCGAACCCAGGGCCTCTCGTTTCACAGGCGTCCTCTAACCAACTGCGCCACGAAGGCTGTCACATAAACATAAACTCACACCTTTTTCCCAGAAGGGGTAGACAGAGGTGTTACCAGGACCCTCACGTTACGTCTTGTGCCCTCCATCCCACGATGTGCTAGGGGTCGAGCTTATCGCCATATTGGGCAGAAATTCCTAATTTAATATATATTGTACAAGCATAAATTATTCAGTAGGTACTTTGACCACTACAATACTATTAAAACATTTGGAACAACTCTTGAAATCTGTATGATCCTAGGCGTTCTCTCTATCTGAGAGATTAATTAGTTAAGATCCAGTAAATATATATAAATTTGTCTGCCTCGTACACTGAAAAAATACGTGTAAGTGATATATAAATAGCAAGCAATAATAACAAAATTACCTCTTAGGTTTTGATATACACAACTCAAGGTATTGTGACTTGGGTGTATATTTATAAAATTAAATTATTTCTTTGCTTCAGCCACCGTCACCTACTCGAGAAGAAAAACCAGTAGAAGAGACAGAAGTCCCTGCTGAAAGTGAAGAAAAGAACACAGACTCTGAAACCGGATTCCCCGATGACTCTTTCCTCATGGTGTCACAGTTACAGTGGGAGGATGACGTTATATGGGACGGAAGTGAGATTAAACACAAGGTGTGTTCCATACCCTTTATGTTTAGCAGTATTATTTATGCTATAGAAATAGTTGGCTGGCGAGATGTTTGTGTCGATTGTCAAGTAATCTCTTGACTCTTGACACTTTTACTGCGCAGTTGCCAATTGATACATTATTAGTTTTTTTTTTATTGCAATGAATGGCGAGTCGAGCACACCGTTCATCCGATGGTAAGCGTTACGACTGTTTATAAACATTAGAAAAACCAAACAACACCTTGAATTACAAAGCAATGCTTGGCATTCCACTACACTCGCCATTCTGATACAAATGATGTTGTGTCTCAATATGCATTTACCTTGCTGTTTGACGGGAGAAACAGACATTTTCATGCGGTGGTACCTACCCAGGCGGCTTCTCACATATGAGAGACCTACCAGCAGTAACTACACTTGTTAATTACTAGGTTTTAAAAGTCATGCACACCTCTGTGTGTTAGTATTTTTAATTATTTTGTTATGCTGGTCCCCTGGCACTGCAGAGGTCCATGAGAAGCAGTAGCTGCTTACCATCAGGCGGGCCTTTAGTTCGTCTACCTATGCGGCAATACAAAAAAAATTGGTTCGCAAAATGTATTCCAGTTTGATAAGATATTTTTTGTTATAGGTGCTAGCTCGTTTGAACAGCAAGAGTAACGCGGCGGGCTGGGTGCCCACGTCAGTGAGTCGCACTGCACAACAGTTTTCACACCCGCGCCCTCAGCCGCCCGCTCCATTGCCGTCCAAACCGCAGGCGTATGTATTATACCACTTGTACTTGTATATATATATATATATATATATATATTAACAGCCAAAACCATCAAACATCACACATCATTTTTAAAGATACATTCATACAAAGCAAAAATCTTTCTATCTTCCATCATCGAAAAATCTACTTTTGACATCAAATCAAATAAAAGTTGCACGGATAATAACTAAAATGAAAGCTTTTTAACCATAGATACTATTTGCTTCTATTTCTTTACACACATATACGACTTAAAATTAACAAAAATTTTACACTACATTTTAATACAATTTAATATTGAATGAAAAACCTGTTAAAAGATTTGAGGTAACAAGCAAACAAACTCTTCAGCATTATTAGTATAGATATACTAATTCGATATAATTATTTTAGAGCAAACGCATCCTCAAATCAAGCCGGCGCGGCCCAAGCCGACGGAGAAGACAACACTTGGTACAGCATCTTCCCAGTCGAGAATGAGGAGTTAGTCTACGGAACTTGGGAAGACGAGGTCATATGGGATGCAGAGAACATGACCAAGATACCCAAGCCGAAGATACTCACCCTGGATCCTAACGATGAGAACATCATACTTGGCATACCTGATGACGTGGACCCGACTAAGATTAGTAGAGGTTGGTACGATTGTATCTTGTAGGTGTTAGTTAGTTACATATAAAGGGTTTGTAAAGACCGCTATCGAAAATGAAACCGGGTGGTTATTTTATTGACTACAAACACCATGCAACTAAGTTCGCAAAGAAACGCGACATTTTTAATTGTAATTTTTTAAATCCATAGTTTTAGTTTTAGGTCGCAATCTTGATATTCCCTGTAGAAATATGAACTGGGCCTCTAGAATCTATCAGTACTAAACATCCTGCTCCTAGCCTGTATCATACTATATTTCTAAGAAATTCTGTCATTCGTTAACCACAATATTTTTGTAAGGGAAATTGCCATTTGAGGGTTAGCGCATTTTTTCTGGCATTTCTTATATCTATACTAGCTTTTGCCCGCAACTTCGTCTGCGTGTATATTATAATAATACGGATGTAAAATTAATACATTATATCGCTTCAACAACATTACACTGTAATCTCTGCGAAAGATTTGCAAAAAAATGATTTTGATAACATACATAAATCGGCTTCAGTGGTTCTAGTTATCACATAATATAATATCATCCCTTATTTCACCGCCTTAGTGCTTGTTTTCGAATAGTAGTTCACGGCATTATTTTGCGTTTAAAATAAGTGGTGAAATACAAATGTTCATATGAATAACTTCGGCGGTTTCGATTTTGCATACAACATTTCAACTCCTATTTAAACCTTTTAGGGTTAATTTTGAGAAAAGAGAGTAGGCAATTATATTTGTTTGTAATAATTAAATAAAGTTCCAAGTTTTACCATAAAACACTATTTCACCCTTTTCATCCCTTTGGGGGTTGAATTTCCAAAAATACTTTCTTAGTGCTACCCTACGCCACAGTAGGAATCCCTGTGTAAAATTTCAAGTTCGTAGTTTCAGTAGTGTTGGCTGTGTGTTGATGCGACAGTTAGGTTTTACAACATTTCAACCCTTATTTTAACCTGTTTAGGGTTAATTTAAAAAAAATAAAGTATGCAGTTATTCTTGTTTCTAGATGAGTAACTAAAATGCAAAGTTTGACAATTTTAGCTTTAATGGTTTCGATTTTCCATACAACCGTTTTTTTCCTTTTCACCCTCTCAGGGGCTGAATTTCCAAAAATCCCTTCTTAGTGCTACCTTAAGTCACAATAGGAACCTCTGTGCAAAATTTCACGTTCCTAGCTCCAGTAGTTTCGGCTGTGCGTTGATCCGATAGTTCGGTTCTGCAAAATTTCAACCCTTATTTTTACCCGTTTAGGGTTAATTTTAGAAAAATTAAGTATGCAGTTATATTGGGTTTTGATTGGCTAACTAAACTACAAAGTTTGAGAATTGTAGCTTTAACGGTTTCGATTTTCCATACAACCGTTTTTTACCCTTTTCACCCTCTTAGGGGTTGAATTTCCAAAAATCCCTTCTTAGTGCTACCCTACGTCATAATAGAAATCCTTGTGTAAAATTTCACGTTTCTAGCTCCAATAGTTTCGGCTGTGCGTTGATTAGACAGACATTAAATCACCCTAGTCTCGCAACACTTCAACCCTTATTTTAACCCCTTTAGGGTTAATTTTAGAAAAACTAAGTATGCAGTTATATTTGTCTTTGATTGGCTAACGAAACTGCAAAGTTTGACAATCGTAACTCAAACGGTTTCGATTTTCCATACAACAGTTTTTAACCATTTTCACCCCCTTAGGGGTTGAATTTTCAAAAATCCCTTCTTAGTGCTACCCTACGTCAAAATAGGAACCTTTGTGCAAAATTTCACGTTCCTAGCTCCAGTAGTTTCGGCTGTGCGTTGAAACGTCAGTCAGTCAGTCAGTCAGTCAGTCAGGTTCCTCTTTTATATATATAGATTAAACTTTAATTTATCATGATATGATCGAAAAATCGATGGTCAATTACTTTATATTTCATTTTGTTAATCTTTTTTTTATTATGTTTTCAGAAAGAGGACCGCAACCCAAGGTGAAGATTCCACATCCCCACGTGAAAAAGTCTAAGATATTGCTGGGCAAGGCGGGCGTCATCAACGTGATGCAAGAGGACGCGCCGCCGCCGCCGCCCAAGTCTCCAGATAGAGATCCATTCAATATCTCCAATGACGTGTAAGTTTTATTAATAGCAGATTTATATTTCATTGATGATTTGATTACACATTATTTAATTGCTTTATGAAAAACATAATAAATCATATACAGTAGTATTTTAGTATCCGTAAATTAAATCTGGGGGCGCGGCCGAGCCCCCTCCAAGTCGAGCTATAGGCCGTAACATCTCTTTTCTCGAAGCAATTCAGACCATTTTCAACCCCCTATAACTTCGTTGTGGCTAAAGCATGAAGCCTGAATTTTCAGTTACTAAGCAGGCATTGTGTAAACACGGTATATTTAAAATTTCATTCAATTTGAACCAGTAGTTTAAGAATTATAACTAGTCAAACTTTCTTAATTTTGTCACTCACTGACTGACTGACCGATCATCAAAAGTCTAAGGCACTTCTAGCAGACATAAAACCTTCAAATTTAGAATATAATTAGTGTTTAGTGTCTAAAGTAAGGAAAAATTCAAACATTTCATAATTTGTGTCTAGTTTTCTAGATAGACCAACTGCGTGAATAACTTTGTAATCCCATATAAATGTATAGGATTACAAAGTTACATTTGCAGTTAATGAATATTTGTACCCGTATATAATGGAATAATAGTTGTAGATAGATATCTACCGGGTATCTCAAGACTGCTACCGAAAACGAAGCCGGGTGGTAGTTTAAGTGGCTACAAACACAATGCAACAAAAATTTTCGCATAGAAACGCGACAATTTGACAGCCTCCGTGGCGCAGGCGGTAAGACACCGCCTGTGAAACGAGAGGCCGCGGGTTCGATCCCCGCACCGAGAGAAATGTTTGTGCGGCCCACAAATATTTCTCTCGGGTCTGGGTGTTTGTGAGACCGAAAAGTCTCTCGTAGTTCCTGATACCCACGACACAAGATTCGATCTTAATGTGGGGTCAGGACTATGTATGTGACTGTTGGGTGTTATTATTATTATTATTATTATTAATAATAATAATAATAATAATAATAACACCCAACAGTCACATACATAGTCCTGACCCCACATTAAGATCGAATCTTGTGTCGTGGGTTAATTATTTTTTATGATTTTTTAAATATCGTCATTTTTGGGTGGTAAATCCATAGTTTTTGCTAAAATAATAATTTAAACTCTCTTATATCTTAGAGTATTTATAAATTAAAGGGTATACACTATTATTTTAGCAAAAACTATGGATTTACCACCCAAAAACGACGATATTTAAAAAATCATAAAAAATCATTGTCGCGTTTCTTTGCGAAATTTTTAGTTGCATTGTGTTTGTAGTCACTAAAACTACCACCCGGCTTCGTTTTCGGTAGCAGTCTTGATATACCCTGTATATACATGAGGCATAACAGGAGGGGATATAGAGAGGGAAATGGTGTATTCAGCCCATGAAACTGTACAACATTCCTCTAGAAAAACATGACGAAGAAAAACTTGCAAATAAATAGATTAAATTACTCGAAAATATCAATTACAATGAAAGAAAGAACATTAATAATCAAATCCGCTATATTTGTGATAAATAGATACCTACAAAAATAAGAAAAATCCATGACAGAGGCTTTAAGAAAAATCGTTAGTGGTATTCTAGAAGCAAGAAGTACCGAAAAGGAAAAAAGTAGGACTCTACAAAAAGACGTGAGATCCCATCAAAAACATCCTGTAAAAAAATTCCAAGTCTCGCAGCTCTGGTTTTCTACCGCAAAAAGTTGTGAGATGCATGTAATACCAAGTCGATTAATTGATTTAGTCCTTAAGCAGCAGCATTATGTATAAATTGTACGATACATTATGTTTTCATGCGATGGCCAAGTCGATCTATTTCTTTAAAACGTAAAGAATTTTTAATATTGATATGGTAATAACTAACGTAATAACTTTATATAGAAGGTCCCTTAAGGACTAAATCAATTAATCGACTTGGTATTACATGCATCTCACAACTTTTTGCGGTAGAAAACCTGAGCTGCGAGACTTGGAATTTTTTTACAGGATGTTTTTGATGGGATATGCGTAGTACTGTTGAGTAAAGGTTTGATGCTATTAAAATAGTCTTTGGATAATAAATTAAATTAGTACAATGTGGGAGTGTGAGAAATTACTGGCTAATGTTACCAATATTTGTGAAACACACTTGAATAAAAAATGTAACAAACAAAATGTGTTTCATAATAAACTATCATACTGTCCCGCCATATCTGTTGCTTTTTCTCACTCTTACACGATTACACTATTTTCCCTCGCGCTTCTTTGGTTATACGCGTACCTGCGTAATGTGCCCGACATTACGCACATATTTCACATGACGTCCATTCCTGTATGATACCTCAATGAGCATCTTTGTATTTTCATTGGTAACATGATTCATAATTTGGTATTTGCATAAAATGGAAGAGTATGAATTAATTTGCTGGGTTTGTGCAGATACTACCAGCCGAAGTCCCAGAACCCTCGCCTGAAAGTATCCGGCGGGCAATTGATCCAGCACTCGACACCTGTGGTAGAACTGCGCGCGCCCTTCATCCAGACGCACATGGGACCTGCGAGGCTCAGGGCCTTCCACCGTCCTCCACTCAGGGAACTGCGGAACGCACCGATATCTGCCCCGGGAGCACACCCCGTGCAACCCTTACACAAACACATCAAAAAGAAGGCCAAGGTATGTACTTACTGCTTCTGTTTCAGCCCATATACGTCCCACTGCAGGGCACGGGCCTCCTCTACAATCGACAGTACGATTGAGAGTGGTTAGGCCATATAGTCCACCACGCTGGCCTAGTGCGGGTTGGCGGACTTACATGCCATAGAAATTCTTAAAAATCGCTATGGCATGCAGGTTTCCTCACGATGTTTTCCTTCACCGTTTAGTGCGTGGTGATTGACTAGCAACTTCACTGCTTAAATACTTGTAATTAGTGTATTCAGCCCAGTTCATGGGGCCCACCAGGCTCAAGATCATTGAGGTTACAGCACTGTCGTGGACGTTTATAATCAGAGTTGGGCAAAATTTATTCGAATGACGAATAACGAATAAATATTTTTTTTATTCGTTATTCGAATAAAGAATAACATAGGTTATTCGAACCAAAGTTATTCGAATAACGAATAACTTTTTTTATTCGTTATTCGAATAAGAATAAAATAAACGAGCGAATAATTGGTATTAAATTCGTTACATATTTTATTTGAAAACGACTTGAAAAAACGAATAATCGCAACTGGACATGTATACACAGACTGCATACACTAGTTTTTTTCTGTTATTGTTGGTGGGGAATTGTTTATCGTGAAATATTAAAATGTTTTCGTCACTAATTTTTATTTGCCATTGAAAGTGTGTGATGCAACTATACAATGGGTAATGCCCATCGTGGGCTAAACGGACAATGACAAACAGAAAAACGAATCAATCAAATCAACATCCACGCCTACTTGAAAAACTCACCCTGTATATTTCGTTAATAATATGACATAGTTTTTGACTAATCATTCGTAAAAAGGCTTTTTAAATAAAAACAGATAAACAATAACATTATATTTTCATAATATCTTTCATTTGAGTGTCATTAAATCGACTAATCAATGGTAAGTTTACAATATTTTTATACATATAGGCTAGGTACATGACAAAATGACACAGTTGACGTTTCATTGAACATTTTTGTTACCTTCGAGAATGATTTGTTTTATTGGATTGAATTTATTTATTTCTGGTAACGTTAATAAATGGACTCAGCTGATTCCACACTGTGGCGGAGAAATATGGGAATAATAAAATCCTGAACTAAAATAAGTATAAAGCAGCCAAATACATTTGCGGAGTAACTACTGGACAAATTGCGATTTAACATCTTATGTCTCTGGATGGTAAGCGCAGTGAAATGACAAGCATTGCTTTGTAATTCAAGGTATTGTTTGCTTTTGGCACTGTTCATGAGCGGTCTTATCGCTTACCACCAGGCGAACGGCATGTTCGTTTTGCAATACAAAGTAATAAAAAAAATGTTTCATTGTCAATTTGTTAAAAAGATAAGGTCAAAATGTTATGGATTTCTTATTTTTTCTTCCCTTAAAAAGACAATGGCATAATTTTTAATGTATTTTCTGATAATAGATACCCTTATTCTGAAATAAGTCCCAAAGAACCCCAGTGTAAGTGTTCGTCTTTAGACCAAGGAACTATGAAAAATGGGCATTCCCCTTGATAGATAAGTAAATAGGATAACTGTGCCATGGTTCTTTTCTCACCCACCTCACCAAGTTTAGTATCTCTAGAACCAACCAGTACACCCAAATTCCCTACATACCTTACCTCACAGCCTCTAATCATTTCTCGGTTACTACTGTAATTGGCAATTTGTGGTTTCCACAACATACTAAGATAAAGTTCAGTCCCAGGTAACTATTACCCAATATAGAAACCACAATTTGGAGTAAGTACTCGCCCTGGGTTCGAATCAAGGGCCTAACTGACCCACAACCTATATGAAGTACCGAGCTAAAAATATTATTCAGAATAACGAATAAATCATAAATAAATAATTCGTGAGGGTATTATTCACGAATAAATTATTCGCGAATAAATCATTCGTGAATAATTTTGGTGCGAATAAATTTTCATTCGAATAATTATCTAGATAACGATTCATTCGAATAATGCCCAACTCTGTTTATAATAATGTTGTAAGGGATATTATACGTGTTCCCTAATAAAAACACTGAAAGAAGTTTTTGTATATAGTCTATACTGAGCCACCTATATTGCATGTTAATGCCATAAAAGTCGTTCCAAAGCAGTGGCAGTATTAAACAATTCAAAAACCTTAAAATAAAACCGTTACTGGGCGGTTTCCGCCTCGTGACCACTCACCACGAAAGCTGTAAAATAATCCAAACGTCGAGAAATAAAAAAATATAAAAATTAAACTAAATTCGCGATAAAATCCTTAGATACTCTTATTTTTTTATTTGATAGTTTTATTTGACAGTGTGCCTGGCGCTGACGGTTAGACACCGCCAGTGAAACGAGAGGCCTCGGATTTGATTTCCACACTGAGAGAAATGTTAGTGCGGACCAAAAATATTTATTTCGGGTCTGGGTGTTTGTGAGACCGAAAAGTCTCTCTTAGTTCCTGATACCCACGACACAAGACTCGATCTTAGTGTGGGACTATGTATGTTATGTTGGGTGTTATTTATTTATTTATCTTTTTTAAACTCAAATGTCCAGAAAGGCCAGTCTATTCTTAAATTTTAAATCAATGTCAATATCCTAATAAAAAAAAATGTAGTTAAAGAATATTGAAAATATGTTGTCGGCATTTTTAAACTCAAATGTACAGAAGGGTCTATTTTTAGTTTTTAAATCAACGTCAATATCCTAATAAAAAATGTAGGTTAAGAATATTGATAATATGTCTACAGCAACGCGAAGCAGCGCGGTTGGCGTAAAAACCACAAAAAAATTGTTTTAGTGAATATTTAAAATGTCTACAGCAACGCGAAGCCGAGCGTTTGGCGTCTGGTGGTGGTGACGTTTTCTTCATGCGAACGCCTGAAGATCTAAGCGGTCGCGACGGCGAGCTGGTGTTAGTAGAGTTCTGCGAGGAGCACCCGCCGCTCATCAGCCAAGTGGGCATGTGCACCAAGATCAAGAACTATTACAAACGGACTGCTACTAAGGTACGGTGTTGTGTTTTTAAACGACTTTAAGACCACTACTAAGATATAGTGATTTTTACCAAACTCAAAAAAAATTAACTTGGCACTCAAAGATGTGGTGAACATATAATCTTTGTGTTTGTTGATGTATGTGACTTTTATGTACAAAATAAACTAAATAATAAAAATTAAGAGGTTCATAATTCTTCGGGATCTTTTTTTTTAGTGATTAAAATAAAACTTTTCGCATTCAAAGTCTGTAAGTAGGGAACCTTTAATCTTTATTTTTGTTGATGGATATGACTGTTTTTGGTCCAAAATAAAATCAATAAAAAGGTAAAATTAAGGAGAGGTTCATAATTCGTCGGAATCTTTTTTCTAATGTGTGTTGTGTAATGTACATTATTTCTGGTTTTATCACTAAAAAAAACTGGCTTTAAATCGATTTTGATTTATATTGACCAATATTCGATATCAATTTGTAACATTTGATGTGACTAGTGAGGTACACGATTTGATACAGTCTTGACTTATTTGTAAATATCGATTATTATGCTGTTGTTATTAGTGTTATTCTTTAATTCAGGTTGGTTTTAATGACTTTACTTTATCCAAGTTACTTTTATAGTCACCTGGTATATCTCTCAAAATAAAATCTGTTTATAAATCTAAATAAGGTTTGTTTTTGTTTAACAGGACAATGGACCCAAACCGTTGAAATACGGTGAAGTAGCGTACGCGCACACGTCTCCATTCCTGGGTATACTACCTCCCGGCGCAACGCAACCCGTAGTGGAGAACAATATGTACCGCGCGCCCATTTACGAACATACCATGTCGCAGACTGACTTCCTTATTATTAGGACACGGTATGGAATTCATTTTACTTTGAGTTTTATTGTATAGCCTTAAATGGCTATTTTACATTTACTGAAAGAGGATGCATGTAGAATTTGTGCATATACAATACTTGCTTTGGGATTATTGCTTTGACAGTCGCGGATTTGCTGCCCACACCGTAAAATATTCTTCTTGGCTTCAGATATTTGTTAATAGTACAGGCTAAATAAAGAAAAGGTAATATATTTGTATTTGGATATGAATAGTTCTATTTACTTGAATGTCTTGGTGGCGTAGTTGTACAAAGGTATGGTTACAAAGCTGACGTCTCGGGTTCGAATCTCGAGTTGGGCAAAGTGATATTGGATTTTTCTATTCATTATCAGGCCAGAGTCAGGAATTTGTGCCCGATATGGCGATAGGCTCCCCACCTATCACATCGTGGGATGTAACATTCAAGGCGAAATGTGGGTGTCTGCCTACCCCTTCCGGGAAAAAGTTGTGAGTTTTAGTTCTATTTATTATTCCTTTTTTCAGACAAGCCTTCTACATCCGCGAGGTGGACGCTGTTTTCGTTGCCGGTCAAGAATGTCCGTTGTACGAAGTGCCGGGACCAAATTCTAAGAGGGCCAATAATTTTGTCCGAGACTTTTTGCAAGTGAGATTTTTCAATTACTGTGACATATTTCTTAGAGCCGTTAAAGGTGATCGTATTCCAAAACAAAAAAAAAAAAACACAGGGAAATTAAAAAACATATTATTTTTCTAATACTTCAATTGGTCAATTTAGATAGAGCTAATTGACTTGATGGCACCCATTTTCCTACTATCATTTTTTCACCCTACTATCATATTATGATAGTGAAAAGTAAATACTTAACGTCGAGATTAGTCTAGTTCATGTATCATATTCCTTAGTTTTGTTTTTTGTATTGACTTATGGATATTTTCACAGGTTTTCATATACAGACTGTTTTGGAAATCCCATGACAAACCCAGACGTATAAAAATGGACGTGATAAAAAGAGCTTTCCCCTCACACTCTGAGAGTTCTATAAGAAAACGTCTGAAGCTGTGCGCTGACTTCAAGAGAACTGGTTTAGACTCTAATTGGTAAGAATTATAAATAGATTGATAATACTTTATTGAACACCACATGTCACATGTAAGAGCACAATTATCATATTTTCAAATAGCAACAACAATAACAACTGGCGGTCTTACCGCTTTCAGCGATGACTTCCAGACTACTAAATTAATTTATTCTTTTATTGAATTATTGTATTTTCTACATTTTATATGATTTCACTTGCATGTGGATTCTTGCCGTGAAGTTTTGTCTTTGAAATTATCACAACGCCGACGTCTTGTTTAAATTTAATAATGAACAATAAAATATGTACAAAAGCAAAAGTATATCAAAACTATTATCTTATGTCGATAGTAAAGGTTCGATAAAAATATAAAATTCAAAGAGTTGATAAGTTAGACCGCTTTTACTATTAATTTCATATTACCTCCTTAGGTGGGTGATAAAGCCGGACTTCCGCCTTCCCTCTGAAGAAGAGATTCGAGCCATGGTGTCTCCTGAGCAATGCTGCGCGTACTTCAGTATGGCGGCCGCTGAACAAAGGTTGAAGGACGCTGGGTATGGAGAGAAGTTTATATTCACCCCGCAAGAGGACGACGATGAAGAGTTGCAGCTTAAGATGGATGACGAGGTTTGTTTGTGGCTATTTGTGGTTATGGTTTATGTTTAAGTTATACATTTGTGGAATGAAAGTTGAGGTAACATGATATCGATTACATAAGATTTAATATCGATGTCGATGGATCGTGAATCGAGTTTCTATAGAGTGAAATGAGTGCTTATTCTATTTATTTGTTTAACCAAATTTGCATGTACCTAATGAAGTTGCAAATTTGTTGTTAGACATTTTCTTTTTCTTTCCTTCACTAGTGGTTATCGATAAAGAAATAGTCGTTTAATTGTAATACATTTCAAATTGAGCTAACTTTAAATATTATTTCATGAATATTTATTTATTTATAAATATTCCTGCATAATTTTCTAATCATTTATATATCAAAATAATCGATAAAAAACAATAAACATTGTTACAGGTAAAAGTGGCCCCATGGAATACAACGCGCGCCTACATCCAAGCGATGCGTGGCAAATGTTTGCTCCAACTGACTGGCCCAGCGGACCCCACTGGCTGCGGTGAAGGATTCTCATACGTCCGAGTGCCCAACAAGCCAACACTCCAACCCAACGAGGAACAACAGCCCAAGAGAACTGTGACTGGAACTGATGCGGATTTGAGGAGACTGAGTTTGAATAACGCTAAGGCACTTTTGAGGAAGTTCTGCGTGCCTGAGGAAGAGGTAAAACTTTGAATATTAAACCAATGAAAATAAATGCTTTTGATTGTTCAATAGTTTTTTTAGAGCTTTTTAGGTTCCTTTTAGGTTGACAAATATTGTTGTGCTGCCAGTTTGTTCATTGTATGTCTTCTTGTATATTTATAGATAATAAGTTATTTTTAATTTTTCATGGTATTTATCTACAAGCGATTCCTTTGGTATTCAACGATGTTATTTATAATTTCAGATCAAAAAATTATCTCGATGGGAAGTTATTGACGTAGTGAGAACTTTATCGACGGAAAAAGCAAAGGCTGGAGAAGAAGGCATGACTAAATTCTCAAGAGGGAATCGATTTTCGATTGCTGAGCATCAAGAGAGGTAGCCTGTAGCCAGATATCTTAGAACTTAAAGCGAGAACAAATTAATAACGAGAAATATATTTTACGTACTGGCAAACGTTGGACAGCATTTCATTCCAAAGATTGATTTAGACTCTCTATCAATATTTTTAATTATTTTTAGAGGCATCATTTTCCTGCACTATGTTTTCTCTTTCTACTGGTTTCACAAAGAAATATAAATGCGAATCCGAGCGTATCCAATGATAAATATTGTGTAATTACAGGTATAAAGAAGAGTGTCAGCGTATATTTGAACTACAGAATCGCGTATTGCAAAGTACAGAGGTGTTGAGTACAGACGAAGCTGAGAGCTCTGTCAGTGAAGAATCGGATTTGGAGGAGATGGGTAAAAACCTCGAAAACATGCTGGCTAATAAGAAGACTACAGAACAGGTAAACTGATTATTATATCAATAAATTGAAGAGTCTATATATCTTATTGCCTACTTGTTAGCTTTGACTAGGTTCTGTGTACATTTGGTTTGACTAGGACTGTATAATAAGATAATTCACACTTTAGAAATAGCATTTTAAACTACCGCGCGTAAATGTAACAAATGGCAAGTCGAATTATTTCGTGGATTGACGTAATTTCGCTATTCACAAATTAAAAATTCTATTTAGATTGCAGTTGAGACAACACTAACAGAATATATCAAGGGCAATGTCATGGAACAGCTAAAGTAAAGTTCATCATAATACTGATATTATTATTTCTAGTAGAGTGAGTGATAATATTTTTTACAGTTGTCACTGGAAAGAGAAGAAGCAGAAAGAGCGGAATTGCGTAAAATGATCATGGGACAGTCTGAAAAGAAACCAAATATTAATCAAGCGGATCAACAGCAATCATCCAATCAAGGTGAATATGATATTTGTAATGTTATACAGCTCAAGTTTATCATTGATATATTCCTGCACAATGAGATTGATTTATTAAATAAATAATAGGTAGGGTAACATTGCAAAGTTTGATATAGTGTATAATATATTTTTGTTGATTGCGACCTATTCAGAGTCTATTATCCAGTGTTCATACGCCTTCAAAGCTGCACAAATAAACTATTGAACTGACTCCATAGCCCTAACTCCATTTGGCCATAAATTTTTAGTAAAGTTTCAGTAAAGAAAAAAAAATATCATACATGCTATTATTGTATTAACGTGTTATTATCACCACTCTCAATCGTATTCTCGGTTGTAGAGTAGGCCCGTGCCCTGCAGTGGGATGTATATGGGCTGATACAGTTACAGTTATTATTGGACTATACGGCCCAACCTCTCTCAATCGCACTTTTCATTGTAGAGGAGGCTCTACCCTGTTTTGAGACGCATTATTTTAATTTCTGTATCTGTATCATAGACTACAAGCCCGTGGCAAAAAGTGATGGGTCAAATGAACCACAAGGAGACCTATTTAGTAAGATACAGGGGCTTAAAATAATAATATTTAGCACTATGCCGTCACTTGTAAGCTGTCCGTCTGGATGCAGATGAGACTTCAAAAGTACAGGGAGAGGGTGTATAATTTGGTCATATATTTTTGTACGGCATTCCTACCATCGATAGATCCATGAAAAATAATAAGAGAACACGTAGTGCCATACAAAAATAGTGCGCCACAAATTCACCAGAACGTTAGATATTCCGGCAATTTTCTTGGTAAATTTGGTCATTTGATTTTATACGGCACCGTTTCCATATAATTTCAATACCTCTTCTAATCCATTATTCCGCAACGCCGTACAAAAACTATGCGACACGGGAGAAAAATCGGCGATTGCAGCCCACTCCCCTTCAGTGGTCCGGGAAAAAGTACGGCATCGGTTTCATAACATTATGTAGCACTCAAAAGAACTATTTAAAAACATGCCGTCAAAAAAATATAGTTCATTTGAATGTATAAAATCAAAAATACCTAAATTTATCATAAATCTGACCTTGAAAACTGTAAGGTCATTTGACCCTGTACGGCAACTACTTTTTTAATATTATATTGCTTAATACAATTGTTATATAACATTGCCATTCAATAAAAAAATGTTCTAAAAGAAATTGAGAGGAAAACAAAATATTATTTTTTTCAAATTAATGAAATACAGCAACTTTCTGAATATTATTGTTGTTTTAAATAGAACCTAGGTAAATGAATGGAGAAAAAATGATGCCGTATATTTTAATGTAGATCATAACTTTTTGCTGACTAAAATGACACTACCATTTCAGGGGTAACTTTATGGTCATCTGATACTGTACGGCATTAACATATTTTCGAAGAGAACAAGTGTTAATATGTATAAATCATTATGCCGTCTATTTGAAGCGAAACTGAGTGTATATTATATTCAAAAATTGAAAACTATCGATCTCAGTATTCATATTCTTGAAATAAAGTCTAAAATACGATCGATTGTCATGATATTTACACATATTATCGTAAAAGATGCGGCTGCCAACATGTTCACGGTGGTCGCGGGTTCGAATCCCATGGCACACCTCTGTCTTTTCGTCGAGTGATGTGTGTATTGGTAGTCAATCACCACGCACTAAAACGGCGAAGGAAAACATCACGAAGAAACCTGCATACTATAGCGATTCATAAGAATTTCTATGGTATGTAAGTCTTCCAACACACACTAAGCCAGCGTGGTTGACTATATAGTCAACAATATATTTTTAATGATTGAGAGTGATTAGGGCATATGCCCTAATCACTCTCAATCATTCTCTCGATTGTAGAGAAGGTCCGTGCCCTGCAGGGGGACGGAATATGGGCTGATACCGATCATAAAAAATCCCAAAGATAGTTGTAATTTTTAATTATTTTACTCCATTATTTTTGGACATATAGTTATCGAAATTTTTTAAAAGCATTTATTCCTTAATAATTAATGAAACTCTTATGCTGACACAATCTAAAATGTACTTTTTTATCAAGATAATACGACACAATTTGCGTGATATATTTTGTGAGAATTTGAGGAGGTGAAATTTGCTAGGCAACGTCTGGACACCATATTGCACAATTTCAATAAATAATAATAAATTATTAGGGTAGTCTCCTTACTGCAATAAAAAAATGAAACAAAATATGTAACATCTTATTTCTTTTCCTAAGTATGTAACATAAAATAGTAAAAATAGCAACTAATGAACAAATAAAATAATCTTAATATTATAGCAATAGTACGGGTACCAACACGCACTACGTCAACATAGTAGTTTACTGGTGGTAGGTCCCTCATATGTGAGAGGCCATCTGGGTAGGTACCACCGCAATGTCTATTTCTCCCGTGAAACAACACTGCGTAAATGCACTGTTGTGTTTCGGATTGAAGGACATTGTAGCCAGAGTAACTATTGGACATATTGAGACTTAACATCTTATGTCTCAGGATGGCGAGCGCAGTGGAATGTTGCTACTGTTTATGAGCGGTCGTATCGCTTACCATCAGGCGAACGGCTTCCTCGACTCGCCATTCATTGCAATAAAAAAAAAAAAAAAAATAGTTGACTATACGGCCTAATCACTCTCAATCGCACTCTAGATTCTACAATCCAGATTACGATTACAGGGCACGGGCCTATTCTACAGTAGGCTCGTGGCCTGCAGTGGGAGGTACTCGTATATTCCACGTCACAACTTTTTATCAATATGAACATTGCAATAAAAACAAATAAAGAATGCCGTCCAAAAATTTTCATACTAAATATCAACTTCAAGTATATAGTTACGTGGATTTTTCGAGAGTGTTTTTCACACTACAGAAGATTGGACCAAAAAAAAATTACGGCATGTGAAAAAATGTTAACTATGCCTCAAATACTTTCAAAATAAATTAATTTCATGTTGCGTCAAATCACCTCCTGGACCACTGAAGGGGAGTGGGCTGCAATCGCCGATTTTTCTCCCGTGTCGCATAGTTTTTGTACGGCGTTGCGGAATAATGGATTAGAAGAGGTATTGAAATTACATGGAAACGGTGCCGTATAAAATCAAATGACCAAATTTACCAAGAAAATTGCCGGAACATCTAACGTTCTGGTGAATTTGTGGCGCACTATTTTTGTACGGCACTACGTGTTCTCTTATTACTTTTCATGGATCTATCAATGGTAGGAATGCCGTACAAAAATATATGACAAAATTATACACCCTCTCCCTGTACTTTTGAAGTCTCATCTGCATCCAGACGGACAGCTTACAAGTGACGGCATAGTGCTAAATATTATTATTTTAAGCCCCTGTATCTTACTAAATAGGTCTCCTTGTGGTTCATTTGACCCATCACTTTTTGCCACGGGCCTGTAGTCTATCAGCCCTATATAGGCTATCTATTCACAAGTCTATACATGTCTATTCACAGGTCGCGTACTCCGAATCGCGCGTACTTTCCGCAACGCGTCCGGACAGCGCTACACACGCGTCGAACTCGTGCGTAAAGCCGCCGTCATAGAGGCGTACGTCAAAATACGCTCCACCAAGGATGATATGTTTATACGACAGTTCGCGTCTATGGACGAGACTCAGAAGGAAGAGATGAAGAGGGAAAAGAGGAGGATTCAGGTAGGATTTGAGATTTTAAAGGCCTTATTCAGAGACAGTTAAAAGGCTGTTTTAGCTAGAGAATCTCTCTTCTAAAGGAACTTTTGAATTTAGTTTGAGGGAAGAAGACAAAACATTTAATGTCAGATGTCATTTGATTGTAATATTTTAAGTTGATTTGACCAGCGTCGTGTGATCCCTGTGTTTTTGAGAGAGTGTATGAGAGAGCAAATATGTGGCCACTGAGATACGATACACCTCAGAAGTATTATTGCAAATCATATCAATGCTCAAATCCAGAATCAAATAAGCTTTATCATTTTAATAGGTTGAATATTATTTTTATTTTTATTTCTAGTGGTTAAGTACGTATTTTACAATACATAGATTTTTATACATATTTATTTTTACCATCTAGGAACAATTGCGACGTATCAAGAGGAATCAAGAGCGAGAGAGGTTAGCTGGTAACGTGTCTGTACCGGGAGCAAGCAACAATGACAGTGAGTGTAACGTATTTGTTTATTTTACTAACTTAGCTATATTTCATGATTAGTCTATTGACAGCGTGTATGAATCGGAAAACTATTGCTTATGACCTCCATGCTGTTACTGGAATATTTTTGGGAAGATAAATTATTTAAAATTCTTGCCTTATTGCTATTAAAAATCTACGTTCTTATTTATAGGATATTGATAAAAATATTTTAGTTATCGTTTCTTTTGTCCCTTCGAACTACTTTTAAATTCAGCTTGAGCAAAGAAGACAAAACATTAAAAATAAGCTAAAATAGGTTTTAAGAATGTCTATGAATAAAGGCGCTTCTTTCTAAATATCAAACTATTAATAAATAATAGTATTTTTTATACTTTTTAAATGTTAAATAATAATAAAAAAATTCACACGCCGCGCCTATGCAGGAAGGAAATAAATAGATAAAGTAACTTACAACGAAACTAAGTAACAAAAAGGTACACATTTAAAAAGACAATTTTAATTTTAGGTATGAATATGTCCTCATCAAATGATTTGGGATCGCCGTCTCCAGGCCTGATTCCACTCGGACAGATTAAACAGGAGCCTGACTTGTATACTCCTAACTCATCGCGCCGTCGGCCTAAGCTGAAGCCAGATTTGAAACTCAAGGTAAGGACTAAATTGTATCATGTTTGATCATTGAGTTGAATGGGTCAGAATCAAAGATAAGATATTGTTCTTTGTATTATTTCTTCTATAGAAATTATGAACAATGAAAAGTATAATTAGTGTAATGAATTTATTCAACCCATATTGACCAAGCGTATTGTGGTTACCGTCAGATAACAATTTTCCGACGATTCAAAAGTCAGCTTTTATGTGCTTTAGATATGTAAAAAGATTTCCAATGTTTATTTCTGAACTCAGGAGAGAACTTCAGAAATAAACAGTAGGAACTGATGGTAGGCTTCTAATATGTGAGAGGCCGCTTAGGTGGGTACCACCGCAATATCTATTTCATCCGTCAAACAGTGTAAATGTATTGCTGTGTTCCGCTTTGAAAGACGTTAACTGCTGGACACAATGAGACTTAAAATCTAATATCTCAGGAAGGTGGTCGCAGTTGAATGCCAAGTATTTATTTATAATTTATGGTGTTTGGTTTTATTAATGTCCATGAGCGGGATCGCTTACCATCAGGCGAAAGGCAAGCTCGTCACTCCATTCACTGCAAAAAATACTTCAAATATCTGAATGTCCTTCACATGTTTATTTATTTATTTAATAAAGTTCATCAACAATAGGCTATTTGACTAGTTTCTGGAAACCATACCACATTATGAAGTGGGGTTTATAGACCATACAAATAAAGGTTATTTTTAATTATTATATCTATATCATTTATAAATTTACAAAACACTGAAATATTACACTGTCAAAACGCTCTGTCGGACAATATGGCGTTCAGTTTGTAAACATCCGCTCCACAGATTCGTTCGCATATGTCACTCATTCTCAAATCAACCATAGATCAATCCATCAATAAATCGTATGAATGAGTTTTTGTCAAAAAAATCAGAATTATTTTTCTTTCTTCACATTTTATTACATTGGACATGATAATATTATTAATTCACGGGTATAAATGACAAATAACGCGGTTTAAAGGTATTTTTAATATTTAATTTGCATCTATGCCGTTATTAATCCCATTCATTTCCTGTACGTGAGTAGTTCATACTAATGCATGACGTCATAGCCAATCAAAATCGTTTACGATCACGTGGCGCGAACTCAAAATAAATTAAATTGTGGTTTTTAGCCAAAATAAACAATATTTTTAATGTATGATAATGAAATATGTTTTAAAATTAAATTATCTACACGGATGGAAACAAATAAGTCAATATTTTTTATACAGTCAAATAGCCTATTGTTTACATTAATTATAAACTAAAGTTCAGATGTAAAATAATCAAAAAGTAAATGCAATAATCACTTAAAGGTAAACACCAAATGTGCAAACACCTGTATCTGTATCAGCCCATATACGTCCCACTTTACAATCGACAGTGCGATTGAGAATGTTTAGGCCATATAGTCCACCATGCTGGCCTAATGCAGTTTGGCGGACTTACATACCATAGAAATTCTTATAAATCGCAACACACCTAATAAGATATTAAAAAAAACAGAAGTTATACAAAAAAAAAACATACAAATAAACATAAATGTTATATGAATATGATATGTCCGGCAGTGCGGCGCGTGCGGTCAGGTGGGGCACATGCGCACGAACAAGGCGTGTCCGCTGTACACGGGCGCGGGCGCCGCGTCCCCGCCCGGCGCCGACGAGCCCGCGCCCGAGCCCGACGACGAGGACCTCGGATACGTCGACGGCACCAAGCTCACGCTACCTACTAAGATTATTAAGGTTTGTATACTATTTTTTTTTTATTCTGGCCGGGCATATTGGCCCTTCGATCAAATATACACTAGATACAACATGAGCGCTTAGAAAATGGCACCAAATAAAGTCGGTTTTACGGGCGAAGATTTTACGTGACAACGTCTTTTTCTCGGTAGAATATTTATTGATATGAATATAATTAAATTGCACAATAGGAACAAGGAATTGAATGAAAATAAGAATTGCACAAATTTTAACTATAGAAATATATTTTGTTTACTAAAACATTGTACATGTAATGACGAATCTAAGCACTCCATATTTTCACTACAGACACAGCTGACGATACTTTAACCACACGTGTGAACTTGTATTGTGACGCTTTCTTGTTTTTCCAACGCCAAGAACGTTCGAGAAAGACAAAGACAGAGACACAAGCATGCGCCGATTCAATGCGCCTAATTCTCTAGTGCTGCGCGCGCACCGTTACGTTACCGGGCGTTACACTTTTTCATAAGTGACTCCCAGCCGCAACCTAATTTAAGACGTTGTCACGTCAATAAGAAAAATCGTATTTTGCCTGCTCTCGATTGTCGAGCTCGTCAAGACGATTCCTCTGACTCCAAACACGGGGGGTTTACTTTAAGAAATGACGGAGTTATGCCTGGACAAATATTTTAGGGGAGAGAGGGAGGAATTTGGGGATTTGGTTGGGGCCAATCTGTAGAGCTCACCGAGCCACAAGATACCAAACTCGGTGGGTCTACGATCTATATTGGCCGAGATAGGATTGGGGGGGGGTGAGGTAAATTTTCGGGGTGGGGGTAAGGGAGGGGGGGGAGGAAGGTTTCGTGGGGAGGCTAACTTAAATTAATTTTTTGGAGGTAAAATATTTTTTTTTGGGGGGGTAATTTTTTGCGTAATTTGGGATTTCTGGCGGGGTCAATTTGTAGCCCTCACCAAGACGGTTCCGAGGATACCAAACTCGGTGGGTCTACGACCTATGTTGGCCGAGATAGGATTGGGGGGGGTGAGGTAAATTTTCGGGGTGGGGGTAGGGGAGGGGGGGGGTAGGTTTCGTGGGGAGGCTAATAGGCACTATTTCGGAATAAGGGTGGGGGAAGGCAGGGGGGGGGCTATGGGACAATTTTGGAAAAAGTGGGTGAAACTGAAAAATAATTCTCTAGTGCTGCGCGCGCACCGTTACGTTACCGGGCGTTACACTTTTTCATAAGTGACTCCCAGCCGCAACCTAATTTAAGACGTTGTCACGTCAAAAAAGAGTGCTTTAAGCACTCTTTCGCCTTCAGACACGCACCGACCGTTGCTTCTAAAGCGTCGCAGAACTTTAGACAATATTATGTGAAAAGCTACTTTAAGCTCCAGGAATAGGGTGAAATTTGTGTTAATATATTTGGAATATGTGACCTTTTTGTTTACTTTTTTGGTTTCAATGCATCGGTGCCACTTTTTAACGGAATATTTACAGGGAACTGTGTATCTAGTGTATATTTGATCGAAGTATTGGCCACATTGCACCTGATGGTGAGCGCAAATGCCGCCCAGGCAGAGTATCCATTGGCACCAAACGGCAGTGCCATGCCAATAGATACAATTATGCTAGTCTGCTAAGATTTAACATCCATCAATCATTTCCACTATAAATGACTATCGGGTTTGTTAATAAACTCGTATTGTAATTTTATTCTTTGTATTTATTTATTATCTTATATCATTAGTTATCACTGTAATTTTTTTGTTATTATAGATGTGTAAACAAATAGTTTTGTTTACCCAATGTTAAGGACAAACTTTTATCTATTAACGTGCCGATTTGAATACATTTTTTTTAATAAGACCATAGACGTGCCCTCGAATAATGTTGATTTCAATATTATTGGAAAAAAAATAGCTATACTTCAATCACAAACGAGCGCTGAATTTGTTTTGAGAAAAAGAAAAACACTCAGTGCATTTTATTATCGGTTTCGTACCCAAAATATGTTTCGTGCACGCATGAAATTAGTTCGCCATCCCTGCTCTATATGATCCTCACTCGATACGTTATTGCATAATATCTTTACATGGCTTCGTAGCTTCTAAATCCGTGGTTCCTAACCTTTTTAGGTCCGTTACCCCTACGTTTTAACTAGGGTGATTGATTTTACCCCTCCTCCCAAGTATAAGTTTGGTAATATTAGATTTTATATCACTTAAGACAAAAACAAGAGCATTATTACCCCCGCAAAATACAACTTTTACCCCCGTGAGGGTAATTACCCCCAGGTTAGGAACCACGGTTCTAAATGGACGAATTGTATTTTATTTAGCTATCCATATTTTTTGTATTCTGTGTGGGTCTCATTAAAAGGGTCAAAAGTCATTCAACGAGCCATCGCGAGGGCTATGCTCGGTGTTTTCCTATGAGATCGAATCAGAAATGAGGAGATCCGTAGGAGAACAAAGGTTAGTGACATAGCCCATAGGATTGGCAAGTTGAAGTGGCAGTGGGCCGGGCACATAGCACGTAGAACCGATGGCCGTTGGGGTCGAAAGGTTGAGCGGAGGCCACGCACAGGCAAGCGAAATGTCGGTCGCCCGCCTACAATGTGGTCGGACGATCTGGCTAAGGTTGCAGGAAGCTGGATGCAGGCCGCTTCCGACAGGTTGTGGAGAACCTTGGGGTAGACCTCCAAGGATCAGCAGTGGACTTTCTGTGGCTGATATGATGATGATGGTGATGATGATGATGACGATGTGTATACCCAGCAATCAGCGGAGGAGCTGCGTCGCCGCGGTTGCCGGCGCGGCGAGGGCCGGGCGCGCGCGCGGCGCCGCTCCGCGTGCGAGTACCTGGTGCGCCGGCCCGCCGAGCGACGCCGCACCGACCCGCTCGTCACGCTGTCCTCGCTACTGGAGGACGTGCTCAACCACATGCGACACTTGCCTGATGTGCAGCCCTTCCTGTTCCCGGTTAACTCTAAGGTAACTTATATAAAGTATAGATTTAGTTACGCTTGGGGCGGTGCTTTGTGTTAATTCCTATTTTTAGTTAGGTCTAAGGTAACTGATATAAAGTATAGATTTAGTAATGCTTGGGGTGGTGCTTTGTGTCATTAGTGAGTTAAAAAGGCAACATAAGCAGTAAGAACAAAATAAATAAAACGTTAATTCTTTACTGTTTTAATTTGTATAAAGTATTGCTTTGTTCCGCCAACGGAAGGTCAAAAATGGCTAAAGTATAATTCAAAAAAAATATCATAAAATATTACGAGATATTGCTAAATCAACTGAGTGGTGTATTGGTGGTAAGGGTTGACTAACACATTGATTACAGCGCACGCACATGCATTTTTGCTTGCGCAATACTGCTCTTAAAGTGCCTAACCTTTATTTTTTACGCTGCAGTTAACGTGTTAAATATAAGTATTTAAGGGATTATCAATCGTCGCTTAAATTACACCTGCCAACACATTTATAAAAAAAGCTTGATTAAAATCCTCAACATGATGCTTACAAATAACAAAAACGCTTTAAACGGCCGCAAGACTTACAACATTTACTCAAACATATAAATTGGTCAAGCTAGTTCAATGTGGGTTGTCAGAACCCCCTCATGTAAATTATATTATCGTTTTATTTTTGCGACAGCTGGTGGCAGATTATCACCGCATAGTGTCGCGTCCAATGGACCTGCAAACTATTCGGGACAATCTCCGCCAGAAACACTATCAGAGCCGGGAGGAATTCCTTGCTGACGTCAATCAGATCGTGGAAAACAGCACCCTGTATAACGGTACGTTTTGAACGTACATTGTATATATTAAAAGTCGTGGTTTGCCAGTAATCTTTGTTTACAAACCAGCCATGTGTAGACGATTCGATGTTTCGACTTAAATGACTTTTTAACTTTTTTAACATTATCGTTCCACTCAGACCTCATAGTTTACGAACTATCAATAAACGCAGTGTTTTTATAATATATTTAAAAGAGTCATAAGTCCAGACGGTTATTATAGTAAATAATATTTATAATGAAATATGAATGCTTGAGAAGTCAACTTGAATGTGGCTGAAGCGGTTCATGACGCCAAAACTAGATAAGGCCACTTCATGCGCGAAGAATTATTTTCATGAGGCCCAAAATTAGGGTATCGAAGCAAGGAGGATGAATGTTTATATCTATAATTATTTAAGGACCAACAAGCGCTCTGACTGTGGCGGCACAAAGAATGCTACAGCGTTGTGTTGAGAAACTAGCGGAAAAAGAAGAACAACTCATGAAACTGGAGAAACAAATTAATCCGCTGCTCGATGATAACGACCAGGTAAAAAATAAACATTATAACACTTGTGGGCCACGAAAATAATTGTTTCAGTGATGAAATCGAATCCGCTCTCATGTTTCACAGAGTGTGTTGAACTAACTACTTTACAATGGCTGCCATCAAGCTAAATAATTTTAGTTATATTTTATAATACAAAAATAAATATAAGTGTCAATCATTCGTTTGCATAGAATTTTTTATATTTTTTTTTGTCACTCATCATACTTTAGTTAAATATTAATACTAATATTAATTGTAACATGTTTGTTAAAAACCTCTTTGTTGGTTGTCAGGTCGCGTTATCATTCATATTGGAGAACCTACTGACGACAAAGTTGAAGGTGATGTCTGAAGCGTGGCCGTTCTTGAAGCCGGTCAACAAAAAACAAGTGAAAGATTATTACAACGTCATCAAGAAGCCTATTGATATGGAAACAATGGGCAAGAAGATACAAGGTGAGTTTAGATTATTTATTTTTATTATAGAACCTATAGAATGAAGTAAATAAAATTCAAAAGGATTTTATATAACATTTTTGGTCGGCTATGATGGCTATCATCATCATCATCATCATATCAGCCACAGGAAGTCCACTGCTGAACATAGGCCTCCCCCAATGATCTCCACAATGACCTGTTGGAAGCGGCCTGCATCCAGCGACTTCCTGCGACCTTAGTCAGATCGTCCGTCCACCTTGTAGGCGGGCGTCCGACACTTCGCTTGCCTGTACGTGGCCTCCACTCGAGAACCTTTCGGCCCCAACGGCCATCGGTTCTACGAGCTATGTGCCCGGCCCACTGCCACTTCAACTTGCCAATTCTATGGGCTATGTCGGTAACCTTGGTTCTCCTACGGATCTCCTCATTTCTGATTCAATCTCGTAGGGAAACACCGAGCATAGCCCGCTCCATGGCTCGTTGAGTGACTTTGAGCCTTTTAATGAGGCCCACAGTGAGAGGCCACGTCTCGGTGCCGTATGTCATCACTGGTAACACACAACTATCGAAGACTTTCGATTTTAAGCACTGAGGTATTTTGGACGAGAAGACGTCGCGAAGTTTCTCGAATGCTGCCCAACCGAGTTGGATTCGCCGATTGACCTCTCTCTCGAAGTTGGACCTGCCTAACCGGACCACTTGTCCTAAATAGACATATTCGTCTACAACTTCGAGAGTCGAGCCCCTAACTCCAATGGGGGTGGGCCTAACATGGATATTCGACATGATCTTCGTTTTATCCATGTTCATTTTAAGACCCACCTGTTGGGAAACTCGATTAAGGTCTTCGAGCATAGTGCTAAGGTCTTCCAGCGATTCTGCCAAGACTACAATATCGTCGGCAAATCGAAGGTGAGTAATATACTCGCTGTTGATGTTGATGCCGAATCCTTTCCACTGCATGAGCTTGAAGGCATTTTCCAGCGCGGCAGTGAACAGTTTCGGAGATATGACATCTCCCTGTCTCACGCCTCTTTGTAGTGGAATAGCCTTCGTGCTCTGATCCTGTACTCAGACCGACATGGTGGCGTTGTTGTATATACACCTCAACACTTCGATGTACCGATAGTCTATGTGGCACCGCTGAAGAGACTGTAGCACAGCCCAGGTCTCGATCGAATAAAAGGCTTTCTCATAGTCCACAAACGCTAAACAAAGCGGCAAGTTATACTCCTCGGTTTTTTGTATAACCTGCCGTAGCGTATAAATATGGTCTATGGTACTAAAGTCTTTTCGGAAACCGGATTGTTCGGGAGGCTGGAAGTCACCAAACCTGCCTTCGAGACGATTTGTGATGACCCTTGAAAACAACTTATAGACATGGCTCAGGAGCGAGATGGGCCTGTAGTTCTTCAGCAAAGTGTTATCACCTTTTTTGAAGAACAGTACCACCACGCTCCTGCTCCATGCCTCCGGCGTTGAGCCCTCGAGGAGAACGGAATTGAAGAGCCTCTGAAGGACTTTCAGTACCGGCGTTCCGCCCGCTTTCGGAAGCTCTGAATTGATTCCGTCCTCACCCGGCGCCTTATTGTTTTTAAGTTGTTTGAGGGCCATCTCAATCTCAAACAGGCTGATGTCCGGGATATCATCGCTAAAGTGTCGGATTAACTCGGCTCTCGGGTCTTCGGCCGAGCTAACAGTAGGTTCGGCAACCGAGGTGTAAAGCTGTCCGTAGAACCTCTCGATTTCCCTTAATACCTCTGCCCTCGTCGATACCACGCGGCCGTCTTCCGTCTTCAGCCTAGACAACTGGCTTTGCCCAATAGACAAGTCTCTTGCAAACACTTTGGAGCCTCCGTTCCGCTCAATTGTCTCCTTAATGCTCACAGTATTGTGAGCACGGACATCGTGTCGCAAGGACTTCCAGATCCGTCTATTGAGCCGCCGATATGCTTCGGCGTCAACGGAAGACTGCAGCGTCAAAGATCGACGTTCGGCCATGAGGTCAAGAGTGTGGATCGAGAGTTTATGGTGGCTATGAAAGACAATTAGGTATTATTTTTTTGTTTTCTTTTTACTTTTTATATTCCGTCAAAAAATAACAATGTTAGATATTAAATCAGAAAATGACTTGATGCATTTTAATTTCATTAATTAATAGTGTATCGTATTAATAATTTGTATTATATTAACAGCCCATAAGTATCACAGTCGTGATGAGTTCCTGCGGGATGTACAGCTGTTAGTGGACAACTGCCGTGCATACAACGGGCCCAATTCTCAATTCACTCGACAAGCAGAGGCAATTTTGAAAGTCACCCAAGAAGCCCTTGAACAGGTAAGTTTTAAACCGGTGTGCTTAATAACAGAAAAATTCTAAAGGTATTAACCAATCGGCAGATTCCTAAAAGTCATAAAGTATGTTGTATCACATATAATTAAAGCACCAGAAGGTACTGCGTATTTGTATAGAATTAGTGTTCGTCGTGTAAGCGCATAAGAAATCTTTGCCGATAGGGCATTAAAAAAATTACTACAGGTTGTTTTTTTTCAATTGCATTTTCGATTTTTTTGGCATTTTTCTGCCGTTTCTAGTCCAGCCCATTTCGACAATCAACCTTAATGTTCTGTTTTCAACTATAAATTTAATTAAGCCTAAATATGTATGTCCTATTGATAGTGAAATTCATCAATTATAAAATGAATCGATTAAAATATACATCTTATAAAATTACTCGATTATTGTATAAATCGATCTTGACATTAATCGATTATAAAATTAATCAGTAATAATAGTAGTCGATTACTAAATTGATTGATTATAAAACTAATCGATTATAAAATGAAATGATTAAAAAATACATCTTATAAAATTACTCGATTATTATATAAATCGATCATAACATTTATAGTTTATAAAATAAATCTATCATAAAATTAATCGATTGTTAAATTGGTCGATTATAACATTAATCGATTATAAAATTTATCAATAATAAAACTAATCCATAATGTATACCACTCAGTTCGACGAGCACGTGAGCCAGTTGGAGGCGAACATATCTCGCGTGCAGCAGAAGATGCTGGAGGATGCTGAGCAGTCGGAGGAGGGCGAAGAGGCAGCACCGCCCGACGAGAAGCGAGGCCGCGGCCGCCCGCGCAAGCACAAGCCCAACACTTCCACGGCTGCTGCTGATGGTGAGCTCGCAATCATTCAAGTATTCATATTACGCCATTAATTCATACCATGCACTAAATCGGTGAAGAATCTTTTTATTTTTTTATTGCTATGAATGGTGAGACGAGCATCCCGTTCGCCTGATAGTAAGCGATACGACCGCTCATAAACAGTAGCAACATTCCACTGCGCTCCACATCCTAAGACATAAGATGTTAAGTCTTAAATTAATGTCTAGTAGTCACTCTGGCTACAATGTCCTTCAATCCGAAACACAACAGTGTATTTACACTGTTGTTTCATGGGAGAAATAGACTGTGGTACCTACCCAGATGACCTCTCACATATGAGAGACCTTCCACCAGTAAAGATAAGGTAGGTAAGGATAACATCGTGAGGAAACTAACATAGCGATTAATATGAAATTATATGGTTTGTAAAGTTAACCCCCACGAGTTCAGCGTGGTGAACTATATTATAACCTAAATTCTTTCAATTGTACTCCCAATTGTAGAGAAGGCCGGTGCCCTGCAGTGGGACGTATATGGGCTGATACAAAACTGCTTAGTAGTTCATTAGGTTATTTTTTTTTATTTATAAATACTTTATTGTACACGACACAACTTAAAAAACATTTTAAAACAAAGCGCTAATATATGTGTAACAAACGGCGGCATAAACGGTTATGTTTTAATTATATCGTAAATTCCATAGGTTTACTATATTATTTCTATTTATTAGGTGCCACACCAAGGAAACGTGGAAGACCAAGGAAAGACCAAAACAGTCTGGAAGAAGGTGAGAGCCAATATTTTAATTTATCCATAACCTTTTTCCCTATTTTTGAGTTTAAATTATTATACTTTTGCCTCTTTAATGGAGCCATAAGTTTCATATATATTTTTTATTTTCCCGCACAGACTTGCAGTACTCAGACAGTGGTAGTTCAGAGTTGGAGGAAGTGGAACAGAAAGATGCCGCTGAGGCTATGGTACAGCTGTCTGTACGACCTGGTAAGTCACTCATTATTTCTAAGAAAATATATAGGTGGCTTATATTTAAAAATAATTGGATAAGACCGCAACTTACTAGATTGCGGAGCAGACTGCAAGGACTGCATTTTATGTGACATGCGAGATCCATTAGACCACCGTGGTGGACTATATGGCCTAACCACTAGTGTTTGGAATGAATAGCGATAGCAATCACAAATAGCCAATGAAGTCGATAATAACATTTCACAAATTATTTAGATAAGCTAAATTTTGCGATTTGCGATTGTGACTCACAGCCGATTGGCTAATATTTTTATATGATTTCGTGTAATCTATGAAGGAGTGATTTTTGTTTTACGAACCCATTTAAAGAAGAAACTGAACAAAAATTTTTTTGTGAAAAGTAGTTATAATACAGGGTATATCAAGACTGCTACCGAAAACGAAGCTGGCTGGTAGTTTTAGTGATTTCAGACACAATGCAACTAAATTTTGTGCAAAAATATGTGACGAATTTTTTTTGTTATTTTTTTCTATCGTCATATTAGTATGGTAAATACATAGTTTTTTTTTTAAAATAACAGTGTGCACCCTTTAATTTTTTAAGACGCTATGGTATGCAAGGCTTTAAATTATTATTTTAGCAAAAACTATGGATTTGCCACCCAAACTCGACAATATTTAAAAAATAATTTAAAAAAATTGTCGCGTTTCTTTGCGAAGTTTTGGTTGCATTGTGTTTGTAGTCACTAAAACTACCACCCGGTTTCGTTTTCGGTTGCAGTCTTGATATACCCGGTATATGGTCAGTTTTTTTTTGTGTAAATTCTGTGGGGGACAATAAGCAATAGCAGAAATATAGACCATGCTAAAGCTTCAAAAATAACAAGGTGGTGATGTTAAATTGAAATCACCATAGTTCCCATTACTACTGACCACTTTTAGCTAACCCGATTGTAGAGGCCTGTGCTCTAAATTCGTATATTCGCCAATACAGCATGCTAATATTCATCAAATCTCAACCAAAACATTTGAATACCAGACGAGTCATCTACCGGCGACGTGGGCATTGGTTTCGACACGTCCGAGTTCCTCATCAAGCGCGAGGCGCCGGACGAGCCCGCGCACGCGCACGCCCAGCAGTACGTCGATCTCGACCAACACAACACCGACTTCTCCTTCCCGCCTGTTGTTAAGGTAATTGTGATAGTTATTTATAGGAAATTTATTTTCGTTAAAATTCATTGTGAAGCTAATTCAGATATATTACAATACCAATTTCATTTTCATTCTAAATTCAAACAAATGACTGCCTCAGTGGCGTAATTGTACTATAACAAAGCTGAGGTCTCGGGTTCGAATCCCGGATTGGGCAAAGTGTTATTAGATTTTTCTATTCATTAGCTAATGATAATTAGACTTCCTGATTCTGGGCTAATGCCCAATTTGTGCCAGATATGGATAAAGGCTCGCCACCTATTACATTGTGGGACGGAATATACAAGACGAAATGTGGCAGGACACCCACATTTCACCACATTCACATTGCACCTCTACCTACCTCTTCTGGGAAAAAGGCATGAATTTATGTATGTATGTATGTCAAAATTGAAAATCATAATTACATAAGTACGGAGTTAACCAGTTGCGGCCGAAAACGCAGCCTTGTGGTAGTTATAGTGAGAGTAGGCAATATACAAAAAAGGAGCTCTAATCAAAGAGTTAGGAATCAATTACATTTTTAAGGTCCGAAGAACGTAGTTGTTAATTAATTAAAAATCAACTACATTTAAAACTGATATTATTACCTAATAATGATTCCAACTTTGTTTTACAATGTATCATCATTAAAAGCCCCAATGATGTGCAGATTATGTTAAAATAAGCCCTACCGCTTCGTTAATTTGTGTCCAACCTATGTTGTTTATCACAGGAGGAGCCAATAGAACCAGACATGAATATGGACCCGCAGATGCTGGAGTCTGGACATCTCGAGCCGCCGCCGCAGTTCAAAGAAGAACCGCCGGAGAACTGGCAGGTGAGATGCAATAAAACTATTGGTATAATTACAACGGGTAGGAGCTGTGGAAATACTAATATTGTTATCAGATTCTTCGAGGGTTCGTACGTAAACTATCGACACTGTTTTGCTACTGTAGACCAATAATTTTGATTGTAGAGAATTTTGATCTTTTATGATGTTCATTTTATGCACTCTTAATTTTATTTAGTTAACGAACACTTGAAGGTATATATTTTGTTTATGTTATATTTTGTTATAATAAAGAATTAGAAATCTCTATATCTACTTGCAATAATTATTGCAATAAAACATATATTTTTTTAGCCAACCCGCACTAGGCCAGCGTGGTGGACTATATGGCCTAACCACTCTCAATCGTACTGTCGATTGTAGAAGAGGCTCGTGCCCTGCAGTGGGACGTGAATGGGCTGATACAGATATATTTTTTTAGTTTCGAGCGACCGTCGGACCGTCCATTTATAGATATGGCTTTCAAACACACTTAACAAAATATTTTTAGTTTTCCATAAGGCTTATGTTATGCCTTAACCTAGATAAATAATTATAATTAATAAATAAAATATAACCTTAAAAAATTATGGGTACTTAATTAGCATGGTAAAAAATGCAGAATATCAAAACAAAAACTAAGCTACAATTTTATTTTTATTTTTACATAAATTCGTGCGTATGCGTGCGCTGGCAAATATCGGCCAATAGGAGGGCAGAAAAGGTGGCCCGGCACCACCATTTTTATCTACGACTTTGAAGTTCGAGCGTTCCCTAAATATTATTTACTACAAAGGCTAACCTATTTTAGTTGTCGAATGATTTATTCCTTCCGAACGACTTGAATTCAGTTTGAGCGAAGAAGACAAAACATTTGATAACGAAAATACATAGACTTCTAAACTGTCTTTGAATAAGGCCGCAAGATTTTAACTTACTTATTTATTTATTAACAGCCCGATCCAGCCATTCAAGACGACTTGCAAGTTACTGACAGCGAAGAGGAAGCCGAAGATGGATTATGGTTCTAAAGTATATTATTATTTAGAAATATATGGATTGTGTTATATTGTAACAGAGACATCTTTTTATATGGACTGTACATAAATGAATATTGTTTGTAAGGACTATCAAATGTAGAAATAATGGATTAGAATTACTAAGTATACCGGGTATCTCAAGACTGCTACCGAAAACGAAGCCGGGTGGTAGTTTTAGTGCCTACAAACACAATGCAATTAAAAATTTCGCATAGAAACACGACAATTATTTTTAATGATTTTTTAAATATCGTCATTTTTGGGTGGTAAATCCATAGTTTTTGCTAAAATAATAATTTAAACTCTCTTATATCTTAGAGTATTTATAAATTAAAGGGTATACACTATTATTTTAGGAAAAAAATTATTTACCACCAAAATATGGCAATAGGAAAAAAATTACAAAAAAAAATTGACGCTTTCTTTTGCAACTTTTTCTGTTGCATTGTGTCTGAAGTCGCTTAAACTATCACCCGGCTTCGTTTTAGGTAGCAGCCTTGATATACCCGGTATAATAAATGAACTTTTTACGTACATTGCCTCTTGAGTTAATTATGTGATTTGTATGAATACAGGCATAAACAAACTTAAATTTGTGTCTAAGTTATATAATTTAATTGAACTTCTGACACGCTATTGTATATTGCGCAGTCGGAGACTGGCGCATGCAACGCTTTTTCAAGGAATGTCAATTGTATTGCTGCATAAGTTCTCGGTGCCCATAAAACATATTAGATGGAGATTTCTCAAAAATATGATTATGATATATTTGTTTTGGGTTGAGAAACACTTATTTAATATTCTCATTCAGTTATACATTCGTTTAACTATACGTATACATTTTTCAATTTATTCTACAGGGCAGGCTCTTCTGTATTTGGAATGATGATTTTTTCATACTAAGGGGATTGTGTAAATCAACTGAAATAATACCCGAGTCGAATTGTTACGATGTATTTTTATTGAAACTAAATTGACTGTTCTGTTTTAGCATCAAACTGTCGTACTCAGACATATTTAATGTCAATTAAATAATTATTTAGTGTATAGTTTGGCAAAAAAGAGTCTGTTTTTAATGAGGGCGCTAAGATCGAATTTATTATTCACATGGCAACCCTATATACTACGATGGAAAATATTTAGATACTTGTTATTTTATTTATTGTTGTTAAAAATTTCTTTGTTTATTTTAAATCACAAAACAAACACAAGCATATGAAATGTATAGAAATACCTTTGTCTAATATTATTCAACGAACACAATGACATTTTTAATAGTGTTGACGTAATTGTTGTTCTTTAATGCCAGTTGTCACCATATTGTACACTTTTTTGCCAAGTTATATCTATACTAAGGAAAAAAATGATTATGCGAAATGTTTTTGAGTGCGACAGAAAGTGTTACTGGTGTTGCAAAAAGAGGAGAATGAATTAACATGTAATGAAGGTTAAAATGGACCAGTACATGTAAATAAATGGAAACGTCTTCGAAAACGAAATTCACAAGGTTTATTATTTACTTATCACGTTTATTATATAATAGAGAATAGCCTGTTTTGAGATACAATTAAGTCATAATTTTCATATTGGAACTTCAATTAATACTGGTAAAATGCGCCCAATGTACATGTTGTAGTTTAGACTTTTTCTGCAACACTTGTACTGCAATAAGTTAGCATAATGAAAATATTAAAATTTTACATTATTTGATGTTTTATTTCAGGTATACAATTAATATACCAATACATTTATTAGTAGAATTACATAACATACATAACAATTATTGACAGTGTGTTAATGTGTTGCAATTTTTCAAAGGTAGCTAGCTCCACGAAGAATGCCGTGGGTTTGATAATCACATTGAGACAAAAGTATTTATTTTTCTGGGAGTTGAAACCGAAAATATGTCTTGTAGTTTAAAATACCTATGGCACCTTTCTTTACCTTTGTGAGGTTCAGGGCTATGTGTGACTTGCGTGCATTGACGTATTATCCTAGAGCGGACATCGGGAACAAAATCTCTGCGTATTGTGCGTGCACACGGGTACACACGGAAGAGCGAGAGCGAAGATAATGTTACTGCTTAGGCGTGACAGAGACAGAAATAGAAGGAGCGGTACGGTACCGTTAATTTTGTTACAAACTTTTTGTTTGCATTGTAGTTTACTATATCAATGCTTGCGTGTATTTATCACAGTATCAGTAAAGAGGGTAAACTAGAAATTCAATTTGTAAATGCATGTCGGCCATTTGACCTACCCAGCGTACTCGATGCGCCCTTTTATCGATGATGTCTCTTACGGTGACAAGGAGTACTGTGGTAAAAATATATGACCGTCTACCACTATGGATTCATAATGATAGGGTTAATTTAAAAATAGTAATTCATTCTTAGGCTTTATTAATAGATAGATTTTAAAACCTATTTTAGGTATTGTATATTATGTCCCTTTCGAATTACTTTTGATTTCAGTTTGAGAAAAGAAGACAAGACATTCGATAAGCCGCGTACTGAATAGCCGTGTACTGACTGACCGAGCAGCCTCGCGAGGCCTGCCGCGCGAAGCAAATGCTCGGCTACTCGGGACGTGCCTCGCCCGAGGCAAACGCACACGCCGCCTCGCCCGAGCGTGCCGCGGCCCGAGCCGAGCGTTGTCGGTTTTTTGTCCATGCTCAAAGGCGCCTCGGTACGTTTGCCGCGCTCAATCAAGACGGTTGTGTTTCGCCTCGCTTGTTCGTCGCAGGTTAGCGTCATGGATAAAGAACAGTGTCTTAAATTAATACAACTATACGGTGAATACAGAAGACTTTGGGATGCGCAATGTCCCGATTATACTAATAGAGGATTAAGAGAAGATGCATGGAGAATAAGTTAGAAAATGAACATTCAAATAGCTGACTTGAAGAAAAAATCTAATCTGTTTTGGTATAATAGTTTCATCCAAAAACGTTTAGGTTTCCGTTTTCTTTACTTTACAAGCCGTAAAATTATTAGAATGGCAGTGGTGGCGGTAGCTTTCCGAACGTACTGCCTCAAAACTTCTCTTGAGCAAAACTGGCTCGGACATGCCGCGCGAAGCTGCCTCGATCCAAAAAATGTACACATCGAGGCTGCCTCGCGAGGCAACCGTCCCGCAGCAAACGTCTGAGGCTGCCGCGCGAGGCTGCGCGGCTAGTCAGTACGCGGCTATTGCCGAATCTGTTTTAAAACTCTACGAATAAGGCCGTTACAAGTTACAAATGCATAATTGATGACGAAAGTAAAGGTATAATATGGAATTTACTAATCGACCGTCCCGTTCCCATTGATTAAGTTAATTGGTGGTAGGTCTCTCATATGTAGAGGCCGCCTGGGTAGGTACCACCGCAATGTCTTTTTCTCCCGCCAAACAGCAGTTTAAATGCACTGTTGTGTTTCGGATTGAAGGACATTGTAGCCAGAGTAACTACTGGACATATTGAGACTTAACATCGTATGTCCCAGGATGGCGAGCGTTGTGGAATGCCAAGCATTGCTTTGTTATTCAAGGTGTTGTTTGGTTTCTCAATCAGGAGAATGACAAGCTTGATTCGCCACACATTGCAAAAAAAAAAAGTTAAGTGACTCATCGTATCAGACATAACTAAGGATAAAATCCTACGGCAGAGGCAAAATAAAAATATCCTGATCGTACAAATTTTGTGACGGATTGACCCAGCGCACGTTATCCTAAACTAATAGCTTTTCAGTCGAGTTTTAAAATTCAAACCGTTCTCAGCTTTCAACAAAGCTAAGTGAGCAAAAACCTATTATTGAATAGAAAAGGCGAAATAATCAACTTAACATGCTTTGCAAGATAGTCACTCGAGGTTAGACGAGCCTAACAAAGAAATATAGAATGTGAAGGCCCGAACAGATATGAAAATGTATTACACTATATACAGTGAAACTTCATCGTGCAATCCAAAAGAGCTCTAAAGCTCGTTATTCAAATACACACGACGCACATTCACGAGTTCGCTTAATCGAAGCATTATACAGAATAGGCATTTCTATTCAAATGTATTTAAAACAGATGTCTTTGGACGGCCGTTGTGAATAAACAAATACGTGTGCCGAACTAGGCGGTGATACAAACCCCATGTTACATTTTCTACGTCTGTAGCAGACTTACTGTAGTGCTCGGTTTATGCAAATAAATTCGAGGGTACTTGCAGTTTGTAACATTTACATTTCGTCTTAATATTTCAAACTCCTGTGTTATACATAGGGAATTAGGTCACAGAGTACTTTGATATATAGGAATTAGGTAAAATTCGTCTAAATTCTTATGGTTTGTGGCGAAATTTGTATTGTTTGAGACAAGTTTTCATAATATATTTACAGTTTAAGACGCATATTGATAATATAGTGAAATCGGCCTTTAGGTCCCTAGGATTTGTCCTCAGACAATGCAGAGACTTCAAAAATATATCAACCGTTATACTTTTATACAATGCTTATGTTAGGAGTAAACTGGAATATTGCTGTCAAGTCTGGTCTCCATATTACCAAATCCATAGCAAACGAATCGAAAACATTCAAAAAAGACTTGTAAAAAATCTAGCATACCGATTTCGAATACCAAGAGCAATTAAGTCCTACTCCAAACGACTAACACACCTGAAAATGCAACCACTGTACGCGAGAAGGATTATACTGGATCTTAAATTTTTACATAAAATTTTCCACAATGAAATTGGTAGCTCAGACATATTATCGAGATTTAACCTTCATGTACCGAGTAGACCTCCACGATATCCGACCGCACTGTTCACCATCCCCAATCTTAAGACGAACCTTGGTAGGAATGCTCCTATTGTGCGCATAGCGAAATTATACAATACAAATAGTAATAAATTGGTAGACTTGGATTTAATGACTAATAATCCTTGCACATTCTCTAAATATCTGAATAAAATAATTTAATTGTAGTTAAATAAAGTGAGTAATGTAATGTAGTTTTACAATACTATTATAAGTGTTTCTTTTTTTTGTTATTGTGTTCTGTTTAAATTTATCTTTATATTATTTAGTTGTATTTTATGCTTCACTACTCCTGCATAGTACTCATGTTGTGACTGTCTATTATAAGAGATGCAATGAAAATGTACCTATATTAATGTAAATGTATATCTTGTTATTATTGTATTCTCCGTTTGATGGTCCTAAATAAATAAAATAACAATAAAATAAAATAACAAAAATATAAACCATCAAACATTTATACTGATACTCTATTCATCATATAATATATTCCTATAATCGAAGTGAAGAGGCATCTTAGCAGGCCGTCCTAATTGTATTGAATGTCATGGGACTGCCATCTGATGCCATTCGATACTGGACGGCATTTCGCTTACCGTCAGGCGCAGTGTAGTCATTATGCCGGACCAGTATAAAAAATAATAATCTAGCAGTATTAACCAGTCGAATATTATAAATGTGACGAGATAAAAACTGTCCCTAATACATATATTGACAACAGCGTCACAACAGCGCATTGGGACATCAAAAGATGTTAGGCGATCTATAGCAATACTGTCTAGTCACTGCTTTCATTCAGACTATTAGGTGGCTGCGTCGGTGGCTCAGTTGTACTACGGTACAATTACAAAGCTGAGGTCTCGGGTTCATATACCCGGGTCGGCAAAGTAATATTGATTTTTCTATTAATGATCAACCTGTAGACAGGAATTTGTGACCGATATGACGATAAGCTGGCCCCTTACCACATTGGAATTATACCCAAATATTTAACGTACAAGTGTTAAAGTTAACAAACCATATCAAAGTTCCTATCCAAATTTCCCTTTAGCATAAACCTTCGCTTACACAAGTTTGTTTAATAACAGTCCTATCGGTGCTATCCAATTAAACGAAATAATAGCAAGTTTAATCAAACTATTACGCTAACCACATTGTACGCTATCGTGGCTAATTGGCCTGTTGTGTACAATTCTAAAAGGATGGCCATTATAGAATTAGAACGGTGATAGCGAAACATTTATTGCTTGCTGCGTTTATTTTAATAAAAGGTATTGATTGTCTTTTAGGTTTTTCGGCGTATTTTTTTCTAAAAAGGCTTTTATCTCGATGTATCTCTGTAGAAGTAGGCACTTATTTCGTCGCGAGTTGGGGCTCTTATGAGATTTCTTCAAGTGACGATGCTTCATGTCATACTCTTAACAGTTTATGTCTATGATATGTCTATGACCGGATTTTTTACAGTGCATAAAACTAAAATTGAAATAATATCTATTAATTGAATTTTGGATTACTTATCTGTATCTGTATCAGCCCATATGCGTCCCACTGCAGGGCACGGGCCTACTCTACAATCGAGAGTACGATTGAGAGTGGTTAGGCCATATAGTCCTCCACGCTGACCTAGTGCGGGTTGGCGGACTTACATACCATAGAAATTCTTATAAATCGCTATGGTATGCAGGTTACCTCACGATGTTTTCCTTCACCGTTTTAGAGCGTGGTGATTGACTATCAATACATACATGACTCCGAAAAGTCAGAGGTGTGCGCTGGGATTCGAACCCGCGACCACCGTGAACATGTAGGCAGCCGCGTCTAGTCCGTTTACCAACAGGCCACCACGCAATTAATTGGATTACTTAATTGTGCCAGTATTCTGTATCAGCCCATATACGTCCCACTGCAGGGCACGTGCCTCCTCTACAATCGACAGTACGATTGAGATTGGTGGCATTAATCAAAATAGTTGGAATAATCGAAAATACTAGTAGTTCATAAATAATTGATATTTCGTAAAAAATATTCAATTCATTTCATTAACAATTATTGTTTGTTGATAAAACGTAGGTATTTAATTTTAGGTTGGGGGAGGCCTATGTTCAGCAGTGGACTTCCTGTGGCTGGAATTAGATGATTCATAGTATAATTCAAAAGGTGATTAATATAAAATCATGCTTTTATATCTTACTGTAGAATTTATGCGTAATTATCGATTTTTTTTATCAAGAGAGCTGAGCTAAAACCTAATAACGTAAATATACTATGGAAACTTGAGAAAAGTTTCCCAAAGCTATATAAATGATAAATATTCATCCTAAGACACAGGACTATAAAATATAATAAGTTGACCGAAGCTACTTATCCCGATACAGTGATTCTTATTGTTATTTTATTCTTATTCTTTTTATTTATTTATTTTATTTATCTAGTCAATTTTGTGTATTGAGGTGGTGGTAGGTGTTAGGTACATACTTTTGCTATTTGATGTGTTTCAGTTTCTTATAATTACACCTCCAATAATTTCTAATTTTGTAGGTTTTATAATGGTTTTATATTTACAAAATGAAGGTAGTAATTATAAAACTAATTTCACGATGACTGTCACCTCAGTTCGCCTCGTGACCACGAAGGCAGTAGTCTTCGAAACGTCGTGAAGTGAAAATAAACCAAAACCCGCGATCAAATCGGTAAAATTAGTGTTATTTCAACGTGTAGCGTGCGCGTAACATGTTATCTTAGTAAATTAACCAAAGTGACAGTGACTCGCGATACAATCAACCTATTGCAATTCCATACAAGAGCTTCCAATCAGTGAAAATGGCCGAATCAGAAATAGCGGCCAAACCTCACCAGTATCCGAGAGTCTACAATCTACGTGAAAACACAGCCAAACAAAAGAGCATCGCCGACTGAAGCACGTAAGTTTACGAAGCGATATGCATTACAAATTGCCCGTATTGGGAATAGAGATGGATTTTCGGTATATTTGAAATTTGCAATCATCGCAGTCACAGCCAATCAAATTGCCGCCCTGAACTGAATACAAATGAAGCAAGTTTAAAGTAGGTACACTTACTCATAGGTGGAAATTTTGCGAATTCATCCTGTTTGAATATTCATTAAAGGTAGAATGAATATTTCGTCTGTTACTACTAAATTTAAATTGATTTTCTGACAAGCTCTTTTATTTTATGTACGGCAAATCCGCCGATTGAAATTATATTTCGGTTAAATTGAAGTGATACGGTGTATTGAAATTATAAAAGCCTTTCAAGGCTTTTTATACACCCATTATTCGTCAATGAAGTGATTGATGAATTTGCCGTACAACAAAATGGTATATTAAGGTAAGTTAATTATTACAAAAATAATGAATTCCCTACAAATTGATACAGTACCTACATAATCATACAAAATGTATAGTATTGTATTAACAATGCAATAATACTATTACTTTGTCAACTAATACATTATAACATAATATTTTGTTTATGTACTTAATTTTATTTTTGACCGACTTCAAAAGAGGAGGTAATCAATTCGACTGATTTTTTTTGTATGTTACGCGATTACGCCGGCAATTGTGAACCGATTTTGAAAATTTCTTTTTTGTCGGAAAGCATGATATACAGGGTTGGTCCCATATAAAATTGGTGAAGACCTGATGAACATCTTAGGATCTGCCGACCAGAACTCCTCAAAATTAAACGGTCCAGCATTAATTCTTTTTGCGTTAGATTGAGTATAAGTATATTATTAAAAAGGGTGGGTGAAAATGGGAAAAGGGCGGGGGTGGGGGGTGAGGGGGTGGAAAATAGCTACAATTGTTAATACTCAATATCTCCGGCAGTTCTTAACCGAATTAAAAATAACTTTTTTGTCAAAGAGTATTATATAATAGGTAGAACCAAAAAAAAAAATTTGTGAAGACCTGATGAATATCTTTGGACCTGAAGGGCAGAACTCCTCAAAATTGAACAGTACAGCAATAATTCTTTTTACACTAGGTTCAGTATAAGTTTATTACTACAAGGGAGGGGGGGGGGTGGAAAGGGGAAAGTAGATAGGGGCGTGGGAAGGGGGGGGATATATACAAATATAAATACTAAATATCTGCGACAATAAATAAATGATTTTAAATAACTTGTCTTTGGAACGAATTATACATAATGTTGGTCACATAAAATATGGTGATGATCTGATGAATAGGTACATATCTGGAGAGCAAACCTCCACAAAACTTTGCAGAAACGCAATGATTTTTCGTCCATTAGGTTAAGTATATGTGTTTTATTAAAAATAGGAAGTGAAGAAGGTGTAGAGGTGAGGGGGTAACGAATGATTACCACGCATAAGTGTACTCAATATCTCTAGCAGGTTGAGCCGATTTTAGTATTTTCTTTATCATAAAAACAAAATGACAGTGTAGCTTCCTTAAAAATCATAAAATATTAATTTCGTTTTTGAAATTATAAAGGATTACAATGGTTCATTTTTTATATACATTGATTCCAGTTTTCATTATATGATTATCTTTGGCATCATTACAATGCTTATGAAAACTAAAAAGTAATAAATAAAATAATTTAATTAAAAATTAAAATACCGACTTCAATGTGCACTACAAAGTAATAAATAATATATATATATATATTGTGCTAGTAGTAGTAGTATACATTGATTAATTTTCTTATTGACTAGACTAGCCAACAAATCTTAAATACGTAATATTTTGAAGGTGGGTCGCCAAGTGACGAACACGACGACCTACACAAAAAAATTAATTTGTGTAAAACATCCTAGCGTAAAACACGCAATTTTACACGCAATATTAATTTGTCTTACTCTATATAAACTTACGCCATTTTCCCAGAAGGGATACCCCTTCTTCATTTTCCCAGAAGGGGTATGCAGAGATTCTCCTGGTATAAACAAGGACACCCGCGTTACGCCTTGCGTGTTTTGTCCCTCGGTTTGATTGGGGGCGAGAGTCTATAGTCATATCGGGTGCAAATTCCAGTCCCTGTCCTGATAACTAATAGAAAAATCGCCCGTCCTTAATATATCAGCTCTTAATGAACATTGTTGAGTATCGGACTTATCTACAATCGAGGGAAACATACAAACTTAACAACCCTTCCCTTTCTTATACTTTCCTCACTATGATTCCTATCACTGTTAAAGTAATTGTATATAAATATGCAAATTACTCCAATAAGTCAATGGTGTACCCTGGAGTTGAAACCCTTGACCACTGTATCTTTGATCGTATGCAATACATTAAAATTAGACCACACATATGACACATATTAATTCTATTAAAATTTCAACAAATGTACACGTAGGATCAATATGTTAAATAAATTTGTTTCTAGTTTACATATGGACCTAACTGAGCGCCAACGATACATCTACAAGTAGGTAATATTCAACTGTGTTACATTACTTAAATTTGTTCTCGTTCGTCACTTGGCGACCCGCCTTCAAAATATTACGTATTTAAGATTTGTTGGCTAGTCTAGTCAATAAGAAAATTAATCAATGTGTACTACTACTACTAGCACAATGAAATATATATTATTTATTACTTTGTAGTGCACATTGAAGTCGGTCTTTTAATTTTTAATTAAATTATTTTTTTACACCTACATAGCCTATATTCTTTATCTTCGAGATTAGGATTTTTTATTGCCTTATTAGAATATAAAATAAAAAATGAATAGTAAATCAAATAAAATTCACTTGTTTTCTTATTTTTTTTTAAGTTAATTCTTTAGTAACTAATACACGACGTTAATTCCATCCCCACAGAGCCGATAAGTAAACATTTATGGCCTACCCGTGCCACTAGAAATTCACCAAGTTTAGTTATATTCTTACTTTCACATTCACCCTTATAATATCGTCCTTTAAAAACTTTTCTGGCATTTTATCGGAACAAAACTAAATTTGGCATGCCTCATTATCATATTTTGGGCTCTTTAGCAAAGTTTTAGATGGTTAAAGTGGCGTTTTCAAGTGATGATATTTCCATTTGATTTACGGACGTACAAAAAATAAATTGGGTTTTATTTAGTGTTTTATTGCGTGTATTATGGAAAGTTTCTGGCTGTATGAAGAAAATGGTGATTATACTTATGAAAAGAGTAATGCAGTTGTGTCGTTTACGTTTTCATGAATTCAGGCGTTTGAATCTGTGATGCCACTGTATCCAAGAATAAGACATGAAAGTGCAGCGTTGTTATTAGGTATGTTTATTCTTTCAGAAAAAAATGTTTCATCATTAGTTACAGTATTTATTTATATGTGTATTTGCTTATGTATACATTGTAAGAATTATTTTAAGTATTTATTTATGAAAACAATAATATGATTGTTGCACAATATATAGTATTCGTATAAATATGTATGTATATTTTTGTGTTATCATATACCTATATGTTTTATTATGTTGTTTGTTTTCTTTATTACCACTTAATTATAACACACCAGCCTCTGTCTCTGCATAAACTTAAGGTCGACTGGGAGGAAATAGTCCTCATGTGTTTTAATTTAATTTTTAATGATTATTTCTTATTCTCAACATTTTTATATCTTCCGCATATCGGAAGTTAACGGAACAAGAATTTAATCGCTGATTTTATAACCAGAAGAAATATATAACTGTAAAGCTGAAATAGTAGGTACCTCCCTAAATATACTAGTTTGCTTAACAGTCTGTTTTCCAGAAATAGCGTTCTTTTTTTACAAAAATGGAATAAATTAAACAAAAAAACAAGCACACGATCACACTAATTAAGTTTTACAACTACAAGAACGATATATTTAAGACATTCGGTCTATTAAGCCAAAGAAAATATCCAGACTATTTAAGTAATCCCATGTTGAAAAAGGTAAAGTTACGAGACGATTACACCTACAGGCTTATCTCACAGTTATCTTGTTTATCTTTTATATCCTTTCATGCCACATTTCTATAATGAAAGAAGCTTATGTTGGCCCAATGTATTACGACCGTCCCATCTTGTGACCACAAAAACTCGCATAGTGTACGCCAACGCCACAGCATTTTCATTATATTTATTATTTATACAAAGCACTTTGCAAATTAAAAATGGTTAGCACAAAACTCTTAGGATAAGAGCACGTTGAGAAATATCGAAATTTTGTATTAAAAATATTTTCAAAGAGCAAATGTGTTTGTGCATTTTGTTTTTATAAAATACGATGTCGTTTTCCGCGTTTCATTTTATTTTTTAAGTGAGGTATAATACTTCAGTTCTTTTTGTGATTAAGTCTAGTGTGATAGCTTCTCAGTTATGATAAACAAACTTATTTCTCATATTTGATTGCAGTAATGTGACTGGGAGATCGTGAGTCACGGTTGTTTAAAATATATTTCTTTTATTTGTCTTTTAATTTTTTATCGATACTTTGAATCATGAATAAGTTATTCATAGTTATTTCCTGTTGTTCAGTAGGCACTATTGAATGTTGTGATCTCCTCTAATTGAAAAAACATAATGTTTAAACTGCAACACTAGCCAACATTAGCAAAGTTTGTAAAGCGTATTCTTTGTTGAAGATAATAAATGAAAATAAATAAAAAATATTCAATTCAATCACCCTTTATGTTTGCGCCCTCCTGATGCACAAGGGCTTTTTCTCACAATATTGCGAAGATCTTTGACATTACCATGGTTAATGCAGGTTTATTCGTCTGTTAGCAAAGGTTACCGCTCTCATTGGTTTATGCTTCGATAAATCTATACTATATATGTATCAAATTATATAGATTCTATATAATGAATTGTCCTACCGCACGACATATAAGAGATGCGGTGACGATGTTTGTACCGATCGTAGCATGTCTTCGCCAGAATGTAGTTCTAGGAAGTGTTGAGCCACTATACACTCTATTTACCACTTGCGATGTGGGCATTAACTTAATTACTTTAATATTAAAATATTTATTACTAGCGGCCCGGCCCGGCTCCGCCCTAGTGCGGATACTCTTTTTTTCAATATTATATGGCCTATGTTCATGAGGGATAATGTAGGATTCTAATGGTGAGAGTTTTTCATGTCGATTTAGTTGATTTAGAGCCTATTCAATACAAACAATCAAATCTTTCCTCTTTATAATATTAGTTTAGATATTGATGTCGCCAACCCGCACTAGACCAGTGTGGTTGATTATAGCTTAACCTCATTCCATATTTTTTTCAATTGAATTATAATTAGGAGCTACTACAGCACTACTATACTGTATAGCTATTAGCTCTACAGTATACTATATCAGTACACATTATTGGAAAATAATGTTATATCTATTAAATATTTGGCCGCCGATTGTACTTATTTTAAACTATGTAGCTGTTCCCGCGACTTCGTCCGCGTGGAATTTAACAAAAAAGTTAATTAGTTTGCTTAGTTTTTTTTTGGTTTTTGCATTTTTATTTTAATTATCAACCTTTGTAACGAAACCATACCGCAATCTAATTCTACGGTGGCGCCATCTCTTACAGCCGTTCTCTATAATCTATCTATCTTTAACTAGAGATTTCATTAGATATTTCGATGCATTTTATGTTTAATATGCAATGAAGTAAACTCCCGTTACACATTTATTTTCAGTTTTTTGTATTAGCTTTATTGAAAAATTTATTTATATACAATATTTTGTAAATGTGATACTGATTCATTGGTGGGAGAAGTGGTGGGAGGCACCTGATGTGACGGCCCAGTAGTGGCATGCGCGTGAGCTGCGCGCGGGCATTGTAACATTACTTTATTTTTCTAAAATAAATGTAGCCTAAGTTACTCCTTGTTATATCAGCTACCTGACAAAAAAAGTCCCGTCAAAATCGGTCCAGCCATTTCAGAGATACGCCGGAACAAACAAACACAGACAGACTAACAGACAAAAAAATTTTAAAGATAATTTTCGGCACAGGTATCGTGTATTCACACTTCACATTTATTTATACACACACTTCAATTTTATTTATATATGTATAGATTTAGTTTTACATATTTTTGTATTTTTCCTGGTGTTTAATCTCCAAATAGTATAAAACAAAGTCGCTTTCTCTGTCCCTATGTCTCCTTGTATGCTTAAATCTTTAACACTACGCAACGGATTCAATAGAAAGATTTACATGTATAATAACATCCATTAAATAGTGGAGAAATATTGTTATTTTTGAGGTTTCTAATGTGATGTCCTTAGATTATATACCGGGTATCTCAAGACTGCTACCGAAAACGAAGCCGGGTGGTAGTTTTAGTGACTACAAACACAATGCAACTAAAAATTTCACAAAGAAACGCGACAATGATTTTTTATGATTTTTTAAATATCGTCAGTTTTGGGTGGTAAATCCATAGTTTTTGCTAAAATAATAATTTAAACACTTTTATACCTTAGATTATTTATAAATAAAAGGGTATACACTATTATTTTAGGAAAAAATTAATTTACCACCCAAATATGGTCATAGGAAAAAAATAACAAAAAAAAAATTATCGCTTTTTTTTGCAACTTTTTCTATTGCATTGTGTCTGAAGTCGCTTTAACTACCACCCGGCTTCGTTTTCGGTAGCAGTCTTGATATACCCTGTATACTCGTCTAGATTGAGCAATGTCAACAAACGATGCGCTAAAAGTGTCCTCACTTTCGTTGATATGTGTGAGTACCGGTCGTGTAATTATTGTAATCCAACTATCAAGGTGTGTGTGTTTAGGGATGCCTACTCCAGATTATTAACTTAACTTTTCCCCATTATTTGATATACAAAAAAGGTTAAATAAAATATTTTTTCTTTATTTAAAGAAATCATACTATTAATTATATTTATTAATCATACTATTATTTAACGCATTTTAGTAAAAACAATAAAGATCTAAACCCATCTCCTAGTGTTTGTTTCCGAATAGAATTAACTCTTTGGATTTATTGCCTGGGCTGTTATCTGATTTCTGTATTTATGTAAAATATAAATCATCATAAGTAAAATGTTCGGAATACACAACTGAAGTCATGTGAGGCTACGAATGGTCTTCTTTTCGTTTCCGCTGTGTAATGTCTCTCCAGCAATTTGCTAGTACGGAATCCGTAGGAAGTCTAAAAATATTATTAGGACCTTGAATAAGTTCTCGCTGTTTCTTCAAAGATGACAATAGCAGTACCCCGTTTGTGAAATTTTGAATGGTAATACACATGCAAGGCAAAGAATTAATGAAATTACTATGAAGTGCATGTCCTCGTGGGTTTCATTAATATCGTGTAGGTAAGTATTATTTACTCATTAAATAAATAATGCCATTCTTCTTGTTGTTATTCTGATTGAAATATTATGTAATGATATTTGTGTTTTATAGTTTCTCCCATAGTTTCAACAAATCTTCCTAGTAATAAATTGACAACACTGGCCAATGAAACTCGTCTTCAAAATAATGAATTAAAAGTTCATGTTTTCTTCAAATAATAGTGGTTTAACAATAATGTTACCGATAGAAAGTGATATTGGTATTATTATACAGTTTTCCCACACAATTGCGATACAATTCGACAGCACAAACCGGCATAATTAATTATTTTTCGGGAGCACGTTATCCATATGTAGTTCAAATGACACTGACGTACGTGAGAAGCGAGTCTACCAAATTTGGTAGACTTTATTTGAGCCGCGCGGTGAGGTGTGATGTGTCATCTAGACGAGTATATAATCAAAGGTGATGTCGTTATTTATCAATTTTTTTCCGCTTACATTACAAACGCAGACTGAACCCTACGAGATTTATCAAAATAATGTACTATATATTTGTACACATTGAAAAGGTCTACAGAAAACTCCGCGATGGTATATGTCTATCTCTTATGGATATCCCACAATAACATTTTTTTGTCATTTACTTTTTACGACAAATAATGGCTAATTTTCGAAGTGATTTTAACCAATACAGCATTAATCCTTATCCAATTAAATAGCTTAAATACATTGTTGATTTAATATAGATCTATATGGTCCTTTACAGCACAAGATTTAAATGAATATTTTCGAAGATATTACAGATTTAAAATTGCGGGACGTAGCGCTTGCGGCCGGCCGGGGCGGCGCGGCGGCAGCGTGCCTATATAAGAAGGTTTATATGTATAATAATAATAAATACGTACATATTATTGTACAGAAATCTATTTGTACCCGGGCGAAGCTGGGCCAGGCCGCTAGTAAAGAATGTAAATAAATAGTTATTTAACTAAACCGCGCCAGCACAACGCACGCGCTTATCTATTCCCTGTAGGGATAATTCGGCGGTACAAAAAACATACATACCAATACCGCTTTAACATTGTACAAAGCTTTGGTAAGCCGGTCCCCTTTCTATGAATATGATATTAGGCACAATAATATCAATGAGCATACTGTTGTACACATGAATGGCTTCAACTTCGGATTACGCCATTCATCCAAAGTTCCTTTGACATGAAATTATTGCTTTTACGTTAAAATACTTCTTTGATGAATTAAAAGATCCAAGACGTAATAAAATAAAGTCGTAGGGATGATAGGAATGTAATATGCTGAATTCATTTGGAAATTGGATTGTATCGGTTTTAGGATGGTGAAATATTCATGTGAATTTAATACTATTACCCAGTAGGATTTACATATATTTATTATAATTTATATTTCTGTGATAAAGGCCGCCACTTACTATTATTTTTATTGTGTAATTTCTAAATTGTATATCTGTATAATGTAAAAAAAGGATAAAATAAATAAATAGATAATATTTATTCTTAATGTGGGGATCATAACCTCACCTCAGAATCACAACACAATATTTATATTAGATATTTGTATGAAAAACCCTTAGTGTAGAGAAAATAATTACCTAATGGATCTGCAGAAACTCATGCAGATAATATGTTATTCGTATATTGTCATAACTATAAAAGTTCATTTCATCAGGGCTTGGTAGTCATGACCAAATCGCTAAGCGTATTAAACCACAACATCCATATGTATTTAATTTTCATAAACGTGTACGACTGTGTATGAGTGTGCAATTGAATGTGTGTGTACGATGATCATACAACATTAAGTAGTAAACTGAATGGAGTGTGACTTGTTTGATGACGAGTACTGATTATTTCTGGTTACTAGTTATGTAATTAAGGTTCGCCCGTTTCTTGGAACGTTCGACTTGATCGGATCATCTAACACGCTTATGAATGTAGAAATGTTAAGACTATAAATACATACTGACTGAACTTGTACACTATTACAATAAACTCAATATAATTACAGGATATCCACTATAATATATTAATTACAATAATTATAATGTAACAGAAAAAGAGAAATATTTACGTATATATATGCATAATAAATACAAATATGTACACTTATTATAAACTAGCGGTCGGGCCCGGCTCCGCCCGGGTGCATACACGTTTTAAAATGGCGGTCAAAATGTTTAATTTTTAGAATATCGACCAATCGGACCACGAAAAACGAACAAAATTTCCTCGTATTTGCTAGAAATATCACTACTGCTTTCCTCCTATAAGTCAAAGCGTGATGATATATAGCCTATAGCCTTCCTCGATAAATGGACTACCCAATACTGAAAGAATCATTCAAATGACAAATCGGACCAGTAGTTCCAGAGATTACCGCGTTCAAACAAACAAACAAACTCTGCAGCTTTATAATATTAGTATAGATTATTAGGATACAATATTTTAAATATATTAAAACACAAAATGAATACTATGGCTTCCTCCTCTCTCCTAAATTATTGCCGTGCCCAACAGGGGCCACATTGTACCTTTTTATAAAAATTTAACATCTTTACAACAAGTGGTGTGCAATAAAGATTTTGAGTATTGAGTAGTGATTTTTTATTGGCGTTACATATTGTCTATTTTGTAGTCAAATATTTTCTTATCAGATAAAAGTATAAATAAAAGTAAATATGAACAAAATCGACGTAATATTTTTAATGTACTATCAACGATCTAACCCAATGCAATATAAAACCTGTCAGTTTGATTTGTAGTGTCCTACGCTAGCCATACATCACTTCAAACCTATTTTTGTGACTGTCCAACATCACAAAAGTGTTTTGCAGCACGAAAATATTTCTCTCGAAGATTAAACGTTGATATTGTACATAAAAAAGAAACAGGATTTTTGAAAAATGGGTAATTTTATTTCTGCTGAAAGAACGATTATACCGTTTAAATTCCAAATTAATGTTTGGAATGTGAGGGGATTTTAACATTTATGAGTGGGTAAAAGGATTTGTTATTAGATTAAAGTAATTTGGGGCGAGCTGTCGGCAGATGGGTTTGTTGAGTTGTTAAAACGGACCTTTTGGCTTCGTCCCCGTCCTATACAAATGCCTTAACTTTAAGTGATAGTCGACGGTTACATAATCGAAACATCGTTTTCTTTGGCGACCAATGTTTGATTTAAAAGTTTTAGGAAGCTGTATGATTTTCCTTTTATTTTCGTAGACCTTGGTCTGATGGATTTTGATTTTTCTCTCTCTATTTTTAATACAGTGTCATACCTACGTACAAAAATCATTTTTTGGAGAAACCTATTTCCTGACAATAACACAATATCTAACTAGGTGGTTTAGTCCCAGCTGTCATTGTGGTTGATTTATAACGCAGTTGACTTCCGATATCGGGATAACTAATTGATAACGTCGTTCGTGATTAATTCATTATAGCGACAATATCAGCTCTTCATTAACATTGCTGACATTTATTGCTATTGTTGGAGGAAGGTTGACATTTTGAGCGTTTTGTGAAATTAGTTTATCTTATTTTCTATTAGTAATAGTGTTTGCCTCTTTAACTTCGTAACTACATCTGTACTACTCATAGTACCTACATAAGAAAACAAACATTCTGCCGCTTTACTTTTGAAAGATAATACTAATTTTACTTAACAGTGACATCAATTGGATATTTGGGTATATGAAAACAAATTGAAAAGACACTTCACATAATATGTAATTTTATTTAAAAATAGCGTCGGGGTGTGTAAACGTAGCCGTGCGTTCACGCATGTGTAAGTTAAGACGTTAAAATGTTATCAAACTCTTAATAATTTCTAGATTTTCATTTATTTGTGACTAATTAATACCTTGTGACGTAGATATACAGTGTTATTTTTGGGTAAAAATAAATAATGTACGAGTAACCTTGAATTGTTTATCTATGTCCTATGCAAAGAACAAATGCAGGTAGTTAAAGTTTAGATACTTTCATTACTACTGTACTTTGTGTAGTACATTGGAAGATATTTTCAATTTCTTTTATATTTTCCAGTTATAACCGATGATAGCATAGTTGAAAGGTTAAATGATTCTGAATAAGACTATTCAGGGGATTACTGCGACGATGATGCAGAGTGTCTGTCTCCAGAATTGACCCAAAGAGCAAGTTACTGCGAAACTAGTGATTATAGTAGTTCAGACGAATATTATTTATTTATTACTATCCACCTGCTTCTTTAGCGCTGTTTGACAGTTCTACATCGTGATCTCGTTCGAGAGCACGTAGAAGAAGAAGACGGGGACGTGGACTTAGTCGTGGACGTGGCTCAAATGTTGGCAAATAATGCAACCCACCCAACGAAGAAAGTGCAATCAGAAATCACAAAATATATTATTGTGTGCTAGAAACATGGATAAAACATACCTTAGAACCCGAAATCAACGATTTTATGCATACATGCGTATTTCGTTATATATATAACAAAACTCAATATTGGAAGTGGCATAAGTTCTAGGATCAATATATGTATATCGACGATGACACTTTGGTAATTTTGGTTGACTGTTCGAATAGAACACATATTTTAGAAACAGGCAGATCAATGGTTTTAACTTAGAGAGAACTAAATAATAAATATATTATACATATTAGGAATTACTATTACATTGTCCACATTAAAAACCCTCTAATTGATATTTACTGGTCTTAAAAATGGAAAGTTTCTATTATTGCTATGGCTATAATGAGAAACAGGTTTTATTTCATAAGATCGCGACTTCACTATCATAAAGACACTTTGTCTTTATGATAGTGAAGTAAAGACACAACAAAAAAGAAAAAAATGGAAAATACAATAACAGTTTGATAGTGTTCGGCATGTTTTTTTTAATTTGTGTTATTTACTGGTGGTAGGTCTCTCATATGTGAGAGGCCATCTGGGTAGGTACCACCGCAATGTATATTTCTCCCGTGAAACAACACTGCTTAAATGCACTGTTGTGTTTCGGATTGAAGGACATTGACAGCCTCCGTGGCGCTGGCGGTTAGACGCCGCCTGTGAAACGAGAGGCCGCGGGTTCGATCCCCGCACCGAGAGAAATGTTTGTGCAGCCCACAAATATTTCTTTCGGGTCTGGGTGTTTGTGAGACCGAAAAGTCTCTCGTAGTTCCTGATACCCACGACACAAGACTCGATCTTAGTGTGGGGTCAGGACTATGTATGTGACTGTTGGGTGTTATTTATTTATTTTATTTATTTACATTGTAGCCAGAGCAACTACTGGACATATTGAGACTTAACATCTTGTGTCTCAGGATGGCGAGCGCAGTGGAATGTTGCTACTGTATATGAGCGGTCGTGTCGCTTACCATCAGGCGAACGGCTTGCTCGTCTCGCCATTCACTATACATTACATTACATTTCAATAAAAAAAAAATTACCTTTGTTTTTCCCAAACTGAAAGTGTTTTTCCGATTTTCATGAGGATAATGAATATTCTTAGTATATAAGTTTTATTTCTACTTTCTAGATCTCTATTTATACAGGGTATATCAAGACTGCTACCGAAAACGAAGCCGGGTGGTAGTTTTAGTGACTTCAGACACAATGCAACTAAACTAAATTGTGCAAAAATTTGTAACGATTTTTTTTTGTTATTTTTTTTCTATCGTCGTATTAGGATGGTCAATAGATAGTTTTTTCTTATATAATAGTGTACACCCTTTTATTTTTGAAGACGCTATGGTATGCAAGGCTTTTAAGTATTATTTTAACATAAACAATGGATATTACACCTTAACTCGAAGATCTTTAAAAAATAATAATAAAAAGATGTCGCGTTTCTTAGGGATCTTTTTAATTGCATTGTGTTTGTAGTCACTAGAACTACCACCCGGCTTCGTTTTCGGTAGCAGTCTTGAGATACCCGGTATACTTAGTTTACGACTGATATTATGAAATAATGTTGATTATAAATTATTTTATGTTTGTTTTTGGAGCATTCTGTTTAATTTTGTTCTAGAACACGTTAAATTACTTTAATTTTAAATATTTTCGAATAAAAGAACATAATATATAAGATTGTAGCTTTTTTTAGATCATATTCCTATTCTTATTACAATTTTTCTTCTAACTCTTTTCTATGTCCTGCGTGAATGACGTAGTAAAATCGTCACATTGTCCTTTATAAAGTACATAGTGAAAAACTTTTTTCCGAAAGGTGAGATTTTTTTCGTTATTTTTCTGATCCTTTTTAAACGGTTAGGAATACAATGATAAAGTTTCACCAACATACTAAACAAAAAGTACCTCTGGTAGGCAGGAGGTTAACTTCCATGTCTTTATCTCACAAAGGCTGTAGAATATTTCTCCAACTCCTTCATCTTATCCCTATCAGTTGTTGACACCATTCAAATGATGCTAAATTGTTCGAGGTCGTCACGCCACCTTTTCTTAGGTATTCGCTCTATCTTCATCAACGATTTTTAACATCACCAAATAGATCATTGACAATCAAGATATTATAGCCTTTAAAGCCTTATTCTATAACCATTTCTTTACCATCCATTTATTTTTGTGAAACGTGAGGCCGGCGGGTGCACCGAAATAAATATTTGTGAGACCGTATTTTTTAAATTGCAAGTACCTACCTAAAGTATTTGTGAGACTGAAAAGTCTCTCGTAGTTTCTGATTCTTACGACACAAGACTCGATCTTAGGGACTATGTATGTAACTGTTGAGTGTTATTTATTATTATTAATATTTCATATTTCTCAAAGGACTTGCTTTCGGGCAATCATAGATCATGGGCCAAATTTTTCTTTAACTTACTTTTTTATTTCATTTATTTAATATCTTCTATAAATCGTAAATAAAACAGTTGTTTATATAAGAAGCGGAGTTCATGAGTCTACTTTAGTTGTTAGCATGACACTGCATTGCTAAAGCTGGAACGAGCTGCGGCCGCGTTTACACTCACTGGCTCAATACCATTTGTTTTGTGGTTCTTTTGTCGAGTGCCAACTACTTTTTATGTCTTTTAGAAGCCATTATCTGGATGTAGCTCGTACAACGCTGTTCGGAATTCCTTTGTTTTCATTTTCATGTAAATCGTATGGGTGCCGAATATTTTCATGGCGAAGCTATTTTGCGTTCATTTTGTAATATCTAATGTGGAAGTATTCGTTTTTGTTAAGTCTTTTCAGTTTCCAAATATTATATTTAGTTGTAGAGCTTGTATTAATTTTGTACATATTGTCAAAGTCTTTCAAGGTGAATAAAAAACTTTTTGTTTGGTTTACCTTATTTTTTTTCTAAATATAATATAACAATATCTTGGTACTGATCATGTTTAAAAGCATTATGTAGGGCAATCAAATCCTAAGAATTCTATTAGATTGTTTTTTGTTGTTAATATTTAGAATATAAGTAAGAGATTATGAGATATTTTAGATCAAACAGCATGGTTACAATATTTGATTGATCTTTAACTTGACTAAACTGTTGAATCTCTCTAAGCACCAATTAATTTATGGTATTAAAAATATTTAATAACATTCTTAAAATTACGGCGTTATAATATTCCTATTCTCATTCATCCTCTAGTTACAGTTGTTTTTTTTCTTTTTTTTTATTATGTTTAGTAGACGTTTAGGTTAATGTTATTGATTTTTAAATTCTCATATGTGGAAGCCTGTTATTAGCAACTTAAGTTATTAAAATAGTTTCATTTGTAAATATTTGTAAGCTTCTAAAAAAGTAATAATATTATTAGAAGAAAATACCATTGTTTGCACTCTGCAGATCAATTGAGAAGGACAGAGGACATTTATTCCAATTGTATGCTATTTATTTATTCATTAGGATGTCGGTGACGGCGCTGCCTACACTCGTAAAACCAGTCACGATGTCTATTTCTGACAAGGTCAGATTTGTTAATCGCAAATATTTATATCCGGGCCAAAAAGCAAAGCCCGTTGTTTAATGAGCGAATACGACTTTTCGATTTAACCGTTTATCACAATATTGCTTTATTATCTTCACAGCTTCCGTGGTACGATTGGTTAGACGCCAGCTGTGAAATGATAGGCCGCGGAATTGATGCTCGCACAAACAAACATTTGTGTGATTCACAGGTATTTGTGTCGGGTCTGGGTGTTTTTGAGACTGGAAAGTCTCTCGTAGTTTCTGACACCCACGACACAAGACTCGATCTTAATTTGGGGTCAGGACTATAAATGTGTTTGTTGGGTGTATCTATTTTATTTATTATGATGCATATTATTGAAAAGAGATGAATTTTAATAGATAAATTGGGGCTTACTACCAGCTACTCAAAACGTGGTGTATACTAGTGTATGTCTACATACTATCTGACAGCAAAAATATTATAACGTACATACCAATATCGAATATATTATTTGCTTAAATTAAAAACCCCGATTTATTTAACGACAATATTTATAAAAACCCCAGAGGCATTTACTAAAAAGACAATATCGATGATAAATCGTTTATGAACGGTAAACAAAGCCTCCACGGGATTATACTTATGTATTTGTCCCGAGGGCGTAGTTCACTTTTGAACGTAATGGATAGGAAATTGTTCGCGAACACGCTAATATGTTTATGGAACTGCGCTCGTCCACATTCGAATATAGTCGTGTGACTGTAGTAGTCTATAGTATATACTAGACTATTCTATAGTCGAGTACATGCGGGTGAAATAGTTAAATTTACTGCAACGTGCGCTCGGAAACGAGTTATTGTGTTCGGATGTTTAGTCGACGATACATTGTGCGATTCATGGCTTGTGTAGAATTAGAATTCAACGGATTTATTTATATAGTATGTTTGTTAGATAAGCGAATTTTGTTGTTACATATAGGCTAGATAGAAAATACATTTTTTTTAAATATAATCTGTGCATTGTAGAGCAAAAAAATGTATTATCTACACTAATATTATAAAGAGGAAATATTTGTATTTTTGTATGTAACGAATAAACTCAAAAAGTACTGGACCGATTTTAATAATTCTTTTTTCATTAGAAAGCTACATTATCACTGAGTAACAAAGGCTATATTTAGTACTAGATTACTATAGAATTAAATAGATAAAATGATTCAAGAGAAAGGTTTATATGTATAATACGTACATATTATTATACAGAAATCTATTTGTACCCGGGCGAAGCTGAGCCGGGCCGCTAGTATTTTATATTTAGTATATCAGTGATTAATAAAATTATTACCCTGCTTAGTGAGAATAGCGTCATAATTAATATTAGATTATGTTAAAATATGGTATAATTCATGAATTGAAAGAAGTTGATAGTGTCATTATTATGAACCTGTTTTTGCCGGTACAATAAAATTTCCATGTGTATTCTTGTTCTAAATATTCAATCCATCTGATGAATAGATTAACCACTTGTTTTATAACAATACAATATATTATGTAAACAATACATATGCCTTTATAGGCATAGTTGTTGAAAATATCTGTAAAGTGTCTATGCCTACATAAATTACTTCAAACATGGGCGGCGGTGATCACTTTACTTACCATCTGTGAACTGCATGATCGTTTATGCCCTCTATAACATAAAAAAAAACATGTGAAAAAACTGAATTTACTATACGTTTCAATTTTTATATTATTATTTCAAATATCATTTTCGAAAAGTACTTTGGCACGCCACGTATATAGTCTTAAATCATTCTAAAAGACTTAAAGTTAGGCTTAAGGCGCCATAAAAGTCCCTGAAGCCAAAGTAGATAAGTTTGCTAACTGTCACCTCTCCGTTGTCAACCAAGAGCCACGGTCGAGATAAATTATAGACTTTTTGATGGATGGCCGTGCCGGGTGCTTGTGAGAAAAAACACTAATGATCTTAGATTGACTCGCCTGTAAAGTGCTAGCTCTGCCCACCTTTTTCAATATATTTTCTAATTTTGCTAAGTGATGTGTGCCCTTTGGCAGTTTCGGTTTAATATCGAACCATTCGGTGCCGAGAAAATTGCTTTTATGATACATTGTTTGGTTAATTGAATTAAAGTTTTGATAACTCTGCTGTATATTTCTAACGGGGTTGGTTTTGCTTTCGTAGTTAATATTGGGTGTTGTCTGTGCTGCTTCTGTTGCAGACATGTTAACGAATTTGATATAAACTAATATGAACATTTTTAGAGTAGAATTATTTTAATTAGCTTTAAAATAATAATAAATAAATATACCCAAAATTGACATTCATGGTCCTGAATGTATATTGATCAATTTACTTATTACTCGATTATTACACAGCAACAGCTCCAATCCGTAAATCTGTATCGATGACCTTTGCGGGTTGAAAAATCAATGGATCACAACAAGCAAAACGTAAAAATAAAGTGGTTATTTCATGTCAGTGTTCTGTGAGACAGTTCCCGCCTATCGAGTTGGCTCATTCAGGTAAATAAATTGGTTGCAATACCTCTCTGCTATACAAAAGCACGGAAGAAATGAATCTATTGCTGTGTAAACTGAAGTAGATTGATGCTGTTCAGTATTTGTTTTTTGCGCTAATTGCATTTCTCTGTACTTATTAAAAAATTAATTTATTCTCATCTACAATCATCATTTATTTGCTTCCAAATTTATCAATGAACGCGTTGTTTATATATTTCAATAAAAGAATGTAAAGAACTTTTCCCGTATACACTGAAAAACATCTCAGAAACATTGCTGTGTAAGGCAATATCCGTAAAATATGCTCCAGGAGACACATAACAGTACTTTTCACTTACATCTACACCCATAAACACACAATCAAACGCGTTCAATCTACGAGACGTGTTAGCTGTGTAAAAGCTAAACGAAACTTGTTTCCAGTATGTCACCCTTTATCGAGCGCTCCATGCGAGGTTGGGATGAGACATAAATCCTGAAATCGCATCCGACGCCATCCTTCGAGGACGTTTTACGACCTTTTGAGAACGACACCCGTCCTCCCTTTGACACTGAAGCGAACCGTGAAATGGGAAAGCTGTACAGAAGGTTTACACCTAAAAATTTCAAATTGCGGCCAAAATGTACGTGTACGAACACAGACCCCGCTAATCCGCTTATTACATCCGTAGTTAAATTGGTCGAAACTTTTGGGGGTGGTGTATATTGGCAGTCACCTTGCGTTCTCTGTACGTATTTTCTTTGATCGAGAAATTGTTGTCTGCGTTTTATGCCTGTGATTCCGGACGTGTCATTTGAATAATTTCGCAGTAGCGCTCGGTATAAATCTACGTTTCGGCATAAAGGCCGTAATGGAATATTTCCTTGTGTTTACAGCAATCAGAATTTACGTCTATCCTAACCTAGGATCACGAATTCCAAGTGAATAAAGAGGCGAATCTTATATTTGTGAATTGAATATCTACTAATCTAATTGACTCCTGGTACGATTTTTCATTTGCCGGAGTTAAAGATCCAGGTTCAAAATCTATTTATAATATTATACTCAATTTTTAACGTATATTTTCTGATTAATTTATCTATATCATATAGAGCACAAGATCTTAATTATAATCTTCTTTAAAATGTATTACACAGATTCATTTAAGAACAATGGTTTCTGATTAAGCACCTAATTTAATTATAATGTATTAATTTAAACGTAATTATCTAATTAACTCCGATTTAACTAGTTAGAAAAGCAGTTTAATATTCAATTAATATACTAGTTCCAACAGTTTGTTTTCAAGTGCATTTATCCAAGTTTTGGCTGTAATGGTCGCACTTGGCTTGCACTTAGAAACTTCGTTAGTAAAGTTCATGTAATATTAGAACATTATGGCGCAGTATTATTATATTTAATGAATGATACCGAGTAATATCTTGAATTTTATAATTAAATTAAATGTTAGACGATTGGAATATGTATAATTATAGTTACGGGAACCTAATATGCGGCGTTATTCATAAAGACTTTATAAACATATTTTAGATATTAAATGTTATGTCTTCTTCCTCATTCGACATCCGTCGTCATTTTTCACTACAGTAAATTCAATGCTTAAATTTAACAATAATAATAACCTCTTCCAAGGATTTTGATAGCATTATCTTAGAAGCGGTCTTGATTCAACGACTATTTATTTAAATCAAATAACATCATTTTGTTCGTGAAATAGACTTTGGTAGAAGCAGTATGTTTCAAATGTCAAGTTCTGAGAGTTTTACGTCAGATTAAAAGGTTCTATCGTCGATTTTATCTACCTATCCTTACACCTTCATCTCCCAGCACTTTTAATTCTAGTTTTCATGAAGTGTGACCTATTTCGAATACCGTATCAACCCTTATACGTCCCACTGCAGGGTAAGGCTCATAGGCCTATTTTTAACCGACTTCAAAAAAAGGAGGAGGTTCTCAATTCGACTGTATGTTGCTTTTTTTTATGTTTGTTACCTCGTTTCTCTGTACTGTGTGAACCGATTTCGACCATTCTTTCTTTGATTGAAAGCTGATGCTTGTCATTTGGTCCCATAAAAATATGGTGAAAATCTAAGTAATATCTTCGGACCTGGAGAGGGGAACTCCTTAAAATCAAGTAGGATTCCAATGGTTCTTTTTGAATTAGGTTCATTATGAAAGTTAATTTACAGTGAGAGAGGAAAAAAGGGGAGGGGGTGAGAGGGGGTAGGTGATAAAATTAAAATACACGTAAATACTAATATCTTCGGCAGCTTTTAACCGATTTTAGTGATTTCTTTTTCATTGGAAAGAATGTATTGACAGGTTGATCTCAGGAACACAACATGGAGATCTGATGATCATTTTCGGACCTGGAGTGTAGAACTCTTCAAACTTTAGTAGGATTCCAATGGTTATTTTTGCATTGGGTTCAGTATAAAAGCTAAGCTACAGTGGTGGTGGGAAAAGGGGGTAGGGGCAAAGGGAGGGGGGGGGGGGGGGGAGAAAAAATAGTAAACATATGAATACTCCAATATCTTTGGCAGCTTTTAGCCGATTTTAGCGATTTCATTATCATCGGAAAGAACATATTCCTTGTGGGGACCAAATCTTCTTCATTTTGATTCCTATCAACACTAAAAAGATAAAAATAACCAAAATGTTTAATAAAAAAATAAAAACCGACTTCAAGACAAAAAACCGCTAAAAACCAAACAATAACTTAATAATAAGTACCACTGCAAAGCAAAAAAATAATATTTGTTTCATGGAACTTGCGCTTGTTGATTAATTTGCTTAATGACTTAACTAGCCAACAAATCAAAATATATGCATAACATATTGAAGGCGGGTCGCCTAGTACCAAACATATAGATATTTAAATTAATATAAGGCATAGGTCCTACATGTTTGGTACTTGGCGGCCCGCCTTCGATATTTTATGCATATATTTTGATTTGTTGGCTAGTCAAGTCATTAAGCAAATTAATCAACAAGCGCAAGTTCCATGAAACAAATATTATTTTTTTGCTTTGCAGTGGTACTTATTATTTAGTTATTTTTTGGTTTTTAGCGGCTTTTTGTTTTGAAGTCGGTTTTTTACAATCGCGAGTTCGATTGTGAGTGTTTAGGCCATATCATCCACTACGCTAGCCTAGTGCGGGTTGGCGGACTCTATGTCAAATATTTAAGTATTAATATCGTAGTTCGAAGCGTCTTACACATAAATATAAATCATGACGTCTGCTAAAAGTTAATTATGTGACGCATATTTTTACCGACAGACGTTCCCACAGAATAGGTAATTTCAGCACAGGTAATGTGTGTTACCAACTGATTCAGAAACCTGCCACGTATCCTCCTTATAATAGCTGACACACTCATAAATTATTCAAAAAGGCGATTCAGGAGTAAAAATGCCGAATAGAAAAACCATGTCATTAGGCCTACGTCGTGTTCGGTGGGGCATGATCAGTCCTAACAGGTGTCATATTTCAATGGAATTTTCTGCCGTCCTAATTCGATCTGCGTAATGATTCGGAAACTAGCGATTCGGTGACATTATTTATTGGCGAAGATTGCCGTTCCAGTAACAAACGACGCGAATAAAGAATGTTTTTTTTGTAATGTTATCGTGAATGTAGTTTGTTTGGGCCTTGTTTTATTGTTGGCTTTTAAATAATTGTCGACAAGATCTTGTTTTATGTTTGATCTTTTACTTTATTATACAGACTTTTAAAAAGTAATTACTATCCAGATTTTGTGGTTTAGTATAACCTTGACCCTTTTGACTATAGTCAATTGTGTGAAGGAAGACCTCAAACCCGTCCGAAATTTTAGACTTCTTGATGTAGCCACTAGTGTATTCTATTAACCCGCAATAGGTAATGTTGGAATACTAAACATCAAATAAATTGTATTAAATAGTTTCTATATGAATATCGAGTGGTGCATACTAGCCACTTGTGGCGCTTGTATTTTTTTACTTGTCGTGTCAGCTTTTTTACTGCTCATTGTAAAATCTTTACCGTTGAATAAACGTTGTTAAACTTATAATCTTGAGTTCCTTGATTTTCTACAGGTAAGCATGGAAAACGATGCGTGTTTTATTCCATATTTTACTACACAGTGTCCTGAATACAACAATTAGACAAATCTAGTATGAAATACAGCGACACAAGTAGCTTATATTGGCATTTGGTGTAAACTGTTCCATCCCTATGGGATTTACATTGTAATTTTGTCTAGTAATTGATTGAAATAACAATGAAAGGAATTTGAAATACAAAAAGAGGTTAATCTATATATAATTTAATTTTATTGGCTGTTTATCAGTATAAAACATATACAATGCGCAAAATACAAACCTTCAAATCCTATTTTGCATAAAAACGTACGGGTTCAAACATCTGTTTGCTCTTTCCGAACAAAAACAGCAGCGTGGAAAATAAGTTTGAATGGTATTGAAACTTATTGCGTTGAGTATTGTATCCGATATTGCGTTCACACCACAAGCAACACTTGGCAGGGACCGCTGGTTAAACCAATATAGAGAGAAAACGATATTTACTGAAAAATGTCTCGTTTTATTAAGAGACACATGCGGCCGATGTTGTTGGTATTAATTTTCTCTCAGTCTGGATTATTTTGAGACATACAGGGTATCTCAAGTCTGCTACCGAAATCGAATCAGGGTGGTGGTTTTAGTGACTTCAGACTCATTGCAACAGAAAATGTTGAAAAAAAAGCGACTTTTTTTTGTTATTTTTTTCCTATGGTGGTATTTGGATGGAAAATTCATTTTTTCCTAAAATAATAGTGTATACTGTATACCCTTTTATTTATAAGGACTCTAGGGTATAAAAGAGTTTTGATTATTATTTTAGCAAAAACTATGTATTTACCACCCAAAAATTACGATATGTAAAAAATCATAAAAAAAATGTCGCGTTTTTTGCGAAAATTTTAGTTGCATTGTGTTTGTACTCGCTAAAACTACCATCCGGCTTTGTTTTCGGTAGCAGTTATAAAATACCTAGTATTATTAGTAATAACATTTTAATAGCTATGATTGGCGAGACTGCCATGCTATTTGCCTGATAAGCAATACGACTGCTCATGGACATTAGATAAATCAAACCTATCAAAAATACCTTGATTTACAAAGCAAAACTTAAGCTTAGCATTTCATTGCACTCGCCATCATGAGACATTATTTAGGGCAGTAGTTACTCAGGCTAGAATGTCTTTCAAACCAAACAATGTTGGGTGCATATGATTTATTTATTTAAATCATAGACGCCTATTACCATGATACTTGTGATCTTATATCGGTTGGAGTAGCCAAATTGAAACCAAACACCGAAGCTCAGTGTGGCCCTTGAGAGCAATGTCTCTTTAACTTGGAACTACTTTAAATAGAAAAAAAAGCAATAGGAGTACTGGAAATTAATATTGGTATAGAATATAACGATAGTTAGGTAAAAAGTGATATGGAATTGATAGAAACAAATTTAAAGTATAATTGGTCAACAAAGTAATATCAGCACAACGTGCGGCGTAGTTTAACTTTAGTAGAAGGCTAATAATTAAGCCTTTGATTTTGGCAATCCGGTCATTTAACATCCCAATTAGTTGCTATCATCGGATACCGTATAAGGGATCACAATATAACAGTGACCGTAATGGGCATTGTATCAGGTAGATTTATCATTATAGATTGATAAACGGATCATGATTACATGTACTTTCTAATAAACAATACTAATAAATAAAATAAAATAATGTTATCAACACTTGAAGAATTAGGTTTGCTGCTCACCATAGCAGGAATGGCTTACAAAATTTTACAAGACCTCAATTAATGGATTTTGAACATAAGTCTTTAAAAGGCATAACGCATATTTTATAATAGCAGCCTCTATGATGCAGTTGGGTAGACACCGAATGTGTAACGAGAGGCCGGGGGCTATATCCCCACACCGAGACAAATGTTTGTGTGGCCCACAAGTATTTGTCTCGGGTCTCGGTGTTTATGAGACCGAAAAGTCTCTCGTAGTTCCTAATTCCCACGACACAAGACTAGGTCTCAGTTGAGGTCACGAAAATGTGACTGTTGGGTGTATTTATAATTTATTTATGCTGTAAAACTTTGATAAATGTGTGCAAGCAGTAGCACATTTCATTATTTTTTACTTGTGTTATTTATGATTCTGTATCAGCCCATATACGTCCCACTGCAGGGCACGGGCCTCCTCTACAATCGAGAGTACGATTGAGAGTGGTTAGGCCATATAGTCCACCACGCTGGCCTAGATATATAGTCCTCCGCGGGTTGGCAGACTTACGTACCATAGAAAATTTTATAAATCGCTATGGTATGCAGGTGTCCTCACGATGCTTTCCTTCACCGTTTTAGTGCGTGGTGATTGACTATCAATACACACATGACTCCGAAAAGTCAGAGGTGTGCCCTGGGATTCGAACCCGCGACCACCGTGAACATGTTGGCAGTCGCGTCTAGTCCGTTTACCAACAGGCCACCACGCACTTATGATTAATTCAGCTTTATACCATAATTAGATTAAGGCCGTCGTGAATTTTCCTTTCCATCTTCTTTACAAATGTAATATGCGCTGAAGCTATGGCAATTTTATAAAGAATATTATTTCGAATCGGTTTAATGGTAAGTTTCAGTCGCCCGACGCGGCTTTTAGATAAGAAGCTTTTTAGATCAATTTGCCTTACAGAATATTGATGTTCCATTTTATATTATTATAATGAAAAAAGATTGCCATCTCTGGTGGTTACTCATAAATATAAAATAAACAAAACACCTTCTGCTCGAAGTGGTAGGCAGAGGTGCTACCAGGACCACGTTTGGTCTTGTGTGTTCCATGTTACGAAGTGATAGGCGGAGAGCCTATCGCCATATTGGTCACAAATTTCGGACTCCTGACTGGTAATTCATCGATAAATCCAATATCACTTTGCCAGACCTGTGATTTGGATCAATAAAATTCAAGTTTTGAATTTGAATTACTATCATTAAATCAGGTTACACAAATGCCTACAGATGAGTAAGCTTAGTGAATTGAAATAAAACCATTTTTACAATTTTTAACTTCACGATGTGTCGAGTACTTTGCAGCTTTGTTGGTCACGGGGCGGACTCTATTTCGATGTGTTAAACATGCGCGTAAATCTAAAAAACCATTAAGCATAACTAAATATTTATTTGTATTGAAAATAATACTTATCGTTTTATTCTTACAATGCCGAAATCGGGTAAGAAACGTTAAAATGAGGTATTTTTGCTACAAAGAGACGATTTAGATTTCCTAAAGAAACCGAACAAGGAGTAATTAATGTTTTGGTCAGAATCCAATTTAATTACAGCGACATCTAACGTTCATTCCCTGAATTGTTCATTGTACAAGTACAAGAGTACAAGAGTCCAACCAATGAATTGGGTCTGTTTTCTTTTTTCTACAAAAGTAACTTTTGCAGACAATTTTGTCTTGAAAACAGGTATACTTAAAATCAAAGTTTCAGTCAAAAACCTCTTATATAAAATAAAATAAATAAATAACACCCAACAGTCACACACATTGTACTGAACCAACATTAAGTTCGAGTCTTGTGTCGTGGGTATCAGGAATTATGGGATACTGCAATACTTAAATAAACATATTTTTTCAGTTTTAATTACTTATAGTATATAAATACATACTATATCAATTTACAATCAACTGTATAATAATGTTGCTGGGGCATGTTATGTATATTATTGAATCGACAATGGCGACCGGAGAAACTAATTACCTGAAGGCACGTGACCGGAATATTATTGATGATATTCGATTACCTATCTATAATCAAACCAGGCTTACCTCATGAACGTACAGACGTTCAATGCTATTTTAGTACCAGCACTTTGATGGACACTGGTAGGGTTTCTCTGGATAAGGTTGCTGAAATAAATGATGAGATTTGCATAAAAAATAATCAAGAATGTTTGGGGTATGGCGTGTCTTTTTGCTACCCTGGGCACTCACCCACCTTATGCTAATGCGGTATTTGACTATTTTACAATAAATGTTTATTAGAGGTGAGATAAGAGATTCACTATCACGTACCTAATGTGTTTCTATACCCTCTCTACATGCCTATCTTACTCAATTCTCCATCATTAAAGGGAATTGATAAAAACGTATGATTCGCTACATTATAAACGGAATTATGTAATAAATCCCTTTGTTTTACTGGTGGTAGGTCTTTCATATGTAAGAAACCGCCTCCCGCCAAACAGTGGTGTAAATACATTGTCGTATCGCATACCATCAGGCAAATGGCAGGCTTGTCGCGTCATTTATAGAAATAAAAACATTCTTACTCCACTTATTTCAAAAGCGTTTATAATATCCACGTACAAATTTTGTCAGCTTTTCATATTCCGAAAGACAACATAACAGAAATAACTAGAGCTGGTATTTCCTCATACTGTTTCAAATAATAAACTCAAGTCGGCAAACAATACATCCTGTCCTTGGAAATTACTACAATATAGTTTCTGTTCAATATGAAGACAGGTTTATTACAGAAGCGTAAATGTTATGAACACAAAAACAGTGTCTTGTGTGTTCTGTATACAATGACAAATAGCAGCGTTTATGCTTGAGCGTCTATACAAAACCATTACAATATGTTATGTCTAATATACTAGCGTGCTTGTGACTTCAATGATGCTTTATCACAATTTATTATTAATTTGTCAATTGAATAGAGTAGGTACGTACTGTAGTGAATATTAATTGCGGCTTTGATAAGATACATTAATTCTAAGATGAATTAATTAGCCTCCGTGGCGCAGTCGGTTCGAAGTCAGTTGTGAAAGGAAAGGCCGCAGATTCGATCCCCGCACCGAAACCAATATTTGTGTGAACTACAGGTATTTGTCTCAAATCTAGGTGTTTGTGAGACCGAAAGTCTCTAGGAGTTTCTCATATCCACGACACAAGACGCGATCTTGTTGGACTCGAAGTACTTAAGATGGAAATAGTTAGTGGATGATTGATTAAAAAGTTCGAGTACGAAAGGTCAGAACAGAGGATAACAGTCTGAAGGACGTGGAAGGACGGAGGACATATGTAGTAAAGACGTATTTTAAGTAAGATGAAAATATATTCAAGATTACTTAGACCATCTTCGTTTGATTTGGCCGCTTACGAGACTAATCCGACTTATATTTTTATTTAATGTCACAAAATGGAGGAAACAATACGCAACACAATTCTCCATAAATCTAGCAGAGTTTACCAGCCCGTTAATGTATGTGGTAATATGTTACAATAGCACATCACGGGCCGTGTTAAATGGCTCGGAATCGCGATAGTTAAACTTACCGCATTCATAATGTGACGCGACCCGAAGACGCTCCGATGTTTATCATAATTTATTACAATGAAATATATTGCGGTTTTCTTATAATATTGAGTAAAGTATAGAAAGGCAACTAAAACGGTGAAGGAAACATCATGAGGAAACTTGCATACCATAGCAAATTATAAAAATTTATATGGTACGTAAGTCCGCCAATCCGCACTAGGCTAGCGTGGTGGACTATATGACCGAACCACTCTGCATCGTACTCTCAATTGTAGAGAAGACCTATGCCTTACAGTGTGACGTATATGGGTAGATACATACATACCTAGAAAGGCAAACAAAGGATGGCATTGTGTTAAAATTGTTCGTGCGGGTATGTTGTTTCAAATCTCTGTTTGATAATGCACTTTCGGACGTAAATAAAAATTTAAATTGTATAATTTTTTATTTCAAGTTTTTTTATTGAGTCGGGATATACTTTAGAATACTTGGAAATTACTGAATTATTATTTCAGCTGAGTATCACCATGGATATCTTGAAAAACGAATGTTGGGCTTAAAGAATCTGTATCTATATCAGCCCATATACGTCCTATTGAAGGGCACGAGCCTCCTCTACAATCGACAGAATGATTGGGAGGGGTAAGGCCATATAGTACACCACGCTATAGAATACAATTACAAAAATGTCTTTAGTTTACAATGGTTATATTACAATACTGTATATGATACCTTAACGCTAATTTTTGAGCACTGGATTCTTTTGCAACCGATAATTATTAGATTCGAAGGGTCTAGTCAAAGTCTTCTCCACCTGATTCTGTATCAGCCCATATACGTCCCACCGCAGGGCACGGGCCTACTCTACAATTGAGGGTAAGATTGAGGCCATATAGTCCACCATGCTGGCCTAGTGCGGGTTGGCGGACTTACATACCATATAAATTCTTATACATCGCTATGGTATGCAGGTTTCCTCACGATGTTTTCCTTCACCGTTTTAGTGCGTGGTGATTGAATATCAATACACACATGACTGCGAAAAGTGATTCACCTGATTAGTGCGAGTTTAAAGACTTAACATGCAGACATTAATATATTCTAGGATAGAACTATTCGTGTATAATGTCGTATTGCATATCATGATTTATATAGAGAGATAATGCGATATAAATAACGTTGCAAGTAACAAAGGGACGTAATAAATAACTAATACAGCCACAAAGTTATCTAACTGTAGTCATTCGCAAATCCACTAGGATTTGGAATTGCACAATGGAAATTTATCTAGTCAGACCTACTATGCGATTTAGTTGTTAAATTATATTATTTAAAACCATTTCCTAGAACACTGCGGTCATGTTGTCGTATATTTGAATGAAATTTCATAATAATATAATTAGTATTGTCAGTAACAGTTAAACCATTGTAAATTGTACGTTTCATTAATTTGCTTGTTAATTGCATCGTTGACCAATATTTTTCTGTAAAAATAATCAAAAATAATGATCTTAATATAAAAATATACATACATAAACTCATGCCTTTTTTCCCAGAAGGAACAGGCAAAGATGTTATCAAGATGCCCACATTTCGCCTTGTACGTTCCCTCCCATGATGTGATAGGAGACGTGCTTATTGCCATTCGGGCACACATTTCTGACTCCGGGATGGTAATTAATAAAAAAATGGAATATCACTTTGCCCGACCCGAACCGGTACCGATTCGAACCCGAGACCTCACTTTGTAATCTTACCGTAGTTCAACTACATCACCGCGCCGAGGTAGTTAAACATACTATATTATTAATCCTTTAATTGATTTAGCAGTGGCCATTGGCAGTGGGCCGGGCACATAGCTCGTAGAACCGATGGCCGTTGGGGCCGAAAGGTTCTCGAGGGGAGGCCACGTACAGGCAAGCGAAGTGTTGGACGCCCGCCTACAAGGTGGACGGACGATCTGACTAAGGTCGCAGGAAGTCGCTAGATGCAGGCCGCTTCCAACAGGTCATAATGGAGATCCTTGGGGGAGGTCTATGTTCAGCAGTGGACTTCCTGTGGCTGATATGATGATGATGATGATGAATTGATTTAAACAAGGCTGCCCTTGAAATATAAACTTTTTCATATGATTCTATTAACTCTAATAAATAATATTGTTAACAAATCGTGGATGAGAGAATTGCCCGTTAATAATTTCATTATTTTTAAATATACTATTAACTATCTGGAAATATAAAATAATTTAAGATGAAATAACAAGATACTTCGCATAATTATTTTGTATCAAATATAGCAATAATTTATATCGAAATTGTAATTGGATTTAGTTGCGTATTATTCCATAAATCAAAGCTATCCTAATGATTATCTTGTAGTAAGTTTCATCGAGATATTAATTATCTGTTGGGCTAGATCGGTATCCAAGTAAAATCTGTTAACGAATATTATTCAGTTTATTGCTGCGTGTATTTGGTTTACGCCTACCAATCATTGGTTAGGCAACCTGGTTTATTACTCGAGTCACTGAATCAACACTCCCAAGCATCCTCTTAGGGCTCCTACATACTATGCCGGAGGTACTACCGGTGGATTTATGCATCGCGGGTATGCCGGCGTCATTACCAGGCGGCATTGCCGCAAAATCGTGAGAGTCGTGTAGAATGCTAGTTTTTTTTTACACTTTGTATTTATATTTATTTATGATGGGATATGAAGCTGTCCGTCTACATAGACATTGCGACCGTAAATTTTAATTTAGAAAAGAATCAAAAGAATAAGGAGATCTTGGGTGCGTCCAATTTTCACATAACCCGGTATTGGCTCACCGCGCAACCTGCCGGCAAATCCCGACGGCCATGCCGTTGGCTCGTTTGTGCGGCATTACTGATTATTACCGGCCGTTCAAACGTCCATAGACAATGCCGCCAATCTAGTTAGCGGCATACCCGCCCGCTATGCCACCGGTATAATGTGAAGAATCTATTATAATTCCATGAAAACTCCTCATTAAACTAGACAACACAGAAACTGAAGCCAAGCCACATATATTCCAATTATTCACAAACGTGTGTTTGGCAGAGGAATTCAAAGTTTAAACACTCATTGGCTTGAGCGGCTGCAGTTTGTTGATGACTCTGCATGTACAATTTGTAGTTGTGGCCATAGTTATCACTTGTTTCGACCGCTGGCTTCGGCCCAGAGAAAGTTACTGAAGGCAAAACCATAAATCGTACAACCATTCTCAGATAAATTAAATGTTGGCAAGCCTGTGTCTCAGCCGCGGATATCACGATCTATTAATTTTAGTTCATATATCTTATTATAAGTTTGGCAGACGAAAACGGCTTGGTATCTTTTAGTTTCTTTGTGTAGTTTCTTATCAAAATATTTACTGTTTTTATATAATAATATTTGCTGATTGTATTATGAAAAAATTTCTTTCACTTACATTTACATGTCTACTGTCTAGACTTGTTATTACTAAATTACATATTATTAATATGAAAAAAATTATACGTTGTTTGCGCCGCTCCCTATACAATGAACTACTCGACAAATGGCAGAATAGATGGGATGCATCATTGAAAGGTCGCCATTTGTACCAATACTTTCCTTACGTATGCCATCGCCCAACGAAAACCTGCTTAGATATCTAAGATGCTACGGGTGTGAGGGTGAGACATTCTCCAGTACTATCATAAAGTTATAAGACTTAGGTATTTGTGGAAGCGTAATTGCAATGTTAACAATACAAACAGATAGATAAATATTTGTCTTACATCCATTTATAATATTTACTACGCATTATGTTTAATAAATGAGTTGCACTTAAAACTGTTATGACTTCTTTGGCCGTATTTTTTATTTAATTACACTTTTATTGCGCTCCAACATAGCAAAATGTTTCATAATAAAAAAATCCGTTTCTTCGTTCTGGATATTGCCGAGAGGTATTATAGTAAAAGATGGTGCACTTAATTGGTTAATTTAGTCTCAGATATTATCCTGTTACAGTTTTATTTTTGTTGTATTATGTTGTCTACCATAGTAAATTTAATTAGATACTGGTAGGTATGTCATATGTGAGAAGTCACCAGGTAGCACCGCAATGTATATTTCTCCCACCAAACAACAGTGATGATGCACTTTTTTTATTCGGTTTGAAGTAAATTGTAGCGATATATTGTGATGTATCATCTTATGTCACAGAATGGCGAGCGTAGTGGAATACCAAGCATTGCTTGCACGAAAAAAGGTTCTGAATGATCCATCCATCCATCCATCAGCCAAATGAAGTCCACTGCTGAACATAGGCCTCCCCCAATGATTTCCACAGAGACCTGTTGGAGGCAGCCTGCATCCAGCGACGTCCCGTGACCTTTACCAGGTCGTCGGACCATCTTGTGGGTGGACGTCCTACGCTGCGCTTTCCGATACGCGGCCTCCATTCGAGCACTTTCCGACCCCATCGCTCATCAGATCTCCGCGATATGTGCCCTGCCCATTGCCACTTCAATTTGCTAATCCGGTGGGCTATGTCGGTTATTTTAGTTCTCCTCATTTCTGATTCGATCTCGTAGGGAAACCCCGAGCATAGCCCTCTCCATAGCTCATTGAGTGACTTTGAGCTTCCTAATAAGGCCCATAGTGAGAGGCCACGTCTCGGTGCCGTAAGTCATCACTGGCAACACACAACTATCGAAGACTTTCGATTTAAGGCACTGAGGTATTTTGGACGAGAAGACGTCGCGTAGTTTCCCGAACGCTGCCCAACCGAGTTGGATTCGACGATTAACCTCTCTCTCGAAGTTGGACCTGCCTAACCGGACCACTTGTCCTAAATATACATATTCGTCAACAACTTCAAGACGCTAGCCCCCAACACCGATGGGGGTGGGCACAACATGGACATTCGACATGATCTTCGTTTTGTCCATGTTCATTTTAAGACCCACCTGAATCTGAATGATCATGTAAGCATTTTATATTATTATAAAATATAGCTTATTATATTCCATTTGTGACTTTACAACACAGATGCACGGGTATTGCAGGGTTTTTTGAAACTTTTTTTTGAGTCGTTAATAGTAAGTAGCATGGCTGGTAACGGTGAAGGAAAACATCGTGAGGAAACCTGCATGCCATAGCGATTTATAAAAATTCTATGGTATGTAAGTCCACCAACCCGCACTAGGCCAGCGTGGTGGATTATATAGCCTAACCACTCTCAATCGGTAGTCGATTGTAGAGGAGGCCCGTGCCCTGCAGTGGGACGTATATGGGCTGATACAGAATGGCTGGTAACGAACTGGCTAATCAATTTATACATTAATGATTTTTGAAAATAAGGTACAATTGAGGCGTGAAGATAACATACATACATAGTCATATCTAAATGCAACTGGACAGTACAGATTTTACTTTACCCCCTTTTCTACTAGCTTTTTGAAAGTACTCGAAAACCGGCTGTAAAACGCGGGGCTTTGGGTTCCATTCCATCTGATAATGATCCGATACTTTACACTTTTATCAGTTTCAAGTTTATGTTGTGACACCGCAAAATCCTTATGTACACCATGTATGACATTTTATGGATTCAATAAATATTTTCATTTCATATGGTGTGCACATATTGTTTTACAGACAATGGTCCCTCTGAACAGCTCTACAATTAGCAAACCCGATAAAAAACCCCCGCATAGTTCCAATAAAACAGATCCACTCTGCCGGTACTCGTGGAATCACGCAATAATCATCTAGGGTTACTTCATACGTAGACGAATAGCATTTCTAGGGCAGCGCACTCAGCGATTCCGATGACCCCTATTAGCCGCGCGTTACGACAGGGACTGTGGCTGTAATTTATGTATATATTCATTGGGTTATAGCCTTTAGAGCAAATGTGTCACTATTTAAGCAGTTTTTTTATTACTTATGGCGAGCGAAAAGCCTGAAACAACGTTGCTGTGGCTAGTAAACGTTTTCTTTAGTTTTGGTCTGATATCTGAATAGTTTTTGTGGTTTTTAATACAATTACTTTATACCGGTAAGCCATATTAGTGAGTTTTAGTGATAATTAAATATTAAAAATTACAATAGTAAATTATCTCTTTTGCAACTTACCAAAATGTATACGTGAAGTAAGTTCCCGTGAAATAAGTTGCTGTGAAATAAGTTGTGCTATTCTGCTAGAATAACACAGATCCAATAAATTTTGATTTATCCCATGACAACTTTCTAATTGTTCGTTTGAATATTTGAAATCAAAGTGCAAGCGGTGCAGACCCGCTAGATTTATTAATCCAAGTTCTGCGCTTTAATTAAACTTTTGCGAAATTTACTAGAAACCACCCGTGGCTTCGCCCGCTTGGCCGCCCTCAAAGCCTCTCAGACAACGCTGGGATTAATGGAAATATTGAACGGAGATGTTTTAGGTAAGGTAATATGGATTTTACATCATAGGTATAGGGAGTGCATTTTTAGCTACAGAACGAAAATTACTGAAAATAGAGATAGAGAGATAGAGAGTAGACAGATCGCCAATACTCGCCGCATTTGGTAGAATATTTAGTGGCAGAGAATCTTATTTATATCGCCGATGATGCCATGTTCTGAACGTTATGAGGTCTTAGATTAGAAACTCTATATTTATTTTAGTTTAATAATCGCATGTGAGCCCGGGGCTAGAATTTACATACAGTTAAAGGTGGTATGCTCATCCCATCTCACATGTTCCGACGGATGTTGGAGTTACATGTATTACAATTTCATTTTAGGGATAACGTATCTTCTTTTAAATTAAGCTTCATATACAAATGTATACAAGGCGGACTTCATGCCTGTGGTATTTTCTCCTCATTATTTTTTAACTAATTTAGTGCGTACGCGACAGCCAACATGTTCACGGTGGTCGCGGGTTCGTTTTCTAGGGCACACCTCAGACTTTTCGTTGTCATGTGTGTATTGATAGTCAATCACCACGCACTAAAACGGTGAAGGAAAACATCGTGAGGAAACCTGCAAACCATAGCGATTTATAAGAATTTCTGTGTGATGTAAGTCCGCCAACCCGCACTAGGGCAGCGTGGTGGACTATATGGCCTAACCACTCTCAATCGTCCTCTCGATTGTAGAGGAGGCCCATGCCCTGCAGTGGGACGTATGTGGGCTGATACAGATTTTTTAATCGTGACATTGGTTTTTTTCTTGTTTTAGGAGATCCATGTTCCTTATTACTTTCCTCCATTTGTCGTGATCTTCAAAGTCCTCAGTTATTCAATAATTTCAATCATCCTCAGATGCTCTATTTAATGTGATCCAATATTTGTTTGGTTTCCATCATACGCCAATTGATTAGCGTGTTGCTCCAGCCAACTTATATCTGTATACACAGTCAATAAGCGAGCGCATCGATCTTGAAAGATTTACATACTAGTTACATTTGTATGAACGTATAATAGCACTATCGGTTGGTAAAGTAGCGTACTTTAATCCTTTACAGTCATGTTATTGCAGATAAAACGTCAATATTATAATGAAAACTTTATAAGAATTTGGATAGATGCAACAAACAATAATTAATTATTAATTACGTAGGAAAAACTAGTGGCAGGTCCCTCATATGTGAGAGATCGCCTGGATAGGTACCGCCGCAATGTCTCTAATTCTCCCGCCAAACAGCAGTGTAAATGCACTGTTGTGTTTCGGATTGAAGGACATTGTAGCCAGAGTAACTACTGGACATATTGAGACGTAACATCTTATGTCTCAGGATGGCGAGCGCAGTGGAATGCCTGGCTTTTGAATTCAAGGTGTTGTTTGGTTTTGTTACTGTTCAGGAGCGGTCGTATCACTTACCGTCAGGCGAACGGCATGCTTGTGTCGCTATTCGTAGCAATAAAAAAAATTGTATGCTCGCGTTTGCAATTTAAGCCAGAAATGTAATATAATAATTACAAAATAGGCTTACATTACGTTAACAAAATGTGCTTATTCAATTATATTGTATAAAACCACTGTAGTTTATATTTGTCTTCGAGCTGACACAATTATTAAGCCAAATATTATTTGCTGGTTATTTGTCGTATGTAATTTCTTAGTTTGTGCTTCGTGGACCGTGAGAATTTATGTGACTGATAATTTATATTTATATGATATTTACGACTTGCAATATGTCATTTATATTTACGATGTTCATGTTTTATTTATTGGTTTGATGTTTAGATATATTCTAGAATAATATTTAAACGATAATAACTTTATCTTTCAAATACGATATTGGATGATTTTTTATTGTGTGTAGATTATTTTTTCTCTTAGTCGATTCAATTATATCAGTCTAAAATTTATGCAGTTGGTTTAGCATATATGTATGTTAGAAAGTACAAACAATCAAATTTTTTAATATGTATTTGTCAATACTTGCTTCGATAGAATCAATGGTAAGAGAATAATTTGAATATATATATATATAAAAATACAAATTTGTCTAACCCGGGATTCGCTGGTTATTTGTCGTATGTAATTTCTTAGTTTGTGCTTCGTGGACCGTGAGAATTTATGTGACTGATAATTTATATTTATATGATATTTACGACTTGCAATATGTCATTTATATTTACGATGTTCATGTTTTATTTATTGGTTTGATGTTTAGATATATTCTAGAATAATATTTAAACGATAATAACTTTATCTTTCAAATACGATATTGGATGATTTTTTATTGTGTGTAGATTATTTTTTCTCTTAGTCGATTCAATTATATCAGTCTAAAATTTATGCAGTTGGTTTAGCATATATGTATGTTAGAAAGTACAAACAATCAAATTTTTTAATATGTATTTGTCAATACTTGCTTCGATAGAATCAATGGTAAGAGAATAATTTGAATATATATATATATAAAAATACAAATTTGTCTAACCCGGGATTCGAATCCAAAACCACGATTCACAACCAGCATACTCCGCAACTGGACCATAATGATAACTTACATCTTCGCAAATGTCAGACTAAATCTATATAAAGGATTTTATATGAAGGCGTTTGTGGGTAAAATAAGGGCTTTGCGTTTGACAAAAATTTATTTACCCAGCCCCCGGTCACATATTACGCCTATGGTTTTTATTAGGAAACCTTTTACGGTAGGAAAAGGTCAAAAAGTACTTTAATAGCCGTCTGATGTTATTATGTAGTTACTTTATTATGCAAGAGGTTCTGGGTTCATTAATAGAGCAATGTGGGTTTTCTGTTTAACTTCATTTGCTTAGTAAGAAAGTGAACTTTTCCTTATGGTAATGCTTGAATTTGAATTCATTGAACTATTTATTTATTGTTTGTGTTTTTTTTATTGCAATGAATGGCAAGGCGAGCATTCCATTTGCCTAATGGTAAGCGATACGACCGCTCATAAATAGTAACAAAACCAAGCCACACCATGAATAACAATGCAATGCTTGGCATTTCACTGCGCTCTCCATCCTGAGACATAAGACGTTAAGTCTCAATAATATGTCTAGTAGATACTCTGGCTACAATGTCCTCCAAACCGGAACATAACAGTGCATTTATTTCTGTTAGGCGGGGAAACATACATTGCGGTGATCCCTACCCAGGCAGCCTCTCACATATGAGAGACCTACCACCAGTAATTGTGTGGTCCATAATAATTTATTTCGATTTTAAGACTTCTGAGGCCGAAGAGTCTCTCTTAGTTTTTATAAATACAAGATTTCGTATCTTGCAATTAGGTTACAACTGACGACCTTATTCAGTGTTTTTGTTTATTTATTTAAGTGCAAAAACGTGTTTTATTGTCCATATGAATCTACAATTCAATCTTATCTAGCATATTTTTACAACACTGTAGCGAAATGTTTTATTATTAAATGAAATGTAACAGCGTTACAGACGGTCATAACTTTTACGGTCATACCTCGTCATAATAAACTTCATATTTGTACCATCTGCTACTTAGTTATATGCGCTGAAAATTACATAAATAACTTTGTACATTTTGATTAAAACTTTGACATGAGTACCCTGCTTATTTACGATCCTTTTCTAAGTACAGGGCTTCAAATTTTCGAAAGGTACTTAGACATTAAGAATGGGCTAGACTTGGGACTCTATAAAGCAAGTTTGAAAATGAGTTGGATGGAATAGATTTACGGTAAGATTCTTTTAAATTACACCTATAATCTTGGGCTTGTACGAGTTATTAACTTGCTTCAATGAGTGAAAATAGTAGTGGCTCCAAAATTTCAGTCTAGGTGTTATGTATTTTGTTGATAAGCTTTGTTTTTCTCTTTTGAAACATAAATGCGAAAACTTATAAATGGTTGGAAGATTACTAAATTGTGTTGCATATAGGCATAAGATATTATTTTTTTTCCAAAGAAAATAAAATAAAATAAATAAAAATATTAGATCTAAATCGTGACAATGTATAATATTGCAGACAGCCCCCATGGCTCAGGTAGTTATATGCCGGCTGTAAAATAAGAGGTCGCAGGTTCGATCCCCGCACCATAACAAATATTTGTTTTATCCACAGGTATTATTTCAGGGCTGGGTGTTTTGTGACAGCGAAGTTTCTCAGTCTCTGATACCCATGACACAATACTCAATCTTATTGTAGGCTTAGAACTAAGTATGTGACTGCTGGGTGCTATTTAGTCTAAAAAATAAATATCTTCTCTTTATCTGCGAAATGCAAGCAGAGAATTTTGATTTTGTTGCATCCTCACATGTCATTGCCATTAAATCCAATTTCATTAATCTTCACACAATATCTTTTGGTATCACGCCTAATCTCATCTTAATAAGTCAGCATTATATTTATAATAAACAATACAATAGCTACTACTAACATCCGTTATCCTAACCCCTACTTACAAGTTTGGTGTCGTGGGTATAAGAAGCTACGAGAAACTTCATAAACCATATTAATAACAAACTGTAACAGTAATTAACTAACATGTAACCACAAAAAGACCAAACCGCAACATTGCCAAGCAAGTTGATAAAATATTTAAGTGAATTACAGAGGTGCCAGAGGCGGAAAGTAAACAAATTTCCTCAAGTCCCCAGGGAACGCACCGTGGAGAAAGGAATAAACATTTATTAAATCATGCCATATGTAAGAGGCGGGAATGAGTGTTTTATTACCGACCCTTAAGTCGGGTTACAAAAAAAGCGGTTTAAGCGCTGTGTATAAAAAATATGAGACTGTTGAGATGTGTTGTCTTGGTTTGTTAAGTATATTTTTATTTGTTATGACGTGGAAGGATATATTGGTCTAGACTGTAGAGTCTAGACACTTAATATATTAGCCAAAACAAACGACAGTATATGGCATAACAACTTTCAATCGACTCTTGATTGTAGAGGAGGCCCGTGCCCTGCAGTGGGACAAATATGGGCTGATACATACAAACTACAATCATCCAGCGATTGTGATTCAATATGTCATTGGCAAAATATTTATAATATAATAACTGCGTAATGGCTTTTTAGATTTACGCGAATATACACATTACACATTGAATAAAAATATTATTCACGGATTTTATCGCGGCGCGTATTTTATGCCATACTACTTCTAAGAGTCCATCTGTATTCAAGACGTTGATTACCTAAGTTAAAATTGTAAAAACAGAAATTCATATTATTATTTATTTATTTATTTTGGACACACCATTGACAATAACACTAAAATATACACAGATTTATAACATCAAAGTCTTGGACAAGGCGTTACCGTCTCTTCAGGTGCGTACAGCATTCATAGAAAATTACACAAAAAGAAATATTAATAGAAAATTATTTAGTGACAATATTAAATTAAATTTCAAATATTAAATTAAATCACATTAAAATTATTAAATTAAAATAATACAAAACAAATGTAAAATACGGCAAACGAAATTTAAATAATTAAAAAAAAAATAGTACGCAATAACTTAAAAATAATTAGGAACAAGAATGAAATCAATTCATAATAATTACACACAACAACAAAAATAAATAAAAAAGAAATATCAAAACCTATTACATTTTAAACTTCCCAATGACAAATTCTTGCTTTTCTTTAACAGAAACGTTGAAGATATCAATGTCATTATATTGCTTATATGTATCTATAGCTCGGTTCAACGGAGAAGTTATTTTAGTCCTATAGGACTTTTTCCGAAAAGTTTCTTGCAATGGAAATCTAGGAATTTTCCTAGGCACCACTATCTGAAGTTGAGCAAGTAAAATTGGAGCATCAATGAAACCATTAACTAATTTATTTAAAAACACTACATCGAATACCTTTCGTCGATGTTCTAAAGAATCCAGTTTGAAATGATTGAGTCGGGACATGTAATCTGCACGATAAGGGCAACTTGGGTCTTTAAAAGCTAGGAATTTTGTAAAACTCTTTTGGACTCGTTCAATACGGCTTATATGTATTTGATATTCGGGACTCCAAACGGTAGTGGCATATTCTAGAGTGCTACGAACTAAGGCATTATACAAGCAAAGTAATGCTTGCGTCTGCGTGAAATCACGACAAATTCGCTTTAAAAAGCCTACCATTTTTAATGCCTTGGAGATAGTTTTGTCGATATGCTCTGTAAACTTTAGTTTAGTATCCACAATAACACCTAGGTTGCGGACACTACCAACTTCACTAAGCTCCTCCTCTCCAACAGAGTAACGAGTGGGAACTAACCTTTTATTCATTATTATTTGGTCAGTTTGATATGTGTACATTTTCCAGCATTCAACGTCATCTTGTTCAATAAACACCAATGACTTACAGCATTGATGTCTGTCTGTAAGTCGAGTGAATCCTGAGTGCGTGTAATGACTTTATATAATTTTAAGTCATCAGCGAAAAGAAGGCACTTACTATGTCTTAAATTATCTGGAATATCATCAATAAAGAGAGTAAAAAGTAAAGGCCCCAAATGTGATCCCTGGGGAACCCCGGAAAAGGCAATATAAGATTCAGACTTGTACCCACTCATTACGACCCGCAAAGCCCGAAGCTTGAGATATGATTGGAACCAAAGAAGCAACGGACCATGAATCCCGAATCTCTTCAGTTTTCGTAGCAAAGTGTTGTGATCGACTTTATCAAAAGCACTGGTGAAATCTGTATAGATTACGTCAACCTGTTTTTTGGAGTCAATAGATTTTGAGACGTCGTTTATGTAAGTTACTAAATTAGTAACCGTGGACCTCGCCTTAAGAAAACCATGCTGATCGTTGGATACCCTATGTTTGACAAATGCTGCTACCGACGGATAAATAATACATTCAAAAATTTTTGAAAATATGTTCAATATTGATACCGGACGATAGTTCGAAACATCCTTTTTTTCACCTTTCTTGTAAATAGGGACCACATTTGCCTCTTTCCATAATGATGGAAACGTGGATGTTAGAAGTGATCGTTGAAATATTAACTTCAATGGTAATGTAAGATATTTTTGTGTCATTTTTATAAAGTATGGTGGTATACCATCTGGACCAGCACCCTTACTAACATCCAGTTTGGATATAGTTCTAGCGATCATATGCTCCGTGACATGAATACAGTGCAACGAGTCCTGCGGAAACGTACGTCTGCTGTAAGTACTATGTTCTTTATCGACACCCAATTGCAAAGAGTTAAGTTGTCTGGAATAAATAGAAGAGAAATGTTTAGCGAAAAGATTGCAAATGTGTTCGCCTGAAGTAGCGATTTCATTCATTAATGTCATTTCACGTGGTACCTCATATGACTTTCTTAGTGCCTTTACGAAAGACCAAATCTTTTTTGGGTGTTGCTGAATCGAATTTTCTACTGTCAATACATAGTTTTTATAACATTTCCAAATTAACTTGGTAACTCGTTTATTAGCAATACTAAGCTCCAATAAATCCCCAGGGTTCTTATAGAGTCTATGCCTTTTCCTAATTTTTTCCTTCTCCTTAATCAGTTCAATTAATGATTTTGTAAACCAAGTTGGATAATTACGAGATCGCTGTGCTACTTTAGGTACATATGATTCAATAAGTTGTTGTAATATGTTATAAAATTTCTGAGTCATGACATTGACATCCCCATCGGAAGACTCCAGATCCCAATCAATTTGATTTAATTTATGCCTAATTATAGCGTAATCCACCTTTTTAAACCTATGTGTGGTAAAGGTTTTGCGCTTCAGTGGTATTTTTACCTTCATATTTACACTGATATCTAGTGCAGGATGATGTAAATCTAGTCTACTTAATGGATTTATAGCTTCTGTAACATTTATGTTATCCATATTACTCAATACCAAGGCTAATATTCGATTATTAATATTTTTTACATAATTAAACTGTTTTAAATCATTCAAGGAAAGAAAATCGACAAAGCAATGTCCTATCGCATTTGTACAGTTTAACGGTTTCAAATTATTCTCATTATCATGAATCCATTCAATGAAATTTAAATTAAAGTCGCCAAATATAAGCGTAGGACGCGAACAAGTGTTAATACAAGAGTTTGCACTGCTTAAAAAAGACTCCAAAGTATTCAGTGTTAAAGGAGGTGGTAAATATACAGCACATAATAACACAACGCAACTCAAATTATTAATGTTCATTTCGATTGAGATCCATAAATCTTCATTAGGACTCTCCAAATGGCTCAATCTCTTCGACTGGATGCGTTTAGAGACAGCAATTAGTACCCCACCACCTTTTTTGCCAGCAGATGAAGTTGATTTGCGATCGCGACGGTAAATTGTATAGCCATCGCTTAAAATCTCCCCATCTTCGATGGCGTCATCTAACCAGGTTTCTGTACCTATTATTATGTCGTAAGCATTGCTCAAGACCGCTAAGGCAATATCAGTTAGTTTAGTGTGCATGCCGCGAAAGTTCTGATAGTAAATCTTGAATTTTATTTTTTCCTTCTACGGCCAAAATTTTGCAAATAGATGTATAAAATAAGTTTAAAGCTTTTTCAGACAGTTGTACGATTTAATTTGTCTTGCTGGAGAATCGTCATTTAGGCGAACAAATATGCGGGAATTACGTATCCACACATATTTTATTCCTTTGTCACGGGCGACTTTCCTAGTTTCAGCATGAAGAGCTTTGAAGTGTGGTGATAAATGTTCAGAAACGAATACAGCTGATTTATTAATGCATATCCTAGATGTATGGAGTTTAATTTATCATTGTAGTGGTTTTTATTAAATTTCGATACCGCAGCTAAAATGTTATCTCTCATCCTAGCACTAGGAAGCTTTACAATAACTGATCGTGGTCTTTTATTGGATTCATCGAGTTTACGCACCCTCGTGCAGTTTATAATGTCAGATTCCTGTAATGGACAGGACACCACAGTACTCAGTTTTTTTACCACTGATATTAAGTTTTCAGATTTGTTTTCTGGCAGTCCGTTAATTTCTAAATTGGTTTCTCGGGAATACTGTTCCATTAAATTTAATCTGGCTGATAAATCACTAACTAGGTACTAGAAAGAGTATCTTTTTCTTTTGTTAGCTGCAATATTGTTTCTTTAGATTTAGCCATATCAATTTTCAGACTGTCATATTCAGCATTCAAAAATTCTAAATTTCTTGTTAACTCCTTTAATTCGGCCATGTCATTTTTTATGTATTCAAACTCCCGCGTGAATAATATTTTAGCCTGGTCTTGCATAGCTTCCTTTACAGCTAGATATATCTCTTGTTTAATGACCGATAGAAATGATGGATCCAATTGCGAAGTTGGAGACGATCCTATGTTGACTGGTTTGACTGGAGCTGTTCTTCTGCGGAGTGTTATGTTACCCTCATCATCACTGTGGATTGAACTGACACTTTCTGCTTGATTCGAGCGAATTGGTGTGTTGGTATTGTCACCTTTCGGCTGTTTGCTCCGGCATGCATGGCATATCTAAGCCCGTTTTTGCTCATTGCTCAGCGCATTGAATCCTCTGTCATTTATGTTAGCGCACATGAGATCATACGAGTTATTACAGGTGGCACATTTCAATACTGCTTTGTTTTTTATAGCGGTTAAACACCCCGCGCAGTTAATAATTGTTTTTGATGCCATTGTGAGAGGGGTTATTCAAATTTCGATCTGATGCGATTTGATTTTTAATAATTGATGTGCTCGAAAATAATTATTAAAAATACTCAAAACACACAAATCTTGTATAATCTAGTGGGGTTCGAACTCGCGGCCACTGGGGATTTACTCGCGGAGCGAATCCGCTAGACCAAAGCTCGTTACGACGACGTTGTCAAAATTATTGTTTGGTTTTGTTCTTTTTTTAAATATTCAAATCGTTGCACTTTTAGACATTTAGGCTGCGGGCACGAAACTAGCGATGGCGGAGCGGTGGCGGGGCGATGCGGCGGCGGAGCGGGGCGATGAAGAGTAGTATTTCGCGTGGGCACGAAACATGACGGTCGATCAGTCGCTTATATACCAAGAGCCCGTGGCCGCCAGACCTTTGTTATTTTATAAAAGCTGAAAGTTTGTCTGCGCATGCCTCTAACATAGGCATCACACGATCACCTATTATGAAGTTCCGATCGTGGTTGCTTTGGAAGTTATGAGCTTTAATGTTTCTGGCAAGATGAAAGAACCATCAAAAGTGTCTGAATACCAAGGAAATATTTGTTTGTAGTTGCCTTAATAACATATTTAAATTTTTGAAGTGAAAACTTCTTTAGCGGCGTTGAGCACTTTTTCTGTAATGGGTATAAAATCTTAAACTCGCGTCAGGACACGTGACCTGATCGAAAAAGCGTAAGACGGATGGAGAGTAGACAGCTGTCAGTTAGCTGTCAGTTTATAAAGCTTTGATGAATTGCCAATGATTTTGAGTGGAGATTTCAACATAAACTTCGCAGACGATAAAAATCAACTATTAATTGAATTTTTAAATAATGAATTTGGTTTAACTATGTCGAATGATCGCAATCTTAGCACAACGAAATACAAAACTACTATTGATGCGGTCTTTATTAGACATTTAAATAGGTTCGAATCAAAACTGTTCGTTTCTTACTTCAGCTACCATAAACCTATCGTATCAGTTTTAGAGATTGGCGATGATAGTTCTGGTAATGATGATGGTGAAAAAGTCGTTGAAATTATGGATGAAAGTTGATTTTTCGGAGAGATAAACTTTTTAATGTAAAATAATTGTAATAGTTTTAAAGTGTTAAATTTTTAATGTAATATAAATTGTCATGTTTGTGTACGATAGCGCAATAAATGAATATTGTATTCTACCACATAAATGATAGTACTTTTATACTGATAAAGCAATTGGTGCAAAATTATTCCCTAACCATTCCAAAATATCAAACATGCTCAACGTTAATAATCAAGTTTTCACTTCTGCCGGCACTCCCGTTTTTTTTATTGCAGTGAATGGCGAGACGAGCAAGCCGTTCGCCTGATGGTAAGCGATACGACCGCTCATAAACAGTAGAAACATTCCACAGCGCTCGCCATCCTGAGACATAAGATGTTAAGTCTCAATATGTCCAGTAGTTGCTCTGGCTACAATGTCCTTCAATCCGAAACACAACAGTGCATTTAAGCAGTGTTGTTTCACGGGAGAAATAGACATTGCGGTGGTACCTACCCTGATGGCCTCGCACATATGAGAGACCTACCACCAGTAAAAAAATCGGCTTTTATAATATAACTTCGGCAAAATTACATGTTATTAAATATTACGCTATTTTCAAACTTTAACATAATGCAATTTTGTCAGCGTCTGACCGTGTGATGCTTATGTCAGAGGCATGCGCCCACGAACTTTCAGCTTTTATAAAATAACGAAGGTCTGGCGGCCACGGGCTCTTGGTCTATTAGTTATTACAGGGAAATATAGATCAAGTCGGCATTGCTGCAGATACTACACATCATATATTTGTTACATTTCTACCTACTGTTTCAGAATTATGTAAAATAAAATATAAAAACAAAATATGATAATGTATGTTTAACAACTTATAAATTTTTAATTATTAAGGCTACAATATTAGATAGATTTTAAAAACAACAGTACCTATAATTGATGTATTCTACTAGAATATCTGCATCAATCCATATACGTCCCACTGCAGGGTACGGGCTGTTGGACAGTACGATTGAGAGTGGTTAGGCTATAAGTATAATCCACCACGCTATTAGATTATACTTTTGTTTAAAAAATATGGTTAATTTAAACATATATTTACAATTCCCAATGTATGTAAATAAACGAAAACTTCGATTTTTACCTATTTGTCCGTAACATTAATCTTATTCGTCACATCCGCGCCGCTGTCGCCCTCCTGCCGCCTGTGCAACGCTCGATCGCCCCGCCCCGCTGTCGCGTGTTTCGTGCGCGTCACCTATACTGTCCATGCTTTTGAATGCATCGCCGCCGCTGCGCCGCCGCATCGCCCCGCCACCGCTCCGCCATCGCTAGTTTCGTGCCCGCAGCCTGAAGGTATTTTGATAACTCTCTTAACTTTTATAATGTTCCCAAATATTGCACGATTTTGTTTGTACACTGCTTTAACACTAGGTTTTCGGGTCAAATACTTTTACACTGCACCACTACGATTTTTCATCAAAATCTTGCTTCACTAAGTCCCGATGAGCCTGTCTATGACACAATTAAGAACGTTGCGTTTTTAGCACTAATAACAATACAATTTCTGAGATAATACTTGTAGTTGGAAGTTGGACTATAAAGATGCACTTTAACTATTAATATTTTATCTTACTGTGATTTAACTAATGAAAAACTTTTATTTATACGGAGCTTATGTTATACGTGACGCGAGCGCCATCTTCTTTTAATATATTATATTATTCTAGGATTATCTTCATTAGTCCTACTTGCTTTACTAAAACGTATATTTTACATCTACTTTGGCTCAAACATTCTGAAAAATTATTTTTCCCATAGATAATACATCTGATACTAGAGATTTCCTTCGATTCAATTTTTCTTATCGGAATTATTAAGTAGATCTTCGCGTCGACCTACGAGTGCTACAGACGTTTTTGTTTTCTTGCGGGATGCGATGTAACTGAATTATTTATCAATTACTAAAGAAACCAGTGGGTTTTATTAGCCAAGTGTTGTAGCTTTATTAGATGTATTAAGGCAAATGCTACTCGATTTTGTTAGTTGTAACTTGCTTTGATTTTTTATATATTTTTTTTTCAATTTAATGCTATGTATATATGCAAAGAACATAATTTCGATTAAGTTTAAACATATTTTAGATTAGGTTTCTGGTTTTAACTTAGGCCAACTATTAAACGTCATACTTAGTGACATTTTTATACGCATACATTTACGCACATTTCAATTGATATTTATTTGTTCTAATATTGACGTATATAAAATAGAGATTTGTAAACATAGATTGTAATTTTTTAGCCGACTTAGAAGCCCGACGTTGCATTATAAGGTGCGTGCCATAAAACGCCAAAACAATATTAACGCATAAAACACCTTTGCCCCTTTTTATAACGGCATTAAACTTACAGCACTTCGGTATAAAATTTCATATTCCATATAATTAGCTTATTTTTCATACATTTCCTTAGCCATTAAAAGCTACCATAAAATGGATATTTACAAAGTATGAAAAATTATGATCTTTCTGGGAAAATTAATGTCGTATTCTTAGATTATTATACCAAGAATCATTATTTAATAATTTCATTTCTTTCTCAATTACACATTGTTATATAAAAAATATCTATATTTCAACCTATGTCGTTCCGATATTTTCACGACATAGCGAAAACATCGTTAATATATTTACGCACCCAATCTGTTAGATAAAAAACCCCGTTGAAAATCAATACGGGTAATGTTTACACGTAGTCATAGCGAAACGAACGAGATTGGATATCGGCCAATAGCCGGCGATATTTACAGAAAGCCATGACAACGGAGCACGCACCTGTACGCCAAATATTTGTCGATACACATCCATTGCGCTACAATGAATCACGAGGCGAAGAAAATAGCCAACACTATGTACGGACGAGTAACTGCACCCCCCGTCGAGCGGTGTCGGGTAAACTTCTGCACGGACTTGGAAAAGTCAGTTTTGATGAGTAATTTCGAAAGGCGCGCGTGGAACCAAGTAGGGCCGGACGAAGAGTGGAACTTCTACTGGGCGTCGACGCAAACTTGCAGAAATTTATTCAGCGTCGAAAGTGGCTACCGAATGAATGACAACCAGATGATAAACCACTTTCCGAACCATTACGAACTGTCCCGGAAAGATTTGTTGGTGAAGAATATCAAAAGGTACCGCAAGGAATTGGAGAGAGAAGGCAATCCTTTAGCTGAGAAAACAGAAGTTATCCTACACGGAGGTCAAGTGGCAACACGTTATGCGCATCTAGACTTCATTCCTATCACGTTCGTGCTACCAGCAGATTACAATATGTTCGTCGAAGAATACCGTAAGTCCCCGCAAAGCACTTGGATTATGAAACCGTGTGGAAAATCTCAAGGCACCGGAATATTCCTTATAAATAAACTGTCGAAATTAAAGAAATGGTCCCGAGAGGCGAAGACGCCTTTTCACCCGCAACTTACAAAAGAAAGTTACGTTATATCCCGGTATATAGACAATCCGCTGCTAATAGGAGGCAAAAAGTTTGATCTGAGACTTTATGTGTTGGTCACTTCTTTCCGACCTCTGAAGGCTTATTTGTTCCAACTTGGTTTTTGTAGGTTTTGTACGGTAAAGTACGACACTAGTATGACGGAGTTGGACAACATGTACGTGCACCTTACAAATGTTAGTGTACAAAAACACGGCGGAGATTACAACAGCATACATGGCGGGAAGATGACTGTTCAAAACCTCAGATTGTATTTAGAAGGTACTAGAGGCAGAGCTGTGACTGAAAAGTTATTCGCGGCAATGCAGTGGTTAATTGTTCATTCTCTGAAGGCGGTGTCATCAGTGATGGCAAACGACAGACATTGTTTTGAGTGTTACGGTTACGACATAATAATAGACAATCAACTGAAGCCGTGGCTCGTGGAAGTAAACGCCTCGCCGTCACTTACATCGACGACCGTCAACGACAGGATATTAAAATACAAACTGATAGATAACATTTTGACGGTCGTTTTGCCCCCAGACGGCGTTCCAGATGTTCGCTGGAACAAACTGCCCACACCGGAAGCATTAGGTAATTTTGACTTGCTCATTGACGAGGAACTTTTAGAGAAAGACGAAACCAATAACGGAGCCCGAATCAAAAACATTAAAATAAGATGAATTTAAGAATAATTTAAATTCGTAAACCAAAGTGAGCGATGTGAAGTTTAAATATGTAAACTTCCCGCATTTTAAACATAAATAACGTTGCTTTTCACACGCCAGCGAGAGTTAAAAAATTCTGGTACAACGTCTAAAATTACTTAGTACTTACATAGTTGGTGCATTAAAAAAACCGCTCGTTTGGATGTTGTGCATACGGTGCATATTTGCATTTTAATGTTTGTGCCTGTGGAAAAATAGCACCACGCTCCCATGCCATTCTATATGCTAAGCAGAAAAGAACTTCTGAGCGGTTAATGTTGCACAAGTTTTATCCACCGCTGAAACTTGCCTTTGTCCATGACAAACTTTAAAATTTGGCGCTTGTTACTCTCTGGACAGTTGGTAATTTCTGAATTGATGTCACCAGAGCCTGGCGCTTTGTTTTAGAATTCATTACTCTTTGTGAATATGCTGAAAAATGTATGGAGCTCTGCTATACTTAGAGCGTCGAAAATAAACTCAAACCACATATTAGTTTTTTTTTCTTATTTGAGACACAAAGCAGAGTGCAAATACCTAGCTTGGATTTAGACAGAGGGCGAAATATTTATCTCTTAACAATGTTTGCGCGGGGATGTTGTGTTTGTGTGCTATTCGAATATGGTGTTACTATTTCTCATCTAATAATGTTGTTGAATACTCTACTTACAGTACTTGATTAATAATAATATTTATTTGCATTATATAAGTTGTGTAGGATTACCTAATTTAAAAAAAGGATATTTGTCTAACTAAAGTAAGGAAAATACACTATTGGTGTTAATATTATAAAATAGTTAAATGTTCACATTATATCAATAACAAATCGTTCATAAGCTTATTGGTTTATCGTCGCTATATTAACATTCTGGTCTCATACAAAAAATACTCAAATTTATTTAAATTTTACATGCTAAGGTTGTTTTAACTGAAATAACAAAATTGCTTCAAATATTCAGCCGATACTTAAATCCATAGTGAATAATTTACTTCGCTATATAATATAATGTTAATGAAACAAATCGCCTGACCAAAAGTAACTTGAAAGTTATTTACTATACCGGGCTTCAGCCAAACGAAGATCATTCTTTAGAATTAATTAATAATATAGTATCTGTATCAGCCCATATACGTCCCACTGCAGGGCACGGGCCTACTCTACAATCGAGAATACGATTGAAAGTGGTTAGGCCATATAGTTGGCACCACGCTGGCCTAGTGCGGGTTGGCGGACTTACATACCATAGAAATTTTTATGAATCGCTATGGTATGCAGGTTTCCTCACGATGTTTTCCTTCACCGTTTTAGTGCGTGGTGATTGATTATCAATACACACATGACTCCGAAAAGTCAGAGGTGTGCCCTGGGATTCGAACCCGCGACTACCGTGAACATGTAGGCAGCCGCGTCTAGTCCGTTAACCAACAGGCCACCACGCACTTCGATTGATGATCATAAATAATTATGATCATTAATTAATAGTATAGATAAAATATGAAGTTTATTTTAGAATCTATGGATTCAATTAAAGCTTCAATATTTTAATATCCTTTCAGTGTTCATAATCCGGTTTTCACCGAAGCGGATTTTATTTCCAGCGCCCAGATTTTTAATTAAAAAATGTATATACATTTACATATAATATGTAAATATTCTGTTATAATTTGCGCATTAACTGTCCGCACATTTTTGTTTCAAGCAAAAAATAGTTTACTGTAAAATCACCAGCGGTTTCCACAGCTTGAATAAAAACGTTTCAAACAATACCCTTAATTTACAGCGGCCTTTTTAATAAGCCATAAGCTTTTTATTTCAGAAAATCAGAACCCCAGCAAAGCGGTGGGCTATTTTCTGATCGATCGACTTCGGGCCACTGGCCTCGTGAATATTTTAATGTCACGTTTTTGCGTGAAGCTTAGAAACTTGCTGAAACTTGGATTGAAAAATCCGAGGAGAGCCGCGTCACGCTCGGTGTTATTAATCACATAGCACTGTACATAAGTATTCATAGTGTATTATGAACTTGAGTTATAATGATCGCGACGCACGCATCACATTCCAGTTTTTGTATATAGATCCTTCACTTGAACAGTTAACAAGTGGCATTATGGGTTTTTACTATGAATGTGATTTTGTGCCAGTTTGTGCTTTAAGTATTAATATTTTACCAGAATTCTTTTGTGGTACAAATGTGAAGGTTATGAGAAAAATGAGTTATATGGAACTGCAAAACAGACCTTAGCTGCGTATGTCGTTTATGAAAGGAGACGGGCGAAATTTTGTAGAACTTTGAGCCTAATATTACAGAGTTATTTTATGTATTATTTTATACAGATAAGACAATTATATCGAAAATAGATAAATAAATCTATCTGCTCAATGGAAGAAAATAAACAATACATAGTCCTAGCCCCACGCTAAGATCGAGTGCTGTGTCGTGGGTTCTGGAACTACGAGAGACTTTTCGGTCTCACAAACACCCAGACTCAGTCCCCAGTATGGGGACCACCTTTAATATTTTTTTATTTTTAGTATTTGTTGTTATAGCGGCAACGGAAATACATAATTTGTGAAAATTTCAGCTTTCTAGCTTGTTTTTTGTCCCGCCCTCACACCCACCACTGCAACTCCTGTAAGCCAGGATCAACAGTGGCACACAATGTAATGACACCGAGCATTGAAGCTCGGCGAGTCTCCGGGAATGTCTAACTTGTCTTTAACCCGCAACGAAATCAATCAGAAAGTTAAATTAATAGGAGGAGTTGGAAATAAATTATTGTCCACTTCCCTCCGTGCAAAGCGGGTGACAAAACGATGAAATAAAGAGGTAAATAACCTCGCAAAAAGACTTTTACAGCCGGAGAAGCCAGCTGTAAAGCACCACGGATCAAATCCTTATTACATTTAAATGGGACCTAATATGTGAGCTGTTACACTTGATTCCAGTAATAGGTATGGCAAAAACGCCGGAAAGCACGGAAATTCGTCCTAGTCTCTACAAGGTCCGTGTAGTATACAACTCCAGATGATATTTGCATACTATCCAGCATGGTTTTACGCTCATTCTGCCAAAGACTACACTCCCAAAGTATATGATGCGCGGATTGTTCATATTCGCAATTTGCTGTTGAACATGGGCACGCAGGCGATTCCACAAGCTTAAAAGAGTATAGTTTAGACTTAAAGTTACCATGGCCCGTGAGGAACTGTGATACGCAATAATCGACATCTAGCCATGTCTTCGTCAAACGATCACGCACGCAAGGAAAATATTGGTATAAATGCCGTCCCTTCAAAGATACCTCCCATCTATTTTGCCATTCATCTAATAGTTCGCTATATACCATAGGAAGCGGTTTAAATAATCTGTCGACTTTTAAGAGTTCACGTGCAGTTAAAAATCTTTGATCCATATTCTCCTTAGTAGAGTAATACATGGCGGCGCGACGTTGCACCTCCAGATCGACTGGAAGTACACCCGCCAGGACAGGCAAAGCTTCGGTACTAACAGTTCTATATGCCTTGCACAAGAATATCAACGCCAAACGTTGGCTCTGGAGCAGTTTTCTTCGCACAGCACCGATAGTAGCCCTATCAGCCCATACGGGAGATCCATAACAAACACATCCTAAGTAAGTTGCTCCATAGATGATTTTTAGTGTATTGAAAGATAGCCCCCACGTTGATTTCGATATTCTTGTCAAAGCAAAAAAGTTCCTTTTCGACTTTTCCCCGACGTTCTTAATATGTTCCAGAAAGGAAAAATTCCTTTCCAAAATTAAACCAAGATAACAAACCGATTCTTTTTTCTTTACAGTGATACTATTAAATTTAATTCGCGGCGGTGATTTTAAAGTTCCTTTTAGAAGTAATTGGAACGTTTTATGTGGTGCAAACTGTAAGCGATTTCGATGTCCCCAATCACATATTAATTTTAAACACGCGTCTGCCATATTTTCTAATCCCGACCTACTGTTTGACTCTATAAGCAAGAGGCCATCGTCCGCATATCCGGTCAAAGAACACCCCGACGGTAAGGGGATTGTAAGAAAATCGTCGAAGCCTAAATTCCACAAATAAGGACCTAAGACCGAGCCTTGTGGACAACCCATCGTCAGTGGTTTCGACACGGCATAGTGTCCAAGTTTAAGTTTTGTTGTTCCATGCGAGAAATACGAGTAAATAAGTGAATATATATTTTTAAAGCAACCTCGTAATTTCAACTTAAGAAGCAGCATTGGCCACCAAGCGTTGTCGAAAGCACCGGAGATGTCCAGAAAAATACCGAGTACATATTTACACACCGATGTACTTACCGCTCTTCTAACCGAAATTGCCGCGTCGATAGTTGACTTACCCGTAGTAAAACCGAACTGATTTTCGTGAAATTTTGGTCCGCCCGGTAGCAATCGAGGGACGATAAGACGCTCTAAAAGTTTACCTAGCGACGGCAAGAGTGTAATAGGTCTATACGACTTAGGATCATGTGGAGGTTTATCGCCACTCTTGGGTATTATCCGAATGAAACCGGTACGCCATACTCGCGGAAATACCCCTTCAGCAATGCATCTGTTATAAACAGTAAGTAACGCATCGCCTGCCGATTTACACGCCTCTTTAATCATTTTGTTCGATATTTTATCGTCACCGGAAGCCTTGTTTAGGGGCAAAGATCGTACGATTTCACTAAATTCATCAAACGACGACAGATTTGAATCCGAAGAGTTCGGCAGTTCCCCGGCCCACATCCTAATCTGCTTGTGGTATTCTGTGTCATTTTCAACATCATCATCCGGAATTAACGATTGTAACAGAGCGTCCGTTGTCTCCTCAATACCAGTGGTGTAGTTGTTGTCAATTTTTAAATTCTCAATATATGCCAAATTGATTGACCTATTCGCTTTGAATTCATGGTATAAAGGAGACCACGGACCCTCACTATCTAACCGAGCCACAACTTTTCGTAATAAATTACCCTTAGATTTTTGGACGGCCGCTTTATAATGCGATCTGGCAACTCTCAGTTTATTTAAAGCAGATGTAATTGCTTCCCCTGTGACAGAACGTCTCTTAAGCCCATTAAAACGCCTACGCGCTCTGCGAAAAGTCCGACGTAGTTGGACTAGTAAATCATTCCACCAATCACACCTCCGAGCGTTAGTGATGGAACCTCGACCGATGGTAACGTCTGCGCAATATGTAAACGTGTCCGACATAATCTCCGCACAGGTTTCAGCTGACAGATCATTGCGAGTGAAGTCCCCAGCATGCCGAGCAAATAGCGAGCTAAATAAATCCCAGTCTGCGCCTCGGGATTTATATTTAAAATTATAATTATTATGTACCGGACCCTGCGTCAATCTAGGCAAGAACTCGTACACAATCAGGCGATGGTCACTACACGACGCGTCCGGTAGGACGCGCCACCTATCAATACGGACGTCTCCACTAGAAAGTGTGACGTCAATAGAAGATTCGCCCATAGGGCTACTGTAAGTAGGTGGTGCATCGGGGGTGTTGTGTATTTCGAGATTCATCTCTGCAATGAAATCTTCTACAGCGCAACGTCGCTCGGTATCAGTGGAGCGATATTTGCCATACCAAAGGACAGATGACGCATTAACGTCAGCACCTATAATAATTTTATGTCCAGCGAGGGACCGCAAGACATAGCGGAGGTGACACAGGTGAGGACCCACAGGATCTGAGTATTGAAAATAACAGCTCACAACATAAACCTTACAAATCGGACTAGACACCTCAGCGACAGCACAGTGTGACGTCATAAGATTACGCACAGAGGTTACGGTAAGATTTGAACCCGACACAAAAATACCTGCTCGTGAGTTGCTATCAAGTTGTACGACCTTACTAGATATACGCGCATGTTGATATTGCTCCTGTACTAGTACGATATTTAACTTATACTCGCGAATTAACGTATCTAATTCCGACGTTGCTACCCTATCATTATGGAGGTTTAACTGTCCGATGGTAAAGTTATTCATATTGTGTTAGTACTGGGTCGAGAGAAATAGTTGTTGGAGTTTGTAGTTGTACGTTGGACACTCCTGAGACCCACAGCGATGATCGTGGGGTTTTTTAAAGCGCTTGCAAGGTGCGCATACTGGCTTAAAATCTGTGTCTGAACTGTGCGGACACGCCTTAGTCTCGTGTGCTTCAGCACAGACGGCACACGTAGGTGTTTTTACTGTACAGAACTTTTGCACATGCCCATAGTATTGACAATTCATACAACGCACTATTTCTAAGTCGTCAATGAATCGACAGGTGGCCCAGTCAATAAATAATTTCTCTTTTGTGTCCGCCAGATGTTTCCTTATCTCTGAATCTAACTCAATGCCAATCCATTTACGACCGTTATCTAAATTACGTCTACGAACTATTTTAATGGATTTAATGAAATCATCCTCCTTTATTGGTAATTCGTCCTTGATATTTTGACGATACAGTGCGGTAATAAAAGCGCGGTCTTCCATAGAGGATGGCACATCCTTAACGAGGATACGGGGGCGGCGCCCCTTGGGTTTTTCGAGACGTAATCCCGCCGATTTAATTGCCTCGACAGATTCGAGTTTTTTAATTTGTTTCTCATTCGCAACACGAAGCACGACGCGACCCTTCGTGGTTTTTTTCACGCCTACAATTTAGAATCCGTCATCACTTGGCTTTATTGCCTTAAAAAGCGCCTGTTTAGTTGCGGACGATGACGCCAAATCAGCTGATCGCTCGTCCGTCGGACATGCAACAATACACGGCCGTGGCGCGCGCGACTCCACTAGCGGTGCAGGTTTCGGTAAACGGAGTTTAAGTCGATCGGAGAAAAGTGAATTATTATTCTCGACAATATCATGACGTTTGTATTGGTCTAATTCGCGTTGCATATTGGCCAACTTGGTTTCATTGCAAGATGATTTTAATGCTAGTAACGAAACTATGGATGTAACACGTTGCGTTATATCTAACACTGCTGACCTATTCGCCACATTCATACGCGAGCCCTGATCATTAACAAGCTCATTAATTTTCGACAAATAATTGGAAACATCTGACACCAAATCACAATAGTCCGCGCGGCTCGCGTCGCTGCCGTTATCTAAAGATGAAGTCTCGGTCGATTCCGATAATTGCAAACGTTTGGAACATACGGGGGAAACATAAGTTGGTGAAGTCGTGTCACTAAAAAGTCGTTTAGCCGAATTAGGTGACCTAGGTGTTAGCTTACTTTGACCGAAAGGATTGGGCCCACGGTCGGGCGGAACTTTATTTTGAGCTGACATTATTTTGCCGAAATGAAATTAAGATTTTATTATTTTTAATCTTATAAAATGACACAAACAATATAAAATATTACTTTGAAAAGAAACAACAGCTGATTGTATGCCGGCCGAGCGATATTTTTTTTTTACGATACCCACACTAATAAGAATATAAAGTACTTACCGAGGATTAATTGCTTAATTTCACCAAATTACGCAATAAAACATTTAAAAACTTACAGACCGTTGCTCACAATACTACACCATACAACAATAAGCAACCCACGAGCGAATAAATGCACTCCAAACACACAAAATACAATTTAAAATGAGGAGAACGTAAACACGTCACATCACCGTGCCCCCGCCAGAGGGGAAGTGAAGTGTTATTTTATGTATTATTTTATACAGATAAGACAATTATATCGAAAATAGATAAATAAATCTATCTGCTCAATGGAAGAAAATAAACAATACATAGTCCTAGCCCCACGCTAAGATCGAGTGCTGTGTCGTGGGTTCTGGAACTACGAGAGACTTTTCGGTCTCACAAACACCCAGACTCAGTCCCCAGTATGGGGACCACCTTTAATATTTTTTTATTTTTAGTATTTGTTGTTATAGCGGCAACGGAAATACATAATTTGTGAAAATTTCAGCTTTCTAGCTTGTTTATGAGATATTTACTGTTTATGAGATACAGCCTGGTGACAGATAGACAAACGGACCGACAGACAGCGAAGGCTTAGTAATAGGGCCCCGTTTTTATCTTTTAGGCATGAAACCCTAAAAATGGGCAAATAATATTGATAAAAATTTCATGAGTGTGACGTCAGCCTCCAATTCACCCGTTTCCTTTGCGCACCTTTACGAAGATTTCATATTCGGTTTTGATAAGGCCGGCATGGCCGAATGGCTACCGTCTGGTCAATTTTTGTCACATTTCATCAACATCAGCGATATCATACTAGAAGTCATTTATTTCTTAATTACTGATCCATCTAAGCTGGCGTACTTGAAATTAAAATTATTCCCTCTGCATTGACATTTATTTAAAGAAAAATGACTTTTCAAACTTTTACGGAAATAGGAAATGGCAAGTTTGTTTCCTTTAAATTTTCATCTTTCCACTGAACTCTGCGTATACATATTTACAGTCCTCGTCATTCCAATGCCGAAAGGTAAAGGCGGAATTGCCGGAAATTGCACTAAATTGACGACACCGTCCCGGGCCCACCCGTCACAAATACTCGCTGCCTCGAAATATCGACTAGACTAGCTATGTCCATCTATATTTACATAGAATGCGTAAAGCCCTTTGTGTCTGTCCAGGTATACTTTTCAAAAGAGCGTTTAAATCGTCTGTATGTGTTTCGGCAAGTTTGATTGTTGGTGTCTATAATTACGGTTTTGTTACAAGATTTATTTATTCCAAAATTGATATTAAACTACCTAATAATATTAATTAATATCAATTGCATTTTTCTATAATAAATAATTAAAAATACTGTTATACGCTCTTAAAAATCTCCTATAAGTTTCTTACATAGATTAAATTTTGTTTAAATATTATTTTATTATATTAATTCCAAAGAGCGGATGAGCTTAAACATGGACAATATCTGTACCGCATTAATTAACACCCACATGTAGCTGGAGTGGCACTTATTGCGTGGCGTTTGTATGTGAGTACACAAAGCGCATGGTAATCGAGCGTAATGACATTCAACGCGTAAGCACGTCCGTAGCACTGCTACGACGTAGTACTGTAGCCGCGTATAATGTGCTACGCAGTGTACACGTTTTGTGTTGAATTAGACTTTTTGCGTAGCGCGTAGTATATTTTATGTTATGATCTGCTTTTGGAGTGCACCATAATAGAGAAAAAGTATGTCTTTTTAGTCTTTATATCATATACATGAATAGCCTACGTCTGTATTAAGAATATTTTAAAACAATTTGATTCGATATAAATAACGCATTAAGTAATAATAAGTAATAAGCTAGGATAATGTCTTAGTAATGTGATAAATTTAAACTGATTCATATCACATGAAAAGACGCATTAGGTCAGCGTGGTGGCCTAATGGCCTAACCAATCTCAATCGAACCCTCGAATGTAGAGCAGGTTCGTGCCCTAGAGTAGGCGGATACAGAAAATTTATAGCCCCAGTGTAATGATAACAAAAAAGTATAATTTTTGTTTGCCGTTTGATGGCCTTTGGATTTCTGTTCCCGACATTTCCATTTATAAAATGATTCTGTACTTTGTAATGAGATAAAAATTACGTCACGACCATAATAAGGAAGAGTTTATTATCCTTAATGGAATTGCACCGGTTATTATTACAATAATAAAATAATACAAATTTAAAAAAAAAATTATTTTATTTTAATTGGCGTACAGTAGGTACTTGGTAAACGATCTCCCACCTGAAATTGCTTCTCGGAATAATAAAAAAAAATCTAACATTGAAACCATCAACAAGTATTTACTATCAACATTATAATTATTTAGACATTCGCAAATCGCTATAAATATAGAACACCATTATTTACTTACAGACAAACCAAGCAATTGGTTTTGTGAGACTAATTGTATTTTTTTGTTATTTTCCGTTAATTGTGTTACATCAGTTTGTTTTGTGAATATATTACTCGTCATTTCGACATACAATAGTTTAATTTTATTTTTAAATCCCCTTAGAATTTACAACAAAATAATTAAAAATATAAAATACGAACATACGCACGTGTCTACAAATAAGCAGGCTCAAGGGAGGTAACACAATTTCCGTCTCAATTTTAGTTCCCAGACATGATAGATTAGCGATGTTATATTGCCAATAATGTACCTTGTAAATACAGGTTCATCGTTCTATGTGCCCTTGTATACCGACTTCTAATTTTTATCTATCCTCTCGATCAATTTAAATGTAATTTTACGACTAATTGCATCCCTGAATTTAATTGCTTCAGGTATATGAGTTATAGTTCATGTCATTGATGTGTGTTGTATTATGGATTATTATTATTTCTGTATCGGCCCATATACGTCCCACTGCAGGGTACGGGCCTACTCTACAATCGAGAGTACGATTGAGAGTGGTTAGGCCATATAGTCCACCACGCTGGCCTAATGCGGGTTGGCGGACTTACATACCATAGAAATTCTTATAAATCGCTACGGCATGCAGGTTTCCTCACGATGTTTTCCTACACCGTTTTAGTGCGTGGTGATTTATTAAAATACAAAGTTAGAAATTAAAATAAATATTATTTCCACGAAACCGGGCTTCGGTTTGACCGTGGAGTTGGTGAGTCTCATTTACACATGTACAAAACATTTGCATTAGACATTATACAAACAAAATAACCCTTATGAAGTCAGAATTTTAAACAAAAATACACAAACACTCATAAACTTTATGATATAACTATAAAATAAAATAAAACGATATACTAATAATTAGAAATACTAATGATATACCGGTTATCTCAAGACTGCTACCGAAAACGAAGTCGGGTGGTAGTTTTAGTGACTACAAACACAATGCAACTAAAAATTTCGCAAAGAAACGCGACAATTATTTTTTATATTTTTTTAAATATCGTCATTTTTGGGTGGTAAATCCGTAGTTTTTGCTAAAATAATAATTTAAACTCTTTTATACCTTAGATTATTTATAAATAAAAGGGTATACACTATTATTTTAGGAAAAAATGTATTTACCACCCAAATATGGTCATAGGAAAAAAATAACAAAAAAAAAAAAATGTCGCTTTTTTTGCAACTTTTTCTGTTGCATTGTGTCTGAAGTCGCTTAAACTACCACCCGGCTTCGTTTTCGGTAGCAGTCTTGATATACCCGGTATATACTATACTAATAATTAGAAATTGGAAATTTGAAAAAAATTGGATATACTTATAATTAGAAATTGTGGTGGTAGTTCACAGAGATAACAATACTTTCAGTTTTAATTTTATTTCTCTATTATCCTCACTTGATTTGGGTTATATCATTAGTTCATCAACATTTAAATTTCTAGTAGTATCTCACTGAGTTCCAAACAATATTTTCCTGCATGATTAAAACAAGTGATATATTTTTATAATTAGCTTAAATGTCCTACTACTGGTCAAAGGCCTCCCCTTTGTTACTATACCCTGTCCTCGCGAGCTCTTCACCTTTTATGCTATAATACTATTTTTATTTTATTATAATTAATGGTGAGACGAGCATTCCGTTTGCCTCATGGTAAATCCGCCTCGAATTACAAAGCAATGCTTGACATTCCACTGGGCTCGCCATTCTAAGACATAAGATGTTAAGTCTCAATATTTCCACTACTTACTCTGACCACAATGTCCTTCAATCCGAAACACAAGAGTGCATTTACACTGGTGTTTAACAGGAAAAATAGACTTAGCGGTATTACCTACCAAAGCGAACTCTCACATATGTGAACTACCACCATTATACTGTAACTATAATATAAGTATTATATTCTAATATGAGCTAAGTGCAAATATTTACAGTTGTAAAAATACGTTGACGGCAACTAATGGTAAATAAATTGCAGTAAAAAATGTCCACTAACGAGGGGAGAGAGCATCTCTCGATGGTCGCCTTAATTATGCTGGCCGGGTTAATTGCTTCTTCATGCTCCGCTTAAAGGACCCGATATGCAGGAAATACGTGTGCCGGCAAACTGTTCCTAGGTTTAATTGTCGGAGTACGCAGAAGGGAAATTTTCGCGATTGCGGTGAATCTGAAATACGGTAAATTGAGACTTCTCAAGTACTTTTTTCATTATTTTCCGGTAGCAAAGGGTTCTAATGTGATTTTAGACAGACGCAAGATTTTTGAATTATTGAAAGAAATGTAAAATGGAATTGGTTGTAAAACGTTAATATAAGTATGTGTGTTGCGTTTTTTGTGACATAACCTTTGAATCTTGAAGTTGTTTGTGAATTACACAAACATTTGTTGCGTTGTATAGCACAATAATAATTTTGTGTAAAAAAAAACCAAACATAATAAATTCAAACAAGAATATCATCTAATGGGTTTATATAATTTTATGCACAATAATTTTAATCGACAAATACATCTATCATTCAATCTTTATTGACCAAAAAATTTGGCAATAAAACCCAGTCGATACCGCTTCCATAGCCATAAACCGATTTGCAGTTGAATCGTAACTCAAGTAGCACGTGCCAAATGCAATTTAGCTAGTGAATATACTTTCACATTGGATTGCTGTATTCCCTCGTTTTGTTGATACCCATTGCTCCCCTCGGAGGGGGCTGTGTATCGCAGCACCCGTCAGTTTGCTGATTGCATTTGCAATCACGTGACCTAGCATTGAGTGTGATAGCTTGGTTCGGAACTAGGACGATACTTGTAAGTTAAAGTTAAAGTTAGTTTGTCTGCCTGTGTGACGTAGAATAAATTAAACTTGATATTATTTGTTTTCAAAAATGAAAACCATTCCGTTCATTGAGCTTAATATTACTGTTTGCCATACTTTAATCTAAATTAATACAGTTCATATTATATCGATAATCCCGTGTCTACTTTTTACAATTTCAAAATATTTATATTTATATGATGTATATGTATTGTAGCGTGGTAGTCTGTTGTAACGGATCAGACGCGACTGCCAACAAGTTCACAGGGGTGGTGGGTTTAAATGCCAAGGCACACCTCTGACTTTTCAAAGTACTTTTCAAAGGTATGGTGTCTTGATAGTCATTTATCACATACTATAACGTTATATGAAAATTATATATCATATAACGTTATAGTGTGTGATAATGTTATATAATGTGTGATATAATATTGATTGATAGAAGGCATCCTATAAAGTACCAAAATTCAACAGCCGATATGAATACTTTAATTATTACTCTTAAAACATTTATTTTTGGTCAGTCCCTGCTATGTGGGAGACCGCCTGGGCAGACCACAATTGTTATATCTCCTGCCATACAGCAGTGTAAATGTTGTGTTTCGGATCGAAGTACTTTGCAGCCAGAGTAGGTACTGGACATATTGAGACTTAGCTTCTTTTGCCTCAGGATGGCGAGAATACCAAGCATTGCTTTGAGCGGTCATATTGCCTAGAATCAGGCGAACGACATGCTCGTTTCGCTATTAATTGTAATAAAAATATTTAAAATACTGTATAAAACAAAAAAAAAGTGTGCTCATAAAAGGTTTTCTTTATGAAAAACATGAAATAAGCTGTCGTAATGAAAGTGCTACGTTGTCAATAAATATGTAAATGAATGACATGTAACGTCGTTAAAAAAATTGAGGCGGTGCTATAATTTACACGTCAATTTTGGGTGATATATTCGGCAGGTTTAATTTGGACGATGATAACATACTTTTAAGAGACAGCACTAGTTACTTAGCCCAATTTTGCTTGGGTAAAATATTTTTAAAATCACAAAAATACGTATGGTTTCTTAAATTTACGCGAATGTTGCAGATTAAAATAAAACTATTTTTTATGGAATTTAACGCGGATTTGGTTTAATGTATTTACTTCTTTACTTCCCGACGTTTCGGTTATTTTACAGTTTTCGTGGTCACTTGGCGGACTAACGTATGAGTTATCCACTCAGTGACTGATATAATTTAACTACTGTAATTTTACAGTTAGTAAGTTAAACCACATAATAAATTGTTTTATTTCAAAAATCTATGTGATCTATGCTTAGGCTCTATCAATTTATTGCAGCGTGAATATGACAAACGTAAACACAGACTCACAACCTTTTATATAATTTAAAATATTATTAGTATGTCGGGTCTACAGTAGTATCCTCGTTATTCTCAGACATCGTGTGGGTCGATAGTCAGGGCGATCGAGCCAAGAGAAACAGCAGAATACACAAACAACCAAATTTATTAAAACCAACGAAACGAATAACAGTTCCTAGTGTGGAGGCACTGATCTCGACGACCACCCGATTGCTAAGAGACTGAGCTTCTTTTCGGCGCGGCGCTCCCCACTAGACTGTGTAGTAGCATGCAGTTGCCAAGTATTGACGTAATCACGACTGTGCCGCTATCTCTCGCAACTGGTGCTGCGCTTCGTTTGGTGTCCAAATCAACAGATGTCTCCGACAAGTATAATAGTGTTATTTGCCTAATAGTTACACGGAGAGGTGTAAAGCATAGAGTTGAATTCCACGATTCAAAACTAATGGTTCGTCTGCACTCGGTATAATCACAAAGACTACATCCACTTATATCTGCTTGAGGCTAATTTAATTAGGCACTTACTCATATCCTTTGTTCCTGCGATCTGCGAATATTCCGCTGTTTGTTCCCGGCATTCAGTAATAACTTGGCAAACAGAGTTATGCGTATCCGTGTCTTATTCACTCTAGACACAGTATTATGAAATTCTCCATTTATAACATAAAAGTCGTCAAGGAAGATATAAAGTTTTATTTTTACTACAGTTCCGCATGTTTTCGCGAATGAGCGCCAAATTTAGTCCATTGAACGACTGCTGACGAGTTCCACTAATGAAAATTCCTTTGTTTTATTAGAAATGTATTAATTTCCCTCGCGTAATCTAGGCGGAGAAATGTCGATAACTTTGTTTGCTACGTGTATATTTTACTTCGTTCTTAGAACATTTCTTATGTTTTATGGTTCGGCTGTTTATTGTACAGTGTTTTTGGTATTTTCGAGTTTTGTGTTAAAATAATTTCTATCTTTTATGTAACTTAACGAGTTTTGACAAGATCACTGAATATTTATTGCTGTAGATTGTTACGACTTTACTTTGCAGATTTTTTGCTAGTATTGCCTACTTATTTTATCCGTTTACAATTCAAATTAAAAGTCAACCATAAATTTGAATCATTCTCTTACTCGTATATGTGTTATGGGCCAAGTGATTAATCGGGCATTATTCATAATGCCCGGGCAATACGAATAATGCCCAATAAGAGCGAGCAATGTGATTATAACCAATCAATTTATCACATTGCCCGGGCATTATGAATAATGCCAAGTGCCTATTGGGTAGAGTGATGTAAAGCGAATCAAAATCAAAACAATGGGCCGAACTGGTAGAATTTAGAATAGGGCAGCACGAGGGGGTGGGTTAGGAGGAGTGGAGGGGGAGGGGGAGTGTCGCACCTCCCCTGGTACCACTCCCATGAAAAGGTAACGCACTATTATTGAGAAATATCTATTATAGCAACCTAACCTTACCCTAACTTAAACACTTGTTGTCAATACAAATTAGCTTCTGCATTGTCTCTGGCTGTTTATATACAGTATATAGCCAAAAGACTACGTGAAGTCGGGGTGTTCCGAGTCGGTTTTGGGGCACAGTCAACCTAACTGATCCATAAAGTGGGTACACTAATTTTCTTCTGAAGATAATGTTTCGGACGTTAAAAAACAACTAAACATAAGCAGATCAATTCAACCTTTCTAATTTATGGGTCTATCGCAGATGCGAAAATGCGGCAGCGCACCACGTAAAAAATCACCAATTAATCACATTGCCCGATCATCATGTAGCCATATTCATAATGCCCGGGTAATGTGATAAATAGGTGAGTTTAGATTGTAATTAATCACTTGGCCCGATATGGCTCGGCAATATTCATACTGCTCGGGCATTATGAATACTGCCCGCACTTATCACTTGGCCCATAACATATGAACTGCTTGGACAATCAATGCAAAAGATACAATTCAAACGCAGTTTTATTCTGATGCTAATTTTGGTTGCGTTCTATTTCGAATGCCGTCCTGACAGCCTTACACCTATTGAACCTGATACAATTTATCGTGATTTCGATATTCTGATTGCATTTACAATGTTATTTATTGATGAAATAGGAGAAACTTGTTCTAGTTTTTTCAGTACCTCTGTCGATTTAACTGATTTAGCTCACTTGATACTAAGCGATCACTACCACCCATGAAAATCCACAACGCTTGTATGTATCTGATGTATATATTCTTATGTTTTTCTGCATATATCTATGTTTGTGTTTGTATTATTTATTATGTCTGTATCAGGCCATATACGTCCCACTGCAGGGCACAGGCCTCCTTTACAATCGAGAGCACGATTGAGAGTGGTTAAGCCATGTGCCAGTGGTACTTCCCCGGATGAGCCTGCCCATTCATGCTCAGTCATGACAGCCAACAGTGTGGAACTACCACTTCCAGATCATCTGTCATCTCTCTTCCATAAGTAGTGCAGAAATGTTGATATTTGCTTTTATATGGAAAAATACGTACTTCAGATTTAAGAAAATCTATTATATTCTAACATCGTGCAGCTCGGTCGTCTTGAAAGGAAAGCGAAATGGGAAATGTTTAGACTGCTTTATGATCTTAAGCTTTTTAGACTTCTAGACTTCTAGGTTTCTAGTTTCGATGCTGAATCGTGTTCACTTATCTAAAGTGGCGCAATATGATTTAGAATTCTATATAAAGTTATATTTATATTTTAAAATAAAATTGATAATTGAAAACTATAGTAGGCTTGTTCCTTACTTACCAATATCTACCAACATGTTAAACTTACACAAAAAATATAGTTGTGTGTGTGTGTATTTTTATAGGAATAAATAAAAAATATGACTTGAATACATAATAATTGTATTTTCTAGTATTTTTGTAGATGGATAGTTAGTACAAAAGCCAAAAATAAACCCAATTACGCCTTAAACTATTACAGGCAATAAAATACCCCCTACCTAGAAATTTTGTCTTTGAATTAACCATAAACAATTAGAAAGAATGAAAGCCTTTCAAAGCCAATTACTATTTGGCTTAGTGCTATTTGTAGTAAGCAAAAGTGAAAGCTCCAAAACAGAATATTAAAATACTAGTCGTTAAATTATATTTCATTTTTACTCGTAAAGACTTTATTGTTATTTGCCATTTAAATGAGCAATATATAATAGAAGCAACCATACTTTAAAATTACTATAAATGTTAATTTGCAAATCTTGATAATCAAAGTTCCAAATGAATGCCAATTTTAACTCAACTGAAATGTCCATTGCGTAAATCCAATCTTTACAACTAAAGTTTTAGACGCTATGCAAAATAGATGAGGGTGTATTCATGGTTAATTATAAAATGGATGTTTAAATGTTATCTTATCTTCTCTTTGAAATAATAAATAAAAAAATTAATTTTTTTTTATTTATTATTTCAAAGAGAAATACCTAAATATTAGTAATTTTAAAATATTTATTATTTTAAAATTACTACTATTTAGGTATCGCGTAGTATTTATTAATGAAAAATATATTATTTACATTAAAAAAAATATATATATATATTTTTTTTCATTAATTTTTTTTCATGACAATATTTGCTTTGATTTAGTAATATAAGTTAAGTTATACTAATGGCTTCAATAACATGATATTGTAGACAGAGCGAAACAGGTGTCTCAAAATGCCGTTCAACATCTTAATGTGTCGAGAAGGCTATCAAGATTATGCTAAGTGAAATTAAATGTACTTTGCCTCGCTTTAAAAAGTATTTTGATTTATTTACATTTGCGTATATAGGGTATATCAAGACTGCTACCGTAAACGAAGCCGGGTGGTAGTTTTAGTGACTGCAATCACAATAGAAATATAAAAATCGCAAAATAACGTGAATTTTTTGTGTGTTTTTAAATATCATCGTGTTTCAGTGATAAGTTCATACTTTTGTTTAAAATGATTATTTAAATTCTTGCGAAGCATAGTATCATTAAAAATAAAAGACTGTATAATACTATTTTAGGAAAAAATATTGTATTTACTATCAAAATACGATGATCCCGTATTTCTGCAAAAAAAAGGTTGCATTGTGTCTGTAGTCAATAAAACTACTTCGGCTTTGTTTTCGCTAGTAGAATTGATACACCATGTACATATATTTTCGGATTGTTAAAATCCACTGATTTAAACAATCCGACAATGAAAATAGCATGTTGAATGGTACTTGTACCCAGTATAACTATAGGAACGCCCTATGTTTCATTTAGGATGGATGAAAGCACAGCAAATATATAAAATTTCACAATATCGTATTCTGCGTAATCCGCAACGTAAAAGTATTTTTTCTTTCAGTGATATCTTTTATTATGACAAAAAAAAAACAAAAACATTTCATATTATTTAAAGTTACCAAATAAAAATGTAGATACGTAAGCATTGTTTCCATTCAGCCAAACAGCATACGTCAGAGGCAGTGTAATCATTATCAGTTAAAGTTGTCAGCGGTCTGCATCTCATTTATGTTAAAATATTATATTTATTGATAATTCAATATTCTGACATGACTGATCTCAGTCATGTCAGAATATTTGGGAGCCCAGTAATGATGCATGTTCCAAAGAGTAAACGATTAAAATGGGACAAGAAAGCAGTAAAATACATTTTAGTGGGATATCCAGAGAATGTGAAAGGTTACAGATTGTTTAACACAGAAACTAAAAAAATATGTACTAGCAGAGATGTAATTATAATGGAGCAAGATACTACTCAGATAGAAATTAGCAAAGAACAGCAGTCAGTGCAAAAGGAAAGTTCCATTAAAGAAGGTGAAACAATCCTGACAAATGAGGATGATCCTACTTACACAAATAGTTCAGATAAAAGTACAACTTCAACAGGAAGTGAATCTTATCAGACATTATCTGAAGAAGAGGATCTATATAATAATGAAGAACCTCGAGTGGTGGAAAAGCGAATCAGGAAACCTCCTGAAAGGTATGGTTTTACAAATCTTTGTGTTTCAGATGGACCCGAGTCTTGGGCTGAAGACATAAGCTATGATGAAGCTACCAACGGTCCAGACAGAGACAAGTGGCAGCAGGCTATGTCTGATGAAATTCAAGCGTTTGAAGACAATCAAGCATGGGAGATCGTTAGTCAAGAGGAGTCAGATAGAGTAGTAGAATGCAAATGGGTGTTCAAGCAAAAGCCAGAAAGCGATAACCGTGTCAGGTATAGAGCAAGACTTGTGGCGAAAGGTTACACACAACGGCATGGAGTAGATTTTAATGAGACTTACTCACCAGTTCTCAGGTACTCGACACTTAGACTTTTATTTGCTTTAAGTGTAAAATTTCATTTTGAAATCACTCATCTTGATGTAGTTACAGCATTTTTAAATGGTGTTTTAACAGAAAATGTGTATATGCGTGCACCTCCTAATTTAAATTGTCCAAGTAATTGTATTCTCAAACTTAAAAAAGCAGTGTATGGTTTGAAGCAGTCCGCTAGGGCATGGAATGCCAGAATAAATGATTGTTTGATAGATATGGATTATATAAAGTCAATTGCAGAACCGTGTTTGTATAGTAAAACATATAAAAATGAGCAGACTATAATTGCAGTATTTGTTGATGATTTTTTCATTTTTTCAAATAGTAAGACTATGACTAATGATTTGAAGAAAAAACTTATGTCAAAATTTAAAATAAAGGACTTAGGTCAAATAAAAAGATGTTTAGGCATGCGAGTGAAATATGTTAATAATTGTATTTGCATTGATCAGGAACAATTTGTAAACCAAATTCTTAAAAAGTTTTATATGAATGATTGTGGTACTAAAGATACTCCAATGGAATGTAATTTGAAACTAGATAAGGCAGAATGTGTTGATAAACAGTTCCCCTATCAACAGCTTATAGGAAATCTTATGTATTTATCTGTATTAACTCGTCCATATATATCATATAGTGTGAGCTATCTTAGCCAATTCAATAATTGTTTCAGTTCAGTTCATTGGCATCATGCAAAAAGAATTTTAAAATATTTGCAAAAAACTAAGTCTTATGGTTTAAAGTTTACTAAAGATACTTGTAATTTAGAAGGTTTTGTTGATGCGGATTGGGCTTCAAATACCATAGATAGAAAATCCTACACAGGTTTTTGTTTTAAATTATCAGGTTGTGTAATATCCTATGAATGCAGGAAGCAACAGACAGTAGCATTGTCAAGTACCGAAGCCGAATACATGGCTATTGCTGAGGCATGTAAAGAGGCTATATATTTAAAAAGTATTTTATCAGATATTGTTGATTGTAACTATACTGTAGTAATTTACAATGATAACCAGGGAGCTCAAAAGTTGACAGAAAACCCTTTATTTCACAAACGAACTAAGCACATAGATGTGCGCTACCATTTTATACGAGAAGCCGTTTCTAGTAAGGTTGTAAAAATTGTTTATAAGTCAACATCTGAGATGCCTGCCGATATATTAACGAAAAGTCTTGGTAGTGCTAAGCATAATTATTGTGTAAAATTATTAGGAGTTCAAAATGTTTAAAAATGTTAAGGTAATGTTATATAGTATAAAAATAAAGGCAAAGTTAAATTTCTTGTTTTTTATAATTAAAGTCATTGTTCTTGTTTTGTTTTGTTGATAGTTGAAGTTATTGTAAAGTATTTTTTTTTATTTTAATAATTGATGTTATTGTTCTTAAATTTGATAACTGATATTAGATTATTTTGATAAGTGGTGGTGTTAAAATATTATATTTATTGATATCAAAATAATACCAGTTTACTTCCCACTAACGCCATCTAGTGATATAAATATGTACTAGGATTAAAGTGTACCATAACCTAAACGGATCAATAAATTCTCTATTCTCAACAGGCAACTCATTCGTTTTAATAATTTAAGGCTTTATTAGTGGTTTCTTATTCCAATAATGCTAAACATTCAATTTTGACTCAGGAAGTTATTGTTTCTTTCTTCCTACCTTGCATCTATTTTGTTTGGTGGTTCTAATCCACCTGCTTATACAGGGTGCTTGAAAAACGATGTCCGCTCAAAAAAGTGGGTATCAGACTTAATTAATGTGTTTGATTTAAAAGATCCGTTTCACATAATATGACAAAATAATAATAATAATAATATACATATATTGGCTTAGTGCTATTTGTAGTAAGCAAAAGTGAAAGCAACACCAAGACGCATCTTGTGAAAATTGTGAAAATTAATTTTACTTGTATATTTACTATATATTATATATCCTACGCTATTATTAACAACATTCAATCAAATACAATCAAAAATCATGTTATTAAAAAGAATATTTCGGAATTTGGCACAAAATATTAAAATAAGTATGGAAGAAAATTATTTGACACATATGACAGTGTCAAGTACTAAAAAACAACAATAAAATTCATTAAAATACTAGCACAAGATGACAACACGCGCCAGAAGACTAAACGCACGTATAAGATCTTCCAGCTCGTCGAGCTCTGCGTCGTGGGCGTCGGCTTCGGACGTGTTCGAGGTGACGCCGGACAACGACGCGTTGAGCCAACGCGACGAGCTGCAGTCGTCCCCGCCGCCACCAACACCTGCGCGGTGTAGAGGACGACCCCCTCCAGCGGTGGGCTTGGGACCCACGGGGCCGAGTGTCCCGCCTACGGTCCCCGCTACCGGTGGAGTAGTGCGCCGCATGAGATGGACTCATCAAATGAATGAAAATGTCATGCGGGCCTACTTTGGGGCGACAAAGGGGGGAACTAACCTCACTGCATACCGTGCTCACATGCTGTCTATGTTTCAGGTTCTGGAACCAACGATCAGTGTGTCATCCCAACGACTATCGGATCAAGTGGGGTTTATCCAACGACGTAAGTTGTTGGATGATGAAGCACTTGAGCGGCTGCGTACTGAAGCATGTGTTGATCTAGATGTTATCACGGCTATCACCCAGCGAGCTGCAGAAACACCATCCATTCCTGCTGCTGATATTGAGCTGGTGGACAATCTAGACAACACTGTAAGTCCCCAGAATCAACAGCGTTTGAGAAGGACTTTGGAGAGTGCGATTTTGGAATATAAATCCATACCAGCGTCCTGTAGACCGCGCGTGCCGCGTTTGCCTACGCATAGACGAAACTTAGCGCTGATGGGAGCATTGGACTCCATTGTTTCTACCTATATGGAGTCCAGTCGGGACCTTGTTGATACGCATTCGATCCTTTACTGCGCGGCCGTCGCAGCATGTCGAGTGGCTAATGTCAAATTTCCAATTAATAATATTACTACCACTCGAGATGTTGCGACTGTGCCTGCATGGCAGCGTAGGATCGAGGACCGTATTAACAAGGCTCGAACTCTCATCGGCAAGCTTATTGCTTTCCGAAATGGAAACAGTAGGCAAAGGGTCATGCGTTTTGTGGCCCAGGCCTTTTCTGGGACTAATATAAGTCCCCGGGATTATGGTCTTTGGGTCACAGAGCGCATAGACTATTACAAACAAAAAGTTTATGCGTGGGCGAGCCGCATTCGCCGCTATAGGAAGCGGTGGGATCGATTCCAGCAGAATCGTACTTTTCAAAGTGACCAATAGAGGGTGTATAGATGTTGGGAGCGTTCTCCACAAAGTGTGGTAGATGGGCGGCTGCCTAATATTCATGACATGCGTAATTATTGGGCAAATATATGGTCGTCATCTATCTCCCACACTGAAGCCGACTGGTTTAGTGTTGTTGAGCGAGCTTGTGAGTCTATACCAATTATGGAAGCTGTTTCAATCAGTTCAGAAGATGTCCTAGTTGCAATCCGTCCGACACAAAACTGGAAGTCTCCCGGTCCGGACGGTTTGCACAATTTCTGGTTGAAATGGCTTCCATGTTCGCATGCTCGGTTGGCAGCACAATTTCAGGATGCGCTTGATGGAGGATTGCTTCCAACATTTATGACTACTGGTGTTACTCACCTCCTCTACAAATCTGGCAGTACCACGGACCCAAAAAATTACAGACCCATTACATGCCTCCCCACCATATATAAACTTTTTACATTCCATTTCACCTCAAACAATATTTTTTTCCCAGGCCAAACAGGATGCAAGAGTGGGTCTCGTGGTACTAAAGAACTCCTTCTCATAGACATGACCATTTGCCAACAGGCTCGTCAGAATCGTAGGAATTTATCGGCTGCCTGGATTGATTATAAAAAGGCGTTTGATTCGGTGCCCCATACTTGGCTCATGAGGGTGTTGAGTTTGTACAAAGTTGATACAAACTTATGCTCCTTTCTTGGATCTTGTATGGGGCAGTGGACCACTGTCCTTAGATATCCAGGTAGTATAGGTCCTCCTGATTGTGACGAGCCTATAAAAATCAAGCGGGGTATATTCCAGGGTGACAGTCTGAGTCCACTGTGGTTTTGCATGGCCCTGAATCCTCTTAGTACTCTGTTGAAGGATTCGGGGTTAGGCTACCGTCTACGGAGAGGGACTGAGCCTATTTCTCACTTACTTTACATGGATGATCTCAAGTTATTTGCATCAAAACAAACAGAATTGATTGAGTTGTTAAAAATAACTGAAAAATTTAGCAACTCAATCAATATGGAGTTTGGTGTAGATAAATGTGCGGTTATCCATGTCAAGCGGGGAGAAGTTGCAGTCTCTGATGGCGTACAAGTCTCTGAGGCTGTAAGACTCAGATCCCTTTCCGAGACAGAAACCTACAAATATTTGGGTATGCCAGAGACACTGGGTATTTTGAGTGCAGACATAAAGCAATTGCTGAAGGAGCGTTTCTTTGGCCGCCTGGCAAAAGTTTTCAACAGTCTTTTGTCGGGTGGTAACAAGATTCGCGCCTTCAACGGTTGGGTTATGCCTGTGCTTATGTACTCTTTTGGCATACTCAGATGGACTCAGACCGAATTGGATGCCCTGGATCGTAAAGTCCGGACTCTACTGACTGCACATCGTATGCATCATCCACGATCGTCAGTGATGAGATTGTACATCCCGCGGAGATGTGGGGGCCGAGGCATCCTTAATGCTTAAGACTTGCATAATCGCGAGGTGTGCAATCTTAGGGATTATTTCCTCCACAGCGACGTGGATATGCATAGGGTTGTAGTTAAGATAGATAAAGGATTTACCCCGCTCTCGTTGGCGAATGAGAACTGGCGGAAACCATTGGTGATGAGCGTGAAAGATCGCGAGGAAATATGGAAGAGCAAAGAGCTGCATGGTCGGTTCTATCGGGCCCTCCATGGACCTGATGTGGACCGACCTGCGTCTGTATCTTGGCTACGTTTCGGTAACCTCTTTGGAGAAACTGAGGGTTTTGTCTTTGCAATTACGGACGAAGTTATTAAGACGAACTATAGGAAATACATCCTGAAGGACGGTACGGTCGACATTTATCGAGCATGCCACCGTCCGGGCGAGTCAATCAGGCATGTTATCTCCGGTTGTTCGCATCTTGCTAACGGCGAGTATTTGCATAGGCATAACCTAGTAGCCAAGATCATACATCAGCAAATTGCTCTTCGATATGGACTTGTGACTCTTGAAACGCCATATTACCAGTACGTTCCACAACCAGTTCTTGAAAATGGTCATGCAACGCTATACTGGGATCGATCTATTATCACAGACAGGACTATTGTCGCCAATAAGCCTGATATTGTGATAATTGATCGATTGACGCGCCGGGCAATGCTTGTTGATGTTACTGTTTCACATGATGATAACCTCGTTAAAGCTGAAAAAGACAATTGTCAAAGTATCTAGATTTGGCACACGAGGTTACCGACATGTGGGATGTGGACTCCACGGTTATTGTCCCGATTGTTGTTTCCGCACATGGACTGATACCAAAGAGCCTCGACCAACATCTTCAGAGGCTCTCAATTGGTCGTTGGGTCAAGAACCAGATCCAAAAGGCGGTATTGTTGGACACGGCACGCATTGTGAGAAGGTTCCTCTCTTTGAATCCCTAACCGCCGGTGGCTTGGGTCTTAAGCCCCGCCACCGAAGGGTCATTACTTTTTAATATTTTTATATGACATATTGTATGTATTTTTTTTTATATATTTATATTATATGATGTATAAAAATTTAAAAAAGAATATGTACGAAATAAAGGGAATTAAATAATAATATAACAGCGAAACTCACATTACACTGCTAACAATCGCGTTCGTAACAAGCAACGTGTAGCGCGAACAGGCGCGACGTTTCAGATTTGTCAGAATGTGTATTGTTATCAGAATTTAAAACATTGCTAAATTTTAGGGTAATTTTGATACTTAAATTTGTATTATAACTTACGACATGATATTATCCACAATATTTTTTTTCGTATTTTTTTAAAATTAGTTGCCCAAATGCGCGCCTTGATGGATGGAGTTCTATCTTATCCTGGTCCAAGTCAGTATCCGTAAACTAAGTTTTTTGAAATCATTAGTCAGTCACTCTGGAAACATAAAAACTCAAATGAGTATTCTCCCCAATTAATTCTAAATATTTTATATTAGTAGTGTATTATGATTATATTGAAAAAAAAAATGAAATGTGCTTAAGAGTATTTTATTTTCAATCATAGTTTTTCGCTGAATGGTTGAATAAGGACCTACCACCAAGTAGTTGTTTAGCAAAATTTATAAATTGCTACTGCAATTGCTACTACATCAGTTTAAAAGACAACGCATACCTAAAACAAACAATTTAAAAAGATTTTCCTGTAGATATTATATTGTTGATGCTCTTTTCCTATTTAATCTTTTAAGAAATAAAATAGATTGCCCTAAATTACTAAATCAAATAAGATTTCGTGTCCCATCGAGATATCCTCGATATAGCATTACTCCACTCTGTCCTCCTCTGCGAAGGTCGGTTCTAGGTGCAACCTCACCAATTCCAAGACTGTGTAAAATCCTAAACAGCATTAGTGATGAGGTAGACGTGCACTATGACAATATTAATAAATTTTATAATGAAATTATTGAAACCTTTTCTGATTCCTAATAACGGTTGCATTGTGGTCTCATAGCCATGCTATATTTGTTTATACTATCATACAATTTGTTTTCACTGCTCATTAAATTGTTTTTTTTTGTGTAGATTGTAAAATCATTGTCTGGAATAGCATTTATTTATTTCTTAAATTATTGAATGATAAATTATTATTATTATATAAAGTCGTATAATATAACACAATTAGGTATTTAATGGAAATGTAAATCCACATTTGTATTTTAAGGTTATTTCTGTTATAGTATATAAATCTTAGCCTAATCATATTGTGCATGTGGTATTAGCCTGTAAGAAATTGTTGCACTTATATCTTCTGTAAAACTTGATATTATTATAAAATTGTATTAATGTAAACTATTGTTGGCTGATTTAATAAATAAAATAAAATAAAAACAACAAAACCACATCGATAACAAAAAGTACCTCATCGACTAAATGCTAAAGGAAAATAAAAAAAATGTGAGTGGTCTCGAATTACCCATGCCTATTTGTATAGTTTCTGCTGTACCCACTCTCTAGTGAATAGGTCCTATCATGTCATTTTTGAAGAAGTCCACTAATTAAAGAGCGTTACAAATATTGATTATCTAAACCACATATTAAAAAACATAAAACGTTCACCTGTTATTTACATGGGCGAAAGTGCTGACAAGCAAATCGAACAACACTCCATTTGCTTCGCAATCACGAGGGTTCTCAACTGTTTCCACGATCCATTAGACAGAACCCCAATTTGCAGAGACTTTCCACTTCACCGCTAAAAAGATGAGAATTTATTTATTTCACCGAGTCAAGGGCCGACATACACAAATTTTAATGTATAGTAATGAATTTAAAATAAAAATGTAATTACAAGTGCGTGGTGGCCTGTTGGTAAACGGACTAGACGCGGCTGCCAACATGTTCACGGTGGTCGCGGGTTCGAATTCCAGGGCACACCTCTGACTTTTTGGAGTCATGTGTGTATTGATAGTCAATCACCACGCACTAAAACGGTGAAGGAAAACATCGTGAGGAAACCTGCATACCATAGCGATTTATAAGAATTTCTATGGTATGTAAGTCCGCCAACCCGCACTAGGCCAGCGTGGTGGACTATATGGCCTAACCACTCTCAATCGTACTCTCGATTGTAGAGTAGGCCCGTGCCCTGCAGTGGGACGTATATGGGCTGATACAGATACAGAATGAATAGGCTGAAAGCCAACGAAAAACAAATTGAACACGACTTAAACAACCTCAGCGTCATTAGTACGGCGCGAATAATAAGTGCTCAGAGTTTTCACATTATTTTATTCATTTTTCCAAGAAAGCCATACCTTAATAATGCGAGTAAGTTTCGCTTATTATTTGTTAAGCAATTTACGTTTCGTTTACGCCTTCATATTTAATGCTTATTCGGTTTCCGTTTTCAAAAGAAGTTGTAAGTGTAAAGCTTGATATTTTATTTAATATTTTTGCAATATTCTTTCGTGATACGAGTTTATATTTCGCTTCAGCTTTTCGTGAGCTGCATTTATCATCCTGTTCGTATTTTAAGTGTTGTAGTAAGTAAGTTATGGGATGAAAGATATGAATAAGAAATCTAGGTGTGTTTTTTTTTTTAAATAAATAATAAAAAATACGCTATCTATTTTTGAAACATTCGGTAATGGAGAAATAGTTATTACCCAGGCAGATGTCACGTTACGATTTCAATTTATTTTTTTGCTTAATATTATGATGTCATAATATTTGGATTAAGTATAATTATTTCGACCAGTGAAAAAATAAATCTAGATTGCACTGCAAATCTGTGTGTTGCATTTTATCATTACACTTCAATAAATGATTGGTGCCAGTATAAAAACATTTTCCAAAAATATTTTAATACATTCAGATAATGCTTCGCAAAAATAAAACACTGTTTTTTGTTCGTTTTCTCTCAACCAAACATAATAGACAATGAACGTGTTGGTCAAAAAAACAATGTTGAAACATTTGAAACGTACAAAATAAATATTTGTACGTTTCGAATGACACAAAGAAAATTACACAGTCACCGCTGACCTTCGTCATACAACTGTCATCCTTTTTTGATGCAGATCCTTTGATTACATCTGTGTGATTGAGGTCGGCGTATGGAGACTGAATATTTCAACGGTAAATAACACATTTTATGGCTACATCCCCTCTGATTATTAGCAAATGCTTATTATGTCTTTGCTTATCACAATATTTACTCTTATTGGGAGTTATTTACGTAGCGTTATTACAAACACGTACGTCTTAAACGAGAACGTGGCTGATCGCGCTGTAGTTTAGAGAAAATGATACAAACAAACAAAAGACGAGAAAATATTGAAGGAGATTTCCTCGGGGGATTGAAGTCGCCTCCACTAAATTGGATGGTAAACTGAAGACACAATATTTTTTTTTACCTTAATGTTGAACGTAGCTGGATGGTTTGGATAAAATCTCTTTAATCGCATGATCATCAATCAAGATTTATTTGTGCAGTTTGGTCTCCGCTGTAAAGTAACAGCTTCGGCAAAGTAGAAGTTTATTTGCTATTTCGCGGAAACTTTTCGTTTGGGGAAAACTTAAAGATTAGTTATCGATAGGTCGGTACATACATATAAAACTGAATGATCTAATAAAATGATAAATTGTACCACAAACGTAATATGTATGTTTGTTATTCTATTCACCCTCGTGCTTTTTCAAACGGGAATTGTTGGCTGTGGCAATGCATCAACTTATCATTTATAAGCTGCTTTGAATGACATGATTATACATTCCTCTATGCATTACGAACGAAAAATACTCGCCGTCACATTGACATTTCTATAACAAGTTACACACATTTATAATATTTTAAAATGTTTTATGTATAAAATATGACCCACGATACCAGAAAATCATCACCACACCCTATTGGCCGATTATCACCTTCACTTATGGATAAAAGCAGAGTGACGTATTGCACAGATTTGGAGAAGTCAGTCATCATAAGTAACTTTGAACGTCGAGGGTGGATCCAAGTTGGACCCGAGGAAGAATGGAACTTTTACTGGTCATTTACACAAAACTGCCGCTCAATTTTCAGCATTGAAAGCGGCTACAGAATGAACGACAACCAAATGATAAATCACTTCCCTAATCACTACGAACTGTCGCGGAAGGATTTGCTCGTGAAAAATATCAAGAGATATAGAAAGGAACTCGAAAAGGAAGGCAATCCGTTGGGCGAAAAAATTGATGTGCCCCTCCCCAATGGGCAAGTCGTCACGCGCTACATACATTTAGATTTTATTCCGGTGACTTACGTACTGCCCGCAGACTACAACATGTTCGTGGAGGAATATAGAAAATCTCCACAGAGCACGTGGATCATGAAACCTTGTGGGAAATCACAGGGAGCTGGAATTTTCTTGATCAATAAACTTTCTAAACTGAAGAAATGGTCGCGCGAGGCGAAAACCCCTTTTCATCCGCAACTCAGCAGTAAAGAAAGTTATGTTATATCGCGCTACATAGACAACCCTCTTTTGATTGGAGGCAAAAAATTCGATCTCAGATTGTATGTTTTAGTGACGTCATTTCGACCGTTGAAAGCTTATTTATTTCAACACGGATTCTGTAGATTCTGCACGGTGAAATACGACACTAGCGTCACAGAATTAGATAATATGTATGTACATTTGACTAATGTGAGCGTACAGAAGCATGGTGGGGACTATAATAGCCTACATGGTGGCAAGATGAGTATACAGAACTTCAGATTGTATTTAGAAGGCACCAAGGGACGTGCGGTAACTGAGAAATTATTTTCAGAAATGCAGTGGCTTATCGTACATTCGTTGAAAGCGGTGGCCCCCGTGATGGCGAACGATCGACATTGCTTCGAATGTTATGGATACGATATTATCATTGACAATAGTCTGAAGCCCTGGCTAGTGGAGGTGAATGCCTCGCCCTCACTGCAGTCGACTACACATAACGATCGGATACTGAAATACAAATTAATCGATAACATTGTATCGGTAGTGGTGCCGCCAGACGGTATACCCGACGCCAGATGGAACAAAATCCCTAGCGCCGAAGCGCTTGGAGATTTCGAAGTTTTGATAGACGAGGAACTAATAGAAAGGGAGGACGTAAATTCGCGGTACAATAAATTTCATCGTTCAAATAAATAACATTTTGTTTTTATAATATTATTTATCCATTGCCGATGTTAATAATTTAAAAATAAAACTCCGATTCAAAAATCCAATTTTTTGTATATATTAACAAAAACACAATTCGCATTAGTTAGGTTTGAATCGAATAAATTTACTTTCACGACGTTGCAGGTCATAATTTCCTTTGTATATAGACTCTTCGTCGATGAGTGTTTGAAAATCCCCTAAAGCCTCCTCTGTGGGCGATTTATTCCAGCGAGCATCGGGTACCCCGTCAGGTGGCAACACTACCGATAGCATACTGTCGACCAGCTTATATTTTAGTATTCTATCGTTGGCAGTCGTCGCCGTCATCGAGGGCGAGGCGTTCACTTCGATAAGCCACGGCTTCAAGTTGTCATCTATTATGATGTCGTAGCCGTAACATTCAAAGCAATGCCGGTCATTGGACATAACAGGTGCCACCGCCTTAAGTGAATGCACTATCAACCACTGTATCTCTTCAAACAGTCTGTCAGTCACTTTGCGGCCCCGAGTACCTTCCAAGTACAATTTTAAATGTTGCAGGCCGAGTTTCCCGCCGTGCTGGCTGTTGTAATCTTGGCCGTGTTTTTGCACGCTCACGTTTGTGAGGTGAATGTACATGTTGTCGAGTTCAGCGACACTCGTGTCGTATTTCATTGTACAAAACCTGCAAAATCCGTTTCGGAACATGTACGCTTTTAAAGGGCGAAATGACGTAACGAGAATGTAAATCCTCAAATCGAATTTCTTCCCCCCTATCAACAGCGGATTATCTATGTACCGCGATATAACGTAAGTGTCTTTGCTCGTGAGGTGGTGTTGCAAATATTTTTTTGATTCGCGCGACCATTTTTTCAGTTTTGACAGTTTGTTTATGAGGAAAATGCCGGCCCCCTGGGATTTGCCGCATGGCTTCAGAATCCACGTCGTTTGCGGATGTTTGCGGTATTCTTCCACGAACATGGTGTAGTCTGAAGGTAAAATGAACGTGAGCGGGATAAAATCTAAATATAAATAGCGTGTGATCACTTGTCCGTTTGGAAGTTTCGCTTCTGTTTTTTCCGCAAGGGGATTGCCATCTTTCTCTAATTCTTTTCTGTATCGTTTTATATTTTTTACGAGTAAATCTTTACGCACCAGTTCGTAGTGATTTGGGAAGTGGTTTATGAGTTGATTATCGTTGAGCCTGCACCCACCGTCCAGGCTGAAAAGAGCTCTGCAATTTAAAGTGTTGGCCCAATATATGTGCCAATTTTCATCGGACGATACTTGTTTCCATCCACGTCTCAGAAAACTGTTCACAACTATGGACTTATCGAAGTCTGTGCAAAAGTTTATGTGTTTCGCATCTGGTGCAGTAACGATGCGTCCGTATATATTCGGTGTATTTTTTTTACTGTTCGACGCCATAAATATTATAGAATAAAATTTATATGTGTTTTTATGAAATATAGCATGATGTTTTTGATAGTTGACACATCATGACCAATTGGAGATTGAAGTAATTTTTGTGTCTATGACTTGTTGTAAATTTATAGTAACAGTTTTTAAAGAGGTTGAATGGATGGACAAGTAGTACAAAGTAGTACAAGTTTACTATTTTTAATTGATCTTTTAATTAATTTTATTTCAACTATTTTTATCTTTCATAATATTTAATAACTAGATTATTACTGTTATGGTTAGTTTATTCTATGTCGGGTTTTATTTTTATGAACGTACAAAATTGTGTTCTAAAAATACTCAACATTAACATAAGTTTTTCTAGTTCTCAATAGCAGAATGCATGATCATAATTGAATAAATAAACGAAAATGTCCCATCAAAAGGCAATTGCCCTCAATACTGCGTCTAAGTTGGCAATAAGCCTTAGTTTTCATTAAGCCAGAAGTGCTGGCATGCACCAAATCTATTCAATACGGCTGCCTTAAAGCAAGCCATTTGACGTGCCATTATCAACGCTCAATGTTCCCATGCTATGAATAATTTAACCCACTTTAGACGTCGTGAGAATAAGCAACGCCACCTCAAATATTAATGATGTTTCTTTGTCGGATATCCGCACAGTGCTGTTTGTGGTATGAATTTATATCCGAATATACGTCGCCTCGTCTCTTGTGGGTTCTTAATAAAGCACATTTTGTTGTGAAGCGTGTCTGCTTTAAAGATTTATGCCCAAAATGTTAGAGAGATAATTAAATGTTTGGTTTTCGCTCAATTTAAAATATATTTATTACTGGTGGTACTGGTAATTTAAAATATATTTATTACTACTTTTATTTTTTACTGGTAGTAGGTCTCTCATATGTGAGAGGCTGCCTGGGTACCACCACCACAATGTCTATTTCTCCCGTCAAACAGCAGTTTAAATGCACTGTTGTGTTTCAGATTGAAGGATATTGTAGCCAGAGTAACTACTGGACATATTGAGACTTAACATCTTATGCCTCAGGATGGCGAGCGCAGTGGAATGCCAAGCATTGCTTTGTAAATCAAGGTGTTGTTTGGTTTTTCTTCTGTTCATGAGCGGTCGCATCGCTTACCATCAGGCGAACGACATGCTCGTCTTGCCATTAACTGCAATAAAAAGAAATATATATTTAATATGTTGTGTTGGTTTACTATGAAAGATTTTATTATAAGCAATTTATCCGATTTCTTTTTAATATCTTACATATTTTGGTGTAAACTAAGGACATTTTCAAAATCAACGAATTAATTATGACACTGTATCAGCCCATATGCGTCCCACTGCAGGGCACGGGCCTCCTCTACAATCAAAAATACGATTGAGAGTAGTTAGGCCATGTAGTGTGTCCACCATGCTGCCCAAATGCAGGTTGGCAGAACCATATGGAATGCAGGTTTCCTTTCGATGTTTTCCTCCACCGTTATAGTGTGTGGTGATTGACTATCAATATTACTATTGATATTAACAATTAACTTCTAAAGTGAACTAAATGGAAGAACAAAGTATGTTGAATATTGAATGTTATGTTAAGCAAATTAACTTCAATATAAGCCACAAGAAGTCCACTGCTAAACACATAATAGAAGTAAGTAGAGCAAATTACAAGGACCCAAGATGGTGGTCAGAACCACAAAAGGCCTCGTAAAATGTAATGCCAATGGCCATGGTCAGAACATATAAGCTGATGTAGAATAGCAACCGTCTTACGCACTAAATCTTAATTGCCGGAAGACAATTCCCGAAGGACGTGTATCTATGATCTCCTTGGGGTTACAGAGGCTGATAGTGGCAATTAATTATATTCTGTTGACCGTATTTGTTAATAATTGCTTTAAAAAAAACTTAATTAATATCAATGTTTTGCTTGTGTCGAGGGTATCAGAAGCTACGAGACCCGAGACAAACATTTGTGGGCCACACGATCATTTGTCTCAGTCCGGGGATCGAACCCACGGTGGCCTTACATTTAACAGCCGGCATCTAACCAACTGCGCCATCGTTGATGGGTTTGACGATTTAATATTACTTTGTTGTTAGTCGCACTGCCTCGGTGGCGAATTGTACTATAGTACGGTTACAAAGCTGATGTTGGAATCCCGGATTGAGAAAGTGATATTAGATATCTATATTCATTATCCGCCCAGATTCTAGAATTTGTGCCCAATATGGCGATAGGTTCGTATCACATCGTGGGACGGAACATAATATATAGCGAAATATGGATGTCCTGGCACCACTCACCCTTCTGGGAAAAGGGCATTAGTTTATATTTATGTATGTGGATAGGTCGTGCCTCTTTTGTTACAAGATGATAGCATTATTCAAACAAAGAACGATACTGTACCTATCAATAATGAATATTTAAGCTATCCACGTTTATATAATAGTAATATCTACCCAAAGACGAGGCACATTGCTAGTTTCATAAAAGATATATACATCTCAAAGAACCATTTATTTCGCGAACTACTCGAGTGACTGTACAAGTTTTAATCGCTTCATTCTATATTCTATATAGACGCGGAGACAGAACAGGGGAAAGCTCGTGAAATATTGTTTGAATGATAAATGGAGTCGGTTGTTATTAGAGCGTGGCATGTAAACCATCTGACATAATGTGTTGTGTCACACACTGTTGTCAAAGCGGCATCACTCAGTATTTTCTGTTGTATAATTAAATTACTGAGTTGCGGTGGACTTATGTTGTTGTTAATAATACTTTGTCGTGTTTAAGTCAATGTTTCGTGTTTTGTTTTTCGTATTAGTATTTGATGAATTGAATTGTAGGCATGGTTTTAGAATTTTTGTATTTTGAATTTTAACGTGTGTGGATTAATTTGTTTCTTCTTCTTCTTCTTATTTTAAAATTTATATGAAATAATTGATGGAAAGATGTATAACTTGGCAAAAAGAGTACGATGCGGTGACAATTGGTATTATAGAAAATCAATTACTGCAACTCTAATAAAATGACATTATGACCGTTGAATAATTTTATATGTAGGTATTTTTATACGTTTTCGTACGGTTTTTATTTGTTTTATGAGTTAAAATAAAAAAGGAATAAGATTATTAAAAAGCATTACTAAAAATAACAAGTATTCAAATATTATCCCACGTAGTATATCGGGCTACCATAATCATACTAAGTTCGATCTTAGCACCCTCATTAAAATAGGCTCTTTTCTTGGCATGCTGTATATGCATACGAATATATTATAACATTAATTAACTTTATGTAGGGTACTATAATATTTTATGTATTTGATAGAATTACGTACGTATCCACCGTTTATTTCTACGTAATATAATTTCTCAATCAAGCGAATTTCGGCTAATTACACAAACCCCGTAAGGCTTTGAGTTTTATGTTTCATCAAATGAAAACGTCAGCCATCAAAATTATCGTAAATTATGGTGGTTTCCAAAACAAATTCTTCTGAGGGTAAAATTATCTTATTAATTTTCAATCGCAATATCGGCATGAGGATTAAATTTCCTAATGTTGGAAATAATAGCTTGCTTCAGCTTACTGTTATTGAAGATCATCTGACACCATGTTACATTCAGTTTCTTATTTTATTATGTAGCAGTTTGAATTGTGTGTTTGAAATTGTTTAATGATCTATAAAAATCATCACGTTTTCGAGAATAAACTGATACCAGAATGTGCATGCACTGAAATACGCTGGGCGAAAAGGAATAATTTTAAAAAACTTTAATTTTATTATAAAAAAGCCTACAGGCTACAAACCAGCCGTGCGTATTCTGAAGCACGTATTCAACAAAAATAATAATCATAGCCCAACTAAATCGCCAAAACGCGTACAACATCCAAATCGGTATCAACTGAAAACTCTTTCGCGGAACAAATATCGGGACAACTATTTTCGCCATTTCCGTGCAGTTACGGCACGTACGTACTGTTAGCTCCGCGTTGCGGCTGAAATAACTTGCAGCTATAAATTCAAACCGTGGATTGTACAGTGTACACGGTCCCTGAGAATACGGGGAACTTCAATTGAAATAAGAACTCGAACAAGCCACGCCATTTTTACAGATATAAACGAGCGCACCGTTTGAAAACTGAAATTCTTTTCGTGGAGTCTGGCTTTATCAGCGATAATGTGATGTCACATTTGGTACGGACCTTTACCTTAATCTTTACTTTTATATTTTAGATGTAAGTCAAATATTTTGTTTTATGTTTATATATTTTATTTTTTTAATATTTTATAACATTGTTATTAATTAGTGTTATTGATGTCAACGGTACTTATTAAATAAATAACTAAATAATAGATTATTGCCGACTGAGAGTTTTTATTGCAATTCGTCAAACGAATTTAACTTAGTATTGAGATAAATTTAAGTCGTGAACCAAAATGCAGTGCGGCTTGGTGGACGTCACACACCATCAAAACTCCCAGGTATACAATGTGTATGTTTGGATAAATTATTTACTATGGTTATTAAAATGTACGATGTTTGAAAATTTGTCAAAAGTATGTGTTCTGGACTCGAATCAGCGACCGTACCCGTATTGTCCGACCGTATTGTCTGCCCCGGTCATAATCAACGATTGTTTAAAGAAAGAAAGAAAGAAACACATTTATTTGTCATTTATCACAACGCACACACTCATATAACATAAATTTACGTAGACCACTCATTATGATTGTTTATTTATTTTTATTTATAAACTTTATTTTACACCAGGAAAAACAGGAATTACAACAATATACAAAATAAGTACAGACAGCCTTATTGTACTAGACAATCTCTTCCAGACAACCTTTGGATGGACAAGAGAAAGGAGAGACAAAGGGTCAGTCAAAGACAGTCTAGGGTGTATAGTTACAAAAGTATACCTATATTAATAAATAACAACATTACGAATTGATAAAGAAAATAATAAAAATAATAAAGTAAGTGTGTTGCTAGTTTGATCTACTTTGTAGCTGATTAAGAGCATAAAAGGTTTTACACAGCTTAAGAGGTTTTTAAGTGCATTGTTTAACATCTTTTAAAGTCCACAAAGGCTTTCCTGCATATAAATCGCAGATAACAGGGCAAGCTAATACCACTTGTGACTTTTTAATTGTTTAAAAAACATGCAGCTTGATAACTATATTATGTTGAAAGGCATTTGTTCTTTATAAACCTACATAGGTTTCACAGCCACTGCTACATAGCAGTGGCTGTGAAATGAGTGGCCGCGGGTTCGATCCCCGCACCTACACAGAATTATGTTTGTAGGGCCCATAAATATTAATTTTCTCGGGTCTGGGTGTTCGTGATACCGAGTTTTACCGAGTTCGTGAAAACAAGACTTAAATGCTTTTAATGTAGATCTGGACTATGCATGTGACTGTTGGCTGTAGTTTTTATTTATAATAATAATCCCATTAATAGCCCAAAAATATTTATCTGACAATTTCGAGACCAAAAAGTTGCTGGTAATTTGTTATATCCAAGTTGTAAATTTTTTGGTGATTGTCGGTTGAAGACTTAATATTATGTGACTGTCAGTGTACCACTTTTTTATATTTGCAATTCTAAAACTTTACCTTAAGTCTTTTGAGTTGAAACTACTACTATAAAGTGGCTTATAGTGTGCACTGAGGTTTTAAAATATGATTTATTAAGATAAAAACTTTCCCGCCGCGACGTTTTGAATTTTAATTTCTAAGAAACTTTCACTGATTAATTAAACTATGTGGACATTAAAACAAAGAACATTTTCAACGGCCAAGTTTGAGAGATAAGTCTTTACAGAAATTATTCTATTCAAATACAAATAACAATGGTTTTTATATTGTATTTGTGCATGTTTATAACAGTCGATGAAAAATTGATACTTATTTACGCAAAAGCTATTGAGTGGGCTTTGATGACAATTAAGAGTATTTTAATATGTACATTAGAAAATCATAATTATAAGTTATAAATGATCAGGATATAATATGGGCAAAACCAAGTCGTTTTGCTAGTATACACACGGTGGTTTAACTTAGAACAAACGAAGACGAATTATAATCATCGTTTTGACTAACTTAACATAAGAGGGCGAAAAAATCGTTGGTTTTACGGGTTTCTCCATTTTACGTAGATTATAATTTACGCGGATATTATTGACCCTAAATTACTTCTAACAGCATTGATTAGCTTCTTTGCTGATTAGTGTTATATAAAACAATTATTAAATATGTAAAAATGTATATACATGCGAAAATAAGAATTTTTATGTTCGCATTTCTAAACAGAATAATTTATTTCAAATAGATAAAATTCAAATCGATTCCGTTAGATCTAATTCCGGTCCAAACCTCGCTAAAACTTTCTTCTTTCTTTTCATATATAAACGTAATGAAAGTAAGTATAAACATATTAGTGGGTTGTTTGTTCTTACTTAACGCCAGAGGGCGCCTTGAATTGATTGAGTGACGTCTCTATCTTAGTATGTAAAATGTACTCTGTGAGTATACAGTATTTCATAGATGGTACGACGAACATGTTTTATTACTCGTCGCTACAATCACTAATACCACACAAACAAACTTTAATTCCCAATTACAAAACTAAAACGGCTGCAAACAAAAATAATCCCAGGATTAAACATCGGAATGTGCACAATGTGCAAGCTACTATAAATCACGTGACTTTTCCCAACAATTTGCATACGAAATCTCACGTATTTACATTACAAAATAAATTTTGTAGAACACTAAGCGAGTGCCAGATGGGACTGGAGAGACGAAAGTTAATATCTCGCAAGATAAATATACGCGATGATACATCGTAAATAGGACAGTGTGTCTGCCGCAAGGAAACACTTGGAGCAAATATTTTATGGAGAACATAAAAATTCTATTCGTTGCTAAAAGAGATAGAAAACTGTCTTGTTTTTGTTTTTTGAACTGAGTTTAGGTAATATATACATATCTGGAATTTAGGTGTAATGCTCAGGGGGCCTAGAAAAATGTAAGTTTTCTGTTGGCGTGAACGCCTTTGAAAAAATCAAATCGTGTTGAAATTATATTTGGTAGTTACGTGACTTCTGGTTATCGAACGTCATTTTTACTTTTTATTGGTGATTATGTAGGTGTTTTAATGCTGATACAGAATGAGCAAGCATCATTTAAGAATGTCTTAATATGATGTTAACCATTTCAAATCAATGCGATGTAAGGAGAAATTAAGAACTGTCTGTTCACCTCGCAAGCCTAGATTCAACCATACATTTTTCACGTAGTGTTTATTTTATGTTTTTTAATGCCTTTGCTTCAATATATCTAATGAATTATTAATATACGAGCCTTTGATCCAACGTGTTTTAACTTATGACTTCCATCTCTCAAGCTACGAGTACAGAATGTAAGCCGTTGTTCATGCTTATAGTGCCTTTAAATCTGTCGCTTTCGAGGACGTAGCGTGGTTGAAATGTTACTGTCGTAAATTTTTTATGTATAGATGTTGTGTATAATATAACCTGAAGTTAGTATGAGACGTAATTTGGAACTAGAATACATGAAAAAAAAACCTTTTTCATTGATTCGTTCGTCGTTTTTCATTTTTTGACATTTGATTTCCTTTCGTGATCTAACAATATTAATGTATATAATCCTACTAATATTATGAATGCAAAAGTCTGTGTGTTTGTTACCTCTTCACACTCAAACCGCTGGGCCAATTTTGACGAAATTTGGTACCAAGGTAGCTTAAACCCTGGATTACACATTGACACATAGGCTACTTTTTATTCCGACAAAATGGATGCAAGAAACTGAAAAATATTCGATACTCTTTCACACCCAAATGAACGGCAGTAACGTTGAGTTGAAATATTTAAAATAGTTATTACGCGAAATAGGTCATATTTCTAAAGTAGACTGGATTCAAATAGTATCTGCGCCTTGGCGATGCCGGGCCGGACCGCTAGTGTAATATAAAGTGACGAGAGAAAAACTGTTCATAATGTTTTGCACAAAGCGCTTTGGGCGACTGAAGATAGCAGATGACGTGTGACGCTGCTACGCTACTACCGGGCGACCCATTTGGCGACGATTTTGAGAGCACCTTTACGAGGCTAAGATCGCCTTCAAATAGTAAATCTATATATAAACCTTAATGTTACTTTACGATCCGAAACGAAGTTCGAGTGTTCTAACGTTCAACGTATGAAAAAAAAATATAAGTTTTCCGCTTGTGAAGATTAGTATTATTCTCTATTCTGTATTAGCTTGCGCTGTGATTTGTATGCAAGTAAGGCTTTGTGGATTATAAAAGATGTTTAACAATGCTGCATTTAAAAACCTCTTAAGCTGTGTAGAACCTTTTATGCTCTTAATCAGCTCACAAAAATCAAACTAGTAACACACTTTTACAGCAGTAACCAATAGATTCCATAGTGATCAGAGGGGTTACTGTCGTAAATTTCAACGTCCGAAGTAATTTATAAGTTTTCCAGTTGTAAGAACCAGTACTGTTCTCTATGTTACTCACCATTTACTCCTAGTTTAGTGTATGATTACGGCGTAAGATAGAGGAGTCGAATATTTGTGGAGTACCTAGGCATATTCGTACAGTTACGTACGATGTTCGAACATTTGAATTCGTTTCGGGTCATATAGTAACTCCCCTTATAATATGTTTTCGTTCCTTACAAAAGATTAACTTTAAGTAACCTTAGTCTCTACAGCCCTTTAACATGCTTTTGCACTTACAATAGCAAGAATCGGAATTATTTATCAATAAAAATGAGGGTCCGATTGGAGGGTTATTGGAGCTAACCGATTGATATGTCTAGACAGACAAATGATAGGTCACGGTCCCTTTCATCGATACAAAACCTCTCCATACGTCCAGTTTTCAATGTATTATAACTCATTATTCTTTTTTTTATTTATAAAAATATAAATATTCTTTTAATTATCGAATATTACATCTCGGGAAACTCTCTTTCTGTTGTATTTTTTTTTATTAATCAATTCATTGTTATACACACTCTTCTCAATAAACAAGTGGGTATATTAATTAATTAATTTTCGTTGAATATTTAATTTCAAACTTACGTGGTATTCGTTTTAAATTTCTCTTATGGATATTGCAGGATATTATCACACATTATTTTGCAATCACTATTGGTTGGCAAGTTTCTTGGGAAATTATTCAGTACTTCAAATTTGTATCTATATTTTTGGAAATAATCGAACATCATAAAATGTGAACTGTAATTGAACTGAGATTCCACAGTAACACTCTGTACAAATTGCAACTTTTACTACTGGTATGTATATCATAAAATCTGAGATACGGCCTGGGTAGGTATAATCGCAAATGTAAATGTCGCTCGACAAACAGCAGTGTAAATGCACTGTAGTTTTCCGGTTCGAAAGACACTTTAGCCAGAGTAAGTACTGGACGTAAATAGACTTTACATATTATGCCTAAGGATAGCGAGTCCAGTAGAATGCTACGCATGGATTTGTAATTATTCATAGTGTTGTTTGATTTTGTTACTGATCATGACCGGTTGTATCGCTTATTATCAGGCAAATTCCATGCTAGTCTCCCCTTCATCGCAATAAAAATTATAACCTGGTACCTACTTGGTACATTGACTGCCCTCTCTTTTTTTCCATAACTTATTGTACATCCTAAGGTAGTAGGTAAGAGGCCTTTTGTACTTAATATTTAATATAATTTTCTATCATTAAGTTTACTTCAAAGAAAGATAAATAATATTAAAAAACCTGGTAAGTCAACTGAAAATTCACATCTTATATCCTGTACAAAATGCCACTTCTCAGTATGTAAAATGTAATATGTGATGCCACTAAAGGAATGAAGGAAAAAACAGCATTTTATACAAATTGAATAATCACACGTCACCCGCAATCATGTTGTTTTACAAGGTAAATACATGAGCTGAGAAATATTTTGTTATAGATAAAGCGGGCAGGTGGCGTACATAATGAGTTTTTCGCACCGAAACCCGCTTTTTACGTGTGCACACACCGCCGACAAAGGCGGAAGGAAATTGTTTTCTGATTGGTAAAGATGCCTTCGCATGAGATACGGGTGGTGGATTTTTTCAGCCGGCGTTGGCTTTGTTGACGCATTACTTAATGATGTTTTAAGTTCTCCGACGAAGGAATAAGATATATAATATTATGTATTTAAAGAGTATTGTTCGCTATATCGCCCGCGTAAATAAGTCTTGCCGGTATAATAAGCCTTTATAGCTTTCCTCGATAATTGGGCTATCCGAGATGGAAATATTTTTTTAAATTTGAAACGTCCGAAAATATCTCTTTATATACTTTCCAGAAATTATAAGTACCCTATAGCCTTCCTTTGTAAATGGGCTATCCAACACTAAAATATTTTTTCAATAAAATTACTAGTTCCTACAATTAGCGCGTTCAAACAGAAAATCTCCACAGCTTAATATATTAGATTTAATAGTAGAATGGATTTATTGGTAGCAGTCCTAAAATTTGCAAGAATAATCGGTGAATACTGGTTAGTATATCAACGTAGAACTTACGTATGGTTTCATAAAAATAATATACTCGTATTCCACCAACGTTTCTGTAGGATGAGAAACGGTTCGCTGACCCCGCCTCGGCCATCACTGTGAAGTCCCAGTCCAGCTGCCGTCACTTCATATAAAAACGAAACTTAAAATTAAATAAAAACAATCTCTAAAAAGTTTTAAACCGCAGTCATTTATTAATCTAGCAGGGCTCGATTTGGTGAATGGACCTATGGTTACTTTGTACAAAGTTTTGTATACAATAAGAGTTTGTTGTGTTTTCTAAATAAGTGAGATGGTTAAAGATTCAAAATAATTTTGTTCTTGCATCCTTTCTTCTTTTCCCTTGCCTGGTATTTTAGTTGTTCCTTAAAGCCATAATGCAAATAGTAAAAGATAAAAAAAGCAGATAAAAGATAAAAGCTCTGATGGTCGATGTGGAGATCCTTGCTCATGTTTAGCAGTGGACTTCCTGTGGTTGAGATGATGATGATTATGAAAAGCCATAACATTTCTCAAGTAGTATAGTGATTACGCTTATTGCTGATCACTTAAGTATAAATGTCACGTTAGCTCTTTAGGTTCTTCTTTCACCAAATAAAATCCTCATTGTTTCACAAAATGCTCTCAAGGGGCGATCGACGAAACGTCAAGTGAAGCATTGAATGTTCTTCACGGTGACGTAACAGATGAAGCTCCGTCGTGTTTTAATCAATCATGTGACGTCAGTCGCGAGCCCTCAGGTGAATGTCAGATACGGAAGACTGACGGTTACACCTCGCTCAGACTGATTTGATCATTCTTCAAACGAATAGAAACAATAGCGATATTTCATTCTTTCGCATGAATTTGAATAATATTACCTATTGAAGAAATATATATTTATTATTTCAATTTAAATTATTGACTTTACGAAATAAATATATGTAAATATTTTTATTTCATACTTGGTGGTGGTAGGTCGTGGTAGAAGCTGCCTGGTTAGATACCACTGCAATGTCTATTTCTCCCGCCAAACAGTATTGTAAATGCACTGTTGTGTTCCGGTATGAAGGATATTGTAGGTAGAATAACTACTGGATATATTAAGACTTGAGAACATGAGCATCTGGCTTATGTTTTTGGATTAATCAAAGAAATATTTTCTACTCAATGTATCATTTCAAATATTTTAAATACTTCAAATTCTGCAGTAAAAATCAGCCTCTACCTTCTACAACAAATATTTAGGTTAAAACTAAAAAATAGTAAAGATTTCACTATTTGGTCGAAGATTCCGAGAATTCAAAGCAAAAGGACCATTGTACCGTCCTCGTTCGCCCGTTGATTAGAGGCGCTAGCAGATTAGTATTACACGCTTGCATGTGTGTGTATTAGCACTAGCTACTAGGGAATTTATAGTATTTTTTATAGCATACGTTTTTTTGTTCTAGGACTATACGACGACTTTGCAAATAAGGTAAGTGCAATATTTTAACAAATAATTTAATTCACCCAACAGTGACGTGCATAGTCCTGAACCCACATTAATATTAATTAAGGTTTGTGTCACGGGTATCAGAACCTACGAAATACTGTTTGATCTCACAAACGTAATACTATAACCACGTAACACGTAATACTTCTATCCAAACTTAAATATTGTGGCGTACATGGTAAATTGCTGGACTGGTTTGGTTCATATGTGGAAAATAGGGAGCAATATGTTACTGCACTTGGGTTTCGATCATTAGCAGTTAAACCCACATCAGGGGTACCCCAAGGTTCCCATCTGGGTCCAATACTTTTTCTGATATTCGTAAACGACATATCAAATTACACCAGATACAGTAGTGTTTCTGTTTTTGCGGATGACCTAAAACTAAATAGCATCCAGAACTCAAGTGATGTCCATCTTCTTCAATCAGACCTTGACTCTATACATAATTGGTGTGTAACTAACAAAATGAGTTTAAATGCTGTGAAGTGTAATCACTTAAAAATTACAAGAAATAGAAACACTATTGATTCTAGTTCCACTATCGATGGAACAATATTGGGGAAGCCACTAAATATACGCGATTTAGGTGTTACAGTTGACTCAAAATTAAACTTTATTGAACATGCTGACAAAATTATTCAATCCTCCATTAAAATGCTTAGATTCCTAAAACGAATTTTCTCAGGCATTAATAATCCTCTACAACTCTCTCGTACGTAGTCAGTTGAAGTACGCTTCCTCTATCTGGAACCCTACTTACAAGATTCATAGAGTCAGAATCGAACGCGTTCAACGAAATTTTACTCGATATTTGGCTTATATTGATCGAAACTGCCCTTATCGCGCTACTTATTCCCAGAGATTGTCCTATTTCAAGTTTAAGCCTCTGGAGAGTAGAAGAGACATCGCAGATATTATGGTTTTATTCAAGATTATACACGGACATATTAATTCCACTAAATGTTTGCAACTGATAAACATCGGAGTTCCTCGAAATTTACCAAGATATCCTATAATAGAAACCTTTGCACTTCGTAGCAGCAGAACAAACCTAGGCAGAAATGCTCCACTAAACCGACTACTTAAAACCTACAATTATATAAACTGTAATGGCACTGTTGATGTTTTCCATACAAACAGTATTATTGAGTTTCGTTCTATTTGTAACACCTGTTATGAGAGTTAGACATAAATTATTTACCATTTGTATTATAACTTACGCTCTTAATTCTAAAATGTATTTTATCCTAAACCACATTGTTATTTACCTGTACATTTTTTATATATGTATTATTTGTTATTGTATTTGATCATTGATGTAATTTCTTTTTCCAATTTATTGAGTTTTTCCTGTAAATTATAATAATATAATGTTGTATACGCCTGTAAAGGCTCGTTGCCTTGAATAATATATGGACATGTATGACTATTAATATTTAGCGGCGAATCGATGGTGTATCAAATTTGATAAAATAAAATAAAATAAACACGATACAAATTCTTGAGGTTGTCATAAACATTTGTCTCGGTTCGGGAATCGAATTGGGCTTTTGTCTCAAAGCCGGCCTCTAATAAACTGCGGCACGTAGACTGTCAAATAAATGAATATTAATGAAATTAATCATCACAAGATAGTCGACAAAGTAATGCCAGAAAGGTTGATACGGGACATACATAGGCTGAGCCCAAAATGCGAGGTAGATTCCGTGAGTTCTAGGGTATTTCACTAAAATAATATAGGCTTGCTGATCCCTACCAATTTTAGACGCGCAATAGCTAGTTTCTTATTTGATAATAAAGGCTTTATTCATAGATAGTTTATAAATTTTAACTATCGATTGTTTTGTCCCTTTCGAACAACATTTGAATTTAGTTTAAGCGAAGAAGACAAAATCGATTTATTTTCACGGCCTCTCACATATGAGAGACAATCAGTCTCTATTAATATCGATTAATAAACCAGTTTGTTTTGTTTGTTAGTATCAATTACTAAAATGTTGTAAAACTGTCTATAAATGACGCTGTAAATATACATCAAAACTCAGGATATTTTTTTGAGAAAAACTTAGAACTTATTTCTTACGAAATATCGAAGTATCACACAGCCAATCTAGTTAAGCAACTCCATTCACAAGTATAATAGTTTTAGGTTTAAACTCTAATACGTTCGTAGTAATTTACTTAAAAATATGATCCCTTTCTCTTCAATCCGTCGCCTTATTCAATTATGGAAAAGAGCTTTGAACATTGTCTTAGCCCCCATTCGCACGAGCGCTATTTCAACGCGCGTTTAAAAAACGTTGCAGTGAAACAAATGTATGTGTAAATATATGTATATCCTTTAGTTTATACACATGACGGCGATGCTACGTTTTTGACGCTGTCGAATTTTCGACGTTGAGCGTTAGAGGTTAAATTTCATATGAACATAAATCTTGGGAGCGGTGAAAAACCGTTAAGGTCGACGCTTTTTAAGCGGCCGTGCGAATGGAGCCTTATTCAGGCGCGTCGTTCGCTTCTTGAATTATCGGAAGCTTACACCGACACAAACAAACCGGCTAAAGACAAAGAAAATTAAGTAACACGAGTCTCTAAGGAGTTTATTATTTGTCTATTTACTTTGTCGGTGTTTAGGATTAATAGAAGTTTGTTTTCGATAATTATTAACAAATCTTTATTGGGTAATCTCACAGATCAGTAATCTATATATAAAATATAAATATGAATAGTTTGTTTGTTTGTTACCTCTAATCACAGGAACAACTGGTTCAAATAAAAAAAAATATATTTATTTGTTGCATAGGTAATTTATCGAGGACTGCTATATATCATTACGCTATAACCTATAGAGGGAAGCAGTCTTGAAAAAAATAGCAAATATTAGTAAATTTGATTTGCTTTTCGTGCAATTGGTCTCCAAATCGATTACTGAGTGATCCTTTTTCCGATATTCTAAATTGATTGTCTGAATTTACCATTTTGTCCGCCATTTTGAAAAGTGTGTTAGAACCCGGGTGGAGCCGTGCCGACCCGCTAGTCATTTATAATTGGCTTACGAAGTGCTCAGTAAAATGTTTACCTATTTGTCTTCTTTTTTGTAGCAACTAATTGTTACTGTATTGGAAAACCAAATAATATTGTTATCTAGCTGTTTCCATTTCTCTGTCTTCAACTTGTGTCATAAGTGGTTAATGCAAATCCTTATAATTGGCTTATGTTCGAATAAAACAAAATCTTATACAACTGATAAGGTAATAGCATTGTGAAAAATTTATTCAATATTTTAAAATAAATTTACACTCATTTCATACAAACATTGGAATTATCACATTTGTAAGCAGAAGATAATTTTTTTATATTTAATATAAATTATATTAAGCAATATTTTAAATTGAATTATGAACATTTGAAAATCAAAGCCCATTTAAAGCAGTACCAATTTGTATCCTGATATAATATTATACATACGTTCAAAACAAGATGTTATTTTTCTTGCCACATAAAATGCACTTTAAAACTCTATTGTTCAGTACACGGTGGTACACAAGTGAAAAAAATGTCTAGTCGAGTAAAAAACTCATAAAACACGGACCGCGAACAAAAGCGAATACCTTACAAAATCTCATCATGGCCACTTTCCATTTTCCCTCCACTCACCAACCCAGACACCAGAGCACTTGTTACACTAAAAAAACCATACCCGTCTGTTTGCAAGTTGATTTCGTTTCAAACATTTAGCAACGCAGACATCACTCTAATTGGATGTACTTTTGATGGGAAACAAGTGAATTCGTTGCAAGTTTTTGCGGCTCTCGTGTTTGGGGCCTTACTATGAAAATCCGAAACGAAGTTTGAAGTTTATGACGATACAAATGTACATAGACTTATGGTCGTTTTTAACTTATGGTCGTAACTATAGTGCGGCGGGTTAGGCCGCCCGCAGGTAGGGGTAGGTAGTTAAATGAGAACTCAGGGTAGTTACGTGGTTCGGGCTTTAATAATTTCGCATCACTATTTACACCCGGCACTGTTGCTGGTGGTATGCAACAGGAGTCACTGGCCTTCACTGGACACTGATCCGGGTCTTCGGCACGTGGCGGAACCCGGCGACAGCTCGCCGGCGAAGTCAGCTGCCACGTGGCCGGGCACGGTGCGCAGGTCAGCGGCAGGCGCAGGCTCGGATGCAGTCCGGCAGGAAGCGGTGCGGAGCAAAGCGGGCAGTAGGCACGGAGTTAGCGAAAAAACGCCCAGTACGCCAAGTACGAAGAAGAAGAAGAAGAAGAAGAACCTGGAATCAGTATCCAAGAGATCGGAATGCAAACTAGGTTTGCATTCCGTGCCAGCGACTCGTGGTAGCTCACAAGCCCGGCAGACAGAATACACTGACAAACAAGCAGTTAAGCGGTTAGCAGTTAATAGAACACTGAACACTCACCCCAGCGGGTTCAGAAAGACGCGTGGTAGCACGCGGCTTTCAGGTTAGGGAAAAGGACGCGAGCGCCGTTACACGCGTATTTAAGCGAGCACCGATGACAGTTCGTACGTCACATCTGACAGATGTCAGATGGAATCAACCAATCAGCGCAACGGAGGCGTTGATTGGCATAGACAATAGGATTTATGTCGACTATTGAACTATAGATCGCAAATATAAAAGGTGACATTCCCACAACGTCACAGTACCCCGCCGAAAAGACCAGGATTTTACTTATAACTGAATATGAGTAAAATCCATCTGCCTATTTAGCATTCTTGTTAGATTACACTTTCATTCCATCCTCTTACATACTTCATCCTTACAAAATGTCTAGCATCAAAATATATTATGACCAAGACCCTATAGACAAGAAAGTATGGTATAGGTGTTTTTTTTTTTTTTTTTTTTTGTACACGCGTTGTTTTTCGGGAGAAAGTATGTAGTAGTGTTGTCGCATTGGTTGTGAGTTAGCAGTATCAATGCGATGAGTGATGAGATGTGTTCTGCCTAGGCCTCGCTTTTCCGTAGAAATAGAACGAAATAGGTCAATAGTATTATCAGCGTTTAGACGCTGCGATTTGGTTAAATCGTCATAAGAAAATAATTTACTCTTGTTATTATTCAAATAAGAAACACTACTGGTATTAGAATCACCTAAAGTTATTGATTTTAAATACTTGGGGCAAATCTCAAACCTAGACCAGAAATCAATACCTAAAATTAAATACGATGATACTGTAGGTATCACGTAGGCTTTAAGAATATGAAAATTATTCTCAAAACTTATAGGAATATTTATATAACCTATAGGGTTTAACCGTTGGCCGCCAGCGGCAACAAAATATATGTCGTTAAGGTCTGTACACAACTTAAAACCAGCTGATAATAATAGTTTATGTGAATCGTTCCCCAGTATAGTCACTGAAGATCCAGAATCCAACAAAGCACAAAAAGAAATTTCACCAATTTTTACATTAAGATACGGGCGAGAATCATTCTCCGGTTTACGTTCCCAGATTGATGTGATGTTATAAGTAGAAAAAAATATTTTAATAGTGGAAAGCCATTGTTCCCAATCTTCCTTATCAAAATTAACACTTTTAGTAGTAATATCACAACAATCTGGCCCTAGAAGTTTTTTGGTTTCGATTTAGAATGACAATTCGTACAATTAGTATAAATAACACCTTTGGTACCACATTTAAAACAAATTGGAAACCTATTTTGTTTACACTCAGCGAGCGTGTGGTCATTAGTGCGGCAGCGGGGACAATGTGAATGACTACCTGAGCGTCTTTTGTTCTCGAGCGATAAGCGAGAAACCGGTTTACTTGTACCAATAGATGTATTTAAAGTGTTATTTTGTGTATTTGTTAGTTTATTGAAATTGTAGGAATGTGTAAATTTTTTATTAAATTGAATATTAGGGTTAGTAGTGTTATTAGAGTAGGCTAAATCTGGAGCTAGCGTATTATTAGTTATGGGAGGCGGTTCACGATATTGAGCTGTCCTACATTGGATATTTTCGAAATTTTTACATATCAAACGGAGTTCCTCGATACTAGAAATTTTTGGTGAGCATGCTATAACGTTAGAGTAGCACGGACGAATGTTGTGTAACAAAATTTCCAATTTTTCCGACTCAGGCAATTCTTTAGAAAGACGAGAAAAAAATTCAGACATTATAGAAAAATATACAGTGATGTTTTCAGTTTCATGCTGAGTACGATTACGAATTTCTGAAACCAAACGATAGTCATAATCGAATTCGCCAAAATCCTCTATCAAAAATTTAGACAATTGATCCCAATCCTTGACTTTACTTTTAATGCTACGGAACCAATGTAGTGCATTGCCACAAAATATTTCTGTAGCAAAATTTAACAAATCAGAAGATGAAATACTCCTAGCGGCTTTAAAATCATCGACCTTTTGCAAAAATATACGAACGCAAGTAGAACCGTCGTATTTTAGTAGTTTGAAATCTGACAAACGAGGACGCTCGCATAGATACGTTGTAACATCTGTTTTATCAACTGATGTGGGTAAATTAAAAGTAGTCGGTTCACTGGAGTTAAGTTTTTTAAGCCTATTGATAAATGAATCATAATCAGTGTTAAATGTATGCAATAGTTTTTTATCGGCAGATGTTATCGGTTTCAATCTACGTGCTCTGTGATAAATATGATTTGCCAAAGTGGATGTACGCTTGAACATGTTTATATCAAATGAACATTCTAGGTTTGAAATTTTTGATTTTAAGTCATTAAAAGAAACATTTAAGGAATTTAGATCTATATCTAATGCTAATCCCGACTCATCAATGTCCTCAGATGGGTATAACAATGACAGTTTATGAATCTGTTTACGAAGTTGTAGCACTGTGTCGGCTGGATCTTCGCCGCGAATTAATACCTCGTAACACAGTTCATTTTTATTTAACAAAAAATACTTAATAGGGTGAGTGTCCATTATAAGTAAAATTAGTGAATTTAAAAGATAAAGAAGAAGATAAGACGGAAAAAAAATGCAAACAATGTAATTGGAAATTAGTTATCACGATTAGACTTTACACTTCACTTAGTTAGAAAAATTGACAAACCTGTTTGCACTTTTAAACCGCTCGCTTGCCCAGTTGCAGACTGCGCAACCGGACTGTGTGTGGAGTACCGGGTATAACGGTGATGCGAAAACCCACGTATTACAAAGAATTGGGCGCCACTGCGGCGGGTTAGGCCGCCCGCAGGTAGGGGTAGGTAGTTAAATGAGAACTCAGGGTAGTTACGTGGTTCGGGCTTTAATAATTTCGCATCACTATTTACACCCGGCACTGTTGCTGGTGGTATGCAACAGGAGTCACTGGCCTTCACTGGACACTGATCCGGGTCTTCGGCACGTGGCGGAACCCGGCGACAGCTCGCCGGCGAAGTCAGCTGCCACGTGGCCGGGCACGGTGCGCAGGTCAGCGGCAGGCGCAGGCTCGGATGCAGTCCGGCAGGAAGCGGTGCGGAGCAAAGCGGGCAGTAGGCACGGAGTTAGCGAAAAAACGCCCAGTACGCCAAGTACGAAGAAGAAGAAGAAGAAGAAGAACCTGGAATCAGTATCCAAGAGATCGGAATGCAAACTAGGTTTGCATTCCGTGCCAGCGACTCGTGGTAGCTCACAAGCCCGGCAGACAGAATACACTGACAAACAAGCAGTTAAGCGGTTAGCAGTTAATAGAACACTGAACACTCACCCCAGCGGGTTCAGAAAGACGCGTGGTAGCACGCGGCTTTCAGGTTAGGGAAAAGGACGCGAGCGCCGTTACACGCGTATTTAAGCGAGCACCGATGACAGTTCGTACGTCACATCTGACAGATGTCAGATGGAATCAACCAATCAGCGCAACGGAGGCGTTGATTGGCATAGACAATAGGATTTATGTCGACTATTGAACTATAGATCGCAAATATAAAAGGTGACATTCCCACAACGTCACAATAGACTTATGGTTACGATGTACGTTATAGAAATCTGCACATATTTTACAGAGTAGGTACATTCGTATCATCATAAACTTAGATCGTCCGATGATTCGAACTTCGTTTCGGATTTTTAGAGTAGGGCCCTTGACTGGGCTATTCCATTTTGTTTTGAGCGTGGACGTTTTTCGGGAGTTAACTGTTTGGTCATTTTATTATGGTCAGGTCATTGTAGTGTAACTTAGTTTGATGTTTTTATGTAGTTTGAAATTGCAGGGTAATAAGCTTTATATGAATATAAATGATTAAGTTATTACATACGGCTACAACGTTGAATTCTCGGGCTTGAGTCTCGGGTTGGGGAAAGATATGACCGCTCATGGACAGTAGCAAAACCAAACAACACCATGAAGTACAGAGTATAGTATAGTGATTTTAAATAGAAACTTAGCTTTGGAGTGCTAAAATATTTTTTAAATCCCACTAATTATTCTGAAGATTAGGTTTTTTAAACAAACAAACGCTTCAGTTCGATTATATTAGTATAAGATAACTTTTTTCTCTTCATTGTTTTGTTTCAAGGTCATCGTGTTCTTGAACATTAAAATTCGACGAAATTTTTTATTACTATCAAATATCTACTATCTAATCTTATAAGAGAAATTCATACTTATTCCAAGAAAATGATAATATGAATTCCATGTTGAAGATTTTAATAAAGTAACATAATTTATACGGTCGCATATTTCCTTCGATAGTTACAAGGGGAATATTACATTGCGTATTCCAACATTTTTATGTTGCTCCGAAATCACAGTTCCGCTTTGAGGTTCTGCAGTAAATTATGTCCCAAACCATAATGTGACAGCCGACAAGCACTTTGTAGTCAAATATATGTACTGAACACTTATTTGGAAGGGGGAAAATACAATTTTCCCTTCACTATCACGTTAAACTATCGTAGTTAAAGCCTTAAGTTAAGTTATAACAGACAATGATACTAAGAGAAGAAATAAGTTGGTGTACAGATTTTTTTGTATGAAAACGTTACAATATACATAAAATGTTGGATCATAAAGCGATTCAATTCACATTGCAGCTACACGAAGATATTTAAAACAACTTACTTGCCATGTCGCTAATGGCATTTTAAAAGTACTTCCTCAATACTTATATTTAAAAGCCTTGGTTAACGTTTAAAACGCTTTTAAAAATGCTGACGTCACTGTGCTCAAGCATTGTGCAATAACTAAATGGCCGCCAGCCGCGTCTACTTAAAATTATTTGACGCAACTCAATAACAAGAAAGCTCATTATTTATAAGCGCTCCGCTGACTCTGCATAAGTAACAATACTTTTTCTTCACACTTTAGACGTGAGGTTCACACTTGGATTTTGTTTACAAAGCGAGTTTCAGAATAATTGCCACAATGCTTTTTATGTTGACGAGCGAGTGTATACAATTGTCGGGTGTTATAATGGTGTGTTAAGTTATTTGGAGTTGATGTTATTCGGTTTGAAAAAGTTTTATTTTAATTTAAATAGGAGTTTCGCCGTTAATATTTCAGTTTTATATAAATACTAGCGGTCCGGCCCGGCTCCGCTCGGATGCAGATACACTCTTTAAAATGGCGGCCAAAATGTTCAATTCCGACTATACTCGTACATATAGAATATCGACAAATATTCCACCAATCGGACCACGAAAAACGAATTTATTTCCCTCGTAGTTGCTAGATTTATCACTATTGCTTCCCTCTTATAAAACTTTGCAAGATGATATATACGTATGGTATTGCTCGATAATTAATGACCTATGCACCAAAACATATTTTTTAAATTCGATTTCAAGTAGTTCCTGAGATTAGAGGTAACAAACAAACAAACTTAGCAGCTATATATGTCATACATAGATTTGTTCTTATTCAATTTTAAGGTAGAATGAGAGAGCCAAACCCCCGCAAGGATATGACGTTTCTTTAAATGTGAAATCGTCTAATAATCCTTTATTGTTATTCCAGCTTCCATCAATCTTCCCATACAAGTTTTTCTCGTCTGTACCTACGCTTGATGCATATGTATATGTAAAATCGTATAAAAATAAATATAAAAATACAATCCATAGTCACTACCTACCCGTATGGGTATGGTACAAGCGTGACGAAAATGATTGAATGTGGGTATAAAATCCATGCATTATTACACTACAAAGTAGTAGTCTAGTATAGACATTTCGTCGCATACAGTGAGGTATTTTTAATACGTAATCATGCCGAGGCTTTTAGTCTTTTAGGTACGCATGTAGTCAGCACGACACAAAGAGCATAAAGGATTTATGAAGCAGGTGTGGCGGCCTGAATGCATTTAACACTCGCAACTCAGTCGTGTCATTTCAGTACTTCCTAAAACACCGGCAGTAAAAACTCAGTGCTTATGTTGTTCCAACATGTGCGTTCAGGTGTCGCTGCAAACAAACAAATTGCATTTGAAAATATTTTTTGTCTGGATTTATACAAAAAAAATGGCTAAATTAGAATAAGAACTAACGAACTTTGCTAGAATTAGATCTCATCGCTTCACCGGGAAAACTGTCAGCTTTTAATGTCATTTGAGTATTATCTTCACGTTTATATTTTTATTTAGTTAATATCATCGATATTGATGTGACGTAGTGATATATCTCAATGGTTAATATGATTTTCGTTATGTTTCAATGTTAGGATGTAGGATAAAGCGACACTTTTCTCCGACATATAACATATACGTATATGTGAATATATTCCATATTGATAGATAATTATTCAATTGCCTTTCCCAAATTATGTATCATATACGTCCCACTGTAGGGCACGCGCCTTCTCTACAATCGAGAGTACGATTGAGGGTGGTTAGGCCATATACACCACGTTGGACTCAACATATAGGTACTTTAAAAAACTACAACACATAAATGTTTATCTAATACCTCATTCACAACCACTCCAACATTACAATGCAACAATGTAAGACACTCGCGAAGTTCCGTTTCTATTCCGCAGGCAAATATTTGCACATCTTTCATGTGTTTGTCTCCAGTCAGCTCCGAGGAGTGTTTAACGCAGGTACAGTCTTATTTAGTTCTGAACGTGACAGCTGAGTATTTGCTGCTTCTGAAAGCGAACTTAACCTAATTTCTCAACGAGTTTCAATATGGAAGCTATATTTCTGCATCTTGTGGGTTGAATTTGTAATGGTGTGTATTTTATTGGTTATGAGTAAAATAAAAGTGTCGAAAGAGATGATCAGAAGGCAACAATATTTTATAAAGTCGTCATCGTTCTTAAGCTGAAATAAGCTGATCAAACCAGAAATTGTAATCCGTCGAGCATCGAAAAAAAGGTAAATTGCCTTGACAGGTGAAACACTGGCACTATATATTGGTGGAAAAATCAACTCTCTCAGATAGCGATCACTAAATATAAATTCGAGCGAAACAGTAAGTGATATGAAGCTTTTCAGTCCATTTATATGTCACAACGGAAATCACCATAATATAAAACCTTAGCGTGTCTCCCTACACAATGCTGCAACGCATAATTATCTTCAACTGCCGAGATAATTAGACCACAATCTATCATTTGGCCCTGCGCATTCAATTAGGCCAATAATTTTCCATAATAACCCGGGACACGTATGCCAATCATAATGCACATCGAACAGAATAAATCTGCCAGATTGTATCTGTGATTCAGACTGCAAAATTGTGCCAACATTATGGTAATACGGTGGCATTCGTAACGTTAAATCTCATGGCAAGATGGATTAGTTTGCGGATGGCTCGGAGCCGGCAAATAATGGGCTTGCAGACACCTTGACATGAATTTTAATAAGCGTGGATCACTCGAATTATTCCTTTCACAGATGAATCCTTAAACAGGCACAAAAGGGTTACCATTCCGGATCAAGGCTTTTGTTTTGGGTGAACTGGAGTTGAATAATGGCCCACCATTAAGTTTCACCTCATCAGGAAATTGTACTAAATCATGCAATATTTTCAGGCAATTTGAGGTATAAAATTCTAGAATTGAAAATTAAAAAAATCTGTTGTGCTTATCAGGTGAGCACTTAAAACTGTAAGAACTATAACCTAAATTATGCTTCTTGAGATATTTTAATGGACAACAATAAACTATTTTTTTATTAAGCTATTACGTGCAAAAATTATGGCAGAATACTCTCTGTATTTGAAAATTGAAGGCATTTGGATAAAATATTTTTTTTCTCAATAGTGATTAAACAATTTCAAGGAAGCCAAAGTGCGTGGTGGCCTGTTGGTAAATGGACTAGACGCGACTGCCAACATGTTCACGGTGGTCGCGGGTTCGAATCCCAGGGCACACCTCTGACTACCACTCTCTGACCACGCACTAAAACGGTGAAGGAAAACATCGTGAGGAAACCTGCATACCATAGCGATTTATAAGAATTTCTATGGTATGTAAGTCCGCCAACCCGCACTAGGCTAGCGTGGTGGACTATATGGCCTAACCACTCTCAATCGTACTCTCGATTGTAGAGGAGGCCCGTGCCCTGCAGTGGGACGTACAGGGTATATCAAGACTGCTACCGAAAACGAAGCCGGGTGGTAGTTTAAGCGACTTCAGACACAATGCAACGGAAAAAGTTGCAAAAAAAAGCGACAATTTTTTTTTTGTAATTTTTTTCCTATTGCCATATTTTGGTGGTAAATACATTTTTTCCTAAAATAATAGTGTATACCCTTTAATTTATAAATACTCTAAGATATAAGAGAGTTTAAATTATTATTTTAGCAAAATCTATAGATTTAACACCCAAAAATGACGATATTTAAAAAATCATAAAAAATAATTGTCGCGTTTCTAAGCAAAATTTTTAATTGCATTGTGTTTGTAGCCACTAAAACTACCACCCGGCTTCGTTTTCGGTAGCAGTCTTGAGATACCCGGTATATGGGCTGATACAGAAGGAAGCCAAAACAAGTTAAACCCCAGACTAGTCCCAGATCAGTAACTGACTGAACCCTCGAATCTGGAAATTTGACACCAGATCACGTTCTGTTTTAGCTCTATCTGCCGATTCCATTCCCTTGAAAAGCACATATTTTTAAAACAGCAATGTAAGCACTGCCACTGTGAACTCATTGAATTCTTTTAACCGTTTTTAAGATACAACGGCCATAAAAATAGACATTTATTTATTTCAACAACATAGTTGTGTTGCTAACCGTATATTTATTTATTTATTTATAGAAATAGAGTGCGTGGTGGCCTGTTAGTAAACGCCCAGACGCGGCTGCCAACATGCTCACTTTGGTCACGGGTTCGAATCCCAGGGCACACTTCTGTCTTCACGCAGCTATGTGTATATTGATAGTCAATTACCACGTCCTTTAACGGTGAAGGAAAACATCGTGGGAAAATCTTGCTTACTATAGGTTGTAAGAGTTTCTATGCTATCTAAAGTTCGCCATCCCACACTACGCCACCGTGGTGGACTATATGGCCTAACCACTCTCAGTCGTACTCTCGATAGTAGAGGAGGCCCTTACCCTACAGTGGGACGTATGTATATAGGCTGATACAATATAATACAATTAATGGAAATGGCAAAGGTGAGAAGTTCTAAGGATCATTGGGTATCTAGTAATCTCACTTAACAAAACAAAGGAGATAGCAATAGTTAAATCGGTCTGTGACACTGTAATATCACCTCGGTTGAGCTGGCCTATTTATCCTGTAGTTAAGAATAAATAAAGCCTGGATCCGCCGTTTACTAATATTAATTGCTTATTTTAGAATCTGAACTAGACCATCTCTTCATAATGATAATATCGCATGCAATTTCATATCTTAAAGGTTATATCTGGAATGTTTAATAATACAGATAACGCATCCCTTAAGGACGTTGCTAACAAACTCTCAAGAGAATCCAGGTATTCTGGAAAAATACTATGTAATAACTTAAAGTTGCGAACTTTGCGCAGAGGAGCTTCACTTAGCTAATATAAAGTTTAGCACTCAATTAGACATCGGTTATTTAATCTGATTAATGTTTTGAAACTGTTGTGGCGTAACAAGTTCAATATCCATAGTAATGTGCGTTACTTTACAGTCCAAACGTGAATTTTAAATGTAATTAAGCGCCGAATTTGGAAAGGTATTTCTAAACATAAAATAAACTCGTAAAATGTAATGGATTTCTGAGCGCCTACCATTTGTTTCAATTATCGTTTAAAAATGTTGGGTAACGTAATGTTTGATGTAAAATCTATAACCGTAATCGTAACATTGAAAAAGAAAGTACGGATTCTTTTATATTGAGAATAATAAAATTTTATGAGTGAATACATTTTCTTGCTGTTGGTGTTTTAAGAGTGAGTCATAAGTAGATTTTGTATCTGTACAGCAGCTGTGTCAATTTTTTGTTTTATATTTTTTATACGAAACATTACATATTGGTAAATAAATAATAAAATTGGCACATCTACGTCGTTTTTATTTCGGTACACGTATGAATTTATTTTACGAGTATAGACACTTAAAGGAAGCGAGTTAGTGTAATAAAACCCGGGGGTCCCTTTTTCATCGTAAAATATGTAATGTAATACACCCTGTAGATTCAGTAGTTCAATATGAAAGTAATAATTGTACTTTATATTCTGCTCTCGTGGAGTTTCCGTATTTGTCATGTCAGATAGTTTTTAGCTGTGTTAGTTATAACTTCGAGTTGTTCCTGCTGAATCTGAATCTACCAACGAGTTTTTTGAGTGCATCCGGAAAATACTCCCGGTTAATTTGTTAAAGATATATTTTTGTTGTGTAATTTTGAGATACTTATAATTAAATTGTATTTATAAATTGGTATGTGAAAATTCATAGTGAGATTTGATTCAAGTACTAATCCAGTTATCGGATTCAAAACGCAAGCGATTACCAATATACCACGTAGAGTATTTAATTTAATTTCATTAGAAATAAAAGGACCTCATGGTTCAGGATCTGCATGACAAAAAATAATGAGGAAATTGTAAACATCATGACCCACCCCTGTACAATAAACAACAAAAATATTATTTAAGATAGGTATTCAATTATAAACAATATATCAAACAGTTCAACGATTAAAGAAATGAATTTTAGAAGCGGATCCAAAAAAATGTGTATTGAAAAAATACCATGAAACAATTTTTCTATCAATTCAATAACGCGTTCAGATGAATAATCTGATATGATAGTTCTGATAGATATCAGCGCCTCTAAATAAACATCCATCACGGGCAGTGTATTTTCATAGAATTGTCTCTGCGCGTCAAACAACTCGCCTACCGGATGCGTTTGTGTCTATTGAAATGTTTCGGAGCTCAAACAGCTATCTGAGCGAACGCGAATCACTCATCGTATTCATGAAAGTAATTGACATTTCGACGACGTCGAGCGTTTGTCATAGGATGTTCATACTTTAAAAAAAATTAAGTAATGACTATAGTTTTTAGCTTGAAGATCTAGATTTTTTCGTAATGAAGAAGGAGAGGTACAAACATCGTCATTTAATAACATGAAAGTAACTTTTTTTATTAAATATTATTTTGAGTCGCGAAAATCCTTACATAATTTTATTTTTATTGACAAAAATAAATTCCTTTTCGATGCGAAACTGAGCAGTTTTATTTTAAGAAAGCTCGTAAAACATTGGTTGGCGGTTTAATACATTCTCTGATTGTTTGTCAACAATTTTATGAAGGCTATTACAATAGTAGGGGTTTGCACGCTTGAATTTATTTATAGCTGAAATCTAGTTATGTGGCGGCAAGGAAGTCATGAAATCCGCGCGGTCGAACGTGCTTAGAATATTGATCACTCTTGCACATTTAATTTTTATCTTCCTTCATCACATTTGTCGCCGTGACGCGCACTGCTGAAATATTTTGCATTTTCACATTTGTACTTGGCAGTTTTTTTTTATTGCAACGAATGGTGAGACTAGCATGTCGTTCACCGAATGGTAAGCGATACGACCGCTCATGAACAGTAGCAAATCCAGATAACACCTTGAATTACAAAGCAATGCTTGGCATTCCACTGCGCTCGCTATCCTGAGACATAAGATGTTAAGTCTCAATATGTCCAGTAGTTACTCTGGCTACAATGTCCTTCAATCCGAAACACAACAGTGCATTTAAACTGCTGGCGGGAGAGATAAACATTGCGGTGGTACCTACCCAGGCGGCCTCTCAGATTGAGATATGAAAAGCATGAAGTTGATGTCTACGTCTCCGATAAAATAACTTGTTTTACATATATTTTGTAGATGTTTTTATTCTATTTCTCGTTTTGGGTAGTAAATTTCTTTTGAATGTTCTGCTGGTGCTCAAAGTAAAGATGTGTTGTAATATTAAACTTTTACGGGATGAAATAATCTTACATAAAGACTTATGTAGTGTTAGTAAAAGGAAATTAGATGAAAACTAAAGATACCTGAGTGGTGTGAGTAAATGTGTAACTTGTAAGAAGGACATTTTGAAACGCCTAACTGTCAAACACTCAGAACCACCAATAGAACAGTCTATCTGTATCTGTATCAGCCTATATACGTCCCACTGTAGGGCACGGGCCCCTTCTACAATCGAGAGTACGATTGAGAGTGGTTAGGCGTAGTATATATATAGTCCACCACGCTGGCCGAGTGCGGGTTGGCGGACTTACATACCATAGAAATTCTTATAAATCGCTATGGTATGCAGGTTTCCTCACGATGTTTTCTTTCACCGATTTAGTGCGTGGTGATTGACTATCAATACACACATGACTCCGAATAGTCAGAGGTGTGCCCTGGGATTCGAACCCGCGACCACCGTGAACATGTAGGCAGCCGCGTCTAGTCCGTTTACCAACAGGCCACCACGCACTTACATCTGTATCATTTCCAACAGAACAGAACAGTCTATATCATTTCCTTTTACCAGGAGTCTTCAACAAATCTAGAAATAAGGGAGTAGGCCTTTATAACTTTGTATGTGTATATTATGTATCAGCCCATATAGGTACTCATATCCACTGCAGGGTATGAGTATCCTGTACAAACGAAAGTACCATTGAGTGTGGATTGGCCATATAGTCACCACGCTGGCCTGGTGCGGATTTCGTTATAACTTTTCCGAGAGCCAACTCGTCCCGAATCAATAATCTACCAATACCATACGCCATAGAATGGTTGTTTTAGTTTCATCAATATTTTATTTTTGTTTTCTCAATGTGATTTCAAGTTCTTACTGAATCTGTGCTTTCTAATATTCTATTATATGCTCTACTATATTGCTATCTATTTCTTGACATTGGTGGAATGATCGTGTAGACAGTCATAGAATAAAAACTGAACTGAACAATCCGCCACATACAACTAAGTGACCTTTCCTGCCTTAATTATTGGAAACAGCAAAAGGAATAACATATACAGCTAAACATCGTAAATCACTCTTCTATAAAGAAAATTAACACCAAAAGGCCAGTATACAGTATTGGTGGACGCGATCTGATTATTCTACTGCGAGTCTTGTCTGGTTTAATTAGTTCATTGCTCCGTCTCGGAAGTTCAGTGCGACACTGGCTTCCACACTGGCTTGACACGTGGTCTGCATTTATAAGTCAATTTGTGTCCATAGTTAGTGGTTTACAGCAGTTTGTGGTTTCTCGTCTCAAAGGAAACGGTGGTTGGCGTTTGGAAATTATTGCACAAACTATATAAGTTGCAATACTTTGTTAGCGCATTCTGAAATGATTACTGATTATATACAGTTAAAATTTTAGTTATAGCCTTGGTAGCGTATTTGTATAATGGTACGATTGCAAAGCTGAGTTCTTCGGTTCGAATCCCAGGTCGACCTAAGTGATTTTGGATTTTTACATTCATCATTAGCCTGAAGTTAGAAATTTCAGCCCGATATGACGATAGGATCGTCCCCTATCGCATCTCAGTAGCCTCTATCTACCCTGTATGGGAAAAGACATGTGGTTATGTATGTATTACTGAAATTAACTTACTATCTGCCCGCAAGTTTTATAATCGGTGAAAATGTACTAATAGGCACAATAATGTCTATTACTGGAAAATAATAATCTCTCCTCAGTTGATAGATGATCTGATTAGCATTAACAATGTAGGACTCTTTGTGCCGAACAGTTTAAAAGTTCAAAATATAATATATCAGTATAATATTAATAATATTTCTCTTTAAGTACATTTCTAAGTTAGATCCTTTACTCGCCCCGCCTACTCGGGACCGAGGTTACTGCTTTTAAAAGTATAAAATTTTATTAAATGCAGCTGCCGGTGGAAAAATAAATTGCGATGATTATGAGTTTCAAGTAATGAAAAATCATAGACACGATTTTTTTTTTAAATAGATTTATCAACAATTTTTATGAGCGGTCGCTTACCGCGGGTTCGCGGACTTTGCATACTATAGAAATTCATACAGATTACTATCACATGCAGGTTCCTCGCAATATTTTCCTTCATTGTATTAGTGCGTGGTGATTGACTTTCAATACTCACATGACTCCAAAAAGTCAGAGGGGTACCCTGGGATTCGATCCCGCGACCACCGCGAACATATTGGCAGTCGCGTTTGGTTCGTTACCAACAGGCCACTACGTACTTTTATCAACAGTATACCTTTTTGACTGTTCGTATCTATTATTACCACACCTTCGCAATATTTGTACTCCTATCATCAAACATTCCGACTGTTTCTAATATAGATCTAGTAGCAGCCAGTGATATTCGCATATACATATGTGTGAAGTGAACTGTCAAGCAGAACTGTCATGTCGCGTCTATCACACACCTATAGACCCGGGATTGATCTTGCAAAATTGATAGGAAACACCGGCGCATCGAGATTGCATTTCTCAGTACCTGCTGCCTTTCGTAAGTTGTCGCTCCATCAGGCTGGACGTTACATTACGTTCGCTCGAATCACATCTCCAATCCATAACTCGTTTACTTGAACCCTGTCGGTTTACTGTACGTATTTGATACAACAATTTTGATTTGTATTTTCTGTAGTTTGTGGTTCAAAAAATGAGTGTTTGTTTCTGATTGTATAAATATTTCAATGCACTAATGTCATATGAATTATTAACAAATATTGTATTCATTTTTGTACAAAGTAAATAAACCGTTACTGTAATGTCAACTAGATCTGTATAAGCTGTGATTTCGTCGATCATATCCTTTACTTCTTAATATTCGTCTCCGCATCGACAAGACCCTTCGAAATGTTCATAATTTAGAACTTAGCACCGTCCACCGTAAAGTGACTAACTGTGACCCTTATCAATTAATATTTGTCGGACTTGTGGGGTTTCTGCTGACATTCCGCTCTACTCGACAATATAATTAACTACAAACATAACTTAAAGTATAAATACCTACTGAAATATAAAGACCACGCATCAAGCTTCCAAGAAACAGCATTCGCGTGAATGTAGTCATAATTCAGCTTTGAAATTCGCGGTGAATATTATGCTCTCTTGGAAGCGAGAACACTTAGCTTCATTTATCATACTGCGTGAATGTTACGAAAAAATCCGTACCAACAATTTTTGCCAAGCATTCCCCTTATTTCCCTTTCGTCACGTTTGTACCGTGTTTACTGTTTTATGTAAATGTTTTGTATAAACTTTTCTGTGAAGTTGACATGCGCGCGGAATAGGAATGAATAGAGTGTTCAACGATGTTGAATTAGAGGAGTTGGATACATTGATTCTTTTGTACGTTTGTTGTAGTTGGTTAGAGCAAATAGAGAGATACGTAGAATGCAGCATATATTTGAGCTAACGTTCAATAGAACGTCTTGCGGTTAGGTAGAGACGGCGTTCGGAAAGCGACTGGCAGTAATTGGATGCGAAGACCTGAAAATTGATTTTCATTGACATATTGCATTGACAGGATATTTGACCGGCAGTGTGCAATGCAGTGAAGCATCAGTCACATTAAGTGTAGTACTAAGTGGTTAATTGGTCATTTTTTTTTAATGTGGAGTAGTTTATTTAGAAAATAAGAAGTTTGATGTTTTGTCTTTACGGTGACAATAATTATTATCTTTTTCTACTAAGCTATCTGCCATAATACAAGCAAATATTTTTTTAAATAATTGCGAACAACGACTACCTTTAATAACGCTACATTGGAGATACACTGGAGAGACGCACCGCTTACGTCGGAACACTTTATGCGCTCTCCGCCTTGTCCATATATTTATGTCAATTGTAGGCATACAATAATTATGTAAATCAATTTCCCCTGAGATGTATGCAAATTCTTTTGCGCCCTTACGATTAAAATCGAACGGTTTTTACATATACGTAATACAAAAGCGGTCCCTACAACCACCTGACACAATAGACCAGCGAATCTTTAGGGTGATCAAAGGATCCACGGATTAAGTTATAAGGGATTTATTTTCTTGGGACATTGTTACTCTGTTGTTGTGCGGATTTTACTTGTTTGTTGTTTTGATATAAGATTATTATATGTATTTTTGTCAGTGGTAGAGAGTCCGTATTTCTATTGGCTTCCATTCTGTAATTTTTATATATATTTAATTTTTAATATATTGTTCCAATTGAGGCTTGTTTCAAGGAGGAATAGTCATATTAACTAACTTTCATTAGGTACTATTTTCTAGCAAAAGACATCATAAAAAATACTATAAACAATTTGCCCAAAACATATACATTAATGAACCCTACACATCGCACGTATGTCTGCGTTGCCGGCGAACGTGAGAAAAACCTACGTCATTAAAATTTAATTTATAATGTTCCTCTAACTAGTAGCAAGGTGGTGTTACATTTTTTCCAACACCAGCGGTTTGAGTTTACGCCGTCGCAGCTGGATTTATCGAGCCACGCTTTGCCGTGACTCAAGTGAAATGCACCTTAATTTTTCCAATCGCTTTTTACTTTTAGATTTTGCTGGTGTTTACAGCTCCATTGGCAAAAGCGTTTGACTGGAAAGTAAAATGGCGATTGTTTTTTTCGATTGAATTGATTTGAGTTGACGAAGTATTTAATTTTAAATATTAATAAAAAACGTCAATTAAACTCAATAAGAAATTAAAATATAAAAGAGAATTAAGCGTGCATCGTGAAGATATTAAACTGTTATTTCATACCATTTTAATGGCAGAAGTTGATACCATAAAACTCTTTGAGACCAATTAAAGGGTATAATAGCGTGAATGAATGGAAAAGCCTATTGATTCTTAACATAGAAGGCTGTGCACCGCAATCAAATTACCAAAATACGCCACTTTGTGTCAACATTGACTTTGTAAATGAATCCGTCGGTACCGTTAGTATTATGAAAGTCCACTCGTCTAATTGCCAGGTATGTACTCGATCTTTAGCGGGGTCGGTAATAATATAGGTATTCCATTTTCAAACGCAATAATAACCCTAGAAGTTGTATAATGCAACTGCGAATTTTATTTTTGACTAAAAAAAATCATCTAACTGAATTTGTCTCGATCCTGATAATTTAAGTTATCATAATTAAGCAGTCATTTTTATTTTAATACGGTTTTTTTTGCAATGAATGTTTTGACGAGTATGCCATTTGTCTGATGGAAAGCGAAACGACCGCTAATGAACGGTAGCAAAACCAAATAACGCTATGAATTACAAAGTAATACTTGGCAAGTTTTACATTACAAGTCGCATAAAATCCTTTAGAATTCAAATCCACTTAAGTCCAGCGCAGTAAATATAGCCCATGGGCCCTACTATATTTATCCGAAACGAAGTTCGAAACTTCGGATGATCGAAGTTTATATACGATACGAATGTACCTATATATACTTATGGTCGTTATTGACTTATGGTCGTAACCATAGACTTATGGTTACGATGTACGTTATACAAATCCGAACATTTACAGAGTAGGTACATTCGTATCGTCACAAACTTCGTTCGTCCGAAGTTTCGAACTTAGGTTAGGAATATCTAACTTATTTTTAAATTAATCGATTTCTTTCTTTTCTTATTTTATTTTGTTAACATATTTAATCTTATATGACATTTAATAATCAATAAAACACAAAATTAAGTTATGAAATAGAACAAATACTAAAACATTGAAGCAGGAAATACAGTCATCCGCAATGGAAAGAAAATGCCATCTGAAATGAAGGATTAACCGGACGTCAGTATCGGACGTGACGACGTGAGTTGAAAGATTTATTAGCAAGAAGAATATGAAAAGTATGTGTTTTGGTTTCAAATTTGCTATACTCAGAGTTCTTTCTTCCCAAAGGAATGATAAATTAACTTGAGCATTTGTTGAAGCTACGTAAGTATGATGTAAAACTTTGTAAAGGAAAAGTGTCGATTTTTCTATTTATTATTATCAGCCTGGAGTCAGGAATTTGTGCCCGATATGGCGATAGCCTCGCCCCTATCACATCGTAGGACGGAATATATTAGAAAAAAAGGCGAAAAGGACTAATTAATGAATTGTTGGTAAGACTCGAATGTGAGAGGCCGCCTGGGTAGGTACCACTGCACTGTCTACTTCTCCCGCCAAATAGCTGTGTAACTATTGGGTTCATCTGAACATATTGAGAATTAACATCCTATGTCTAATCATCTTATGGCCTAACCACTCTCAATCGTATTCTCGATTGTAGAGAAGGCCCGTGCCCTGCAGTGGGACGTATATGGGCTGATACAGATCTTATGTCTCAGGATGGCGATCGCAGTGGAATGCCAAGCATTGCTTTGTAATTCACGGTGTTGTTTGGTTTTGCTACTGCCCATGAGCGGTTATACTCCATACCATCAGATAAATGGCATGCTCATCTCGCCATCTATTGATTTAAAGAAACCTTATTAATTAAATTAGTTTCGAGAAACTCCACAATTGTTATAGCAATTAGAATTAAGAAATGGTAATACTCGCTGCAACAGCTGCCGACTGAATAAGTTTAAAGAACTAAAAACGATTTATAAGCTCTATTGGCAGAGGATGCCTTATTAAGTTCGCCTTTTACTGCATATCGTTATTTTCAATTAACTTTACTGAGAAATGAATCATATAAATTAAGATAGATAAATACTACAAACTACAAATTAATTTTATAATCGACATAAAACTACAGCATTACATTATTTGAGCTATTTCATTTACATAAAAATATAAGAAAGGTTGATTGGCGCACAGGTTAAAACGTGTTTTTTGCGCCTGAAAATGCAGGTTCGATCCCCGGACAGATAAAAAAATATTATATGATTTCTAGTATTGCGTTGATTGTTACAGAAAAATTATCAATGAATAAATATTATAAGAATAATCTGCCTTGTCAAAGTGACATGATGGCTTATAAATGACCCCCTAAGTCTAGACTAAGTCCGGCCCCCCAACTGTAGCCCTAACAGGTAAGCTAGTTGGTGCAATGCGTCCCTAACTATACGTTATTTCTAGACCTTTTTTCAGTTACTTTTAATGGGCACGAGCCAGACAACCGTATCGTTTACGATGCTTTATTTTCAGCACGTTCTGTTTGAACAGCTTTAACTTAGTTTGCGTTTGACGTTCCTAATGTATCGACGGAGTTTGGGGATTTTTGGGTATTCTAGCTTTTATTTATCGTGTGAACAACATTTTTGATTGTGAATATCTGCACAGAGTTTCACGAAAGAATAGGCATAATGAACGTAGGCACGATAAATGTACATAGGCTGTTTTTTGCAGTTTGTTGGATATTTGGAAAAGTTAAACATTTAGAATTAGATATGCTGATATTATTCTTAATGTTTTTCCTACATTAACTTCGCAAAACGGCTACCCTGCGTTTTGGCAGTCACAAGCAAAGTGACTCTTTGCATTTAGTTCACTGACCTGTCATAAGTTAAATATGGTCTCGCATAAAATATATGCAAGGTTTTATTTATCGCCCCTTTTATTCACTACAAACGATTTCAATAGTAATTAGATTTTTTTATATTCATTCGATATACTTTCGTATACATATACAAGTATTCGTATTTGCATGAATATACATATATTATATAAACAGTATCAAATATAGAAGCAATATTTTGCAGAGCATACATATGCAGCTAGATGGAATTGGGTGCAGGTGGCTGACGTGAGAATCGATGATTTAGATGCATTCCGGAAGAACCGTCGCATCTTGTGATACTCAGCGAACTCAAATAGGTAATTGAATTTACGAGATCAACGAAGTAGGAATAATGAATACATCTTGTTTTAAACTTCTGTTAAATTAAAAAAATAAATAAATTGGGGTTTGACTTCAGAATAACTTTGTAGTTGTATTCTATCAATAATTTAATTAAGCACTATCATAAAAAAATATTCGTGCTATTAGCGACAAGCGCGACTTCTGGTTACATTATCAAAACTACTAGAACATAATTTTAATATACAAAATGTAGCAGGCCGGCATAATTGTTTCCATTGGCATGGGACTGCCGTCCTGATGCCAATGGATACTCTGCCTGGGCGGCATTGGCACTTACCATCAGGTGCAATGCCGCCACTATGCCAGGCCATTATAAAAAAAAAATATAAATAAATAAATACACCCAATAGTCACATACATAGTCCTGACCGTGACATCAAGAACTACGACAGACATTTCGGTCTCACAAACACCCAGAAACCAACTAAAAAAAAAAAAACTAAAAAGAAAACCGAAACAAATACCCGTGGTTCACACTAATATCCTATTATTTGTCTCCATGCGGGAATCAAACCCGCGGACTCACGTTTCACAGCCGGCGTCAAACCAACTGGGCCATGCAGGCTGTCAATTGTAAACGTCTTACTGTATCCGATGCAAAATTTATTAATTACTAGCGCGACTTCGTCCGCGTGAAGTTTAACAAAAAAATTATTTAGTTTCTTTAAGTTATTTTTTTTTAAATAAACGAAATTTTCTATAACAAATGTAGCCTAAGTTACTCCTTATTATATCAGCTACCTGTCAAAAAAACATCACAAAAATGTTTTTTTAATTTCAGAGATTAGCTGGAACAAACAGACAGACAGACAAAAAAAATCTAAGGTCATTTTCGTTATAGGTATCGTGTAAATAACGATATGTACTTGGACATTTTTTTAATTTCCACTTTACAAACAGACACTTCAATTTTATTTATATGTATAGATAGTAACAAAACCCAAAAAATCTAAGTTAATACTTTAATTGACCACTTGAGCCAAGAAAGGAGTATTTTAAATAAACGTTGTCGGTTGAAGACAGGAATTTATTTCCAGCTGACTCTTGCCCGTGTTTCCTTTGTAGTCTAAATAACCTTTCATAAGATATCTCTTCTATGCAATAATAAAGGAGGAAAATATTAAAAAGCTGTATTATAAGAATTTTTTTAATAATAATTTACAACTACACCGCACGAGCTCGGATGCGAATGAAAGTTTTAATGAGATGAGTAAAAACTGTTCTATACGTGTGAATATTTTTTATTCAGATCGTTCATTTGAAAATTTACTTGATTTAATTAAACTTGAATTAATGATTTATAAATATAGGTCAGTTGGATAGGTTTCGTAGTTTAATAGACTGGGGCCCTACTATATTCATCCGAAACGAAGTTCGAAACTTCGGACGATCGAAGTTTTTTTATACGATACGAATGTATCTACTCTGTAAGTTCGAATTTGTATAACGAACATCGTAACTATAAGTCTATGGTTACGACCATATGTCAATAACGACCATAAGTATATGTAGGTACATTTGTATCGTATATAAACTTTGATCATCCGAAGTTTCGAACTTCGTTTCGGATGAATATAGTAGGGCCCTAGGTTCGATCCGTTTCGAAATGTTTTGCGGTAATATTTTTTACGGGAGCATAAAGCACATCAGTCACGATACATTCAGATTACGGTACAAATATTTGTTTGACTCTAAATCATGAACACTAAAATAATTTTAATGTAGGTACTCATTTATCGTAATTAATTGGGATTACGAAAAAAAATATGCTAGCCCGATTTTATGCTTTAATTTTACTAATTTCATATAAGTTAACTAGTTTGTTATAATAAATCGAGTAAGGGTTTGCTAAAGATTTAAAATGATTAGGCTCTTAATCTAATTATCTTGAATTACCCACTATTGAAAGCACAATTTACAAACACTTATATTAAGATTTTAAGCGATTAACCTTAAGCGTACGCTTGAAATTGAATAATTAGTCAATGCAAATAAATCGACGTGACGCGTACTTTATGCAGATTGGACGTACAATAAATGAAATGCTAATTTCAATTTAGGCGGGCGTTGGCAACTCACTGCCATACGTTTATTTAAACTGTCACTGCCTGATTCCGAATCTGAGTTTAATAAATGAGCAATTAATATAATTAGGCGATTTATAATGTTAATTAATGTCGAAAGATAATTAGAGGTTCTATCCTTTTTTATATCCAAGGCATTGTGGTCGGTAAGAAATTATTAATTAGTGCGATAAGTAAGTCCGATATTTATAGCTATTTTTCATTAATTATAGTTTATTATAATTTTTAAAATTGATATCCTGGAAGAATAAATAGTATATATATACATAAATATTTCTAGATTGTTATACAATTAGCATCTATCTTAAAAGAATGTGCAAAAATTCGCAAAATCGGTTTCTAATGAGCCAACTACCGAAACGATAGTATTAAAAGACTAATTACACATGAAATTCGTACGCTAAAAATCCCGAGTCAAAGTCAACTGTGGTGTTAATACTCGCATTTCTAATGCAAATGAAACGCGCTCGGAAAATTCACTTAACATCACCAATTGCAATCTGGACGACCGCTAGGACGTGGCAATGAAGTTTCCGCGCAAATTGCATGCACACGACACATTAATACAAGCCGCAAATTGCGAGAGAAATCTTAAGCGAATCAACGCGAATATCATAATCGCGCGGGTCGCATGTAACGTTCAGCAACATTTGGCGGAGTTTGATGTCTAGTGCTGAAATTATGACCATGAGCTTTAAGGTTGGAATGGTACGTGTTAGATTAGTTTTGCTATTATCTATAATTTCCCTAAATATATTTCGAGAACAACACATTGAAATAGTGTTAGCTTTTGAATAGTATCGCTGTAATCCACAGTAGTGCCCATATATTTGTAAAGGAACGGTTTATGCGTACGCGTAGTACCAGGTGTAGTAACTTTACCATGTCTATGCACGTTCATAACTGACCCGATCCTAGTTATAAACTTTGTAATAAAACCTTAAGGTTTTCTACATCTTATGTTCATTGGAACTACTCAAAATTATCTAAGCCTGGTTGTAATATTTTTACCCAATCAATATTATTATTTATACCTATATAACGTACACCTTTTCTTTTTGCGAATCTACAATCGAAATCAGGATGTCACGTTTCTTATATTATTATCAGTGCAACTATTCGATTTCGTATTCATATAATTGCGACATAAATGTTACAGACTCGAAAATATGCAGTATAAAACCTAAAATTTAAAATCTATGCTTCTCCACAGCAATAAATTTGCAAACTATGAGAGCAATCTCTAGGAGAAGAACGCAAATATTGGAACCGTGGCAAAGGAAGGCAAACTTGGAAGCGCCCATTGTTGAAACATGCATGTCAAATCGTAGCCATATGTTGGAATACGAAACTTATAACAAATCCGTAGAAAAATGAAGTATCATCGGAAACTTCTAAATTGCCTGGTTTTCACTGAAATGTTTCGTTTATGCGGTTGTATAGGGTTATCCCAATCAACATAGTTCGTCCCGTGGTAAATCTTCTTCGGTTCATCTGATTTTGGAATCGAATAAGAAAATCGTAAGTACATGCATTCTGTTTTTCTATATATTTTTTTTGCTTTATATACTAGCCAGTGGGTATGTTTATTGGTATTTGCACGCGCGTCGGAATACCAACTTTTAAAAATCACAAATCATCGGATTACCGTCACAGTTCTGAACAAAATTTTGGTCTGAGTTCAAAGTTAAAACACTGGCTCACCTGTTTCCGCAAGCGTATAATCCTAGCTGACCCATTACCAGATTTAAGAGTTAAATTAATGTTGTTTTTCTTTATGTATGTATTAATTATTCAAACATATTATAATTGAGTCAGATTTCATGATTAACGAGTGTATTGTTTCAAAAATGGTTTGTGATCTAATAGTCCTGTATAGGGCATATGATTTTAATTAAAATGTTAGCAATACTTCTAGTAACAAATTTGCATGCAGCATTTTCATCGACGACCATCAACTTCAGTTTTTGTTTTTATTTTACCTTTTTCACCAAGCTCGGCATATTCACTAAAAATGTTATCGTGTTTTACAATTATTTTACTTTATTTATCAATTATGATATTATCGACGAACAATAATAGAAAAAATGCTGAGAAAACAAATATTCATTACTTATTAATTCTCCTTCCAAACAAGCCTCATATTATTATCCTTTTGCGTTTAATACGCGTGGTACATAATAAGTCGTCGACTTTCATTTATAATGCATTATGTTTGGCAATGCATATTTTACAATGTTTGACTACCTGACTAACCCAATTACTATGTTTGCGGTTTGCCGGTTCCAATGAAATGGATATACGGATTAAATTAAAATCTTTATGTATTTTGTAAATCGGAATGTTATTTCGATTCGATACAACCGACGTGATTTGGTAAACCCAAATATATTTCAATCGCTGTGCGTTTTGCTACAAAATAATTTAAAACGCATAATTTTATTCTATACGGAAACTGTTTATGTTTGTATAAAACCAAAAATGAAATTGTATTTTAAAAAAGAACAACCATCAATTTCTACAATTTACATATTTCTAACAAATCATTCTTATCGCTTCCAAAGGAAAAACAATACTGGAACAATCTACCAAATTACAAAATTAGGCAAGATGACTTTTCTAATTTAATTCGGCCAGACATCATCCATAAAGAAGGTGACAGTGCAGTAATAATCGTCAAGAAAATAAGGCGCGCATAAGCATAAATCGACTTGCCGCGACCGTTTGTCATCTCCTCTACGTTGAGTGTAATATTTTTTTTTTTCACTATTTCTCTATCAATATATAATTCACATATTTTCATTTCTCTATTTGTTTGTCAATTAAGTCTAGATAGCCGCTATAGTGCAGTGGATGAGACGACGCAAAATAAGAGGCCGCGGGTTCAATCCCCGCACAGAGAGAAATGTTTGTGCGGCCCATAAATATTTATTTAGGGTCTGGGTGATTGTGAGACCGAAAAATCTCTAGTAGTTCCTAATAGCCAGGACACAAGACTCGATCTTAGCGTGGGATTAGGACTACATATGTATGTACATAATATGTAGATGTTGGGTGTTATTTATTTTAGTAATTAAAATCCATATTATCTTCTTCTCGGTTCACACATTATTGATATACTCGTATTATATGATTCATTATATTATTTATTAATAATAATAATAATAACACCCAAACAGTCACATGCATAGTCCTGACCCCACACTAAGATCGAGTCTTGTGTCGTGGGTATCATAAACTACGAGAGACTTTTCGGTCTCACAAACACCCAGACCCGGAAGAAATATATATTTATTATATGATCAATGATCTCTGCTACCCTAAAAAATCAATTATAATTAATCGTAAATAAGTTAATAGCTTCTCAAAATGAGAGGGAAAATAGGATAAAAAAACAGGAGGAGGAAACATATATGTACTCGTTAACCCTACACAGTATTATCTATTCAAACACAAGAGAAAAAATAATTTATTCACTTCCCCAAACTATCAATAAATAAGTAAGATTGTTGCGTGAACTAGAATTTATTCGGCAACTATATAATTCAAAGAGCATCGTTGCGTGCTGGGCATTATTCAGTAAATCCCTAAACGGCAGTATATCGTGAGGTGATGTCTGCGGGCCGTATTTATGGCCCACCTGCCGGGTGACTTAGACGGATGGTCGACCTATCGACCTATCTTACATCTTTGAACGTATGTCACTTGCAAGGCATTTATTGGCAATTTTGTAGGATTTCTGGGCTGGAGTTTTGATGTTGCAAACCTTTTTTTTTCATACAATATTATTAATTGAATGGACTAAGATATTTATTTATTTGTATTTTGTTTTCTGTAGTACTTTTTTTCTGTTAGAGTTTTGTTATGCACTATTCACAAGTATATACAATAATTACTTTAGTAAAGCCAAATCGCATTTTACACATTCTAATTTTCTTAAACTTATTATTTACTGTCGAACAAAGAGTTAAACATAATATATTTATTTATTTAAGTATACTATTACACACAAAAGTGCGTGGTGGCCTGTTGGTAAACGGACTAGACGCGACTGCCAATATGTTCACGGTGGTCGCGGGTTCGAATCCCAGGGCACACCTCTGACTTTTAATCACCACGCACTAAAACGGTGAAGGAAAACATCGTGAGGAAACCTGCATATCACAGCGATTTATAAAATTTCTGTGGTATGTAAGTCCGCTAACCCGCACTAGGCCAGCGTGGTGGACTATATGGACTAACCACTCTCAATCGTACTCTCGATTGTAGAGTAGGCCCGTGCCCTGCAGTGGGACATATATGGGCTGATACAGATTAAACACAAAAAAAAAACAATTAAAAATAAAATTCACAAAATAACAGATTTTTTTTATAACAGATTTATAAATACATATTTTTATTAGTATGTAAAACCTAAGCGGTAAACCATGTTATACACATAACAAAACGGCAATGTAAACAACATAAACTTTAGCGTTATTATTTAATTATGCCTCGCACATAATTCCCGGAGCGTTATAATCCAGTAACCCGGAGATTCGATATACGCCAAACGGATAGTAATTAATTTAATACATCCGATTGGATTTACAGCGGGAAGGAAACTGCTTTCATTTTGTAGAGTATTCACAGACATAAATCTAAATAGATGACGCAGGGCCCTTCATATATGGAAACGTTTCAGATTTTTTTCTATGTACTGTGTCATAATAAAATATAGTTTTAAAAACTATAAAAACACGTATCATTCATACTCGTATATACACACATATCATAAAAGATCCAACTAAAATGTAAAAAATAATTGATAGTGTGTTTAAGATTTACATACATACATACATGCAGGCGAGGTTAATAAAAGCGTATCACTACATAGTATAAAACAAAGTCGCTTTTTCTGTCCCTATTTTACTTGTTCGCTTAAATCTTTAAAACTACGCAACGGATTTTGATGCGGTTTTTTTAATAGATAGAGTGATTCAATAGAAAGGTTTAAATGTATAATAACATCCATTAAATAGTGGAGAAATATTGTTATTTTTGAGGTTTCTAATGTGATGTCGTTAATTATCAATATTCTTCCGCTTACATTGCAAACGCAGGCTGAACCCTACGAGATTTATCAAAATAATGTACTACATATTTGTACACATTGAAAAGGTCTACAGAAAACTCCGCGATGGTATATGTCTATCTCTTATGGATATCCCACAATAACATTTTTTGTCATTTACTTACATTTTTACGACAAATAATGGCTAATTTTCGAAGCGATTTTAACCAATACAGCATTTATTTACCAATTAAATAGCTTAAATAAATTGTTGATTTAATATAGACCTATGTGGTCATTTACAGCACAAGATTTAAATGAATATTTTCGAAGATATTACATGCGCTTGCGGCGGTACTGGCCGGCCGGGGCGGCGGCAGCGTGCCTATATAGGAATGTTTATATGCATAATAATAATACGTACATATTATTGTACAAAACGCCTCACACGCCTCGTATATGTGAGATGTTTGAATATAAAAATCGTGTAAGCGTTTGTCTAACGAGATAATATTATGGCGGTTATATCATGCGGAAATGGCATACGATTCTCGCCAAAATCTCTCCCCGTGTAAATGGCTCTTTAAGAAGATAATACTCTGTTTTCGCGAAACATTCAAAGTTTATGTTTTGAAGAATCGCAACAAATTAAAAAAATAAAGAAATGTGACAAGTAAAAAATAATTGATAAAGTACACCAACTTTACTTTGGACACGTGAAATGTATGCTTGCGGCATCTATTTGGATTTATGTCTGCGAGTATTATCGTATGGGAATTCTGCGTAATATTTATCTGATGACCTACTTTTGTGGCAACCCTCGGAGAATAGATTTTTATGTATAGAACGTGTGACTTTTACTTCTGCATATGTCATTTAAGTGCGTGGTGGCCTGTTGGTAAACGGACTAGACGCGGCTGCCCACATGATCACGGTGGTCGCGGGTTCGAATCCCAGAGCACACCTCTGACTTTTCGGAGTCATGTGTGTATTGATAGTCAATCACCACGCACTAAAACGGTGAAGGAAAACATCGTGAGGAAACCTGCATACGATAGCGATTTATAAGAATTTCTATGGTATGTAAGTCCGCCAACCCGCACTAGGCCAGCGTGGTGGACTATATGGCCTAACCACTCTCAATCGCACTGTCGATTGTGGAGGAGGTCCGTGCCCTGCAGTGGGACGTATATGGGCTGATACAGAATGTCATTTAACGAGACTATTCATTCAGGGCTGTCAAACGTGAATTTAGAGAGACGCGACGTTCTGTTTTTAAAAATGCAGCTTTTTGTGGAGTTACCCAGTTTGTGTATTGTGGCAGGAAAATTGTTAACAGTTTGTTGTACAATGTACTTTGTTTTTTTTTACTACATTATTTTCAGGTTTTTTGTTATAGAATAATATATCGACAATTGTTTTTCTAAACTAACACAACTACATATTCTTAGAATAATAACCTCTAATGGTCGACACAAAAAATATTTATCTTAGCAGTGCGTTAAAGAAAATAATCATTGTTTAATATATACCTACCCACTTTTAGTATGCTAGAGGGTAAGTGCTTCGCAACGCGGTAATTCTCCTAAAATAAACTGCAGAATACGTTAAAAATTTAATTAAATTGTCTGCCTCGGGCACAAACGGCCGAGTAAAAGGCATTTCCGAGGAATCACAGATCTTGTAAACGGCGCGGAGTGAGTAAATTAAAATATTTGCCTCGATTAACGTTAAAACACGTGAGAGTGGATTAGGTGAGGTGATAATTTAATTCTAAAAGAATGTAGGTAGTCAGTAATTTGATGTAGACACTCGAATAAATATTGACCATAACCCACTGGGGCGCGTAGTGGACGAAACACCCGCATGTATTAAAGGGGAAGGCAAACTGTATTTATCTAGGTGCCATGAGACAAATAGAAACGTAAATTAATCCCGTTCCATGGTAGTTAATAATGCCAACCCGCACTAGGACAGTATGGTGGACTATATGGCCTAACTATTCTCAATTTTGGACAATACAGGAGGCCTGTGCCCTGCAGTGGGCCGTACATGGGCTGATACAGAATAATACTTTATTTGGTGTGACATTAAATTCATAAGTCGATATTATTGAATCAAATGATAAATAATTTTTACGTAAAAAAATATATATCTTGAAACATTATTTAATAGAGATAATAGAACTGCTGACGCCAAACTGATTGTTTTAATGTATTGTTTAATTTGACGCCGTTATGGCATTGCTAGTAATATCGGAAAATGCTATTTCCCAGTCATAAAACAAACGAATCGATGCACAAGAACTTTAGCCAGATTCGGAAACAAACAATACGGCCGTTAAAACCAAAAAAGTTGTACAAAACAATACAGATAAATATTCGCAATATACGCGTGCCAAAGCTAAGTTAGGATACAAAGTGTGCCGTGGAATGCACATTTACGACTGGTTGGCACACATCGCAATAAAGATGCGGTTTTGTACTTTGTAGTTAGATTGTAAACGTTAAGACGGCAAATAATCGCCCAGACATAACTGTTTACTAACATGTCTTAGATGTGGAATATCGTATTAGTTTAATGCAAACTTGTAACTAAATGGTGAAGGTGAGACTTCAATACTCAGGTATGTATGAGTATTTAGTATATTATGATGTTTTTTTGAGTGTTAGAAAATCTAGTTGACTTCAAGTATAAATAAATAAAGTTAGGCCGTATAGTCCACCACGCTGGCCTGGTGCTGGTTGGCAGACTTGACATACCATAAAAATTCGCTATAGTATGCAGGTTTTCTCACTATGTTTTCCTTCACCATTCTAGTGTCCTATTGTCTCAAACGTACTCTCGATTGTAGGGAAGGCCCTTGCCCTGCAGTGGGACAAAAATAGATGGATGGAGTGGGATAAAAATATAAAAAAATACATGAAAAATGGCGAGCGCAGGAGACTGTCATGCATTGCTTTGTAATTCATGGTATCTGGTTTTGCTACTGTCCATGAGCGGTCGTATCGCTTATTATCAGGCCAATGTCATGCTCGTCTCGCCATTCACTGCAATAAAACAATCATGGTATTTACAGGTACATAAGCACAACCAGCGAAAGTACCAAATACATACTGAAAGCCTTTCCGTATTACCATAAACTGTGAATTTTAAAACGATATTATTAGTAGTTTTTTTTATTGCATAAAATGACGAGACGAGCAAGCCGTTCGCCTGATGGTAAGCGATACGAACGCTCATGAACAGTAGCAACATTCCACTGCGCTCGCCATCCTGAGACATAAGATGTTAAGTCTCAATATGTCCAGTAGTTGCTCTGGCTACAATGTCCTTCAATCCGAAACACAACAGTGCATTTAAGCAGTGTTGTTTCACGGGAGAAATAGACATTGCGGTGCTACCTACCCAGATGGCCTCTGGGTAGTTCGGCAGTTTCAGTCAAATACAGGATATTTTCGAGAAGTAATGTCCGTACATAAACAACCAGGCCGGTTGAAACTGATCGTAACGACTCTGTGGCAATTGTAAATGTATGTTTATTACAGAACATTGTCGACGAACGATTATCCTTTACTATCCAACTTGTGTTTGTATAATTTCATCAAAAAACAATGACTATTATGATAAAATTTTATTGTGAGTTTAAAACAATTTACGTTTCGTGTTCCGGTGTGGTACCTTTTATGTAAATGTAGAGAAATTTCAAGTCATGTACGTCCTGTTATACATTATCGATATCGAATAACTGAGTTTTTGGCTATAGACCATCACGCATGGTTTGAAATACCGAAAAAAGAAGTCAATATTACTTGCTTTACTTTTCTTCACTACTCTAAGGTAGACTGTATGAGAATGTCTCAGGCATTATGTCCTGTATACCCGTTAGTATGTTAAGCTAAATAAATAAAATCAATAAATAATATTATTTTAGATCTAACAAACGGTTGATACGAGAATAGAACTTGTTGCCTATCGTTTAACTAGAGCTTGATTAAGACTCCTGCGCCACAGAAGATATCAGAATATGCTAGGTATGTGATCCAAAGCCTCTGTAAAATATCCTGATATTAATCGTACAGGAACCTAATTTTTGGGTTAAAGCCAATCCCATATGCACTTCGTCTACCCGAGAAAACATATTTTAAAGGATCAATTTTAACGAGAATAAACGTTTAGTTTTCGACGTTCTTTTTTCTTGGATAAATGCCCTGATTTTTCTAGATGAGATCTTTCACGAGGCCAATAAATTAAAGGAAATGATGCAAAGATGTCAGTCATAAAAACGACTTCAGATATCTTACTGTACTTATGATGCGGTATCTTTGTCTCTCCCGTTTCAGCCTCAAGATATTTTCACTGCTAAAGACAGGCCTCCTCAATGCTTTATACTGAATAAATAAATAAATTATAGTTACCTACAAAACTTCCGTGGACTCTGAAATTCTAGTGTCGTCTGTTTAATAGGTATCTCAAAATTTATTATTACTTGTCAAGAATGAATCAAAAATGTCCACTAGCTGTAAATGCCTAGTTTTAATAACCAAAACTTTGTCACCAAATCAAAACGATGTTAGACTCGAAAATTGATGAACTTGAAACGAGACCATCCAATAAAAATCTAGACGGTTTAATTGAAAACAAACAAAAAATACCACGACAAGGTCTTATATAACTAACGGCGTATATTGGATGCGCTCGGCATTTTCTTCAACCCCGCATCTCTCGAGACTTGGAATTTTGATTACATTTCACGCTCATTTCGCAGTAAACGTTTATTTAGTTAAGTATTGATTAAATGTCTTTGCCGTCGGTAAATTATAAATGAGCACGCGTCTAGTGACGTAATTACAGAGAAGAGCGTCGCGGTTTGTAAAGGGTTCATTAAAAAGACGAAGCAAGGTGGAGCAATTTCATCGAAATCATATATTTCACTGTTGTCCCTTTTGAGTGTTTTATAGACTGTTATTTTTGGAATGATATTAGTATTATAGAAATTATTTGAACATTTTAACTGGAAACAAAAGCTGCTTCTACGAACCAAAACCATAATAGAGAGTTTATAGCGTCCCAACCCGGCTTTGCCTGGGTGCAAAACCACTAATTTTAAAATATTCCATAGCCTATATTCATCAGGGATAGTGCAGAATTTTCATGGTGAGATGATTTTTGAAACCGGTCCAGTAGTTTTAGAGCCTTTTCAAATGCAAACAGTTAAATTATTACCCTTTATATTAGTATAGAAAATAACATCAATTTGAAGATCACTTTTTATAGACTACTTTTGCTAGTCATAACTTGCCTCAGTTCCTTAGTGTTCAATATCTATTCTATTAAAATAAGCGGATCAGTATTTGTCATACTATGAGTAAGTAGGTATAAGGTTGTTCACACGACTAACCTTTTTTATTTATTTATTTGCTTGCTTTACTTGCTTAATATTGAAATAATACTATTATTTACAGGTTTTATAGCAGATTTGGTTTAATTTTTACATTTTGTAATTTCTCATTTACTTACTCTTATTAGCCCATCAGCCTTATTCATACTCAGTTTTAAAACCTATATATGTAATATTTTGTCTTCCTCGCTCAAACTGAATGCGAAAGTCTTTACTTTAATTTAGCAGCCTCTGTGGGGCAGTCGGTTAGACGCTGTCTAACCGAGAGGTCGCGAGTTCGATCCCCGCACCAACTAAAATTTTTGTGCGGCCCATAAATATTTCTTTCGGGACTGGGTGATTGTGAGACCGAAAAGTATCTCGTAGTTCCTGATACCCACGACACAAGACTCGATCTAATGTGTGGCCAGGACTTTGTATGTGACTTTAGATGTATTATTAATTTAGTTCACACACAGAATAGCAAATTTCTCAGAGGCACGTAGTTTTAGATCACACGCTACCACGTCGGGATAATACCGCTCGGTTAACGCATGAATTTGAAGTAAAACCCAGTCTTATGTCAAAATGTTTAAGCTGGTAATGGGCTTCCTTACATAATTTATTGGCTTTATCCGCTGGGATTTAACACTAACGAAGTCTGACGGCTAATCTTCCCTCCGAAACGTGGTCGACAGACAGCTATGAAAAGATTAGTTAATAAATATTGTAATAATTCTGTTGTTGAATTTTAGATGCTATCGGAAAGAGTTAATTATTCACTTGACGGATTACAATATTGGTTGAGTCAGCCTTTACTCAAATGAACAATTCCTATCTAAAAGTTATTTGACATTGATAGTTCAAAATCTTTTTTGATTGTAGCTTGCCATAAATCAATCTCAGTAGTGAAAAAACTACTCAGAAACTAATCTACTTTTACAAGGGCCAATCCCTCAGAAGAATAACTGATTTGGTCATTGTTCTCAGACATAGGCAATTTAATGTAGCCTTATTTATCTAGTGGTAACATGCTAATAAATCAATCGAAAAATAGAAAGCAATCCGGATTGATTTCAATCTAAATTTTACGATTGATTGTTGACATCGGCTGTATATGATGGTACCGGCAATTATGGTTGTATCTATTTTAATATTTCTTTTTTGAATTCTTTAATTTTATTTATTGGTTTCATTGATAGTTGGAAATACTGGTGGTAGGTCTCTCATACATATGTGAGAGGCTGCCTGGGTGGGTACCACCGCAATGTCTATTTCTCCCGTCAAACAGCAGCTTAAATGCACTGTTGTGTTTCGGATTGAAGGACATTGTAGCCAGAGTACATATTGAGACTTAGCATCTTATGTCTCAGGATGGCGAGCGCAGTGGAATACCAAGCATTGCTTTGTAATTCAAGGTGTTGTTTGGTTTTGCTACTGTTCATGAGCGGTCGCATCGCTTACCATCAGTCGAACGGCAACCTCGTCTCACCATTCATAGCAAATAAAAAAAAATGTTGGAAATGTAAACAGATTAACAGCCGTTTTCTATAATCTATCTATTTTTAACAAGAGATTTTATAACATATTTCGATGCTATTTATGTTCATTTTTCTTATCTTTTTATTGTATTTGTATTGTATCAGCCCATATACGTCCCACTGCAGGGCACGGGCCTACTCTACAATCGAAAGTACGATTGAGAGTGGTTAGGCCATATAGTCCATATCTTTTTATTAATGTCCTTAAATTGAGGTAACATTGGCCATGTTAAGATAGGGACAACACTATAAATATTTTTGAGACTCTTCTTAGTCAACCTCTATTGATAAAGCAAAATCAAATTTATTCCTAGATTTTATGAACGTTTACTTTTTATAGTATCTTTTTCAATTCAATCAAATACATATATTTCCATGGTAAATACAGTAATGAAGATAGATTGTTGAAAATGTAAAGTCAATCTGTTTTTTAAGTAACCTAGAAACTTTCCAAGCCGCCTAAGGCGAGAAAAGTAAACAGTGAAATTTTTTTCTAACCTTTAGTCTTGTTATTGTAATACCTCACCTAATGTTTTTGGCGAAGTTTAGGGAAACGTCTTGACCTTAAACAGAGGTGTGACATAATACGTAAATGACACACTGGAGCACCCATTCCTCCACCCCTGAGACATAAGATTCTAAGTCTCAATATGTCCAGCAGTTACTCAGGCTACAATATTCTTCAAATGGAAGCACAACAGTGCATTTACACTGTTGTTTGACGGGAGAAATAGGCATTGAGGTGGTACCTACCCAGGTTGCCTCTCACATATGAGAGACCAGTAAACTTGTATTTCGAAATAACACCAGCGAAACCGTGTTTGTTGAAAAAAAAACTAGTAGACATACATTGAGATAATATACTAGAGGGGACACTGCAAACAAAATGTTTGTAACAAAATGAAGGGTACCCACTATTTCTGTCTCTGCCATACCTACGAAGTAACATTATCTTCCCTCTTGCTTCACTGTGTACCCTTGTGCACACATCAAACGCACAGATTTTGTTCCCGATGTCCGCTCTAGTATAATACTTTAATGTATAGATACTATTCGCTCATATTGGAGTTTTTGCCTGAATACATGGAATGAATGGACACTGAATCGTATCAATCAATTTTGTGTTGCGCTAACTATTGCTAGGTGTGTAAATAAAAATCCACTAGCAATTTATGTTGAATGAATTGTAAAATCTATTATTTTTGTCAATGTTTTTAATTATTTCACTATCTAAATTGCTATTAGCGATTTTATGGAAACGGTCAAAAGCAGTATGATTTTTTACAAAGTTATTTTTATTATCATTCGTCCATTTTTTAAATTTATTACATATTTTGCACATCTCATCATAATTAATATTTTTAAATCATTATACATATGATTAGAAGTCATCTGTTCAAAAACGACATAATATCCTTAATTGAAACGGATTTTATTTCCTGTAATATTGGAATAGCGACAGAGTTCCTAGTTGGCAGAAGGACAAATGTTTGCATTCCAACGAATAGTTGGTCCAAGTCTGATGTTGTGGTTAATAGTAAACTGATAAACCAAACTGAGCTAGTTTACCGCGATAGGTCAAATATTTGTTTCATTTGCAAATACTATAAGTGCAAGATTTCAATGTTACTAGACCAAATACGCCTCTAAAAACTTAAACCTTTTAAAGTTCAAGGGTATTTGCTAGTTTATTTTGACCTAATATTTAAGTACAGCGTGGGACGTTAAGTATTTGAGAAAGACAGTAATAGGCATGTTGAAGAAAATGTAGTCCACGGATAATGAAAGTATTTTATATAAATGTAGTTTGACGGAGAAATCACTTAGTAGTAATTGTACACAAAGAGCAAAAGTGTGTATACCTATTAAGTGGCGTGCGTTACAAGCCTGAATTAAGCAATTACAACTACATACAGGGTATATCAAGACTGCTACCGAAAACGAAGCCGGGTAGTAGTTTAAGCGACTTCAGACACAATGCAACAGAAAAAGTTGCAAAAAAAAGCGACAATTTTTTTTGTTATTTTTTTCCTATGGCCATATTTGGGTGGTAAATACATTTTTTCCTAAAATAATAGTATATACCCTTTTATTTATAAATACTCTAAGGTATAAAAGTGTTTAAATTATTATTTTAGCAAAAACTGTGGATTTACCACCCAAAAATGACGATATTTAAAAAATCATAAAAAAAATTGTCACGTTTCTAGACGAAATTTTTAATTGCATTGTGTTTGTCAGCCACTAAAACTACCACCCGGCTTCGTTTTCGGTAGCAGTCTTGAGATACCCGGTATATATATAATTAGACACAAATGTAGTTGCATAATAACATAAACATTGTTTTGAATAATGAATAGTATAAGTGGTGTCTGTAACCGTTCTATTCAGTAAAATAAAATAAAAATAAAAATATATATATATCAGCCTGTATACACTATACGTCCTACTGCAAGGCACGGGCCTCATCTGCAATCGAAAGTACGTTTGAGAGGGCTTAGGTCATAACCCACCGCATTGGCCTATTCAACATTTTGTGATAAGTTTGATGTCTCATCCTACTATCCTGTCAATATTATAAAAATTAAATGTTGTGTGTTAGTTACGTCGTCACATTCAAACAGTTAGATCAAATATACACATATATGAAAGTAACTCATATGATGAAAATGGTGTGTTCCCGTGGGATGAGAATTGAAATATTTTTATTTGATGCTCTTTCAAACTCAAAACTTTTGTAAATAAGATGTTAACCAATTTTAGAGTAACCGTAATTTAGACAAATAAGGGACACTAACACTACTCAGAATAGTAAAATATTTTTAAACTTGAATGCTCTTAGTGAATGAAATAGATAGCTTTCCATTTAAAGTATAAAATATGGCTGTAATATGTCGCTGGGTGAATAAAAAACGGCAAAGTACGAATGGAACTTTCCGCGAGAGCTCTGTATAACTCGATATCTGTAAAGTTATGCTCTTTTTCAAGGCTTCCAACAAGATGATTAATTTTGCCTGCGGCTTGGAAAAAAATCTTGTTGCTCGTATTTACGGTAGAGCATTTATACGTAGTAGTTATATTAAAATTTCGCCAATCTTTTTTTTTGTTTTTATACTGGCCTGGCATAGTGGCGGCACTGCACCTGATGGAAAGTGCCAATGCCGCCCAGGCAGAGTATCCATTGGCACGGCAGTCCCATGCCAATGGAAACAATTATGCCGGCCTGCTAAATGCCTTTATGTAATTATGATTTTCAATTATTGAATTGTAAGGATTTACACTTCAAAGTAAATGTTATATGTGTCCCTTTAGTTGTATTCTTATAGTATTATCCAATTAAATTAATTGGTACCGTTTGACGTTTCATACTTAGCAACTTGGTAAGGGCGCGACTCACACAATTTCAATAACATTTTCCATAAACCCAGTATTCCATGGTTTTACGATAAGTTTTATTGATGAGCGATTTAACTCTACAATTTTATTGTTTATTTTTAGTTAAAACACTTACCAGCAGCTGAATTTTACTGGTGGTAGGTCTCTCATATGTGAGAAGCCATCTGGGTAGGTACCACCGCAATGTCTATTTCTCCCGTTAAACAACACTGCTTAAATGCACTGTTGTGTTTCGGATTGAAGGACATTGTAGCCAGAGCAACTACTGGACATATTGAGACTTAACATCTTATGTCTCAGTATGGCGAGCGCAGTGGAATATTGCTACTGTTCATGAGCGGTCGTATCGCTTACCATCAGGCGAACGGCTTGCTCGTCTCGCCATTCAATGCAATAAAAAAAAAAAAAAAAAAAAGAATTGCTGGGCGGTAATTACGCAGTCCATAAAAGTAAGAACTGAACTAATGAATACATTAGGTATTTGATATTACTAGTGGTCGCCTAGTGGTCGAAATTCGACCAAATCAAGAAGAGAAAAAGTTTTTACCTATATGATGATGTTGTTATTCTGATAATTCGTGCACATTTAATAATCTCTCAAAATTACTTATTTATCCTGAAGTATATGCAATTACTAAATCGTAAACTACAATAATTGCTTTGAACCAGCAATAGCAAATTATATATTTTTTGTACCTGAATGTTGTTATTGCAGATTGCTGCTACAGAACTTTCTTTATGCATATAATGATAGTCCGTGTACATTTAAATGTATCTTACTGCTACACAATTTGTATAAGCGCTCAGTATTTCACGTAGTATTCGTCAAATAAATCTTTTCTGTTTGACATTCAACAAAACCACAGTAAATTTTTTGAAGTGAAAACTTCTTTAGCGGCGTTGAGCACTTTTTCTGTAATGGGTATAAAATCTTAAACTCGCGTCAGGACACGTGACCTGATCGAAAAAGCGTAGGACGGATGGAGAGTAGACAGCTGTCAGTTTATAAAGGTTTGATGAATTGCCAATGATTTTGAGTGGAGATTTCAACATAAACTTCGCAGACGATAAAAATCAACTATTAATTGAATTTTTAAATAATGAATTTGGTTTAACTATGTCGAATGATCGCAATCTTAGCACAACGAAATACAAAACTACTATTGATGCGGTCTTTATTAGACATTTAAATAGGTTCGAATCAAAACTGTTCGTTTCTTACTTCAGCTACCATAAACCTATCGTATCAGTTTTAGAGATTGGCGATGATAGTTCTGGTAATGATGATGGTGAAAAAGTCGTTGAAATTATGGATGAAAGTTGATTTTTCGGAGAGATAAACTTTTAATGTAAAATAATTGTAATAGTTTTAAAGTGTTAAATTTTTAATGTAATATAAATTGTCATGTTTGTGTACGATAGCGCAATAAATGAATATTGTATTCTACCACATAAATGATAGTACTTTTATACTGATAAAGCAATTGGTGCAAAATTATTCCCTAACCATTCCAAAATATCAAACATGCTCAACGTTAATAATCAAGTTTTCACTTCTGCCGGCACTCCCGGAGTGCAACCCGTCTTTTTTATTTTTTCTGATTGACGTTCAACTATGTCTATAATAAACCAAAGAAACAATTTGGCCAAAGAGTGTGTATACGTGTACAAATACTTGTGTATGCGTGTGTCAAATGCATGCTGGTTTATTTATTTATTTAATGTACTTTTTATGCATTATTATTAAAATCTTTTTTTATATTACATTTAGTATTAGGCCTAATATTAATATTATTGCCTCATTTAAAATTAATATTCTCTTTTAATATTAATATTATAACCTCATTAGGCAAATAAAACCTTTTTTTTTTATATGTGTATGTCAGAAGAACAAAATGAAAAAGAAAAAAAAAACAATTTGACACCAGACCAGAGTATGTATGCGTGTACAAATACTTGTGTATGTATGTGTGTGTGAAATGCATGGTAGTGTGTGTAATGTTTTATTTTTTTATTTAATGTACTTTATAAGCATTATTATCGAAAAATATTAGCGTTCTGCACTTCTCCTACACATAAACTATAAGTGTGCCAAATTTTATGCTCCTGCGTTCGCGCAATTTTCGTAAAAAGGGGTCCAAAATTTTTGCATCACGTATTAATATATAGATTATATTAAGTACAATGAGTACCTACTAAGATTATTACGATTAACACTACGTTAAATAGAAGTAGTCTGTAGACTCTTAAAATAAGATGCCCCGTGTTCGATCCCAGCACGGGAATTGTTTAGTTGCCAGGAAGAAATCGCTCAATGCTATGTCGCCAATTGTACCATATTTTGATGCGTTATATTTTATTATTACATTTAAGATGTGCTATAAATATTATAAATAAATAAAATAAATTTGTTTCAGGCTTGGGTGTTGTAGAACAAAGTCTTTCGGAGTTTCTGATAGGATGCAACATTCGGTACAACAGCGGTCGGGTGAGTTTATTTATTGTTTTTTTTTTTAATGCTGGTACACTTTTTTTAACCTGTTCTGACCCACTGCTGGAATAGGTCTCTCTCAACTCCTTCTACTTATCCTCCTGATACCATCCAAGCGCTGCTAAATTGGTCAAGGTCGTCACCCCACCTGTTCCGAGGCCTGTTTCGGTGACTCTTGCCATCCATAGGCAACTATAAATAATATTCTAATATAATGAGATATAAAAAAGTTTCAGTACAATCTATTGTGGAACCCTAGGAACAAGTTTTACTACCTATTCTCTCCGTCTCGCAATTCCACAGAGACATAAGGTTATAAATCTTTATAAACTAAACAAAGAAGAGATTGATGAAACATAAAATACGAGAAGTAAACATAAATTATAACCATCACCGTAGAACGTCTACTTTGAACGTAATATACTTATTCCTGCACAGAATTATCTAGAGGGGTATTATTTTGTCATAATGCATATAACCGGGGTAGTATACTTAAAATTGGGTAGTGACGAAAACATAATACGTCGATTATAATATATTAATATAGTAAGTGTTATTTTCGATGAATGAACCCAAATAAAATTTGGAAGGCTACTATATTTCAATCGGATTTGTTGCGTTAATATGTCCTAAATAATATGATATGATTAATTGTAAACCCCAAGTGAGGAATTTGTCCCGATACGGCGGCTCGCCGCCTGACACATTATAGGACGGAACACACAAGGCGAAATGTGGATTTCCCGGCAGAACCTCTAGCTTCTAGGAAAAGGCTGTGACTTTATACATAACTTTATGTAAAATGTTTTCATCTACCAACATTACAAGACTAAAATAACAACCTATATTTAGTTTTAAATATAAAAAGAGTTAGGTGAATAAACCTAACTTGCACCGTAGTTTACTTATTTGAAGGAATAAATTGATTTATCGGGCGGCACATGTTTTCAAAACAATTTCAGTGGCTCCAGAGATTATCTGTCTTGACTCAACAAACTTTGCTCCCTGATTCAATTACCTGCCGACTGCCGTTCCTTTTCAGCGCCTTTTACTTATTACGTTATATTGATTTTAACAGCAAAGAATGAAAGTCAAAAGCCAATTGACTCCTTTCGGAGCAATTGTCGATAAAAGTACATATATATTTTTTTTGGAATTTAGGGTGATTTGCTATGGAATATTTTCTCGTTCTTATTTTTAAATTTTATCCCAATCAGGTTTTTTTTGGACTTCGATTAAAAAATAATCTTTTTCTGGGCATTTTTTTACTTCGAGCTACAGTGAAGACATATTCGTTGACATGTTAAAAAAGAAGAGTTCAAAAATTAAAAAATTAAACTACAAAACTTACTTATGATTTTATCGGTCTACTAAATTATTGCATTGAGTCAATAAGCTGAACTGACATTTATGTCCATTCATGTATCGAGAGGATTTCTGTACTATACAAATATATAGCTACATGATAAAGATGAGTAAATTGATAAGTAATTTGATTAAGAAATGTTTCTTGCGGGATACTGAAGTCTAACAAAGGTAAAAAAAGAAATAAACAACGTAGGCGTAATTATACGATCAAAAATCGACTTTCTCATGTTCGTGAGGAGAAAACAAAAGAAAACTGTATTTAAATGCTAAAGCAAAGGGCAAAGTCTCGCAGATACGGGCTATGTCACATACAAGCTCAATTAGGACGAGCAAAGACTACTGTAAAAAAAGGTTAGACGAAACTGATCTAAACTAATTAGACTTTAATAAAATTTATTTTAATCAAGGTGAAAAAAACTTTAAACAATAGTAACATAACTAAAATGCGCCCGAAAACATTAAAAGCGTATCTATAATGGAACCCAGTGACATTGAAATCATAACAAATACGCACAATTTCAACTTTTGCGAGGCTCCTGTGTTTATCTTTCAAATGTTACTTTTGTTGTTAGTTTTAGTAAGGGTTTTGATTACACAGCATTAATTAAATTACCCCGAGGTTAAGTAGGTCCATAGGTCAGCTGCGATAGTGGACTTAAGTTCTTATTTTAGGGCCTTAATTATCGTGCCCTTGTTGAGTTTTAGTTCAATTGTACCTTTTGTCCTTTCATTACCTTTATGTTTGTTGTTAATTAGACTGTTTGGCAGTTCCGTAAATTCTGGTACCTCATTCACATTCAAAGTTTCTATATTGTTGTTTTGTTTATTAATATCAATTAGCCGTATTATTTCTGTGCTTTCAGTTTTCTAGACTTGAAAGCAATCTTGTTTGTTGCTACATGTACACCAACTTTGTCTTTAATTTTTTACCATCGATGGTACTAGCAAAATCCATTCCATTTATACTGACTTTACGGTGTTTCTCAAACAAAACTTCTAAGCTTCTCGGATGCAAATAGATTTAGGAGCTGTAAGCCATGAACGTGTGTGTTTGTGTGTGTGTCTGTGAGTTGTGACATTCCTGTAAGCTTCAGTTTTCGGGCGGTACAACGGCGACGGATGCCAATAGACTCGTCGGATTAATGTGGGTATACATAATTAATGGGTGCACAGGCCTGCTCGTACGTGACGATCGTCCGTCCCGAGCAGGTCGGTTGTAAACATATTGTTGTCTGGGGCTTAGTTCCAGTTTTACGCTGCGGTTGAGCGTTTAAAGCCCGGTTTAACGTTGTGTTTCTTGACTTTTTAGAATTCATTATTTTACAGCTTCTCGTTGATTGCCAACATTTTTTACTTCAACAATTTTAAAAAATATTTCATAATTTATTTAAAGTATAAAAACTTCAATATATTTTCCATTCAACTAAAATTGTTCTTTTTATTAATCATAATCACATATTGAAATAAAACTATTATTTACGGATTTGACTTAATTTTTACATTTTTAACTTCCCAACGTTTTAGTGATCAAATATTCAGGGATATTTTTTACAACCAAATCAAACATATTTAATCACATCTTAATTTCGAAGTACCTAATTAGTACCTAATAAGCTTTCCTGATTGTTTCAATGTGAATATACTGTTTTACCAACCTGCTACCTTGTACTGTCTTTTTACTTATAATATATCTGTACACTTGTTTGTTTTCCCAATACATAAATTCTGTATCAGCCCATATACGTCCCACTGCAGGGCACGGACCTCCTATATAATCGAGAGTACGATTGAGAGTGGTTAGGCCATATAGTCCACCACGCTGGTCTAGTGCATATTGGCATAAAAATATAAATATAGGCTTCATACATGTAGCACTAATAGTAGACAATTAGATGACCTATCTAGCAAACAGATATCGACCGGCGGGCTGTACAGTCAATACAGTTTCAGGGTTCAATATCTCTCTCACCCATGGCTTGCTTATCTATGATGCACGATAGACAATGGACGTTTCATCCATTTGGTTCAGAAGTCGTAGTATTACGAAGAATTACGCATCCTACAAATGACAATATATTTGGTGTTTACTAGTATGTAATCTTGATATGTCTAGTGAGAGACATTGTGTATTTCATGACTAAAACTATTTTTTTTTAAATGTGCTTGCTGTAAGTCCCAAGAATTAATAAAAGGATCACGTCATCGGATATATATATATATATATATATATATATATATATATATATGTATATATATATATATATATATATATATATATATATATGTATATATATATATATATATATATCCGATGACGTGATCCTATATATATATATACCGGGTATCTCAAGACTGCTACCGAAAACGAAGCCGGGTGGTAGTTTTAGTGACTACAAACACAATGCAACTAAAAATTTCGCAAAGAAACGCGACAATGATTTTTTATGATTTTTTAAATATCGTCATTTTTGGGTGGTAAATCCATAGTTTTTGCTAAAATAATAATTTAAACACTTTTATATCTTAGATTATTTATAAATAAAAGGATATACACTGTTATTTTAGGAAAAAATGTATTTACCACCCAAATATGGTCATAGGAAAAAAATAACAAAAAAAAATGGTCGCTTTTTTTTGCAACTTTTTCTGTTGCATTGTGTCTGAAGTCGCTTTAACTACCACCCGGCTTCGTTTTCGGTAGCAGTCTTGATATACCCTGTATATAAATAAATAAATAAATATTAAAATTCTAATCGTTAAAATAGTTATCACAACCTCTGTCGCGCAGTTGTTTATAAATAAACCAACAACATTTAGAGGCTGACGCCTCGCAGTCATAAATGTACGTTAAAGGTGTATAAATATATATATATAAGAATAAATTACTGCTTCGATGGCGTCGTTGTTTTACGGTACGAAACGTTGAGGTCTCGTGTTTGAATGAGGTATCGGTCAAAGTGTTTTTTTTTATTCATTATCAGCCCGGAGTCTGAAACTTGTGTCTGATATGACGAGAGGCATGCACTCTCACTATCACATAGTCTATACACTACAACTACAACAGATGACGGACATTTAAGGTGAAACGTGTTCCTGCCTGTGAAAAAAGTATGACTATGTATGCATGTTGACTGCCCTCTCTTTTTTTTCCATCTCTTACTGTCCATCCCAAGGTAGTCGGTAAGAGATTGCCTCAAGCGATACGACCGCCTTTTGTACCACTATGTAATATAATGTTCTGTAATTAAGTTAACTTAGTGTACAATAAAGCATTTAAATAAATATGTTTGTAGGTGTAATTAATAAACTTTATTTCTTTTATAAACATAATATACAGGGTATATCAAGACTGCTACCGAAAACGAAGCCGGATGGTAGTTTAAGCGACTTCAGACACAATGCAACAGAAAAAGTTGCAAAAAAAAGCGACAATTTCTTTTTGTTACTTTTTTTCCTATGACCATATTTGGGTGCTAGATATATTTTTTCCTAAAATAATAGTGTATACTCTTTTATTTATAAATAATCTAAGGTATAAAAGAGTTTAAATTATTATTCTAGCAAAAACTATGGATTTACCACCCAAAAATGACGATATTTAAAAAATCATAACAAATAATTGTCGCGTTTCTATGCGAAATTTTTAGTTGCATTGTGTTTGTAGTCACTAAAACTACCACCCGGCTTCGTTTTCGGTAGCAGTCTTGAGATACCCGGTATATGTGATGAATTCACATCAATTTTGTTTCTTTTTTCATAATCGCTTTGAAAATAATTTATAATTTACGAACAAACGAAATTGATTCGCATTAGCACACAAAGCGTTATTCAACAAATGTATATTTGTTTAAATATGCCAACGAATACTATTTGAATGTATACGCTTAACGGTACATGGCCATTATCATTGTTTCCTGTGTCCATTTGTGGCTGCCGAGCGATCGTGGGTAGGCGGGCGAGAAGAATTAAAACCACGTATTTGAAAGAATAATTGTTTTAACAAAATATTAGCAGAACTATAATCAGCACTTTCAATATAATAATCAAGTAATGACGCTCCACCAGGCACGTCTTGCTTAAGCGAGAGGAAAAGCTTTTCGCTGCACACAAAAGAGCCTGAAGTTGCGTCAGAGTGAAGAAACGTCAAAATCACACTATTCTATATAAGTTAATAAAGTATAAGTTTTACCGTCCAACAAAGAGAATTTAAATCACTTTCGACGTTTCTTTCACACTCTCAAAACACGGTGGCGCCGTCACGCTTAATATTCATAATTAAAGGAATATTAGTAAATAATATCTCATATTGGTAGAGCGTTTTCACTGTTGTTATACTCGTATTATATACTGCTGAAATTGTGTCTGTCGTCTGATTTCATATCAAATAGAGTCTGTTATTTCGGTACATTTTGAATTTAAACTAAATATCAGTTACGTAAAATATATTGTGTACGCGTTTTTATTAAAATATTTTTCATACAAAGGCAAGGGGAAGGTAAATTACCAGTTATTGTATCTTCTATATTATTCCTTACAAAATTTATTTCATTCACAGTTTTATATAGGAATAGGTAATACATGACTGCTTCGGTGGCGTAGTTGTGATATGGTACGGTTATAAAGGTGACGTCTCAGTTTCGAATTCTGGATCGGGCAAAGTGATATTAGATTTGGATTCATAATCATCCCGGTGTGTATATGTGCTCGATATGGCGATAGACTCGCCCTATTACATCGTGGGACAGAACATACAAGGCGAAATGTGGGTGTCCTGGTTCCACCTCTGGCTATACCTTCTGGGAAAAAGGCATGAGTTTATGTAGGTAACACATTGCCTCTTGTAAAGTTACTTATTCAATAGTAATACATAATTATCTGTATCTATATCAGCCCATATTCAGGACACGGGCCTCCTCTACAATCCAGAGGGTGAATGAGAGAGGCTATATAGTCTACCACACTAATCTATAGTTGGTTGGCGTACTTTTACATGTACCAAAGAAATTTTCTCGAATCGCTTTGGTAGGTATGCAGATTTGCCCATTATATTTTTCTTCATAGTTATAGTGCGTGGCAGACTATCAATATACTCATGATCCCGAAACGTATGTGTGTTAATCAAAAAATGCGTTATTCTCTCTCTCTCTCTCTCTCTTCAGCAGGGCAGTCCACTGCTGAACATAGGCGTCCCCCAAAGATATTCATATCCTGAGATCTTTTGGAAGCGACCTGTATCCAGCGATTTCCTTCAACTTAAACCAGACCAATAAAATTATTACTCTAAATCATTTCTTTATTTTCTTACTTTACTGATGAAAGAACTCGCATTTAGACTAAATTAAAACTAAATCGTACATCGCACCAAATATCGATGGGTTATGTATCAAAAACAATAAGAACTATTATTTATGTAACTGAATCCGGACTTCATTTGAAGTCGAATTTACTTCATTTATCGTGAAAATAGCTCATAGTGCTGCGACATATGTACTATGTTGAATTTATATATATTTTTATAATAATTCGATCACTAAAGGTAAAATATGCAGATATACTTAAAATTCATATGTAATAAGTTACGAAAGGTCAATCTCGACCCAGTTCTTAATACGACTTGATTCACGTCGACGCTCGTTCCAACTACTCTATAAAATAGAGGATGTCTTAAGGGTCACTCGTGAACTGACGATTTAAGTGCTATCGAGTCGAGTCAACGAGTTTGCCTTCATATCCCGTGTCACCCTTGTCAAGACTCACTCGTATTAAAGGACTATGATCAATACTGTCTTTAAATATGTTGCGAATATTTTTGTTAATGAGCCGACTTTTGATCTACCTTCTATGTGTCTATATGAGACGTAATCCGTTTTGATGCATCAACCACGTTAGCGAATACGATGTTAAAATAATAAAAACAAACCAATAACTAAAAACGTTTACAAAAATCACTACCTTTTAGCATTCAAATACGTACATCTAAAACAATCTATTTTAGCATATAACTGTTCTAAACGCCCGACAGCGGCACATTTCGAAATTCAATAACTACGCGAACTTACAACATATTGTTAACTTTGGCCTGGAACTGCATGTTTCAAACTTTTTGTCGTTTGTAGGAAACAGACATTAGTATAATAATTGTATTGCAGTGCTTATGTAACATCAGTGTTTTCTAGAATGTTGTGTTTCCGAGCGATAATGGCGCTCGAAGGACCAAGAAGCCGAGAGAAACTTAAAAATATTGCCAATTTGCAACTAGTCCTTCTTCTTTCTGAGTCCGCATTGCAACAGTGTAGTTTGTGTTACTACTTGTAATGATTTTTGTTTTTCACTAAGTCGGCCAAACGAACAGCCAGTATACTTGATAGAGAGTTTCTGGTTTACATATTTAAAAATAATAATAGTGATCCATCATCAATCCATCAGTTTTAGTTTTTTTTTTTAAGTTGGTTCGGCACCCAAGCGTACTGGTCACCTGATGGTAAGTGATCACAGCCGCCCATAAATATCCATAATAGACGCAGGAAAGCGATTTTGTCGTATCTCAAAAAATGCGTATATGGGTTTTGTATATTATTTAATTCATAAAAAAAATACCGCATTGAATTTCCTCGTGAAAATGTAAGGTTTTATTTTAAAATGTTATTATTAAAGAATTGGTATTCCTAAGTTTTCTAGTTTAGAGGTTATTCATTTTTTAAATTTTTTTTTTGATTCTGGTGTTATAACCTGAGGCGGAAATATTTAACTCGGTAAGATGTGGATGTCACTTGTAGTACTTGTGTAAGTGTATAACATAAAGTAAATAGCTTTCATCGAATATTCGCTAGAATATTTATGTCCAAACTGACTTTACCCGAAACAGGTCTTTGATGTCACATCAAATTTAATGCTATTCGCTTTGAAATCATTTTGCTGTGAAACTCTTTTGAAGAAATACGTACGTGCATCGAAATGTTATCTTTGTATCAATATATAAAATTTACTGGCTCACCATTCAATAGGCACACTAGCAACTTATATTTTCTCAAATAATTCGGGACGGCAAAAGCTTACGGTATTCATATTTTTGCAACCAAGTCACGGACGCACTGAAACTGTTTAGACAAAGCATCTTTTATTATGCCCCTTACACACTGTGCCGGCAGCGATCGGCGGATGTTTGCGCCATAGTCATAGCGGCATAAACAAGCTGCCGGCATAGTCAACGGGATGTGCTGGTGGGTTGCGCGGGAGCCGGTTTGTTAAATAATTCTAGCATTCTACACGGCTGTCACAACTGAAGCCATGCCCTGCGGCAAATGCCGTCAGCTTGGTGTTGCCGCCGGCATAGTGTGTATGAGGCATGGCAAGAAAATAACGGAAAAATATTATCGACAATATTATCAATCGATTTTCTGTAATCTCCTCAATAGACTGTTGCTTTTTTTGTAATCTGGTGTAAAAGTTTTGTCATAAAGAACCGATATTTTTCACAAAAGAAGAAATACAAGTATTGTAAATTAATATGTTGATTATAATATTGATAGTATTATTTGGTGGAACATTCACAGTTAAATTCGTGTTAAATGTGTAAATTTCTCTGCTCTAGAATGTACTTCCTAGAAACATATATCAAAGGAATTAAAATATAGTCGATGTTTTAATATAGTGTCACCAAAGAACCTAACACATATTGTACTCATAAGTACGATACCCACTATTTGTGTTTAAACTTTACCGGAGTGCCGGTCCATGTCCAGAATGGAGAGTGAATGTATTTTTACTAAAAATCTCATTCCTTCGCGAGACGGTATCCACGTTAAGCTGTAGGCCCGGGGTGTCGCCTTTCAAAAGATATTTACACTTGTTAGCACTTTAAAAGCTGCAAAATGAACTGTTTCCTGACTTTGATATTCTTCCCTTCCATATTTCCTTATTTAATTATCTGTGTCACTTAGCGATGATATATCGCAAATTGCTGTTTCCCGACTTAGACTTTCTATATATTCCTTCCATAATGTCTTCTTGTGAAGTGAGATGAAACACAAGTAATTATGGCTATATCTGTACATGTAAATATATGTAATGTATTTTCTTTGTCTTGCATTTAAAAAAAAGTAGCACGCCTCGTAATCTAACACGACTTTTCGGTTGAATAAACTACAAAAATTGACCCGTAACCTCTGCCCAATAACATGATACACACAAGCTTTTTTTTAGTGGTAACATGGTAATATTTGAAACGTAAAATGTAATAGAACTGCAAAAACTATCGCATATTTTGAATAGTAGTTCGTACAATTACATTGTGCTGGTTGTTCAGTGGAAGTTTATTCGGATAAAAGACCGTATCGTATTGATTCCGCGTTTCATATTCATTTATCGAATTCATGTTAACATTCCCTAACCGAGTGCATGTTTTCAATTTTATTTTAGGGTTAAACAACAAATACTTCGCAGAGACTAAAAGTTCCGTATATCTATTATTTAGTGAACATTTTAATAAATAAATATACCTAATAGTCATATAGTTCTAACTCCAGCTTAAGATCATTTAAGTTTTGTGTCGACATTTTTCGGTTTTACTACCACCCAGATCCGAAACAAATATTTATAGGCCTCACACATTTTTGTCTCCATGCGGGAATCGAACCTGCGGCCAATCGCGTTAAAGCCAGCTTCCAACCTACTGTGGCACGAATCCCGTTGTTTGCTATTTAAATTTCAAAGATATATTGTTCAAGCAACTTAGTCAAGACGAAGATTCTCATAAAAATGTACTTAGATAGTAAAAGATATAACCCACTCCTCTTATTTTCTTAGTACTGGATGTAAGACTCACCCTGATGTTTCCAATATCTAGAAATAAGGAATAATGGTTCCAAAAATGTTTGCCCGAGCTAAAATAGTCGTTAAAGATAACAAGAATAGCTTTAAAGAACACAATGCGTTTCCACAAACAGTAAACTAGAATTGAATTTCTCGAAAGATACAGTGAAATACTGCTGGTACTGGATATATTGAGGATCTGATTGAGATAGTAAGGAACTGTTAAAAACGACTAAACCGAAGAATAGTTCCACATAAATCTAACAATTGGACAGCGACAAAGACAAAGATGTTGCGGTTAATAGAAATACTCGTAGCTAGAGAAGTGGAAGAGACATTCTGCTGTTACCTTTGGCTGTGATAGGAATGGGATCGTTAGCCCGGAGTGGTACAAGTATCTTATAGAAAACCGATGTAGAATTATGGCTCGTCTTCACCCAGATCCCCATCATCGTTTTCCATCCCAGATTGTCAAGTCATTTTTTTTCATTCCTGTCATTTATATATCCTTTATATTGAGATCAATGGCACATCTTCGATTGACGTGAGGTAAATTTTCAGAGCAGAGATTATTATTTACCATCCGGTGAATAGTTGGCTTATTTATCTGAGTTATGGAATAAAAAAGGGAGCAAATAAAAAGTGTCCATAATAGAAGAGTAAGCATCAGGAGGTATAAGGATTCGTTATTGAAAATTGGGGAGCCGATTATGCATTTTTGGATCATATCAAACGCTTCTTACGGCCGATGCCAATAATCAATCGAAAAAATTAGATTAAAGTCAATCTGAATTGTTTTCTACTTTTCGATTGGTCTCTTGTCATGTTGCCATAGTTTTTTCACTACTGAGATTGATTATTGGCAATATATATAATATAGTATCAAAAAAAAGATTGAGCTGTCAATCTAAAACGGCAAATTTTGGATTGGGATTGTTTATTAGCAGCGGCTGTTAGTCTTTAACCATCCTAATGCAACACAATGTATCTATATTTAAACACAGGAAGACGAATAAGCCTGAAAAGGTTAGTTGTTTACAATTAGAGAATTGATGATTCATTTTTTAAACATATTATGAGTCGACTTGCTCTCTCTAACCAACCAAATGAAAAATAATTTAGGTTCGTGTATACAGGCGTTTGTAAACAATTACTTCGAAAAAAGAAAGAATTCAATTATTCAAACATTTCTAGGCGTGGGAATGTAGATTCTAGTTTTGCGTGACAATTCGCTATTCTCACTATGGTGATACGGTTGTATGGTAATGATTTTAAATGCAATACTTAAAATCCTATTTGTGAATTCTAGTGCACACCCTTGCAAATAGATTAATTTTGCCGCATTTATATTTACTAGAATGCTAGTTTGGTGGTTATAAGTGTAGGTATTAGAATAAGCACTCACTTTCAGGAATTAACTATTGTATATTTTGTAAATTAACACTTAATACATTCACAGACAGAGTAAAATTATAATTATGCGACTCGGAGCGAGATGTGCTCGTGACGAGAGATGGCAGACTATCTTCCTTCATCCAAATAAACCGACCCTTTTATAGGACTACCCGAATGAGGATCGGTGGGGATAAATCTTCCAGAAAATATATTTAAGCCATAAAATAGGGTCTATCCTTTCAACTAAAAATTAAGGTCGGCCCAAACATCTGGGCTATTGTCCAAACAGAAAGGTTTACCCAAACATGTGTACTATTGTCTAAAAAACATAAATTTGTTGCAAAGGATTACCGCCACTAAAGAACTTAACTATAATAATACAGTTTTATTGCCCCGGCATGAACGGGTCATTACAATTAGGAAACAATAATTTAGAACAGCATCTTTTTAACTAATATTATACAATAAGGTACACAAAAATTCTTACTTAAATAAAACGACTCGCAGATGTTTTATGGTTAAACATCTGCAGTCATATTTTAAAATGAAATGCGTGTTTAAATAATGTTCAAATTACAACTAATAAGCGTGTTATTTTAAAAGCTAAATATAAGTTGGCGTATTGCAACCGCTTTAAAAGCTATATCTAAGTTGGCGTATTGCAACCGCCACAGCACCCCCCTACCAGTGAATGACAGTTCACGAAAATCCACTTTGGAAATAGTCCGGGAAGCGGACGCGCCTTCCGGACCTTGTTCGCTGGTGTGCATCTGTTTCGTGATGTACATCTTCAGTGTCTTGAGTTGTCCGTTGCCTTGGTGCTTGATGTTCGTCGTCAGCTGAAGTGTTTTCAGGGTCAGCTAACACATAGGCTGGTTTAAGACGGTCAATGGAAATTGTAATGTCACGACCGCGGACGTTAACAACAAACGTCTTCTCCCCTCGCATGACAACCTTGAAAGGGCCCTCGTAAGGACTCTGCAGGGGCACTTTTGGACCCTCGCGGCGCACGAAGACTTGGTCAGTGGTGCTGAGGTCTTTAAAAATGAAAGTTCTTTTTCGCCATGCCGAGATACTGAAGTCGGTCTCAGCTCTTGAAAGTGTTGCCGTAGCTATTTCACAAAGTCCGTTGCACTATTGCTGTTGGTGATTGTCGTCTGTTGCACCAAAAACTCTCCTGGAATCCGCAGTGGCTGACCATATACCATCTCGGCGACCGTAGCCTCTAAATCTTCCTTCCAAGCAGCTCGGATGCCCAGCAGCACGGTAGGGAGAATTTCAGTCCACCGTGTATCCTGATGACATTTTATAGCCGCCTTCAGCTGACGATGAAAACGTTCCACCATACCGTTGGACGCCGGATGATAAGCCGTAGTCTTGAAATGCGTCGTGCCTGCCAGTTGATTGAGGTGCCTGAACAGGTGCGACTCGAACTGTCTACCACGGTCAGATGTGATCCTTAATGGTATGCCAAAGCGTGAGATCCAATGGTTGTAGAACGCTTTAGCCACCGTTGTTGCTTCCTGGTCTTGGAGTGGTATTGCTTCTGGCCAACGAGTAAAACGATCTATCATTGTGAGACAGTACCTGTAACCTTCAGATATAGACATTACGATTATGTCTATATGGATATGCTCAAATCTGGATGTCGGTGGAGAAAATGATCCAACAGGGGCAGATACATGTCTGGAGATCTTCGCACGTTGACAATCGATGCAGCTGCGAGCCCATTTTCTGCAATCGGAGTTTATTGACGGCCAAATATAACGCTGGGTCATAAGTTTGACCGTAGCATTGATTCCGGGATGCGAAAGTCGATGGACGGTGTTAAATGCAATTCTCCTAAACGGCGTGGTGATGAATGGTCGAACAGCTTGTGTAGATACGTCACAGGTTACGGGGATATCCGTGCCTGGAATCAGTATACGTTTCAATTGCAAAGACGTATTTTCTTTTAGCAATTTTCGAAGTTCTTCGTCGTCCGCCTGCGAGTCAGCGAGTGCCTTGAAGTCTAGAGTTGTTTCGAGCTCTTCTACGCGAGACAATGCATCAGCGACAGGGTTATCTTTTCCAGCAATGTGACGAATATCCGTTGAAAACTGGCTGATGAAATCTAAGTGTCGAAATTGGCGTGGTGAGCATTGGTCTGATTTCTTCCGAAATGCGAAGGTAATGGGCTTATGATCAGTATAAATAGTGAAATTTTTCGCTTCTATCATGTGTCTGAAGTGTTTAACAGCAAGATATATAGCTAGGAGTTCGCGGTCATAAGCTGCATATTTCTGCTCGGTGGGGCTCAATTTCCTCGAGAAGAAGCCCAGCGGTTGCCAATGATTATCCACAAACTGCTGCAGCGCTGCGCCGACGGCGTAGTCCGATGCATCACACATTAATGCTAACTGTGCGTCGGGCTGAGGATGAGCAAGCAAGGTAGCCTCCGCGAGACTCTCCTTGCACGCGTCGAAAGCCTTTGTAGTAGCTGGTGTCCAGGGCACAGGAGCATTTCCTTTAAGGTTACCCTGGAGTAGGTCGTTAAGCGGTGCTTGAGTTGCGGCTGCACCTGGTATGAATCTGCGGTAGAAATTAATCATACCGAGAAATCCACGTAGCTTTTTGACTGTGTCTGGCAATTTAAACCGTTGTATATCGACAACTCTGTCTGGAAATGGTCGAGTACCAGTTGCAGTTACCATATATCCCAGGAAACGAACTTCTTTCTGACCAAAGATACACTTGCTGGGGTTGATGACGACGCCATATTCCTTAAGACGATTAAAAACAATTTTCAAATGCTTGAGGTGCTCTTCATGTGATGCTGATGCAATTAAAATATCATCAATGTACACGTAACAAAAGTCCAATCCCAGTAGCACTTCGTCCATGAAGCGCTGAAAGGTTTGGGCTGCGTTACGTAATCCAAAAGTCATGTACATAAACTCGAAGAGTCCGAATGGAGTAATGATGGCTGTCTTAGGTATGTCTTCCTCTGCGACTGGTATTTGATGGAATGCTCTTACTAAGTCAAGAGTGGAGAAAATGTTCTTCCCGTGCAGTCCTTGTGCAAAGTCCTGGATGTGTCGTACAGGGTATTTATCGGGTTCTGTCCGGCTGTTGAGTGCCCGATAGTCTCCACATGGTCTCCACTCTTCTCCTTTCTTGGGAACCATGTGTAGTGGAGAAGCCCATGGACTTTTTGATGGCCGACACAATCCTAGTCGCAACATCGCCTCGAATTCCCTTTTAGCGGCGGCCAACTTGTCTGGAGCAAGACGACGGGGTTTGTGCGCAACTGGTGGGCCTGGAGTCGTAATGATGTGGTGTTTTGTGCTGTGGCTTACTGTTTTAGGTGCGCCATCCGGACGAATAATATCTGGGAACTCCTGCAGAAGCTCATGGTATGGTGATGAGCCATTAATGACTTTGATGCTTGGTTCCTGACACTCTGTTATCTCCGCTTTGTAGGTAAGCAGGGTGGAGGAGTCTATCAAACGTCTACGTTGTAGATCTGGTAGGAGTCCATAATATGCCAAAAAATCAGCACCTAAGATTGGCTTGGAGACATCGGCTATTATGAACCTCCAAGTAAAATCTCGTCTTAGGCCAAGGTCCAACGTTAAATTAGCAATTCCATATGTAGCGATCACTGTCCCGTTGGCCGCAGAAAGCTCGTAGTTGGACTTGTTATGCGGGCCTTGGATACGATGACGAGGAAACACGCAGATGTCAGCTCCGGTGTCCACGAGGAATTGGATTTTGCTGGCTCGGTCACAGACGAATAAACGGCGTGATTTCTTAGGGCAGGAGTCGTTAGCCGTCATTAACGACTGCCCGGAGCGTTTCCCATAGCCTTGCTGCATGGTGGAACACATTTTGTTGCCTTCGTATCAAACCGCCAGTGATACCAACACAAATCACGTGGACGTGGACCGCGGCTTCTGGAACGTGAGCGAGATCGTGATCTGTTTCTATCTCGCACTCGTGCACGTGGATTGGGATCGTTGATTTCTCGACGTAGCAAAGCAATCTCGTCCTTTAAACTGACGTACATCTTTTTCATGTCTTCCGATACCGATTCCTCTTGTTTGGTGGAAGTAGGACGAATTCCGGCCTCTGCAATAGCTGGACGCATTGGCAAGTATTCTAATGCTGCATCTGCAACTTCCGCAGCTTTCTCCAACGGTTGGTCCTTAACAGTTGCTAGGATGGGCTGTAAGACCGTTGGCAATCGTCCTTGCCAAAGTGTACGGACAGTAGATTCCGACATATTCTCACCAGCTAGGTTTCGTAGACGTCGAAGAAACTGTGACGGCTTATCATCTCCCAGGCCCTCGCGTTCCAGCAGCTGACGTGTTCGCTGACTCTCCGATGTACCACAACGCTTTGTCAAAATCGTCTTGAACGTTGTATACGGAGCGTCTTCGGGCGGGCTTAAAATGACATCACGCATTGTGTCTATGATGCACTCTGGTATATGTGGAGGACACGACGCAACCTCCGGGGCAGATTGTTCGCTAACGCTTCCGGTGTTCATTATACTGCTCACTTTTTCTATGTTTTACTCAAAAACAATGTCTCTTCCACGGAAAACTCGCGTACTATAATTTAACTTTAATACACTACACTCAAATCACTCGTTTTGATTCGGGGTCACCACTTTGGTGGTTATAAGTGTAGGTATTAGAATAAGCACTCACTTTCAGGAATTAACTATTGTATATTTTGTAAATTAACACTTAATACATTCACAGACAGAGTAAAATTATAATTATGCGACTCGGAGCGAGATGTGCTCGTGACGAGAGATGGCAGACTATTTTTATTTTATTTTATTTTATTTATTAAAGGATTTCCCAGAAGGAATACACATAGCAATATAATAATATCACATATAACACATTCAGCGTGTTTCCTCAATTATAGGAAATCACAACGAGCTCAAAGTATGCTCACCACGAAGTTAAATTAAATTACAAATTAAAACAAATTAACAAACTAAATTAAAATCAAAATTAAAATTGGTATTAATGCAACAAATACAAAATTAAAAAACATAAAATTATTATAATAAATATGGTCTTATAAATTAAACAATTAAATTAAATTAATTAAGAAAATGAGATCACATGAAAGAAACAGAAATACAGAAGACATGCAAATGTGCAGTTAAATACGTAAACGTGCGTCCGAATTTACGTTTCTTGGGTTTGTATTACATCAATTATTAGTCTTCTGAACTTGGCTGGTGTAGTGTTAAAAATGACAATTTCTTTCGAATAATTTACAATCGAATTATTTTTCTGTGTCAATCTGACAATGGGTGATTGTTTGCCGAGGTTTGTTCGATATGGAGGGGCTTTAAGCAATGAACAGGGGTACCGAGGCATTCTACTAGGCACGTTAATACAGACCTTACTGAGCAGCGCTGAACAATCGATGTAATTATTAAGCAATTTGTGCAGAAATATTAAATCGGATAGAATGCGTCGATATTTAAGCGATAACAGATTAAAGTAATCAAGTTTATCGTTGTATGAGCTGGTCGAGGTTGTTTTTCCGTATCGGTAGGCTAGATGACTTATAAATTTCTTCTGCACGCGTTCTATTCTAATTTCATGAACTTTGTACAGCGGATTCCAGACGGCACTACAGTATTCAAGTCGACTTCTAACGTAGCTATTGTACAGAAGTATTGAGGTGCTCGGCTTTTTAAACAATTTGGAATTGCGTAGAACAAAACCGAGGGATTTGTAAGCTGCGGTTACCATTTTATCGTACTGTAAAGTAAAAGTAAAGTAATCTTTTGCGGGTAAATTTTATGTGGAAACATTTAGTGTAGTTTAAAAACATTTTATTCCGTTCGCACCATTCACCAAGATGATCCAAGTCAGCCTGTAAGAGTTTTGTGTCGTGTTGATTTCGAATAACGCGAAGTAATTTGAGATCATCGGCAAACAAGTTGGGTGTGGAGTTTGTGAATACATTAGAAATGTCATTAATAAAGATGTTGAAAAAGAGAGGCCCCAATATTGAGCCTTGTGGCACTCCAGATGTCGCAATAAGAGTATCTGACTCTTGGCTATTCAGTACGACAGTAGAAGGTCTAGATTGCAAATAAGATATGCACCAATTTAGCACAGCGTTAGTAATACCAACTGATTGCAGTTTCCTAACTAATATGACATGGTTAACTTTGTCAAATGCCTTAGAGAAGTCGGTATAAATAGTGTCCACTTGAAGACCTTGGTCAACTATTTCATTTATGGTGTTTACATATGTAACTAAGTTAGTATTTGTGGATCTCCTAGCCATGAAACCATGTTGATTAGGAGATAGGTAGTTTTTAAAATAATCATAAAAAACAGGGTAGACAAGTAACTCGAAAGTTTTTGACATAGTCGAGAGTATCGAAATTGGGCGGTAGTTAGAGACCAAGTCCCGTTTACCGCTTTTGAAAATAGGTACAGTCTTAGCCCGTTTCCATTCATTTGGGAAAGTGCCTGAATGAAGTGATTTGTTGAAGATCTTTGATAAAGGAAATGATAATGAGTGAGCACATCGAGCCAGAAAAACTGGTGGTATTTTATCGGGACCGGCACCTTTTGATAGATCAAGCTGAGAGAGTTTCTTAGCTATGGCATCTGGAGATATAGAAAAGTTACTTAGCTCAGGTAAGATAGAATATGTTTTCGTCAACGGTACACTTTGATCACTCATGATAGGTTCAAAAACTGATGAGAATCGTTTCACAAATAACTTCAATATCTCTGCAGTGCCATCGGCGCACTCATCACCCAGGGTCATATGGGAAGGATACGAAGAACTACACTTACGGAGATTCTTAATATGTGACCAAAAATGCTTAGGATGCCTTGTTATTGCATTTTCAATATTTTCAATATATTCATTATAACATCTCTGTTTAAATCTTGAACAGTCTTTTCTTATGTACTCAAATTCAACAATATCTAGAGGATTATTGTACTTTTTTATTTTAACGTGTAATTTATATTTAAGTTTTAATAGTTTTATTAGTTGGTTGGAGTACCAAGGCGGATAATTACTCTTGTGGCTCATTCTTCCAGGTCCATATTTCTTAATAATCTCTTTAAGTTTGTCATAAAATGTTTTCACCACACTATTAACGTTGGAACAAAAGTCGAATTCGACATCCCAGTTTATACTATCAAGGGATCTGATAATAGCCTCGTAGTCTGCTTTATAAAAATTAAGTTTATATGTTTCCTTAGGCATGTTTATATTATTTGTTTTAAACCTGGTCTCAACTAATATTGGAGGATGGTATATGTCAATCTCTCTGATTGGGTCAGCTACGTTGCAGATCTTAAGTTCATCAATGTCTGTTAGTACTAAGTCCAGAATTCTATTTTGATGATTAACAATATTATTTACTTGCATAAGATTATTTAGGGCTATAAAATCAAAAAACATGTCTTTAAGTTGACTACAGTGGTTATTGGTTGTGATGTAAAAGTTATCTGAAGTAGAAAGATTCCAATTGATAGCATTCATATTGAAGTCACCTACAATTAAAGTGTGGCTATTGCTATTACTTTCAATAACCATATTACAATTGTCAACGAAGTGTTTTAGTGTATCCTGTTGTACTGGAGGGGGGAGATACACAGCACATATTTTAATTGACACTTGGTTACGGCCGGAATTCAATTCGATTGTGACCCACAAGTCTTCACAATTACTCTCCCATTTAAACATGCGACATGACGTTATATCATTAGACACGGCTATCAGGACTCCACCTCCAGTCTTTTTATGATTATTGAAGCTAGAAGTCTCGCGATCCCTTCTATAAACGGTAAAGTTGTTATCAAACAATTCGCAGTCAAATATATCACTACTTAGCCAAGTTTCAGATAAGATATAAATATGGTACTCACTGTTAAGAATATGTTGACGCACTTCGGATATATGGCCTCGAAGGCCTCGCGTGTTTTGATAGTAACATTTTATAATATTATTATTGAATTTTACAATTGGAAGTCACAAAAAACATGGGTGAAATGGTATTTTTACATTAAACATTACATTAATGTCTTTAACTTATCATGGTTGGTCACAACTACAATATCGGAGGTTTCATCTTTTCTCACGAAAGTTCGACCCAATTACCCCGTTACGAACCCATACGAATTTGAATCCCAGTTCCTTGGCACGTGTTCTAGCAGCTGCATGCAGAGCTCTATTCTCCGGAGAAAGATGTTCCACGATATAGATTGGTGTTGGTGTTTCGGCCGCTATTCCAATGTGTGAGGTGTTAAGTTTATTTTTTTCATTTTTCTTATTGTATTTAATGACAGAAGCAAGAAAGGTATCACGTATTCGGGGACTGCTGAACTTAACAAGAATTGACCTAGGTCTCTTGCTGTCTTTGTCCTTTTTAGCAATTCTTGTACAATGCATGATATCTGAGTCCTTTATGTCGCAGTTGATTACTTTGCTAAGCTGGGTAACTGTACTAATCAGGTTTTCAGATTTATATTCAGGCACACACTGTAGTTCTACATTCATGGCGCGAGCGTGCTGTTCAAATGAGTTCAATCGCATTGTAATGTCGGTAACAGAGTTTCGAAGTAGCATGTTATCTTTCTCCAGTCTTTTTATTTGCGATGTTTTCTCCTCTAAAGTTTTCTTCATTTTTTCATATTGATCATTAAAGAACGCAAGGGACTGCTGGAAGCTACCAATCAGCTCAGTAATTTTGCTGAATTGCTCACGTAGTATGTCTTTCACTGTGTCTTGTACAACGTTATTCATTTCGCACCGAATCATTTCTCTGAGGGCACTAGCAGTTACTTCAGTCAAAAGTTGATCCGAAGCTTGGGTTAACGGTTCAGGTAATTTGTCATTATGACGAAGAATAGCATCGCCAACTTTGGACAATGAAGAATGTACTTGACTAATTGATGTAGTTATTATCGGTTGCGATTGCGAAGATTGGATGGATGTGTTCATATTGTTGACGGGAGGCTCGTTATTCAAACATGCAGGACACTTCCAAGTGGTTCTAGTTTCTATTTGTGTCGACTGTTTGTCCGTTGAGTTGGCGCATACTGAATCATACCATTGGTGGCACGTACTACATTGCAGACCGTTTCTTCCTTTGATAATCTTCATGCAACCCGCGCATGTTTTTGATGACTATCTTCCTTCATCCAAATAAACCGACCCTTTTATAGGACTACCCGAATGAGGATCGGTGGGGATAAATCTTCCAGAAAATATATTTAAGCCATAAAATAGGGTCTATCCTTTCAACTAAAAATTAAGGTCGGCCCAAACATCTGGGCTATTGTCCAAACAGAAAGGTTTACCCAAACATGTGTACTATTGTCTAAAAAACATAAATTTGTTGCAAAGGATTACCGCCACTAAAGAACTTAACTATAATAATACAGTTTTATTGCCCCGGCATGAACGGGTCATTACAATTAGGAAACAATAATTTAGAACAGCATCTTTTTAACTAATATTATACAATAAGGTACACAAAAATTCTTACTTAAATAAAACGACTCGCAGATGTTTTATGGTTAAACATCTGCAGTCATATTTTAAAATGAAATGCGTGTTTAAATAATGTTTAAATTACAACTAATAAGCGTGTTATTTTAAAAGCTAAATATAAGTTGGCGTATTGCAACCGCTTTAAAAGCTATATCTAAGTTGGCGTATTGCAACCGCCACACTAGAATAAATATAAAATAATTTGACGGTTTTGTAGTAGTTCTTAGCTAGACAACTGTATATATTTTAATTAAAATGAACTTATCTTGTTTTGATAAATATTTAAAGAATAAAATATTGAATGAGGAATAAATAATATAATAAGTAAGATGGTACGATTGCAATAGTACTTGAATCCTTCTTCGTGTTTGTAAAATAAGCAAGAAACAAAGGCATCAAAGAAAATTTTCCCTGGAAACAGCAATACAAACGTTACTTGAAATAAAGTGAACAGGAGTCCCTGAGAAAGAACATTACAGCCTTTATGCAATGGAAGAATAAACCAAGTACTAACTAAACGTCAGGAAAATGAACGTGCTTATATTATAATCTTCCTAAATACTCGGCTATCTCGATAGATAGTTTTAAATCATATTTTCATTATTCAATGTTTTGTCTTTTTCGCAATTCAAAATTAGTTCGAAAGGGACAAAACATTTGATAACTTTTCTTCTTCTCTTCTTCAGCCTATATATGCACCCAATGCTGAGTATAGGCCTCTTGTAATGCACACCAGATTGGTCTGTCCAGGGCAATCCTCATCCAGCTTCTTCCCGCCACGTGAACCAGGTCGTCGGTCCACCTTGTCAAAGGTCTGCCCCTGTTTCTATAACCGGTTGTTGGTCTCCATTCAAATAATTGGTAACTTAAATAGGTTTTAATACTGGTTACGAATAACTCAGTTAACCTTTATTAAAACTTTTGCGAAAGGAAATCATGCAAGATATTGATTATATTTAACCGATGTTCAAACATCGCACCTGAACATTAAAGGGCGTACCAAAACCATTTATTCCTAACCCCTGGTATTGATATGAATATAAAGCATATTCGAAATTAATTCAATTCATTCGCGCCACAATATTATTAGTAGATAGTATTGATGTAGACCTATTAAAACATACATTTGTAGGGGCTTTGTGTGCGCCGTGAGGCTTACTGATAGATTATCATTTATGTATACAAAGTGTTGAAATCATTCCACTCAAATGTAATTACTCATACTAATGATTGTTTTCCGTGAGAATTTCAATGTATGTGTGTTATATTTTAGTCCAATGGTGAACTGGGTTGTGGTTTAAAAAATGGTTTTAATATATTTTGCATAAAGTACATACATTCATACATACACAAACTCCCGCATTTTTCCAGAAAGCGGGAGGCAGATCAATGCGGTCTTTGAGTATTTTGAGAATATTTTTGTAACAAACGGTTAGAAATTTTCCAGAACTATAACTGAGTGTCAAATAGGAGTGGGACACACTTGACATGGAACCGCTTACTAAGTTTGCATATTAGAATATACAGATAGTTCAAATTTTCAGACGATAATTTTATTACTTGTGAAACTTGTAAAGCGTGAATTGGTGTATGTAAGATACATCAATTCACGCTTTTTCCCGGAAAGAGTAGACAGAGGGGCCACCAGAACACCCACATTTCACCTTGTATGTTCCGTCCCATGATCTAACAGGGGGCAAGCTCATCACCATATTGGCCACAAATTCCTGACTTCAGGCTGATAATGTATCTAAAAATCAAATATCACTTTTCCCGACCCGGGATTCGAACCCATGACCTCATCTTTGAAATCATAACGTAGTACCACTACGCCATGCGCCACCGAGACAGTCGAGTTGTAATAAGACTATGGACTACGTGGTCACGGGGCGGACAGTCCGCCACGAAAGCTGTAAAGTGATCGAAACGTCGGGAATTCAAAAAATGTAAAAATTAAACTAAATCCGCGATAAAATCCGTAAATAATAGTCTTATTTCAATGTGTAACATTCGCGTAAATCTAAGAAACCAGTCGAGTTGTATTTTGATATTTTTACTCCATGTACTAAAAACACAAACTAGTCGCAGTGGAACACATTAACAAAACACAGAGAAGCAAATGACTTAAGTAATACAATAGAATATAATATTATGTAGGACAGTGAGTCGTTAGATGAAAAAACTGGTATTGCAAGGAAATATATTTTGTAAAGTCTGTTTTGCCCGCTTGGCTCAGCTCCAAGTGTGATTTAAGCATGTGCCGCTTGATGACACTGTATACAAAATTGACTGTGCTAAAAACTATTATAATTCTCTCGGTTCTGTGAGCAATGTTATTTGGTGAAAATGGACCACTGACTTAAATAAATTTGTCTTTACAGTTCTTGGTGGAACTTAATATGCCTTTGTAATCTACATCGCTAATAATACACTTTTTAGGAATAGTATAGGGAGCGAAACAGGGAAACTTTTTTGCAAGATCGCCTAATGTGGATGGACCTGTGACTCTAATTAAAGTGTGGCCTGTGTTCGTTAAGAATCATTAAATATTATTATTCGGTAGCTAAAAATTATGGCATACTAATGTTTCAAATACACATCCTAATATTATTATTTTTGTTTAATTTAAATGGAATCTTTTCGTGCCAAAAAATCATAAGGTACAATTGAAAATATTTTATTTGTTTCATCAACCTAACTGCTTGCAGTACATTGAAGCAATTGTAAATGCATTAACTGGAACGAAAAAGTTTCAATGCACTTATCGTTATTTATTTTACCTATTGGAGCGTCTAAGTCTAAGCGAACATTACAATACCTATTAACTTTAACAACATTCGGAGCAATCAAATACAATGCTAAAAGCTTCGATTTTATGATTAACTTCACACGAAGTCCATTTTAAAAATCCAATCGGTAGAGATTTATCAGAAATTGATTTGCGTGGAACAAAGGAAGCCAGAAATGAAAATGCGATTTGGATCTAACCAGACAACAATTTGCTGCGGCGTCAGCTGATCCATTGGAAATTTCAATGGAATTGTGAACGTAATACTCTGGATTCGATCGTCCCATAAATGAAAATCAATAAGATTTATTGTGACAAAGGTTTTTTGACGCACGGCCTATTTAAATATTCAACGGTTGCGAGGGGTTTCTTTCTGTCTATTCTAAGAGGGATTTCGGTGGGAGCCTAAGTCGTAATGGATTTTGTGTGTCAAAAATAAATGCAATGGAAATTTCTGTGCGCGGTACACAACTCAACTAGCGCTTGCCAGCCTGTCTTCTGGCTGTTACGTCATTCAATGTTTCGGTGCAGTGTAGCAACATAACAATGAATTGAAGGGTAATTTTACACTATTCCGCGCATCACTAACAATAGCAGTTACCGCAAAATTCAATCGGTTTTGTTACCAGTCAATGGTGTGACCAATATTATGAAACAATAATTTTAACATATTGTTAGTTTGCAACAGATATCAGAATGAACTAATTCACACGCACGATCATTGCCCTAATTTTGGCATCAAATGCATTGCTATGTCATTGTATATGTTAATGGAAATTTATGAAATCCGTTATTGTTTACAATATCTAGGAAATAGGAAATGTATGATTATGTTTACAATATCTACTTTTTCTAGGTAATCAGCTATACAAATCCTAAATGGCTATGGGAAATGTATTACATTCGGGATGACAATGAGTACAACGGGTATGTGGAACATTCCTCTCCAGTTTTATTCACGCTAACGAACACAGAGGCCTAAACAAAGGGGTGGTAAGGTTAGGTTAAGATTGAGGTAAATTCTACATGAACAAAAATGGTTAGTATCTATTACCTATAAAAATATACTGTTAATTACTGTTATTAAAAAAGGAAATGAACTAACCAAACCTAACAATTGTGTCGTTGCGGTCGGGTATTTTGATTAACACTTTACTGGTGCATTTTATTTACTTTATATAACTACTGTATAAATTTTCTAGTAATTGTGTACAATTCCTAGTTTTCATACATTTCCGATATCATATTACAAAAGCAATGTTATTGTGTGTTTCATTAGCTGTATGAACAAATATGGCACCGGATTTATTTTGAATATAAAATCTGAATTCGTCCCTAAAAGTTACTGCAGTAAACTTTTATGGCCATTTAAATAAAAGATTCGTTGATTTAATAGAATGCACAATGCGAAATGCAAATTGTGCTTCGTTTGTTCCGAACGTTGTGAAAAGATGAAAGAAAAATGACAAGGTGGAATATGAATATTCCAAATCCGTAAAAGAATATATTACCTACAATAATTTTACCTACAAATCAGTAAGTCGGTGACTCAAATCATAGTGTACGTATTAATCAGTCCAAATTAGAGATCATATGAGGAAAAGCCAATAATAGAGGGGATGGAATTAAATCTGTTTTTATAACGTCAATATTTTGTTAAAGTATTGAACAAAGTAAAGATAATTCGAGTGGTTATCTCAAATGAACAAATTAATAAAGTTATAATGTAAAACATTTTGCGATATTATATAAACGAAAATGTTACCAATGTAGAGCACAAATGAATTGATGTTTCGCCTAAGTTAAGAGAGCGATTCCATTCAAAATTTCGAGCTGTTATACATAATTTGCGTTGGTAATGGAGTGCTTTGAAAACTTCGATTATAGATAAACAAAGCGCGCAAATGATGCATTAATGGAAAGAGCGAATCGATGAATTTTGCTTGTGAACCATTTCTGTTCAAATGTTTTTATTCAACTATTCAAGTCGTTGTTTAATGCTGTTCATAGAAGAGAAAGAGTCAATAAATTAGCATAATAAAACGTTATTATTGCGTTCCTTTGTTGGTTGCCAGATGGAGTAGTTTGGTCACTCCCACACACTAGCCGCGCATTCAATAGCTTTGTAAATTTGCCAAGACTGACTTCAAGCCTGATGGAATGCAAACTCAAGGCGGGTAGGGGCCATTACTTAGCTTCTACAAGCATTTATAATATAATGTTGGGACTAAATTGAAAATTGATTTTAAATATTTTACTAATTTTAGACTTTTGTATTGTGCTTTAAATAAAACTAGTTTTTTTTCATCGATGTTTATGGCGGTTGGTATAGCTCTTGCGGGTCCTTTTGGTTTATACGCCAAAATATTATTTATATTCTTAAAATTCATATTTGAATGATAACAAATTAAATTATGAATAAACAGAACCTAAAGTTATTTTTATTTTAAAATGGACAGTTTTCTAAGGTAAATGCATGTATGTATCAGCCCATATTCGTCCCACTGCAGGGCACGGGCCTCCTCTCCAAACGACAGTACGATTGAGAGTGGTTAGGCCATATAGTCCACCACGCTGGCCTAGTGCGGGTTGGCGGACTTACATACCATAGAAATTCTTATAAATCGCTATGGTATGCAGGTTTCCTCACGATGTTTTCCTTCACCGTTTTAGTGGACACAGTCAGGTCATAAGTATTGTAATAAAACTACGAAATTCCAAGAGCAATCTAAGAAACGATTTTTTTTTATTTATTAAGCTTCATATACAAATGTATAATATAAGGCGGACTTGACTGTACCGCTTGGCAATCTTGGACTTAGTGGCATTACCTCTTAGTCAACCTGTAGATGATGCAGAGGTGAGCCGAAGTAGTTTAGGTAGGGGATACTTTATTGTATATTATAATTAATATACATAATATTATAAATTAACAAGCCTGCAATAACTTTACTATATATATTAAATATTACGTTTATTAAAAGTGTGGTTGTTACCGCGTAATCCATACGCCGGTGTAACAGCGATTTTATATTAATTATTTTGTAAATATAGCTGCGGTTTTATTTATAGTCTACGTAATTTACTTTCATTCAATTTGTTTTCAGTTGAGTGAATAACAAATACCTGGGTTATAAATCCGTATTTATTTCAAAAAATAATTTAGTTTTGTATGTATGAAATACGAGGGCAGATGGTGAAAAGTCAGAATGAAAATATAATGAAAATTATTTTTTCAAAGCATAAAAATGTTGCATTATAATTTTTTGTTACTCGTTGAATATGGCGGATCTACGTTGCCTTAGCATAAATGGGCAGGCTGGTCCGGGGTGGTACCACTCATCACAGGAGATCCACGTAAACGACGTTTGCTGTCGCATTTCATATGTCCAATACACCTTTCCTTCTCTTACCTTTTTTTCTTGTTGCCGCTGACCTCCCGATTCGATCGGCCAGCAACACATCCATGATCCAAGCGTTGTGAATGTTCATGGGCGGCACTGATCGCTTACCGTCACGTGACCTGTTTCCTTATTTGCCAGGACGACATGCAATAAAAAAAAAAGTTTTTCTCGTTACTCGGAGATACGCTTGTAATTATGTATTGGTTTGTGTTTGTTTGTTGTAATTATGTATTGTATTGGTTTAATTTTTACATTTTTATTAAATATAAAAATGTAAAAATTAAACCAAATCCGCGATAAAATCCGTAAATAATAGTCTTATTTCAACGCTTGTAATTTCAAAATCTATTGAAGTAATTATGCCACGTAACATTAGTAATTTGACTTACTCACAAAACATTATATATTACTTAATTCCTATATGATAACAAAGGTCTTATCATTATACTCAGGCATGCAATAAGCGGTGCAGTAATTATTACTTTAAAAATCCTCTTGAAAAATCATAGCGTGGTTTTAATATAAGAGACAGGCTAAATAACCGTGACGTTTTTACCCCGACATAAATGTCCAGGCTAGCCGTATTTTAAAACATGCATGCTTTCAGAATCAAGTACTTTGGTCTTTAATATTTTGTCGGCAGCAAGTGGAAACGACTCAAGTCTAAAATCTCTGTTCGCTTTAATATGAACTGAGTGATGCTTTTATGTGATGTGTCTTTAAAATACTATGAATACTAGACGATATTTAACGATAAATACCAAATGTAAGATGCATTGGAGTAACACCGTTATACAACAGTTTATTTACACTGCTATTTGGGAAAGACCTACTACCATAGAGTCAGTCAAACTGCGACGTTCGGGAATATTATTGCATGAAATCTCGAGAGATACCCGATTTGGATGACTAGTATAAGACCACCCGTAATTCATATCAAAATGCTGTGACGGCCTTCCAAACATTATAGGACAGATAGGAAATAAAATTGTGTGAATAAGAATTATTGGCCCAAATGCCCTCTGTCAATTCATCATAATATGTAACACCTAATAATAGACGCCCGGAAAACTTCGGCTCAGCTCACATTCATCCGATATGCGTTCATGTGTGATGACAGATAATATGCGAACAATCCATCCTGATATTTGAATGTCCGTACAATTCCTTACTATAAAATTCTTTAAACTAAGAAGAAGCTTTGTTAAACGGTTTGAAAAACGTATATAATTATTTTTTATTAATAGCTGATTATTAATTGGATCGTATATCAGTTCGTACTAAATGATAATGCTATTTTCTAATTGAGAATCTAAATTACCAATTCAAATAAAATGTATAAATAAATCCATCAATGTTTTCAAATTAAACCATCAAACTACTCAATAAAATCAGAGACAAACAACTCATGAAGTTGAAACAGCAGAATTTAACGGCACTTAATCTTTCGGTTTTATGTTCTTCGTCGAGTGGTGGGAGACAAAGCGTCGTATTTCTTTAAAAACTTCAGCACTCCGTCACGTATTCACGAGATGTAGCAAAGGCTTAGATAAAACGCAAGTTCTGTTGCCATGTGACCGAGTTACTCGGCCAAGGAAACGGAATACGCAGGGCGTATGCAAAGAATGTTATTCACTTTAAAATGTATTTCTATCTGTTTTTTTTTTATTGCAGTGAATGGCGAGACGAGCATGCCGTTCGCCTGATGGTAAGCGATGCGACCGCTCATGAACAGAAGCAAAACCAAACAACACCTTGATTTACAAAGCAATGCTTGGCATTCCACTGCGCTCGCCATCCTGAGACATAAAATGTTAAGTCTCAATATGTCCAGTAGTTACTCTGGCTACAATGTCCTTCAATCCGAAACACAACAGTGCATTTAAACTGCTGTTTGACGGGAGAAATAGACATTGCGGTGGTACCCACCCAGGCAGCCTCTCACATATGAGAGACCTACCACCAGTAAACCACCAGTGAAATACCTTTGTCTCAATTTGATATGACTTTCCGTCTAGTAAGCTGTAGTATGTGTATTACATCATAAAATCTACTATCATCATAGTACCTTAAATCTAGTTGAGCTTTCTAAGACATATTGTTTCATTATAATGGACAGCTGTATTTTATTTTCCATAAAAAATACATATATTGGCGCTTTTTTTTAATTATAATTAAATTTTCAAGCGGAAACACAATCCAAATGTCACTATTTTTTAAATAATGTAACCAGGCTATATATACCGGGTATCTCAAGACTGCTACCGAAAACGAAGCCGGGTGGTAGTTTTAGTGGCTACAAACACAACGCAATTAAAAATTTCGCATAGAAACGCGACAATTATTTTTTATGATTTTTTAAATATCGTCATTTTTGGGTGGTAAATCCATAGTTTTTGCTAAAATAATAATTTAAACTCTCTTATATCTTAGAGTATTTGTAAATTAAAGGGTATACACTATTATTTTAGGAAAAAATGTATTTACCACCAAAATAGGGCAATGGGAAAAAAATACAAAAAAAAATTGACGCTTTTTTTTTGCAACTTTTTGAAATGAAATGAAATGAAATGTATTTGAAATGAAATGAAATGAAATGTATTTATTGATCACGTAGGCAATTAAGGAGCTCTTATGACAAGTCAATACACATAGAACTTAATCTCTATTTACAATATATTTCCTATGCTTATTATTACTTATTTTAATTTCTTGCTTTTATCAATTTATTTATTAATTTTATTTATTTTTAAATTAATTTTATTTTTATTTATAATTTATGATTAGTTTTTTAATTTATTTAGTTTTTATTCATATTTTATTTAAAGTATTAGTTTTTACTTTATAGTAATTTATTTGTCAAAGAAATACATTATTTACGTTAGTCAAATTAAATTATATTATTTGTGGACCATAAATATTACAACGGTGCGTAGCGGTTTATAGTTACCACCGGATCCAACGCGGCCCTTCCTGAGAAGACCCGGCGAAACAAACTCAGTGGGCTTACACTACCACTGGAACTACGCGACGCGACCCAGTCCTGAGTATATCCAGCGACTAAGACTCAGTGGGCTTGTTTTGGGTCCAACTTAAGACAACGACCATAAGTATTTCCGATACGTCCCGTATGTTTAGGCTTACTGCCGGATCCAACGCGGCCCTGACTGAGAAGACCCGGCGAACAAACTCAGCGGGCTTTACTTTACCACTGGATACTACGCGGCGCGACCCATTTCTGAGTAGATCCAGCGAGTCAAACTCAGTGGGCTTGGTTTTGGTCAATTTACTAAAATAAGTATTTGTGACTTGTCTTACAAGGATTTGCCATATTAATTATTATTTTTATATGATTTTTTCGATCGGTCGTCATATAATTTAATTGATTTATTTGATTGTATATAGCTTAATTTTTGAGTTCACAATTTTAGATGTTTTTAATTATTTAAATTAGGTGGTGTAATAAGCGAATAGTTCAGGGCCCCAGGAGGTCGCAATGTGCAAGAGAACACCTAATCCCAGGCTTTTTTATCCTCAATATATTCCTTAATATTATAATAACCCCTAGTCATAAGTTTGTTTTTAATATGGACCCTAAATAGTTTGTCCGGTAGCTGCGTTATCCTATTGGGAAGTTTATTATAAAATTTAATACAACTACCCAAGAAAGATTTTTTTGACTTTTCTAGTCTAAACGAGGGTATTGCTAGTTTATTTTTATTCCGCGTATTAATGGTGTGGGTGTCACTGACCTTATAAAACTTATTAATATTTTTACGAACGTGCATTATATTCTGAAAGATGTATTCAGATGACACGGTTAGTATATTGCTTTCTTTAAAAACAGATCGCAAAGAATCGCGGCTTCCTAGATTATAAATAGCACGGACTGCTCTTTTTTGTAAGATGAATATCGATTCGATATCAGCCGCTGATCCCCATAAAATAATGCCGTATGACATTATACTATGAAAATAAGCAAAATATACCAATCTAGCCGTTGCAACGTCAGTTAGTTGTCTTATTTTTCGGACCGCGAACGCTGCGCTGCTAAGTTTAGCTGATAATCTCTCAATTTGTGGACCCCATTGTAATTTTTTATCTAGAGTGATCCCTAAAAAATTGTGGAATTAGCTAAATTTAGAATTTCTGAATTTAATTCGATACGCGTGTTTACGCTTGTCACGTTCGGTAAAGCAAAACGGACGCATTTAGTCTTACTAGCATTTAATAGTAGATTATTAGCAGAAAACCAATCCGAAATTAAATTAAGAATATTGTTAGGTGTATCTAGATTATCGTCTTTCCGATTAACTTTAAATATTATAGAGGTGTCGTCAGCGAATAAAACTATGTCTGACCACTTCTGAACCATGCAAGGAAGATCATTTATGTAGACTAAGAATAAAAAGGGGCCCAGAATGGAGCCCTGCGGAACCCCAATTTTAACTTTTGATCCTACCGAAGTGAGCCCGTCCAAAGAAACCTTTTGTTCACGACCCGACAAGTAAGACATTACGAGATCAAGTGACGTATCACTGATTCCGTAGTACCTTAGCTTCATAATAAGTGTTTGGTGGTCAACACAGTCGAAAGCCTTGGAGAGATCACAAAAAACTCCTAGAGCATCTTGAGATGCCTCCCAGGCTTCTAAAACCGACGTGATTAGTGATGTCCCGGCATCTTGAGTTGAGCGACCCTTTGTGAAACCAAATTGATTCCTATGTATTAACTTATTTTCATCAAAATGTGCTAGCATTTGATTAAGTAAAAGCTTTTCGAAGATTTTGCTAAGAGCCGGTAGTACAGAAATGGGTCTATAATTCGACGGATTGTTCGAACATCCTGACTTAAAAATGGGTACGACTTTACTAATTTTCATTAAGTCGGGAAAGATACCGTCACTTAGGCAGGAATTAAAAATAGTAGCTAATAACGGTGCAATGTTAACAATAATAGCTTCTATAGCTTTAACAGACAGTCCCCATATATCTTCTGTAGTTTTTATTTTAATTTGCTTGAAAGCCTTTATTATTTGACAACTGGTTACCTTTTGAAAGTTAAACTTAGACATATTTCCAGGAACATTTTCCTTTAAAAAAGATTCCGCTAAATCTACTGATGAATCTAAATGTTTAGTTAAGTCTAATGGTATGTTAGTGAAAAAATTATCAAGATAATTGGCAATAGTAGATTTATCTGAAATAAGATGATTTTTCTGTTGCATTGTGTCTGAAGTCGCTTAAACTACCACCCGGCTTCGTTTTCGGTAGCAGTCTTGATATACCCTGTATATAAATGGATTGTTTTCCTTTAATCGGAGTAAGAAGCCAAAATTTACTTTAAGTAATGTTTATAAATTCAAATGCTAAAGAGTATGTACGAAATTATTGGATATGCTTGTAAATTCTGTTAATAGTGACATGATACGTGCTAAAGGCTGCTGTCGTTAGCCGACTTGGATCGATATAACTTTATCTTGGATAAGACTATCAGATATTTTAGTTCACAAACATCGTTATTGCACATTCTAGAACCTACTTCCTTACTTTGAGATCAAATAAATACTGGTAAAAGTCTGTGTAAAGGTAAGGTAAAATAACTCGTACTTTTTCTATGTTAGTTTAAATCAGAGCCAACAACTTCTAAGAAGTGACTTTATTAGTCAAGTAATAGGATAGATCTTTTTCTATTTTGCTAGGGCTGTTTCATTTCAAAGTGAATAAATAATATTGTACCAACCCGCATGGGGCCAGCGTGGTGGACTATATGGCCTAACCACTCTCAATCGTACTCTCGATTGTAGATGAGGCATGTGCCCTGCAGTGGGACGTATATGGGCTAATAAATAAAGAAGAAGAAGAAATAATATTGTATAATAAAGCGGAAATATACCTACCTAAAATCATTAGGTGTAAGATAGTGTCTATTGTTTTTTTGCTTTCGTTCAGGAAACGAGCAAACGGGTCACCTGATGGTAAGTGATCACTGCCGCCCATGAACATTCTCAACATTTGGATCATAGATATTACATTGTCGGCTCTACAAATTGGTAAAAAGAAACAAATTGGTAATAGAAAAAAGGATGGGATGAGGGAAGGAGTATTTGGCATCATAGCAATCGCTTGACGTCGATCTCTTGTGTCATAGTGGTACCGCCCCGGATGAGCCTTTCCATTCATGCTGATGAATAATGACAACAGTGTGAATCTACCACATCAAATTCTATTTATATATCAAAGCAAAACTTTACGCAATTGTTGAAAACTCTACAACTTCGACTATAATATAATATATTATTAATGATATTGATAATAATAAAGGCTGACTTTATTATCGCTAATGAATTAAAGTTCCTAAAATAGCTCATTGTTGAAATTCAAATTATTTAATCTGGAGTTGAGATTGAATCGTTCGAAATTAATATTGTTTCAGTTGATTGTGTCCTATGACATTAATGTGACGAGTTGCTAAGCGAGTTTATACCGCGGTTCTTTTCAAATGATTTAACTCATACCCTGCCTTTGGTATTATTGATTGACGATTTGGGAAATCTCGTAAAGGTTGAAAAAATTAAAAATGATTTTATTTTTCTTTCAAACCATTGTTTTATTCATATTGAGTGCTTGCTGCTCCCTCATATTCGTCTTTATTATTGAGCCCTTGATATTAGTAAAAAACAGGGTGCTAATTATTTGTAACTAAAAACTTTTATATGAACTAGCACTGCATTCACACACCGCCTCAGTGGCGCAGTCGGTTAGACGCCGGGGGTTCGATCCCCGCACCGAGAGAAATGTTTGTGCGGCCCACAAATATTTATTTTGGGTCTGGGTGTTTATGAGACCGAAAAGTCTCTCGTAGTTCCTGATACCTGCGACACAAGACTCGATCTTACTGTAGGGTCAGGACTATGTATGTGACTGTTGGATATTATTTATTTTATTCAGACGTCACTTAGATGCAAAAGTGGACACTAAAATTCTGTTATTTCGGTTGAATAACACAGCAAAATACTGGGAACAATAACATTTGGGGAATGTGATGGCACAGCATAATTTTGTTTACAATAATTAAAACACTTTTTTTACATGGTACGTACGAAATATGTTGTATATATGGCGTTACGGAAACAAAATATTTCGTTTATATTTTTGTTTTTTAAACTTGAAATTGATAGAAGCAGACAAAGATAAGTAGATAAATCATTAAATAGCATTGGTTTAGTATATCTTTCAGCCAGTGATATTGGAAGAAGGTCTGAAAATTTAAACCCTCCTTTTCCTGGTCACTTCAGCATTTAATCCATTTCGACGGCATCTACAAAAGGATATTAAGTTGAAGGAAATCGCCGGATGCAGGCCGCTTCCAACAGGTCAATGTAGAGATCCTTATGTTCAGCAATGGACTTCCGATGGCTAAGATGATAATGATGATGATGATACAAAAGGATTCTTCAGCTGTAAATATAACCAGATTCATTTTTGGTATTATTATATATATTTAGGTAATGTTTGTAATTTAGTTACTTTGGTTACGTTAGTTACGTGTAAAGTAAACGTAACTAACGTTTTGTTATTATTTGTAATATTATGTTTTGTTCTAGTGTTTTCATATATTTTTTGTTGAATTACGAGTTACAACTGTGCGTCATACGAAGTTTGAGTTGAAAATCAGCGTTGTGGATACTTCCACAGCATTATGCTGAACTCTAACCTTTTTATGACAGCACTGGAATATTGGCTGCGATCTATACAGACACATGTTATTAATATAGTTTCTAATTAGTTGTGTTATATTAGTTTTTATTTGTTGTTTAACTTCCATAATTGAATAATCTTTAATCCAATATGTGTTCTGTCCTGCATTGTGTTGTGTACTGTGCTGTCATGAATAAAATAGTTCTTTCTTTCTTCATTCATTCTAATTATAAAACCGATAGATTCGACAGTTGCTGCGATTACATTGCTGCGCAGTGATACGGTTAAATAATACCTATTCTGTATAAAAACGCATAAATAATAGTTTCTTAGATTTTAATCACCCACCCAACAGTCACATACATAGTCCTGACCCCACATTAAGATCGAATCTTGTGTCGTGGGTATCAGGAACTACGAGAGACTTTTCGGTCTCACAAACACCCAGACCCGAGAGAAATATTTGTGGGCCGCACTAACATTTCTCTCGGTGCGGGGATCGAACCCGCGGCCTCTCGTTTCACAGGCGGTGTCTTACCGCCTGCGCCACGGAGGCTGTCAAAATACTTACGCGAATGTTACACATTGAAATAAAACTATTATTTACTGACGTCAAACATCGACGCTCAACGAAGTCTGGAGTTGCTGAACATATAGAAGAAGGCTCCAAGCATTACCTCCGCTTTGACCGGCCCCAAGTCCTCGCTAAAGAACACCGTTTCCTGCCCAGGATGTTTCGCGAGGCTATTGAAATTAAAAAACATCCAAATTTCAATAGAGAAGATGGCTTGAAGCTTGCACAAGCATGGGATCCAATACTACATTTAATTAAATAGGAACCCAAAAGACCAACTGCCAGACCTCAAGACACTGTGAGCTCCTTCTGCGTAGATCGGATCGCAAACATAGACTAGATATTTTAAAATTATTTTTTTAAATTAATAATTGTAAAATAAGGGTAGTTGAATTGTAACAGTCACAGAGCGGACGTCTAATACCTCAGTCCGCCCCGTGACCACGAAAGCTGTAAAGTGATCGAAACGTCGGGAAGTTAAAAATGTAGAAAATTAAACTAAATTCGCGATAAAATCCGTAAATAAGTTTTATTTCAAAACGCATAAAATTTAAAATTGGTAAAACTAGAACGAAGTAAATAAAACTAGTACTCTAGCGAACCATGAAACTTTATTTTGCAATTCTGTTTGATTCCTGAAGAATTAAATTGCTTTCCGACTGAAGTTAAAGTTAAAATACCTTACTGTTACAGCGTAAGATAATAAAAATCAAATTGAAGTCCTTTGTTTATTCTTTGTAGCACAATTCTCAGTAGTCGGAATGAATAATAAATGGAAACTAACAATACCAATTATTGTCGTCGAACTCTAGTCTATGTAGGTGGACTAAATTGACAATAGAATAGAAACAAGTCTTAATTTAATACCTGTCTTTGTTATGAAATATTGAAGATAATTATTTGGTAGTTCTAGTTTTACATATTGTATATATATTGATATATAAGATTATTAAAAGATTAAGAGCGTGGTGGCCTGTTGGTAACGAAACATACGCGGCTGCCTACATGTTCATGGTGGTTCAATTCTCAGGGCACACTCCTCTGACCTTTCGGAGTCACGTGTGCATTGATAGTCAATAAGCAAAGCACTAAAACAGCGAATCAAATATCGTGAAGAACGTATGTAAATTCCGCCAACCAGAACTAGTCCTATGTGGTGGACTACTAATACATGGCCTAAATAATCCAAGCATAGAAGCTGATAAGTGATTCAGACACATAAACGTTTCTTCCTACAGACGTAGTTGTTAAATATGAATAAAATAATATACTTTTCTTTTCAATTTTCCCCAAATAATGTGTTCATTTTGTGTTATTACAAAGATTTTTCTAGAAATTCATTCCGTTGCCACTAACCCCCTTCTACCCTCGCGCCGAATGATATTAATACAGAACTTGACAAATGGACATTATCAGTCACCGGCTGTAGCCGCCCGACATTAATTACATCGAATTCGATACGTATTTATGTCGTATGGAATAATTACCCACACATCCTTTTTATAATATGAGAGAACGAATAATTGGAAAAAGTATTGCATCAGCCCATATGGGCTACGTATATACGTATATACGTCCCATTGCAGGGCACGGGCTTTTTTATAATAAAGAGAACGATTGAGAGTGGTTAGGCCATATAGTCCACCACGCTGGCCTCAACAATTGAGAGTGGTTTGTCCACCACGCTGACCTAATGCAGATTGGCGGATTTTACATACCATAGAAATTCTTACAAATCGCTATGGTGTGCAGATTTACTCACGATGTTTTCCTTCATCTTTATAGTGCGTGGTGATTGACTATCAATACACGTGTGTGTTGTTGTCATTGATTTAAAAAAGCAGCATTATGTATAAATTGTACGATACATTATGTTTTCATGCGATGGCCAAGTCGATCCATTTATTTAAAACGTAAAGATTTTTTAATATTGATATGGTAATAACCAACGTAATAACTTTATATAGAAGGTCCCTTAAGGACTAAATAAATTAATCGACTTGGTATTACATGCATCTCACAACTTTTTGCGGTAGAAAACCTGAGCTGCGAGACTTGGATTTTTTTTACAGGATGTTTTTGATGGGATAGAATACACATTAAAGGATTCATCGTGAAGAATTGAATTATTTGTGTTGTATGTAAAGTATGAATGCTCAACATAAGCTGTAAAATTGTAAGCACAATCAGTAACTAAATGCAAAGTGCAAGAAGTCAAAGTTGAAGTGCTATGGGGCATTTCTACGAGTATATTGCCGCTGTCCAAACTTCCCAGTTACGGAGTATATATACACCATACACCAATTATTGTAGTGAATTCAATAATAAAAACCTTCATTAAAAAATCAGCCGCAAAGCTGAGTTCCGCGAAATCAGAAAATAATCAAAGACTTGTTATAATTAGCACTTGTTCCCAGCAATTTATTTTATTCTGCCATCCGGAGCTGGTTGGAACAAAGCGTGGTACGTATCCATTATTCAAGGGTAACTAAATACGACTGATTAACCCATTTTCATAGTAACTACTCCTGGCTCGTTCATGTTTTATGCTAAGTTTTGAGATCTAACTTTATGCGACGTAGCATGCTTCAATTAAGGTATGTAAATAACAAGAGCTACAATTCAGAAAGTGGTAGAGCCACACCGTTGTCAGTCATGTCTCAGAATTAATGGGCAAGCTTGTCTGGGGCAGTACAACTGTCACACAGAAAATCGCCGTAAAGTGAAAGTTTCGCTGTAGCTTTTCGTTCGGTCAGTGAGATTGCCGAATGCCCAATGGGCCTTTCCTCTTCGCATCCTTTTTCTTCCTGCTCCCCAATTTGTTGGGCCGGCAACACATCTATGATCCAATCGTTGTGAATGTTCATGGCTGTAATCCTTTATCATTAAGTGACTTGTTCGCATTCAATAATTAAAAAGCGTACTAAGTGGTAAGAATTTTAAGAGTGGTGAATATACCTAAGAAAGTTTCTGGAGAACTATTATTTGCAAATAAATCAAATATGAACTGATTAAAAAATCTAAAAACTTTGTACTAATCACTGTATAGTTAAACGAGATATAAATGTTATCATTTAAACAATGCTATCGTCAAAAAAAGATAACTTTAGGCTAGATTCTCTTAGGTATACTGGTGGTAGGTCTCTCATATGTGAGAGGCCATCTGGGTAGGTACCACCGCAATGTCTATTTCTCCCGTGAAACAACACTGCTTAAATGCGCTGTTGTGTTTCGGATTGAAGGACATTGTAGCTAGAGCAACTGATGGACATATTGAGACTTAACATCTTATGTCTCAGGATGGCGAGCGCAGTGGAATGTTGCTACTGTTTATGAGCCGTCGTATCGCTTACCATCAGGCGAACGGCATACTCGTCTCGCCATTCACTGCAATAAAAAAAAAAGAGGTATGAAAGCTGAAATTATTCTGTACGTATTGTTGAGCTCAGTTATTTTATATAAATAAATAGTTTTATTGAATATTGGCATCAAACTGTTCAAACAAAAACAAAGTAATTAATATTCCACTCCTGACCAGTCTAGACTGAAACATTCTCATTCTAATTGTGTCCCATAAAAATATCCGAACGTACAACTCATGGCAGGAAACTGAATAAAGCAAACGTGGAAATAGGAAATCGATGTCCAACAATTTTGAACATCGGCAAAAATGTACCGACGTATTTATATCATTTATTCTTGTCGCTGCGGAGCTTTGTAATGCGGTACTGAAAAATATTTCCACATGGCTGTACCGGGCCGATGTATCTTGCCGATATCGGAATGCAGGGGAATAGATGATATAAATCTATATTGGAATGTCCATTGTAGTGTTATGAAGCAAGATTTGTGCGCCGCGTGTGCCGACTACAATAGTACCAGCTCCCAATAACAGCGTTTTGGTGGCAGTAAGTATAATATTTTCTATTTAAAACCTCAACGGTTTCTCGAAGGTATTTCTGGGTTGGGTTAAAAGCGTATTATACTGTTGACCGCCCACCGTGGCCTCTCAAACGGCCGCGTTCTGCTTCTATCGTGGTTTAAGTGAAAATACGTTATTTAATGGTACTTTAGCAAATGTACGAGTTTATGTAGCTGTGAAATGTGAAGTTAGTTTTAAATATAAAATGCTAAAATGTGGTTTCTGTGTGGTCGCTTCTGTTATCAAACGGCACCCTGTTGAAATAATGACCTGTTGTCGCGAGTGAGCCGCGTAGAATACGTATCTACCTGTTTTTTCCTTTTAATTTTATTTGAATCAAAATAATGTATTTTTGTAAGCTTTTATCTAAAGAAATATTGTGCAAGTGTGGTTAATTTTCCGAAATGGATGCATTCAATAAAAAATATGAAATGTCAGACATAAATATGCCTTAGAGTATTTATATATAGAGGGAGCGCTGTCATACATTTGCGACTTCAAAAACGTAGATATTTTCTAGTTCGTAATGTTGGTAGCACTCCTATATTAATGATACCAATAAATGACTTTTCCACTAAATATATATAAATAAATAAATAAACGGAAATTAACGTTACATTGTTTTTAGCTATCATAATACAAAATATTAAAAATAAAACTCACCCTTGCCTTATTATAATTTATTTTGCTCCAAATTCAAATATTTTATTTTTTTTATCTAAAAATTATTCCGGAACTTTTTCGGAATTTCAACAATTTAATTACTTGCAACATTGAATAAAAAGGCGTTCAAAAATTCAAAAATATGAATGTTTTTCTGTAAAATGATTTCAATTATTTCTTGTTATTTGATAAGCAATTGGATTTATTGTCAATGATAAACGAATACACAGTTAATAATTAACCCCTAAATAAATTTAGATGTTATTCGATAGCGCTAAACCACATTTTTTTATTTTTCTTTTTCATGTAAGTCATGCGTATTCCAAATTCACACTGGATGTAGGGAAGAAAAAGGTGGCCCCGGCACCACCATTTTATCTACGTTTTTGAAGTACCAGCGCTCCCTCTATACCTATATACCTAGTCAGGTCATATATTCTGTCACATGATTAATATAAAATAATTGAAACAAGTTTATTCATTATGTAACCATTTATATACCAAAATGAACTTAACAAAACATATATTCTTATGACACTAAAGTTTATTCAAAATAACCTCCGTGATTTTGAACACAGGCCTTCAATCTGCGCGGCCAGTTGTCTATCGCAGCACGAACGAGGTCCATGTCAATATCGGCGGCTGCCTTAATCAAGGATGTCTTGAGTGACTCCAAATTGGGATGAGGCTTTGAGCATGCCTTTTCCCCCAAGTGTTGCCATATCTTTTAATCTAACGGTTTCAAATCTGGACTGGAGGAGGGCCAGTCTTCGTGCCGGATGAAGTCGATTTCACGCGCCGCCAGCCAGTCTTGTGTGCTCTTCGCTCTATGAGCTGGCGCCGAATCTTGTTGAAATACCCAGTGCCTGTTATTGACATTGACGTCAGGACTGTATTTTGATACACAACTGCATTCGTTTTTACACCTTTCTCACAAAAATGTACCTCTGTTAAGCCCCAATAAGAAACTCCCAACCATACCATTAGCGAGAATGGAAAATGACCTCGTTGGACACGCGGAATACGCTTGCTCGCTTCTTCACTACTGTGTGCGTATACCTTATCATTTTGTTTGTTGTAGCTCTCTTCTACGGTAAATTTTTTTCATCTGAAAAAAGAATTTCCCGATTTTTTTTCCCGCGTACCGCTTCAACAAAGCGCGGCATCTCTTCAGTCTCAGGTCCATTAGACGAGCATTGAAACGATGTCCTGTTTTTCTTCGATATGCCCGAAGCCCTAAGTCTACATTTAATACCCTTTTCACTGTGGTTCTGCTTAACCCCATCTGAAGGGCCAACAGTTTCTGCTTATGTATGGGATTTCTTTGAATTCGCGCCTTCGCAGCTTTTATCACTGCTGGAGTCCTAACAAACCGAGGGCGACCACTTCTTGACCTGTCATCTACACTAGAGTCTTCATTGTATCATTTGATGGTACGATAAACGAATCTTTTGGTTATATTCAAATTTTTCAGTATGTCAAAAATTTGAATTGGCGCGTAACCGCAACGATGCAACGCAATAACTGCAATACGGTCTTCTTTAAGCGTTCACTCCATATTTAAAAATGAGTGAAATTCTAAAAAGTATAAATTTTTATTTTCATGAACAATTCGAAATTCGAATTCAATAAACTTTTTTGTGGCCAGCATTCTGAAAGAAAAGTTTTTACTGTGTGACAATACTTATGACCTGGCTGTGTATATATACTCTAAGAAATATGCAAAATATATATAAAATGTTATTCGTGCACAATTAAATTATATGATAACTATAAAGAAAATAAGAATCTGCGTTTTTTGCTAGAATAAATTAAGAAACACAAAATAACAAGACATCAAAATATATTTAGAGAGAAATCATCTGACAAAATAAAACCAGCCCTTTAGAAACATAATTCTATACTTGGAAACATTAATTATAATTTGCAACGTTATGCCAAATTTATCAAACACGTAATTTTCAATTGTTTTATAAATATTAGTATCGTATCGTATCGTATCAGCCCATATACGTCCCACTGCAGGGCACGGGCCTACTCTACAATCGAAGGTACTATTGAGAGTGGTTAGGCCATATAGTCCACCACGCTGGCCTAATGCGGGTTGGCGGGCTTACATACCATAGAAATTCTTATAAATCGCTATGGTATGCAGGTTTCCTCACGATGTTTTCCTTCACCGTTTTAGTGAGTGGTGATTGACTGTCAATACACACATGACTCCGAAAAGTCAGAGGTGTGCCCTGGGATTTGAACCCGTGACCACCGTGAACATGTTGGCAGCCGCGTCTAGTCCGTTTTACCAACAGGCCACCACGCACTTAGAAATAATTAATTACTTAGTAAATATTCGTAATTAATTCATAAATATATTATCTTACATTGTTACGTTGCAGTAAGTAAAACATGGATACTGTTGTCCTAGGTTCTGAGATCACAATATCAAATCAAATTTGTTTTTTGTATTGTTATAAAAATCATTTTTAGTTTATGTCTTTGGTTTCTATAAAAAAATGGTTGCCTGTAAAGTCGGTTTTACGGGCGAAGATTTTACGTGACAACGTCTTTTTCTCGGTAGAATATTTATTGATATGAATATAATTAAATTGCACAATAGGAACAAGGAATTGAATGAAAATAAGAATTGCACAAATTTTAACTATAGAAATATATTTTGTTTACTAAAACATTGTACATGTAATGACGAATCTAAGCACTCCATATTTTCACTACAGACACAGCTGACGATACTTTAACCACACGTGTGAACTTGTATTGTGACGCTTTCTTGTTTTTCCAACGCCAAGAACGTTCGAGAAAGACAAAGACAGAGACACAAGCATGCGCCGATTCAATGCGCCTAATTCTCTAGTGCTGCGCGCGCACCGTTACGTTACCGGGCGTTACACTTTTTCATAAGTGACTCCCAGCCGCAACCTAATTTAAGACGTTGTCACGTCAATAAGAAAAATCGTATTTTGCCTGCTCTCGATTGTCGAGCTCGTCAAGACGATTCCTCTGACTCCAAACACGGGGGGTTTACTTTAAGAAATGACGGAGTTATGCCTGGACAAATATTTTAGGGGAGAGAGGGAGGAATTTGGGGATTTGGTTGGGGCCAATCTGTAGAGCTCACCGAGCCGGTTCCAAAGATACCAAACTCGGTGGGTCTACGATCTATATTGGCCGAGATAGGATTGGGGGGGGGGTGAGGTAAATTTTCGGGGTGGGGGTAAGGGAGGGGGGGGGAGGAAGGTTTCGTGGGGAGGCTAACTTAAATTAATTTTTTGGAGGTAAAATATTTTTTTTTGGGGGGGTAATTTTTTGCGTAATTTGGGATTTCTGGCGGGGTCAATTTGTAGCCCTCACCAAGACGGTTCCGAGGATACCAAACTCGGTGGGTCTACGACCTATGTTGGCCGAGATAGGATTGGGGGGTGAGGTAAATTTTCGGGGTGGGGGTAGGGGAGGGGGGGGGGTAGGTTTCGTGGGGAGGCTAATAGGCACTATTTCGGAATAAGGGTGGGGGAAGGCAGGGGGGGGGCTATGGGACAATTTTGGAAAAAGTGGGTGAAACTGAAAAATAATTCTCTAGTGCTGCGCGCGCACCGTTACGTTACCGGGCGTTACACTTTTTCATAAGTGACTCCCAGCCGCAACCTAATTTAAGACGTTGTCACGTCAAAAAATATTTAAATTGTATAGTCAATAAACGTACAAGAAAAATCCTTTGTATAACTGAGAACTCCAATAAAATATATACATCAATTAACTCTCAAGATATTTTGAAACATACCTAATTATAAATGAAAATGTGGAAGCAAGTTTTCTCAATAAACTTGCTTTACCCTATTTATTCCTCTACGAACTAGCATTTCTCCGTTAATAAAACAACAAAGCAAGACCTTTGAAAATAAAATATGCGAGCATTAAAGTATTTGTATAAAGTTAAATTAGATGTTTAAGATAACAATCAGGGCCCGGAGCTTGCCAAATGGAGCTCGACGAGAGTTTTTGAGATGGTGAGAGGCGACTCCACTTGTTTGCTATCTTTTAACAAAGCTGAATACGCGGAAACAGCATTATTTACATAGCTGAGGGATATTTGTGTATGAAACGCTATTTCGCGTGCCAAAACAGTAGTGAATAACAAATTATTGCGTTTTGTCGAGTGTACTTAATTTAGGAAGTAGACAAAATGTGACATACATACCCATGAACAAATATAAGGAAGTCAGGTTTTTCATAGTTTTTTTTTTTTTTTGATATACCAACTTCATAATGTCGCTTCTTTTAGTCGTTTATCCCATCACTGAATTGACTAATTTAAAATGCACAGTAATATTAATGATTATGTTTCTCATTGATTATGAAACAAAGGTCACTTATTTTCTTTTTTGTTTTGGGTTTAGCTTTGCAATATTTTTGAAAAATATTCCGACTGGACGAAACGAAACTTTAACAAACACATTACCCTTTACTATCTTTCGTACTTCGTTTTCAAAGGCTAGTATGTATTCATTAAATATTTAGAATCTTTACTAACAATAAAGTGTTGCTGGATTAGTATAGAATATTCTTAAATAGAGTTTTAGTGTAAACTTTACAAGTTCAAAGGAAAAAACTGTGACATTGAGACAAAATTAAAGACCAAAGGTTATATAGCGATGATGGTATTATGAACACAAAAAGTAGAAAACAATACAAAAATATACGTGTACAAAGGACGGCTGTCGTGATAGTAGCGGAAGAACAGATTTACTTGAAAGGGTTCTGGTATTACACTGCAGTAAGAAAGATAAAGAACAAAAAAAAAAAACACACCAGACAGTTCCTTTTCAAATTGCTTTTGATTACTTCATACAGAAACTAAAAGAAGAAACAAAAGAATTGTTTCACCCCAGCGTACGTCCAATCACATAGATTGTTCCATAAAACAGCTTCATAACTTTATTTGCCTCAGTTGTTTGTTCTCACAAAGCATCCCTACCTAGGCGTTAGGTACGTTGTTTTAATACGGTTACATAAAACCCAGCCGATATATTGAATCCATGCAGATTGTGGGAGCTTAGCCAAAGGCAAATTTACTTAGCTCCGTGAGAGAAGGAAAAATCCGAATGAGAGGTAAATGAACCGTTCCATTCGATAATGCTACTCGCTTTAATTTATAATGTGTAGACGGTATTTGCATCAAAAGTGATTAATTGATTTTTTGTAAGAATAATAAAAGCGTTTCATTTACAAATTAACCGCATGCATTCATCAAATATTTTAAAATGAAATTCTTTATTATTTGTTGGAACTCCGATAAAATTATATTTACCCATTGAACGGCTGGAATAAATCAGTCCAAGAATTTAGAGTACGCAAACAAAGTTTATATAAAGCAATGACAAACTACTCCGTAGAAATTGCATTTAAGAACTTGTATTAAATTTTCAACGTTATTAAAACGGGCAAAAACAATACTGAATTTTATTGCTTCCTTTGTTCGTCGGCCGTTTTGTTAATAAAAAGAACCCTACAAACACTCATTTGTTCAGACGCCAAAACGAGCTATCCTTTCTATTCGGCCAATTTCATTAAAGACCAACAAGGTCGTCTTATCGTGGCGCAAATGTGCGTATTTTTATAACATCTTTTACTCGTAGCAACAGCTCAGAGTGTTTTTATTGTTATTCTTACACTTGGGAAAGTTTGCCTCATGTAGCAAATGTACATAATTATTATATTGAGAGTTAATATGAAGAGATAAATTATCCATCTAGGGGTTAGTATAAAATGTTGTGGGTAGAAACGTGGGCCGTTTCGTGGGCGGATGAATTTACTTAGACTAATGTGCAGTCCAGAGCCAAAATATAGCTTTAACCACCGACAAAAAGAGGAAAAAGAAGATCTTTTCTATATCGTTTACATAGTCATCGTGTCGTGAAGCTTATCGAGGAAATCAGTATGGTTATAAACATAAAATAGAGGTAATAAAATTTATATGTTACAAAATTATATCTTTTTTTAAATAGTTATAGTATAATGGTTTCTTAGATTTACGCGAATGTTACACATTGAAATAAAACTATTATTTACGGATTTTATCGCGAATTTAGTTATAGTATTTAATTTTATTGCAACTTTTGGCAATAAGCTCTAACTTGTAATACATTTTAATTTACATTTCGTCATTGACTGTCTACTTAATTCATATATTTTGCCAGTAGTCATCCAGCCATGCCTATAAGGGTTCTACTTATAGTGTTCTCGTATTTATATATGTATAAATCTGCTTAGCTAGACATCATTTAAGTTTGAAATAATTAGGACGCTAATATAGTTATCTAAGAAAATAAGAAGTTACGTGACCCCACTCTCGTCTGTTTTTAAGAAGTTCTAGATTTATTCCAGATTCCTTTTATGTAAAGAGCGTCCCACCCAAGTCATGTTTCAATTTTACAAAATTGATATCTGCAGCACCACGGTCGCAAAATTCAAGCACAGACTTATATCATTTGACAACTTCATGCAAAGCGTAGTGGATGCGCACGACGTAAGGTAGCTTGCGATCATAATGCATTTTCCAATAAAATATGCACACACAAGACCCGAGGTCAAAGTAATTTATGAGAATGGCTTCTATGCAGCCGGGAATGTTTTGGGTAGAAACTGAAGACATCTTGAGTACTAAAGTGAAGTTCGAGTGTGTTGAACAGCTGTAGTTAAGTATCCGCTGTTAAGCCTTCTTGAAATTTTGAGTGTACACTGGCCGGATACAAGAAGCATTTGTGTATCAGATAGTATGAAGTAAGTTGGTGAGAGTGAGGGGTGTATGGATTTTTGGTTTTATGAATCACAGAATCAGTATTTTGTTATTGTTTTTGAAATTGGTTGGTTTAACCGCTCTTTATGATAATCCTCAATGCTTATGAAATTAAATGCATAAGATGCTAAATAACTACATAAGTTCGCTTAAATATTATAAATTTCATGGAAAAAAAAATATCTATTGCATTATCCAGTTTGATTCAGTCACTTTGTAGCTTTAGCAAAAAATGACAACCATGTTTTTTATTTACACTATCCCAAGCGGCTCTTTACGCTATTCTTCACTTTATAAATCTGCGATTCCATTAAATTTTTTCCACGTATCTTTTTCGAGATAACGTGTGAAGGGCAAGCGGCCTTCATTTAAGGGAAGGCTATCTTAACATCCGTAGAATTGTGTGAACTCAGCAGGCAATATTTTTTGAGGCCCTTAATGTCCCCACGCTCCCTTCATTATGTAGGACGGCTCGCAGAGGATTATTTAAAACCTTTCAGCCATATACGTTTTCGAGTGTACAAATTCGTAGATATAATGCACTGACTTTCATATAAAAAACATATTTCCGTTATTTATGAAGTTTATCTTTCTGAATATATTTCTTTCACATTTGTATAAATTACCGTCATTATTATACACAGCAACAAATTATAATCCCAATAAGGATAATTTAATAAAGGAACTAACAAACCACACTTTAATTGATTCGAAATCATAAATAAGAAACTTCCTACGCGGAAACCCCGGGCAAATATTTATTTAGAAACATTTTTCGGTATTCGGACGCTGATGCCACGATTTTCCTTTTCCAATATACTGTAGCACCACAAAGGAAAAGTTAACTTGATACCGTACAAAAGTGATGGAAAAGATACTTTAGTGTAGTTGAATACCTACTAACTAATTCTTACCTTCGTATTCATAAAGTACGAATGTGCAAATTATTGACCAACTCTATGAAAATTTTGTTGCTATATAAAATAGCCCATCGTCAATTTATATTTTATAATTCTTGTTTTGTTTAGTTGCAGCATGGAATTAGAAAGTAAATAGATAAATAAATTGATTGAATAACAAGCATAATAGAATTGACTGTACCGAAGCTGCTCCCAAATTCCTATTAAAAATACACGTGATCATGTTTTTTGGTTACTGTACACCAAATAAATATCAACAAGGATTTCCTATTTCAATGGTTTTCTTCAAGTTTTTTCGGTTCCAACATAATAATCGTTATTATTCTTAAAAAAGGTTGAACCCATAAGTTATACCGGTGACTGCAACGAAAAATGGAGACACGTGGTAATTTTAAGTGACTTCGACAGGTAGTTAAACATATCACAAAAAAAACAGCGACAATATTTTAATTTTTTGCCTATCGTCGGTTCTCAGCGGTAAAAACATAGTTTTTCCTATAATAATAATTTACACCCTTTTATTTTTAAAGACACCAAAATACACAGAAAAATATACGATAAAAATGTTGCATATTTATTGTGCGAAAATTTAAGTTGCTCTTTGTCTTTACTTATTGTAACTACCATCGGGCTTCGTTTTCTATACCCCACATTACATACATTCATATTGTCGGAATATACCCCATTTACTATTTTTCTATTTTTTCATGTGGATAATTGCCCACGGGCCCCTTTAAAAAACGACCCAGTAAACCCAAGTAATTCTGACCAGAGGTTTTCCCTTTATATGTAGCTACTAAATATTTGCACAGCGGGAAGTGCGTGGCATTACGATTTGGCCGGTGCACGGCCGAATCTCGTTGGGGAGCCGGAAATTAAAGTTTGCGGATTTGTACCGCACACGTAACAACTGGCAAATATTCATACAGCGGGGAAAAATTCTAACCTAAACAAACGTTATGTTTTATAAATAAGGCGTGTGTGAGAGTTCGTTTTTATTAGTACGTAATAAAGGGATCTTTCGTATGTTTTATATATTATATTATATTGTGCCCTATGTAAAACATATCGGTGACAAAATGAGCATGTTTGATATTTTGGAATGGTTAGGGAATAATTTTGCACCAATTGCTTTATCAGTATAAAAGTACTATCATTTATGTGGTAGAATACAATATTCATTTATTGCGCTATCGTACACAAACATGACAATTTATATTACATTAAAAATTTAACACTTTAAAACTATTACAATTATTTTACATTAAAAAGTTTATCTCTCCGAAAAATCAACTTTCATCCATAATTTCAACGACTTTTTCATCATCATCATTACCAGAACTATCATCGCCAATCTCTAAAACTGATACGATAGGTTTATGGTAGCTGAAGTAAGAAACGAACAGTTTTGATTCGAACCTATTTAAATGTCTAATAAAGACCGCATCAATAGTAGTTTTGTATTTCGTTGTGCTAAGATTGCGATCATTCGACATAGTTAAACCAAATTCATTATTTAAAAATTCAATTAATAGTTGATTTTTATCGTCTGCGAAGTTTATGTTGAAATCTCCACTCAAAATCATTGGCAATTCATCAAAGCTTTATAAACTGACAGCTAACTGACAGCTGTCTACTCTCCATCCGTCTTACGCTTTTCGTCTTACGATCAGGTCACGTGTCCTGACGCGAGTTTAAGATTCTATACCCATTACAGAAAAAGTGCTCAACGCCGCTAAAGAAGTTTTCACTTCAAAATAAAACTGATACGATAGGTTTATGGTAGCTGAATTAAGAAACGAACAGTTTTGATTCGAACCTATTTAAATGTCTAATAAAGACCGCATCAATAGTAGTTTTGTATTTCGTTGTGCTAAGATTGCGATCATTCGACATAGTTAAACCAAATTCATTATTTAAAAATTCAATTAATAGTTGATTTTTATCGTCTGCGAAGTTTATGTTGAAATCTCCACTCAAAATTCATTGGCAATTCATCAAAGCTTTATAAACTGACAGCTAACTGACAGCTGTCTACTCTCCATCCGTCTTACGCTTTTCGTCTTACGATCAGGTCACGTGTCCTGACGCGAGTTTAAGATTCTATACCCATTACAGAAAAAGTGCTCAACGCCGCTAAAGAAGTTTTCACTTCAAAAATTGTAGAAACCACAAAGTGAAAAAACTATATTTAATAGTTTAAATATTGTGCTAGTGCACATTAGGGATTTATGCTGTCTCTTTCACTCGTAGAAAAATAATGTAATTAGTGCAGTGTGACGTACCTAAATAGAGATGACGTCTGAATTATTTATTTTTCTTCTATTTTTGTTGTTTCCAAATTTGAAATGTTTATACCCAATCTGATTAAAAAGAAAATCAAATATTGGATATCATAAAGCCAGGATATAAATGATTATAAAAATTATATGCCTATTGTATGCTTTGTAAAACGCGTAACAAATAATCATAAAATCGAAAATATTCATAGCGTGAGGTTAAATGGTTCGCAGCTGCGTTGAATTCAGTTTTTATAGCGTTGTATTATAAAGTAAGCCTATACTTGTAGCTGAAGACGTCTACGCTTCAATAGATTGCTGTATCATTTACGATTCATTGAGCTCGTCATTGCCTACTGAGAATTATTCATATTGAGTTTATAAGCTCATTATTAGTTTTTATTTATCTCTTATTTTCCAATCCCGTAGTTTCTTCTTTAATTTGTTTGAAACATAGATAATGTCAGACAGATGTCATACTGTATCGTTAATTAAGATATATTTAAATATGCAAATATCCCGATTTAATGACCAGTAATTAATTAGTAATTTGATTTACGTGATAGTTTAATACCAAATAACATCAAATATAAACTCAAGACATACTTTTGAAAAATATCTAAATGTGTCTGCATTAATCTCAAACTCCTAATAACACTACAGTTTAAATGTCTTATTATAAGTTATAACCCAATTGTCACCTCCGATAGCATAAATATAAACATAGTGGTTTTCCAATATTATCTGCTAACAAATATTGTATGTATTCTTAAGCGTGTTAAATTAATGAAAATAAATAGATATTACCAAAAGCTAACAATTCACACCCCACATAGAGCAAACGTGAAAACTAAAACAAGGAGAACAAAATCATAATGTTATACAACACCGAAGTGCATATTTAAATAATATGTATATATTTTGTTCTCCACATGTGAGCGTAAAAGACGCTTTATAACAGTAATTATTTACAGTGCATGTTACTAACGCAGAATCAGTTAATTACTGGCAGGTAGAAGCACTAATAGGGTTCTAGCTTACTAACTCAAGGATGCATCTTAGATGTTATCTTTTAACCAACGGCTTGCAACGGGTTAAACTATGCTCTTGCAGTAAATTAAATTTAACGTAAATATTATGCCAGATTTTATGTTTTGTTTATGTTTGCGTTACGTCCGCTAAAAACATATGAAGAATCTTTTAACTTAAAGAGAAGAAGAATAAAAATAAATATTTCGACACCTCCCACGCATAAGGTCTTAACCACATTTTTACTGAAAATCTGATTTTTAGCTCATTGTAATTAGGCACAAAAGCTTTATACATCCCTGAAACAAAATCTTCATATTATTAATAAATAAAAAGATTTTGAAACGCATATAGTCTTATCCATTCAAAGTGCCCGCGCATATGGCCCAATCACGAGTAAAGACTATCTGCGTTGTACTATTAGCTCGCGCGAGACCCGACAAGGTTAGTTACCGGCGTCGTATGACACTGCCAATACGCGCAATAAACATGGGACCTGAATTAGAAAAATAATCAGATTTTGTTTGTATTTTGTGTTAATTAAGCTGTTATAATAGTTTTACTTTTACATGATAGCAAAATGAACAACTTACGGTCGTCAAGAATCTTAAAATTAGCTCTCAATAATTCAAATGTAAATCTGATCTCCAATGAATCTCATCGATCTGGTAAGTTTTGCTTGATAATTATTTTTAAACCATGAACTATTTGTTTAATAATTCGTAACTTTAACTTGATCTATTGTAATCTATCGCGATATTTACGAATTTGTCAATATTTAATTGTTTACATTTTGTCCAGCGCATAGCGTCGTAACACATTAGTTACGACGCTATGCGTTGTTTACTTTTGAAAGGACAATGGCGAAATCGTATTTGCATGAACAACGCGTTTAGAAATGTCATACTTGCTAATAATAATATTATTATTTTTCGTTACTTTTCAGCATACTAATTATAGTTGTGTAACGATCTTTAAGATTCACAATAAAATAAAAAGCTTTATTGACTATTTTGTATGGGAGTCAGTTTTTTTTCAGCAATGGCGTAAGGTCTTTTAAGCCGACAAAAAATATTTTTCATTGAATCTCGCAAAATCTGTTATAAAAAATAGCTTTATTTGGTAAAACAAGTGCGGTAAATATTTATATCATAGCCCTAGTTCACCAAATAACATTTTTCAGAAAACAATAATATTTCAATTGAAAATGACAAATAGAACATAACCTCAAAATCTATAAATTAAAAACGTTTAGTAAGTAATGTAGACTTTGTCACCAGTATTTCTCAACACATTATTGTTTAGGAACGGCAGCGGAATTCATTTATATTTTTTTGACCAATAAACGCTCTAAATTTACATCAACTAAAATCATGTATGGAAATCTGCCATTGTCCTTTAGGGGTCGTAGCTGGTGCTTGCGACTTTATGCGCTGGTTTTATTTAATGAAGATGGTTTTCATATAGTCGTTTCTAGTACATACAATGATATGCTCCGACCGCAATATGATATAAGACTTTATGGAATTTGGCAGTAGCTAAATGAAAGTAAAACACTGGAATATCGTCACACTGATTGATTGTATTTATTAATACTATTCTAAATTTGTCTTTTAGAATCACCTGATTTACTTGGAATGGAGCAGTATTGGAATTTTTATGAATCACCGTGCGAAGAATCTGTAATAAGTAATAATGATGCTAGAATAAGCTCATACGAGGTAAGACAAGAATTAAATAATTTCGAAGTTACACCTGTCCCGTCACCTTTAAGCGAGTTTTTTGGGGATGGAGAGGTCACTTCTGCTATTGCACTTGATAGTGGTACATTACCAGCTTATACATCTACTACCACAAGCAGAGCTGACACACCTCAACACAGTGATGCCTCCAGTTTTGGTTCTTCTGCTTGTTCGTCTGTTAACAGTACCCCCATTACAAGTCGGAAACGCCATGTTCGAAGAAGTGATTGGAAAGATATTAAACGAAAATACCTTAAGAATTTAGGTAAGGCTTACTAAAGTAAAAAAAATAGTACTCCAAGAGATGCAAAGGTGATTAAACCTCCATGCCCTTCAACATGTCGACTTAAATGCTATAAAAAGATAAGTCACCAACATCGAGAAAAAATGTATCATGCATTTTGGAATCTTGGTGACCATACTAGACAGTGGGATTATATTGCCAAATATGTTGATGTATGTAATACTCAGAGTAACACAAAAGCTGGATCTAGGCGCAAAAAAACTTTTAGATACTCATTACCGCTATGTGAGCTCAATTCCGATGTACCTAATAATTTGTTGGTATGTAAAACAATGTTCCTGAATACTCTTTCTGTAGGAGAGCGAACAGTTAATACGGCTATGTCCAAGTGGTGTTCTGGAGGTGGATCTATTTCACCGGACCATCGAGGGGGTTCAAGAGTCATTATTATAGATAGTGAAATCAAACAAGGTGTAATCAATCATGTGCAAACATTCCAACCTGTGGAATCGCATTATGTGCGCAAAAAGTCTACAAAAGTTTATTTAGATGGCGGGCTCACATTTACAAAGATGTTTTCTCTTTATAATGAGTGGTGTACTGCTGAAAATATAACCAAAAAAGTTAAAACAGTTCGACAATATCGAGATATTGTAAATGAACGTTTAAATATTTCGTTTCACAAGCCAAAGAAAGATATTTGCAATGAATGCCATGTTTACGACACAAACAAGAATAAATTAACAGATATAGAAATAAAAAAGCAAGAACAACACATGAAATCGAAAGTTTTAGCTAGAGAAATGAAGGAAAATGATAAAAATATAGCTGTAGAAAGTAATGGAAGAATAGTTACTGCATGTTTTGATTTTCAAAAAATTTTGAATTGTCCGCACGGTAATGTTGGCCTTTTCTATTATAAAAGAAAACTATCGATCTATAATTTTACAGTCTTTGACTTAGCTAGCAAAGAAGGCTATTGTTATATGTGGCCAGAAATTAATGCGCGACATAGTGCTTGTGAAGTTTCTAGTTGCTTAGAAAAATTTATTGAAACTAAAGTAAAAGATGGCGCAAAAGAATTTCGATTTTGGTCAGATAATTGTGCGGGTCAAAATCGAAATCGGGTTGTGTTTTCATTTTATATTCATGCAGCTAAAAGATATGGTGTAACAATAACTCATAGGTTCTTGGAGCGCGGACATACTCAAAATGAAGCTGATTCAGTGCATGCTTTGATAGAGCGAAATGCTAAAAATAAACTCATATATACCCCAGAACAATGGTATGCATTAGTAAGATGGTCCAAAGTTAACTTACCTTATTATAATGTAATTGAGATGAGTATCACGGATTTCTACAACTTTAAAAAGCTACTTGATGGAAAAAATTGGACAAAAAACTCAAACAAACAAAAGGTAAATTGGAACAAAATAAAGGAAGTTGCGGTTAATTCAAATGACCCGCATATATTGAACTATCGTTATACCTTCGAGAATGAACCCCCCTGACTTTGTTTATCACAAAAAAAAACTTATTCATCTCGTAGAAATAATGATAATGACAGTAATATTAATTTAGATCAATGTTACAAAGACTATTTGCCTATAAATTTAGCAAAGTATAATGATTTACAAAGTCTCTGCCATGGAGGAATAATTCCCCAAGAATATCATAAGTATTATGAAAATTTAGCAACCACGCGGAATGATAACCAAGAAAATACTGATTTTGATTCATGCGACGATGCATAGATTTTATTATTATGTTCTCTATATTTTTACCTTTTGCTACCTTTCATACTTATTTTTTTTATAAATCATTTTTAGTTATAAATATTACTAACGGTATTTTAAGCAATTGAGTACAAATAAGGCTTTATTAAAATTATGACCGATTATGTGATTGATTTATAAAAGTTACATGAAACAGAATTATGTTTTTTTTTTGTTTAAATTTTAATTTTAATTATTTAAAGACTGATTAATTAAGTTGATTGTTTAATTAGGTATAAGTTCAAAATGTTCCTCAAAAATATTATGTAAGATATTATATAATAACCTTTATATTTTGTGCTGTATAAGTTGTAAACTTAAATAATATTAAAGCTGATTTGAAAAAAAAATCACAAATAGTTTTATTTTTAGTACAACTTCAAATATACACAATATGTTGTATAATTTATTATTAATTTTAAAAACCTTGTCCATTGGCGAACTTTTTAACTAAACGATAATTATGATCAACAAAAACAACGTCGTGAAACTTGATGGTACTTATGATACATATATTTTCTTACGACGCATAAAGTTGTAACCCGTTGTTTCTTGAAGGCATTGAAAATTTCCACCACGCATATCGTTTTAAGTCGTCGTATCTTACTAACGTGGCAGTTTTGTTCCAACGCACTAAGTCGTAAGTATGTAATCATCGTTTTTCTCGCTAACTAATGTTTTTACTTAGTAAATAGTCTCTAACTAATCAAGATATAGAGGAACTTTTGATTTTAAACTAGAAAGAAACTAAATATTTATACTCATTATTTAATAATCACGTAATTAATCTTTAAATGACCGTACTGAAAACTTGTCATAATCTCGATACGCCTTTGTGCGTGGGAGGGGTCGAATTTAAGCTTTAACTTATTTTCAATATACAATGTATGTCAAAACTGCTATAGAAAACAAAGCCAGGTGGAGTTGGTAATTTTAGAAAAAAAACTATAAACCCAAATATGACGATAGGAAAACATTTTTGGTGGTTATAAGTGTAGGTATTAGAATAAGCACTCACTTCCAGGAACTAACTATTGTATATTTTGTAAATTAACACTTAATACATTCACAGATAGAGTAAAATTATAATTATGCGACTCGGAGCGAGATGTGCTCGTGACGAGAGATGGCAGACTCTCTTCTTTCATCCAAATAAACCGACCCTTTTATAGGACTACCCGAATGAGGATCGGTGGGGATAAATCTTCCAGAAAATATATTTAAGCCATAAAATAGGGTCTATCCTTTCAACTAAAAATTAAGGTCAGCCCAAACATCTGGGCTATTGTCCAAACAGAAAGGTTTACAAAACATGTGTACTATTGTCTAAAAAACATAAATTTGTTGCAAAGGATTGCCGCCACTAAGGAACTTAACTATAATAATACACTTTTATTGCCCCGGCATGAACGGGTCATTACAATTAGGAAACAATAATTTAGAACAGCATCTTTTTAACTAATATTATACAATAAGGTACACAAAAATTCTTACTTAAATAAAACGACTCGCAGATGTTTTATGGTTAAACATCTGCAGTCATATTTTAAAATGAAATGCGTGTTTAAATAATGTTCAAATTACAACTAATAAGCGTGTTATTTTAAAAGCTAAATATAAGTTGGCGTATTGCAACCGCTTTAAAAGCTATATCTAAGTTGGCGTATTGCAACCGCCACACATTGAATGAAATCGTTGCCCTTTTTTGCAAAATATTTAACTACATTGGGTCTGAAGCCACTAAAACTACCACCCGGCTCTGTTTTCGGTAGCAATCAAGATTTACCCTATATAGATTAAATAAATATTATAATTTATACTTAGACAGCGGTTCACGACAAAATTCGAGAAAGCTAAGCTTTTAATCCACTTCGAATATCTTGAACGAATTAGTACATGAAACTAGTTTGAGAATTTAAAATCATACTGAGCGTTTTTTGATAAATTATACAAGAGGGCTCTTAATAAAAAGCAACAAATTGAAGCATTAAGCATGCCACGACCTCATAAAACTGCGTCGGGCAACAGAACTACCTCTTATCTTATACCACACCATGTATGATGCAGAAATGAAAGAATAGCTCCCATTATTCCCGGCACTGCATAAAATAATAAATATAAGGTACATTGTTCGTTACGACTTCCCATCTCTCTTGAAGCCCCATTTCCTATCCAATAGAAGTCTTGTAGAAAACATTTTCTCTCCACTGTTTATTTAGACGAGACCATTACAAGAAGGCCTTTTTATTGGCACAGCTAATAACTACACTTGGCAACGCAGACGTCGAATTATGAGAGTGAGTTTTCATCACAGCATCTTTTTGTTATTCCGATTGTCTGCTTATGCAAATGAAAGCGTTAAGACGCGCGATGAACATCGACGTCCATATTTTTGGGCTGAATGTCGTGAAATGGCATTAAAAAAATGGCAGCGTGCCAACGGCCTAATTACTCGGTTGTTTGATGGCTTCATTAATATTGTGTTAGAACGCAGGGCCCGCGACAAATTTGTAACGTTTGTGTATGATTAATGCGCATTCCGAATTTTACGATATTGTTGTCGCACAATGGATGATGAATAATTTTGGTCGTTGTGGAGGTGTAGAATATAATTACTAGGACATTAGTACTGTTTTGCTAATGTTTAATACTGTGAATAGATATTATAGTTGTGATCTTTAAACGATTTTTTACAAATCTGCCTCTGGCCTGCCTTGGATTTTTGCATTCAATATCATTCTGGAGTCAGGATTTGTCCCCGGTATGGCGATAGGCTCGCCTAACACATGATGAGATGAAACATAAGGCGAAACTTGGGTTACTACCAGGAGAATCTCTGCTTATCCTTATGGAAAAAAGGCGGGGCTATAAATAAATGTATATAATATATATGTATATAACAAACCTGGCTCCGATCGTCGGTTGTACGAGTAGATACCTACTTAAGCATTGCGCTGTAGGAATCTCTTGCTTTTTCATTCCAGCGCGGCAAAGCGTCTGCACTGTACCGTAAGCTAATTTAAATGCAGTTCCGATACAATATTGGTTGACATCACGCAATAATCAATAGCCATTCTATAATTTTTGTCGTCCAACTTAACTTGCTGATAAAATAGATTTTTTATGTAAATAGAATCTAGGTATTAAGTAAGCGTTGTCTCCCCTGGTGTGTTATATTTTTTACATAATCTTCGCCAATTTGCGCGATATTTAGCAAATAGTTATCTTTTTCAAGGAAAGAAAAAGTCTTATTGTAATTATTATAATCATCTATACATATAAATAAAATTGAAGTGTCTGTTTGTAAAGTGAAAATAAAAAAAATGTCCAACTACATATAACGAAAATGACCTTAGATTTTTTTGTCTGTCTGTCTGTTTGTTCCAGCTAATCTCTGAAATGGCTGGACTGATTTTGACGGGACTTTTATTGTCAGGTAGCTGATATAATAAGGAGTAACTTAGGCTACATTTATTTAACTATTCGCTTATTACACCACCTAATTTAAATAATTAAAAATATCTAAAATTGTGAACTCAAACATTAAGCTATATACAATCAAATAAATCAATTAAATTATATGAAAACCGATCGAAAAAATCGAAAAAATCATATAAAAATAATAATTAATATGGCAAATCCTTGTAAGACAAGTCACAAATATTTATTTTAGTAAATTGACCAAAACCAAGCCCACTGAGTTTGACTCGCTGGATCTACTCAGAAATGGGTCGCGCTGCGTAATATCCAGTGGTAAAGTAAAGCCCGCTGAGTTTGTTCGCCGGGTCTTCTCAGTCAGGGCCGCGTTGGATCCGGCAGTAAGCCTAAACATACAGGACGTATCGGAAATACTTATGGTCGTTGTCTTAAGTTGGACCCAAAACAAGCCCACTGAGTCTTAGTCGCTGGATATACTCAGGACTGGGTCGCGTCGCGTAGTTCCAGTGGTAGTGTAAGCCCACTGAGTTTGTTTCGCCGGGTCTTCTCAGGAAGGGCCGCGTTGGATCCGGTGGTAACTATAAACCGCTACGCACCGTTGTAATATTTATGGTCCACAAATAATATAATTTAATTTGACTAACGTAAATAATGTATTTCTTTGACAAATAAATTACTATAAAGTAAAAACTTATACTTTAAATAAAATATGAATAAAAACTAAATAAATAAATAAAACTAATTATAAATAAAAATAAAAATAATTTAAAAATAAATAAAATTAATAAATAAATTGATAAAAGCAAGAAATTAAAATAAGTAATAATAAGTATAGGAAATATATTGTAAATAGAGATTAAGTTCTATGTGTATTGACTTGTCATAAGAGCTCCTTAATTGCCTACGTGATCAATAAATACATTTCATTTAATTTCATTTCATTTCATTTAGACAAATTCTATAATTTTCGAAAAATATTTTTTTTGTTAAATTCCACGCGGACGAAGTCGCGGGCACAGCTAGTTTACCCTATTTTTATATCAGGTATGTTCAGACTGCCACCGAAAACGATGCCAGATGCTATTTTTAGTGACTTCAGACCAGTGCTTCAGACACACTACAAATTTAGAGTTTGCAAAAAAAGCGACGATTATTTTTTAAACATCCAATTGTTTGTGTGGTAAATACATAATTACATAAAAAGTGAAACCGTCTTTTAAAACTAAAAGGTGTACTATTTTATATTTTATTTTAGGAAAACCTTTGTATTTGTCACCCTAACTCGACGAGAAAAAGAAGTAAAAGAACACAAAAAATAATATTTTTTTTGCATTGTGTATGAAGTCACTCAACCACCCGGCTTCATTTTCAGTTGGAGTCTAGATATATCCACTCTCAAAATCGTTCACACAGATACCATCAACAACATAACAGATATACTAAAAAATAATCATGCTAACGAGGTACTCGCGTAGCCAATCAGGATTGCGGGGTCATCAAGAGATTAAAATTTCAGCGGGTCATAAGCAGTCAAACAGCAGTTAATGATTGAATGATAGTTGACACTTTATTAAGTGAAGTTAATGGTGTTTGTGCATTTTCCAATAAATTTCTCCAACGAATGAATTAATTATGAACCGAACGAGATACACACGTCAATACGTCACTCCAATTGCCAATTAACGCTGTAAACATTTACGTCGGCTTGAATATTTTTATGTTTAATATTTTAAGTGCTAATTGGTTTTTGGGGAATTTACTGGAATATTTGTAATAATAATGAGGCTTATTAAGAGCAGATTATGCACTTTACGACGTGTCTTCAATTAATTCGCACTTGCATATATTTGAATTAAGCGCTCTACTCTTCTCTTCATGGCAACAATTCGATTTATGATTTTGCGCTAATATAATAATTTTGGTCGGATGAGTGAAGTTTGTTCCTATTAATGAAATGAAAGACGCATGGTACTTACGAGATAAATTGGACAGAGTATGAATTTTTATTACCGTAGCTCGAAAAGCGAGTAAATAAATAAATAACAAAATAAAGTAAACATGTTGAAATAAAAATCATTTATGCATAAAAAATATATTCTAATAATATGTATAGGTAGATGAAGATAATTTCAAAGATTCTTTTATAAAGCAAGAGCAATTAATATACTATTAAATTATTCATAAATCTTTCATTTAAGTAGTTATACTAATAATAATATTTACCCAAGAACCGATTGCCTTGCGAAGTTATAATTCATTTATTTCTTAAGTCTTTTTCTAATTACTGTATACAAATACCGCCCCAGACAGTGAAAAAACGTAGCGGTTACATTAAATACGGAGAGTTTCGAAACAAAGCCGAAGGTCGCGGAGCCGTTTAAATGATAACCGCGGAGACAGAACAAGGTTAAGCCTTGTCAGATAACGTGATATTCTTTACAAAACTTTGTAGAATTAATTTTATTCAGTAAGTATGGCTTCAGTTATTTTTATAAATTAGTAAGTGGACTTTAGGCAACGTAATAAAAATCCTTAATGTGCGTATGGTTTGTGGGATTTCAACGTCTTTGTTGTCGAGCATTCAACTTTCCATATTAATTATTTCCTTTTTATTGCATGAATGGCGAAACAAGCATGACATTCGCCTGATGGTAAGCGATATGACTGCTCATGAACGGTAGCAAAATCATAAAACACCATGAATTACAAACCAATGCGCTTGCCATCCTGAGACATTAGCTGTTAATATTTTATTTTATATTATTTACTTTAGAATTTTAGAAAAACTATCAGCTTACAGGTCCTTAAAGTCAATAGGTGCAGTAGTAGTAACTCCTACAATATCCTTCAGTCAGAAACACACCAGGGCATTTCCACTGCTGTTTGACAGGAGAAATAGACATTGTGGTGGTGGTACTACCTAACCAGGCCTACTTGTCTTCAGTATGTAATATCAACATCGAAACTTCATTCGTTGAATATAAATTATCTCACGATGGAAAAATTAGCCGGCAAGTGAAATAAAATATGCAGTGATTCATTTGATATAAGTTATTACGTTTTGCCTCCGATTTTGATCAATGATAAATTTTAATATTTCATTTGCATATTTCAAAACTGATAGGTTCGCGCAGTAAAATATAATTTTGCGTATCTCTTCATTGCGTATTCCGTGCGCCCACACATTGTAAATTAGTCTGATAACTATAGCTTTTGCTCGAACAAAATATTTATTTTGTAAAAAAACCTTTTTTTGTTTTGCATTTACATTCATATCGGTTTTATAAATGGTTCAGTAGGAATACAAAATATTATGCTAGGCGATTTTAGATAACAACCGACGAATGTAAGTACCTAAGCCGAAGCTTAGCAGATAGTCCCCTTAATATTCAAGCAAGCCGTTTTACAGTACATTGTTTGGACATGGTTTATGTAATGTTCTGTTGTAGAATGCATAGTTCGCTGTAATGAAACACATCGTGTCACAAATATACACAAATTAAATATTTATAAAAGTGCGTATTGGCCTGTAGGTAGTGGTTAATGGTGGTCGAAAGTACAAATCCCAGGGCCCAAATCTGACTTTTCGGAGTCATGTGGGTACCGATAGTCAATCACCACAGATTTTAACGGTGGAGGAAACCTGCATGCCATGGCGATTTATTCAGAATTTCTGTAGTATGCAAAGTCAAGCCAACCCGCACTAGACCAGCGCCGTGGAATAAACAGCCTAACCCCTCTCGATCGTACTCTCGATTGTAGTCGAGGTTCATACCCTGCTGTAAAACGTATAAGGGCTAATATATTACAACTTCTTGCGACTTTATTCTGTTCAATTAAAAATTAAACTAGCATGAGTGGGTCTATGATAAATAACTTTATTTGCCATGATAATAATTTTGATTAAGTTCACTAATATTTTTTTACATTTAATAACAACATTTTTTAAAGCCAGCACCTTGACATCACGCTAACCGGTCATCGTTTGTAAATATATAATAATTTTGGGTATTAAGCAATAAAGGGTGATAACCATGATACATCGATTCTTGGGACAGAAATAAGCTTAACAAAATGTGTTTGCTGCTAGTAGTATTACTATCAAGGCTCCTCGTTTTATCATAATTTGTTACAAAAATGACATCGCCAAGTTTGTAACACTATCCTTCTGTAAACCCCTCATCGGAAGTAGCCTACAAGCGTTTGATGTTAATTTTTTATTTTTTTGTTTAATTGCGAGACGAACATATCTTTCACCTGATGGTAAGTGATACAGCCGCTCATGGACAGTAGCAAAGACAAACAACTCCATGAATTACAAAGCAATGCTTTTCATTCCTCTGCGCTCATCATTTTTTTTTAATCTGTGGTCCGGCATAGTGGCGGCATTGCACCTAATGGTAAGCGCAAATGCCACCCAAGCAGAGTATCCATTGGCATCGGACGGCAGTCCCAATGGAAACAATTATGACAGCCTGCTAAGGTGCCTCTTCACATTACGGCGGAAGGACCCAGGATTGTAGGAAGGAAGGAACACGTGAGACGGCAAACAATTCCACAGGCTGACGGTGCGGCACAAAAAAGAATTAGAGAACCGTTTGGTTCGCGCCGGGATGATGTGGACCGTCAACCTATGGCTTCGCAAGCCAGCACGCGTGGTTCTGGAAAGGAATGGAGGAATGGACCATCCTGAGTCATAAGATGTTAAGTCTCATTACGTCCAATAGTTACTCTGGCTACAATGTAGTCCAAATCGAAACACAGCAGTGCATTTACACTGAGTAGCAGGAAAAAAAGACATTGTGTTTTTATAGTTAAAGTCAGTTCGTTATAACATTAGAATTACACGTGATCCAAATACAGTTGGTTAAACATTGTGGTGGTACATACCTACCACAATAAAAAGAATTTTCCAAAGAGTAAGATATACGCAATGTGTCAAGATACGCACATTTAATTAAGATGAGTCACAATTTTCTTCGTTCAAATGTTCCGACCCATCCGAAACAAAGCCCAGGTTTTATTCAAACACCAGTGTTTGTGACGAAGGTATCCCTGACTTAGTGTAAGCTGACACTGGTATTACAGAGGCCCTACCTTTGAGTTATGGAGTGTGTAGTTAACTACGTCTACATTTTGGGGCTTTGCTATTCTAATCGTTTGCAGGTATTGCTATGTAAATGTGAGTTGATACTTAGTAAATGTTTTTTGTGTCAATTGTCCATTTAGTTTTTTTCAGCATTTTCTATTTAGCTTTGATATGACTGTATTATAAGAACTTAAAGATTAAATTTTTTTCTTAAAAACTTATATATTTATGTATTGAAGTTTGATAGGAATAGGAATGTTAGAAAAAATACACTTTGTTTTAGTCCTCTCAATCCTACATATACGGTAGCATAGTATGTTTGACGCTTGTGAAAAAGAATGTAAAGTTATTTGCTTTGAAATTTTTCCATCGGCCGGCAACCTGACGTTCCTTTAGTAAAAAAATCATAAAGTTTTGGATTTATATATTTTTTATTTATTTAAGTAGGTATGCATCAATTCTGGACTATTTAAACTATTCGTCTCTCTACTGGAAATTTAAAAAAACAATTACCATAATTACACTGCGTCTGAGCTGTAGTATTTAGTCGCTTGTAGAATAGTTAACTTCAGCATTCTAAAGTTCGTAGTAGAGGCTCTTTGTGACACGTACAAAGCAACGTAAGTCGTCTTAGCACGAATTAAGTATGATACATGAATTAGCGTGTCACTTAACACGAATTTCATTAATACATTCTGACACTTAATTGGAGGGAGGTGTAGGCTGAAGATATTACTCTTATGATTATTAATTTCATAGAAATGATCTAAGGTTTGCGCATTTGTGGTAAATTAACAATCAAAATTTCGTTCTAAGTCTATGATAAGATTTGTTCGCAAAATTGGACTGAATATAAAATATTTAAGAGATAAAAGTAATTTATCTCAAAATTAATTATTATATAAAAGTTTCTATGGAATTAGTTAGGAGACTACCATAATTTTGCCCTAAAATTAGTCGACGGCTAAAGAAAATCGTCTGCCTAAAACTACCAATGCGATCTATTTGAATCGATCGGCATTTCTCAACTTCCTACCTTATTAAGGTAGTCTATCATCTATTTAATTATTTGTTTTTAATGTATTCAATCCAGGTCCTCCAGTCTCATTAATTATTTTCATGTAACTCCATAAGCATATAATATACCTCCTGTTTCATACTTTAACGCCCGAATACTGGAACGCAACTTAAATATAAGTTACGCTTAACTACGTTAATCCCGATAAAATTTACTGGCTAAGTAAGCCGTGCACTGTTAAGAGCAACTTATTATTTAAATGGCGTTCCAGTATTCGGGCGTAAAAAATGCTCAATGACTGAATAGACGAAAGGTCGAATGTAAAACGAGAGAGAGGGTTCCCGTGGTTTACTTTGAATGAATCGAAAAACTCACACAAACACGACTACACACTGCATCTGGGTCAGTGGGTGTTTGTCCAAGAGCACAACTTTGAGAATGAGACATGTTCTCTGTTTAGTTTTATACGAAGTTTTAGGTAAATAGTACTCCGCAAGTATTAAGACTTTGTTACGTGATATTTGTCTTCTGGGTCCGTTGACAGCCTCCGTGGCGCAGTTCGCTAGACGCCGCCTGTGAAACGAGAGGCTGTGGGTTCGATCCCCGCACCAAGACAAATTTTTATAAGACCCACAAGTATTTGGCTCGGGTCTGGGTGTTTGTGAGACCGGAAAGTTTCTCGTAGGTCCTGATTCACAAGACACAAGACTCGATCTTAATGTGGGCTCAGGATTATATATGTGACTGATGGATTTATTAATTATTATCTTTACATTGTTATTCAAGGGACTATCTATATACCATTTTTTTAACCTTTTAGTTTATTTGATCACCCCGGCTGGCAAAAGCCTTCCCCACATTTATTCACTGATCCTCTCTCTCCAGCCAGAAGCAGCCAATAGGTACTCTCGGGAAAATAATAAATAAATGTATGATATGTGTGTACGATATTCCTTGTTCTACATTTATCTAATTTGTCCTGAGTCATAGATTTAATTAGATAGATACTAAAAAACTTTTCATTCCCACAAAACCGATTTCCGAAACAAATGACAAGGAAATCGAACACACAACCTCATATCTAAAATCTTTTACTTTGCAATTACATGGAGCTCACAAAAACTTCTTGATAAAATACTTCCTTATAAGAAATTAAAGGGGCGAGGGACATCGCAAAGGTATCCGGAAGTTAATTGCGTGTTCCCGTCATGCTCGGGATGGATATGATTTACTGGACTCACCACCAACGCGGCAAGAATTTTAGTGAGATGTTTACTTCGTTAAACACAACTTGTTCTACCAACTACTCCGCAGAAAAACATCGTCCTGAGTAATATATTCGCCTTATCTGAGCAAAGTTGTTAACTTCTGACAACAGCATAGAATGTGGGTTGAGATATTTGTTTATTTCACCACTACAAGGACGAAGCGGACAGTGTAAAGCAAACATGAAAATATTGTAGATGATTTTTTCACATTTATAAAATCACGTCTGGGTGGACGGAACGATAATATGTCGTGCGGTCCAAGCTTTATATTTATCGATTATCATTAGTCGCACGCACGTGGCTTACCAATAATGTCATAAAAAAAAACATTTAAGAAAACGATGTAATTCATATATTTATTTCGATCATATATTTTTCCAACAAAATATATTTTAATTAAGATATGTAACAAAAGTAACAAAGTGCAATGAATTCCATTACCTCATGTTGCAATCAAAACAAAATTAAGTGATAAAGAACGGAAATGAATGCTATTAATTTATCCATATTTTTCAATAAAATATAGTTTTGTTAGTAGTTCCATGTATTGTATTTGCCAAATATTTTGATTCTACACTTTTTAATTCATAATATAATACAAATTTTACACAATACGCAGAGTTCGCAATTGTACGAGATTGTCTATAGAATCGTTTTCTGTGGTGACCTATTCAATATTCTTGAATACAAAAGGTAGCTTATTTTGGTATCGAAGATGTTCAAATTTGATGCAACATAATCCGTATAAAATTGCGGATTGTAGAAAAGTGTGTGTATTGAACCCTATTGTTAAAAATAATATTCTTTCGTTCCCTTTTCGCTTTCATAACAAATAAATAGTAAAAAGTTTGTTACACAGTTTCTCAATTATGACAACTGGTTAAAATACATTAATTTATATCTGGACCGATTTGTCAATTCACGTAATTTGTGTTTGATGAATAAAGTTACTATTTTGACACACTTTCTACAAAGAAGCATTTAATATGTATTTTATTTTTATCGGCAAAATCGATTGAAAATTAAACATCAGCCTTAAGTGATTTCCAAACTAACAACTTTCATGCAACGAAATAATGTTGACAAGAAAGCCAAAACCACTACAATTTATGCACTTTAACGTGTAATTGGCATTACAACATAACAGCCGTAATTCATAGTGTAATTTAATTCTTAACAACAATTTTCATGCGACGATAAAAAATCAAGAAAAACATAAACAATGCTGCATTTTAATTGGCTTTTTTTTCGCATAATTAAATATCAAAAGCCTGGAATCCCAATGGGTGTTGTTCCCGTCGAGTGATGCGAGTGGGCTGTTGGGCCCGCGGTATGATTGAAATGCGTCTGTTGGCGACTGTCTGCGGCGCGGCGTCCTCGACTCGCGTGCCCGGCATTATCGAGAACCGCCTGTAATGGCACACGTCCGGTTTAATTAAGAGCCGTATCGACGATACATCATTTAACCGGGGCAGTTTAATGGGAAATGTCGAGGAAAAATACGATAAACAAACATTTTTCAGTTCCATTATTGTGAATTTCCTTGAGTATGATTGAGTTAGTGCCATGTTGTTCTCGAAACTGATGTGATTATGTAACTAACGTGCGTGGAAACCATTGTAACTTTATACTGTATCTCTATATCATGATACTTCAATAAAAATGAGAAATATATTGCATTACGTGATATAGGAGATAGAGTAGAAGTTTTTATTGCCCAAAGCCAGCTTGTATGAATGGCTCGGCTTATAAATTTTAAATACGAATAAAATCGATATGATCAGATTATGTCCAGCGTTTCGTTTTCGAGGGAGCGTATGAAACTGCCTCTTGATAATCTTAACCATGCCATTTATTTATTCCTCCCCTTTTTTAACTTCTATCTTACATTAATTGCAGATTATTGTATTGTGATTTTGTTGTAGGTGTTTTTATCACTTGCCATCAAGTATGTCACTAGTTCTTTAGTCAGAACTCAAACCTATCTTAAAGCCCCTATCCCATTGGCATTTTACGAGCGTTGGCGTTTCCCCAAAGTCTAAGCAGCGTCGACGTTACGGTGACGCAACGTTTACATCGAGATTGTCTACGGGAACTCCGACAAGAAATATTGACTTCGACTTGACTTTAACTTCGCTCTTTCGACGAAAATTATGTAAAAAGCAAGTAAACATCATTTTTACATATTCTTGTATTGACTTATCCTTGAACGAGGTCGCACTGTGAGCACTTGGCGCTAGACAATCGTGACGTCAACGTCACGTCAGCGCAGCATCGATGTTGCACTGACGTTTGAGAAACGCCAACGCTTCTAAAAAGCCTGTATGATAGAGGCGTAAATGAAGTATTTATAAAAAATTGCGATATTAACCTCGACGCTGGTATGACGGACATTCTTCTGAAGAGGTGCTGGGCAGCGGAGCGCAAGTCATCGTCTTGCATCAAACTGACCATGTCTTTCTCTCGTTTCTCGAGTGGCGCCTCTGTGGACGCTACTTCACCTTCCAGTGAGACGTTTACACACTATGGATATAAGATTAATGTAAACTTTACAATAATTTTCATTTCCATAAAATTGGAGCATTGTTGATACTTTCATACTTATTAAGAATTTATTAGAATGACATTTCCTAAACGATGTTTACTAAACGACGTTTTCTAAACGATGCTTATACCCCAGGATCTCATAGACTACATGTCTGTAACGAGATCCAATTGGTTTAATTAAAAATACTTTTTAAAATAGTAGAGACACGCTGTTGTTGGTTATGACTCAGCATGAATGACGAGGCTTGTCCGAAGAGGTATCACTGTTTCACAAGAGATCGACGTGATGCGACAGCTTTAGTGTTAAGTTTTGTTCGGTGAGGGAAATTGCTGGATGCTCAGTACCCATTTCCTCTTACCATCCTTTTTCCGTCCCGCTCCAATTCGATTGATTCGATCGAGTGATTCGATGCCAATACGATGGGTCAGCAACACAAATAATCCCAGCGTTGAATATGTTTATGAGGGAGTACTTATCATCAGGTGACTTGTTTGCTCGTTTGCCACACCTATCGTATAATAATAATGATTGTTTTAAATAATAAATAATATGTCCCGCTACTCGATACTCTAACAGCACTACACTAACACAATTTATTAAAATCTATTCACATTTCAACCATAACTCAACAATGCAATACAATACAGCATACGGTATCAAAGAAAGCGGCGACGTCATCGAAGCCATAGGACCGGGCTAGAGCAGCGCCCTCTATGAGCACTGCTCGAGCTTCAGGACGATTGTTCTGCAGCAAATGGCAGCGAGCGAGTAGGAATATCGCGTTAAGTACCCACACACGTTGATTTGCGTTGCGTGCCTCTGAAAGTTGCGGACGGGTTAATAAATTACTGGCTTTGGTGTCGTTGAAGGGTTAGAATTTTGTCTATAGAATGATTGTTCTGCAGAAAATGTCACTCTGGAAGTTGCGGCCTGTTTTTATTAATCTATTTTATCTTACTGCTGGGCTAAGGTCTCCCTCCTGCCCCTTCAAAATTCGCGCTGAAAATGATTTCAGATCACATGGGCTAGAAAAGATCCAGGTCCTTCCGCTAACGTTTTTTAGCTCTGCCGCGGCGAGAGAGCACAGCCCGCCCAGTTCCATTTAAGTAAAGCTGTTTACTTCCCACGTCTGCTACGCCGGATTTCAAGCGAATTTCGCTGTTTTGGAATGTATCACACAGCGTTATTTCCAGAATTCTCATTAAAGGGTTGAAATGATATTTCATCATTTGTCTGTAAATCGATTGTTCTGCAGAAATATACAATGGATGAGCAGGAATATAGCGTGTCTTGTGGTACAAACGCTGATTTGCGTTGGGTTACTAGTTGTAACGGCTTTCTTTTGCCTGTCTTTTTGAACTTAGTGTGGTCTGTCTACACTAATATTATAAAGAGGAAAGATTTGTATTTTTGTATGTAACGAATAAACTCAAAAAGTAATGGACCGATTATAATAATTCTTTTTTCATTAGAAAGCTACATTATCACTGAGTAACATAGGTTATATTTAGTACTAGATTACTTTAGAAATCTTTAGAAATTCCTATTAAAACCAACTGAAGGTGTAAAAAAATTAGCCATAAAATGTCTTTTCATCTGTCTTTCATCGCATACGCTGCGAAAAGTATTAATGGTAATATTATAAATATGAATGATTCATGAGGAAGGTTTATGTGTATAATACGTGCATATTATTGTAGAGAAATCTACATGCACCCGGGCGAAGCTGGGCCGGGCCGCTAGTAAGTAATATAAATTAATGTGTGAAAGTGTATTCAGTCAATACTTTCCTTACAGCAGAATTTAATAAACTAAATTACAAAGAACGTAAAGGTTATTTAAAATTGTAATTGAGTATTTATTTTAAACTGGAACAAATAATATCTAATATCAAGTACATCAGGACCCAAAACAAACATGTTACCCTAATATTTTATTACATTTAGCTAAAAGTTTATATTCGAAGTTTCGTGTAGTTTAAGGAAAGTTCGATTTAGAACGGTAATGAAACTAAACTAAAATTCAAAGAGTTATAAAAAGCAAACTAAGTTCCTGGAGTTAAAACGTTTTAAAAAGTTTATTCCGTAGTCGAGAATGTGGCGGGCTTAATATTAAATTTACGGATTATCCGAAGCGAAACGATTATGCGAACTTCACCATAGGGAAGTTAACGAAATAAGAAGCATTTTGTAATATATCAAAGGTATTTTTCTCTATCCATGATTACTTACAAACATAATTTAAAAGTATTGTTTTTTAGAGTACCTACTATGTGAAATGAAAAACTTGAACAATCTGAAAATGTTACGTGGTATTTCGCAATTCATAGCGCATATTACTCTCTACCATTTAACTTCACGTAATATTAAAAGGTCACAGAGATTTCGAGTCAACCATTCATTTCTACTAATTATATTCCAAAATTACGGGCGAAGATTTTACGTGACAACGTCTTTTTCTCGGTAGAATATTTATTGATATGAATATAATTAAATTGCACAATAGGAACAAGGAATTGAATGAAAATAAGAATTGCACAAATTTTAACTATAGAAATATATTTTGTTTACTAAAACATTGTACATGTAATGACGAATCTAAGCACTCCATATTTTCACTACAGACACAGCTGACGATACTTTAACCACACGTGTGAACTTGTATTGTGACGCTTTCTTGTTTTTCCAACGCCAAGAACGTTCGAGAAAGACAAAGACAGAGACACAAGCATGCGCCGATTCAATGCGCCTAATTCTCTAGTGCTGCGCGCGCACCGTTACGTTACCGGGCGTTACACTTTTTCATAAGTGACTCCCAGCCGCAACCTAATTTAAGACGTTGTCACGTCAATAAGAAAAATCGTATTTTGCCTGCTCTCGATTGTCGAGCTCGTCAAGACGATTCCTCTGACTCCAAACACGGGGGGTTTACTTTAAGAAATGACGGAGTTATGCCTGGACAAATATTTTAGGGGAGAGAGGGAGGAATTTGGGGATTTGGTTGGGGCCAATCTGTAGAGCTCACCGAGCCGGTTCCAAAGATACCAAACTCGGTGGGTCTACGATCTATATTGGCCGAGATAGGATTGGGGGGGGGTGAGGTAAATTTTCGGGGTGGGGGTAAGGGAGGGGGGGGGGGAGGAAGGTTTCGTGGGGAGGCTAACTTAAATTAATTTTTTGGAGGTAAAATATTTTTTTTGGGGGGGTAATTTTTTGCGTAATTTGGGATTTCTGGCGGGGTCAATTTGTAGCCCTCACCAAGACGGTTCCGAGGATACCAAACTCGGTGGGTCTACGACCTATGTTGGCCGAGATAGGATTGGGGGGTGAGGTAAATTTTCGGGGTGGGGGTAGGGGAGGGGGGGGGTAGGTTTCGTGGGGAGGCTAATAGGCACTATTTCGGAATAAGGGTGGGGGAAGGCAGGGGGGGGGCTATGGGACAATTTTGGAAAAAGTGGGTGAAACTGAAAAATAATTCTCTAGTGCTGCGCGCGCACCGTTACGTTACCGGGCGTTACACTTTTTCATAAGTGACTCCCAGCCGCAACCTAATTTAAGACGTTGTCACGTCAAAAATTAACAAATCAACCAATGATGTTTTAATAAAGATGACGCATATCCATATTGTGTGATATTTAAAAACTGTACTGCTATGCATATACATACTTATTTGTTAATACTTTATGACAATTTTAGTGAATGAAACAGATTATACAGAAAGTACGAGACGAAAAGAGATAGCATGGCGCTATCCAAACATAGAATCGAAGCGATAGAAACAGAAGGGTGACGATAAATAAAACAACCTATTTGGTTTTATAAGTATTTAATATATTAACTTTGAGGTTGCTACATGAGTCTACCTGAAACAAATATATTTTTATTTGCTTACAAACTTGATAAAATAAAAAAATAAATATATTGCCGTTTTTTATATTAGTTTATGGTAAACATGCAGTGAAAAATGTCTCTTATTAATATTTTTTGTTGTTGTAAGGATGACAAGTGATACGACCGCTCGTGGACATAAGCAAAACCAAGACACCTTAAATTACAAAGTAATGCTTGGCATTCACTGCGCTCGTCATCCCGAGACATAAGATCTTAAGTATAAGTACAGCGATCACTCGGGAGAGAATGTCCTTTGAACCGGAACATAACATGGCATTTAAACTGCCGTGTGGCGGGGGAAATAGACATTACGGTGGTACCTACACATGGTGGTAACGTATGAGCAACCTGCCACTAGTAAACAACCGATACTACAACCGACCGTTTTAAATATGATTTAATTAGAAACAAATATACAACAGGCTATTTGACTGTATAAAAAATATTGACTTTTTTGTTTCCATCCGTGTACATAATTTAATTTTAAAACATATTTCATTATCATACATTAAAAATATTGTATATTTTGGCTAAAAAACACAATTATAATTTAATTTATTTTGAGTTCGCGCCACGTGATCGTAAACGATTTTGATTGGCTATGACGTCATGCGTTTGTATGAACTACTCACCTACAGGAAATGAATGGGATTGATAACGGCATAGATGCAAATTGAATATTAAAAATACCTTCAAAACGAGTTATTTGACATTAATACCCGTGAATTAATAATATTATCATGTCCAATGTAATAAAATGTGAAGAAAGAAATATAATACTATTTTTTTTGACAAAAACTCATTGAGGTATACAACTGGAGGGGATCTAGACCAAATAATTTGGAACATTTGCAAGGGTACATGTACCCTTACGCTGACAGTCGGCTATGACAGTTGTCATTTATGCTATTTATTCTAATTGCTTTAAAAATACCGTACTCCCAACTGAAGACATGTAATAACCATTCCAGTTCACTTGAAAAAAATATAGAATTTAATTCCATACGTAAATTAACGATAATTTGAATAAAGTAGCAAAAATATTAATAAATTAGATTATGTACCAAAGCCGTTTTGACAAATGTCATATTTTAACAAAATTATAGAATAAGATTAATGTTACGGACAAATAGGTAAATATAGAAAAATTCGTTTATTTATTTTATTTAATATATTTATTATTAGATACATTGGATATTGTAAATATATTTTTTCACTATCCATATTTTTGACACAAAAGTATTTTTTAGTAGGATAACTCAATACGCTATTTGACTATTTTCTGAAAACCATACCACATTATGAAGTGGAGTCTATAGACCTTACAAATAAAGGTTATTTTTAATTACTATATCTATATCATTTAAAAATAAATTTACAAAATACACTGAATAATTACATTGTCAAAACGCTCTATCTGGCAATGTGGCGTTCAGTTCGTAAACATCCATTCCAGAGATTCGTTCGCATGTCACCCATTCTCTAATCAACCATAGATCAATCAATCAATCAATAGTCCGAATGAGGTTTTGTCAAAAAAAATAGTTCTTTTTCTTTCTTCACATTTTATTACATTGGACATGATAATATTATTAATTCACGGGTACAAATGACAAATAACGCGTTTTAAAGGTATTTTTAATATTTAATTTGCATCTATGCCGTTATCAATCCCATTCATTTCCTTCACGTGAGTAGTTCATACTAATGCATGACGTCATAGCCAATCAAAATCGTTTACGATCACGTGGCGCGGACTCAAAATAAATTAAATTATTATTGTGGTTTTTAGACAAAATATACAATATTTTAATGTATGATAATGAAATATGTTTAAAATTAAATTATTTACACGGATGGAAACAAATAAGTCATTATTTTTATACAGTCAAATAGCCTATAGGTTAAGGCAAATAGGTTTTGTTGTTTTTAAAATCTTTATAATAATGTAGCTTTATAAGTTATTAAAAATGCATGATTATATTGGGCTTTTATATTTCGTTTTACTTTATTCTGAAACATTAGGTAACAAATGTAACAAATATATGAAGTGTCGTATCTGCAGCAATGCCGACTTGATCTATAATATAATCCGCTCCAGTTGTAATACCTCAATGCAAAAACTCATTCGGACGATTGACTGATTGATTGATCTATGGATGATTTAAGAATGAGTGATATATGCGAACGAATCTGTGGAACGGATGTTTACGAACTAAACGCCACATTGTCAGACAGAGCGTTTTGACAGTGTAATTTTTCAGTGTATTTTGTTAATTTATTTTCAAATGATATAGATATAGTAATTAAAAATAACCTTCATTTGTAAGGTCTATAGACCCCGCTTCATAATGTGGTATGGTTTTCAGAAATTAGTCAAATAGCCTACTATCCAAATCCATTCAAACTTTCATCGTCAATTTTCTGTATGATCGGTTTCGCTTCTGACTTGTTAATCTATGACGTACGCTTTTTGTCCCTATCGCACTTCACAATCTTTGTATTAGGCGATGCTTCTTACACAATTGAAGGCGGTGTTTACTAATTTAAAATAAAAATTAAATTTTGTGTGGTTTTTATATACTTACGTATGGTGTGTAGGTCCAATTTAGTTTCATATTTTCGCACCATTGTTTTAACACTTTTAAAACACACAATTCGACACTTTAGACAATATTTTCAAAATAAATTATGGTATGCGACTAGATGAAATTACACCAATTTCCCGAATTTGAACGCCTCACTTTTGAAGTGCTAGTGCGATACCTACGTCCTATTTGTATAATATATCATTGATATCAACCCAATATGATCATTGGATAAACCAATCCATTAATGTAAAATGTTTAAACGTCTCACTCTAGAAGAATAATTCAATATCAAAACGTTTAAAGTTCACTAGAGGGTATTATCAATGGCTTTATTCATTGAATAATACCAGCTTGACATTTGGGAGGGTTGATGTGACCCTTCACAGACTGCATAGTTTCGACATACAGACGCGTCTCCTTGTAGTAGGTAGTAGCGATTAAATTATTTCTTTTTTCACGGTCACTTTCATACGCGATGCAGAAAAATATATTTAAAGATCATATTTCCTAATTAAAAAAACTTTTAGAACATTGGCTTATATATATCAGACACCATTTCATGCAATTAAAAAGGTCTCAGACTTATTTAAACCACCATTGTACTAAACCAACGAAATAGACTTACGCCCGAATACTGGATCGCAACTTAAAAGAAAGTTGCGTTTAACTACGTTAATCCCGATTAAATGTACTAGCTAAGTGGGCCGTGCGCTGTTAAAAGCAATTTATTATTTGAATGGCATTCCAGTATTCGGGCGTTATCCATATTTTTTATTTAATATTTGTTTGTAATCTTTGTGTTCCGAAACCATTGGTAAAATTTCGATGATATTGTAAATATGCCTGCGAAGGTTTCTGGCCTAAAATATGAATTTATCATCACAGCGTCCGTTCCGCATATTTGTAGAACAGACAATTTGAAATATATAAAATGAATTTTTAAATTAGTTATTTGACATTGTGAACTGAAAATGAACATTATTATTGCCAAATGCTAAAATATGTAGTAAACCCCTATTGTCGATTTTTATATAAATTTTGTATATTGTATTTTTTTCTTAAGATTTTAAATATTATTACTTTTCTTTCGACTTATTAGATTACTAGCTGTGCCCGCGACTTCGTCCGCGTGGAATTTAACAAAAAAGTTAATTAGTTTATTTAGTGTTTTTTTTTTGTTTTTGCGTTTTTATTTAACAATAACCCGCACAAGGCCAGCGTGGTGGACTATATGGCCTAAACACTCTCAATCGTATTCTCGATTGTAGAGTAGGCCCGTGCCCTGCAGTGGGACATATATGGGCTGATACAGATTTAATATTAATATATTAATTATTGATTCGTTCGTATAATAATATAATAATTATTGATTCGAACGTGACGGCCCAGTGCTGGCATGCGCGTGAGCTGCGCGCGGTACTGAACAGTACTTGGGCATTGCAACATTACTTTATTTTTCTAAAATAAATGTAACCTAAGTTACTCCTTATTATATTAGCTACCTGACAATAAAAGTCCCGTCAAAATCGGTCCAGCCATTTCAAAGATTAGCCGGAATAAACAGACAGACTGACAAAAAAAATCTCAGGTCATTTTCGTTTTAGGTATCGTGTATTGTATAACGATATGTAGTTGGACATTTTTTCTATTTTCACTTCACAAACAAACACTTCAATTTTATTTATATGTATAGATTAGAATGGGAGTAGTTTGGATAAAGTATATAAATTACATTTAAAATAAATAAATTATACTTTATAAATAACAGTTTCTCAAATACTTTATGTGGTACGAAACGCATGCCGAGTACAGCTAGTCTATAACAAATTCTATCAATATCTATTCTTTGAGTAATACCAGCTTGACATTTGGAAGCGTAGAAGCGCGCCTTCAAAGACTGCTTAGTGTCGATGTGCAGACGCGTCACTTCGTGCAGCAGGTAACAACGCTCAGATGTTCGAGTGCTTAGTGTTAAAGCGCGTTCCAGAGAACGAAGCCGACGTCTGCCGACAAAAAATAGGGTTGACAGCTATTCTTTATATTCCTATTCTGTTTAGATGTTCGTACTTTGTACGGAACGGAGACAAGATAGGGTTGGTGGAAAAATAATTTTTATCCACTTTGCAAAATATTAATAATGTTGTATATTGTTGTATTGTGCTATCTAGATAGAGAAATGAGCTGTGATGCATCATCGCTTGTTATTTGACAAAATTATCGAGTTGCCTTGTTACTTGTTATATACCACTAAAATTACGGGTATGTTATTAAAAGTACATTGTACCTGTTTTCATTCCTAACAGGCAATTAACTGAATTCCTAGCGTGATGTTATTTCCACCGTGTGTAATGTACCTAATTTTAGTCTAACGTAAAACGAAGCCTACATACGTAATAGAGATTCTGTTTTAAAATAGTTATAAATATATTTATTTAAATTATATTAATAACATCTTATTACAAACTTCGGTTTGTTATAATATTGTCTTCAAAGATTGTGAGATTATTTTTATCAATGTTAACCATACGAGATTAATCACTTTGAAAGCATTCACTGATAAAAAATAAAAAGAAATGAAAAAATCTATATATACAGGGTATATTAAGACTGCTACCGAAAACGAAGCCGGGTGGTAGTTTAAGCGACTTCAGACACAATGCAATAGAAAAAGTTGCAAAAAAAAGCGACAATACATTTTTTGTAATTTTTTTCCTATTGCCATATTTTGGTGGTAAATACATTTTTTCCTAAAATAATAGTGTATACCCTTTAATTTATAAATACTCTAAGATATAAGAGAGTTTAAATTATTATTTTAGCAAAAACTATGGATTTACCACCCAAAAATGACGATATTTAAAAAATCATAAAAAATAATTGTCGCGTTTCTATGCGAAATTTTTAATTGCATTGTGTTTATAGCCACTAAAACTACCACCCAGCTTCGTTTTCGGTAGCAGTCTTGAGATACCCGGTATATATATACCGCAAAATTCAAAGAATATATTGAAGAACTAAACACCAAATGAGCAAACGCCAACACGATAAACCAAATCACATAATTTACCCTATAATTTATAAAAAAAATGCGCTCAACCAACGGAAATAGAGCACAGAGGTTAATAAAAAAAAATACCGGGAGGAAAATAGGTTTCAGTTACATCACAAATAATGGTAAAACTGCCAATGCTAACACAAACATACAGTAAATTGTGAAAGCGAGATGGATAAGAGCATCTGCGTTACATAAAGGCATAAGTTAGGCAACTCGCAGTAAAGTAAATGTTTACATGTCACGTTGGGGCATTAGGAAAAACTTCCCCGATAAATCTGAGAACGTCTGCGCCTACGACAAAGTTCTGAGGGTATATTTTTGTTACACGCCTTGACGATATTACATGAATGAATACTTTATATTGATTGACTAAGTTGTACGTATAAATAATGTTACCCTTTTCGATTCATAAGGCATCTATTTTCTATTGGCGTGTGACGAAATTTGGAACTAAAAATAATAATTAAATACACAGTCAGGTCATAAGTATTGTCACACAGTAAAAACTTTTCTTTTAGAATGCTAGCCACAAAAAAGTTTATTGAATTCGAATTTCGAATTGTTCACGAAAATAAAAATGTATACTTTTTAGAATTTTACTCGTTTTTAAAAATGGAGTGGACGCTTAAAGAAGACCGTGTTGCAGTTATTGCGTTGCATCGTTGCGGTTACGCGCCAATTCAAATTATTGACATACTGAAAAATTTGAATATAACCAAAAGATTCGTTTATCGTACCATCAAACGATACAATGAAGACTCTAGTGTAGATGACAGGTCAAGAAGTGGTCGCCCTCGGTCTGTTAGGACTCCAGCAGTGATAAAAGCTGTGAAGGCGCAAATTCAAAGAAATCCCAAACGTAAGCAGAAACTGTTGGCCTTTCAGATGGGTTTAAGCAGAACCACAGTGGAAAGGGTGTTAAATGAAGACTTAGGGCTTCGGACATATCGAAAAAAACAGGACATCGTTTTAATGCTCGTCTAATGGACCTGAGACTGAAGAGATGCCGCGCTTTGTTGAAGCGGTACGCGGGAAAAAAATATCGGGAAGTTCTTTTTTCAGATGAAAAAAAATTTACCGTAGAAGAGAGCTACAACAAACAAAATGATAAGGTGTACGCACACAGTAGTGAAGAAGCGAGCAACCGTATTCCGCGTGTCCAAAGAGGTCATTTTCTATCCTCGCTCATGGTATGGTTGGGAGTTTCTTATTGGGGCTTAACAGAGGTACATTTTTGTGAGAAAGGTGTAAAAACGAACGCAGTTGTGTATCAAAATACAGTCCTGACGAACCTTGTGGAACCTGTTTCTCATACCATGTTCAATAACAGGCACTGGGTATTCCAACAAGATTCGGCGCCAGCTCATAGAGCGAAGAGCACACAAGACTGGCTGGCGGCGCGTGAAATCGACTTCATCCGGCACGAAGACTGGCCCTCGTCCAGTCCAGATTTGAATCCGTTAGATTACAAGATATGGCAACACTTGGAGGAAAAGGCGTGCTCAAAGCCTCATCCCAATTTGGAGTCACTCAAGACATCCTTGATTAAGGCAGCCGCCGATACTGACATGGACCTCGTTCGTGCTGCGATACACAACTGGCCGCGCAGATTGAAGGCCTGTATTCAAAATCACAGAGGTCATTTTGAATAAACTTTAGTGTCATATGAATCTATGTTTTGTTAAGTTCATTTTGGTATATAAATGGTTACATAATGCATAAACTTGTTTCAATTATTTTATATTAAACATGTGACAGAATTTATGACCTGACTAGGTATATTTATGAAACGCATTTTTTGTTTTCATACTACAAACAATAAGCATTCATACTTGTAATCTAATAGTAGTAGCATGTCTAATACATATAATGGAATATTTAATAACATACATTTTGACAACAGCGCATTCGGACGCCGAAAGATCGAAGACGATCTATAGTTCGAATATAAGTCTACAAAAAATCCACAGACATTTCCATAAAAGGTTAACATAAGGCTTTGATGTAATTGCAAAAACTATTATGCATATGCTATAATGACCATAACATGAACATGGGCCTCCCCATTCCCTAATAATAATAATAATTAAAATATTAAATAATAATTAAATTTATTACAATGTAGGTAATGCACAACTCAAATGGTTTAAAAAATCTAATAAAGGATTGTTCGATGTTTCGCAAATTTCTCTTGTAATAAATATGGCTTGATTTTTTTCTAATCCTTAAATAAACCACGCGCCGTTAGATATTTCGACGTAGCTCTTTAGTTCAACGAAGTATATGACCACTGAGTTTGAGTTACTTTAATCGAATAAGGAAGGAAGAGCAACCATTTTACAAGCTGAGTTTTCGAGCTTTAGTTCCTTCAAAATGTGTTTAAATCTTTTGACTTAACTGATTCTGATGGTAGCGGCACTGAATTATGTAATATAAAAGTAGAAAAGTTTTGAATATTTATCGATAAAATTATGTCACCCCTAGAAAATGTATTTGATCATCTACCTCAGTTTACAGTGACATACATCCTGTATTCGAAGTGAAACATTTTCCATATTTTATTCAAGCTAGTTTCTACGTTTTACAAAAACGTGTTCAATTCCATTCGCGTATTGGTTCCACAAACATCTGTTGCAGATATCGTCACGTACTTGAGAGACAAGCAAGCGAGAGTAGTTAAATTGGGTAGATTCCAATAGTGTGGAACTTAAAATGAGACTATGCAAATTACTTGGCATCGCGCGGCGGTGCCGGAGGGCGAGCCCGGAGCACCGAGTCACGGCTCGGCTCACGTGACAACGACATGCCGAGAAGAATAAATGCCCGTTTCTCCCGATCTGACTCGCTCATAGATTCTCGAACTCGTTTCTGAAAATAAAATAGAGAATCCAATCTTTCTTACACTACGTGACTTGGCAACTACGCTCCAGCAAATTTCGAAGCATGTACTTAAATTTATAATAAATATGGAAGGTAACGAACTTGATCCAGAAACGCGTTGGCAACGATGTCGTGGAGCTGCTGCAGGAATTTTTCTTTTCCAGGCAGAAGGTTGCCAGGCTTTTTAGATATCTGCTCCATGGCAAATTCAGCGTTTTCTAAACATTTTGCTGTTTCGCGTTCTTCGTACATTGCTTCTGCTGCTTTAATGAGCCGAAGAGCATTTGTTGTATATTGTCGTTGAGCATTACTTAGTTGTTCTTTTCTTGCTCTGGACAATCTAGCTCTTGCTTCCGCCTCAGAAGCCCGAGCAGCATACATAGGTCTACGTTCGCGAAGAACCGCCTATGAAAATAAAAACGGTAAAACAAATTCCGATAATAAAAACCAGAAAACGGAACATAGATCTCCATCAATACGTTTCGGAAAACAATTTAAATGATAATATTCCCTGTATTTCTGATATAAATGGACTTGCGAAAATACGGATCATATAAAAAAGCTTGAGGGTGTTACTAGAATACCAAATAACTCGGCGAGTATTAATATTGTCTGGATGGTTATGTCATATTGTATAATATTTTGTTGTACTCAGATACTAGAAACGCACGTATAAGGACACTTGATTTGTCATTAATTCGTGTGCAATTTATAGAAAATTATTTTCATAATGTATATATATATAGGTATAATAATTTTGATGAAATCGTCATTATATGTTAACAAATTATTTATAGTAAAATTTTAATATTTTAATTTTATTTTAATGCGTAATTTGTTGACAAAATACACTCTATTTAAGAGTTGACTCTTTAGATATTTTTCAAATTATAGACAAAGAAATAATCAAAGTTTATGTTGTCAAATTAACAATTGTGAATCTACAAAGAAATACAACGCACATGAAGCATAAGTTCAAAGGAAAAACAAAGACTGTTACACAATAAATATAAATTTATTAGTGACATGTTTCTGACGTATAACAAAGAGACGACGCGTTATTACCGTGAGACAAGTTAGTTTATGTTATTGAAAATACAATGAATAACTTGTAGCAAATAGTAAAACAGAATACCTGTCGTTTTTCTACATCGGCGAGAGCATTGTTTGCCAATTCCTGTAATATTTTCGATCCGCGTTTATTGGCCGACGCGAGTCGTTCGTCCTTACATAAAGCTGTTAAGAAATATTTGTCATGTGCCATTCGTTCCAAATATTTCGAAGCCATTAAACGGGAGATTTGTTCGGCTCTCTGTTTTTCCGCACGAGATGTTTCTTGAACCTAGAATTACGGTTATTGCCTACATATTTTGTGTTAACAATGTAAGTGAAACATTTGCTACAGATAAATACGTCGTGGTTCTTCCGGGATATTTCGCTTCTGTTTGTATTATATAATGTTTCGGTTTGTTGACTTTTTGTTTGTCACCTGTCGTGTTTCCTGTGTTTTCATACGGCTGCGGCGTTTTGGCACTGCAGAGGCATCGGCGTCTATTGATTCCTTCTTTAACTCCACTCGTCTCTCAAGTGTAACAACCGTTGAAAGTACCTTACCAGAGCTCTTGCCAACGCATTCTCTTACCTATGTTAAAGGATTAGGATTCAATTTAGCGCTGTGAGCAAACGAGGAGGCTACAATTAAAACACATTGTAAGGTTGTATAGTGAAATGGTGGTCTAGCATCGACTTCCATAACGTAAAATGGATGTTACAACAGAATTTACTCTATCATTACTTACGTACGCTGACGCCTGAGAATGGAAACTACCGGTGTGTAGTTTTACGTGAGATTGCAATCTGAGGTAAATGTGGGGATTGTATGTCATTTATTTTCCAAGCCTCAAAACTTCACGTAAAACATTTTACCTTTATTAAATATAGGTTGTGTTTTTTAAAACATGTACAAACATCTATCTATATATTTTGTAAAACGTGAAGCAATTAATTTGGGTTACGTGAATGGCTATCCAATTAATATTAACAAAGCTTTTTATTGCATACACCTACAAAAATTGTATAATTTCAGTCTCATCGCTTCTTTTGAGTTGATATAGCCAAAACATATGTGTTTTTCTCAGAAGGGGTAGGCAGAGGGGTTAGTAGTAACCAGTACACCCACGTTTTCCCTTGTATGTTACGTCGCAACATGTAATGGGAGGCGAGCCATATCAAGCTTTAGTTCCTGACTCCAGGCTGATAATGAATTGATAAATCTACTATTACTTCACCCGACCCGAGATTCGAACCCGAAACCTCAGCTTTGTATTCGTACCGTAGTACAGTTACGCCACCGAGGCAGTCAATAGATAGAGCAGAAAAAGGGATAAAATTTATTGGACGGTTTTATTTACGAAACAAAACGCCACTACAGTCCTTTCCTTACCTCTCTTTATCTTGAAAAAAATGATACCTTTACGTCCAAATTGGTTCCATTACTCACTTGTTTCTACCCCTACAATTAATATGACGAGAAATATTACGAGCAATTACCGTCTCCTCGGCATGTCGGGCGCATTTGGCAAAATGAGGTGGATATGTCCTCACGAGGCGACCGCGATGAGCCAAAACCAAAGCCCGCTCAAACACACACTTTTCATATTCTGTTTGTGCGCGAATTTGCTGTGCCGTCAAATTTTCCGGCTCCAATTCTGCATACAATTAATTAACATTCGTACAGTCAATAACAAAACTAAGTTGGAATGGAATGGAGCGTAATAAAATTACTCTATGCAACAGTAGTATAAGTGGAGTACATTTACATACACAATTATAGTTTTGCATCCTTTGTTGCCGGGTTGTTTGTTTAGTTACGTACGAAAACAATATAAGTAAGTTGGTAATAAATACTTGCGGAATTATTTATAGACAGTTTTAAAAACCATTTTTGATATCGAATTTTTTGTCTTCTTCGCTCAAACTAAATTCAAAAGACGCTCGAAAGAGACGTACATTCAATATCAAAAATTTTAAACTGTCTTTAAATAAGGTCACTAGGGTTTAATATTATACCTGACTAGCTGAACGGAGGCCCAGAGATTGTTCAAAAACGCTGGCTTTTTATAATAACAATAGAAATCAAAGCCAATGGTATTACAATCTAGGAAGCCAAAGACTGAGCAAAATAAGAAAGAACGCACAAAAAAGTGCACGATCGCGTGGCATCGATCTAGCGATATAAGGTACCATATATACGTCGTTGTAAAATTATTCTTTTATTATTCCCTAATCAGGCAGGCTTACAAGCAATACACACTTTTACCGAAAATTCGTCATTCCTATATTTGCACGACAAAGTGCCTGCAACTTGAAACTAGTTTAGTATCCAGTGAATATCGGCATGTGTAGTGTAATTTCTGTATCCTGATATAATGGGTCAGACCGTTCCCTTAGCCGCCGCAATATTACATTTCTCGAATATATTGGACACGCGTACAAATTAAATTGCTTTACATTGATATCAAACTTATGCATGTCATAATCTATTTCTGTCGCAGAATAGAGTTTATTTTTTATTTATTCTTTTTTGCACCATACACAGAACTAGTTACATGAAAGAAATAACATAATAAAAAAAGTACAAAAGGCGGGCTTATCGCACTGGGCAATCTCTTCCAGGCAACCTTGGAGTGGATATAATAGGAGAATGAGAGGGCAGTCTTAGTGGTAATTTACCACAAGATGCGAATGAAAAAAAAAAATATTCATTCCTCGTTTAAATACTTAAAGCGACAGATAATAGTCCTTAACCATTTTTTTAAATGACGTCAGAGTTCTTGTCCGTCTCACCCCAATTGGAAGCGAATTCCACAGCCGGGCAGCTTGGACTGTAAATGATTTGTCCATAAATTAAGTAAGTAAGTTTTTATCACAGAGTTTTGGGCAAACGAAAAAACAAGTCACCTGATGGTAAGTTATCGCTGCCGCCCATGAATATCCACAACGCTTGGATCATGGTCACATGATCAAATCAGGAGGGGAGCGGGAAATTAAAAGGATGGGAAGAGGACAGGCCTATTGGGCATTCGGCACTCTCACTCACCGAAAGAAACGCGACAGCGTAGTCGCTTCACATCGATTTACTGTGAGACAGACCCTACCCTGGACAAACTTGCTCATTCATGCTGACTGATGACTGAATAAAGCGTTATAAGAGGGATATAATAAGTGGCTCTAGCATTTTTAAAATTTACTTTATTTTATATAATCCTTATAATAGTTTCTTTTTTATTAAATCCGCTTAAATGAGTCCCAAAACTAAGGCAAAGGTGCTTAGCCTGTGCATCTCTTTTACGATTGAGAAGGTTATAGATTTAGTCTCTCGTGCTGGGCTAGTGCGTGTTTGTGGGTTTAACATGTCTTTAGATCTTTGTAAAGAACTTCCATGTATTTTAAAATATTTTTTTAGAATCAGGGAAGATACAAAACACATCGCATGTGCCGCATGGTCACGGTGATCGCGGATTAAAATCCCAGGGAAAATCTTTGATAATCACAACGCACCAATAAGGGGAAGAAAAACATCGTAAGGGAATCTGCATACTATAGTGATTCGTAAGAATTTCTATGGTAAGTAAAAGTCTACCAAACTGCACTAGGCCAGCGATGTGGACTAAACCGCGTAGCTCTTCTCAATGGTGCTTTTAAGTGTAGAGGAGGTCCGAGCCCTACACTGTTACATTATTTCTAGGCTATAACCTAAGCATTACATAGTGCACAGAATAATGTAGGTGTACAATGTATTAAACAAAGGACGTTACTTTGGTGTTAACGTAAGCGAGACTAAAGGCCTGGTCTGTCGAAGGATACGCGCGGCACTGCGGTAAGCAGCAACGTCATGACGTCATGCAACGTAGTTCAAATAACAACAAAAAAGGTGGTTCACATATAGGTTTTACTCTGTGCGTAAAACCGTTGACCAATGGGAGAACCGTTCATTGACAACAAACGTTACTATGGCAATTTCGCATTGAAGTTTACTTGAATTTCCATGACAACAATTAACAATCATTTATGTTCGAAAATATATATAATTTCTTAAAAAAAAGTTTGTGCGTCATTTTAAATAAACTGGGTATTTATGTTTACGAGACAATTTTCGCAATATTAATACGTGATAAAAGTGGTTCGTATCATTCTAATGAAATACGCATCTGCTGAATACATCTTTTTTCGCTTAATCAATTTATTGTCAGATCAAATTAAATTTCACTGGATTTATGTAGATATCCTTTCTTAAATTATCGTTATCGATCGTACCGTAATTGGGTAAAAGCTAAATTCCATAACGATTAAATTATTTTCCTATAAAATTATCACGAGCAAAACCTGGAACAATACTGATGGGCACTTTTTACAATAATAATTTTATTTTAGTATTTAACAGAATTTATAACACAGAGCTAAAAATATATATGCGTAGGTGCAAGTAGCACAAATTACAATATATATAGAGGGGGTTTTAATGGAATGGGAATGGAAAAAAAGGGAAAACACAGAACTTGATACTACGTTGAGGAACTACATATTTAAGATTGCTCCATGTTATCACATGCTGATGCACTCCAGGTGCTAGGAGAGTGGTGCTAATTGTGTCGAACAGCGATAGTTTATTATATCTTGCAGGTGGATTTTGTAAATAACTACGACGATAATATACAACCATTATACAACGAATGTATGTATATGGGCTGATACAAAACTCATAATAAGATTCTTTGTAGCTACTTTTTCGGGCTCATATAAAAAGTGCATGCACTTAAACGATTGATGTTCTTATTAGGTTTATTGTTTGTATTTCTTTCTATGCATATATACTATATAAAGGGATAAGGTCAGCTAGCGTGGTGGACTGTAATATGGCCTAACCACTCTCAATCGTATTCTCGATTGTAAAGGAGACCAGTGCTCTGCAATGATAGCTGATAAAGTGCCCTGTGAATAGGAATAAAGACTGAATGTATATAGATACCCACTAATAAATCGTCTCCAATTGTACCCTGATCAGTTGCGAACTAATTCAGTTGCTATATTTTGTTTAAAAGCATGGGGTACTAGGTACTTAGAACAATGAACATACAATTCCGTTCTCCATTTTTATAACAATAAAATAAATGTAATTGACTCCAGTTTATAATCTTGTACTTATTAAATATCAATTATTTTTACTTTTTAATTGTATCTTTTACCAAACCAAGGCTTTAAAATGTTATTCCTACGTGGTGTAATATTATACCATTGTCATTGGGAACGTACGTGAACAGTATTGAACGTAATGTGCGGCAGCACATAGTCGATATACGCGCCACAGCCTAAACAAAAGTTTAAACCAAACGAAAATTGATAAAAATATTGTCCTCAAATAAATACATTGCGCAAATACGCTTACCGCGACGAAATGACGAGAATGACGGCACGTTGTGCGGTGTATCCGCCCCGCGCTTCACCGCACTTTCCGCTCTACACTGACGCATACTGTGACAGCACAAAAGACCAGTCTACCCGTCACTCGGTTGACCCCTCACCGCAGACGCGGGCTGACGCATACTGCGGCGAAACGTCATGTCAATGTCAATGTTTTTCATACAAAACCGAGTTTGACACCGCATTCCGCGCAACGCAACGTTGTGCGTAGCTTCGACAGACCAGGGCTTAAGGCGGCAGCTTACACCGAGTGTTGCGTTTTGACGTTTCCTCCTTGTTTAATGAGTTGCGGAATTTAAGTTTCGCTACAGCTCATCATTATGAGTTACTCTATTTTAATATTATGATGACAATATTGTTTCTTTTCTAATAATATCCTTGGAATGAGTATATAGATAATTTCTCAATTTGAAATGGAGGAAAGGTTAAATTTATCATTACATTAAAATGTTAATATTTTTTGAGTAAAATAGACTAAAAATTTGAGTTACCACCCGAGAGAAATAAATAACGCATACAGTTGTTTACTAAGCCATTATCTTACTCTATTTTAAAATTCTGCTTTCAAAATGATTAATGTGCTCTCTTGTACAATTTATTATGTCTCATTAGTTTCATATAATTTAGTAAATAAATTTTTCTTTCCGACAGTCTGACAGAAAATACATTATACTGAAAGAAAGAAAAAAGGAAAACTGATTTATTTACTATAACAACATACGACGTACATATTTAGTAAATGTTAACAAAATATCTTAAAACTATTTTTTGTAAATACATTTATCAACATACAATAATGTCTAAAATATTAAGAGTAATTAGTAGTAGGTACATGCTTCCTTGTCGTCGGTAGATCCTTTTTGGCGCATTTTGGGTTTATTTTGGGGAAAGGGGCTTACAATTTTTTTTATTACTCCTCTTCTGGTTATAGCGTGATTATAATATAGCATTAAACCTTCCCAAATATATTGGCTATCCAAAACGAATTTTAAAATGGACCTATAGTTTCTAACACACGTTCAACAAACAAACTCTTCAGTTTTATTTAATACTACAAATTCAATCCGGATTTGAATAGACTCATAAAACATTTGGTACGAATTTAATACCAAACAATACAGAATAACATTTCAATGACCACTCAAAATTGTAGTTTTGAAACCAATTCAATAGCCATAGAAGTTGACGGTAGATAATCAAACTGTCAATTGGCTATTGTTTGATACAGTAATATAGTGGTGTACACAATAACATAGTGATTACCCGAGCAATTTCTCGAGTGACATGTTATCGATCCTAACGGCAATATTCGTATGCACCGATGCATCGACAAACTAATTAAGTCCGTCAGTCTAGTTTATGCATTTCGGGACTTCTATTTATACATTAACTGTTTACAGATATATATCGGTGCCAGCCAACAGGGTTGTTCCGTTTCAGTTGAAGCTATTAAGTTTTAATTTATAAGCATTGAAAATATTTTTTGGTTATGTGTTGATTAATTCACCTCAAAAATGCATTTGTATATTTAAATTCGTTTATTTTTAACTTTTGGGAAAACCTGTGTAAATGGAAATTCTTCCAAGAATGTTTACACCACATTGGGCCAGCATGCTGGACTAAAATCCGAACAACTCTAAACCGTAGAGAATGTTCTTATAGGCCTATTCTTCAGCCTATACAGTAGGATAGTACTATTTAACTAGTAATTAGTAGCCATATACTATATTAACTGTATATATATTTTGTTATAAACTAGACTTAAACATTACTTGAATAGAATGAAAATAGCTAGTCAATGATCATTTGAATTCATTACGCTACATTCCTTCCCAGATATTTCCTCAGCTTCAAATCGAATAAAATCCACTACACTATACAAATACTAATTCACAGTTTTATTCTCATACTTCTAAATGGTGAGTTAAAGTGCATAATTAACAGATAAGTACCAGCGGCTCTGGCGGCGTCTGCCAACGCGCCGGAATAATGAGTTGCCTTCGCCCGCGACACACTACGGCCGAGCAGGGAACGTACATCGGCGCTCTGCGAATAGACCGTTAATGTATGATATACACTTCCAATAACAGTTTTGATCTGTGCCAGGTTGGTCTCATTGTGGTTTTATCGGGATGGAATTGACTTACATTTTGCGCTGTTGGCCTGTTTAGGGTGATTAGGGATGTTTACGAGACAAATGTTACTAAACACACGTATATAATAGTGTTGGGCGGATAGAGTTCAGAAATATCCTTTGTAGTTAAGTTAGTTGCAGTTTGCTTAAATGTGATATTAGCAGAATATTAGCCATTACCTGGGCCTGGGCTACTCTGAGGCTATTAGATAGGCCAAAAAGATCTGACCTGATGTTGTCAATGTAAGTGAGACAATGGATACATAATCAAGGAAGCTAAAAATAGTTCGAAATGGCAAACTATCAATCACCACAACGGTAGAAAAAAAGCGAAGAATAAGTAGAATAAGAGAACTAAAGTACTGGAAAAAAACACTAGGTATAAATAAAATATAATATGTAGTATTTGGCCCAGATTTCTACTTTGATTTTAGCAAGTACTAACTTGGCATTTACCTCGCAAAATACGCTAACAAATATAACTTTCCAAAAACTTTGTAAGATAACATTTAAATTTACAATAAGTTTACGTCTTGCAAGATTATTATGAGAAGTAGAAAATACTCTTAATTTATTAACTAGTAGTACTAAGAGGAAAGTTTAACATGATATGAACTACCTGTGTACAAAGTTTTGGATTAGTCTTCTTACGAGTTCGACGTAACAAACATTCAAATATGTGTTGACATAATTTAAATGGATTTAACATTTAAAGTTTGCGATAACTTTTCAATTTTTTTAACTCCTTCTAATTCTTACAAAATAACGCTTTTTTCTTGCATAACCCAGTAAACAAATAAACAGCTCATAAGTTAATGAAAATAAAAAATATTTAATTCAATACTGAATACAGTGAAACAGTATTTTTGAAAGAATGTTCTGTTAAGCATATAATATATATACATGTGTAAGGAGTCTCCGTTCCACTTTAGTTATATAATACATACACATAACATTATTTAATTATCATATTTATAATTTCGAAACGATTATTCTCAAATGAAGGTAAAAGAAGAAAAAAGAACGAGGGGTGGAAAGTGTTATTGAGTCTCTTGCAATCTCACTTCCCGTACCACAAACCACAGTAAAATCAACTATTTTCTGTGAGGCGTTGGCACCACAATGGTCAAACCGGCCATCACTTTTAGAAATAAATATAATGACAAATAATAAACAAGAATATAATTTTCCGAGCTCACTTCAGTTAAACATAAAGAACAGTTCCCTTGTTAACTAAGTCCAATAAGAATAATGGAGTAATTATTTACACTCCAGAGCTTCGGGACATCTTAATAATTCAGTCGCAATAGCGCACCCTTTGAGCTAATTGAGTCATCATATAAGATGCAATATAACCGCGTAATTGGAAACTATCGGCCGACAGCGCCAAGAGGATTGTGCGACACTCGCTTCAATAGTTTCTGTATTTGGAGTTACAGCGTATATTACAGCATCAAAGATTAAGTTGGTAAGCAAATATCAGATGAATGGGGAAAATGTTATGTGAAAGACTGCCAAAAATATCAATAAAATCTGAGAAAGATGACGTTCAGAATATCGTAAAAAATCATTTTGTTACTATAGACAACTAATATTAGCTAGCAATTTAACAAGCTATAAAAATCAGGTAAACAAGTCAAAAGTTACTTATTAGCGAATGTCAAATCAATTCGTAATAATATCATCATCTTTGCCCATAACTATGTTTAAAGATACTAACATTACAATAAATATTAACATTCCTCTATATTATACAGAAATGGATATCTTTAGTGAGATTGTAAATGCAATGCCATAACATATTTTAAGGCTATCGGGCTTTATCGGGAGTCTCAACAAATAATGCAATGAATAAAAATTATAAAACTACCGCTCTATATTTGTATCAATCAAGTACTGTTTATGCCATCAAAAACATCCTGTAAAAAATTCCAAGTCTCGCAGCTCAGGTTTTCTACCGCAAAAAGTTGTGAGATGCATGTAATACCAAGTCGATTAATTTATTTAGTCCTTAAGGGACCTTCTATATAAAGTTATTACGTTAGTTATTACCATATCAATATTAAAAATTCATTACGTTATAAATAAATGGATCGACTTGGCCATCGCATGACAACATAATGTATCGTACAATTTATACATAATGCTGCTGGCCAAGTCGATCTATTTATTTAAAACGTAAAGAATTTTTAATATTGATATGGTAATAACTAACGTAATAACTTTATACAGAAGGTCCCTTAAGGACTAAATAAATTAATCGACTTGGTATTACATGCATCTCACAACTTTTTGCGGTAGAAAACCTGAGCTGCGAGACTTCGAATTTTTTTACAGGATGTTTTTGATGGCATCTCACGTCTTTTTGTAGAGTCCTACTTTTTTTCCTTTTCGGTACTTCTTACTTCTAGAATATCACTAACTATTTTTCTTAAAGCCTCTGTCTTATGGATTTTTCTTATTTTTGTAGGTATCAATTTATCACAAATATAGCGGATTTGATTATTAATGTTCTTTCTTTCATTGTAATTGATATTTTCGAGTTATTTAATCTATTTATTTGAAAGTTTTACTTCGTCATGTTTTTCTAGAGGAATGTTGTACAGTTTCATGGGCTGAATACACCATTTCCCTCTCTATATCCCCTCCTGTATATAGATATCTATCTACAACTATTATTCCATTATATACGGGTACAATGATTCATTAACTGCAAATGTAACTTTGTAATCCTATACATTTATATGGGATTACAAAGTTATTCACGCAGTTGGTCTATCTAGAAAACTACACACAAATTATGAAATGTTTAAATTTTTCCTTGATGTAGACACTAAATACTAATTATATTCTAAATTTGAAGGTTCTATGTCTGCTAGAAGTACCTTAGACTTTTGATGATCGGTCAGTCAGTCAGTGAGTGACAAAATTACGAAAGTTTGACAAGTTATAATTCTTAAATTACTGGTTCAAATTTAATGAAATTTTAAATATACAGTGTTTACACAATGCCTGCTTAGTAACTGAAAATTCAGGCTTCATGCTTTAGCCACAACGAAGTTATAGGGGGTTGAAAATGGTCTGAATTGCTTCGAGAAAAGGATGTTACGGCCTATAGCTCGACTTGGAGGGGGCTCGGCCGCGCCCCCAGATACTACATTAATTTATTTCTCGTTTACATCTATGAGTGAACCCATAACTATAGTTACAAAGTTTATTTTCGCTATTTTCAAATCCAGTATGCATTGCAGTTGTTCTTCCAAACTGAATTCCATGATTTACACAACGCTCGAAAAGTCAATCTGAAACCGTATTCTAACTTTATGACGCAATAAGAAAGGGAAGCGAGTAGAACTGGATACAAATATTATCAGTGTAGGCTATGTCTAATTGCATGTTTACCGACTGGAAATGGAATCTGAAGCTGTTTGTTTTGCAGTTACTCACATTCCACCGAAGCGCTTCGTTGTACGCCTGTATAGCTTTCTCGAATTGTTCCAACCGTTGCAAATAATTGCTGGAAGAACATTGTATGAATCAACTTTGGGCTGTATTAAGAGCTCATTGTTGTGGATATCAAATGTTTTAGAGGTTATTGTTGTAACTATTTGATTTTGCTGATTTTGAAATCTGCGTGTAGAACAGTACAATCGCAACGGAATATTTAGCATAGGCTTTTTCATAATTGATACATTAGTGGCTATAAAAAGATCATAATTTTTCTGAGGATATTATAAAGATAACTTGAGTCAAAATAATCCTATTAAAGCATCCAACTTACCAAATGCCGAAACTCAAATATTTTATTCGTTAACAATAGAAAATAATAAAGTTGTATCGTATCATGTATTTCTTGATTCTAACTCATCGCATCGAGCCTAAGAAACTTTGAACCAATACAAAATAAAAGGAATTTTGTTCATGACCTTAATTTTATTTTAAATTCTTTAAACTAATTACGGTTTCAATTAAAGTGCGTGGTGGCCTGTTGGTAAACGAACTAGACGCGGCTGCCAACATGTTCACGGTGGTCGCGGGTTCAAATCCCAGGGCACACCTCTGACTTTTCAGTGTCATGTGTGTATTGACAGTCAATCACCATGCACTAAAACGGTGAAGGAAAACATCGTGAGGAAACCTGCATACCATAGCGATTTATAAGAATTTCTATGGTATGTAAGTCCGCCAACCCGCACTAGGCCAGCGTGGTGGACTATATGGCCTAACCACTCTCAATCGTACTTTCGATTGTAGAGTAGGCCCATGCCCTGCAGTGGGACGTATATGATATGGGCTGATACAATACAATTACGGTTTCTAGTGATGAACATGACTCGTTCGTTAAACGGGGTTGCCTAAAACTTTATACAAATTTGAGCTTTGATATACTATTTTAACCACACAATCTTGGCCGTGAGATCTAAAGAATCTGGATGTAAGATTTTCCTCTCAGTTAGTTTAAAAGAAATTTGTATTAATTTGCTCGCTACTTGATAGTTAGTTAGTTCCTTTTTGCGAATTTAAAATTTACTGATCTTTTTACTTGCATTGTCATTTGATGATTAGGATGAGTACAAAAACAAGTTTATATCTGCATCTGTATCAGCCCATATACTTCCCACTGCAGGGCACGGGCCTACTCTACAATCGAGAATACGATTGAGATTGGTTAGGCCATATAGTCCACCACGCTGGCCCAGTGAGGGTTGGCGGACTTACATACCATAGAAATTCTTATAAATCGCAATTGTATGCAGGTTTCCTCACGATATTTTACTTCACTTATATACTAAAACAAATCTATTGACTATCTCACAATAGCAAACATTTTTTTTTGTCCAACCAAATGGGAATGATAAGAACATGTCTCGACTATCTATTGATGTTCCTAACAAAACAGACGCACTCAATGCAATATGGCAAACCGTTTGCGAAACATACAATCCTACCATCAAAATCTAGTTCCTAAAATAACGTTTACAATAGCAACACTAAGAAACGGCGAACCTACCCTCTTTCTCGAAACACAGCTACCGCGTTACATATAGGTCTCTCTTCTGGCACTAATTTCTTCCTCATGCTTGTGAGACTTCCTTTGTCTGTCGGCCCGGCGCGGGACAATTGTCATCGCGTACGTTGCTATGTTCCGAGTTATTTTTGGATGTAATCTAGGTGACTTCGGGTTTTTTTAAATGTGGATTTGAATTTTTTTGGTGGTGATTTGAAAGACTTTGATTAAAGTTGTTCGTTTATCACTGTCTGTGGATACCTTAATTATATACATTTATGTTATATATTTTTGAATATAATTATGTTTAATTATATTTTACTGTTTTAGCATGAGGTCTCAAGTTACTGTATCCCAATTGATTATTATACAAAATACTTGTTATTTAAATAATTGAATATTATTTAGAAGAATTATTTATCAGATACAACAAACGCAATATATTTCTTTAGACATAATGACTATAAATTTAATTCAATTTGTTTACAAGTTCGTAATAAAACAACTTGAAAATATCATTTTAAATTTAAGTATGAAATAGAACCAATTTTGTGTAAAGCAAATTATTTATCTTAAAAAATCAAGAAATAATTGGAATGTAATAAGACAAATTCCAGGAACAGCTTCAGCATAAACAAAACTCAAACACCAAGAATTAACAAACAATTTACATGAATATATCTGCCGATGATAAACTTACAGAAACACTTAAAGTTCGGTGTCTGAATCAACTTGGACACGAACGTTGCAAGTGCAAGTTTACCAAAGCTCTTGAATAGCAGATGTCGATACTTGCCGATCCTAATTATATTAACCTTGCGCTCTTCGTTATAGACACGGCAACTTGAACGTCTGCTTGCTTGATTATCGAACTTGGAGTGTTTGTCTATTGGATTAAATGGTAACTGTGAATTATTGATAAATTCCTACATATCTCAATCAATAAAATTTGACAAACTCTGATGTAGAATCGGTGTTTAAATCAACTTGAATCCGAACATTACAAGTGAAAGTTTGCCAAAACTCTTGGAAAGTACTACTTGATATCGATACTACTTGTCGATCCTAATTATACGGAGTATATCAAGACTGCTACCGAAATTATTTTTATTGACTGCAGACACAATTCAACTGAAAATGTTAAAAAAAGCGACAATTATCTTTTGTTTTATTTTTATTTTTCTGAATTACGAGACGAGCATGCCGTTCTCCTGATGGTAAGCGATACGACCGCTCATGGACAGTAGCAACACCTTGAATTATATGCTTTGCAATGCTTGGTATTCCACTGTGCTCGCCATCATGAGATATACGATGTTAAGTCTCAATATGTCCCGTAGTTACTCTAGCTACAATGTCCTTCAATCCGAACCACAACAGTGCATTTAAACTGGTACATTTAAACAACCCAGGCGGCCTCTTACATATGAGAGACCTACCATCAGTGCAAGATTTTTTTGTCGTCGTATTTGGGTGGTAAATACATAGTTTTTGAGTCGGTGCCTAGTGAATCGCTCGATCGTTACTTGAACTGTATTATTACACCCATATTAATTATGTATCTATATAATTTATTAACAAAGTATAAATATTATGTATCCTTTGCTTATCTATATGTATTGGGTTACCATTTTCCTTTTTGTTTAAGTATAAGAGTGTACAGATCTTTCTATATCTTTGTCTGTAATATCATCGTATACCTTATATTATTCGTAGCGCTATTGTATGTATATCACCGACTAACATATTACCATTATTCATTAATAACATTGTATAATTAAAATATGAATTTTTCAGTCGTTACGTATTTAATTAACAGACATTGTACTAATACAATGGAAGATAATTAAATAGTATTCAATGACAACACTGTAATAATTTTGTAATAGAAACACCAGAAAGCAAATACAGCAGCTAATGATAATTTATGAATAGAACATGACATACATTAGACAGATTAAAACTAGAAATAGTACGCGCAATTAACTTACCTACTTTTAAAAAATAAATAATGATTTTTATAAAAACATATTCACCAAAAAATAATGTTCACAGTTAAGAGAAAACCACGAATTTTGCACCCAACATAAATTCAGAACTAACGACCGAAAAAAATATGGTAAACGCGCATTCATAAAAAATAACCTATATCCAAAAGTAAATTGGAGCGTTTTAATTAAAGTTAATGGTGGCTCGCCAAAATTTCCTTGTTGGAAAGAATTAGTAGTGAATTCCCAGAAGTATGAAAGGGTAGACGGACAAGATTGCGGTCCTTGATTGGGGCCACGCACTTCGACCCACGAAGTCGATTTAACGAGGAATACTGCACAGAAAGAGTTTATTTACGTTGGCTTTCTATTTGAACGATTGTATATAGACAGGTATGGAAGCTTTTAAAAGAAATTTAACCGACGAGTAATGTGCCCATAGTGTAATGTAAAGTTACGAGGCATTGTAAGAGATGATGAATGTAGTAGATACCTATACCACATTCATCATTAAATACAATACAAATTGTATATAAACTCTTAATATACAATTTTTTACTGTATCTTCAACTCTAAGCACCTAAGAAATTAGGTGCAGAGGAATAAATGACGAAAACTGACGGTCTCCCAAAATGAAATAAATGAACAAAACTGTGAAAAAGACACCGTAGAATTGATAATTATGATACAAGGATAACAATTATAAAATAATGTTCTCAATGGACATAATATAGCAGTTAACTCTTTTATAAAAATAAATGCAAAGGTTTTATTGTACGTCAATGATTACCAGTATTTCTATCTCAGAAAAATAATTCCAATTACATTATAAATGCGATGAGCATGCGAATTAAACAGAATTTCAATCATGATTGTGTTGCGTTTTTCCAACTAGCCGCAACTGGTTCATTAGTGCGAATTGCGAATTCACGCTTGCGGAGCTGTTATATCAACTATTAGTAAAATGGAGATATTCTTTTAGTTTCTTTATTAGTTGTGTTATGCCTGTTAAATTGGAACTCATTTGTTTTCTAGAACGTATATGCAATCGTAACATCCTAGTAGACATTTATTAATAATTTCGTTTAAATTAGCATTGCTTTAAAATTCAGGGTGTTGTTTGGTTTTGCTACTCGGCGTCGTTTAAATAGATGTTGGCGGGAGAAGTAGACATTGCACTGGTACCCACCCAGGTGGTCTCTCACATAAGAGAGTACTAGCTATACCCAGCAAAAAAGTTAAAAAGAAATTTAAAACTACAATAACGTAGAATAGGGTACATTCGACTTTAATATAGTGATATTAGACGTCTGCATTTCGTTCCAGAATCACCCATTCACTTACGTTACTCACTGCTTTTATAATATTAAAAGTCGTTTATCTTAAGTATGATAGAACTTTATAACAGTCAAATTGTTTTCATAAATATAAAAATATATAATTTTATAAAAGCTACTACTTTTTACTCTTAATACATAGTTTGGCAAATAAACGGCCTTATTTTATAATTCATTCATGTTTGCCAACTCGATCAGTACAACATTAGGGAAACCAGCCAAATGGGAATATAGTTCAAAATATTGCAATTTGTTCATCACTAATGCCATATTTATCATACTAATAGAGTAACTTGGAGCGTTTGTGTATGGGATAGTGCGTATAACTTAAAATGTGAACATGAAAAAATATTTTTGAATTTTAAGGAACGTTTAGGCTTTTAAATTTCTACGAAACTTAGGATCCGAGTATAAAGTCATATAAGTTGAGATAGTTTATTTTTGTGTTCGAATATACTTGAAACGTGTGTTAATAATTCTAAATTACCTAGTGGGGTAAGGCTGCCACTTTTATTATTATTTTTATGGTATAATTTCTAAATGGTATCTCTGTATAGTGCAAAAAGGGTGAATTAAATAACTAATTAATAAGTAAGAGGGTTGTAGTAATATTAGCGGTTCAAAACCGGACTAGACAGAAACTAACACGTCTATTGACTACGTCCAATATTCGAATAGGAATTCACCAAAACAAACTGAACAAGCAATCTAAAAGGAGTTTCCTGTGTTAAATTTTTTCGTCCGATTTTTCTCTTGTGATGTCGAATCCTCACTCACGGCACATTTAACAACAATGCTTTTATTCGGAGAAACTACGTGTTCACTTACACTAATGTGGCTTTCGCGGTCTGGTGTCGCGATAAAATATCACCTTCTCTTCAAACTTTCCAATAAAATGCCTCGTGAATTGTTTAAAACACAGTCAAAAGTACTAAATGAAAAGTCTGGGTTTTAAGTTGCTAGTATTTTGATTTCGAATTCATTAGTGTATTCGTCAAGTACATATTTTTTTATTTGCATGTATGGTGAGACGAGCATGGCAAAAACAACACCATGAATTACAAAGCAATACTTGGCATTTCACGGCGCTCGCCATCTTGAGCCATAAGATGTAAAATCTCAGTATGTCCAGTAGCTCTCTAGCCACAATGTACTTCAAACCGAAGCACAGCAGTGCATTTACACCACTGTTTGAATATTCATATATTAAATTATATTGCTACTTCAATGTTACTTTAAAGCCTTAATATATGAATGACTAATACCAAACACCATTAACAGCCGCTGCCAGTAAACAATCCCAATCCAAAATTTGCCGTTTTAGATTGACAGCTCAATCTTTTTTTCTAATACTATATTGCCAATAATCAATCTCAGTAGTGCAAAAACTATGGCAACATGACAAACGACCAATCGAAAAGTAGAAAACAATCCAGATTGACTTCAATCTAATGTTTTCGATTGATTATTGGCATCGGCCGTTAATGTGTCGACTCCCTCGTGAAAATGTCAATAAATTTATAAAGGTTATGATTTCTCCGCACGTATGGCAGGAACGCTAATGGCTCACGTCCATATACTTTTTATATAAATATAACTTGACGATAAACTTCCCTGCTATGAAAGTAACTGGAATTTGGAATATGGCGGTCATAAATCAACTTAACATACATTCGCATTCGTATTTCTGTTCTGGTTAGAGACTACGTTATGTTTCAATGAAACCTGAAAGGAATTCTTGGTTAAAAATCTCATCTCTTTATGCTGGTAGTTTTCACCTGACTTTTCCAGCTATTATTCTTTTAATCCAGAGAAACACAAACATATTCCAGAAGCTGCCATGAATGCATTATTAAATAATTTTCATTTTTAAACGAATAATTTATTTGTAATTTTATTTATCAATTTAATTCAATAGTATTTTTATAGCTCCAATAAATCAACTGAAATTAAATGAAATTATAGTTTATTATTTCTGTTTGTTCTATCATTTGCATCTCTTGGAATTGTTTGAAATGGTACCATCGTCGCCATTTTACCATCACACCACCTTTCACCGCAGTATAATTCATTCCTATCACCTAGAAGCGTACTGTTCCCTAACAGTTCTTTTCTAGCGATAATTTTACTTAAGTAAGCTTTGTAATTAACTCCTCAGTGTTCAATGAACGCTATGCTGTAACATTCTTTAAGGGAGTCTTATACAAAATGCTATCCCCACAGTAGGCAGAGTCCTGGTTGTTGTAGACCCTTGGCACTAGGTTCATGAACTGCAGTCTATAACCGAGGCTTGTAGAGAGTATTCTACCCACTGTTGGCAGAGTGCTGGTTGTGTTAGAGCCATAGCACCACAAAGGTTAATGAGCTGCGGTTACCGCTTATCATCAGGCGGACCGCGTGCTCGTCAGCCTGCTGAGGCGAATTAAAAAACCGGCCAATTACGAGTCGGACTCGCACACGAGGCATTCCGTACCATAATTCCGTACAATAAAAGAAACCCTAAATATCACTTTGTAAATGTTTATTAAAAACCTTACCTTTTAGATACGGAACCAAAAAAATTGTTTACTATCCCATTCAGATTTGCATAATTCATTGCAATAAGCATCTACTGTATAATATAAAGCATTCTATTACTGTCATCATAATTACTTCCGCCATTGTTGTGGAAAATGTCTACAAAAGTTTTACTGACACAACCAGAATCTATGGACACATGCATTCATATTTTTCCGCTTTAATCCACCCATTTGGCTCTATTCTGAACGTCTCTAAATATACTGGTTGTGTAACATATGAACGTAATACCGTTGAAATTATCCTGTTACATTTTCACATGAAAATATTACGCACCTCAGTATTGTTAGCTGTTATCTGCGTGACAAATAGCCGTCGTAACGTTCATGTAATCAACTTGATAATGTACTACATGATATTTGCTTTTATGTTGGTTTAGATTTAAGTGACTGGTGTTAGTGGATCCTTACAGTTTTGTCATTCACGCTAAGTACTATACTTACGCCCGAATACTGGAACGCCATTCAAATAATAAGTTGCTGTTAACAGCGCACGGCCCACTTAGCCAGTACATTTAATCGGGATTAACGTAGTTAAGCGCCATTTATATTTAAGTTGCGTTCCAGTATTTGGGCGTTAGACTACCTGATAAATGTATACGTATATATTATGCATATATATATATATATATATAAGTATTTATTATATGATTAGAAAATATGGCAGACGCGTGTTTAAAATTAATATGTGATTGGGGACATCGAAATCGCTTACAGTTTGCACCACATAAAACGTTCCAATTACTTCTAAAAGGAACTTTAAAATCACCGCCGCGAATTAAATTTAATAGTATCACTGTAAAGAAAAAAGAATCGGTTTGTTATCTCGGTTTAATTTTGGAAAGGAATTTTTCCTTTCTGGAACATATTAAGAACGTCGGGGAAAAGTCGAAAAGGAACTTTTTTGCTTTGACAAGAATATCGAAATCAACGTGGGGGCTATCTTTCAATACACTAAAAATCATCTATGGAGCAACTTACTTAGGATGTATTTGTTATGGATCTCCCGTATGGGCTGATAGGGCTACTATCGGTGCTGTGCGAAGAAAACTGCTCCAGAGCCAACGTTTGGCGTTGATATTCTTGTGCAAGGCATATAGAACTGTTAGTACCGAAGCTTTGCCTGTCCTGGCGGGTGTACTTCCAGTCGATCTGGAGGTGCAACGTCGCGCCGCCATGTATTACTCTACTAAGGAGAATATGGATCAAAGATTTTTAACTGCACGTGAACTCTTAAAAGTCGACAGATTATTTAAACCGCTTCCTATGGTATATAGCGAACTATTAGATGAATGGCAAAATAGATGGGAGGTATCTTTGAAGGGACGGCATTTATACCAATATTTTCCTTGCGTGCGTGATCGTTTGACGAAGACATGGCTAGATGTCGATTATTGCGTATCACAGTTCCTCACGGGCCATGGTAACTTTAAGTCTAAACTATACTCTTTTAAGCTTGTGGAATCGCCTGCGTACCCATGTTCAACAGCAAATTGCGAATATGAACAATCCGCGCATCATATACTTTGGGAGTGTAGTCTTTGGCAGAATGAGCGTAAAACCATGCTGGATAGTATGCAAATATCATCTGGAGTTGTATACTACACGGACCTTGTAGAGACTAGGACGAATTTCCGTGCTTTCCGGCGTTTTTGCCATACCTATTACTGGAATCAAGTGTAACAGCTCACATATTAGGTCCCATTTAAATGTAATAAGGATTTGATCCGTGGTGCTTTACAGCTGGCTTCTCCGGCTGTAAAAGTCTTTTTGCGAGGTTATTTACCTCTTTATTTCATCGTTTTGTCACCCGCTTTGCACGGAGGGAAGTGGACAATAATTTATTTCCAACTCCTCCTATTAATTTAACTTTCTGATTGATTTTGTTGCGGGTTAAAGACAAGTTAGACATTCCCGGAGACTCGCCGAGCTTCAAAGCTCGGTGTCATTACATTGCGTGCCACTGTTGATCCTGGCTTACAGGAGTTGCAGTGGTGGATGTGAGGGCGGGACAGTCTCTTTTATATATAAGTATTATGAAGGTACGAGTATTAAGCTATGTATATTAAGACTACGGTCATAAACCAATATCAAGGGAAGGCAACTTGGCCAAAGTGTCCGAAGTATGAGCTATTATTGTTCTCAATCTCTAAGCGTCATATCATAAAATAATATTTAAGAATAATAATTGTCAATATATTCGGCGTATTAATTAAATCGTAGCGGGTAGATATTACCAATATATAACATTTTCATACTACATTTAGTAAACGCAAACTTTTTTAATTGTATCCCTAATTAAATAGGTACTTTTATTGTTGCACCAATATTTTACCTACTTCACTCCATTTTTACATTTACTAATTAACACTCAGTTTTATACTAAATCTTGTTACCTATCATTATCATCAGCCTGTTGCAATCCACTGCTGGTTGGTTTGCACCTTCATGCATCTAGTCGCTGCCAGCCTTCTTGTGCATATCGTCTCGCCATCTAGCCAGAAGAAGTCCCACGCTACGTTTGCCATGCTGTCTCCCCTCCAGAACACGCTTAGTCTAGCGGTTACCCATCCTGCGACATTTTAAAGTTTGTTTTATTTGTGGCCTATTCGTTGCTAATTTAACCTTCTAACTTTCAGAGCTACATAATTATGTCGATCTCCTTGGTTCTATAATATTGCCTACGGAATTAGCTTGTAAAAGTCACAGCGTGGCATAAAATGACCCATGGTCTCAATATCTATCAAATTCAAATTTTCAAATCTGAATACAGTTCCAATAAGCGCCTTTATACAAATAAACTCTTCAGTTTTGTTATATCAGTATAATGAAAAATTGAAGCGCGTATTTGCCTTACCTCTTATATCAATACTATTCATATAACTTCTAATAATTTTCTCATTTCCCGTAGATACCTATACTGGGAGAGGTATTCTTGGAATATAGCTTCCGTTATGATTTTCAAGAGTCGAAGTGCTTAGATTCATTTCTCTGAATTGGGTTATTTATTAAACCAATGTAGGATTATCAGTACCTCATTTTACCAGAAAAAGCAAACTGATCTGTGGTTTTATAACGTAAATATAATTCTTAACTTCACTTAAATAATTTCTTTGTTTTTTTGACTTGATCATATTTCATTTCATGTATTTAATTCCTAACGTATATTTGCATAATTTATACGACTATTCAACTCACGAAGGCTGTCAAATTAACCATCATACTACAATTAAATAAATAATATTATGATCTAACAGAAGTACAGCATGTTTTAACATTAATGGTCTATGATCAGATAAGCCGTTTTTTTTATTCGTGGCGTGTATATTAGTGGTTCCTTTGTAAGTGTAAAATTTTATTCATTTGCCTAAATCCATATTATTTCATAATTTTTATTTCATAAATCCATAAATGAAGCTGCATGGAACAAAAATAACAAAATTAATAAAATAAGTAACAAAAATTAACATCATCACAATCATCTACATAATATGTCTGTCTGTCTGTATCAGCCCATATACGTCCCATTGCAGGGCAGGGGCCTCTATAATAGACAGTAAGATTGAGAGTGGTTAGGCCATATAGTCCACCACGCTGGCCTAGTGCGATTTTTATTGATTTGATATTTGATTTTTTACATACACTTACAAACAAAGTGCGACAAAAATGTGACGTACACAATCTTTCAAGATGCTACTAGTGTGGTAGCCAATGTTAATAATAATGGTAAACGGTGACCTGCAATATGAGCTACTAAAGCATTGAATAACACAGCTATGGAAAACGATGACCTGCAATATGAGCTACTAAAGTTTACATAGCCATAGATTTGAAGTAAATTCAGTAGCTATACATTTTCAACAATATTGCAAGTCCAGCCCGCGGCTAGGACATCTTTTGTGCGCGTGAATTGCTACAGGAGCGAACGATAAATTCATGTCGGTGCGTTGAGCCGTAACAAGAGAACGTGTTGACCGGATCGAGACATTTCAATACAATATTCTTCGAAAAAGGATGAACTTGTTCCATAAATGCGAATATTGTTTCCGCGGTTTGTGGCGAAGAGAAATGGCTTGACAATTGCAAGGTTATTTTTTTGTTTATGTTGAAATTCTGTAGATAGATATTTCTTCCTTTTGAATAGGTACCCATGTTTTGTTTACCCTATATCAGTTCAGCTTTATTACAGTCCATTTGTCGTGAATAAAAAAATATTACATTACTTTTAAAAAATCTTAAATAAATGATTTAATATCGAAAAATAATATATTTATTAGTTTAAAGTATGAACTCCGTGTGCCGTTAATTTAAAAAGTTAAACGCCAAAGTTATATGCTTTCTGCGATGCTTTTTCCTGCGACTCAAAGGGAAGTTTCGCGACTTTAATTCGTCCTGAGTTGGCTTAATTTTTAACTACGCTGTTTTGTTGTAGTTTTTCTAGAATAATTCCCTTAATGGAATATCTTTGGCTAAATGCGACCCTATCATTTTACTTTATTACGTTCCGTTACTGTATTGAATAATGGCCCAATTACTATTTCAATTTGTCACGATAATGGATTTGAGCCTCAAATTTTGAGGTGATACTGTTACCCCGGTGCTACGTTTCGGGTATTTCATTATTATGAAATATAAGCTATATTGATATTACCCCGATGATAAGACTTTTGTGTAAAATTTATGCATTGACGTATCTAGGTTTCGAAATAAAGGTATTAAAATCTTTTAATACCATTTATTTTCAAATGATATTAAACAAAATTTTGGCATTAGATTTTCTTTGCACAAAACAAATTTAAAAAATGAATTTTCTCATCCGTTATTTCGAATAACAGTTTTTTTTAAATAATTACGTCTGACAAAACGGCATCCGGTCGTTTTTCATCCAACACAGCGCGAATAAAAAGAGACTTATTAGTTCGCCATTGTGTCCGTTCGTATTAGAACAATAAAGTTATGATTGCGTGTTTGGTTATACATTTATTGATGAGGAAAAATGCAAACCCTATATTTTTCAAATTAATACAGTCTTTATTACAGGACCTGTTACAAAGACAATAATTATATTGTTTTAAATAGAACTATCCAAGATAAAAAATAAATGGAGATTTTCTATACGTAAACATGTGAAATAATTTATACAATATTAGTCCATCGTCTTTCAAGTAGATAAGTTCTCTTAATGAGCAGGTTTAGTTTTTTCACTGTTGTTTAATAAGATCAAATATAATCTAAAATAAATTGTGTAAATATGTATTCATTAATTATAATTACTCATTAGTTTTGACATACATAGGTTCAAAAATATGATAAAGCAACTGTTTTTTTTTTCTTTTAATATATATTTATATACTTATGCAAATCAATACATTACATTTATCATATCGTGCTGTTATTTAAAAAAAAAGTATATATTTTGTTTAGTACTTGTATCAACTCAACCGTTATTAGTTTTTAGAAGGCCTTGAGATTTGACCTAAATCTTGTGTTCCATGCTATCTGAGCATAAGCTACTTGCGCTTGCTCGAATACACAGTAAAAGCTCCCCTTTACTCAACTTGCCACTGAAAATGGGCGCTCTGATTTCAGTGCATATTCAGTTGCTTTGTAAGCTGTACGAACTATACAAGACCATATTTGTATTTTAATACAATTTTGAAAATTCTCAATGATTTAATTCAGGCCACATAAAATGGAAATGCTTTGTCAAGATCACGTACGAATAAAACATCTCCCGATCCATTAGTGTATAAAAGATTCTTTATTTCCAATACATAATCCGCTTTGCATCCTTTTGAGTGTATGAGTCACTGTTGAAGTTTGAAAGGGTGGGGTCTAAATAGGCAGCATTTGTCCGGTACGAGGTGAAAAGGGCGCCATACTCCGCACATAAAACGAGGCCTTAATGAGCTCTAAAGTAACGATGACAGTGGTTGTTTACCTCGCTATCTTGGGAGTGCCGGCCCAATTCAATGGAACGCGTCTTGTGAATACATTTGTTTAAAATTCTGTACAAGGTTTTTTATTGACTACATTTTCTTGCTTTAATAGCAGTCCGTCAATGCTTTGATGAAGATTTGTGGCATTAACTTTTCTATTTATTTATTTGAATCGTACGATTACTAAAATGTACTTATACTATTAATTTATTTATTCATTCCTAATTGCACATAACCAAAAACCAAACTAATGCTAGTCGACCGTTCAGAGACTTTTGGGAACACAGGGATACTTGGGGAATACGACACCGTAGACCAGTTCTTATATCTCGGCTCTGTATTAAACAACAGGGGTAACTGTGAACCTGAGATACGACGACGCATCGGAATGGCCAAAGCTGCAATGACTCAACTCCAAAAAGTCTGGAAGGATAGCAGCATCTCTAATAGAACAAAAAAAAAGAATAATTGACACTTTGGTGATACCGATCTTTCTATACGGTTGTGAATCCTGGACCGTCAAAGCAGCAGATAAAAGAAGGATAGATGCGTTTGAGATGTGGTGCTGGCGCAGGATGTTGAGAATACCGTGGACGGCACATCGAACCAACATATCCATCCTGAAACAACTGCATCTCAAAAGAAGACCAAAACTTTCTGCAACCTACCTACACAGAACCTTAAAATACTTCGGACATATCGCCAGACGCGAACCAGACAACCTAGAAAAACTGCTCATTGTTGGAAAATTGGAGGGAAAAAGACGACGAGGACGAACTCCCAAACGATGGGTAGATCAGGTTGCCAATACACTGAAGGTCCCTATTAACACAGCATTACATCAAGCAGAAGACCGAAGCTGGTGGAGAGAGGTCATCAAGACAGTTGAGAGTCACGATCCTCAATAATGAAGGACCGACTGAAGAGAGAATTGCACATAAAGAAGAAAAGCACTTTAAAAAGTACGGATGGCGGTCTTATCGCTCTAGGCGATGTTTTACGGACAACCTTTGGATGGATATGAGAAAAGGAAAAGAATAGAGGGCAGTCTAGAATATAAAAAATAGATGGACGAATTATTTATAAATAATATTATATGCACAATATAGGATATACCTATACTTGTTTCAATATAAAGAATAAACCGTAAAACCTTAACAAATGTCAACAAGCGAAAACAAAAGACGAAATCATTATTAGAGACAACATTTCAACTTACAAATATCACGATGAAAAATATACGTATACTTTCATTTGTATTTCGAGGGGTAGGGAAAAGCTGTAAAGTGTTATATACTTCTACTTATAGAGGCCCTTCAGGTGTTTCAACTAGTCATTCACGTGAAAACGTATTATTTGACCGACTCATACTTAAAGACAGAAGAATGGCTTACCTGTGCCCCTGCAATTATAGAATAATGTAAATAATGTCCCCATCCATTCGATATTCCAACCATCAAAGCAATGAATTGAAAAATTATAAAAACATAAGTTAAATATTGTATATGTTTTTTCTGTTCTATGAATTCTGTCAAATACAGTAACAGTGAGGTTGTTTTGGAGTATATTGTGTAAGGCGACTCGGTCACTGCCTTTATGATCAAAGGGATGGGGTTATCCAATTCCCACTGCAATAATTGCTTTAGTAAACAACCCGCGAGAAGATTGCGACTGAATAAAAAATCGCCTCTGCTCCCCAGTGCAATAAATATTGGAATGGTATTTATTTTCTGTGGCTGGATATTTTTAGCCGGATCACGAGGATAGACAAATTTCGAAATTAGAACAGCTCAGGATATATAAATTAAAGTGAAACAAAAGTGACAATGCACTGTTCCTAAGACATAACTCTTAAACATCTTACTTAAGGTTAACGAGTGCAGTGGAATGCCAAGCAATGCTTTGTGGCTCATGGTGTTGTTTCGTTTTGTAACTGTCCACGTACGGTCGTATCGCTTACTATCAAGTGAAAAGCATTCTCGTCTCGCCATCCATGGCAATAAGAAAACAGATTTATGTGAATTGTTTATTACCATGGTATGGATGTCTGGATGAAAAACACAGTGCAATATCATGCAATGCTTGATTGTTAAAAATTTTCAGTGCTGCTTACTATGAAGTGCCCTATCGGTCTCATTTTCTGACTTGTAAGAACCTTCTCACATCAAGAAATCAGATCATGGGTATAAAATGTCTCTAATCTAGATTTATATACCTACTTATTTATAAATTAATCAGTCTAATTGGCTTTTTTAAGTAAGGATCCTTTATTCTTAAAATAATGATCCTTATATTTCGTCCAAAAATATTTTCTACAGCCGAAATCGTCAGGCAGGATTTAGAGTAAGAGGAATTGAGAGACTTGTTTAAATCCGCTGTGTTAATACAATAAAAAGTTAGATGAAGCGATTTAGATTTAAGTAACTAGAACTTGAAGTATTTTGGCACCGTAATTTAATTAGAAAAATAATTTTGAATTTCAACATTTCAGTAAAAAAGAAGAAGAATTTTTTAACTTTCCTTTTAAAGCGCCATTCCTGCGTAACTTGATTTGTAGCAGTTTATTAAATTTATTCAACCAATGGCGCCAAATGTTTCTAACCTTATAATTTATTATATTTTGATATTAATATTTTATTGAAACTGAGTCTATAATACCTTCCAAACTTAAATCGTTTGTGTAAGATGCTCTCAAGGTAAATACCAAAACACTAACAGCCTTTGCCTAATATCTCCTGTCACCCACAACATTATAATTTACTACTAAATTATTCACAACTTCTCAACTCTCAACTCAACCTTAAAGGAAATTGATGAGCACGATACACTGCTCCGAACGAACACGAGTCTTTCACAACTATCCGAATGTTCAGAATTATTATTCCCCACACTTTCTTGATATCAAGCCAACTTGCCGAGTAAGACGTAATTGCATAAATTAGCGCGAGCACACGATCAAAGGAAGCCAAATGGGGAGCGAGTGCCTGCCACTTGCCTTATTGAAGCGTTCCATTACAATACGGCCGATGTATAATTACATTTATATTTTGTAAAGCCGACACTTTAAAGCGGTTTGCGACACGCGATTTCCTTGTTAAAGTTTCAGGCTTTTTATGGAACTAAGTGGTTGTCAAGCGACCCGGATTGCATCAACGAATAGAAAATATTCTGCAAGTTAACCCGCTCTGTTGCAAGCTTGGGACGTTTTGGACAGATGCTAAGGTATTCTGTCAAAGCTGTTGGGTCAAAGACATATTTTAGAGCTGGAAAACGCGAGTCCAGTTGACAATAGGTAACTTTATGATAGTGTGCTTGCATATTTTTACCTTTTTTATTCGTTCCACTATAAGGCAATGGGTACGTCGCCTTATTTAGTAAAAATACGACTTAATTTGTAAAAAAGATGTAGCTTAAGATTTAAGCCGCATCTCAGACAAATGATGTCGAAAAATACACTCAAAATAAAAAAATACACTCGATTAACGATAGAACTTAAACCCACAACTTTGCAAATAAACTCTGTTCTTAATAAGAGGCGCTTATATTTGTTGTTGCATGCTTATGTTCTATTAAAACATTTAAGTAAGTAAGAGCTATATAAGTCTTCGTTTCTATTACTCCTCCAAATCCTTTAATAGAGAAAATCTTCGACTAGAAAATACTATTATGTTTGGTGATTATTTTCTTTCCGTCCTCCCTCACAATTTCATTTTAAACTCCACAAAACATCTTAAATATGGGAGCTATGTTCAACACGACAAATATTGCATTGTATTGACATTGCATTATAATCCAAGATGTTGTTTGGTTTTGTTGCTGTTCATGAGCAGTCGTATCGCTTCAGTATCAGCCCATATACGTCCCACTGCAGGGCACGGGCCTACTCTACAATCGAGAGTACGATTGAGTGGTTAGGCCATATAGTCCACCACGCTGGCCTAATGCGGGTTGGTGGACTTACATACCATAGAAATTCTTATAAATCATTATGATATGCAGGTTTCACGATTTCAGTCACGATGTTTTTCTTCACCGTTTTAGTACGTGGTGATTGACTATCAATAAACACATGACTCCGAAAAGTCAGAGGTGTGCCCTAGGATTCGAACCCACGACCACCGTGAACGTGTTGGCAGCCGCGTCTGGTCCGTTTACCAACAGGCCACCACGCACTTGCACGCGTCGTATCGCTTACAACCAGGTGAAAGATATGACCATCTCGCCATTCTTTGTTAAAATATTTAAAAAAAACTTATATACACCTTATATGATTCTTGTTAAAACATGTTATCTTATCCTAATTATTTTTTATCCAAAGGCTGAGCACAGTAACTCGTGATACGTTTTCTTTTCAAAATAAGGAAGATATACTAGTAAGATTAATGAAGTGCTGGCACAGTGGCGCTCTATTTATATTCATTCTTGTCTCGCGCCACAAAACCACGCTTTTCGCTAATGGTTACAGTAAATGTATGTTAGAAACTAGAGCTTGAACGCCTTGCATTATGTTAAGTTATTTACTTTATATTTTGCTTAGTAAGCGTTTTTCTTCGTGTTGATTTAAAATGCTGAGTTTTTGGCGTACCATTTTCTGGTAATTTATTTAAATAATATTATAAGTTAATAGTAAAAGGTACGAATTGGTTAATATTTAATAAATTTTCTAGATATTAGAGAATTATGTATTCTATTATTCGGAGTCATATGTGTATTTATATTCAATCACCACGCACTAAACGGTGAAGGAAAACATCGTGAGGAAGCATATTCAGGCTACCATCGCGATTTGTATGAATATCTATAGTATGTAAATCCCGCCTACCCGCACTAGGGCAGCGCGGTGGACTATAACGCCTAACAATTCTGAATCGTAATCTCTATTGTGGAGGAGGCCCGTACTCTGCAGTGGGACGTATATGGGCTGATATAGATCTATTCTCTTTTTCATAAGGCAATTTACTAACTTGAGCCATAACTTACATATATTGTTACTACGAAAAAGAAATGCAACCCAGTAATTAATCTTGTATCAGACTGTATACGTCCCACGACAGAGCACGGGCCTCCTCTGCAATCGAGATTAGTCCATAATATAGTCGAATTATAATTCATCCACAGGAAAAAAATAATAACTTTCAAAAATACATCTACACTATAAGTTACTGTTGTGTAAATAAAAAAATATCAGCTTTATTATTGACATAATCATTAAATAATACTTTACTTACATTTATATTTGGTAATTTATTAAATTTATTGCAGTGGTTTATATCTGTATCTGTATCTGTATCAGCCCATATACGTCCCACTGCAGGGCACGGGCCTACTCTACGGGTGGTTTATATAAACAATCGAATATTTAACATGAACATTAACTGTTGATTAAAAGCTTATGTTTCTCGTGTAATTATGGGGCCATTTATGTATGGAAAGCATACACAATTTATTTATTATTCTGCATATTACTCGTAAAATTTATAGCGACATTAAATTTTTAATGCCCTGTTGTGTACCGGTTTGAAAAAAATTGTAGCCAAAGTAACTACAGCACATATTAAGACTTGACATCTTCTCTTTCAGGATGACGAGCGTAGTGGCATGCCAAGCATTGCTTTTTAATTCATGGTGTAATTTGGTTTTAATACTGTCTATGAGCGGTCGTCTCGCTCATAATCAGCGAATAAAATCGTCTTGCCATTCATTGCAATAAATTGAAAAACTGAATAGTGGAGGAATTATTATATGACCAGAATTAGGCATAACTGGTACTATCAGGAAGCTTAATATCCCTTTGTTTTTGCCATCCTTTCCCTTCTCTCTCCCTTCACGATTGAATGGGCCAGTAACAGATACATTATGATCAAGGCGTTGACTTTCATCAGTGGCAGTGATCACTTACTAATAGTTGACCTATAAGATTCTTGGCAGGTGTACAAAAAAACAAGGAAAAACTTTTTTTTTACTTAGCATTAAGTAATTATAATGCGCCTGAATATAAATGCTTTGCAATCCTGGATCCATATAAAATATCTACTGGTCGACATAAATCGACGACGATAACATGCCAGTAGCCTGGTTACTGAGACATAATTATAACTACGGGTAGAATTCTAACTACACCGGATAGACAGAGCCGAAGCTAGAACTAACTATTTACTTAACTTTTGGTCATTAGTCTAGATAGAAAAATAAATAATAGTATTGAAATTATTAGTATAACAAACGCCTTGACATAAAAGCCAATATAATTCATACCTTATTCAGGTACTCATAAAGAAATATTTGCCTTCTTGCTTTCAAATAGAAAAAGGGTAAAAGAATTGCTTCCTTAACTGGTATATCTATTATTTATCTTGTAGCAGGTAGCTTATTACACGCTTCCACAATTCCAAGGAAAACATTGTGTTTGTTATCGCGTATTCCTTTTATTTCGTTATTAGACCTTATTTTTGGTCACTCTAGTTTTATTAGGGTTAGATTTATTACCGTTAACAGTATATTTTATAGGTTGTTACACACATGCGTCCTGATAATTACCTACTGAAATTATTGTTGTTGGTATTCAATAGTACCGATATAAACAAATATAAACGGCGGAGGATCAAGGGATGTTTGAACGGTAGCAATATCTAATAAATATAATGAAACATAGCCAGACATAAAGTTTGAGAGCCTCCGTGGCCCAGGCGGTTAGAAGCCGCCTATGAAACGAGAGACCGCGGGTGCGATCCCAGTTTGTGCGGCCCAGAAATATTTCTTTCGAGTCTGGGTATTTGTGAGACCGAAAAGTATCTCGTAGTTCCTGATACCCGCGACACAAGACTCGATCTTAGTGTAGGGTCAGGACTATGTACGAGTATGTGACTATTGGGTGTTATTAATTTATTTTATAATGAAAAATTCAGAGGATCTATCTTGTTGAGGATGTTTGAACGATATTAGCTCAAAACCAGTGCAGTAACTGTGATTAAAACTAATACTAACCAACATATTAACATTTATTATATAGACAAGCAACACGTCATGACGAAAATTTAAAAGGTCCACCTGACTTATAGCCGATGACTGAAAAGCACAAAAATTAGCAAAACTAGTAAGTAGCGATCCATTTATCAAACATATTCCATGGATATAGTTTTGACGAGCTGAACAAACAGATTTGCAACATGCCAATGTATTATGTATGTATTTGTTATATATGTATTTATTATATGTATGTTGTATGTATTATTAGCAGAAAAGCCAATTTCGCAAATTACGATGCATTACAACCACGCTCGACGATGGAACAACTATGTACCAAGTTGTTGCCATGGGTCATCGTTTGTGTTCGCCGAAGTTCTCATCAAATCACCCATTCGGTCGTACTATTGCCCTGAATAAAAATAAACTTCCTTTGTATTGCGCATTTAAAACGATTTAAAAACTCGTATTTCACGCTTCTATGTGTCTACGCGTGAACTATATTTTTGATTCGTATTATTTATGTATTATATATATTTGGTTGGGCAGCGTTAGGGAAACTTCGCGACGTCTTCTCGTCCAAAATACCTCAGTGCCTAAAATCGAAAGTCTTCGATATTTGTGTGTTACCAGTGATGACATACGGCACCGAGACGTGGCCTGTCACTGTGGGCCTCATTAAAAGGCTCAAAGCCACTTAACGAGCCATGGAGCGGGCCATGCTCGGTGTTTCCCTACGAGATCGAATCAGAAATGAGGAGATCCGTAGGAGAACCAAGGTTACCGACATAGCCCATAGGATTGGCAAGTTGAAGTGGCAGTGGGCCGGGCACATAGCTCGTAGAACCGATGGCCGTTGGGGCCGAAAGGTTCTTGAGTGGAGTCCACGTACAGGCAAGCGAAATGTCGGACGCCCGCCTACAAGGTGGACGGACGATCTGACTAAGGTTGCAGGAAGTCGCTGGATGCAGGCCGCTTCCAACAGGTCATTATGGAGATCCTTGGGGGAGGCCTATGTTCAGCAGTGGACTTCCTGTGGCCGATATGATGATGATGATGAATTTATACATATTTTCATACAATCGCTTTAATGTGCTTTATAAGTGTAAAGAAGAAACGGCGTAATATTTTTTTTAATAAGCTGCTTACTCCTGAATTTACTTTAAAACGTATATGAATTAATATTTAAAAAACATGGAATATTTTACGAAATATTAAATATAATGCCCCACCTAAAAGAGCAATTTATTGATATTACACATTTTACTCTTACTAATTACGGGGATATTACCAAGAGTAAACATAAGTATGGACTAAAAATTACGAACTAATAAACTCTTTACTAAACATGTTTTAAACAGGTATCTCAAATACTTCTACAATATACTGAATATATTAGGACTGCTGCCGAATACGAAGCCGGGTGGTAGTTTTACCACATTCACAATGTAACTAAAAATTTCGCAAAGAAACGCGACTATTATTTCTTAATCTTTTTTATGTATCGTCGAGTTTGTGTGGTAAAGCCAATTTTTTGTACAAAGAACATCGGCGAAAATGGACCATGAACGGGACCAGTTATGAATGGTACATCAAAAATTTTCATAATTTATTAGAGTCAAAATGCATATTTCAATTTATTTTATAAAACCCGGATAAAAAAGAAAAACTTAGTGTTTTTAATAATATTGAACGCATATGAGTGCGTTCCATCAGTCATACTTTGTTTTAAAATAAGGTTTTAACTACAACGTTGAAGGTAGTACTAAATAAAAAAAAGTGTAGGTATTTTCTATGACACATGACTTTTCTTTGCGCTGTCATTTTGCTTTCTTTTGATTTCCGATTTACGACTTCTGTTAATTTTCTGTTTATATTTGTGACTTGGCTTTAATCACGGACTCCGATATACGCTTGTATTTCTGACGACTTTGTAAGATTAATCATTGTATAACGATAACGCTTTGTGATTTGTTTTAAAGTGTGAAGTATTACCATATTTCCAACATGAACTCGGAGCAACAGTGCGCTCCTCAACAATTTGTGCATTGTGTTCAATGCAATACCCGTCTTATTATACTCATTTCTGTAATCAGTGAGTGAGTCCACTAATCGAAGTTTTTTAGCCATGAATCTACAAGGTATCCTATTTACCCTTTAGTCAATATGGTTTAGTATCCTGGAGTTCCCACAGGAAAAGTGTGTGTGTTTTGATGAAAAACAATGATGCCTAACTTCCAAATCAAGGAGCGACGGAATTACTAAGTATTGTTGTAACTGTGTAGTAGGACGTCGCACAGTACTGTTGCTGTGTCCATGTCATGACTTTGATGTTGCTGCCCCTGCAGAGTTCTTAGATTCTATTGTAATAAGAGAAGATGAGAAATAATACATTTAAAAATGTTTTCTGTGTTTTATTTTATTATGTGTTTTATTTTTGTGACCACTGCGTATTATATTCTTATACTAACATATAGGGGGATTTTTCAAGTGTGTGTAGATGGCCAAATACGAAACTATGAAGAATAGCGGTAAATACTCAAGTCTAGTAAATTCTGATAAAATTCTGCGAAATAATGACAGCAAAATACTACATTTTCTCTCATTACCTTAAGGTAACACAGGTATGGTGTACACCATATTCAACGGTTAATTAGTTTTATGACAAGGGAAATTATAGAGCATAGTAATTACTAAGCCATCATAATGATTTAGTACACTTTTTTCCTAGGTACCTGATAACCATAAGACCACCCTACATTAGGTATATTTGACAATGACAATGACATTATAATGTGCTATTTTTTATTAGTATAATCGTAACCTAAAAAGTTACAAATATATGAATAATTCTAAAATCTCCGGCTTTTTAGAAATCTTTTTGCAACTGGACATCACTCCTCATGCACTATACAACACAATAAACTATATCCCAGCTGTGTACAATATATTTCTTTGTCAGGTCACAAAATGTATGGACGTGACCGATGTTCTTTAGTTGCATTGTGTCTGACTTCACTAAAACTACCATCCAGCTTCGTTTTCGGTAACACTCTTGATATACCCTATATAATGCTGATTTCATAAACAAAATGAAATACGACATAAATTTTAATATCTTGCGACATTTTTTCGCACAAAAGCGGCGTAAACAACACTGTGAAACATCTTCGTAAGTCACCTAGAGTTTTAATTAAAGAATTTAATAGGTAAGCTTTATAGAAAATATTTTTATTTTACTTAAATAAAAAAGAACCACATCTTATATTAGTTTAAATATAAAATTTTCTTAATCTTAATGAAGACGTTACGCTTGCAGTAAAATTTTAACGTTTGCGCATCGCCTTAGGGTGAGTAGTCTGTGACGCATTACCAACTTGACGCATTTGTTCTGCGACAACCCTATTGTATTCAGCATCAGCCTCATTGACCAGAGCCTCCTCATCAACAACAGCTATTTCTGGAATCGCTGCTGCGTCCTGCTGCGCCTTAAACTTCACACGTATTTCTTTCACACGGTTTTCTAATATTTGCTCTCGACGAGTCTCCCGGTCATAAATTTGCGTCATCAACTGCTTATCTCGATCGCCCGCCTCTACCAAACTATCAGACAAGGACAATATAAATAAACCACCCTTTGAATCTCCAGTGGCTATTAATTTTCCTTCCTCATGTGATTTTATCTTCTGCAAAGGATATTTTGACACAGGAAATGTAAGAATTGACTCATGATATTTCTGCAAAAGATCCCAGTATCGAAATTTCCCATCAGCATTAACCGTCATGTAACAGGAAGATTTTAGAGGAGCCCAAATAACGTCTAAAATTTCATGACGATGGGAAATACCTGATATTATAGGAGAGGATTGAACATCTTCACTCCAAATGTGCACAGTCCAATCTCCGCATGTGATAAACATCTTTGTAGTACAGGGACTACGATGGACCGCCCTTACAGGTCCTTTATGAGCATTATTTATAGCGCAAAATTTTTCGTTCAACGTTTTTCCCTTACGATTAATATGAATCGCAAGACCAGTTTCGGTACCGCATATAAATTTTGTCGGAATTGAACGATCATACTGAAGAGAACTAACTCCTTCCGCGTTAGCAAAAGTTGGCTTTTGTCCTTCGTTAAAACGTACACACATTAATAATGTATCAGCTGGAACACACAAATTGCGTACATCCCACCAATTGCAAGTACCATCGGCAGATCCGGTAAAGAACTCGTAATTATGCCTGGAATGCATAAATTGAAGTGCAGCCACAGGATATTTATGTGAAGAATACATAGAACTCAAATTAGTAGGTTCCTTTTGTGCTCGAATGTCAAAAATACAAACTCGGCCATCTGCCAATCCTCCGATAATAATAGCAGGGTGTATAGGAGAGCAAGCAATTTGCCAGCAAGCGACGGGAGGTTGAAATTCATCGGATGGACTGTACGGATTCTCCATGTTCCAAATATAACACAAAACATTTTCGTTAACGAGTTCTGATAAAGAAAATTCCTTTCTGCAGTATGCCAATGCTATTTTGGTATCACTTTCCTGAGTCCAGCCTATACACGCTATCGGCCGATTATCTGGGTCTTTAAACACGCTCTGAACACGTAATGACCCTTACTCGAACGGTTCCATTGATGGCATTCCTTTAAAGAACATTTCATACATTTCTGTTCCATTGTTCTGATTTATGTATTGGATAAAGTTCGGATAAAGGCCTAATACAGCATCAATGTAAGATTCCTCTCGTTCAATACGGCGACGATATCTTGAAGTTGCTTCTTCGTCATTTAAATTGACTTCTTTAGGCCATCCACCTTCGCTATGGTTCACTCCTTGAGTTTCACGACCAAGTAGTTTAGTATTAACTTCGTGTTCCGTCTGTGGTTCTGTAGCTTGGACAGAACGAGTTATAGGATTACGCAAACAGTACAAACGTTGAAGTTCAGGATTGGGCTCAATACTATCTATTTGATAAGGAGCGACTTCGCAAAATCTTGGTTGTCTCCCAAAATTCTTACGGAGCTTCGTATAACTGAATGATATATTTTCCATCGTGATTTAGGTTACGTTTCTTGGAATAGCAATTATATTATTAAGAATACAATTATCCAAACACGTAGACAGCTAAATGGAAACGAAATCGTTTGACAAAGTCACAAATAAAGCTACTTATTTTTCATGACAGACAATATAATATAATTTTATTAAAAAGTTTTATTACTTTACAGGTAAAATAAGGTAGGAATAAATGAATAATTTCATTATCTGGCTAATACTATAATTTCATAAGTTCACAAAGTAACAAAAATACATTGGCCGTATGAGCACACTTTTGAATGCTTTGATGTCCTGGATCAGTTGAATTAATTTAACCTTTCACGTTCGCGGATACCAGAACAAATAAAATCTAAAGAATTCAGCCCATGGGAAATCACTGCGCGTACAAAAACTTAGACCTCTTTACGACTTTGCAAGTTAAATTATCTATTTACCTTCCCATCATAACGTTAGCTTTCAAAGTCATCAAATATTTTATTAATAAATATATGAATATAATAAGCATTAAATTATTTTGTCAATCCGCATTTACAAAAAAGCTATTTTATAAAAGTGGTTTTGATACCTAAAATAAATTAGTAAAAATCTTGTTGTTTTTGAATTCTTTGAGAACGCAGAAACACAATTCCCTAAGCACAATTCCTATATAAATACAGAAAACAATGTTAGACTACAACACGAATACTACCAGTCAATTAAATCCGATGTCTCATAAAATAAATATATTTGCAAACACAATGATGAACTCTGATTACTGTAATCTGGGGGCACGGCAGTGCCCCCTCCAAGTCGAGCTAAAAAGCGGCACAGTCGTACCATCCTTTTCTCAAAGCAATTCTGACCATTTTCAACCCCCCATAACTTCGTTGTGGTTAAAGCAAGAAACCTGAATTTTCAGTTAGTAAGCAGGCATTGTGTAAACACGGTATATTTAAAATTTCATTCAATTTGAACCAGTAGTTTAAGAATTGTAACTTATCACACTTTCTTAATTTTGTCACTCACTGACTGACTGACCGATCATCAAAAGTTGAAGGCACTTCTAGCAGACATAGAACCTTCAAATTTAGAATATAACTAGCGGCCCGGTACGTGCTTCGCTACGTATAAAGTGAAATAAAATAAACAAATCGGAACATCAAATTCATTTATTTAATCAAAAAAATATTTTATTTAAAATCGAAATCAATTGCTAGCTATTTACAACACACTTAATCCAAAACATTTGGATAAACAATATTTTTTGTTTTTCCATTTTGAGCATAAATAAACAAACGGCTGGGGGTACCGACTCTGGAACAGGCAACATATAACTGGCCATGTGAAAAACAATGTTCCTCCAAATTCACACCACAAACGTGAAGTGTTTGACCTTGGGCCTTGTTGATGGACATCGCAAATGATAAACGCACAGGATATTGTAAACGTTTGAACTCAAAAGGCATATCAGTTGGAATCATAGGTATACGCGGTATCAAAACAACTTCTCCTTTTGATTTACCAGTTAAGATCGTAGCTTCAATCAAATTTGGCAATAACTTTTTCACTGCCAATCTGGTTCCGTTACACAGTTTTGGTGGATTAATATTTCGCAATAATATAATCGAAGAACCAACTTTCAGATTCAAGCAATGCGGTGGCATACCAGCCGGCTCCAATGAATTTAAAAATTCAATTGGATAATTCATTGCCTCATCTTGATTCATAACACTGTCAATTGATTTATATTTCGTGACTACGCCTGGCAGTTTCGCTTGAATTTGAAAATTAATTGCATTGACATGAATGTTTTTCGGTGCTAAAATGGCGCGTTCTGTCAACCAATCATGATTTCTGTAATTCTGAACAATATTCGGAAAAACACATTCAATCAATTCATCTATCGATTGCGCAATTGTACAAAAATTGTTCGGTACAGCGATCAATCCGTTGGTTCTGTCGATTTGTATTTTGCCGTCACCAATTTCTAACAATTGTTTTGAGAACTCATGGGCAGCTGGATCATTTTGTAGGTGAACACGCATATTAATGTTTAGTGTCAATTTTTGTAGATATCTCCAAAGAACTGATGACTTCAAGCAGGCATTTATTTCATCAGCAGGAGTTGATCGAGGAATGACAGGCAATGTTTGACGAAAATCCCCTGAAAGTAATATCAAAGCACCACCAAAAAGCTGTTGATTACCACGTAAATCTTGCATTGTTCGATTGAATGCTTCTAGTGATTTTTTATTCGCCATTGTACACTCATCCCATAAAATAATTGACGTTAATCGCAGAACTTTTGCCATAGCAGAATTTCTCGATATATTGCAAGTTGGAGTTTCAATCACCTGTACATTCAATGGCAATTTTAATGCAGAGTGTGCGGTCCGACCACCTTCTAATAATGTAGCAGCAATTCCCGAAGATGCAAGTGCTAGTGCAATTTTCTGATCTGATCGAATAGTCGCTAAAATCAATGATATAACGAACGTTTTACCTGTGCCACCAGGTGCATCCAAAAAATATAATCCACCTGCATTATTGGAAACGGCTTGCATGATTGTATCATATACATGTTTTTGCTGAATATTTAATTTGGTTATATTCGATTGTACAAATAAACGCAAATCATTACAGTTGAATTCCTGCTCACGTTGCAATTCACGATCAAACAAATCATGCATGGGACGATTTGGTGCGGTCATACCCAATTGTACTAATGCTTTATTTGCAATCGTTAGACATATATCTTCAATTATTATCAAAGCTTCGTTGCACATTTCCAAGGTAATCAACAAATCAGGATTTCTTGCATGATGACGCATACGAATTAAAATATCTTCTGCCATATAATTTTTATATTTGTTCCATAATTCAAGTGGATTTGATGGCATACATGTCGATAATATAATGGCAAATAGCATTCGTATTTGTTGTGGATGAGCTGACGTAGATGCATCATTAAGTGTTGAATCCCAATGTGCATCATCCTCCAACGAATGCAAGAGTTGACATGCTTCACGATATGTTTGACACAAATGACCGTCGACTGTTCTTAATTCTTGAAATGATTTTGGGCCATTGACGTTAACTAATAGCAATCGCAAATAAAAACACTAAGCATTGTTTGGATGTACTGTATACATTCTCCCAATTGCATCTGTTTTGAAAATGCCTGAATGCCCATCGACTGCTGTTCCTTGTTTACGTCTTTGAAATTTTTTTGAAGACACATTCCATGTATAGTACTGAGGCACTTCGGAATATAACAAATTTCTAGCAAATGTATCAGTTTCGCATAATTTGAAAAAAGCTGTCAACGTAGTCGCTGGTGGGTGTGCTGCTCTTTCCAATGCATTTGCTTCATTAAAATAAATACGTTGGCCATTCTCAAGATGCACAGCTAAGTGAACAACCACAGGATGTCTTTCGTGCATTGGAAACGACAGAATCCTCCAGACAGCTTCATTACTACTAATATAGCGCCCCAGTTGATACTGAGTAATTTCATCATTTCTATTGTCACCAGCTACACCGAAAACAGCCATATCGCTCCCTTTATTTACATACTTGCAAATATATTTAATGGATTTGACTGAATTACAATACTCCACATTTATATGAGCCTTGAATATTTTCGATAATAATGGACAATACGGAACCACCCAACGATTATCAACTTCAACGTCCTGGTTACGCATTCTAATGGTTGCCGTTTTGCCATTATCATTAGGTGATCTACGTCTATACAACGGATATCCGTCATTGCCCGTTATTGTGTCTGAAGTCAATTGTCTTGGGTATCGTTTCGAACACTTTCCATCAATCATACATGGCGAATTCATATTTAGTTCACCGCACGGACCATGTATCATGTTTTTAACGACAACATCAAATAACTCAGGATCAACAGTTTGATCAGGAATTTCACCTGATATAACGTTATCGATTTGATCCGGAGTTATTTTATTTACCAGCCAAATTAATATATGTGCGTGCGGCAATCCCCTTTTTTGCCATTCGATGGAGTACATATGGCAACGCACCTCTCCAAATACACGTAATTTCACAATTAAATCCATAAGTGCTTTCAATTTTCGCCGAAAAACACGTGCTGTAATGTCATGACGATCAGTTGTCGACTGGCCTTCAAATAAATTGTTCTTGATGTCATCCCACTGCGGATTACATGTAAATGTAATGAACAGATCCGGTCGACCGTATTTTCGTACATAAGACATTGCGTCTTGTGCATATTCGTTCATATGCCGTGGGCTACCAATATACGAAGATGGCAATATAGTTAAACGTCCGATGTCATTAACATTAGCATCATTCGCTATCGCATCTTGCAAATGAATATATTCTTCGGATCTTAATTTTGCTTGGTTGAAACGAATAAAATTAAGACGTTCAGTCTCTATTTTGGCATACATATCAACGATGTACTGATGATATAGTTTACCACATTTTAAGATATAATTTTGTTCTTGTGGACGAATCATCAATCGATACGAATAAAAATTCATGGCACTAACTTTTTTCTGTATATGTAGACCTGAAAATAATTACAAAATGTGACTTTAGAAAGTTGTAGAAATGAAATGTCAACACACTAAAAATAGGTCAATTATTTACCTGTTCGTGGATCAATCATTGGTATATTGATATGGTAACCATCGTCACCTTTCCAATGCAATATTGGGTACTGTAATGCATCGTAACTACGATGAAGTTCCGAAACACGTTGCAATTGCTCATTTCTACGATGAAGTACAATATCACGGGATTGAAACTGATCACCAAGAATTACAATTGCAACCTCATCAATTGTTGGTGCATTAAATCGCCTTGCATGCTCTCCAAAAGGTGTTCTATCAGCTCTTATTACGATTTTGTGATTATCAGTTGGCATACGATCGAGAGCAATTTTAAACAATTGAACTAATGCGTTATGCTGATGGAAAAACCTTTGTAGCTCACGAATAATTTCTCGTCTTGTATTCGAAACAATTGCACAACGTTGATCCAATTCACGATTTTCATCACCAATAAAATAAATTTGCAAAAATTGATGATCAGCGTCGGGGTATGGCAATAACGAACCAGCTTGATGATAAATCTGGCCCTGAATCTGTAACATGTATACAATTTTAGGTAAATCTTATATCAGTTTTTTTTAAATATACTTTATGCTTCAGATTGATACAAACATGGAATAATCCTGTTGAAGTATTTACCTTAAACGTCGGCATAAAATTATCTCTAATAATTTTAGTTGCACCAAAAGAAGTCATTTGAAATGCCGAATTGTATTGTTGAATATGACTCAGAAAGTGCTTCGACGCTTGCAATGACCCAAAAATAAATGAATACAATGGTTCGGGTGGAGTTTCTAATGCTGGCAATCTCACTTTGCCATTAGCACAACACATGCCGGGCGTTTCACCTGGAAAGTTAGCCGCATCACAATGTGGACATATTGCGTCCATCATTCCAATGTATCCATACATACTATAATCAATCTGACTGTTGTAATTAAAAGCAGCACGCATCATTTCAGCCAAAACAGCACGACGTATTCGTGATGGCCGTGCAAGATTCAGTACAGGTACTGGGTTAACAAATCCATTGCGTGCATTACGTTCACGCTGCGATGCATTAGCTTGTGCGCGTTCATCTGCAGTCTGTGATCGTCTTAGTAATGCCACATCATTTGCATTACGCGTTCGCCGACCTATATTTGCTCGTCTGGCTGGTGGCATTTTTCCCGTATGCACATATGTTTTCGCTTAAAAATCGAAAAAAAAAAATTAGAAAAAAAAAAAAACAAATTCCCAAGAAGCTGTCGCATATGATGCCATGTGAAATCATATACGGCAACTTAGAAAAGTACACATAAATTCAGGACTCACCGTTTGTATGAATGCACTGCAAATGCAATTATGTGAAAAGAAATTTATCGCTGATAATATGCTTTAATCAAACCACGTCCAAAATGAACTGAATGACATAACAACGTGCTTGTCCTGTCAACAAAACTTCAAAAAAGTTTCTGTGAAAAAAGTTTCTATTGAATTCATTTATGACAAAAAATGTGACAAATGAGGAACCGCTCGACTAAAATAATAAACACAAAGAAATTTATCGCTGATAATATGCTTTAATCGAACCACGTCCAAAATGAACTGACGGCATGAATGACATAACAACGTGCTTGTCCTGTCAACAAAACTTCAAAAAAGTTTCTGTGAAAAAAGTTTCTATTGAATTCATTTATTACAAAAAATGTGACAAATGAGGAACCGCTCGACCGATTTTATGCAAACTTCACATAAACCATCTACTAAATATGCCGACCAAATCCTAAGCATTTGGTTTGGATAGGTGAGCCCGTTCTTGAGTTATGGAATTACAACGAAAAGTGGCATTGATTTTTATATATATAGATTAGTGTTTAGTGTCTAAAGTAAGGGAAAATTCAAACATTTCATAATTTGTGTCTAGTTTTCTAGATACACCAACTGCGTGAATAACTTTGTAATCCCATATAAATATATAGGATTACAAAGTTATATTTGCAGTTAATGATCATTGTACCCGTATATAATGGAATAATAGTTGTAGATAGGTATCTGTATATATGAGGCAAAACAGAAAGGGGTATAGAGAGGAAAATGGTGTATTCAGCCCATGAAACTGTACAAAATTCCTCTAGAAAAACATGACGAAGAAAAACTTGTAAATAAATAGACTAAATAGCTAGAAAATATCAATTACCATGAAAGAAAGAACATTAATAATCATATCCGCTATATTTGTGATAAATTGATCCCTACAAAAATAAGAAAAAACCATAAGGCAGAGGCTTTAAGAAAAATCGTTAGTGATATTCTAGAAGTAAAAAGTACCGGAAAGGAAAAAAGTAGGACTCTACGAAAAGACGTGAGGTCCCATCAAAAACATCCTGTAAAAAAATTCCAAGTCTCGCAGCTCAGGTTTTCTACCGCAAAAAGTTGTGAGATGCATGTAATACCAAGTCGATTAATTTAGTTAGTCCTTGCTTAAGGGACTTCTGTATAAAGTTATTACGTGAGTTATTATCATATCGATATTGACAATTATTTACGTTTTAAATAAATAGATAGACTTGGCCAGCAGCATTATGTATAAATTGTTCGATACATTATGTTTTCATGTGATGGCCAAGTCGATCTATTTATTTAAAACGTAAAGAATTTTCAATATTTATATGATAATAACTTACGTAATAACTTTATACAGAAGTCCCTTAAGCAAGGACTAACTAAATTAATCGACTTGGTATTACATGCATCTCACAACTTTTTGCGGTAGAAAACCTGAGCTGCGAGACTTGGAATTTTTTTACAGCATGTTTTTGATGGGATATATTTTACGTACGTAGAACTATCGCCAAACCGTGTTTAAAGTATCAATTATATTAAAGTCTTGTCTGTTAAATCCTGTGTACAATCTCATTTTAAAAAATTGAATAAAAATAAAAATACATACAGTCGAATTGAGAATTTTCTCCTGTTTTTAATATCGGTTAAAAAAATGCCCGATTGTTCTTATTTCATTTGTACGTTCTTATAGTTTCATGTAGGACACGGAGCAGGCCGTGTGAATCGTGAAATCTCGTTAGCAAATATTCAACGTGCAACTGTGGAGTTTATTCTGCAGTAGAAACTTAATAATTTAAGCAGTTGCACATCATCTGGGTTTGCTGAATGGTGTGAAATGTATTGCTGGAAGCACGCGTGATACGTGATACCCAAGATATGATATTACAGTAGCCTTGGTAACAGTTACATAGAGGAAAGACACGATGACCTTAAGCTGTGATACAATGCGATCGACGTGAGTCAAATAATAATCATCATCATCATCATCGTCAGCCCGTTGAAGTCCAGTGCTGGATATAGGCCTCTCAAAAGTACGCCACAGGGCTCGGTCTGCTCATTTATGCATCCAATCGCTGCCGGCTTTTGTGCAATTCGTACCGCCATCTGGCCACAGGACGTCTCACGCTACGTTTGCCAAAACGCGGTCTCCACTCCAGAACCCCCTTACTCTAGCGGTTGTCTACTCTGCAATTTAAGTGGCCACTTCAAATATTAACATAATTAAATTAGTTATTACAAAAAACAGTTATTAGTAATTAGAAAAATAAATATTTTCAAACCAAATTAGAAAATAATGCTGCTGACGCAATGCTTATTCTGCATGTGGTTTTAATTAATGTCATCGTGTCTCCATCCATGTCAATTAATTCGGATGAAATGAAACCTGCCACTGAATTTTCCAGTGACTGAAGATCTTCTTTTTTTTTATCCCGGCCGGTGCCAGGTTTCGCCTTCCGGTAAATTCTTCTCCATTTCGCCCGATCTTCGGCATCCTCAATAGTAAGGCCATTGACCCTCATATCTTCCTTGACGACATCTAGCCAGCGCTTCTTTGGTCTACCCCTCGGTCAAGGTCCGGTAATATTGAGGCTCAGGCACACATTACCGACGTACTCCTGTGGTTTCCTTAGGACGTGACACTACCATCTCAAGATTCCTGGAGTTAATCTGCCACATCGGTTATGGATTTTCAGTGACTAAAGATATTTTACCAAAATACATGCTTCATATATATTGATTACAATTTGGCTTTGAAACTGTCCACGAGCTGTCGTATCTTTTACCATCGAGCGAATGGCATGCGCAGTGAAATGCCAAGCATTACTTTGTAATTCAAGGTGTTTGGTTTTGGCACTGTTCATGATCGGTCGTATTGCTTAGCATCAGGTAAACGGCATGCTCGTCTCGCCATTCATTTCAATAAAAATAAACACATTATAAGAATATATATTTATGCCTCCAGGTAGTACCCAAATTTTGAGTACATCATGGCTAGCGATATCTAATCTCGTGTCGTCAGTCCCGCAACTAAAAACAAAAAAGATACAGGAAATACAAAAGTATTTTAAACAACATCTTGACGACAATGAGCTAAAGAAACACATTCTACACGAATCATGAGGATAACAACAAACACGTATAATTTCGGTAGAGGGAGCCCGGCAATTGTCATATTTGTCCACTCGACGTCGGTAGTGGTCTAATGAAAATATTTCATTATCCAACTCGGTTCTGTTTGCGGAGCTGTTTCTCTGACGAGGTAATTTTCTTTGTTCACCAGTTTCGTCGGGTACGCGATGCATTGTTTATTAAGTTACACGTATTCAATCAAAACTGACAGTTTTTTCATCAGGCTAATCTGGTTAGTCGGTTGTAAAAATTACATTTTTGTTGATGAAACCTAGTGTAGCCTTTAGTTGGTATCGCGTACATTACATCCGTTCATTAAGCTGTATTGGTCCACTGAAATACAGAGGTCTTTTTAAAATCAAGGTATTAATGTTTAATCAAAACAGATTCGACCAATCTCAGGTACATTGGAAAATACATTTTTGTAAGGTAGGTAATACTATCCATAAAATTATAAAAATAAACCATTTAAAGTGGTCAGTTTTAAATAACAGTTTTTATTGGTAGTGGGTAGCCCACACATAATTCAATCGCGTAATAAATATCCAGCTTCATTTTAAAGTAAATTATGCAAATTGTAATGTTAATTGATTTATAACTATATAATTAGGTCGATATTAACTGCTGATGGGTTAGTTCGTGGAGCGCACTTTCCATAACACAAAGCCAACGAGTAAGGGCTTTTCTCATTGTATAAAAATATTGATTAAATTACTGTGAATAGGTACGAGAATATTTCGAATATATTTGACTCAAAACCTCATTTCAATTACATATAATGGATGAGATCGAAAGACACTCAAATACTACTGCAAAAATATCTCTAGCGATATATCAAACGCGGCGAAGGTTCTGTAAATACTATTTCCAAGAATACCAACGTTTCTATGCATGCTGTATTTTACACTTCAATATTTTCATTCAAGCTGCTTGAAGACAACGGAATATTTGTAAGAAAGCTCTGGAAAATGAAGCTGGGGAGAAAAGTATGTTTTATGTTTTCCAATTCGTAATGCGTACAGTAATGCTCTAAGTTAAGGGAAAGTAGGTTTCTAAATACCTTAAGTTTCTAAGTAGTTTTTGAAAACGTGAGGGTATCATTGATGACGTTTAAAGATATCTTTATCAATTTCGATAGTCGCGACATATTTCGAAGTTAACTTTTTAGTGAGATAATTTTAAATATTATATGGAAAACAATGAAATCGGTAAGTGGTGATGGCATACATCCTTAACGAGATGACAGTTTTGTAACCGTACAATAGTACAACTATGCCACTGTCAATTCTTAGTATAAATAGCAAAACCTCCATATCTTCTCGTTTCTAGGGCGGTGTTAAATTATATTTTTATCGAAGGTGTAATAAACACAAATCTGTACTATAAGTACAGCCTACACCTATAGCTGTGCTGTAATAAATGAAGCCGGGTTTTACCAGTAAATTCGAGACATCATGTGATTGGATGCGAACTTTTAGCCGCAAGCGCAAATCCAATCACGGAAAAAAATTATTTCTTATACCGACGAAAAACTCATTCAAAATGCATTGCTTGACTAAAAATCCTATACATGGATTATATTAATAATTTGGTTTCTGATTTAATAACTGTTTCTCTGCCTTCTTCAAACTACAGGAAAGTTGTTTAACTCCTCTATTTCCCTGGAGGAAGCTGGGGGAGACCGGGCACATGCTTAACTTTGAGCAATAAGTAGGCAATGACTATATAAATAATAACTTGTACATCTCGCTTATCTTTGCCTTATTAGTTGGGTTCAGTGAACATTTTAATTAAATTTTAGTTGACTAAGTTTCATTTGAGAATATTTCACTCTCGTCGAGTTTCACTAATCCGCTCTATGTACCCTATCCACTGCCTTTTCAATTTATTCATTCAAGAGACTATGTTGCTAACTTTGGTTCACCTACGGAACTCCGTAATTCTGAATTAATCTCATTGGCAAATTCCGAGACCACGTATGGGCAAGACCCATTAAAGAGAATAAATGATCTCATGAAGGTTGCGAGATATCACTGATAGCAGGCCGCTTCTAATAAATCGCTGATGAAATCCTTAGAGGAAGTCTGTGTCCAGCAATAGAAAGAAAGAAGGGACAAAGAAAAACATTTTTTATCAGAGAAAAAAAAGTAAACGTGAAGTAAAATTAGATAACTATTAGATAGACTTTTTAACTAGACAGGAATATTTCACCTAGCGTATCCTTCTAAGAATTATTCGCTTTCCTTAAACATAAACAGAATACAAGAATACTCAAAGGAGCCCCGCAAACTTTGAAAGAGCGAAGAATTTACCACATTATTCAATACAGTATGAAATATAACGTAGGTATGCTACATGAACGTGACCTGACCGCATCGAGTGTGCACATTCAAACATTCTGTCATGTCTAACATACGGCCGTCGCCTGATATGTACCTGATATCCACCGATGTATACTAAACTAGAAAGTTTTTTGGTGTGCTGGATCAGTTAGTTGAGCTAATACAAAAATAATTAAGTGATGTACTTATCCCTATAAAATAATGCATAAACCAACTCTGTAAGGCTAAGCCCATGGTTCTATGAAGTTTCGCCCGTCTCCTTTGACTTGATATATAAATGGAGGTTCATACGGGGTGGTACAAATATCTCAAAGGAGATAGACGTGAACGGTGAATCGACAGCTTTACATTTGCGTTTCGTTCGGTGAGTAAGTCCAATACCCCTTTCGGCCGTTTGTCCACCGCCGCCGTCTCCGGACCGTCACCGAGAACGAGATGACGGCGCCGATTTAGCGATACATACATTTACTATAGCCATTTGTCCACCGCATGCCCGTCACCCGAGAACCGTCATCCCGGCCGCCGATGTTTCGAGTACTTCGGCGTGACCGCTAGAACTCGGCACGGTTTAATGACGGGCCGATATGCCGGCAATACAAAACACGTTTGTTCTTGTCCACACAGTACCGTCGCACCAGGCCGTTCGCCCGGTTTTTGTTATGTATATCATAAAATTTGGAAACAAAAGGGCTAATGAAATTCAAATACGATATTTATACATTAATTGGAGTAGCAGAGTCCAAAATTATTTTAATCGCCTACGCCTTCAATCGTACAAAAGCAGAAGAAGCAATTGTCGCCGGTTAAAACTAGCCATCCTCCTAGTTGGTTTTATATCTATCAAGAAGGAAAACGCTACTACCGCGTATGATAAAGCTCTAGAACTGAGTGGAACTGAGCCACCGACTTATCGGCGCGATGGACACACGATCGCCGTCACGTCATCTTAAACTCGGCAAGAAATAATCTCGTTCTCGGTGACGGTCCGGTGACGGCGGCGGTGGACAAACGGCCTTCATCTTCAATTTTTTTTCCCGCTCCCCTCCCCATTTCATAGGCTGGCAACACATCCATGATCCAAGCGTTATGAATATTCATACGCGGCAGAGGTCACTTCCCATTAGGTGACCAGCTAGCTCGTGACCAGACCTATACAATAAGAAAAGTACAAGTATTCGTACATTTCTTCAAGGAGTTACAGATTCCAGTAATTAATGTTGAAATACGCAGCATTATCATAATGAGGAAAACATTTTTCCAAATTGTTTATTTTTATTTAACACATGCAAGGTACAAGCGACGCTATCGCACATTAGTAAGGTCCATTTTCATTAACACGCACATCTGTCAATATAACACATGAGTTCCCATATTTTCCCGTTTCATTTCAGGTAAAAGCTTTTCCTAATATACGTGGCTCGCAAATATGTTATTGCCTCAAGCAGGCAGGTAAATGTTTAGCTATCGCTCACGTCAAGGTCCGCAACATAATATGGAAACGATTTTAACTGAGTACACACGAACAAACAAGCTATCAAGTATAAAAATGGTAAGTTAGGGTTGTCATGTTTACAACATACGCGCGGATTAATGACCTCATTCATATACTGTTTAAAACTTATTTTATGAATCGCATGCTTTGACTTTTTCGCTCAGACTGAATACAAAAGTCGTTCAAAAGGGACAAAATATTCTATAAATAATTAATTGTTTACTTATTTAATTAATTAATTGACAAAATATTTTTAATTAATTGTTTGCGCACTTACCTCTACTCATCTCTGCAATACCTTAGGTTCGGCTATTAGAGAATGCTTCAGGCATTTAGTTCACCTTTACAATAATGTATGTTGACAGCCTCCGTGGCGTTGGCGGTTAGGCGCCGCCTGTGAAACGAGAGGCCGCGGGTTCGATCCCCGCACCGAGAGAAATGTTTGTGTGGCCCACAAATATTTCTTCCGGGTCTGGGTGTTTGTGAGACCGAAAAGTGTCTCGTAGTTCCTGATACCCACGACACAAGACTCGATCTTAGTGTAGGGTCAGGACTATGTATGTGACTGTTGGGTGTTATTTATTTTTTATTTATTTATTTAATGTATGTATGAAATGTAAATAAATAAATAAAATTTAAGAAGATCAAGACCAGAAGAATATTTAGAAGACCGTCATAATAAGTATCGCGTTTTACGTTTAGCCTATGAATATTTGGTGTTTTTTTAATACTGGCATATGACGAAGTTAATAAATTTACTTATGTACATAAGCCCTATCATTGGTTTTCAAAACGTCGGTACAATTTTTTCGTGAGTAGATATTTTACTTTGATTCCATTGCATTTACAATAATTTTTAATTAAGACTACCTCGGTGACGTTGTCATACAGTATGAGGGCGAAAGTGGTATTGGATTTTTTCTTTTCATGATCAGCTCGGAGTCAAGAGTCTGTGCTCGCTATGGGGTACTACTGGTCGCTATTTTTTTTAAATATTTAATTGAATTAGAAATACAAAGCCAAACGTGGTTGTTCAAGGAAAAGGTATGATGAAATATTATGTAGTTATATTACATGTATGTGTGTGGTAAGAGTTATGGGAAATATCGAGTGATTTAAGTCCCCAAAAAACCTTACACGCCAATCATCTTAGGTCAGTGGCAAGTTAGCGCGCACTCCAAAAAATAACGAGGTGACGTCATTTAATGACCGTAGAACCATGAGCTATCTGCTGGTGTACAACATTTGTGTTAAACTTCTAGGAAACTAATTAATATTAATTCTATTACAATTATTTTTCATAAAGAGATGCCTAATTTCGAGCCTAAATCTTCACATACCAGTAAATAATTGTAAAGAATTGACACTTCACTAGCATTAGAGTTTACATATCACTACTATTTGCTCTTCATTGTAACTTTTAAAAGCTGTGAGTTTGTTTTTTACGTCTCCTGTACTGTATAAAATTAAATAACTGTTACTAACTGTAACTGTACAAAATTAAATATCTAAAAAGCAATGAATTTTTATGTGTGTACCATTTTTTTTAAAGGTAAAGTATAATCTTTAACGCACACTCGAAAAGTATATTCGTATCTTAGACAAATAATGAGTGTTCTTCCATTAACCACTGCATAAAATCAAGCTGAGGCGAGATTTAAGTCAAATAACAATGAATGTTGTCACATAACTATAGTATTTCTGTCTGCAGGAAACAATAAAGACGGACTACGTTTTGCTCTGCTTAACATTCGCTATTTCGTGTTTATTGTGACGTCGTCTGTGAATCACTGAATTGAACGTAAAAGATGTTGTCGAATGACTTTTATTCTAGATAACATTTTTGTGAGTCAATTAAAGTATTGATTGTTGAACCGTTAACAAAAGTATATCATTGGATTCCGTTACGAGCAGTAATCTTAAATTTGCGTCATTTTATAGTTGAAAAAATTGGCGCAAGGAAAAATAACTAAGTTTTTTTTAATTTCCTTTATTTTGCGATTCTTCATTGACATGGAAAAGTCTAGTGGGAAGCATTTCATAGTGATATACGTAATATTTTTGGCTGATGAGTATAACAAACTGTCATAGTAAGTTGTAATGAGCAGATTCCCTTATAGGTTAGATGAAGCGAACCACCAAATGGCATTCTGTGATCCCCACCGTCCGTTATGACAATCAGGTGCCTTACTATAACTCTAAGACCCAGTAATGGTTTAGTCTGGTTGTAAATGAATAGATTTCAACGATAGCAATGTATTCATTATCATTATTATCATCATCATCATCATCATTATCATCATCATCATCATCAGCACATCCGCGTACACTGCTGGACAAAGGCCTCTCCTATGACACGCCACTGGGCAATGTATTACACAATCCTTATTGGCGGTAGGCCTCTCATATGTGAGAGAGCGCCTGGGCAGGTCCCACCGCAATGTCTTTTTCTCCCCACCGCAATGTCTTTTCCCCCCAAACTGCAGTGTAAATGTACTATTTTATTCAGGTTAGACGGACATTGTAGCCAGAGTAACTACTGGACATATTGAGACATAAGATGTTATGTCTCAGGATGGTGAGTGCAGTGGAATGCCAGGCATTAATTGGAAATTCATGGTGTTGTTTGATTTGTTACTGTCTATGAGCAGTCGTATTGTTTACCATCAGGCGAAAAATATGCACGTCTTGCCATTCATAGCAATAAAAAAATTACAACCAGCCTTTTTCCATGATAAATCCCCCAGGAATTGTCAAATCGGAGATCGAATAAGAATAGTATGTACAAACAATGTGGCTCAATTATTCAAGAAAAAGTGAATCAATAACTACTTGCCATCGGTATTTTATATATTTTTAAATAAAAGGGATAATCCCTATATTTCAGCAATTGTAATAAACCTAATTTTTTGTACATATTTCCAAAACTGAAAATACTTGCAATATTTTCATATATTTCTGGCGCTCAGACGTTTGTTATTTTATTGTTATCTACACCAAATCCAATCTGCGGGTGCTCACTCGAGATTGGAATCGCGTAAACATAAATTGAAACGAATGTACAAAAACAAAACAAGCGACCGCGCCCCGACGCGACGTAGGTTGACATCTAAACAGAACGATACCCAGACTGATACAAGCCAATTCTATCCCCGAATTGTATTCGTTTATATACGATGTTTTGAATATAAGCTCGAATATGTTTTTTGTGATTGATTTTTTTTGTTTGGATAATTTTCATATGATTTATTTAGCCGGACATGGACGCAACTAATTTTTTATTTATTGTTTTCATTCATTATTAAAGCAAATATTTTTATCCGTATACATATTATATCAGCAATGAGCTCTCAACTTTTTTTCTTCAAATTTCATGTGTTTTGCAATCGATTAAAGATGTTTAAAATAAAGCAAGAAAAACCACCCTTAACAATTACCAACTTTAAAAATCTGCATTTTAATTTAAAGATTACACTGAACAATGTAAATATCCATCAACTCAAAATTCATTGTTTTACGTGCCTCTGGGATAAAGTCCTAAATTGAATTCGCCGTATTAACGAGCCAAAAGTGTCGACTACGAATTAAAATCACTTTACTTGTCGAGTTTGTAAAGGTCCATTCGCAAACAGAAAGGAGGTTGTATAAAAATCATAAACTTCACATTTTTGCCTCGCACCATTCCAGTCACGTACTCGGCCGAGATCACGTTTCCCTTTGTTTCTTTTTTTTGTAAGGACCTAATCTGTGATTTTTTTGCTGAACACCGCCACATATGGGCTTGATAAATTGCTGAATTTCGCGGCAGTTGTAGAAAAACATGTCCATGAAAAATTGATCTGTGGATTTGCCTGACAGTTTTTATGGCACGTCGTTTTGATACCAGCGACAAGATGTACAATGTACAGTGTAAATGTATTATTTTAGAGTATTTTGAAGCGTTTTGACGTGAAATGAATAAATAATTAACCAATCAGCGCAACGTAGGCATTGATTGGCAAAGACAATACGATTTAAAACGACCATTGAGCCATAGACCGCAACTATTACAGGTGACATTCTCACAACGTCACAATATACAGACCTCAAATTAGGAGTATAAGACTTCTGTCGTGGCTGGAGACTGTCCCGCCCTCACACCCGCCAATGCAACTCCTGAAAGCCAGGATCAACAGTGGCACTCATTTTAATGACACTAAGCATTGAAGCTCGGCGAGTCTTCGGGAATGTCTAACTTGTCTTTAACCCGCAACGAAATTAATCATGAAGTAAGTAATAGGAGGAGTTGGAAATATTTATGTCCACTTCCCTCCGTAGCAAAGCGGTGGGTAACAAATCAATGGACTAAAGAGGCAAATAACCTCTGATAAAGATTTTTACAGCCAGAGAAGCCAGCTCTTAAGCACACCACGTTGTACCACGGATTAAACTATTAAAATATTTAATGGGACATATTATGTAAGCTGCTACACTTGTTTCCAGTAATAGGTATGTTAGGTTGGTAGGTTGTGTTGTGGCTATGAGTCAACACCAAGTAATAAAACCAACGGGAAATGAACCCGCTACCTCAGGTATAATAATAGCCGGCGTCGTAACGAAGATTGCCTTGGATACTATTAATATTCTCTTATTAATACTATTTTTTGGAATCTATACCTACTGAACTGAGATTTTGTGGAAATACTTTGCAGTATCTATTCAGTTAATCGAATTGTTTACCTATTCCACACGCTCATGTGGGAAATAATTGTTTTATCCTAAAATAATACTGTTTCATTGTGACAAGAATATAATGCAGGTACATCCTCACTAATATTATAATTGTGAAAGTTTGTTTTTATGGCTGTTTGTTACCCGTTCACGCAAAAACGGCTCGACTGATATTAATGATATTTGGTATAGGTATAGCTGACACCCTGGATTAACACATATGCAACTTTTTATCTGGAAATTCACATACCCATTTTACTCTTTCAAATTCAAATGGATGGCATGGGACAGGAGCGGACAGGATTGCATGTCACGGGACAGAACGGGATATAACTAAAAGGGACGGAACGGGAAGGGAAAATCAATAATATGATCGACGACGGTCATATTCAGTTTAAATATCAAACAGTACGCGAAATAATATGTTATTGATGTGGACTATACTAAAAACTAACCTCGGGTGAAGCCGGGCCCGACCGCTATTATTAAAGTATTATAAAGTAAGGAGTAAGCAGTCGTAAAATTCTCTATTATGAATGTCAAAGGTATTGAATTTTCATTAATGGACCCGCATTGAGAATTAAGGATTAAACCCCTTTATATTATTTATAGACTACTAAAAACCAAATAAATGTAATTTGTATTATAAAAAATATAATTTTGTTAATATAGATTTGTATTGGCTTGTGATATGAGGTTTTTAATTGCTTACATGATCAATAAACCAATTTTGATTTCACTTCTTACAACTTACAGAAAGCTCATACTTAGCAGTGAAATTTCCGCTAATATTTTATAGTCATATATGTAAAATAATCTTCCGCATTATATAATATTAAAATCATAAAGAACCGAAACCAAACAATTTGGAATGACTCAATATTTTGACTCTGGGTCCTTCCGTAAAAGCGTTGGCCTTACAAGTGTCGTTGTCTTAAGAGCCAAGGATATTACTGTTTGCACAGGTCTACGCGGACGAACGCAAATACGGTTGTATACGAAAGGTGCTGACGAGTTTACCCCGCGATCCTACACCAACAAACCCTTAGTTTGAGATCTTTTCAAACGGTTCTTGAGTGAAAATAATAATTGCTGCCAAATACGGAGGTTCGGTTTAATTTACGATCAAGTTAGGAAAATATTATGGCAAAAATATTTTCATTTTTGGTAAATTAATTGGTTGTAAATACACTTAATAAATTGGAAGACATGCAATCTTCTATATTATATTAGAGCGTATACTTATGAAATAAATGTATGGAATAATCTACTTATGAGCTTCAGTGATTTGAATCGAACGTTACGATTTTAGATCAAATTCTAGATATTATGTTTTGTCCATGAAAATGGACAATGTTGGAAGTTCAATTCAAGAAGATAATTATAAAACTTCATCTCCTGAGTCCTCTAATCCAGACTAGTGCGTTTTGGTGCCCTTCATATGCCTTTGAAAATCACATTACGCTACTGGTGGTAGGTCTCTCATATTACGTGAGAGGCCGCCTGGGTAGGTACAACCACAATGTCTAGTACGTAATACTATCCATTTCATTTTTTAGAGCTTTCTTACAAATATTCCGTTGTCTTCAAGCTCTTGAATGAAAATATTGAAGTATAATATACAGCGTGCATAGAAACGTTGGTATATAACAACAATGTGAATGCACTATTGTGTTCCAATTTGAAGGACATTGTAGCCAGACTAACTACTGGACATATTGAGACTTATTATCTTATGTCTCAGGATGGCGAACGCAATGGAATGCCAAGCATTGCTTTGTTTGGTTTTGCTCCATCAGGTGAATGTCATGCCCGTTATGCCATACATTGCAATAACAAAGCTTTATATGTAATAGCTATTCAATTTTGTTAACCCGGCGTCAGCACAGTGGAAATATGTCACAACGGTAGTAGGGTTGGGTCTAAGGGACCCATATAAAAAAACGCCATAAATTCAATAATTAAAATAAATTTAGGGACATATCATAACAATTGGATGAAGAACCTATTGTGTATGACTTTTTGGATAAACAAAAACAACCTGGTACGAGATATAAGTTTTTAATGACATTTTTATAAAAGTATGTAAAAACTTTAACAAAACAAGTAACCTCTGTCTTAAACTAAAAAATAAATAAGAAAACAAACTTTTTTCAAAATTTTAACGTTGTAGTAAGTATAACAATTAAATTTATAGCAGGAATAACAACTATGTTCTATAACAGTCATATAATTATTCAGTCATAGCTTCTCTTTCATCTGCACAATCCTTGCAGTACAACACAGCGTGCTCACTGCAGATGTATTTTTACAGTACCGACAAATATTTTTAGATTTCCTTTCTTTTTTGGCAGGACAATCCTGACACCTTCTTTTTACATTAGGTATCTTTACAGGTATACTATCTCATCAGGTTCTCCTAAAAAATCTCTTATTCTTTTGCGCATCAGTCTTGGCAATTGAATAGCATCTTTACGTTTGCGCAAATGCTTACGAACAAGTGAAAGGCCTACATTCTTTAAGAATTTGCGACGCTTTGTCGTGGTATTGTTGCTCTTCTTATGTAATATAAATGCATTTATTCCAAACATATTTAGTAGGCCAAAAAATATGGTTAAAGGCTATTTCTTTGAATTACATATTCATATTCGAAGCCGGATTCTTGCAGAATAGCTAAAATTCTCTGCCGTTCGAGTTCTTCGCGATCCATAACTGCAAAGGTTCTGAAAATAACTCAATAAGTCAATAATATATTTTAAAAAAACGGCGCGAAATTACGACACCAAGTGTATAGTTGGGTCTTATTTACCTTTCTTGTGTTTATCCGCATCTATCCACTGCTGCGTACGCGACACCACTGTAAGGCGATATTCGACAGGAAGGGTAGACCATTAGCTCCAGCTACCGAGAAGTGTGGCAACGTCGCAAAAATATTTTATAGAAATGCGACCATTTTTAAAAGACGTGGGTATAATAGACCCAACTGTGCGATCGCCGGGTTAACAGACGTAGTATATGCGTTGTAGTGAATAGACTTCCCTGTATTCATTCGTTTATAATTAGAAGTATGATAAAATCTAATATAGCTGGTTATCCGATAGCCAAATGTGCAATTTTCATCAACGATAACATCTGCGGACAGAATGCTGACAACGCAACAAGGCTAGGCGGATCTAACAGCCTACACGATTAGGCTGACTCATTACTGAGCAGCATGAAATCTGTTAATATGTTCCAAATTTAAATATTATAATTCTAATTTTGATTATTAATAGCCTCGTAATTTTACCAGTTTATTTTATAATTTTGTAACAGTTACCATCTAGATTCTAAAACAATAACTACCTACTTTTTTGCAGCTCATTAAAATTTGAAAGGCATCTTTAAAAAAATATATGAACAATAAGTTTCAGTCAGTAATTAATGTATTCGTAGGTATGAAGTCTGTTTTGTTATATTTTTTATTCTAAAACGATACACTGCCTATTTAAAAACCGTATTTTTGTAGTCGCAAGTCTTAATATATTCCAATTGCCTTCAATGAAAACTAAAAGCTAAATCATAAGACGTAAAACATTATGACCTAATAGCATGTACACACCGGGACGAAATGGCAAAGGATTTCGTTTTTTTTTACGAAGGATTTTTATTTTTTTATTTTTTGTTTGATTCAAACTTATCTGGTAGAAATAGGACATCGATTCCACTGTTTTAAATTGGTGCTATGGCATCCAAAGGGAGTTCTTGAAACGGCATCGAAGAGTGCGCCAAGGGATCCACCGGCGGGATGCCGCGGCGCACTGCGGTACGCCATGGCACGCCGAAGAAAGCCTAGACACGCCGCGGGATGAGGCAGTTCAAGCGGAGGTAATCGTCTACGATTTCCTACCAACCGAATGAGTTATTGTCAAAAAAAGTTGAATAGTTATCATTCTTCACACTTTATTAAATTAGACAGATTTTTACTGGTGGTAGATCTTTCATATGTGAAAGGCTGCTACTTCCAAATAGCATATGATGATATTTATGGTGTCAAAATCCCTTGCCATTCCTTACCGGTATGCAAAGGCCTTAATATGTCAGAATTGCAATTATACAATTCAAAAACTGAACAGTCCCATGACATCTACGATAAGAGATTACAAAAACAAATGACGGTAAATACATCTAGAGAGAACAAACAAACATATTTAATTTTTGTTGTTGGTATTAATTAGATAAATGCTCAGACGCTCCACCGCAGCAAAATAAACAAACAATTTGTTCTCATTCCAAATTGCATTGTCACGTCTCTGGGACTAGAGGGCTTAAATTAATTTAACCTATTAGATTTAGCTGCTGTCTTTATCTGAGGAATAGTCTTTTGGAGTTTGATTAATTTATGCGAGCAATTATATTTCTAGTTTTATTTCTAAGCATAAAATTTCTTCAAGCTTTTATAATACAGCCAATTTTAGAGTTAAAGGTAAATTACGTATTATTTACATTAACTTTTCAATATACGTGTACAGGGCATATTAAGGCTGCCACCGAAAACGAAGCCTCTTATCTTCAGCCACAAATAAACTGAAAATTTTGCAAAAAACAACGACGTTGTATTTGTCATTTCTTCCTATCGTCGTATTTAGTTGGTAATTTTATATTGATATTTTGATAGTATTTGTGTTTGTTCGCAAAATAATCGATTAAATATTCTGTTATAAATAAGTTTGACAAAAGATATATTTTGTTACAAACGTGATGACATAAATTATGAAACATCTAGGAAAAATTATTGTCTAGCATTAGACGCTTTAGGCAACAGAACTCATAAATTATTAACAATTCAATTAAACTAAACCACATATCGATAATTAAGCTGGTCGCGTGGGACTGCGTTCTGCAAGTCATGTGGATATTAATGACCACAAGGCGTAAGTAGCTAATGCTTGGTAATCCTGGTTCTTAGAGTATTTAATCCCTAGATAAAACGTTATCATTTACGTCTTCACGACGTAGATATTTTTTGTTCATAATATTGAACAACACTTTTGTTAATAATAAAATTCCACTGGTAACTGAAAGTATAGTAATTATTTAGGTGTTATCCGCCTAAAATGATGAATGGAAATCAATAGCATTAAGTACATTTTTTTTGTGCCTGTTTCAGCACTGCCAAATGTCAGTCTTTAGGAAAGCAAAAACGGATGGCCCGTACAACTATATTTATCTAGGTTTTTGAAGTCCAAGCGCTCCCTTTAGATATACCGGGTATATCAAGAATGCTACCGAAAACGAAGCCGGGTGGTAGTTTTAGTGACTACAAACACAATGCAACTTAGAATTTCGCACAGAAAGGCGACAATTATTTTGTATTATTTTTTAAATATCATCGAATTTGGTTGGTAAGTCCATTATTGTATTGTATCAGCCCATATACGTTCCACTGCAGGGCACGGGCCTACTCTATAATCGAGAATACGATTGAGAGTGGTTAGGCCATATAGTCCACCCCGCTGGCCTAGTGCGGGTTGGCGAACTTACATACCATAGAAATTCTTATGAATCGCTATGGTATGCAGGTTTCCTCACGATGTTTTCCTTCACCGTTTTAGTGCGTGGTGATTGACTATCAATACACACATGACTCCGAAAAGTCAAAGGTGTGCCCTGGGATTCGAACCCGCGACCACCGTGAGCATGTTGCCAGCCGCGTCTAGTCCGTTTACCAACAGGCCACCACGCACTTACGGTAAGTCCATAGTTTTTGCTAAAATAATAATTTAAAGCCTTGCGTACGATAGCGTCTTTAAAAATAAAAGGGTGTACATTATTATTTAAGAAAAAACTATGTATTTACCATCCTAATACGATGATAGAAAAAAATAACAAAAAAAATTCGTCACAAATTTTTGCACAAAATTTAGTTGCATTGTGTCTGAAGTCACTAAAACTACCACCCAGCTTCGTTTTCAGTAGCAGTCTTGATATACCCTGTATATCACTTTTATCGGCGGCGGTTTATCGCCTATACCAGAATTAGCCAGAGCGTCTCGCGTTATATTTGGGCGTTTGGAATGATTTCACTGCCAGATTACAAACCAAGTTATTTTAATTCGACAAGATTAAAATTGAGGGGTTGTTACCAACTTGATCAGTGCTTAGGCCCCGCAAGGGGATTGTTCGGAGTCGGAGAAAGAAGCCTTCTGGACCCTTGTTGATGATACTATGCGTAATCTGCCCCAATCCGAGAGCATTGTGGTGGGTGGGGACCTGAATGGGCATGTAGGACCGTCCGTGTAAGGACCGTCGGGAGAATGAGCGTGTTCATGGCGGCTATGATTTTGCCGCACGTAACGCAGAGGGGGACTCTGTTCTCAGAGCCTGTCTCGTGTCAGACCTGGCCGTTGTGAATACGTTCTTCCAAAAGAAACCCGAACACCTCATCACATACAAAAGTGGGCCCCACTCAACACAAATTGACTATCTGCTCATAAGGAGATGCCACATCAGCAAAGTGACCAACTGCAAGGTTATCCCGGGAGAATGTCTCACGACACAGCATCGTCTCCTTGTTATGGATGTGAAGGTAACACCGAAACCCAAAGTGACCGAGTATCGAGCATCAAGGATAAACTGGTGGTTGCTGGATGGACCTGCTGGGCATGGATTCCGCGATGCTTTGATCCCCTTTTAGAAAATAGTATGGGGATCGAAGATGTGGGGGAACTGTGGGGCGGCATTCAGTCAGCAATCACCACCCTTGCGAAGTCGAAGCTCGGCACAACTAAGGGCGGCCGCACCCTTAACAGGGAGACTTGGTGGTGGAGTGGGACAATCCGGGTGGCAATTCTCGGGAAGAGGACACTGTTCAAAAAGTGGCAAGCGACTAACTCTCCTGAAGACCGCGCTGGGTACAACCTCGTCAAACGCGCTGCAAAGCGAGCTGTGGCCAAGGCCCGACACGAGTCTCAGACTCCTCTGTATAAGAAGTTGGAGACTGTGGAGGGTCAAAAGCTCATCTATCGGCTCGCAAAGACTCGGGAAAAGGCGACACTCGACATTACCAAATGTCGATGTGTCAAGGATTCCCGAGGCGCCTTGGTATGTGAGGCTAGCGCGGTGAAGGAGAGGTGGTGCTCTTACTTCCACGGTTTATTTAACACCATACCTTTGGGAGTGTCCTACCCTGAATTGCCCCCGAACCAAGGTCTTGTTGCACCTGTTGCACCTGAAGAAGAACCGAAAAGCGGTAGGGCCTGACCATATTCTGATAGAGGCGTGGAGGTCGTTGGGGCTTCATGGTGTGGAGCTTCTTGCTGCGTTATTTAACCGCATCCTGAATACCAAAAACATGCCTGACTCATGGCGGTTGAGTGTGATAACTCCCGTGTACAAGGGTAAAGGCTGTGTTCAGGAATGCGGTAATTATCGTGGCATTAAGGTCATGAGTCATACCATTCTTCGAACGCGTCATCGAGTCCAGGCTCCGCCAAGAGTGTACTGTCTCTGGGTGTCAATACGGCTTCCGTCCTGGCAGTGGCACTACCGACCCGATATTTGCACTCAGGATGCTTGGCGAGGCATACAGGGCGAAGAAGACGCCACTGCACGTGGCTTTCTTGGACCTGCAGAAGGCCTTCGACTGTGTGCCGCGACAGGTCTGGTGGGCGATGAGTGTGAAAGGGATACCGGAAGCCTATGTGGACATTATCAGATACATGTACCTCCGATCCGTGTCCTTCGTTCGGACCGCCGTTGGCGATACGAATCCTTTCCCGATTGATGTTGGTGTGCACCAAGGCTCGGCGCTGAGTCCATTCCTCTTCAGTGTTGTACTCGACGCCATTACGTCTCACATCCAGGACCCTGCGCCCTGGTTGTTGATGTATGCCGATGACATTGCACTGGTGGAGGAGGACCGGCGACTTTTGGAGCGCAAGGTCAACCAGTGGAAGGAGACGCTCAAGAGCGGTGGTCTGAAGTTAAATGTGGCGAAGACCGAGTACATGGCTTGCGGGAGTACGGACCCCCAAAGCATCGAGATAGGGAACGAACTTGCCGTGAAGACAGACAAGTTCAAGTACCTTGGGTCCGTACTGCATGAGTCCGGTGACATCGACCTTGACGTCAAAGCCCGTATAAGCGCTGCTTGGTTTAAGTGGAGAGAGGTCTCGGGCATACTCTGCGACCGCAGGATGCCGATGAGGCTCAAGGGTCTCATCTATAAAAGCATTGTGCGGCCGGTGCTCCTGTATGGTTCTGAGACGTGGCCTGCCCTCAAGCGGCACGTCCAGGAGATCCACGTCGCGGAGATGAAGATGCTGCGGTGGATGTGCAACGATACGCGTTTGGACAAAATCCGTAACGAGCACATCCGTGGCTGTCTTGGTGTCCGCGATGTGGCTGATAAACTCCAGGAATCCCGCTTGAGATGGTATGGTCACGTCCTAAGGAAACCGCAGGAGTACGTTGGTAATGTGTGCCTGAGCCTCAATATTCCCGGACCTAGACCGCGGGGTAGACCAAAGAAGCGCTGGCTCGATGTCGTCAAGGAAGATACGAGGGTCAATGGCCTTACTATTGAGGATGCCGAAGATCGGGCGAAATGGAGGAGAATTTGCCGGAAGGCGGACCCTGGCACCGGCCGGGATAACGCCAGGTAGAAGCAGAAGAAGATTAATAATTTGTGAGGAACTATAGCGATTCGTCTGACACGTGGTGCGCAACTCTTCAAACTCCTTATTCCACTTCTCCAAAAACATGCAAGCGCTCCAAGAAGCTTATACCCAAATGGAGATTGCATTCCGTATAAAACACTCCAAACAAAAATTTGACGTTGAATGAAGTCACTGTTGCCTGCTATCCTTTTCTTTAGAGTGACAATGAATGAAGTTCACATGAAGTTCTTCACTTTTATATGCGGAATGCAATCTCCATTTGGGTATAAGCTTCTTGCAGCGCTCCATCCGTAGGCTCCATCGATCAGACGCTCCGCTAGACTGACAACTGCTAATCTTGTTCCTACAAACTCAACAGATGGCGCCAGGGATGCCTGCGCCGTCAGATACTACTTGTATAATATGTTTTAAGCCCTCATTATAAAGTACTAGTAACTCGGAAATAATTATATTTTTAATAGCCATTGTATTGGATTCATTGAAAAGTGTATCAATTAGATCTGGCGACTATGAGGCCAATAAAACAATGAAAAGGGTTTTCGTTCCGACACCAATAGTGACTAAATGCACCTGATGGTTAGTATAACATTATTGAAATATAGTATATATTTTACTGGTGTTAGAAAGGTAACACCACAATGTCTAGTAATCCCGCCAAACAGCAGTGTAAATGCACTGTTGTGTTCCGGTTGGAAGGACATTGTAGCCAAAGTAACTGCTGGATATAATTATTGACTCAGGATGGTGGGCGCAGTGGAATACCAAGCATTGCTTTGTGATTCATGGTGTTGTTTGGTTTTGCTTCTACCCAGGAGCAGTCGTAACGTTCACCATCAGGCGAATGGCAGCGTGATATATTCGATAAAATGCTGGAATAAATTTGATTGATATTATTTACTAAAATTGTTGCAGTCGCGAATTTGTTTAAAATCATGTTAATAATTTATTCCTGTAGTTTCACAATTCAATATCCTTTTAAGTTTTAGTTTTGTTTTATTTTTATCCAAAATATAATGCAGTGGAGGGTAGTTTAGTGTCGTTTGCCTCTCGGTATCTTTGGTATGGAGTCTCGTGTGTGCTTTGCAACGAATGACGCGTGGTCCCCCGCCGAGAGAGTTACTCGCTTAATTCGGTAGTGTATCGTAGACTATCTGGTGCAAAGCGTTGTCTGAAAGTTTTTCAGCCAGCACTGTCGTCGACACCGACCATTCAGCTTCAGGAACGGCACTCCGGTGAGTAGCTTAGCGTATTTTTATCTTTGCGCGGGATTATCGTTTGGTTCCATTTCGTATTCCCTTTCCAGGCTCATGTTAATAAGCCAAGTGTGTATGTTAACGATGAAGGAAAACATCTAGAGGAAACCTGCACACAATTAATATTTCAAAGAATGTGTATGGCTTGTGTCAGTCCCCCAACCCGCACTTGGTCAGCGTGGTGGACTAATGTATTCGAATTGCCGATTGTTTTGATTTGATTGAATTGTTGATCCAAAAATTGACCAGTAAAATTCTATATTCTGTTAATAACCAAGTGTGTACCGAAGTATACAACATTACAGTAATTTTTATTTTAATATTCAACCTCCAAGCGGTATTGGGTGTAAAGTTATAATGAAGTGGAAATTCTAGCAAATCGTAAATGTGTAGCTGTGTGAATATGCTAAATATTTTGCTGAGTTCCCTTATCTGCGGGCCACTGGAAATAACATTTAGGGTTTTAGATGCACAGAATGTAGGTAAATATAGTTTAACTTTAAATGTTTTCATTAAAATTACTACTATTGCATTGGAATAAAAGACGTTAATGACCAGATTTGAGGAAGGAATGTTTAGGTTGTCTGAAAGCTATGTGAGATAGAAACATAGAAAAGTCATAAAATTGAAACACCGTGGTACCTATATCCGTCATACCGATCAATGTGATTTCAAAAATGGTAGTGCTGCGCTGTAATCAATTACGATCAAGTATTGATGAGGAACACAGGGCACACCTCTGACTTTTCGGAGTCATGTGTGTATTGATAATCAATCACCACGCACTAAAACGGTGAAGGAAAACATCCACCTGCATACCATAGCGATTTATAAGAATTCCTATGGTATGTAAGTCCGCCAACCCGCACTAGGCCAGCGTGGTGGACTATATGGCCTAACCACTCTCAATTGTATTCTCGATTGTAGAGTAGGCCCGTGCCCTGCAGTGGGACGTATATGGGCTGATACAGATACAGATTGATGAGGAAGGGAATATTGCATTATTCTTTGTTTAAACTGTTTTTTGTATGTTAATAACCCGTTTGAGTAGCTTTATACAAATGAAAATTAATTAATTAGCGACTTGGTAATATATGTTCTGATACAAAACACAGCTTTATAAAAAAAATAACTGTCATTATCTACGTTTGCGTTCTTTGTGCCAAGGCATATAATAATATCTACATTAACCTATTCCTTAATGTACAGTCAGTGACAGAAGTTGCTACACATTCACGAGATTTGGAATTGTCTTATCATCCAAAATAATTATTATTTTCAATATCGTATGGTACTTCTCGGCATAGATGACTTTACTTGGTTATATTTTACGACTACAGAGTAGTACATACAAATTTTAATTCATAAAAAGGTTATCAAAAAATGTGAAGTGTTCAGCGACTTATGTTGCTGACTGTACATAAGAAACAAAACCATTTTTCTGACAACTCCTTTGGAGTTTACCTACGTTTCACATCAAAGAGACAAGAACTTGCTTGCGGCTTAATATTTAATAAGACTTCATAAAATATTATTTTACCTTAACTCGTTTATTTTGTAATTGCCTTGTAGGTTTAAGCAAATCTCATCCACAATGCTTTATCTAAGCCATTGATTAAGTTAAGGGGTCTAACTAAAGTAATATATTGACTATATTAATATTTATTTCTAGATTAAAGGGGAAGTTGATTAATCGCTTGAACAATTTGAAATTCTTTCCTATACTTTGAATCGATGTATTTACGACGAAATAATCTTGATGCGATTTGAAAGGAAATTAAATTATGTCGGTATCTTCTATTAATATACCACTACCCAAAAACACCTCACTTAAATGTACGATCAAGTATTATAAATCTTGAACAATGCTAAAACAATGACACCAACTTTTTTATTCCTACATGCAAACACATCAATTGATTCCATATCTCAATTGAACATCCATTCCCTGACAGTTTCTAGACATTCTAGTCAGGCGATTCATCTTGTCAAAGAAGACTGAATTTAAAGCTACAAATAAAACAACTTACAGTAATTGATGATCTTTATTTATCAACAATTCGTCTTAACCAGCATGAAGGATGATAATAACATTTCCATCGTGAAATTATTTATCTATAGCGGCATTGTTAAATACAATAAGACAAACTTTTCAACTGACAACGGGCTATTAGTGGCTATTGTCTAAACACTTTAGAACTGATTGTGAACTCGAGATCCATTGAACTCATCTTGGTGTATAAGGGTTGAATTTATTGTTTATCTTACTGTATTTTATTCTTTAATAAAAATATTTCTATTGAGCTACATAAACATTTAAAAGACAGCTTTTTTTAAAGTTTTAATGAATTCTACAGGCTTTCTATACATTATTCTGGGGATTTGGCAGAATGTGGGGCAATGTTAATTTCAAAAGCATTTCGTTTTCCTTGTAAACACTTTCAAGTCCACCTCGGTTGTGCAGTACTACTAACGTCATTTAGTACCCCGGTTGGTCCCGTATCTTACAAAAAATATATTCTTATATCCTGCCCACCTCACCTATCTTACAGCTGATACGGCCACCACGACGCTTCGCCTATTCTTACTTCTATTTAATTTAACAAATTTATAGTAAAATTTGTGTTTCTCGTGCACGACGTTAATTTCATTATGTTTTGTTAGATCTTTTGAATCTTTATCTCCGGTACTTTTTATTTTGTCTTTTACTTTTATCCATCTGTCGTTCTTCCAATCGTATTTCTTTCCAATTGCTAGTAAGATCTCTTCGAATTTGGGCCAAGGGATTGTATTATTTGGGGCTTCTGTAGTTATATTCTCAACACCAAGTTTTGCAGAATGTTCATCATGTTTTGATGTTACATCACTGGTTATATTACTAACTGGCGTAGTGTTACGTTTCCCTAGATTTTCTGTTTTAACGTTACTCGTTTCAGCATGGCGGTGTAACGTATTTGCCACGTGCTTATAACGTATTACGTCAACATTATCTCTCGCGAGCTGCTCGTCCGGATATTCGTCGTAAAAGACTTCTATCTCACGCTCGATTTTTTCTGTAAAGGAAATTGAAGTACATGAGCAACTCAATATTTTGTTAGTAGCTGTTACGGGAACTAAAATTATCGGAAACAATAAATATTGGATATAGCTTGTATAAATCCTTTCTATTTGTTTAATTCCTATAACATTATTATCTTAATAACGCGCCGTGGATTTATACATCTTAATATTACGAAAACATACTTAATACCTGATTTGCTTTTGTTTACATAATTTATACCTGTTTTAAATGAAAGAAATTGCATTTTCAATGTTTAAATTCTCAAAGGATGTTATTCCGTGAGCAGGCGAGTAGCACACCTCATCATTTAATGAAATTCTTTTTTCATTATGCACCAAACAATTTCCACCTAACCTTCGAATAAAAACTAGCATTTACAAGAGCCTTGTTCATACCTGGCAAAGGTCCAACGTTTTCTTTCTTTTAAAAATTGGCATACTTCGTGTATTTTACAACAGGATGATGAAAAGCAGATAAACTTTATTGTTATTAACGAAATGGTTAGTTAAAATACTCTGTTCGACATTTTATATGTAAATTAATTTAATCATGTGCAATATACACAATTATAATTTCATTAGTCGACGCTATTTTGTATATTTCTTTCCACGTAAACTTGGTTTGCAAAGACATAAACGAAGATACATTGAAAATCATAACACTGAAAATACAACATTTTATAATCTCATTAAAATTTACCAAGGCATTTTAATAGCACCTTCAGAAAGAGAATTTGTGAAATGTTCACCCCGTTAATATAAAAGGCAAGAAAGGCGACGAAATATTGCATTCACGAAATAAATGCAGCACAAAGGCTTTGTGAACATTCTAATCTGTCTAAAGAAATCCCTTTGCCCTTTTCAGTCCGTTATAGATATTTTCTATAGAAATATTTCTACCTGCCATCCGTCGATATAATTCGATGTCACGTCGAAGATTTTCTCTATCATTTTCTTTCCAATGGCCATCCCCTCGATCTGTGTGGATAAAAAGATTATTGTTCAATGTTAGTTGATATTTATATCCTTTTGAATAGGTAGAATTTTTGTTTTATGGAATCTATAAAAATACAAATTAATAAATCACTTTTTAATGATATTTGAAAATTTACGTATGGATTTTGCGCTTATAAAATGCATACTAATTAATGTTAGTATTAGTTTGGGATAAACAAAAAATAAATACGTATCCAAACACCAGTACTATCTCATATAAAATATAGGAGTTGGGACAGTTATTGCTTTAATAATAACGGCAAAGTTTAGATTCATGTGTGTTGCTTAACAATACAATTACTGCTGTACAATTTTGGATTAAATGAATAGTGGAGTTTATTGAGAAAGTTTGACTAATTAATTTATTAAGTTGGTCTTTAAAATATAAGTCAATTTTTATAGTATTCTTTGGATGGTAATCCTATACAAGACCTAAAATTACGCATAGCTATTAAAGTAAGTTTATCGCATTACACCCAACATTACATCGTTTTTCAAGCAGTCTCACATTATTTGTCAGCCGATGTTAATCATCCCTTGTCAACCTTTTTTTCTGTATTGTGATGTCTTCACTTACCATGAGGTAAAAAATAACTTTGTCTAGACAGTACAATAGGGACTTAAAATCTATTCAGACAAGCCAGTGTGAAGTATCACATACTCACCTACACACAACGTAAAGATAATAATATAACACGCATTCTGCAGTACAGTGGGCATTGTATATGTGCGTGCTGTAATTGGTACCTGAAACAACAGAGGAATTCACTTTGTTACAGTCGTAGCAAATATTTTGTTATGACATCATAAAATGTGCTAATTAACGTCGAGTTAATATGCCTGGAGGTAAAATTGCATTCCAGTTCAGGTATTTTCAGAAACGGAGTAAAGCGTTCCTTTCACCTCTATTTATGGAGATTTCTTTAACTCATAAAATGTAATTATGACATGGAATGAATAAAATGCGAAACCATTAATATAGATTCCACTTCATTGAAAATTATAATTATAAATAATTAAAGCTAACAAGCATTTTTTTATTTCCCCCTCAACAACCACACATAGTCCTGACCACACTAAGATTGAGTCTTGTGTCGTGGGTATCAGGAACTACGACAAACTTTTTAGTCTCATAAACACTCAGATTCGAAAAAAAATGCTTGTGGTTAACACGAAAATTTGTCTCTATACGGGATCGAACCAGCGACTTCTCGTTTCAAAGCAGGCGGCTATCCAACTACGCCACGGAGCATTTCCCACATTTATTCCACTTTTTTTCCATACGCCATCACTGGTATTAAAGGCAATGAAAACCAAGCGAATCTTTTTATTTATAAATTATGCATACAACATACATATTAATGTCCTCCCAGATTGCCGAAGAAATGAAGAGTGGCTCATAAAAAGTTAATAAAATCATAATATTGTATATTCAAGTAGACCTTTGAATTGTGAAGTCTCTTTGAATCGAGTAGGAGTTATGTAATTATACAATGATACGAGTATTCGATTGCTGACGGTTTGTTTAGCAACTGAATCCCATAGAATTTCCGAAGTCCATAAGGAACTGGTTTCCGTAGTACATGTATGAGCTTGTAATATAAATTTATGTATTAAAGTTGCTCTTCTAAGTCTATTTTAAGCGATAGAAAGAGCATGTTTTTACTAATATTGGAATCTTGAACGTTGAATCTAAAATTTAAAAGCAGTATCTAGGTCGGGTATGATGTTGTATCTATAAACTTATATTTATACTGTAAGGCGAAGTTTACAAATATTACATGTCTTAAACAAAGTGAATTTTCAAAGGAAGGTCTTTGCGTACCGCTTTATTTTATAGACTAAGAATAATATTTCTAAAAATATTATAAATATCAATAAATCATCAAAATTATCATCATTTCAGCCACAGGAAGTCCACCGCTGAGCATTGGCTTCCCCCAAGGATCTCCAACTCGACCTATTGGAAGTGGCCTGCATCCAGCGACTTCCTGAAACCTCAGCTAGGTTTTTCGTCCACCTTATAGGCGGGAGTCCGATGTGTCGTTTAATTATTAAATAAGTTAATAACCAATAAACAAACAGTTTTTATTTTCTTTCAAAATTCATTCTACGTGCGATTTATCATACAAATACGATTAACTTGTTTAAGGTACGGCTACGGTATTATGAGTGTGGTTGAACATATTGATGTTTTTAAACATTGAATATACATAAGTCTCTAATACCTCCTTTACACTTCTGTAAATGCATCTGTTGACGTGTAAAGGAGATACAAGATTTATGTGCCTTGTCAATAATGATTTTACGCTTACAGTTTAATATCTAGATTACATCAACATAAAACGATACAAACTCACTCACAATTATATTAAAGGTTGGAACCACGATACTACCAAGCTTTTGTCAACACTATATTTTATTTAATTATTTTCCCGAAATAGATCATAGCCAACCATTTTCTCTATTCTCTTACTCACATTTAACATGTTATCCTTTTGTATACCTTGGTTAACATATTTAACGCGAGCAAACCTCAAACCCTTTTATAATTACGTATTAAAAACATTGTTGAGCGTACAAAATTACAAGGATTATGAAACTGTAAGTTTATGTTCTATTTTCCCGCGTCCCTTTGTTTTCCACACAATGTTTGTGAAAGAAGGCGAGCGTCATTTGTTTATCACAACGGCACTCTCACCTAATTCGGTTTTGTGGCCATTAAAACTTTGGTCCGTGTTTTATTATTGATTTTTAAATGTTTTAATTATAAAACGATTAGTGGCAATAAGCCTTGAACTTGTGGCATGTATCACGATCAAAAACATAATGGCTTTGGATTGATATCACAATTATACTAATGTATGTATTACATACATATATAAACTCACGCTTCTTTCCCAGAAGGTGTAGGCAGAGATAATCATAACACCCACCCTTCGCCTTGGATTTTCAGTCCCAAGATGCATATGCCTATATCGGGCACAAATATCTGACCTCCAGCTGGTAGTTATAAATAGAAAAATCCAATATTATTTTGTCCGACTCGGAATTCGAACTGAATTAGGTTATACTCAGAAACTGCTGACACGCACATTGATTTTCAGGATTAAACAATTTTCTAAAATACTTATTTATATTTCAAATTGTCTATGTACTAATACCTATTTTATTATGTGGAATTAAAGTCTAGTCTGTGAGCTATCTTCAATAGTGGGCTTCTTGTGATATTACAAGGTGACCAAACCACACTAGTCCAAATGAGTGATTTGGCCAAATGGCCAAATGGCTAAATCACTCCCAATCGCCCTCTCGTTTGTGGAGGAGGCCCATGCCCTGCAATGGGACGGGCTGATATTTTATTTTTATATTAATAACATCCAACAGTCACTTACATATTCCTGACCCTACACTAAGATCGAGTCTTATGTCGTGGGTATCAGGAACTATGAGAGACTTTTCAGTCTCACAGACACCCAGACCCAAAAGAAATATTTGTGGGCCGCAAAAATATTTCTCACGGTGCGGGGATCGGACTCGCGGCCTCTCGTTTCACAGTCGACGGCAACCGACAGCGCGACGGAGGCTGTCAAATTATAGTAATAGCTAGTGGCAAATTAAATATTTTAAGTATAGATAGCTAGGCTAGGAAATTTTAAGCCGTGGATGCCTTGAAAGGAATTCCCTTCGTAGTGAATGTAATAATAAAATAAAATATTTTATCTCCGCTGTCTGAACGGAAAACGGAAGTGTAGCGTGAAAGACTTGGGGAGAGATGACAAGGCGCGACGGTAATGCAGTTAAGATGCCCACACTACGCCATGGAAATGCTTTGAAATTTATTATCATTTAAAACAGCTTATTTGATTAATTAATGGGAAAAATAGTAAATATATTTATCAGAGATTCTTGATCGCTTTAGATGGCTTCAAACGTCATGAGCGAGCAATAATATAAGGACATCTTTTTTCAATCGGAGTGATCAAATAAGATTAAATTTAGGAGATTGAAATGTCTTTAATGGATAAACTCAATGAAATTTCGGTATTTATGTGAATGAACTCTACAGAAGTGCTCATATTAACTGTCTTATTGTTCAACCTTCTTTTATTTTATTAATGTTAATAAAATTCTAAATCCAAATTAGTATTTTTTTAAAATGCTTTTCTTTAAATATTATCTAAACAGATATGAATTACTTTATTGAACCTTCAAAATATATTTTAATATTCTTTAAAAACTACGAAGGATTTGAAATCTGTGGAATCCATAATATTTAAGTTAAACTAGAAAGTAGAAATACTCTTAAAGATCCTTACTGGCATTGATAATATACTTAACATTTTAGCCCTAAAATCTGTAATATCTTTATGCAATGAGGTAATACGTTTTTACAAACTTAGCATATTTTCGACGAGCACGTCATAGGCGGTCTGTTAAAATTGGATTTATGAAAATTTACCCTGGCAGCGCAGAAAGTTGAGAGATGTGGTGACTTTTTAATTTGTTTCAATCTTTTTTGCGCCCAGTTTGCCTCTTATTAAAATGTGCCCTTGCCATATTTCACACCTGGCGCGTTACTCTTTTTTAATTATTCGTACATTTTGTTTACGCAAAATACGAGCGAGGTGATTAACGGTACCGGACCAGCCCGATTATTAATGTATTCATGATCATTTACAATTCTATATGATTTTATCCTGAATTTTTTCACTTTATCTTTCCGAACTGTATTGGCTTAGCGTGGTTGCGTAAAAGCTACAGTCTTGAAGATTTTGATAGGAAGTGGGGCGCTCTAAGTTGTGGATAATACACGTTCATGAAGATTTAACTATTTTGTGTACAAATAAAATAATATTGATTCTTAAACTGACTGATAGTGCTTCTTCTTCAGCCTATGTATCTACCCAATGATGAGTATAGCCTTGTAATGTGCGTCAGGTTGGTTTATCCAAGGCAGTCCTCATCCAGCATAATAGTGCTAAATAACGTTAAATAATAAAAACTGACGAACATATAACTATGCGAAAACTTCATAATGGCAATCTTCAATCCATAATATAGACCCAGCAATATCATAGAAACTGCGTGGTGAGCACTGACTATTAATAAATAGCTGGAGACCCTCGGGATAGGAATTTGTGTCAGGCTTGAAGATACGCTAGCTTCTTGGGACAGAAAAACTTGGAAAATTGTATTTAGCATTTCTCTGACCTCTGCCTGCCCCTTCGAGTAAATTCATGAGCTTTAGCTTTATCTTAAAACCGTACAAAAGGACACAAGTTTGATCAAAATCAAATCCCTTAAAAACAAAGATTTATTTCGGAAATCTAGACAAGCTGCCAAAGAGAACGGTTATAAATACGTATGGATTAAAAACGCAACGATTCTCGTTCGCGAACGGGATGGAGGACCAGCTTTCGCTATTCGCTTCGAGGCTGATCTTAAAAAACTTATCAAGCAAAGTTCTCAACGTAACTAAGTTTAATTTAAGTCTTGATGCTTCCTCGCACTTATTAATATTTATTTATGTGATTCCTATATATAATTTAATCTATACTGTAGTTAAAGCTTTGACCATTTATCTATTTATATTTTTAGTTGGGTTCCTACTTTTAATAATAAAATCATTACCATTCAAAAGTGATGTAATTCTTGGCTGTGTTATTTTATATAATTATTATCAAAAACTGCTTCAAATCAAGTTGTGCGGTCTCCAAACTTGTTATACTCCTCTAATGATAATTTATTATCGCTGTATATTTATGTTCATATTGTACGTGAAACGTCATATTCATAGTGTATTGTATTGTATCAACCCATAAACGTCCCACTGCAGGGCACGGGCCTCCTCTACAATCGAGAGTACGATTGAGAGTGGTTAGGCCATATAGTCCACCACGCTGGCCTAGTGCGGGTTGGCGGACTTACATACCATATAAATTTTAGAAATCGCAATGGTATGCAGGTTTCCTCACGATAGTGTAAATCTGTATTATTTTAAAAGTAACCATGGCTCCTAATGATATTGTTTTATACTATCAAAACTGTAGAGGAATACGCACAAAATTACATACATTATTTATGAACATTCTGTCATGTTCTTATGACGTTATCATACTGACTGAAACTTGGCTTATTCCGGAAATTTCGGATAGCGAATTTATTGACGACCGTTACCTCGTTTTTCAGCATGACCGCGATCGATCCATTACTAATAAACGCGAAGGAGGCGGTGTTTTGATTGCCATACTACGACAGTTACGTCCTACTACAAAAATTATGCATTTTCGTAATTGTGAAATTGAACAGATAATGGTTCAATTTCCGGCGAAGTTGCCGGACAAAAGACATATAATCTGTGCAGCTTATATCCCACCTCGGACTCCTGAAGACTCATATTCAGAATATTTTGATACCTTAGAGGAGGTCTGCAATGATCCCACTTGCTCCTCATACTTCCTAGTAGGTGACTATAATATACCTGGCATCAACTGGATAGACCATGGTAATTACGTAGTTCCATGCGCCTCTACTACCACCGGACGTCTCTTAGCGAATTTAATATCACAAGTAAATGGATCGCAATACAACAACAATAATAATATGTTAGGTAGAATCCTTGACGTATTTATTTCCAACCTAAACTGTCAAATTGAATGTTGTAGTCCCTTATTATTAGCCGATAGTCACCATCCGCCCTTTTGTGTCACTACTAACCTAGATATTTATTCAATATATTTGAACAGATGCCCTATATACAAATATAATTATTTTAAAGCAGACTTAAGCATCGTTGCATCTGAGCTTTCTGACATTGATTGGGAAAACTCTCTTCAACATCTACTTTCTGAACAAGCTGTTGATATATTTTACAATAAACTATATGGTATTATCAAGTCACATGTTCCTTTGACTCGATCCCGCAATTCTCGTTTCCCTGTCTGGTTTTCTCCTTCACTCAGGCGCATCTTCAAAAAAAAAGAGTGTACCTGGATAAAGTGGAAGAAATATCACAATCTCTCGGATTACAATAACTTTTCTAAATATCGCCACCTCTTCCAACGTGAGTGTAGAACTTGTTATCATAATTATATAATCTCAATTGAAGAAAACATTCCTAAAAATATGAAAATATTCTGGTCATACATATCAAGCAAAAAATCAACTCAAACTATCCCTCCGAAATGTATTTTAAAAACACAGCATCCGATAACACTATTTGCAACTTATTCTCGAATTATTTTACCTCTGTTTATGAGCCTTCTTATTTTAATCCAGAAACTTGGCAACCACCAGATTCAAACTCAGAAAATTGTTTGTCCTTGTGTGATATTCACCTATCTCAGGAAACTGTGCTTAACGGGCTCAAATCCCTGGATGCCTCTAAAGGAGCTGGACCAGATGGCCTTCCACCTATACTATTTATTACGACTGCAAATAGTATATACAAGGCCCTATATATCATTTTTAATAAGTGCTTGCGTGAAGGAACGTTTCCCAATATATGGAAGAATGCTTTTATAACCCCCGTATATAAAAGCGGTGAAAAAGCTAATATCGAAAATTATCGCCCAATTTCTATACTTAACACTCTATCCAAATTATTCGAACGCCTTGTACACAATGCCATTTATCCCAAATTGCACCATGTAATTATACCAGAACAACACGGGTTTGTACAAAAACGCTCCACTACGACTAATCTCATGATTTTTACTAACTATCTTTTTGAAAATATGGATCGTAGGGTTCAGGTAGACGCTGTATACACAGATTTCAAGAAGGCATTTGACAAAGTAGACCACTCCTTACTTCTAGATAAAATAGCCTACAACGGCATACGTGGCAACTTACTGAGGTGGTTTGCGTCATATATACATAATAGGACCCAGAAAGTTGTAATAAGTGGCTACGAATCTGACTATGTCACGGTGCAATCCGGAGTCCCTCAGGGTTCCATACTGGGGCCACTCCTCTTTATCTTGTACATTAATGATATCAAATATTGTTTCCGTAACTGCAACTTTCTCATGTATGCGGACGATTTAAAAATATACAGAAACTGTAAAAATTACAATGACTGCAAGCTTCTTCAGGATGACCTTAACCGATTATACAATTACAGTCTTATTAATAAATTATTTCTCAACACTAGTAAATGTTATGCAATATCCTTTACAAAAAATAAAAAAAAAAATTCAATTACACTTTAGCCACCGAGATTCTTACCAACGTTAATTTGGTAAAGGATTTGGGTGTCATGATGGACTCAAATTTACACTTTGATTCTCACATAGATTATATTGTCAATAAAGCTTTTCGTCAGTATGGTTTCGTCATGAGATCTACATCAGACTTTGTGAGACCTTGTACTTATCTCCTGCTTTATAAAACTTTAATTCGTTCTCAACTAGAATACGCTGTACAGATTTGGAACCCACATTATAAAAAATATATTAATCAACTTGAGAATGCTCAAAAAAATTTTACGTGCCATGAATTATAAATGCTGTAACACGAAAATTCCATATAATCAATTATTAAACCGATATAATATTTTGAGTTTAGAAGCGAGACGATCACTGCTTGATGTTATGATGCTGCATGGTTTGTGTAATAATAAGTATGATTGTATAGAACTTACAAATAAGATATATTATAGAGTACCAAGAACTGTGATTAGGCGAGGGGTGCGCGTGCCTCAGTTATTTTTCACTAGTTCATGTAAAAGTAATGCCGGGGTACGTGCACCAATCCGCCGTCTATTAAATAGCTACAACTCACACTTTGCTAATATTGATATTTTCTCCCTCTCTAACCCAAAATTTAAGAAGATGTCTATTCTTGAAATAACCAAATAAATTCCTAAATAGCGAGTATTCCGCGTTTATCAGACTTTCCTAGTCATTAATTTTATCTGTCAATATGTGGACAATGGTGTGGGCTGTATGTTTATTTAATTTTATTATTAAGTTTATATTTTTATTTTAATGTTTTAGCATACTGCCGTTTTTTGTCCCTTTTAAATAAAATAACAAAATAAAAAATAAAAATAGTTATCAAAAACTATCGGCAATCACATCTTTCAGCAAGCCAGCCAGCTGTTAAATATGGAGTCTCGGGTTCTATCCCCGAGACGAATATATTGAAAAATGAAACATATATGTGTATGGCTCACGTGGCCGCCGTGGCGCAGATGGTTAGGCTCAGGCTGTGAAAAGAGAGGTCGTGGGTTCGATCCCCACACCGAGACAAATATTTGTGAAGCCCCCAAAAGTATTTGTCTCCGTTTGTGAGACCGAAAAGTCTCTCGTAGTTCCTGATACCCATGACACAAGACTTAATTGATCTTAATGTTGGAGTCAGGGCTATGTATGTGACTGTTAGGTGTGTGTTTTTTTTTCGGGTCTGGGTTTTAAGATCGAAAAGTTTATTGTAATTTTTCATGTCCACGACACAAGACGTGTTGATGTGGATTCAAGACTATAATAGGCTATTTGACTAATTTCTGGAAACCATACCACATTATAAAGTGGGGTCTATAGACCTTACAAATAAAGGTTATTTTTAATTATGATATCTATATAATTTACAAATAAATTTACAAAATACACTGAATCATTATACTGTCAAAACGCTCTGTCGGACAATATGGCGTTTAGTTCCTAAACATCCGCTCCACAGATTCGTTCGCATATGTCACTCATTCTCAAATCAACCATAGATCAATTAATCAATCAATCGACCGAATGAGTTTTTGTCAAAAATATTAGAATTATTTTTCTCTCTTCACATTTTATTACATTGGACTTGTTAATATTATTAATTCACGGGTATAAATGTCAAATAATAATCTCTGCCGTTATCAATCCCATTCATTTCCTGTACGTGAGTAGTTCATAGTAATCTATGACGTCATAGCCAATCAAAATCGAATCGGTGCGAACTCAAAATCAATTAAATTGTAATTGCGGTTTTTAGCCAAAATATACCATATTGTTAATGTATGATAATGAAATTTGTTTTAAAATTAAATTATCTACACGGATGGAAACAAATAAGTCAATATTTTTATACAGTTAAATAGCCCATTATGTATATAAGACTTTAAGTGAAATTATTATTATTAATAATTTTGGTGCTTAAATAGAATAGTGCTGGGTAAACCCTAGAGGCATATTGAACATAAATTAATAAACAAGCTTGCAACGAAGAGGTAAACTTCACCGCAGTCTCTGGGAACAGCTACAAAGCTAAAGTCAATCTTGATAGCCAGTTGACCTCGATACCTATCTAAGGAATAGAATTGACGCGCAATCGATATAGATTACTCAAAGTAAAAACATTAGCTTCGGAAATTATGTAAATACTAAAAAGAAGTGGATAAACAGGTACTAAGCTGAGAAGGTAATAATTCATAAAACTATATCCATTTGCTGTTTACTTATCATATAAGTAATTCGATCCATTATAAGTCTGCAATGTAAAACGCACTGAACTTTTTGTCAACACCTATACTCAGTACACACGTAACACAAGCCCAGGTATTACCGAAAGGGTAAGTAGAGGTGAGACTTAAGCCCACCCACAGTTCGGTAAATTTATTTTCAGTCTAATATGGGATAGAGAATAACGCTGTAAATTCAAGTAAACAGCAGGTGTAAATTCAAGTGTTGTGCTAACTTTCCACGTGTATATGACATTGGCGTAGGTGGTGTGGTTCTACTACGGTACGGTTACGGCTTCATTAGTATCTATCCTTATTTTGTCGATATAGCCGCAAGGTTGTATGCAATAAATGGTAGGTTAAAATATATTTCACAGTAACAGTTGGTACTAGATATGCGGCTTGCCATAAAACTATAAGATAAGTAAATAAATAAATAAGTAGTACACCCAACAGTCACTTATGTAGTCTTGAACCCACACGAAGATCTAGTCTTTCGTCGTGTGTATCAGGAACTAGGAGAGACTTTTTGGTCTTACAAACACCTATAACCGACACAAATACTTGTGGGCCACACCAACATTAGTCTCGGTGTGGGGCGATCCCCGGACCTCTCGTTTGACAGTTAGCGTCTGACCAACTGCGCCACGAAGTCTTTATACAACTTGGATAAAAAGTTCGTTTGTGCTGACCCTATGACGATAAGTATAGACAGAAGGAAATAAATATATAGAAACTTCTTCTACAGTGATCACAAATATATGAGAACTAGCGGCCCGGCCCTCCTTCGCCCGAGGATGATTTAGGATTCTCATGGTAAAATATTTTTTCAAATCGATCCAATAGTTTCAGAGCCTATTCACTGCAAACAATCAAATCTTTCTTCTTTATAATATTATTATAGATTACTTGAGCTCTTATTTGTCCTAACATTAAAGCTTCAAACGCCCAAACCACAACTAGTTTTGAAAGGAGCGTCCGTCCAATTTAACAGTGCATGATCCTCATTCCGTGGTTGTCTCGCCCTCACACCCACCACTGCAACTCCTGTAAGCTAGGATAAACAGTGGCACGCATTGTAAGTCTCCGAGACTATCTAACTTGTGTTTAACCCGCAAGAAGAAGAAGAAAAAGTTAATCATGACGTAAATAATAGGAGGAGTTGGAGGCTCAGATGTTTATTTTGTCATCAGATACAGTGAATCGACCCCATCTATCTGAGATAACGGTTTAACGTTTATTAGTACCGAATGACCTACTTTCCGCGTGGGCTTACCGTAAGACGCTTTTAAACTTATGAGTTTATTCAGAGCAGCGTGTATGCAACTGCACCTACAGTTTACACTGGGTTTTTATTCGAAATAATGAATATTTTGTTGAGAGGTCTTGAATGAAGATGGTTTTTGTTCTCTTTACAAATGTAGTACTATGTAGTAAGGCGAGTGAATGGCCAGCTGTTAGTATTTAGACGTATTTTAGCCAAAATATTTAAGGAAAACACGGTTAAAAGTTATTAACAGCAGTGAAAATACACTGTTGTGTTCCGGTTTGAAGTCATTATAGCCCGAGTAACTACTAGACTTGAACATCTTATATCTCAGGATGGCGTGGGCAGAGTAATGCCAAGCAATGCTTTGCATTTCGGGTAGTTTTTTGGTTTTGCAACTTTACATGAGTGCTCGTATCGCTTACCGTCAGGCAAATGGCATGCTCACCTCACCAATCATTTTAGAAATAAAAAAGGTATGTGTTAACGCAAATGCTCAAAATGGATGGATGGAATTTATTCTTCAGGCGTATGACTGAAATTGGTGGCCAAATAATAATTTTCCAATAATATTTACCATTCGATTTGATCCTATAATTGTTGCCTCTAAATTATGATAAAATTGCCGTTTGTTAGAGAAACGATAAGAAACTTTTTATCCTCAATACTCTCACCGTCACACGGCGAAAGCCTCTTTTGTGGAAAAAGAGACCGCGGATTTGATCCGAATCTAAGACGAGACCGAAAGTGTTTCGTCTGATATACACGGCATATATAATGTGGGATTAGGGCAATGTGTGTTCATATCATACTTAAATATTTATGGTCTCATATCACTTAGAAATATAATTAAAAAAATAATTCGAAAGATTATAATATTTTTATTTTAAAATACACCCACATGCATACACTCGTTACCGACACCACATTCTTTCAGCCTCATTCATAGACAGTGTTTTAATTATCGAATTTTTTGTCTTCTTCGCTCTAACTGAATTGTAAAAGTCGATTGAAAGGGACAAAACATTCAATGACTAACATATTTTTTCACACAGTCTGAATAAGGATCTTTATCCAGTTAGAACATGCTTAACATACACATATTAGGTCCATGTCTGGGGGTTGCGAATCTATGGCCTAACCACTCTCAATCGTACTCTCGGCTGTAGAGTAGGGCCGTGCCCTCTAGTCGGACATATATGGACTGATACAGATAAATTACAGAACTAATGCGGGATTTTCAAGTAGTCCATCTCTCTCCTCAGTCCGTCTCTCACGATTTACCCTTCAACAAAAACGTAGGCTTGTTTTACCTAACGGTAAAAAGACATTTCGTACAAAGAAAAACCAAGCAAAGCGGCAACATTATGACAATATTTATTTGGCTAATACAAAGAAAATGCACGGCTAAAGAATTCAACGCCCGCTTCCTTGAAAATTTGTTTCAGAGAAAAATGAATTAGATAAACGAGACTTGTCACTGTGTTTCTTCTTCGCAATTTATTTGCGCGACTACTGAGTGCAGGCTCAAGGGACTTTTGGGCAACGCTGGCCTCATACTAGTTAAGTCTTGTATTTAGTGAGTGGCAAGATGCGGGAGACTTAAGTCATTGCTGCATTTGTTTCTTGAATGTGTTGTATTAAAAGTGACGTTGTGAGTATATACTGGGTATATCCAGACCTCGACCGAAAACGAAGCCAAGTGGTAGTGTTTGTCACTTCAGTCACAAAAACGCGATAATTTTTTTTTAAATATTTTTTTCCTATCGTGTTTGGGTGGTAAATATACAGGGTATCTCAAGACTGCTACCGAAAACGAAGCCGGATGGTAGTTTTAGTGGCTACAAACTCAATGCAATTAAAAATTTCGCATAGAAACGCGACAATTATTTTTTATGATTTTTTAAATATCGTCAATTTTGGGTGGTAAATCCATAGTTTTTGCTAAAATAATAATTTAAACTCTTTTATATCTTAGATTATTTATAAATAAAAGGATATACACTATTATTTTAGGAAAAAATGTATTTACCACCCAAATATGGCCATAGGAAAAAATTTATAAAAAAAAATTTCGCTTTTTTTTGCAACTTTTTCTGTTGCATTGTGTCTGAAGTCGCTTAAACTATCACCCGGCTTCGTTTTCGGTAGCAGTCTTGATATACCCGGTATAGTGTTTTTTTTTAACGAACCTATGTTATGCAAGTGCTTTAATTATCGTTTCAGCAAAAATACATGCATTTACTACCCTAAGAAGATGATATTTAAATACCACAAAAAATGGTCATGTTTTTTTGCGTAATTTTTATTTTCTATCGTCTATTAGTGGTCGCAGTCTTGATATACCCTATACTTAACAGTGTATAGTATAAAAAATATTGGTAACATGTGCAATGGTTTCAATTTTTGTGACATTCTTCGAGGCGCAGTTGGTTAGATGCCTGCTGTGAAATGTGAGGCGACGGGTTCGATCTCCGCACCGAGACAAATGTGTTTGTGTTTGTTTGTGTAAACAAAAAGTATCTGCTTCAGGTTGGGTGTTTGTGAGAACGAAAACTCTCGTAGTTCCTAATACTCACGACACAAGACTCGATCTTAGTGTGGGGTCAGTATCACCTACGTAACTATTTGGTGTATATATTTCTTTTTACGTAGATTATGTGTAAATAATAGAATATTTTTCCTGGTTAGATAAAAGTTAATAAATAAAATTAAATGTCTCAATCGAAAGAACGTTGAAATTTGATGTAAAATATGTATGTTTAAATAGCTAAAAACAAAAAGTGGGCTTCTACACTCTCTACACTCTCTGTCAAGAAAGCCTAAGAGTACATTGAAAATGCTGAAACTAGAAGGACCAACAAATCATCATTTGTTTATTTGGCATGTCTCTGGTATGCACTGGAACGTCTTGGTACACAATAGTGTACTTCTTTTTATTATTTCGGTTTGGTAAACGAGCAAACAGGTCACCTAATGGTATATGATCACTGTCACCTATGAACATTGAACATCTATGGCGTTTGGATCATATATGATTTACCGGTCCACCAAGTCAGGGTGGGAGCAGAAAGGAAAATGTTGGAAGAGGATAAGGCATTGATCATCCGGCAATCTCACTCACCGAATGTAAAGCAACAGCGAAGCTGTCTTTTCACGTAGACTCCACTGGTGGAAGGTCTCTCATATGTGAGAGGCTGCCTGGGTGAGTACCACCGCAATGTCTATTTCTCCCGTCAAACAGCAGTTTAAATGCACTGTTGTGTTTCGGATTGAAGGACATTGTAGCCAGGGTAACTACTGGACATATTGAGACTTAACATCTTATGTCTCAGAATGGCGAGCGCAGTGGAATGCCAAGCATTGCTTTGTAATTCAAGGTGTTTGGTTTTGTTACTGTTCATGGGCGGTCGCATCGCTTACCATCAGGCGAACGACATGCTCGTCTCGCCATTGACTGCAATAAAAAATAAAAAAAACATGTGAGACAGCGATACCGCCCCGGACGAGGCTTCCCATTCATGATGAGCCACCAATGATAACAGCGTGATCCCACTTTTAAAATATAGTATACTGGGTATCTCAAGACTGCTACCGAAAACGAAGCCGGGTGGTAGTTTTAGTGACTACAAACACAATGCAACTAAAAATTTCCCAAAGAAACGCGATAATTATTTTTATGATTTTTTAAATATCATCATTTTTGGGTGATAGATCCATTGTTTTTGCTAAAATAATAATTTAAACTCTTTTATACCTTAGATTATTTATAAATAAAAGGGTATACACTATTATTTTAGGAAAAAAAATATTTACCACCCAAATATGGTCATAGGAAAAAAAATACAAAAAAAAATATGTTTTTTTGCAACTTTTTCTGTTGCATTATGTCTGAAGTTGCTTAAACTACCACCCAGCTTCGTTTTTGGTAGCAGTCTTGATATACCCTGTATAACCATAGCAATGTACATAATATACATATTTTAATGGTAACTTAATAGTAACTTTACTACGAAGCCACCATTATACTAAGTACTAAGTACATTAGTAATTTGAAAAAAGAAACAGAAGCCTGTTTACCAGACCTTAATGTGTAAGGCAATTAGACTAACTATAGTCGCGACATTTTGCAACAAATTAGAATTATATAAGACTCTTTGCTATATAACTCTGTAAATGTTAGAACATTGTATACTGTGACTTTATTACTTAGCACAATTGAGCATTTCTTTATAAAATGTTGCTTTTAAATTTCATTTCATCATATTGTTTGTTTTCCACATTCTTTTAATATTGAAGCAACTGTAAAGTTTTAGTTGATATTTTTTTTAACTATAATATTTTGCCTTTGAATAAAACAGTGAGCTCTAACAATCTTCCACTGAACCGATACACAAACAAATTTTTAAAATTCCATTGAGATTCAGTCTATAATTTAAGGGGAAAATATAAAATATTAAAAGTAAAAAAGACTTTACATGACTTGTTTTGAATTTAAAATAAATGAACTTTCGCAGAATAAGTTTTGATGAAGCATTCACTGCAAAATGTATTATTATACATTTTCAATTTTTATCTCTGATTGTCGCATTGACTTGCAGTTAAATCTCGGCTCCTCTTAATTAATTGTCAAGATAACATTACTTTTGCCGAGCTTTTTTATTTCTGTATCTGTATCAGCCCATATACGTCCCACTGCAGGGCACGGGCCTACTCTACAATCGAGGATACGATTGAGAGTGGTTAGGCCATATAGTCCACCACGCTGGCCTAGTGCGGGTTGGCGGACTTACATACCATAGAAATTCTTATGAATCGTTATGGTATGCAGGTTTCCTCACGATGTTTTCCTTCACCGTTTTAGTGCGTGGTGATTGACTATCAATACACACATGACTCCGAAAAGTCAGAGGTGTGCCCTGGGATTCGAACCCGCCACCACCGTTTTTTATTTACTACTTATATTTTTCCCGATAATTTATTTATTTTTATATTATTTTTGTATTTCAATAATTAGTAAATTTACTTTAAATTATAAATCGCTTCAAAAATGTAACAAATTCATAAAAGTATCAATAACGAAAAATATAAAAATACAGTCAAAAACTAAGGGTACTAAACAATAAGGTGTTAGCAATGTCGGGAATAATCACGGTCAATTTAATATCGTTTTAGATTTAAGGTTCCAAATCTGAATACGAGAATATATATAAAAAAATCCATAATGCTGGAAAGGATTCTATTGGAATCCTAACCGAAGTCCTAACAAATTAAAGAACGAATTATAAACCTCAATTATAATAAAGGAACCTAAAATCAAATTGCTTAGAAAACCTTTTCCTATTACTGGAAGCTCGTAAGGGAGTAAATAGAATAGAAAAAAAAAACAAATTTGAAATTTAATGACTAAATAAAACAAGTAAGCTTTTGCCATATCGCACTAAATTAATATAACAATAAACAAATAAAATGTTTTTAATGACGCCTAATATTTTACATCAAAAAATTAAAACATAATAGAGGGGATATAAAAAAGTACATACCTAATTGCAAAAGTCACGCACACCAACCGCAAACAAACAGTCTTGAATCTTGATGTAGTTTGATTGCAAACTGAGTTTAGTTTCCGTTCACAAACTTTGTTGTGTACGCCACGAGTGAAACACGAAGCGCGACCTACCCTCTCGGTAAACCGGACTCGACTGCCAGTTTGAAAGCCTGTAGCCTGCAAACCCGTTGTCCCATAGCCCCTTCTACATATCCCCTTTACACGCTCCGGTAAAGTTGATATACATTACCGCTTCATATATAGACCATTTGGGGTTTTCAAGCACAACTGCGCAATGTATGTTAAACTAAAATTTCCGTCGTATATCCATCCAATTTTTAGAATACAGTAAAAGTGCGCCCCTCTCCACCCGTGTACTTAAACTTGTATATGTCTGGAAGGCTTTGCAATCACATGCGCTGACCTTTGCTTTGTATAGACGATGGTCGTTAATTAACTTGCAGGTGTTCTATGCGGATAACAACAATACGGCCGGCGGTCAACGACCTACCTCAATGAATGGCTGTGTTCGATGTCTTTGGCCTTTGATGTATATCGGCTCACAAGGATCTGTCATTCTGCTTAAACCTATCGTTTATCAAGTAACCTGAGTCAATAGGTATTTGATACGGAACTAGGAATTAATTATAGGAAACAGTGTCATAATTCAAATAAATTAAAACATTATCAAAATATTGTATTAAAATTATAGAAAAGTATTTTTTATAATTTCAACTGATTCTACCGTAGTGAAAACAATGTGGTTTTCTGTTATCTGATAAATACTAGTAATTATAACTATTCAGACAGCCTCCGTAGCGCAGTTGGTTAGACGCCGCCTGTGAAACGAGAGGCCGCGGGTTCGATCCCCTCACCTAGAGAAATGTTTGTGTGGCCCACAAATATTTCTTCCGGGTCTGGGTGTTTGTGAGACTGAAAAGTCTCTCGTAGTTCCTGATACCCACGAAACAAGACTCGATCTTAGTGTGGGGTCAGGACTATGTATGTGACTGTTGGGTGTATTTATTATTTATTTATTTTATTAATATAATTATTTATCTGTTAATAAATTAGATTTCTTCTACTTTCAATGTCGTCCTTGGAAATTGTGGCATTGTAAAGATTCTCCATGTATTATCACTCTATTAACATCAACGTCTAACTATATAACAAAAGTGTTAATTTATTTACAAGATAAAATCCACGAGTTAAATCCCCAGCGGTTCGACTTACGGCCACAATAAAAGAATAAAGTGTTCACAAAGCGAAATTTCAATAAATTTCCTGGCAACAAACACAGCATTTAAATAAGATCTCATCAGTTCCATTGTTCTTTATGTAGTTAATCTGAGCTTTTATTATTCATTCCGTCTGCTTTTATTAGGCAGATTAGGTATTTTCGGTTTGAGCGGAATGGAATCGTTTAAGCACTGTCCGTACAATAACGTGTATTAGAGAGCAACCCTTTTGAATCTGAAGCTTTGTTTTTATTATTGGTTTATAAAAGTGATCCTCTTAAGTACGGATTTTTGTAAATTGAAGTTATATAATGCTTATTATCTTTATCACATTGTGGTATTATAGAAGCGTATTAGTCAATGACTATGCATTTTATATGGTTATAAAAAAGATTTAGAATAAACGTGAAGATAAGTAGCTAGATTAACATCAATATTCAAGAACTATGTTATCAAGTATTTTGTTATGTAGTAGCATATTTTAATATTACAATTACTGCTCATTTGTATTAAATTTTAAAACCTTTCAGTCTCAAAACACAAAACGAAAATCCATTTTTTAAATATAAATAAAAGATAAATAATTTTTTTTTCAAAATAAACATTATGATTACAACATTTTAAATCTAATTATAACTGCATCTCGACTTTTACAATTTTTACATTACGCTAAAAACGTAACTAGTGTAATTTGAACGGGGTGAAGTGTAAGAAAATGTGCTTGAAGCCTATATAGGGTGTGTACCATAGTAAGAAATATCCCACGCTTCGTTCCGAGCTCGTGAAGTGCCACTTAATATACAGGACAAGACCACATACAGGTTTAACATATTATAAAATCCTTTTATCCATTCACATCAGCGAAGTGCGGTTTTAAACGAACCCAACAGCTAATTTGAAAGTAACATCGAAAGTAATATGCAAATTAATGAATACGCAATTTTATCTATGGTGATGTATTTGATACGTTGAGATAATATCTCAATATTAATCTTACTAAAATAGTTTTTATTTTTATTTTTGGGGATAAAGGTTGGTCTGTGCAAAGGATTGTATCACTACATAGTATAAAACAAAGTCGCTTTCTCTGTCCCTATGTCCCTTTGTATGCTTAAATCTTTAAAACTACGCAACAGATTTTGATGTTTTTTTTTTTATAGATAGAGTGATTCAAGAGGAATGTTCATATGTATAATACGTACATAATATTGTACAGAAATCTATTTGTGCCCGGGCGAAACTGGGCCAGACCGCTAGCAGATTATAAATAAAAAAGATTGTACCTGTGTCCAATTTTATTATCGCTGAATTTGCGGTTTTCGATAGATTGTGATTATAGAACCGAGGTCTGTTACATTATATTTCTCTCGAACCTGAAGCCTTCAAGATGGTATGTTTAATTATTTTATAAATAAATGTAAAATAACTGATTTCAATAATTTACTTTTTAACATTTTGCTATTTGCCACGAAGCAAACGTAACAGAAAAATATAATATTAAAAGATTCTGTCTTAACCTCAATACCAATAATACCGCATTATACAGACCGAAACCATTCCATGTATGACGTCGACACAAATACATAAAATAAATTTAATATAGAAACTTTTCACACTAAAAGCGGAACGACCATACTAAATTATTAGTTCCAGCACTAAGGGATTTATTAATGAATTAAATCACATTTCAAAAAAGATGACCTAGAGATTCCACAACGAAATTTTGTAGTCGTTTGTCAGCGGACTGCGTTAAATACCGTACGGTGGCGTATCCAAAGCTATTTTCGTAAATCGTTAATCAGGCCAAGCGGAAAACTGATATGGCAGGCCTTTCGCCAATTAACTTAATGGCGATTCTTTTTCGCCGACCCTTACGTAAATGGTTTTGTCATGGCTATCGACGGCCGTCCCTACTTATATAATTTGTTTGTGAGGTTTAAAAAATATGATACATTTTTTTTTACATAGCATTGCTTGGCAATACGCTGCGCTCGCCACTCTGAGACATAATATGTTAAGTCTCAATATGTCCAGTAGCTACTTCAGCTATAATATCCTTCAAACCGAAACACAATAGTGCATTTACACTGCTGTTTGACGGGATATATAGACATTGCGGTGTTACCTCACATATATGAGAGGCGTACCACCAGTAAAAATTTTGTTTGAACTTACAAACTAAATTACGGAAACAATTTGAAATTGAAATAGCTGAAACGCCCACTAATTCGTGTACAGTGTACATCACGTATTGAACTAACTGATTGCGATGATTACTACATTCGCCGGGCGGCGCAATCAACCGAATGATTCACGGGTGTTACATTAATCATCATTATACAAATCAGTACGATATTTCTCCCACATTAAGGCTATGTGAATAGTTCAATTAAAAGCACAAAGGTATGAAAGACATTGTTTTCGTTTTAATGTCCGTGCTATCTTTACATTGACCTGTTGGATGTTGCCAACACGCACTAGGCCAGCGCGGCGTGGTGGACTATATGGCCTAACCACTCTCAATCGTACTCTCGATTGTAGAGGAGGCTTTTGCCTTGCAGTGGGACGTAAATGGGCTGATACAGACGGATAGAAGATCCTTGGGGGAAGCCTATATTCAGCAGTGGACTTCAAGAAGTCAGACAGAGAGATAAAAAGTACTAAAATGATGTAAAATTTTAATTAACCTTTGCTTTGGTAGCAAAAATAGTAGTGCCACCGTTCATTTATTTATTTTGGAGAAGGTTTTTGGTAGTGTTTGTGATATAAAATTAGTTCTGTACACTAATCGTCTTCAATGTTACTGAACAATGAAAATAAGTGGAGATAATAATATGTGAACACTGTGGTGAACACCATTAACAAGTCATTTCAATGTGTGTAAATTATGCTCAAAAACATTAGAACTTGAATTCTACCCATACCTAAATTCCTCACGTAATAACATTGCTTAAAATTATGGTTTAATAATAATAAATGTTTACATAGCTTTGATGGAGCCAATAACGTAGTGCTGGTATTCTAAAACAAACAAAACATTAATATTCAAAGAGAACACATTACGTCAAGGTAAAATCATATAAAAATCTTGCCTCAAAAAACGACAAAGGGCGACAAAATATTCCAGTCACATTTCCATGATAAATTAAGACCTGAAAACAGACAGATTTTTTGAATACATTTATTTGGGTATTAAACAAATCCGTTGCCGGCGTCTACGAATATCTATTAAACGAAAACCTTGGAAATACTTTTTTCAAACGAAACGTGCGTTGAACAGGACGTGTCCCAAAATTTGGAATATAATTATAGATATTTTTTTTTTTTTTTTTTTTATTTTATTTTATTTTATAACGGAATTATGTTATAGTTTTATATCCGAGAGTATTAGTTTTCTTCAAATGACTTGCTCAGGAATAGTGCTAAAATATTAAATTAAGTGATAAAACGTACGTTAGCTAGATGGAATACAAGGGAACTGAATGTTTTATACCAGGTAAATATAGATACTGATAAAATAAAATAATCTTCTGTATTCATGGATAAAGACACCTAAGAAAAAGGAAGCATTTCCACTTTTGTCGCTATCCATGTAAGCGTATTAATGAATCAAAGCTAAGCCTAGGTTTACATCCATGATATAAAAGAGACATTTTGGATGCTCGGTCTCCAATGCGGATTAAATAACAAGTGTATCTTTTAGTTTAGTGGTTTGTTCATGTATAGAGGATGGATGAAAGGAGACTAACCAAGCACAAGGCGAGTGTGGATTGAAGAGTCAGTAGGGGTCAATCTCACCGAACCCTCACCATCCAAATCGGTGATACCCTCAACAAGGGTCAGGTCAAAAGGACCCTGAACCAACGAGAATGCATAAAGAGGTTGATGAAAGTGGATGGAGCGCAAATAATATGTCAAGATCTAACCATGTGGCGGTCTATAGTCTTTGCCTGCCCCTATGGGATACAGTTGTTACGATAATGTATGTATGTAATTCATAAAACATATATTCTATAATGTTAAGGCTACCATCTAACCATAATTTCCTATTAATCTCAAAAAGCATTTGCGGTTCTGCATATAATAAATCATACAACTAAAAAGATTATCCGAAAACGAGATTTTATAACACCCTTATTATAAATAACAAAGTAGCTATTATCTGATAAAATTGCAAACAGGATTAGGTACGACACTCTACTCCAATCTGAATAAGAAGGTGAAACAAGCTTTGTATTTTTCCTGACTCAGGTAACAATGGATCCAATCTTTCAAGCGTAAAATAATAAAAGCAAGCGGCGACAATTTATTAACCTAACAGCAATTTAAACTTATCGTTGAAAAAAGAACTTTATTTTCCGATCATATTAAAATTCCATCAGAGATTGATTGTTTTCATCATAAATTTTGATTATTACTCATAAAGATATATTTAAAACGCATACATAAGCAAAAAAAAGAGAACAAGAAAGGAAGATAAATTGGAAAGATTAGTGGACATTTAAAACGACGATGTCACGAACACAATATTAACAAAACTCATATTAAACAAAAATGCACCATTATGACATCACCTATTAGGTGGGTCTTACAATAATGACTCAATTGCACCATATGACGTCACCAATTCAGGTGAAGCGCTAAGTATGCACGTACACGCCTTGCCTACGGTCATAGCAGCTCTGTAATAACGTAATTATGGAAACGTGAAGGATCAGTTCTATTTTTATATTATTCCAGTCAATATTCCTTGCACAAAGAGTCACAAAGGAATTGTTTTTCTTTATATTATGCAATTTTAAATTGAATTAAGAACGTGCTTAGATTCTTTTTGTTTATGCTTCATTAGTCTCGTAATAAGATATTCTTATTGTCTATGTTTTTCTCTTTTTGCTTTTGTCATATTGTACTAGTAATAAGCGTTTTTCTTTATTTCTCTACTTACATAGAATAAAATAAAAGAATACTTTATTCATTGCAAAATTTTATCAGTTTATATTGTCGACTTAGAGTATATATATATATATATATATATATATTGTGTTTGTAGCCACTAAAACTACCACCCGGCTTCGTTTTCGGTAGCAGTCTTGATATACCCTGTATATATATATATAGAGGGAGCGCTAGTATTTCAAAAACATAGATAAAAATGGTAGTGCCGGCCCACCTTTTTCTGCCTTCCTATTGGCTAATATTTGAACAGGTTGTGCAACATACATAAATTACTTGAAAAAAATAAATTCAAAAAATAGTTTAGGTATATTTAATTTCACTCAAACTCGTTTTAAAAGGATAATAGCTAAATATAATTTCGGCTATCAAAGGAGTTTATAGCAATTTATTGCTAAATAATTAATTCAATTTTCACTAATATAGGACCGCTACCAACATTACGAACAAGAAAATATCTACGTTTTTCAAAACGCGAATGTATGACAGCGCTCCCTCTATATATAAATACTCTAAGATTGTCGATAAATGTCATTTTTATTACTTTTAAATTAAAAGGCAAATAGGTAAGATAATAAAAAAAATGTTGTGTTTTGGAAGTAACCAAACCCAGGATTGAAAGTAATAACCATAAACAAACGTGTGGATCTTTCATATTTGTACCATCCACATGCTTCAATATTTAAACCCGCAAAGATTAATTAGTACGTTACAAGTTCGTGAGCGGAGGGTTTTAACGAAGGTTTTGGCGGTGCCTACGCGCAAACCCTGTCTGAAGTAGGGCCATTTAATTTGTCATATCTGAGCACTAAAGTGTCTTACTAAGTAATAAAATTGCCAATTCCAACATCCCGTCAAAGGGCCCATAAAGTCAACTTTATTCGTCACTTAAAAAATTGATGAGCTCTTCAACGAAATTGCTCCTCGTTTGAAATTATAAAATGCAGGACAGCACCGCTAGATGGCAGCACTGTGGATTTATTCCGTTGGCATAATTTGCAATTTTTCCGCTGACATAATTTGGCACGGCCAACGCCGCCTTCAGGTATTCCAATTTCCACATTTGAGTGACATAACACTAGAATTTGGTTTTAATCTGTTACCTCATTTGAATAATCGTAGCAAATGATTTTGGGAATTTATTTGCCAAATCATTTATTTTAAACTAGAGTGCCGATCCAGCTTCACCCGTTTGTGGATACTTTTTGAGTCCAGTCTAATTTAGAAACATAGGAACTATTTCAATTAATAACTTAAACTCAACGTTGCTGTCGTACTTTAAACTTCCTATCCCATTACTTTGAATTTGAAATATACAGGGTATATCAAGACTGCTACCGAAAACGAAGCCGGGTGGTAGTTTAGGTGACTTCAGACACAATGCAACAGAAAAAGTTGCGAAAAAAAGCGACAATTTTTTTTTTGTTATTTTTTTCCTATGACCATATTTGGGTGGTAAATGCATTTTTTCCTAAAATAATTGTGTATACCTTTTTATTTATAAATAATCTAAGGTATAAAAGAGTTTAAGTTATTATTTTAGCAAAAACTATGGATTTCCCACCCAAAAATGACGATATTTAAAAAATCATAAAAAATAATTCTGGCGTTTCATTGCGAAATTTTTAATTATATATATATACTGGGTATCTCAAGACTGCTACCGAAAACGAAGCCGGGTGGTAGTTTTAGTGACTACAAACACAATGCAACTAAAAATTTCGCAAAGAAACGCGACAATTATTTTTTATGATTTTTTAAATATCGTCATTTTTGGGTGGTAAATCTAGAGTTTTTGCTTAAATAATAATTTAAACTCTTTTATACCTTAGAGTATTTATAAATAAAAGGGTATACACTATTATTTTAGGAAAAAAATATTTACCACCCAAATATGGCCATAGGAAAAAAATAACAAAAAAAAATTGTCGCTTTTTTTTGCAACTTTTTCTGTTGCATTGTGTCTGAAGTCGCTTAAACTGCCACCCGGCTTCGTTTTCGGTAGCGGTCTTGATATACCCTGTATATATATATATATATATATATACATGTATATATATTTCAATTACGTGTACAGCCCATAGAGAAATTAAATTTGGTCGAGATAAAAAGTAGCCTTTGTATTAATGCAAGGTGTCAGCTACTTCCATAGAATTTTTTATATATATATATATTTCAATTACGTGTACAGCCCATAGAGAAATTAAATTTGGTCGAGATAAAAAGTAGCCTTTGTATTAATGCAAGGTGTCAGCTACTTCCATAGAAATTTCATTAAAATTGGTCCAGTGATTTGAGCGTGAAGACATAACAGGCACAACTTTCGCATTTATATAGTATTATAGTAGGACAGACGTTCTAGTCCAAATAATAAAAAAATAATATCAAATCCATGTCCTTGTACCTTTAATAATAAATTATTACTATCCAGACGAGTTAGTCTTAAGTCATAATATTAAACTAGACATATTTTAATCCTCGTAGCTCGAGAGCTACGGCGTAGCTAGTCCCGACAACATCATTATACTTACTATAAGACGCAATAATGTCAATGTTTTTTTTTTTTTATTGCATTGAATGGCGAGACGAGCAAGCCGTTCGCCTGATGGTAAGCGATACGACCGCTCATGAACAGTAGCAACATTCCACTGCGCTCGCCATCCTGAGACATAAGATGTTAAGTCTCAATATGTCCAGTAGTTGCTCTGGCTACAATGTCCTTCAATCCGAAACACAACAGTGCATTTAAGCAGTGTTGTTTCACGGGAGAAATAGACATTGCGGTGGTACCTACCCAGATGGCCTCTCACATATGAGAGACCTACCACCAGTAAAACGAATTCATGTCATTAATAAATGTCATTCAGAAAAACGACATTACCGGAGTCTCAGTGGCTCTGATTTGTTACCATTCTACAGGGTATATCAAGACTGCTACCGAAAACGAAGCCGGGTGGTAGTTAGAGCGACTTCAGACACAATGCAACAGAAAAAGTTGCAAAAAAAAGCGACAATTTTTTTTTGTTATTTTTTTCCTTTGACCATCTTTGGGTGGTAAATACATTTTTTACTAAAATAATAGTGTATACCCTTTTATTTATAAATAATCTAAGGTATAAAAGTGTTTAAATTATTATTTTAGCAAAAACTATGGATTTACCACCCAAAAATGACGATATTTAAAAAATCATAAAAAATCATTGTCGCGTTTCTTTGCGAAATTTTTAGTTGCATTGTGTTTGTAGTCACTAAAACTACCACCCAGCTTCGTTTTCGGTAGCAGTCTTGAGATACCCGGTATAAGAACGGCAACCATGTGAGTATAATAATTATTTATGGAAAAGACTGCTCTATATTAGATACACCCATTGTTACTTTTTTTCTCCCTTTCATGCTCGTCTTCTCTTTTCAGCAATAGGGATTTCATTTCTGAATGTAGCCCTACCTCAAAATCATCATCGGGACCTATATAAGTATTTTTCTGTATCTGTATCAGCCCATATATGTCCCACTGCAGGGCACGGGCCTCCTCTACAATCGAGATTGAGAGTGGTTAGGCCATATCGTAACACCTGCCTTAGTGCGGGTTGGCGGACTTACATGCCATACATTTTTTTTATAAATCGCTATGGTATGCAGGTTTCCTCACGATGGTTACCTATGTTGTGCGTGATGGCCTGTTGGTAAACGGACTAGACGCGGCTGATTTATTAATCTTTTTATACATAATGTTGTATAAAGGCGGACTTAATGCCTAAGGCCAACCCGCACTAGGCCAGCGTGGTGGACTATATGGTCTAACCACTCTCAATCGTACTCTCGATTGTAGGGGAGGCCCGTGCCCTGCAGTGGGACGTATATGGGCTGATACAGTACAGTAATGCCTAAGGCATTCTCTACCAGTCAACCTTTGGGTGATGCAGAGATTGTACAAAGTAGGTGGTAATAGTATAACAAAGTGCAAATCTGTATCAGCCCATATACGTCCCACTGCAGGGCACGGGCCTACTATACAATCGAGAATACGATTGAGAGTGGTTAGGCCATATAGTCCACCACGCTGGCCTAGTGCGGGTTGGCGGACTTACATACCAAAGAAATTTTTATGAATTGCTATGGTATGCAGGTTTCCTCACGATGTTTTCCTTCACCGTTTTAATGCGTGGTGATTGACTATCAATACACACATGACTCCGAAAAGTCAGAGGTGTGCCCTGGGATTCGAACCCGCGACCACCGTGAACATTTTGGCAGTCGCGTCTAGTCCGTTTACCAACAGGCCACCACGCACTTTTTATTTTTTGAAGTGCAAATATACAGGGTATCTCAAGACTGCTACCGAAAACGAAGCCGGGTGGTAGTTTTAGTGGCTACAAACACAATGCAATTAAAAATTTCGCATAGAAACGCGACAATTATTTTTTATGATTTTTTAAATATCGTCATTTTTGGGTGGTAAATCCATAGTTTTTGCTAAAATAATAATTTAAACTCTTTTATACCTTAGAGTATTTATAAATAAAAGGGTATACACTATTATTTTAGGAAAAAATGTATTTCCCACCCAAATATGGCCATAGGAAAAAAATAACAAAAAAAAAATTGTCGCTTTTTTTTGCAACTTTTTCTGTTGCATTGTGTCTGAAGTCGCTTAGACTACCACCCGGCTTCGTTTTCGGTAGCAGTCTTGATATACCCTGTATATGTGCAATATGTTCGCGGCGGTCGCGAGTTCGAATCCCGAATTTACTGGTGGTAGGTCTCTCATATGTGAGAGGCCATCTGGGTAGGTACCACCGCAATGTCTATTTCTCCCGTGAAACAACACTGCTTAAATGCACTGTTGTGTTTCGGATTGAAGGACATTGTAGCCAGAGCAACTACTGGACATATTGAGACTTAACATCTTATGTCTCAGGATGGCGAGCGCAGTGGAATGTTGCTACTGTTTATGAGCGGTCGTATCGCTTACCATCAGGCGAACGGCTTGCTCGTCTCGCCATTCAGTGCAATAAAAAAAAACCCAGGGCGCACAAGGGGCAAAGAAAACATCGTGAGGAAACCAGCATACCAAGTATTTTTAGTTTCCTCTAAAAACTACCACTATCCGTACAAACACATTACACCTTAAATATAAAAACAGATAACCACCATGTTTTACTTAACATACGAGTTGTATAACAAAAACCTCAAAAGTCAATCCGGGGGATTGCTGCGGCGCAGCTAGACGAGCCGTTGTGGTCTTGACTTCCGTTTCGCTCGTACATGCGAATTTCATACATATTTAGCAACTACAGGCTTCATGAATGTACGTTCATTTGTGTGTTACTATCGGAGTTTATGAATAAAACAAGTAACTGTTATTGAAGAGCTGACGAGGCAAATGTGGTTTCTGTATTAACTGTGTGTGATTGTAAAATTTTTAGCAGTTCAGAAGCAACTCATGTGTGCAAATTATTCGCCCTTTCAAATGTAGCCAATCCCGATTTGTATGATTGGATGATAATTATTATATTTTATTTATTTCACTTTATTTTACAACAAATATATTTATTTATTTATTTTATGCTTTATATACAAAATGTATAAAGGCGGACTTAATGCCTGAGGCATTCTCTGCCAGTCTACCTTTGGATGGTGCAGAGAGAAAACAAAGTAGGCGCATAAATTAACAAATTTGAATATGATAAATTAAGTGATGTTTATAATTAAATATACGAAAAATAATAAACATAAATACACTTTCACGAGAAAGTATATATAATAAATTTATATTATAAATATATGTATAATAAATATATATATACATATAATATATATATAATATATATATATATATATATATAGCACGTAAAGATATAAATTAAAGTGGCTCTGCCAGTTTCTTGAGAAAGTGTTGGCGAACCTTCACCTTAAATGCCAATCGTGTACCAGACGACCTGATTTCCAGGGGGAGTGCATTCCAGAGGAGTATAGATTGGATAGAGAAGGAAGAATGAGTAAAGTCAGATCTATGGGTAGGACAATGAAGAAGAAGATTGTTGCTAGAGCGTAGATTCCTGTTATGGTTACTGCATAGGTATTGAAATTGAGAAGTTAAGTAAGAAGGTGAAGTAGGAGATGTAAGAATTGCGAAAAGTGTGGTAAGTGCATGCAGGGAACGACGCTGACGTATGGGTAACCATTTTAGTTGGGAGCGGAAAGAAGAAACATGATCGTATTTACGAAGATGAAAAATGAATCGAATGCAGTTATTGAGAAGCCGGTCGAGTTTGTTGAGGTGTTCTGCATTCAGGTCAAAATAGCACACATCACCATAGTCGATTAAAGGGAATATTAAGGCTTGCACAAGCATTGTCTTGGTTTTGATAGGGAGGAAATTCTTTAGACGATAGAGAGCACGTAGGGTACCTGTCACCTTTTGGCAAACTGAAGCAACCTGAGCTCGCCAGTTCAAAGAGGAGTCAATATATAAGCCTAGATCCTTGACTACAGGGCACCAAGCGATGACTGTCCCATCATAAATAACTGGCGGAATATGTGCAGTGTCTAATCTGGAGATCATCCTTGGACTCCCAACAAGAATGGCCTGACATTTTGTTGGATTTACGGTTAGACCAAAACAATCTGACCAGTGCTTGATGTGAGCCAAGTCCCTGTTCACTTGGTCAATTGCTGTAGTCACACCGTCAACATCCGCCTGAGAGTATATCTGCAAGTCATCGGCATACAGATGATACGCACATTGAAGATCTTGGGTTATTAGATTAATAAAGATAGAAAACAACAAAGGAGAAAGTATACCGCCTTGAGGAACGCCAGAATCAAGGCCACACCAATTAGACGATAAGTCATTAAGGCGGACCGACTGCTGACGCCCTTGAAGATAGGAAGAGAACCATTCCATCGCCTCAGGCGAGATCATAAAGTGGGAAAGGATGGATAGAAGGATGTCGTGACTGACGGTGTTGAAGGCATTTGAGAAGTCCACCAAAGCCAGCACTGTAACCTTGGAGTTCTCCATACCAGCCCTAACATCGCCAGTCACTTTAAGGAGCGCGGAAATAGTGCTGTGTCCAGGTCTGAATCCAGACTGTAGAGGATTTAAAAGGTTATTACCGAGTACAAACCTGGACAGTTGCTTGTGAGCACAAGCTTCAAGCACCTTGGATAGGAAGGGAAGGATAGAGATGGGACGGAAATGGTTTACAATGGTTGGATTAGGAATTTTAGGAAGGGGAATAACATAAGCTTTCCGCCATAAAGACGGAAATATGCGAGTGTCGAGAGAAACATTAACAATGTGGGAAATAATTGGGAGAAGCAGGTCGAGTATTGGGATAATCATGCGACGGCTGAGATTGTCACAGCCAACGGCGTTTGATTTTAAGGAAAGGATAATCTTTTTGATCTCGTCCTGAGCTACTGGAGAAAAGTAAAAAGGATCTATATTATGACGGGGAAGACTATCAAGGAAATCCATTGTACGACGCTTGGTTTGACGATCGAGAGAAGTGACTTTACAAAAGTAATGATTAATGTCGTCCAAACCAATCGTACTAGGAAACTCAGCATTTTTCCCCTTGCCAATACCCACAGTTCCTAGAAACTTCCAGATATTGGCAGGGGTAGACGAGGAAATATTATCAAGAATATGTCGGCGTTTAGCATTACGAATCATCTGGTTACACCGATTTCTTGCAGACTTAAATGAACTCCAGTTAATTTCCGTGCGCTCCCTCTTAAACTTCCGAAAGGCGCGATCCCTACGCCTCATCGCCATCCGAACCCCTTCATTCATCCAAGGGGCTGGGGGACGTTTGAGCCTGATCAGCCTGACGGGCGCGTGAGTATCATACAGTGCAAGAATAGTGTTGGTAAAAATGTGGACTTTTTCGTCCACTGTAGACGCGGAGGTCAGACTGTCCCAGCTCAAATTCTCAGCATCCTTGCGTAACTTGCCCAAATCCAGACGACCAAAACAACGCCTGCGCAAAACCTTGGTGGGAGGTCGGATTGGTTTGAGGGCGTAGGATAGGAAGAGGAGGTCATGGCGAGAAAATCCAGGAGCCGGATATTGGCCATGACAGGACACAAGGGACGGATCGGAGGTGAGGATAAGGTCAAGCCAGGTGTCATCCCCCACGATGTTGTGGTGAGTGGCTTGCAGAGGCAAGACAACCAGGTTGACGGACTGAAGGATATCGAGGAGTTTACGGGAACGTGAGGAGTGTTGGGCAAGGAGATCAGTGTTAAAATCTCCCATGATGATTTGGTGTTCATATTCAGACCCTAAAGATTCCAGAACTGATTCCAGACTGGAGAAGTAATCAGTAGAAGGAGGGCAATAAATGACACCAATTAAGGTTTTCACTCCCCTGACCCAAACCTCAAGGAAGAGAAACTCTGCCGAAACGGGGTTATGAGAGGGTGAGGTCGCTACAACTTGGTATCGAAAATTGCTGCGAAGATAAATGGCAACGCCTCCACCTCTCATATTGACGCGATCATTTCTTATGAGTATAAACCCAGGAAGAGGGTAAACAGTAGAAAGTAGTTGAGGTTTGAGCCAACTCTCAGAAACCAGGACGCAGTGAACGTTAGCATCCGTGAAGGTTGCCAACAGGTCACTGTAGTGACTTGGTACACTTTGTGCGTTAATATGACACACATTAAATGTGTCAGAACAACGGTCAAAGGTTTGCCGCACCAAGTCGGACAGCCCATCATGTATGGAGTTAAAGCTGTCGTCACTTGAAAAGGAAGAAGTTTCTATGGCAGAATGAAAAGAATCATTATCAGAAGACATTGTGCTAATAATTATAAAATATATATAATAAATATAGATATAAGAATACTAAATATAATAGTATAACAACAAAACAAATAAATTAATAAATTTTAAATAGATACAAGGATGGTACGACAATTTCATCTCTGCACCACCCGCCAGCCCATATACACACTATATCAGTCCAATAGTAAATTTCAATTAAAAAAAAAAATTGAAAACAAAAAAAAGGGGACAATATGTAAACAAAATAAAAATTCAAGAAAATAAAGAAGGAAACAAAACAAAAAAAATAATAAATAATAACGTATTACATAAGCAAACGGTTTTCGAACGAACGTGTTGTGTCACTGCGCAGACGTCTGATTGACATTTATATGAAGTCACATAATAATAACAACACGTGCGGGTACGATAACACGGACAAAACAAAACACTGAGTTAAACAAAAGTGAAAGTGAAAAACAAATAAACTAGAATAGTGAATCTAAAACAAAACAAGACAATAACAAGAAGTTATCGTTTCAAAATACCGCGATAAGGTGTTAACGTGATGTTGATGTCGACGCTGCCGCTTTTCCACTTCTAACAACCGAAGAAGTCTCCAACGCCCGCGGATACTTCGCCATCAAAGGGTTGAGCTCCTCCAGGGTTGTGACCTTAGTGCGGTTACCGTCTGGGTCCTTGAGGATAATCGTGCCATCTTGGGTCCAACATGCTCTCACGCCAAAATGCTGTCGGGCTTTGGAGAATACTTGCTGGCGGGATCTGGTCAGGAACTCCTTCATGATAATAGGGGTGCCCTTCAGCTTCGCTTTCGCCCTCCAAACTGAAGTTCGATGCACAGCTCCGGAGAACCACACGAGGATAGGCCGGTTCTGATCTTTACTATGACTCCCGATTCTATGGCATGCTGTTATGTTGGCAGCAGAAATGCTTTTCAGAGCCAACGTATTGTTGATGGCGTTGAGGACAACATCACTGCAGCTCTCATTGGCTTTTTCTGCAACACCCAAGAAGAGGAGCGCTTTCCGCCGATGTCGAGTCTCGATGGTGTCGATCATCCGAGTGCATTCGGCTATTTGCTTCCTCAGCAACCGAAGCATCTCAAACATCAGTTCCCGGAAGGTGCGAAACTCCTCGGCAACTCTGGCAACTGTGTCCTTCGACTGGCCACCGGACTGCAGCTTTGCCTCCAATTCAGCCATCCGTCTGGAAAAGCTTTCCTCCAACTTCGATTGCGTGTCCTGGATTTCTGCCAGTTGTGACATTCTGCGTTTGGCTTATTTGCAACTATTGGTCCGAAATATTGTAAGTAGGTGCAAGGCTAGCAGGTGGCGCTGTTGCAACTATATTTTCACATGTACAGTGCTAATAACGTTTGTGTAGCGATTTGATTGAATATTACGCTGTTTTAGCGCAATGTACACCAAAAAAGCAATGTATTTCAATTTTAATTAAAATACGATATAGTAACAACGTCTAACTTTTTTTACGCCTACCGCCGAAAAAAAAAGATAAGATCGATATATAAATCGATCGATAAATATATATAAGATCGAGTCTTGTGTCGTGGGTGTCATGGTGGTGTCAAAATTAGATCTTAGTGTGGGTTCAGGACTATGTATGTGACTGTTGGATGTTATTTATTATTGAAAAATAGGCTTAAATGCACAGATATCCAGATAACCTTTGTATGAACTGGAGTGAATGGAAGTAGAAAAAAAATATCTCTAATCTATAAAATAATAATAAATGAATACACCCAACAGTCACATACATGGTCCTGACCTCATACTAACCCACGGTCTCTCATTTCGTAGCTGCGCTACGGAGGCTGTGATAATCTAATTTAGCTGTGGATTGCGTAAGCTAAATAACTTTTTTTACGTTCGGTTGCTTCGGAGAACTCTTATTTATTTCTCTACCTTATATAAAACTTTTCCTTTTTATTTTATTTCTGTTTAATTTCCTTGCGGGTCCAAGATAAGTTAGTGACCCCCAGAGACTTTCCAAGCGTTGCGTCGGTACTCTTCGGCTCCTTGTGCTTACCGTTGTTCATCCTGATTCTAAGAAATTTCAATAGAAGTTGTTAGATAAAACAGTTTCCTAAATAAATGAAAAATACTACTGTAATATGCACGCTTTCATGACATCATCGTCAACCTCAAAGAATAACCAAATAAAATTTGCAAACCTAAAACAGTTTTGAAATTATGAACGCCAATCATTTAGGAACTTTCTATATTTTCACTGGCGGTAGGTCTCTGAAATGTGAGAAGCTGTTTGGGTAAGTACGATTGCAATGTAACTTGCTGCCGCCAAACAGCAGTGTAAACGCACGGTAGTGTTCCGCTTTGAAGGTCATTGTAGCCAGAGTAATTATTGGACATATTGAGCCTTAATATCCTATGTCTCAAGCATTGCTACTGTATTTGAGCGGTCGTATCGCGTACCATCAGGTGAAGGGTATCGTCTCGCCATTCATAGCAATAACAAGTATTCATTTTGTCAAGAAACCACTATATCATAACTTACGCCAGTGGTAATGCAAGTTCGCTGACCTATATCAATACAGTAAATTTGTCGTTCATCGACTCAGATCTTCCGAACATGGTGGTTTTTAATTAAAACCGAAGTTGCAATGAAAAAGTCAGACTTAACTTCTTGTCGAGCGTCATTAGAGCCGGCCTCGCTTCAATCTGAATCCGATACCGGCCTGTGATACAAGAAACTTTAAAACAAGTACAATTCATTAGGTTCGCAATAAAGGCATCGCCAAATCGGCGAATCGGACGACTGTACGAACTGGCGAAACTTATTGAAACTCGCTCGGAATCAATTCAAATGAATGTTTCGCACATTCTATGCTTGGGGAATTAAATAAAAAAGGGTTGTATTCACCACTTATTCAAATAGGCGTCTGGAATTCTTAAAGGATAAAAACGTAACAAGATTCGGTGAATATTCAGACGCGATCTGAATTAGAATAGGTCCCAAAAGGATTTTGGCCGGAAAGTATCGAATTTACTTATGCTAATCTTACGTCACCCGGAGGATAAACTCTGTTTCGTTACTAATTAACTTACAACATAAATTATTGAGTTGACTAAACACGTCTTGTTTTTATATTTCTGTAATTAAAAAACAAACGTAGATTCTCCCTGGAGATGTGTAGCTTCATCTTATCGCCCTAATTAATGATATACTGCAAGCATCTTTGTTTTATATCTGTAGATGATATTCCAGTTAATTAATTACATAGATACTCATTTATCTTGTGTTTTGTTTCGATTACCTATATTACTGTACAAAAAAGAACATACACTTTATGTTAAATATTGTAACAAGTTTTAAGATTAATATTCAGCGCTTTTTTTTTTTTTAATAAAGGCTAAAATATAAGCCGTATTTTATAACAATAAAACAGATAGTCAAACACCTATATTTCATAGAAGGAATAGCTTTTTAAATCGTTTAATAAAAGTACACTATTACGTAGTCCTTGTTATTTCTTATTCCATAATACAACAATCCAAAACAAATATTATATTATACGGACAGCCTCCGTGGCGCAGTTGGTTAGACGCTGCCTGTGAAACGAGAGGCCGCGGGTTCGATCCCCGCGCCGAGAGAAATGTTTGTGCGGCCCACAAATATTTCTTCCGGGTCCCGGTTTGTGAGACCGAAATGTCTCTCGTAGTTCCTGATACTCACGACACAAGACCCGATCTTAGTGTGGGGTCAGGACTATGTATGTGACTGTTGGGTGTTATTTATTTATTTATATGAGATGATTGCTAATTCTGGCTATACATATTTATTACAATGTGTTCATCGAACTAGGATTAATAACACAATCATTGTAAGTATAGAACATAATTAATTGGCAGTTAATCTGAAAATCGGATAATGTTCAGGTGTACGGAGTGGTAAACTAATCAACTCGCAGCTCCAATGACATGAAGCCTTAATCTTGAGTAATCCTTGTTCACGCTGGCTTTAAATAACGTATTGTTTAGTTTGTTTATTATCACTGTTCCGTGTATTTTTACGGGAAATAAGATTACTGTGCAATTGATAATAATTATAGTGCTGCTTAGTTTGAATTTGGCGAAGCTGGATATAGGTACAAATGCGCTTTGGTAAATACATACACAAACTCAGAGAGAAATAGAAAGAGAGAGATAAAGCCATTTTCACGTTTGAATATGTGTGTTTAGTTTCATCCAATTTATTTATCTTGTTTGGAATAAAGTATGAGAAAATACATCGGAAAGTCTTTAAATACGAAATACTCTGAGTAACTCTGAATCTTGTATATTGCTGTGAATCTATTTTCTATTTATTTTACTTCATACGTCTTTTTCTACAAAGGTAGAAAGATGTGTCACTAATTTCATTGGTAGTTTATCGAAATTATTTTTCTCCTTAGATATTGTGATAGAAAGCAAGCCTATCGCTATGCGGGGAAAATATTTCATTCAACCCAACCTGTAATAAAATTGTTATCAATCTAAAAAATCCAACGCCTCAATATTTTAACTATACTAACATTTTCCTATAAAACCAGTGCTGTTCATACAAACACAGTGCGAACTCTTCACAGGACGCATACTACACTGTAAAGGTCAACTAAGGAGGTTTTACACTAAAACTTCTACCCAGTATCACGATAGAACAAACACGTAACAAGCTCGTCCCACATGTATTAACTCGACAAACGTTAACACAGTCCATTTAAACACTTAGCTAGCGGGTACCGGGTAGCGGGTAGAATAGAAGGCGGGTATCAATTACCTACCTTCCCTCGTGAAACTTAATGGTTGAGGTACCTATTTGGTGTCATTACGCTCATAGCTTCATTAAGAGACACTATTCTTTGAACGCGTTAAGGATGTGTGTTTGGATAATCGATTTTTAATGTTTATCAAGGAGATAACGATAAATTAATTAGTTGTTTTTTGTATGAAATTTAAAAATAATCCATTTTCTCCTTCTTTTTCAAAATATACGGTTATTTTGTAAAAAAAAAGACATTATAAAGTCTGTTACTAATTTTGAGAGGAAGATTGATGTTGTTATATTTTCATGTAAAAATAAAGGGAAGTTGAAACACAAAACCGAACGAAGTGAATGATGACTCCACCTTATCTATGCACGGCTCATTTGTTCAAACAGATGCTGCTAATCCATCAAAACAATTTCCTGAACAGTGTTATGCAAAATAAGTATAATATGGCTATACATAATAATGTAAAATTGTAAAAACGTAGGTTGTATCTATGTATTCTGAATGAGAAAATACTCTACTTATAATGTTTGGTGCAGTCTCTGCTTTAATGACTTGAATTTAAATACTAATAGGCGTCTTTTTATTAAAATACATTTATTTTTAACAGTACTCATTTTCATGCATTTAAATCAATCGTTCTTGTGCATTTCTTGTGTATCTTTGTGTGTTATTTATTTATCTAAAATATTGTCAAATAGTGAGGAAATAAATTTCCTGATCGATAAATTAGATCCTTATAACCGAAACAATATAATACAATTACACAACAAAATATAATAATATTCTATAATATTTCAGTTTTACAAATAATTCACAATCGGTAAAAAACCTACCTAAAAATCGACGCTTCAAAATTGATGCTGACCAAGCTGTATTCTGTACAAGTGGATTTTAATACGCTAACCAGCACAGCTCAGGTCAGGGATGCTCCTATCTAGTGGTCATGGCCTGTCCTAGAATAGGTGCTACGAGTACGCGACCTCGGCCCCCGAGCTACTGCAGTCACTACAAACATTCCGTTCCATGACTGCAGTATCCACTCCTACAGGCCATACTTTCCTTTCCCATTATATCCTCTACTCACAAACCCTATTTCCTTTCCACCGTTGATGATGGGCAGCAGCGTCATCAGCGCGAGTCCCCTTCTGCGCTCGCCAACCCGCCTGCCAAGCGTGGCGAGTATTGGCAATAACCCCCCTAATGTCGACACAAAAATTGACCAGGCCCCCAGTCCCCGGCAGCCCCACTATTCCTGGCGATGGTAGCAGCCATGGTTACGGTGGGGCAGGGGGTGCTAAGAATCCCCGGGTTGGCCCCGGCTACCACCCCCGACGACGACTGGCCCTGGTAACACACAACATACGCACTTTGAGGACAGACGAGAAAATTGTCGAACTGGAAGAAGAATTGAGCGGGTTACACTGGGATATTCTGGGGTTATCGGAAGTCCGAAGAATCGGGGAGGATACGATAACCCTGAAGTCTGGTAACCTGCTCTTCTACCGGGGGGACGACCAACAGTCCCGAGGAGGTGTCGGATTTCTCGTCCACAGGTCTCTCATCAACAACATCGTATCCATCGAAAGTGTGTCGAGCAGGGTAGTATACCTTATACTCAGAATATCAAAAAGATATTCGTTGAAGGTCATACAGGTATACGCGCCGACCTCGACACACCCAGATGAAGAAGTAGAGGAGATGTATGAGGACATAAGTCGGGCCATACATACTTCCAAAACCTACTTCAATGTTTTTATGGGGGACTTCAACGCAAAGTTGGGCAAGAGAAGCGATGCAGAGTTGAAAGTGGGGCAATTTGGACATGGGCAACGGAACCTCAGGGGTCAGAGGCTGGCCGACTTTCTGGAAAAAGAGGGACTCTTCGCGATGAACTCTTTTTTCCAGAAGCCGCCTCACAGGAAATGGACCTGGCTGAGTCCTGACGGTTCTACGAGAAATGAGATAGATTTCATCTTGACGACGAATAGACGGATGTTCAGTGATGTCTCTGTGATCAACAGGGTGAAAACCGGAAGTGATCACCGAATGGTTAGGGGCACATTGAACATCAACGTCCAATTAGAAAGGCGTCGCTTGATGAAGTCTACGCTCCGACCTACTCGCGCCCATATCCAAAACCCCGAGAGCTTTCAACTCGAGCTGACAAATCGCTTTGATTGTCTAGGAGAAAACCTTGCAGTGGACGAGCTAAACAGCGGTTTGGTAGAAGCTGTCCATACGGTGGGATCTAAGTATTTTAGACCTCGCCGTAGAGATAGACCACAAAAACTCTCGATCCAGACTCTTGACCTCATGGCCGAACGTCGATCTTTGACGCTGCAGTCTTCCGTTGACGCCGAAACATATCAGCGGCTCAATAGACGGATCTGGAAGTCCTTGCGACACGATGTCCGTGCTCACAATACTGTGAGCATTAAGGAGACAATTGAGCGGAACGGAGGCTCCAAAGTGTTTGCAAGAGACTTGTCTATTGGGCAAAGCCAGTTGTCTAGGCTGAAGACGGAAGACGGCCGCGTGGTATCGACGAGGGCAGAGGTATTAAGGGAGATCGAGAGGTTCTACGGACAGCTTTACACCTCGGTTGCCAAACCTACTGTTAGCTCGGCCGAAGACCCGAGAGCCGAGTTGATCCGACACTTTAGCGATGATATCCCGGACATCAGCCTGTGTGAGATTGAGATGGCCCTCAAACAACTTAAAAACAACAAGGCGCCGGGTGAGGATGGAATCACTTCAGAGCTTCTGAAAGCGGGCGGAATGCCGATACTGAAAGTCCTTCAGAAGCTCTTCAATTCCGTTCTCCTCGAGGGCTCAACGCCAGAGGCATGGAGCAGGAGCGTGGTGGTACTGTTCTTCAAAAAAGGTGATAACACTTTGCTGAAGAACTACAGGCCCATCTCGCTCCTGAGCCATGTCTATAAGTTGTTTTCAAGGGTCATCACAAATCGTCTCGAAGGCAGGTTTGATGACTTCCAGCCTCCCGAACAAGCCGGTTTCCGAAAAGGCTTTAGTACCATAGACCATATTCATACGCTACGGCAGGTTATACAAAAAACCGAGGAGTATAACTTGCCGCTTTGTTTAGCGTTTGTGGACTATGAGAAAGCCTTTGATTCGATCGAGACCTGGGCAGTGCTACAGTCTCTTCAGCGGTGCCACATAGACTATCGGTACATCGAAGTGCTGAGGTGTATATACAACAACGCCACCATGTCGGTCCGAGTACAAGATCAAAGCACGAAGGCTATTCCACTACAGAGAGGCGTGAGACAGGGAGATGTCATATCTCCGAAACTCTTCACTGCCGCGCTGGAAAATGCCTTCAAGCTCTTGCAGTGGAAAGGATTCGGCATCAACATCAACGGCGAGTATATTACTCACCTTCGATTTGCCGACGATATTGTAGTCTTGGCAGAATCGCTGGAAGACCTTAGCACTATGCTCGAAGACCTTAATCGAGTCTCCCAACAGGTGGGTCTTAAAATGAACATGGATAAAACGAAGATCATGTCGAATATCCATGTTGTGCCCACCCCCATTGGAGTTGGGGGCTCGACTCTCGAAGTTGTAGACGAATATGTCTATTTAGGACAAGTGGTCCGGTTAGGCAGGTCCAACTTCGAGAGAGAGGTCAATCGTCGAATCCAACTCGGTTGGGCAGCGTTCGGGAAACTTCGCGACGTCTTCTCGTCCAAAATACCTCAGTGCCTAAAATCGAAAGTCTTCGATAGTTGTGTGTTACCAGTGATGACATACGGCACCGAGACGTGGCCTCTCACTATGGGCCTTATTAGGAAGCTCAAAGTCACTCAACGAACCATGGAGCGGGCTATGCTCGGAGTTTCCCTACGAGATCGAATCAGAAATGAGGAGATCCGTAGGAGAACCAAGGTTACCGACATAGCCCATAGGATTGGCAAGTTGAAGTGGCAATGGGCCGGGCACATAGCTCGTAGAACCGATGGCCGTTGGGGCCGAAAGGTTCTCGAGTGGAGGCCACGTACAGGCAAGCGAAATGTCGGACGCCCGCCTACAAGGTGGACGGACGATCTGACTAAGGTCGCAGGAAGTCGCTGGATGCAGGCCGCTTCCAACAGGTCATTGTGGAGATCCTTGGGGGAGGCCTATGTTCAGCAGTGGACTTCCTGTGGCTGATATGATGATGATGATGAACCAGCACAGCGGTTATATTCCGGTTTCCAGCTGTTTTAGCTTCCATAATAAACACTGTTAATGTCGGATATGAACTACTTACTTCGCTAAGCGGCTTACACATTATACTGCAATTAAGCTACGAACAATCCGGAATGTCGGTTTTGTTTTTTTTTTCCATTTAAGAATCTTTTTTTAAAGTGTTATATAAAATTCACTTACACTCGAATTGGATTAAAAATCTAAAGGTCGATTAGAATTTTATGTAACGTATGTATTTAGTTATAATGTAATGTATTTATGTTTATTATTATTTTAATGTTGAATATTTTTAGTTTATCATATCATTTTAGTGATCGAATCAGAAATGAGGAGATCCGTAGGAGAACCAAGGTTACCGACATAGCCCATAGGATTGGCAAGTTGAAGTGGCAGTGGGCCGGGCACATAGCACGTAGAACCGATGGCCGTTGGGGCCGAAAGGTTCTCGAGTGGAGGCCACGTACAGGCAAGCGAAATGTCGGACGCCCGCTTACAAGGTGGACGGACGATCTGACTAAGGTCGCAGGAAGTCGCTGGATGCAGGCCGCTTCCAACAGGTCATTGTAGAGATCCTTGGGGGAGGCCTATGTTCAGCAGTGGACTTCCTGTGGCTGATATGATGATGATGATGATCAAATTATATTATTTGATATACGATTCCGTGATAGCTTCTATACCTTTCACTTTAAACTGCCCTCTGTTAATTATTTTCCATCCCTTGGTTGTCTGGAAGACATTGCCTTTGTGCGATAAGACCTCCAATTATCCTTTTATATTGTGAGTTTCGTTTTTATTTATATTATTTCTGTGTGCAATAAAATTTGCACATAAAATAATATTCTACTAATTAATTATTTGCATCGTCAGTCTGATTGCATATTAAACTGGTTCGTTTTAAATGCCGGTCTAATGAGACGATATAGTAAATTCAATTTTGGACTCATTCAATTTTTTACGGACTTGTTTGACTGCCTCAGTAGATCAGTGGTTTTACGGTACGAAAGCTGAGGTCTCGGGTTCGAATCCCGCGTCAGGCAAAGTCATATCGCATTTTTGTTCATTACCAGCCCGGTGTCAGGAATTTGTGCCCGATATGACGATAGGCATGGCCCTATCACACCGTTGCATGGACGGGAAAATACACGGCGAAACGTGGGTATCATGGTTGCACCTTTAGTTGCACCCATATATAATATATTGTCTCTGCATACCCCTTCTGGGGTAAAGGCGTAAGTTTATGTATGTATACAGTATGTTAACTTCTTAGGGAAGAATTGAATTTGACTTTAATTATTCCTTAGTAATATGTATAATTTTTGTATACATAATCATTCACACAGTTACAAAAATAATTAAAATACATCTCAATATTCATTTTCATTCGATAAAAGACTATCAGTTACAAAAAACGTTAACATTTTTTATCAGAAATTCCGGATAAAATTTTTTGGCCATTATAAAAACAAAATAGTCTCGAGATTCGGTAATCATTTCGAGAGCTTTTGCCTTTTAGCCAGCGCGAGGAAGCCGGGAAGAATAAATAACTCGTCCATTGTTCTCAGACAATGTCTTGACAAGGAAATATTTTTGTACAGCACAATGGACTCGGAGCATCAGCGTCTATAAGTTAAAAAACATATTGTCGCACATGTTGCCACGCGGTCTCGTAGAAATAAAACCCGGTTATATAGAATTTTAATGACTTTTTAAATATCTATGCATCGAGAGAAAAGTTTTCCGTTCCATTAATGATAAGCAATACGACCGCTTATGAACAGTAGCAAAACCAAACAACACCTTGAACTACAAAACAAAGCTTGGCTTTCCACTACGCTCGCTATTCTGAGACATAAGATGTTAAGTCTCAATATGTCCAGTAGTTACTCTGGCTACAATGTCACTCACACCGAAACAAAACAGTGCATTTGCACTGCTGTTTAGCGGGAGAAATAGACATTGCGGTGGTACCTATCTACCTACCTCACATGTGAGAGATCTACCACCAGTATAATTATTTTACAATGATGAAGATAGCACGCTGTTGTTTTATGCTATTAGTAGGTGTATTCCATTAAATCAGAGAAAGTTTAATAGTAAATAGTCGCTTTTAGGTCACTTCGGTTATTTCGCTAATTTTCGTGCGGCTCCGGCTATCTTTAACGCCCTGTTTGCTTTATCTCTGATACAATTAATTTAAGACAATGTGTTCATGCGGCTATTCAGCTCGTAATGTACCCATTGACTTAAAATTCACCTGAAAGATACCATTCGGATTCCAGAGGTTTTAAAACAATACGATTATTAGTAACAATACTTTGTTAAAAACTTTTTTATTCGTCCTGCAGGACACAAAATTGGCACAAATATATGACTGTTCTGGAATTAAATTTTAACGTTTTTTTATGATATTACAAGTAATGATTTCAATTTCATGTTGGTCTGTTAACTTACGCACGCATTTTGCCAGAATAACTACTGGTCGTAATGAGACTGAACATCTCATTTTTCAAGATGGGGAGCGCCGTGGAATGCCAAGCAATGCTTTGTAATTCATGGTATTGTTTGGTTTTGCCTCTGCCATGAGCATTCGTATCACTTACATTCAGCTGAATGGCATGAAGGTCTCGTCATTCATCGCAATAAAAATACAATTAATAAATAGATTACACTGTACTCACACTTAACATTCAAAATATTTGTCACATTTATCCATTTTTTATTTCGGTCGGGTAGGCCAGCCAAGCTGTCAAAAAGGCTTGACATAGCCCACAAAATGTGCACTTTTTAATCTGACATGAGAGAGACATTTGGTTTTTTTTATGCAACACTAATTTCGACAATGTTCTTTACGAGAATTGCCTGGGATAGCACAATATTTCTGACATTGAATATTTTGGTTGAAATTTCACTTTTATATAGTGGTTGTAATGGTAATTGTTAAAGTTAAGCCGATGATGTTTTTATTAACAAATCGGATGCTATCTTCCGAGACAGGGATTACAGGTTCAAATCGCGGGGCGCACTTGGTAGTGATACTCAGTTACCACGCCTATTATTTAGTAAGTACTATTTTATTTCTTACTCCGCAATCCCCCAATTTTTCATAATCAAAACTAAGGCACTATTTTTGGTTACAAATATCACAGCGCTTATTTAAAAGAGGCATCCAACTATATTCTAGGGCAGACTTTAGTTCAGGGTAGCATGATTTGAGGGCTAAAAGTGATCACAAGTGATAGGGATTGAGTTCCTGGTTACAACGTAATCACTCCTATTCAAAGGAAATGCATAGTTTTCGAGAAATTAATATAAATAGTTTCTAACCTCAAAACACATATTGAGTAAAACGGAACGTTTTTATGGGCGATTTACAAACAAATTCATCAGTACTAAGTCAAACATGTAGTCTATGGTGTAAAAATTGGTGAAACGAAACGTAAAAATTATGCGAGTTGAGTCAGGTGTCAATGTCAACAAAAAAATATGATTACTTATTTTGTTGATGGTTTTGGACGGAGTTGTCGCATCTGCGTTATACTAATATTGATTTGTTTGTGTTTTGTTGTTTTATAACGCCTTAGAAATTATGTTCAGAAGGAAGTTAGTGCACCCACTTTATGAATCGGTTAGGTCGAATGTGTCTCAAAACCGACTCGGGGCACCCCGACTTCACGTAGTCTTTTGACTACCAACCCTAGAGTGTAGGTCTAACCACCCGTGCGAGCCGGAGCGGCTGAGGCTGGTCGCCGGAGGTGACCAGCAAACCGAATCTGCGGAGGTGAGCGTGGGTGCCTATCCTTTGTTACGCAAGGGCGAAGGGGCTGCACTTCCCGCAGCGCCGGAGACGTTGCAGAAGCAAATTTGTTTTGACAACAAGTGTTTGAATAGGTTAGGTTACTTAAATTGATATATCTCAGGAATTGTGCATTACCTTTTCACGGGAGTGGTACCAGGTGAGATGGGACACTCCCTCTCCCCCCCCTCCACACCCCGCACCCTACCACATCGTGCTACCCTATTCTAAATGTTACCCATATTCTAAACTAAACGAATAAAAATCTTGGGATCATAAATTAATAAAAGATAGGAAATAAAAGTTGTAATTTAATAAAATCTTAAAAACTACATTCAAAATTAGTACAGTGGATAACTTATTCAGCTGTTTTGTGGTTGAAACTACACAGCTCTTAATAAGAATAGTTCGATATACCTACAATTCAGACAGAAGTCTTACATACCTAAAATCTTGGCTCACCCTTCAAAAATCTTTCGTAATAAACATTCATATTTACGAATACGTAATAACATAACATTCGCTTATTGTGACACATCTTTGAGTTTTTTCATCTATTTTATTACTTTTTTCTTTTGTATATTAAATTGAATGCCTGAATCCAAGGCAATGCTAACGTAATATTTCATTGTATTATAATTCGACCTCAATTTAACCATACAGACAACTTTGAATAAATTTTTTATGAATGCTGTATTTGAAGCACTAGAATATTAAATAGTATGGTTTTAAATTGAAACAGTGAAATGGTAAATTAGTTAAACGCGTCATTATTCTATTCTTAGCCAGTTTAGGCGTGAATTAATAATTTACCATGGAAATTTACTTTTAATCTCAATAATATGATATTATCTTCGGGCTTGAATTTGCTCTTGGGAACCAATTAGAATTTCGCAGAATTTTGTAATTTCTGTTTAATGTTATGTCAATTATAAGACCCAGGCTAGCGTTATTTCTCAAATATTGACTGCCTCGGTGGCGTAATTATACTAGGGTACAATTACAAAGCCGAGGTCTTGGATTCAAATTCGGGGTCGGGAAATGTAATATTGGATCTTTCTATTCCTTAGCATACCGGGGCTAGAAATTTCTACCCGTTATGGCGATAGGCTCGCTCCCTTTCATATCATGGTACGGAATATACAAGTTGAAACGAGGGTGTCTCACCTCTACCCATCTCTTTATGGGAAAAAGGCGTATGTTTATGTATGTATGTATTGCTTAAATATCATAAAATGAAACTTATTTATCATCAAGCCCGTTTCAATAAAGAACATTATCATTTAAATGAATTTCACCATTTGATAAATGCACACATAAATAAGTCTGTATAGTAATTTCTTAATGCAATCATTATACATAAGTACACCTATACCTTTATACATATATATATACCGTTTGAAAAGCATTTGAATCGGCTAATGGAAATTGCATTTCAGTGTTTCTTTTCAATCTCTATATCGGGACGAGTGTAATACCTGTGTCGAGTTAGTGTAAAATCGAAACTCCAAAATAGATTGACGTTCGGATTGTGCAGTTATACTGAAATGATTCGATGCGACGACAGGGGCTAACGAGAAACATCCAGTTCGCAGAATTCAATTACGGTAAGCCCTTTTACCACGTTTGTTTCTAGGTACGCTTTAGATATTGCTTTCAGTTTGGCATGAACTTGAAGTGCGCGCAGTATTGGCGGAATTGAAGTGTTTACATGTATTGTGCTTGGTAGAAACTGTAAATAATAAATTAGTTAGTGGAAATAGCAAGGTGTATAGGTTAGTGTTTTCGAATTAGTATATTGTAATTATGAGAAAATCTTGGCTTGTACAGATATTTTAATTCCAAAGGATTTTTTTTTATTTAGATATTTACAAAAACAGTTGAAAACCAGTTGTAAAATTACAACATTCTTAAATAGGACAACTATACTAGAACATCGAACTAATACAGTCTAAGGAATAATAAAACATAACAGCAGTACATTTACTTATCGTACATAGGTTATGTATTTATGAGATAGAAGTGACTTTAGCCGCATCTCATTTCAATAATCAGCACATGATTGGTTGAAACCCAGTTGTACGATCAAGAGAGGTGAAAAACAATTTTACCAGGAGACGGCGGATTACTTTGTAGCCAGAGCAACTACTGGACATATTGAGACTTAACATCTTATGTCTCAGGATGGCGAGCGCAGTGGAATATTGCTACTGTTCATGAGCGGTCGTATCGCTTACCATCAGGCGAACGGCTTGCTCGTCTCGCCATTCAATGCAATAAAAAAAAAAAAAAAAAAAAAAAGATGATGTCTATTTCTCCCGTCAAACAATAGTGTAAATGCACTGTTGTGTTTCGGTTTGAAGGACATTGTAGCCAGATTAACTACTAGACATGTTAAACTGAACATCTTATGTCTCAATATGGCGAGCGCAGTGGAATGCCAAGTATCGCTTTGTAATTCAAGGTGTTGTTTGGTTTTGCTTCTGTTCATGAGCAGTTGTATCGGTTACCATCAGGTGAATGTCATGCTTGTCTCGCCATTCATAGTAATAAAAAAGGTCGATAAATGCGTGAAGGTAGTGATATTTGTAAAAATCAATAAACATAAATCTAATGTAACAGTAATAAAAAAATCTGTACTTTATTACTCTAGATAATATACTATCTAGAGTAATCGAATACCTCGATAGCGCAGTTGTGCTACAGTAAGATTACAAAGCTGAGGTCTCGGGTTCGAGTCCCTGGTCGGAGTGATAATGGGTTTTCTATTCGTCATCAGACAGTAGTTGAAATATTGTGCCCGATAAGGCGATTGGCTCGCCTCTTATTACGTCGTCGGACGGAAAATACCAAGCCGAAACGCGGTTGTGCTAATTGCACCTCTGCCTACCCATTCTTGTAAAAAGGCGTAAGTTTGTGTATGTACATTGATATTTTAAATTAATCTTCTCCAGGTTTTGGAACTATAACAGTAGCTCATATTTGCGCACTTCATAACTTCAAGATAGTTGAGATTGGCAGGATATTGCCTGTGATATGAGCATGTTAATAACATTCAAGCGCGCGTTAAAGTAGCTTTGTAAAAGCATTACGTTGTTATGGAAAAATAAGAGAAGGCACAAGATAAAAATTATACACTTCTGTTTAAATATGAACGGTTTTATTCATAACAAAGCTAAGAAAATATTTTAGCTATCGACTTTATCGTATCGTTCGCTTAAACTGAATTCAAAAGTCGTTTCAAAGGAAGAAAACATTCGATGGCTAAAATTGATTTAAAGACTAGATAAGAAAGGTACCGGCAATATCATAAAGAGAAAGCATAATTTTTTTGTATAATTTTCCGACACTACTTCAACATCAATAGAGCTGCCATTGCCAAATTGCTAATATGATATATTTTGACTGTGTTTTAGTAGAAGAATACTTTACTTTGACGGTAGAAAAATCTGGCCTAATTAAAATGGAAATGCCGCATTAGATGCAGATCGCGAATATTACAATTGAAATTCTTTCCAAAGATTCAATTTTCAGTTTTTTCATGACCTAAGCGAGGTCATTAATTAAAACTTAGGTGATTAGCACCAATCACTTATTCAAGACTTTAAGACCGGACCCCTTTGTCAACTGTCTTAAAAGGAACTTTTCAGTAATTGATTCATTCATTACGCTTTGTACGAAGTCAAGCCTTTATCGATTGTCTCTTCGGAGAATTACTCAGGAATTCCGATGGAACTTGGTATAGAGACACTACAAGTTTTTGCTGTAACCTAATCTGATAAGTAATTAATTTTATTCAATAAGATTGTTAACAAAATTTCTGAAATTGGTGAAAAATTTAAGTCTTGAAATGAAACTAGTTAAAAGAATATCATCATCATCATATCAGCCACAGGAAGTCCACTGCTGAACATAGGCCTCCCCCAAGGATCTCCACAATGACCTGTTGGAAGCGGCCTGCATCCAGCGACTTCCTGCGACCTTAGTCAGATCGTCCGTCCACCTTGTAGGCGGGCGTCCAACACTTCGCTTGCCAGTACGTGGCCTCCACTCGAGAACCTTTCGGCCCCAACGGCCATCGGTTCTACGGGCTATGTGCCCGGCCCACTGCCACTTCAACTTGCCAATCCTATGAGCTATGTCGATAACCTTGGTTCTCTTACGGATCTCCTCATTTCTGATTCGATCTCGTAGGAAAACACCGAGCATAGCCCGCTCCATGGCTCGTTGAGTGACTTTGAGCCTTTTAATGAGGCCCACAGTGAGAGGCCACGTCTCGGTGCCGTATGTCATCACTCGTAACACACAACTATCGAAGACTTTCGATTTTAGGCACTGAGGTATTTTGGACGAGAAGACGTCGCGAAGTTTCCCGAACGCTGCCCAACCGAGTTGGATTCGCCGATTTACCTCTCTCTCGAAGTTGGACCTGCCTAACCGGACCACTTGTCCTAAATAGACACATTCGTCTACAACTTCGAGAGTCGAGCCCCCAACTCCAATGGGGGTGGGCACAACATGGATATTCGACATGATCTTCGTTTTATCCATGTTCATTTTAAGACCCACCTGTTGGGAAACTCGATTAAGGTCTTCGAGCATAGTGCTAAGGTCTTCCAGCGATTCTGCCAAGACTACAATATCGTCGGCAAATCGAAGGTGAGTAATATACTCGCTGTTGATGTTGATGCCGAATCCTTTCCACTGTAAGAGCTTGAAGGCATTTTCCAGCGTGGCAGTGAACAGTTTCGGAGATATGACATCTCCCTGTCTCACGCCTCTCTGTAGTGGAATAGCCTTCGTGCTCTGATCCTGTACTCGGACCGACATGGTGGCGTTGTTGTATATACACCTCAATACTTCGATGTACCGATAGTCTATGTGGCACCGCTGAGGAGACTGTAGCACAGCCCAGGTCTCGATCGAATCAAAGGCTTTCTCATAGTCCACAAACGCTAAACAAAGCGGCAAGTTATACTCCTCGGTTTTTTGTATAACCTGCCGTAGCGTATGAATATGGTCTATTTCGGAAACCGGCTTGTTCGGGAGGCTGGAAGTCATCAAACCTGCCTTCGAGACGATTTGTGATGACCCTTGAAAACAACTTATAGACATGGCTCAGGAGCGAGATGGGCCTGTAGTTCTTCAGCAAAGTGTTATCACCTTTTTTGAAGAACAGTACCACCAAGCTCCTGCTCCATGCCTCCGGCGTTGAGCCCTCGAGGAGAACGGAATTGAAGCCTCTGAAGGACTTTCAGTACCGGCGTTCCGCCCGCTTTCAGAAGCTCTGAAGTGATTCCGTCCTCACCCGGCGCCTTGTTGTTTTTAAGTTGTTTGAGGGCCATCTCAATCTCAAACAGGCTGATGTCCGGGATATCATCGCTAAAAGAATATGATTTAACAGAAATTGGTTATATGAGATTAGTAATGTTTAATACAAAATTAAGGTGAAGTGTAATCATACCCGATGTACAGAGTCCAAGTTCTTAGATCTTAGTTAAGAAAAGCTGCGATAAATTGTGGATGTGACGCCAAGATGCAAAAACAAAGTAGCCTGGGAAAACACGTGGAAAAAGTCCTTTTACGTAATTTAATTGTTTTTAATGAATATTATTCTATCAATAATCCAATATCTGTATCTTTTATTTTTAATGATGTATTTAAATATATTGGAGTTGGGGGCTCGACTCTCGAAGTTGTAGACGAATATGTCTATTTAGGACAAGTGGTCCGGTTAGGCAGGTCCAACTTCGAGGGAGAGGTCAATCGGCGAATCCAACTCGGTTGGGCAGCGTTCGGGAAACTTCGCGACGTCTTCTCGTCCAAAATACCTCAGTGCCTAAAATCGAAAGTCTTCGATAGTGATGACATACGGCACCGAGACGTGGCCTCTCACTGTGGGCCTCATTAAAAGGCTCAAAGTCACTCAACGAGCCATGGAGCGGGCTATGCTCGGTGTTTCCCTACGAGATCGAATCAGAAATGAGGAGATCCGTAGGAGAACCAAGGTTACCGACATAGCCCATAGGATTGGCAAGTTGAAGTGGCAGTGGGCCGGGCACATAGCTCGTAGAACCGATGGCCGTTGGGGCCGAAAGGTTCTCGAGTGGAGGCCACGTACAGGCAAGCGAAGTGTTGGACGCCCGCCTACAAGGTGGACGGACGATCTGACTAAGGTCGCAGGAAGTCGCTGGATGCAGGCCGCTTCCAACAGGTCATTGTGGAGATCATTGGGGGAGGCCTATGTTCAGCAGTGGACTTCCTGTGGCTGATATGATTATGATGATGATGATTTAAATATAAATAAAATCTTAAAAGTATTCACAGAATCCTAAACTAAGTGTCTGACAACATTATATAGAATACTATAATAGTGTAAGTAAAACGTAAAATATAATCCATTCAATCATCTACCAAGTTTTCTTTTAATTATTGAATATCGCACTTCAAAATGAGCAGCATGAAAAACATTGGACTTCTAAAACAAAATACCCAAAAATAATTTGACCCAGTTGAAGAATCGGAAGGCGTAATTGGCCAAAACCGGAGTGCCTATCAATTAGCCGGCTCATTGAAGTGGAAAAAATGCCGCTTCTTGGAATTTTTATCTTTTGTACTTTACATATTTGCATCTTATTATGTTACACTTTATTTTTGTTTAAAGTACAAATCGAACAATAATATTTTGGTGAATATGGGTAATTGAGCAAATGGGGCGCCGATGGTAAGTAGTCACTTACCATCCATGAAAAGCCATAACACCACAGGATTTGTATTTTTAGTTATAAATAAATAATAAATAACACCCAACAGTCACATACATAGTCCTGACCCCACATTATGATCGAGTCTTGTGTCGTGGGTATCAGGAACTACGAGAGACTTTTCGGTCTCACAAACACCCAGACCCGGAAGAAATATTTGTGGGCCGCACAAACATTTCTCTCGGTGCGGGGATCGAACCCGCGGCCTCTCGTTTCACAGGCAGCGTCTAACCTCCTGCGCCATGTCATATTGTATTTTAAGTTATTACTGAAATAGTAACAAAACTGTTTTTAACAACATCTTGACCTATTAAGTTTAGTTACTTCATATTGTACTCTATGATAGGTATTCTTTCCGTGACAATCGTGTTTAAATACTTCAAAATAAGAAGTCAAATTTAATGAACAGTTCAAAAACCAAACGCATAAATCTTCATTCCCTATCAACATAATTCATGAACAAATTACAATTTCATAAAATTTACTACCGCGGATCTTGACAAAGGCCTACCATGTTGAAATATAAACTTGTGCAAACTATTAGTGGCAAAATAACGAGTCAACTGGAAGGAATGTCGAAACAAACTTAGATCGTTTGTGGAGACGCGATAGGGAGACAGATGGTGCCAGCCAAGATAGTTTTCGAGAAGCCTTTTAATGTGGCAAAAGTCACAAGTAATTTCGAAGGCGCCATCTACGCTAATCATTCACAAACTTTCACTGAAGACAATTTATTGCAGTAGAGGAGATCCGGGTTGGTCTCGACGTTTTTGGAGAGTACAGTTTTTGGTATTAGTAAGAAGAATGATGAGATGATTCAGCCTGATGGAAAATATACTCATAAACGAGACGGGATTTTTCAATCTGCATTGTAGTAAGCCTATCAGAGGCGGCTCGTGAAATTTTTTGATGGGGGTTCACAAAAAAAGTAATTGAAAAACTAGAGCTTAGGTACTATTTATTATATTTGTATCCAAAATCCATTCGCCGGTCTTTTTGGCGTGCGAAGATATCTATTACTTTCTTGTGAAAATGGAATCAGAAATGGAATTTATTAAGCGTACAAACTATTTTTTAATACTTATTTTTAAAAAATCTGCGAATTAACTGACGGAGTCGACGAGCTTGCTTGAAGTTGTTTGTAAAACATAAGGACGACAACTGCGCGTGAGTAGGATATCGCGCACGGCACGGCTGGCTGAACGACAACTGAGTGACGCGTGAGCGGCGCTCCAGATTACGCTAATTTCTCATACGATATCTTTTGTTTCACGCGTCAGCCCGAGTCGTAGCTCTCTTTCGCACTCATTGAATACAGTACTAAGAGTCGTACTAAACTTCATTTCATAGGAGCGCAATCGCTGGCGCTCCACTCGTTACAAATTGACGCTACATGTACCTGTATAGGTAATATAATAGACTTATTATAGGCGTAGTAAAATACAAAGAATGTAATGTAAGGATTTATGTATTATAAATATATATAAATTATTAAATTAGCTAGGTATGTAATTTTCGTGGGAGTGCACTGCACCAGCGCTCTTTCGGATGAGCCGCCTCTGAAGCCTATCATAGTTCATAACAACATGCGCAAGTGTTGTGCGTAGGTATGTGACGTACTGACTAAATAAAGTTGTAGACAGGCGTAAATCAAGTATGAAAAATATATAAAAGTGAGCACGTCACCGGTTATTACACTGACAAAAGTCATACCAAGTGGACGGGCCTCAGACACTGGAAATCAATCACTCTTTTTATTTAAACTACCAACCTAAATACCGGAACATCACAGTGTAGGTTTAGTCAACGTTGAGAAGGTTCTGCGAATCGCCATAATTATGTGGACACTCTACTTAGATTTGTGACTTGATTTAAGATCCGGTGCGTTAAATTCGCCACATCTTGCCAGTATAAAAAATATTCTTAAGGCCGTTTTCAATGTTACAATAATTTAAATAATCTACCCATTTTATTTTTATCAGAACAAATTAATAAAAAATAACTGTAATATCCACTTATCGGAGTTTAGTCTTGATTTGTGTTCATAAATACCAAGTCCTAAGTCCCAACTGAAGGTGAAAGTATCTTCGAGATAAATAAGTTTGTTCCGTCCCGCGAGACAAATATTTGTCAGCGTTGTTATTTCACGAGTCATATCTTATTTGACTCACGTAGTGTACAACGCGAGATTAACTTACATTAGGAATAAAATATACTGACTCATATTTGTTCATCTGATATTTTTTTCTTTAAGTCTCGTCTAAATTATATACTTGGCTTAAAATTATTTTCACTAAATATTATGTTTTTTTTTGTCTGTTTTTTGAGCTGCAATCAGTCGCCATACTTTTATCAACTGAGTTAAGAGAATAATGATTGTGGACACCTTTGAGGCGGCCGTTTAAACAACAGTAGAGGCAACGATGGCTTTTGAAGCTGAAAAGCTTGTTTGATCTCAAAATCTCTTTTACGTCTGATAGCCCGATTATTGAGAAAGGTTTGAGCTACAAATAAATACTTACTTCAGTAATAATTTGTTCAATTTATTTAATTCGTATAAAAACTTATTTAAATACGAAAACAATATTAATGTGATTGCTCTTTCCTCGGTAATAGATACAAAAAGTCTGAAATGAATTGAGTCTCAAATGAATATCATGTTATTAATTCATTTAATAAATTAATTTAAAACCTGGTATTCCAATATCTGTATTATATGAATGTCTTACATTTATTTTGCTCGCATTTTAACTTGGTCGGACTTGTAAATTTATGAGGATCGATCATTTTATCAACCATCTCAATATTACTCTTGATTCTTCATTCCAATCCCCAATACTGTAGTATCTGTCTGTATCAGCCCATATACGTCCCACTGCAGGGCACGGGCCTCCTCTACAATCGACTACCGATTGAGAGTGGTGGCGAAAATCTAATTTAGATTTCTCTCGTGCACTAACAAGTTAAAAGGAAAACAAGGACCAATTCCAGCCAATTTAGAATTCAGGCAGCACGTGTAACACAAAAACATAAAGTTTGCAACAGGAAGACATCGAAGACCCTCGCAACTTATTACCAACTTTACCCCATATGTATTCTACGAGCGATGCGTTTGAGTAGGAAATACCGCGGCAAGCAGCGAGCCATTGGCTATTTATTATCTCATGAATTAGTAAAGTTGTAAAGTGAGGTAGTGACACAGTTCTAAAAAGGTACAAGTGCTTTTTTTATCCCAAGTGGATGCCGCCCTTGTGACATATGGCGGTGCTTATCCCTCGAAACTACACCAATTCTGTGATCCAATTCAGCGATTGAAATAAAGAGGAGTGGATAGCTACGTACATCGCGCAATCGGATCGCTTTCACGATTCCAATATGTGGAACCATTCACCTGTCCGTTTTCATAGGTACCAAACTTTTTTGTTTGTGTCTGTATGTGATTCCGTGTTGGAGGTTCAATTTTTTACTAAGAGATTGATACCATAGAATATTTAGCTATCTATAGGCTTAGAATTTGCTAACGGTATTGGAGCTGAAAAAGTGTGAAGCCTTAAGCCGTAAAATATTACTATCTCTGTTTATTTTTCATTGAATGGCGAGACGAGAATATAATTTGCCTTGTGGTAAGCGATACCACTGTTGATAAACAGTAGCAAAACCAAAAAAACACCTTGAATTACAAAGCAATGCTTGCCCTCCACTGCACTCGCCATCCTGAGACATAAGATGTTAAGTTTCAATATATCCAGTAGTTACTCTGGCTACAACATCCTTCAAACCGAAACACGATGAAGTGATTTACTTTCTAAACCAGCCTCTAGATCTTTCAACGACAACGTCAGAGTAACTTCAGTATAACATTTCATAATAATCAGAAGTGGTTTTAATATTTTTTTTATTAATAATCCGAACATAGTAAATACTCACAACACAAAAGCCTGTTCATCTATAATCGATATATAATCAAAGAAAATATTCATTACATTAATACGAATCCAATATTCTCTTCAATAACGTTTTGCCATACACTCGTATTACCAGGTGGTAACATATTGGATGTGACAGCTTATTGAAATGATATTAAACTGAGACGTTACCTGTTCTTTTATTACTTTTTGAGTCTTCTGAAATACCTTTGAACGATAATGAAACTTTCTGTGGGTTCATTACCTTTTCATTTTATCTAACTCCCATATTTTGTTAGCGTATCATTTCCGTCTGGTATTATGAAGAGCACATCAATTACGTAGCCTTATTTATTAATGCGGTATGTCTTTAAAGCATATGTATATCAGCATATTTTTTACGTTTTAATGATAAAAAGCAATAACATTTCATATATTCTACGTTAGTCTACTGGTGGCAGGTCTCTCACATAATGTGAGATGCCGCCTGGGTAGGCCCCACCGCAATGTCTATTTCTCCCGCCAAACAGCAGTGTAAATGCACTGTTGTATTTCGGATTGAAGGATATTGTAGCCAGAGTGACAGCCTCCGTGGCGCAGACGGTTAGACGCCGCCCGTGAAACGAGAGGCCGCGGGTTCGATCCCCGCACCGAGAGAAATGTTTGTGCGGCCCACAAATATTTCTTCCGGGTCTTGGTGTTTGTGAGACCGAAAAGTCTCTCGTAGTTCCTGATACCCACGACACAAGACTTAATTGATCTTAATGTGGGGTCAGGACTATGTGTGTGACTGTTGGGTGTATTTATTTATTTATTTTATTTAGAATATCTACTGGACATATTGAGACGTAACATCTTACGTATCAGGATAGCGAGCGCAGTAGAATGCCAAACATTGCTTTGTAATTCACGATATTGTTTGGTTTTACTTTTACTACTGTTCATGAGCAGTCGTATCGCTTAATATCAGGCAAATGCCATGCTCGTCTTACCACTCAATGCTATAAAAACATATTTCTATAGTCAACACTTTACCTAAACCACACGGTATTTTTTATTAGAATTAGTTTGAACGTAATGGATCAAACAAACGGAAGGCCACACAAACGTAACATGTTTTTATTATAAACATTATGAGTTTATAGATTTTTTCTGACCTGAATAAATTACCAATATAGTTTATCATGCTTCATACACAATTTTGAGCAAAACTTTGAATATTGTGTATCTCAGCATCGTTTCGTTTAAAAGACCTGTGAGTCAGCGCAACCTACTCATATCCATCATGTTTCTTATTTATCCCAACAAGAGAGACGCGGCTTCTTTCTTGAACTTGAGTGAAAAAGCAAAACAGCCCAAAATGTTTGCTCGGTTCGCGACGTAACGAGCGTTGAATCCATTAATTATCAAAACGAACCGGTTTTTGCGTCAAGAGCCCGTAACTGAAAACCGCAATTAAGTGCTGAGAATAAATAAATTTAAAATGGCGTCATGTCTAAAAACATAATCTGAGGATGATTAATTGCCCACGGGAACAAGGCTGACGTCTTAAGGAATCGCTAAAGGGTTTTGTTTTTGACAATTTCATCCTTTTCAAAATGAATATATTTCTGGAACAGTGTGTGCTAAATTTGAGCACACATTAATGTTATTCATTTGAATAGTGGAAATGCTTGTTGCTCTACTTCGAAGTGAAAACAGAGTGCACGAGAATAATAGATTCTTATTTTGTTTGTTTGTTCGACCTGAATACAATTTAAGATTAATATCATTGGAGCTGTTTACTCCGGCAAAGTTTCTGCAACAATACTCTTTTATTTCATTTAATGTAGCTAGTATGTGACCATGGGGTGTTATTTATTTGCCATGTCTATATATTATATTTATTTAAAAGTTTGTGATACATAAACTGTTAAATCAAAATAGATTAGTGTCAATATAACGCTACATAAACTTTAAAAAGTTAAAAATGTAACAAATAGATTCATACTATACGATATAAAGACGGATTATTATTATTATTTAAATCTTTATTGTACACGTAAAAAACATACAATATTCAGAAACTAAAAAATAAAAAGTACAAATGGTGGTCTTATCGCTTAAAGAAATGTCTTACGGACAACCATGGGATGGATTTAATGAGAAGGAGAAAGAAAGGGCAGTGTAAAATAAATAATTAAAAGAGAGGAAACTAAATAATATTCAAACTAACTAAAAATTACACCAACATAACATACATACATACATAATAAATATCATAAATACATACACATATAATACTAAATAAAATATAATAAATACAAATTGTAAAAAAATTTAGATGTAGGAAATAATCTTGAAAATAATGTTATCTACTAAAATCTGTTTAATTTAAGAGAAAGGTAATGTTCTTTAATCAGTCTCTTGAATGAAGACAGCGATTATTATTTGACAACACGTTGATGTACATGAAAATCTTTCCTTTCACCCGACAGCGCCAAAATTCATTAAATAGAGTATGAACTTCAACGTTCCATGTATCTTTGAATGTACTTGCCATACAAACGCTTAAAAATACACATTTTGATGAATGATATTAACCGATTATTTACTACACTACCCAACTAAATCAAATGAAGGAATTATATTTTCAATTCAAGTATCAGGGACCCAAAACCCCTGTCATTTCACGACTTTTTACGTTCCTTCGTTTATCCAATTTCAAACACCGTCAAAGTACTACACATGGTCCAATTTTGTAAGTGTTATGATCGAGAGTAATCACTAACACAAGGTTAAAAAATACATAATATTGAGTCTTGTGTCTTCTAGGTATCAGGAACTACGAGAGCCTTTTCGGTCTGACACACAGACCCGAAACAAATACGAGTACTTATGGTTCTCACATACATTTTTCTCCGTGCGGAGGTCGAAACCGCGGCCTTTCGTTTCTCAGTCGGCGTCTAACCAACTGCGCCACAGAGGCTATCAAGCCTCAAACTGTCAAGGTAAGTAAATAGAATCTGGTATTTTTTTCATAATCAAATTACTGTTTTATAATTTATAAAATAGTTACAACAGTTTTAATGCAATATGCTCGTAAAAAACCGTATGTGTTTTATCGTTCAATAATACATTAAATAGTTGTATTACTAAATAAAAGGCGGAGTAGAAATAATAAGAGAGCAGCATCTGGCGCTCGTTGTGTGCCACTTAGTTCTGTGATTACAAACAACGCAACATTAATTATGTTTTTGCTTCGGAAGATACCGAAGTAATTTACGTGGCCCCGGTTTTTGGCCGAAATAAATGTTTGTAATAAGTTTGTGGTGGGCGCATGCTCGCTGTAATGGCGTTCTTCATCTAAATATTACTAACTGTGCATCGCGGTTTCTGTTGCTTTTTTGGATTTCGGGAATAAAAGGTGATTTACGACATTTTTCAGTTCATGAACTATTTTTATGTAAGCAAATTAAGGATGACTTAACTTAACTTAAATAGCATTGCTTAGAAAGTGAGGCTTTTTGAGGAACAAATATGTTTGTGATTCGTATCGAGATGCTAGGCTGAATTTCAAAAATTGGGTGTTGCATAACCGACCCAGTACAGATATATTTTATGACTCGATCTGCGAATCGCGTAGAATTTTTAAGGGCCGCGTTAAGTGGTGTCAAAAAAATCAAGAACAAATAAAAATGGATACGTTAGCGCGTCACAGAGCTGATAAAGCTGAAATTTCATAAAGTTCTGGAAATGTACAGGTAGGTTGGATAATAAGCCTGGCCTTCCAGTAAGTGTTTCTGGACTTAATGATGCCGGAAAAATAGCAAATATGTTTATGGAACACTTTAAAGTAAAGTCTCCGTTGGGCCCCTCGAGTACCACCACTCCTAAACATGGCAATCAGGGTATGGGGCAACTATTACATTTTTCGGCCAAGCAAGTTGAGGCGGTCATTGATAGAATGAGTAGAGGCAAATCACCCGGATATGACGGGCTCAGCATAGAGCACTATAAATATGCAGGTGTGCACCTACCCAGAGTTTTGGCGATGTTTTTTACTTCGTGTCTTAGTCACTCATATTTATCAGAGGACTTAATGAGAACAAAGATAATACCTATAATTAAGAACAGAACGGGGGATATATCTGATAAAGGGAATTATCGTCCAATATCTCTTACCACAACTGCGGCCAAAGTACTGGATAGCTTGCTTGATACATGTATTGCAAAATATATACATCTGCACGATGCCCAATTTGGTTTTCAATCAGGGCTATCGACAGATAGCGCTATCTTAAGTGTGAAGCATACTGTCCAATATTATATTGACCGAAGAACACCGGTTTATGCCTGCTTTCTAGATCTCTCTAAGGCATTCGACCTTGTGTCTTATGATGTACTCTGGAGAAAGCTGGAGAAAAGAGGTATTCCACTGGAGTCCTGCAAATATTTAAATATTGGTATGCAAACCAGATGAACTATATAAAGTGGTCTAACACTCTCTCTGCACCATACAAACTGGAATGCGGAGTGAGACAAGGAGGCCTAACTTCCCCGAGGCTTTTTAATCTTTACATGGATGATCTTATAGTTGAGCTCAGCAGCATGCGTGTCGGATGCAAACTGAATGGTGTAAGCGCAAATAATATAAGCTATGCAGATGACATGGTGCTGCTGAGCCCGACTGTGGGAGCATTGGGTGACATGCTAAAAGTCTGTGAGAGATACGCTGCTACCCATGGATTGCAGTATAATGTCAAAAAGACGGAGTATATGATTTTTGGTGCCACCAATATGCTTCCAGATATTGTCCCTGTTGTCACCCTTAATGGGTTAAATATTAAAAGGGTGTTACACTTTAAATATCTAGGGCATATCCTTGTCGAAGACCTAAAAGATAATGCAGACATAGAAAGTGAGCGCAGGGCTCTGGCGGTTCGGGGTAATATGTTGGCCCGTAGATTCGCTCGTTGTACTGACCAAGTCAAAATTTCACTTTTTAAGGCATATTGTCAGAGTTTTTATACAGGGAATCTATGGATCAACTATACTAAAAGATCGCTAGATGTACTTCGGGTACAGTATAATAATATCTTCAGATTGTTGTTGCGGCTGCCTCGTTTTTGTAGCGCCTCAGAGATGTTTGCTAGGAATAGAACTGATGGTTTTCAGGCTATTCTTCGCAAGCAAACGATATCCCTTGTGGGCCGCATCCGGGCTAGTCGCAACAGTATTCTAAGAACAGTAGCGGAGACGGCTGTGTCACCTATTATGAGACATTTTGTGTGGAGAATGATAAATTAATTGTGCTCTCTAATTCTCCATAAGAATTGTAACATCTTAGTATAAGTTTATTATTGTCATGATACTAACATTAGTTTATAAGTTATTATTATAATTTTACTAACTCTTTGGATCTATGTTGTCTGAAATAAAGTTATTAACTTCTCTTTATTTTAAGTCTTTTTTTACATTTTTATATAAAATAAAAAAAAATAAAGTTATTTATTATTATTATTTATTATTAAGTGCGTGGTGGACTGTTGGTAAACGGAGTAGACGCGACTGCCAACATGTTCACGGTGGTCGCGGGTTCGAATCCCAGGGCACACCTCTGACTTTTCGGAGTCAAGTGTGTATTGATAGTCAATCACCACGCACTAAAACGGAAAAGGAAAACATCGTGAGGAAACTTGCATACCATAGCGATTTATAAAAAATCTATGGTATGTAAGTCCACCAACCCGCACTAGGCCAGCGTGGTGGACTATATGGCCTAACCACTCTCAATCGGTAGTCGATTGTAGAGGAGGCCCATGCCCTGCAGTGGGACGTATATGGGCTGATACAGAATTATTTATTATTATTTTTCGTTTAGACGATATCTCCTGTTGAAAATTTAACATGATAAAACAAAAAAACATTACATAGTATCTTATTTTCGTATTTAACAATCTGACATAATGAAATCACAATTTTTAAAATCCGTAATATACTCTATCCCACTCTCATAAATAATAGATTTTATAAACCTTTCCTCGACTAATTCGCCAAAGTACTTTGGGTAATGGTACCAAAGTTTATTTTGTCAGATTCCCAAAACATTTCCAGCAAATTGGATCAGATTGTAATTTACGAGGATCAAAAATGTCGGCGGTTGGCTCTAGATGAACGAATGTTTGTGCCTTGCCTGGCACAGTATAAATCGCATTCCAGTCCACTATGCTAGGTATGTGCAACTCGTCCCAAATTGAAATGCCAATCATTGTCCCGCCGAAGAAATATTTGTAAAGATACATGTGTTTTTTATTACGCGTGTTTTCGCGTGAATCCTGCTTTGATCAGATGCGTTTAGATTATTGTTGTTCTTTGAAATTAACTTTTAAATATATAATTTATTATATTGGAGGTTTTCCAATATAAAAATTTAATAAATGCACAACATTAGCACACATAGACCTTATCCCACACTAAGATAAAAATCTTGTGTCGTGGAAATCAAGAACTATATACAGGGTATATCAAGACTGCTACCGAAAACGAAGCCGGGTGGTAGTTTAAGCGACTTTAGACACAATGCAACAGAAAAAGTTGCAAAAAAAGCGTCAATTTTTTTTGTTATTTTTTTCCTATGGCCATATTTGGGTGGTAAATACATTTTTTCCTAAAATCATAGTGTATACCCTTTTATTTATAAATACTCTAAGGTATAAAAGAGTTTAAATTAGTATTTTAGCAAAATCTATGGATTTACCACCCAAAAATAACGATATTTAAAAAGTAATAAAAAATAATTCTCGCGTTTCTATGCGAAATTTTTAATTGCATTGTGTTTGTAGCCACTAAAACTACCACCCAGCTTCGTTTTCGGTAGCAGTCTTGAGATACCCAGTATAAGAACAGATTTTTCTCAAAAACTGGACGAGAAACAAATATTATAAGTCGCAAAAACCAAGATCTCTCAAAAAGTAATATTATTTTTATTCGAGTCGAATTTTTAAGCCAAGCTAAGAGAAAATTAAAAATATTTGAAAATAAAACGTTGAAAACAATTACAACAAACATAGTCTAAGTATACAAGTCACGTTAACAGAGTTTTACAAAACTTTTGCTAGTGAGACTGCTCCAGATAATTAACAATTAACATAATCCCTTAAAATATTACTTTTACAGGGTGGCTACTCCACTTTCGGAGTTTTAATGAAAAATTAGGAAAACAATAGTTTTATAAATTGTATTTTTACTAGCACGGCGAGGGACGATTGTATCTTTAAGCAATTGACAGAATAATGTCGGAAAATTTGAAACTGACATACTGACTCAATACAGTTCGGTGGGTGCGTATTTCAATTTAATATGTCCATTGGTCAATGTCGGGTCTGACACAAATATAATAGTACTACTATTATCAGTTTAAGAATATAGAATTACATACGGAACTAATACTTTATTTGTTTTTTTGTCATTGTTTAAAAAAATATAAATATAATCTGACAAAAAAATTAACAATCCGGGAAATGCATATTTATGCAATGTTATGTCTGCCTAGGTGGCGCAGTTGTACTAAGGTATTATCGCAAAGCTGTGGTCTCTGGTTCGAATCCCCTATTAGGGAAAAGTGATATCGATTTTTGATTCATAATCCGCCTGGACTCACGAATTTGTGCCCGATATGGCGATAGGCCCGTCCCTATCACATCGTGGGACAGAAATACAAGGCGAAACGTTCGTGTCTTGGTTGCAACTTTGCCTACCCCTTCTGAGAAAAGGCGTGAGTTTATGTACGTATGTATAAATAGAAGGTACATAGGTACGTCATAATTTTTCTTTAAAGTTCAAACTTACACTGATGAGCCCTACGAAGATGTAACCGTAATATCGATTTGTGAGGGTTAAACTGAAAGAGTCGAAAACATTTTAGAAACTTCACTCCAAGTTTCCTCCACTGGAGATTTATCGGCCACGTTTTACTCATGTAATTAGAAAAGCCATTGTGGCAAAGTTGTGCTAAGCAAAAGAAAATTTAAATATTCCAGAGGCTTTTACATTGAAACAGTACCGTTGTGGTTAGACTTAAGTTCTGTCCTTTGTTTCAATTTATCTTCCTCAGTAGATTCTCTAGTAGCCAGTTGTATTGCCATCGGCTTAAAACTTTGTACAGTTGTAGATACTAGGACATAAATTCTCTATTTTATTAATAATATTCGTCGTCTATTTTATTTATGTGTGTCTTAACTTACACACATAAATAAAATGACGCCTTTTCCCAGAAGGGGTAGGCAGAGGTTCTACCAAGATACCCACATTTGGCCTTATAACTTTCGTCCCACGATGTGATCGGAGGCGAGCCTATCGCCATATCGGGCACAAATTCTTAACTCCGGGCTTATAGTGTATAGAAAAATTCGCTATGACCTTTCCCGACCCGAGATTCGAACCCGAGACCCCAGGCATGCACCGAGGCAGTATTGAAATTGAAAGTTGAAATAATTGATAAAATCTAACACTAACTAACTACTACTGAATGTAGTGTCTACTAATTTTTACTAGCCTGAAATAGCCATTAACTATTAAGTAACTACCTCGTAGCTAAAACACCTGCATATTTAAAGCGACGTAGTTGGTTAATTAAACCTCACAAAGAACTATTTTTGGCCAGGTAATTAACATCGAGATTTAGCACAAAAGTCTCCTAGTTAGCTTCAATTACTTGAGAAAATTGAGTCAGCTCAGAGGTCTAAGTAGACTGGACGATTAAAGATTTATTGAGTTTGCATTTTGAGGTATAGACTTGATTCTTAGACACCTTTGCGTAAATACCTATGTCTATTTCTCCCGCATAAGAGCATTGTAAATGCACTGTTGTGTCGGATTGAAGGAAATTGTATCCAGAGTAACTGCATATTGAGACTTTATATCATAAGTCTGCGGATGGCGAGCGCAGTGGTATGCCAAGCATTGCTTTGTAATTCAAGGTATTTGGTTTTGCTACTGTTCATGAGCGGTCGTATCGCTTACCATCCAGCGAATAGTATGTTCGCCTCGCCATTCAATGCAATTAAAAAAAACATTCCTATTATGTGTTTATGCAGAGATGGCACGATGGCAGCCAGTTCGCCTAGTTTATTATTGTCCTAATTGCAGAGGAGAGATAGAGAGAGGAGCTAATCATTTTCCCAGGAAAAAAATCCTTGTAACCTTTCTTTTAAACCATCTAATAGGTGCTAAGTATCATTTACAATCAATTATATGTGCTATCACTAAACCTATAAGAGCAATAATTCTTCACTACTCAAAGGAAGTTATAAATAAATGAATTTTGTTGACAAAAATAAATGCCGAAATAAAGGAAAATAAACAAAAAATGTATCCTCATTAAAGAGGCAACATTCGCGAAATTGGAATAAAAAGCATTATTCGCCTATAATATTTCATCCGGTGACTTCTGGTGAAATAAATTGCACTTTTTACACGATCGCTGGCGTCGGCTGTACCCACTAATTACAATTTTGATGTACAGCGTACAACCATTATACGCTAATGAACAATTATTCGCATATTTTAGGCGAATAATGGCACTCCTGTGGTTGTAATTTTATAAACAAGCATCGCTTTGGCTTTATGTGGTAGAATTTATCTGATGTCGTCGAGGCCGGCATAATTGTCTCGATTGACTGAACTTATCTCACCTTTAGAATTAGAGAGACCTAAATTAAACACCTTATTTTTTGGGAAACGTTCATTAAAGATTTGTAACATAAGACATCAAACATCTAGAAGACCGATTTATACATATTTCTGCCTTTCATGCGTCAATACATGTCCTTCTTTAATAACGGGTCGATAGGTCATTTTCAGCAAAAATATGATCTGTATCAGCCCATATACGTCCCACTGCAGGGCACGGCCCTACTCTACAATCGACAGTACGATTGAGAGTGGTTAGGCCATACCGGGTATCTCAAGACTGCTACCGAAAACGAAGCCGGGTGATAGTTTTACTGACTACAAACACAATGCAACCAAAAATTTCGAGAAGAAACGCCACAATTATTTTTTATGATTTTTTAAATATCGTCATTTTTGGGTGGTAAATCCATAGTTTTTGCTAAAATAATAATTTAAACACTTTTATACCTTAGATTATTTATAAATAAAAGGGTATACACTATTATTTTAGGAAAAAATGTATTTACTACCCAATTATGGTCATAAGAAAAAAATAACAAAAAAAAAATTGTCGCTTTTTTTTTGCAACTTTTTCTGTTGCATTGCGTCTGGAGTCGCTTAAACTACCATCCGGCTTCGTTTTCGGTAGCAGTCTTGATATACCCTGTATAGTCCACCACGCTGGCCTAGTGCGGGTTGGCGGACTTACATACCATAGAAATTCTAATGAATCGCTATGGTATGCAGGTTTCCTCACGATGTTTTCCTTCACCGTTTTAGTGCGTGGTGATTGGCTATCAATACACACATGACTCCGAAAAGTCAGAGGTGTGCCCTGGGATTCGAACCCGCGACCACCGTGAAAATGTTGGCAGTCGCGTCTAGTCCGTTTACCAACAGGCCACCACAATAGACAGTACCTTATTATAAAAAAATTGACAATTAAGTTCACGTTGGTTATTATTTATATTAGGTCAGGGGTGCTCCTATCTAGTGGTCATGGCTTGTCCTAGAATAGGTGCTACGAGTACGCGACCTCGGCCCCCCGAGCTACTGCAGTCACTACAAACGTTCCCTTCCATGACTGCAGTATCCACTCCTACAGGCCATACTCTCCTTTCCCATTATATCCTCTACTCACAAACCCTATTTCCTTTCCCCCGCTGATGATGGGCAGCAGCGTCGTCAGCGCGAGTCCCCTCCTGCGCTCGCCAACCCGCCTGCCAAGCGTGGCGAGTATTGGCAAATACCCCTCAATGGCGACACAAAAATTGACCAGGCCCCCAGTCCCCGGCAGCCCCACTATTCCTGGCGATGGTAGCAGCCATGGTTACGGTGGGGCAGGGGGTGCTAAGAATCCCCGGGTTGGCCCCGGCTACCACCCCCGACGACGACTGGCCCTGGTAACACACAACATACGCACTTTGAGGACAGACGAGAAGATTGTCGAACTGGAAGAAGAATTGAGCGGGTTACACTGGGATATTCTGGGGTTATCGGAAGTCCGAAGAATCGGGGAGGATACGATAACCCTGAAGTCTGGTAACCTGCTCTTCTACCGGGGGGACGACCAACAGTCCCGAGGAGGTGTCGGATTTCTCGTCCACAGGTCTCTCATCAACAACATCGTATCCATCGAAAGTGTGTCGAGCAGGGTAGTATACCTTATACTCAGAATATCCAAAAGATATTCGTTGAAGGTCATACAGGTATACGCGCCGACCTCGACACACCCAGATGAAGAAGTAGAGGAGATGTATGAGGACATTAGTCGGGCCATACATACTTCCAAAACCTACTTCAATGTTGTTATGGGGGACTTCAACGCAAAGTTGGGCAAGAGAAGCGATGCAGAGTTGAAAGTGGGGCAATTTGGACATGGGCAACGGAACCTCAGGGGTCAGAGGCTGGCCGACTTTCTGGAAAAAGAGGGACTCTTCGCGATGAACTCTTTTTTCCAGAAGCCGCCTCACAGGAAATGGACCTGGTTGAGTCCTGACGGTTCTACGAGAAATGAGATAGATTTCATCTTGACGACGAATAGAAGGATGTTCAGTGATGTCTCTGTGATCAACAGGGTGAAAACCGGTAGTGATCACCGAATGGTTAGGGGCACATTGAATATCAACGTCCAATTAGAAAGGCGCCGCTTGATGAAGTCTACGCTCCGACCTACTCGCGCCCATATCCAAAACCCCGAGAGCTTTCAACTCGAGTTGACAAATCGCTTTGATTGTCTAAAAGAAAACCTTGCAGTGGACGAGTTAAACAGCGGTTTGGTAGAAGCTGTCCATACGGTGGGATCTAAGTATTTTAGACCTCGCCGTAGAGATAGACCACAAAAACTCTCGATCCACACTCTTGACCTCATGGCCGAACGTCGATCTTTGACGCTGCAGTCTTCCGTTGACGCCGAAGCATATCGGCGGCTCAATAGACGGATCTGGAAGTCCTTGCGACACGATGTCCGTGCTCACAATACTGTGAGCATTGAGGAGACAATTGAGCGGAACGGAGGCTCCAAAGTGTTTGCAAGAGACTTGTCTATTGGGCAAAGCCAGTTGTCTAGGCTGAAGACGGAAGACGGCCGCGTGGTATCGACGAGGGCAGAGGTATTAAGGGAGATCGAGAGGTTCTACGGACAGCTTTACACCTCGGTTGCCAAACCTACTGTTAGCTCGGCCAAAGACCCGAGAGCCGAGTTAATCCGACACTTTAGCGATGATATCCCGGACATCAACCTGTTTGAGATTGAGATGGCCCTCAAACAACTTAAAAACAACAAGGCGCCGGGTGAGGACGGAATCACTTCAGAGCTTCTGAAAGCGGGCGGAACGCCGGTACTGAAAGTCCTTCAGAGGCTCTTCAATTCCGTTCTCCTCGAGGGCTCAACGCCGGAGGCATGGAGCAGGAGCGTGGTGGTACTGTTCTTCAAAAAAGGTGATAACACTTTGCTGAAGAACTACAGGCCCATCTCGCTCCTGAGCCATGTCTATAAGTTGTTTTCAAGGGTCATCACAAATCGTCTCGAAGGCAGGTTTGATGACTTCCAGCCTCCCGAACAAGCCGGTTTCCGAAATAGACCATATTCATACGCTACGGCAGGTTATACAAAAAACCGAGGAGTATAACTTGCCGCTTTGTTTAGCGTTTGTGGACTATGAGAAAGCCTTTGATTCGATCGAGACCTGGGCTGTGCTACAGTCTCTTCAGCGGTGCCACATAGACTATCGGTACATCGAAGTGTTGAGGTGTATATACAACAACGCCACCATGTCGGTCCGAGTACAGGATCAGAGCACGAAGGCTATTCCACTACAGAGAGGCGTGAGACAGGGAGATGTCATATCTCCGAAACTGTTCACTGCCGCGCTGGAAAATGCCTTCAAGCTCTTGCAGTGGAAAGGATTCGGCATCAACATCAACAGCGAGTATATTACTCACCTTCGATTTGCCGACGATATTGTAGTCTTGGCAGAATCGCTGGAAGACCTTAGCACTATGCTCGAAGACCTTAATCGAGTTTCCCAACAGGTGGGTCTTAAAATGAACATGGATAAAACGAAGATCATGTCGAATATCCATGTTGTGCCCACCCCCATTGGAGTTGGCGGCTCGACTCTCGAAGTTGTAGACGAATATGTCTATTTAGGACAAGTGGTCCGGTTAGGCAGGTCCAACTTCGAGAGAGAGGTCAATCGTCGAATCCAACTCGGTTGGGCAGCGTTCGGGAAACTTCGCGACGTCTTCTCGTCCAAAATACCTCAGTGCCTAAAATCGAAAGTCTTCGATAGTGATGACATACGGCACCGAGACGTGGCCTCTCACTGTGGGCCTCATTAAAAGGCTCAAAGTCACTCAACGAGCCATGGAGCGGGCTATGCTCGGTGTTTCCCTACGAGATCGAATCAGAAATGAGGAGATCCGTAGGAGAACCAAGGTTACCGACATAGCCCATAGGATTGGCAAGTTGAAGTGGCAGTGGGCCGGGCACATAGCTCGTAGAACCGATGGCCGTTGGGGCCGAAAGGTTCTCGAGTGGAGGCCACGTACAGGCAAGCGAAGTGTTGGACGCCCGCCTACAAGGTGGACGGACGATCTGACTAAGGTCGCAGGAAGTCGCTGGATGCAGGCCGCTTCCAACAGGTCATTGTGGAGATCATTGGGGGAGGCCTATGTTCAGCAGTGGACTTCCTGTGGCTGATATGATGATGATGATGATTATTTATATAGTGTGTGAAGTTTCGAGTTAAGCTTGTGTGTATGGGGTTACGGACAGACTGGGATAATTGCATCGACCGAGGAGGTATAACCATTTCTCGCCAGCAAATATTATATTTGTACATACATAAACTCACGTCTATTTCCCAGAAGCAATAGGTAGAGGTGCAGCCAGGATGTCTACTTTTCGCTGGTGTGGCCTGTCCCACGATGCCACATTGCGTATCACCATATTGTTCACTTCTGAGTCCAGGTTGATTATAATAACTATAAAAACCCAATCATGCTGTGTGAAATAGATTTTACAAACTCTAAACTGGCATAGTAATGACAAAAAATCACAGATAACAGAGCAACGTTAAATAGAATAACTTAAAGCATTCTTGGAGTTTATTAGGATGCTAAAAATATGCTTTAAGATTCTTATCAACTTTATTAGCAAATTCATTCTTATTTTAGCGTGAATAAATATGCCAGAAATTTTAAACAAAAACAATGTATGTATTTACGAGTACAATATAAAAATATAAAACATCCCGAGTAAACTTTATATGGGCATAACAATGATTTCGATGCCGTTGAGAGTAGGACAAAAATTTTGCCTTGTTGAATCTCAATCATAATCGTTGCCATAAAACTGACAGTGTTTTTTTTACGAAACTTGATATATTTCCTAAAATATAATTCAATAGCTTAAATCGGATATTTCGCCCACGCCAGTTTTCAGTCATAAACATATAATTCTGAATAACTCGATTATCTTTTCATTGATTGCGCGCCATAATCTGTATTCCCGATTTAAAGGATTCGGCCACAATCCAAATTTCAAGCAATTTGGAGTAATTTATTCCGAACAAAATGGAATATTTTCATATTTTCTTCTGTAAAGGTGTTCCACGCCAATTTTATTGTTCGTAAATTTTACAGATAACCCCATTGTTTTGGGGTGCTTTAGTGGATTACCGAGTGGCTATTGACAATCTATATTACAATGCGTTTAAGAAAATTGGCCGTAACTTGCCATAGCCTATTGAAATGAAGGCTCAATAAAAATGATTTATTAGGGAGCCAAGTAAGCCATTACAATGCAAAATTTCTTCATTGTATTTCTAAAAGGGGAAAAGTTTTAGTGAAAGAAATAATAACAAATACTTTTATTTTCAAATTAATCTGGGGGCACGGCAGTGCCCCCTCCAAGTCGAGCTAAAAAGCGGCACAGCCGTACTATCCTTTTCTCGAAGCACTTCAGACCATTTTCAACCTGAAAATGGTCTGAAGTGCTGCCAGCAGCATTATGCATAAATTGTACGATACATTATGTTTTCATTCGATGGCCAAGTCGATCTATTTATTTACAACGTAAAGAATTTTTAATATTGATATAATAATAACTTACGTAATAACTTTATACAGAACGTCCCTCAATCAAGGACTAAATAAATCAATCGACTTGGTATTACATGGATCTCACAACTTTTTGCGGTAGAAAAACTGAGCTGCGAGACTTGGAATTTTTTTACAGGATGTTTTTGATGGGATACACATATTATAATAACCGATTAATTTAAGCGCTCACATTCTTTTATAAATTTTATTTCAGCTTACAAAAATAAAATAAAAAATGGTTATTTTGAACATAAAAATTACCTGCAATTGAAATATTTTAAACACAAAAACCGGGAAGAGAAGAAATAAGATATGAATTTGTATTAACTGAGCATGTAAATGAAACATTGTACCCGATAATAAGTAGGTATACAAATAAAACGTAGTATTATTCGGAAATAACAGGCTTACGTGAAATTGCTCATTATAAAATATAATCTTTTCGCAGAAGACCCTTCTCAAACAATAATGAAACAACGACGTTTCCATCAATATATTTTTAGACATCGTATTATTATTTTAATCAATCTCGCTTTGATGTAGTAAAACGTATTATATACAGCGAATTGAGAAGTCCAGAGTTTAATTTTGAGATATAGCAATTATGGAACTCATCAATTTTTTCCCAAAAATTACAAAAATATGCTTAATATATTTTCCTTTTATGTGTTTATTTTATATCATAAATTTTTGCATAATATGTATCAGCCCGTATGCGTCCCACTGCTGCAGGGCACTACAATCGAAAGTACGATTGAGAGGGCTTAGGTCGTATAGTTCACCACGCTGGCCTAGTGCTAGTTGGCGGAGTTTACATATCATATTAATTCTTACAAATCGCTATGCTATGCAGATTTTCTCACGGTGTTATTTTTCACCGTTATAGTGCGCGGTGATTGACTATCAATAGAGACATGACCAACAAAAGTTAGAGGTTTATCCTGGGATTTGAACCTGCAACCACCGTGACATTGCCTTTAGTCTTAATGATGTGATTCATAATACTTTTTAAAATCTAAAATTATATAAGACTTGCCTTAATATTAGACTTGATACGCGGAATTCCAGAAAATTTAAAGGTTAATTTTTATTTAAACTTACCCGACTTTTATTTCAATTTCAATACTATCAAGTATAAGCTCGTTTTAAATTGCAATTAGTCGCATCGTGACTCCAAAGTTAAACCCGAGAATTAGCGTAAGGATTTCGCAGAATTCTCGTATGGAGTTAAATGTAAAGCCTCTCCTACGTAATAATGAGACTGGAAACGGTTTAGTGGTGTGCCCATAACCGTGCAGAATTGAGAGCCAATGTGCGAGATTAGATTAATGGCCGTAATTCAATTTTATACGTACTCCGAACCGCTGCGGAAGAACGAATTTAATTAACCTTCTTATGAATTATTCGCTCCTGCAACGGCGGCGGTGCAAATCCACAGATTTAATTATATAAAAGTTCGCTGAAACAGATTTAGTACGGAATAATGCGCAAGTTTATTGTCCGGTTGTTTGTAATGAAATATTATAATTACTTCTGAAACTTCTTTACAAGTAGCTTGATACGAATGCAATTAGTTTTTTAAACAAAAGTGTTTGTCCGTCACAAAGCAGAAGCGTATGTACAGAATTCTGATGCGGCCCATTTGCATTGCAAATGCGTAGGAACAGCGCTATCTACTCTCGTCCGTGACACATACGACCTACAGGATTTAGCACTCACAGATTATAAAGCTAAATTAGCACGAGGCCTAAACAGTCTTGTCCGGAAAATAGGTTGAGATCGTAAGTCAGAGAGCAAGCGACATAATTGCTTGAATGAACATGACTTGCACATTGACTTTCTTGCCGTATGCAAAACTTTGGTATCGATTTGCAATCAAGTCGCGACTCGACGGCGCGCTGCGTTTCCAAGCGTTCTTCCGTTTCACCTGAGTAAAGGGTGCGCAAAGTTTTATATAGCTCAGTGTGGAATGATCCTAATGTGATGTCGGAACCAGCAAAAAACAAACGACTAACTTATGTGCCGTCATTATTGTAACTTAATGTTTCCTAACAATTATGGATGTTGTCAGCCCTTTAAAGCAAGTTTTTTTTTTTTTTGTAAACAGGTAAATATCTTTTTTTATAAATTTTTAGATGTAGCAAAAATAGAAAAATTCCATTTTGCCTATTAGTCTTGATTGGACAGTGGGATACCATGTCTTATAACGTAGATATTGAAAACTAACTACGAGAGACTACAGACAGATACAGCATTAATATTTGTAGATCACACTTACATTTGTTTAGTGCGGGAATCAAACCCACAGTTTTTATCCGACAGTCAACTTCTGCGACGGATAACTTTGAAAGAAATATTACCTACATCTCAAATACCTATGTATATTCAACCTAAAAAGAACATTAGAACCACAAACACTACTAATTGTTTTGTGTACCTGCTCTAAGGCTTAGGAAAGTGGCAAGTCTCTTTCACCAGCGAATTCTTAAGAAGTTTCCACACGCAGCCACTTTCCAACACCTAGTCCCCACTAAGCTGATTAATTGTTGCTAACAAAAAGCTTTGTTTACGTTTCCTTCGGCCCTTTTAGTATAGCGAAGTATTTCGAGAATGCCTGTAAATAATATATTTTCTAATCGGCTTACTGGTTGTAATTTTACGACAAATGGTGTGGAGTGTGTTGGGATTTTTCTTGGATGCTCCGACTTATTAATGCATTAGCGGCCGGGGTTTGTTTTTGTGCAGTGATTTCTTCCATTCCACATCAGATTAAAACATGTAGATATATCTACTACACAATTTATATTCTCATAAAAGTTTTTCCCAATCCGATTTTTTTATTGTATAAGTTTGGCAAACAAGTAATCAGGTCACCTAAAGGTATCCCTGCCACCTATGAACATCTATAACACTTGGATTGTAGATGTGCTGCTAGATGGCTGCTCATAAAATTGAACGGAGAGCGGGAAGGAAAAATGACGGGAAGAAGGAAAGGATATTGGACATCTGGCAATTTCATTCACCGAACGAAACGCGACAGGAAAGTTGTCACTACGCGTCGATCTCCTGTGAGATAGTGGTACCACGGACGAGCCTACCCGTTAATGCTGAATCACAACTGCCAACTGTGGCTCTTCTACTTTTAAGTGGTAAACCCATATTAGAACAGTGCCAAATAACATAAATAATACAATTATAGCAGTAATCCAGACTTTTTTTTACCTGGGAAAATCCTCTTGTATCCTTGTTTACCTTAGGGTTGGTAGGCAGGGTAAGCCAAATGTCTACCAGCTGAAAAACCCCATGACCACTTCAGCACAAATAAGGGATTTCAGGATCTCAAGATGAACACACCAAAACAGTAATCTAGCTTAATCCTTAAGCTTAAGCCTAATCTTAGACAATGGTCTGTATCCGACAAAGGAAATCATTAAAATAATGTATGTTTACGACTGCATCACTCAAGTGACGCACGTTCAAATCAAGGATTTGCGATTCCTTTTGTGCCTCGGTGCATAGTTCTCTCGGGACCTTCAGACAATGTTGAGCTGCTGTACTTTAAAAATGATTTCATTCTAATACGATATACTATTTTGTATTTGTATTTTTTCTTAGTCCTATAAATACAGAATTGCTAGTTCACCTGATTGGTTGAAATTGATAGCAAGTAATTATTATTTCTACCAATCAATTGGTTATTTTAAGGTGGTTCAACAAGGCAAACCGGTAAAAAAGTAGTTTTATGCAAGGTATTCGCGTAAATCAATAATAAATATATATACAAAATAATATGTGAATTTCTTTTTTATTTTATTATTTATGCTCCTTAATTAATTAATTAATTAAAAAACTGGTGGTCTCTCATATGTGCGAGGCCATCTGGGTAGGTACCACCGCAATGTCTATTTCTCCCGTGAAACAACACTGCTTAAATGCACTGTTGTGTTTCGGATTGAAGGACATTGTAGCCAGAGCAACTACTGGACATATTGAGACTTAACATCTTATGTCTCAGGATGGCGAGCGCAGTGGAATGTTTCTACTGTTTATGAGCGGTCGTACCGCTTACCATCAGGCGAACGGCTTGCTCGTCTCGCCATTCACAGCAATAAAAAAAAAAACAAAAAAAATAAAATAAATAATATAATACCCGTACTCCATCTTAACATTGAATAATCCCCTACACGATTGGTTCTAGGATTGCAGCTTGTAATACGAGTTTAACAATCTAAGCGTTATTATGTTATAAATGCCAATTACTAGGAATATAATATAATATTCTATGGAATTTACGACGCATCGTGCTGCAAAAAACAATATAAATTTTGTTATATAACGATATAGACGAGCATGCCGTTCACCTGATGGTAAGCGACACGACCGCTCACGAACAGTAGCAAAACCAAACACCTTGAATTACAAAGCAATGCATGGCATTCCACAGCAATCGCCATCCTAAGACATAAGATATTAAGTCTCAATATGTCCAGTAGTTACTCTGGCTATAATGTCCTTCAAACCGACACTACAGTGCATTTACACTACTTTTTGGCGGGAGAAATAGACATTGCGGTCACATATGAGAGACCTACCACCAGTAAAGGCTTACATACATACTGAAAGGAATATGAACATAGTAACAGTTATGAAACTCCTGAGGGAGGCTATGTCAGTAGTAAAAGTAAAGTGTCTGAGGTTTATAATTATAACTCTTAGATATGAGTATGAAGTCCTTTCAAAACGCACTATACTAAGCGTGCGTTCCGACAAAAAAATATATTTTGGCGCGGAATTTTATTTTACTGGGTCGAAACGGCCTCGATTGTTCGTGTGATGATCTAGGTACATAATTAAAGAAAATTGCGGCGAATCGGGGTGTTAGTGACAAATCCAGATGTGTTCAAAGATGGACGTTATGTTTGTGGATGATCATGGTCGACGTAAATATTTGACAAATGGTCTAAACTTGATTAATTTGTATTGTTCTAGTTAAAATAGTTAGTTTAGACACTAAACTATAGCATAACGATAATTTGTTTGTAAAATTATTAATATTAGACATCATAACGTGTTCACGAAATTTGAACGCATGATCGTGCGCTTTCGTTTTATATTTTCCGTTGAAGCTAAATATTCATTCAACTAAAACCAACTTTATTTTATACAGGACGGTCTCTAGACGAAAATTTATTACAAAATTTACTTAATAGTGGGTGTCACTCAGACCTGGATGTTTGTGATGAGGTGACAGAACCAGTAGCTAAGGTTCTTCGTCTTCTCGATGAAGATATAAATCTCCGGGATTGCTCCAACCACAATAATATCGTGGCTGATATAGAGTGTAATACTTTAAATATTTAATTACTTTCTGGGAATCCGAAAAACGTAGCGCCTAACAAAAGCGCCGTTTGTCCAAGGAAAATATCGAGACTTTGAAGAGACACTAATTTTATCAATAAGAATCTTTATTATACCCCGTACTCGAGTGCTGGAGAAGTAATGAACCCTCTACATTTTATCGAAAAATATTTTAACGAGTATGTTTTCCAAAACCTTGCTACCTGCATAAATCTTTACTGTAATCGTAAAGCCAGAACAATTTTAAGTACATCAAGCCAAGAAATTCGTAAATTGGCATAATTTTGTAATGGGTAGAAACCCACTTTGGAAAGTCCAGCCTACGTAAGACGCTGTAAAAAACGCTTGCAGATGAATGGAAAGGGTTCCTAGCAATTACTTCATAGAAGTCTTCACTAGGAAGTGCAAACTACGTAAATTAATTAAAAACAAACCACGTCCTCTTGGCCTCAAAAACGATGTCATCATAACTAGCAATAGGTTAATGCTTGATTTTGAAATATGTTAGCTTAAAAATCCCGCTTTTCCTAACAAATCGAATCGAGCGGAAGGGCCTGCTCGTAGGGCCTGCTGTTTTTTTTAATGTTTGGTTAAGAAAGTTCCCGCAAAGAGGTGCTCACAGACTATGTTGACTGACATTTTAATACAATTCTGCTTTTGGACTATCTGAACAACATACAATTGCAAGGGAAGGAACAATTATGCTTAATCGTGATGCAAGAGGACAAGGGAAGGAACCGTGGTGATTTATTGCAGTTTACGGCTGACTGTGTATTGTATCAGCCCATATACGTCCCACGGCAGGGCACGGGCCTCCTCCACAATCTAGAGTGCGATTGAGAGTGGTTAGGTTAGAGTGGTGGTTATATAGTCTACCACGCTGGCCTAGTGAGGGCTACCGGACTACCATACCATAGAAATTCATACAAGTCGTTATGATATACGGTTTCCTCACGATGTTGTTCTTCCTCATTAGAGAGCGTGGTGATTCACTATCAATACACACATGACTCTAAAAAGTTAGAGAGATTCGAACCCGCGGCAACCGTGAACATGGTGGCAGCTTCGTCTGATTCGTTTACCAACAGCTACGCTCAAATAATATACAATAATAATTATTAAAAATCATTTTTAATTACTGCTTTTTCATATTATTGTATGATCGTGCGTTAGTAGTGATAAAACCGGGAAGGCACGCACGTGCGTGGTCAATTCTGGGGGAACGGTAGGGGGAGGATTTTATAAATTATTTTTCTTGGATACTTTAGACACTTTATACTAACAAAATTTTTTTTCTAAATTGCAATTAATTTTCATCGTTCTGAAAGGGATATCTCTTAACCTATTCAAAACATATATAACTCTCATAAAACAAACCAAACACCTTGCAAAATGGTTTCTTAGACTTACACGAATGTTACACATTGAAATAAAACTATTATTTTATACGGATTTTATCGCGGATTTGTGCACTTTTCGCGGACGTTGCAAGCTTATGTTTTGTAAAGATCATCAGATGATGTGTATTTGAATTTAGAACAATAACATTGGGATTTGAAAATCTCATATTATTATTCACTATTAAACGACATTTGACAATATAAAGTCGTATTCCTAAATAGGTATAGGTATAAAAATAAACTGGCCAGGTGTTTTGATTTTTCTGATGAGATCTCGATTTTTATTCTTATTTTTTTTTTCATTTTTTTTTTCTTCTTTATTTGGTCTACCAACGTTTGTTTACAACAATACATATAATTAAAAATAACAGCACAGAAATAAAATTATTGCAACCACAATTACGAGTAATTACTGAACTTGGTGCTTATTTTAACTTACGGCAGCGACGTAACTTTGCAGCTAAGGCGAGCGAACAACTGTTTCAGTGAAGCATGCACCGCACTCATTTACCTGGCATAGAATCGAAAAACCTTAAGATCCTCCAAATGGGAAAGTTTGAACTTTTAATTAGGAATTTTTCCATGCAACCAGCTTCTTGATTTTATATTGTGTTTTGTTTGCATTAATATTTATGATGCATCTATATATATAAAAATGAAACCCATTTCGCGTTGTCACGGCATCACGTGTGAACGGCGGAACCGATTGCGATAATTCTTTTTTTTAAATGTTTGTGGAAGTCCAAGGATGGTTTTTACGACGAGAAAATTTCGAATAATTGCCGGAAAAGCCCTAAAAACAGCCCTTTTCTTTACTCCATACAAACGTTTTCTAACTAAAACGTAGAGTCAATTTGAGCTTTATTGCTATTGTATAAAGTTCATATTTAATTACAAGCAATCACTGTTGTTTTAATAATGTAGGTATGCAGGGCCCCCGTAAGGGCGACTGGCGCCTGTGTGCGAAAAAAAATTTTGGCGCCCCTTAAGGCATTTTTAATTATCTTTTTCTATGGTAGGTAGGTGCTTGAAATAAAGCAAAGAACTGAAACTTTTAAAGTCATATGTATTTGTAGACTATAATATCAAAATGAAATAATAATAATGAATTCTTGTTCACACTCATTTTAAAGCATTTACTTAACTAATGGGGTAGAGACACGTTGTTCATAATTACAAGAAAATAACCCAAAACTAAAAATCACATTTTTTAGGAACAAATACAATAATTGCCTCATGTCTACATGTTACTCATGTCTACGTATTACTGAGAAAGCGCAAAACCTAAAATTAGTTTGTTCATAATCGTGAGCACAGTCGATTCCACTAATAAAAATAGGGATCAAATTTGAATCAAAATAATATTCGTAATTCTTTTATAATCAAAATAAGTTGGCGTGTCTGAGGTTTTGCACTTTATCATTAACACGTACCTAAATAAGTATCACTTCCTAATTATTCTACAATATGCAGATACTTTAATAACAAATACCTAGGTAACTTCGTTATAAAATCAAAAAAGATATCTAGGTACAATAGAAAAATAAAAAAATAGCTCTTGTAGTAGAGTCGCTACTACAATACTCTTGCTACTGTAGCGATATTTTCCGAGACTATGCTGTTGCAAATTCGTTAATTACATCGCTGAAATTTATACCATCAAAAATTTCTTGTTCAATGGCTAATATTGCTAGCCCAGACAATCTTTCTTGAAGCGTTGTTGATCTTAAATAATTTTTAACTTTGCAAATATCGCTCGCCAGAAGCTACAGATACAGGCAATGTCAGAAGAATTCTTAAAATGAAATGCATACATTTGGAAGGGTGGATATTAAATTGTTTTCAAATATATATTGTAAAATACTAAAAGGGTCAGGGTGAGTATCATCAGGTAATGAAAAAACTCTAAAGGTTATTCTCATATATCTTCTATACACCGACATCGACCTGTTACGATTTTATTATATGAATTGATTATTTTTGTTTTTTTTTTGTCCGAAGAATCGGGGATGATACGATAACTCTGAAGTCTGGTAACCTGCTCTTCTACCGGGGGGACGACCAACAGTCCCGAGGAGATGTCGGATTTCTTGTCCACAGGTTTCTCATCAAAAACATCGTATCCATCGAAAGTGTGTCGAGCAGGGTAGTATACCTTATACTCAGAATATCAAAAAGATATTCGTTGAAGGTTGTACAGGTATACGCGCCGACCTCGACACACCCAGATGAAGAAGTAGAGGAGATGTATGAGGACATAAGTCAGGCCATACATACTTCCAAAACCTACTTCAATCTTGTTATGGGGTACTTCAACGCAAAGTTGGGTCAGAGCAGCGATGCAGAGTTGAAAGTGGTGCAATTTGGACATGGACAACGGAACCCCAGTGGTCAGCGGCTGGCCGACTTTCTGGAGAAAGAGGGATTCTTTTCGATGAACTCTTTATACCAGAAGCCGCCTCACAAGAAATAGACCTGGCTGAGTCCTGACGGTTCTACGAGAAACGAGATAGATTTCATCTTGACGACGAATAGACGGATATTCAGAAATGTCTCTGTGATCAACAGGGTGAAAACCGGTAGTGACCACCGAATGGTTAAAGCACACTGAATATCAATGTCCAATCAGAAAGGCGTCGCTTGATGAAATCTACGCTTCGACCTACTCGCGTCCATATCCAAAACCCCGAGAGCTATCAACTCAAGCTGACAAATCGCTTTGATTGTCTATAAGAAAACCTTGCAGTGGACGAGCTAAACAGCGGTTTGGTAGAAGCTGTCCATACGGTGGGATCTAAGTATTTTAGACCTCGCCGTAGAGAAAGACCACAAAAACTCTCGATCCACACTCTTGACCTCATGGCCGAACATCGATCTTTGACGCTGCAGTCTTCCATTGACGCTGAAGCATATCGGCGACTCAATAGACGGATCTGGAAGTTCTTGCGACAGGATGTCCGTGCTCACAATACTGTAAGCATTAAGGATAGAATTGAGCGGAACCGAGGCTCCAAAGTGTTTGCAAGAGACTTGTCTATTGAGCAAAGCCAGTTGTCTAGGCTGAAGATGGACGACGGCCGCGTGATATCGACGAGGGCAGAGGTATTAAGGGAGATCAAGAGGTTCTACGGACACCCCACCGTCTCGTAATGGTAATTTTTAAGAAGCTATTGCAACGGTCGGCGACAGTCGGGAAATATCGAAACTCGGACCGCCAAATATTGTAATGAATTGTATACCAAGTATAAATTAATACGTATGGTATTAAGTACGGTATGTCGTAAAAGATTCTTATTCACGAATTTCTCTTTCGTGTTTTCAGTAGTTGCAGCTCACAAAAACTGTACTATTCAGGTCCAAAAAATTCTGTATTCGCGGATGAAAACGGTAACAGGATTTTTTTCTGGATCTTGTAAAAATTTTCCCACAGTATACGGACCCCACCTAAAACTTCTTGCCTACCACTGAGCTATTGGAAAGAATCGAAGGCAATTTCTCCCACCAGTATTTAAGCTGGTCGATTTGGAACTTTTACTGGTGGTAGGCCTCTCATATGTGAGAAGCCGCCTGGGTGGGTACCACCACAATGTCTATTTCTCCCGCCAAACAGCAGTTTAAATGCACTGTTGTGTTTCGGATTGAAGGACATTGCAGCCAGAGTAACTAACTACTGGACATATTGAGACTTTACATCTTATGTCTCAGGATGGCGAGCGCAGTGGAATGCCAAGCATTGCTTTGTAATTCAAGGTGATGTTTGGTTTTGCTACTGTTCATGAGCGGTCATATCGCTTACCATCAGGCAAACGGCATGCTCGTCTCGTCATTCATTCCAATAATAAAAATTAAAAAATAACTGGATATGCACAAGTGAAACTCGGAATGTAATAATTAGTTGATGAAGCTAATTGAGCTACTACAGCGGGTTTTAGGTATAACTTATTTACGTTGGATTGGTAAAATACTTCTTAAAAGTAACTTGTCAATCTTAATCATTAAAAAAAACCGCTATACCATTGCTAAACTTCTGTTTTCTCTAAGACAGTGATCCCAATACGGGCGTGTCCACAGAACAGTTGAATATGGTTAGAAAGGCAATAGCCGTCAAATTGTATGAAAACCAGCGTCGTCGTTTTCGAAACACAAAACCTCTACAAATCCTATATAGAAAGCTTGCAATAGTCGATTTAAAGTATCGATAAAATTATGGAAATATGTTTTTGTTATAAGACCGGAATTTATTTTATCGATATGCTTAATGGCTTATTCTGATAAAGTTATTTAATTAGTATTATGTTGATAGACGGAAAATAAATGAGACTACAATACTACTACTACAATATTGAAAGTTAATTTTAATTTGTATACTATTTTACAAATCTATATATAAGACTATATGTATGACTTTCAAGATTTTCAGCTGTGTGTAAGATATTAACATTTTTATTATTGGAAAAGCACATATATGCAATTATTACAATAAAATTATGTTTTTTTTAAGCCAATAACTTCAGTGGTTTTGATTTTTAATTCAATAATTCATTACTTCACCCCCATGATACAGTTTTTCCATAAGCGTTGCCTGTAATTATTTTTGGTTTGTATATTACTTATGATACAGATTTTTTTGTCGTCTTCTGTTTCACGAAAATGAATACTTAGAACAAATCGTACTGGATTTTGTAGGAATCCAGTTGTCTCTACCTGTTGCTTTATCAACTCAGTCTCGGAAACCTAAAAACGAATGAATTAATATTATAAAGTATATTCAGACACAAATATATTATGTTGTTCTCAAGTTGTCGAAGTTATGACATTAGAACATAAGTATAGGTCATCAACGTTATCAAACGTTACGAGTACTACAATTTAAAATTATTAAAGGATTTGATTTAATTTTCTTTGTTTAATGCCTATGAAAACTGATTTACGAGAATACGAAATCTATAACTACATCGATATAGTTACTATGTACATGACTACAACACTGTGTGACATGTGACAAATTTCTAAGTTGACATAACAAAAATGAGTCGTATGCATTGCGTAGGAACTTGGCATTCGCGTGCATTGTATGTAAGTGTAATCAGCAATGTATATTTTTGATATGTCTTTTCTAATATCATCGAATTCTTCAAAATCTCTTAATTATAAGCCGCAATTTTTGGAAATTAAAGGTGAAAATCAATATAATCGGGTTTAATAGTGTTATAAAATTCTTCCTCTATTGATATTCGACGCTTTAGTATTCGAACTGCAAGATAAAATAGCACAACTCTGCATTTTTACTTTATTCCGCAGGAGCACCACGCTCCAAGGCATTTCGACAACGACTGATTTGACAAATCATCCGTTCCGCGGCAGTGATTCTTTTTATTTTTTATGCACCACCTTGCGATGCGTCAAACGCTTGTATTTCCCTTCTAACTATATTCATCTGTTCTGTGGGCGTGCCCGTATTGGGATCACTGTCTTAGAGAAAACAGAAGTTTAGCAATGGTATAGCGGTTTTTTTAATGATTAAGATTGACAAGTTACTTTTAAGAAGTATTTTACCAATCCAACGTAAATAAGTTATACCTAAAACCCGCTGTAGTAGCTCAATTAGCTTCATCAACTAATTATTACATTCCGAGTTTCACTTGTGCATATCCAGTTATTTTTTAATTTTTATTATTGGAATGAATGACGAGACGAGCATGCCGTTTGCCTGATGGTAAGCGATACGACCGCTCATGAACAGTAGCAAAACCAAACAACACCTTGAATTACAAAGCAATGCTTGGCATTCCACTGCGCTCGCCATCCTGAGACATAAGATGTAAAGTCTCAATATGTCCAGTAGTTAGTTACTCTGGCTGCAATGTCCTTCAATCCGAAACACAACAGTGCATTTAAACTGCTGTTTGGCGGGAGAAATAGACATTGTGGTGGTACCCACCCAGGCGGCTTCTCACATATGAGAGGCCTACCACCAGTAAAAGTTCCAAATCGACCAGCTTAAATACTGGTGGGAGAAATTGCCTTCGATTCTTTCCAATAGCTCAGTGGTAGGCAAGAAGTTTTAGGTGGGGTCCGTATACTGTGGGAAAATTTTTACAAGATCCAGAAAAAAATCCTGTTACCGTTTTCATCCGCGAATACAGAATTTTTTGGACCTGAATAGTACAGTTTTTGTGAGCTGCAACTACTGAAAACGCGAAAGAGAAATTCGTGAATAAGAATCTTTTACAACATACCGTACTTAATACCATACGTATTAATTTATACTTGGTATACAATTCATTACAATATTTGGCGGTCCGAGTTTCGATATTTCCCGACTGTCGCCGACCGTTGCAATAGCTTCTTAAAAATTACCATTACGAGACGGTGGGGTGACTTTGCCGTACTAGTTTATAAAACTACTATAATGTCTATCCCTAAAAACAATTTCATTCACTCATCAAGCCCATGCTTTGACTGCAAGGGCTGCTAAAATATCTAAGCTGCATCCATTCACTGATGCTGTTAACCCACATAATCAAAGATAAACACACAAATATTTTGCCACTTCAATCCACACACGAATCAAATACAAACAACAGCAACCCTAATGAAAACAGTTCGCACACACCGAGTGAAATTTATCGCCGATCGAAGCGAAAATGAAATTCATTGTATTCAAAAATCGTTTTCTGTACGTACCATAAATCACAGGATTAAAAAGCTGAAAACGGTAAGGGGATCGGGTCAGCAATATATTATCGCTGGAAGGTTGATCGCCTATCGAAAAACAACAGCGTGCTCCAGAAATTGTCTCGCTGCACCATCTGCCGGCGCCATGATCATAATTTATTAAGCTTTAAACGAGAAAAAGTGGATTTTTCGATGCTGATGACTCCATTACAGAATTCCATTAGGCTTGTTACGTATGATGTATCTTTCATTATATAATGCTCCAAAATGTTAAGTGAATTATGCTGTGGAATATTGTGAAGTTAAACGGTCGAGCCACGCGTAGTTGCTTCAATAATATTTATTATTAATTAGCGGACAGTCTAGTGCTCCAGTGGAGAGCCCGTTGGGAATTTAATCCTCCATGTGGCTTGGTAACTGCCAGGAAGTACTGCCATAAACAGGTAATTCACATTAACAAGAGGATCAAAAAGTCGACCTAAATTAATTTAAAGCCCCCAGCATTCTAATGTAGTATGAAGTCTCATCAAGTCTCATGGAAACAAAACTGGACTGAGCAATAACCTATCACTAATGGTCACTTTACAGAGTATATTAAGAGAGCTACCGTAATCAAAGCCGGATGGTAGTTTATTGACTACAAACACAATGCAACAAAAACTTTCGCTAAGAAACGCGACAGCTATTTTTGCGATTTTTAAATATCATCAATTCACCATATTTGACTGATAAATCCATAGTTTTTACTAAAATAATATACCTTTGCATACCATAGCGTCTTTAAAATTAAAAGGCTGTAAACTATTTTATTAGAAAAAAACTATGTATTTACCACCCAAATACGACATGAAAAATTACAAAAAAAAACTTTTATTTTTTGCAACATTTTTAATTGGATTATGTCTGAAGTCATTAACCACTACCTTCATTTTCAGTAGCAATCTTAATATACCTTGTTTAAAAAGAGACAACGACCTGACATCTAGCTCTATTTTGTGTATGGTGAATTAATCTTAAACAACGGAATATCAGAATTGGAGAAAGGGAATTATAATTCAATGTCTATATTAAAGGTTTGGTAAGCTACCAATATAAGACTACAATGTCGCGATTCATGTCTACTCATGTGGAAGTAAGCATGGATATTAATTCTCTCATGAAATAAATCAACCCAAATTGCTTATCACTCGTTTATATTACAACATCAAATTTATATTAGCACGTAAATTTATATTTAATCGTGTGTCCCTGTGATATGATTTGACAGAGGTTCATAATACTACAATTAAGATAATGGGACGTAATAAATAAGTTCGCTTTAAATACACATGAATATTAATGTCGATATATGAATTTCGTTATGTTTAATGCCTTAATGAAATTTCAGAGGGCCTTTTGCATAACACAACTGAATATATTTGTAAGTTGAATTGTTTGACCTTACTTTTTTGTGTACAAATATTAGTATTTAAGATTTGTTGACTAATCAATTGTATAAGAAAATTAATCAATTAAACATTGATTAACAATGAAATATATATTATTTGTTACTTTATAGCTGTAGCACTTTGAAGTCTGTGGCACTTTCGGTGTTTACCTATTATTAAATGTTATTTTGTAGAGTGCATTTGCGATCATTCATTCATTGGAGCAAATTATTTTTTATTCCTAAAGTATTACATTACAATTCTTAGTATAGTAATCACGTAAAACAGTCGGCAAGTCAACTCAATCACAAAATTATATAATATTTGTTATTCGTTTTCTGGCATATTACCAAAACAAACAAATATAAATACACCCTGCTGTATGCTCGACACTTGAACTTGATAGCAAGATCATTTATGTTCGCCGCAGTGAGGCCAATAGTTTCCTTCAAGAAATGAGTACGCACCTAATAATTCCACCCAGCGTAGGTGTAATTCACTATTGTGTACGTCTAGAACAAATAGAGCTACTCTGCCCTCCGGACGCAGGGCAGTATATCTAAAGTCACAAGGCATTGACGTTGATGTACGGACCACGTGAAAATGGACGTATAGCCCGCCTGTTTCGGAAACGACGAGTGTATGGCAGCCACTTTTTTATTACGCGACCGTAAAGTAAAACAAACAGCTGAGTAGAAATTACCACAATTTCTACGTGCCTATAAAATTTGCTGCATTATACTCGCATGAAACTGCTTTTATTGTTGTCGTTCTCATTTTTTTATTAATTATTGTTTTGTAGCAACTAGATTCGGTTTCCAATTGGGATATTATTTTCCTTTAAGATTAATTATTGAAATAAAAGTGAGAATAGTAACTTGTCAAACCCTACAACAATCAGTTCAAGTTAAAAGTTTTAATTTACAGCATTATTTTTTTAATTATATGTCAAACTACTTGGGAGAAAAGCCATAACACCATAATATTACCAAGTATAAAAGTTAAAGTCAATATGCTTGTAACTTTGTGTTTTTACACTGAAAGTTTCCTTTTACAACGAAAGCCAGAAGATAATTATATTATACTGTCGAAGAAGCATTAAAGATATTACAAATATTAATGTTAAAGACTAGCAATAACAGAAGAGAAACTCATTCTCGATTTGCACTTTCCTACAAACAAATATTACGGATATTCCACCCGATCTTCGGAGCAACAAATGAGCGATGATTTCAAAGTTATAAACTCCTTGTAAAACTCCAAATATTGAGCATTATTCTTTGGTATAACAAGTGGAGTCGGGGCAGGTACTCCGATAGAACTTGTAAGAGCAATTTTGCAAATCGGTTCAACGAATACGCACCGCTCGTAACTTGGGGAAAAGTTTATAGGAAATAGCGGTTTAATGCCCTCTTAGGGAAATTGATTGCTAATGTTCGTGTTTAACTGGCATTCGAAAGAAATGTGCTGCTTGTACGGAATAAATTATGATGTTTAGAAAGAGCATAGCGAAGTTGAAAAGTGCCTTAATGTCTTAAAAATCCTCCATAATTGTTGAAGTAATAGTAATATATTATTACTTATTCAGCAATTGGACACAGTATAAAACCCTATGTACTATTTTATGGTACCAAAGTTTAAGGAGGACTCGATTACTTCAGGTCGAACCAATGTGTTCGCTATTTCTTAATATCTCCAACGCGCCATCCAACTCTGAAAAATTTACTCCCTCATTTGTCACCTCTAATCATTCCATACTTGTACCAGTTGGCGTAAATTTACTGTCATTTGTCATCCTATAATCTAACTGGAAGGCACCACGCTAGATCCAGTAAACACATTATACAAGGTATATTCAGACTGCTACCGAAAACGAAGCCGGATGGTATTTTAATGACACCAGACAAAATGCAACTAAAAATTTAAACCTTAGCATACTATAGCTTCTTTAAAATAAAATGGGATACTTTAATTTTTTAAGGAAAACTTTGTATTTACCATCCAAATACGATTAGGAATTTCGTCGATTTTTTGCAAAAACTTTAGTTGCACTGTGTCTGAAATCACTAAAACTATCACCAGTATCTACCAGTACCTACTCGTACCTTGTATTTTTCCTGTACGTTTTAATTGAAAAAAATTGCTGCCCTGTATAATTCCTTTCTACTGATATTAAGCTGCCTAATGTCTTCTTTGGAACCTAATTTAAAGTAAACAAACGATATCCGATATTAAATCTGTTGGTGGTGTTCATGAACAATTCTCATTTAAGAGAAGTTCTGTAAGCAACATTATATATATACCGGGTATCTCAAGACTGCTACCGAAAACGAAGCCGGGTGGTAGTTTTAGTGACTACAAACACAATGCAACCAAAAATTTCGAAAAGAAACGCGACAATGATTTTTTATGATTTTTTAAATATCCTCATTTTTGGGTGGTAAATCCATAGTTTTGCCTAAAATAATAATTTAAACACTTTTATACCTTAGATTATTTATAAATAAAAGGGTATACACCATTATTTTAGGAAAAAATGTATTTATCACCCAAATATGGTCATAAGAAAAAAATTACAAAAAAAAAATTGTCGCTATTTTTTGCAACTTTTTCTGTTGCATTGTGTCTGAAGTCGCTTAAACTACCACCCGGCTTCGTTTTCGGTAGCAGTCTTGATATACCCTGTATATATATATAATGTTAAGTACTTACTTATCCTTATATATATATATATATATATATATATATATATATATATATATATATATATATACCGGGTATCTCAAGACTGCTACCGAAAACGAAGCCGGGTGGTAGTTTTAGTGGCTACAAACACAATGCAATTAAAAATTTCGCATAGAAACGCGACAATTATTTTTTATGATTTTTTAAATATCGTCATTTTTGGGTGGTAAATCCATAGTTTTGCTAAAATAATAATTTAAACTCTCTTATATCTTAGAGTATTTATAAATTAAAGGGTATACACTATTATTTTAGGAAAACATGTATTTACCACCAAATATAGCAATAGTAAAAAAATTACAAAAAAAAATTGTCGCTTTTTTTTTTGCAACTTTTTCTGTTGCATTGTGTCTGAAGTCGCTTAAATAATATATATATATATATACAGGGTATATCAAGACTGCTACCGAAAACGAAGCCGGGTGGTAGTTTAAGCGACTTCAGACACAATGCAACATAAAAAGTTGCAAAAAAAAGCGTCAATTTTTTTTTTGTTATTTTTTTCCTATGGCCATATTTGGGTGGTAAATACATTTTTTTCCTAAAATAATAGTATATACCCTTTTATTTATAAATACTCTAAGGTATAAAAGAGTTTAAATTATTATTTTAGCAAAAACTATGGATTTACCACCCAACAATGACGATATTTAAAAAATCATAAAAAAAAATTGTCGCGTTTCTAGGTGAAATTTTTAATTGCATTGTGTTTGTAGCCACTAAAACTACCACCCGGCTTCGTTTTCGGTAGCAGTCTTGAGATACCCGGTATATATAAGGATAAGTAAGTACTTATGCTAATAACATACTTATACCATAAGCATGTATAAGTATATTATCATCATTGACATAGATTTACCATATTTATCAAATAAGAAAATGTGTATCTAATTGCCTTAGACGAGTTGAATGCATTCGAGCCAAAATGGCAAGAACTCGCCAAGGAAAGGGTCAAGTGGATTAATAATGCGGTGGCCTTTGTCCAACAGTGGAACACAATATAGGTTAAAAAGAGAACGAAATATCTAAATTCTAATTGCTTTTAATAATAAAATCAAGTCCGAATGTTTCGCAACAGCCATGTACATGCCAACAAATTATACAAATCATATTTTTTGTATAAATTTCCTTATAATTTTGATATTGTACCGGATTTCATAGTTGAAGCACTCCTCCTTTTACAAACTAACCTTTAAAATATCAAGTAAAAAGTTTAAAGAAATCTCGTGCAAATTCTGCGTAAATTACATTTTTGTATTTGTAACAATACATACAAGCCTTAGAATTCCGAGACAGAATTTGAGAAGCGGTATAGGAAATTTTAAGAAACTGGTCCGAAAGTAATCATACTGATACACGAATGCTCCAATAAAGTTTCCCGTCTCACGTATTAAGCGTATAAACTAACAACGGACAAAGTTCGCAAAATGAGTTAGGTAGGTAATCAAACTTTGCAGTTTGAAATATGGAAACACAGGACAACGTGGCTCTGTTTCATACGCATACAAGTTATGTAACTTATAACAAATATACCGACTCAATGTTTTCCAAAACTTATGCTTATTTCTATTGTATTGTAACGTTTTTAAAGTACTTGCGGTACTTAGATCTTTACTGGCTAAAGTTGTAGGAAGTCGCTGGATGCAGGCTGCTTCCAACAGGTCGATGTGGAGATCCTTGGGGGACGTCTATGTTCAGCAGTCGACTTCCTGTGGCTGAGATCATGATGATAATAACTAGCGAACTGGCCCTGGTTCGCCGGGTGTAGATACACTTTTCAAAATGGCGGCCAATATGTTGATGCTGACTATCAATTTATAATATCGACCAATCGGGCAACAAAAAACTAGAGAAATTTCCTCGTATTTGCTAAATTTTTTCACAATTACTACCCTCGTATAGGTGTTATAATATGTAGCCTATAGGATTTTTCGATAAATGACCTATGCAACACAAAAACATTTTTTCAATTCGAACCATTCAATCCTGAGATTAGAGGTAATGAACAAACAAACTCTTCAGCTTTATATATTAGTATAGATATACTATACATAGGTTTTACACTGTTTGATTTACATATTATTTTGTCCACACGAAACTCGTTAAAAATTAAAAAAAAAATTTAAACAGCATTATAATTAGTTGTAAAATGAACATGTATTTTAATACAAATAAAATAAGGACGATGTGTTGATGCAGTATAATAACGTCACAATTACCTATTATCGTGCATCAGTGTTGTTGCTTGAGACTAACAGCCGCTGCCAATAAACAATCCCAATCTAAAATTTGTCGTTTAAGATTGACAGCTCAATCTTTTTTCTGATACTATATTGCCAATAATCAATCTCAGTAGTAAACTATGGCAACATGGTAAATGACAAATCGAAAAGTAGAAAACAATCCAGATTAACTTCAATCTAAGTTTTTCGATTGATTATTTGATATGATTATATGGCATCGGCCGTTATTGACTTCAGCTGATAGGTTTTTGTTTTTCTACTTTGCACAATTATGGCTACATTTTCAATTTAGTTCTACGATTGATTCAGAATAATGAACGCATAGAAATGAAAGACCATGAGTCAATTACCCGATTTAATTTAATCTTTGTTTCTACCAAGAATTACCGCGATCGGTGCCAAGGTCCGTTATTCTTATTAATCTTCGCCATTCCGCCAGGTCTGTGGTGTCCTCGGCACCCACTGTGGACTTATTGAGTTTACTATGTCTGTTCATTTAATTATCTATCAAGTGAGCGATCAATTAGGTCGGAATGGAATGAAACGCCAAGAGGTTGCCGGTTTGAGCACTGTACATACATATCTAATATACAGGGTATTCAAAGAAATGGCGCATTGGCTAATACACATTTCAGTAAATCGTTATTGTGTATAGATTAAGATGTATTTTCGTACAGTCCAATGATAATAATAAAGATGCCGAGAAATAAAAAAATTACATCACTCGTGCTTCCCCTAAAGTAATATTACGACAAAGTTATAGAATCTTACAATTGAACGATCAACTCAAAATCAGTTGAATAGAGATACCCTATAATAACTAAATAGATAAAGTATACAGCTGAGAGTTTATGACCTGGCCTATTTGTATAAAATCTTAAGGCCAAGTCAAGAATTGGTTTTACTGTCAGCCTTTGAACCAATGTAGTGCACTGTAGTATGATTTATGTACCGAATGAAGTCTACGTTTTTTTTTTAATTAAATGATTTTGTCATTTAATTTATTTTAATTTTTAGCTTTGTGTCAAACAATTATTAAGATCCTAGTTGGTTGTAATAATTGTTTTATTATTATTTCAAACATATTTCTTAATGTAAGTAAAATTTTTAAATACCATTGGTAGTCCTAATAAAAATTAAATACCTACACAGAATTATATTTTTATATTTATTTCAGTGAATGGCGAAAAGAGCATGCCGTTCACCTGATGGTAAGCGATGCGACAGCTCATAAACACTAGCAAAACCAAACAACACCTTAAATTACAAAGCAATTCTTGGCATTCCACTGCGCCCGCCATCCTGAGAGATAAGATGTTAAGTCTCAATATGTCCAGTATTTACTCTGGCTGGTCCTTCAATCCGAAACACAACAGTTAATTTAAACTGCTGTTTGACGGGAGAAATAGACATTGCGGTGGTACCCACCCAGGCAGCCTCTCACATATACCACCAGTAAAATAAATATAAATTAATGATAAATCTCCATTTTCAAAATATTTCCGAAACTACACATATACTCATATACCCATAACATTTACCTGCGGATAAAAACCATCAAATCCAATTACAGTCGTACGCAAGCTGAGTTAATGAATACCCGTATTGCCGTAACTTAATAAAAGTTAATATAACCAAATTGAGGAAACTGGGATACAGAAATTAAATCTGAACGTAAATCCCGGTGGTATCATTTAACGACCGCACGGCGTCCACTAGCCTATATGCTGAGCTTTTGTTTCACGCCAAGTCCAAATCTGCCATTAAAAATATCCCACGGATTAAAAGGGCAATTAAAATTGTGCGGAACGTCGCGTTTGGGGGAACTCGTAATTTTAAATGGAAATCAATTGCGTATGTATTTGATGAAAAGTTGAAACATGAGATATTTTTACGATATTGAGTCAAATATACAAGCGAAATGCGTAGTGGCCTGTTGGTATCAGACTAGAAGCATCTGCGAATATGTTCACGGCAGGCGCTGGTTCAAATCCCAGGATACACCTCTAACTTTTTGCAGTCATGTGTGTATTGATAGTCAATCATCACGCACTAATACGGTGTAGGTAAAATCGTAAACCTGCATACTATGGCAATTTGTAAGAATTCTTTGGTATTTAAAGTTCGCCAAAAACTATATGGCCTAACCCCTCTCAATCGTATTCTTGATTTTAGAAGAGACTCGTGCCCAGCAGTGTGACATGTATGGGCTCATGCAGATACAAATAAGATTCAAACCTAAGTTATGACCCAGTTTCCAATCTCTACAAGATTTCACTACATCAATAAGCTATTTCAAATCTTCAACTGTTCAGTAATCCTAAGTAATCCAGTAAAGCCTCGCAAGGCGAATTTATTTCTTAAAACAATTAACGTTGCTCCACAACAATGTAATAGCAGTGGAAGTTTTCGTAACGGCTTAACATGGCTGTCGTTCCCCTGGCCGATTAGCTTAAACTACTTTGTTAGTGGTGTTCCGACAGTAATATTTGTCGACACAAGCTTTGTCACAACTTAATTCAATGGAATGGGGAAGTGATAAGGCTAAGACACGGAGCTACATGCTTTTCAACCGTAGATATAGTAAATATTACGTACATATACGCTTTATATCCCATAGTTTTAATATTACGTGGGTTTTCAGAAATTATATGGACATTATATTTATTAAGAAGTAGGAAGCGCATGTTCATACAATTTCATGTAAAGAATATTACGAGGCGAGCCAGTGCGCGTTGGGTACAGGGTTGCTTTAATGAGCTACGAACTTATAAAATCGATTAAAAAAATCAAGTGAACTCTCTAAGCTGGCAAAAAGTACGTCGGAAGATTCCACACATTGATTTATATTTTAGTACTAATTAATTCCGCAGCTTGCGTACGATTTTAGTTGGATTTGATGGTTTTTATCTGAAGGTAAATGTTATTGGATATTGGATACAGGTGAAGCTAATATAAAGCGAATGTTAATTAAAGCTTATTAAGATTTTACTTATCAACATTGTCATAGACATAATACAACCTTCCAATTTATTTTTGTAGATATACCATGTTTTGGGAAGAGCAAGAAAAAGTGAACATTATTAAATACAACTTGAAGTAACCAGATACTTCATTATGCTATTATATTATTATATGTAACGCAATAAACGCGAATTTTCATTAAATAAGTAAATAACCTCTATCTCTGACTTGCAATGAAGTTAATTTTTCAATTGACATTGGCGCAAAACAAATAGCGCTTTGCGATTTCTACTGCCATTATTCTAACTCTTTGGACACAAACGTTGTTTAACACCTCTTACTAAAGGACAGTAATAAAAACAAACTTGTGGCATAAATTCAAAACGACCATTCGCTTTCTGAATAACAATGCGACGAAATTTAATACTCAATAAGCACTAGATTTATATACCTCACGAAGACACCATCGGAGAAACTTTCAAAACTTTTCTAAATGATTTGCAGACTGTTTTCAGGGAAGACAAATATCACAGGTAATTTTAATTTAATTATTATGTTACTCATCAAAAATATATAGGATTAGGTGCAAATCGTTTTTTTTTACTACGTGGTTATTTATTTTTTTCGCTCAACTGATAATAAGCGCCTGTCCATAAAGAGTAGCAATAATAAACAAATACATTTTTTCTTTTTCCCTAAAGGGGAAGGCACAGTTACAACCAGGACACCCACGTTTTGTTTTTAACCATAAAATGAATGTGTTTCAACTTAAACTATATTTTTTTAGGATAACTTTTATCTTCAATGTTTATAGAAAGTGAAGTTCTCTTCAGTCTCAGGTCCATTAGACGAGCATTCAAACGATGTCCTGTTTTTCTTCAATATTCCCGAAGCCCTAAGTATTCATTTAACGCCCTTTTCACCGTGGTTCTGCTTAACCCCATCTGAAGGGCCAACAGTTTCTGCTTACGTTTGGGATTTCTTTGAATTCGCGCCTTCACAGCTTTTATCACTGCTGAAGTCCTAACAGACCGAGGGCGACCACTTCTTGACCTGTCACTAGAGTCTTCATTGTATCGTTTGATGGTACGATAAACGAATCTTTTGGTTATATTCAAATTTTTCAGTATGTCAAAAATTTTGGCGCGTAACCGCAACGATGCAACGCAATAACTCCAACACGGTCTTCTTTAAGCATCCACTCCATATTTAAAAATGAGTAAAATTCTAAAAAGTATACATTTTTATTTTCATGAACAATTCGAAATTCGAATTCAATAAACTTTTTTGTGGCCAGCAGACAATACTTATGACCTGACTGTGTATTACTATTATTTGCACATTAGTAAATCCTTTCTATCAGTACTTTTTTGCATAATTATACCAATAATTTACAATTAGCACAAATTGTCACAACTTTTATTTTGTTACGTTAACTGATCCATGAGAAATAAATTAAATTAAATTAAATTAAATTAATTAAATTAATTAATTAATTTGAAATTTAAAATAGTAAGTAGGTGAGGGTTTTTCTCCGTTCAACAGCATATTTATTAGATTTGATTAGTAAAACAAAAAAAAAAAAAAAACATATTTAATTTTTCTTAATTTGTTTCTCTTTCTGTGTTAAATTATAATACTTGGGTGATAGAACATTTTTGCACAACAAATCTTCATCCAAAAAAGACCTTATGTCATTCTCGCCATATACTTTGTAACTCGGATCATTATAGTTTAAAGCTTCGCATACTCTGCACAAATGAATAGATTTAAAACCAAAATGTGCATGTTCGTAAACAATTTTAAAATGATTCCTCCAATGATGGTAGGCGAGGAGTTTCTCGTCATCCAGACTTATGTTTATGATTGCTTCTGCCAGATCACCAGGTGTAAGATAATCGTCAACATGTATGAAAGAGTTTGGGGGGAGCAATGCTTTGCAATCTTGTGATGGAGGTCCGGATATAATTGGTATTGCTCCTTTGCCATATGCGTAGTAAAATAGCTTCTCTGTCAAATACTGACGACACATCGAATTTTCGAAGACAAAGTAGAACAGATATTGCCGAATTTGTGTACAATTACCGCTGTAGTAATCGGGACAACTGGAATTTAGAAAACAAATATATGTTAGGCATTTTTATTGACATAAAATAACTTTAATCTTTATAACGCAATTACTAGAGGATACGATTTAGGAACTGATAATTTGACTTAATATCTACATATACAGTAGCAAAATCTACGTATGAAACATATTTCAAGTGGGATTCTGTATTTTCCCGTAACTCCATAGAATCCATACAACACTATATTAAGGTGACATTAAGAAATTTTAATCAAGTCGCATGACAATTATTGCAAATTGTCGTCGCCAAGTCTAGAATTAACAATCAAGTCTCCAAGTCAGAATTAATTCCTTCTCTTCTAATACTTACACATTAGCAAGCTTCCTATCAGAGCATCGACCGTAAACGTCAACATGTGCATATTTCTTCAATTCATTCAAATATTTCATTCGATACGGCGGGGCGCAATGTGACATCATAATTGTTATCAGCACATGACGCTTTTTGTTCGTCCAGTGTGGAACTAAACTAGCTATGTCTTGGAAAGATGGATCAGGGTATACAGCATTCAACCTAGGTATAGTCCGACCATACGGCACAGGTATGTCTGAATCAGTTCTGAAAAGAGAAGTTGTTAATAAATATTTTAATATAAATGAGGTTCATTAAAAATATGTTACCTTAATAAATGAATAATATTTGTCCAGTCACATGTCTGCAATTACTGTCTGTCTGTAGTCTGCTAAACTACCAATTTCAGTATACCTACGCTCAATGCTGGGTACTACGGGATACTGAAAGTGTTAGAATTTGAGATCTTTCCATACCCTTTACTTAAAACATATCAAAGCAAATACGAGATTTATTAAAGTAGGTCCCTGAAAATTGCTAGAGCCACGCTATTGTCAGTCATGACTCATGACTCAGAATGAATAAATGGCCATGCTCGTCACGGGTGGTACCATTGAATCACAGGAAATAGAGGTAAAGCGAAAGCTTGGGTTCACATTTCATTCGGTGAGTAAGTTTTCATTCGGATGCCCAATACCCCTTCCTTTTTGCTTCCCAGTTCTTTCCCGAGTTAACGGGTCAGCAAGACATTTATGATCTAAAGGTTTTGGACGTTCATGGACGGCAGTAATCACTAACCATCAGTATTCCTTTTTGCTCGTTTGTCAGTCCTATGTGCAATAACAAAATACTACGTACCACTAGAGTTTATGACTAAGCTGATTGACCTCTCGTGATAACAATAATGATTTTACGTTTAATAATGTGCATAATAATTGTAGGTCGTTTACCATCATATGCTCTATTTGGATAGCCCTGGGCTTATAATCATGTATTAAAGTCACTTTGTCTTGGTACAATACATAGCCTTCATATTTATACGACAATCAAAATATTTGTAGATATTTTAGTAACTCAAGAAATTATTAGCAAAACAAATCCTGATATTCAACTTGAGGCAGACCAAAAAACAACTATCAGTCGCCGCCGAGAAGAAAAATTTGTTTTCGGTACAAACGACAGATACTAATTGTTACAGAGTTCTTGTTTGCTTTAGGGATATTGAATTGTGTTTTACAAGAAAGCTAATTATCCAAGTCCTTAGTACCTGTACGACATTGACCAATTGAAAACATTAGCTATTTGTGATAAATCCACTGTTCCTGGCCCATGAGAGTACACATTTGCTGGCGATTCATCGTCAAGAAATATCCATCTTTGATACGGTTTTCTGTCAGTAACGTTTGGAAGCAAGCCTCGTGGTAAATGTACCAGAACAGCATCAGCTTCTTCAAACCTGTGCCTTTTTCCCGTGAATTGGCAATTATTCACGCTGCACTCCGTTAGTGGATAGTGCCTGCAATTTTACAAACATTAAATATCATACGCCACATATCTTGCGCCAAATATCTTGGGTATATCTTGGGATTCATAAGTTATCTCAATAGGTGCCAACTACGAATCGTGTATTTATTAATGATATTCAGATCCTTGATATTACATTGATGCTAGTTTTCGTACTCACAGTTTGTTTCCAATGTAATACATATGCCGAGATTTCCACCAATGCCAATTCCCCCAAATAAATATGAGGAATTGATATTTATTAGAACTATAGTAGTCAGTTTCGTTTTGAAATAAAATTGCACCCAACATAGAAGTTTTCCAATCCTAAAAATAGTTTCAGATTAAACTTCATAACCAACGTTTGAAGTATTATTTAAAAAAGGAGAATTTTACGTCATCACCTTCATAATACCATAAAATTAAGTAATACATACACAAACATCATTAAATACAGGGTATATCAAGACTGCTACCGAAAACGAAGCCGGGTGGTAGTATAAGCGACTTCAGACACAACGCAACAAAAAAAGTTGCAAAAAAAAGCGGCCAATTTTTTTTGTTAATTTTTTTTCCTATGACCATATTTGGGTGGTAAATAATTTTTTTCCTAAAATAATAGTGTATACCCTTTTATTTATAAATAATCTAAGGTATAAGAGTGTTTAAATCATTATTTTAGCAAAAACTATGGATTTACCACCCAAAAATGACGATATTTAAAAAATCATAAAAAATAATTGTCGCGTTTCTATGCGAAATTTTTAGTTGCATAGTGTTTGTAGTCACTAAAACTACCACCCGGCTTCGTTTTCGGTAGCGGTCTTGAGATACCCTGTATAATTTAGTGTTTAGCATTGCTAAGCTACAGACTTAATGAAGGTAAGAAACGAACTCACGAACCTAAGTTTGTCGGTTCAACTTGGAAAAAGACAAGGCATCTCTAAATTAAGTTTATTGTTCAATAGTATTCATGTTGTTAGTTAATCTGGCGCCTGATAAAGTTGGGGTGATCTTATTGGTTGGGGTCCAAGAGATGTTTTTGTTATCCAAGAAACCAAATATTTAGGCATCGCGATAACGATCCTTCTATAAAGAAAAAGGCAACATCGTATTGACTAGTGCTGTAGCAAACCGTATGTATTCGTTACTGAGTAACGAGTACTCCGTTTGATATACAGTACCGAATCGTTACTCACAGATACATTTCGTTACTCGTATTTTTCGTATCTACTGCTGTAAGATGTTACACGTACGACCAAGTACGACTGTTTCTACTGTTGCGACTGTTGCAAGGATCTTTGATACGTGAATTGAAACGGTTGGTTGTCCTAGTAGGTAAATACTGGTACGTTTTATGATAAACATGCGTGTAGTTATCCGGTGATTTTAAAAAAAACCGTTTTGAAACGAATTACTTTTGCTGCATAAAATGTTAAATACCATTATGTAATTCCTAGTACTTAAGTAGTATCAGGACCCTTTTTAATACATCAAATGTTTAAGGATTATGCATTCTCAATAAGATCCTTAATTTGCGGGATACTTGTATCTGATTGACCTATGAAATGATAAACACAACTGGGTCGAAATAAGAAAAAATAAAAATAAATATGTAACTTCCGCAACTAGGTAACGTAAAAGTAGGTATGCTGTATCACATACTGAACGTACGACTATTGACGCGATGTCAACTTCATTCCGTACGCAATACGACTCGATGCGATCCTCTATTATAAGATGTAATACGATCGAAAGTAACGAGTAAAGTAACGATACGATAGTAACGAGTACTGATTCCTAAAGTAACGAATACATACGGGTACCTTATTTCTCGTTACTTTTACAGCACTAGTATTGACTGTACTGAAAGTAGTTTCTTGTTCATTGCATAGGTCCGGCAAACATGAAAACAGGTCACCTGATGGTAAGTAATTACTACCGCCCATGGATATCCACACCACTTGGAACGTGGATGTGTTGGCGGGCCATTAAATCGGGAGGGGAGTGGGAAGGAAGTATGGGAAGAGGGAAGGGATATTGGGCATCCGGCAATCTCACTCACCGAACTACGTGCAAAAGCGAAGCTTCACGTCGATCTCCTGTGAGACAGTGGACGAGCCTACCCATTCATGCTGAGTCATCGCTTTGAACAGCGTGGCTCTACCACTTTTAGAGTTTTATTTATGATTTTATGATTATAAAACCCTCTATCCCGTTTCGGAGCTTTGCGAGGTCAATGTCAATAATTCAAGTATATGCTAAAAAATATCTCGTTTCTTTAAACCTCACCCAAAACATGGTCAGAGGATCAGACAAACGATGGAGTGGAACCCACGCTTAGCTAAACCAAAGGGATAATTTTAGTATCGAAGAAAATGCTGGATGGCTTACTACGGCTCAAGACCAGAATACTCAAAGCATACAGTAAGCGCACACAGCCTCCGTAGCTCAGCTAGTTAGACGCCGCCTGAGAAACGAGACACCACGGGTTCAATCCCGAGACAAATATTTCTGCGATCCACAAGTATTTGCTTCGGGTCTGGGGGTATATGAGAACGAAAAGTCTCTCGTAATTTCTGGTATCCACGACCACGATACGTTACTAGGCCTTGCATCCTAGTGTTGGGTCAAGGTATGGAACTGTTTGCCGTTTGGTATACTATTTTTTATACTTGGGAACGCCTACGTCCAGCAAGGGATGGCGATAGACTAAGTATATAAAACCCTTCCAACAGGCTCTACGCATTGAAGTATATGAATTGAAAAAGAAATTGTAGGGCTGCAGCCTTATATTCCCGAAAAATATATAAACAATATTACTTTGTGCATACAGATATTTTTACCTTTCGGTCGTGAAAATATTCTTCCAGGATGGCTTCGTGTTGTGTAACTTTAATTTGATTTGGAATTATAGTGGTGGTTGCATGTCTATTTCTCATGTATTCCAATTCTTTGAAATTGCAGCTATATATCATAAATGCGAGTAAATTCATTAAGATGATGATTATAAGTTTCAGTACACATATTGTAACTGCAAAGATATTTTGATATTTTATTAGTACTAAGTCAATTATTGTTTTTCTTCTTCTTCTTTTCTGCCCATATAAACCCAATGCCGGCCTCCTCTCAATCACGCAATTCTTTCTGGTTCTGTGCGAGTCTTATCCACCGCTTAACGAAATACTTTGCAATATCATTCGAATATCATGCAGATGTGATCTCAGATATAATTATACCTACCCATACTCATCCTAAATAAATGAAGCACGGGTAATATGGGTATGGCATGCTGGCAAGGTGTCCTGTTCATCTCACCAAATAAGTTATGGGTCAGATAAGTAATTAAAATGTGTATTACTAAACTATACACAACTGGTTCCATTGAATGCCAGGCTGTATAAAAATTCCGTATATAAAATGTGAGAACATATTTATGTAACAGTGAAATGCGAGAATTGTCCGGCAAATCATCCCTGTTTAATGTTCGCGTGTATTTTTAAATGAAACATTTTCCGATAAAAAAACACCGAAGTATAAGAGTACCAATTATTTTCCTTCAATTCTCGTTCGTTAAATTATTTTTAAATTGCGTAAAATAAGTAATCCGACGAGTTATATTTAAACTTTATTATATTTACTTACATTTAGCCATTTCGTAATATCGACAGTGAATAAAAAAATAATATATTCATTGCACAAGTTTGCACTGCGCCGCACTCAAATGAATAATAAAATGAAATGGTTAACTACTAATTAAAAGTTACTGCCCATTATTAAACTCAATTTACCCGCTATTAATGCATTTTAGTAGCTTATCAGTACACTATAATGAACAGACACATCTATATACGTACACAAATGTATACATATAGGTGTTAAAATGGAAAATTGCTGTTTATATTCCAAGCGTAATAATTTTATTCCTTAAGCATTAAAAATGTTTGTCCATTTTATTATTTTTAACAGTTATCAAATAATGAAAAATAAATAATTTATATTTTCTGGACCAGCCTAATACATCGAGTATCTTATCTACCTAATCTCGGCATACTGAAATGTAAAAAAAAATATACCATTCATTTCATAATAATTCTTTTCGGATTTACGTGTGTATTAATGTTCAATCACCGTGGTCACAATGGAAAATATTGTAAGGAAATTTGCATATTTTAGCGATTTGTATGAATTTCTATGGTATGTAAAGTCCGCCAACCCGCACTAAACCAGCATGGTGGACTATATGACCTAACCACTTTCAATCGCACTCTCTATTGCAGAGAAGGCCCGTGCCCTGCAGTGCGACGTATATGGGCGAGTTTATGAAATTTAAGAAAATATTACAGTACTAGTGTGATTAATATAATCTCATATTATTTAATTTTAAAGTTAACCGTTAATAAACGGACATAATTATTTATCTATGTACGCGTCGACCAAATTTGTCTAGAACGGGTTTTTTCGAAGCGGGAGGCACCACATAATCTCCTATACTCTTACATAGTAATTTAGGATCCAAAAACAATCTTAAATCGTCTTCATCATACGTCATGGGGGTTCTATCATTATAGTTTAATGCTTGACACAATCTGCACATTTGAAATGACTTCGATTTAAAAAATCCGTGTTCATTGGTCACATTGAAATGATTCCTCCAGACGTGAAAGGATAGAAGTAATTCGTCATCCCTCCCCATTGCCTTTATCAAGGCTGCCATATCCGCAAGTGTGTTAAATTGTTCCACGTGTAAGAACGAATTGGGTGGTAACAGCTTCACACAGTCCTGAAGAGTCGGATTTCTTATGATAGGTATAGCTCCTTTTAGGTAGGCGTTGTAGAAAACCTTTTCAGTCATGTATTGGCGGCATGAAGTATTTTCTAATACTAAGTAGAATAAGTAATGTTGCGTAACATCACAGTCTTCGTTGAAATGTCCTGGACATCTGGAAAGAACACAGAATATAAGTCTATTAATCATAGATCAATACCATTCTTGTGTACTTTACAACGCTGTAGTCGCAGGATGCAGATCGTCCTGCGTCCTGCGTCGACACGTGAGAGCAAATGCGGAGTTTGGTACTGCACCATAGGTTTTAAATACTGCCACTCGTACGCGGCTCGTGACGTCCAATGCGAGTGTGAGCATTTGCGGCGGGGTTTAACATCTATATCTAAGGCATTGGTTTTTAAATAAAAATGCTGTTTGGTTTTGCTACTGTTCTTGGGCTGTAGTATCGCTCACCATCAGGAAAATGTCATGCTCATTTCGCCATTCATTGCAATAGAAAAAACTTACCTCAGCTGTATGTATAACAACCTAGTAACAATGTTTTAGGTAGTAATAAAGTAGTATCCACTAACCGTTTCCTAAATTTATACGTAGGAGAACATCTGCCGTAAAAGTGTATATCAATGTATCTTGAAAAATACTTGAAGAAGTTAAGTCGGTGTGTTCTGCAGTGCGACATGAGAATATTGACTAGGACATCGCGTCTCTTCCTTTCCCAATAAGGCACTAGTGATGCAATGTTAGAATAGGTAACGTTCCATTTGTTTGGGAATATGGGATTTCGCAATGGCACCGTACGCCCGTATGGTATTGGAACATCTGAATCGCTCCTGAAAGTATTTTAGCTTAGTTTAAAGTTTGTCCCACTATTTACATAGTTATACATCTCGATCAATCAATTCTGTTGACTTTTATTGTCAAACAAGGTTTTCCTGTAGCAAAAGGTTCCTGAAGGTGAGAATATTTCCAACAAATTGATAAAACACCATTACATAAATAAGTATAAAATTTTAAAATTAAAATTGCATGTAATAAAAATCAATCATGTAATCAATCGATTAGATTGCAGGTGAAGACAAAAAAAATACGATAATCTAACTTGATATACGTGTAATTTTATGTTATCTCATGATAAAGATTATATTAAGTATATTTAATGATTAGCGAAATGCCCCGATACCACAGGTCGAGAAGCACAGATACGCCTGCTTGGTCCAAACCGTGATAAATTCGCCTATATATAGGGGGTTTTAATCACCATGTAAACTCAACCACCAGTTTTATTTAAGGTAAAAGATTTATCTTCTAAAAGTGCACCTGTACCTGTATGTCATTGACCAGTTAAATTTATTAGCCAAGTTTGACAGTTCGGGCGGGTGTTTGGTGCCAGCAAAAGTGTTCACTGGAGATTCATCACTTAGAAAAACCCATATTTGATTCGGATCTCTGTTATACTTGCGTGGTATGCGTCCTCTGAATAGATACACTATTACAGCATCTGCCGTGTGCAATATATTATCACCCTTCTTTACTATGCAATTCTGGACCGGACAATCCTTTAATGGATCATATCTGGAATCAAATCGCATATTCCTTGAACGACGCTATAAGTTTAGAGGCACTTTTTATTTATTTATTTATAAAAGTGCGTGGTGGCCTGTTGGTAAAATGACTAGACGCGGCTGCCAACATGTTCACGTTGGTCGCGGGTTCGAATCCCAGTGCACACTTCCCACTTTTTGAAGTCATGTGTGTTTTGATCGTTATCACCACGCACTATAACGGTGAAGGAAAACATCGTCAGGAAACCTGCATACCATAGCGTTTGTATGAATTTCTATGGTATGTAAAGTCCGCCAACCCGCACTAGGCCAGCGTGGTGGTCTATGGCTTAACCACTCCCAATCGCACTCTCGATTGTGGAAGAGTCCCGTGCCCTGCAATGGGACGTATATGGGCTGATAAAGATACAGATTTATTTATTTAGGTTTTATACAACAGAATTGTACAGTCGTACTTAGTGTCGTCGAAGTTTTCTGCCAGTCAACCTTTGGGACAATCAAACTCTTGTAATAGTCACACAAAAAGTTTAGATAATTACTTTACTGTATGCAATAATAGAAAACTTTACTTTTACATTTTTTTAAATATTATAAGGTCCTTAAAAATAATAAAAACTCCGTCTGTATGTAGATACGATATGTGAAACTAGTAGTAGTTTCATATATCGTTACATACATGTTACATAGAGTTTATATCGTAAAAAAAATAGTATTTGCTAAAATATTTATTGCAAACTATTTCATCTTTTATTATAAAAGGGTGGACATTCTTATTTTAGGGAAAACTGTGGAAGTACCACCGATACAACGATAGTAAAAATATAATCGTCGCAATCTTTTGACAAATATGTTGCTTTTTCTAAAGTCACAACGGCCATTCTCTATATCCCATTTATCTTAAACAAGAGGTTAAAATAGCTAATATGACTACATTGATACAATTCTACGCTTTATTAAACAAAAATAGATATATATGTAGCTAATCTAGCTATCTATAAATATATGTACCATATCTATACCTCTCTATCTTTGTTAACAGAAACATAAATTGCATCGAATTATCTTATGAAATCTCTGGATAAAGATAGATTATAGAGAATGACTGTTAATCTACAACTGGCTTCATTTTCGATCGCATATACCTGATTTGTGTTTACTCTAAAGTTATTTAGCAAATTTAAAGATTCGGTTAAGTAAAATTGTTCGTCACTTACCGATTATTTTGATGGTCCGTTAGATGTCGCTTTGTGAAGTCATTAAAGTATTTGTATATAATTATTGTGAATGTTCTATTTCGTATCGCTCTTGTATATTCCCGCCTGTTCTTGAATAATATTTCACCCAAGTAGGATGTTTTCCAATGCTTTAGGTCATGACAAATTTGATAAATCACATAATATAAATGAGAAGTTTGTTTTTTAATAACACTGTCAGGTAGGTACAGTTTTTAAATACACAATGCCAAAATTCTACTGAAATTAATCTTTTCTATTATTTATATTTTTCTTCATGATTAGTAAAGGTAACAAAACTAACTTTGGTAAGGTAGTTTGTATCGATATGCAAAGGCATATGTTCAGTATTCTTTTTTGATATCAATACCAAGAAATTTAAGAAAGCAATGTGTAATATGTACTTACTTTGGTGCACGTACCTAACCAGCATATCTGTACTTGGTAAATATTATGTATTATTAAGCTAGTTATAGTTTACCTATTGTTTTTTTTTTCTTTTTCTTTACATACAGTTAATATCTGTGGAAACTTGTAATTGACCTTTTCTTTGTTTACTGTTTATGTTATTAATGTATAATGCTAGTTGTAAGTTTTCCTTAATAAATAAAATAAAATAAAAATAAAAATTCTGCTTCCTGTGACTGAAGTGAGAGAAAAAATAATACACCATGAAACCGGATTAAAAGAGTTATCTGCGCACATATTATTATAACAATTTAAATAAAACTCTTCTTTAACCAGTTTACCCTAAACTGGTTATAGAAGAGTCAGAGTCATAAAAAAAAACTTACAATTCTTCTGTAAAAATATCGATCCACGATCTTAGTATGAGCATTACTGATTTCATATATTGTTCTGGTCCTTTCAGCTCTCACCAAGTATATCAAGTAAACAATCAACACAACCTGTTCCACCAAAATCATATTAAAAAATATTTTACATTTATTTATCTTAGCCGTACGATAGTTACAAAGCCCTATCCGAACTGAATCTACAAATCGACTATGGTAATCGTGTTTGTATATTTCTCTCTAACAATAAGAGACTTTATAAATATAAACGCATTGTCTGATGTCATTCAAACAACATCAGTTTTCTAATCAGCCAGTTTACGATGGAATTTTGTAACAGTACCAGGTGCTCGACACGGAATTCTACTTTAGGCAATAGAATTTGGTTGATCGCAATTTGATGATAATCTAATCACGGTCGAGATGGCTCTTACAAATTCCAAACGATTTAATATCCTTCAAGCTTGCTTAACTGCTTACAGTTCCGAATCGAGACTCTTAAAACTCTGTAAGTATTATAAAAGCATCGTATTTCAATGAAACTCGCTGTAGCACTGAAACTGTTTTCTGTCATACTTTATGTTAATGCCCCACTGTGTATTGAACTTTAAAGGAGTATGTCCATTCATAGTATCGGTAAAAAATATCGTAGGTCCCGATAATGATACTATTAAAAATTATTTATAGTTTTTCTATCGTTTGTCCTTAAACGTATTCCTGTTTTATCCCGGGGGACAGGTTTTTATAAAATAAAGTAATTATCAGAACACATTACATTTAGTTCACAGGGCCGAAGACATTTTTTTTGTTTCACTTCAAGTTCATTTTTCCAAGAACTGCGGATCTGGATCGCAATTATGTTTATATTTATTGCAAAGATATTTTTTCCCCTACACAAAGAAAGTAAGTTTCATCGAGGGAAATAATCGTCGCACCGATATCAAGTTAAATATTAAATGGGCATTCTCCTTTCAAATAAAAATTTTCACTTTAAATTGTATTGAAACCTATCCAATTATGAGTATTATAAAGTGAGACGGCCTTATTCATTGACTGATTTAAAAGCTATTTTATTTATTTATTTGAAACTTTATTGTACACCCAAAACTAATACAGAAAAAATATTAAAAATGTACAAAAGGCGGTCTTATTGCTCGAGGCGATCTTTTATAGACAACCATGGGATGGATTAGATTCAACGACGGTTTTGGGATACCATGAGGTGTACGAATGGTTAAATGGACATATATTTATAAGTATAAAAACTTAATGAATATATAAATAAATATATATACATAGACATACATATATAAATATCATAACTTACATGCATCAACATTAGACATAAAATAACCACAGTAACAAATATATACCGGGTATATCAAGACTGCTACCGAAAACGAAGCCGGGTGGTAGTTTTAGTGACTACAAACACAATGCAACTAAAAAATTCGCAAAGAAACGTGACATTAATTTTTAATGATTTTTTAAATATCGTTATTTTTGGGTGGGAAATCCATAGTTTTTGCTAAAATAATAATTTAAACATTTTATACCTTAGAGATTTTATAAATAAAAGGGCATACACTAATATTTTAGGAAAAAAATTGTATTTACTACCCAAATATGACCATAGGAAAAAAATAACAAAAAAAAATTGTCGCTTTTCTTGCAACATTTTCTGTTGCAATGTGTCTGAAGTCGCTTAAACTATCACCCGGCTTCGTTTTCGGTAGCAGTCTTGATATACCCTGTATATATATACATATATATATGAATATATGTAAATATATACGCTATAAATGCAAATATTACATGCAATGTCTTCAGTTTAATTGGGAAAGATAATGTTCTTTGACTAATCTTTTGAATATTTTGTTTAAATATTCAAAAGATTAGTCTTTGAATATTTTATTTAAATAGGTTTCAAAAATATCTATGAATAAGGCCGTAGCGGATACAACTTTTCAATATTATGCTGTAAAATATTAGTAGTAATGTAATATGACCAATAACAATAAGTCTTCTTTGAACTAAAACCACTTTGTCTATTTCTGTTGCCTCACAGCTGTTTATTAACATAGTAACCAAAGCAATAGATAATTATGTACATCTCATGATGTACATAAATCTCATGATTAAACATCTATATCACGTGTTGGTTTGTAAAAATAAGTTATGACATAAGGATGAATTAAGTGTCGCTCTTGTTCACGGGCAAGCGTGACACTTACCACCAGGCGAGCGACCAGCTCATCATGTCATACATTAATAAGAATTAATCGTCATCCTCTTTTTTTTTCAAACATAATATATTATATAAACTCATGCCTTTTTCCCAGAGGGGATAGGTTAGCTACCATGACAATTGACACCCATGTTTCGCCTTGTGTGTCGCCATCTCACGATGTGTTAAGGGGCGACTCTATCGCCATATTATCTAGCACATATTCCTTAGGCTTGTAATGAATAGATAAATCCAATGTCACTTTGCCCGGGATTCGAGCCCTAGGCCTGGTATTGTAAGCATAAGTACAAGTGAGCCATCGAGAGCTTTTTACTTCGAATAAAACATAATATGAAAATGGTAATTGAGCAAATAAGAAATAAGGACAGTTATGTAATTGTACAAGCTAATCACGTGGAAACGAACTCAATATCATGATTGTATAGAATAATAAGTATATTATGTTGTATACGATTGATAATTTCATTATATAACGCAAGTTTCTGTTGGATCAAAAAAGGACTTTATTTTAGCTTCATCGTACACCGAAACTGTTTCATCATTGTAATTCATAGCTTCGCACAATCTGCAAAAATGATATGACTTGGAACCAAAATATCCATGTTCATTGGCAGCGATAAAGTCGTTTCTCCATAAATGATAGCTTAGTAGTTTTTCCTCATTTTCACTTATTGCTACAATTTCTTCCGCTAGGTGTTCGGGTGTTTTAAAATTTGCAACGTGTAGAAACGAATTTGGCGGTAACAATCTTTCGCAGTCTTCCAATGGTGGGCCCATAATAAATGGAATAGCTCCTTTAGCATACGCTTGATGGAAAATCTTCTCCGTAATGTATTCGCGGCACATTGAGTTTTCTAGTACTAAATAGAATAAATATTCGGATATTATCTTGCAGTCGGCCCTGAAGTGTCCTGGGCAGCTGAAATAAAACTAGTGCTAGTTATGCGTGGTCACGGATGTTGAAGCCTTGGTCCTAAGAACAATAGCAGCGAGGGACATTTGTTATGGTATGGTATTAGATTTTAATGGACCAAAATGAAACTTATTTTTAATAATAATAAAAACTCTTTCTTGAAATAAAACTAACATTGATTTCATCGCGGATCTGGTTGAATTTTTACATTTTTTCACTTCTCGACGTTTCGATTACTTTACAACTTTACAGCTTTCGTGGTCACGGGGCGGACTGCGGTATTATTGATGTTATATTACCAGGTGGTGTACAACCGAGTCTGCCCCAGTACCCCAAACCGTGTATATGTTATGGGTCAAGTGATTAATGCGGGCAGTATTCGTAATGCCCGGGCAGTATGAATAATGCCCACCCATATCGGGCTAAGTGATTAATTAAAATCTAAACTCACCTTTTTATCACATTGCCCGGGCATTATGAATATGGCTACATGATGATCGGGCAATGTGATTAATAGGTAAATTTTTACGTGGTGCACTGTCGCATTGCATTTTGCATCGCAATTGCATCTGCGATAGACCCATAAATTAGAAAGGTTGAATTGATCTGCTTAATTTTAGTTATTTTTTAACTTCCGAAACATTATCTTCAGAAGGAAATTAGTGTACCCACTTTATGAATCAGTTAGGTCGACTGTACCCCAAAACCGACTCGGGACACCCCAACTTCATGTAGTCTTTTAGCTACCGACCCTAGAGTGTATATAAAAAGCCGGAGGCGCGGAGGGAGAGCAGCCCCCGCCCGCTGCTCACCTCCGCAGCATCGACTTGCTGGTCGCCTGTGGCGACCAGCCTCAAGCCGCTGCGGCTCGCACGGTTGCCTATCTTTTGTTACGCAAGGGCGAAAGGGCTGAACTTCCCGTAGCGCCGGAGACGTTGCAGAAGCAAATTGTTTTGATTTCGATTCGCTTTACATCACTGTGCCCAATAGGCACTGGACATTATTCATAATGCCCGTGCAATGTGATAAATTGATTGGTTATAATCACATTGCCCGCTCTTATTGGGCATTATTCATATTGCCCGGGCATTATGAATAATGCCCGATTAATCACTTGGCCCATAACATATACACTGCCTTTAAAGCGTTAACTTCCTGCGACTGAAGATAAAGCGATAGAGTTTAAAGTTTTATGTGTACAAAACAGACCTTGTGATTAAATGTTATTTTAGTAAAAAATATTTTTAAATTGAACATGTTAAAAAAAGTAAAATATAATTTCCTCCGACAGTTTTCCTCATACATCAAAACCAAAGTTGCACATAAAATTCCATTATAAAAAAAAATATCACTCTAAATCGTACACTCAAATGTAGAGGAGTCCCGTGCCCTGTAGCGGGAAGTATATGGGCTGATACAGATCCAGAACAAAATCAAGACAGCTTTGTTTTGATTTCGCATTTAGACAAGTTTCATTTTCATCCATAGATTTTTTGTTTAGCTGGAGTAAGAATCTTTTAGTTCAAATCCTCACCTGTTGACATGTGCTTCGTCAGCACACCGCCCATGTACGTCAACACTCATGTATTTCTTCATGGCGTTGACATATTTCATTCGATAAGATACACCGCAGTCGGATATAAGAATGGCAGCCAAAACATCACGTCTCTTCTTATTGTAGTGCGGTATCAACTGGGCAATGTTTTCGGCTGAAGCACGAGTAAAAATTGGCTCCAGCAAGGGTATAGTACGACCGTATGGTACAGGCACATCAGCATCGGTTCTGAAATATCAACGCTTTAATAATCTAAGTTGACATGCTCCTTACTATGTGGGAACCACGCAAAAGTTTTTTTAAATATGTGTAGAATAACTAAAAAAAGAACGGAATATTGCTAACTTGTTTAGGAAAATAAGGTTTGTTCAATCAAATCTTAACTCAAGCAACTATGGGTGGTTACACCTCATTCTACACTAGCGTATATAATATGTATATTTAATGTAATTGTATTAGAATTATACAGTATTGTAACTAAACATAATCATCGAAAATACAGCAACATACCTGTAAGTCATAGACCAGTTGAACACATTATAAAGATCGGACAATTTGGGACGTTTTTGCGCCAAAGAGAACGCATTTAAAGGCGATTCATCATTTAAGAATATCCATCTTTGGCGTAGATTTCTGTTATCCGTGTCCGCGATCAGACCGCGCTGTAAATGTACCACGACGCCGTCCGCTGAGGCCAACAATTTATCATCTCCAGTAAAATTGCAATTTTTCACACTGCATCCATCTAGCGGATCATGTCTGCAAACAACATTCTTTTATTACTTTTACGATTTACTCTCCAACTAAACTATATGTATACCAGAATCTCATGGCAAACGGGGAAATCGAAAATTGAGCATAGCAATACCAGGGTAAGTGGATTGAAATATTTTGATACATTCTATATAATTTAGTATTCATTCATATTAACAAAATACTTTTTTAGTTAAATGTTTTAAACAAAATTAGATGATTTTAGAATGATATCAAGTGGTACCAAGAGCAACCAAGTATTTTACTTGCAGTATCTTCATGAACGAATTAATTTATATTATTTCTAAAGATCCTGACAATACATCATCATCTGAAGATTTTGATGATAATTATTTTAAAGCGCCTTTTGGGATCACAACTGTCAACTAGAAGTGCAACATACATCACTGTTGGATGAAATGATTATCTAAAACCTGCCCCTAAACTGTTATTGGAAACTCCTGTAAATAGGTAATTAATGGGGTGTTTAAGAATAAGTAATCGTTGTAAGCACCCCACTCTTTGTAACAATAAAATGAATGTATTTCACTCCACTTTCTAATCTTTTTAAGATTAGACTTATTACTTAATTATCAATTATTTTTACTTTTTTAGTGGAGTCTTTTCATAAAGTGTGTATTTGTAGTTTTTTAAACTATTACTTAATTGTTTTGACTAAAAACATCTATCTACGGCTATCTTATCAAAGGAAGATCTAAGCTGCGCGTAAATTACCCACTAATATTTAAAAAAGATAAACACTTGATGCATGCACTAGAGTCTAGAATCTAGATACTTACTCAGTACTACCATAGTTATATACATGTCGATTCTTCAACCAATCCCAGTGCTTCCATATCAGTATTATGAAGGTTTTATTTGTAATCCCACGTTTCGGGGACTGATTTTTAAATAGTATCGATCCTAAATTTGAAGTTTTCAAATCCTACAATGTAAATATTTTTTCGTTAGTATGTTGAAGTGAGGTATAAAATCATTTTCTAAGGATGAGTCCGGTGGTAACTCTTGCTTATTTCATAAAGCTACTTGATAATACAAATTACTTCCATTACGCAAAATCGAATCAAAAATATTTTTTTACTCTCGTGCCAAAAAAATCTTGCGCTTTCTTTACCCGTCTCAAGAAGCTAAATGCTTAAATTATGAAGTTGATTGCCCACCCAAGCAATCGAAACCAGATATAGGTACACTTTTGAAAAACGTTGTACGATAATACAAGATCAATGAGTTATGAGACAACCAACTGAGTGAGTATCAATTATTATACGCCTATAGATTAGCAAAATAATAAATATTTGGGGTTTATTCCTGTTTCATAAAACGTACATGTTTTGGGCAGATCAGGAACTTCAAAAAAGATTAAATCATAATTTGGGTGATTATTTTGTTTTTTTTTTTGTGTTTTTAAGTGTTTTTTTTAGTCAGGCCTCAAACTTAAAAACTAGTTACAGAAGTTTTTTTTTATATTATCCTGAGATTAATGATCACTTATTTTACAAAATAACTGGCCTTGATCATTTCAGAACAAATTGTAAAAATATTATAAGAACACTTTCCAACTCACCTTTCGTCTTTCATAATATTTTTCAACAATGTTTTTGTGATCAATGATTACATCTCTGAACTCGGATATATCCCATCCAAACTGCTCATTAACTTGTCCATACACATTATTGATTTTATAACAGTACACAAACAATACAAATAAACACATAAAAACTACAACGACGAATTTAAACTGCTTTTGTTTTATTAAAAAACGACCCCGATACATTTTAACCAACACAATCCCCACTAATGCTTACAGTAGATTGGTTTAGTTAAGCATCTGATTAGCTATCAATCAATATATGAGAACCGATTATCTCCTTATAATTTTAAACACAAATATCGAGTTAACACAGACAAAAAAACATGATTTAATACTTAAAAAAACCAAACCAATAAGACACATTAGGTCTACGTTTCGAATGGTATTTAAAAACCAAACAATTCCGTCCAATGTTTTCACAACTGATCGTTAAATGAAAAAATATGTTTTCGTCTGATTACGTAAGCATTTATAACTAAAAGGTTTAGTTCGAACACAATCCCCATGCGCAATGAGCAGTTTCCTCGTTTAAATACTTCGGCAACTGTTTCCATGTATGTTTACCTACACACAGGCATCGGTAATTGATAAAATCGTGCATTGTTTGGAAATTCAAACCGACGCGCCATACCGCAGTGCCGGTCACAACTGAAATCATTTTCCAATTTTGATACAAGGACGTTCGTAATCTGATCGATATGCTGGCGTGAGAACAGCAATAAAACACGCATTTAATGTTATGGGATTAGTTTATCCCATGCTTACTTTAGTGATTTATTACCATGCTAATTATTGAATTCAATATCATCAATATATTAAATTTGCAGATAACTGAGTGGTATTATTTCAAACTAGGTTAAATAGGCAAATATTGTGAGCTAGTTTCCCCAATACTACTCTTGTTCTTGTTCTTTGTTTGTTATTCATAAACCTTGGGTTTATTCAAATGTGATCGGGTCGCACCACTGATATGCTATCAATGTAGTCGGGTATTATTTTAAATTATGGTTTTACTTTTGAGTAACATTCAAACAACAAGTAACGCTGAATTTATCATACTAAGCTACTAATTGACCCGACTAAGCACGTTGCAGCAATTTTGTCATATAAATTCCGGACCATAACTCATCACAATGGTTCAATTTTTGCAGTGATAAAACCAAACGTAGCTAGTTATACATTTAAACATGGTTTATTAATGAAGTCCCGAATGGGGTTAATTTTATTGTCCATGGATGAATAGGGAGAATTTTACCTCTACCATGAAAACTTTCTATGGCCAAGTTAAACAAAGTAGTAGCTATAACTGTTCAACGTTGATTATGTCATCCCCCTACTATTGGCATCTCAGATGCATGGCGTTGAAATTATTATTATTAAAATTACGGTGAAGTTGACTTTATGCAACTGGGCGTTTGTAGCCATTGTTTGTGCTAACTATTCAATGCAGAATCTTCAACATAGGTTCCTCCTGTTAATAAGTGACGGAAATAATAGATTTATCATTAAGGTTTGAATAAGTAACAGCCATATAACACATTGATAAACTAGTAGGGCTGTGTACGGCTATGTACGTAACACTTCTTACCTAAAAAATCATTTAATACAAGTGATAAAGAAGGAAAAGTGCGTGGTGGCCTGTTGGTAAACGGACTAGACGCGGCTGCCCACATGTTCACGGTGGTCGCGGGTTCGAATCCCAGGGCACACCTCTGACTTTTCGGAGTCATGTGTGTATTGATAATCAAACACCACACACTAAAACGGTGAAGGAAAACATCGTGAGGAAACCTGCATACCATAGCGATTTTTAAGTATTTCTATGGTATGTAAGTCCGCCAACCCGTACTAGGCCAGCGTGGTGAACTATATGGCCTAACCACTCTCAATCGCATTCTCGATTGTAGAGTAGGCCCGTGCCCTGCAGTGGGACGTATATGGCCTGATACAGATAAGGAAGGATGTTCAATTACAGGTACTAAGTTGAGTAATAACTAGATGAGATCATTTATGCATGTTTCATTGTATTAGATTTTCTTTAAAACATAAAAGTATTTTTCTCGTTATATGCTAATATTATTAAGAAGTAATTTCTGTAAGTTTGTATGTTTCGCTACTACTGACCTACCTATTGAAAAAAAACTTTGCTCATCTTCGAATAAATAAATATTCACCTTATCACAAGATTAACGAAAGATCTATATCATTCTAAAGACATGAATTGATGAGATATATTCGGCCAAAAAAACTGATTTGTCCCCATTTAGAACTTGGCTCGGCCGCTTTTTTTTTTATAGGTCATCCAAAATTTTCCACAGTTTAACTTACCGATCATCAATTCAATGATTGTAGGTATATTTTATTAAACCAGCAGCAGTCCGGCCTTTTTACCATATCCTCTTGGATCCCTGTTTATCTTGGGGTTGATAAACAAGGTAAGCCGGATTTTTACTGGTTAAAAACCCCATGACTACCTTCAGCACAAATAAGGGACTTCGGGATCTCACGAGGAACCCACCAAAACCCCTCTAGCGGATTGCTATCTAGCACTTCATCACCTGTCTTTCTCGCATCTGTACGGTATGGTTTACAGTGATACAAGCCCCATAACATTCATCGCCTGAATCCAACACTAAATAATCTACCAGACTTCGTCTGGATGGATGTACCATCACGGCTTATTAACCCCCATTTTCGTCTCTCCTTCTGGTGCGAAGCGGAAGAGTGTGAGTTACAGAATCTCGGGTTTCAATAGCGCAGTGATGGCAATTTGCCGTCGCTTCGCGGTCAACCTTATTCAGATAATCACCGAAGCACCCGTGTCCTGGTGATTATCTGAGTAAGCCGGTATGTAAATCGTCCCTCTTTTCTTTCCATCCAGGATTGGAAGATTGGGAGGATTGCATCGATCACGCATTTGCGACCATAAGGCACTTCGCATATTCTGGAAACAGCTAAATCGTAAATGCATTCTGTCCATCCAGGTGCTTGATTTCCTCGAGAGTTTTAATTGTTTCAGCTTTGGTTGTCATCCGTTTGGTGGACTAGCTCGTAGACCTTGACATCCGGTTCGGTTAATACGTCCAAGGGTGGAAAACGTGCCAACACTGTTGCCGCCTCAAAGGATAAAGTAAGTATCAGTCCGATCTAGGTTCGCCCGAGTGTAGGATGCTTTGACCATATCAAAAAATATTATTATTTCGTGTACATACTACCTATTTTATATTTAAACTAAATTGGATGCCGTCTTCCAATCTGCTTTTCCGTCTTGAATAGTTTTATTTTGACCAAATTCTGATTTCAGCTTATTCTGACTCAAAGCATGTTCTTCTATCACATTTCATCCACCCTATCCCGTCCTTTTCCTTTGAGTTCTTTGCTAATCGCACGGGAACATTTCATATAATTTTCGGGATAAAAGTGTGTCACCTAGCTCCAGATGTTTTATCAAATTGATGCTGGGCGTTTATAGAACTGTAGAAGAAGTTCAACTGGGATTGAAGAAGTAACAAACACACAAATTTTAGCGTTTATTACTAGGAAATTCATGAATTCTTTTAACTATGATCGATATGAAACAATCCGGGATTAGTTAAAATGCATAGTTATCACCGCACATGATGGACAAAAACTCGCCTATTTAGAGTCCATTGTAGTCACTTTGTTATTCTGTATCGTCCGATATCCGTTCCACAGCAGGGAATGGACCTCCTCTATAATCTGTAGTACGATTAAGATGGATTATGCCATATAAACCACCATGTTGGCCTAGTGCGGGTTGGCAGACTTTACACAACATTGAAATTAGGTATAACAAAATGCGATGGCATGCAGGTCTCCTAATGATGTTATCATCATCATGCATCTATATTTTGCTAATTCATCAACATTGACTGGATTTTGACGATAAATACTTACAATATTATTTACTATAGCAAAAATAATAAAGCAATGATTAAAAAAACAATAGAGCCATCAAATACTATCACTATTTTATATTTCTCCGATATAACCCCTTTCAGGTTGTCATGTCTTTTCATGTTATTGTACAAGCTAATCACGTGGAAACGAACTCAATATCATGATTGTATAGAATAATAAGTATATTATGTTGTATACGATTGATCATTTCATTTTATAACGCAAGTTTCTGTTGGATCAAAAAACGACTTTATTTTAGCTTCATCGTACACCGAAACTGTTTCATCAATGTAATTCATAGCTTCGCACAATCTGCAAAAATGATATGACTTAGAACCAAAATATCCATGTTCATTGGTAGCGATAAAGTCGTTTCTCCATAAATGATAGCTTAGTAGTTTTTCCTCATTTTCACTTATTGCTATAATTTCTTCCGCCAGGTGTTCGGGTGTTTTAAAATTTGCAACGTGTAGAAACGAATTTGGCGGTAACAATCTTTCGCAGTCTTCCAATGGTGGGCCCATAATAACTGGAATAGCTCCTTTAGCATACGCTTGATGAAAAATCTTCTCCGTAATGTATTCGCGGCACATTGAGTTTTCTAGTACTAAATAGAATAAATATTCGGATATTATCTTGCAGTCGGCCCTGAAGTGTCCTGGGCAGCTGAAATAAAACACAATGTTTGAGTGATTTATATGCATGTGATAGTTATGCGTGGTCACGGATGTTGAAACCTTGGTCCTAAGAACAATAGCATCGAGGGACATTTGTTATGGTCAATAAATGTAAATGAAGGTATTCATTTGTATTAGATTTTAATGGACCAAAATGAAACTTATTTTTAACTAGCTGTGCCCGCGACTTCGTCCGCGTGGAATTTAACAAAAAAGTGAATCAGTTTATTTGTTTATTTTTTGGTTTTTGCATTTTTATTTTAATTATCAACCTTTGTAACGAAACCATACCGCGATTTAATTCTACGGTGGCGCCATCTCTTAGCGAGCGGCGGTAAACTCCCGTTACACATTTATTTTCAGTTTTTTGTATTAACTTTATTGAAAATTTTCTTTATATACAATATTTTGTAAATGTGATATTGATTCGTGACGCCTGACGAGACGGCCCAGTGGTGGCATGCGCGTGAACTGCGCGCGGTACTGAAATAAATGTAGCCAAGTTACTCCTTATTATATCAGCTACCTGACAAAAAAAGTCCCGTCAAAATCGGTCCAGCCATTTCAGAGATTAGCCGGAACAAACAGACAGACAGACAGACAAAAAAAATTTAAATATCATTTTCGGCACAGGTATCGATGTAGTTGGACATTTTTTTTTATTTTCATTTTTAAAACAGACACTTCAATTTTATTTATATGTATAGATAATAATAAAAACTCTTTCTTGAAATAAAACTAACATTGAAGGATTTTATCGCGGATCTGGTTGAATTTTTAGATTTTTTCACTTCTCGACGTTTCGATTACTTAATACAGCTTTCGTGGTCACGGGGTGGACTGCGGTATTATTGATGTTATATTACCAGGTGGTGTACAACCGAGTCCGCCCCAGTACCCCAAACCGTGTATATACCATACTACTTTTGTTACCATTATTGCGTGAATGTTATAAATACATAAAATTCTAGTTTTCCTTATATTATCGTGGATTCGGTAATGAGGCGGAAAATTCCTTTTACCGGGAGGTAAATTAAACCGAAACAGCGATAATATATGTAAAATACTTTTTTTCAATAGCGTATATTTTGCCAAATATACGTACAACATATTAAGAATATGTAAGTACCATACGAATTATTATTCCCGTATATTTTCATAAAATATCGTGAATAAATCTTGAAATTCCGCTGAAGCAAAGTTTGCTCCGTGTAAAAGTAATACGAGGTTTAAATGCGTCAGAGTTCAAAAAGTAGATTATTACAAAACTGTGCAATAAACCTACATTTAGATTTTATTAGAGAGGCTAAAAAACTGTGATGTTTTGAGTTAAAACTTTATATACACTGCCTTTAAAGCGTAAACTTCCTGCGACTGAAAATAAAGAGTTTGTTGTGTATTATGTAATTTTTATACCAAGCATGCCTTATTCTGGACACAATAAAATCAGAATTTAATTTAATTTGAAATTACATCAAAATTATCGTCTCTTTTCAAAGGAAAAGTGTTTCATTTTCAATCACCTAAAATTAGCAGTTTTGAGATATTGGAGACTTAACAGACCTTGTGATTAAATTTTATTTTAATAAAAATTATTTTTAAACTGAACATGTTAAAAAAAGTAAAATATAATTTCCTCCGACAGTTTTCCTCATACGGGTATTTTCTCTTTGTATATGACATCAAAACCAAAGTTGCATATAAAATTCCGTTGTAAAAAAAAATTAAAAAATATCACTCTAAATCGTACACTCAAATGTAGAGGAGTCCCGTGCCCTGTAGCGGGAAGTATATGGGCTGATACAGATCCAGAACAAAATCAAGAGAGCTTTTTTTTTATTTCGCATTTAGACAAGTTTCATTTTCATCCATAGATTTTTTGTTTAGGTGGAATAAGAAACTTCTAGTTCAAATCCTCACCTGTTGACATGTGCTTCGTCAGCACACTGCCCATGTACGTCAACACTCATGTATTTCTTCATGGCGTTAACATATTTCATTCGATAAGATACACCGCAGTTGGATATAAGAATGGCAGCCAAAACATCACGTCTCTTCTTATTGTAGTGCGGTATCAACTGGGCAATGTTTTCGGCTGAAGCACGAGTAAAAATTGGCTCCAGCAAGGGTATAGTACGACCGTATGGTACAGGCACATCAGCATCGGTTCTGAAATATCAACGCTTTAATAATCTAACTTGACATACCTTTCTATGTGGATGCTATGAAAAAGGTGTTTTTAAAAAAAATGTGTGTAGAATTACTAAAAAAAAATAACGGAAGATTGCTAACTTGTTTGGGAAAATAAGGTTTGTTCAATTAAATCTTAACTCAAGCAACTATGGGTGGTTGCACCTCATTCTACACTAAGGTATATAATATGTATATTGAATGTTGTATTAGAAATATACAAAATTTTAATTAAACATAAATAATCATCGAAAACACAGCAACATACCTGTAAGTCATAGACCAGTTGAACACATTATAAAGATCGGACAACTTAGGACGTATTTGCGCCAAAGAGAACGCATTTAAAGGCGATTCATCATTTAAGAATATCCATCTTTGGCGTGGATTTCTGTTATTCGTGTCTGGGATCAGACCGCGTTGTAAATGTACCACGACGCCGTCCGCTGAGGCCAACAATTTATCATCTCCAGTAAAATTGCAATTTTTCACACTGCATCCATCTAACGGATCCTGTCTGCAAACAACATTCTTTTATTACTTTTACGATTTATTTATGTATCTTCGACTAAGTATGAAGTGACTGATAGATACGTTTAATAAAGAATAATATTGATTTTTAGAATTGGAAAGCTTTTATCTTATACGACACGTTCAACGTCTGAACATTCACATTTTGTATCGGAATATAAAGTAATCTCCCAGTATGGGCTTTCAGGGGGCTTACTCTATACTCCCATGCAAAGTTCGAATGTTCGTTGTCGTGTTGGAGTACAGAATACTCCCCTGATGACGCAAAAACTTAGTGCAGAACAATGTTATCTACAACAGGTTTCAATTTATCAATACGTTTGTTATCTTCAACCCTTATCAAGCTTATTAGATCTTTATCTTAATATAGCAATGTAATTTAAAAGATGTTTCTTGTTTTCATAACATCGATAAACCAGAAATGGCTATTTAGATTTCCACAACCATGAACACTTGATGTATGCACTAGAATCTACATACTTACTCGGTACTACCATAGCTATATACATGTCGATTCTTCAACCAATCCCACTGCTTCCATATCAGTATTACGAAGGTTTTATTTGTAATCCCACGTTTCGGGGACTGATTTTTAAATAGTATCGATCCTAAATTTGAAGTTTTCAAATCCTACAAAGTAAATATTTTTTCGTTAGTTTGTTGCTCTGAGGTATAAAATCATTTTCTAAGGATGAGGCCGGTGGTAGCTGTTGCTTATTTTAGTCATCAAACTACAAGTACTTAACAATACAAAATTACTCCCATTACGCAAAATCGAAGCAAAAATATTTTTTCACTCTCGTGCCAAAAAAATCTTGCGCTTTCTTCACCCGTCTCAAGATGCTAAATGCTTAAATTATGAAGTTGATTGCCCGCCCAAGCAATCGAAACCATAATTATATACACTTTGAAAAACGTTGTACGATAATATAATACAAGATCAATGAGACGACCAACTGAGTGAGTATCAATTATTATACGCCCATAGATTACCAAAATAATAAATATTCGGGGCATATTCCTGTTTCATGAAACGTACATGTTTTGGGCAGAGCAAGAACTTCAAAAAAGATTGAATTATAATTTGGGTGATTTTTTGAAGTACGTTTTTAATCAGGCCTCAAACTTTATAAACTCGTTACAGATGTTTTTTTTTTTATATTATCTTGAGATTAATGATCACTTATTTTACAAAATATCTGGCTTTGATAATTTCTGAACAAATTGCAAAAATTATGTAAGAAAACTTTCCAACTCACCTTTCGTCTTTCATAATATTTTTCAACAATGTGTTTGTGATCAATGATTACATCTCTGTACTCGAATATATCCCGTCCAAACTGCTCATTGACTTGTCCATACACATTATTGATTTTATAACAGTACACAAACAATAGAAATAAACACATAAAAACTACAACGACGAATTTAAACTGCTTTTGTTTTATTAAAAAACGACCGCGGTACATTTTAACCAACACAATACCCACTAATGCTTACAGTAGATTGATTAAGTTAAGCATCTGATTAGCTATCAATCAATATATGAGAACCGATTATCTTCTTATCATTTTAAACACAAATATCGAGTTAACACAGACAAAAAAACATGATTTAATACTTAAAAAACCCAAACCAATAAGACACATTAGGTCTACGTTTCGAATGGTATTTAAAAACCAAACAATTCCGTCCAATGTTTTCACAACTGATCGTTAAATGAAAAAATATGTTTTCGTCTGATTACGTAAGCATTTATAACTAAAAGGTTTAGTTCGAACACAATCCCCATGCGCAATGAGCAGTTTCCTCGTTAAAATACTTCGGCAACCGTTTCCATGTATGTTTACCTACACACAGACATCGGTGATTGATAAAATCGTGCATTGTTTTGGAAATTCAAATCGACGTGCCATACCGCAGTGCCGGTAACAACTGAAATCATTTTCCAATTTTCACACAAGGACGTTCGTAATCTGATCGATATGCTGGCGTGAGAACAGCAATAAAACACGCATTTAATGTTATGGGTTTAGTTTATCCCATGCTTACTTTAGAGATTTATTACCATGCTAATTATTGAATTCAATATCATCAATATATTAAATTTGCAGATAACTGAGTGGTATTATTTCAAACTAGGTTAAATAGGCAAATATTGTGAGCTAGTTTCCCCAATACTACTCTTGTTCTTGTTCTTTGTTTGTTATTCATAAACCTTGGGTTTATTCAAATGTGATCGGGTCGCACCACTGATATGCTATCAATGTAGTCGGGTATTATTTTAAATTATGGTTTTACTTTTGAGTAACATTCAAACAACAAGTAACGCTGAATTTATCATACTGAGCTACTAATTGACCCGACTAAGCACGTTGCAGCAATTTTGTCATATAAATAATAAATTCCGGACCATAACTCTTCACAATGCTTCAATTTTTGCAGTGATAAAACCAAACGTAGCTAGTTATACATTTAAACATGGTTTATTAATGAAGTCCCGAATGGGGTTAATTTTATTGTCCATGGATGAATAGGGAGAATTTTACTCTCCCTGTCTGCAGCCATGACACTTTCATAGAATGAGGTCATGGCCATTCTGCACCTAGCATTGCCGAAACAACTGTAGGTAAAGAGAGGTCTTGGCCAATCTCGAGGTCAACAGCTGACGTTCAGCATCCCAAGCGGAACACTCCGGAAAAGTGTGAGTATAGAATCTTGAGTTTCAATTGCGCAGTGATAGCAATTTGCCGTTGCTTCGCGGTCGATCTTATTCAGATAATCACCGAAGCACCGTGTCCAGTGATTATCTGAGTAAGCCGGTATGTAAATCGTCCTTCTTTTCGTTCCATCCAATCTTGGAAGATTGGAAGGATTGCCTCGATCACGCATTTGCGACCATAAGGCTCTTCGCATATTCTGGATCGCTAAATGGTAAATGCATTCTGTCTATCCAAGTGCTTGATTTCCTCGAGAGTTTTAGTTTGCTGGTTGTCATCCGTTTGGTGGACTAGATCGTAGACCTTGATATCCGGTTCGGTTTGTACGTCCAAGGGTGCCAACACTGTTGCCGCCTCAAAGGATAATGTAAGTAGCAGTCCGACCTAGCTTCGGCCGGGTGTAGAATGCCTTGACCACATCAAAAAATATTATTTTTTCGTGTAGATACTACCTGTTTTATATTTGAACTAAATTGGATGCCGTTTTTCAATCTGCTTTTCCGTCCTGAATATTTTTATTCTGACCAAATTCTGATTATATCTTATTCTGACTCAAAGCATGTTCTTGTATCACATTTCATCCACCCTATCCTATCTTTGAGTTCCTTGCTAATCGCACGGGAACATTTCATAATATAGTTTTCGGGATAAAAATATGTCACCTAGCTCAAGACGTTTTATCAAATTTATGCTGGGTGTTTAAAGAACTGAAGAAGAAGTTCAACTGAGTTTGAAGAAGTAGGAATTAGTTAATGTTGAGTTGATGGTAGGATAAATATCCGTCTCTGCCTGCATACCGACATCGTATATAAACTTTGATCATCCGAAGTTTCGAACTTCGTTTCGGACGAATATAGTAAGGCCCAAGGCCATATAAACCACCATGATGGCCTAGTGCGGGTTGGCAGACTTTACACAACATTGAAATTAGGTATAATAAAATGCTATAGCATGCAGGTCTCCTAATGATGTTAACCTTCGCCGACAAGGTGTGTTTTTTTTGTGCTATTATATTAACATGATTGATTATAATCATGACAGTAATAGCAATAACGGCATTGACCCACTGTTTAGCAACTATATTTTGCTTATTCATCAACATCGACTGGATTTTGTCGACAAATACAATTTTATTTAGTATAGTAAAAATAATAAAGCAATGATTTAAATAAACAAGAGAGCCATCGAATACTTACACTATTTTATATTTCTCAGATATAACCCCTTTCAGGTTGTCTTTATTCTTCGTTGATTGGTTCTTCGTTGGTTCGTTGGCCGATATAGACCATGCAGATGTCAGTGATATACACCTCCTTACTATTTAAAGGCAAACCCTGCGAGTAGGTCCTAGGCAATGTTTTGAAACGGTGTAGATATTGCATCAACTGAGTATCGGCAATACGGCATTCATCTTTTCAAATAGACTTTCAATTATTGCTTTTTAAGGAAACTAATCTTACGGTTTTCGTCTCGTGAGACAGAAACAGATAGTTTTAGTGCTAGAAATCCTCTAATTCTAAGCCTATCACCATATCGGGTACAAATTTATGACTGCGGGCCATTGATATTTTTGTATATATCAATGCTGCGGGTTGATGATGAATAGAAAAATCCAATATCATTTTGACCGACCCAGGATTCGAACTCGAGACCTCAGATGCTTGAAATCGTACCATAGTACAACTACGCCACCGTATGTACAATGAAAAATCCGATATGATTAATTAAGATTTTTATATGATTATATTATTTTCTTGTTTGTAAATCATTACATATTAAGTTCTGAAACTAAAATATTCCTCATATTTTAACTTATTTTAAAGACACGATTATTTAAAACCATAGACCAACCAATAAAATATATTCACAGTCACACAGTTATATTCACAGTCCAGCATACTCAGTTCCTGCAATAATAACCTTTTTTAGTACAATTTATTAATTTTATCTTCAATGTTATGATAAATCATATTTAACAGGTTTTTTGAATACAAAAATATCATAAAAATGTCTTATTATTACTTTCTTAACCTTTTTGAGAAGATAATAAATCAGGAATATAATATGTCAGGAATCGGTGATTGTTCGTCCTTATTTATTAGCATTATGAATAATAAATATTAAACAGAATCGATTATGTTATAATTTCATGTCTGTTTCATGTTACACGGAAACAAAATCATACAATCTGCAAACCATTTTTAGTTGTCTGTGCTGTAAACCAACAAATTCACTTCTTCTACATGCCACTTTAAAGAGACTGGGTCAAAGTTACCCTATACTACTTATTTATTTCTAAAATCACCTATCTACTGATCCTGCAAAGTGACGTTTCACTGTTCACCTTTTTACAATCCTTTTTACGTCAATTTGTTTTTGCAGTCGCCCGGTGCTCTATGTGGTGCTCTATGTTTCATACATTGTTTATTATTGGTGATTTCTTGAACGATGAATCACGAATAATGATATAGACATAATGTGAACTTCTATATTCTATACATATTAAAGATTTTCCACTCGTTGAGTAAGTACGTACTTGTGCCTTCTATTTTTATGTGGTGAATGGTCCATGTCCAATTTTAAGTTGAAGTCGTTTTCATCGTAGTGATTCCTGCAAACGGTGAGTAAATATTGAATATCTAAATCATTTTTAACCATTAAATTACGAATTAACTATTTTTTATTAAAATGATGTAAGTACATAATAGGTATGTATTTGAAAATGATGTAATATTATGTAAACATTATATTGTTTAAGGACAATGTAGAGAACCGATCTTTTTTGTTATGTTTTGTTATATAATAAACATAATATTCTTTGTTACATTTACAAGGTATATATACCCATATACACCATATATGCAATAATTTCCAATTTCAAACATTATTAAATAACTGCAAGGGGTTTTAAAGTGTGTAATAATGATCACATATGACATCCTATATGAATCTTAAGCTTCTCTTACTTAAAAAAAGTCAATTTTTTTTTTATTCTTCCATGATAAAGTTACTGTACTTCATAAGTATAAACACAATGTGATCCAAAATAATACTTAATGATGCCAGCTGCTAATATTACTCCTTACACTTATACCAGACATAATATGGCTCTAGTAAACAATAATTTGCCACCCAAAGAGAGTCAGTTAAATGCACATGATGAGAGTTCTGCTCTTTATGTGGATAATAATGGAGCGGAACCAATACCTATGACGCCAGTACAAATACAACAAGAATATTTTGAAAATTTAGGTGAAGCTGACTGGGTCAAGTAAGTAGATTGCTTATGTATCTATATAATTATTATTTTGTGGTCATGTGTATACAAAGTTAAATTATGTTATTGTTGTATAATGAATCTATAATTTAATGGTGTTTTGCTGAGCTGTAAAATTTTTTCTTTACTATAATAGTGTTATCTGTTATTTAAAAACAACTATATGTGTTCCCAAAATAATTCATGGAGTTCTCGCAGCCATGCTATATATGTCGAATCATTCTTGAAGTAACTAAATGGTAATTATTGAGTGTGTTGGAAAGAACTAACTTAATGTTACTACTATGCGATTCAACTAAGAATAGGACTGACCCTGCGCCATATTGGTTCGTAGTAGCTGTCAAATCGCACAATTTAGGTAGGGTGAGCAAAACAAGATTTCTTAAAATAATATTTTTGTTGAATAAAAATAATATTTTTAATATGTAATAATTGGTAAAAAAATTAACGAATGAATAATGTCGTGTTATGAAAGTAACTACTTTCTGGCGAATAATTGCATATGAAGTAAATAAAAACTAAAAAAATTATACTTTTTTAAGCTATTTATGACTAAACATTCTTGTTTATGTGTCCATATAACATTTTATAATTGTTTCAATTTATTTAGTTAATATATCGCACCCTCGGCGCAACAAAGTCACATATGCAAAAATTACAAGGTTGGAAGTTATAATGAATTAATCTTATATTTTGTTGAATATTTAGTTGTCATAATATTTTTAAGCTTAAATTACAAGTTGATATTGTGATAAAAGCTGTTCGACTTGTCTATGTCTTGAAATATCATATTTTTATACGATGACAAAGTTTCAAATGGTTTTCTTGAAAAGTTGCATTTTTGCAAATGTGACTTTGTTGCACCGAGGGTGCGATATGTTCAAGAATTTGACTATGTGAAAAAAATATATAATTGATGTGTAAATATTTTTTTGTTGCTAACCATACTTTTCGTGTGATATTTGACAACTAAAGGTCATTGACGTTCCTATTCTTATTTGAAACGCATAGAACTCATGTTTTGATTACTTAATTAAACAAAACTCAGACCGCTAACCACAGAACACAATTGCAGTAGCTCGGACTGATAAATGCTCATATATTTTTGAATCCTACCTAATTATTAATAAACCCAAAGTTTTTGAACCAGTTTATGAAATTGATAACACATGATAATAATTAAATAAAATAACCTACTTATAAGAAATAATTATTGATTAGATAACATTGATTAGTGTAGAAAATTTGATGTATCATATTCATATGTTTTCAGGTATGAAAAAAATCAAAGATATTATTTATTGCAAAATGTGGCATTTGCGTTATTTGGAAGCCCAAGTGTTGCAGGTGACCTTAACAATGCAAGAAAATCCACTCATCCAAACTTGGAAGGTTACACAACCAGGCAAGCAGAACAGGTCATGAAAGTTTTTGAAAAATTGTGTGAACAAAGTATGTATTATTTTACTATCTATGGCTGAAACGTCATGCAAAAACTATAGCTCTTTATTGTTTTGCTAACCACATGCATACTACTGTCATTAAATTGCTACTAGTTTATATGATACAATTTTAATGGAAAAGAATAACATGTTTATTATTTTAATAAGAGGCATAAGTCATATTTGAAAATAATGTTGTAGTAAATAGGTATATTCATGCATAATATACTTTTAAAGTTGTGTATAAACAGGCATAAATCTAAATTTAATAGGATAATGCAAGCCGCTTCAGATTGGAGTCGTGCGGTCCATGGCCCTCTACGGGTGTCCCGTTTGGGCCGGGTCCCTGGGCGATCGTTGCGTCCGCCTGCTGCATCGTCCGCAGCGCATGGTGGCGCAGCGAATAATCAGGGGCTACCGCACGGTCACGCACGAGGCGGCCTGCGTATTGGCGGGAAGTCTGCCTTGGGTGCTGGACGCTAAAACTCTTTCGTCGGCTTTCTTCCGGCGAGAGGAGGCGTCCGGGCGTGGGCAGAGGCTGGTCCCCCGTGAGGTAGAGGCCATGTTGGCCTCCCTCCGCAGGACCGCCGTGGAGGAGTGGCGTTCCAGGCTGGAGAACCCTAGTGCTGGTACGAGGACCGTCGCGGCAGTGCGACCTGTCCTCGAACAGTGGCTGGACAGGTGCCACGGTGCGCCGACATACCGGCTGACGCAGGTGCTCACCGGGCACGGCTGCTTCGGTGCGTACCTGTGTCGCATAGCCGGAGCGGAGGAGTCCACCGTGTGCCACCACTGTGGCAACTGCCGCGAGGACACGGCCCAGCACACGCTGGAGGAGTGCCCAGCCTGGGACGAGGAGCGCAGCGCTCTCATTGCGGTCGTGGGAAGTGACCTTTCGCTGCCGGCCGTGGTCGCCGCCATGGTCGGCAGCCGGAGTTCGTGGCGAGCCATGCTCTCCTGCGAACGTGTCATGTCGCAGAAGGAGAGCGCTGAGCGGGATCGGGAGCAGACCGATCCCGCTCGTCGCCACAGGAGACGTAGGAGGCGCCGGGACAACAACTAACCCGGCGCCGCAGAGGCCACGCGGGGCCGCCGTCCCTACCTTGGCGGCCCCCGAGACGTGACGCAACACGCGTCATTTGCCGCATCGCTAAGCGGCGGTGCACAAAGAGGCGGTCTTGGCGCGTCCGTTCATCGGTATCCCGGGGCCGTCTCTCAAGTGCACCGATGGTGGCCGGGTTTTTAGTCGGTATTTCGGCGCGTATTGTAGTAGGGACCCGACCCAGCGGCCGCCCGTCCACATCCACGGGCGGCACAACATCTCGCTGGGCTCGGAAGGCGCCGGTGAGTCCGACACACCCTCGCCCCTTCGGGGGTAAGATGGTCCGTAAAGGGATTTTCCCCGCGAGAAAAAAAAAAAAAAAAGCCGCTTCAGATGTATGCAAAACAAAACACGGTAATATTTTGTTATCTACTGTTGCATCATAACAGTTGAAACTCATTTTAAACTGTGTTTTTAAGAAATCCAATATCATAATTAAAAGATGGTGGAGTGCTGAAAGCAAATATTTATATTTCTTTTTAAATATTTTTGTTCAAATCCAATTATATCTATAACTAGCGGCCCGGCCCAGCTTCGCCCGGGTACAAATAGATTTCTGTACAATAATATGTACGTATTATACATATAAACCTTCCTCTTGAATCACTCTATCTATTAAAAAAAACCGCATTAAAATCCGTTGCGTAGTTTTAACGATTTAAGCATACAAAGGGACATAGGGGCAGAGTAAGTGACTTTCTTTTATACTATGTAGTGATGAGGCTAAATATTTTTGTTTGGCTGAGCTTACCTCTGGGGGCCTGGTCTCAATTTGTGTCGTCATTATGGGGGTATTTGCCAATACTCGCCACGCTTGGCAGGCGGGTTGGCGAGCGCAGTAGGGGACTGGCGTTAATGACGCTGCTGCCCGCCATTAACTGGGGAAAGGAAATAGGACTTGTGGGTAGAGGATGTTATAGGAAAGGAGAGTATGGCCTGAGGGAGTGGATACTGCAGTCACGGACGGGAAGTTAAGGTGACTGCAGTAGCTCGGGGGCCGAGGTCGCGTACTCGTAGCACCTATACTAGGACAGGCCATGACCACTAGATAGGAGCATCCCTGACCTGAGCATCCCTGACCTGCAATGGAAAGGATTCGGCATCAACATCAACGGCGAGTATATCACTCACCTTCGGTTTGCCGACGCTATTGTAGTCTTGGCAGAATCGCTGGAAGACCTTAGCACTATGCTCGAAGACCTCAATCGAGTCTCCCAACAGGTGGGTCTTAAAATGAACATGGACAAAACGAAGATCATGTCGAATGTCCATGTTGTGCCCACCCCCATCGGCGTTGGGGGCTCGACTCTTGAAGTTGTTGACCAATATGTCTATTTAGGACAAGTGGTCCGGTTAGGCAGGTCCAACTTCGAGAGAGAGGTCAATCGTCGAATCCAACTCGGTTGGGCAGCGTTCGGGAAACTACGCGACGTCTTCTCGTCCAAAATACCTCAGTGCCTTAAATCGAAAGTCTTCGATAGTTGTGTGTTGCCAGTGATGACTTACGGCACCGAGACGTGGCCTCTCACTATGGGCCTTATTAGGAAGCTCAAAGTCACTCAACGAGCTATGGAGAGGGCTATGCTCGGGGTTTCCCTACGAGATCGATACAGAAATGAGGAGATCCGTAGGAGAACTAAAATAACTGACATAGCCCACCGGATTAGCAAGTTGAAGTGGCAATGGGCAGGGCACATAGCGCGGAGATCTGATGACCGATGGGGTCGGAAAGTGCTCGAATGGAGGCCACGTAGCGGAAAGCGCAGCGTAGGACGTCCACCCACAAGATGGTCCGACGACCTGGTAAAGGTCGCGGGACGTCGCTGGATGCAGGCTGCCTCCAACAGGTCTCTGTGGAAATCATTGGGGGAGGCGTATGTTCAGCAGTGGAATTCCTTTGGCTGATGGATGGATGGATGGATGGAGCTTACCTCTGAAATAACCACTTATTGTTGAAAATAAATATTTTCATTCAATAGTCTACTTTCTGATGAACATTAGCAGGTACTATACTTCTATACTTACTTCTATACTTTATCAGAAGACTTTGTTTGTTTTTGCCAGCTAATCTCAGGAACAACTGGATCGAATTGAAAAATTATTTTTGTGTTGGATAGGTTATTTATCCAGAAATGCTATAGGCTATATAACATCACGCCATGAACTATAAGAGTGGAAAAATAGTGTTTTTTTTTAAATACATAAACATTTTATTCTTTTTGAGAGCTTGGGTTAAATGGTTGAACTAACGCTACAATCATGTGTGATGGGATTGTTTCTCTTAAAAGGTCTAGGTCTAAACAAGGTAGGACAGAATTTAACAGTACAGGATGGAAAAACAGCAGAGGATGGTTGTCATGTTGAGTTTAAATAAAAACCAGTTAGTACATGCAATACTTTTCGTTAATGGACTGGAGTCAAACGTATCTGCACCCGGGCGTAGACGGGTCGGGCAGCTAGTTATACATAATTTATTTTTCAAACTCTATTCCAGGTAAATATTCTTACAATGATGACATTGTCATGTCAATTTTGCTGGTGGTTTGTGCCAAACCGAAACCATTGAAGTTTTATCAAATAGAACCAACTGAACACTGGTGGGATCTACACAGAAGAACTGACTGTGATATTTGGTGTACAGCAGTGTTTAGAGTTAGGAAATGTGTTCCTACTACAGTCGGAGGTAAGGAATATACAGTCTCTAACAATATTATAAAGGTGAATATAATTTTGTTTGCTATGATTTTACGCGAAAACTACTTGCCCAATCATCATTAAACTTTGTACCATTGACGTAAAATATATGGACGGCGGAGAGTACGAAAAGTGTTGTCACGAAAGCGGTCCGCAGCACCAGTGCAGCGGTTGTGATGTCACAGCACACAGGTCTGTAAGTCGTCGACAAATGCCTAATTCTATCGTGCGTGGTTGCAATAAAGATGACCAAAAGTTCACAAAAAAAAAAGATAACATTTCTGATCACCGCTAAGTAAAAATTATATTACTTTAAGTCAATATAACATTTATTTTAGCATGATTGGAATACGATTGACGTAAAAATCCAACAGATGACGCGATTTTCACAGGCATCTTTTTGACGTACCCAATGTACTGAAGGGCCTATCCTTAATTTTTAAATCAATGCTTCGTACACATATTCTTGGAATAATTAGAAGTGACATAGGACGCCACACATTTTTCCAAACTTAAAAAAATCATTTGGTTTTACAATTGTATCCCATTCAAGGGTGTGTATAGATAATATACAAATACGTTATCATTAGTTGTCCCACATAATGTTTTTGTTTTTAATATTTTTTGAGATATTATTACACTGATTTTATATTTTCATTTCAGCAAAGGGCTGCCGTGTCTATGTAGATGATAATGCAAGAGTGTACAATGATTGGGATTCTTATTTACAACATAACACACTTCCAAAATGTGTTATCATTGTACCCCTGAATGGAGAGTACACAGGGGAATTTAATGAGGTTAGTATCATATTATATTTATTAGTTTTTTTAAAATAATATATATTATATTATTCTTCTATCACATACATAGTCCTGACTCTACCTTAAGATCTAGTTTTGTGCCATGGATATCAAAAACTACAAAAGCTTCTAAGCAAAATATTTGTCTAAGTACGGGGTCGAACCCGCGGCCTCTTGTTTCACAGCTGACGTGGAACCAATTGCGCTAAGGAGTTTGTCAATGAATAATATTTTTTAAGTTATAAAGTTTTTTTGCGCGTTTGGAAAAAATATAAGTATTTTTGGGCGGACTTTAGTTCAGGGTAGCACGAGTTGAGGGCTAAATGGGATCATAGGTGATAGGAATTGAGTTCCTAATTACAACGTTATCATTCCTATTCAAAGGAAATGCATAGTTTTCGAAAAATTAATATAAATAGTTCCTAACCTCAAATCACATATTGGGTAAAACGGAACGTTTTTATGGGCGATTTACAAACAAATCATCAGTACTAAGTCAAATATGTAGTCTATGGTGTAAAAATCGGTGAAACGGAACGTAAAAAACCATAAAAACTATGCGAGTTGATTCAGGTGTCAATGTCAACAAAAAATTAAGAATGTTTTGTTGATGGTTTTTGGCGGATTTCGTATCTGCGTTATACCAATATTGATTTGTTTGTGTTTTGTTGTGTTATAATATGTTTTATAACGCCTTAAAAATTATGTTCAGAAGGAAGTTAGTGCACCCACTTTATGAATCGGTTAGGTTGAATGTGCTCCAAAACCAACTCAGGGCACCCCGACTTCACGTAGTCTTTTGGCTACCAACCCTAGTGTATATAAAAAGCCGGAGGCGCGGAGCGAAGCTGCAGATGTGAGCGTGGGTGCCTATCCTTTGTTACGCAAGGGCGAAGGGGCTGCACTTCCCGCAGCGCCGGAGACGTTGCAGAAGCAAATTTGTATTGACAACAAGTGTTTTTGTAGGTTAGGTTACTTAAATTGATATATCTCAGGAATGGTGCATTACCTTTTCACGGGAGTGGTACCAGGTGAGATGGGACACTCCCTCTCCCCCTCTCCACACCCCGCACCCTATCACATCGTGCTACCCTATTCTAAATTTTACCCGTATTTTTTACTAAACGCGCGAACACCGACATCCATAAAGCGATATCTTTCGGTCCAATCTCACAACTTTTCAAAGTATTTACTTCAATATTTGTAAACTAACAACACGGGTTTTTTAACAGGGTAATTAAAAATAAATGTAATTTTTAAACATACAACAAGCGTAAGTTTATGCAAATTTTAACTCGATCTTAATAAACAGGAATAACTTTTTAGGTTTACTTTTATAGATACGGAACCCTTTGCGCGCGCCAGTCCACCTCGAACTTTTCTGTTTCATTAAAAAATCATATTTTTATTTGTTTTTTTTTTTTAATATTTCATTCCAGACCGACAAAACGTTCGCAGTGAAACTGACTGTGGTGGGGTCGCCAGCGCTGGGTCTGAAGGCTCGCGTGCTGAGTACAGCGGACACGGCCAACACGCTCGCGTCGGTGGCGGCGCTGGGCGTGCTGGGCGCGGCGGCGTTCACTCCAGTGGGGCCTGTCATACTAGGTGGCGCTGTGGTCGCCACGCTCACCACCGGGGTGTACGGACTCGTCAGGTCCTCGCTGCATTTGCATGATAGGCGCACGCATGAACAGGTAATAAATTATTGCAATCTTAATATATATAATTCACGTGTCACGTTGTTTGTCCGCGATGGACTCCTAAACCACTCAACTGATTATAATGAAATTTTGTAGATATGTGTTATTTGTTCTAACTTAAAGGTGGGATAATTTTTATCTCGATTGAATTGACGAAAGTATAAAAAAAGGAAAAAACATTTTGACATACAAAATGTTCATGGGTTTGTAACTGTCAAAGATTTAATGTTCATAGCGTCGATACGGTAAACTCTTCCCTAAAATTAAATAACGTATTTAAATAAAGGTTTTGAATCGACAACACATAGCCACAATATTCGATTTATGGCAGTATTTTAGATTTTAAAGATGTAAATTAATGACAGTAATGAAAAGTGGTTGACATTTAAATTGATTGTCAAATATTTATGCATACGTTCAGGAATTTATTGTAAACTAAAGAGTATATTATGATGCTACATAAATATAGGACAATTAAATAAATAATATTCACATGTATTAAGTTTTACTTCTTTTCAAGATAGAATTTCACTTGAAAATGAAAAATCTTTAATAAAATAACACATAAAATAAAAACTGAACTGAACTGAATAAAATAAAAATTTTATACCGGGTATCTCAAGACTGCTACCGAAAACGAAGCCGGGTGGTAGTTTTAGTGGCTACAAACACAATGCAATTAAAAATTTCGCCTAGAAACGCGACAATTTTTTTTTATGATTTTTTAAATATCGTTATTTTTTGGTGGTAAATCCATAGTTTTTGCTTAAATAATAATTTAAACTCTTTTATACCTTAGAGTATTCATAAATAAAAGGGTATATACTATTATTTTAGGAAAAAATGTATTTACCACCCAAATATGGCCATAGGAAAAAAATAACAAAAAAAAATTGTCGCTTTTTTTTTGCAACTTTTTTTGTTGCATTGTGTCTGAAGTCGCTTAAACTACCACCCGGCTTCGTTTTCGGTAGCAGTCTTGATATACCCTGTATAATTATGGAGAATATTGCAGGGATTCTCAAATTAGGCGTTGCCTGTGTCTTGAAAAACCAGTTAAATATAATTGTTTCTACGTTAATTGTGTGTGTGTGAGTGCATTTCTACGAAAATTAATATTTCATCTCTTTATTACTAACAAGAGTAATGGCGTAATATTTTTGGAAAAACGGCATAGTGGGGGTGAAATAAGGGATGGGATATTGCATGGATAATCAAAATCGATAAAGTGTTTAGAAAGTAGCGAGAAACTGGATATAATAGAGTGGGAGGTAGGGGAGAAGACTGGGATAGCTGACAGATTTAATAGGACGAAATGTAAATGCACGGTATAAGACGGGATGGTTAATTAAGAGAAAGGACGCGACGTATCGGGAAGTGAATGAACAGACGGGATGGGACGGAATTGAGCAGGACAGTAGGATAGCTAATTCATGTTTAGGTATACAAGAGCTTATACGAAAAATAACACGTATTTGGTGTGGAGTGAAATAAAAAAGTATCTGCACCCAGGCGAAGCCGGGCCGGGCCGCTAGTTTTAAAATATATTTTACACACATTGATATTTTTAAGGCTAAGCATGCTATATTTCTGCTATTGCTAATTTTCCCCTTGCTAATGAACAAAAACACTGACCATATATAATAATCATTTTTCACATCTATAATTATTACACACGCGATGTCACTGTTCAGCTTCGTCTTTAAATGGGTTTGTAAAATCTCACTTCTTCATAGATTACACGAGATCGCATAAAAATATTAGCCTGTGGCGGTAGCAATACGCCAACTTAGATTTAGCTTATAAATTAACACGCTTATTATTTGTAATTTTAACATTATTTAAACACGCATTTCATTTTAAGATATGACTGCAGATGTTAGACCATAAAACATCTGCGAGTCGTTTTATTACAGTAAGAATTTTTGTGTACCTTATTGTATAATATTAGTTAAAAAGATGCTGTGCTAAATTATTGTTTCCTAATTGTAATGGCCCTTTCATACCGGGGCAATAAAACTGTATTATTATAGTTAAGTTCTTTAGTGGCGGTAATCCTTTGCAACAAATTTATGTTTTTTAGACAATAGTACACATGTTTGGGTAAACCTTTCTGTTTGGACAATAGCCCAGATGTTTGGGCCGACCTTAATTTTTAGTTGAAAGGATAGACCCTATTTTATGGCCTAAATATATTTTCTGGAAGATTTATCCCCACCGATCCTCATTCGGGTAGTCCTATAAAAGGGTCGGTTTATTTGGATGAAAGAAGACAGTCTGCCATCTCTCGTCACGAGCACATCTCGCTCCGAGTCGCATAATTATAATTTTACTCTCTGTGAATGTATTAAGTGTTAATTTACAAAATATACAATAGTTAGTTCCTGGAAGTGAGTGCTTATTCTAATACCTACACTCATAACCACCAAAGTGGTGACCCCGAAGCAAAAAGAGTGATTTGAGTGTAGTGTGTTAAAGTTTAATAGTAGTACGCGAGTTTTCCGTGGAAGAGACATTGTTTTTGAGTAAAACATAGAAAAAGTGAGCAGTATAATGAACACCGGAAGCGTTAGCGAACAATCTGCCCCGGTGGTTGCGTCGTGTTCTCCATTTATACCAGAGTGCAAATCGAATGACTTAGAAGTTTGGTTCGCCATAGCAGAAGCTGCGTTTGCTGCCGCCCGCATCAACTCGGAGAAATCAAAATACGCAATGATAATACAGAAGATACCAACTAAAATCATAGACACAATGCGTGATGTTATTTTAAGCCCGCCCGACGACGCTCCGTATACAACGTTCAAGGCGATTTTGATAAAGCGTTGTGGTACATCGGAAAGTCAGCGAACACGTCAGTTGCTGGAACGCGAGGAACTTGGAGATGATAAGCCGTCACAGTTTCTTCGACGTCTACGAAACCTAGCTGGTGAGAATATGTCGGAATCTACTGTCCGTACACTTTGGCAAGGACGATTGCCAACGGTCTTACAGCCCATCCTAGCAACTGTTAAGGACCAACCGTTGGAGAAAGCTGCGGAAGTTGCAGATGCAGCTTTAGAATACTTGCCAATGCGTTCAGCTATTGCAGAGGCCGGAATTCGTCCTACTTCCACCAAACAAGAGGAATCGGTATCGGAAGACATGAAAAAGATGTACGTCAGTTTAAAGGACGAGATTGCTTTGCTACGTTGAGAAATCAACGATCCCACTTCACGTGTGCGAGTGCGAGATAGAAACAGATCACGATCTCGCTCACGTCCCAGAAGCCGCGGTCCACGGCCGCGTGATTTATGTTGGTATCACTGGCGGTTTGATACGAAGGCAACAAAATGTGTTCCACCATGCAGCAAGGCTACGGGAAACGCTCCGGGCAGTCGTTAATGACGGCAAACGACCCCTGCCCTAAGAAATCACGCCGTTTATTCGTCTGTGATCGAGCCAGCAAAATCCAATTCCTCGTGGACACCGGAGCTGACATCTGCGTGTTTCCTCGTCATCGTATCCAAGGCCTGCATAAAAAGTCAAACTACGAGCTTTCTGCAGCCAACGGGACAGTGATCGCTACATATGGAATTGCTAATTTAACGTTGGACCTTGGACTAAGACGAGATTTTACTTGGAGGTTCATAATAGCCGATGTCTCCAAGCCAATCTTAGGTGCTGATTTTTTGGCATATTATGGACTCCTACCAGATCTGCAACGTAGACGTTTGATAGACTCCTCCACCCTGCTTACCTACAAAGCGGAGATAACAGAGTGTCAGGAACCAAGCATCAAAGTCATTAATGGCTCATCACCATACCATGAGCTTCTGCAGGAATTCCCAGATATTATTCGTCCGGATGGCGCACCTAAAACAGTAAGCCACAGCACAAAACACCACATCATTACGACTCCAGGCCCACCAGTTGCGCACAAACCCCGTCGTCTTGCTCCAGACAAGTTGGCCGCCGCTAAAAGGGAATTCGAGGCGATGTTGCGACTAGGATTGTGTCGGCCATCAAAAAGTCCATGGGCTTCTCCACTACACATGGTTCCCAAGAAAGGAGATGAGTGGAGACCATGTGGAGACTATCGGGCACTCAATAGTCGGACAGAACCCGATAAATACCCGGTACGACACATCCAGGACTTTGCACAAGGACTGCACGGGAAGAACATTTTCTCCACTCTTGACTTAGTAAGAGCATTCCATCAAATACCAGTCGCAGAGGAAGACATACCTAAGACAGCCATCATTACTCCATTCGGACTCTTTGAATTTATGTACATGACTTTTGGATTACGTAACGCAGCCCAAACCTTCCAGCGCTTCATGGACGAAGTGCTACTGGGATTGGACTTTTGTTATGTGTACATTGATGATATTTTAATTGCATCGTCATCACATGAAGAGCACCTCAAGCATTTGAAAATTGTTTTTAATCGTCTTAAGAAATATGGCGTCGTCATCAACCCCAGCAAGTGTATCTTTGGTCAGAAAGAAGTTCGTTTCCTGGGATATATGGTAACTGCAACTGGTACTCGACCATTTCCAGACAGAGTTGTCGATATACAACGGTTTAAATTGCCAGACACAGTCAAAAAGCTACGTGGATTTCTCGGTATGATTAATTTCTACCGCAGGTTCATACCAGGTGCAGCCGCAACTCAAGCACCGCTTAACGACCTACTCCAGGGTAACCTTAAAGGAAATGCTCCTGTGCCCTGGACACCAGCTACTACAAAGGCTTTCGACGCGTGCAAGGAGAGTCTCGCGGAGGCTACCTTGCTTGCTCATCCTCAGCCCGACGCACAGTTAGCATTAATGTGTGATGCATCGGACTACGCCGTCGGCGCAGCGCTGCAGCAGTTTGTGGATAATCATTGGCAACCGCTGGGCTTCTTCTCGAAGAAATTGAGCCCCACCGAGCAGAAATATGCAGCTTATGACCGCGAACTCCTAGCTATATATCTTGCTGTCAAACACTTCAGACACATGATAGAAGCGAGAAAGTTCACCATTTATACTGATCATAAGCCCATTACCTTCGCATTTCGGAAGAAATCAGACCAATGCTCACCACGCCAATTTCGACACTTAGATTTCATCAGCCAGTTTTCAACGGATATTCGTCACATTGCTGGAAAAGATAACCCTGTCGCTGATGCATTGTCTCGCGTAGAAGAGCTCGAAACAACTCCAGACTTCAAGGCACTCGCTGATTCGCAGGCGGACGACGAAGAACTTCCAAAATTGCTAAAAGAAAATACGTCTTTGCAATTGAAACGTATACTGATTCCAGGCACGGATATCCCCGTAACCTGTGACGTATCTACACAAGCTGTTCGACCATTCATCACCACGCCGTTTAGGAGAATTGCATTTAACACCGTCCATCGACTTTCGCATCCCGGAATCAATGCTACGGTCAAACTTATGACCCAGCGTTATATTTGGCCGTCAATAAACTCCGATTGCAGAAAATGGGCTCGCAGCTGCATCGATTGTCAACGTGCGAAGATCTCCAGACATGTATCTGCCCCTGTTGGATCATTTTCTCCACCGATATCCAGATTTGAGCATATCCATATAGACATAATCGTAATGTCTATATCTGAAGGTTACAGGTACTGTCTCACAATGATAGATCGTTTCACTCGTTGGCCAGAAGCAATACCACTCCAAGACCAGGAAGCAACAACGGTGGCTAAAGCATTCTACAACCATTGGATCTCACGCTTTGGCACACCATTAAGGATCACATCTGACCGTGGTAGACAGTTCGAGTCGCACCTGTTCAGGCACCTCAATCAACTGGCAGGCACGACGCATTTCAAGACTACGGCTTATCATCCGGCGTCCAACGGTATGGTGGAACGTTTTCATCGTCAGCTGAAGGCGGCTATAAAATGTCATCAGGATACACGGTGGACTGAAATTCTCCCTACCGTGCTGCTGGGTATCCGAGCTGCTTGGAAGGAAGATTTAGAGGGTACTGTCGCCGAGATGGTATATGGTCAGCCACTGCGGATTCCAGGAGAGTTTTTGGTGCAACAGACGTCAATCACCGACAGTAACAGTGCAACGGACTTTGTGAAACAACTACGGCAACATTTTCAAGAGCTGCGACCGACTTCAGTATCTCGACATGGCGAGAAAAGAACGTTCATTTTTAAAGACCTCAGCACCACTGACCAAGTCTTCGTGCGCCGCGAGGGTCCAAAAGTGCCCCTGCAGAGTCCTTACGAGGGCCCTTTCAAGGTTGTCATGCGAGGGGAGAAGACGTTTGTTGTTAACGTCCGCGGTCGTGACGTTACAATTTCCATTGACCGTCTTAAACCAGCCTATGTGTTAGCTGACCCTGAAAACACTTCAGCTGACGACGAACATCAAGCACCAAGGCAACGGACAACTCAAGACACTGAAGATGTACATCACGAAACAGATGCACACCAGCGAACAAGGTCCGGAAGGCGCGTCCGCTTCCCGGACTATTTCCAAAGTGGATTTTCGTGAACTGTCATTCACTGGTAGGGGGGTGCTGTGGCGGTAGCAATACGCCAACTTAGATTTAGCTTATAAATTAACACGCTTATTATTTGTAATTTTAACATTATTTAAACACGCATTTCATTTTAAGATATGACTGCAGATGTTAGACCATAAAACATCTGCGAGTCGTTTTATTACAGTAAAAATTTTTGTGTACCTTATTGTATAATATTAGTTAAAAAGATGCTGTGCTAAATTATTGTTTCCTAATTGTAATGGCCCGTTCATACCGGGGCAATAAAACTGTATTATTATAGTTAAGTTCTTTAGTGGCGGCAATCCTTTGCAACAAACTTATGTTTTTTAGACAATAGTACACATGTTTTGTAAACCTTTCGGTTTGGACAATAGCCCAGATGTTTGGGCCGACCTTAATTTTTAGTTGAAAGGATAGACCCTATTTTATGGCTTAAATATATTTTCTGGAAGATTTATCCCCACCGATCCTCATTCGGGTAGTGCTATAAAAGGGTCGGTTTATTTGGATGAAAGAAGACAGTCTGCCATCTCTCGTCACGAGCACATCTCGCTCCGAATCGCATAGTTATAATCTTACTCTGTCTCTGAATGTATTAAGTGTTAATTTACAAAATATACAATAGTTAGTTCCTGGAAGTGAGTGCTTATTCTAATACCTACTTATAACCACCAAAAGCCTATCGGCTTAGTGAATGGCCATCGCAAATCGCAAAATTTGGCTTATTTATCTAACTTGTGAAATATTATTATCGACTACACTTGCTATTTGTGATTGCTATTGCTTTTTATTCCAACATTAATAATAATTCTCCTCCTCCTCCTCCTCCTCTATACCCGGAATAAACATGATTTAGCGAAGTCTTCGGTGATGATTATATTGCTCTCTCTTTATTTCTCGCTCTGTTTTTCCCTCTTTGATCACAAGAGGTGCAATGCTGAACATGGGTCTCATCCAACGATTTCTAAAGTAGCCTGCACTCAATTACTTGTAATCCATGATGATTGTATAAGATTTTTTTAAATATAATTTTTAATATTTTATCCAGACTATAAGTCCGACGGATTCAGAGGCGCGCAACAGTTGGCTGAACATCGCTGCGTCGAGCGTGGGGCTGGCGGCGGGCGCGGCGAGCACGCTGCTCTCCAAATCCGCAGCCGCTGGCACTAACCTTACAAAGGTATCACATTATCATTAAATGTAATATAACTAGCATTGATATTGACTTTTTTATTATCGTCCCATAGCCTTTAAGTTGATTACCGATGCTATATACAGGGTATATCAAGACTGCTACCGAAAACTAAGCCGGGTGGTAGTTTAAGCGACTTCAGACACAATGCAACAGAAAAAGTTGCAAAAAAAGGCAATAATTTTTTTTTCGTTATTTTTTTCCTATGACCATATTTGGGTGGTAAATACATTTTATCCTAAAATAATAGTGTATGCCCTATTATTTATTAATACTCTAAGGTATAAAAGAGTTTAAATTATTATTTTAGCAAAAACTATGGATTTACTACCCAAAAATGACGATATTTAAAAAATCATAAAAAATAATTGTCGCGTTTCTATGCGATTTTTTTTATTGCATTGTGTTTGTAGCCACTAAAACTACCACCCGGCTTCGTTTTCGGTAGCAGTCTTGAGATACCCGGTATGTCCCAGGCTCGGACCTCTACAATGGAAAGTTCGATTGACAGGGATTAGGCCGGTAACATATTACTGAAACGTCACTCGACCCGAGCCGACGCGACACGTTTTGAATCAAATCAAATCAAATCGTAGTATCTTCTATGGCCAGAACCACACTACAAACACGTCACGCAACGTAGCATTGCGTGTTGGTAGTGTGGTTCTAGAAAATGTACTATTTGATTTGATTCAACACGTGTCCATTGAGAATGGTTAGGCCATATAGTCCACCACGCTGGCCTAGTGCGGGTTGGCGGACGTACATACCATAGATTTTTTTAAATCGCTATGTTATGCAGGTTTCCTCACGATTTTCCTTCACCGCTCGCAATCGTACTTTCGATTGTAGAGGAGGCCCGTGCCCTACAGTGGGCCGTATATGGGTTGATACAACACGTGTGACGTCGGGTCGGGTCGCGTGGCGTTTTAATAGTATATTTCCGGCCTTAGGCATATGAAGTCTGCTAAGCCGCACTAGGCCAACGTCGAATATGGCCTAACCCTACGACAAAAAATAAAATGTAGCGTTATATTTCAGACGGGGCAGGCTCTCGCTGTATCTGTGGAGGTACTCCGTCACGCAAACCTGGTGACGGGCGGCGCGGGGGTACTCAACAGCTTGGTACACATTGTACTCAAGGTAACAATCACTATAATCGTTTATTTTAGACTTTGCTCTCACCTCTAGCTAAAATATTACTATAAGTGAAGTCTTGTTATTTGCTGTCAGTGTCCTATTCTAGTTTATTTTAGGTATATATAGCTGTAAGTCTTCCATGTCACAATATAAAAAAAATGAAAATAAATAAAATAGTGAGACTAATATTGCTCGCGGCTTCGTTAGCGCGGATAAGTTCTGCTTCGATGAAAATTCCGCAATTCCGGGGATAAAAAATACCCTAAAGCCTTCATCAATAAACGGCCAATCCAAAACTAATATTTGTTCAATTTAAACCAGTAGTTCCTGAGATTAGCGCGTTCTAACAAACAATTTAGCTTGATCTATTAGTATGTATAGATTATTGTATAATGTCACTATTCAACAGTACCACGTCCATGGTGAGAAGCCAACGTCGCTCGAGTTGTTCCAATTCGCTTCGGCGACTCTGTTCTTTTGCAACGCCGTGGTGTCCAACAGAACAGCTCAGAACATTATAGAAGAGGCGCAGGCGAACACCATCAATGAGTACCGCACGACACTTCGCAGTAACAGGCATCGGTGAGTACGAATGTTTTTATTAATGAGAGCCGAATATTCTCGGAGACTCCCGAACGTCACCGAATCGAGACAGGCCCAATCATGAACGAGCTAATGGATGAATCTGATGGTAGGTGATCACCGCTACTCATATTCAATATTTATATTACTTTGGGATCATGTGTATATTTGTGGGCTATAAACTGTAGAAATTAGATTATTGCGGGTTTATACTGTCTGCGCTTAACTAAAAGTCATGGGATATTAGACGAAAATATCATATACTTACTGTAACAATTTAAAAAAAGGCATAGATGGCCAAATCGGCAACTATGAAGAATAGTGGAAAATACTGAAAGGAGTCACCAGTCTGTTTTTAATACAAACTAAACCTGCATACTTAGATTTTTGATAAATCAATGTCTGGCTAGGCATCTGGCTTACGTTATTACGCGTTTGAATTAACTTATGTACGCGGGTCTTAACGGCGCGGCGCAAAATGACGTAAATATAAGTGACAAACGCGCGTCGGGTATGTTTTTAGAGTTATGATATTTTGCCGTGCAGTCACACTTAATAAAATGAATATTTAAATAGACTTTTTCGCTATAAATATACTTTTTATAGATAATTGTCAGCGGCGTGCACAGGATTATGACACTGGGTATGCGGCGGAGTACTCGGTCACAAAAACTTTTTCTTTTATAGTTTTTTAGTATAGCCACAGCGACGCGACGGATCTCTAAGTCGGAAACCATGCCAACATAACAAGTCTTAGATGTACTACTATTCACGTCCATCTTCTACGGCAACGCTTTCAATACGGAAAGCTTTCAATTTTCACATATTCAAGGTTCCGGTTAGTTGAGATTGCTATACCTATCCCGATGTAAATAAACGCAAGATTTCGGCCACCTCATTCATTCATTTGATAAACATACATTTTTAACACAAACCTCGCAATAAAATAACATTTAAAAAAATAAACAAACACACTAGTAAAAGCAAATGACTACAATTAATATCGAAACATAGTAATAAACTGTTAAATGTACACACTTTCAAATGTTAAAATGAAAAATCCGTTAAGAAATCTATTTTTTTTACAAACATACTAGTATAAAATAGTAAACAATGCAAAAACTCATAAAAAAAGCAAAATGGCCCCCGCGAAACACAAAACAATTATATTTAAACAAATAAAACCTTACTAACCAAAAATGCACAATAGATGATTTATTAGATTCCAGCCTATTAATTTTACTCGGATTATAGGCAACGAACATTTACGATTACTCCCGACAACTGCCGAACTCCCGAGGCCTGCCGCAGGAGTTGCGGCTTTCAATATTTATGGGTGTGTGCGTTTGCGACTGTGCACGGACACCAAAATTACTACACACATGCAAACAAATGTAATGCAGGACGCGGCGGCATGACTTGGTTGATTAGGTACATTAATTCGCTTTGCAGCGCCTCTTGCTTTTCGCGTGGCAAACATAATGTTTGCGTGATTGCAAATAGGTGCTATTTATAAAATATTAGGCGTTTTGAAGTTATTATATTTTGTTTATTCATTTACTTACTATAAATTAAAGTCATCTAAAACGTACGAACGTTATAATAAAATATCTGTGAATGGCAAGTAAAGCACTGCATTTCTGCCTACAAGGAGTGCACGCCCCTGATAATTGTCCATTGTATAAAGATACACTCGTATGTGTAATTACTAGATGTCAATAGTGGATTGAATTAACTTTTCCGTTTGTGCGCGTGAGTGAGTGCGTGCGTGCGTGCGTGCGTGCGTGCGTGTGTATGTGTGTGTATGTGCGTGTGTGTGTGTGCGTGACTTTTACACATTTTTTAAAATACCATTAGTTGAGGAAATAATATTTTTATATACCTACAACGCATGTAACTTGCGATGATATACCACTCGCAGTCTCCATTGTAGAGGAGGCTCGTGCCCTGAATGGGACGTATATGGACTGATACAGCACAGTATATCATATCAGACCATATTTATCCTTTACACCAGCGGCGTGCACAGGATTATGACACTGGGTATGCGGCGGAGTACTCGGTCACAAAAACTTTTTCTTTTATAGTTTTTTAGCATAGCCACAGCCACGCGACGGATCTCTAAGTTGGAAACCATGCGAACATAACAAGTCTTAGATGTACTACTATTCATGTCCATCTTCTACGGCAACGCAGACAAAACAGCGATCGATCGTCGCGGCGGAAGAAATTCTAATAAGTAAAATAAAAAAAACTCACCTAGTCAGCTTTCAATTTTCACATATTCAAGGTTCCGGTTAGTTGAGATTACTATACCTATCCCGATGTAAATAAACGCAAGATTTCGGCCACCTCATTCATTCATTTGATAAACATACATTTTTAACACAAACCTCGCAATCAAATAACATTTAAAAAAATAAACAAACACACTAGTAAAAGCAAATGACTACAATTATTAATATCGAAACTTAGTAATAAACTGTTAAATGTACACACTTTCAAATGTTACAATGAAAAATCCGTTAAGAAATCTATTTTTTTTTTACAAACATACTAGTATAAAATAGTAAACAATGCAAAAACTCATAAAAAAAGCAAAATGGCCCCCGCGAAACACAAAACATTTCTATTTAAACAAATAAAACCTTACTAACCAAAAATGCATAATGTGCATAGGTGATTTATTAGATTCCAGCCTATTAATTTTACTCGGATTATAGGCAACGAACATTTACGATTACTCCCGACGACTGCCGAACTCCCGAGGCCTGCCGCAGGAGTCGCGGCTTTCAATATTCATGGGTGTGTGCGTTTGCGACTGTGCACGGACACCAAAATTACTACACACATGCAAACAAATGACATGCGGGACGCGGCGGCATGACTTGGTTGATTAGGTACATTAATTTGCTTTGCAGCGCCTCTTGCTTTTCGCGTGGCAACCATAATGTTTGCGTGATTGCAAATAGGTGCTATTTATAAAATATTAGGCGTTTTGAAGTTATTATATTTTGTTATTTTACGTTATAATAAAATATCTGTGAATGGCAAGTAAAGCACTACATTTCTGCCTACAAGGAGTGCACGCCCCTGCTTTACACCACTTCTCCCAGTCCTGTGCTTGTCTCATCCACCTTTGTCCTTGGAACTTAAGGATCAGATTATTATTACCTCTAAAAAAATGTGTAAATTGAAAGAAATGTTGTATTGTTGCAGGAAAATCTTCGATAAGATCAGTGCCGAGTCGCGTCGTATTCAGGGCACCGTTCAAGGAAACGCTGAAGTAATCAAAGGCATCCAGAACATTGCCAACAAAGATCAATATTTCGCCGACGTCCTGAAGATTAACAAGGACGTGAACCAGCACAAGTTGAGGATATCCATGACGAAAGACGGTCAAGTCAACTTGAACGGACAGTACAAATTTAATCCATCCGACTTGTACGGCGTAGGAAGAGAACAACGGTCCCAACTGTTCACCAACATTGGTCCATCCACCGGCGGGCCTCCAAACGTTCCGACCAGACTGACGCCAACGACCACAGCCGTTAGCTATGCAGCAGAAATAGAGGACGAGCCAAGTATGATCATTGGCATCCAACCAGGAGAAATATTGAGGTTGGGAAGCCTCCTCATCAGAGTCAGCAGTTCTGGCGCTGAAGGTGTAGCCTCCTTGTTGGAAAACCTCAGCCAAGACGTGTATGACAATCTGATGAACGTCTCGCTGAATCTATTGTCCAAGTTGGTGCCAGAGGACATCGCTAAGTTGAAATTGTTGAGTCCCGACAAGGACCTCATACAGCAAGTCGTTGAATTCGTGTTCGACTACATGAAGCACAAACGGCCTTTTGGAGAGACTATCGAAGATGACGGCATACAATCTGTATTGAAAGAGTTCTTCCAAGATGGCAAGATTCGTCAAGAAACTATACTTAGCCTGAAGGATCGTTTGCTGAGTTGGATGCAGGAGGAAACTGACCGTCGGTCCAGAATCAATCCTAATAAAAAGCAGACTCTATGCCAGTCTTGCAAAGGCATTAGATATGCCTAATATAAAGCTGGGGGTAGTTAAGCCATTTGAAATTTATACAGGCTAATCGGTAAATGAAAATATGTTATACAGGGTGCGTCTAGTGTGTGATCGAAAACGAAGCCAGATGGTATTATTAGTGATTTAAAAAACAAAGAACTTAAAACGGAACAGGCGATGCAAAAAAAAAATCAAGTCATACTGCTGAGTCGGTAAGGGTGTATGTTGACCCCTAGAGCCAGCACATGAATTCTTTATCCCAGTACCATTGCGGATTTCTTATGTAATTATGTAAATAATTATTTTATAGAAATAAACGACGTATGTATCCACCCAAGCACGATTATAGGTGGTATTTTTTTTTTTTATGTTTAGTTATGATTTTCATTGTACTGATTTTCGATTTTTTTATTGCATTGTGATTCAAAATTTCGTTTTTGATCACGCTCTGGATACATCCTGTATATTATATATTGTAATGTATATGTAGCAAGCTTGAGCACTTTATATTATACTTTATATTAGAGTTTCACAATATTGTAGATCAAAAATACGAATTCAGCATAATCAGACATATCAATATCTATAATATTTTATAAATTTATACCAAAAATACAAATTTATAACACTTTAGGAATAATATTTATGCACTTTTCTGTGATATGGTAGTATTGAATACTAGATATACAAAATAAAATATATTCCGATGTCAGTGCCTTCAATGAGTAAAATGTATTTTCCAAATATAAAATTATCTTTCATGACCACTGCGGCTTCGGCTATAAGATGTTTGAGTCTGAGGCTTGTTCACCACCATCAAGTGAACCGTTGATTAGTTACTTTTTGACTAACATAATATAAAGAAAACACAAAATAACTCATAAACAAACGTATAACATACATACCCAATACATGTACAGTCAGCAACATAAGTCTCTGAACACTTCACATTTTTTGATAACCTTTTTATGACTTAAAATTTGTACGTACTACCCAGAAGTCGTAAAATATAACCAAGTAAAGTCATCTATGCCGAGAAGTGCCATACGATATTGAAAATAATTATTATTTTGGATGATAAGACAATTCCAAATCTCGTGAATGTGTAGCGACTTATGTTGCTGACTGTACCAGCTAAAACTTCGTAAGATCGTGTATTCTGACGTCACTTTCCTTTTCAAGAATTTGGAAAAAATCGCGCGGCAAATTTGAGATGTATTTTTTTAAGTATTTATTTTACCAATTTAGAGATATGAATTTAAAAAATATCTTTAATGTATATATTTGTAATATAGATATATGCTTTAGATTCTATATCAATAAAAAATACAAAAAAATATTTTTACTTATTTTGGAGTCTCATGCATATTCCCTATTGGCAAGTAAAAGTGCCGAATACCATTCGTCTACGTTCTACGTTATTATATTTTACACTGGCCCGGCTTTATGACCACACTTTATGTGCAGGCAGACTGTGTGGCATGGGACTGCCGTCTGATGCCATTCGATACAATTATGCCGGCCTGCTCAGTGAAAATAAAGTATCGAGTAAGAACGTGCTGGTTAAGTGAATGCCATAATATTCTGAACGAATCATTCGGTCAATATCGTGATGTTATGGCTTTAACAGCCGCTTTACTTGGGGGTGGTGAACAATGCCCATAAAGATTTCAAACAATATGTTAAGAATTTGACGGGTCCGAATAATTTTAAAATTACATAAATATATTTATTTATTTTCTCCCTTTCATATTGTTCGTTTTTATATTAGTGATAAAAATGAAGACTTGTTTTTGGCTTATAGTTAACTTTACTATTTAACTATTTTATTATAATTATTTAGCTGTAAGTCTTCCATGTATCGAATAAAAATAAATAAATGATATAATATGTATGACTGAATTTTTTTCTCCACTACGGAATAAGTGTATTTATTATTTATTTATCTAAAATTGGTTGGTGACAATGTATTCTATAAAGTAAACGATACGATCGCTCATGACGCACAGTAGCAAAACTAAACGCCATGAATTACAAAGCAATGCTTGGCATTACAATTGCAATTACACTGCGCTCAGCACCCGCCATCCTTACATATAAGATGTCTCATTATGTCCAGTAGTTGCTCTGCCTACAACGTCCTAAAATCCGCAATACATCAGTGCATTGACACTGCTGTTGGAGAAATAGACATTTCAGTAGTACCAGTATACCCAGATGACCTCTCACATAAGAAATACCACAAGTCTGCAAGATATTTTGTCACTTGTCCCACCTCTGACGGTAAAATTATTGGCTATTTGCTCGCCCAGAACACGTACAAATTCTAACTCCTATAGGGACATATATATTAAATACACAGAACAGTCACATACACAGGTCTGGAACCCACACTAGATCGAGTGTTGTTGAGTGAGTATGAGGAACTACGAGAGACTACCGTATATTTGAAAGTCTTGAGACTTTACGGTGTACATAAATGAATAAATTGCTTGAAGTAGCTATGTTACGCGGTAAAAAGAAAAAAATCCTGATTAAAATGTTCTTTACCTTGCCCATATTTTAAATGACAAACTTTATTAATATAATATTAGCTATATTTTATTTCAAAATACAATCAATCCGTTAATATATGAGACAGACGTGATTTTGTTGAAGTTTCTTTTTCTCTGTCTTCTGAAGACACTGATGGATTGTACTCGAAAAATTTTGCTATAAAGTACCTGAAATTAGGAGATGAAATATTTATTTTGTACTTCTTTTAGTGTTCAACTCTACAAAAACAATTTTGTGTTAATCATCCTAAATACGACTCTGAGCACGGGTCTTCTCTATGATCAAAAAGTTTAGGTTTTAGGCCACCAGGCTGAAGTAAAACGGTCTGTGGAATTAATTCCTATGAAATTCTTGGATCTCACGATCACGTAGTTTTATAAAAGGTTTGTTCACCGATTTTTTTTTATATCTGCAGAACAGACTTCAACGCTTTCAATAGAAAGTGCATTGCATTACTAATAGACGAAGCTAGATAGTTACCTATCACTAGCCGGTGGGCAATTATGCCGGCTTTATTGTGTCGAAATACACCCATATGAAGGCGAACCAATTATGACTTGGATATTTAAGAAAAGAGCATTAATTTTCTTACTCGTTGCTAGCACCGACAAATTCCTCGGTGTGATGGGCGTGCGCGACGGTGGATATCTAACATCAGGCTTATGTTCAGCAGTGGACTTCCTATAGCTAAAATGATGATGATGCCTCCACAAAAATGTAGATGTATAACTAACCAAACGAGTATTTCGACAGTGACTAATATCCCGGCCACCAGTGTCTGTGCGACTACTTGTTTGGGCTCGGTGGAGCCGCGCAGGGCGGCCGCGAGCATGGCGTCGCTGGCGTCGGAGGCAGCCTCCAGCGCGGCCACCAGCAGCGCCGGCGCCGCCAGCCAACGAGCGCCGCGACGCCACCAAGATTGCTGCAACACGAAATAATAAAGCCGGAAATATAGGTACTACTGAAACAACCCGACGCGAAACGTGTTGAAACAAATCAAATCCTAGTATTATCTATTACTAGAACCACACTAGAAACACGCCACGCAAAGTAGCATCACGTGTTCATAGTGTGGTTTTGGTCATAGAAAATACTACTATTTGATTTGATTCAACACGTGGCGTGGCGTTTCAGTAGTCAGGCCTGAGCATCGCGTGTTCCTATGCTACGTTCGTTTCTATGCTTCGTTTCGTTACGCAATGCTACGTTGCGTGGCGTGTTTGTAGTGTGGTTCTGGTCATAGAAAATATTACGATTTGATTTGATTCAACACAATATGTCCTGTCGGGTCGGGTCGCGTGGCGTTTCAGTAGTATGTTTCCGGCCTATGTAATACACCCAACTGTCACATATACATAATCATGACCCAAATTAAGATTAAGACCCCAATTAAGATCAATTAAGTCTTGTGTTACGGGTATCAGAAACTCCGAGAGACTTTTTGGTCTCAAACTACCAGAACTGAGATAAATATTTGTGGGTGTCACAAATATTTGTTTCGATGATCGGGGATCGAACTCCCGGCCGATAAAAAATTTCTTTTTAAATAGATGGGTGCATTTCTCTTGATCACTCGAGCTGTAGGTACTGTATCAAATTGAAATCTTCTGAGCATAGGTCTCTTCCACAATCAAGAGACATAAACCCAATTTAGACTACCTATACTCCATGTGAAAAAATGTTAAGACCTTTATGCTGTTCAGGTTTCCTCAATATGTTTTTCTTCACTGTTCGCTCAAAACTAAGCTATAAATTAAGTTTTATTTTTAATTTAAAATAAATTGACGCCTGATGCATGAGGCCTATTTACCTTTGACATGACGGCAACTAGTAGCAGCAATGACGTGGCGGCGGTAATGAAAGCGCTGAGTTTTCCATAACCGATGACTAAACGAATTGTCGGCTTCGTTATCCTGCATAAAATATATAAAGTATGTCTGATTTTGTATAAAAAAGTTATATGTCACTGCAACTATTATGAATAAAATAAATATATGTACCTACCTATATTATCTCTTTATAGGACGAGCTAAATGCATTGGTTTAGATAGAAACATTATGTAATACGCACTTGTTTCATAAGTAAACTTGCTAATTACCACAGCCAAGTTAATTTCTCTTGCGTCTATGGTTCGTAAACTTTAACAGGTGGTAGGTTACCCATATGTGAGAGGCCGCCTGGGTAGGTACCACCGAAATGTCTTTTTCTCCCGCCAAACAGCAGTGTAAATGCATTGTAGTGTTTCGGATTGAAGGAAATTGTAGCCAGAGTAACTACTAGACATATTGAGACTTAACATCCTATGTCTCAGGATGGCCAGCTCAGTGGAATGCTTTGTAATTCAAGGCGTTGTATGGTTTTACTACCGTTCATGAGCGGTCGTATCGCTTACGATCAGGTGAACGGCATGCACTTCTCGCCATTCATTGCAATAAAAACAAAAGTAAATGCATCACCTTACGATCAACTGTTCAGAAAGTTTCAGGCAAATCCACCTGTGCAAATGTATTAAGTCTAAATAAACAAATAAATGTCGATTGTTATTTATTTGCAAATAACCGTTTACCTTCTAGCAAAGCTGACATTGTTGAGTTTCTGGGCGACATCCTCGTCGTCCAATTCCAACTCAACAGGTTGGGAGGCGAACGCGCAGGCAGACATGGAAACACCGAGCAATGCGACCAGAAGCGCACGCAGCTTCATGCGCACGCGCTCGCAACTCTCGCCACCAACGCGCAGACGCTGCAACAATCTAAAACTGTTGATTCTGTTTGTGCAAAGATCATATCTGGGTGTGTGAAAAGTTGGTTAATTTTGAATACTGATTCAAAATGATACGAGGCTTCGAATAAAAGTGATGATAAGTGAAAAGTCAGTCGTTGCAGAAAAGTCAGGAATTTATGACATGTCATAAACTACAAATATTTTTCACATATTTATTTTGCTAAGCTCTTACTGTGTAGTGATTAAAGTTTTACCTAATCTACTTCTTACAATTTACATTAAAATGCTATTGATAAAAACTGCTGAGTATTCCTTTGAGTATTCATTATAGTAATAATGTAAGAAAGAGTTCTCGCATGATGGTCTAAGAAGAAGAGATCTAATATCAAATAACCTGCCCTATCCATCAGATTCTGGCTTACAGAAGTTGCAGTGGCGAGTGTGAGAAGAGGCAATCAGTACAGTATTAAATGGTTGAGACTGTAACTTGTAAGCCAGGATCAACAGTGGCATGCATTTAATGACACCGAGCATTGGAGCTTGACGCTCCGGTAATGTCTCACTCGTCTTTAACCCGCCACGAAATGAATTGAATAATAACATTAATATTAGGTGTTTTGGCCATTCTCCCCCGAAGCAAAGCTGATGTCAAAATTATTTAACATTTTACTTTATCTGTATGAGTTCCATTGACTGGACATCGGCCTAAGTACACCCACCCTGGTCTAGTGTGGGTTGCCTTTTTTCACAATCATAAAATATAGTTAATAACTAAATAGTATGAATTCTTCACGATGTTTTTCTTTCCCGTTACATACATGAGTCCGAAAAGTCAAAGGACTGAATACAATCTTGAAAACCGTCTCCAGCCCATTACTAATAAACCAGTGTCCACTAGATACTTTAACAATAAAAAAAGAATAATAATATTTATGACATTACAGATATTAATAAATTGAGTAAGGAGAAAACATAAAATGTTCAAATTAAAATCTATACCTTGTCACCTCAGGCTGATAGTTATCAGACAATAATTATGTATAGAAGAAAACTACGAAAATTTAGAAAACAACTAAGATAACTGAACTTACAGTATTCCGGTAATTCTCATGGTTCGCATGAAGTTGATTCAACAGGGTAAGACTATCGCTCTCCATACTGCATCGCTATAGCCAATTTAACTTCATGATCTGAGAGTACTGAATATTGTTTACATGAGTACGTCAACAGCCTTTTGTATGCATTTACGGTAACTTTGTCACATCTTCGGTCCTTTTGTGAATAGCAACTAAAAATATTTATTTTTATTCAAACATTGACATTGCAAATGACAATTACATGCCAGTATTTTTTCCTTAGCATGGCCAATTAGCTTGTAGGTTATTTTGAAAACATAACAATTACATAGATATGGTACCCGAAGTAATCTTGCCCTGAAAACAAAAATGTAGATTCACGTTTAAAATATAAAACGTTTACTTCTTTGAGTAAACTCTAAACTACATTAATAGATCGAGCACGCCCTATTGTCACCACTCACCAGCTCTTTCTCAGTAGTCGCCAAGCTGCATTCGAAATATAAGGAATTTATAGTGCATTCAACCTCCTGGATCGATATCCATATAAAGCATAATTGCTTTATGCAAATTGTCAGTGATCGCTCCTACATGCATCGCATGTGCAAACGTTATTATCAACTCTACTTAGGCCAATTCGATATAGCCCTATGGCTATCTTTCATCAAGCGAGGCATTAGAAGAATGGTCAACAAACAGTAAGAAGATTTGAACGTTTCGTGCCTCAGTGCATCAGTAAGGGCTATCCTATATATTGTATCTATGGTCAGGGTAATTAAGGCGTTCTCTTAGATTCTCATGCATTTACAAAACATATTTTGACAGCCTCCGTGGCGCAGTCGGTTAGATGCCGCATGTGAAACGAGAGGCCGCGGGTTCGATCCCCGCACCGAGATAAATGTTTATGCAGCCCACAAATATTTCTTTCGGGTCTGGGTGTTTGTGAGACCGAAAAGTCTCTCGTAGTTCCTGATACCTGCGACACAAGACTCGATCTTACTGTAGGGTCAGGACTATATATGTGACTGTTGGGTGTAATTTATTTACCTATTTATATACCGGGTATCTCAAGACTGCTACCGAAAACGAAGCCGGGTGGTAGTTTTAGTGGCTACAAACACAATGCAATTAAAAGTTTCGCCTAGAAACGCGACAATTTTTTTTTATGATTTTTTAAATATCATCATTTTTGGGTGGTAAATCCATAGTTTTTGCTAAAATAATAATTTAAACTCTTTTATACCTTAAAGTATTTATAAATAAAAGGGTATATACTATTATTTTAGGAAAAAATGTATTTACCACCCAAATATGGCCATAGGAAAAAAAATAACAAAAAAAAATTGTCGCTTTTTTTTGCAACTTTTTCTGTTGCATTGTGTCTGAAGTCGCTTAAACTACCACCCGGCTTCGTTTTCGGTAGCAGTCTTGATATACCCTGTATTTATTGATTTTAATGATGCGATACCTTCACCAAGCACTTAATTCTACTCTTTTTTAAGTTTTCTAGAAAAACAGATGATCTCAAGCCATAAGAAGAGATTCACAATAACATAAAATAGCCAAAATAAGTGATAAACATTTATTGAAAATACTAACAATCGTAGATATTAATTACAAATCACACAGGCACAAATATTGCCGGAAAACACAAAATTCTTGCAGACAATTAAATACCATGAGAGTCAGCGATATTATCTTGTGAAACAATCCCATGAAAGTTTTAAGATTGATAAGTGGTAACGAGAGAAAAATGTGAACAATCTTTGTAAAGACCGAAAGCAGCTGCCCAGCAAGATGCGGGAGAAAAAGCGCTGGATTTTGCTGAAAAGTAAAATTAAATATATTGGCTGTAATGAATAAAGGCTACAATTTTTGTAAATTAGGTATAGATTGATGTCGATGAAATTACATTTTAGTATGGTTATTCAAATTACACACCTCCCAAGCTTTCAATATTCAAAATGTAAATTTTCGAATGTAAATGTTTGAGAGAAAAAATCACCACTACCCGCTTTCTAAACTATATTTTTTTCTTGTGAGTGTTATTTTCTGGGTCTCCAAGTTTGCTTTCCTGCTCAACTTTTTCCATTTCACTCAATGATTACCCTTGGGTTTTATATACAACCACTAGGTATGCAAAGATTCATGTCCACAGTCTAATTTGTGAAAGGATATACAAATACTTTGGCCTACCTTTTTACCAACAGAATTTTAAAATGAATGTTACTTACTGTTATACAACCAACGACAAGGCAAAAGTATTGGACAAGTCCCATCGAAGTTGATATTATCTTCAAATCATGTACAATCATAAAGTGGTGATACGTATCAACGTCGTTTTTTAAATTAGTATCAGCTACTGGAGTTTCTCCGAAATGTTTTCTTAAATGATTCGCACTGAGGCACTGGAAGACAATATAATTATTACTCTACTAGAACTCTCAAAAAACTACACATTCTGTGATATTGCTCACAAAAAGTTCTGTAAAGTGTGTAATGTCACGTACAAACTTATTAGCTTAAGCAAACTATATTTTTGGGATTAAAAACCTCTAAAAATAATTTTCTGGTCTACCAACATAACTTGTCATCGTTTTTGTTTTCTTACGTTAGTCAGTTACGTAAAAGGACTATAAAAAATTAGAACCCACTAAAAAAATGTGCGCCAAAAATTTTTATGATAAAAAGCATTTACAGAGGTGTACTGTGGGGTGAGAGCTCGTATGCTTAATTGATTATTCAGAAATAAATTAAAATAATCTTACCAAACCAAGTATTCCGTAAAAGTAAGTATAAAATATTCTTATGGCAAAAGTGGGATGTGTACAAAACATTTTAGTATTACCCAAATATGGCTTTAACAAAGGTCCCAATACAAAGTTGAAAGGCAGCTTCATGATGAGAAAATGACCTATTTGCTTTATAAATCATTACAGTTATTTTAATTCTCCATCTACAGTTTTGTTTTACGTCTATTTACGTCTTTATTACTGGAAAAAATGACACTATCATAATAAGTCATAGGATATACGTTCTGAAATGGAATACTGGCGCAAGGAGGTAAAAGTGGTGGAAAATAGGTTTAAATTGCGGTAAATTATTGAAATAGCCTCTTTACAAGTTTTAAAACCTAATATAGTTGTCGAATGTTTTGTCCTTTTTGGCTTTTGAATTCAGTTTTCTATAACTAAAATAGTTAGTTTTAAAACTGCCTATGAATAGGGTTGATTACTATGTCATCTAAATTATGTTTGCGTAGCCCGTCTACTATGGAAATAAAAATACACAAAAAAGATCTTTTTAATGCATTATTTTTGATATAACATATCTTATAAGATTGTATCTTATAATCATAGCTAATAACATATAAATATGTACAACAAGCATTAATTATACTCTTAATGTAAACATAAACGCATCCAACGAAATTAAATGTTATAAAAGAAAAACTACTTTTATCATACTTCATTGCAGCGCATTCGGGAACAGAAGATCATCCGAGATGCAAGTGCTGGAATCTCATTAAAATTGATTTATGATCGATTTTCTCTTTCGAGACCAATTTTACGACAACTTGGCATTCGAATAATTGTTCAATTTTTGGTGGACTCTGGTACATCAACATAGTATCAGGCTTTAGAAACCCCTATACAGGCCTCTTGTAGAGTCGAGGGTACGATTGAGTCAACATAAACCTACTCTAATATTTTGAGGAAACTTTAAAACATCGGAAAAGTAATGAAACCGAGACATTTTTTTTGCAAGGCGGAGGCATCAATTAGTTGGTATTAAATATTTGTGCAGTAAATTTTTCCTTGTTACTGAATACCAGGAGAAACTAGTATTTTTCTTGTCAAGACATATCTTGTGATCTTGCTAGATGAACGCTGACAACATGTTAAAGTATATAAGTAATTGGTCGTGACTTTCCTATGTGATGTCTGAAACGTATTGCAAGGCAGTGTACTTGAATATTATTGTCAAAGAGTAACCAAACTTTAAAGCAATACATAAATAAACCTTTATTTCTAAATATCTAAACAACAACAAAATCGACTTTACGTACACAGAGTAATAGTAGTAAACTTTGAAAACAATTACAATATATAAATATTATTACAGTAGCTGTTATCTTCAAATGAACCAGGACATTGTGACAAAAGTGCGTCTTGTATTGCAAACTTAGGATGCATGCCTTGACTACCACTTGTTAGAATATGGCCTAAAATCGGATGCAAACGGGAAGACGCAGCCAGAAATATTCCATCCAGATTTATCGATAATACTTGAGATGATTCCTTAGAACGCTTTAGAGGCGGAGGAACTCTCGAATTCTTAGTGCTGTCTTTAAAATTTGACCTTAAAGCTACCTCAGGAAAAATATACGACGGGCCCAATCCATCAGAAATTATCGAAAAATCATAGAAAAACACCATTTGTGGTGCATCCGATTTGTTTATTCCAGAACTATATGGGCTTTCGCCATTCAATTTCACGGTTTTGGGATCTGCTTTTAACTCATCGCTTGCCGATATGTTCATCTGTACTGGCTTAATTATATCCAATTTAGATATAACATCCAAATCTGCATTTTGATGGTTATCAATTATTATTTTATCAATGTTTTGATTAGTTATGTTTTCAAAATCCATATTTACCAATGAATTATTACTTTCAGTGACATCAAATTGAGGCAATTCTCGTTTATCTCTGTGTATACGAATCAGAGGAGCGTCCACAGTCGAACTTTTTTCATTATCATTTGTCATAGGATTAAAAGATAAGGATCTATTGAGAAATGATCGAGTCTCATTTATTATCTGATGGAAAATTGTGAAGAATGCATTGAAAAATTCACTTTCTTCCTTTTCTTCCTCCCTTTCTATGGCATTTAGGGAACTAGCATAGTTTTCTGGTTTTATTCCATTGTTATGCTGCGTCAAAATCGTTGAGATCTTTTTATTTACACATTGGCGATTGTTGAATTGATTATTGAATACAGTCAAATCTGCTCCAATTCCTCCGGTTTGCCATACCGAAAACACTCTTGCGTAAAATGGTAAATACGCCGAAGGAATAGTCTTCCATTTATTTTTTAAAGGCGTCATTGCCATAAATCGACTTAGTGGCATAAAACTAACATTGACATTTGGATGTTTCAGTTGAAACTCGCTCAGTTCCCACCTGTTGTTTTCTTCCAATCTCACTTTATAGGCAGCATTATTGTACGGCATAAATTTATTAATCAATCGATTTTGCTTAGACACCTGGAAACTTGGTGTAATAGAATCATCTACTAGAAAGATGATCCTAAAACGCAAATATGGGTACTGCATCGCCATTGCAGAAATGTAGTCAGAGTACTGGGAGAAAGGGACATATGCACCTCTCTGTATGATCTTATGGTAGTAGACGTCGCTCGCCGGTTTAGTACTGTTACATTTGATAATGATGATTGGCTGCCGTCTGTATGCACTCACGCCCAATGTATAAAATACCAAGAAAGATACTCCCAACAACATCAATGTCATCCAGCAAGCGGAAAATAATTCTGTAAATAAAAATGAAATCTGTAAACATTCAATTGTCATAATTTTGAAAATGATTTAATAGTTCGAGCCCCTTTGATGGATGTTAAAATGTTTTTATTTATGATCATGCATTCACACAAAACAATTAATAATGAAAAACTAATTAAATCCTAATGATGTTTATCACCATTTCAACTTTCCGCTATAAATCTTATCATTGCTATATATAAGCAAGCTAGAAGCTGAGCCCGCATACATTGTACTGCTTAGTCGAGGTCCTATTAAACTACGTTGACCCAGCATCTAGAGGTTGGTAGACAATTTCCAAGTAAAAGTAACATAGATTTCTAAACATAGACAAGAGGACCTGTCATAAATGAACTACCTTTCCAAAAGTTGGAAACTGCCACACAACCGATACTTCGGTGTAAGCCGCCAACCAACTCCTTCAGAAGGTTTTGGCTTGTGTAATTGACAAACTCACCTGGCAAGCGTACAAGCCATGAATGTTTCGGATGACAGCTAGCGCCCCACGCTGGCGCGACCATAGTTGAAGGATTGTGGGAGTAACCCCCATCCCCGCCACCACCTTCCACTTTAAGCAGAGGATATTGCTCCTCTCGTTTCGATTGAGGAACTTGTTCCGTCATCCTGGATCGAAAAAAAAAACAATTTAAAAAAGTACTCATTGATACACATATTTCTATAATGAGCGTAAACTATTGAAAAATAAGCACCTACCTTATTTATTCGTGGTTTTTCATGAAAAAAGACGGAACTTGGGCGAATGTGCAACAGATCAGCGTTGAGAATTTTATACTCGACGCTTTAAAAAGATACGTAAAATTTTGAAGCCATTCTAATTTTAAAATGAATGACGGTTTTATTTTATTTTAATAAATGCCATGGAGGATAAAAGTTATAATACTAACTCTATGATAGAAACTCAACAAAAACTTATTTACTTAATAAATCCTTTATGTTAGAAAGAAGACCTACGCTAGAGAGTATGTTGTATGTTGTAGATGTTTGTAACGATGTTATTATATTTACACTGATTTAATAGTCCTCCTTTTATGTCGCAAAGATTTATGTTACCATTAATTTACTTACTGCCGTACTCAGAGATATTTAATGTAAATTAAATCATTACTTAGTGTTGATTTTGCGAACAAAATCTTTACTAAGAAACAATTTAATTGACATTAAGCCGTTAGTATTTGGATTTGCATCAGCCCATATACGTCCCACTGTGGTGCACGGGCAACCTCTATAATCAATAATACGATTGAGGGGTGGTGAGGGGACGTGGCGATTCACACATGACTGAAAAGTTTGAGCTATGCCCTGGGATTTGTACCCGCGACCCCCGCAAACATGTTAGCAGTCGCGCTTGGTCCGTTACCAATAGGCTACCTCGCGTTATTTACTTAGTGGCATAAATAAATACACCCAATACCTACTCAATAGTCACATAAATAGTCCTGGTCCCACACTAAGATGCGAGTCTTGTATAATGGTTATAGGAAACTATGCGAAACATTAGGGCAGATAAAAACACCCTGACGCCAAATAAATATTTGTGGGCCACCCAATAATTATTTTGTATACTTCTAATTATTTTCTTCGAACAGTGAGTGGTATAGTTGAGCGAAGATTATTATAGTTGCACGTTGAGCTCTAATATGATGCAGAACCTTTGTAACGGTTCGCAGTTTATTTTTAACCGACTTCAAATAAAAGGAGGAGGTTCTCAATTCGTCGGAATCTTTTTTTAATTTTATTAACAAATAACAATGTATGTCTTGGTTCTGATCATCGTCAGCGCGTTTACACTGCTGTTTAATATCATCATATTAAACAGCAGTGTAAACCGGCTGTTGTGTTTCGATTTGAAGGACATTGTAGCCAGAGTAACTACTGGACATGTTGCCACTTAACTTCGTATGTCTCAGGACGGCGAGCGCAGTGAAATTAAGGTATTGCTTTGTAATTCATGGTGCTGTTTAGTTTTGCTGCAATCCATGAGCGCACGTATCGCATACCTTCATGCGAATGGCAAGCTTGTCTCGCCATTTAATTATACATATTAATATAAAAATATTAACATGTCATCATATATCAGCCACAGGAAGTCCACTGCTGAACATAGGCCTCCCCCCTATTAATATGTATATTTTCAATATTGCTTCATAAAAAAGTGTAATAAATAAGCAAATGTAATATTTGCTAAAATTCAATTTCGGTTTAGTTGAGTGAACTCAATATACTGAGTAAACTCCTCGACGTAAAAACATTTTAGTATTATTTACTTTAGTATAATTTTATTCAATGTCATAACTCATAACAAATGATATTTGCTGTACACAGCTGCCTACAACGTAAATAAAAGAACTATGCTATGACATCTGATTATACTGCTTGGCCTATTATTATATTGAATATTATAGTAATAAGCAGGGTATAAAACTGATGTTTTGTTAGTTTTCCAGATCGGATTAATATGTATATGTATATTTTTGTCAGTCTCCGGCATTTCAAAATCTAGATTATTTATTATGAGAAGATAAATAAAAGTGAGCGTATTTATCATTGATACAAATTCTGACCCCAGACAAGTAAGTACAGTCAGCGACATAAGTCGTTGAACACTTCACATTTTTTGATAAGCTTTTTATGAATTAAAATTTGTACGTACTACTCTGTAGTCGTAAAATATAACCAAGTAAAGTCATCTATGCCGAGATGTGCCATACGATATTGAAAATAGTTATTATTTTGGATGATAAGACAATTCCAAATCTCGTGAATGTGTAGCGACTTATGTCGCTGACTGTACAAGTCTGATGTCTGTCTGACTCGAAAATATTACTTGTGAAGCACACAAACATTTGTATCTATGCGGAGATCGAACTCGCAACCTCCCGTTTCATTGCCGGCGCCACGGACAATGTCAATAATTGTGGAAATGCTAAATCGATATTTCATTTCATTGTAGAGTGAAGGTAATAGAAAAACCTATCATATTATTTTTAAAAGATTAGATCTAATAATTACCGTTAAGTAAATGATAAATATATTTTTAGTTTGTTTACATTTTCTTTGTTATCCGACATGACACTTACAAGTTAAGACTCGTCATTGTACTCCGTTTAGAAGCTGGCAAAAAAATAATGATGCATCGTTGATTACGTATTGCCTTGACATAACTTTCTGCTTGTTCATCAAAACTCAGCATTTCAATAGTCACGTCTGTACGTGAAACGAAATGGTGTTGAATCAACAAAATTATAGCGGAAAACATAAACGATCAGATGTAGATTAAAACAACCTTTCTCCCGCGAATATACTTGCATAAAAATTATTATTACGAAAAAAAATGATGATAATTATGTATATTCTCCATGATGGAACCCATGAACATAATTATCATAGGACCATCCTTAAGCCTTGAAGAAATTACTGTTTACTGCAAATATGCTTCTTATCTTATCAGATACAACTATTTTTTTTTAAGAGCATTGACCAAAATTATAAACACTATTTTTTTGAAACAAAGAATCCTTTTTCTGTTCTTTTTTATACGTTTAAAAGAAAACATTGTAGTATAACTGGTACATTATACCCCGTAATTTTCCCGGGAAACAAGTTTGCACCGTTTTAATGTAATTTTTAAATCCCGGTGCCAAAACCATGTTATAACGAAAAATAATAATAAATTAATGTATACAGCACAAAAATACAATACTATTGACTTCACCCACAAATGTATTATCATAAAATATTTATGCACAGACAGACAATTCCATTTTAATTTCTTACCGTACACACCGTTGTTACACGTTATCCTCGCGGCATGCATGAGTTAATTTTATTTTTACACGCAGTTCGCAGTCCCTTGTGTGTTAGCATTATAAATTAATAATTTCAGTTAATACAAGTGCAAAAATAAATACTATTTTATCAAATGAAACGATAAAGGATTCTAATACAACTGAGATTTTGCTCCAAATGGTAAGTTATGTGTATTATAGACAGCCTCTGTGCCACAATTGTTTAGATGTCAGTTGTGAAACGAATGGTCATGGATTCGATCCCCGGGCTGAGACAAATATTTGTGTGATTCATTGATATTAATTATGTGTGTCAATTGAGTGTATTTGCTTATTTCTGCAGGGTACCTTCCTATTCGTTATAAAAAGGTGACTAGTAATTTATCTAAATAAGTAAGATATTCGTCCAGATATTAATATCCAAATAAGCAATATTTTGTTACTTTAATATTTGTATATTAAGATAAACAAAGGTCATTAGATAAATAAATTAGTCTTTACCCCAAACTAAGATCGAGTCTTGTGTCGTGGGTATTAGGAAAGTAGGAACTACGGGTGACTTTTCTGTCTCAGAAACACTCTTGGGGTGTGTGCAGTCCACAAATATTTCTCTCGGTGCGGGGTTTGAACCCGCGGCCTTTAGTTTCATAGGCAGCGTTTAACCGACTGCGCCACCGAGGCTGTCATTGATTCTTGTTAAAGCACTGCTTTATACATATATACAAGCTATACTATGTATAGCAAGATAATTATGAATAAGAAGGCTCTGAGTTTAAATCATAGACCTGGCTCTTATAACTAAGATTTTACCGACATTGGATATATTATGTTTAGGCACATCGTCGAACAACTACACTCATAGGCACAATTAACCGTCCACCTATATTTTTCGTTACCCTGTTTATTTATGTTGACTGTAGCATAAATTCAGCTTTGTTTTTTATTAAGTAGTTACTTTAACAATAAATTAAGTAATTATACCCTCATTTCAATCCCTAAGCTTTTATCACCGATGCTTTTTCAGAATTTAGTTGCAGTTTGACTTTTTTGCATTTAGGTTACCTTGTTTACATTTCTTGTTCTTCTTCGGTATAGTGTGCGTATATTGTTTAATTTGAGTTTTTAGTGTATGATTATTCTTTGTGCCTTAAATATTTTTAAGCCAGTCGATGCAACTGGTGCTGTTAGAGCAGTGACTTTGGCTGTCGAGGGGTAGAGCCAACATCGCATTAGTTTTACATTTGTATATGTAAGTGAACGTTCCATTAGAAGAAGACTTGCTGAAAGTAATCTGATGGTTTTTCGTCCAGCTCGCGCTCTACAACTATCCACAGCATCGTAGAGCTAGACTTGCCTTTGCGCGAAAATATGCTGACTGGATTATGGAGGAATGGAAGAACGTACTGTTCTCAGATGAGAGCGGATTAGCTTTAAGAGGTTCAGATAAACGTCAACGTGTTTACAGGCGCCAAAATGAACGGCTTGCTCCATGCGCAATAATCGAAACCGTAGGTTATTAGGGAGAGTCCGTAATGGTTTGGGGAGGTACATCCTTTACGATGCTCGTACCTATTTTGTGGTGTTTGATAGAGGCAGTTTGACCACTCAAAGATACGTGGAGGCAGTCTTACAAGACCACGTCATCCCTTTCGCACCATTTATTGGTGAGAACTTTAGAATAATGCACGACAATATCGATGCCATACTGCAAGATCCGTCACTCAGTGCCTCGATGAGTCGGGATTCAAGTTTTGTCATGGCCAGCAGCAGCACGCAGTCTCGATTATAAATCATTTGAACACAATATATAATTTGAATATAACATAATCAATTGAACACATTTGAGAAAACCTAAAAAGACGTATCCGAACAAGAGAACCAGCCCCTGCGACCTTAGGAGAGCTCAAGACGGCTGAGATAGAGGAGTGGAACAATATCCCTCAGTCGGATACTCAAGACATCATGGATGGATATCCAAACCAGCTACAAGAAGTCATTAGGGCCTGAGGTGGTAACACCTAGTATTAAAATTTAAATAAAATAAAAGCGAAAGTTTTTTTTTTCAAAATTAAACTCATAACGTTTTTACAAATTTTTTTTGCATAATCGATTTTTGCGATATTCTTTTTTTAATAAACGGTTTTTTTTAAAGATTTTTATGTTTTTATTTATCCTTAGTGGTTGCTTTTAACATAAATTCCATCAAATGTGGTCTAAATTTGACGACTACTGTAAACTGAAACAAGGTGGACGGTTAATTGTGCCTATGAGTGTATAATGCCATACTACCCTAAACGACCTTCTTTGATTATTGATACGTGATATTTCCATGTAACTTTAATTAACAAATATGTTTTAAATGTAAAAGTATAGAACAAATCAATTAATTAATTCATGTATTTGATATAAACTCTCAATATCAAACATCAAAATCTAAAATAAAGAGGTGCCTTTATGTATGTCATATGATCTCCATAAAAAAATAAAACTGTCATATTATGTCAAAAAAATATTGAAATCCGTTGAAATCTCAAAATCAGCGTTGGTATTTGTTATGATATACATTTACAGGTATTATAATTAATTCAATAACTTAAGCTCTTCCACATCTCTCTATTTAGACATTATGGTATTACAATACCTGAATAATAAAATATCTCAATGCTAATGAGAGTAATTTGAATCCAGTCCTTGTTTATTTGTTGAGATCGTCTGCCATCACTTTCGGGTTCTGTCTCTTCGACCATTACCGTCTTACGGCGACTATTTTCTTATTATTCAAATTAGTAAATGCATGTAATGTGCATGTAGAAGAGACTAAAATTGTATATCCCTGAATGTCTACTCTAAGAATTCGTTAAATTGCTGCAAATTGACCAGTTCAATGACAGACATTAAAATAGTTATTAGTTGTTTAATTTAAATTAATCAAAAAACTAATATGGTTATTGATTTTGTTTTCAGTTAACTAATGGAAAGTAATGAGTGATTCGTACCGTGAACAGTTCCCGTTGCTTTGTGATGATTTGTCTGACCAGGAGCACTACAGTCCTCAATACCACCGACAATACCGTCAAATGACATACAGAGGTCGCGCCAGAAATAACGTGAAGGGAGCTGTTGCCATCATCAAACGCTGGCCAGGTAATATAAATAAATAAACCCAACAATCACATACATAGTCCTGACCCAACAATAAGACCGGGCTTTGTGTCGTGGGTTTCGCGAACTACGAGAGGCTTTTTGGTCCCACAAACACCCAGCCCCGACACGAAATACTTACGGTAATATTTTGTCCAGGTACAGGGATCGAGCTCGCGGCCCCAGCTTGTCTTAAACTCTTAGAAAGTTAAAATTAATACCTCCTTGAAAACAAATAATTTTCCATTTCAATTGAATGAAAGGAATAGCAAAAAATACAACGTGTTGTCAAATACAAATAAAGAAAAACAATAAAGTAAGAGTGCAAATACAGCTATGTAGATTAAAAACGGTCACACTATTAATTTCATTTGTAAATATTACCAAAGAATACTAAACTAACAGAAGTCAAGCACCATACAAAGCGCGCTAAATCAACGCACACATTGACAGCGTTCACCGACACGATATTTCACAAACCAGTCGAGACCACTGCGAGCGCGAGTGTCACCCGCTTCGGGCACGCAAATAGTGAGATGTTTTGTGCAAAGATGGAGCAAATAAATAAAAGTTATTACACTTGTATATAAATAATAAATACACCCAACAGTCACATTATAATAATTGAATATAAATTTCATAAAAAAAAACATATATTATACAAAAACAATTTAAAAAAAAACTTAATATAATGACATACACATTCTCAGCGAGTTCATAAATAAAATTAAAATTCATTTATTGCATTATTGTGTGTTATATATTTTATTTTAAAAATTCAATCAAACGATGCGAGTGCTATCAACACGATACGTGTTTTCGCATAAGTCAGAGTTAACAACCACAGAGTACATTTTATAAACTGAAATTAACAACCCTTGCGCGAACGCCAACGTAGTGTGAGTGTGGCAACAAAAGTGAAGTACATACACAAGCTTGACTTCTGTTAGTATTCTGTGATATTACTTTATTAAGTGCGTAGCAAGGCGAATGCCCTACTCTTAATAAAGGTAACATCGAGAATACATATTTTCCATAGCAATATCATCTCCTCTCATCTTTCTTAGCAAGATCCTATTTTAATATGCTTTTGGCATTATCGAACACCTTTTAGATAATAATTTTTATTTTTATTAAAGTATGTTACGCTAAGTTCATCGCGTTGCAATGAAATTAGCGTAAAATAAATGTGCGATGTTTAAATGTGTACATATTTTTTACTTTACAGAACATTGGTCGAGTTTTCTCACATACTGGTGGGTAGGAGTTGTCATGATCTGCTTGATGACATTCATACTCTACAACAGCGTGTTTGCGTTATCTATCCGTCCAACAGCCAATTTGAAGCCTATGAAATCGAAAGTGCCAAGCGTTGGTACTGTCCAGCATTCACAAGAAATGTCAGCGTTTTCTAATGTTTACGTGCATCTATTTACGGAGAACGACGACCATAAGGATTTGATAAAATATCTACCATACATCGAAGCTATGGCAAATAAACATCCAACGTTTAATTACCATGTATTTATGGTGGTGAATGACACAATAACAGACTACACACGCTATAATGCTGAAGAAAATAATGTGAACGCTTTAAATTCTCTTTGGAATACAGATATTATTAAGACTGGCAAAACTACAGCTAGTAATATCAAAATTAAGTACATAAGTTTAACAAAATATTTAGATAATTCTCCAGTTGGTAAATACTGGAGAATGCTACCAAGTCAATTTATCGAATTTTTTGTGCGTGCTGTTTCTATTTGGAATAAAGGTGGTATAGCTATTAATCCAATTATATTAAGCCCCACCCCATCCAACTCAGAGTATATAAAAGAAATTGAAAAAATATTTAAAGTATTTCGATATTCTGAGACGATAAAATCTTCACACAAAACAACCAAACAACCTTTGCATGTAAATAATACAAATAAACAAAATAAAATAAAAGTGAACAATATTCGGGATATAATCAACAATTTGGAAAGTGATGATAATATGAATAATGGTCACGATGAAATATTATTAGAAGCCGAAAGCAAAAATGTTGGATATGCGTCTATCAACACAGAGAGAAATTTTAAAATTGAAAACTCTCAAACTACCAAGTCTATCAACAAGAGGAGCACTCCCGGAAAATCATTAAATAGCAATGAAAATAATATAGAGACGACTCACATAGTACAAACGTTAACTAACAGCAATAATACATCTTCATTTACAATTTTGCCTTCGTTTCTGGAATATTTATTTCACCACCATTCTATTGATAATGGTAGAGAAGATTCAAACATTAAAGATGCCAAAAACGTTATAAAACATGATTCAAATGAGAAGGTTCTAAATGGCGATTTAGTTTTAGGAAGTAACAATATTAATAATCCAGTTATCAAGAATATTTCGAAAAATGATCAACGACCGTATGTACCGATGATTGTTCCGGCAAAAGAGGTGAAGATAGCGTTTAATGAAACGAGACGAGACGATGATTTACACGAATATGGGAACAAACATGATGATCAACTCTTGACTATTGATTTAAAAGGCAATTTATTAGCAACTAAAACAGCTTGTCATGCATTTTTGGGTACTATATTTACAGATGCAATTCATTCCGGACACGATGAAACGGTTTCAGACTTTCTTATTAGAGAATTGTCAGTATTTTGTAAAGGAGTTTTATCGTCTTGTAGTGGTATAAACTTAATTCTATTGTAATTTATTGTTGATTTTATGTCTTTATTAAATATTGTTAGTTTTAGTAATTAAATTATATTTTGTACTTACTTAATAATTATTGTTTCATGGTGACATTGAAGTCGAGAATATACAATAATTATTTCTTGTGATTTGTTATTTTTTTAGCCGAGTGCGTAGGGTTATTATATCTCGTGTCAATAAAAGTAAAGTTGCTTCCAAATAATTTATTGTACTGAACTTATCAACTCTAATACTGAAAATCGTGCTCAAAATATTGTTTCATGCTTTACAATATTTGGATCACAAGTTATATTGTTTAATATCAGATTTTATTTGTCACAATAATATGTAGACTAGATGTAAATCCCAACCCGCACTAGGCCAACTCTCAATCGTTCTCTCGATTATAGAGTAGGCCCATGCCCTGCAGTGGGACGTATATGGGCTGATACAGACAGACAGACAGATGTAAATAATATTTTCGATTGTCGTATCTTGTAACTTAGTTGTAGCATGAAAACAATCTGATATTTATAACAAGAGCTTCCTTCTAATGTATAGGAATGGTAGAAGTATTATATACACTTAAACTAATTACTTTATCCTAGATGAACATCATTGCACAAATTCTTATGAACTATCACAAGGCACTGGTTGCACACTTATATTGCTAGAGTTTTAAAAATGTTTCACCACGCTACGTTCCGTCTATCGATCGGTATTTCCCATCGACCACTCCAATTATTTATTGTGCGTCTGCAGTCTCTTACGGTTTCCTCTCGTTCACATCTTCTGCTTATTGACCAATAAACGTAATTTTGAGGGCACCGATGCACATAGCCTCTCAGACTTCCATCTTTAAATTTCTTACACATGAGGAAAGCCGGAGAACATTTGCTATTCTTTTCGAAAGGCACATGTCCAGACGTTGTGCACCTATGTGTGTCTTTTGTTACGACGATCTGAAAGTGTAAATTCAAATGTTATAATCAAGTAGCGTAAATAATAATTTAAACAGGACGTTTTTTACTACAAAAATTTGAATTCAAATAATACAAGTATTAAGATTTTTATAAATTCAATAACTGCTATGTGAATGCTATTTGTGTTGTATTAGAATAATATTATTTTTTCTACAAGGCAACAGCTCACACATTTAAAATACCTATACCACAAATAAGGACTCTTAACAATTCTTCTAACCAATGTTAATGTCTATATAGTTCAACTTTTATATCTCCGAAAAGATACGCAAAGGTACAAGCGCCTTCCGCAATTCGCCGAGCTCATTTTACTTCCTAAGATGGGTCATACACATACGCATGTTCAGAATGAATATTATCTTCAAATTTCTGGATTGATTCTCTGACTTAATTTTGGTAAATGCCTTACAAGTATTACTATTAAGACATATACCAAATAATGAATTATCTTCAGAAATGATTAATATAACAACAAAAATTTCCTCAAATGTCCCCTTCTGTGGACTGTTCGTAAACGCACTTGGCATATTTTGATAGATATTTCTCATACTTGATATGCGTTATCTATTTAATTTATATTAAATATCATTAGTATATATACTGACTATTAAAATTTTACTGAGTAAATTAATATATGTTAAAGTGACTCCACAAAAATTTTGGTTACACGGTACTGCGACTTTTCTGTGGACCTTAAATTCAACCGAATAAATTGGCCTGAATAAAATACTATTTTACAAAAAAAAAAAAACTGGCCACACTGACGGGTGGCATCGGTCACATTGGATTTAATGACTGAGCCCAGCGTAGGTTCTTCATTAAGATATTGAGATCTTTAATAGTGTTATTGTCAAAGATCGGTGCTTCTTTTCTGTTCCTTGTGTACTTGAGTAAATAATTATTAGTTTTATTAATTCACATGCTGCCGAAATAGCTTAAGGGGAGTAGTTGTGGAATAAATTTACCTACTTGGCTACCCTCGAAACTAAATTAGCATTGCTAATTTTTTTAAAGAATTTCCTTTCTGTGGACATCTTTTCTGTGGATTTATAAGTCCACACGAAAGACAATGTCTACAGAAAAAAATAAGTAATAATGATTTAACAAGTAAAGCAGTATTTTGCTTGCCTGTAAACGTAGACGTGGAGTGCTGTGGGCTCGATAGTAATGTATTTAGCTTTAATAATATTAAATTATTACTCAGTATCGGAATAAAACCATGTTCCATATGATAGCGAATTATGTGAATGCCGTTCATCATTCTTTAACTTTAGTGATTCAGATAACTCAATTGCACCATCGAAAAAACAAAAAATAAATTCAGCGATGGAGACACTTGCTTTGTAACTATTTTTGATATGTTTGTTCTTTTGTGTAAACACAACACCCTTCTGTGCTCGAAAAAAAAATATTATAATTTCATTTTTTAGCCTAATCGAGGAAACGATCTTGTTTTATGTTTTAATTTTAATATTCTGATAATATCATATTAAATGAGACTGATTTCGTAAAAATCCCGACCATGTTTTTTTTATACAAATTTTCGCCTCGTTTTGTGTATGACCCAGATATGATAAGTGTAATTGTGTTTATTACCATGCCAGGCACAATATGCAGTGCCGAGCAATTCATATATATTTTTTTAAATTGAAATACATCACAAAAATGAAACACGGATAGTCTGATTTATGAACCAAACTTACGGCAAGACGACAAGTATCTGACGGCTCACAACTAATACACGTTACAAATATATACGGGGTATCTCAAGACTGCTACCGAAAACGAAGCCGGGTGTTAGTTTTAGTAACTACGAACACAATGCAACTAAAAATTTAGCAAAGAAACACGACAATTATTTTTTATGATTTTTTAAATATCGTCATTTTTGGGTGGTAAATTCATAGTATATATAACTCAATATACTCAATATAATAATAATAATAACACCCAACATATATATAATATATAGTATAATTTAAACTCTTTTATACCTTAGATTATTTATAAATAAAAGGGTATAAACTATTATTTTAGGAAGAAATGTATTTACCACCCAAATATGGTCAAAGGAAAAAAAAATACAAAAAAAATGTCTTTTTTTTGCAACTTTTTCTGTTGCATTGACTCTGAACTCGCTTAAACTACCACCCAGCTTGGTTTTCGGTAGCAGTCTTGATATACCCTGTATAGACTAATGAGGCAACTTTATAATAACCTTAAAAAAGCAATACTCACGGGCTCCTTGTAATCTGCACCTACTCGCTTCACCCGGCGCCTAGCAGCAATTTCCCCATCACATTTCTTCTCAGCTTTGTTTTCTTCGACACATTGAATTTTACTTTCGTCATAAATTGTATTGTTAGGACAATTAAACACTGCAACTTTAACGTCATGTGTATCATCGTCTTCAGTACACTGGTAAAATAGATTGCAATATTTAGGGTGTCTTCTGAAGGATGTTGGACATACAAACAAATGCTGATCGTCATCAGTATCTGGACATGAAGATGAAGAACTGTGCTCGGTAGTAGTTTCTTGTTGATTTTCAGTTGTCGAAGTTTGCTGAGTGGAGTCTGTTGTAGTGGAGCTTGTTTGCTCAGTAGAACTTCCACTTTCAGTAGTAGTTTGCTCACTAGTCGATTGCTGAGTCGTACTTTCTGTAGTTGACGATTCCGTGGTAGTAGTGCTACTGATAGTGGTTGTGTCCTGAGTTGTTGTTTTTTCAGTTGTGGTAGATTCTTTAACAGCTTCTGTAGTAGTTGCTTGTTCAGTCGTTGTTTCCTTAGTATTCTCTGCTTGCTGTGTTGTAGTTCCGTCTGTTGTTATTGTAGAATGTTCGGTTGTTGTTGTTTCACTAGATGTGGATTGTTGTGTTGTAGTCGGTTCACTAGTGGTCGATTGCACCGTAGTTGTTTTTTCACTTGTTGTTGATTGTTGCGTCGTAGTCTGTTCACTAGATGTTGATTGTTCTGTAGTAGTTTTTTCACTAGTAGTGGTTTGTGGAGTCGTGTTCTCACTTGTTGTTGTCTCCGTGTTAGATTTTTCAGTTGTTGTTGATTGTTGAGTTGTAGATTGTTCAGTAGTAGTAGATTCTGCCCCAGTACTTGAGTTTTGCGATTGTGAATTACTGCAATCTCGTGGTGGATACACAGATTCTTCATGGTTACACGTATCTAGTGCTGGATCCCAAATAGTACCTTCTCCACACTCAAAGAAGTACACTGAAAATTTTTCACCATTACCATCCCAGTCAACGCATCGATAGAATTTCTTACAATCATTTGGATCTGCAAAATACCCGGCTTTCGTACATGTAACATTTTTATTACCGGAGTTTTTCGGCGGTTCCGATTGAGAACAATTTGATGAACTCTCCGTGGAACTCGATGTGGACTGTGAACTTTGTGTAGTTGAGGAAGAGGAAGTTGAACTTGTTCCTGAGCTCTGCGTCGTTTTTGTAGTAGAAGATGTACTTGATTCAGGTTGTGATGTTGTATTTTCTGAAGATTCTCCTGGACTTTGTTTGCATGACGGGTTAGCAACATCATGAGGATAATTACATGTTAATAAATCTTGATCCCATATAGTTCCTTCTCCACAAGTAAAATCATATTTCGTTAAACCACCTTTGCCATTATCAACACATCTATAAAACTTTTTACAATCTTTAGTATTTCCAAAATAGCCGTCATTTTCACACGTGTCCTCATTACCAGAACTTGAACTTTCTTTGGATTCTGTGGTCGGTGCTAGAGTTGTAGTAGATGAGCTCTCCGTTGCCTCGGATATTTCATCATAAATCACAGATTCCGTCTTATTTTCTGCTTGACTTGATCCTTGACAATTAACAACGCTATCATGATTACAAGTTCGTAAGTTTTCATCCCAAGCTGTGCCCTCACCACAAACAAACTCATACTTAATATATCCATTGTGATTATTTGATACACACCTGTAATATTTTTACAATCATATTTATCAGCATAAAACCCTTCTGAATGACAATCTTCATCTGAAACCTGAGGGGCTTTAGTTGCTTCTGTGCTATATTCATCGTCGTGTTTGTTTGTGAATTGATTTTCTGCAGTAGTAGAACTAGATGTGATGTTAGGAGCAGTAGATGTTGTAAGATCTGTCTGAGGCTTTGAGGTCCAATCGCTTTGGCTTCGACAAGATGCAGTACCGTCATCATGATCGCAAGCCAGTATTTCTTGCACCCAAATAGTTCCCTCTCCACAAGCAAAATCATATTTTGTAAAAGCTCCTTTACCATCGCTAACACATCGAATAAACTTTCTACAGTCGGTTGGATTAGCATGAAAACCTTCTGTGGTACAGTGATGGCCCCCAGACACATTATCCGGATTTACCTGTTGTGGTGGTTCATACACAGTTTCCGTGGATGTTGGATTTACTACATTAGTAGTTGAAGAAATAAATGAATCGTCAATATCTTGTGTTGGTTTTGGTGGGAGGCTTGAACTAGCTGATGAATTAGATGTGCATGTATTGTTTTCTGAGTCATGGACACACGTCAGTAAATCTTGATCCCAAATAGTGCCATCCGCGCACGTAAAATCGTATCTGATATAACCTCCTTTGCCATCATCTACACATCGATAAAACTTCTGACAATTATTTTGAACCTGGAAAAATCCTTCTGAATTACATATTGTATCGGAGCTTTGAGGCTTTTTAGTAGACGGTGTGTTTTCCTGGATAACGGTTGTAAATAAAGTAGTTGTTTTTGTAGTTGTTTCAATGTACGTCTCGTCATGCACATGTATGGGTTCTTTTGTAACATCATTATTTTCATTTCCTTTACAAGGGTTATCTGGTGAAGCATGATCACAAGCCTGGACCTTTTGATTCCAGTAAGTACCTTCACCGCACTTAAACTCATACTTTATGAAACCCCGTTGACCATGATCTACGCACCTGTAAAATATTTTGCAGTCTTTTACATCTCCTATAAAGCCTTCGGTTATACAATATTCAGACATTTCGTTATCCTGTGCAATATTAGTGGTAGAGGACGCTTTCTCTGTGGAATGCATTGAGGAAGAAATTGATAGTGTTGTACTTTCATTGTTAATAGGCACCGTTTCATTCCAACTTCCGCAATCTTTGACCGCCCACGCATGATTACATGCTTCTATACTTTGGTCCCATACCGTACCTTCGCCACATTCGAATTCATATTTGATAAAGCTTCCTCTGCCATCATTAACGCATCTATAGAATTTCTTGCAGTCTCTTTCATCTCCAACAAACCCATCTTTTTTGCAATGTTCTGATGGTTTTACTGATGTTGAAATCATTGTGGTACTTTGTGTTGTTTTATGTGTAACTTCTTCATTTTGTATGGGATATTCAGGGGAAGGGTATCCAGGGGCTGGTGCTTCCTCACTCATTATTACACTATTTACTGACGTAGTAGCTTCTTCCTTACCTGTTTCGGAATAAGCACCACATTTTTCTACCGCCCATGCGTGGTTACATGCTTCTATCTTTTGATCCCATACTGTTCCTTGACCGCAAGAAAATTCATAACGAGTAAATGACCCATCGCCATTATCTACGCACCTATAAAACTTTTTGCAATCCGTAGTATCTCCTATAAATCCAGTTTTACTGCATTGATTCTGTTCAGCAGATTGTGTTGTTTTTAATGTAGTTGTGCTTGGTGTTGTTTTTTCAGTACTAATATCAGGGTCTTTATACTCTGGCGTGTTATAGCCAAGCTCAATATCCTCATGAATTGTTGTAGGTTTTTTGGATGTTGTTGCTTCAGCACTGGTACCAGCACTATTCTTTTTGCAGCTATCAACAGCCCATGCATGATTACAGTTTTCAATTTTGGAATCCCATGCAGTGCCTTCACCACAGGTAAATTCATAACGTGTGTAGGATCCATCTCCATTATTAACGCATCTATAAAACTTCTTGCAATCATTTGTATCTCCCATAAAGCCACTAGATTTACAGTCGTTATTAGCATTAACTTGGTTATCTTGTATTATTTCAGTCGTCTTAATCGTTGTTGAAGATGATTGCTCTTTATGAACACCATACCCTATGTCATAGTCGTAATTCTGTGTAGTCATATGAGTTGCTGGGGAAGTTGTATAAACAGTAGACGTAAGTTTAGGAGTGGTACTTGAAGTCATTGCCTCAGTAGTTGGTATAGCATTTTCGCCGCATCTTTTTACAGCCCACGCATGATTGCATCCACCAATATCTGAATCCCACAAAGTTCCTTCGCCACATTTAAATTCATATTTTGTGTATCCCCCGTCTCCATTTTCAACACAACTGTAAAATATTTGGCAGTTTGTAGCATCACCCATAAAACCACTCGATTTGCATTCAGTTCCAGTTTGGTGTATAATTTCTGTTGTAGATTGCGTTGAACCCAGCGAAGACGAAGTAGCTTGATTATTATTATAACCAACGTCTTCAAAGTCATTATCAGCTATTTCTGTGCTTGGCGTATAGTGTTCAGTGGGTTTTGAGGTCGTAAAATAGCTTTGTGTCGACGTCGACAGCGGCAACTTTGTTGTACTTTCTTGATTTATAGCAGGAGAAGGCTTACCTCCGCATTCTTTGACTGCCCATGCGTGGTTACAGGCTTCTCTACTTTGGTCCCATACCGTACCTTCGCCACATGAAAATTCATGTCTGGTAAAACCTCCTCTACCATTATCAACACATCTATAAAACTTATTACAGTCGCTAGAATCACCCATGAAACCGCTTTGCGAACACAAATTGTTTTGATTTTGTGGTGTTTTGGTAACGTCTTGTTGTTGGGTACTTGGTTTAGTCGGTGTTGTCGATTCAACAATTTGTACCTGAGATTGACTTGATTGTTTGGAATGATCAATTTGTACCTGTGTCTGTACGACTTCTTTGCCGTAACCCAGCTGATATTGCGATTGGCTGACAGCTGAGCCATAGCTTATTTGAGTTAAATTTTGTGTATTCGTAACATTGTTCGTTTTTTGCACACGATCACCATAATTTATTTGAGTTTGGTTCTGTATTACAGCATTGTTGCTGATTTGAGTTTGAGTCTGATGTACATTATTACCATATGATATTTGAAATTGACTTTGGATCGTTTTATTTGCGTTTGCAGTAACTGCTCTTACTGTAGTAGATTCTCCTGATATTTTATTTGACTCAGTCACGTCATCAGAAGCTAAAGTTCTGCCACATCTGCTTCTTTTAACAGCCCAGGCATGATTGCAGGACTTTAGGTCATCATCCCAAATCGTTGGTTCACTACATGAGAATTCGAATTTGGTAAATCCACTATGTTGGTTGCCAACGCATCTGTAGAATTTGTGACAATTCACACTATCTCCCATAAATCCATCGTAAGTGCAAATATCTTCAGGGTTACTCTGTTCATTGACAGGTTTTGCGGAAGATATAAATGACAAATGGTTTTGGGTTGTAGAAGACCAGGGAAGTGACATTAACTCCTGATACTTTGTGGAAGTAGATATGGGATGAAACGAAGATGTAGTACTTTGCCATGTATTCGCGGGTTTCTGAGTAAACAATAGGCTCGTTGGTGTTACAAATGACGTTTTTGATGTTGATAACATTGAGTGATGTGGTTCTTTAGTAGAAATAGGCGAGGGAAGCTCATTAATATGTTCGATTTCATTAACTTCATAATGAGACGAACTAGGTTCTATAAAACCGCCACACTCGGAACGCTTTGTACTATGCGGATGGTTGCACACTTCGGTGTCGGGATCATAAACTGTCCCAGGTGGGCATTGAAACTGCAAATAAAAAAAAATTATACACACATCCCTTGAAAATGATTTTTTATAAGTTTAGTTTATGTTAATGTCCTGTTAGGTATTTGGTAGTGTTGTTGGTTGTTATGCAAAATTTGAAATAGGAGATTATTAATTTCGAAATTAATAACAACTAATAATTGTCAAGTACTACAAGGCATTATCTCTTTATCAAAATTTTTGAAACCAATGTAATAGAAAAACACAACTCACTCTAAATGCAGTGAATTTTCCTCTTCCTGATTTCATACACCTATAGAATACAGCACAATTTTTCGGATCGCCTCTGAAACCTTCGTCGGTACAGACGACAGGGTCTGGACGAACTCCTGAATATAATTTAACTACTCTGCCACCCCCTCGAGGTTGTCTGGTCTCTCCTGGAAAATAACATGATAAAACCCATGGAGATTTATGAAAACATTGAGCAGGTACAAAATGTGAAGTTTTGGGACCATTTTGGAACCGTCGTGCATTTAGGGGCGAGCCTATAGCCGCCATATCGGGTAGATAAGTGTACTCCAAATTGATAATGAACAGAAAAATCCAATACCACTTTTCCCGACCCGGGATTCGTACCCGAAACATCAGCTTTGAAATTTACTATAGTACAACTGCGCCACTGAGGTAGACAGTAAACAATTTTACGATAAATATTCCATGTCAATTGAACATTTATTTTCATTAGTACAAACTTTTAAAATCATTACTATATTAATGCTTAAAAAAACTGACTAGTAAGATAAGCTATTAAAACCTTATTATTACCTTATCACCAAATAAAATGCATACTTTAAGGCTCGCACTTACCATCTGTAGTTGTATTTTTGGCTCGAATGACACAGAAAAGTATCAAAATGTGCAAACAGTATGTTGTTATTTTTAAATCCATCGCTGCTTTATTTCAAGTGTTCTTATAACAAACGTAGCATGTTTCAATAGCGCAAACCGTAAACCTGAAAAGAACAGAAGAATCATGTTAATGAAAAAAAATGTTGAGGTTTTTCTTACTATCGTTAGAAAACTTATTACGTGCGTAGTGGTCTGTTGATTACGGACCAGACGCATCAGCCGAGGCCCGAGAGAGTGGTCCCAGATTTGTATCCCAGGACACACAAATTAGAAATTCCGGAATCATCTATGTATTAACTATTTACAATAAAATTAAATGCATTTTAACGATGAAAGAATACTTCTTGAAAAAATCTGTGTATCTTAGGGATTTATATAGATGATATTATGTCGGCCTATCGGCATTGTTATTGTAGCTTGCGGCCTAAGCTCTCTCAATCGTAGAGGAAGCTGCATGGTCAGGTCAGGGGATAACGCTATGATCCGAAACAAAGTTCGAATGTTCGGACGACATACAAACAACTATAATAATCTATATGATTGTGCCTAAGATACTCCACAAGATGTTCGAATCCTGTGTCGTAAGTAGTAATCATACTTAGTTCGAAAATAATAATAAATGTATAGAGAATAATATTAATCATTCATTTAATCCTTTTTTGCACTGTACATTGAAACAATAATTAAATTACATACGCCCGAATACTGGAACGCAACTTAAATATAAGTAGCTGTTAACTACGTTAATCCCGCTTAAATGTACTGGCGAAGTGAGCCGTGCGCTGTTAAGCGCAACTTATTATTTGAATTGCGTTCCAGTATTTGGGCGATAATCATAATAGCACAAGTGGCGGTCTTATCACACTAGGTAATTTCATACAAACAATGATTTTAGTGTTGATTTTTAGAAGTGGAAATCTTATAACTTACTTCGGATGTCGAACGTTCGAACATTCGAATTTCGTTTCGTCATCGTCATCAGAATAACCTGGACAAGCAGGCCAGTAGAAGGCCTACATTATTATAATATGTGAAATTAGATTATTATTATCATCATCAAATACCTAATGCCTGTAGCTCATAGCAAAGTCTTGTAGATATGTGTTGTTATCTATACATTAACTCACTACCTTATCTTTACGAAAGATCTTTAAGAAACCATGATAAAACGGTCAGTAGCTCCAATATTTATCAGAATATTAAAGGAATGTTTTATATCAGGTTCACTGTGTCTATTTAAATGCTAAAATGAAAGATACCGGTGAAGATCGCCATAACAGCCATTATTGCATACTTCACGTGTGAAACATTGTGCATCCGGTCACCCAAAGGATATTAAATAAACATTATGAAGAAGTATTACCTGCTCCATTTTTAAGTCGGTTTAAAATAAAAGAGAATGCAATAATGGTGGTGGCATTATAATAATATTCTTAAAAACAACCCAAAGTCATTAAAAAAATACAATTTCGCATCATCTCTATTCATTAAAAGGTTCTTGATACAATTTTGAATTTTATAAAGCTGCAAGTGTCGGCTTGTTTTAATATCAACTCACGGTCTTCTAAACACGAATAACACACGCTGTGAGGATTCAAACATTATCCACAATAACTCTATCGTATTAGTCCCTTGTTCAGCTATTTATGAATAGGAATAGATCCTACAATGTTTTTGATGTTATAGGTACATCGTCAGTTAGTAGGTAATTTTGGTATAATATTATAATCTCTATTACAAACTTGAGTACATTTAAATTATAATATTAACTACGTATTAAATTAAGTATTTCCCGTAACAAATAATACCTTGTAATTTCGGTAGTTCGACAGACGGAAAGACCAAGGAAAAGAGAAAAGTCAAGACGGATCTAACTGTTGTTTAGGTTTGAAGTGATCCTCATAAAATTTTAGCATCTATCTTTTAAGCTGCTTAGACTGTAGGTCCTATCATTGAAATAGCTTTACACCTGAAAACCAATATCCTGAGCAGCCGAGCAATCAAAACTCGGTAGTCTTATTAAAATAAATCCAAGAAATATAAGTATTTAAGTACCAAATGTATTCGAACTTGAAAATGGCACAATTATGAAAAGTCCCCAAGCTTCGCAACTGGCGTCATTCTTTACGACAGCGTCGCGTATCTTCACTAGTTCCTCTGTAAAGGTCACGAGTGAACAACCACGCAGCCTTCGTAGGAACAAATCGACTCGCAGTCACATGGTTCATTGCCACGAATAATTACAACTTGGTGATGTTAAAAATAAGCAAGAACAAAAATGCTGCCCCGCTCGGCCAGTTTATTTTTTTACTCCAATGATGCACCGACATTACTGGGGTGGCCTGTGACGCGTATTATATGGAATAAGTAAATGTTATCATCTTATTTTTCATGAAGCAAGTGGACTTGCCAATGAACGCCGCAAATAAATTTAATGACTATAAAAACGCTGTGCGTAATAAATTCCTTGTGCATCTACTTGCAATTATTGTCGTTCTCGTTTTGATACAGTTTCGGTGAGATGTAGACCGAATAACGTAATAACATTAATAAGAAACAATGAACATAAACAACTTGCACTTTTACTTTTGTTGGTTGAAAGTGAAATTGCATGAGCGAGTAACTCGATTATTCATTATGAATGTTATGTATAAAGTTAAAAGCGGATGCCAATGCGTGGAGCTTTGCAATAAAAGAATAAATAAAATATTGATAAACAGATCTCTGGGGCGAAACACGCACAGGTGCGTGGCGCTGTTACGCATAAAATATAATGTTTGAGTCCTGAGCGTCATCTGTTTTTGGCTTCACAAAACAGGTTCGTGCTGGTTCCCTATCCAGTACAAGAGTTGGATCTGCATTCTTTGGGCTAGCAAAACGATTGAGGCTTGATATTGCCAGGAATAAATTACTGCACGCACCTTGGGCGTACCCAATAACTTGCTGATGTTTATGCTGAAATATTTTGTGGTTGTTTTCTTTTGTCCATCGTATTCGTAAGTAGGCAGTCTTTTAATGTAATAAAGATATCAATATATGGTGTATTATTCAGTGCCTTCACCATTGCCCAATGTTTTGTACCAATAGGAATATATTTGTAACATCTGATGTATTCACAACAAAATCTTGAATGTAAATAATACGGTCTTATTGAATAGATTAAGAATTGAAGATCTAGCCAATACTCGAACTCCTAGGAGTAGGCTAATTATGTTTCATAATTGTCACCGTTTACGCACCGGACGCTGTACTCATTAATGGACTTGACCCAGAGAGTACTACGTCGCGGCAACCTGCTTGTAGTAACCGCTTGAGTGTAGATAGTATTGTAAAGATTCTTTTCAGATACAATAAGCAAATACCAGTGTACTATTTCTACTTCAATAACGTTGTAGAGTCTTTGAGCAAAAACAGCTAGTGCCGTACCATATTAGGTACCTATTTGGTATAATTATTTCTCTGTTTACATAGGTACATAAGCTTACGCCTGTAAGTATCCCCAAAAAAGGGACCAAATACATGAGATTTAGGAGTCAAAGTTGTTTGTTAATTGTACTTTAAGTGAATAGCTCGATAAGGCAATCAGCGATAGAAATCAGAAACTAAAAGATATTTCAGCCTCACTAATACCCAGCCCCCAACACCTACGGATCACACAGACTTTTGTATCGGTGTTAGAACCCAACCTGCGTCCTTTCGTTTCATAGCCAGCAATCAGCATAAAGCCGACTGCGCTACGGAGGCTCTCGGATACAAAAAAATGACGTAAATCAAGCTTTATTTGTCACAATGAGTTGTTTAATTGTATCCTTTATGTTAATGTTGTACATTTAAAACGTTTAAACAAATTAAACTCGGTTCAACTGTGTAGACAAAGATAATCGCTCGGTATCTGAACAGCTTGGCCGTTTCTGTCTGCCCATTAAAAATAAATTCACCGTTGATGTGCGTTGGCATCATTTATTTTTGTTTTTAGCGCCATCTGTTGGTATGAACGGGCATCCTGCGAAGTTCACGGCCAAGGCTACGGTCTACGCTAGCAATGTGCAATTCGTTAAATTTTTAAGACCCGGATCAATACTGATCCAACTATGAAATGAACCGGTTCAAATGACTCGATCAATCGAACGATTGGTTCCGTTTAAGTCATTGATATAAATGAATAGGCCCTTAGTAGAAGTATAGGTAGGTAAACACGTTTTAAAATTCATATTACCTATTATTTTACACAAAAATATCACTTTTACAACTGAAACACGTGAAAAACAATTTTACAACAAACGTAATAGGCAAAATATTAGGACAATGGGATACTAATTACGAAAAACGAACAAAAAGGAGTTATTACTTGATGACAATATTTTCAAACGCAATTCGCAAGTAATCATAAATCAAGACGTAACTAACTTCAACTTACTCAAAAAGACAAAACTATAAAATTGTAACGCAAAATAAACTTTAAAGCCTACCACTCAAAGCATATATTAACCTTGTCATTTACATTCTAACGATTTAGTGTCTGTATTCGTCTCTAAAACCGATGATATCCGAACGTTTGTTTGGCTTGATTCGGCTCGACTCGGGTCGGGTCGCACTTCACAGGACGTTAACGGCTCGCGAACCGTTGTTCACGGGTTTTGGTTCTCGGCTCTCGGCTCTCGGTTTTCGGTTCTCGGTTCGTTTGAACCGACGCGATTCTCCTATCGCGATCGATCGAATGAACGAGTTTTATTGTACATAAAGATCGAATCGATCGCGTGGTTCTTGCGAGCTGGTTTATTTGACCCGTTCAATCGCGAACGACCCATATTTAGTCTACGCAGCCTTCCCGCGCTTCTACAACACGCGAAATATGCGTAAAGCCCTGGTCTGTCGAAGCTACGCACAGCGTTGCGTTGCGCGGAATGCGGTGTCAAACTCGGTTTTGTATGAAAAACATTGACATTGACATGACGTTCCGCCGCAGTATGCGTCAGCCAGCGTCTGCGGTGAGGGGTCAACCAGGTGACGGGTAGACTGGTCTTTTGTGCTGTCACAGTATGCGTCGGTGTAGAGGGGCAAATGCGGTGAAGCGCGGGGCGGATACACCGCACAACGTGCCGTCATTGTAGTCATTTCGTCGCGGTAAGCGTATTTGCGCAATGGATTTATTTGAGAACAATATTTTTATGAATTTTCGTTTGGTTTAAACTTTTGTTTAGGCTGTGGCGCGTATATCGACTATGTGCTGCCGCACAGGACGTTCAATACAGTTCACGCACATTCCCAATGACAATGGCGTAATATTACTCCACGTAAGAATAAAACTTTAAAACCTTGCTTTGGTAAAAGATACAGTTAAAAAGTAAAAATAATTAATATTTAATAAGTGCAAGATTATAAACTGGAGTCAATTACATTTATTTTATTGTTATAAAAATGAGGAACGGAACTGTATGTTAATTGTTCTAAGTACCTAGCACCCCACGCTTTTTAACAAAATATAGCAACGGAATTAGTTCCCAACTGATCAGGGTACGATTGGAGACGATTTATTAGTAGGTATCTATATACATTCAGTCTTTATTCGCAGGGCACTTTATCAGTCCATATACGTCCCACTGCAGAGCACGGGTCTCCTTTACAATCGAGAATACGATTGAGAGTGGTTAGGCCATATTATAGTCCACCACGCTAGTTGGCCTTGTCCCTATATGTGCATAGAAACAAATACAAACAACAAACCCAATAAAAACATCAATCGTTTAAGTGCACCTGCTTTTTATATGAGCCCGAAAAAGTAGCTAGAAAGAATCTTACGATGAGTTTTGTATCAGCCCATATACATACATTCGTTGAATAATGATTGTATATTATCGTCGCATTTATTTATAAAATCCACCTGCAAGATAAAATAATCTTTCGCCGTTTGACACAATTAGCACCACTCTCCTAGCACCTGGAGTGCATCATGTAATTAAATGGTGCAATCTTAAAGAGGTAGTTCCTCAACGTAGTATCAAGTTCTGTGTTTTCCCCTTTTTTTCCATTCCCATTCCATTAAAACCCCCTCTATATATATTGTAATTTGTGCTACTTATACCTACGCATATATATTTTGATCTCTGTGTTATGAATTCTGTTAAATACTAAAATAAAATTATTATTTTAAAAAGTATTATTCCAGGTTTTGCTTGTGACAATTTTATAGAAAAATAATTTAACCGTTATGGAATTTATTTTTACCCAATTACGGTACGATCGATAACGATAATGTAAGAAATGATATCTACATAAATCCAGTGAAATTGATTTTTGATCTGACAATAAGTTGTTTAGCCGAAAAAAATGTATTCAGCAGACGCGTATTTCATTAGAATGATACGAACCACTTTTATCACGTATCAATATTGCGAACATTGTCTTATAAACATATGTACCCAGATTATTTAAAATGACGCACAAACATTTTTTTTAAGAAATTATATATATTTTCGTACATTAATGATTGTTATTTGTTGACATGGAAATTCAAGAAAACTTCAACGCGAAATTGCCATAGTAACGTTGGTTGTCAATGAACGGTTCTCCCATTGGTCAACAGTTTTACGCACAGAGTAAAACCTATATGTGAACCACCTTTTTTGTTGTTATTTGAACTACGTTGTATGACGTCATGACGTTGCCGCTTACCGCAGTGCCGCGCGTATCCTTCGCCAGACCAGGCCTTAAGACAATGTAATAAAATAATTGCGATTTAATGCGATTGAGACATACAAGTGGATACGGTTAATTTTATTGTTTAATAAAATTATTATGCATTGCTAATCGTACTTGTATTCATGAAATTAAATTCCATGTTGAGTCATCGTTAAGTGATGTCAAAAAAATATTAATATTTTATAAACATAACAATTCAAAATATTTATGTTGATATAATCAAGTTAATAATAATAATACGATCAATTATAGAATACTCTACTAATAAAGGTATAGGCCTAGAGTAATATAGAAAAAAAAGTTAAGGATTAGAGCCTAACATATCCCAATCAACTGCGCCACATTTTCTCTCAAATTCGATACGTTTTAATTATTCTTTTTTTTTATTGCAATGAATGGCGATACGAGCACGCCGCGCCGTTCGCCTGATGTGTCACTCCGTGCGCGAGCAAAACCAAACAACACCTTGAATTACAAAGCAATACTTGGCATTCCACCGCGCTTGTCATCCTGACACATAGGATGTTATGTCTCAATATATCAAGTAGTTACTCTGGCTACAATATCCTACTTGAATCATGTGTAAATTATCGTACGATTTGTACATACCATTGATATAAAATTCCCCTGACAATATTAATTATGCAATTTGAATACAATTATTACAATTAATCCATTCCTATGCAATAGGGGACAATGATCACTGTTAATTGCACCGGATGAAACTTGTTTTTGTTTTTCTTACTGACACGTGGGTAAAATGATCTATATTATTTTAAATAAAAAATAATATAGTATTTACGAACCTACTGTCTAATATCATCTCTGCACCACCCTAGGCTCGACTGGTAAAGCATGCCTCGGGCATTAAGTCGAACCAATACATCATTCAATCATTTGTATAAAGTGTAAATTAATAAATAGTCATAATCATATTATACTTCAAACGCAGTCCTAGATTGAAAAGTCAGATGAAGTGAAAATAATGTTACTAAACTTTGTTAAAGGAGCATTCGGTAGTGATCGTGGTGTATGGACTAAAGTTGCAGATGGATGTAAACCACTTAATCAAATGCTCGCAGTTTTCACGCAACCACTCTTCACTCCCCAAATATGACGTAAACCTAGTACCGCGCCGGATTTTGTTAGTATCATAATACAATGAACCGTGGGCCTTGCTTTGAAAAAAGCATATATTTTACAATTTCTAAATATCACAGCCAAAAAGTATTCATTTATGGCATTGATAAAAATTACGCGCAGATGGGAATAGCACGAGTCTCGTAGGATGTTGGAAAAATCTAATCGGGTACTTACTAAGAAGCAAAATACGTCTTAGAGTGGAGTAAAAATTTAGGACGCAATTCGGCTAAGTGGAGTGAAGATAATTGAAGGAAGGTGAGGATTAATTTCTATGGCATGCCAATGAAGTTGCCTATATCCAGTAGACTTCTATAGGCTGATGATGATGAAAGGTTTGGTTGACACGCCCTAATGACGGTAACTTAAACCTGTAAAATTACAGTTGCATCATTATTATTCACGAAGCTATTACTGCATTAAATAAAAATTACGAATGCTTAAATAACCAGCAACGGCACGCCTACGTATGATTAAATTAAAACACCTAGGTACTTTAAAAATAAAAACGATTGCATTAACATTGTAAGCAGATAAAGTAACAAAAGAGGTTCGATGTTTATGTGTGTATGTCGTACCCGTAAGCAACTTGTTAACTAGATAGCCAACTATCCGATGCCACGAAAATAACTTTTATTTATTTTAGATTCGTGAAATTGCATCGATGTAGTAAAATACTTTAGCGAGACTAAGTAATCGGTTGTAGATAACGGATGTTGTTGAAAATATACTTGTTTTTAATATAGAAATGGTGCAGAAATAAGAAGTTTGTAAATTGAATCTTACGATAATCGGGGTGGCTAAGAAATTTGAATTTTTTATGACCTTTATACACCTTACGACGATGTGTTCATCCACATACAGACAAAATAGGGAATATATTTTAAGCTACAAAAAATATTTATCGGAATTGGAATCTCGTCTTCAGTGCAAAAAGTCAACTCCCAACTCTGATTTTCAACCACTTAGGCAGTGTGAAATCAAAATACTTCATGTAATCTTTATACATTATTGTTATACATTATTTAGATTCAGTCACTTTTTTCTTTGCCACCCGGTTCACAAGAACGGGCAAGAAACTCTAGCTTTGCTCTTTTAAAAACATTATATTATAGTAATTGTACTGGATTCGCAGCTTCGTTTAATTAAAGTTTTCAATCCATCATCAAGTATAAAAATTAGATAAGATCATTAGAAAATTATTTAAATATTACATAAAATATGTACATGCTGTTTTCCCGTGCGTTACCACAAAACTAATGAGGCGTTATTAAAATTAATCAAAAATGATATACAAGCTGATTCACACGCTCTGACCTCTGGCAATGATTTATACAATCTAGGTTACAACTTTATTGTTCCATTATCAAAAAGCTTAATGTTTATGAAGCCAAAAACTTAATTCCACGATGCTTATCTCCAAGTTGGTCTTTGTTTGGAACAAAACAGATGTCGTAATTTCCTTCAACAATATTCATGTAATTAATTAAGATAAAATTCATACAAAATGTAACACTTCACAAAGGAATTTATTCTTATGACTAATCGTTATCGCTTATGATCTTGTTTAGCTATTAAGTTTTTTATTTGCATAGATGTACTGAGAGGAAGACTTAACGAGATTTTTATTCGTCTTATGTTTCCTGCTTGATATATGCAAATTACAAGAACTGTGTTAAAAAACGTCATGAAGGATTTATGACGTTTAATATGGTTCAGTTACCCCTTACGCCTCTGCTTATGACGTAATGCTCATAAAGCTGTATTTTTTTAGGAATACATTAATCTGTATAGAAAATAAATGCGTAAAATGCAATTATCGTTTATTTCGTAGATATTTTAGAATAAAAATATAAATCAATAGCACATATAAGTAAATAATGAAATTCATATCCAATAATCATGGAGTTCCAAGTTCACACAGGGATGTATGTTTTGAGTCGTAGAATTTAGAAATTAAAGTCTTACGGCTTTATTCATAGATAGTTTCAAAACCAAATTTAACGATCGAATGTTTTGTCTTCTTCCCTCAAACTGAATTCAAAAGGGGGTTATCCAATGTTCTGTATTGGATAACTAAAGATGTTTTAAAACTGCCTATGAATAAGGCCGTTAAACTAAATAATAATAACTTAATATTTTTTTTATGATCATATATCATTTTTATCATACATCGACTTGATCACAGTCGGTAGTTAAAATTTGAAATGTCTTTATTATTGAAGCCTTCGTAAAATTGCTTACCCATTGTGGTCATATTAAACCTATCTTGAAACAATACCTTCCTTCCACAACATTATTCCTTGACCCGACCTAATGATGCCTTCAACATTTTATATTTAAGGACGAAGATATTTTCCTTCACAATCACGATTTTGTATCATTACTTGGGCCTAAAGCGTGAGCAATCATACTTATGACGTCATACTTCGGATTATTTGCACACCGTTAAGTAATTATAGGAGGTGTTTAATTCTAATGTTGAATACTATTCCATATACATTAATATTTGCATAAGAGATTATTACGACTTAATATACGAGTATTAACCAAGTAACAGACTGTTAATAAAAAACTGTTCTGGCAATACGTTTTCAATGTAATTTTTAAACAGTGCAATTAATGTATTAAGCCAACTAGTAACAAAACTTTAAAAAATACAAGTTATAGTATCGTAAATATTTGTCGCAATAAACTGTAAATAGTATGGAAGGCACGGAAGAGAAGTTTTTAAAACAAATAGAATGTCAGAGAACATGATCAAAAAAAGAAGGGTAAGGCAGGAGCTTAATAATAATTTACCTATCTCAAAAAGCTGATTAATGCCTATTACATTATTTTTTTCGAAAATCCCTTATGTGGCCTGTACTACAGAAATGAAAATGATCACTAGGTATGTTTAAAGAGATGTAGCAGTGAAACTATATAAATTGGTATCGTATCATTCAAAATATCGAAGATATAAAATTTCAAAAATCTCAAGGTCGACGAAACAAAAGAAATATGTATATGGTAAAATTAGACACAATACCATAAAGACAACCAAGGTGCAACCGAGTAACCAAATAAGACAAGAACATAATCGCCGTAATGATCTTAAGTTTAGTAGCTTCGAAGGCTGTAAGCCGTGAGGTATTGCATTTTAATCTTTTTAGGATGAACAGTCCATCGTGAAACGTGGTTTATTACAAATTAATCTGGATTCCAACTGAATCGATGAGAACGCTACATAAAACGCCCTTTGACGATTTATTACACGCACCATTCACATTAATAGTATCAGATTTATTTTAAGATATACCTACAGCATATCGCGGATGAATAAGGAATACTACACATAGTACAACCGAAACATATATTCATGCACTAAATATTTTTTTTAATACGAGGCTCACATTTTTGGCTTATTTTGGCCCGTTTTACATTCGACTTTTATTATTTATTATTTATTTATGCTTCATATACAATAATGTATAAAGGCGGACTTAATGCCTGAGGCATTCTCTGCCAGTCTACCTTCGGTTGGTGCAGAGAGAAAACAAAGTAGGCGCATAAATTAACAAATTTGAATATGGTAAATGATGTGATATTCTTTTCTGATAACGTCGACGTTAATCAGCTTTTTTTTAGTATTTTCCTAACGCCACGATTATAGTTTCTAAGACACAGATTGTGCATACAATCTTCAAATCTTTTTGCCAGCTGAGTTAATAGACAACAGCAATAAATAAATCGTTTTTGTTTAGCAACTGTTCACGGGCCGGGAGTCGATCATATCGCGGTCATCCGGCGATTCTGAAACGTTATCATTGTGCAACCAGCGCCTATCTGCCTACTTTCTTATTGTTTTGCTTTAATTATATAGGTGAAGACGAGTATCTGGTTCAATGGTAAGTGATTACTGCGGGCAAGGTCAACAACAGCTCTTTTATTTCGATCCCATGTGGATGTTCATGATCATAACAAAATATGATGTAATTGGAATTTTTGAATTTAATCTGATAATCTAATTGGGAGGCCTATGTTCAGCAAGATGAATCTAAATTTAAATAAATCTTATGTTATTCTAATATGTCATCACCCTTAACTCCAGGATTTCCAGTGCACAAAATAGTTATTCCCCAAAAACGTATTGGGCCATATCGTACAAATTCCTATAGTTTTACAAGATTTAATTTGTTAAAAACCAAAGTATTCGCTACTGCTCAACAAATGCATTAAAAGAATTCTTTTAAAAGGAATCCAACTACCACCTGAGACAAGTTTTTGAACAACTTTTTAATCCAGCTTAAGCTCAATTCAATAGGCTATTTTTATTTTTGTTAATAGTGAATAAAACAAGACTTTATGGATGGACAAGGGTGTTTGCATACTAGCGTTTTAAAAACAACACAAACGAATTACTACCGAATACTCTAAATTCATGACAAATTTGTGTATATTACAATGATCATTTTCCTTGGCGATGGCGAGGTCTTAATGATATTGCCGTAGCTTTAGTTTATTTATTATTTACTATATCTCAAAAATAGTTAGTACAATATAGTTTTTGTGGAACGTTACTAATCGAACAAAATTAAATCACCAATAGAAATGTTAGTTATATTAATTATTATTTAAGCTGAATCGTCTTTAAACCACAGTCTCGAAGTTTATATAACTGAATTTGTATAACCACAGCGCTAGGTACTGTTTCTATTTTCGTAAAGTCTTTCTGCACCCTGAAGCATGCTCGATAGCATGTTGTATCAACCCCATGTAGGGCATGGATTGCGGTTCAGTGATATATTCCAAAAAGGGAGCTTAAGGAATGCACTATTTTTAATTTCAACGTACTTCACACTTCACAGGGACTGTTTTGAGTTTCACTGTGGCTATTACACTATCTATCTTAACCTTGGGATTTTGAGCGAAGGTGTTTTCTTAATTCTATGGCATTACTTTGATCTACTACACCAAACAGCATTGGACTGTAGACTACAACTGAAATAATGTTATGGCGGGCATTGGGGAATCCTTTAACCCAACGAAAGGATCATTATCTGTGGGCGATATTATCATAACATTTATCTTGTAAATAAAAGGTAAATATACAAAGGCACGGTCGTTCAACTCGATAGTTTGTGAAAACTTGCTTCGTCATTTAAAAAAAAAAGATAATGACCCACAATAAAATTTACAGCGTTTAATTGCAGCGGTAATTAATTTATGTTTCAACTTTGTGTGTGAAAGATATCATTGCCAATAATTAAACGAGTAGGTTATAATTTAATTTTGACTATATATTGAGTTATAATGTAACGTACATTATTTTATTAACCTTGTCTTTGTAGATAGTTCATCTTTCGCATTTACCATCTTCGATTTGCGATAGAGCAATAAATATTAAAAAATGAATGACATGATAAATATGATCTTCCAAGTAAATGCGTGCAAATAATTTCATTTGAAAATGCAGCGGAATTTAAAGTTATATCATTTTGTATATGTGTACAAAAAAAAACTAAAATTAGCAAAACGAAATAAACTTTTTTACGATTACGATACGATTTTATTGTCTATTTCCGATTTTATACGTATAACGGATTTAGATTGATTATAATAGACTAATCAAACATGTTTATTTGGAATTCCGTTTTAAATAATTTATTGCCATCTTCTTTGAATAAAATAAAATAATTAGGCAACGTTATGAAGGCTTATAGACATATAATTGGGCTATTAAAAATCAATAGTACCGGTAACCAAAAGATTAAGCTTGCATTTCATAATAGTGCGCCGTTATTCAATCTGTAATTTTAGGCTTTGCAGAAGGTAGAGCTACAAATATTGTTTCAAGTCTTGACTATAGATTAAATAAGCTGGTTCGACTAGATTGGCAGATAGTAGCACTGTCTTAAAAATATTAACTTCTCTCATCCCTGGTCCCACGTCTCAAATGGTCGTCTCGTCTTTTTTTTCATTTGACATCGAAATATACTATGCTCGTATTTTTTAAATTCTAAAATTCTAGCGTATTAAATTATAATCATATAAACACACATAAACTCACGCTTTTGTCCCAGAAGGGGTAGGCAGAGAAGCTACCAGGAAGCTACCCATATTTCGCCTTGTGTGGTTCGTCTCACGATGTTATAGGGAGCGAGTTTATCATCACATAGGGCACATAATATTCCGGACTTTGGGTGTATAATGAATAGGAAAATCCAATATCAGACTAACCAAATTCAACTATAGGTATTCATATTATATTTGTCTGTATCTCAATATTAACTTTCAGTAGTTTCAGCCCCACAGGATGATGATTATCTACCACGTTTTGTCAGATATTTACTGAATACAATCAAATTCATCAACATTAGAGGTCTCTATGAATGTACTAATAGTCCATTTATGGCATAATTCATAACTATTACTAGCGCCACAAAAAGTACGAAAAAATATATTTCAATTAAATTTTATTATCCAGATAGCTCAGCTCCGTCCACAATCCAACCAGTCTTGTTACCAAAGAACATTTCGCTTTTTATGGACATAATATGTACTGCCCCGGGCGCCTTAAGGCAAAACTATAACACGCCATTGTAAAACAAAGAGGTCCTTAAGTTACACGGTTTAGTCAGCATAAAAACAATCATTGTTGCACGCACAAGCAAAACATCCTCATTTAGTACGTGGATTGAGATAGTAATCTCGACGTAATTATATTTCGAAATTATATAGAGTTCAATGACCATATCGTGAGGAACAAAGATTTGACGGATTGTGGGATCTGTTTAATTTGTCCAATTGCCACTTGTTCAGTAGGAATACGAAGGTACCAAAATGTACGTTAGAGGTAGATAATAATTTGTACCCGAATCAAAAATCAAATAAAAATATGATAATCCCAAACTCTCATCAACAACAACAATAACACCATCGACAGATCTGATTAGTTTGTTTAGAAAAAAAGCGATGTCCTAGTCGGTAGTCCAATTCCTAGTCCTAGCCTAGTCTAATTCTAAAAATAAATATTAAAACTAAAATGCTGCTTTTTTTCTTGCAATGTATGGCAAGACTAGCATGATATTCCCCTGATATAAATGATACGATATTTAATTTAATTTTAATATTCCCTTTACATCTCAATACTTACGCTTAATCTGTATACATATGTATTGACAATAAACCGCTACGCATCTTTTTAATAATACTCGTGGTACACTAATAATGAATGAAGTGCGTGGTGGCCTGTTGGTAAACGGACTAGACGCGACTGCCAATATGTTCACGGTGGTCGCGGGTTCGAATCCCAGGGCACACCTCTGACTTTTCGGGAGTCATGTGTGTATTGATAGTCAATCACCACGTACTAAAACGGTGAAGGAAAACATCGTGAGGAAACCTGCATACCATAGCGATTTATAAAAAAATATATGGTATGTAATTCCGCCAACCCGCACGAGGCCAGCGTGGTGGACTATATAGCCTAACCACTCTCAATCGTACTGTCGATTGTAGAGGAGGCCCGTGCCCTGCAGTGGGACGTATATGGGCTGATATAAACACTAATAAATTTGATTTGATTATTTAAGTACTTCTTTGAAAAACAAAATTTCTATAAAGTATTAATTATTACTTTAAATAAAATGCGGTTACGTATAGTATACAATACAACACACCTTTACACAAATTCACGCCTTTTTAGGCAGAGGTGCCGGGACACCCACAAAATATAAAACAATACAATATAAAATATTTGCTACATAGAAATTAAGTATTGACTTGTCATAAGAGCTCTTTAATTTCCTACATGACCAATAAATAAATACTTAAATACATGGATTATAAAAAAGGATAATACTCTTATGTACTTCTGGATAATAAACCCACTGACTGTGCCTTCCGCAGCCTGTTTAAAATAGCGTTTGTATAATGAACTACCGTGTTTCATAATGCTCCGAGAATTAATTACTATGGAGATGCAATCTAATTGTTTTTCAACGATGATATTTCATTACACAGTCGCCTCATCAATTTTTTCTCAATACAACACTGTCTTTAGTTGACCGAATTCCTTGAGGGTTTTTTGCTAACAATATGATTATGTAGATGAATTCATTTTAATATATGTAACAGTTTTTGCACCTGATAGAGGTTTCATTCAAAATAAAGGTGGACGAATTTTTATAAGTAATGACCATTTTGTAAAATATAAATGATATTATTCAAAAAATAAATTACTTACTTAAGTACTTTACTTGGTAAAGAATTATCAAAAACACGTCTAAATCTTCAACATAAACTTATAAAAAGTTACATTCGCTGATATTTAGAAATGAGATCTTATAATATGATATAAAGGTGGTATACCCAGTTTTTTGGGGATTTGTTCATCGATCCTCCATAATTTTCTCTCAAAAAACCACAAATACGAAACAATTTATAAAAAAACAATACGAGTACAAGACAATATTTAAATAGGTACATATCTCCATACAATAATCACGGTCTATTTTTTACAACGTGTTAAATATAGGTAATAGATTTATTATCACGCAAATCATTCGAGGGCGGGAACACGAATAACGACAAGAGATGACAGACGCGAAATCATTACTTTGATGACTACCTCACGTCGTGTCTTACTAAAATGTACCGTTGATTTGATATATTTTGCCGTTATGAGTGACATTTCAATAGCCCCCCTGATTTAGTGGCAACTTGGAGAGACTATGAACCGTATGGTTACGTGTTTGATTATCTTTGTCCTTACAGTAATAGAATATGTTTAGATTTGAAGTTTTGTGAGAAGGGTAGGTACCAGGACTCTTCTGACCCTGGCTTGTGCGGTATCATGTATAATGTTACAATCTTCGAGAGGCTTTACCCGATAGACTAGCATGAAAATTTAGTAGCAATTAAGTCACAAATACTCTTTTTTGTTTCGAAGAGCATCGGACGAGATCTAAACAGCTTTCTTATAGTTCAATAATGATGATAATATAGAAGATTTTCGATTAGAAAAAACACTTACACGTTTTCAAGCCCAGTTGCATAAAATAATTTGGAATAAAAGTTTGATATTGTCAACAGGAACATCTGGAATGTTGTAGGTATTTAAATGTTCTGGCATTTTATTTTTTATCTGCATTTATGATTATTCAAGATATACTAATATTCAAAATTACATGTTGGAACATAGATTATATATATTTTTGAATTATGTACACTTTATTGCACACAAAAAAACAAATATAAACGAAACTCACAAACATAAAAAGTATAATTGGCGATGACCGTTCTTATCGCACTAAAGTAATGTCTTACAGACAACCATGGGATGGATTTAAGAAGAACTAATCTATGTCATCAACCTACCTATGGGGACCTCGTGACGTCGCGCCGTCCTTGTAATAGCGTGACTATTGACTACATTAAAATAATATGCCCTTACAAACCATCCTGTGTTATAAACCGTAGAGCCTATCAAAAGTAATGCCATGAATACTCATTGTTCGTTGATCAAGGTTCCTTATTAATATTTTTTCCTTAAAGAGGATACGCAGTGCTAAACAATGTCTTTTGTCAGAGTTAAATTGAGGAAATTATAAAAATTACAACAAATGTCTATGATTTTGAAATAACCTAGGTTTCGTAATAATATATGACTTTGTATTCTTAATTAAAATTAATAATTTTGTGCTGGTTTTGTACGAAGAGAATGTTGGTTTTATTCATAAATAGTTTTAAACGTTGTATATGAATGCAGTTTGAGCGATGATATTGATAAAACCAGCGGAATTCATACTGAAAGCAAAATCATATTACTTACTATAAAAAACTACATACTACATCATATTGAAAATTTAAAACTATATTTAGTGGTTATCAGTTTTCCTCGGGTTCTTTTATACGTAAATAAGTATCATTATGAAATAAAGCAGTTATGTAAGAGTTATAAATCTCAAGAAATATATTAAACTGTAATCCTATATGAAGCAATATGCAGTTACAGGCTTACAATCTAAAGAAGTAACTGCAAATATCCACAGTATTTTATCCCCCTAAACACGTTAAGCTGAGTTTCTTAGAAGCTATTAAGTAATAATTAGTTATTAAGATGGGAATAAAAGACAATAAAAATTGCGTGAACTTTAATGCGAAATAAATGAGTTTAAAATATCTTCATAGTCATTTTATGAAAACAGCTATTATAACATCCCAATTCATAAATGTGTCTATTTATTTAGTTAGGTAGCTATTAAGATATTTTTTGCTATACCTGATGGCTTTAGGTTATACGGTTTTCATAATTTTATTCCTCAAGTAGGTCGCTCATCGTGTAAATGAGTTCATTCACGACAACGATAGTTATTAGCTAGATGAATAAACACCAGGAATGCTGAAGTGACAAAGTTGCGTTTAAGGAAACCACAACAGTATATCAACCATCAGCCAGAAATGGACTACTGAATATACTTATAGTAAGCCTCAAACAATAAATATTTTATTAAGAGAAGTAGTAGTAACTAGAGAGTAGTAGAGAACCTAGAATTTCATGAATAAAATAAACGGGTATGTTACGAAGAATGATCTCACTGACAATGAAAAATAAACCACTGCCAATCTCAATGACAGGTAACAAAAGATCATGAGCAATAAACTCCCAAAGGTTCATATCATTTGTAACGTCATTATCCTCTTGCATAATCTCAGAACATAACCTACTAAGCAACAAATGTAAAAGAATACACGTCGTAAAGTGAAAATTGTGAATTGAATTTGCTCAGTGCCAAGAAGGTTAGCAGGCTTTACGTAAAATTTAAATAAGAGATCGCGATCGGAATAATAGTTAATTGAATTTAATATAGTTTTAAAGGGGAAGAAGTAGCGGATTCTTGGCATTGAACTTGGGACCAGTCCTACTTGGCCGTACAGCCAAATGTACCGAATACATTCAAATATGCGGTTATTGCTGATCTCTATCTGGCACACGCGTAATAACGCAGCTGTTGTTCCTTTAAAACTAGGATGTCGGCATTGGGTTCATTGTAACTCTTTGATCTACTTTGTATTTAAATCCTGTTAGATGCGATTATCGCTTCATAGTTCTGCTGAAGGAATTTGCTTGCGGTTTCAACTATCTAGTCAAAATATGTCTTAGTTCATTTATAATGTGTGATCGACTCTGAACACATATTGGCCTACAAATTAAAGATATAACGCCACAAAATGAAGACATCAATTTCCATACAAAATGGGATAATCAACCATTTGATCAATCCTGCTGATCAATATTTAGAAAAGTCTGCAGTATCTCTATTTTTATGCGATCAATTTACTCCCATGATTCTCGAAGGAATATTTAACAGCATATCTAAATAAATAAAAATAAATACACCCAACAGTCACATACATAGTCCTGACCCCACACTAAGATCGAGTCTTGTGTCGTGGGTATCAGGAACTACGAGAGACTTTTCGGTCTCACAAACACCCAGACCCGGAAGAAATATTTGTGGGCCGCACAAACATTTCTCTCGGTGCGGGGATCGAACCCGCGGCCTCTCGTTTCACAGGCGGCGTCTAACCAACTGCGCGTTTAAAAGTATTGACACTCTGCCACAATTCATAATGAATTAACATAGAACCGTTTTTCCCACCATGGTTTGTTTGTTTGATTGTATTTAAAGCGATACATTTTAAAATTACAGACATGCATTGGAAGTGGATTATACATTTTTAAATTTAATCTCAGTTGTAATATTTTTGTTAATTAGATATAGATTATAAGTACTTGCCTTGTTATATATTATTCTTTTTTCTTTAGAATTAGTAACTGTATGTGGAGTAGTATGGTATAATGTGGCTTTAGTTTTAAAAGGTGTTATGTTATTATATTTAAGGGGACATATAAATAAAAAAATAAGCAGCTCGAGGTGGTGTAGTGATAACGTCTTTAATAATAGCATATAACATATGATATTTAAAGAAAGAAAGAAAGAAAGAAAAACTATTTATTGATACACAGACGCAACGTACATAAAACACACAGTATTATAAAACTTAATAATAAAAAATGGCTGATCGCGTCTGTGACCGGTAGGTGGCCACTCAGCTTTATGTTATGAAGTGGTGCAAACCACATCACAACGCTGATTTTCAGTGGCCACCTTAAGTGACGTACGGACGTCAAACCAATTACTCAATTTAAGATATACTTTACCAAAAGCGTGCACAATCAAAACACAATCGTGTCACTGAACTTTCAATAACTGATAATATGTATAATGTATGAAGGATAATACATTTAGGATGACAAGGCGCATTTGTTTTGGTAGTGTAGATTTACTCCTCCTGATAATTAAACGGGAGTTTGGTGTATAAGAAAAATTGTTATATGCTCGTATTAGAATCTAAAATAGTGACGTCATAAAGGTCCAACTAAAATTGAGTGATCATTGAGTGAGTAAAGGAGATTTCTTCAGGAGAAAGATTATCCGTTACTCATTGACGCGCTCATATTCTTACCTGTCTTATTACGATACTCCTCGATATGATTAATAATCATGTTTAACTTTATTGGTATAGAACCGTGGTTCCTAACCTGGATTACCCCCGCGGGGGTAAAACCTGTAATTTACGGGGGTAACAATGGGCTGGTTATCGTCTTAAGTGAAACAAAACCTAATATTACCAAACTTGTAAAAGCTAAGCAGTACCTCGTGGTACTGTGGTGGTATAAAAATTTTAAACTAATAGAAATTTCAAAACCATAATTATTGGTTATGTGTAATTGTTTTAAGTTTAATGAAGTCTGCGTATAAATTATTAATACGCGTTGTTTGAGATCATCCTTGGGAGGGGGGGTAAAATCAGTCACGCTAGAGGGGAGAGAGGGGTAAAATTAGTTACCCTTAGATCATAGGGGTAACGGACCTAAATTTGTTGGCGTAAATGCACTTAAGCTTTTTTTTATGTCCGCATAGATTATTATGATATACATATATCATATTTCGTATCCACTTTCGTCCTGACCATTCCAATTATATCAGTAAAATATTAATTAATAGAACATTATTTCTTTAAGATTATCCACACAACTGTACTTCAATAGTAGCTTGATACCACGCGGTTCAATGGAGTTTCGTACCGTGAAACAGGTTTTCACATCATTATTGACTACTCATACTTCTATTATACATTCAAGGACTAAGAAAACAGTTCGCCGATCTGTGAAAAAAAGTAAAAGATCCTTGGCTACCTTATATCTGATACTGGTTATATTTGAACGCAATAAAAATGGATTTTATTTCATTAGAGTACAGTCGTGAGTATTGCGAGATTTTCGTATTGTCGTTATGTTGAAAGGAAGCTCGTATGATAGGAATTAAATATTAAACTGAATTAAGGTAAGTGGATATACTATTTCTGTGATTATTGTTGAATACCTACACTAGTCATGGATTTGTCCAGGAAGACTATCATGGCGCAACCAAACCTACGGACAGACGGCCCTACTGTGAGTCTCGTATCAACTTTTCCGGTGATACGTATTGACATATTATTATATTGATATAGCCCGTAACCTATCACTTTACATTGTTAAATTTTACATGCGTTTTTCTTAATTTTAATCCCGTTAAAATAAAATAATTAAAAAAACAAAGTAGAATATAGATAGACAGCCTCCGTAGCGCAGTTGGTTAGACGCCGCCTGTGAAACGAGAGGCCGCGGGTTCGATCCCCGCACCGAGAGAAATGTTTGTGTGGCCCACAAATATTTCTTCCGGGTCTGGGTGTTTGTGAGACCGAAAAGTCTCTCGTAGTTCCTGATACCCACGACACAAGACTCGATCTTAGTGTGGGGTCAGGACTATGTATGTGACTGTTGGGTGTATTTATTATTTATTTATTATTATTTATCTACTTTTTGTGACATTATAAAGATAATACCTACACAGCATATATCTAGATTGCTACCGAAAACGAAACCGCGTGATAGTTTTGGTGACTTCAGATACAATGCAATTAAAATGTTGCTTGTTTGTAGTCATTAAAACTACCACTCGACTTTGTTTTCGGTAGCAGTCTTGATATACCCTGTATATGTTTTTAAATTCAAATCAAACAGCACCAACTTCTTGTAACTTTTGATGTACCGAAAATAATCGAATTATGAAGCCTTAATTTATTTTCAGAAAAAATAATTTATAAAGCACTAGGGCGTATTTAAAAACGCTAATTGAAAATGATTATTGTCGTCACGTCTAAGCGCATTCAACTGGAGCTCATTAAATTCACATCAGTCTCGATAAAAACAGGCGAGTTCCTTCATTTAAATCACTTTCTTTGTCATCAAAGACAATGATCTGCAACGCGAAGGGACAGGAGTGCAAATGAACTCCGATCGGTGGTGCCAATCGCGTGCCTATGTAATTGACTTGCAATCGCCTCAAGAACAAACATTCTATCACAATCGTGTACTATTGTCATGGAGGTGGCATTATTTGTGTAGGGATGCATTAAGTCTTTCAGCGTACCATAGAGGCGCTGGATTCGCGCGGCATACACCAATAGCGGGCTATGGAAAACATTCAAGAACAGGAAATTATGTTTTAAAAATCGAACATTCCTTAGACAATTTGCATGTTCAAATGATTTTTGTAGTCGCACTATCATGTGACTGGTAAGCGCGGTACATTGTGCAACACAAATAGAATAAATTCATCCCTCACTGGTCGTCACATTTATGGCAACTTGCTCGAAACCTTTACACAACTGAAACTGAAATGGGAAATACTATCTCAATGAATATGGATATCCCACCAGCCATATTATTGTCTCTGGTCAGATCACACACGAAAAAAAACGCGACAGTATAAATTGTACTTCTGTATCAGCCCATATACGGCCCACTGCAAGGCACAGGCCTCCTCTACAACCGAGAGTACGATTGAGAATGTTAGGCCAAATAGTCCACCACACTGGCCTAGTGCAGGTTGGCAGACTTTGCATACTATAGAATTTTTTACAAATTCTGTTAATTCTGTTTTGTATGAAACTGTAACGAGCTACAGCATCTCTCTACAATTTCTTAAGATTATTGGTATAATCCCACTTATTCTAAATTTTGTCGAGCTACACAAATAACTGTAATAAATAATATATTAGTCTTGCTTAGACTAATTATAAAAGAGTTCAGGTGGCTGAAATATCATAAAATATTCCGTCTGTACGCAGTCATCATAATTGTAGTGACGAGGGTTATTCCGCTAGTTGTTCTGAGCGCTAGTTCGATTAGGTGTTTATCTTACTAGAATTATAAACAAAACAATTTATAACATCCGGTCAGTTTTACCACAACTATGTATGTATGTATGCCTATAATATGACTATGTAATACAAGTTTATATATTCGAATGAGAAAATCGATAAGTGTAACTAAAAAGACATAGGAACAAAATAAGACACGTGGTGAACTACATAAAATATTGTAATTTATCATAGTTAGCCATCGCCACGTAGTTGCATTTGAGTTATGACTCCGGCTATAATACAAGAGGTTTCGATCTCCACACCAAGGCAATTGTTTGTAAAATCCACAAAAATTCCAAAATTAGTAAATATTCCGGGCCTGGATTTAACCTAAAGCCTCAAGAAGTTTCTGCTGCACGCTTTATAATACTTGTATTTTAATAAGGGGATAGGACTATGCGTTTATTGATTTTGTACATTCATATGTACATTTTGATATAGCATGTGTTTTACCATCTTACTTTAACACAGTAAAATTCTGGGTTTTTCAGATACATTTAACCGGATTAATTACAGCAGAGGGCACGTTTTTGCTACAAAATAAATCGTATTATTGTCTAGTTCTCATATAATTTTATAGGCGGTATAATTACGCGAAATGAAGATCCTGAAACATAATGATGAAGTCCATAACAATTATACTTCGTGTTACGATGGTAGAATTAAAGCAATAGATATTTCCTCTATCGTGCAATTCATTGTTACGTATATTTACAATAGACATTTGCAATGTAGATAGCAGAGAGTGAAAAATACTTTGTAATGTAATACATATTTTTATTTCATTATCTTGTTTCTTTGCCCTTATAGTACATACATTTTAATAATCATAATAGAATGATTCGGTATTTTCGGAGTTAACAAATTGATTTAATATTCTCAAATATTTATCACATCACTATACAACCAACCCAATATGTACGTCTCACTGTAGGGTACGAACTTCCTCGACAATCGAGAGGGGCTCTTAATCCGTCGGTGCCAAATTCCCAAAAGGTTTAAGTTGTCGATTGATCAAACTGAATTTAACTTAAGATGATAAAATGAATTTCATGACTGACGTCAATTGAGGAGGGACGTTCCACATTGCCCGAGCTGGGCATGGTAGTCTAAACCGTTTAATTCACGGTCTTCAAATAACGTATGCAACATAGAAATTCATAATTTTAAAATATACTATTGGGGAGAATAATTGAGGATTTATTCTGGCACGCTACATAAGAGCTAATCAGAGTATCAAACATATTTTTAATAGATCTGATTTACTGAACTGCACTGTACCATGTGTATCAGCCCATATACGTCCCACTGCAAGACGGCTTCCTCTATAATCAAGAACACGATGGACAGGTCTTTTAGTCCACCACGCTGATCTAGTGCGGGTAGGTGGACTTTACATCCCATAGAAATTCTTACAAATCGCTATGTTATGCAGGTTTGCTCACGATATTTTCATTCACCATTATAGGGATCGGTGATTCACTATCAATACACACATGACTCCGAAAAATCAGATGTGTATTCTGGGATTAAAACCCACGACCACCGTGAACATGTTGGCAGTCGGTTCTGGTCCGTTAACCAACAGGTAAACACTCTATTACTGTACTGTATTAACCCATATTGCAAACGGTAGTGCACAAGACTTCTCTACAACCGAGAGTTTGACTTTAGTCCACAATATTAACCTAGTGCAGCATAACGACTATACATACTTATTTTTCAAATACCTAAAGCTCACATGTAATAAATAACTCCAAAAGTCAGATGTGCTCTAAAATCGTATCAGCGGCCTTCTTTTCAGAAGTCCGGTTGGATCGGTATCAAGCCTAGTAGGTAATCGGCTACAATTCACTCAGGCGACCTGACATGATCATTTCCTTTTTTAAAAGATTAATGATGTAAATGTTGCTGGTACGCTAATAGTAGATATGTTTGTACGCATTGTAAAACCTTATAGAACATCCCGGGCCAGTGGTTCCTACATTAAAATTAAGATTATACTCAACGGAAAAGAACTAGATAATTTATTTGTAAATAAATAAATACACCGAACAGTAAAATACAGTCCGGCCTAAGGGTACAAGTTTTGCATTGTGGTTATCATAACTACGAGATTTTTCGATCTCACAAACACCCAGATACAATATAATTTTTTTGTATGGCTAGCAAATATTTTGAAAAACATATATTTATTTCAAATTGGACACCTCATTGAACATTTTTTAAGTATATTATTTAACTCATACCATATGTACGCAGTATCCTATCGTTTGATAGCTAAAATTAAAAAAAAAACCTTTGAGTGTAGTCTAAATTTTAATGTACGCGACACTTGCGCGGGACGCTCTATATGGTTTTACAATATGTACAAACATATCTACTGTTAGCGTATGAGCAACATTAACATAATTTAACTTTTTTAAAGTGTATCGACCTTATAACGTTTCTACGCCATTTTATTTAAACAACAGCCTATTCAATGCATCTATAGCATTAACATGAATGCGCGATGCAGAGCACTATCTGAGGATCGAGTCCTTGTTAAGCAAAAAATGCTCTTGTATCACGAAGGATGAAGATTACGCCTCGGATAAACTTGAAGAAAATATTGTACTAGTAAATTGTCAGTGAAAAATGTGGGAGCACTGCAGATATAGTTTATTTAAGAATAAACCATAAACTTATATATAGTTACTATAATTATTAATAGAAAACTGGCATTTCTTCAAATATTTCTAAATTATATTATTTCAGTACGAGTTTCGATGGAGTTTATTTAATCTTTTTTTTTTCATTTACTTAAAATGCTTAGGAAGGAGACAAGATCTATATAATATTTCCTAGGTGATAAACCACTAAGGATTATATTTATACTATCAAAGTTGACAGTTGGGTTATTTAACTTAATATTTATTTTATTAAAGTAATAAATAAAAATAATTATACCGCACATTCGTACAAAGTTTCAATCTTATAATATACGTGATCATATAATACTAACGTATTCGTAGAGATCAGAAATTTGCAAAAGATTTTTCGATCTTAAAACACCTATTCCCAAACACAAAGTTTGGTTCAATGCAAGAATCGAACCCTCAGCCTAACGTTCAATAGAAAGGTTCTCGTCCACATCAGCACCTACACAGCTTAAATAGTCACAACGATATTACTTCGTGTATTATTAATAAAAAATAATACAATCGATCCGCTGGTGCTCATAACAATTTAAATGAAATTCAATATGGGATTTATTGAGGATTTTACGATCACATCCCGCGGGTATTTCTTGGTAAATACAAATATCTTCTTACAAAGCTCTCTGTCACGACTGAATATTTAATGAGATTAGATTTGAAACTCATGACTTGTAAGAGATGCTGTAGCAATTACTTGACCATCCTATATAAGTATTTGTTTATTTTGAATTCATGAAAGATTTTATTACTATTTATTTAAATATAACAATACATATTTGTGAAACTGTACACTATGAATATATTTATCCGAAATTACTTTCCTTGATTTTTCGTTATATATTTTAAATTATGCCAGATTTAAAACATAGTATAATCATAATTAATAAAAATGATGACTTATGCAATACTTACTGAATTAATTTCACTATTTTATTCGGAAAAAGAATATCAATTTCATTTATTTAACACTGTTCATGGTATATTGTATTCTTACACAATTAATTTATTAATTTTTACTCAAAAATATGTTTTAAAAAGGAAAAAAATATTTCAATAAATACTTGCATTCGACATTTGAAAAATTAAAAATAATTTACTCACCTGAAAAATTAGAACACTTTTAGAATGTAGAGCAAGGAACACTCAGTATACAGCCACTTAAATGTCTATTTCATTTTGGGTGTTGCCAATTTTAAAAATATTTTTAGATAGGTCAATAGAGAGGACTTTCCGCGGTCGCGTTCGTTCGAAAATGGCGGGAGGTTTTTCGTACAGGGGCTGCGCGCGTCCTTGCGAGGCGGACAAGGTCTCGGCGAGGCTATATGTGGAGGCGAGCCTGCGATCCTCCGCTTCTTATACCTACACGACGGACGGACGTTTTTACATATGATAGACTAAGCGAATTCTTATCGCGGCTACGAACCCACTACGCGTATTAAACTTTTATTTTGCAGTCATTTTTGGCGAAACTTGGGATAAAGCGTGCATGCTTTATATAGAATTTAACAATTCTGTCTTATTTTATACGCACGTATTTATAAATTTATGTTTACATATGTTTCGCTAATCTTATTTCATGACCAGGTATTTCTTAAGAGAATACAATATTTAATTATTAATAATTATTATTGATCCTTAATTTTTATGGCCTGAATTATCCATGACGACAATTGAAAAGATCTTCATTGGTCCTAATTTAATAATAATTATGTTTAAAAAATTAGTTTTACCGTAATTAGATTTGACTTTTAGGTAACAGAAAAGAATTGTAGACTAAGTAATTATAGTAATAAAATAATGTAGTTTGAAACTTGCGTTCTGTGATGCATAATGTTTTATATAGCCTTAGCTAGCAAAATTTACTAAATGTCAAGTTATTTTGAAATATAGCTAATACCCATACCTAATACCTACGCTTGAACATAATATGCATATACCGCATACATATCCATCAAGGGATATCATAAATAAGCTAAACCCATAAAGAACAAACAAATACTTTTAGGTAGTCTAAATGGAATATTATCGCATTGATATACACTCAGAGTCACGATTTGTCACGGTTTAAGATTAAAAATCACTTAAGTCGTCAAATATTCATGCTGCGGGAATAATAACCAAATCGGCATACATTGGTATGTCTCCAAAAATCTTAATACGTGCGTTCTTAGTTTTTTCACTAGCCCAATTTTTCAATTAGTAGACATGAGCGTAGCCACGGTGGGGCACAGTGGAGCGCTTGCCCCACCCTGGCTCTGACCTGTAAGGTACCTAACCAAACCTAAGAAATTAAATTATCTAGGTAAAGTACTATCTTTAGGGAGTAACCTTTTGTATGAAAAAAAAAACAACCGGGGTAAGACCGTATTGTTTGCGAGTTACATATTATTTTAGACTCCTGCCCCAACCTGAGCCCATGGCTGGCTACGCCTATGTTTGTAGATAACATTTATACCTCAGACAAGTTATAATCTGACTGGATCAGCCCATATAAATCCCAGTGCAGGGCACGGACCTCATCTTCAATCGAGATTACGATTGAGACGCGTCAGGCCATATAGTCTAACACGCTGGCCTAATGCGTAGTAGATTTTTTTATAAATCGCTATGGTATGCAGGTTTCCTCACGATGTTTTTCTTCACCATGATAGTGCGTGGTGATTGACTATCAGTACACACATGATTCCGAAGTCAAATCGTCAATCAGGGTGTGCCCTGGGATTCGAACCCGCGACCACCGTGAACATTTTAGCAGCTGCATCTCGTCCGTTTACCAACATGCCACCACAAACTTTTATATAATCTAACTGAATAACAAAATTTCATACCAGGATAATTATGGTAACACCTCTATCAACTAGAAAAATATAGATATTTATTTATTTATTTAATTACACTTTATTGCACATAATGGAAACTAATACAAAGAGAATTCAAATTCATAAAAGTACATTGGCGATCTTATCGCCGAAACGCAATGGCTTTCAGACAAACATGGGATGGATTTAAGAAGAGAATAAACAGACATTTTTTTAATTGCTCGCGGGATACTTTATTCGAGAAAATTCTTATTACTCAGTTAAAAAAACCGCCTTAGTACATTTTTAAATACCAGTCAACTCTTGCAAAAACCTTCGTACTAAATCCCCAATTTCAATTTTCCATCATTTTGACTCATCTCTTACAAATTAAAACTGAAATCGAAATGAGTTTATCAGGTGACTTGGAGTATGTCCATCTGCAAGTTCGCTAGTGCGGAACTACTGACCCCGGTTGGAACATGACGCCAGTCATCCTCAGACCAGTTCCTTTTGCGCCGAGTAGGCCTACCGTTCATCTCTGTCGTCACTTTACAGCAGTTTGGATGTGTCATTTGCCTAGTGCGCCAGATCTTATATATAAAAATGAATCGCAAAATGTGTTGGTAACCGCATAATTCAACAACGCCTGGACCAATTTGGCTGATTTTGGTCTTGAAATATTCGTGGAAGTCCTGGGAAGGTTTTAGGGGTGAGAAAAATAGGAAAATTTCTGAGGAAGATACTAAAAACCTTTTTTTTGGGTATCGTTTAAGCGTGATGAGTCCAGCCAATATAGGATGATCTTTGTTTATTTGACGGGAGACGTAAAAGACGGTCCAGCTTCAACTACCATCCAACGTAAAATGATCTATCTTTCCATTGTCTTTCATTGACGGCTGACGAAATAGAACAAAATTCAAAAAATGTGTACATCGTGTATATCGTGTATATAATATTATCTAGATACGGCGTCTTGCGCATAATTTTGTGAAATGTAAATTGAAATCATGTCCATATCTACCAAAATCGCCCATTGTTTTTTGAGATTATTGCAACAGTTTTAAACAAGGTATACTCTATCGAAGCGTTTTGCCGGACTACACCAAAATATATCTAATTATAATTTTTCGTTTTCATAAACGACATTGTTTTTGAATTGATACTTTTAGATGCGCTGGGGGACATATTTAAATTTCGCATTAATATTGTTTTTAGACTCAAGAATAAAAAGAATATTGGTACGTTGATGCTGTATCTAGACATTATAACGAAACGATATGCAGTTTTATATTTTTAAATATTTGTTCTATTACTTACGTCACCTGGTAAGGCAGTATGAAGGTTTTATTAATTTGTATATGGTAACGTACTAGACGCGACTGCCAACAAGTTAACGATGGTCACGGGTTCAAATCCCAGGGCACACCTCTGACTTTTCGGATTAAATTCTACGTGAAATAAAATTTGCCAACCCGCACTAAGCCAGCAGGGTGGACTATAATATCTTCTTCTATAATATAAAAATGAATCGCAAAATGTGTTGGTAAGCGCATAACTCAACAACGCCTGGACCAATTTGGCCAATTCTTTTTTTAAATTGTTATTATTACTTTATTACTAACAAAAAGTAATGGCGTGTAATATTATTAGGAAAAACAGCATTTTGGTGCTGAAATAAGGGACGGAATATTGGATGGACAATAAAAAACGCTAAAGTTTTTAATGTCAAAATTTCATAAGGCAATCTTTATATGTACATGTATATGGAGAGACGGGATATAATAGAGTGGAAGGTACGGGAGAGGGCTGGGATAGCTGACAGATTTGATAGGACGAAATGTAAATGCACGTTATAAGACGGGATGGATAATAAAAGAAAAAGGACGGGACGGATCGGGAAGAGACTGAACAGACGGATGAGACGGGATTGAGCCAGACAGTAGGATAGCTATGTCAAGTTTAGGTATACAAGAGATTAATACGAAAAATAACATGTATTTGGTGTGGAGTGGAATCAAAAAATATATGCACCCAGGCGAAGCTGGGTCGGGCCGCTAGTATATCAATAAAAACAAGCAATTATTAGAGTTATTTATGAGTTTAAATAAGCTAATTCTGTTTTTTTTTTAAACAATTTGAAAGAGTCCTACTCAAATTGTGACTCTTATCAATATTGTCACAAATGCAGTTGTTGTAAAATAATAATACCTACAATTTTAAGTCTACAATTAATTTCCTATTCAACTTTAGGAGCACCAAAAGGTCTAGGCATTTTCGCAATAAGCGCAAACGAAGGTAAAGGTGTTCTTTTTACATAAATTTATATACATACAACAGCAATCAATATCCATCCATTTAGGTGTTTAAAAATACAAGCTACTTTCCGATCACACAGCGCCGAAACAAACACATCTTGTAATTTAGTTGATCCAGGAACGAACCCACGGCCATTTTCGTAGCCGGTATCTTGACCACTACGCAACACGAGTTTTAATTTTCGTCAGAGGCATGATATGAATATAGACACACTACTATTTTGCACAAAATATACAATTATATAGATACACGAATTCTATCTATAAACACAAAGCAAAGGAACTAAGGTTAAGGGCAAAAATATGAACTGACTGACTTTCTAAAATAACTGCTTAGGTACATACATAAAGTATAACATACTCGTAATTACATCACATTATTGTCTCCAATATATCACAATTTCTTATTGATTTTGTCTGTTTATTTTCAATAAATCCATTTAGGATCCCACTGGGTGTTTTGAAATATTTAAGCATTATCATATAAGATGACAAATTACGTAACCGTCCGCAATTTATCATGCTGAAGTTTTACGTGCCGTGTGTCGAGAGTAATTACAAATACTTAGCTAATTTGTGTCACTTTTATCCTTTTTGATTGGGTTGAAGTCGATAATTTTATTTCGTTGAATTAAATGCATGGGCCTTTATCTGGTTTAATGTTTGGTTAAACAGTAGTTTTAAAGTCAATAATAATGAAGCGTTAACCACCAGTCCAAAATATTCAATACATAGATATACAAAAAAAGTTCCATATAAATTATCTATAACATTTTTATATAAATTACATGAACTAAATTCATATACAAATTTTAAAATCTAACGTAAGTAACGTTATTGAAATTATTGAAAAATAAATTCCTTGCTTTCACAGTCTGTAGAAAAATATACTAAAGTCCACATATTACATCGATTGTAATCTTTTATTTGGGACTCTAAAAGTTTCCGATGTGTGTCTCTTGTTTTCATTATCGAGGATAACAAGACGAGGACGTCGCCCACCTAATATGTTATGGTAAGCCTTGCGTGAAGAGTTATTCAGAATAACTTCTTATGTTATCTTACTACTCTGCGCTCGTCACCACAAAACATTGAGTGTATCATAATCAAGGGCGGATCCAGGGAGGTCATGGGGGTCATGACCTCCCCCCCTGGGCTGGCTCCAGATTGACAAAATTTATTGAAATCGGGCCCAGTGTTCTGACATGAACTATATGACCCCCTGGCGTAAAAGCTGGATCCGCCCTTGCTCATAATGCCTCGTAATCATTCGCTAGAATAACATTTGAATAGAAAAATAACCTTACTTGTAGTTAAATAAATATATACCTAAAGACACCAAACAGTCACATGTTAAACATAGTCCTCACTTCACATTATGATCAATTAGGTCTTTATCAGAAACTCCAAGGGACTTTTTGATTTCACAAACAGCCAAATCCGAGACAAATACTCGTGGGCTTCACAATCATAAAACATTCTCGGTGCTGGGATTGAACCCACGACCTCTGGTGTCACAGCCGGCGTCTGACCAACTGCGCCACTGAATACATTCCGTGAAAAATACACAGTTCCTTATTTTTAAAGTTTGACTAAAATAGATGCACAGGTGTAAACGGCGAGTAAGAACACAACAAAAGAAAAAGAAAAAAGAGCATTATTGTAACGTGAACTCTGATTAAATCAGAATGGACTTATAAGGGAAGGCTTATTTTAAAATACTATAATTTCACTCCGTTTAACTGGTGTGCCGAAGGCGCCATTAATTGACAGAGCAATGCAAAAAGACTGTGCAACGAGTCCCTCATAAAATATAATGTAACTTCTTAGCAGCTCCAAAATAATGATAACGAAACACACGACGCCATATTGCTGCATTAAATATGCATACACACAATAAATCACGAACCCAACGAAATAAAAAAAGAAAGAAAAAACAAGAATAATTAGCATTATGTATAAACTTACTTTGTTTTGACTGCAGCGCTCTATTTATGCAATATTTGACAGACTTATTTGCTGCTGCCTCTTGCTGGGAACAGATTTTGTTTTTTTTTATATGATTCATCTTAATTTATACCACTGATTACTTATGATTACACTGGATCTAATGGAAGCGCAATGATATACAGATATAATGTTTATTGGCAACATACAGTCATCTCCTGCCATTAGATTCTTCACAACTGCTACTCTACGCTACGGCGAGAGGACCCTGGATTATCCTAGGACTTTACTTCTCGTGTATTAAGAGATGTATTTTATATAGGGACGCTACAGATAGGTTCGAAGGCGCCTTATGGTTAGTGTAGCGCAATCTAGAGTGCCCAGATACCTCTTCTCGTCGATAAAATTATTATGCAACTGTTGCTGCTCAGAACAAAATAAAAACAGGTCAAAATCAAAAGGCGGTACACTTCTTTGGGCTCCTATGACTGACTTTCAAAATCCTACCTACTTTGTTACTTACTAGTTGATATAAATTAGTTTACGTTTATCCATTTAGTGTTAACTTATGTACCTAAGTATAATTGTCTTTACACATCGCAACCAAGCCTTTACAAATATGATTTAAAAAAAAACTTTGTTATTTTTCAAAGGCTCTAGTACTCGGTACCTTGAGCGAGGCTTAGGCTACTACTTTCAAACTTCGTTATACCGAAATTTAATTGTTTTTTCTAATTTTATACAATGTAGGTTTTATAAGGACACGACAAAGTGTCTGCGAAACACCTGGTGGCAACTTCAATGAAATTAAAATAGATTAACCATCGGCGAGAGATGTTTATCAATGAATTATAAGAGTTTTAATGATGCAGATATAATATGCAATAAATCAACTGTTCTACATTTTATTTTTGTCATAAGATTTAGCGTCTATTTAAATGTTAATGCAATGATGGCATTTAGAACTATGATACAATTTCATAACTACCATCCTGTGTCCTGTTTTACCACAATTATTAATTCATTACTTTACAAATAAAGATACGATTACTTACGATTAAAGATATTATAAATGTTGGAGGATTTAAGGAAAATACTTTTATTCACTCTGGATCTTTATTATTTCGACAAGTTTATTTCTACTATATATAGTTTAATCTAATGCTAACATCAAATCGAAGCTAATACAACTATTAAATAAAAAGTATACTTATACTTCATAGTGGAGGAGAGAGACCTCCTTAATTATCAAGTGGTCGGGAGGGGGTGAGCCATAGTCAGGTCTAATGCGGATTGGTAGATTTCAAAATCAACTATTTTTATTTTAAATCTCTATGATATGGAGGTTTCCTCATGATCTTTTCCTTCGCCGTTATATTGCGTCGTATAATAGAACCATGACGCTGAAAAATCTAACATACAATTATATTGAACCCGCGACCAGCATACATAATATCTGTAGAGCGTCCAACAGACCCCTATGTAAGCTACGATAATCATCCAGCCCGTGACTTTGTTTTCATACAAGGCAATTTGCTTATTAATAGGCAGTTTTGAAAACTATTTTATCAATTGAATGTTTTGTCTCCTTCGCTCAAGGTAAATTCAAAAGTCGTGCGAAAGGGACAAATCAATTGATAACTAAAATAGGTTTATAAACTGCTTATGAATAAGGCTATAATTATTTAAGTGCTGTGGTAATCGAAACTGTAAGAGGAAGATTTGGCTTAGAAGCAAACTGTCTGTGGTTTTATTGCACGTTCAAACTGTGACCAAAAATGTCGTGAATCAAGTCGATATTGTTCGGTGATGAGCACGCCACTTAACTGTCTCAATCAGGGTTGACAACTGTAGATTTTATACAACATCAGTAAAATTTATTTTTTATTACAAAGAAAACAAAACTACTATTCAAGTATTTTATCGCGGATTTGGTTTAATTTTTAATTTTTTGACTTCCGGACGCGACGTTTCGATTACTTTGCAGCTTTTGTGGTGACGAGGCGAACTAAAAATACTAAAATCTGTATTAATAGTTTTATTTCAATGTGTCACATTCGCGCAAATATAAAAAACCATAAAGGAAATAAAATTAAAATTTATATGCAGTAAGTTTTGTTTGTATGACATAATAATTTAGTGTATTTTTGATGTACCTACTACTACATGCTGTTATTTTTCAATCAGCATTATCATCACATTCAGCCTCAAGAAGTCTACCACTGTGTAGGGCCATTAATGAAACTTTAGAATTTGTACCTTAGTAGATACCTACTACTACTACTAATTGTGAACTATTAATGCTGTGTGTATACACCTTAGAGTATTTCTTAGAGTATTTATATATAGAGGGAGCGCTGTCATACATTGGCGACTTGTTTGTTGTTTCTTGTTCGTAATGTTGGTAGCATTGCCATATTAATGTTACCAATAAATGACTTTTCTACGAAAAATATATAAATAAATAAATAAACTGAAATTAACATATTCACATTACGTTGTTTATAATAATACAAAATATTAATAATAAATGAAAAATAAAACTCACCCTTGGCTTATTATAATTTATTTCGTTCCAAATTCAAATATTTTGTATTTTCTAACCTAACCTAACCTATAATTATTCCGGAACATTTTCGGAATTTCAACAATTTAATTACTTGCAACATTGAATAAAAAGGCGTTCGAAAATTCAAAAATATGAATGTTTTTCTGTAAAATGATTTAAATTATTTCTTGTTAATTAATAAGAGATTGGATTTATTGTCGATGATAAACGAATACACTGTTAATAATTAACCCCCAAAACAAATTTGGATGGTATTCGATAGCGCTAAACTACATTTATTTATTTTTCTTTTTCATGTAAGTCATGCGTATTCCAAGCTGTCACAAATCACACTGGATGTAGGGAAGAAAAAGGTGGCCCCGGCACCACCATTTTTATCTACGTTTTTGAAGTACCAGCGCTCACTCTATATATATATACTCTAAGGAGTATTTATAGAGGGAGCGCTGTCATACATTTGCGACTTCAAAAACGTAGATATTTTCTTGTTCGTAATGTTGGTAGCACTGCTATATTAATGTTACCGATAAATGACTTTTCCACGAAAAATATATAAATAAATAAATAAACGGAAATTAACATATTCACGTTACATTATTTTTAGCTATCATAATACAAAATATTAATAATAAATGAAAAATAAAACTCATCCTTGGCTTATTATAATTTATTTCGCTACAAATTCAAATATTTTTATTTTTTACCTAAAAATTATTCCGGAACTTTTTCGGAATTTCAACAATTAATTATTTGCAACATTGAATAAAAAGGCGTTCGAAAATTCAAAAATATGAATGTTTTTCTGTAAAATGATTTAAATTATTTCTTGTTAATTAATAAGAGATTAGATTTCTTGTCGATGATAAACGAACACACAGTTAATAATTAACCCCTAAAACAAATTTGGATGGTATTCGATAGCGCTAAACTACATTTTTTGATTTTTGTTTTTCATGTAAGTCATGCGTATTCCAAGCTGTCACAAATCACACTGGATGTAGGGAAGAAAAAGGTGGCCCCGGCACCACCATTTTTATCTACGTTTGAAGTACCAACGCTCCCTCTATATATATACACCTATAAAGGCTCGTCACCTTTCACAATACCTATATATAAAACAACATGTAATTTTATCGGTGGCGCACCGATGGTGTATCGATTTGATAAATAAATAAATAAAATAAATTGCTTTTCAAAACTATGGGCGGTTTATTGACCCTTAGCCACATATAATGAATGAATACGAAACAAACACAATATTAAATTTATTAATTCGAACTTTTTTAATTTAAAGATATAGGATCAAAATGGAGGATGCCTGCTAACCCTATATCAAAGTTCTCCATTTGGGACAATTTAGAGCAGTGAGTGTAATTTAACATATCAGTCACGACGAACCTCAACGCACGAACTTCATGATCAAATGCATTTTTGTACATTTTCCTGATTCATCATCGCGGATTATGCATGCGCGGTAATCATTGATCATTGTTTATTCGTCAGGTTTATTCATAACACTGTTTTGTGTTAAAACTCTGCATTAGAAAATAATTTTGTTTTGATGTTTTTCTTATTGCTATGAATGGCATGCCATTTGCCTACTGTGAAATGATACGACTGCCCATGGACAGTGAATGCTAGGCAATCACTGCGGTTGCCATCCTGAGACATATTAAGTTAAGTCTCGGAACATAACAGTGCGTTTACACTGACATTGCGGTGGCACCTACCCAGGAGGCCTCCTACATATGAAAGACCTACCACCAATAAAAGATCTGGTATAATTTACGGTTCGTAACTGGAAAATAACATGTTAACTATTTCATAATAATTTATCTTTTATATCTCATTTTGTGAGTATGTTATAAATATCTCTTTTTTCATTTTCATACAATGAATCATAAATATTCATAAAACGAGTCATGGCGTCGTAGATATTTCTATGATACATATCATCTCCACTTAATCTGTGGTCCTATGCTTGGTCAATGAATTTTATGTATACCCATTCTCCTCTTAATTACTCCGGGGCAGGGGAATGTGTGGGGATAGATGTTAATACCGATAGCCTTACGCCCAAATACTGGAACGCAACTTAAATATAACTTGCGCTTAACTACGTTAATCCTGATTAAATGTACTGGCTAAGTGGGCCGTGTGCTGTTAGAGCAGACTTAGAAGAGCAACTTAATTTTTGAATGGCGTTCCAGTATTCGGGCGTTGGAGTATTTATATACCGGGTATCTCAAGACTGCTACCGAAAACGAAGCCGGGTGGTAGTTTTAGTTGCTACAAACACAATGCAATTAAAATTTTCGCCTAGAAACGCGACAATTTTTTTTTATGATTTTTTAAATATCGTCATTTTTGGGTGGTAAATCCTTAGTTTTTGCTAAAGTAATAATTTAAACTCTTTTATACCTTAGAGTATTTATAAATAAAAGGGTATATACTATTATTTTAGGAAAAAATGTATTTACCACCCAAATATGGCCATAGGAAAAAAATAACAAAAAAAAATTGTCGCTTTTTTTTTGCAACTTTTTCTGTTGTATTGTGTCTGAAGTCGCTTAAACTACCACCCGGCTTCGTTTTCGGTAGCAGTCTTGATATACCCTGTATAGAGGGAGCGCTGTCATACATTCGCGATTTGAAAAACGTAGATATTTTCTTGTTCGTAATGTTGGTAGCGCTCCTACATTAGTAAAAATTGAATTAATAATTTAGCAATAAATTGCTATAAATTCCTTTATTAGCCGAAATTATATTTAGCTATTATCCTTTTAAAACGAGTTTGAGTGGAATTAAATAGACCTAAACTACTTATATTTATATTTTTTTTCAAATAATTTATGTATGTTGCACAACCTGCTCCAATATTAGCCAATAGAAGGGCAGAAAAAGGTGGCCCGGCACCACCATTTTTATCTACGTTTTTGAAGTACCAGCGCTCCCTCTATATATACATACTCTAAGCCGATAGCCTACAGTCACAGACCAAGTAGTCTACAGTTGAGTTTGGAATAGATTCTACTACCATAGATATAAACTTCTTCAAAAATTATTACGTTGGCTACGAACATACATACATAAGCCGCAAATCTGATGTAATTCCCCAAATTTTGTATTGTACCCGTAAAATAATAAATAATAATGTATTAAGATGTAAATATAGGCAAAAGAAAGATATCATTGAGCCTTCGGATCACAGACCAAGAAGTACTAATCACAGATGAATCACAGTGACTGGCCGAACGACGATAATATTATATCCTCTTTGATTCGGCTCGTTCATATTTCATTCAAGACTAGCTACAGTATGTTGATAACGTTAGCACAAAAGGATCAATTTATTCTTTATCACACAGCTTCACAATTATATTCACAAGTCACAAGTTACAAACCTTCAGAAATAAACTCTCAGATCGGTACCGCAGATTTTTTAAATCGATACAAAGCGCAACTATTAGAGTTTCCAAGCATATTATCTCTCTAGATTTGTATTTACAGATAAAAATACCGTTCTATAAATCTTACTTTATTCTTCTTATTAATTGTTGCAAAATCAGCTAATACCAATGATAAAAGAATTATAAAGGATGACGCACAAATGTAGCTATATATGTCAAGTTATAGTTATGTTAAGAATATCGACGCGGAATGTACATTTATGTATCTGTCTCATTTACACAAAGCTGACTTGTCCCTTAATGAAAGAGACAAATAATAATTCCTTTGTTTCGAATATGGCAATATTTTGTTCACTAACCACACTGGGACCGCCCATAGACCAAAATGACGCCATTTTAGTTATGCTTTCGAAACCACAGACTATTAAACCAAAAACTGCATGAAATGTCAAACTGTGGCGTTATCTGTCAATCGGAGTAAACAAATCTGCGCAATCAAAGAATTTCGGATTATTCATTGGTTAATCTCGTTTGTTAAGTTTGTTTGTTTGCTTATTAGTTTAGTTGTTAAGTTTTTAAAATGCCTCAGTGTTTTGTTAAAGGATTCGAGTCGAGTTCAAGCAAAAAGGACCCTAACATTTCTTTTCATAGGTTAGTAACTGTTTTTACGAAATACTAACAAATATGTGCTAAATTTACATTTTGGGTTTATTTTTATCATTTATAAATGTATTTGGATCTTGTTGATTAAGTTTTAGACTCTTCTAGGCGTTATTTATACAAGTAGTGTAAATAACAACCTCATTGTTTGTTTACACACAAGTTTAGAGATGAGTGGATTCGATACGAAATTATTCATATCGATATTATCATTTTTAAATATTTTGATCTTTATTTTTCAAAAAAAGAAAAAAATAGTTTATATTTAAATATATATTCAGACCGACAAACAAAGTGAAATTAAAAATATTTTTTAGATTCCCTATAAACATATAAACCAGGACAAAATGGATACAAAAAATTGGAAGCTATTGGAACCCTGCAATAAATACATTTATTTGTTCATTATATTTTGAAAAAGAAAACAGCTTTCCAACAATATTCCCGGTAAGTGAAATTGTAGTAATTATGATATTTTACCTAATAATCCTATTAATAATACAACTGTTAATCAATAACAAAGATGACATGCAAGATAATTTGGACAATTGGTAGTCTATTGTCTAATGTTCTGGAGAACCTTTTAATGAACAGAAATAGTTTTATATTTTATTATTAATTATTATAATTGTTTATCTTAACCAACACTTTCATATTCATTGATTGAATTCTAAGTGAGACATAATGATTTTCCTCAGTCAAATAATAGCAATAAAAATCTACCTATGTTATTTTATTTTATTTGGTATGTATTAAATATCCTGATAGGTATTTTTGATTTTAGCAAAGAATGGTGCAACGTAATAATGAACGAAATGTATTAGATGCAACTGGGTGTTTGTATCGACAGGTATAACCTTGTAACGGTTGTAACATGTAAATTAGTATTAGTTGGTCATATGTTTACATTATGGCGACTAAAAAAGTAACGATAATTGTAAAGTATAAGTATATTTTTAGGAATATCAAGAAATAATTACCTCCAACCGTCACATACATAGTCTGACCCCACACTAAGATCAAAATGTTTAATACATCATATTACTATTGTTTATGTAGCAGTTGCATTTTTATTAGTTTTGTTATTTATCATAATATTAATATTTATACATACATACACTCACGCCTTTTTCCCAGAATGGGTAGGCAGAGGTGCAACCAGGACACCCACATTTCAGCCTCCGTGGCGCAGGCGGTAAGACGCCGTTTGTGAATCGAGAGGCCGCGGGTTCGATCCCCGCACCGAGAGAAATGTTTGTGCGGCCCACAAATATTTCTCTCGGGTCTGTGTGTTTGTGAGACCGAAAAGTCTCGTAATTCCTGATACCCACGACACAAGACTCGATCTTAATGTGGGGTCAGGACTATGTATGTGACTGTTGGGTGTTATTTATTTATTTATTTATTTCGCCTTGTATGTTCCGTCCTACGATGTTGTGGGTGGCGAGCCTATCGCAATATCGGGCACAAATTCCTGACTGTGCTAATAATGAATAGAAAAATCCGATATCACTTTGCGCGACCCGGGATTCGAACTTGAGACCTCAGCTTTGTGACCGTACCATAATACAACTACGCCACTGAGGCAGTCAATATTTATACATAAATTAAAATCTATAGTCCACATTATTCACCGCTTGTATGTTTATGTATGTATGTACCTTATGTTTTTTTTGTTTGGTTGAATTATTCGAAAAATATTTTTATTCTAGTGCTGATTTCCTGCCTTCGTTCGCGATGTCCGCTACAATTCCTTTATTCAAAATCAAAATCAAAATATTCTTTATAATTTAAGTTCATTTCATTTGGCGATCTAGTGTTGTTACATAGTTTATTAAGTCTTTTAATTATTATTTTTTTTCGAGTTTCTTATTTTTTTATATAAAGCAGCTGTTAAATAAATAATTGTCGAATGAGACTGACTTCTGTTATACAGGGCTTCCTAGTTCAGGAGTCAGGGTGTTATTATGTTGTAAACATGTTGGAATGAAATAAAGATTAATTATTATTATTATTATTTATTCAAATAGTCTTTCAAAAGATCTTTTGGATTGTTCATTTCTGCTACCACCGCTTCGGAACGTGTTGTAGCTGTGAAGAAGAAGTGGCGCAAGAAACTTCGTCAGCAACACGAACTGTCTTCTTTTTTCTTTTTTTTATATCGCCATTTAAAATAATTACAATGGTTCATGTCACAGAACACAATAATGTCAGTTTATTTAGTTAATTGTGTTTATTTAGTTAATTGTTTAATTTCTATTTTTACATTTTAATTGTTAATTTTGTGTAGATATTTTATCGGCAAGTTATACAAAAAACCGAGGAATATAACTTGCCGCTTTGTTTAGCGTTTGTGGACTATGAGAAAGCCTTTGATTCGATTACATACATACACTCACGCCTTTTTCCCAGAATGGGTAGGCAGAGGTGCAACCAGGACACCCACATTTCAGCCTCCGTGGCGCAGGCGGTAAGACGCCGTTTGTGAATCGAGAGGCCGCGGGTTCGATCCCCGCACCGAGAGAAATGTTTGTGTGGCCCACAAATATTTCTTTCGGGTCTGGGTGTTTGTGAGACCGAAAAGTCTCTCGTAGTTCCTGATACCCACGACACAAGACTCGATCTTAGTGTGGGGTTAGGACTATGTATGTGACTGTTGGGTGTTATTATTATTATTATTACCTTCGGTTTGCCGACGATATTGTAGTCTTGGCAGAATCGCTGGAAGACCTTAGCACTATGCTCGAAGACCTCAATCGGGTCTCCCAACAGGTGGGTCTTAAAATGAACATGGACAAAACGAAGATCATGTTGAATGTCCATGTTGTGCCCACCCCCATCGGTGTTGGGGGCTCGACTCTTGAAGTTGTTGACGAATATGTCTATTTAGGACAAGTGGTCCGGTTAGGCAGGTCCAACTTCGGGAGAGAGGTCAATCGTCGAATCCAACTCGGTTGAGCAGCGTTCGGGAAACTACGCGACGTCTTCTCGTCCAAAATACCTCAGTGCCTTAAATCGAAAGTCTTCGATAGTTGTGTGTTGCCAGTGATGACTTACGGCACCGAAACGTGGCCTCTCACTATGGGCCTTATTAGGAAGCTCAAAGTCACTCAACGAGCTATGGAGAGGGCTATGCTCGGGGTTTCCCTACGAGATCGAATCAGAAATGAGGAGATCCGTAGGAGAACTAAAATAACCGACATAGCCCACCGGATTAGCAAGTTGAAGTGGCAATGGGCAGGGCACATAGCGCGGAGATCTGATGACCGATGGGGTCGGAAAGTGCTCGAATGGAGGCCGCGTATCGGAAAGCGCAGCGTAGGACGTCCACCCACAAGATGGTCCGACGACCTGGTAAAGGTCGCGGGACGTCGCTGGATGCAGGCTGCCTCCAACAGGTCTCTGTGGAAATCATTGGGGGAGGCCTATATTCAGCAGTGGACTTCCTTTGGCTGATGGATGGATGGTTGGAAGATATTTTATTTCTATTTATATATTTAAGTTGTTAGTTTAGTGTACATATTTTCATTGTTGTTTGCTAAATGTCTGTTTTTTTTTTAGATTTTAGTTATAATTTGGCAATAGAAATATTGACATGGTGAAAATTGGTGCTTAAGGAAAAAAGTGTGGTATATTCGAAGTCGCAACCAAACTCTAGCTATTAATAAAGTTGTTTTTTAACTCACGTGTGTATTATTTGACAAATCCAATCCAATCATCAGGTAAAACTTACCCATCAAATAAATCATAGCATGAAAAAAATATCAAAACATTGACCTATTATTATCAGATTTAATTTTTAAAGACTTGACTGTCAAGTCCTAAAATCCGCTGTTTATACTCAATTGACATGTAAAGCAAAAATTAAAAATGTTATATTAATGTTAGTCGTATGCCACTGTTGATGATCGATATCGATAAAAAATTTGGTACTAGCGTATCACTATTTTTAGGGGCGGAGCCGCCGCCATGTTTGTGATACAAAGTGGTACGCGTCACGTGACCTTATGCTTTATCCCCTCTACTCTTTAATCATTGGCTAATACACGTTTATCTCATTGGTGAAGCCATTGGTATTTACTTCCAACGGTTGGTCCAACCGTTTGTGTACACAATTTGTGTAGATACAACTTTAAACTTGAAGGATGCCCTAAATTCAAGAAACAGGCAACCCTGGATCCGGTTCCGTCAAGCAAGACGTCAACGCTAAATTTATCCATTTTTTACCAATAATTCACTTATTAATCCCTCAAATACTACCGTGTAAACGTGTTTTTAGTTTAATAATTATCTAAAAAGTAGTAGCAAAGTTATCTTCAATATGCCGCGTGGTAAGTGTTTTTGTTTGCGTGTTATGTTTTTTCTCAATGTCGAACAATGTTATGAGATTTTGTTAGTCCTCCCTCTAAAACGTGTCCAATACGAAAGTAAAATGAATGTTTATTTGTGATTTAATTAGATTTTGGATGGATTTTTTTCACAATTAAGTATAAAACTTATGTGGCTATTGATTGTTTGGCCTAACCTATATTTCACAATTTGTCAGAGGTTTGGCTAATTTTGTCATTTCAGGTAAATTCACGAATCACAAGGGTCGCAACCGCAAGTTCACCAGTCCAGAGGAGTTAGAAGAACAACGAAAGCAAGAGGAGCAAAAACAGAAGTGAGTTAATTATATTTATTTTATAATTGCAACTCTGCATGTGATGACAAACAAAAACTAGCATAGTATTTATGGCATACAACCAACAAGAAAATTAGTTATTAATACATATCTAAATAAGTAAATCTAAATTACATTTGCATACTATATTAAAAACAAATCTATCAAGATTCAATACAATTTCAAGCTTCTCCTGTCCCTGGTTAGCCTTGTGTATATTCTTTCTCATTTAGACTGTAGCTAAGTCATGCTATGTAAATTTTTTCAATGTTCACATGATTGGCCAACCACCTTTATCCTTTTACTTTAACTGTGCACTTAAAGTAATTGTTGTATATCACGGCATATACTTCATGTATATTCTAAATTTCCTGTTACATGGAATTGGATATTTTTCTATAGGGAAAAGATATAACACATCAGGCAGATAAGACCCAATAGCTGATGATAGGATTCATACCTGCATGGTGATTTTCCATCATTATATGATTGTGAAAACACATCATAGTGTACTAGTTCTGCTAAGTCACACAAGATGTGAAATCGTAGATCAACTAAACAGTAATTTGTAACTTAAAATCCAGTTATATTGATAAGGTATGGAACTAGAGATGATGATGATTATCTATTTAAAGCAACAAAACACATATAAACATATCATAATTGTAAACATTCTCTAAATCAAAGTATGATTGTTGCCTTTTAACAGTCATTTGTAACAATTAAAAAAAAGATCATCTTTGAGAACCAATCTATGCAATTTCAAATGTGTCGAATTAACGTGTATATTGTATTTGTGTTTTTCAGATGGAAAAAAGAACATGGGGGTCAGAGCGAGAGTGAAGAGGAATCTGCGGATGAAAAGTCAGGCTCTGGCAGCAGTGATGACAGTGATTCTGATGAAGATGTAAGAGTAGCTTTTATTTGAACCATTGGTTTACCGGAGTGTGCCTAATATTTAGTGCGCCTATGTAATAGTGAACATTTATACATACTTACAAGTACTAGACATTTTACTAGTGGTAGGTCTCTCATATGTGAGAGGCCATCTGGGTAGGTACCACCGCAATGTCTATTTCTCCCGTGAAACATCAGCGTAAATGCACTGTTGTATTTCGGATTGAAGGACATTGTAACCAGAGTAACTACTGGACATATTGAGACTTAACATCTTAAGTCTCAAGATCGCGAGCGCAGTGGAATGTTGCTACTGTTCATGAGCGGTCGTATCGCTTACCATCAGGCGAACGGCTTGCTCGTCTCGCCATTCAAAGCATTAAAAAAAACATGACAAGCCAACATTTCAGAAATCATTGAAGGAGGCCTGTATATGGCAGCCGTCTTCTGTGAATTAAGATGGTGACAATTCTTAAACCATTATTTTACTATTATGTTACATAATGAAACTGATGTTTGTTCACAGCATCCCACGAAAGCAAAGGGTGTATCAGGGTTGATTGAAGTAGAAAATCCAAACCGGGTAGTGAAGAAAAACAAGAAATTAACCAACTTGAATAACTTAGGCGAAGGAGAAAAACCTCAGCTGTCTAGGTGATTATACATTTGATATTATTATATTTTTACAACTGAATAAATACACCCAAAAGTCATATACATAGTCCAGGACCCACATTAAGATCGAATAAGTCTTTGTAATGGATATCAAATACTACAAGAGACTTTTCAGTCTCAAACACTCAGACCAAATACAAATATTTGTAGACCTCACAAACATACTCCGTGCGGGGATAATAAAGCTAAAACAAAATAAACTACATAATTTTCGATAATGACGTTAAATTATGGTCATAAAATAAAATAAATAATGACCTGTGCACATGTGTTGCATTTTGGTTTCGAACAAAATGACGTAATATATTAATCAGCTATAGATGTTCTATTTGCACAGACCATTAGCTTCATTGTATTGGCCTCTCCCAACTACAAAACATCTTCAATATATATGCCAAAGGGTCTTACATGCACCCAGCCATAAATTACCTTTATTTTATTATTTTACTTACTATTTAATTTGGTTACACTAATTAAATTTTTTTGGTGATTATTTACTCTTAGTTGGTCACTTATGACAAAGTCGGGCTGAGTAGGTGTCACAACAATGTCTATTTCTCCCGCCAAACAGTAGTTTAAATGCACTGTGATGTTCCGGTTTAAAAGGCATTGTATTGCCAGAGTCTGTCAGACATGTTTTAAGATGGCAAGCACAGTGGAATATACAAATATTACTTTTTAATTCATAGTGTTGTTTGGTTTTACTACTGTCCATGAGCGGTCGTATAGCTTACCATGAGGCAAATGGCACGCTCTGCTTGCCATTCATTGAAATAAATAAATATCTCTTTTAGTATCTTTCATCTAGTGTAACTAGGTGGTTAAGTTATTAATATTAAACGGTTAGACGCTGACTAAAACGACACGCCGATAGCAATAAAAAAAATCGGTATCGGTATCAGCCCATATACGTCCCACTGCAGGGCACGGGCCTCCTGTACAATCGACAGTACGATTGAGTGTGGTTAGGCCGTATAGTCCACCACGCTGGCCTAGTGCGGATTAGCAGACTTACATACCATAGATTTTTTTATAAATCGCTATGGTATGCAGGTTTCCTCACGATGTTTTCCATCACCGTTTTAGTGCGTGGCGTTTGACTATCCATACACACATGACTCCGAAAAGTCAGAAGTGTGCCCTGGGATTCGAAATCTGTATTTTGGACACTGGATTCGAAAAAAAAATAACTCTTTTTTGTCTTACAGGCGTGAAAGGGAAGAAATAGAGAGGCAGCGTGCGGCTGCGGCGTACCAGAAGCTTCACGCTGAGGGCAAGACGGAGCAAGCGCGCGCCGACCTCGCGCGCCTCGCCATCATCCGCCAGCAGCGCGAGGACGCAGCCAAACGCAGGGAACAGGAGAAGAAGGCCAAGGAGGAGACCACCACTAAGAAAAGGTACTGTATCAGCACATATGTCTACTGCAGGGCACGGGCCTCCGACACAATCGTCAGTGTGATTGAGATTGGTTAAGCCACTAAGATAAGGTAGAATACTATAATACAAAAGTATTTATTGAGAAACATCGAACAATACAAAAATTAAAATTAATAACCTAATGGTATTACAATTTGTGGGCATGCTAAGGCTTCAAAAATAACAAGGTGGTGATGTTAATTTCATATAGCCATAATGACAACCTTTCTATGGATAGTATCAGAAGTAAATGTATGAAAAATACATCTACAAAAATATGTATATAATACTAATATCCTAATACAAACAAGTAAACTAATACATAATATAAAGGTAATGCCAACTAAATAATAAGTAAGATTTGTATCAAATATTGGCCAACCCGCACTAGGCCAGGATGGTGTACTAGCGTCTCACTCAATCTCTCCATAGAGAAATACCGCTCAGCAGTGGGCGATTCAGGGCTGATGCACAGTTGGAAGTATGAGATACTAAATTAATAATTTATTTATTAAATAGGGGATACCAGTTAGGAAAAAACATAAAAATCATTAAGATTCTTTGACAGTTGAGCACAAGAAGAAATCTCAAACACCTACAAATAATTAGATTTAATGATATTAAAATGTTTTAATGTTTGTTTTGCAGGTAGACTCCAAGACTCCATGACGCTAGACTGTAACGAGAAAGTTCCAACTTACTGTTTTGCACGCTGATAATCTCAATATAAAATGTAAAATGTCTAAATCTCAGTATGTTCGGGAATTATTTCACTTAGAGCTTTACTTATCAATGTGGAATAATTTTTGGTTACTTAAATTACATAGTGTCCCGTTTTTTTGGTGACATGTTGCCAGTGAAAACAAAAATATGAATCATAAGTAATAAGTATTCAAAGGTTATTCCACGTTTTTAAGTAATGCAATATGTATTAAATCCGCGTGTAAAGGAATTGTTTTATAATGTATAATAGAGATGTTGTGCTGAAATGTATCAAGCCACAAACACATATTTTATTTATTCAGATTTTAAATAAAATTATTTCTTTTTATAAAAATACTATTTAATTGTTAGAATAAAATGAGTCTTAACGACATGAGAATATGATGGCTTGCTATGAATAATTTAATTTTACTAAGTGTGGTAAATTATTTCTGCACAACTTGCTCCAAAACAACTTAGCTGGATCAACAATTCCTTGGTCAGTGACGAATATTTTTATGTCGAATATTCAATGCCTACGATTGCGAACTTTGGTTAATTATGATGGTAAAGTATCCGGAGGTAAACCTAGACACAACCTGGGTTCGCCAAGTTTAAATTTATTTAAACATTTTTTAGATGAAATAAAAACATTAATATGGTAATAAAATTTAAGATTGTTTTAATTCAAATTTTACTCATTTTTACAACGGGTGAAGCAGAAAGGGATGATAAATAAACAAATGATAAAGAATAATGATAAAAAAATGAAATAAGATTGCATGAAATTAATTTTATTTAACGCTTGCAACCCTAATAATGAACACGCCCACAAGACACATTTAACAGAAATAAAATCAATATATTTATACTATTAGTAAATATTGATAAAAATTTCAAAGTCCTGAGTTATTTAAAGCTGCCACATGGATCAATTATTTTGTTCCTTAATATTCTTTTAATTCCGCATTAACTAATTAATAATTTTATTTTATACTCCCATTTCTGGATGCCCGCGTAAATCTAGTTTGAATTAGATAAATGTATTATGCCAGTATGTAACATATTTACTGCTAGAAAAATAAAATTGAACTCAATATAATAAGCTGTCGAAGCAATATTCCCCAATAAGTGTGTAAAACAGGTGTGTGTGGTAAATTATGTTCTTGTTATTTTATCTGTACATGAACCTGACGATTCATTACCATGATTTGATATTTACAAACTATTCACATACTCTTACTGTTTTATTTTTCTTTTCATCAGGTGCACAAGTAAATGTAGAGTAACACTTTATTTTAGCGAATTATGAAATGATTTTATGTTAATATACACTTATACTTTTCATGTGTTATCATTTATAACAAATATAATTTTCGCCATAAAATCTACTAGTTATCATATCCATAAAATGTTTGTAAGTTTTATCTTTGAGTTAATGAAGCGAAACGTTTAATTAATATTTTAAAGCAATTTTTTCATAACAGTATAGTGAATGTATTAAATATAACATAATGAGATATATGTAATAAAGTTTAATAAAATGGTATGCTGGTAGTAATCTGTTCCACCGGTAAAACTATATGAAATTTTCATTGTAACTGCTGAATAGATTTTAATGCAGCTTATGTGGACGTCTAGCAAAATGTGTTGAATTTGCAGGGCAGGGTACAATGGCACTTTCATACAGTCACATGTTTATCTATGAATTCGCTTAGATATAATTGTTGAAAAGTGTCACTAGACAATTTTTATAATTCAAATAATACGTATCTATACAATAAAAATTGAAAATAATCTCCTCTCTGACTTGTTTTATTTAAAAAGCCTTAACTTTTTGTAGTTCAAGAAGAGAATATGGTGATTAATTTACAAGTCTTGGGATAAATAGCGATTTATTTACTCTATGTCAGTTATTACACTTAAAAAATGTATAGAGAGTCGACAAGGTCCGCTTTGTCACGTTTAATATGAAAATAAACTCTTGAAACTTATAGCACTAGTGCATTGAGATAATATACTAGAGGGGAAACTGCAAAAAAATGTTTGTAACAAAAGTAAGGGTACCGCACCGCTCCTATTTCTGTCTCCGTCACGCCTACGAAGTAACATTATCTTTACTCTCGCTTCAGTGTGTACCCGTGTGCACGCAGAGATTTTGTTCCCGATGTCCGCTCTAGTATAATACCTCAATGCACTAGTGTCAACTCTGCGCATCACTCGGAGATCGTGATTCTCTTTTTTTATTGCGTTGAATGACGATTGGCAAGACGAGGATGCCGTTCGTCTCAAAATCAGAGATACCACCGCTCATGGACAGTAACAAAACAAAAAAAACCACCATGAATTACAAAGCAATGTTTGGCATTTCACTGCACTCGCCATCCTGGGACATAATATGTTAAGTCTCAATATATCCAGTACCTAATTGTTATAGAAAAGAAGTATGTTTAGAAAAGAAGCGAATCTCAAAGCAACCTATTTTTGATTTTGATTACTTTGGATATCCAAGATATTCACATAGAAGAAATGGAATAAAAGTGTGAAAATATTAAACTAAAACTTAAATAGAAAAAGTTTTTCAAACACGCTGTACATGCGCTCCCCAGAGAGAAAACTTCAACGTAGAACAAAATGCATTGTATCTTGGATAACATCCTACTACATATGCACATACTAATAACTTGGAGAAGCAATAGGAAATCGCTGTTAAACATTATTTGGTGTCATTTTCAAAATCGTTACGAGCAACGAATAATTTCAGTGACGCTCCACTACGCTAGCACTTTCCGCCCTCTCCATATATTTATGTCAAAGGGTTCAGACTTAAATCTGTGTGTGTTCGATTTCCCAGATAAGAATTTAAATCAAGAAGAGATTGCAGAGAACTTACCTGCAAGCAATGCTGCTTAGCAATGGCCACAGGTCACTTTGCTAGAAGATTCTGTTTCTTCTTAAATAACTCGTTTCAAAGCGATTACACTCTACGAATCTAAAAATCTTGTAAAAACGACTTGTAGATAGATAAAATTTCTATTTTTATTTTTGTGTATTGCTGGTACTTTATTAGGCCTGTTACGGATAAAGATATTTAGTAAATTGTCTTACTCTATTTATCTAATTAAAATAAGTTATTATTTGAGATAATTTTTGAAGACCTGTGTTTCACATGCAGACTATAGCAATCGACAACAAATCACACAAACATTTGTCTCGGTGTCTAAATTAGATCGGATATAATGAGCTCGAAAAATCTATCATATTTTCTTAATTTCTTGCCCGTTCGGCCGTTACTCTCTGGTGAAAACAGCCTTGTGAACCGGGTGGTAGAGAAAAAAGTGTCCGATTCCAAAAATATATATAAAATGCTATATAGCATTTTAAAGAATCAATAAAACTTATCCAGTTTGTATGAAATAGAAATGGTGTATGATGAAATTTATTCACTGTACTTTATAAATGTATTTATCGTCATTTTAAAAGTATTCATAAATACTGGTAATTTTTAATAATAATTCCATAATCACCCATACAGAACACGGAAATCTTCCACACCAAAGGTTGAATTGAACACGTAGAATTGCTTCCTCTGCTTCCTTAGTGCGGGTTAGGCGGTCTACATCCACCATAAAAAAACAGCCTCAGATCTATATAGCATGCAGGTTCCTCACACTGTTTTTATTATTAGCTAATTTCTAAATTCTGTACATAATAGATCTCAAACAAGATGGCATACGTTGTACATTTGCGTAAAGTGTAATGCGGATCCATAGTTCACGCATCATTATTCCCAGGGCGAGTAATGTTGCGTTGTGCGATACCGCCAGATGTATGCGCATATTAACGTGACCCGGTAAACTAGTGCGTACCTCATAACACATGTATTTTTTATGCTATATTCGAATATGTTATACGAATTCAGCAGATATATTGTGGTACTTTAAATGCTTGGGGGAATGTTTGGATAGCATGCGTGTAAAGTTGGGCGTATTAAATCAAAAGTTGATGTATACTTACATGTAGCTATGTAGGTAATGGTTCTATTTAAAACGAGCAGTCCTTTATACTGAAAATATAATTTAGTTTATATAATTTCTAACTTCTGTCCTGGTGGTAGGTCTCTCATATGTGAGAGGCTGCCTGGGTGGGTACCACCGCAATGTCTATTTCTCCCGTCATACAGCAGTTTAAATGCACTGTTGTGTTTCGGATTGAAGGACATTGTAGCCAGAGTAACTACTGGACATATTGAGACTTAACATCTTGTGTCTCGGGATGGTGAGCGCAGTGGAATGCCAAGCATTGCTTTGTAATTCAAGGTGTTGTTTGGCTTTGCTACTGTTCATGAGCGGTCGCATCGCTTACCATCAGGCGAACGGCATGCTCGTCTCGCCATTAGATGCAATAAAAAAAACCCCAATTGGCTACTAAATTTTGGTATAGACCTGATGACGTCAATTCCAAGATTCATTCGCTGTTGTGTACAGACCCCCTCTCAATCACGGTTATTCTCCTATCATCTCACATCTGCTCATCAAGTTGGTGGTTTGGTGTTAATTTGGCCATTTTGATATATTATATATACCAAATGGATATCTAACATAGCTGGAGTAGAATAAATTAGAACTTATTTAATGGTTTCTTAGATTTATACGAATGTTACTCGTTGAATTAGATTATTATTTACAGATTTTATGGTGGATTTCGTTTAATTTTTACATTTTTTTACTTCCCGACGTTTCTATTAATTTACACCTTTCGTGGTCACGGGGCGGACTGAGGTATTAATTTAGAATTATTCTTAGTAATCGAAACGTTCGAAAGTTAAAAAAAAAAAAAAAATTGAACCAAATCCGCGATAAAATCCGTAAATAATAGTTTTAAAAATTATGTAATAAATCTGGAAAGAAGACTATGATAGCTATTGAATCATTGATTACTTTATCGTTCATTTCATAATAACAGGATTATTAAAACCTAAAAACCTGTGTTCAAAACCTATTCAATGTCGTAAGGAAAGTGGGCAATAGCTTCTTTCGACAATTTTGAACCAAAAATGTCAGATTTCTATCTCTTATTTATTTCGTTACTCCTTTTACAATCTTACAGGTGTTTTTTACAGCTTCACCAAAAGAGCCCTGGCTTAATTACCACTGCAACGTAAATACGAAAGCCACTAATTCAGGGCATGGCATGCGGCAGGCGTACGAGCTAGTGATTGCCGTTAGTTTTAACATTTAACCTTGCCTTTATGATGTCAAATTAGGTTGTTGCCAGGAGCAGTGGCGCTCGTTAGTTTAATCTAAGCGGTTATATTAACAACATAAATTTTGCACGTCTTGCCAGAGTACGCGCGGATTTCTGTGCACTTGGATATAACCTCATTTATTTAATATGCGCATATGTGAGACACTTTATGTTGCCAATTTAGCGGGAAATTATTTCTGCTGTGTTCATTTGAGGTGGTTTTTGTTTGTAATGGAGTAATCCCATGCATTATTTCAATTAGTATGACACTCTCTACTAATTGTGAGCTACTTTCAAAAACATTAACAGTTTCTTTTTTACTTTTCGGCTTTCTAAGTACATCTATGGATCCGTATCCCATACTCTTCAATTTTTCTGATCCAAGCATCCTTCTTCCCTGAAAACCGATAAGTGTTTTGTGATTCTTCACATCTCTTAGGTATTTAGATCACAAATACATTTGTTCATTCAGGAACCTATTACAAAAATTCACGTCCCAAAAAACTACAGCCACAATTCGCTCTAGACCTTTTTATCTTATCAGACAAATTCACCCCAAGCGTGAAGCAGATATCCCAACAATTTTTGTAACACAAGGGTGTTGTCGAATTGGTCGAGCAGATAAGCGGAAGGACCGGCGATATGTCCTTTACTGATGGAGGTATTCAAACGTGAATAATGATATCGTTCGAGTATACTGCCGGCTCGAAACTGAACAATCGCGTGTAGTAAAAGTTAAATGAGGCAATGAACTTCCTCCTGTCAAAGATTTGCTAATGACTCAGCGTTGTGCCGATGAGTATATTCAAAGAGTAGGAAATTTTGAAAATGAGATACCATATTTATATTTTAAGAATTTTAACAACGAAAACCTGTAACAAATTTTAAAAATTAATTAAAATAGGACACGCTGCACATTTTTCAACATTCCGATTTGCTAAAATCTATGCGTATCCTATGTTGAACATTTGTTACAGCAAATTAAATTAATCGACTTTTATTTCTTTTAAAATCTCACGTTTATCACGATATTGCTAAAATTTAGGGAACTAGGCAACTAGTTTTTACCCAGGTATTTGATTTATCTCCAAGTAACCACAGATCAAAAAGTAATTCAGGTATTTTTATCTAAGACAAACATTTTGTAGACGATCATTTAATGGTTATTTTTATCCCTGGTAAACATTTGTTTTCTTGATGAAAAGCAACCTATGCCCGTTTCTATAGCCCCGACCAAATCTATGCAAAATTTCACATGATCGGTGGAGTAGTTAAGACGAGACAAGACGAGCGTACCGTTCGCCTGATGGTACGCGTTACGATTGCTCATGAACAGTAGCAAAACCAAACAACACCTTGAATAACAAAGCAATACTTAGCATTCCGCTGCGCTCGCCACCCTGAGATATGCCTCAGATGTTAAGTCTCAATATGTCCAGTAGTTAGTCTGGCTACTGAATACTTCAAACAGAAACACAACAGTGCATTTACACTGCTGTTTGGTGGGAAAAATAGACATTGTGGTATAATATATTATGTTATTTCTGATAAACAGAATGTCATCTGCTGAATTAATTTTACAAAATATTATAAATTGAAATAAAATCTTATACAATATTTAAAATGAAGATACTTAGTGGCAACAATGCGGTGCGCTAATCTGGCTTTCAGTCACAATCAAGTTTAGATCTAAGCCGGAGTTGTTTTGTTAACGTTACGCCGAAACGGGGACGAATCTTGTCGAACACAGGATTAACTTGCCCACCGACCGAAACCAAATAAAAGGAAGCTATTCGAGTCAATGTAAGTATTGAATGGAATTTATGTTGAAAAATGTACCTATTGTGTTTTTCTGAGCTATAACCGCAACTATGAAATAATTACATTTAGATATTTAAAAATAACAGATACTGAAGTTACCACCAAGTGTTGTGTAGTTACACTGTCAGGGCAGAATAAAAATACATGAGTATAAAACGTACAACATAATATATTAATTATTTAAATTGTAATTACTGTTTCGCTTTAACTTAAGGTTCTGTTCAAGTCATTACAAAATGATTTCCCAAGAACGCAGGCTTAGCCTAGTTTGGGAACCCCTGGTGATTGTGATTCGTTTTAAAAATTATTTTTAGTGTATCTAGTCTTAAGAAATTGTAATACAATCTGGTTAATGTATATGTTATGGGCCAAGTGATTAATGCGGGCAGTATTCATAATGCCCGGGCAGTATGAATATTGCCGAGCCATATCGGGCCAAGTGATTAATTATAATCTAAACTCACCTATTTATCACATAGTCCGGGCATTATGAATATGGCTACATGATGATTGGGCAATGTGATTAATAGGTGATTTTTAACGTGGTGGGCTGCCGCATCGTCGCATCTGTGATAGACCCATAAATAAGACAGTTTGAATTGACCTGCTTATGTTTAGTTGTTTTTTTAACGTCCGAAACATTATCTTCAGAAGAAAATTAGTGTACCCACTTTATGGATCAGTTAGGTCGACTGTGCCCCAAAACCGACTCGGGTCACCCCGACTTCATGTACTCTTTTGGCTACCGACCCTAGAGAGTATATAAAAAGCCGGAGGCGTGGAGGGAGCGCAGCCCCCGCCCGCTGTAACGAAGGATAGGCAACCATGCGAGCCGTAGCGGCTGAAGCTGGTCGCCGGAGGCGACCAGCAAGCCGAAGCTGCGGAGGTGGGCATGGGTGTCTATATTTTGTTACGCAAGGGCGAAGGGGCTGAACTTCCCGTAGTTCTGGAGACGATGCAGAAGCTAATTTGTATTGACAACAAGTGGTACCAGGGGAGGTGCGACACTCCCCCTCCCCCTCCACTCCTCCCAACCCACCCCCTCGTGCTACCCTATTCTAAATTATACCACTTCAGCTCATTGTTTTGATTTTGATTCGGTTTACATTACTCTGCCCAATAGGCACTTGGCATTATTCATAATGCCCGGGCAATGTGATAAATTGATTAATTAAAATCACATTGCCCGCTCTTATAGGGCATTATTCATATCGATTAATCACTTGGCCCATAACATATATATACGTATTGTAGTATTAATCTCCGACTTCTGATATCATTTGAAGCCCAGCTTATCATTGTTTATGACTTGTCAGGTAAGACCTGCGTTCGTGCCAAAACTCTATAATCTAATTTGACTTTTGGCTCACCCAAGCGAATACTACTAAAATGTTCGTTGAACATTACTTATGCCGCTATCAGGCACGGTACATAGCGCAAGTGTGGCCCAGAATATCTGAATACGTCGGCAGCATCCGTAAAAGCTGTAAATTCTCATTAAACCGTTGCCCTCGGTGGTCGGTGCCGGAGGCTCGCCGTCAAACTATGCTAATTTATCATACATCTCCCCAGTCGCGGCTTGCACGTGCGGTACAGTCTAGCCAAAAAGTTACCTAAAAAAGAACAAATGTTTGATTACGTATTTGCATTTTACAAAATGTTTTTAGATGGTAACGCGTGTTCTCGTTTGTTGTGTGCAACTTCTGCATATTAATGTGTTTTGTTCTGCTATTTAATCCGCTTACTTATCTCCGGCATAATTATCTTTGTTTATAAAAAATATGCAACAAAAAAATTGCCATTGGTTAAAAGTATTGTGATTGAAATGGCTCGACTCTACAGAATCTGTTTAGTTGACGATTGAAATGTTATAGGGTTGATTAAATTATTTTGATGTTTTTGTTTCTTAATATAGGATATTTATGGATTTGCTTGTCTATTATGGTATTGTCAGACAAATTTTCTTATCACTCCATGTATTCCGCGTATAATTGAACTATGTACTGAGTTAGAAATAAGAAAAATATAAAGAAAAAAAATAACATTGCAGTCCAAACATTCGACAATCCTAAAGGATCCCTGGTCACAATTAGGCGCGATGAACGTGCTGAGTCCGTAATAAACCTTACCGAACGCTACTTACACAACGTCGAAGCAAAATATACGAGTACATATATTTTCTTTTTTTACGAGCTCGTACGCAGGCGGCAGGGTCAGTATAATGAAGGAGGCTTTAAAAATAAATTCGGTTGGTTTGCATGCACGCAGTGAAATCCACGACTAGAATCGTTTGCGGAATGTTCTCCCCGAGTATACAAAACATAAACTAATTACATTTCCTGCATGTTGGATTCCTGGAAATGGCTTTGAAACTTGTGTAGGTATTGGGTGGTTGTCGAGTGCAATCCCTTGAGTCAACTCTGTAGTTCATTGCAAAAATCTTGGAATAAAACAGTCAAAGACAAATTGAATATTATCTACTAGGCCTCAATGTTGATACTTTATCTCTTAAATTATGTGATTTATAAGTATTTAAAAAAACGTATTAAAAGAAATAATACCCGACAGTTATTGAATAAAATTTTAAATTCTTACGAAAATGAAATTCGTGGTCGTTCTCAAGGAAAGTACTTTTCTACTCCAGTGCACAGTTCCTCAATTAGAACTAGAATTTATCACTCGTTGTAAGTCAAGTTAGAACATTTTTAAACATTGTTAAAATTGCGTTTCTGTTTATTACTTTTTTCATTGGTATGTAAAGTTTCTATGGTATGTAAAGTCCCCCAACTTGCACTAGGCCAGCGTGATGGACTACATGACCTAGCCACTTTCATTCATAATTTCGCTTGTGGAAGTTGCCCGTGCCCTGCATTCATCTCCTGAAGGCCCTAGCTCTTCTTAATTTTATAATATTTATAGGTCTTACAAATGTCCTAACTCTTATCAATAGAAAGAATTTGTCATTCAAATTTACGACATTTCGGACTATTTCTGATTTCAAGATGTTCGAATTGTTTATACCACACGGGTGATCCTAAGTAACCTTATTATAAAATATATTTTATTTGCTCCCCCGTAGAATATAATTTCTCAACAAAGACGTAATTAGAAAAAATATTTATTCAAATAACAGCCATATTTATGCGACAAACTACAGTTCCTAATGAACGTATCAAACAGTCTAATTGAATAGCTAATAAACAAAGTGTCCAAGTTTCCCGCCGCGCAATAAATAATAGATAAATTAAATGGCCGAGAGCTCGGGCCAAACAGAATTAAAACTTTCCGGGAGGTTTCACGTAAATCACAGCTAGCTGATTTATATTTCACGCACCTTCCGGAGCTCCGGAGTCCGGGTTCACCTATCGCAACCGAAGCGCTTTACAGCGGTTTATGGCTCACATACAGCTACACTAGATTCCGCGAATCTTGAGTCTCGTTTCGCTCGTCTTATTTCATTTAATGATTGCAGCTTACTGTTTTTGGTAGATTAAGGAATTGAAAGAAAGTTTTTGGTAGTTCATATTATTGTTGGAGTGTGTTACGGTTAATGTTACTCGGTGTCCAAGTTGCACCAAGTACGAATCTTCTCCAATTCGCTGGTCGTTAGCATCCTGGATGGTAAGTTAAATAACTCTCATATTATCCTCCTTGACGATGTCAAAGAAAATCTTTTATTCGTATTTATTATCTTCGAACGAATTTCTCATTTCAGCAAAAGGTTATTTCTAACACTTTTGAGATCCACTTCAGGTAAATTGCCTCAAATGTGTAGGCGTATAGACGATACTCCAATTCCAAGTTTAATAATATATCCCTCCCTCAATGAAAGAGCGTAGGAAGACTTTCATTATATAGACATGGAATAGACAATATGACATTACACGTAGGCGACACCAGTGACAAAGACCAGATTGTAAGTATTTTTGAGAGGCTTTTACATGTGAGTCGTGGGCGTCTTTGAGATGAAAAATGAAATGTTTAAATTGACAGCAAAATACATATATTCCAATATTAGTAGTAGGCGTAGAGAACAAGATTTTTATTTAGAAGTGTTTAAATTATTATATTATAAGCCTTTACCAACTGGCAAATGGATTTACCGAAAACAAAAACATATCAACTACATGAACAATTTTAAAATAAGTAAAACTATGAATTTAAAGCAAGTATATACATAATTTAACTAACAGTGTAGTAATATCATTGTCATCTTCCATCAAAATTCGTTAACTACTTAGTACAACTGTACTGTATCTGCTCATATACACATCCCACAGCAGGGCATCGTCCACAATCGAAAGTACGATTGAGAGTGGTTACGCCATATAGTCCTGGCCTAGTGAGGGTTGACGGACTTAACTTACGTATTATTTTTATTTTTACTAATCGTCAAGGTGTACAAATTTCATCACCATCATAGTGTGTGGTGATTAACTATCTATACATACATGACTGCGATAAGTCAGTGGTGTGCCCTGGGATTCGGACCAGCGACCACCATTAAAATGTTGGCGGCCACGTCTAATCCGTTAACAAACAAGCAACCACGAAAAACCTTACCTTCACCTTACCTACACCTTAGTACAAGATCACTATCAAAGAATTTCAATTCAGGTTTATAATTTTGGCATTAGTACAAAGCCACGTTTAGCTATTGCAGCGTGCATAAGTGTTCTGTTGAATTCTCACTGTTCAAGATCTGAAATAGCTTCTCTTCGCTAACTTATTCCAATATCCGATTCATTAAGCAGCTGCGCCAGTCAGCCCATAGCCGGCTTAAACATTATTTGTTCCTGGCAAACACACTAACAAATTGAACTTTTGTTTGACTACCCTACTCCTTGTTATTTTTAGAAAATTTAAGGAATATTAATATGGCTTTAATTCGGCATGATGTTATGATATGTAATCTTGGAAAATTTATTACATACATTGTGAAAATTTACTGTGATGCGTATTAATGTATTATACCCGCATTGTTCATATATTTTAGATTTGGATGTTATATAGTGATTAGTTACTTTTCCTGTGAGTGGCCAGTACGTTGGTCCGGTGCCCGGTACTTTTTTATTTAGAATTATTAATTAATTATTTTTTATTTACTGGTGGTAGGTCTCTCATATGTGAGAGGCTGCCTGGGTGGGTACCACCGCAATGTCTATTTCTCCCGTCAAACAGCAGTTTAAATGCACTGTTGTGTTTCGGATTGAAGGACATTGTAGCCAGAGTAACTACTGGACATATTGAGACTTAACATCTTATGTCTCAGGATGGCGAGCGCAGTGGAATGCCAAGCATTGCTTTATAGTTCAAGATGTTGTTTGGTTTTGCTACTGTTCATGAGCGGTCGCATCGCTTACCATCAGGCGAACGGCATGCTCGTCTAGCCATTCACAGAAATAAAAAAAAAAAAAAAAAAAAAAAAGAATTCAAAAGCATCATTTTCCTGGGATTTATTAAATTACCACTTCAATGCTTGATGTATAAGGCAAATCTTTCTGTGCCTGAAACTAAAGGGAGTCCCCTAAAACATAAGTATTGAACTTTCTAAAAATAAGTATACGAACTGTCTTTTCCCTTCACCCGGAATCATTGACCAGTTTCACGACTCACAACCTCACACAACAGCATTCAAGAAAAACTAGATTATCAATTCACGTCTACCCAACTTAACGAAGAAGATTTAGTATCTACAACACGACATATTACCGACGGTTCTTACAAAAGTATAAAGTAAATCCCACTCATATTCGAGCAGCGACGATTAAGCATCGAGTGAATAAATCGCTATTGAATAGAATCGATAAGAGATGCCGATGCGGAGAAATGATTTATTGACTCGCCTCCTAGCCCGCGCTCGCTAATGGTGGCTGAATAAGCATCCGCCAATATTTGTTTTATTTTTGTTCCAGTAGACGATAAATAAAAGAAAATTATGCAATCAGGAAGTCGGTGAAAATAGCCAATTGATGCGCGGCGCTTTGATCGAAAATCATAGATGTTTGGATTAACTTGTTATGCGATGTTGATGTCAAGCGAGTGTAACTAGAAATTCTCTGATACGCTTCAATAGTACGGTTTTTTGTGGTAACATAAATTGGGTTCAGTGTACTGGGTAAATTTTCGCAGTTTATGAACCGCGACGAGATAGGGTAGGTACCAAAATTGTTGTCATGAGCAAAAGTCAACTCACAAAGTGTTTATTGATGAAGAATTATTTAAATATTGTTTATCCAGATATGAACAGTACTGAGTTAATTTTAATCCTAACAAGTATTAGAAGTGGGAAATTCTGAAATTAAGCAGAAGTATAAATAACGTCTTTAATTTAAAACTGATGCCTATAGATACTGTTGCGAAATGGGGTATACGGAATGATTAATCGCTATCCAGAATTCACAACCTATGCCTATACAAATACAGTAACAGAAAGAAACTAGGCGACCTCAATCTTGACTTACTTCAGTTCTTTTTGAGTCAGATTAAAGACAAAAGTGAGGAAAAATCAAATGGACACGTCAAAATATTATCAACGTGAAAATATTCAAGCGCCTGATGAAATTCTGAAGATTATTGTTTTATCAATTGTCTTTATTTCTGCGGCGTCATGAGGTTCTTATACTCGTCATGCGCTAATCTTTCACTTTGAATAATTACGGAAAAAGGCAGTAAATTTTTTTATCCAAGATTTACGTCATCTTAACAGCTTTGTTATAAAGTAAATTCGGTCTATAGATATTAGGGTAATGATGTATGAAATGCTACTGGAGTGTACGAGAATGATCACTGAGAATTTGTAGTTCTGCTCTATCATGTACAAAACAATATATCAAGTTGTAACACAATACACTTCAGATAAGCTTAACAACATAACTACAGTTCGATTGTCAGTATACAGATTAGATTGAACAATGCTATAAATTTATGGTGACATTATTTATGAGATTCACTTCATCTTCATCTTATATAGGATGATACACAATAACATGCCCTAAGATTTGTTTGTGCTAAATTGAAAATACACACATAAATTCACGTCTGTTCCCACATAGGTAGAGAATATGAATAGAGCACCGACATCCGTTTTTTCCTTTTTTCACTTCATCAACTGTCTCATAATCATAATATTTTTATAGATGCTCATCAGTTAAAGTGCACCTTATTAGTATCTTCTTCAATATTTTTCTCTAAACGGAAGTAGAGTGTAGACCAATCATATTTCACACGCAACATGTACGGAAAAATATTATTGTTACATTCTACAATTATTTTCGAGGTATTGAGGTTATTGAAAGCTCCGATGCCTGAAGTTGAGACTTGACTACGAAAGTTATATAAACTTACCAAAGATATAGCAGTGTATTTTCAGCCATTAACAAGATAGAGAGATTCAGGTCGTCTGCCTTGAACTCGCTTGAAATGTATCAGTATTTATCCACAGCTAGAACTGATCGGTCGTCGGGGCGTCCCTTGAGAGGGGACGAAATACCATATAATAAAGTAGTATTGTCTGTATGAAATCCTTTCTAAGCATATTTATCTTGTTTGTTTATTCTTTGAAACACAAAAACCATTTATAGATATTGGATAATTAATTTTACATACATAAATAAACTCACTCTTTTTTCCCAGTAGGGATAGGCAGATGTGCCAGCAAGATAGTCACATTTTGCATTGTGCATTCCGTCCCATTATCTGATATGGGGCGAGCAAATCGTCGAGTAAAAATTTCTGACTCGGAATTCGAACTTGGGAGCTCAGGGTTGTAATTATACCGTAGTACAATTGCGCCACCAATTGAGGCAGTTAATTATTTTGAAATGAGCATTATCTTAATTATTGATTGTAGAATAAAAAAAACTTAAGGCCGATACAATTGAATTTTTCATAAATGGAAGCCACAGACGAGCACGCACAGAATCAGACGATTTGCCTGTGCCAGAAGATCATGCTGAAGTTGATGATGAATTCTCCATAAGAATTTCAAGTGTAGGTAAGTGAAATCTAAAATTAAACCAAATGCGCGATAAAATCCATAAATAATAGTTTTATTTCAATAAGTGAAATCCATCATAATTAATTATTTGTTATATCTCCGTCTTCTTTGTCGTCGTAATTGTCTGAAGGTTAAGCAAATTTTCAGGAAAGGTTGAACTCAGGCAAGCGACCTGTGTGATCATCACTTAAAAGTAATGAATATTACAACATTCCGAAAATTATGTCTCGTTGTTTACGTATCAATGTACAAGATAATACAGGTTGCAAAAGTTTTATGAAGTGATACAAATAGATGTCCACAGTGGCGGCGTAGAGGGGGGGCGTGGGGGGCGGTCCGCCCCGGGTACCAAGCACCAAGGGGTGACAACGACAACTCACTCATACAGCCCTTTTGCTACAGCATACAAAATCTATCTCTCTAAAGACATATCAATAAATTACAACTTACCTTTGTATCTGAGTAATAGCACACTAATATTACTTTATCATATTTTGAAGTTTATCGCAAATATAAATATCTATTTTAAAAAAAATGTAATGTCAAGTTCCCTCATAATTCCCTAAAAGAAACAATCCATGTAGCACTTGGTCTGATCTTATACATTGCACTCTTTCTGCGTTGGACACTGGCAACGTAGTATGGAGCGTCTGGACCTCGCAGTGGACTTTTATTAATCTGTGTCTATTTGTTTTCACTGGCCTCGGAGATGGCCACCTGTAGGGGCGTACATAACCGTCGATGGCGTGGAGGTCTCCATCAGCTCCTACTGCTCCATCAGCTGCCCGATGATGAAATCGGTCGAAAGGAAGAAGCTGGTTCTGGGGTGCCCCTGTCTAAAGAGGGGTGCAATATTCAACGGGGGGTCAATCTTGTGTCTTATCAAATTGCAGAAGATGACCCGATGTGAAATATCGCCTCGATCGGTCGAGCACACCAATCTTCTTTGTGGTCAATTCCAACGAAGTTTCGTTTCGGTTGAATCTCTGAGTAGACACTTTGCTGCTTTCTCGAGTGGTAGCCCAGAAGATGAACAGGATTCAAGAGGCGGCTTGTGTTCTGGCTGGTTTCCTTTTCTGGGTACATAGACGCCAAAGTTATTTTGTTGAGTTTTTACTGGCGGAAGGAAGCATCTCGTCAAGGGGAACTACCAGCCCTCAGACAGAGAGAAGGAGAGAGAGAGTGGCCGTCATGGAGGAGGGTCATTCTACGATGGACAATCGTAGTGCCGGTGAGTGAACTATTGTGGCAGTGCGTCTTGTTCTTTACCAGCGGCCGAATAGGCGCTACGGCGTGTTGACGGTCCATCTGACACAGGTTCTATCGAGGCACGGCTGCTTCGTTAGCTACCTGTGGCGGGTGGCTTGAAAGGAAGAAATCATCGTGCGTCACCATTATGACAACTCACACACTTTTTCAGAGAACCGTCAGAGTAGACCTCTGGGCCGTGATTGCCTTCATGGTCAGTCTGAGGTCTGACAAGCAAAGTTGTAGTTCTGCGAGATCGCACAAAAAAGTCTATTTGGTGTTCTATTATTTGTAGGGGTGCTCAGTACAAAACCGCCTAGGGTGCCAACCTACCTTACGCCGCCACTGGATGTCCACTTATACATATTTATTGTAGACATTATAAATCTGATGTCTCTGGTCTTATCCACACTTATGGGACACAGCCGTGATGTATGATTGATTGCCCAGGAGCGGACTTATTATATGATGGAGTTGGCAAACTTTCTACTCTTATATCTAATGAGCGTATCATTTTCTTAGATAGGTCTGCCATTAAATATGTACAGTAATCCGTATTTCTATTAACATCTGTTTACATATTATTTATATGTATTCAACAATATATGTATTTCAGATATTATGATAAAGTTTGGGCAATTAGAGTCACACAACCAACCTTTGCTGAGGAACTGTCAGAGGCTGGGAAGAAAATAGGGAAAAAATACTGATAATTTGAAATCCAGCAATCTCACGGTAACCATGAGGTACATTTATGTTGATGTCAATATCTGCTTGATATATAGATAGATACCAGTTAATACGTTGGTAGCTGGCTGATTTGTGGTTTAATCAAAACTTCAACTTGGCTTGCGTCAACAATGAACAAATTAACATTATTTATAACCATTTCAGCAAAGCGCATGAAGATATATGACGAATCCCTTCCATTTATATTGTTGAATGTCTAACTCTATATCAAAGCGAGTTTGAAAACTTTTCTCATTTACATAAGTGACTTAACCTCTATCTGTTTTATATTCAAACCTTGCAGATTTGCCGGAATGTTCCCTCCAGTCAGAAATATTACGTCTGCCTCTGTGTAAGCAAATACAGATTTTCGCATCACGGTATTCAGCCAAGTCCTTATGCTTATTTTGTTGTTAGAAGCGAGTTTATTATATTTAGCATTAGTGCTATAAAATATGTGTTTATTCTTATTAGTGATAGTTTTTATTGGTATGTTCATACATAATTATTTAAAAATATAATATGGAAGGACGACCCTAGGGGTCGTCCTTGCATATTCTGACGTCTGATAATTACATTAAGATTATAATAATTAGCAACTAGGTTTTTTTCAATACTGGCACGGTATATTGACTGAACTGCACCTGATAGTAAAGGCAAATGCCGTCCAGGCAGTCCCATGCCAGCATGCTAAGATGCTTCTCCATTTATTAATATTATAACATTCAAAGACCCATTAAAGAAATATTTAGCGAAGCTATATCAACTAATTTTGGTATTATAACAAAGTATTGTTCTATGAAACAAACATTTTTTGACAATCAAATTATTTTATGACAATCGATTTATAATATATTATTATGAAAAAATTATACTACCCCGCATTTTCGGTAGGCGCGGTATTCGCACATAAGTTTCACTTTCTATGATTTTTTTACCGTGACATAATACGGCTTATGTTATCGAAACTTTATAAAACAAAAGTTGGTCAACAAGATAATTTGTTTTAAAGTCTTAATTTTATTGTTATTTTATGCAAGATGCATAACAACTTAATGTTAAGACTTTCGATAAGCTCCACTTTACGGATATTATAATAAAAACCGCATTGAAAGATTTCCAAATGCAATTTGCATATATTCCGCGCGTTTGCGGTGAGGCACGCGTCGACAGGCGCTATGAATTCATAAATAAAAATCAGAGACATTTTAAGATACACGTTTTTAGAAAATAGTTTCCTATTTGAAAAAGGTTACATTTATTTATGGTTTATTATCCCTGAATTCTGATAGCCATTCACTAGATATGCAGTTCGCCAGTTAACAGTAGTTTATTTCTGCATTCTGTCATCGATTAATAGCATTTTTATTTCAAAGATATATTATACGTATTTGACTCGGATTTTTAAGTCAGATCTACTCATTACACAACAGTTAACCCTTTAGGACTCCAGACGTGATAATGTATGCTTTTTTGAATCAGGGCTGTAATCACATGAGCTACACCAACACAGAAATATATCGAGAAATATTTATATGAAATATTTCTGTGGTTACCACCGTTAAAAGTCTGTTAAAATGTGAGAACGACTAACGCCCGAATACTGGAACGCAACTTAAATATAAGTTACGCTTAACTACGTTAATCCCGCTTAAATTTACTGGCTAAGTGGGCCGTGCGCTGTTAACAGCATCTTATTATTTGAATGGCGTTCCAGTATTCGGGCGTAAGTGACTGTTATTGAAATCAGCTGCAACCAGACTGAACACTTATACCTATCCTCTGAATCGGTTTTCCACCGTCGTCAATAGTGTTCGAAATCCACGATATCGAAACTAGTTGAACGAATATGCTATATTCGTATCTATTCTGTATGTAGTTAATCAATATAATTAAATCCTCTCCATTCTTATCACTTAACTAATACAAGTTCCGCAAATTTTAAAACCAAAATCCAACACAAAAGTCACAATTTATTCCCTCTATCCGAAACAAAAAGCGAATAGCGCATCCCACGAGTAAAACTAGTCAAAATCTGAATTTATTGGTGGGCGCAGTAAAGAACGGACATCCATCACCGGTATCGCGTAATCGGATCTTTTGCCCGCATGTCCCGATACATTCCGCGTATTCGATTTGACGTAGGCCCTTTCCCCTAATACTTTCCTTTGAAATACCGACATTGCTGAAAAGTTTGGAAAAACAGATAAAGGTCCAAGGATTTCTTATCCATTATTTATTATTTTGTGCAATTATTTAACTGAAAAAATACTGAAGGTCACTATGGGAATTTGTGTCGAAACCCCCATTAATCTAGCATAGTGGAGTAAGACGTAGCGATTCTTAATAGAGGAGAAACCATGCTCATTGATGGGATGTACTGAATAAAGAAAACTCTAGAAATAAAAAATTGTAAGAAGAATTGAAGTGCGTCGGGGTCTATTGGTAAGTAGACTAGACGCAACTGCCAACATGTTCACGGTGGTCGCGGGTTTAACTGACTTAGCCCTGGGTACGCGCCTGACTTTGTGAAATCATGTAAGTAGTGATAATAAATTACCAGGCACTTTAACGGTGAAGGAAAACATCGTGAAGAAACTTACATACCATAGGCGGATTGGAAGTATTCCAATGGTATGTGATGTCTGTCTAACTCACCTTAGGCCAGCGTGATGGTCTATATAGCTTAACCCCTCTCAATCGTACTCTGAATTATAGAAGAGATCCGGGGCCTGCATTGGGACGTATATGAATTAATACAGAAAAAGAATGAGTGATTTGATTTGATGTAAACAGATAGATTGATGTAAACAGATAATTTTTAAAAGGTGTAGATCTAGGATATGGCCATTTTAGTTGGTTTTTAGTTATAGCCAACATTGGTCAACCCACATTGGTCGAGAGAGATGAATACGAAAGTCCTAATTAACAACCTATAAAGTAATAACTACAGAAATAAATAAGTACTATATATTTCTGTGGTAATATCGTTGCCTATCCTAAAATACTTATCAAATAAGTTGATAGGTAAAATAAAAATGAAATTCCCGAACTGCAGAAATGTAATTGAATCTTATCGGCGCATATTAAAAACGTAATTCATATCTTTAAGTTTATTACATTCACTTTACTGGGTGCCATTATGGCGAACGTTTTATTAATGCCAGTCTGATTTTCATTTTCGCACCGCTGTACGGCGCCGCTGCGAAATTGCTTTACAATATAATTACAGGACACCATTGTTCCGGAATCCGTTGTCATTGCTTCGATTTACATTTAGAATGGGAACAATTTTGCTTTTGTTAACATTGCGGAATTTCATCAAACAACGTCGAATTCGACAAAAAAAACAAATGCTAGTGAATGTTGATGTTACAGCTTTGGTTTGAAGTTTTCAATCCTGAGTTTTTAATGGGCATTTTTTTGACAAGTAATGAAACATAAACATTATAAGCAAGTTTCTACTGTAATATCCACACCTGAGAGATAATTTCAGATTTTAAAGAAGGGATTTAAATATTTAAAGATCTTTTCTCGTGTAGTGGTTTACTCTCACGCCATAGTTATAAAATACAATACTTTATCCGTATGATATGTAGCCAAGTTCTTGTAATATAAAATCCATACATTTTACTTGGCTTATGAGGCCGCATACAGCCCATATGATTGAATTACTGTATGTTATCTCTCTAAAACTCAATTTTACATGTCAATTTTTCCAATGCTATTTATATCGAATCATATGCGCGTGTTGATAATTTTCGTAACAATAGAAAGTTTAGTGATGCAAGTCAGAAAGGCAATGCATAATTAATTGGAATCTATTTATTTGATCGTATAATTAATAAATAGGAATAGCTTGTATGTAAAACTTACTGTATTAGCTCATAATGACCGATGTTGTTCCAGCGACTCGTCGATATTCTGAAGTCCGATTATATAGGTACATCGTACGCCATTGACCATAGTCCATATTTCACCACACTGTCATATTGCGATTGATGGGCTTCATAGGCGCAAGTTTCCTCCCAATGTTCTCCTTCGCTTTGAAAAGTCAGCGTATAACTGCAGATTAGAACTTAAGACAGCCTTTTGGCCGATCGTATCCGATTTGTTACCAACCCCCACGCTGTAGAACTAAACTTCGTACTAACTTTACTACTGCTTAACTAACTTACGTAGTGGATACCTTAAATAAAATAATCATAGCGCTCTAGTCATTCTAGTGGGTACTAAATTTATTGTTTTTAATATGGCTGCGTAAATAATATAATTTTTCACTTAACTAAATAATTTAATCTGATCTCCATAATAAATCTATTCGTTGTTGCGCGCTTTCCATCGCTTTGAATGTAAAAACGCCTTTTCAAATCTGTCTTTATTACTGTACCTACCTGCTTTATTCTAATAGCCAAGTACATTACAAAGATGCTTGGAAAAAAATGTTTAATGAAATATTCTCTTCATCCAACCAAAAATTTCTTAGAAATTCCAGCAGGGAGCTTTCAAAATTGTTTTTCTAAGAAGGTATTTTTCCTGTAACAAGTAGGCTTGTCTTGTATTTATGAGTGATGAGTGATTATGCAAAATGTAATAATTTAATGTGGATTATCTTATTTAAGTTTTCTTTATTTTGTTCCATTATATACTTCGAGGACATTAGAGGTACATATTTTTATGATTAGACGATTACCATAGGCTCAAAAGCTAATGATTAGTGGTAGTTTATTTATATCTGCTGAGATTACACCCAACCACTATGGCGCAGCTACCCATGGAAATGTGTCGTATTTCGAGATCAGCCTGGGTTAATCCACTTATGACCGACCCGCCATAATTGTTTCGACTGGTGAGATAATAATCTCTCCGGTAGATACTTTGTTTGGATTTCATTGAGTTACCATCAGATGTCTTCCTATCTTCCTCTTTCTTCAGCCGTAGGATTCCCACTACTGAACAAAGGCCTCCACTAAGCATCCCTACCCTGTTGGAAGCGGCCTGCATGCAGGTTGCAGGAAGTAGCTTCCTGCAACTTTAACCAGGTCGTCGGGTCGTCGGATGCCCTATGGTAATTTGGTCGTGCCAGTTTAAAACCTGAAGAAGCCCAGGTCTTTACTTTGGCATTGAGCCAATGAGGCGTTTAAAAATCCGTCGAAAAGCTACTTACACTTGTAATATATTTAAAAGTGAAAGTATACCGAAACATCCACGAAACTCCGCCCATGATCCACTAAATCTGATTATGCAAAACCCCAGACCTAGATAATTTCCATATACATTCGCATAGTGTCTCCGAGTAACATTTGAATTATGATAATATATGCACGGAATATTTTGCACAAAAATACGCTTTTGGTTTCACTAAAGATCTTTATTTCTTAAATTACATATAAAGTTATGTACATATTACTTACATTTCTTGTTATTATATCTAATATTATATTACAATACAATACTAACTGTGATCACTTTACACGTGATTCATCGCAGCTACGATTTAATTAAATACATAAAATATTTAGTGAAGTGTTCTTAATAAGTTTGCAAATTAGTCAAGAAGCTAAAATGTAACGGTCATCTGCAGAGGACAATGTTTGATGATAGCACTTCTTGATCAATTTAATCGGAAATAATACAAAAGCCATGTCTAATTGAAATACTATTATTAACTTTAGTTATCACAACATAAAACAAACATAAAATGAATTTGAAAATATTTTTTGGAACCAATATACGGCGAATAAAATACAGTAACGCTCATATCGAATGAATAAGCTAAAGAGAAAATATTATTCGTACAAAATAAATGTATTTACAGATTAAATGTTGGCACTACGATATAATAGGTTAATACGTTGTACATGTCGGTGAAAGATTTGGTTTGTATTAAATCGATATACTCGTACGAGTTGCAACTGCAATAATTATTACGTACTTACATTCTAACGTAATTTGTATCATCGTTTATATACACGGCACATATGTTAAATAATATCACTATGCAAACGAATATAACATGTCAGTGCTTTTAAATATTTACACACAACTTAACTACGAAGAAATAAGGTACTCAAAACCATTACGTTAAAATATTTGTAGTAACATGTTCATTTTGCTACATCATCATTTCATAATTTAAAAGCCGATTAATTTCTAACATTTCTTTTAGTTAATATTTGTAAAACAATATTGTCTTTTTCTGTATAACATGCAACGAACAATCTTCAAAACCTTTAGTTTTTCCACCATTCCTATTTCACTGCTTTGAGCACTCACGTTAAATCACTTTGCTCACCACTCGAAAATCTTCAACCTATTAATCATTCTAATCGTTGTTGCAATCACAAGCCTTCCGTAGCCTATTGCTTGTATCTGACAAAAGAAAGAATCCAATCTGAAATCGGCTTGATCGATGTAAGCCCCGGATTGATTCAGTCTGTTCCAGCCATTTAATTTATTCACTTTTATCAATCAATTCCTGTCTTGTCCTCTGGGAAAGACAGTAATTTGGAAGTGATTTGATCATTATATTCTATGACGTGGTTCGTTATAAGTGCGCGAGTATGTCTATTTCTGTGGGTGGTTGTGTGTGTGTTTCGTTGAGTGCTGTGGATCCTGATACTGTGACTATGACGGGTTGCGCGTCTGTGTGTACGATGGTCACTAGGTGATGGTCGGGATCTTTTTCTTGTTCTGTGGGCTTGGGTAGCGTTTCGATGGTGTCGTCTGTGTACTTGAGGTCGAGGGGAGTGATGGTGGGCAGTGTGTCGGCGACGGTGATGGGCGGGTCGACTCGTGGCGCGCGGTATGACGGCGGCCCGCTGTACTCTGAGCCGCACCACGCCGCGCCTGTTGACCCTCTGCTACAAATACAAAGAAACATGTAAGAAAACAAAGTTTTATTACTTTCATGGAAGTCGCGGAAGAGGCTCTTAAATATAAATAGATTAAAACAAAAAATATAATAAAAAGTTAATCACTACTTTGATAAAATAAAATCAAAATAAATCCATTAAATAACTATTAACATAAAAGAAGATGGTAAACAGTTCAAAAGAGTATCAGATCAAAAGGGCTATGCAAAAGCAGCTGAAGTTGTTTCTTATGCTAAATGAACGGAAAAGTTTCACGTCGGAGAAACAAATCAGAGAAATCCTGCAATAAGTATGTTTAGCGTGTAATAACGTACCTGACTAGACTGGCGGAATTGGACCGGTAGGTGGGCGGCGGGGACACGGCCGGCGCGCTCCGGTCTAACAGAAGCAACCTGCAACAGAAATTACAAAAACCTTATAAGAAATCCCACAAATCTCGAGCTTCGTTTCACGTTGCGCAAAATTAATAGAAGCTTTTGAGATCTGTTCTGTTCTGTATCAGCCCATATACGTCCCACTGCAGGGCACGGGCCTCCTCTACAATCGACAATACGATTGAGAGTGGTTAGGCCATATAGTCCACCACGCTGGCCTAGTGCGGGTTGGCGGACTTACATACCATAGATTTTTTTATAAATCGCTATGGTATGCAGGTTTCCTCGCGATGTTTTCCTTCACCGTTTAAGTGCGTGGTGATTGACTATCAATACACACATGACTGCGAAAAGTCAGAGGTGTGCCCTGGGATTCGAACCCGCGACCACCGTAAACATATTGGCAGTCGCGTCTAGTCCGTTTACCAACAGGCCACCACGCACTTATCGCTTTTGAGATGATTGCTGCAAAACGTTTAGTAGTGACGTGGCGTTCGGGGTAGAGAACTCTGATTCAGCAGGAATATGTACTTAATAAAAGGTTGTTGAACGGCATAAGTAGAGTAGGGCAAAGAACTAAATCTGTACTGATTATTGGTCCATTAAAACCCGGTTCTTTGCGAAATCAATCTAATAAATAATAAATAACACCCAACAGTCACATACAAAGTCCTGACCCCACAATAAGGTCGAGTCTTATGTCGAGGGTAATATCTGTGGGCCGTACAAACGTTTCTCTCTGGCTATCAACCTGGGCAAGAATATTGAATAATAACAACAATCCGAGCCGCGTATACCGTGTAAAATATATTAATACATTATTTGAAATAACACTGTTTACAAACTTTATTCCGCTTGCAATTTCTATTTGCACGCATCACATATTTGTTACATTCTACGCACTGTATTATATTCAGGTCAAAAAATTCTGTTGAACTCGAATGTAGGCTGCGAACCAGTTAACATTTTATTATTCAGTTACAACTTTGACGTATAAAGGGTCTTGTATTTTGCGGGTGTTCTGAATATTTTTGCATGAAGGTATGGACGGACCGAATACGCGGTACGAACGCTAAAGAAGATTGGCAGTTTTCGGCGTTTGAAGCTGGTAAATAAACAACTTGTTTGTGTGTATAAAATCAATCTGATGTTTTATTTTGCTTCAAAAATGCAACAGTAAACATGCCAATGCTTAAAAAACAGATCGGTATAAATGTTCAACATGAACATTTTACAGCATCTTGTTTGGACCAAGAGAAACCTAATAACTCAGGGAGAGAATGCTTGTTCCTTATCATTATAAGAATGTCCTTCATCCAAGACTATATTACCTTTCTTTTCATTAAACCCATTAAAAACTTTATAAGGATAAACTAAATAGAAACTGCAACAAACCTCAACCTATACTCCTGCATGGAAGCCTGGTAGGTGGGAGGCGGCGGCCGGTACTGGAACTCAGGGTACAGCATGGCTGCGTATGGATGATGTGGGCGCGCGTAGCTGGGCGGCAGGCGAGGCACCAGGCGCCGGCAGGACGCCCGCCGGAGCCCTAGCAGGGCGCAGGGGGCGTCGCGAGCGCCAAGCCGCCATGCCAGACCCGCCGCTGTTACTAATACTACTCCTATTCCTGGCAACAATCACAATCAGTAAATTATTTATGTTTTAAATTAAATTATAAATTATTAAATAAAGTTGCATAATATAACAATTAGCTATTTAATGTAAATCCATGTTTGTATTTTTAAATTTAGATTAGAAATTAGAAATTGTGGCACTTGTATCTCCTGTTAAAGCTTGATATTATTATAAAATTGAATTGATGTAAACAATGTTGGCTAATCTAACAGATTTAAAAAAAAACTTAATTCATTCACAGAACGTTGATCAAGACGCTTACACTTTCGCTTAGTGCGTTGATATAGGCTAATTTGTTGTCTAAGAATAATGTTAGGTTTCGATATGTATTGATTGGTTTTGCGGTTAAAAGCACTAAAAGCAGACGTAAAGGGGAAGGTTTAATGCGGAACTTGTCATTGGTCTAGATAACACAAGGTAAAAATAAAAAAAGAAAGTAAGCGAGATAAACCAAACGTTTATGGAAAAGCTTATAATAATTAAACTCCATATTAACGCAAATAAGAACCTACTGGCACAAAGTTAAAACATCAGTTACAGTAGGACATGGAAATTAATAAAAACGTAAAGTACTTGTACTATCGATAATGTATATTTAAGCCTTTTTCTGTATTATTAATTTTCATTGTCTTTGTAATGGTGTACAATAAAGTATTAAATAAATAACATTTAACATTTACATAACTCTTTGTACATATTAATATTTAAAGTTGCTATCATGTTCAGTTTTTAAAGATGGACAATGTTCACGCTAATATAAGACGTGTTAATATGTTATGTTAATGTACCAAGGTATTAATATGTTTGATCTATCCAAATGTTTGCTAACATAGTAAAACATTATTTGTCACTTGATGACAACCGGAACCGCAGGCTTAATGCGGTCTCTAAGGCGCAAAGGGTCTGCACTTTTCCCGCTCAACCATCACACGCAATATGTCATGTTAATTATAAAACTGTCATGCTTAAATGAAACTGGGCAAGCCCTGCCTACCATATGCCGGGAGAACAATGGGTAAAAATTACAAATATTATAAAAAATGCTTGAAATTAATACAATGGTTGAGCAATATTTCGTTATCTAAAAAACTCGCTTAAAAGGTTTTTCTTAATTCAAAATCCAACATAAAGTATACTCAAATCCTTGTACTGCGGGCTTATAAAAAGTGGCTTTAAAGAATTAGAGCAAAGAATCGAACAATACTTAGAATACTTCCGAAGTTTTAACAACCATTTATCCTCATATTTCACAATCTCAAACTTGGACGCGTTACATGACACAAAAATGTATCGAAAAGAAAAGTTTTATTTATGTCTCCAACTTTTATATTCGTAAAAAGATAGTTAAACACAATATGAAACTTTGTTCGGGCGTCAAAAATATTGGTAGTGTAAAAATATGACGCGTTATTTGTCTGCTCGGTGTATAAGCGGGGGGATAGGGGACAGCGGTTATCTGGTTGCGTTGTGGGCTGCGGCTTGTGTGATGTGTCTAACGGCATGTATGGCTGAAGTTACAAGTGAGTGACGTGTACAAATTGCCCCCTCGGCGTAACAATAGATCGCTCACCGGTAACAATATCATTTGTCCCTAACGCTAATGAAAATCCAATTAATTCGGCTCCCAAACTCATTTGAAGTTTAATTGAAAATTTTGGCCAATAAAGGGCGGAGCTGACGCGGGTGATGTAATGAGATTTCGCCATTTTCGGGCCGACTTGTTATTGTCATATGCATAGCGAATAACAAATGAGATAACACGAATTATTTGGCGCTTAATTATTCCCGTCTGCTACGTCGACCGTGTTTCGGTAAAATACATGAAAACACTGAGGTTATTTTGTTCATCTGCTGTACAAACGCGGGGCTGAATTATCGCCTATTTCATTTTGCCGGTCCGTTCACCAGAGCGGATAACTTTAATCAGCTATGAAGAAAAAAATACGCTTGAGCATGAAATGAGTTGCAAAGTGTTAAATGATCAAAGACTTAGATTATAAAAGGATTATGTTCCGATGGACGGTTTTACTAAGTCACTCCGTTATAGACGCGACGGCCATAGATGCAGATGGTGCCGAGCAATCTTCATTTTACTATTTTTTATCGAATTCGAACGCGAATTACAATGTGAGATGACATCACCGTGAAAGTATTGTGACCTTAGTGGATACTTTCTAACAATCTTATAAAAGTTATATAAATGTGACGCCACCGATTACAAGCGCAGATTTCGCCTATTAAATAGCTCTTACTTTACTGATTTGGTGTTTAGAGAACATGATGGACAAATGCGTGGTTAAATTGGAAATCTGTTTTGTTTGTTCCGTACCGTCACGCCGGTAGCTTGTTTAATTGCCAGTCATTCTGCTGTTTTATGTGTGACCAAATATCGACATGCAATCATCATTATCATCATGGGATGTCTTCTATTTGAAGTTTGGAGTGAAATTTATGGCTCAATATTCAATGGTATTTATTGCAACTTTTAACTATGTACTTTTTTATTGCCAAAATAGGCAGTCAAGCTAGCGACCCACCTGATGGTAAGTGGTCACCGCTGCTCATGGACCTTCGTAGTGCCAGACATCGAGCATAACCAGGTCGCTGCCTACCATAGGGAGAAAACTCTCTACAACCTTCGCTTAAAGAAGGACAGATGAATGATGGCTTCATGAAACACCAAATCAGGAAGTTCATTCCAGAGCTTGTGCCTAGTAAAAAATAACGCTGAAAGGTACCGTTCGGGAATGGTACGCTTCCAGATGGTAGGAATGAACACTAGTGTGGTGGCGGTGCGAAGACAAAAGGCGACGGTGGTACCATCTCTAACAAAGCTTACATTTGTAAAATAAAGTGGAATTAAGTATTTTTAAAGTCAAGTGAAATCACATCATCTATTAGGTACCGCTGTCACGTAGTAAACCAACGTGAAGCGATGGCTCTGCTATTATGTTTGATTACTGGCCTTTCTACTTATTTTTTATTTATTTTTTCTATCCAACATTCTTCGCAATGCGTCGCTGATCCAAGTACCTTATTTGTTAGTGGGCACTAGTAATTACTCAGTTTAAGTTGAACCCTTGGTCGCTTGCTAGTCTTATACAAAGAAAAACATTGAGTGACTATTGTAGAACTTTTTTACTGGAGGACGCCTGGGTAGGTAACACCGCAATGTTTTTTCTCCCGCGAGACAGCAGTGTTAACGCACTGTTGTGTTTCGATTTGAAGGATTTTGTAGCCAAAGTAACTACTGGATGTATTGAGACTTAACATCTTATGCCTCAAGATGGCGAGCATAGTGGAATGCCAAGCTTTGTTACTGTCCATGAGCGGTCGTAACGCTTAGCATCACGCGAATGGCATGCTCATACATACATACATACATAAAAGCCAACATTTTTCCCAGAAGGGTTAGGCAGAGGTGCCAGGACACGCACATTTCGCCTTGTATGTTCCATCCCACGATGTGATAGGTGGCGAGCCTATAACCATATCGGGCACAAATTCCTGACTCTGGGCTGATAATGAATAGAAAAATCCAATATCACTTTGCCCATCCCGGGATTCGAACCCGAGAAATAAGCTTTGTAACCGTACCCTAGTACAGTTACGCCATGGAGGCAGTCGCCATTCATAGCAATAAAAAAAACTTACCTATCATGAGTAGTAACAATGTGAGAGGGGCCCTTGGGTGCGGCCTCAGCGCCCCCAGCACGGCGCCCGCGGCCACTAGGCAGGCGCCCACGACGCCCAGGAATAACACGCACAGCCGCAGCGGCGGGCGCCCACAACATGACTTGGGCGCGTTCCCGTCCGCTTCGGAACACGCGTACGCCGCCCCTCTGCCAGATCTGGAACAAATGAATTATTGTGTCATAATCTAAACAGGAGTACGTAGGTAATATGTGCCTGAGCATATGAGGTATACTCCCGGACCTCGAACGAGAGGCAGACCAAAGAAGCGCTGGTTAGATGTCAAGAAAGATATGAGGGTCAATGGCCTTACTATTGAGGATGCCGAAGATCGAACGAAATGGAAAAGCATTTGCCGGAAAGCGGACCCGATTGATGGCGGTCGCTTACTCATATGATCAATCATTAACATTTAAGAACTTTAATCAAATATATGTAACTATCATTACTTTATTAAGTGTATTTACTTATCACTTAAAGGTGTTCCGTATAGAGGGGATGTTTACAAATATTAAATTGTAGCATGTTTACAACCATACACAAATCATTGACGAAGTACGTAAATCGCAAATAAAATCTAAGTGCTTTTCAAGTGTGATCGTTTTGTACGCATGTTTAAATAACTCTATTGAACATCTCTATTTCTAAACGACGCGCTAATTTCATCATAATATAGAATGTTATCTTAGTTCATAATATTATATACTCTGTTTCTAAATAAAACAGCCAAGTATACGATATGAAAGATTTGGAGTTAACATTTACCATTGGAAATATTTAGTCACATAAGTTCAGTTGCAAAAAGGCAAGATCAAGTATATTCATACAGGAAATAAAACTACACAAACTGCAAGTTTCCAGAATACTTTGTTGAACGCTTAAAGAGTGTATGAATAAGTCATTATTTTCGTATTAAGGATTCTGATCCATCATAACATGTAAACTGAGATTGGATAAAAAGTGTCTCCGCCGTGGGAGATGATCACCCAGCTGCGATCATAGATAGCTGAAGTAATGTTACACGTACTCAAATATATGAGATAAGATTAAATGAAACTTAATATATTAACGGAAATGGTCTTGCCTTGTATACTAATGCTACTTACTAAAGTAACAAAGCAAAATATAAAGTTTTATTAAGAACTTAGAAAATATGAAATGTTTTTTTTTGGTATGATTTAAAAAAAATATTTATTTCACTATATTGGTCCGATATTTTTATCTAGTGAACCTTTTACGGGCCACTAAATAGTATCAACATTTAATGATTTTCTTGGTATTCAAGGGTAAACTTATTTCAATAATGAGTAACTACCTAGTGCCTACATTTAATTTCAATAACTTCTTTTTGTTACATATAATAAGTATTGCACTATCCATATAAATATATGTATACATATATTTGGACACAATACGGATTTCAACAAATCAGTTTTGGAAACATCGAAGAGTCTTATGATCAAAGAGGGGACTTCCACTTCCTGCGAGTGACAAAAACAATTATTAAAAAAATCGAGTTGCTTTTATATTTCCAATAGTACTTAATCGTTTTGTTATACATACGCTTTTATTTCTTGGTCAATATTATATTTTTCTCCCTTTGAAATGAATAAATTACGTAAAATAACATTCACAGTGGGACGATATAGCAGCAATACGGTGGCGTATTACTTCCCCAAGCATCTAATAATCCCATTACAACTTATTTCTCGTTTGTGCAGCCTTATATTCTCTTTATCGCGAGAACATTACATTTATGTTATGTTGCTAGTGCTGCTCCGCACCTTTTTTAAAAATTTTCACATTTTTTGCCGCTGTGTAAATTTCTTTGTTATATTTTGCTCAGCATACGAGAAATGTTTCATACAAAAATAGGAGAAAAACAGAAAAAGTAATTATGCTGCGCATATACATATTAAATTAGAAAACGGTGTAAAAATTGTTTTTGTGCCTGTAAATATAGAGCTACTGTTTAATTAATAACTATTGTTCGGATATATTAAAAAAAAATATCTGATATAAGATATTTAATTGCGTGGTGGCCTGTTGGTAAACGGACTAGACGCGACTGCCAACATGTTCACGGTGGTCGCGGGTTCGAATCCCAGGGCACACCTCTGACTATTCGGAGTCATGTGTGTATTGATAGTCAATCACCACGCACTAAAACGGTGAAGGAAAACATCGTGAGGAAACCTGTATACCATAGCGATTTGTAAGAATTTCTATGGTATGTAAGTCCGCCAACCCGCACTAGGCCAGCGTGGTGGACTATATGGCCTAACCATTCTCAATCGTACTCACGATTGCAGAGGAGGCCCGTGCCCTGCAGTGGGACGTATATGGGCTGATACAGATAAGATATTTAAAACGATTTTGTATTCAGAATGCAGCATTCGCAACAAACTTTTATGTGGTTTCTTTCCTTCACCTTCTATTAGGAGATAATCAATCATCAGCATACATGATTTTGGTGGTGCGTGGTGGTCCCTTGATAACGGACCAGACGCGGTAGCCAACATGTTCACGGTGGTCGCGAGTTCAAATTCCAGGGCACAACTCTGAATTTTCGAAGTCATGTGTGTATTGACAGTCAGTTACCACTCACTATAACGTGAAGGAAAACACCGTGAAGAAACCGGCATACCATAGAATTGTAAGAATTTCTATGGCATGTGAAGTCGGCAAACCCGCACTAGGTCAGCGTGGTGGACTATGACCTAACGCCTTTCAATCACACTATCGATTGCAGAGGAGGTCTGTGTACTGCGGTGGCCTGTATATGGGCTGATATATGTATACACAGATACACATACATTATGTATCTAACTACTCCCACTAGACCAGTGTGGTGGACTAATGCCGCAACTCCTCAATTGTAGTAGTGGACTCATGTTTTCACATATTCCAATATAATTATGTTGTCGCTATCAAAGTAAGTACAAAAATACAAGAAAGGGTATTCAAGATTTCAAGAAAGGGTACAATTATTATTTTCTAAACCACAGCATCGTGTAAAACTTGCTCACGGCCCATTAAAACTCAGTTTCTTTGATATCTGTTAAAACAACATAATAGAATACCGTTTTAATATTTCAAGGAGACAAGAAAAAGCTAAAAGTGGTTCAGAAAAAATATCCGTAACGCTGGTTTACTAAAGCAGCCTGTAACATAATTATTTTGAATGAACACATGGTGCTCATTAGTTTCAGAAAAAAACTGAATGAAACAAGTTTATTATGATTATTTTTTTAAATCATGATCAATGTTTGTCTCTTGGCCTAGTTGCAGCATGCATGCAATACGAACCGTGAGATCATGTTTTTTGGAAAACCAAACCAGTTTCTGTAATTTTGATATAAAAATACCAGATATGAATGGCGACAAGTTCACCACCTATCATATCTTGAAACGGAATCAAGCTCAGTGAACTGCGAATGGCACTACAAGGACCTTTATTAACCTCTTGAAGATAAAGCAGCTTATGAATGTATGCATCTACTATTTGTAAACAAAGTTTTTCTCTTAGAGATTTAACAGAAGTGGTTTTAATCCTACGAATGCACTTTCATATTGCAAATATTTAAAATGATCGTTTTAAAAACATCACTAGCTAAGGGGATTACTATGAATCCACGGCAAGTGGATCGCGCTTTCTATTATGCATGCACCTAACAGCGCGCGTGTTTTCACATGATATGAAGCTTACGTCTCCTCTAAATTCCATTAAACCAATGACGATTGCCATCCAAGAACGCCATCCCGAGCATATTTACCATTTTATAGTTGCGAGAGAAATTGCCGACATAAGATTATGCTGCTTTTACATTCATAAGGGTGTTGGCGCATAAAACTCGGTTGGAAGTAAAAATTGCACTGAATCCGAGGGATAAAGACTTTAACCAACAAAACTTAGCTTCTAATTAAAAATGTTACAAGTAAGAAAGTTATAAAAACCCTTGACCCGCTTTGAGTAATCCAATATACTCGCGTCAGTCTAGTTTCATTTAGATTTTCTCTCGCGCGGTCACTGTAATGCCTAATGTAGGGCGATCCTTACTAATTAGATTGAAGTTAGCACACAAATCTCTATACAGGCTAATGGTGTTTCTGTGTCCTCTGACATTTTTACTCGCTGCGTGTCTAGCTACTTCTAGTTTTACACGCCAATTAGCACTCACTCGCACAACATTCTCTGACTAAGCGTCCTCTCCACTGCTGTGTTTACGTGCTCTTTTATACAAACAACTACTTAAACTAGTTACGGTTATCGTGTATTTTGAGAGCACCTTATTCTGTTTAGATAATTCTATTCTTCAGAAGTCCTAATTCGTCTTTTGTCGGGGATATCAATGGGTATGGTAAATGAGCGTCATTCAGTGTGCGTATACGGCTGAATGCACATGAGTTGCCCGACCTCGTGTCATCTGGCCCCAAAGGAAGAGGGTTCTTGTAATGTTAATGACTAATAGCATCATACAAAGATAAAACTAGCCGCTTTTATCTTTGTCACGCTCCACGACTAATCTTTTGATGTCGCTCAATAGTTTATCATTTACTATTGTGTCAAAATATTCTCAGTTCGTACGAGGCTAGTCAAATAACATTAATTTCCATTGAAGACGAATAATCAAATCCAAAGAAATTCTCTCAAAAACCGAACATTAGTATTCGGTGGGTGTGACGCGGCTGAGTCAAGGAACCCGACCTGTCAAAGACAAAACGTTTATCTTTTCCAGTGCAGTGATCCTAACAGATCTATATCGCGTGAGAGCAAAAAGAACGGATTTCTCATTGGTTTTTATAAAACGATAGTTGTCGGAGGGCGGCGCTCGGTGATTTTGATAAATTACTATCGGCACAATAACATTCATTTCGTTGCTCGCTCCTCTCTGTTTTAATTCGACCAGTCATTTTCGAACGTTGGAGTTTGAAAAATAATTTTCATCCGTCGAGGATTTTCGTGTCCAAGCTTCGTTGCGGACCGTCCGTGACGTAATATGATAGAGCACGTTTTTATTCCGCTCATAATGACACACTCGCTTTAAATAGAAAACTTCGCCGGGCGGTGGGATGGGGTGTAAATAGTAATATAGTATAGTGCATTAAGCAACGCCATCTGCGCTCACGATCGGCCTCGATAAACGGGGGATGGAATGATTCACTATTTTATGTCCCCCGTAAATGGGTCTGACCACGCGATGCGGGGCACTCCGCGCGACACTGTTGATACATGCTTGCTCCCACTGGGTGATTGGGGCACTTTACTACTCGCTTTGTAACGCTCGCTGCCGTACAGTCGGGAATGAAATACGAGTTTTAAACGCTGACGGCCCGTGAAAAGCTCTCGACGTGGCCGTGCGTTAATTTTTCTAATTCAAAATAAAATTACATGCGTCGATAGCGTTTCAAAGGGAGTCGGATTAGCGTGCTCAAGTCGCATATGAGCTGCGCTCGCTGGTATTATTTCGCTCTTAGACGAGCCGTTGAGAGGGTTATGAGCATTAAACCCACATCACATCTCGAGTGTGCTATAGAGCGCAAAATTTATGTCGTTAATAAGGGCTACGGGCTAATTAGCTGATTTATGTTGCCCATATTACGGAGTGGTGACGCGCGCTGTATTATGAGATCTGTCATTGACAGTTTAATAGCCTCTTGGGCTGACGTGACTCCTGATAATGATAAAAGGCAATGTGTTGGATACGGTCTGTGGCAATTATTAAGGCCTCGCTTCATTCATATTTTCATACATATATCATTCACAGAAACAGCCGTAGTTGTGATATATTATGATCTTGCAATCCTGAACTTCTGCTGAATAATATAACGTTTTGATAATATATTTTCAGCGTTCGATTATTTCTAAGGCCGCACATTACCATGTTCCTGTCTTCTAAAATAATACAATTTTACACGGCGTAAAACTCCTGTTCATGTTTAACATTTGCACTCACAATCAAGCCGCCAAACTGTTGATTTTAATCAATTTAACACATATAAGACTCCATATCTAAATAACCAAAATTATAACGGAACCATATTTAAACGCGAAATTGCTTTAAACGTAGTGCAAAAAATACCAACTTATCAAAAACATATTTATTCGTATGAATTTGCAATTCAAATTTTCATCAAAATTTTGTATAACATACAGAAAATCTGCAAGAGTACTTTTAAAGCGTATATTTTAATGCAGAAAAAAATACAAAATATTCTTGCTATTTCGGAACTTAAATGCACCAATTTAGTTTATAAATAGGTCACTTAAAAATTACCATAAATAATGTTGTCTCGGCATAGTAAATACCAAACTCTAGATTTTTAAATAAAAATAGAAAGAACTGAAACTTAGCTACTGAAATCAATGCAGCTACTCCAAATTAATAAGCTCTCGCTACAGAGATTTCAAAGAGAAAATATAAACGCTCCCGCCGTCGCAAGATGACAAGCGGGTAATGGCACAATATGAGAATCGCGTGTGCCATAAAAATGGCAATTCAGTGAACAAACAAGCGTGTCCCCCTCGTGCGCAACCAGACGGGCACAGGCACGCTCCATCAACCTTAGAACGTATGAAACCTAATAATCGCGGAGCTATGGCACGACACTGGAAGTGAAATACTACTGACGTATAGGTGCTGATATAAATGTATCCCGTGTATTCGAGCACGGGATTCCTTTACAATCGAGGTCCTTCTTTATTGCATAGGTTCGATAAACAAGCAATCAGGCCATATGATGGTAAGAGATTACTAGTACCATGGATGTGTTGTCGGCCCATCGAATCGGGAGGAGAGCGGAAGGAAAAAAGGATGGGAACAGAAAGGGGGGTATCGGGACCCGGAAATCTCATTCACAAACACGGCTGCAAAGCTGTAGCTTAACGTTGATCTTCTGTGAGACAGTCGTACCAACCCGGACGAGACTGCCCATTTATGCTGAGATATGGCTTCTAACGTGGCTCTATCACTTCCAAACTAGGTCTGTTACTAGGAGGCTGTGCCTCTCTCCATCTCTGTTCTACTGCGATTTTTTTTTTTTTATTGCATTGAATGGCGAGACGAGCAAGCCGTTCGCCTGATGGTAAGCGATACGACCGCTCATAAACAGTATCAATATTCCACTGCGCTCGCCATCCTGAGACATAAGATGTTAAGTCTCAATATGTCCAGTAGTTGCTCTGGCTACAATGTCCTTCAATCCGAAACACAACAGTGCATTTAAGCAGTGTTGTTTCACGGGAGAAATAGACATTGCGGTGGTACCTACCCAGATGGCTTCTCACATATGAGAGACCTACCACCAGTACCAGTGAGATGTTGATATAAATGTACAATCCATATTCATCCACTACTACACAATCCAAGGTTCTATTGCGAGGTCTTGGACAATAGTCCTGGTTTATTGCAGGCTGGTGGACTTCAAAAACTAAAGAAAATGTTGTCAAAATGTTATGGTGTGCAGGTTTCCTTACAGTGTTCTTCTTGAATATTAATATTCGATCCTAATATAATTTGGTATCATGTACAGACACAGCTGCTATCAACAAGAACTTTATTTTGTCCTAAGTTACCTCCATGAAACTGATGAAACTTTTAGTTATAAAATATTCATCTATGTGAGATTACCATACATAGACATTTAACTGGTTGTAGGTCTCTCATATGTGAGAGGAAGCCTGGGTAAGTACCACCGCAATATCTATTTCTCCCGCCAAACAGCGGTGTAATCGCATTGTTGTGTTCCGACTTAGAACACATTGTAGCTAGAGTAAATATTGGATGTATTAACACTTAACATCTAATGCCACAGGATGGCGAGCGTAGTGGAATGCCAAGCATTGCTACTGCCCATGAGTGGTCGTATTACTTACTATCAGGGGAATGGAATTCTAGTCTCACCATTCAAAGCAATAAAGAAGGACTTTAAAATAATTTTAAAATTTATTCGACCCCAAACTAGTTGTATGCAAAAATACAGTTCTTTTGCTACGGTCTGGCGTTAAAGGACAAGACAGAAACACTTCAGCAGTTATAATACTGGTATGATTTCACTGGAAATTTTGACTTACGTTAGATTATACTGTACTTCTTACCTGACTTCCAAAATTCTAAGAAATAACGCTAATACCTCTTTTTTTTAAGGATAAAAAAACATACGTGCATACATAAACTCACGCCTTATCCCCAGAAAACGTTGGCAGAAGTAACCTAAAGAAACAACCCTATGACACCCAGGTTTCATTTTATGTGGTCTGTCCTACAAAATTTCCTGATTGTTATAACGCTGAGGTTCTTGGGTTCGAATCCTAGGTCGGGCATAGTGATATTGGATTTTCCTAGTCATTATCAGATTGGAGCCAGGATTATGTGCCCGATATGGCAAAAGGCTCGCCCCCTAGCACATGGTGGGAGGGAATACACAAGGCGAAACGTGGGTGTCCTGTTGCTATCAGGGAAACTTCTGCCTACCCCTTCTGGGAAAAAAGCGTGACTTTATGCGTGTAATATAGAAAATTTTCAATATAATCGTGTTTAAAATCGCATGTCCTATGATTATTAGAATTATTGTAGGCACGCAGGCTTGACGCGTTGAAATTGACGAGTCATTAAGTCCATGGAGTTCAAACACCTCATTGTTGAATATGTAGTTTATTTAGTTATGAATTAATGTTTTATTATCCTTTATGGTACAGTATCCTGTTGTATATCTTTGTAAGTTTTGAAAAGCATCATTTATGAACAGTTTTGTGTGCGTTAATGTTTGTGTTTTGTATGCACTATGTACCCATATGTTGCAAATATACAAATTTATATAAAGAGTTGAAAAACTGCGAGTATATCGTCTTTATCTATGTATTGTTTTCAACCAACCTTATTTATATATAAATCTGTTAATCCCCCCATCTCAGTCCAATAGATTTGTCACGTTGCGATCGATCCTTTTCACGCCGAGCAATATTCGTCTTTATTTCAAACATTCATTCGACTTCGGATTGTTCTAGAATTCGAGATCCAAGCTTAATCAATTTCGTTAATTCACGATGTATCTATTACTGCATACTGAAAAGTGCTGACGATGACACAATTCCTTACGAGCACAATCTCAAAACAGTTTTTTTGTTACATTTTTGGTTACTATAAATATTTTAAGCATAAGAACATATTTACAATTCTGTACAAAATTTTGTCTATTTACCCATCTTCGATATCCTTGTCCTTATATATTAATAAAAAAAAAAAAAACAAAAAAAACACCCTAATAAAGGCTCTTCCAGAACCCTACCCTACATCGATGTGAAATAAGCCCGAACACACATAAACCGTACCCTATCACGATGTCTGTCAGTTTCCCGGCCCACATCCTGCGTGGTGTGGCCGCGCCTTTACCGCTCGAGCGCTCGACCCGCTCAAACAGATCGCTCGCGCCGCTGACAGCTAGACATTTCACTTACTGCCGGCGTCAACTGTAACATCTATTATACCGAAATCTCACTTGACTATTGATTCAAAGCTATTTACGGGGCTTCTAAGGCTAAAGACCTCGACAGCGACCTTGGGAGTGAATAGTGATAATTGTATTAACGGAATAGGTGTGTGTAGAACTTAGTATTTGGCGATCAACAATTTCTGCCTATCAACCGGGTACAATCGTGACTGTGCATAAAGATGACTAATACCTAAAAGGTTTTTAAAAATGGAATGTGTATTCTTTTCTCTTTTCTACTATTACTTTTTAAACCTATTGTGTGGTTATGGTATGAGCAAAAACTTATACAGATTGAGAAGGCACTATATTGCGGCAATTCGTTGGTTACTACTTATTACGGATAATGATTCATTTTGAACAACTTTAGTAACTACACTTATAGTAAAAAAATGTATTAAGCTTGCACAATTTCCTAGGAAAATAATAATAAAATATGATTTACATGCACACACTATATTACGAAGATTTTTTACAATCCACCAATTTTATTCCCTCTGATATTAAATGAAGTCTTAAAGCGGCGACCGAATGGCAACGACCGTCCCGATCTTCCGATGCAAGAAAATTGAAAACTGCATCCATCTAAATATTAATCCTATATCTAAGATATCCTTTGGAACTAAACATAATCCTTGGAAATGGTACGATATATTTCAACAAACGGCGTAGACGTTCACTTTGAAATAAAAATAGAGCACTTTAAAAGATTCAATCTTTTAAGTTAGTGTAAACATGATACTGCCGATTGCCGTTGCTCGAATGGAAGCGAGTGTTGTAAAACAAACGATGCACGCCCATTGTTCTATACTATCGTAGTTTATTTTGTATCAGTGTTGCCTGCTATGGTTCTCGACAATTTTATTTTCTCTTATAATAGGAATTAATTTTATATTGATACAACACTAACGTAATAAGATTCAAGATCTAACCGCAATTTTTATAAAAATATTCACTGTATTGAGGAACTGTATCGCATAGGTAAATACAATAATAACTTAATATGAAAACTCTTCCACTGCCTATTATAAAAGTATGTATAAAAGTATATGAAGGCCTGTACCTTTCACGTTTGCAGTACACTACAAACAGGATGTTTTGCCGATATTTGCATAAATCTCCCTCGCCAGAATTCACCTTGATGCGAATGCATAAAAATAATCTACATTAATTTAAATGCACTGCATCAAACGTCGAAAGCCGACTGAAGCGATTCAATGGCGTCTGCTTTATGGCACTTTCATTTCATTAAAGCCGATATTTAATAAGTAGGCTTGATGTTTTAATACGAAGGGTTTGCGTTTTATGAGTAAACGCTGCGGTCATTACCACTTAATTAAACCCGAAGGGATATGGAGCGGTTGTAAACATTAATTCAATATCGAATTCAATAGCTCTGAAGGATTGCTTATGAATATACAAATATCGTAAAACGCTTTTGTGACGTCAAGTTAATTGAAATTTGGTAAATAAAATTAAAAAAACACTCTCAATCGTATTCTCGATTGTAGAGTAGGCCCCTGCAGTGGGACGTATATGGGCTGATACAGATAATAAAATTCTGAATTTCTTCAATTACAGGGTGAGTTTGAAATACATTATTATTGTGACAATGCTTGTTCTAAGAGGTATAGTTATGAAAAAATGAGTTTTAAAACATAATACAATATATTAGTATTATTCGTATTAGCTCTTTAAATTAGAGGCTTTGTTTTAATTTCAGTCAGTTTACCATAAATTCCTCTTCTTTTTTCTACGAAATCGAATGTAGTTTACAACCAACATTAATTCTTAGATTTCTTCGATTTAACATACCTATGTTCTGTATTGAACAGGTGTTCAATACAGAACAAAAGCTTCTCCATACCGTCAACTCCAATACAATAAATGATAGTCACTAATGTAGTCTTATACACAAAACATGACAATAACCGCACAATAACTCACTAGACAGGGAAGAGGAAGCGAACCAGATCACGAAGATGGATCAATGTTCTAAGTTGACACGCGTGTTCGCTCTATTAGTGCCCCCGTCCGCCATGCCATCGAACCGACGCAGGTAACATGCTGGAAAACATCATCTGTTTCAGTTGCAGATCATTCTGTTGCAGATGACTGCAACACAATGTGTTCTGTTACAATAGACTTTACATTGATTTGTATTGTTACACGTTGCCGTTTTTTTGCGTAAAAGGCAACCGAAAAACTTGAGATGAAACTGATGGTACATGATTATTGCCATCCTTAAATATATTATGCAGTTGCATCATTGAGTTGTAAGTGTTCTTTGCTTGAGATCTAGTTTCAAGAAAAACTAATGAAATTGACGTTTTTGCATTTCGAGCTTCGATGTTTGTATGAAAACAGTGAGAACTTAACGAATTTTTATTGATTTTTTTGAATTTCTGTGTACCCAGAATAAAACACGATGCGTGATGTCTGCCGGGTTGAAATTTGGATTACTTGGATTACCATTTTCTAGGGGAATGTAACTTTCTATCATGATGCACAAGTTATGACGACAGAGTTCATCAATTAAACTTGCAAACAAATATAACCTAAGTACAAAGAATGAAAACATTGTTATTCTTATAAGGCGTATTTCAAAACAATATTTATACTGACAGCCTCCGTGGCGCAGGCGGTTAGACGCCGCCTGTGAAACGAGAGGCCGCGGGTTCGATCCCCGCACCGAGAGAAATGTTTGTGCGGCCCACAAATATTTCTCTCGGGTCTGGGTGTTTGTGAGACCGAAAAGTCTCTCGTAGTTCCTGATACCCACGACACAAGACTCGATCTTAATGTGGAGTCAGGACTATGTATGTGACTGTTGGGTGTTATTATTATATTATTATTATTATTATTATTTGAATAAATATAATAAGAAAGCATTACAAAGTTGTCAGAAAATGCCCACGTCGCAATCAAAGTGTTTTAAAAGGAAATTTCCTCATCCGCTTACAGTTGATATGGGTATAATCCTTTATTTACATAAGCCTGCCCGAATGAGATTTTATAAAACTTCAGTGCCAAGTGAATATTTTCTCGTAGTATGGAAAACCTTTTGTATTCTGATTCAACTAAATATAATAGACTAATGGAACTCATTACTTCAGTACCTACTAGCCTTTTGAAAAAATACTTTCTGCCTCATAATCTACAGACGGTAGAGAAGTGTATTTGACATAACCTTGCAACAAATATGAAAATTTTGATACCTAAAACAGTATTAAAAGCAATATAGTGTTTAAAGAGGGCTTCCATAGTTTCTTTAAAGTCCTATAAATAAACCCATGTTCACTAAAATTTCCATCGAGATTACAGGTCCACGATGATTTTAAACATTAATATTGGAAATAAACATTCATATTTATTCTTCACTGCATTTTAAAAATACATTACAAATATTATTTAGCCAATAAATTATTTCATTTTCTGTAATTCCATTTAATTTAACAAGCGGCAAATATAAATGAGCAAATGCGTATTCAGAGGTAATATTTATGAAATACATCGAAATATTACGAATGGAATTAACAATAACATATTTTATACACAAGCTTGAAATATCATTGCCAGTGGGTATTGGTAATTTTCAGCAAAAGTTAAAAAATCATTTTTAAAAGCAAAATACAAGAATTCAATACAAATATTTTATAGGAAAAACTAGCGGCCCGGCCCCGCTTCGCCCGGGTGCATATAGATTTCTCTACAATAATATGCACGTATTGTACACATAAACCTTTCTCTTGAATCACTCTATCTATTAAAAAAAACCGCATCAAAATCCGTTGCGTAGTTTTAAATATTTAAGCATACAAAGGGACATAGGGACATAGGGACAGAGAAAGCGACTTTGTTTTATACTATGTAGTGATCAAACACTTGATTCGTTGTATTGTTTTTGTGACAACAAAAAAACTTTTGAAATAGAACGGTTTGTGTCAGTTGTGATGTGATAGTTATATAAAATTGGGCATCGTAAAAGATAAATCGGAGCTTGGCATCGACTATGATAACTCCAGGTAAAACCAATCATGAACGACGGTTTTTTTTTATTTCCAATAAATGACGAGACGACCGTGTCATTCGCTTGTTGGTAAGAGATACAACCGCTCATAGAAAGCAGCAATACTAAACAGCGCTTCGAATTACAAAGCAATGCTTGGCATTCCACTGCGCTCGCCGTCCTGAGAAATAAGATGTTAAGGCTCAATATGTCCAGTAGTTACTCTTGCTACAATGTCCTCCATACCTGAACACAACAATGGATTTACACTGCTGTTAGGCGAAAGAAATAGATACTACGGAGTACGGTGGTACCTACCCAGGCGGCCTCTCGCGTTTGAGAGACCTACACTAGAGTTTCTTGCCCGTTCTTCTCTAGTGAAAACAGCTTTCCGAACCGGGTGGTAGATAAAAAAATGACTGAATCTAAATGATGTTGAACATTTTAATGGATTCAATAAATTATTTTCATTTTCATTTTCATTTACAACCAAGCTATTGAATTATTACCCTAAAACAATTAGGTACTCCTAAACCAAACTCCTGTAAATTTATTGAAGCAAAGGTACATAACATGGAAACAGTTTCCATTGACTCATTAGCAATAAAATGTTAAACATTGTACAAACATAAGTCGCAGTGGAAACATGCCAGGTCAACATATGAGCATCATGAAACGTCATGTTGAAATCCCGTGGTAATAAATTAGGGTACAGATAAGCGCTCCCTTTGACGAGCCTGTCTTCAGATTAGGTTGTGAAAAATGAGAGCTTACCTCACGAAGGGTGACATACGAACATTTTGTATTTACGGTACACGACAGGGATTCTGTTGCATTATAGATCTCGAAATCTTATTCTCAATAACAAATAGCCTTGATCCTGTAAGGTTGGAAAGTTATATGGGGTCGACGCAATTTGATTTCCTAAGATTTGTTTTACCGTTTTTTTTTGTTATTTCTTAAAGGTTTATATCGGGAAATTCATATTTCTTTCTTTGAAACTCATCTGAAATATTGTTTATTGGGCACAGGGCCGCAAGAAAGATGATTGTATCTTACAGTTAGTAAGTAATATGTGATCGTAAGTCGTAATGAAGTAACATTCATTTCAAGATAGTTGTACAGCAATAATGTTGCTAAAGACGCTTAAAACCTACATATTATAAATTAGAATTTGTAAACACAGATGTTGAATTTTGAACAATTTTATGCTCTACTGAAATTCTCAAATAAACAATTTAACTTAGTTTGTAACATCCTATCATATATTTTTTACCTACGATTCATATAATGCAACGACCCATGAACCAATCTGTACCTACTGTATATTGACCATCTGGTACAGATGTGCCTTTTTGCATTTTGGTTAAAGTAGAAATTTTTTGTTGACTTTACATGTCAAAGAGTTCTTAAGAGGAATTGACACCATGCTATCGTCTATTCGAAGAGCAATTACGCTAAAACTTTACTACACAAACATACGGCGACCACACACAGTGGAATAGGCAAAGGGGGCTTGTTGGAGACATTGACTTTACCAAACCACGATAGTGTTGGAAATAACTTTCTTGTTACATTATAATACGGAATGATGCATTGATATGAAACATACATTAATATGTACAATATTAATTATTGCCAAAAAGCATCGTGATTTGTAGCATTATCATAATCCCAACAATAAAGAATGATACAGATACAGAATATCTAAGTCCAAATTGTACATACATTAAATCAGAATCCATCCCATTTTGCTACGGCGAAACTGGTCATTACGGATGTCCTATTGTTTGATGAAAAAATACCGCTGATATTTTGTTAAAAACGACTGGCGGATTAACAATAAAACTTTTTATAAATTCTGTTCGCATATTCAAAACCATTTTTGCTTTTTGCGCCGGGTCGGGCTAAGTAAAAATACAAAGTGTGGCTAAATCACGTCGGCTCGTTTATTTTGCACAAATTCACCATAACCATGATGTGGACTATGATGTGTCAAAATCACAATCTAGGATACTTTCTACTATTTACATTCACGAACTAACGGATTCAACATTTTTAATCGTTCTTATTTCTCATACAACGTTCTATTAATAAAACCAATCGATACACTAACACACATTGCCTACTAAGTGATTAGAACAAAAAAAGCTTTCGACTAAATAGTTTTACGCGCACTGTTAGTTTTTAGACCAACGTGTGCAGTAATCAATTATCATAACCAGCCGGTTTTGCTGGATTTTAGCAATATCATTGCAAGGAAGCAATACATTATAATTGCTAATACTAATGAATCAGTTATCAATTAACATGTGAACACAAGTGCACGTAATCACCTGAACGTGCCGTCCTTCAAGTATCCACTCCAGACAAAGACAAAACACAACACATAGTTACCAACAAAGTTCCAACTACGGTAACTGGGAAGAGTCTTGTAAACATAATAGATAAATCTAGCGCATCTGTTTTCTCTCGGCGCGCCAGACCAGGGGTGCACAATTACTCACAGGATGTTTACGTGTATGATCGTTCACGTCTCCAGCGGCATAAGTGATTCTGCCAGATATTTAACCAACTGTTTACCCAACGTTGCCGCTTAGATGCATTATGTACTTAAATCACCTTAATAGGCATTCGCATCGCCGCAGACGATGATTGAGCAATACCCAAATCAGCGTTTAATGATCTATTTAATATCCGTTTCGTTAAAATGTTTATGTAAATTAGAGATTTCATATTCTGTAAACACAAAGCCACTAAAGTCGCCAGCTTACCGGGTTTGAGTTGGAGCAAAGTTTTCGATTCATTCTTTATTTATTCGTACCTATTTCCATAGGAAACAGGGTGAAACGCATTTGAATTTCTTACAGGAAATATACTCTATTGATACATTGACTTATATTCTACCGATAGACGAGGCGCGTCATAGAAACTATTTGTCCCGTATTTGTCAAAAGCTCAGTAGCGACATCTAGTACGTTAACTTGAATATTACAAATTATGATCAAAGATTATTAGACAGACAAGACAGTTCATGTTAATAATAGCTTTGCCTAAGATACTGCCTAAGTATAAATACCGTCATAGCAATAATATATTTGTAATGTTTTTTTTTATTTACGTGAATAATTCATGAAAATGATGTAAATGAAATTAAATAATCTTACAAGTGTACAAGTCTGTCAAGCAGTCAATCAGTGTACAACCAGTCTGATATTTATTATAATAACATTCATGAATTTTTAACAAGCTGATAAGTTTTTTTCGAGACTAATAGACAAAAGGAATGGTACACCAGAAGTTTTCAAAAATGACTACCGCATTTGGAATATCTGAAATGTTCGTGTCGAAAATGAATTGAACAAATATAGGTATGTTCTCATGGTAGCCACTTATATCCATTCCAATAATTCTGGACAAATATTATAGAGATCTCCTTTTTTCGTAACCGACGCGGAAGAATATAAAACAATTTTAAATGATATTAGTCTTCAATTACAATGGGTTCCAATAGTCCATTAAGTAATTCATATTAAGAAATAGGGTCTAAATACTATCCACTGTTTCAAATCATACAGAAAACACACATATTATGAGTTATTAATTAACAACATATGATTAAAATAAAATACTGAAATCAATTTGCAACTACATTCTTCCTACATATTTGTATTTGTAATGTATTCGAATAGTTTATGCCTATTTGGTCCACTGATATGAATGCCCCTTGAATAATCTATATCTTATATAGTTCGTCTCTCTCACTCGACCGGCTATTTTTATGCGCGGAAATGAGATATACGATTAAGGAGCTCACCTTGTATTTTAACGAGCTCTAAAATATATTTAATCCATTAATAAATAAAAGATCTGTATTATCGGTATTATTCTGAAATATTATATCAATTACGTTGTATTCTTTAATTATATTGTAACTTCAGAAAATTTCGCTGTCGGTTTGACGGGGAAAAGTCAAAATAAATTACTTATAAATATAAACAAAGAGGCGTACTATTGCGCGGCCGTCACGCGACAGACTGATTCGTGTGCGGTGCATGCACCGCACTTGGGTGGGACACGTTTGTTACAAAGAACGTCTTATCTAGTGTAACATTGATATCGATGTATTGATACGAATATTTGTTTCTGCTCAATTCGCCAACCTGAATCACTTGGGATGTATTTTGCAAACATTTGTGTTCGATTTATGAGCTAACCGAGTTGGATATTGTTGTTGTATATAGATTTATCTCTGTCTGTATAACGTGAAAATTGATTTAAACTAATACTCAAGTTATTTGCTTAGCTGCCATTTTTGGGGCCTTTGCCAATTAATTGACACATAATGTCATTCAGGTTGTTTGATCTTTGACATCACACCAGGTCATCGTACCGTACTGTGGGGGTTAAATCAATTAGTGTCCATTGGCTTTTATTTGATTAGAAATCCCAGCCTGACTCTATCTCAGCAATTTAATTTAAATAATTCATTTTCTATTCAGGAAATACTATTACTATTTTCTCTGTATCATGCATGAAATGAAATAAAATAGTTGGTAGTAATTGGTAGCTTAGATTTAAGATTTATACAGAAGCTGATTAAAGCTGTTACGTCACTTACGAGTATGTAACGTTGACTCTCCTAATATAGTTTTGTTATGCCAAAGAAATGTGTCCGATATCCTTTTACCATTTCGAGAAGTCTTTAAACGAAACTGACAAGTATGTAAGCAGAAACTGCCATCGAAACGAAAAAGACTTTGCACGCCTGTAAAGACGACAAATTTTTGAAACGCCTTACGTATTTTTTAAAATTAAAGACTTCAAAGATCTCCAGAGTTTACAATAAGCAACTAAATATCAGTGACAATGGATTGCATTCATGAATACGCGGCCATTCTACCAGATACTCAATCACAAAGCGACACTACTCTAAGTTACACATTACATTTCAGGTAAAGTTACATAATTTTTTGTCCACACGTTGGCGTACACAAAAAAAAAGTAAAGACATGTCCCTTTACTTACTTTTTGTTCAATACAAACCCGAGGGACGCTTTCTATTGGGTTTCTTTGAGGTTGTTTGAGCGTTTTTTTCACTCGGGCACAATTTGAACGCAGCTGTTGAAAAACCGAAACCAGATGTGCCCCGAAGGTCTATTCAGTCAAAATTTGTCGTAAATCTCATCAACACGATGGGTGATGGGGTTTTGGAAAGTATATTATAATCATATACAGACAAATTAAGAGCGTTTATACCCTGCACGCGCTTTTTGGCTTAAAAACAGGACTTTTCAAATGAGTTAATAGCCACCAATAAACAATTTAAAGGAAAAATACTAATTTTACTAATTACTAATTTTAGAAAAGGTTGTCATCTAGGGATTTTGGTGGAAAACATTATAGATTGATGGATAATTTGTGAGTACTATACGGATTACTGAACACAAGTTTCGTTATTTAGGCTTTAAATGGCAATTTAGAAGCTTAAGATATCCGAAACCACTAAATATAAGATGAAAATAAAAATATTATCAGACTAATAAGACCCATATGGAGGGATTTTGCTGAGAAAAATAATATTTTTGTGTTTAGCTACTGAAAAATAAAAAATTAAACAATGCGAAATTATTCAGAAACTCTCGTCAAGAACATATTTTTTTTTCACCAACTTATCGTACATAATTTTTTACAGCAATTCATATTACAATAGAAGAACATCTTATCAATAAATTACCATTTTTATATTTCAACAAAATTAGTTTCTACAAATATTTTAAAAACCACTATAAAACACGCTGTCCGACGTGGATCAAATCAGACCGCCGCAAGGCCTTCTAGAGGGAGGACGTATCGCTCGTCGCTCCGGCCTGGCTGCAGTCGATTATGCCGCGCGTAGTAAAAATAGCCACGCGCGGAATGCGATTACCACATCTTAGTACTTTGGTAGTAAAATATTTAATTATTTTTATTACCTACAATGATTTTGTAGTGAGTATAAATTATGTTTCAGGTAATATAATGGGATGTAATTCCGAGGCTAAATTATGTTATGTATTGTAATATAAAATTAAATATATTTTGTAATTGTAAGGGGTTGTAAGGCCCCTAACACTATTTATGTGTTCGAACACGAAATGATTAATAAAACGTCCGTAGTGTATACTGATTGAACACTGATTTGAATGCAACTTAACAATGTAATAATAACGAAAATATGATTACTATATAAATTTGTATTATTCTTTGGTTGCACAGTAATATTTGTCTACTTATAATGCAAATAAAATATTTTTATGATATTATATTACAGTTACATTGCAATTGAATATTTGAAGCGCACGGATCAAAGTTGTTTGAGCCGATTGTATAGCGAGCCGACGCGGCTCTACGCACACAGCTTTGGTCGCTTATGTGTGCGTGAAATTAACGAAGAAATACCTATAGTTGACTTTGCGCGCAAGGTGTATACGCTCTTAAGGTTAAAATAGAGATGTGGTTGTAGTTATGTTAGAAGTAAGAAAAGCTGGTACGTAAAAGAAGCTATTTCGTGGCACGCTTCCTTCATGAAAACTAGTAATGCCACATATCTCTAAATATCTCTCTCGCACTCGCAATATCTGAGGAATCGTTAATCACAGAAGGAGAAAAATTGAAATGATAAGAGAAATGGTGATAAAGGGTGGTAAGTTAGTCTAAATTATACACGGATTATTTTTAATTTAGTATGGTTTTAATGTAACTAGTGATTTGCGTATCAAATAGTAATGATCAACGAAGAATCAAGATGATATAATTTACATAACCACAAATAGAAACAAATACGATTTATTTGGCCTTTTATTAAGGATCATACGAGAAATGGGAACTATACAACCACAACAATAGATAAGTGATGTCGGACCACGTTGAAAACTTTTCGGATCAAAGAGGATTGAACAAAATTCTTTTCGATGCAGTTAGAGGTAAGTAAATTACGAACCAATGCAATGGTCGGTATCGCAGTCCGTATAAATCTCGGCAAATTGAGGTACCCTCTTTTATTGGGCCACCCCACATAAGCCGCGCAAAAAGATGTCCGAATTTCTACCACTTTACGGAACACTCGATTGGAAAATTCGCTGGTAATAACCAGTCTTGTGCATAAAAATTGTATTTACGGCACAGGGTAACGTCGTTTGAGTCTTTGAAATATGATTGAAAATCGACCGTGTATTGAAGCATATTCAAACCAAGGAAAACGAATATTTGGCAGTCAAACTCAGTTTAATGCAAGAATAAACACAAAATAACGCCAAAAATGAAAAAAAAATACGGTGCTTTCACGATTAAATTATACATATTTGTAAGCGAGTTCGTGGTAATTTTACATATTAAAGCAGCTAATGTTGGTTCCGAGGTGACGACCCATCCAGATATCGCAGCCCTCAATTCAATTTTCCCGACGCTTCGGGGTGATGAAAAATTTCCCTTTTAAATTATGAATTTGATACCGTTGTCACGCGCTTCATCAATTTAATTACGTTTAAATTTATTTCCTCCTTTATCAAATTCTTTATATTACTTCTCAGGTGGGCGAAGAAATTGAGTTCACGTTGTTGTTTCATTTTAAAGCTAAAAAAAAAAGAACAAAATAATTTGTTCTTTTTTTAGCTATTACTCGCGACGTTTTTAAAAACATTTAATCGGTGGTTGTTGTGTGAAAGCAGGATAAATAAAAAACTACATTAATTGGAATACCGCATTAGTGATTTGTACGATTTTCCACGGTATGTAACTTCCGCAAAACCTGACCGGGCCAGCGTGTTGGTTGGGTCTACACCCTCTCAATCGCACCCTCGATTGTAGAGGAGGCCATGCCCTACGGTCAATAAATAAACAGATATAGATAGATTAATATAAATTAATTAATAGGCATGCAATATTGTTGTCCTATTTATTGACTCAACTCAAAAATTACTTTATAATAGTTCGGTTAAAAATTATGACGATTGACGCCCAGCTACAAGATCTTTTTCTCTTTGACCTTACTTCTTGTCACATCCTTATATTACAGTTTCATCTACCTAGAGACTACCCATTGATAATCGAATATAAACAGACTAATCTAACGTAATATCGATGCTATTGGCAATACATTGGGTTTAAAAAAGATTAAACATTGACGCAGGCAAGAGTGAGTACTGGCGTGATCCACAGAGCGGTTCCGCTGACGGCTGACTAATTAGTGCTGCGTGAACTCGATGCTAATGGTTGCAGCAATGTGGTTCGCTAAATAGATTTAATGAAATATTTGTATTCACGTTTATATGCTATGATTAACGCACGCATCAGTTTATAACCCTATTAGATGAGCCATTATTACTCATATGTTACTGAAATGAATGGAAACTACTAACATTAAAATTGGTAATAGATTTTGTTTTGTTCGATCAATGAGATTGCTAGGGTCCGATAAATCAGACCCATCCACACGATCTCTTTCTTTTTAGATTCTTCAAAGGCTGATAGTATACGAAATTTGTCACAAGTGTTGTCTCTTTCTATCAGGTAAGCCACTGATTCCTCTGCCGTTTTCATGATATAACAAAAGTCGTGCATTTCTTTTACTAAAATTAAGGTTACGGTGATTAAGTATCTTACTTTGACAGTGACAGTAAAAATTAATTTATATCCAACTACTTCTACTCAGTTAAAAGCTTGATGTTATCAAAATGCGTGACGTTGTTGAGTCGGACTTATTCTACTTGTAATAAGGTGGTCTGAAGGCGGAAAATTCTACCTGTACTGGCAGGGTGTAAACCTGTCACCTGGCATAGATCCAATGCTAGTCAAATCACGTACTATGAATGTTCAAAATCAGACAACGAATATATCAATTGAAAGATCAAAGAATGTTACACCAGTTAATATTATGAACCGTACGGCACGTACCATCTGCCTCAATTTTAACACTTGATAAAAAATAATATAAGCAATAAGCGCCCTCTCCAATTATTGTCGATAAATAAAATATATTCATTAGTTGGAACAGTCTATCATTGATATATGAAGACAAAGCCGTATTGAATTCCATCACGACCACAATGAGAACGATGGTACGTAGAGATCATTAAACAAACAACAACAGGATCCCTAGGGATTATGTTCGTACTATTAATCATCCGGGTATTGACGCATCGGCATCGCCAACAGACGAGTTCGAGCCTCTAATCCCCGGGATTATATACCTGTACTAACATCTAAAATCCCGCAATCCCCGGAGTCTACTTTCTTCCGCAAATTGAAAAATGTTAACCGCTCGTATTTTTTAAAAGCTTTCAAACAATTATGAAACACGTGGCTTAAAATGTTGCTACATTACGATTCGAGTACATTTAGGTATTTGGAGATACAGTTTGTAGTTAAGGGATGCTGGTGAGTTCTGACAGGTTACGGTGGAAATTATTGGGGGTGGCTTATGTTCAGTAGTGGACGTCTTGTGGCTGAAGATAAGGCGAAGGAGAAAAAGGAAGGGGTAATCGATATATAATAACGTAACTTAATTGTATTGTGAATTACATATCAGCAGGAGAAATTACTATCTCAAATAACATAAGTCTCACACCAAGACTGCTTCTCAAGTCGGTGCGCCTAATTGCAGGAAATTAAAAAGTATTTTCCGTGACTTAATGATCCTAACTTTAGACTGCTTGCTAATCTATACTGAAGGGTTCTTAAGGCAAAGCACTGAAAAAATAATTAACGGCCATAAACACGCGGTCATTAAACGAGTCATTACCAAGTGTTATGTGAGACACGAGTTGTGAATCACAAAACAAAACTCGTAAACGGCGAGGCAACCATTAAGCATACGTAACCAGCCGAAACACATCTAAAGGAACATTAGGAACGCGTGTTAGATTTGGGACATTAAAACGGGGTAAAAACGTCTGCGTTTTGTCTTCTGGATCCAAAATTGTAAAATCTCTCGTTGTACATTTCACGTAGACGTATGAAGATTCTGCGAAAGTATTGTGACAAAATATGTAGAAATATTTTTGGAAAGCCTACATTATTTTCTTGAATATTTATTCTGTGGTAGTAACATTTTTAGAACTTTTTTAAATTCCACGACATTTTTGGCCGTAGTACTAACCCATCACGTAAATACCTACGGCAGTGTTAATTTATTCTTGCTTTATATTGGCATTCTCTACTTATTTCAAGAATTGGAAGAAGGAATCTTAAGCACTACAGTGAGTAGAAAAATTACATGTATAGATATAAATAAAATTGAAGTGTCTGTTTGTAAAGTGAAAATAAAAAAAAATCCAACTACATATCTATATAGTGTTTCTGTCCCGCCCTCACACCCACCACTGCAACTCCTGTAAGCCTGGATCAACAGTGGCACGCAATGTAATGACACCGAGCATTGGAGCTCGGCGAGTCTCCGGGAATGTCTAACTTGTCTTTAACCCGCAACGAAATTAATCAGAAAGTTAAATTAATAAGAGGAGTTGGAAATAAATTATTGTCCACTACACCTATAACGATAATGACCTTAGTTTTTTTTTTTGTCTGTCTGTCTGTCTGTCTGTCTGTTTGTTCCGGCTAATCTCTGAAATGGCTGGACCGATTTTGATGGGACTTTTACTGTCAGGTACCTGATATAATAAGGAGTAACTTAAACTACATTTGTTTTAGAAAAATTCTTTTATTTTAGAAAAATTAAGATTTTGTTAAATACTACGCGGACGAAGTCGCGGGTACAGCTAGTCATAAATAAAATAAAAACATATCTGATGGACATTTTAAAATGTGCTATCTATTAAATATACGATAAAAACGTATAGTACATATTTTCACTATCTTGTTTAATACTAGCATACTGTTAATATATTATTATATAAGGTTTGTTACCCTATTTAACTTCACACCTTTATGTACATATTATGTACATAATATGTATTACCGGTATTTCAAACTTCATGATTTTTTCCGTTACATCCTCCAATGATAATGCTATAGAGAATACCGATAATATCAAAATTAGTATACTGATGTTTATCACTCCCAAAGACCATTATTTTGGACACTTAGATTTACATATCACCATTCATAATATAATAAAGGCAATTTTCCACAACCCTATATTAGAAACGTAATCGACTAGTTCTAAAATTACCTTAATGCGATGTCAAACATAAAGGCTGATGGCTATGTAAATAAAGCAGGGAAGGTCTTAATACTTTCTAGTAATATCACGTAGAAATACAAGGACAAAACAAAGTGATGTTCTAAAACGGTGCTATTTCGAAAGAAGCTTATGTATGGACTAAGTTGACGAAAAAGGCACGGCAATGAGACTTATAAGGTAATGTAAAGCGTAGACATCAATATTATCGAATGGAAACGAGGTTACCAGTTCCACAATGGGGTGTACACTTCCTTCAATTAGTCGGGCATTGTTTGGAAATACGTGGCTTGTTGGGATTCCGTTTTACTGTGTAGTAAATTAAAACACTGTTATTGCTTCTTTGTCGATTGCAACTTCAAAAACTCCGTAATTGCTGGTTTTTTTTTGTATGCGGGACATAAAATAGGTGAAATTTCCTCTAGAGTCTTCAACTCAAGTACATAAACTTTCGATTTGTAAAATGTATACATTAGCCAGGTACTGAAGACTAATAACTATATATTTGGTGTTAACAATTGTAAAATCAATTGATATACATGTCTTTATTAATTCAATATATTATTTGCTGCCTCGGTGACGCAGTTGTACTACGATTATATGATTGCAAAGCTGAGGTCTCGGGTTCGAATCCCGGGATGGGCAAAGTGATATTGGATTCTGTTTTTTTGGAATTTGTGCCCGATAAGGCGACAGGCTCGCCCCCTATCATATCGTGGAAAGAAAAAAACACAGTTTGAAACGTGAGTGTACTGATAACACCTCACCTATCCCTTCTGGGAAACGACGTATGTACAATACATACATACGTACATAAACGTATGTATATTGCGTAATTTCTGTTGAGATCAGTCGTACAAATTCTTCACAAATCATACATATAAAATGATACGATCGAATGGAATCGTAAGAGACGAAATAAAGAACACTAATGGAATAATAAATCAACTTTACTTTCAATAGTTGTACAAAGAATCATGTCAATATTTTTAAATTACAAGTCGGTTTAAGTATTTTCTATTCGTGCAGCACCGATTGCTCAAACGCATTGGCACTAACAGCTAACGCGTTGATGTCGGAACACATCACGATTCGATTTGTGTTGGAAACATGTTATTAAACGCAATGACACAACTGCGTGCACCTTTCGTATTACAGTGTTAAAGCCAATTTGAAGGAAAGTCTTGTTTTTAACACAATTCGGTCTGTTTTTTATAGTAACCTTACCAATACCCTATAAATTTTATTAGTTTTCATTATTATATTAGTGTTATGTGAAATTAAATTGTACGTTATTTAATAACGTATTCTTGAAATAAGTAATTTGGTTCCACTTTTAAATGTTTGAGGAGTATTTTTACGTCCAGTTTGTATCATCGTTTATTTCAAAATGCAAAAGTATATTTCCGTATAAAATAGTCTGTAATATACCGGGTATCTCAAGACTGCTACCGAAAACGAAGCCGGGTGGTAGTTTTAGTGGCTACAAACACAACGCAATTAAAAATTTCGCATAGAAACGCGACAATTATTTTTTATGATTTTTTAAATATCGTCATTTTTGGGTGGTAAATCCATAGTTTTTGCTAAAATAATAATTTAAACTCTCTTATATCTTAGAGTATTTATAAATTAAAGGATATACACTATTATTTTAGGAAAAAATGTATTTACCACCAAAATAGGGCAATAGGAAAAAAATTACAAAAAAAAAATTGTCGCTTTTTTTGCAACTTTTTCTGTTGCATTGTGTCTGAAGTCGCTTAAACTACCACCCGGCTTCGTTTTCGGTAGCAGTCTTGATATACCCTGTATTTCAGGTCCGTCAGGTATAATCTTAGTTTGTAATAAATCAATATATCATCATTCAATCCATCATATTAGCCCTTAGTCAATGACCAAAGGCGACCCTAGACCCTTTTGTGAATCGGGATGCCGAGCTATTGTGAACTATTCTACCTGGCGTTTATCCCGGCCGATGCCAGGGTCTGCTATTGTAAATGAATTGCTATTGAATTTGTGCAGTTTGTCTCATTTCCTTATTGATTCAATATATATACAGAATCATTATGTTAATGGTCCTGGGTAACGGGGTACGACAGGTATTGAGGCCTCTACACGGTACAAGAGTAAATATAGGCTAAAAAAAAAAGAATTGATGACCAGTTTTAAAATGTCGTAATAATTTATATTTATAAACAGCGATTATTTATACAACATTTATAACGAGCGACCCGGTAATACCTGGGTGCAGATACACTTTTTTAAAATATTCCGATAGTTTCAAAGCCAGCCAGGTTGGTATTCCATGTAGACAGTCAAATCTTTCCTCTTTATATTATGAATTTAGGTTTTAATCTATTCTAAGTATAACCTCTAAATATTGTATTTTCATGTTGCTAAAATAACCTAACTATTGTTCTCTCTAAACTATTCAAAACTGTTTAATTTGTACAGACTTTGGCGTTTCAGATCGTTTCAATTATTACTATAAAGCACGAACTAAATTAAATTCTGTGGTAATTATTTATAAATTGTATAAAACGAATTTAATAACAGCAGTATTCGGCCTGCTTTTGCTCTAAAACCTTTAACCATTCCCCGGATTTAAAGGCTACCTATTTTGTAACCTTTTATTTTTATTATTATAAAAAGCCGATAATTTTAATTTGTAACCATTTATATAGTTTTAATATGTCGACATATTGCACATTTAGAATTAGAGTGACCAACTAAAAAAAACCTATTTTGTTGGGAAAAGTTCATTAAATTTGTAATATAAAAAAAATTGTACTTATGGAAGATACATCTAGAAGACCGATTTATACATCCTTCTGCCTTTCATGCGCCTTCTTTAATAACGGGGCGATGGGTCATTTTGAGCCAAAATGTGATTCTATCTGTATCTGTATCAGCCCATATACGTCCCACTGCAGGGCACGGGCCTCCTCTACAATCGACTACCGATTGAGAGTGGTTAGGCCATATAGTCCACCACGCTGGCCTAGTGCGGGTTGGTGGACTTACATACCATAGAATTTTTATAAATCGCTATGGTATGCAGGTTTCCTCACGATGTTTTCCTTCACCGTTTTAGTGCGTGGTGATTGACTATCAATACACACATGACTCCGAAAAGTCAGAGGTGTGCCCTGGGATTCGCACCCGCGACCACCGTGAACATGTTGGCAGTCGCGTCTAGTCCGTTTACCAACAGGCCACAACGCACTTAATGTGATTAAAAGCCAAAATCTATTATTTTTTTGGTTTAGTCATTCTAAACCTAAAGGTGAGATGTAACAATTTGATGAGGGAATAAGTTACGGCACAGAGGTTTAGTGGTTGTCAAAGCATGACATCCTGACGAGTGGAAACGAGGACATCACTTCCCGGCGGTCACAGACGCCACCCTTCCTTCCTGCTGGGTGCCGAAATAACCACTCGACCGTAACGAAAAAAAAAATCAAAAACTTTTTGTTATAGAAACCTCTATCGACCCTCAAGCTTCGAAGAGGGCAAGGATTTTATGTAGATCATTCGCAGGAAAATATTTAAAATATATAATGATAAAATTATTATAAAAGACTATTTTTTGAAAATATGAAAATGAATTCTAAAGTTATTAAATGAGCTAGTACTACAGCATTAAATAAAATGGTAACTGACAATATACAATTATTTACTATTTAAGCTGGCGTAGTAATAAATAATATATCGCTTTATATTAATCTTTTTGTTAATTTGTGCACTAGTGTTTAAAATATTTATAAATAAATAAATTTATTACCCCCTGGTGGTAGGTCTCTCATATGTGAGAGGCCATCTGGGTAGGTACCACCGCAATGTCTATTTCTCCCGTGAAACAACACTGCTTAAATGCACTGTTGTGTTTCGGATTGAAGGACATTGTAGCCAGAGCAACTACTGGACATATTGAGACTTAACATCTTATGTCTCAGGATGGCGAGCGCAGTGGAATATTGCTACTGTTCATGAGCGGTCGTATCGCTTACCATCAGGCGAACGGCTTGCTCGTCTCGCCATTCAATGCAATAAAAAAAAATTAAAAAAAAATACCCCCACACCAGAGATTGTGCAACTTATGGATTAGACAGGTCTTTCACTCACCAATGCCTCTAAATATGAGATTGTCAGTCAGAAAATATTATTGTTCTTAAGCACAAGGTATCGTTTCAAAGTGCAAACACTAATGAGTGTAAAATAAATTAAGTCGTGTTCTGTACAATAGTGCTGAAGTTTCATAGTCCACTTTAAAAGTAAACTGGCGCTGATGATAATTAGCCGTAGGAGCCGAACAGAAGTTTGCATTACACTGTACAAACTTCGCTAATAAAGCTCTGCTCCCGACTCATTATCACTTTGTTGCAAAAATTAAATTTATATATTTATATTTACAAAGCACCTACTCATTAACACTTTGTTCCACGGAATTAATTTTGTATTTTTATTTATAATAAAGCGCTTCATTATCACGTTGAAAATAATTAAACGTAGTTATTTTAGACATCTTCCGTTATTTCAAACTCATTAGAAGGTTTTCTGGTTAGGTTTCAAACGCAAAGTATTGTTTATTAAGGGCTTAAAAGGTCGGAGTTCAAATGGTTAAAATCAGTTATGTGGTGCTAATACGCTTTATAATTATGGAATATTATCTAGAAAGGGCAATAAAACAATTATAAAAAATATATATCACTGTCTACCTGTAAGAGCAGTGGTGTTAAGCAACTGATACCATTTAAATCCTTTCTGATATATCGATAGTCAGAAGATCTTACAAAAGACAACATGCGCAAACCAAAAAATACAGTACACAATGGGATACTTGCTAGATTAAAATAAATTTTTAATAAAGCCGAATTTGGCTACCGCGGTGGTATATGGTAAAAAAACTAATAGTCATATTTATGACTCATAGAAATAACACACGTGCTATAATTAATTATTAAAATAAAATAGTGCAACACGCGACAATTTTCGTGATGATTCACCCTACTTTGTAATAAATAACTCTGACCATTGGGGATACAAGCTCCGTTAATGAGGAAACCAAAATATAATATTTAATTCTGTATATAAATATTGTAGGTAAGTATACCATTACCGTATGTTTATTAATAAATTACCGTTCCCTAATTAACTATAGCTTGCCTTTTTTGTGTAATAAACAAACAATGAGGAAACCTACATATCTTAAAGTTCTGAAAAATAATTTTGAAGGTATATGAAGTCTACTAAAAACATTTTGCTAGCGTGCTTATCTAAAAGGACAAACACCCAAAAGGATTGATACCAAGCAGAACGAATGCCGAAACATACTAAAAGTGATGTAATAATTAAAATAAAGATGTAAACAGAAGATTAACGTATGTTTTTATCTTCTCATATATAAAGATCAATCACACATTAGTATTAACTTCAATGGTTACAGCATTTACCACTGTGACAATATCATTCATTAATATATGAATGTAGGATGTTTTTATGCAGTGACAGCCGCTTTGTCTCCGCCATGTGTTTGACATTTGGCCCTCCAAGAAGACAAAGGGAGTGGCAGAACTGCCGGCGGGCCAACGGTCTTGACACCGATATTCTATTGTCCACAACATTGTATCTAACACATTGTTCACCATCGATTTACGACGCTGGAGACGTCACACTATCCCGACATAATGGGAGAGGTGGGTTGCGCTCAAATTCGCTCTGATATTGACGAATCGCCGGTATTTGTCACGGATTTTTCGGGGCTTCCAAAGGCGAGAACTAATTCCATTCAGTTTTGTGTTACGGGGAAATTAAATGTGCTCATTCATAGTATAGTCTGTACTATCAAAAAGATCTGCCAGTTTTAGCGTTTTATAATTTGTAAAGATATCCTCCTGTATTTCAGACAGGTAAATCATTCATTTCTTCGCTTCAAAAAACGCAATGAAAATTTCTATCGGCGGTTCCTCATCCACAACATTTGCTGATAATTTGACAATCCAAGATTCGATTCGATCATTACGTTACAATCTTGCCTCGATGCCTGGCGAGCTTTCGCCTCCAAGTAGTAATCGAAGATCCAATTTTGAGTGATATTCGATTAATATCGATTTAATCATCGGTTCTTCTCGCTCTCTAATGTAATGTTACAAATAGTATCATTACACTGAAATCCAATACTCTTCACACACTGATATGATACTCGATTCTACACTGTTCATCTCTGATCTTATGATCAAAACAAAAATAAATAAATAATAATAATAAATGCCTGTCAACAGCCACGCATACTTCAAGGAAACAAAAGACGGTTTTTTAAGGGTTTCATACAAAACCATGTCTTAACCCCGCATATTGAATGTTCCAGCTTTATGCATATCTAGATACCAATGTTCTATATTAAAGGAGACTACTCTCAGTACGGGACTTTCCTAAGACACAAATAAAGTATTTTGTTCCGGCATATCTTACTTCCTCACACTAACATGAATACTTACAACATTATCACTCAAGTGCTACAAGTTATGACTATAAAGTACCGCGGCAGTGTTCAATGGGTAAATGTTGAGTCGCCTCTAAACGCAAGTTCAAACGTAGATCTCCGGCCGAGATTAGAACTCGTTTCACTCCACTCACTGGTCATACAACCTAGGTGTCAACTAGTTCCGACTCCGTTATATAATACTTCATTACTTTCTCTACAATGTTCAATATCATTACAATAATATTATGGAGAAACGTGGGGTTCAGCGTTCATATATTCATATGGGCGACTTTATTTCATCAACCTGGTCTACTGTAGCTTGATAGACTATGCATATCATCAAAAATATTATGTAGACCTTCTAGGTAAGCAATATTTCTAACAATGTTACAATACAGTACAATTAACTACAATCGTTTGTAAAAAATGGGCATTGATGGACCTTATTTGAGAACATTGTTTCAGCATTCGTTCCGCTAGCCAGATTTGTTACTAAACTATATTAAGGAAAAAGCCACAAAACAATATCCTTGAATAATGTTGATAAAGCACACTCTATTACTTCTATGAAAACATTATTGTATCCGGAGACCTTAGTCGCGGTTACAAACGCGCCATTGATACTGATCTTGGTTTTTCTTCAAAGTTTTTGCGATGAGCATTTTGTCAAACGTTTTTACAAGAAAAAAACATTAAGTGAGGTAGCCTTATTGTGTTAGTATGAGTTGCGACGCAAAAAACGAGAGTTATGATCGTCCATTAATCTACCTGCAAACTGTTCATAAAATGTAACAACGTCTGAGACGACGTGAAAAAAGCAATTTATAAAATCTATTTGCGAAGGATGGAAAAATAATTTGTGTAACTGAATTTTGTTTTTTTCGTAACGATAATCTACTGACATTGTACTTTTACCGTGCGCAACGTGTCAAAATCAAAATCTTTTTTATAAAAGTATGTACACAGTTTTTTAGGAGAAATATTGAATTATCAATTTGTATTACAACCGACTCGAAACTTTTAATAGAAACAACTGCGCAAAAGAAGCAACTACATAAACGGTCCATTTTTTCTTTTATTTGTTTTAAATTATGTAATTACAAAGAAGAATGTTTCTTAAGAAAGCTGAATAATTCTTAAACATCGGGCACGTAAATATTTTAGGGCAATTTTGATTCTTCGTCCATTCCAATTCCTTACGAATGGATTTTTCGATCTAGGTAATACAGTTAGGAACGCTCTTAATAAACTAAAACAGCGTTGTAAAGTTACTGAACAGTTTTTCATTGAACAAAAAGTAAATGACTGAGGAAAACGTTTGAAGACCGTGTGAACAAAGCGATATGTATTAGTTTCCCATACTTGAACTGTCTTAACTTGTGGCCTTGTTGTTATTATTCATATACGTTTTTGTGTAGTTTTCCTTCATTCTTTTGTTTAGTAACACAATCCTTTGTAGTATATGAATTATCGTCTGCGTAATGTGTTTAGCTTAGTACAATATGCGAACAATGCGTTCCTCATTTTAGTGAATGATTTTTATAAAATGTTAAGTATTTAAAAGTAAGTTACCTAAACAATTAGCTTTCTTTAAAAGTTTGTTTTCGGTTCAATATCAGCGAGACAGCCTCCGTGGCGCAGTTAGTTCGATCATAGGTATTTGTATCAGATCTGGGTGTTTGTGTCACCGAAAAGTTTCTCAAAGTATCTGATACCCACGACACAAGACTCGGTCTAATGTAAAGTCAGGACTATGCATATGATTTTGTGTGTTTATACTATATACTCATTAGCATAACGGCTAAACAATTAGCTTTCTTTAAAGATTATTAGTTTGATATCCTCAAACATAAATATTTATATCAGGTAAAAAATTACACGTATTTATTCAATACATTTATGCACCGAAGCTGAGCCACGCGAAATAATTAGTTATCAAGAACATATAATACTTATGAATTATGAATGTTCAACATTTATAGCGTGCTATACATCGTAAAAGTTACTAAAATTGCCAATTAAGATTCGTACTAAACGCTTCGTATACAGTTCGTGATTGCTGTTCAACTAGTTCATAATTTGCATACAAATTTAACGCATTTATTCACAAGTAAAGACTTACAAATTCGTAGAAGTGAATGTTTATGCAAATGAAATTTATGAAAAATCGTAATTAATATATGTGCTTTGTTGTTATTGTAACCAAAACTCCATTAGGAATATGAAGTCTATTTTTAGAACTACGTATGTATGTATGCTTATAACATTAGCAGGAAAGACAAATAGATTCAATTTAAATGTTATATACACTTTATCTGATATGTATATCGGTAGTTTATCCAAAATTGTATTATTGGAAAATGTTTTATATACATGTCGTTAGTTTGCCTATTTCAATAATTTAAAAAAATAAATAAAATGAGTTACTTTTTCCATTTCTAATTAATTAATAGAACTTTTAAGCTGTGCATAGACTGTACCACAGGGTTAATCAAAGTTCGTAAGCGATGATTACTCGTTGGAATATTGTAAATAAATAGTATTACAAAAGTCTTAAAAAATATTTATTAATGAAAAGTGTTAAACATATAATAATATATAATTTTTATGTATTTACTTTTAAGTTACGCAATCACTTTCGTTTCTAGTTTAGAAATAATCGACATCTATCCGAAATGTCAATAGGTTAGCACTTAGTCTAGTTTTTTGTTGGTTATAAAAACGGAAGCACGTAAAACATTACGCTGCTTGATTATTGGTTATAGCATTTAATGCTTCATTGTTGTATAATATCGCCTTGAGTGCAGCCTCTAATTATACACACGTTGTATACAACACATTATCTTTGACCACGAAGATTTTTACACACGCATGAAAATTGGCCTTGCTTAGTTCTTTATTCATGTACTAGCCGTGTTGCCTGCCTGATTCAAGTGAAGAACTGATAGACATTAATGCAAATGACATACTTCAACTTAAAAAAACTACAAACATATATAAAAATCCTTGTGTATTGTCTACTTTTAATCCTTTTGCCCAGGGGATGGTTTTCCGATAATCCACCTTACCGCTGTCATATGTTCTATAGGAATTTCTATGTATTCTTATGATTCCACAACTTGAGGCTGTAAATGGTAAGTCGGTAACAGTTAGTTTTATCAAGTAGGTAAACGCACAAAATAACCTATATTTGCTGTCCATAAACGCGGTCAGTAGGCAGAGGAAAAGTCTATTAAAACGGAGTCGAAAATCCTATAAAATTTACGTTCGCGCATGACATCGTAAATGGACCCAGTACAGTGGAATAAACCAGAGTCAATAAAATTCGGGTAAAAGAGTATTTCTACACTGTGGCTATAAAGTATACTTTAACGGTTGCGCTACAAAACACCGGACGACATTGAAACGTACCGAGGGAATTTATGGGTCTATCTACGAGACTGACACGTGATTTGTCTTCCCGCGCCACCCTGAGTTCAATGAAATCAATCTGATATTCTACTCTGAATGAACTAACATTACCTACATTGCAATTACATCAACCTTGTACTTATACTTATCCAAATCAAATAATCAATCAAACGCCTTGAAACCGTCACTAAAACGAGCCTTAATAAGTCCTGAGATCTTAAGCCTATAGCTTTGAGTACTGTAACGTCATGATACTTTATCAACATTGGATAAATAACAGCATCTCTCCGAAAAACAACCAGTCATTTCAAATATTTAAATAAATGAAGATGTATATCCCAAAGATCGGATCATTAAAAAATGATGGACGTTTATCAATTTCACAATAGCTGATTGGAACAAAAGCGGTGCTTATTTCGGAGCGGGTCACCAAGTTGCGAGAGCGAGAACTATCCCAAAGTGGTGTTGCGACACGTTCGTGACTGAGCCGCGCCACGCGTGCGCCTCGCTCCGTTGCCACATCACAACCATTGTAGCCAACTTGAAAAATACAACCAATTAACAACAAAGAAAGTATTTTACTGATAATACTTTTGGCACGATAACATTGTTTTGCTAATTTCCGGTGAAATATTTCAAAAATATTTTGGCCTTTGTCAAAAAAATTACCAATAGCAAAAACTCCGATAGTCATAGCTGTACGTAAACATCCTCCCAAAGCCAATATCTTTCGCAATGTCAATAACATGGAGCTTCAATACAATCTGAATGTTTGTTCCAATGTTTGACATTAATCGTCATGCGTTGGAGACACCTACTTATAGTTTCGACCATATAATTCGTGCAATCATCGCGTTCCCGAGCGTGATTCCGCGGTTGATTGTTGCTCGGCTTTCACGGTAATGTGCCATTGACAAACCCGCGGCAATCACTCCGGCATTTACTTGAGTACCATTAACTATTGCGATGAAATATGTATGTGCTCCGGCGTTAATGAGTGTTCACTATGAGCCTTACAGACGCGATTCCATACAACATTGGGGCGCGCGGTCCCTGATGCATGAATAAATTGCTGGTTATGAACTGATTATGATGGTAACTGAAATGTAAAGGGTTTTTAAAAGAGTTATATGTATCAAATCAACGGCAAAATATAATATTTGACCAGTTTGTTCTAGTTATTATGGTTTTATCGATATAGCTGATCATAAATCCCAGGGTTTAATTATAAAGATCAACGCCTAAATAGCAGAGACTGAAAGTATGTATCGGTCGCATGCCTGGTTTTACAAGGGACAATTAAATACCAAGAAGTTTTAGACGGTACAAGGAGCTAATTACAACATACAAGAACGGCGAATTCTCATGCCTTTGTGTTGGAAGCTACGGGATAATCTATAAATACATGTCCTCCTTTTTGAACATGGCGATATCAAAACATGAGCTAAGTTAAGAATAAAATGTGAATTATTTTGGTACCTCTGTATACATACAAAAAAAATTCTCCTTAGAATTTACTTCAAAAATATTTAAGGATTGGATTTGTGTGTAGATTCATCTTAAAAAAAACAGCAATCATTCAAGTAAAGAATTATGCAATTGTTTCAGAATCAACAGTTTTGACCTTTATGCAACTATTACATTTGTATATTTCAATTTTCTAAAATATAATGACAACACAAAACTGGCTATAAACAATCATAACAAAGACGTAAGATAACTCTTGTCTAGACGATTTATATAATTCAGTCATTCATCTGAAAACATAGAAAGCAGAAACGTTTGTGTACAAATCGCCTCATTACTATTTACAACTTTATAAGCAAAATGCTATGCGAATAAAATATGAATGCGCTTATCTCACAATCGCGCACGAAAGACACACAAAAACATGTATATTAAAATACGCAGCTTTAAATATCAATTTGCAACCCAAATGCAAATATGATATGATATTATTTACGCAAGCAAAATATTAAAAATATTTGGTATTTGCTACATACCAAGGGTGCTTAACAGTTCTGTTAGGGGACACTCAAGAATAAAAATGTTATGTTAGTAGAATAGATATTATGTGAGGTAAAAGTACCAAGGTTGATGAACAGTTTAGTTATCAGGCTCTGACGAATATATGACATAGAAGAATGCTATGGTATGGTATGGTATGGTATGGCTAAAGTAAAACCGTGACATCCCGAAGGAACCAATGTAACGTTTCATTTGCTGTCATTAATCCGATTGCTATAAGTGGACGACGCGACTTTATGGCTAATGTAAGTTTGGTCCTTGGATTAATATTTTCCAAAAGGACTATTGAGATCTTTTCAAAGTTAAGTTAAATTCTAACAATATTTATTTATTTGTTCTTCACAAGAATGGAAAGTCTTACGTCACCGATTCGTTTGAAGTGGCTTTCAAATCCCAGGTTATATCACACAGACGGAACAACCACATCCGATCGGAACCGATAACAATCAATATTAAACTCGTTTTCTGGTGCCAAGAGATTGCTCTTAACACATCTATTGCTGGCGAGGTATTGACGTAACACCTACAAACACAATATTTGGATCAACAATGGATTAATGAATAAGATTATTAAAATAATTTAATAAATTTGCTGTACTGTACATGACAGTATTAACAATTAAAACAAATTATTAAACTAGTTTTATTTAAAACATATTATAGACTCACAAGTGATGTATTTTAGATTTTTTATTTTAAGTGTATATTAGATTTAAAAAAGTTGTGTTATAAAAACTGCGTGCTGGTATGTTGGTATCGGACCAAATGCGGCTGCCTACATGTGCACGATGGTCGCGGACTTAAATACGAGGGCATACGTCAGACTTTTCGCACTGTGTGTATTGATGGTTAATCACCACACACTATAACGGTGAAGGAAAATATCGTGAGAAATCCGCATACCTTAAGGATTTGTAAAAAATCTACTCCATAGATTACCTTAGAACCTATGGCGTAACCCCTCCCAATCGTATTTAGAGTTATAGAGGAGGCCCATGTCCTGCATTGGGACGTATATAGGCTGATACGGTACGGTATTGTGTAAATTATGATAATATTTCTTCCACGAATAACTAAGAGTATTAAGAGTTACTTCATAAAATGCAGAAAATGTCACACATACAAGTCACAGTGTACGAATATGGCAACAAAAATCACTGCATACGGTAAACCGAATATACGATAGCCAAGAGCAGCTTTAAAACCATCGCAAACACAATTATCGAATATTTGAACCGCATCGATAATCGATAATGCTAATCGACATTAACAATGTTAGCGAGCCACGAAGAGTTGTTTTAATAAATAATTACAATCAAAATTCGATTTGTAATTAAAATGGCAGCAATGCGTTGGATAATAACTTCGCATTATACGGCGACCTTCACCTATCACAATCGGAATCAGATGTCCACACCAACTCCTTATTGAGATCGGATTGTCGATAGCATTCTAATGATATTATAGCACAAATGCGAGGCAAGGTTGGGCTAATGTAACATATTTTATTATGAGTACAGCGTCGCTTTACACTTGATGTGCTGGGATTATCAACAGATGCATTATTTTATAGATTTTATGAATCCTCAATAATAGGTAAATGGTTGATATCTTTCCGCGAATATGGAGAACAATAACTGTCAATTAAAGTGACTCCATTGCAATTTAAAGAAAGGTTTTATTAAATCCTTAAATATTGTCTCTTCTGTTAAATCATTTAAAAAGGGGTCATCGCCAGTTGAACAATAAATGAATGACAAACGACCGCCTGCCTGCGTTAAGCCCTTAAGCCAAACAGTCTCAACAAAACGCAGTTTCGAATTGAAAAACCAAACAATGTAAAAATAAACAAAAAAGCGAAGATAAATATTTAAAGATATAACTCAAAATTCTCCCCTCTTATTGACTATACAAAAGAAGATCCGTGATTACGCACCAGTTCAAATTTTGAAATATCTTGGTAAAAAAATCTACAAACAATAAACTGAATATTCCAAATGAACCGATATTTTGCTTTACATTTATGTAATATTACCAATTAGCAAGTATTTTTGCTCTTTCATGTTCCCCCATTGAAGGCAAAACATTAGAAATAATTACCTGTTCATACGTTCCCTTTGTGGTATAATCAGATGGGCCGCAAACCCGGTGCTAATCTTTGCAAAATAAACCTAAATTACAGCGGCTTAATTGCTCGTCTGAACCAAAGATAACAGAATACTGACAGTGAAAAATTAGCCGCAATTTTCTATACAAATAAATTCGTTGCGGGTTGCATGAAGTATTCATACATAATTTCTAAGGAATACCGTAATGTTAGTCTTTTTTTTTTTCGGATGGACGCTAATATTTTAATTATGGTCGGTTCACTCGTGTGGTGAAGTTAAAGAATCGAAATCCATGTCGAATTTTCACTTGAATATGTAGCAGAGCAACAGCACAATGGTTATTTTAATTGAAAATATAAAATCACATCATGTTACTTTATTAGTCAAAGATATCGAAAAACACATAGCAAACAAAACCAACAATCTGTCAATACAATATTCTAAGTATAAAATAAGAACATTCTAAGAAACGGCCAGCTTCAATTTATAGTTTATATTCTTTAACACGCCCCTTTAAATTGAAGCTAGGTAGTTAAATACACCGAAATACCTATTATTGACCCTTAATGCCTAAGGCACTGACACACTGAGCATGTTTGACCTGAGATAAGGGTTTGGTCAATATATCAGCCACCATATCGACAGTAGGTATATGACACAAGTCAATATCTGAATTATTTTTCAACACATCCCTTATAAAATGATGTTTAATGTCAATGTGCTTACTACGAGCATGAAATAAGGGATCCTGTGCCAAATATATCGCGCCCTGATTATCAGCATATAACATAATTTTACTGTACCTTGAAAGTCCTATTTCGTTTAGCAAACTATTCAAATAAACAGCTTCCTTCATACTCTCTGACAGACTTACGTACTCAGCTTCACAACTTGAAGTAGCTACTGTACGTTGCTTACGCGATTGCCAAGAAATACAAGCACCTCCTAAAATGAAAGCATATCCCGAATATGAACGACGATCAATTAAACAATTTCCCCAGTCTGCGTCTGAGAATCCTTGTACGTTTTTATTTGTTTTCTTAAATACGAGTCCATACTTTACAGTACCTTTCAGATATCGCAAGATGCGTTTTGCTGCCTTCCAATGAGACTCTTCAGGACAAGTAGCAAATTGCGATAGTTTAGTAACCGAATTTGCTATATCTGGTCGGGTCCCAACACTTAAGTACATCAACGAACCAATCAATTCTCTGAACGGCCATTTCTCCTGAATTACATCACTGTCCGTCTTTTTCTTGGTATCAATTTTTTTACTATTAATCTCCATTGGAGTTTTGCATGGGGAACACGAAAGCATATTAAAACGTTCTAAAATACTATTAATATATTTTTCTTGAGATAAAATAATGACATTGTCATTGTCAAGTCGAGTAAAATCAATCCCTAAAATATATTTTGCCGGTCCGTAATCTTTTAGACTAAACTCATTGGATAAATCCTTTTTAAATTTCGATATCCATTCTTTCTCTTCCGATGCAATGAGAATATCATCAACGTAAACTAATACGTACAAATGTTTTCCATCTCTTTGCTTAAAATAGAGACATGGTTCATTGACGCTCTGCTTCAATCCCATTTCTTTGAGTTTTTCATCTAATCTAATGTTCCATTGACGACCAGCCTGTTTTAATCCATATAATGATTTTCTAAGCATACAAGTATCACAACCGTTTTTAAGTCTTTCTAACATTTCATTCGCTCGACTTACAGTCAATGCGTCCTCTCCTTCGGTTATAGTAATTTTGATTAAGCATTCCTTTAGTAGTTTCGGAATCTCCATGTATATTTCCTCATCTAGTGAACCATTCAAATACGCCGTATTTATATCTACTTGGTGTATTTCCATTCCTAATTCAACAGCTAAAGCAGCCATCAATCTAATGGTTTGTAGTCTTGCGACTGGTGCAAAAGTTTTGTCATAATCAACGCCAAATCGTTGACTAAATCCTTGTGCTACTAATCTTGCCTTTTTCTTCATTGTTCTATCAAGCTGAAGTTTGTTAGTTAAAATGTATCGACAACCTATGACATTTCTATACTCCGGCCTTTTCACTAGTTCCCATGTGCCTTTCTGTATCAAGCTCCGTATCTCTGATAATATTGCATTTTCCCACTGATCTTTTTCTTCACTGTTTAATGCTTCTTTCAGAGTAATTTCGGCTATTCCTATAAAATTATTACAATCTTCAAAAGAATCGTCAGAATTTTCAAAATTAACGTCCCGTTCCTCTTGATTCACTTCGAAATGTTGCGGTTCTTTTACTTTAACCGTCTTGAAGACCTTTTTGGGACGACCGACATTACCAGTGCGTAATAATTTTGGACGTCCACGGGCTCTCTGTGATGTTGAGGGTAGTTCATATGAATCAACACTATTTAAACGTTTTCTCACAGTGGAATCCTCTGTGTCTAAATTTTCTCTACGGTTATCTATATCTGTGTTTTCTCTATTATTATCTAAACAAACTTCTTGCATCTCTTGTTCGTTATATGTTTCTTCAAGCTCCTTTTCTTTGAAGAAAATAACTTCAATAAATTCTTTATTATTATTCTTGCTTAACGAATCACTCTCTTCTTGAACCTTAGTGTTAGGCTGCCATTCTTCATAAAACTTTATATCTCTTGTAATTACAGACTTATTTTCCGCTGGTATCCAAACACGATATCCTTTATTCAGTTTTGGATAACCAATAAATATGCCTGGTCTAGCTCTAGCAACAAATTTATCTTTATTCGGATTTTTGTCGAGAACGTGCACTTTGCATCCGAATCTTCTGAGATGTTCAATAGATAGTTGTTTTTCAAACCATTTCTCATAAGGAATGTTACCTCCCAGTTTACTATTTGGACATCGGTTCCTAATATAACAAGCTGTATCCACTGCATCTGCCCAAAAACAATTTGAAAGTTCAGAGTTCAATAACATGCATCTGGCCATCTCCACCAGCGTTCTGTTCATTCTCTCGGCAATTCCATTTTGCTGCGGTGTATAAGCAACTGTTAACCTCCTTGAAATTCCTTCTTGACGCAAAAACTCATCGAATTCTCTGTTGCAGTATTCACCGCCATTATCACTCTGGAAAAATTTGATTTGAAGATCTTGTAATTTCTCAACATTACTTTTATATATTTTAAATGCATCCAAAGCTTTACTTTTTGATGACAAAAAATAAACTTCGCACCATCTTGTGCAATCATCTATAAAAGTAATAAAATATTTTGCACCCTCTCTTGATTGACATTTCATAGGGCCTACTATATCGGAATAAACAATTCTCAATTTTTCCTTACAGGATTCAGAACAATTTGAAAATGGAAGTGCAGTCATCTTGCCTTCAGCACAAATATCGCAATCTTGTAACTGTCGTACCTCTTTCATATCTATATTCGCACCTAACTTGTTCAGAAGTTTAACTACATCTTTTCCATTTAGATGCCCTAATCGATCATGCCAAACGCGTAAGCCAATGTCCGAACTTATAGCATATGCAAATTCATATTTTTGCACACAATACAAATTACCTTTGCGATAAGCTGTCATCTTAACTTCCCCGTTTTTATCAATAATTTTAGCAGCATCCCGGGTAAAAATGACGTCATAGCCGCTATCGGTAATCTTAGAAACTGAAATAAGGTTAGTTCGCAATTCCGGTACAAATAACGCATTACGGAATTCCATTACGCTTTTTGTATGATCGTTATATGCTGATAATGTTACGGTACCCTTACCTGTTACAATTGCAGTTGTATTTGTAGCCAAATTTAATTTACAATTTGTCTTCACTAAAGTGTTCCCGAATTTGCTCGCATCATTACTTAAATGTGACGTACACCCACTGTCGATTACCCAATCATCCTTTTGAATGTTTGTTATTAGACATGTATTGGTGTCAGCACCTGAAACATTAAGATTCATTACAGTTTCATCAACATCTACGTAATGTGCTTTATTCTTAAACTTTCTTGTACACTCTGAAGACTTGTGTCCAATTTGATGACATTTAAAACACTTAAACTGAAATCTCTTTCTTGCAGTTTCAGTCCGAATTGGTGGATTGCCTTTCCGATTAGTAAATAATACTTTTTCTGTAGTTCCTTCTCGTACTTCGTCATGCCCTCTTGACTCGCACTCCTCTATAATTTTAATTTTTAAAATCTCGGGCTTGGGCAACTCATCTCTAGATTCGATAGCACACCTGAAATTCTCGAAACTACCTGGTAGACTATACAACAGCATAACCGATAATAGGTCATCATGTATTACTACATCCATGTCTGTCAATTTATCTACAGCATCGAAAAATGCATCCATGTGATCTCGAACATTTTCAGGTTCTTTCATTTTGTGCAACATGAGTCTTTTTAATAATGTGGCTTTCTTTGCAGGACCTTTCGAAGCATAAACAGACTCTAATTTCAACCATATATCTCGTGAAGTTGTGCACCCTCTTACATGCCGCAACTCACTTGCACTGATCGAAAGAATTATATCAGCTTTGGCCTTTTCGTCTTCTGCTTCCCATTTCTCTGCCTCGTTTTGCTCATCAGGTCGTTGACACTTTCCGTTGACATACCTCCAAACTCCGTCTTTTATTAAAAAGGCTTGCATTTGCATTCGCCAACTCTCAAAATTTTCTTTCGCCAGCGGCTCGAACTTCATCATTGAATTCATCGTCGCAGCTCTTTTAATATTGGTCTGGGCAAAAATGTTAGCCTGGGCCCATAACCATTGTAGCAGAGCAACAGCACAATGGTTATTTTAATTGAAAATATAAAATCACATCATGTTACTTTATTAGTCAAAGATATCGAAAAACACATAGCAAACAAAACCAACAATCTGTCAATACAATATTCTAAGTATAAAATAAGAACATTCTAAGAAACGGCCAGCTTCAATTTATAGTTTATATTCTTTAACAGAATAAGTTTGTGAAATGTAATAAAACATAATTACTAGGATTTTTAAATATCCAGTAAATTGTCGAGTTAATCATAATGATCAAAACAAAAAGTTAAAGTGAATTAACCGGCCCCATAAAAATCTCAGATACTTATTTGATTTGTTCTATCAATTACTGAAAGCTTCAAGAGTGAGCACATTTGTGTTTCACAAAAGTGCTTCAATAACAATAACTGATATTACTCCCTTTGAACCTCGACGTAGGGATATTAACTGTACCCACTAATGAGTTCACTGAACCAAAGATACGATAAATAAAATATTAAATTACTGCGAATAAAAAGGAATACAAAAGAAGAAAATACAAGTTAATGAGTGCTGTATTCATAAATCCAATACTATAATACATACCGACATTAATAGAGGACTAGTTACTATAATAACTTGTAAGGAGTACGAACACAAAAGATAATTAAGTACACGAACTGATTACCTCGATTACTCCGTTGTAGTACCGCTCACACATAAAGCCGTTTCACGATCGGATAATAAAAACACGCGTATTACCTGGAACAAAGATAAAACAACGTTATTGTATGTGATGTGTAATAAACATGATATCCTTCCAACATAAATATTATGAACGGAATTTATTATTATTTATCAACTGATGGATCTGCCAGACTCTAATACGTATTCATATCGTGTCTGGTTTCACCCCAATAGAGAGAGGTTTTCGTTTTCTATGACGAAGAAACACAGGCTAATTGTTTTCGTGATATTAAAAGTTTTAACGTAGCAGTCCATTTTTAGTAATAAAATAACCGACATAATTACGGCGTTATTCATAGACCGTTTTAAAACCTATTTTACTTATCGAATGTTTTGCCTTCTTCGCTCAAACTGAATTCAAAAGTTGTTCGAAAGAGACAAAAAGCGAAAGGGTTTAAACTATCTTTGAATAAGTCTGTATGGTTGAAGACATCAACCATGAAAGTAACCATTTCCGTTGATAATTTCACTGAAATTCCTAACTTTATGTATGGAATACTGATCATCAATATACAGTCACATCAATAAGTCGAATAATAACCGCTAATTTAAAAATGTTACGTTCAATATTTTCATACAATTGTACCATTTGATTGGCGGTTATCCATTTACCAATACGTTACCATACATTTGCAATGCAAGCAATATTTTACATCAATTGCGATATCAAAACTTCGATTTTATTTATTTCTCTATGGAATGAAATTAAAATTCCATTTCAAACCATATTAAATGCATTTTTTAAAGCTGAAACTAATATTGATATTACTACATATTTGTATAATAAACATATTTTTTTCATTCTATACACCAAAATATGCAAGGAGTTATCATAGAGGTCAGACTCCTAGATAGAACCAATTCTCTTTACCAGAAGGATTGATTTAGTTAGCCCGAAAGCTATGGATAAAGGTTAAACTTTCTGACCTTATTAAGATTTGTGATCTGACTTAAAAAGGAAACCGAATAATTAGTACTTAACACATGTACACTTAAATATTCATTATTTATGCATTAACATCTACAAATACGATTACAGAAATACCAAATTCGATTAACTTAGTAGCTAGGAAATTTAATATGTTGATAACATAATTGTATTATTCGAAATAATACGCAGAATTGTGCAGTTATACAGAGGTATTGAATTCCAAGAAGATTCTCAGCGTTTCATTTTAGGAAGTAGGCACGGCACAATCCATTTGCAAAGTCATTGGTTGTAACAAATTGCTCTGCCGATTTAACCTTTCGATTTATCGTCGTTAACGCGATACTATGTATTGTTGAACGAAATCTAACCATTATTGTTAATCAATAAGAGTATCTTTATGTGCTTTCTATACAAAATTAATTATTATCATTACTTAGTCACGATTTTTAATTTTTCTTTACACTGTTGTTTCCATTGTTAGACATAGCACATTGTGGTTATCAAGCATCAAATGAATAAATACTAATAATGTCCTCATCAAGCGTCTATTCACCTCCAATTGTTGTTAATGAAGAAAATTCTGAGTCTAGATACCACTGTTTTCAAGCTATTTAGGCTAACTTGCCTACAAGAGGCCACACAATATTTAGTTTGATAGGAAGCGAACCTATTGTCGCAAGGAGTACAAATCTCATACCAGAGATTGACATTTTTTGATAGATTAATTTGATTATCTTTAAGATATATTATATTGAGAATTATTCGACCAGGAACTTATGGTTTTATAAGTTACTACTAAACTGTTAAGGAGATTAAATATCATTCTTAATTATTTTCAGCTTCTCCACAATTTCATCAATTTCAGTTGCAATATAGTTCTGGACACAAGCCACCTCGTAGATTTCATAATGGCCGGGTCAGTAACAATTTCATCAACAGTATGCATTCGTCCTTTGGCTAGTAGTAATAACCTTGTTATTATGGACGCATGATTGCCTCCACGCAGATTGCTGTCGATTTGCGACGCACCTCACGTACCACTTGATATGTTAGGCACTCCAAACAATACACATGCATAATTATTAACAATGTAGCCTCGATTATGATAATTCTCTCAATTACCAACGTCGAAGTGTCAAAACTCAAAATATTTTACGGGTATCATTATAAGGATGATTTGTCACAGGATGTACACTTTTTGTACATAAATCTTTTACCGATTTTCGTAGTGATCGATAGGAAGCAGTGTTCATCCGGTATCCTAGATCAGATCTGTAATCTTTATCGTGGAATATCCAGTGCTGCGCTCTTCAATACATGGTCTCCTCTCGAAATCTGTTCAATTGTATCAACTATCTGTTGATCTCTTTCTTCTTGAAAAACGCAACAGTTAGTTGGCATCCGGTTTCGGGCAGGCGGGCAAAATTATTTCAACCATGAATAAATAATAAACTATGCGCAGCCTATATAATTCCGGCACAGAAAAGCACGGAATTAAACTTCCAAAGAGTAAAATGGTTCATAACTTAATCGACTCATGACTTCTATTTATGATTATTTACTGAGCCGATTCCTATTAAACGTTGTTAGCAGGAACAAACAGATGATATACCGGACTGCTATCCCGGCGGGCAAACGGATATTCGCTACGTAAGCCATATTGTTTAATTGGCCTCGTTTTGTGTTTGTATATCAACTGACTGTAGGTCAATAGTTCGCATTTATTTTCTATTGAAATAGGCTTACTTTTTTATGTGCTCTTGAATTCTGAGTGCTTAAGGGATTTGTTGGGGAAGAATGAAATATTTCACACATCAAATATTAATCACTAGCTTAGAATAAAACTTATTTGTATGGAGCTTAGTATAGGGCAATGTAAATTCTCTGTCTACCCGAAAAGGCAAAAGAAAGAAAGAAAAATAATACACAACAAAAAATAATATATATTAAGGATATGAAAAAATCAGATTAAATCTAAGTTCCGCTTCACCCTAACCAATAAAGCAATCTCAGCACTTTTTACTTTTTTGAAACTTAAATTGGTAATTTTGTATTTAAACAACAGCTAACATAATACAATATTTATTTACAATCTTTGTTATAGTACATTTTAAAAGTCATGTTCAAGGTACTCTAATTCCAAAGTGTAACATCATTTTTTTAAGCCAAAATGCGTGTATCACGGTCTAACGGTTTCATCCACAACTAACCGAAAACTTTGTGAAATCCAGATGTCGCAAGTAGTTAAAGAATTGTCTTTATCACCGGTAAACATAAGACTGACTTTCTTCGTCTTTTTTTCCAAAAGTTGGCATTATAAAGGAAAAATCAACCATATTTTGTTTCCGTAATTCTGATTCAAAAAACATTACTTTCCTGGGATTATAATAGCCCATTTTGTTGATAAATGCTTCTCTATTACACTTTTCGCTCAACATTTCTATGTAACCAGTGGGAATTAAAGACATGATTTAATTAACTGCGTTGGAATCTAAAACAATACTTTACCGTGGGATCAGTCGAGTTCTATTGATGGCACTAGATTAATTTTACATTAGCTCTCCAAGATTATTTGATCAAAACGCATCACTGCTCAATGCTCCGATTTTTTACACTCCAATCATATCACCTTACTGCTTCATACAAAAACTACAAGAACAATCAAAACCCAGCAAAAACGTTCCATTGTAGCAACAATACAAAATTCAGACAGTTAAGTTTCTTTTGTAGACGTTCTTGAACAAAATGTACGAGAAAAAAAACACTTTTGTTACCCGTTTCTTAACCGATACGTTCGTAAAGCTGCGTAAATCAAATCACTCACAATACTGGCGCAGAATTATTACAGGTAAAAGTAAAACTGGGTCGCGTTTCGCATTCGAGGCAAATCCATTTTCCAGCGCTGTTGTAGTTGGTGGTCTATTGTCTCGCGCCGTGACGATCCAGGTCCTTCCGCTTTCATTAACCATTCATAAGCTTTTGTTGTATTTTTGTTTACGATTAAGCTAACTTATTTACTTCAGTTCTTCAGTGTGCGTGGTGGCCTGTTGGTAAACGGACCAGACGCGGCTGCCAACATGTTCACGGTGGTCGCGGGTTCAAATTCCAGGGCACACCTCTGACTTTTCGGAGTCATGTGTGTATTGATAGTAAATCACCACGCACTAAAACGGTGAAGGAAAACATCGTGAGGAAACCTGCATACCATAGCGATTCATAAGAATTTATATGGTATGTAAGTCCGCCAACCCGCACTAGGCCAGCGTGGTGGACTATATGGCCTAACCACTCTCAATCGTACTCTCGATTGTAGAGTAGGCCCGTGCCCTGCAGTGGGACGTATATGGGCTGATCCAGAAATTTACTTCAGTTTGTTGTGAACTATTGTGGGTTATCGGCATATTTCTGAATTGTGGAGAGATTTGATTTTCCGCTGCTGGATGCTTATATTTTTATAACAGGTTACATTAAAATCAATAATTCTTATATGTAATCACAGAATGTTTATGAGGGATCTTTCACCAATATTATCATCAAAAACACTGCCTTGTCATTACTACCGTTTTAAATTTACCTGACCTCAGCACATAAAGTCACAACAATACGCAGAAATAATGCCTCCTAAATTCTAACCTTCGATATCCTAATAAAACAAATATGGCAATAAATCATTACCCTCCCAGCCTTCACAATGTTTGGACTTTGCAATGTTATGATTGCATAGAGTTGATGTCTATTTTTCTATGTCCCCAAAATGTCCCGATTCAATAGTCGATACGTAATGTTTACTTTAATATTATTTACTCTGTATTCGAAGGATAATAAATATTTAAAGATAAATATACTCAAAAAGGCCGTTCTCTGCTCTCTAACATTGTTTGTTTAGGTGCCAAGACGGCCATCAAGTTTGAGTTTAAAATTATAACAGGAAGAGCTTTAGACATCAGTTTGTACGTCGTACCATATATTCTTATAAAACCTAGGATTATTTTGTTTGAACATTAATTAATTTTCACGTTATTATTAATAATAAAATCGTGGTATTTTTCAATATAAACCGAAATTCGTTGTCACCTTACTTACCAGTATTATGAATTCAAAAGTGAGCTTGTTCGTTTGTAATTCAAGCAACAAAGGGGCAACAGAACGAAATCATTTTTAGGCACATAGTTTATGGCTTCCAAAGATTAATAGATTATTTTTGATCCCACAAAACATACGGTTTTTATGGCACATATTCAATAATACATTTTTTTATAATCACAACATTATACATAGGTAAGACTTGTAATATCATGAAATGCAAAAACGTAGGAAAAATTAGTAATTTTATAAAATGCAATCAAGTAAAGTGATGAATTACATAATGACTGATTCGCATTAAGTACATCCTTGATGCTTAGAGTTGTAATTTTAATCTTATTGAGATAGTTAACAACCTTGTGAACAATGTAATGTTTGATTATCATTACCGTAATCGCTGACAACATTAATGAAATAACAAAAACTAATTTATAACTGGACATAATAATGATTATCTAACACATTATTTAAATGTTAATCTGTTTATATCTAACCTTGTAAGAATGTGACAATTTAGTTATTAAAAATAAATCAATAAGATTTTGTCATATTAAATTTTGCAAGTAGTTATTTAAAACACCTAACGCCGAACCGAACGTTAAAGTACTTCATTTATTGAAGACTATTTTAGTTCAATAATAATGTTACAAAACAAAACATATTATATGTCGGCAAGAAAAATAGTTACCAATAATGATTTAGTATTATAAAATACAGGCCGCTTCCAACAGGTCATTGTGGAGATTCTTGGGGGAGGCCTATGTTCAGCAGTGGACTTCCTGTGGCTGAAATGATGATGATGATGATTATAAAATATTTCTTTATAAATGTAAGAATATTTTCTTCTTTAATTCAAGATTACGAAACATCGATCACCGAAATCAATATTCATTGAAACATTACAATCGAGACGGTATTACAGTCGATTACGCCTTTCAAATAATAAAAATATTATTATTTATGGCTCTATTGCGATATCAAAACAGAATTAGGTTTGAAATAATAAAGCTCGTATTTATAGCATTCTCAGCACAAAATAAAAAAGAATGATCACGCACCGCCAATTTCGGAACAATGAAAGATTTACTGCACCACTAATTTATATCGGTAAATCGCCAAAGAATACCGAAAAAATATACAGCCAATATTTATGCGCTTATTGACTTATGTACTAAAATATTCGCAGCAGTTTAAAATAGTATTCACAAACAGCATTTTAAGTAATGCAAATGCATTTTTCAATTCCGCTAGGTTATAATTTTTCATTTAAATGGTAATACCCTATCATATTTTCCGACCTTTATCGTAAATTGAATTTAAGATCAAACACTGAGTAAAGTTTTACGCGACTGTAACGTATTTTAATTTATCCAATGGTCTCCTATCTTAAGTAACGATGTTATGTTTAAAATCTATTTTACCAGCGGACATAAATATACAGATTACGTTGATAAATCTTTAAATTTTATTTAGAAATCTATATGTACCTTAAAATATCATGCCTGTCATCTAAACTTAAACAGACATGGAAGCAGCCAGTACTATTATCACAATCCACAAAAAAAGAACACATTTAAACATGAAATTAAAAAAAAAACATGTTTCAATTTTAAATTATAAACGTGAAAAGTCGTCAATATCGAATCGATAGTGCTGCAATTCCGTGCGAACATTTAAGATGATTAAGTTACTTAACGCTTGCATAACCGCTAAAGGTCAATCGTAAGGCTGCAGTGATAAGCACGAACGGCTTCAAGGGTAGCAACACCGGTATAACGGGAAGAGGCGATTTCATTCAGTTGTATAATGTCTTGGCCTGGTTTCATATTGTCTCATATTTAGCGGAATTGCCGGAAACTGTTTTTACAGTTTTGACATTCGGAATTTTGACTCAATATCGATTAAAACATATTAAATTACATAATTGTTACGTATAAGCGAGGTTAATAAACGTCGTTCACATAAATTGATCTTTGATGGATAATAATTTTTAAATAGATTAAAACGACATCAACTAATGGAAAGAGAAACGCACTTCAGTCGTAATCATGATGACGGTTTAAAACACATTCGCTTTCATTAGATCATTTATAGAAATGGTCATCTACAAATCTAAAAAGCTTGTGACTTTTAATTTTAACTAAATAGATACGTGAGCAACTTTAAACTTATAAACTCTGATTTTGTTTTTATCAATTACATAGTGCGTCATATTTTGTTCCTAACAGTAGTCTACTGATGAAATAATCACCGAAAAAAGTTTTACATTGCTGGACTATAAACAGCTTTGTTTTCTAAAGCAATGGTTATCAAAGTTATCGAATATCTTTAAGAATTTAAAAATTTAAAGTCTGTTTTTTTACTAACTATGGAGATACGTAAACGATTAGTCATTTTAGTAGCCTATTAACAGCTTAATTATCGAAAAAACGTTCTAAAGGACTGGCTGGACTAAAAACAAATTATAAAAAAAGTTTTTATGTTATTCTTTTGAGTGATTTACAATATAAATGCGATATAACGTGTGTTAGCCTCTTAGGTAATATCGCCGTGACCCATATACCATGTTGGGGCAAACTGACCGAGTACACGACCGGTCGTTTGATGCCATCTACAGAACTTGTTATTATGTTTGTACAAATACAAAGTACGCAGATTTATTGCGCGATGACATTTTCCTCGTGAACATTGAAGTAGTTAAAATAATGTTTGTTATTATTTTTATGAGAATATGATGTTCTATTTATTTAATGCCAGGTTTGAATTCTAGGTTCGTCAATTTACTTACCATGGCTTTTTTATATGGATTTCGATGTTTTAGCCTTCCTAATAGCCACTTGAACGCTCGAATAGGTTAATAAGCTAAATCACCTTGAAAAACAATGAAAATATTTTGTTACAAAAACCGCATAAGTATGCGATAAGGAAAGAATAAGTAATAACAAACAAGAGTCTTATTCGTCGACAGTTTTAAAACCTATGTATTTTAGCTATATAATGAGAAGACACTCCAAGATTCATCGATCAAACTGAATTCAAAAGTCCTTGGAAAGAGAAAAATCATTCGATAGTTAATAGGTTTATAACTTTTTATGAATAAGGCCGTAAGTGTTTCAAATGAATTTAACATGAAAAAAGTTTAACAAGAAGCCCTTCCGCGTCGCGTAAGAGATTGTTTCTTCATAATTAAGTGGAATTTTTACAACAGTCGTAAAGAGAAAGGTGCAATAAATTTCTCGATGGAGTTCCTGGCAACTTCGAACCTGTAAGGAAAGCTACTCCACACTTAATTACTGTGTATCCAGTTAACGAAGTGCTAACTCGTAATACGCAGGTCTTCACAGTGCCTTTAATAAATTCACTTATAATCTCCCGCGAGGCCTGTATCAACTTTCCGCGCCTAAAATTTTAAGGACGTGACATAAATTCAATTTTCTTTTTACGCAAAGGAATTTCACGTTCAGCCTTAGGTATCAAATTAGTAAATCATTTTAGGCGGCATGGCAGTCCGATTGCAGTGCGCGAACGTTTTGTAATAGTTAGATAGGACCAAGTTGCGTGAAACGAATGTAGAGATATGATATATTTTAGTATATCGCTTACATTATGAAAAAAAATCGTCTTGGCAAAATATATTGCTTTAGGTTCAAGATTCCACTCTGGATACTTATGCAAATGCTGTATACGAAATTAAAATCTTTTCGTTTCTAATCGTGTATTGAACGCAAATCGTCTTTATGTGTATATTTCACAATTTAAAGCTCCAAAATGATTAGATTTAACATATTATGAACGAATGTTTTTTTTTTTCTTTTATGGCGATATCTATAAAGAACTTGATCATGTTTGTGGCAAGTATGTCAGGTTTAATGTAATTACATACGCTAGCTAAAACACTGTGACGTGCTAGATTTTTGAGTGGAAGGGAAAGAGCAATCTTGATATCGCTTCGTGGGCGTGGATAACCCTTAATTGTATGCCTGAAAATCAAGTGTCAAAATAAAAATATCAAGGGAAATTGAATTGCACCACCAGGTTATAGAACATAAAATCAGAAATAAGAAGGATGCCAGGAATATAAATATATCAAAATATTAGCATTCATTGGAATGGCCTAAGGACGGACATGAATTGCAAACGCTGTTGATTAATTTATAAATATCCTCTCGCAAAAAACAATAGGCAGTAGGCTCAGATTTTGCCGACCTCCACTACTTTAAATACCTTATAAAAAGAAGAGCTAACGTATATAACATATCACAAACTACCCATATTACCAGAACGATATAACTTAATCAACCAATAATTAATAGAACAAGAAGTTTCTAAAAATCATTCAAGTGTAAAGCGAAGAAATATCCGTTAATTAGAATGTTCGTCTCCTCATTCCACCGACTAGAAATAGGCCAGACAAATGAACCGAAAATAGATCAAAGGTACAGCAATTCTTGTTCGATTAAAGTAAGTGACTGTAAAATAAGCAGACTTGTTATTTCAACGCAATTGATGACGAAATGGGGTCAGAGCTAGATCGGAAAGTACTGGCTGGATAAATGTATTTTTTTACTATCTACGTCTGTACGTGTGATCACATCTGTGTTATTACAAAAAATATTAATATATAATTCATTTAAAACACAACGTGCATATTATTTAGTTCCATTTTTATAAGAAATAATTGTCGCGTCTCATTATTTATATCAGGAAGTGTTTGCAAAGTATTAAAGCAATTAAGTATACTCGCTATTTCCTTGTTTAAAACTTATAAACCCGAAGTAATATGTATTTATGTTATCTTTGATGAACTTATTTTCATAATTGATAATAATCTTATTTAAAAAAAATATCTTTTTATTTATATGCTTTAAATTGTGGGATAATAATCCATATGGAATCATGAAAATCACATCATTAACTCCATTCCCATCACACGCCATAATAGATTGGTACTAAAACTAAACAGTGATTTTGATTCCTATCTTGTATATTGATCTGAGAATGTTTTCATTAGGCCTGAGACATTTATTACTCGTAATGCAACGCTAGCAATGTGATTATAAAATTTATCACCATAATTTGATGTAATTTATTGATGTTGCAAAGATTTATAATATAAATATTTATTACCAATATTTTTACTCCGCAAAAGCAATATTGAACTTAATAACCATTTCTATTTTATCAGGCATCATAACTCACATTCCTTAACTATACAAAATACATATTTAGCCATTTCCTGCCGCAACTGATACGTGTTGCCAAAGTAATATGAAAATTAATTTGGTTCCTCAACAAATAATTATGTGTCGTTTGAGAGAGTGGACTTGGATACCATGAATAATTTATTTAATACAGATAAATTAAGATTGCCATTTAGTACTGAATATTCTATCAAGCGAATGAGTTCAAGTTAGAACGGGCAGGGATGTGCTGTCAGTTAACTGTTCAATTTACTCTTGAACAGAAGTTCAGAATTTTCTACTAACTCAGCTACGCCAGAGTCTATATCTAGATATTTTACATCATATATATTATGTGCTTTATTCACTTTTACATACATGATTCATAGCCTATCTGGCAATATTTTCAATGAAATGGAACCATTTCACTTGTAAAGTATATAACGGAGTTTTACTTCATGTGACATTTTCCGATTACATAAGTCTCATAATATCTCATCACCAGTAGCGCAGGGGTTATTTTTTATTACAATTAATATCATTCACCTAATGGTAAGCGATACGACCGCACATCGACAGTAACAATACCAAACAACACTAAGAGTTACAAAGCAATGCTTGGCGTTCTACTATGCTCGCCGTTCTAAGATATAATATGTTAATGTCAATATATCCAGTAGACATTCTGGCTACCTCCTTTAAACCTGATCACAACAATGCATTTACATCAATGTTTGGCGGATGCTACTACTCTTCTAGCATCACAGGCATACAGGCATAAGCTTATGTTTTCGATTACATACACACGTAGTCTGCATAATACTAGACGAAAATTAACAAAGGTTATTAGCTGGTTACGTGGTCGGATCATACTGACCTCCCATTGAAAATCACCGTTGCAGCACAGCTTACGTTACATTTTAGCACGAAGCATAATTAAGGGCAGCCTACTTAATAAAACTACGCTATTATTACTCCGATATATTTGGTGTAGGCTTCCATCATATTTTTTTTATAATATAAGGGGCAAACGAGTTTACGGTTCACCTGATAATAAGTGATAACCGCAGCCCCTGAAAATGAGTTGCTGGCCTTTAAGGTGACAACTCGCTCTTTTTTTTTCAGAGATTTTAGTAGGTACATAATAGAAAATGCCGGGAGAAATGGTGAAATAAAGTCTAGTGAAATAGATACACGATATAGTTCGTGTTTCATAACTAGTTAGAAATAATAACCCTCCCAGTTATTATAAGCGTTTAAACAAATAAATACCACGTAATCAAAGTAGCTCTGCGAGTAAGATCAAGTTTGTGCTAGCTTATTAAACTTTCTTAAATGTTGTTGAAGTGTTGGAGTTAATTTGCTTCAAAGGAAATCTTTAATATAGGAGGGGCCTGCCAGACCACCTGCAGAATTATCTTGTCAAACGACCTTACACGGAAGGTAGTGGTTATGATCTACTATGAACAGAGTGCTTCAGGTTTTACGCATGGGGAAATGCTCTGTGATTGGAAATATATCTTGATGACTGTTTAATCAAAGCATCATACTAAAATATGGTTTCCGTTATTAGATTGATCTATTTTAAACGCGGCTTTTAGGACCAGTTTCACCAGTTCCCGATAAAGTCCCTGATTGCTATCTAGCACTCATCTGTCAGATAAAATACGAAATTCAGTAGCAAACGTTCTGAATCATGTATTATGTTTTATCCGACATATAAGTGCCTGATAGCTATGAGAGACTTTATCAGGTACTGGTGAAACTGGCTCTAACTATCTTCTCAAAGGTTTAGTTACAACGCATGCGTAAGTATGTAAACATTCACATAGGCTCTAACTCCTAGGTAGTGTAATTCAATTTGCACGGATTTAGGCTTCCTCTATAAAATTTAAATTTAGCTTTGGAGTCCAAAATATTAACAAATTTGCTTAACAGTGAGTTCGGTTTTGCGGTCTGTTTCAAAGCCGGCTTCGACACCGAAGCAGCCAAATAATAATGCAACTAAGAGGAATATTTTTTGATCTAACGTTGAAAAATAAACAAGAATGAAAAACTTGTTCTCCTAATACGTTAAAGTAGGTTTATTGTCAGTTTTAAATGCACATTTGGCTTAGTTTTCCTTTCTTTTCCCTCTAATTTTAAAGCAATATTTATTTAGAACGTCTCCCATGCTCTCTACAATAAAGTCTGTATTATCATAGTCCTAATGATAAAACTGATTTACAAATGGTAAGATTCATAAAAAATTTACAACTCTCATATAAAAAAAATACTTAACACGCGCATGAATATAAAATGACGTTTTTAGAACAAACATAATTGAAACTTTCATAACATCTTTTACAACTTAATACGCGAGACAACTAAAAGCACCGTCCAAGAAAAACAGAAATTAATTAAGGAGGAACATAATTTACCAAACCGATAAAGTAGGGTGTCCATAAATTATAAAGTGAGCGCGGACGTCGCGTCGTTTTATTTTTTTATTTCGTTCGTACGACTGATCCGAAAATATCCGGTCGTTAGTCGGTCCTTCTTAGCTTAAAATTAGCTAACAGTTTGTAAGCTTTAAGAAGTGCTTCCTTTGTCGATGTATTAATTATAAAGCATCATAAGTCATTTTTCCTTATAGTATATGAGTTAAATCCGGAGTATTTATTTACCTGTTTATGTGTTTGAACATGAATAATAATTTGTTATTCGTAGTTAAAATTGTATTTAGTGTGGTTATTTAATTAAATACTGGTACTATAGATAAAAATTAAAAATAAGGTTTATGTTTAACCCATAAATATAGTACGTGTGTGTTATCGGTTCTGCCTAAAGGAAATGCAATAAAAATAAATATAATGTGATAAGAATTACACAATTCAAATCTGTTCAAAAATTTACAATTAACATTTTTCTATCTCAATTCAGAAATGATAAATAGGCGTTGCTATAAGTCCCGACGAATATTGAAGTATATTTGAAACACTGCTGTAAATAATGAAATCGGTTTCGTCAATTTTCTTCGCCAAACATTTTATAAAATCATACGAAAATGTAATTTCAAAGAAACGTGAAGCGAAGCGGATATGAATCTAAGAAACGAAATTCAATTCTTGAAGAAAGACGTAAGTTTTACACTTACAATAAACATTACAGATTTTTATAGCATAAGTCCGTCAAACTAACAGGTCACCTGATGGTTAGTGATCACTACTACTTATGGACATCAACAACGCTTCGATCATGTATACGTTGCCGGATGCCATCACACTGGTAGGGGAGCGGGAAGGCAAAAGGATGGGAAGAAGCCCCCAAAAGGATGGGAAGAAGGATGGGAAGTACCCCTTGTATTGGGCCTACGGCAATCTCACACGCCGAGCTAAATGCCACAGCCAAGATCATGTTCCACGTCGATTTCTTGTGAGACAGTGGTATCGTCCCGGACTAGCCAGCCCATTCATACCATTAAAGATTTCTGTTAACTGATATTTTTATACAAAATAACTGTTTATCTTCAGCCAGTGTTTACTAAGAGCACGGGTTGTAGGTCTCTCACATGTCGGATGAAATGAAATGAAATAAAAATGAAATGAAAATATTTATTGAATCCATAAAATGTCATACACTATTTAGATTCAGTCATTTTTTTTCCACTACCACCCAGTTCACAAGGCTGTTTTCGCCAGAGAAGAACGGGCAAGAAACTCTAGCGTTGCTCTTTTCAAAAATAAGTTTACAATACAGTGATCATACAGGAGTTCAAATTCAGAGCAGGTCATAAATTATTCATAATAATGATTATATTGTACGGCTGAGTTAAGTGTGGTCGCCCTGACCGCGGAACCGGTATACACTGTTCAGCAAAAGCAATGAAAGGCAATAAAAAAAATATATTAAAAAAATGAAAAAATATGAAAAAAATGAAAAAAAAATGATGACGCCTGGATAAGTACAACCGCAATGTCTATTTCTCCCAGCAGTGTAAATGCACTGTTATATTCTGATTTAAAGCACTTTGTAGCCAGAGTATGTAAGTACTGGCGATATTGAGACTTAACATCTTATGTTTCAGGATGGCGAACGCAGTGAAATGCCAAGCGTCGTTTTGTAATTCATGGTGTTGTTTGGTTTTGTTACTGTCCATGAGCAGGTTTATCGCTCAATATCCGGTGAATTGTATCCTCGTCTCGCCATTCATAGCATTAAAAAAAAAGATACTGCGTCCACCGTCAATTGTTTTCTCTCAATCATCTAATGTCAGGGCTTCCTACATCCTTAACGAACTTCGCCTTCCTACATTATTTCATACACACAAGAATATACCCACAAACCTGACCCAGTAATAAAACACAGCCTGAAATAACAAAAGCATTATAACATTATACATGACTGTACCATGTAATCGAATTATCAAATCCAGCGTAACTGTAGACAATAGGTCGTGTCGATCTCCGCTGGCCTATTATACAATGAGCGTTGCGATGCTATGAAAGCACTGGAGCGTTATGCCTGATAAGTATTGGAACGAAAAATGTTTTTCTTTTTTTACACTCGTATTGATTCGTGATACTTTTCGATGTTTTGTGTTTGTATAATGGGTGTAAAGATTGGTTCGAGACACATTTGTTATTGAAATAATGTATGTATGTAATACAGTGATTGATATACGTGTGGCTTAATATTTATCATTCTAAAGACTAGTAGGTACACATGAAAAGCGTCTAATGGAATACTGAAAGCATTATAACCAACCTATAGATTGAATTAATAGATTTGATAACCGTCTCCATAATTAGCAATGTAACGATATACTAAACAAATTCAATATGTTGCCGTAGATCCATGTATATATTATAAACAGCCTGACATACACTAGAATACAAAACCATCAAACAACTAGTTACAATAAAAAAGTACAATTCAAAACAAATGCACATTAATTAAAATATCTGGCACTGAAAAAGAAAGTAGCTCTCCCTGGGACGTGCCCGTACTCCCATCGTACAATGAATGTTTACACATAAACCTTGTAAAAAAAAGTTATTGCAGCGAGAACAATGCCTTTATCACACATGCATTTAAGCGTTATTAATCAACACAATGGTAAAACCGTAGCGGAGAGCATTCTACGAATTCCAGACCTAACAGGTACAGTTGTTTCGATGAGTCTCGACGTGCCGTAAAAAATTAAAAGGAAAGAGTCCGCTCACAGCCGGCACTTAACAAAAAAATCCATTTAGGAATGTCTGATTAAAATACGCAGCCATTCTGCGAGACGAGCCAGGTCGTGGGAGTAGATTAGTTTCGGGCGCTCTTTATTTTTCCGCCAGCCGTCCCCGGCCGTCCCCGGCCGTGCACTAATCGAGCGGTGTCGCGCACTTTCCAAAAGAGTTTGTCAGACTTAGATTGATGCAACACAGGCCTTTGGATTAATGGCAGTAACTATCGAACAAACATTTGGTTTCAATCTGAACATGCAGTTTATATATCACCGTTCTTTCGAACAATAGGAAATATATTAAAAAGCGATTCACGATTTCCGAGGCACTTATGAATAAAAGCGGCAAGGAGAAGTAGAGCATCTCTGCATTAGAGTGCACACCATTAAAACCACATGTCGAGGTGAACGTCATCGCTGTCCCGACACCAGCGCTCCTCAACATTTCACACACGCTAAGTACGCTTTTAACTCGCTCCCGTATTTTAGAACATACTTAAAACAAATATCAACGTAGCTACAAAACTTTAATATAACGCTCATTGAAGAGCTTCCGTTTAATAAATTGCCTTTAAAAAATCTCAGTTATTTTTCATTAAAAACATTATCTGGCGGCCGGTTATTTCATTAAGGGAAGGATGTAATATTTCACTCCGTCTTAATGAATTCAACTTGCGACCCAATTATGTCACAACAACGAACATCGCAGTTTATTGTGCGTAGAAAAATTATGAGTGAAAGGATTAGATTATTTTTTCGTGATAGCGTAATTGCTAGCGGAACGAACTACCGATCTGAATGATCCGAGCTTCGAAGCTGAAGGACACAGCTCTGACTATATAAAATGTAGAATGTTTCCAGTTATTAATCGCTGTTATGTCGTCTCCATCTAACTTCAAGCTTGGAGACACAAGACAACCAACATTATGTTACTGTACTCGTACATACTAAAATCGTACCCAATATCTCGAAACAAAAAGACAAACACCCCTGCAAACTTAACACACGACAAATTCGCTATCACAACTGCGCCGTCTAATTTCAATAATTCGTAACCAAACAGGATTAAGCAAATACACCGACAGTTTGAGAACCAATAGCGGTGATAATTTGTTTGCGCGCGGCGCTCGCTCTCTCGCGTTGTTTATACGAGCCGTCCCATAATATTTATACTACAGAATCAAGACAACCATTTATACAGAAGCAGTAGTTCTCGAAATGTCATTACGAGAAATCCACCTTGATCTTTGGCGTAGAATATGTATTTATGCCGTTTGTTATTCAAACGATCGCGTTTATATAGATGCTAATCTCCTTGTAGTTGAAGAAATAACAATTCAGTTTACAATTATTCTTTCCGGGGGACTACTATGCGGAATAAATATAACAGACTAGCGGTCTTGCCCGGCTCCGCCCGGGTGCACATACGCTTTTCAAAATGGAGGCCAAAATATTCAATTCCGACTATCAATTTGAATATCGACCAATCGGACCACGAAAGAAATAAAGTTTCCTCGTATTTGCTAGATTTTTCACTACTAGTGCGAATTTTTTATTTTATTTATTTATTACACACTTTGTTTCAAACAGTAAACATAACTACTGCTTCCCTCTTACAGGTTAAAGCGTGATGACATATAGCCTATATAAATGACCTATCCAACACAAAAAACATTTCCAGTTCAAACTAGTAGTTCTTGAGATTAGAGGTAACAAATAAGCAAACTCTTCAGCTTTAACATATATATTAGTATATATATGTACTTGTAATTGGCATGTAACTACCATAATACCTAATATTTGTTATTAGTTTAATTTAGCTGTAAGTTTCCCTAAGAGAATAAAATAATATAAAATAAAAAATAAAATATATAAGTTCACGTCTCTAAGCCCAAGGGAGTAAGCAAAGGTACACTTAATAGTAAGCACTCTTTGCCGAGTTTATTTCCGTCTTTAAATGTGATACGGAGAGCCCATCGACATGAAGAATGCTGGGCACATAATATGAGAGTTCTCGAACTGCAAAAAATAAAAATACAAAGCAGTGTAAATTCCATTTTATGTTTCGGTTTGAACGTCCTTGTAGCTAGCATAACTACTGGACATATTGAGACTTACACTGCTTACGGCTCAGGATGGTGAGTGCAGTGAAATGCCAAGCATTGCTTTGTAATTCATGATGTCGCTTGGTTTTGCTACGATCCATGACCGGTCATTTCCCTTATCAGATTCTGGCATGCTCGTACCATTCGTTGCAATAAAAAATATACAGGGTATATCAAGACTGCTACCGAAAACGAAGCCAGGTGGTAGTTTAAGTGACTACAAACACAAAGCAACTAAAAATTTCGCAAAGAAACGCGACGATATTTTTTAATGATTTTTTAAATATCATCAATTTTGGGTGGTAAATCCATAGTTTTTGCTGAAATAATGATTTAAATTATTTTATACCTTAGAGTCTTTTTCTCGGTTGGGCAGCGTTCGGGAAACTACGCGACGTCTTCTCGTCCAAAATATCTCAGTGCCTTAAATCGAAAGTCTTCGATAGTTGTGTGTTGCCAGTGATGACTTACGGCACCGAGACGTGGCCTCTCACTATGGGCCTTATTAGGAAGCTCAAAGTCTCTCAACGAGCTATGGAGAGGGCTATGCTCGGGGTTTCCCTACGAGATCGAATCAGAAATGAGGAGATCCGTAGGAGAACTAAAATAACCGACATAGCCCACCGGATTAGCAAGTTGAAGTGGCAATGGGCACATAGCGCGGAGATCTGATGACCGATGGGGTCGGAAAGTGCTCGAATGGAGGCCGCGTAGCGGAAAGCGCAGCGTAGGACGTCCACCCACACGATGGTCCGACGACCTGGTAAAGGTCGCGGGACGTCGCTGGATGCAGGCTGCCTCCAACAGGTCTCTGTGGAAATCATTGGGGGAGGCCTATGTTCAGCAGTGGACTTCCTTTGGCTGATGGATGGATGGATGGATAGAGTCTTTTTATATAAAATGGTATACACTATTATTTTAGGATAAAAATGTATTTTGGAAAAAAATTACAAAAAAAAATCGTCGCTGTTTCATGAAACATTTTCTATTACATTACATTGTGTCTGAAGTCGCTTCAACTACCACCCAGCTTCGTTTTCGGTAGCAGTCTTGATATACCCTGTATAAACACAAAATGAAGTCCCCAACATGAGACTCGAATGAAATACCACTTTAACTTCGGCTCTTTTGGTCTCTTTCTATCCACCCCGCATTTTCAAAGGCCGGCAACGCTCCTACAATCCTTAATTGTATTATGGGTTTTCATGGACAACGCTACCGAACTACGTACCAAAGTTAACTGCTTAATTATTTATCGGATCTTAATTCTAAAATCATTGTTTTAACACTCCATCCGATCAAAGTAATTATATATTGCGATAGTACGGGAATAACAGTCAATATAAGTTATTAATGGGTTTTGTAACTTGTTATTTACGCCCTTATTTCCCAATATATTTTCTACACAGTCTGTAGTACAAAGTTTTATTACATGTATAAATATAAACCGGGAAAATTACTTCCAAAGGACATCAAAGGATCTCACTAAAACTTATTTGAACAGTTGCTGAAGCGCTACACATCTGCTCCTAATAAAATATACAAAAATAAACATAATTTTTCGTCATCTATCATTTCGTATTCAGGCTCCTAGAGACATTTTTAATAAAGTCGTGGAAATTGAATTATTGAAGCGGCACGCTGCTTCGCAATATTTTCAAATCAATCTTCCGAGAATAAACGTTGTACTTGCGATGTGGGGAGGAATTTTATAAGTACATTCATTGTCGAGCGGCTTGTTCCTAAAAGCCACCGACCAGAGAACCAATCTTGTCAAATATATAACGGAATTTCTTTTCACCGCAACATCCACGTAACAATTTTATAGATATTTCAACATGAAATTTAATAACGAGCACTAAAAGTGGATTGTCTCCTTAGTCACTCTGAGTCTGAACTACAGTTATATAGCTGACCGTAACAACTTTATGACAGCACTGACATTAAATATTGATTTAACCATATCACACCGGGCTTTGATGTTAATGAGGGGTGTAATAACGTTTGACTGCCTCGATGGCGTAGTTGTAATACGGGACGGTTTCAACGCTGACGTCTTGGGTTCGAATCCCGGGGCGGGCAAAGTGATATTGGATTCATTATCAGCCCGGAATCAGAAATTAGTACCCGATGGAATATATAAGGCGAAACGTGGGTGTCCTCGGCCTACTCCCTCTGGGAAAAGGCATGACTATTATGTATTATGTACGCATACATATATGTAATAGCTTTTTTGACAAAGATTTTACAGTGAGGTTTCTCGTAAAAATGGATTTATTTATTGACGTCTGATTGCTATTTTATTCATTGCTATAACTTTGGACCTCGTATACTAGCCAGTAGACAAATAAATGTATTCTAATTTCATTAACAATCGTGATAAGTGATTGTCAAAAATGCAAATATGCTACGAATTCAAATTCTCAACTAGGTGTCAGCACTTTCAAATGACACACATTGCAAGCCGCTTGAATTCAAGGTCAGCGTACAGATTTAGTTTTCAATCGTTCAGCTTTTAAAATATATCGCTTAAACTATACTATCTGAGGTTTTAAAATGAATAATGCCTATCTACTTACATCTTCAAGCATTGATCTCGACCGCTAAAACAACGTAATCATGACAAGATTGAAATAATAAAAACCTTCAGACATGAGCAACAAACAAAATAAATGAAAAGGCCAAGCGATCTACAATAAGTTCGGACGGCTTGTAGGGAGCAAACACAAATCTTAGAAGTCTCTAATTGAATATTCTCATTGCGTAATGCCGTCTTATTTCACCCTTTAAAATAAAATAAAGGCGGAAACCGAAACATGTAAATTTTATCGTGTCTGGACGCACGGCCGTCGGGAGAAGCAAGATTTTTTTTATCAAGGTAAAAGGCAAAACTTGGCTCGTATTTTCAGTTAAAAGTTCCCCTACTGCAATGCTCCAAAGAAAATACTTCAGTGACTTACGAACCGAGTTATAAAAGAATGGGGTATTGTGAGGCCTGGAACTAACAAATCATTTCAACCACTGCCCAAAGAATTCGGAACACTCCGTGACACGGGAAAGTTATTAGACCGTATACGTACCTAATAGCTGTAAAAATGTAGACATCTTAGCTTTCGTTTACTGTTCATGAACGTTATGATACCTTCGTATATTTGGAACCGATATGAATGTTTCTGTGACCCCGTTGACATTTGTTTTTCGTCGGTTCTCGGAAAAATCTAATTGTAGTTTCTAATACCCACGAAACAAGACTTGCTATCTGATTCTGGGTTCAGGACTATATGTTTGTCTAATGGATTATTTATTTATTATATTTTAAGTAGAAATTATTAAAATGAACATTGAATGTAGGTCCGTCCTTAACGTGATCATTGTTTCGGATAATAATTTGAAACGCTTGCAATATGTTCGTTACGTTTCACTGGATGAAAATTTGGCGTCACACTTTTTGCTGACAAAATATTGTACGTGATTGCTTCGTAGCAAAATCGAACTATCCGGTTAAAATCGCTGAATATTTGTATTGCTCATCACCGACGGATTGGATCGATATAGAGTTAGTTTGAAAAATAATTCTACCAACTAAATGAATGGAAAAGGTATACGCATAATTGCTTCCACTCGGATATTTTCATAACTTTTTAATTAGTCACTCTTTGGATTTGTGTATATCACACTCACAGTGTAAAATATCACCCCTTCAAATATCACAACACGTACATGAACTCAAACCTCTATCCTCGCAACGATAGGCATGAATGCTATTCGTTTTCATCGACAATTTTTTGGACATTTTACTTCTCAAGATTATCTATTGGCGACCGCAATAAAGTCAAAGATGCGTAAGATTTTGATTCGCAGGTCGTGCATATCATTTTCTCTTAAGTTTTCAAAAGCATGGTATATAAACCCTCCAAAGCTGACAAAGCGATAGATTCAATGTGCCAAATATATCAAACAGCTGCTAATAAAAAGCAGGCAATATTCTACTGTGACATGAGTTATTATAGGAGGGAATGAGTAAAATGTGTCATCAAGCGCGATACGTGGAGTGTGCATGCACTAATTGCCGCACTAGCAGGTGTTGACCTCAAAGCGCGAGATCTCGCACCGGCGGCGACATCACCGGCCTTTATAACTTCCTGCTCAGCTGTATACTCATCATTATCAACTCGGTCATCTGTGCATTCAGTATTCTTTGTATTTACTTATGAATAATTAAAAATATTGCAAATTTATGGTGAAATAACAAGAGAGCACGAAATATTTATAAAATATAAATGGCTGTCTTTTTGAAGATACTATCATAAGTATGGGAAAGATAACGGTATAAAGAAAGGATAAGCCATATAATCCAAATTTACCAAGTCGAATAGAAGAAATTCGAACAAAAGGTAAGCAAAAACATAAAACATAGAAAGAGTTTTCAGACAAGCTTTATAGTGATCAATTTATAGCCGTAAACTTTAATTATTTCATGAGTTTTTAATAGGAAAATATGTCCAGTTTTACAACTAGATATATATTTAAATTTTGCTGAGCACATGTGCAATTGCGACAACCTCCAGGGAACGAGGAATAGTAGAAGCCTTCTCAACTTGTATCGTGATAATCCATGTTATGACTAAGGACTTACAAACCGACCTACACTACATTGAAACAATACTTAACGTTGCCATTTTCCACAACTCTGATCCATATTCAAATGAAACTGAGCTTTAATACTAAGGTTATAGTGTTGAACATCCATTTGGGGTCAAGACTAGCGGATCTACTCGCGTCGTGGGTTGTTTGCCTTTCACTCTGTATTATTGTTATACAGGTTTAGGTGTGGGTAGACCGTACTTAAGTGAAGATCTCGATTTATCTCCTAACGTTATTGGCGAATTTATTTCATAACATAAATTGTTTATTGGGCGGTGTAATTAAAGCGACGCGAGGGCTAGCATTCATGACACATAGAAACGATTCCGAATGTATTTACAACACTATAAACATCAATTTCTTCAATTCAGTTTAGTTTTTGTTTTTTAGTTTTTGAGGTGTTGCTATATCATCTATTTTTTGTACTATAGCTTAGACGAATGTGACAGTTACATCTCTAGAGCTTATACTTTTATTGGCTACTAATTTTATGAAGTCATTTACCGTGTAGGCTAGTGGCTACATACTATTGCATACCAGAAATAGCGACTAACGATCGAACGGTAAAAGCAATTAATATGGTAATTTTAATCAAGTATTTAATGTATATCAAAGATACGGAATAATCGTGAAGTGAAGAAGTAAAGTTATTAAAATACATCAATACTAACAACTAAGAAAGTTAACAAAGACTATCTTAAATCGCGAATAGTGGTCCAATGAAGAAGTAATGTTATACATTCCAAAACTTAATAAGCTTACTATATGATCCAATATACGACACTGAAATATTGCCGATAAAAAATAACTGCTAATGTGAAATTTTAGTCTGATGGAGATTTATGAATATTATTTCTCAGGTTTTCTGCAAATTATTTCCTTGTCGCTTGCCAGCTTAAAAGTTCTGTATACAGTAAGACATAGATTTAACAAACCAAGTTGCGTTAAATTTTCTATAACCTACTAATTGTGTAGATCGAATAGTCTCTTTATTCTAAGATATTTATTAAAGATTTTCGCGTCGTATATATAGGCTATGAATGTTCTGTATATTTAAATTAACTGTTGCATGACTTTGTGAATTGCCTTCTTTGAGATACTAACATTTTTGAATGTGTCATGAACTTAATAATATCGAACCTGTTTAAGCATCACAGACTTTTAACAAGCTGTTTCTTCAAGTTTTAGCCTACATTGTGTTTTCTTTGTTCTTTAGAAATAGTAGGTATAGTATTCTATTTACATGCACATTCAGTCCGACTCTCATATCGCTTAATATGCTGCCGATCTTATTTGATTACATTGAAGCATTTCCGATATTAGGCCAATTAGTATACAAGATTCCGGAAAAAAATGTGGAATGGCTTCCTTATTCATCCCTAATGTAATTATGACAGATATTACGTTGAATATATTATGTCTTACGGCTTTATTTGATTTTGATTCTTATAAAAACATCCTCATGAAATATCCAGCACCAAGATTAAAACATATTATGGTTTTTATGTAGATAAATTTAAAATAATCCAAATGTATGGAACAAATGAAACGAACAGTACGTTTTAAGAAGAACTTTTCTGATTTTTTGAAATTATACTTCTTTTGGGGCATTCGGAAAAATACGATAATTACGATGCGCGTGCACACCGCCAAAAAAACGACAAAATGAAGTTATTACAATACATTTAATAACAATGAAGTTTCCATGTAAACCTTGTAAGATTCGTGAACAAAACAAGACATTTCGTGCACACACGAAGCTTATAGTAATCTTCACATTTATAGATCAAGGCGACCCGGTCTGCCAAGTTTCAATTCGCCAGATGGCGGCGAAATCTAAAAATTCAGCAGTAAATTTTGTATACACAAAATATTGCTGAATGCAAAATAAAAACAAAAAGCAAGGATATATTTTAATACTGGGATGACAAAGAAACCGCAATGCACCTGATGGTAGGTGCAAACAAATGAGTATCTAGCGGCGAAAGATTGCTCTCCATTCAATACAACTTCCCTGGCTTTACTGAAACTGAATATATAAGTTATAACCAACTCTTACATATTGTGAAACTATTTCGGGTTTGCCAACATCGTTAAAAGTGTTCCTACCAACAACTCTTAGACTTTAACTTATTGACTATTCTGGAGTGTATTATTAACTTATTTATTATTACCACCTATATATTTGTGCCCACTGACCAGCCATTTCTTCCATAATTTTAGCAAGTCAAGTGATTTTAAAGTCGTCTCAATCGAAATTATCGATAGCAATAACACCACCGAATATAAAATACTTTTTATATATTTGCCGTTTTAGTGTACAATAAGGCATAAAAAATTAAAAAATTACTCACCAGAATGGTGCACGCTCAGATTTCAATCAACACGGCAAGTAATTTGATACAGAGGCAACAATAGAAGCCGCTTCCGACGTTGTTAAAACAGCTGTAGATATTGTAATACCGTGCCGGTGGTTACGTGGATCTGGCAAACAGTTTAAATAACCCTTGTTTGTATTCAACATTATATGAAAGCTGAAAGCACAGCTGTCGATGGAAAATCATTTGACTAACGAGAAGCAGCTTTACCGCTCAACCGACCGGACTTCATAAAATACAATCCATCTCTCACTCGATCGAGGTGAATCGGAAATTACCATCGTCATCTGCTGATGGTAGGGTTAAGGATCCTCCATAATAACCGCCATATTTATTTTTTTATTGCAATGAATGACGAGCCGATAATGCTATTCGCCTAATGGATAAGCGACAGGACCGCATTGATAAGACCCCATAATGAATTCCAAAGTAATGCTTGGCATTTCACTGCGCTCGCCATCCTGAGACATAAAATGTTAAGTCTCAATATGAGTAATAATAATAGCACATAAAAATTTGGATTGTATCAAATACAAGTAATCAAGAATCAGTGACCACATTTAATATTATTTTTATTTTAGTTCTCGTTATAGGCAGGAATGATGTTTACTATCAGCAAGCAACCTATTACTATAATGAAAAAAAATGTTCCTCTGGTTGTACATTGAACCAAACATCAAAAAACGTGTAGTAATTTCCCTGATAAAAGAATAGAACAGCTGTCGATGTAAATTAATCTAACTAGCACGAGTAAGTACCCAAGATACGCGTAAGTAATTCAGTTTCCGTGTGAAAATCTTTCGCCCATTTTATTCTTTATCGCACGCGAAGTTCAGCAAAATTTGAGGGATATAAAGCGTGTAGTGTGCAGGCTTAGCCCGGTAGGCGTTTACAAGTCGGTAGGGTAAATTGGATCCCTCGGGATTTACCGACGCTTTCACGCAAACGCCGCCGCCCGGCCCTCACTCGTTTACGCCTAAAATATTCACCGTCTTTGTCGAATGTATTTTATAAATTGCCAATGTTGACTCGCAAAAGAATTAATTGGCATTTCTTAGGTCTAGAACAAATTTGTAATGTGTTTCTCAAGGTTACAAGGAATATCGCTTCGATTCGAATTCGACGCGCTGGGTTTATCGACACTTGATATTTGAAGAGGATAACATTTTTTATACACAATTTTACAGTTTAAATAAATTTTAAACTATTTCCTTCGATAATTGTATATTCCTTGTAAATCAAAATATATAAAATAATGTTACGTTAACAAAGTCAATTAGTGTTTCAATAGCAATAACAAAATTGTGGATGACAGGTTGATACGTATCGATAAAGATAGATAATTATCATTCCAATGTCCCACACAAGCGTAATTGTAATTGCGACTCTCCCTCAGGGCATCGATTACGAATCCCTAACCTTGTTCCAAATTGCTGAAATGACTCACGGCAGAAACTTTTTGTCAGGTCGAACTGACGGTTGATTAAACTCAGTTACAAAAAGCTAAACGTTAGTTTCAATCAAGGCTTCCCATAAAAATTTCAAATACTTGTCGCGATTGACACCGAAGAACATCTGCAAACGGCACGCGTTCGCTTTGCTGACGAGTACAACTGAAGCAAAAATGTATTTTATCATTTATTATTCACTGGGTAAAGACTGGAAAGTGGAATAAACCGTCAGCTAGTACGTGACGTCGCTTGTCTGGTTCATCTCGTGGCAGCCGCTTTGTGCTTTCTTCTCGCCGTGACCATTGCGCCGAACATTTCGATTTGCGTAAGAATTCTGTAACGCAAGTTTTTACTCACATATTTTGTCACTAACGGTTTGGTTTCACTTTTCATATTTCGTGGCACACTTCGTGTAGAAAATATGATATTTTTAGATACCTGAAATGCATATTCATACTTACATGGTAAATAATAAAGAAGGTAAAGACTCAACAACAAAATTAAATAACAAATGTTAAGGACAAAATATTTTTCCCTCACATTACACATATTCGCTCTATTCCCAGCATTTGCCGACAGTTCTTGTATAAACACAAGTGAAACAGGGACGAGATTTATCTCAAAACGTCACAAGATCAGTCAAAGGCCTTTGTGCAGTGAACGAAGTAAGTACTTCACATAGTAAGCGACCTTTTGCCGGTCTCCGCCACGCTCGCAAGAAAAATCTATGCTAACGACAGTGACCTATTGTTATAGACGTCAATAAAAATGGAAATTGCCTTCTCCAATCTGTTTATCTCAATATAATGTTGTGTAGGACCTATTCTGCAGCAATTTCAATATTATATTTTGCAGTTTTCTCAATAATGTTAGAATATATTTGTTTTTGATAAGTTAAACTAAACTAGATGTTTGTAACATGAAGTGAATAAACAGGATAAATTACATTATGCAATAATCTCTGAGTACCAAGAAACTACTCCTGCATAAATTGGATCAGTGGTTTATACATTGAGTGATATAAATATTTATATTAATCGGTAATTACCAATTCGGCCTGCTGTTAACACAATGCTGTTAAACAAAAAAAAATCCAAGGCGTCTTCAGAGCATCATGCATCTAATACAATATATATACCTGATTGGTCCTCATAATAATAACACGGAAAATAAGATTATTTTTTTCATTGAAATCGTTTTCATTTGCTGAATTTTACTAAAGCTACAAAAAATACCCGAACTTCACAAGGCAATCTGCAAATGATGAATAAAAAATAGTAACATATTGATATATCCGTGTTTAAAAGAACACCAAAGCTTAAATTCACGATACTGCTACATATTTGCGAAAATGAAAAATACTCGACCATATTTCACATTGACATTTTAATGTTTCAGCGCTATGCAATCCCTTTATAAATTCGAAATTAATGTGAACTACAGTTTAATACGTGCGAATTAATTTTATTTCTACCAACATGGGATATTTTTGATAGTTTCCCTGTTTACCGTTCTGTATAATGGCTGGCATAATACGAAAATTCGTGCTATAAATAATTATAAACGTGTGAATACGGTGGACGACGCAAGCTTAACCGGCGCGGCACGCAGTTAATGAAAACTCGGGAGCATAAACAATGGTTTTTATTCGTCCCAAACGTGATTGAACGTTAATCTTTTTAGTTCGGCTCTCGTATACTTGACTTTACATTCTTTTGTAAAAGTTTCTCACGGTTTTCGAACGTTCCGATACATGCTATACACGCGATTCGTTTCCAAGCTGCTTGCCAATTGAACGGCGAAATGAGCACGAATATTTTCAAATAAAAACTTTTATTATATGTGAAATAAATAAAAATGATAAATAATGAGCATAATATTGAATATAAAAATGCCAAATAAAATAACATAATTACGAAAAGAAATCTTTAAAATAGCTATGTGTATGCATAGTTTTATATTGCATTTCTTTGAGACCAATAACTTAATTTTTTTTATTTTTTTTGTATCAGCCCATATACCCTACGTTCCACTGCAGGGCACGGGCCTCCTCTACAATTGACAGTACGATTGAGAGTGGTTAAGCCATAAAGTCCACCACGCTGGCCTAGTGCGGGTTGGCGGACTTACATACCATAGATTTTTTTATAAATCGCTATGGTATGCAGGTTTCCTCACGATGTTTACGATAACTATAAATTGCAACAATTCATAACATACATTTATTTTATTGTAAAACTAGGTTAGTGTATTTGCCAATGAAAAAGAGGCATCCATTCACAGAACAAGATCGGATGGTGGCGAAGCGTGCAATACAAGTGTGTGCCCCGGTCTCCAACTATTCGTCCATTGATTGATCGATTCACCGGACAAACGCCAATGCTACCAACTGGAAGAGACAGAAAAAATAGTTACAAATTTTGGAGCCTGAATGGTGAGATGAGCATTGCATTCAGCTGGTAAGCGTCACGGCTGTCTATAAACAGAAGCTACTCGGTATATATGATGCATAGTATGTCATTGAATGGAGATCCATCCTTAAATAATATGAGATATTAAGTCCCTCATTGCTAATTAATTCGCTAAAATTTATTTCAGACTGATACAAAGTCATGTTGCTATGCTGTTGCTTGGCAGAATAATCTCAAACTAAACTATTTCCTTAACATGTTTTTTATTTAATTGTATAAGAATTTCAGGGGTTTGTTTTACAGTTGGTAGAATAGTGATAAATTAAATCTTATAGTGAGATTAACAATTTAAACTAAATAGTTTTAATTGAAACTAAAGGATGTGGAACAATAAGGATATTTTGCAAAATAAACTGTTTTATCTACGTCGTGCGCCCTAATTAAACTGACCACGATGCCATTAGCTGACCTGTTACAAATTATCCAGCATTTAAAATTAAAAATGACGTACATTATAATTAAAATTACTATTTATATAATGTTACATTGTTTAAATAAGTTTTATTATTGTTTCGCCGATGTGTAACAGCAGCTCAAATTATTTATTAATTAGATTACGGTGCGTGAATTTCACACAAATAGGTACTCCATGTCGATATAATGACTAGCAAGTTATCGAAATTTGTTAAATAAGCGATAATTTTTCAGAACGAAACATTAGCATATTTATTTATTGAGCACCCATCGACGGTCTCTTAAAAAGAGAGGTAAAAGGAATTGAGGAAGAAACAGGTATTGAACTTCCGACAATGTCATTCACCTAAAGCAAACGATAGCAAAGCCTCCGATTTTCCATAAGTAGTGGTACCATACACCAATCCAATTAAGCTAACTCATTCATATAACACTGCGCTTACCTAAGTATTAAAGTCGGACAACCTGATTAAGGTTGCAGGATGTCGTTGGATGCAGGCCTCTTCCAACAAGTCGACGTGGAGATCATTGGGGAAGGCGAAACGAACCAAAAAACGATTCTTATTACAGCCCAATATGTACAATACCACAAACAAAAAAACACAACTCCTTTCACGCTACAGGTATCTCATTCATAGATTTATGTCAAGGGCGGCCAAAAGGTATTTCACATGCATGCTCTAATATGACGTGTGAACAAACGAGAAGGCCCATCCAGGGTAGTGTGTGGTCCCGACATACCGCCATCTGGCGGACCGCGGACGTGCGACGACCTCGCAGTACCGGTTCAGCTAAGGCTTTCACACACAAAACTCGGTATTTGAAAGGACTTAAATTATGCTGTTAAAGCAAATTATCTTTGAACTGGAACAGGCGCAAATGTGTTGAGCCTAAGGGTTTTGGATATTGTTAGTAACATTATTATTTATATTTTATTTATTTGATAGATAAATTGAAACAAAGGTATGTACAAATTTACTAATTGGAGTGAGAAAATATGTCTATTTTACACAAAACTATTTTTATATCTTATTTTATGTTATTTTTTCATTATTTTTTTAAGACATCGTAGGTATTAGGTAGACGTACTTAAATGCCAAGGTAATAATGAGACTATGCTAAAGTAAGTATTATCTATATATATAAAAATGAAACCCGTTTCGTGTTGTCACGGCATCACGTGTGAACGGCTGAACCGATTTGGCTTATTTTGGTCTTGAAATATTCGTAAAAGTTCTGGAAAGGTTTTAGGAGTGAGAAAAATTGGAAAATTTCTAAGGAAGATACTAAAAACCTTTTTTTGGGTATCGTTCAAGCGTGATGCGTCCAGCCAATATAGGATGATCTTTGTTTATTTGACGGGAGACGTAAAAGACGGTCCAGCTTCAACTACCATCCAACGTAAAATGATCTATCTTTCCATTATCTTTCATTGACGGCTGACGAAATAGAACAAAATTCAAAAAATGTGTACAACGTGTATATAATATTATCTAGATACGGCGTCTTGCGCATAATTTTGTTAAATGTAAAATAAAACGATGTCCATATCTACCAAAATAGCCCATTGTTTTTTTAGATTATTGCAACAGTTTTAAACAAGGTATACTCTATTGAAGCGTTTTGCCGGAGTACACCAAAATATATCTAAGTATAATTTTTCGGTTTCATAAACGACATTGTCTTTTGAATTGATACTTTTAGATGCGCTGGGGGACAAATTTAAATTCCGCATTAGTATTGTTTTCAGACTCAAGTATAAAAAAAAATGGTACGTTGATGCCGTATCTAGACATTATAATGAAACGATATGCAGTTTTATATTTTTAAATATTTGTTTTATTACTTACGTAACCTGGTAAGGCAGTATGAAGGTTTTATTAATTTGTATATGGTAACGTACTAGACGCGTCTGCCAACAAGTTTACGATGGTCACGGGTTCAAATTTCAGGGCACACCTCTGACTTATCGGATTAATTTCTACGTCAAATAAAATCCGCCAACCCGCACTAAGGCAGCAGGGTGGACTATATCTTCTTCTTCTATAATATAAAAATGAATCGCAAAATGTGTTGGTAAGCGCAAAACTCAACAACGCCTGGACCAATTTGGCCAATTCTTTTTTTTAAATGTTTATTATTACTTTATTACTAACAAAAAGTAATGGCGTGCAATATTATTTGGAAAAACAGCATTTTGGTGCTGAATTAAGGGAAGGAATATTGGATGAACAATAAAAAACTCTTAAGTTTTTAATGTCAAAATTTCATAAGGCAATCTTTATATGTACATGTATATGGAGAGACGGGATATAATAGAGTGGAAGTTACGGGAGAGGACTGGGATAGCTGACAGATTTGATAGGACCAAATGTAAATGCACGTTATAAGACGGGATGGATAATAAAGAGAAAGGACGGGACGGATCGGGAAGAGATTGAACGGACGGATGAGACGGGATTGAGCCGGACAGTAGGACAGCTACGTCAAGTTTAGGTATACAAGAATTTATAGGAAAAATAACATGTATTTGGTGTGGAGTGGAATCAAAAAATATATGCACCCAGAAGAAGCTGGGCCGGGCCGCTAGTACGTATATATAAACGACATAATATATGATATAAATAAACATATATTCCACAAGCCATAATACGAAACAACGTCTGCCAGTTCCTATAAGTTTACCAATTAAATAATTGTTACTAAACGGTACATGCATTGGTGTAATGAATCTTGTGCTCTTAACTTAGTGGGCTCTACAATTCTATTGTGTATGCTGCCTACGTCTTGCCATAACTGTAAGTGGTAAACTGTTATCTTTCTTTTAATAGATATATTGAACAGTAGTGAGATTTGATGAATAAAAATATATTTTGTAGAAAAATATAAAGCTAGGGGTAGGTTATTGATATGCGTACGGATAGACACCACTGTAAATAATGAAGAAAAAGCCGTAGTTGTGACCCACGCAAGAGTTTCGCATTTCGGATTCAGACTATGTACATCCTTTTTAAAGTTGGCAAAATCTCTTTCTAATACTTTATCTAAAGTAACATCAGATGCATTACAATTATTCCGCAATATCTGTATTAAGTTTATCAAAAGGCAATAACATAATACACCCAGAGCTCATTAAGAATATTCCCACACTATGCTGTAATAGGAAATCCAGTCCCGAGCACATCATGTTCCTCTGAATAAATCAGGAAACTCACACAAAGTAGATTGCCCGACCTGAGGATTGCATCCCGTTGCTCATAATATAAAGCTAACAGCGCACTATTATGGAGATTTTATATCATACATAGTATTTTTAAAGGTATTTTCTTCATACATTTCTTCATGAATGACTTCATGTAAATTGTATAAAAATTAGGTCGGGCACACCACACGCAAGTATTGAAGAGTAAGCGAACATCAAAAATTGTAAAAATACAAATGCATTACCAAAAATTAACGCCAAAAAATATCAATAATAAAGACAGAACAAAAAATGGTGTCAAAACTAAAACGTTGTGTTATTAAAATGAAAACCGCGAGAGGGAAAGTCTAAATTAGTAGATGTACAACAAGGGGATTGGTGTTTTGGCGCAGTGTGTATGGGAAGCGACGCGTGCTCGTTCCAGAGGTTAACTTCCAGTTATTTACCGTCTCAGCGACTGTTACGAAATACCAAGAAACCTCTTGCATAACACATATTACATGTGTTTTATAATCGCATTGAAATAAAATAAAACTACAGCGATAATGATTATCTTGGTGTGGATTTAGATTTCTAAATTCGTAGTGGTTTGCTGTAATGGTTATTATTTGATACGCTACAATTATTATAGACAGAATTTTCTTAATTACGAATTTAAGAATACGTAAAGAATAAAGGTTGACTGGCAGATAATGCCTCTGGCATAAAGTCCACATTTATAATGTCTATTTAGTATGTAGTTAAGAAGCATGATAAATCAATTTTAGTAATATACAAGCGCATACCGCCGGATTCTATACCTTCTAGTAATTTCATTCGTACTTTTTCAATCTTTTACTGAAAATAATAAAAATCGTTTATTCACATTTTCTCAGAAGTTGCATGCGATTTTTAGAAGAGATATCTTGCAATATTGTTTAGGTGCAAATAAAAATCATATATTGTATTCAATCTGTTTACCCCGACCAATATTTATGACACAAAAAGTTAAAATTAAAAGCGTACTATTACATGATACTTAAAAACCAATAACATAGCTATGAATCGAAAGATTTGACAGAAAACTTGTATCGACAGTTTCCCACGACATACGAAACTTGTCTCGGTCCTTCTTCGCCATCTCACTCTTTACAAAATGTTGAACATAAGAGAGAAAAGGACACACAATTTGTGTCAAATGGACAACGATAAAGAAAGGCGTCCTGGAGGAGTAAGTTTTTAATGCGAGAATGGATGTCAAGGCTCCTATTTACTCCTGTATCAAACTTTCAAACTCTTTATCAAGATTTGAGGTTGTGATGTTCATCGCGCAAAACGTGGTAAACATAATAAGGCACGTGCTTACATAAATGTGAAAACAAATTAGCGTAGCAATTACGTAGATTATAACACGAACGGAAATATTCAAGCCACCACATAGATATGCACAACAAAACTCAAGTAACCACTGTAGGTAATTAGGCAGCGATATCTTCCAACATATCTGGAATTTTATCTACATTTTTTAATACAAAACATGAGAACTTCCTCGTAAATGTTGGAACTTATGTTAAGTAAGTGCGAGCAATATAAACGACATCCAATCATTTTGTATCCAAAAAAGTCGAAGCAGGTATAGACCCTTTGCATTGTAATGGTAATCAGTTGCCGGAGGACGGAAATGACATGACCGGTGCAAAGTACCACGCATAAAAGAAATTGACAAACCTTATTTATTATTGAAGTTTTGGCTTCGCAATAGCATTAAACAAAATAATACTGAAATCATTCACTATCGTAGTTATATGTGCATCTGAATCGATTATGGAATTCTTAACTTGAACGCCTTTGTAATATTTATTTATGAGTCTTACCTGGCGATACATTTCTATCGCAGGTAGAATATCCCTCGTCAAAATGGACGCAAGTACCTTGGCAGCACACGTGTTCGTAGTAATAATAAATCACTACCTGCACGCTATTTCATTCGACACAATTGACAAATACTGATACCGGCCGCTACTTGCATAACCTACCTATGTGCTAACCGCAAACCTTATTCTGCGATTAAATACCTACGCGTGTTTTAAAGTCTTTGCAAAGTTGTAAAGCATTTTATCAACATCGTCTTCAGCCATAGGAAGCACACTTATAGAAACTTAACAACGATGTCGATCTTTTGTTTTAAGAAGATCATTTAAGCCTCACTTGAGAATATTCGATAAGAATTTATTATTTAAGGCATCTGTTTTGCATGCAACCATATTCAGACTCCTAACGTACGTAATAAAAAGCCATTTACAAACAACAGCAAACGATTACGCATATAAAACTGTACCGAAAATAATAATGTTATGTAAGCACACAAACACAAATTGAGAAATCGGGTTTACCTGACGCTCCTGAGTCATACCCTTTTTATCGCTCCAGAAACCAGTTAGCCTACGAAAAAAAAGATAAGCCACGCTGACCTGCGCTCCCGCAAGTTTACGAACCTCCCGCGGTGTGAGTGGAGACTCGGTGTGTGTGTCAAGAACCTACGTCAGGTTGTGTGTGTGCGTTCGACAAGTCGTAACCTGTTCACTGTGGCTGAATGAAGAGTGGCACAGGAGGTAAGCTACTTTCTACCGGTCGGTCAACAAGTGAAACACGTGAGTTGCTATGTTTACCAAATTCCGTGATTAATAGCCGCTTTATTAACCTAATGTTTTACATTCGGTAAAAGTATTTGGATTAAGGTTAACCACGTTCTCAATATCACTCGTCACTCGTAATCGCATACTCTCGTGCTCAAAATAGATCGGACTGTTCCAGTAAGACAATTTAATTTGTATTTCAATACCAAGATACACTTTACATTTTTGGATAGGTTTGAGAGTAAATACAATAGTATAAATTTAACTATTGTATGCGTGTGTGTGTTAACTAAAAATACATCGCTTATCCTGTTTATAGCTTCGTTTTATTAGGTTTTATTCTTATTATTTTAAGTAATTTATAGTGCATGGTGTGATGGCGCCAAGGTTTCACTTATATTATGTTCCATAATACGCGATTTCATTACGTTCATTCGAAAGTTGTCTGATCATCAAGGCGACCTGTACATGAATATACTGACATTTTAAATTCTATGTAACGCGTTTTTACCGATGTTGCTATGACTATATTTTTTAACAATCATCCACAGATGACTATGTTAAAATTTTAAGGTTCCTCTTAATAATTCGCTTCCCTAATGTCTGTCCCTATATATGCTTAGATCATTAAAACTACGCAACGGATTTTGATGCGGTTTTTTTCAAATAGATAGACTGATCCAAGAGGACTGTTTATGTATATAATACATATATAAGGCGAAGCTTGGATGAGCGCTATATTTTCTATAAAATTCACTTAACCTTACGTTTTGTGAATTGTAAGGACCATAAAGCTCGTCATACCCACAGAAAAAAAATCCGTTACAAGATGTTTCGAATGGTTAACAACATCTTGCTTTCTTGCGTTTTGTTGACATTGAAGTGTTGAATCGAGGACAACTTGTGTCTTATGATGAAGACAATAAGTATGATGACAAAATTATAAAGATACAGAACACAAACTCTAAATGCGATTACACAGCAAAGTACCGAGTTGACATCACCTTGATATTTAATTGCAGACGTGGTCATAACATTCGTTCCACTTGATTATTAATTGATGACACTTTAATTAAAATGGCGATTTATTAACTACATGTTTTGGATCTATATTATTTTGTGTAATGTAATTTGGTATAAAGTTAATTAATGAATTGAAATTATAATTCAAAAAGATATGCACTTTTTACAAGGTAATTAAAACTATTTCTTACGGTTTCGATTTGGTTTAATTTTACATTTTTTTTACTTCCCAATGACGCGATGCGACGTTCTGATTGGTTTCGTGGTCACGGGGCGTATGGAGGTAGTAATCATCCCCTCAGTATCTATTACTTTATTTTAATATGTAACATTCGATTAAATGTAAGTAATCATTATTTTTAACAAGGTATTTATATTGGATACGTTTATGAATTTGTATTAAAAGCGTTAATCGATAGAGACGACATAGGGCTCTGTATGTGCCATTAGAGCCAATTGATGCCCCTTCCCCTAGGATTAAATATACGAGAGTTGTCCAATAAGGCCTTACACTAATAGTGTGAACCGATTTGACCAAAGATTATAATACCGGCCACGTCCATGTTTGTATCCTAAAGCAATCATTATTCTCCGGATGTATTGTAAGAGATAGATGAATAGATGTTTTTACATAGTATCAGATTTTTAATATCATAACCACCAACAGTATTTAAAGGTTCTTCCATCATAGTATGTGAAAAGATCATCATAAAAGAAATGTGTTAATTTATTGCTTCTAAATGCAAATGCATTACAATATATTTATTTATTTATTTATTTTATTTATACTCTTTATTGTACATCTTAAGTTACATAATAAATAAATATAACAGGCAAAAATATTAGCTCCTAGCATTAAAACATCTAATCCCTTTCGAGACAAGTTTGACACCGTGCCAAAACTAAATCAAAGCAAACAATAAATCCTCTACTCTGAATTACAATTTATTAAATAGCAAAGCCGTATTTATAATAAAACTTGAATAACTGCGCCATTAGGAGCCTTTTCGTTCATAGTTTATTAAACCAGAGCAGTTGAAATAGAAGCACTAAATCACTAACGACCATAGAGCAAAATTAAATTCGCCGGAAAATGTCCTTAATTGAATTCTAAACTTCAGCAAACTCGACCTCAATGGGAATCACAGAAGTTAATTGATTTTGGGACTCGATCGTTCAGTGGCGGTTAATCCAAATGCCCAGAGGATCAATGCTATGGGAATACTAGTACGAAACATTATTGTTGAAATAATTTACAACGTTGCGCAAAAATAGGATACAATAAAGGCGAATATCCCCCACCCATTAAACGAGACCCTACAATTAATACGGCCGTAAATCTTTCTGACTATACTGTAAATATTCTGTATGAGAGTATAATATTTCGTTCGGGATGGACATCATTAGTGTCATACACAGAAGTAAAAACCGACGTTTGATCGTAAATATATTGTGAATTATTTCCTTCCTGGAAATAAATTAGAACGTATCGGCACTTCGTTTAGTTCTATTGTAGTGTCAATTATTATGTGGCTTGTTATTTTAGGTAATGAAAGCTGTTCGTCTTAATTATAGTATTAATTAATCAATCAATAAATCACATATACATAAAGATTGTGATGGCATTTGGAGAGACCACGTATTTTGTAATAAAATAGAAAATGGCCCACATACCGTACACGCTGGTGGTATGTTTAAAATTGCATCAGTTATGATAAATAATTTAAAACCATAAAATTGGTATCTACGTCTGATACAATTTTATGTCAGTAAAGTCAGTGACACTATTATTTTAACGTACAAATACCCATTTGATAAATTCTTGTTTTTACAACTCGTTTATTAAGGACGACGTTTATTAAGGATACTTCCCTTTAAAATCTATGTTTTGCAGTTAATTACGGTGTTTCTCAGAAACTTAGGGAATTAATTTTCCTCCTACGGTGAATTATTGCACTATATTCAAAATCGATGATTTAATATAACGTTAGGAATAAATAACATAATATATTATTCGATTAATTTGAATCAATATTTTTAAGTAAATACTAATATTTTAATTTTAATACTAATATTACGTTTATATTTGTATTAGAGAAGTACATAATCTGCTCAAGGAAATACAATTTTAATTATCATAATATTTGTGAGTAACACAAACATACATATTTTGTACCTATTAATACCGGAATCTAAGCTGTTGCCTCCTTACCATTCATAACCAACTGCACTACTGTAGCGGTAATTTTCCTAGTGTTTGCCTATTAACACAAAATTGAAGGCTTACCTATACTTAAAACAAGGATCAAAAAAAGATTGCGGGAAAATCATTTTTTTAATATATATATGATGTAATACAATTACGTGTAATTACCGCAAATGATCCTAAATCAACAAATATTAAGAGTTTTGAAAGAGCTCCTTGTCTAGCCTTGGGATCTTGTAAGCTTATACAACAATAATTAAACCAAAACCCAAATGTAACCATTAACCACACGCGTGTCTTTATGAATACTAAAATACAATAGAAAGTTAATTGGTAATTCGGCGCTATGGTAACTATCGCCACGAGCTATTCTGCTTCGAGGGGTTATAATGCCAAACAATGGCTCGGATGCATCACAGCGCCCCAGCGGACTGTCAATACCCGCGTATTCCCACGCTTGGCTTAAATGATACGACTAGTGTTCATGCAGTTGCATTATAAACATTCTGGTGTAGATTTTAAATAGGCTGGGGTCAAGTTCTTGATATTTAAAAGTAAACAAATAGAAAAAATAACAACCAACAGTCACATACGTAGCTCTGATCCTGATTGATTCTTTTGCCGTGGCTATCAGGAACTAAGAGAGACTTTTCCGTCTCACAAACACTCGAAAGAAATATTAATTGTGGGCCACAGAAACATTTCTCTCGTTGAGTGGATCGAAACCGCGGCCTCTCGTTTCACAGGCGGCGTCTAACCGACTGCACGACGGAGGCTATCAAAGAGCGTGATAATAAATATTTCAAATAAATATTTGGGAGGATGTTTCCTTAGTTTGTCCTGTTCCGCCGAAAGAGAGCAACAAGTCACATATTCTTCTGGAAATAGCATACGATGTAAAGACGTGCATTTTGTATTCCAGAAATGCTTGTTTGATAGATAAAAAGTATGTAATTTACAACCTTGGAATCGATCGACACGAAACAGTTTGTTTCGAATTTCCTTCATGCAATATCCGTTCATCTATATTTATAGAATTCACTATTTAAAATTGTTTTTTTTTGTGTTTGAATCTTATAATTATAATAATGGAAAAACATTGTGATTTTCCCACACAGTGCAAACATATTGAAATGAATACACGTCAACCTCACAATCGAATGAACTCAATCAAAATGTAGATTAATTCCTAGTGGAGATGAGTATTGAGGTCATATTGCATTCGAAAAAAAATTATATGTGTGATAAACTCAGCTATTGAACTGAAAACCATTACTTCCGAATGTATATTGCTAAACGTACAATTATAAAATACGTGAAAACAACTGTACAAACGAAAGTATGTTAATTGATTAACAATAACATAAATCATAATTGTAAAAGCAACAAAGTTGGTTCATAAAGGCAAAAACAAATGGCTGCGTTTCATACCGTTTTCAAAACAAAATCGTTTCACAATTTGACGCCATTCGTAATATAACTGCATACTCGTGCACATTGTTTTTGTAAAACTCTCGCCTATTCCCGTTTACGATTTATTTGTGTTAGCTCAATCGGGAAGTTTACGTATTCTTTTATTTTATGGCGCTTTGAATTACATTGTAAGCCACGGACACGATCTTCAAGGTAAATACACAATGTTACGGTATTATGGTGCATTCAGCTTCATTATTATTGAAGTGGTGAATGTTAAACCAATCAGCAGGGACTTCTAATTGTTATTGTTGACTTTATGTAGATACGACATTTTCCTAGTAACAAATCACCGGATTACTTAATAACGTATCCATTCGTGTTATTAGGATTAGGAACTAAACAAAAATAAACGAACGTACGATTTTATTCCAGGTTTATATAGATGTTTAATCTACGGCTTAATTATTACAGTTATCTTTAAATTAATGATAGTCTAGATCTTGATCAAACAATCCATCGTAACAGGATACAAGTAATTTCCGAACAAGACAACTTCCCGATAATTCACTGTCTAAATAAACGTTACATAACTTGATGTAATAAGTTTTTAATTATATCTCATGACTACGTAACATTGGCGTCTCATTGGCGTGAAAAGACATGCCTACTGTAAAATATTTAATATTTAAATCAGTAAATATAATTTGCGATTTTTTAAAAATATTATTTACCCGCATTTAGTAACTTTCCAAGAGGGTTAAAGCCTGGTAGACAGCCGGACGTAAAATCATAAGCCAAATCCTTTTGGGACAGCATAGAAATCTTGTTCCGCCGACCCTGTATAAGTCTGGGATCAAGACAGGTAGAGGAAGGAGAATAGTATCCATAGAACATCCATAATAGGCACATGTGAAATATCTATTATAATCACAACACACACATAGCAACTATAAGACATTTCGTCATAGATACAAATTGCACACGTTGAGTGGCGTTCGATACAAGGTGCGGTCACTTTCGTAATTTGGACACGACATTTTCAACTTTATGACGAAAATAATAAAGGCTATCGCAAAAGTAAATATAAGTTGGTATGTAAAGTGCAAGCGTGCAGGTCAGCCGCACCGAGGCCACAAAACTAAAATGTCAAGCAGCTAGATCCGTTTCATTGTCGAACTCCTTACTGCTAACTTCGATATTCTGATTAGCATTTCTAAATATTTATCCAATCGAAACACATAAAAGTTCTTTGTTTTTTTTTCTTTTCTCTTTTGTTGATATTTAAATAACATTAGTCATTGCTTCCCGGCTATTTGTGGCCACATTATGCAAATCTAGAATTAAAATCAAGTGTTGCCAACTGGTTAATAGATTCATTGTTACGTATTCATTAATGCATGCATATATGCTTAAAGATTATTTAGGACGAAACGTTGCATCGAGGTTATCGTCTATCGCCAGAACACAATGATGTAATTTATAATTTACATATTAACTGTATTGGATGGCATTATGTAATAAAGTCACAAAATAGTCAAGGACATCTTATATAATAAATATAACAGAATTAAGAACTCTCAATTAGTGACATAATAGGCCAGAATATTGGATTACAGTGTAACAAGCGTTTAATTAAATATCAAGCGAATAGACTGTGTCGTAAACCCGAGACGAAGACCCTGAAGCAAATCAAGCATCTTGTAAACAATTGGTTAACAAATAAATAAAATTAAGGGATCTCGATGTTGCTTTAGAGCTCTCCACCTTTAACACATTAACCATTTCTTTCTATCACTGATCAAATTCATTTCAATTCAAAATTACATTTGTTTTGAAAATAATGACCGAAAGAACTAATTCATAGATAAGCACATGATGGATAGTAATTAAAAAACTATTATTTCGTCATAATGTTTTTAGCAATTCTCAAGTACTGCTTGAAACATTAACGAACATAAAATACTAGGCATAAACTAGAACCAATAAGAGGAGTACGATAAAATATTATGTAGCAATGATACAATGAATAAATCATAGCACGTAAATGACAACGTTTGATACATAGGCATGGCAGTGGTAGGTATTTCGCTTCCATAATTGCACTTCAATATGCGTCACACTTGATAAGTTTGATGTGCCCTAATTAACTAGTTCTGGGAAGACAGATTGTCGTTGAAATATCGAAATATCGAGCTGGCACAACATTGTTGTTTATGATCGATAGAATAATCGACTGCTTCATTAAACTCTGATTGCACTGCCATTAGAACAATGATCCATTTATCATTCCACATTTAATGCTCCAGCTAGGACTTATTAATCAATATTGTAAGGATTTCATAGATTGTTTACTAAAGTTAATTATTTTTAAAAGGATACATATATTCTGCTTTAATTACTATGACTTTCCTTGTATCTTGAGATACTTAAGTACAATTCTCACATACGAACACAGCACAAAACGCTGACCCGTTAACGCGCGTAGAGAAAAGCGTGGTAACAGCCATCGCCTCAATTTTTGGCTGCACTAATGACCATCAAAGATCAAAGTTGGTAACCATTAGGCTGACAGTTCCGTACGAAGCGTGATGCCATCACTGACCCGTCATTACCAACGCTGGAGCATTTGTGAGCGACGCCGATTTACATAATGACATTACCGAATGACGGTGAAACATATGGCATATGAAAAAAACGTTGCTTTTACATTAATAACTGTACAGTGGTACAGTGTACTTGTAAACTGCACTAACGTAATTCACGTTTAATTTTATGTGATTATGAAAGAGTTTTGATAACTCGACATGGTTTCAGTTTGTATTCACCTTTTTAATGAATATCAGAATATTTCCTGTTGGGAATACAACTTTAGAAACTGATAGCATTACGCATACAAAGTTTTAATGAACAAGGAAAACAGTATACATTCCTGTAATAATTCTGCGTTCAATTTTAAATATACCTACTCATTACCTTGTACATGTAATTCTTTGTTCATAAATATGTTTCCTATATAATTTTCCTCGCCACGAAAACCGAAGCGTTATTCAGACTGGTAATTAAATAATAGTTTGCAAAATTTTACTGACAAAGATAGTTATACTTATTTAAAAATTTTATTAGTACATTTAATAAAGCCATCAAACATAAATAGCTTCAAAAACATATCATTGAAATGAAACTGCTATCAAAAACAAATACGAACGAGATAGATAACTTTAGGTAACCGGTTTCACATCCCCTTAAATTTCCCATCAATGTCGGCATAATGCATGCAAGCGTTTAGAGTATTGAGCAACGCGTCTATTTATCGAATGGGAATGAACTGAATAAAGCCAAAAGCGTTATGTGGAACGTAGATATCTCTATTCACTCAACACCGCTGTTGCGCAACACCAATACGATCGCTTTGTTCCTCATAATGTATGTAACACTAAAGTAAGCTACGGATTTTCAATAGCACTTTAATGTTCCGATAAGCGTTACTCGTCTTTATTTAATGTATTGCAGGTGCTGTCTTGCATGCAACACCGTCTTTGTCTTTGGAAGCGGAGGTATACCGTATTGTTGGTTTTTCTTTGTAGATATTCTGTCGATAGTTTCCATGCCTTGGACTATTGTCCCTTACGTCGAAGCGAGCGTATAAACTTCAGAACTAAAGACAAAATACCAGTCGTGTATTTTTAAACAAAAGGTAATCGAGACGCGATGAACATGATTAAAATCTAGTTATGGATAATAAAGTTGTGCCCGAGTCATTTGATCTGGCACTACGGCATTGTCCTACGCGTCGTCTAGTAACGCATTGTTTAAATGTGTTCTCCCTTAATAAATTGATTCCACTTTGTCTGATTTAACACATCCGCAATTAACGCTCATATCCTTTGTAGCGAGTATCAACTTGTAAGCAATGTCTGGGTTGAAGGTCTAGACAGATTTCTTTCATAAATACGTAATATGGTATATTCTTAGCATTGCGTCTTTGACTGCAATGATGAATACACTTAAAACTCAGGAGACACTTCTCCTCAAAGACAAAAGTTTTAAAGAATTGTGGAGTTATCACGACGCACCTTTATTAATTAAATATTTTAATAATGATTGCTCGTCTGCTACCGCTTTGTGCTCTTGTTTTATTAAGTGGATTAGCATAATGGCAAACGTAAATAATAATTAATTATCTATTGTGACAATTCATATAGCGGTGTTCTACATTAATCGCGTATTCATGTAAATGTTAACATCGCGTGTCGTCATCACGACATGGACTCCAATTATACGCTCAATGAAATAAACGCGTGTCGTGTGTCTCGTCTTTCAACTGTAAATCATGTATACGTGCATATGCATCTGAATGTCCTTTGTCCAAAGCGTGGGGGTAAAGTAATAAGGGGATCACCCACTTTAGCAATGATCTGACTGCTCTGCAAGTGGAATACAGTTATGTTGTCTTTTACGATTTTAAATTTTGTAAGCACGTGTTAACGTGCCATTTATGATTGTGTTTATTTACGGCTTTAATCATACACCTACTTTAAAAATATTTTAGTTGTAGAATATTTTTTCTTCTTGGCTCAAACAGAATTAGTTTGAAAGGGTCAATTCATTCGATAACTAAAATAGATTTTAAAACTGTCTTAGAATAATGCCGTTAATTTCTTGATTTTTTATTACATTTTTACTGGATCGGCACAAAACAATTTCAAGTTCTTTTTTTACTTCTTGGAATGGCGATACGAGCATGCCGTTCCCCTGATTGTAAGCGATACTACCGCTCATGAACAGTAGCAACATCAAACACCAACATGAATTCCAAATCAATGATTGGCATTCCACTGCGCTCGCCATCCTGAGACATAAGATGTTAAGTCTCAATATGTTACTGGACATACTGGTTACTCTGGCTTCAATGACCTTCAAACCGAAACACAACAGTCCATTTACACCGCTGTTTGGCGGGAGAAACAGAAATTGCGGTACCTACCCATGCGGCCTCTTAAGTCTTATAGATTTTTATCCAAAATTTGTCTTAATCATCAATTTTATCAGCAAATCGTGAATCATACCAACGCCACAAATTCTAGCGATTTCATACTCTGATATAAATCCAATTACTTCTGTGCCCATATTTTTTTATCGCCGGAATGTTGAATTCCATTAAGTTGAATAAGTTCAAATACAATCGAGGCTCAACGGCTACCTTGGCAGATTGACGTTAGTTTCAACAACTTTTACCGTGTGGTGCGAAACCATCAAATTACCGAAATGTTAGTGGCTTATGCTGTATTTGAGGTCATACCTAATATGCTAGTCCGGCCTTGTGATATCCCTGGCGAATGATAATAAATTAGGAAACATGAAATCAAGGTTATTCGCGTATTGTTTCTCAATATATCGTGTTAACGCATACTATGTAATGAGGTTACGCGCACTTTATTATCCAACGGTTGTCCATAAATCACGAAAGTGTTTCCCAAAATGGTGTAACGTACCTTTCTGCGTAAACCAATATTCAGATACTTCAGCGTTAATATATTTTCATATTGGCCTTTAGCAAGCAGCCGAACATGCGATCGGCTTGATGGTAGGGGTCACTGACGCTCATGGACTTTCAAAATGGATTCAGATTGCTGCCTACCATAGGATTCCGGAGAGGATTTTTTAACATAAATACTATAAGATCATACAAAATATTCACAGATGGAAAATATAATGTCCATAAATTCTGTAATTTAAATAGAACACATAATATCAAGTGAAGACTTTCAACCTACGATGTAACTGTTCTAACCACTATTGAGCCGATAACACAAACAAAAAGAAATTCTTATAAATTTCGGCGATAAAACAGTACTTTATTTTTGCAGCCTATAGCGAACGAAATACACGTAATAGTCGAATAATAGACTATAGAAGTAAGATTGCCTCTCAATTACCTAACAACAATTGAACTCTTGATGTACTTTCTTTGAGTACTTAGTAAGCATATCCTAACCTGTCAATACTAATATTCTTATTTCTTAGTGAATGTAATGTATATGAATAAACAGGCTGTAACACTGTTCTGGTGTATTTGATACAATGCTAGTATCGATGTTTCGCAAGCGACCGCAAGCGCCGCAACCTATACCTAACTTATCCGTTTCAAAGTCTACAAACTTGGAACAGTCTGGGACCGGGTTGATTGGTGGCTTAAACTATCTATAAAGTATACGGTATTACATAATTGATAATAATCTTTACGTGGACTTTATGTTTAACTTTATTTGGACTAATACATAATTGATAATAAACTAGTATGTAATATATTATTAAACTTTATGTTAACAAGTAATAATTCCATTTTCTGTTATTTATTACGTGGCAATAACGTTTAAGTGCAAGTTACAATGTTTTTTTTTTCACAATGCTCTTTATGGATAAGTTTATGCAAGAGTGAGTTTAATGACAGTTATCGATCGGGCACCCCAACTCTGTAACAGGAAAGTGACCAACCCCACACATCCGCCACGCTTAAGAACACTTATGAGGGTAGATAATTAAACTACATTAAAAAGCACTGATATATCACAATAACTAAAATTAACGATTAGCACGCTCGAGTTAAATACTCTAATTCCTATCACGATTCGGTCGTATGGTGATTTTATAAAGTAAGAAAGAATATGTACATACTATCCTATACAAGATCCGGTCAAATTCATCGAATCAAGAATAGTAATTGACCGAGAACAAGCCGTGATAGGCATTATAGTAGTGTGGATGAACCTTTATCCAACAATAAAAAAAATTTGAACTATTAAGTAAAAAGTTATAAAAATAAACTATACTTATAAAAATAAAGTTTTAATAAAGTTGTTACACAATCTCAGAGTATTTGCAGCAAATGAGCACATAGCTGTAAAACATATGAGTGTAATAAAAGTGAATGATGCAACAGTGGTATCAAATTGAAATTAAATCATTAGACGCGTTATATCATAATAGACGAGAACGCTGAGAGAAAACTAAAGATTTGTGCAAAGCAGCGGACAATGCACTCGCAAATTGGATTGCAGCTGCCGCGAGCACTGGCCAGTTCATAATTGGCCACTCAGCTCGGCCCTGTCACGAATTTGAGTACAATCTTCAACTGCTACTCACTAAACTGTGACATATCCAATATAAACAATTCTTAATTTAACAATAACACCGTTAAACGTGGAATTACAAAACAGTTTATACAAAGTTGTTTCGGAAGCATCACCATCGCCTCAGTTATTAGTAAGTGGGGATTAAGTCAATCCACTTTCAGTTACAAGTTTAGTTTCCAATATAGAAGATTTTCTGGCGGCTTTAATACTAGTCCGGAGCCATTAGGATGTTGGCCGCGAGCCAAGCGCGCTCGAGGTGCAAGTATTTATTTGTAAGCTCAACATTCTAGGAATTATAGTCCCGGAATAGAATCCACGTGGATTGACACGTTCCGCACACAACACAATCAATATTTATTGATTTTAAAATAAACGATTTGAGGATTATAAATAAAATATTTTACGTATTCGTAATGTACACACAATTAGTTCAAGGCAAGTTTAAAGTGCGTTCATTCATTACTTTATTCTTTAAATAAAATCTCAGTCGACTCCTCTAAAATTCAATGAAGTTATTAATAACAAGTAGCATTCTAGGTGAGATATAAAATGTGGATTGTGATTATACTGCGTATATTGGAATCCTAACAGTACCTAAAATAACTGTGTGAAAATCCTCAAAGACATTGAAAAAACAACGTATGAGCCAAAACTATGATATTATATGGAAACAAGTTTCTCCAACCGTTCTACTGAGCGAAATAACAGACGGTTCATTGATATTGCTCAAATGTAAGACAGTAAGCCGCAGAAACAGAATACTCATACAACACACGGGTTGCAGCAACGTTAAACGTCATATGCGGATACAGTAGAGCCGAGGCCCAATTCTCATCGCGAACAGCGTACGCGACGAGGTTTCGCCACAACCAGCGGTATTGACCGACAAAACACGATTGGAGGACAAAATTGTTTACCACTCAAGCAAATTTCCCCAATGACACGAATAAAACAAAATACAGGGTATATCAAGACTGCTACCGAAAACGAAGCCGGGTGGTAGTTTAAGCGACTTCAGACACAATGCAACAGAAAAAGTTGCAAAAAAAGGCAATAATTTTTTTTTCGTTATTTTTTCCTATGACCATATTTGGGTGGTAAATACATTTTATCCTAAAATAATAGTGTATGCCCTATTATTTATTAATACTCTAAGGTATAAAAGAGTTTAAATTATTATTTTAGCAAAAACTATGGATTTACTACCCAAAAATGACGATATTTAAAAAATCATAAAAAATAATTGTCGCGTTTCTATGCGATTTTTTTTATTGCATTGTGTTTGTAGCCACTAAAACTACCACCCGGCTTCGTTTTCGGTAGCAGTCTTGAGATACCCGGTATCAGCTGTGAAAATACACATAACATGATTTAAAAAAATTATGTGTTCACCGATACTATTCCTAATATAAATAATACAGAATTGGATAGACCGACGAAGCGAAACATGGAAGTGAAAGGCTTGACTTTTCTGAACACCGAATATCTAACTTTATCATTTTAGTTTCTAAATTTTTAAGACTGAATTGCGAATCCGCTGACGATTGAAGATTTGATAATGCACTAAAACGCGTAACTGATTGATATAATTGACGATAACTTTCGAACTTTCCTATTACAAAGCAGGATAATATATTTACAATGTTTTTTATGTTTTGATGAACAATTCAAACAATAATATTTTACAATTAAAAACAAAATTTTATGAACCATAAATCTCGCTATAAAGTTGGCAACGCTTACCGTTGTTTGATAAATTAGTTGTTTATTATTTGTTGTAAAGAGATAACATATTTACCGCTGGGAATGTAAGTCAATGCATGATTTATTCTGCTCATTGACATAAATCAGGACCTTTTGGAACCAGTTCATTTTATTTTAAAATATAATTATGGATCCATTTATTTTCTCGTTTGTGAAGTGGAAATAATTGGATATGTACCAGTTTGTGGTGGCTTTCATCACCGTGGTGGTGGTATACCTACATAAATAAGTCATATATGCTTGCTTCGACCCACATCTGTTTAAAATCAATCGTGAGCCGAGTCGACCTACACGGACATTCTGCTTTGTGGAACGCACACGTACATACCGAGTTGATTGTTAACTAAAAAATTCTAGACAAATTATTGACTCAAATTATTAAGTTCATTTTTAAATGATTTATTTCATAGTTTGATGTCATAAAATTTCCGAATAGAATGATGAGATTTAGAATAACAATAAATGCCTCTGATCGACAATCATAATATATTATGACAAAGGATGCCTGACCAAATACATTTAGATTTTATATGGCTGCACATACAGACAATACGCGAACCGATAAGCGGTCAATGTCTTTCCAGAGAATCGTGTGTCTAATTGTATTTAACGTCGTCTCGGCATTCAGCATAATACAAGTTTAAGACATAAAAATAGTCCGGACTCAATTATTTTCATTCACCACCTGTAATTAAACCATTAAATAGTTACATAGTATTTACTAGTAAGTAGAGTTTTTATTTAACCGTGTGATTCAGCCTACATGTCGCCACTTTCCACCATGTGGCCAACCAAACCGGTTCGGATTTGATCGCAAACGCTCAGTGCAATATACTTATCTGCGCATCTCGACCGAGGGAAGAAATTACGGCGGCTACTTTGATTTAATGTCGTTTTTAATGAATTAATAACATAATTGATGCTTGTTTTTGTTACGTATGTGCTAAGGTTGATTACAAATTGCCTTATTCATAAACAGTTTATAAACCTATCTTAGTTATCGCATATTTTGTCTTCTTCACTCAATCTCAATTCAAAAGTAGTTGGAAAGGGACAAAACATTCGATAGTTAAAATGAATTTAAAACTCTCTATAAATAAAGCTGAAATTTTATAATAGTAAGTAGTTTATATTTAATGTTGCAGTGTGAAATGTGAATAATGTTTCCCAATAATATTTATGTAGGACAAAATTAAAACATTATTATTACATCATCGTTGGGGAAAATATATTAGTTCGGTTTTACAATATTAAAAATAAAGTTCTGAATAATCATATTAAAAAGTTTCACTGCGATTTTCACATTATGGGCAAATATTAAAAATGACAGCCTGAAATTAAGCTACGTATGTACCAAGTTTGTATGTTGTATTCATGGTTAAAACAAATCAGGGGGGTTACTATGTAGTATGTCCTCCGACAAATGTTTGAAGGCTGTACGTAAAAATGTACGAAAATGCCTAAATAAAACAACAAACAAAACAAAATATTCGAATCCTATATGATACGTCGTAACCTTGCACTAAGTTCAGATGCAATGATAATATAGAGAATAGTATTGATTTTTAGAAGTGGAAATCTTTTATCTTATACGTGGACGTCGAACGCCCGAACATTCGAACTTCGTGTCGGAGAATAGAGTAACCCCGTGTTATAAACATACATGAAGGCGCTAGCAAGATTTCGAAACGGTAATAATGTCGTATGTCCGCCAACCCGCACTAGGCCAGCGTGGTGGACTATATGGCCTAACCACTCTCAATCGTACTCTCGGTTATAGAGGAGGCCCGTGCCCTGCAGTGGGACGTATATGGGCTGATACAGAATAATGTCGTAAGTGATATTACTGCCTTTTGTTATGCGAATAAACAGTTTTAATAGCAATCGTTTGTCTCTTCAAATACTGGCTTATTTTTCTGAATGTTACTTTTTCTCGTATTAATTATCCTTACTTTTAATAAAAAGTAAGCAATAAACGTATTATTATTAATATTAGGAAAATATATATTCTTTACTTTGATAATTTTATTTTCATTACTTCACGATTCTCAAAGCAAAAGACTTTAAAATCCGAAGACGGCATAATAAACGAACATTTATAAATATTTCATAATTACATTTCAATTAATTTCCCTCTAATTTTTCGTGTCATTACCAAAGATAGTCCAAAAATATTCCACGTAAACTTAATTACCTACATCCAAACCCTTTAAAATAAAGTATCGCAACACGGTAAGTTACACCGAACGACCTTGAGTAAATAAATGTATGTGTAAACAATCTAATTACATAACGAGGCCGGCTTAGTTAGCAGCCATTATTAAAAGCTGGCATGACCGAAACAATTACAATTCGAAATAAAAAAAAGTGTTGCGTGAGGTGAATGTGTAATTTTTTGTACCAGTAACTGGTCTGCGGCTGTTTTACATACAAACATTGCTTCACTGACGATGTCATGCGCAGATAGCCTTGCGATATCCAGCTAGAACTAGCATGATAGCGTTTGCCACTTCGCTCACCTTTTACGTAGAAATTTGAAATACCGATTGAAAGTTTATGAACCTCTACTTCACTGGTAAAGTTCATTATGAACTTTGTTGCACCAATTTCATTCCTTCTATGTATCGGTGTTCTAATTTCAAAAGGTTCAGCTGTTTCGCTGTTTGAAAACACGATGTTATTGTAATATTTAGTTAGAAACTTGTTCGGTCTTATTGCAAAAAGCGAAATAAACCTTGGTTTAAACCTAGTCTAGCAAAACCAGTCTAATCTGCAGAACCATGGTTTAATTTTACTGTTATTACAAAACATAAATAAACCATGGTTTCCTTGGTTCATTCTTTTGAACCGTAGTTTATACACCAACCACAGATTAATACAAATAATATTCGTTTAACATGATATCATTCCATCGCAACGTTCCATATCCACAGAAAAGAATACGTTTTAATAAAAATTTAATGATTAAATAATGTTTAGGCGTATTGAACCTATTGAGGGTTGGACATTTTGCTAGAATGTCAATATTGGTTGGTATATCGATTATAATTTAATTTTTTTTTTTCATTTGGTTCATGTTATATTAGCTAGTCACACATCCAAACACGTGTGATGAAACGTAACATTCTGGCGCGTTACAAGAAACCATAACAATAAACAAAACTATCGCGAGTTAAAATAAGTTCATTTAGCATTTACTATTTAGTCAACGAAGTATGTGAAGTGAAGTGATATAAAATAATTGTCGCTTAGGTAATTACATAGTAATCTAATTTAATAACATCGTGTTGTGGTGGACCTACAAAATGAAAAATGGTCTATGAATTTGAGTAGTGAGAAAAAAGTGAGTAAACCAGCATTATTGTATGGCTGATTACATTGCAAAATGTTTGGTAAACCTATCCTTATGCGTATATTTTTATCGGAAAAAATTAAAACAGGGTTTGACGCGTAGACGTATTTTGTTGGGCCGACATGACGTTTTTAATCGCTCAAAGGCTTCAAAATCCTTAATAACGAACAAATTCATCATATTAATATCAATTTTAGAGTAAAAGTAACATTATACGATGAAATAGACACTAAATCCAAAAGAAATAGTTGAAAGATTACGATTTAGACCACCGTTAAACTAGGGGGCGGTCAGGTTTTGCGATAAACCATAAAAAAGGCCATGGTTTATCGTTAAACCACTTTTTGTAATATGAATTTCATATAAACCATAGTTTATTGCGATTTAAATTAAAGATTTAGATAAACCACGTTTTGTAATAAGGCGGTTAGTGTTTAATATTATGTGTGGCCGTGTTTCGGCAGCTTTCGTTCCCAAGGCCGTCATAGCGGATTCGCTCTACTTTTCACTCGGACTTTCCGCACGGAACTTGGCAAGTCTTTGTATTGTATTAAAATGCATGAGTTGATTACACTATTACGTGATTTGCGAGTTTCGTCTCCTCATTTAGACGTGCACGACGACCATCAAGTATAAAACGATTAACCCATTAGTGTTGCTATTAAACATATTTATGCAAAATTAATTGCTTACATGTTAAGTGTAGCGAATTTGCAAAAACAAGCGCTCAAAGATTATATATTTTTTAAAAGTAACAAAACCGAAACAAAAGATTTCAACGAACGGCACTGCAACATTGCCTTTGTAGATACCTACACCGAGTACCACCTGCTCGAGTGAGTTGTGACGTTACCACATCCACAGTACTCCGACAACCTATTTACAGCTTAATCACGAGCGGCACACTACTTATATGTCTTACATAAAAGGATAATAGATACCCGATTCACTAATTGGTTTACCTTGCCGTGCCATAATTTACGCGGTTGAACTCAATGGCGAAAACAAACGCTGTAAATACGCCAGCAGAAGCATAAATCACCGTTTTAGATTTAGATTGTATTGTGTCGTGTATCCGCACCTGAGTGGAATCGGCTGGAAGGGGTATCGGTGCGCGGAGGGATGCGGCGCGATGATGGACGCGGGCGGCGGGTGCACCGGCACCGGCACGGGCACGGCGTGCGGCGGCGGTAGGGGCGGCGGCAGCGGCGGCGGCGGCAGCGTGCTGTACGGCGGCGGCGGCACGCTCTCCGCCAGGTCGGGCCCGCGGGGCGGCCGCGCTCGCCGCACGCGCCGCCTGCGCGCCGGCTCCTCGGTCTGGCACTCCGCGCTGGCCACACTCCGCTCGCGGTCGGTCTGCACGGCACTGTTCACATTACAACTGGGGGGCGCATCCTGCACCTGCACTATGTTCACATTGGACACGTTCTGTCGGCTCGGCTCCCCCGACACGCGCACCGAGACCGAGTCCGACTTGCGCAGCGGAGCTGGCGCCGGCACGGGCAGCCGCATCTCGTGGCGCAGTGTGATCGCACGGTACGACGCGCGCGCATGACGACCGCCGCTCGGCGACTGGGGAACGCACGCGGCGTCCCCCCCGCCGATGCCGAAGCGAGTCGAGCTCGCGAGCGCGCCATCGGTGCGAGAGCGCGCGAGGGGCGGCGAGCGGCACTCGTACGGCTGCCACAGCAGCGAGGAGAGAGCCTCGGCGGCGGACAGCGGCGCTGGCGGCGGCGGCGGTGGCGTCGGTGGCGGCGGCGCGTTCGGCTCGCTCATCTCGGGACCGTGCTCCGCTGCCGCGACAACGCCGTCACCCGCCACCCTCCACCGCAGGCACCTGGACACAACACAAATAATGCGATTTAGATATACACGAGGCCAAACAATAACCCAATTAAGCTGGTTGACTACCCCAATTAGCAAAAATATGTATAGCAGCAGCAAAATCGTACAGACTAAGTACAGGTCCAGCATGACGCAAAGAGCTCGCGTGTACCATGTATTGCAATAACTACTAGAAATGAGTAAATAACAAGGTAATATTTATTTGATTCGTCGTAGTGTCGCTATAAACCAAAACCACTTGGAACACTAACATTATCCATAAATGTAATTAATGCTTTTTTCCCCGGAAATTCCCACCAGAACATACAACTTTCTTTTAGCATATTAAATTCTCAAAAAGTGAACAGTTTGCTTATTTACTCTGTAAAACACAAAACTGTACTCGGGACAGTAAAGTACGGCTGTAGTGTTACAGTACACTAAACTAATATCTATTTGAGGATTCAAAATAAACGAGTATGACGAAGTTGGAACAAACTTATTGGTGGTTATTAAAAAGTTTCTTTCAGTCGAGTGGCTCCTTGCGTAACTTTGTTCGCGCAGTTAACGCCGAAGCGCTCTCTTATCATCGTGTTACTTTTGAGATTTCCTTTAACAGCTCTCCTTTCGGTTGATATTGCCAATAAAATCCCTTATTATTTTCACCCTTTTCAATATTTCATATAGACATCTGAATGAGTCCATACATACACTGTATACACATGAGTGTACAGCTGAACACAAATCTCCTTTACAATCAAATGTTCATTGCGAAATTATAAATCTCAAATTAAATAAATAAATACACCAAACAGTCATATACATAGTCCTGACCCCAAATTAAGATCAATTAAGTTTTGTGTCGTGGGTATCAAAAACTACGAGAGTCTTTGTGGTCTCACAAACATCCAGACCCGACACAATATATGTGGGCCACACAAACATTTGTGTCGGTGCGGGAATCAAACTCACGGCCTCTCGTTTCCATGTCGGTGTCTAACCAACTGCGCCACGGAGGCTGCCAATTATAAGCTCTTGGAAGAAGTCATACAAATAAAGGTCACTTGATACTAAGAAAGGTATTAGACGAGATTTTCGCCGACCGTAGGTGTAGCCTTAATGAGCTACCTAAATATTGAAGTTTCCTAAGCTAAAAAGGTTTCAACGACAGTTACGTGACAAGTAATGTTGACGTACATACACTTACGACACAGATTTACTTTACCGGTAAAATACTCAAGAACCAAATAATTCCGTATTAGAGGTACGAAATTATTATTTAACTTGGGGCTAATTAGTTTATAATGTACGGTAGATGAGATTTTATGCACTTATGATTCCTTGTACTACGATATATAGGGTTTAAATTATTTTATAATATAAATAAAGATATTTAAGCTTATATATATAACAAAAAAGATTTAATAAATTAATAAAAAACAACTTTTACTTAGAAACCTATGAATAATTAAATAAATTATACAATGTTGCGTGCTTATTGATCATAACAGAAACAATATAAATTTTTTAAACATGAGAAATATATACTTTATGATATAAAAAATTAAAAAAATATACAATATAAGATTATACATATTTTATTACATAAAAGTGATATTGGATTTTTCTATTCATTATCAGCGCAGAGTCAGGAATTTGTCCCCCATATGGCGATAGGCTCGCCACCTATTACATCGTGGGACGGAACATACAAGGCGAAATGTGAGTGTCCTGGAACCTCTGTTTACCCCTTCTGGGAAAGAGGCGTGAGTTTATGCATGTATGTATAAAATATTAAATAAAACATTCTAATATATTACAAATGTGAAGCAATCGCAACAATTGTTAACTAAACAAAAATTCTCTCTTTTAGAAACGAGAGCATACAAAGATATTATGATGTAATTCCAAATGGTGATAGAATTACGTGGATTTAGTGAATATAATTAATATCATATCATCTTCGTTTATTTATAACGCTATTGTTAACATTTATCTTCAGACTCAATTCACAGGTTATTTTTTTATGCATTAGCATAAAAAAATTGGAATCTTAATAAAATATTCGAGGAGTTCTACTCTCTAGGTCCAAAGCTATTCATCAAGTCCTCACCAATTTTTTTAATGGGTGCAGCTTTTAAATGTAATTATTTTTAAAAGAAAAAAATATTGAAATAATATTATTATAAGATATGACAGGGAGTCAGACTGATAACCTAAATCATCCGCCATCAGTTCATGTGAGTCGTCCATATCTATCTATCGCCGGCTGTCTCCAGTAGTCTATTGCAGCTAAATAAACACTTTGTTCTATTGCCACGATTAGTTTTATTGTTCCAACATAGTTTGGAAATCATACTTACAGAGATTTTCAAGTATGAAAACAGATTTAAAGTAAACGGGTTCACACGAGTGCGATTCCGCCTTGCTTTCAAAATGGGATAACGTTTTTCTCTCCACTGTCAAAGTCATCCTTTCATTTTGAGACAAGTAAGCAGTGTTGTCAATCATATTCACGGTGGTCGCGGGTTCGAATCCCAGGGCACACCTCTGACTTTTCGGAGTCATGTGTGTATTGATAGTCAATCACCACGCACTAAAACGGTGAAGGAAAACATCGTGAGGAAACCTGCATACAATAGCGATTTCTAAAATTTCTATGGTATGTAAGTCCGCCAACCCGCACTAGGCCAGCGTGGTGGACTATATGGCCTAACCACTCTCAATCGTACTCTCGATTGTAGAGGAGGCCCGTGCCCTGCAGTGGGACGTATATGGGCTGATACAGAAGCAGTGTTGCCGCGTGCGACTCTATTCGGATGTTGCCCACTTTAAATCCTATTTTTCCAAAACAAATCTATTCCACAATAATTAAACAAACATCAATCGGATAAAACAAATAAATACAACGCCTGTATTAAATAAACCATTTCACTCCGTCAGATATATATTATATATATAAAAAAAAATATTTACAAATCAGTTAAGGTGTCTTCGAGTAATCTGTGAACATACATAAAAAATATTCTGACGAATCGAGAACCTCCTCCTTTTATGAAGTCGGTTAGTAACTAATAAACAGGATTAGGCATTAGGTGCTCGTTTTCATTATAAATTACTCCATATTTAGTATTAACTTTTTTCTTTCGGAAAGTAGTAATAATAATATTCTTCAGGGATGCAATATATCTCCAATTGTATTTGCACCACTCGCTTGTAGGCATGATACAATTGCAAGAGAAATGCATGTGTAAGGGGTATTTTTTTATAAAATTATCATCAAAATTACTAAAAAGTCAAGAAAGAAAGTGAGTATATACAATCCAATTACAATTCACCCATCATAAAGCCTACAGCAAAACAAAAGTATAAAAAATTATGTTATGTGACTTCGATGAGTTAGAGATATCGTTGTGACGTCACATCAGGGAGATCAGCTGCAAGGAGGCTCAGAGATCTGCGGTTTCTCCGCACAAGATACAAGCACACTTTCACCAAGGCTGCGGCGCCGGCGCCCCACTACCACACCACGTTGGAAATGAACAGTAACACAACACAGGTGGACTGATAGCTTCAACATTTGCATAAGTATTCCAACTGTCTCAGAATCGAATTTTCAATCTTTAAATAAATGTAATTCCTCTATTACATTAACACAAGTTATTTTAAAATCAGAATTGTATTTTGGGAATTGTAACTTGTTTTGTAGTTTCTTAAATAATTCCTTTGTGTAAATTATCTTCTAAAACCCATATTAGGGATTCTGCTTAGTTCAATGTCAGCACTATTCTACTTCTTTTCAATAACTTTTAAATGGTTGTGAAACTATGATTTCTTTATTCTATGCACAGATCGTTTTTTTTTTTATTGCATTGAATGGCGAGACGAGCAAGCCGTTCGCCTGATGGTAAGCGATACGACCGCTCATGAACAGTAGCAATATTCCACTGCGCTCGCCATCCTGAGACATAAGATGTTAAGTCTCAATATGTCCAGTAGTTGCTCTGGCTACAATGTTCCAATCTGTGATTCTATGTAATAAATTATTTTATAACGCAAATTTTAATAATTTTCCTATATTTAGAAGTGGATGTCGGTGTGATTTAAAATATAATATTAGGCACGAAGATTTTCATTAAGAAATAACAAACAAAATTGACCGAATCTAAAAGAATAAATAAGAATATGCAAAAAATTCATTCACATCGTGAAGCAGTTATTACGTTTCATCAGAAATTTCACTTTCATCACACTAAACTGTTACTCAACAGCTGATCAATGTATTAACGTTACAAATACAATTGCCTGTTAGTTTGTTGCGTTTTCTAAAGGTTAATTACTCAAACTTTTTGAAACTTCAAAGTAAATTGAAGTATAAGACATGGACATATTTTAGATAAACATGGTATATTTTTTTACACACATTTTGTCCGAATGCAGGGCAATGGTCTCTTTACTTCCTTATGATGATGAGATGTCCAATCTTCCATTCGTCCCGGTTCAGGATTCGATCCTGCCAGCTCCGGTCTCTCCCAACTGTCTTATTCATCTCGCCATCTTTTTCTTGGCCATAGTTTCCATTATGTGGTTGTTTTCACCCACAGTTCAGTGGGCATGCAGGCATTCAATATAAATTAAATCGGTCAATATTTTAAGACATAGTTAAGACCGAAATAAATTTACGAACCCACATAAATGCTCATATTTATTTTAACTCAACTAAATAACTACAGCAGTATTACTCAATAAGCCTCCTTCAAGGATCATTTGAGGTGTGTTGCTAATACCCGCTTAGCTTGGCAGACAAGATGGCGACCGCAAAACATCTATATTCGCACTGATGACGTTGCTATTCGTCATCAGCTCGTCATTTGACTCCGTCGTGTCTCCGATCATGATTATACTATCAGTCGGTCGACAGAGCTTTATCTGTTAGCTAGAACTGCTAAGAGGCACCTCAAGTAGACGAAATTGGCATCTGCCTTAAAAGGTATTCGTTAGTGTCCATCACAATATTGCGATTCCATTATTCATTTCAATAAAACAATCAAATGCTATACTATACACTTACTACGTAACACATACGGCACCATAATCATATACAAACAAATAAGCTGATACTGTTATATCACTAACTATTACGGCGGCTTTCATTTAATGTTAACACGTCGAGTATATCGATCAAGTGTCCAGTGTTTAATCCAACACTTATTACACTCACATTATGAAGACACTTACACCGCTAATCTACATAAATAACCGCTTATGAATTCACATCTTATTATATTCATCGCGTAATTACAGTACACGTTTTTTTGCTCTGAATAAAAACTTGTAAGTAGGCGCGATATGTGTCTTATGCTCCGCCAAGTTTTAAAAGCATTTACTACGTTTATTTTTGTGTCGAATTATCAAATAAGTATAATTTAATATAGTAATAAATAAGTGTTTAGCAGCTATATTAGTTTTGATTAAAATTTCCGTTATGTGCGGAGCTATTAGCGAAATAAGTTATTAATTGTAATTAATGTACTATGATGAAATGGAAGGATGTATCAAAAGGAAACTTTTTCGCGAATCAGTTTCTACATCAGACAGTTTTTTAGTTCCTTTTAAATCAAAGATACAGAAGAAACTACATGTATAATATCACAACCAATGAATTCTTCGCATTTTATTATCTTCGATCAAAACAATCTATTTTCAAACGGCAGCAGTTCTCATACAACGAATCACAAAAGAACCGGCAATCATCATGCTGATTTCCTTCCATTTCTCACAAACGCATGTCTATTAAGTGAACAACGAAACAGGCGCGCGAACGCCTTTATACCAACCCGAAGGTAACATAATGGCCGGTCGTACAATGTAACTCAATTATTACAGAGGCTGATGCCCGCGTATTATGCGTTTTTTATTCAGGTCTGTCAGCTTGACGAGTGAACTAGGATTATGATTGTCAGTTTTAGCTGCAGTCGAAACAAGTCATAGAATTGTAGACGAGATGACATTGATCCCAATGACTATCAATGTTGAAGGTCTGTAGTAAAATATTAAAATGGCACTTTAATACTAGTGCACTACAATAATGCCAATTCGAATTTAATTTTGGAAATTGCCAAGTATTGGTGATTGGTCACATAAAGGAAGAGACCTCTTTCGAAATTTAACAACACGTTGAGCCACCAGTCCCAGTAACAGCAGCCGTAAAACCACATCAAAAACTCTTTGGGATCTGTAAATTCATGCACAATGGCCACTATTCCAATGAAATCAATCCATTTAATGTAACTAAAGTGAAACACACAAAGGGAAAGAGGTCAGCGTCAAAACACTAGTATAGAGTAGATAGAGCAGCTGTCAACTATTTATTCCGATTTTGATGCGATGGAACACATTTCATTTCGGTAGTAAAACTGCCATACAAAAGCTAGTGTGCCAGCAGTCGATAATTTGCATTAAAAACGAATATAATCCACGAAAGTGTGCCGCATTCAATATAAGTTACAAAAATGCAAATTTTATTTTAATAAATCACTTTCTCGGTGGATGTTATTGGAAAAGTCGCGAAGAAAAGAACACGTGAATAAAAAAATATAATGTTAAAAATAGAATGGTAAGTTCCCAGCGCCGGCAGCAGTAAAGTTCCGACTTCAACGCTGTAATAATACGCAAAGTACACAGACGCGAAACTTTTGGAATTGAAATTAGCGGAATTTATCATTTACTTTCCCTGTATATACGTTTATATCAACATTTCAAAATGTTATCCTTGCACTGTATCAAAATATCAGTATAAGAGAATTTACAAAGCAACATGATTATATAATGACGTTTCTATTATACAACGCTTAAATTAGCGATATAGATGTTAGTCTTTATTGTTACAAAACTTAATTAAGCATAAAAAAATCAGCAAAAATAAATTTTGACCTCCACCAAGCACCGTTTTCGAGCACGATTGCGCAAGAGGCGTGCAGTGTCAAGTTGTTTTCATGCATTGCTTTCTCCAAATCGGAGTTTATGTTGAGAAATAAAACAGAATGCGTTCCCTTTGTAGCATAAACAACAATAGCGGCGCCGGAACTCTGAATAAAAATGAAAGTGGATTCGCCTGTTATTTTTATAAACCCGACAATCTTGTTCGTTGGCGAATCCTCATTACCATACGGCCTGCTCTGTTCATTGGCCTATCGTAAATTCATAACACGACTTAAGTAAGCTCTTAAGTAGATGGAGTAACGAAAGATTACGGCAAAGCTAATTAGCGACGCTACTAATAAGGTTAATAAAAAGTACGGCTACTGTGATGAACTATGACAGTTTTTTGTCGCGGAATGTACAGTTATGAGTTAGCAAAATAAGAAGGCGTAGATGTTTCTAGAACAAATCAACTTTGGGTACTGAACATAAATTTTGCTAAACCAGTTTTTTTTTTTTTCATTTCAAGTGCACGTAAAACTAGCATTAAATATTAATATCTCATATTTTATGTGTTGGGGGAAAAGTTTTGTTTTACGAGTAATCTTGCGAAATGTTGCGTATTCTATACTTTGAGCGTTGTTTGAAGTATATAATTTTCTAAATATCAAACCTACAATCACGGGCTACATGCGGGAGCATAGATAATCGCCGAGCCATTGTATACGCATCGTGGAGGCGTTACTTAAAATCCTACGTGCTGAAGAGTTTTTGAAAATACATGTATTATACTACATTGTAATGTTGGCTAAAAACCTTGTTCGGTTACCTAAATTGAATAGCTAACATGTAATTTCATTTTCTAAGCTTGTTTTTTGAAAATTAAATATAATCGTTAAAAAATATTTTCAATAATGTTTTAGTTGACAAATCTGTAAGTCACTCATGTATTATAAGTATAAAGCTCAATATTGATACGAAAGCGAACTATTTGCAAAGCAAAACCAATGTGACATACATGGTAAACTTTCAATATTAAGATATCCAGAGAGTGAGTCCAGTACAAGTTAACTCTAAGTAATATTGACTGCCTAACATAATCTACGTCCTCTTCCGGAATACTAATGACGTGACGATATTCAGTCCGATCTACAATCAACGACGAAAGACTAATGTTGAAAGATTCATCAGTCACAATCACTATTCCGGCCTCCGGGTACAGACCGACTGGACACACTGATTTGGAAATGAGAGAGATAGTTCAATGGATTTGTGGTAGAATCACGCTGTAGTACAGTATAATTAGACATACTAGATCGAATCATGTCAGCTCTTTGAGGCTTCGATCAAATATACACTAGATTATAGGTAAGTAACGGCCTAAAAAACGGAAAGAGAAATAAGAGCACGAATAAGCGTGTGGTCTTTTATGGTTTTAGTGTGGTCCAAAAACACAATAAATCTTAATTAAAAAGAATAAAGTTTATTCTTACCTGAAGTTGATTATAATTTAAGAAATTTGCTACATCTCGTAGTACGATATTCTAATGTTTAAGCATAGGCAACCTCGGCCACTTTTGGCGTGCACCCTTTATATAGTATATATTTGATGGAAGCTTTGAGGACAAAATATAATAAATATTAACGCTCTAATTTGAAAATAAATTTTCAAACTTCAATCACGATCTTTCTAGGGTTACGTCACTCAAATCACGTTCTTTAATTAAAACAAAAACAACTCAGCTCTACAACATATTAAGTTATAGAGGCGTGGGTTGAAATGAGAAAATTCAAAAGAAATGTATCTACGAAAGTGGCAGCAAGATTCTCTTCGTTCAGTACCCGGGCAGTTCTTATTACAAGCTATTAAAAATTGAGTTAATATCCACACCTGCGTTGCGCGTCATCTACGCTTATTAGTGGAACTCAATATTAACCACAACAGGAATAGAATCGTGTACTGTAATGAGACTGGCAGTACCGCCGCTGACCGCAAATTACTTGATCCATCGGAGCGATTTGATTTATTACTTTTCTGCTTTCTGAGTCGTCCAAATAAATATCGTAAATTGGACGTCGCCGGTACTTACAACAGTAAACTACAAAACCACCGCGTCGGTTGTGCCGTGAATAAAACTTACTGATATTTTAAATACGAATAGTTGCATTACTGATGAAATTATATTAAATACTAGCGGTGTAGATACAATTTTTAAAAAATAGCGGCAGAAATGTTCAATTCCGACTTATTTTCCTTATATCTGCTAGATTTTTCATTAATGGTTCCCTCCTATAGCGTTATGATATATAGCCTAAAGCATTCCTTGATAATTGACCTGATCCAAAATAAAAAAGAAACTGAGGTTAGTGGTAAAAAAAACTAAACAAACTTTTCCGACAAATTCTTTCTTCTCAAACTCTATATTAAAAAGCTGATGTGGACATGTAATAACACAGTTTTATCATAGTTCGGGTCTTTAAAATCGTTTATTTATTTATTTATTTTATCTCAGACTCTACTTACTAAGTAAGCGACTCTAAAAAATAACGAAAACCTTTTCTATAATAACAAGAGGGCGCCGTGATAGAATAGCTCAAAGCCTTCTCAAAGCGTTACAGCGTTACAGTAACTCCAAAATGTCAATATATTTTTACAAGAAAAACCATTTCTTAATTTCCCTTTAAAAATAAAATACCTAGAGAAGTTAATAATAGGTTGATCAAATCGTTTGTAGTTCAGTTTATAAGTGGTATTTACATCGACCTTCGTGGTATACCAGTTCAAACTAACTGATGCGCGAAAGGTCGCCGGCTTAGATCCCTCATCGGGAACAATATTTATGTAATCTATAAAACACCTGCTTTATTACAAAATGTAAATAGATTCGCTGAGAATAAATCTTTATAGTCTAGTGAAAAATAATCTCAATAATTTTTCTTAGTAATTTTGGGTCACCCTATGAAAATAATCTAACTAACAAAGGCGTCTTTGATCTGTAGGGAGAGCAGTGTCTTACAGAAATGGAACTTGAAATAATAGCTTTATTGTTGATTTTTCTTTGGTTACTAAACTAGCAGAGGATCTAATAATATAAGCGCTGCCTTTCGTCTCCCCTACACCTTCAACCTCCATTATAGAATACTTCGTATATTTTTCCGAAGCTGCGGATGTTCATATCTGACGACATTTTTTTCGCCGGTTGATTTTGGAACACTTACATAGATGCATCATGAAATATACAAAATATATAAAAAACAATACATAACAACCTCCGTAGCGTAGTCCATAGGGGTGCAACTTCGCACATTGAAAATATTGAAAACAATTATTTCGATTCTAGCGCCACGCTCTGGCGACAACGGGAAATTATCTTGTAATTAGTTTAAATCTAAGAAGAATAAAAGTCTCTCGTAGCTTCTGATTCCCACGACGCGACACAAGACCCGATCTTAGTGTCGGGTTAAGACTATATATGTGACTTTGGGTGTTATTTATTTATTTATATCGTTAGTCACATCGAAAAACGAAAAATCGCATTAGTTTATAATAAAATCCTAATATTAGGTGATCAACGTTACTGTTAAACCGTGTTTACAACTGCAAACAATCACAGCATTAAATATGCAGAAGCTGATCGGTGTGCCACCTATTCAGTGTAATGAAACCCTACAGACGCAAATCGAATTATGTATATGGAGTATTATTTCATTAAGACGGTCTCACCGCCCTGCCGTCTGTATCGGATGATGCATGTACGCCTGACCAGATTCAATTACTGGCAAATTGATTACCATCTGTCTAAGCTGAGGTTTCCATCTTCCTACGCATCATGAGTATGCCTACTACTGCATGTGATTGTTTCAAGCGTTTAGCCGTAATATTTTTATTACATTTATTAGTTTCATAAATTTATAATATAGAGGGAGATGGTACCAACGCAGAAGGAGCTCAAATCGTTCTGCGTAGATCGGATCGCAAATACAGACTAACTATTTAAATTAACTTTTTAAATTTAATCATTGAAAAATAAGGGTAGTTGAATTGTAAGTCACAAAGCGGATGACTAATACCTCAGTCCGCTCCGTGACCACGAGAGCTGTAAAGTAATCGAAACGTCGGGAAGTCAAAAATGTAAAAATTAAACCAAATCGGCGATAAAATCCGTACATAATAATTTTATTTCAATGAATAACCTTCGCGTAAACCTAAAAAATCATTATACATGAATTACTTGGAAAATAAAAGTAAATATACATAGTTTAGGGCCATTTAATTCCACTCAAATGCTGCCCATAGTCGCCTGTAAGAACGTACCTAGTGTGATAAAGCCGCCACTTGTACTATTATATTTATTGTGTAATTTCTAAATAGTATCTCTGTATAGTGCAAAAAAGGATTAAATAAATAAATAAACAAATATGGCAAAGAGTGAGTCCTTGGATTTTTAAATGAATTTAACCATCTTATAAGTTGCCTAGTAATAAAATCTACCATCAATGACGTGTAGTTTGTTTTCAAAGCTAAAACGTCTACTTTTTTAATGTATGAATATAAGTATTTTCTCTTGGAGATTTTTTTTCGTCTTGTATTATATTATACTCGATAATGATATAAATTCTGCTCCATTACATTAAGGAATAGATATACTGGTGAAAACTAAATATATTTAGTACACTTATCCTTGTATCATCATGGATCCAAGTTTAACTACGTGCGAATGCATATCAAAACTTATACGAACAAGTTTTAAATGTTTAAGTAGTAAATACTTTGCAAGCGACAGCAATCCTTATAGAAAACATTTATCCAAAATAGTTTGCTGGAAAATTTAAGCATTTCAGACGCACCATAACAAGTGTATAAATTATTTCCGCTGCGTTTCACGGTGAAATCTTTGATATTATTTTAAATTCACCGCACAGGCTTCAGCGCTTGTTCAGACAGTAAATTCGTTGATGATTTATTTTGATAGTACTCGGTAAAAACGTTGGCGGTCCACGCTACCTGTCCTGAAGCCCCGGGGCTCGATAAAACCCCGGTCGTCGCAAGTGAAGCCATCAGCTACAGGGCGAGGTGCATAAATAATTTAACCGGGCAATCCGACGGTTGTTTGCATGCGGATTATCATATTAAACGGATATCAGGGTCAACAGTCGCCCCGACGATACAAGTGCAAACAATATCATATAAAATGTATAAGGAAAACCATACGGGCGGTCGGTGAAACACCATTTACTGGTGGTAGGTCTCTCATATGAGGCTGGCTGGGTGGGTACCACTGTCTATTTCTCCCACCAAACAGCAGTTTAAATGCACTGGTGTGTTTCGGATTGAAGGACATTGCAGCCAGAGTAATTACTGGACATATTCAGACTTTACATCTTATGTTTCAGGATGGCGAGCGCAGTGGAATGCCAAGCATTGCTTTGTAATTCCAAATGTTATTTGGTTTTGCTATTGTTTATGAATGCTCGTATCATTTACCATCAGGCGCACGGCATGCTCGTCTCGCCATTCATAGCAATAAAAAAACATGTATTATTATTAGCCTTATTAGCCCTTAGTCGCCCCTGCTCAGTTCGATATTCTGCAATCGAGATATTGATCTGTTAAGGGTTCCTAGACTTAAAGTCACTCTTGAATCACTGAAAGTCTAATGCTGAGCTGATGCATAGGCCTTCACAGTATATTTACAATTTTATAAAGATGTCTTTTGTATGCAAAATGTTTCGTAATCATTTTACTTACCGTTAAATCACATGCAAATGACCCTTAACACACACCTGACTCCAAAAAATCACAAGCATGCCATGGTATTCGAACTCGCGATCACCATTTTGGCAGATTACAATACGTTTGTTACAACACCCTACCTCGCACTACGTTGTATTATTTCACCCATTTTATTTTGACCGCGTTTACAAACTCGACCTACGCCACGTTGACAAAGAAAAATAGAGTTACATCTTAAAAATCTCGTTTACATGCAAACGGAAACATAAATAAATTTAAATATAGATGTCTGACGTCACCATAGTAGAAATGAAACGTGGAGCAATATTTTATAACTGTCGTCTGGCAAGCTACGGTAAAACTCGTAAACTATGGTGAGACGAATCAATAACGTTCTTTTGTAACGTGTATTTTACTGTATCTATACTAGTATTATAAGGAAATATTTGATTAGTTGCATCGAATAGGCTCTGAAACTACTGCACTGATTTGAAGAATATTTCACCATTAGAGTCCTCCATTATTCCTGAGTCCTGACTAACATAGGCGAAAGAATATTTAAAAAAATTATATTCACACCCGGCGGCGGAAGAAGCCGAGTCGGGCCACTAGTAGTATATAACATTATATAATAACTTGAGTTAATAAACTATACATATGCAACGGAAGGAAAAATTGAATCCTGGTCTACTAATAGCTCACAAATTGCTACATTATACTCGGATATTTAAATTAAGCGCTGTCATAAAATTTTATATAATTAAATTGAGTTATCGTATCAAAATTTTAAAAGTTTCTACTACTATATATTATATTTTATGTGAATATTTGCTTTATAATTCCTGGACAATTGATGCCCTAGACACTACTAGGACAGGACTAGCACAGAAATCCAAGATAGTTATTATAATTTAAGAACAAATCTCCATAATATCCTTTAACGTCCCGTCTGATGAAACTAAATCAACAAACAACGTGAACAAATGACATCAAAGTATCAACACGACAAATTCAGAGGAGACAGTCGTTTCATTTTGTAAACAGGTTTCCTTTCTCATTTCCCAGATCAGACGGCAATGCGCAATGGTAATTACGACCACAAATAATTTCGGTACAGATCTCTAGCGACTACAGAGTTCTGATTTCAAGTCGTTCGACAATCGGGTACATAGTTTTTACGAGGATATACTGATGTCAATCTAATCAAGGTTATAACAATCACTTGTGCTCCTAGACCGGATTATTATAACAACAATATTAATTGTCTGACGTCACCACTCACAGCGTGGGTTCTCCACAAATCTCAAACACGAGCAGAGTATGTAGTATATATATATATAGTATGAATCGCCGACAATTAATAGTCTTCAATTGTCATCACTTAAAGTCTTCCTGGTAATTCCGGGGCAGAAATATAATTGATTGCGCACAGCGAAATTGTTTTGTAGCAGACGCACGAACAATGCCGGATTTCTTAATATAAATGCCACGTCGAAATACTGAGCGTTCGTTTCAAAAATGCTTTGTGGTACGCGAGAAAATTTAACCTTTTCATATCGTAATTAGGAATGGTTTAAATACTTGAACTGCAAACGTTTTCACTGCAATAAAAGCTTCCAAGGGAGATGAATGTGTATGGCATACTTAAGTAGAGATTTTCTGCTTACTAATTGTTATTTTGTTAACTAGAAACAACGAAAGTCGAAAACATTTCAGGCATTTAAATTAAATTTTTATTGTCGTGGTTATTTTCCCCCTTTCCATCGATTTCTCCTTGCTTTTCTAATCTACTACCACTTGTCATAATAAATAGTAACTAGTACTAGTACTAACCTAAGAATATGTTCCCCCAACCTGGCTAATAAATAAAAAGCCAAAAACCTGGACGTCCAAGTCGATAGAGCGAGAATCAGTCCCCGTTGGAGCACGAAGTACGAGGCAAGTCGACAAGACATTACTTTGTTACAGCAAGTTCGAGAAGCGGCACGGTTTTGCATTTGAACAAACAGAAAAGTTATAGAGTTTAATTTCAGTCTCAGTCAACTTGTGTTTGGTTTATTATGTTGTAGCTGACAACTTTTCGCTTAATTAAATGTTACTTAATTAAATTAGCTTATTAACTGTAGAATTTATATCCTTCGTATTAATGGGGCTGGAATATTGTACGTAAATTATACTTTTAATATGTGTGCGTGCGTAGAAGTGCGTGGTGGCCTGTTAGTAAATGGACGAGACGCGGCTGCCAATATGTTCATGGTCGTCGCGGGTTCAAATCCCAGGGCACACCTCTGACTTTTCAAAGTCATGTAATACATAAAGTCACTACGCACTACATCGGTAAAGGAAAACGTCATGAGGAAATCTGCATACCATAGCGATTGGTGAGAATTGATATTATAGTATGTGGACTATATGATCTAACCACTCTCAATCGTACTCTCATTTGTGGAGGAGGCCCTTACCCTGCAGTGGGACGTATATGATACCGTATAGTACATGTTTTGGCGCTTTATACGATATGCTACCAATTTTTAAGGGTGGTATTTCGATCCTGCAAGCTTGATTAATTGCGTGTGTATTTCAAACTGTATTTGTATTCATGACAATACATTTGCCTCATCACGCTGAGAATCATCCATCTACATATCTAATTCTGCCTATCGTTTTATAGTGTAACGAACTTTGAAAGGGCATTATATAAACCGACTATTTTATTGCTATTTAACAGTTTGTGTGTAGTTTGAAATAAAGAACATTACTCTAAAAATTATGAAGTTAGGTGCTCGTTTGTCATAATTTTACATTTCACAACACGCATATTATTTTTGGTCTAATTACAGATGTAAATCACACAAAGTACTTAATAATGCTATTTCTAATCACTCATATATTTTGAGTATGTCTACTATTATATAATCAAAAAATATTCAAAGATATTTTTATTTTTTATATTTTTATATTTATTATATTTTTATTTATATTTTTCATAACATCTGAATAAAAATGAAAATACTTTATTAAATCTTTTAATGGTTATACATTATTTAGACTCAGTCACTTTTCTTCTTTCAACACCCGGCTTACAAGGCTTGTCTTCAGCAGAGAAGAACGGGCAAGAAAACAAGTTTAAAATATAGTGATAAAATAATTATACTAGAGTCGCAAATTAGTGTAATTCAGAGTAGTTCAAAAATGATTTATTATATAATCAATTTAATAACAATATAATTCGTTTTAAGTCAATTTATACAGCTAAAACTAAACTAAAGTCACCCAGAACGCAGAATCGGTATACGCTTTTCTGCTCAAGCAATAAAAAGTAATAAAGGTTAACAATAAAAAGTAAAGCAAATTATTTCAAGTGGGTTAAGTACGTAAGGCTTTAAAATAATAGGTTGTAGTAAAAATGTACAGAAACATTGAAATATATGATGAAAAGGACTTTCTAAGAATCTTCGATCCTTTTACTTTTACAACCGCCGACCCACACCTAATCCTTTCTTTTGGGAAACGACTTAGAAGCAAGCCCAAGAATAAAATAGACTGTGCCTCAGAATAGGTAGCTACTAAGTTAGGCCGCTGTACTTACATACTACTTGCCGCAAAAATTGATGGACCCGATTTAACAATAAATTTTCAGTTCAAAACATTTTTATGGTTTTTTATTTTTTGCTAGTCTTTATGCTACGCAGATATTCTCATACAGATTTTATTTTCTATACTGGTATAACTCGTGTCACTTCAAAACGCATGTCAAAGTTAAGCCGTAAGCTTGGAGGTAAAATATAAAATTGGTTATGTCATGATTTTCTTAAATCATAGAACTTTATATGCAGTGGCGTCACATCGCCGCATCTGGTAACAATCGAACGGATACCTAACATTTGAAACTATGAAATCAATTTTATTAAAATAGAAAAACGAAGGGTTAACGAATGTTAGAAGTCGTAGGATATAATAGGGATTCCATTTTATTTTTTACTTATGTATATTAAATACCAGAGCAAATACTACTGGTATGGTGGTAGGTCTCTCATATGTGAGAGGCCATCTGGGTAGGTACCACCGCAATGTCTATTTCTCCCGTGAAACAACACTGCGTAAATGCACTGTTGTGTTTCGGATTGAAGGACATTGTAGCCAGAGTAACTACTGGACATATTGAGACTTAACATCTTATGTCTCAGTGTTGCTACTGTTTATGAGCGGTCGTATCGCTTACCATCAGGCGAACGGCTTGCTCGTCTCGTCATTCATTGCAATAAAAAAAAAACCATCCGTACATTTCATTGTTTAAAAAAAACAAAAACTGTGGAAAAAACAAGATATCGTATATTACATAGAAATTACCTAAAGGGTCTGCTTATATGCTTCGGTGGCTTTTCTTGGGTATGAAATAACCAACCTTTTTCGATAAGTGGTGGTTTTTTCATTCATGACTATTCCATTTTTATGTTAGAATCGGAAACGTTTTACGAAAGCGGTGTTTTGATAAGCCAGTTCAGAATATCAAAGTCACTTCTACTAAGGCAATCACGGGTTAAAAACGGTCAAAAGATCTCTGCCATTTGGGGTTGAATGAAGCTATTACAAAAACGATTGCGCTAAAAACGAATTAAGCCGAAATGAAATAATAAAATTGAAAATTGCTCTATAAATTAAATAAATTATTACTTATTTTAACAAAGAAAGAAATCCTAAGTACGAACTATTGTAACTTAGGAGTGAGAGAAGCAAAAACAATATTGGAAACTGTTGCCGTTACATATTTATCAGGCGCTCAAAGACCAGAGTCACCTTAATGTGAAATCATCTGCATAAAATATTAGATCAAAGATCAATATAAAACCTTACAAAAATTAACACTACATGCTTTTTGTGATATCTGTCAGGCTGTCATTGTTTATGTACCTAAATATTCATCTTTCCTTCATTATTGGAATGGTAGCACTACAATAACAATATAATGGTCTGTTATTAAACTTCCAGTGTTACATTTACAACTCGTGTATCTGAATGCTTGGGATGAAATTCATTTAGAATTGTGAATGCAGTTACAATGAAACGAGACCAGATATGAAAAGGAATTCTAGAAAACGTTTATTTCAACATATTCAATGCAGTTGTGCAGAAAATGAGATATTTTGGTTTAAATATACTTTCCGTTAGTTTATGTTACAAGACGTGAATGCTACGAAGTTTATATTTGTTGTTGCTTATTTTACTTGAATTTATCTGTTATGAAAAAACGGGAAAATCAAAACGTAGATGAAACTGCACAAACTCATCCATAAAACGTCATTAGCCAATTGCAATGGGGTATTAAATACTAGACATCATAAATATATTTGTACAAGAGTGAATTAACACACGTACATAATACTTCACCATTTACGTGACCATAAATTGTAAGCTAGCGTTAAGTGGGCATGAGAAAACTGAGAACAATAAATCACAACAAGTTTGTTTCGGTACAGACGTTAGCGTTGCAAGTAACATTAATTAAGTAGTCGGTACAAATCCAACTGAATCACAAAAGTTGGTCGGAACCCGGGCGTGCAAAAGTTTTTCAGATTGAATTTAGCCAGATTTACTGTCTAGTTCGCTTCGCTCCAGTAGAGTTTTTAGCACCTGACACGACTTACAAATTGTATTGGCAAGCTTCACTCGTGCCAACTCACGGCACTGCCGAGCTACCGAGCTGCCCGCCTGAATTAATTATTATCCTTGTATTGAAGTCATATTTTAAATAAAGAATAATAGAATTTCTACCGCAAAAGTCAGAAAAAGCAAAACTTAGCAGCGAGCCAGGAAAGTTACGCAATGACAACCACGCGCCGGAACACACAAAAGACGCAAAAAGTATATCAAACTTCGTTACAACCTTCGAGCCACTGTCTGAGAAATTTAATATTATTCAAAATTCTTGCGCCTAAGACAACCTGCCGAATAATAAACACGTACTGCCTAAAATAGTCTGAATAAAGAGAGCTCAGACACGGATTATGGAGTAAAAGTGTTCGCATCAATGAATAACAAGTGAGTCTGGATTATTAAGCTTATCTAAAATTAAGCTCACCTCGGAGAATAAGCCTATTAAGGTCAATACACACAACAAGCTATCGGAACGGCGAGTGGCGACCGTTGGCGCTTAACTTGATTAATATGAGATTGCCCTTCATCCATCAGTTCAACTTCTAGAGCATCTACTCGTTTTGTATACACGGGAAAGCGCGAAGCGTAGTTTGTTTAAGCAAAAACACCTGGGAAATAGGGTTATTTTATTCTGTATCTGTATCAGCCCATATACGTCCCACTGCAGGGCACGGGCCTACTCTACAATCGAGAGTACGATTGAGAGTGTTTAGGCCATATAGTCCACCACGCTGGCCTAGTGCGGGTTGGCGGACTTACATACCATAGAAATTTTTATAAATCGCTATGGTATGCAGGTTTCCTCACGATGTTTTCCTTCAGCCGTTTTAGTGTGTGGTAATTGACTATCACTATTTTATTTAGAAACTACATAAATTATTCAGCTAATATGTCATTGTTGTATGACCGGATTAAATAGTCTTATTAACCTTAGTATTTATTGAAACTGAGAGCTACTACGTTTTTATAACAAATACAAATTACCACTATCTGAAAATACCTCATACCTGAATAGCACCAGGGAACACGGTCAAGTAGCTCTTAAACATATTGGTCTCATAGCTCATACGTATTAGATATACCTATTCCCCGCCAGTTGAACCACTCGCAATAGACGACTCGGCCGCCCTGAGTGGCGTTTTACCTTCCATTTTAAAATTCTGGATCGAACGTCTTCAATACCCCAGTTCCGAACTCTAACCGAGTTACTGACCTGAGCTTTTGACAGTTCAACGATTAAATTGTAAATGCCGTTTTATGAACCGCCGACGTCAATTAGTTTGGAAGTTTGAGTTATGCTACTCAGATGTGAAGATTTATACTTATCAAACTGAACTGTGACAAAGACGTAATATTTAAAACTAGAGGTTTTTTGATTCCAATCCACCAGATACATTTTATTTTCCTTACTAACTGCGACATCCTGTATATGTATTACACATATAAACCTTCCTTTTGAATCACTTTATCTATTTTAAAAAATCGAATTATAATCCGTTGCGAAATGTTAATATCTAAGCATACATATGGACAGAAAGACAGATTTTACTTAGTTTTAAACTATGTAGTGATAGGATTCAATTAAGTTATTTACTTATCGAACATAATATGCAAAAATAAATCTCCTTTGTTCTCTAGTTATTTGATTTCTGCGAAATGCAAATGTAAAGCTCCACAACCATACAGAATTAATCTTTGCAAGCACAATATGATGCTCAAGCGTTATATTCATAGTCAGATGGTTGGTTTGGGTCTTAAAACCCTCGCCTACAACAGGAAAATTATCAAGCATTAACCCAGAAAAATGGTGCAGTGGAGGTTTTTTCTAATCCAGCTCTATTGCCCTTTCCCCTCAACATTCTAATCCTAGTCACGCGTATACTGGAGTAAGTATATTTGAATGAGCGTCATTAGTATGTTCCGGGGGCACACAAGAGTCTGCTAAACATAATGAGCTTCGCACCCCTGCATTACGTCTTTGCTTGGCTTCATCACCAATGGTGTCATTATCATTATAGCCAGACTTCATATTAAAAACCCGAATATAGAAAAGCCACGGATATCCGTGTTAATTCACCTATCTATTTACAGATACGTTAAATCTTTTAATGGAAATTACTTAAGGATTAATTTGAGGTAAAACGAGGTCAAAAGATGTTTTTTTATGGTACTTAACAATGACTTCTAGTTTATAATAGTTCCTGAGACTATTTCGTGTTTCTTACTTCTACTTCATCGTGATTTCTAGACTGAAATATCAACCGAAGATTAAAAGTCCATTATAAGCAATTTCAATCTGAACTGTTGGTCCTCATTTTGAATTCGAAATCACGTTTCTTGCGCTTTACTAAGCAAATTGCTAAGGTCTCAAAAATATTTAAATATTACTAAGATCAGTCTTAAGTTCTCTTTTTAACCAAAAACCAATGTAAAAATATAAACTGTTTTATCAATTACAAAAACAGTTATAGAAATGAAATTACAGCTCGATTCGTTCCAGATTCTAATATTATCATTGCTAATATGATTAGACGCCACAGAAGTCCGACTAGCCTGAACAATTTGGTTAATTTATTCCCTCGCACTTGGAGGGGCAAAAAGTTTCCCTCGTTAACTACAGAGACAAGTGTAGTAAATCACGAGACAAGCCTCGTATCTGCACCAGATTACATCTCCAAATTACAGGGAAGGGTGAAGAACATCCAAATTACTGCGAACCTTTACTTCTATTTACTTATCTGTGACCTTTTGCACGCTTATCCTCAATGTATGCTGACAGATATAACTTTTTCATTCTTCACGTAAGCGAATTATGTGTAGGTTTCATTACGTAAGCCACAAATGTAAAGAGCCTCCCATTGCCAGTAGTTTACTAAAATATCATATATTTTTTATTATGCAGTTGTTTTATGGAAGATCCGATACCCAGTAGCTACACACAATCCTTTTATCTCTAATTTAATCTTTAACTATAAATTAGGATGTCGCTGGATGGAAGCCGCATCCAACAGACCGATGTAGAGGATACTTCTATATACTTGTTTTCAGTATAGGGCTTAACTCCAGGATAATTAAATAAGTTAATTAATAAGAGTGAAATCGTCTAAGGTGCGAAAGTTCACTAACTTTTTGAAGTAACTGAGTCAACGCTTAAGAACGTAGTACGTTTAATAAATATAAAAACTTGTACGTTAAATCCAAAAGGACCTATTTGCACAGGAAGCTTAAAGGATTAACAAGTTACCAGGGAGCTAGATGCTGTGTGATATTCGTTTTATATTCTGATCTCAGTAAAATCCACTTGTTTTTCTATCCCTATTTCTGTTGTTTGACTGCCAAGTGGCGTAGTTGTTCTACGGTACGATTACAAAGCTGAGGTCTCGGGTTCGAATCTCGAGTCGGGCAAATGGATTTATGTATTCTTTATCAGTCCGGAGCTAGGAATTTGTGCCCGATGTAGTGACAGGCTCGCCCTCTATCACATTGTGGGACGGAACATACAAGGCGAAATGTGGGTAGCACCTTGGACTACCTCCTCTGGGTATGATATATGTATGTATGTCTGTATTTATTTATGTTTCTCTATGTTAAGTGAAAAACAGTGTACTTTCGAAAAGCTTGATCCAAAATGTAACTTATGAAGACACAATGAGCTTATTGGACCATTTTTAGAAATTCATGCGAAAATTTTATAGCAGTACTAGCTGCGTATATAAAAGAAATGAAAAATAAAAAAACCACCGGCTTCAAGGGGGCTGATTAATTCCACAACCAGAACGGAATACTCTGCTTTCATTTGTTCTTACTATATTCCCTAATGAAATGCCTCTGGATGTGCTATGGATTGTTTTGTTTTATTTCTTAGACCGCCTGCCGTGTTTTCAAGATTGTTTTTTTTTAGCAAGAAAAATTAAAAGAAAAACACCAGCTTTATTTCCCTAGTTACTACATTTCTCAAAAAATATTTATGATAAAATGCAAACATTTTACGGTAATAAAAGTTCGGTTACAATGCCTTTGTAAGCGACCTCGTTTCTCATCAAAGACTTTCAACGTGTTGAATAAAGTTAAGCCAACAACAACTATTAAAATAAGAATTTCAACTTTAAATCCTTGATCGAAAGGTTGGTCAGGTAGGGAATGGCTCTCGCTTTTCATGATAATTCTCGGTCCAAGTTTTCCTTTATGCGGAGTTTTATTTTTCCGAGTTTAATATCATGCTAAATGAAGGCAGGGCGGCGCTGTGAATGGTGGCGGGCTCATTGCATACCGACCGTAAATCCAGTTGTACGCACAGAGAGCAGACAATAAATATACACTACCGAGTGTTTACTACAAAGACAACTGTAAATGGAAAATCGAACTTTGCGAGCCGTGTACGATTTATTTGCGTATATTACGTACAGTTTTATTTATTGGATGTTTTGGAAGGTATTTTATTGTAATATTACGGTATTCGATTGGATTTACAACATTTGAAGGTATTTATTTTGACCGCAATAGTAAACCGGAGTGAAACGTCAGACTGCGGGTTTGCTCCTTACAGACAAAAAGTATGTATAAATGTTATTTGTTTGTAAGATGGAAGAATCTCTTAGATGCGGCAATATTTGCATCTTTTCGTGGGGTTTGGACTATGTAAAGTATTTCACTGATTCTCTATGTTCTGCAACAATAAAGTGCGGATGTGAAGCTTTTTCCTAATCATGACATTGAAAACTTATTCTAAACAAACTTATAAAAAATTAAGTACGAAAATCAATCCTACAGAACTTATTACTGGATATTTGTTTACTCTGTAGTTATAAATATATTGTTATCATACACATTTCAAAAGGTTGTTGTTGACTTCCTTAACATCTGTGACCGTAAACTATGAACAATAGTATAAGTTAAGGTGTTTGCAAACTAGTCGCTTTGTCGTGGAATAACTCCGTAGTCGTATGGCAGGAGCGCGACTTCAGCTAGATTTTAGAACTGCAGTGTTGTATATTTAGTTTCAGACTGGAACATATTACATTAATTATTTACTGCAATAACAAGAACTAATCAATAAATAAACTAAAGCGTGGCTGTAGTGGGCACCTATGCATTTAAAAGCCTCTCGTTGCCAGATACTACAGTGCCTAGATGTCTCGTTCCAGAAGCTAAAGTAATTAGATTTGTTTTGTAAGTTCTAAATTTTAGGCAACAAGGTATGAGAAAAGAGATAAATATAATTTACCATACTACCCGCAAACTCTAACTTTAATTTTGAAAACAATTGAAGTGCTTCAAATACCGAGGCATGGTTTAGTAAGTCCTTATGATTGACTTTTTATCGGGTGCTCTGCTTCTTGAAAACCTAACAATCAGCGTAAACCTTGCAATGAAACTACGACCACTTGTTCGACCATAATTATACCGATCATCGATATTGTTATGAATGATAATCAGCGTCATCTTTATCTTCACTCACAGAAGTCCATTATTAGTAGTTTCACAAAGCCATACTTGAAAGGACATCTAATGAGTCCTTGCAACCACTATTAGACTGTCTCTCCACCATGTAAAATGTATTCTGACGCTCCCCTGGCAAAAAAATAGTGCTTCAATCTGTCGGAGTTTCTTAATAATCACCGCATATCCATTCCCCATTCAATTCACAAAAAGCATTCAATACATTTTAACAATAGAGTTATTTCCCGAGGGTCCACGATAGCCCAATACATATATTGACTGTATACTTACGATTTACAGCACTAGTTTTAATGTTCGATTGATATAGACGTACACCTTTTGTATTCGGAAGCCTCCGGGGTGTCAGTCATTGTGAACGGTGTCGGGATTTTTATTACACCACTCCAATACCGGGAAAACGTTTCACTTGTATACCAGCCTCGAGAGACCGCGATACCCGTTTAGTTAGGGTTCTATCTCACGTCATTGCAAATGGTACCGCGCGAATTGCTATAGATGATGTGATTTTTGAAATTGGAACAGTGACTATCAGATTTAAGTACGTAATTATTATTCTTTTTTTAAATAACAACCACATTTATAGCTTGGCAAAAAGAATCTGAGTTTTAATGAGGGCGCGAAGATCGAATTTCGTATTAATATGGCAGCCCGATATATTACGATGAAAATGTTTAGATGATTGTTATTTTTAATTAATTGTTGTAAATAGTCTCTTTGTTTATTAAAACCACAAAACGAATACCGTACCATGTATAGAAAAACCTTCGTATTAAATTATTCAAAGAACACAATGTATTGCCATAGTTGTTTTTCTTTTAATGTCAATTGTCCCTGCATCGTTCCATTTTTTATAAGTTATATGTGTGTAAATAGTAAATGCAAACAATGTTATCAAAATATAATCATTAATTTTTTGTACCAGATAGCAACGCACAAAGCGATATAACAACCGTTATATTTAAAAGCTTCATTATCTAAAATACTATAGGACCACACATTTCAGAAATCATAAATAAATAAATCCGTAGAACGGAATGTTGTCCAAGCGTACGTAACAAAGAGTATTCTACATACGCGCCTAGTCTAGCATTGTTATATTGGCAACAAACTAAACTTAGTTTGTACTTCAGGTAACTACCTGAACATACTGACGTTGAAACAGCACTTACCGGAGCCATTAGTCGCGTTCAACTAACAACCTCATGCCGAAAATTGGACCTACCAGAAGCACTGTCACAATAGTCGCTACAGATACTGTAACTTTGCAAATTTATAACAATAGTTTGCAGAACTGCGAGGCTTTGGAAACTTCTCGAGGGGCCAGCCAACGTTTCGACAGCATTGAATACAATTAAAATATTATTTTATTTTTTCAACCTAGAACGTAAAGCGTTATTTCTAAATTTAATTGCATTGCATTTTTTCTAAATCCCAATGAAACCTTAATCCAAATGAATTTTAAATTGAAATAAATTATTCATTGTTAGAAAAGCAGCAATGCACAGTGCATTTAAATTTATCACCGACTATTTCAAGTAAAACTCTAATTTCAATTCCAATACCTGGCTGAGCGAATAATCACTTCATTTTATGTTCATTACTTGGAGATATTAATGCGGTTATATCCGCATTAATAACGCTATTACCTCACCAGCACCACACATACATCAAATTGCATTAACTCGACTAGTTTACAGCTTTTAATATTAATGCTCTATTTTAATTTGATAATAAACAGAACGCGTATGCCATATCATTTTATGCTATGTGATTTACTATGTTATTAAATTTAGAGAAAAGACCGCAGGCATTCGTATATGAAATCAAACTTTAAAAACTACTCGAATAAGGCAACCTAGTAATGGTAATTATTGCTATTTCAAATTAACATCACCAACTTGTTGTTATTGAAGCCTTAGCATATTCTATATTTCTGCTATTGCTAATTGCCCCCACAGAATTTGTAAACAAAAAAAACTGACCCTAAATTATAACAATTTTTCATATCTAAAATTACTCACACAAAATTAACTGTTCAGCTACATATTTGCATGGGTTCGTAAAAAACACTATTTTATAGATTACACGAGACCTTTTAAAAATATTAGCGGCTTTGTGAATCACTATCGCAAATAGCAAAATGTAGCTTATTTATATAACTTGTGAAATGTTATTATCGACATCACTTGCTATTTGTGATCTCTGTTGCTAATTATTCCAATACTAAGGCAACCTATAATATTGATTTATATTGAAAAATATCAAATATCTTAACATCATCACACAAAACTGCTATCGTTAAAATCACATTTACTTTTTACTCCTATAAAGCATGACGCAAAAACTAATAAACTCCATATTGCCAATACTTAATGAAACAATAAATGAAGAGAGAAAATGTGTCGATTTACTATAAAGTTTGAGGCAACTTGACCACTACGTTTAATCGAGTGTTGGAAGCGAATTGAAAAGAGGAATCCAGTAGCCAGTTTACAATTCAATTAACCGTTGTATGTAAGTTTAATCAAAACTCATGCACCAGTATACATAAGCATAATGAATGTAAGTAGGCTCGAACGTGTAGACATTTGCACACAAGTGTTGGCTCGAGGCAAGCTATTCGTAATGATTAAATCGATATTTCCGTTGGAGCGCGGGATTCACACAATTAATTAGTTCGGCCGGCGCAATCTGTGCGGTCACTTGATAAATGATCACCGTTGATAGATTAAAATAAAACTCTAAAACTATTTTACACAAGTTAAACTCTTCCCCGAACCATTTATCAACTTCTTAAATATCTGTCTGAGATACGCTGCGGATGAGTGAAATTTCAACGCCGTTTTCAACTTTTCAATTCATAACTTGTAGATTCTAGTCTATTATAATTGCTTTCGGATAGATCGGTTAAACTTAGGAATATTGTTTTCACTTGTTTAAAGTAGTTAGGGCACTGGGCACTTTCCGAGAGATTTCTGCAGTTGTATCAACGTCCTACTGCGCCAGAAGCACAACTTTGATAACATCGTTCTTTCACTTATGGCAATATATAATATACTTGGCTTCTTTATTCAATATCCAAAGTTAATGATGTATTTCTAATAGAATAACTATGCGGGCTTCATTCCTTACAAAGAGACAAGGATTTTTTATTGTGCGCCAATTGCTAATTCTGGAATCACTCAATGGAATCACGACTAAAAATAAACATTTGCAGCCTTATTCATTGCCTAGTTTGAAAGCCTATTTGAGTTATCGATTGATTTTATTTATTTATTTATATAGAAATATGCGTTTAAATATAGAAACTAATCAATAGGGATACAAATTTGTAAACACAACTTTAGAAACTTTAATTCCTTCTAAATTGTTTGCAATACAACAGCCATAAACATAAAAATACGTTCTCATCGAAGTGCCTATGTGAAGTCGTTTTACAATCGAGCCTAAATTAGTGACGAGTTTGAACGCGACTGAGCCTACAAATCCCCTCGAACGCGGCTTTATTTCGTTCCGTCCCACCAATCAGAGCAATTAACGGACAATAAAAAGAAAAAGTCGCTTTTTCCACCGGCGTGTGGGGTGCCTGGGACCGGGCAGAGGGGATCTAATTGTTCTCAGTAAGGATAGATAGGTATCCGCACACAGACTTTACATTTAAATTACAAAATGGGGATTAAATGATAAAAGTTATTCGAGATTCAATGAAGGTGGATTTTAATATTCGGCAATTATATTTCGTCGCGCTTGTTTGTCTAGTGGCATAATGTGTTGACTGGGAATTGCAACATAATAGGGTTTTGAAGCGAGCCTACCCAGTGCGGATTTTTTTTAAGTTTGTTTTTATGCTCGGAGACTGTTCGTAGAATCGGGGGTCAAATATTCCTGGAACATGCATGAAAAATATGTTAGTTTTATATATGTAATATTTATATACATAAGCGTGAGGTAAAGAGGTTCAAAGAATTATCATCATCATATCAGCCACAGGAAGTCCACTGCTGAACATAGGCCTCCCCCAATGATCTCCACAATGACCTGTTGGAAGCGGCCTGCATCCAGCGACTACCTGCGACCTTAGTCAGATCGTCCGTCCACCTTGTAGGCGGGCGTCCAACACTTCGCTTGCCTGTACGTGGCCTCCACTCGAGAACCTTTCGGCCCCAACGGCCATCGGTTCTACGAGCTATGTGCCCGGCCCACTGCCACTTCAACTTGCCAATCCTATGGGCTATGTCGGTAACCTTGGTTCTCCTACGGATCTCCTCATTTCTGATTCGATCTCGTAGGGAAACACCGAGCATAGCCCGCTCCATGGCTCGTTGAGTGACTTTGAGCCTTTTAATGAGGCCCACAGTGAGAGGCCACGTCTCGGTGCCGTATGTCATCACTGGTAACACACAACTATCGAAGACTTTCGATTTTAGGCACTGAGGTATTTTGGACGAGAAGACGTCGCGAAGTTTCCCGAACGCTGCCCAACCGAGTTGGATTCGCCGATTGACCTCTCTCTCGAAGTTGGACTCTCAAAAGAATTATAACTTTCTAAACTGCATACTATATATAAATATACTACTTAATATAATATAATCTAAACACATGTTTTTTTAAAATCTGAAATGGTAGAGGTGCTACCAGGACACCTACGTTTCACCTTGTGTATTCCGTTCCAAGATTTAATAGGCGGTGAGCTTACCGCCATGTCGGATACAAATTCCTGATTTCTGGATAATAATGAATAGAAAAATCCTACATCACTTTGCCCGACCCGGGAATCAAAACCAAGACCTCAGCTTTGCAATGATATATAGCACAACTGCGCACTGAGGCAATCAAATCAACTATAGATATAAGAAAATCCAAATGTATTTAAACTAATCACTTTAAGTATTAGCACGAACTAGCATCACGGCTACGTAACTTGGTCGAGCTTCGCGGAGGCACATTTAATGGAGATAGTGTACTTTCCTAATCCTTTACCTGTCCTAACTTAATCTTGGAAGATACATTTCCTTCCTTGAGTAAGATTCGTATTTAATTTTAACTGAGAGCTCTCACGGAATAAGCAAATTATGTTAACGTTTTGTCACTGACGGCTGCATTTAAATAAATTCAGACACTTTCTCTTTAGCCCAGTGGTTCTTAACCTTTTAGCCTCGAGGGACCTTTTGACAAAATGTTTGTCTAGCCATTGACTCAGTTGGTTGACTGCCTTGGTTATATGATAATGCAGAAACAAAATATAAGTAACATCCAACAATCACTTACATAGTCCGGACCTCATACTAAGATCGAGTCTTGTATCGCGGGTATCAGGAACTACGAGAGACTTTTCGGTCTCACTAACACTTTTTATGCACCTTCTGAATTTATCTCTGCGCCACCTGAAGGTTGGCTGTTAGAAAATGCCTTTGGCATTAAGCCCCGCCTGTATACTATTTGTATATGAAGTATGAAATAAATAAATAAATAACACCCAGACCCGCAAGAAATATTTGTGGGCGGCACACATTTATCTCGGCGCGGGGATCGAACCCGCGTCCTCTCGTTTCACAGGCAGCGTCTCACCACCTGCGCTACGGAGGTTGTTTAAATAAATAAAGGGTCTTTGAACCTACCTATGTATAAATAAAACATGCAAAAAATATTTTAAAGATGGCCTTGCAATAGCTCTGCAGACCACTTGGAATGCTTCCAAGGACCACCAGTGATACGTGGACCACCGGTTAAGAACCACTTCTTCAGCCAAACAGTATCTCAGATAACACTTTACATTATACTAGACTTATAAACCCAAGCCTTTGTTTTTTCTATATCCATACTAATATAATTATATATAAAGCTGAAGAGTCTGTTTGTAGCCGCTAATTTTAAGAACTACTGATTCGAATTGGAAAAAGGTAATTTATCTAGGAATGTTATAGCGGAACATGTTTCAGAAATGGGGAAATTTATTCCTTTTGTGATCTTCCATTACGTGTGCTGTGAAAGATTGAAGATGCGCTATATTAATGTATGACGGGATTAGTCCTCTTAGAAAGGTCTAACGGGACAGTACGGCATGTTACAGGACGGAATGGCAAAAGCAGTAGAAAACGGTAGATGCTTACGTTGAGTTTTAATATAAACCAGTTACACGAAATAATATGTTTCTCGTGTGGACTGGAGTCAAAAAGTATCTGCACCCTGGTTGAGCCTGGCTGGGTCGCTATTTACAAAACAAAAAAACTTAACATTTATTAACATATTTTATACCTATACCTTTAATATAAATATTGTCCGAAAGAAGTATTATATCGAAACATTTTAGACACAATAATTGATTTTAAAAATACTTGTAAACAAGTATAAAGAGAGAACACTTAAAGTCTCAACATCAAAACAGAAAACATAATATTCCTTGGAAACGTATAATTTAAAAACAGCTTGTTTCGAAACGTGTCTTTGAATAAAAAGGAACCGACTAATTGAGTGTAAGAGGGTGTCTACAGAAAACAAAGCGTTTACCTTTGCCGGCCCATTCACTGGGAAAATAAACTCGGAACACGAAAAACTACGGCACGTCATACAGAAGGTGAGGCAAGCACACTTTTAATTAGCATTTATTGTCTAATAACTCACTTTAACTGAGTGTTTTGTTAGGTTTAATTTTGTAGCCAATTTATCAATCTGTTCTTGGTTTATTAAAATTTGAATCATTCTACTGAAAACATAATATCAAAAGTATTAAATAAGATTTTGAGCCAGATATAACCTAATCTATATTAAAGTCTTTTCATAGAGAAAGGGATATAGGGAGACCGCTTTTACCACAGAAGATCAAATTAATTTATTGCGATAATTCAATTCAGTAATATTTACTGTTCATTTAGATGAAGATCTTATCTTCGTTTATTACCAAAGGGGAGAAATCAAAACAACTTGGTAAATTAACCAAATCGTCGATATCTTCTTGCCAAATCTGTTTAATGTGATACAGATAAAGACAACCCTTCTGTACTTCAATTTATTGTATTTGAACTGAATAGCGTTGAGATTGATACAATTATAATGTTCAATTTTAAACTTTGTTGAATGGCTAAACGCTGAATATATAACTTATTCACAGATCATTAATAAGAGGCGACACGACAAACGATTCGTACATTATCGAGATATATTTTTATTTTATACAATAGGTCCGGCAATCGAGCATACCGCCACCTGATGATAAGTGATCACTGCCGCCCATGAAAATACATAACAATAAGATTATAGATGTGTTGTCGCCCTGTCAAATCGGGAGGAAAACGGGAAAGAAAAAGAATGCGAAGAGCGAGCCTGCCCGATTACACTGAGTCATGATTCTCAAAAACGAGGCTCTTACTCCCTTATATCTAACTATAGCAAATTACTTATGAACTTCTCTGAATCAAACCAACTTGTACCTTTTGTAATAGTATTGTATTGTAAACTGGTTTTGAAAAGAGCTACACTAGAGTTTCTTGCCCGTTCTTCAATGTGAAAACCGCTTTCCAAATCTGGCGGTAGAACAAAATGACTAAATCTGAATAATGTTGAACATTTTTGGATTAAATAATTTATTTTTTATTTCCGATATGTTATTTGACTTATAGTTACAATATTGTCAGTATGTAATGTTGTAACTGGACGAGTATAATACAACTACAAGTCCATAAAAATGACATCACAATAACATCGCAGCACAACCAAAATAACATCACAATTTGTCCATCCTAGGGACTGAAGAGCTTGTTCAATAACAGCAACATCGCAGAAATGACGTAAATAAAAATGCACAAGCAATAAATGTCTAGAGAAGCACTACGTTAGCGCCAGACAGCGCGCGGAGGCAACGCATCGTGATTGCCTGTCACAGCGAACCTTCTCTTGTTGGCAATAAGAGTGCCTTTTTAGAATATTGAGAGTCACGTAAAGTGAGCCAAGATCGCGTCAAAGCAAGCCGTCTTCGCGGTAACCGCACCACTTCCGAGATCTTAATCGCTGCCTTTCAAACATACGACGCAGACAAATTTAATTAAAGACGCTTTTACACTTTCTGCACGGTTCTATTATTAATGTATGCGGAGTGTTTCCTGTTCCCCTGGTGTTGGATACCGGATAATACTTGTATTGGCTTACTCGGAAATTTATCGGTCTGAGAGTATTTACAACCAGAACTAAATTAATTGTGCAATGTATTATACTAGGAAAACTAAAAAGGAGGAGTAGAGTCTAACTAACGCACTCAGTCAGTCAGTCAATTTTATATCGATTAATATCGATTAATGTCTCTGAGTATGGCAGTTAGAGTGGCTCGTCCAAACTGCAATAATATAATCAATTAACTCCACCGGGGTAGTACGACTGACCACTCATATTCACTATATTTTTCAGAATCTATTTAGGTGCATATAAATAATTTATCAATAACTTTGGTGTCTCCGGTAATCTCACTCACGGGGCGATAAACAACAACAAAGCTGTTATTTCACGCCAATATTTCAGAAAATAATAAAATCACTGTGGTCGAACCCGGTCGTGCTTTTTTCAAGATAAGGTGGCTTTGCTACTAAAACATTTATAAAAAACGGATAACATAAAACGAGCTTGTAGTAGGTCTTTCATATGTGAGAGGCCGCCTGGATAGGTACCACCGCAATGTCTATTTCTCCCGCCAAAGAGAGATATAAATGCACTGTTGTGTTTCGAATTGAAGGACATTGTAGCCAGAGTAACTACTGGACATGTTGAGTTTTAACATCTTATGTCTCAGGATGGCGTACGCAGTGTAATGACAAGCATTGCTTTTAACTCAAGGTGTTGTTTGGTTTTACTCTTTATGAGCGATCGTATCGCTCACCATCAGCCAAATGGCCTCGCCATTTATTGCAATTTAAAAAAGTAAACAACTATACACAATACCCGCTGTTGTTACATCCCCAAATTTTATTTCAAAACTCCCTAAAAATCTGGTTTTTAAAACGCATACATATAAATGCACATGGTTTTTACTTGGAAAAGTGATGGCTGACGGCTGAAACAACTGCCGATAATTGAAATGTCAATGACGAAACTCGAGAGCAGGCCCTATCTACGCATTCAGCGAGCGACCGACGCACGCAGATAACGTCAAATTGTCGGAATATTACTTTCAATAAATCTACAATGCGGGCGACGCGTTCATACAATTTTATACCACATTATTAATCGATGGATTTCAATTAACTGACGTACTGTCCTATATAGTTTAAGTATAGTTGACAGTTGATCTAACCATATTTATAGTACATGGGTCTATTTAAACATAAAATGCTTAAACGCTAATAAAGTAAAGTTAACTTGCCAAGTAATTGTTACAAATTATCATCACAGTTCATATTAACTGGAACACCTTCAATGTAGTTTTTATTCAGTCCATAATTTTCTTCCCCTAAGGAACCGCAGCCACTTGACGAAGAGCAGTAGATTATACAATTCTAAATGTTCGGTAACTAGGCTGCCACAAGATAAATAAACTGTACTGTATCAGCCCATATACGTCCCACTGCAGGGCACGGGCCTCCTCTACAATCGAGAGTACGATTGAGAGTGGTTAGGCCATATAGTCCACCACGCTGGCCTAGTGCGGGTTGGCGGACTTACATACCATAGAAATTCTTATAAATCGCTATGGTATGCAGGTTTCCTCACGATGTTGTCGAATAAATAAACTAATATACTGTAATAATCATTAATCTGTTTAATATCCATGAGATGTAACTAATTTAATTAAATCCGCTATACATTTTGAGGTAAATATTCAAATATTTATTCCCGTTTACCGTACCTAAGAGCCAAGCAAACCTGCTTCAAAATAACGTTTAATGTAATCATATTTTCAACGACCTTTATTTAGCATCGACTTAAAATATTAAAACAAAATAAACATTGACTTTGTAACATTTATCTTTCTAATTAAAAATACTTTCAGTAATGGAACAAAGGCACTTTAATTTTGAATTCATATAAATCTTTGCAGTGGCGAAAATAAAATGTTGACCTTTATCTCCCAAGTTTTCCAGTCCACGTAAAAATATAAAGCTGAAATTTCAAGGCCCATTACACAGGGCCGTGCTCTGGACAGAGATTAACGCGCTCTTTGTTTCATTAATAAACCTCGGCTGTATCAAATCTAGGGGCCAGACAATAACTAAAATTAACATCGAAAATTCATACAAATGTTATCCTCTTAGAGTATTTATATATAGAGGGAGCGCTGTCATACATTTGCGACTTCAAAAACGTAGATATTTTCATGTTCGTTATGTTGGTAGCACTGCTATATGAATGTTACCGATAAATGACTTTTCCACGAAAAATATATAAATAAATAAATAAACGGAAATTAACATATTCACGTTACATTGTGTAAAGCTATCATAATACAAAATATTAATAATAAATGAAAAATAAAACTCACCCTTGGCTTATTATAATTTATTTCGCTCCAAATTCAAATATTTTATATTTTTTACATAAAAATTATTCCGGAACTTTTTCGGAATTTCAACAATTTAATTACTTGCAACGTTGAATAAAAAGGCGTTCGAAAATTCAAAAATATGAATGTTTTTCTGTAAAATTATTTAAATTATTTCTTGTTAATTAATAAGAAATTGGATTTATTGTCGATGATAAACGAATACACAGTTAATAATTAACCCCTAAAATAAATTTGGATGGTATTCGATAGCGCTAAACTACATTTTTTGATTTTTCTTTTTCATGTAAGTCATGCGTGTTCCAAGCTGTCACAATTCACACTGGATGTAGAGAAGAAAAAGGTGGCCCCGGCACCACCATTTTTATCTACGTTTTTGAAGTACCAGCGCTCCCTCTATATATACAACGTTGATGCGACCGATGGGCATTAAATTACACTATGTATGCTATACGTCCTTGGTATTAATTCGGCACGGCACAAAAAATATTAATACCAAAAATGAGCTTTTGTTTATTTCAAACAAACTAAATAGCTTCCAAATAAGAGTAAAACGCGGCCATCCTGTGTAAATAAATTTCATTGACCTGTAGATACGAATAGATAACAAATTGGCAACATCGCGCGCGGCGCTAGTTATTGTCGCGCCGCGCCGCGCCGCAGCTTGTGTGACTTGTGTAAGAGCAGCAACAACGCGCAGATTTTAGTACGAGCTATCGTTTTAAGGTGAATGACCATGCGTTAGGCGTAATCAGATGTTAGAAAAGCTACAGAGTGTTCAAATGGGGCAAAAACTTAAAAAATCATTTATGACTAAACTTCTGCTCCTATTTAATTGATTTTTAGTACCGAGCTTCAAAATGATACCTAGTATATGCAGTTTAAAGAAACGCCCATCGGTCGCATCAACGTGGAAGCTATTTAGTTTGTTTGAAATAAACAAAAGCTCATTTTTGGTATTAATATTTTTTGTGCCATAACGAATTAATACCAAGGACGTATAGCATACATAGTGTAATTTAATGCCCATCGGTCGCATCAACGTTGTATATACTCTAAGGTTATCCTATACTCTAATCGGACAACACAAAACTGAAATTATTTATCCCACAAAAATCAAACAATGTTTATATATTTCGTAGTAATTAAGTTTTTTTTTACTCCGACTGTTTCGGTGGCGTAGTTGTACTACGGTTTGGTTACAAAGCTGAGGTCTCGGGTTCGAATTCCTGGTCGGGAGAATTGATATTGGATTTATTCATTGTCGGCCTGGAGTCACAAATTTGTGCCCGATATGACGATTGGATTACCCCTTCTGGGAAAAAAGGCTTGAGTTTATGTATGTGGATGTCTGCTCGCAATTTCTAATTACCATATTTATATGAATACCTTGGCCAAATTATAGTTAATTCGGTGTATAAAATCCAGTAGAAGTACTTTAAAACATCTAAATATCGCTTAATAAAAATCTAACTAAGTAAACTCAAGTAAAAGCATTCAGTGATTACATTTTTCCCGTTTAATATGTATAATCTTGGAACCCTTGTTACGGCCACAAAACAAGTCTTGCGGAAACTGCCATTTCAGCAGATCATTATTACGGCCACCAGACATAATTGCATTAAATCCGAAGTAATCTTAATCCGTAACAATTTATTTGCGACATTAATCCCAAGCGACCCGATCGGGCGGGTTAGCGTCGATCCTAAGTTTACGTGTAACCAAAGACTTTTATCGTCCAACTTTTCTTCACAATTGCAGTTTCACGTACTCGAAATCAGATACCAATCGAGTGTTTGTCCATATAAAAGGATTTGTAAAGAAAAATATTTTAGAAACGGCAAAATGAGATTCTACTTTAGTTTCAGTGGTGATGGTATACTCAAAATACTCTAGTAAATAATAAATAATTAAAAGAGTATAAAAGTGTAAACACTTTTATCTCTATAAACTAAAGCGAACGTCGTCCGATCTAGTTTTCCCGTAGACATCAGATTCGAGTCAACAAATACTTAGATATTGTAAAAGTTTTCAGAGTTATACAGCTTATACTATATTTACCTTTGTTGATATTATATTGCTCGACGCCGAAATACGGAGGAAAAATAAGCCGAAATCATTGAGTTATCACAAGTTTGATATATATTTATAAGTGCATATGTGATATTACCTCCCCGTACGTTCTTTACGATATACGGCCGGACATAATTGAGGAAAAGAATGAAAGCGATTTCTTTGTTCTGCTCGATTCGTTTATCTTTTGAGATTTCGCCTTCTTGGTAGGGTATCCTTGATCATTAGGTGGGCTTGTTAGGCGGCGTTTAGTGGAACATTCCTTTGGGAATAAACCTTTTGGAAAACCTATTACTTGAATTTGCCGACGTGTATACTATCTCTACATTTGTAAGTCTAGTTTGGTAAATTCGAACCGCTCTAAATAATGTTAGTATTTATTATTGTATTATATTACTAGCGGTCGGGCCCGGCTCCGCCCGGGTGAATACACGTTTTAAAATGGCGGTCAAAATGTTTAATTCTGACTATTAGTTTAGAATATCGACCAATCGGACCACGAAAAACGAACAAAATTTCCTCGTATTTGCTAGAAATATCACTACTGCTTTCCTCCTATATGTCATAGCGTGATGATATATAGCCTATAGCCTTCCTCGATAAATGGACTACCCAACACTGAAAGAATCATTCAAATCGGACCAGTAGTTCCAGAGATTAGCGCGTTCAAACAAACAAACAAACTCTGCAGCTTTATAATATTAGTATAGATAATCAACGTAACATTCTTAATTTGTACAATAACATTTGCTTTTTCTTTTTAACAAGTTTAGCTGTAGAGTATTCTAAGAACTTAGAGTATATACATATTGAGGGATCGCTATCATACATTTGTGTTTTCAAAAACGTAGATATTTTCTTGGTCGTAATGTTGGTAGCATTGCTGCATTAGGGTTGCCGGTTAACATATTTTCCCCAACTGTATCAAAATTTAATTACGTTTTTTGGTCCCAATAACTATACCGATACATAATATTTTTAAAGAATAAAAAATTGTGGCGACTATGTTAACACGTTTATCTATAATTCCGAATACGTTTTCACTGCGAATACGAAGTAATTTTACCTGTGCATTATTATACAATAGCATTGCAATAATGGAAATGCTTGGTGGTAAAATAGTAAATGTTTTAGCCCCTATGCTTCGATAGCCGAGCTTCGTTCGTATTCGGTATTGAAAATCGTGGCCGCCATTTGAAGTTTTTACTTATTGTACCGATTTATCTCAGAATCAGTATCTGAGGGTATCTAGGCACCAATATGCCAAATTCATACTTATACTTATCTTTGTTTTACACTGCCCTTTCTTTTTCCTTCCTTTTATATCCATCCAAAGGTTGTCTGGTAGAGATCGCTTATTAGCGATAAGACCGCCTTTTGTACTTTTTATAGATGTTATTTCTTTATATTGTTATGTTCTTTTGTATGTGTACAATAAAGATTAAAATAATAATAATAATAATAATAATTCATAGTAAGGTTTATAAAACTGTGGCCGCCATTTTGAACTTTTTATTTATTGAACCAATTGCTTTCAAAATTAACATCTGACGTTATGTCAACACCAATAAGCCAAGTAATAGTCAGATTTAAAAAAACTGGCCGCCATTTTCAACTTTTTAGTCATTGAATCGATTGCTCTCAAAATCTACATCTGAGGGTATCTCGGCAGTCGGCACCAATAAACCAAATTCATAAGTAGATTAAAAAACTGTGGTTGCCATTTTGAACATTTTATTTATTAAACCGATTGCGCTCAAAATTAATATCTGAGGGTTTTACCAATAAGCCACATTTATAGGTAAAATATTATTGCTGCCATTGCTCTCAGAATCAAAATCTAAGGTTCTCTCTCTGTCTACCTCTCCCTCTCTCTCTCTCTTCAGCCATAAAAAGCCAAAGGAAGTCCACTGCTGAGCATAGGCCTCCCCAAGGATCTACACATTGACCTGTTGGAAGTGGCCTGCATCCAGCGACTTCCTGAAACCTTAACCAGGTCGACCGTCTACATTGTTGGTTCACTCCGATTTAAAAATTAAAAATGTATTCTCATCATATTAATTATAATAAAAATATTTTGTAGGTATCCAACAGTCTTCTAAACGACTCCTTATAATAATAATATAAAATTAACGCTCTGGCGTCTTATTTTTCGATCCAGGGGTATCTTTAAAAAAAACATTATATAGATTTGGTTGTTTACATATCTTTAACAGATATTGATTTTGAGAGCAATCGGGTTAAAAACAAAAATATTCAAAATGGCGGCCAAAATATTCAATTCCGTCTATGAATTTATGTTACCGGTACACGGGGACGTCCGTTAAATATTAAATATATACCTCCTACCAGAAGTCGCGAAGACTCTAAAATTTAAATGGCGGCCAATATTCACAATCCGGATTAAAGTCAGACAGATTTAAAAATTATGTCCAATTATATAAGATCAGAGAATTACAAAATATTTATATTACAAGTCATATTTAGTCACAAACTTAGTAAATTTTAATTCATTGTCATATTAAATAAATGGTGGCAATAATTTTATTTTGTCGGTTTAATATAACGTCAAATTGATTTTTTCATATAAATTTATTTATATTAAAAAAAGTTTAAACAATTTACCAGGATATCGAGTTATAAATTTTTTTATAAATTTGCATCCCTGAAAAATATGTCTATAGAAAGCGCGCTAATTCAAATTTTTTTAGTAAAATTCCGTCGATTATATCTCCCGATATATTAATAAATATGCAATGTTACCTATGGTAGCTAATTATATACTTATTAATTATGCGTTTGGTAGAATTTTGGCATAATTTAATGACGCAAAATGGCATTTTAAAATTTTTCTTTCTAGAAGATTTCATGTGTACCCCACGCTGTCTGAATCCATACTGATGGGCGAGTAAAAAAGGTGGCCCCGGCACCACCATTTTTATCTACGATTTTCAAGTACCAGCGCTCCCTTTATATGTATGTATATACTCTAAGTCTAAGAACTAACTAACTAAGCGTGTTCTACCGCCTGTATCACGGTGAGTGCTCTGAAGAATTGTTCAACTTGCTCTACTGCTGCCCCTCCTCTCCATTCCTAACCAGAACCACGCGTGCTGGCTTGCGAAGCCATAGCTTGACGGTCCACACCATCCCGGCGCGAACCAAACGGTTCTCAAATTCGTTTTTGTGCCGCACCGTCAGGCTGTGGAATTGTTTGTGGGCACGCGTGTTCCCTCCTTCCTACAATCCTGGGTCCTTCCGCCGTGGTGTGAAGAGGCACCTTAGCAGGCCGGCATAATTGTTCCCATTGGCATGGGACTGTCGTCCGATGCCAATGGATACTCTGCCTGGGCGGCATTGGCACTTTCCATCAGGTACAATGCCGCCACTAAGCGAGGCCATCATAAAAAAAAAATAACATTCAACTTTTATGTGATTGTTTTCAAAATTCAACTTTTAAACATATTTCTACCCGTTCGTTCTTTTAAATTATTTCACTACATTTAATACCCAAAAGCGCTTTTGATTCATCAAGATGCTTCAATCTCTGAATATTCATTAATAAATAATGCATGGTGCTTATATTTTTTCGCTGACTGTCGGACTGCTCGTGACGTCAATAACTAATGAATAATTTATTTATCGTTTCATTTCTTTCCTTTCACAAAAACCCGATGTAATAAAACGTTTCAAAATGATAGCACATCTGTTCGAACCCAACGTTGTGAGTCCAATAAAGAAACTATTTCAGTTCCATTCTCTTATAAAAGGTAACGACTTCATCAAATTTTCGCTATGAAATAAAAGCGCTGGCAAAGATCACCGTTCGGCTTGGTAGAAGAGCAAATATAATAAAAATGCTTTCACGTTATATGTCTTACTTCTTGATATAACAGTCCTGAGTATAATCAACGGATATAATCATAAAAGGTTTTATTATAAATCCGATGTTATAACAAAAATGTGTTTACTTATCTTAATCATTTAGTACCACGATATTATTAGTTAAATTCTGTATTACTTTTGCGCAAGTGCACACATTCATTTTAGTAAGTTTTACTTCATCAAACCTTAAGGCTGGTTAGAAATTCAATAGGCTTCAAAATAAAAGCTACATAAGTTCAAAAGTAGAATTATTTCACAAAATACAGCAAACTCTAAAATTAAAGACTCATATAAACTCTATACCAAATCTCGAATATTGGCAGCAGATAGTGATTGCGCTTGCACAAGCTCTCTTGCTCCCTATTCTCGACTATGCCGATACCAGCTATCTCGATCTTACTGAGGCCCAGCTAAATAAGCTTGAACGCCTTCAAAATTTTTGTATCAGGTTTATATTTGGTTTGCGCAAATATGACCATGTTTCTGAATATCGTAACAGGCTCAAGTGGCTCCCTATACGTCGTCGCCGAAATGCTCATATCCTGTCTCTTCTCTACAGTGTTCTGTTTAATCCCTCTTCTCCGCGCTACCTTCAGGAACGTTTTAACTTCCTACATACTGCTAATTCACATTGTCTTAGGTCATCAGAGAATCTGATGTTGCAGTTTCCAGCACATAGGACGTCATTTTATGACCGTTCCTTTACTGTTGAGGCAGTGCGGCTGTGGAACGCTTTGCCTCTTACAATTAAGCGATCGTCCTCGCTGGAAATATTTAAATCAAGGGTGAAAGCTTTCTACCTTTCGCAATAGATTTATCATCATTCACTATTATTGTTATGTATATATGTATGTTTATGTATTATATTGTATTTAAGTGTATCATATCTTGCATTTATTCGTTTATATCGGTATTTATATATTTATATTGTATGTAAGTTTATTGTTAATAATAAGCACCGTCCATAACCATTGGATCTTTCCTTTACCAACCGGTTGTCTGGAAGAGATCGCTTAAAGCGATAAGACCGCCAGTTATATCACCAACTTTATTTTTCTATAACTATTGTTTTCTTCTTTTTTCTTTTGTTTTTGTCTTTTGTTTATCTTTTGTATATGGTGTTATAATAAAGAGTTATTATTATTTCTCTTTATTTTAAGTCTTTTTTTACATTTTTATATATATATTAAAAAACAAAATACATATAAAAATATAAAAAGTTATCCAACGATGGCGAGGCTCGAGACCCAAGCCACCGGTGGTTAGGAGCCCAAAGTGAGGAACCGCCTCACAATACGTGCCGTGTCAAGCAATACTGCCTTCTGAATCTGACTCCTGACCCAACAGCCGATTGAGAGCCTCTGTAGATGTTGGTCGAGGCTCTTTGGTATCAACCCATGAGCAGAAACGACAATCGGGACAATAATTGTTGAGTCGACATCCCACATGTCGGCAACCTCGTGTGCCAAATCTAAATATTTAGACATTTTGTCTTTTTCAGCTTTGACAAGGTTATCGTCATGCGGGATGGTGACGTCAACAAGTATAGCCCGACGCGCCAATCGATCTATTATCACAATGTCAGGCTTATTGGCTGGAATAGTCCTGTCTGTGATAATAGATCGATCCCAATACAGCGTTGCATGACCATTTTCGAGAACTGGTTGGGGCACATACTGGTAATATGGCACTTGAGGTGTCACAAGTCCATATCGAAGGGCAATTTGCTGGTGTATGATCTTGGCTACTAGGTTATGTCTATGCAAATACTCGCCGTTAGCAAGATACGAACAACCGGAGATAACATGCCTGATAGACTCGCCAGGACGGTGGCATGCCCGACAGATGTCGACCGTACCGTCCTTCAGGATGTATTTCCTATAGTTGTTCGTCTTAATAACTTCGTCCATAATTGCAAAGACAAAACCCTCGGTTTCCCCAAAGAGGTTACCGAAGCGTAGCCAAGACACAGACGCTAGTCGGTCCACATCAGGCCCATGAAGGGCTCGATAGAACCGACCGTGCAGCTCTTTGCTCTTCCATATGTCCTCGCGATCCTTAATGCCTACCACCAGAGGTTTCCGCCAGTTCTCAATCGCCAAATAGAGCGGGGTAAATCCTTTATCTACCATAACTACAACCCTATGCATATCAACATCACTGTGAAGGAAATAATCCCTAAGATTGCACACCTCGCGATTATGCAAGTCCTTAGCATTAAGAATGCCTCGGCCACCACATCTCCGCGGGATGTACAATCTCATCACTGATGATCGTGGATGATGCATACGATGTGCAGTCAGGAGAGTTCGGACTTTACGATCCAGGGCGTCCAATTCGGTCTGAGTCCATTTGAGTATGCCAAAAGAGTACATGAGTACAGGCATAACCCAACCGTTAAAAGCGCGAATCTTGTTTCCACCTGATAAAAAACTGTTAAGTACTTTTGTCAGGCGGCTAAAAAAAACGCTCTTTCAACGATCGTTTTACATCTGCACCCATGATACCTAGAGCTTCAGGCATACCCAAATATTTGTAGGTTTCCGTCACGGAGAGGGATCTGAGCCTTACAGTCTCTGAGACTAGTATGTCATCAGAGACCGCAACCTCCCCTCGCTTCACATGGATAACCGCACATTTATCTACACCAAAATCCATATTGATTGATTTGCTAAATATATCCGTTATTTTTAACAACTCAATCAATTCGGTTTGTTTCGATGCAAATAACTTGAGGTCATCCATATAAAGCAAGTGAGAAATAGGCTCAGAGCCTCTCCGTAGACGGTAGCCTAACCCTGAATCCAACAACAGAGTGCTGAGGGGATTCAGGGCCATGCAAAACCACAGTGGACTCAGACTGTCGCCCTGGAATATACCCTGCTTGATTCTAATCGGCTCGTCACAATCAGGAGGAACCGTACCACCTGGATATCTTAGGACAGTGGTCCACTGCCCCATACAAGACCCAAGGAAGTTGCATAAATTTGTATTAATTTTATACAAATTTAACACCCTCATGAGCCATGTATGAGGCACCGAATCATAGGCCTTTTTATAATCTATCCAGGCAGCCGATAAATTCCTTCGGTTGTGACGAGCCTGTTGGCAAATGGTCATGTTAATGAGAAGGAGCTCCTTAGTACCACGGGACCCATTCATGCAACCTGTTTGGCCGGAAAAAAGAATTTGGTTAGAATTTATATGGTCTGTAATTTTAGATCTAATTATGGAGGTCAAAACTTTATAAATAGTAGGAAGGCATGTGATGGGTCTATAATTTTTTGGTTCCGTGGTACAACCGGACTTAAAGAGAAGGTGAGTAACACCTGTTGTCATAAATGCTGGAAGGGATCCCCGCTCAAGCGCATCCTGGAATTGCACTGCCAATCGAGCATGCGAACTTGGAAACCATTTTAACCAGAAGTTGTGCAGACCGTCCGGACCCGGTGACTTCCAGTTTTGCGTCTGTCTAATTGCAGTTAGCACATCTTCTGGATTGATTAAAATGGTTTCCATAGCCGGTATTGCCTCGCAAGCTCGATCTACAACACTAAACCAGGAGGCTTCAGTGTGAGAGACAGGCGACGACCAGATATTCGTCCAGTATTCACGCATTTCGTGAGCACTGGGAAGCCGCCCATCCACCACACCTTGTGGAGGATTCTCCCAACATCTATAAACCCTCTTTTGGTCAGTTTGGAACTTGCGATTTTGTTGGAAACGATCCCATCGCCTCCTGTAGCGACGAATGCGGTTCGCCCACGCATAGACTTTTTGTTTGAAGAAGTCTATGCGTTCTGTGACGCAAAGCCTATAATTTCGAGGACTTGTGTTGGTCCCCGAAAAAGCCTGCGTCACAAAACGCATTTATTATTTATTATTATTATTATTATTATTATTATTGTAACAAGGTAGAAGGACCACCAAGTTGAATATAATAATAGGTCGGGGCCCTCGCTCCAGGAATCTTAATTCCTACCTCAACACGAGCTTTCATCTATTGTGCTGGAAATGTGCTGTTATTGGAGTTTATTTATGAAAGACTTCCTAATTTAACTAAATTGTTATTTATTTCGGCAGTATTTATTAGAATACAATATTATTAAGGAAATTTCTTCTGGTACTTCAAGAGTTTAATGGTTTCTTAGATTTACGTGAATGTTACACATTGAAATAAAACTATTATTTACGGATTTTATCGCGGATTTGGTTTAATTTTATGTAGGATTTGAATGTTATGGTGAAAGATGATTAGAATGGAACGTTGGGCGAATGATTGATATGGAACGTGGTTTGTGTGAAACAGATGACTGATAAAAATATTTAAGATGGAAAGAGTAAGAGGATGAATGATATAGATGTTGAAGTATGCAAGGACGGAATAGCAGAGAACAGTCTGGAAGACGACGAAAGACGTAAAAGACGGAAGACGTAGAGGACGGCTGAAGTGAAGACGAGTAAGACGATAATATATTCTTAGAGATCAGAAGCGTAATTAATTTTTAAACACGACACAGATAATATTATTCCACTAATCGACTGTTTAATAAATATTAGAATTAAATCAAACAAAACATTTAAAAATCAGAAAACAAAAATAATTAGCAATCCGTCGCATCCGAGCACCCGCGCGATAAAGTGAGCGAGTGTTGTCGTCTCTTTCAATCGTTACGTCATTGCGTCACGTGATCATGCGATATTCCCGCCTCCTTGGTGGAAATCCTCTAAGACGGCCGTTCCTGACAGCTGAACGTCCTCGTCAGCTTAACAGCTTGTCCGATCTTCGCTTGGTTGGTCCGCTACAGTAGAATCACCATGTCCCAGGTTTACTTCGGTTAGAGTTTCACCTGGAATGGTAGTTAAAGGAATAATTTCGAAAGCATTTTTTTTTTCTTTTGTGATCCCATTAGATCAGGCAGTAATATGCAAGCTGTATCACCGAGTATCATACATGAGTTTGAGACAATATTCATTACTGAAATAATAAAACATCGGGCAAAAAAAAAGCTAAAAAAAAAAAAAAAACGGTACTTCCATGATGTCAGGGCAACGAACACCATAATGTCGAAGTGCGAGACAGCCACAATGTTGGGGCTGCGAGCACCACAATGTCGGAGTGCGAGACAGCTTCAATGTCGGAGCTGCGAGCACCACAGTGTCGCGGTGCGAGGCAGCCGCAAAGTCGGAGCTGCGAGCACCATAGTGTCGCGGTGCGAGGCAGCCGCAACGTCGGAGCTGCGAGCACCACAGTGTCGCGGTGCGAGGCAGCCGCAAAGTCGGAGCTGCGAGCACCACAGTGTCGCGGTGCGAGGCAGCCGCAAAGTCGGAGCTGCGAGCACCACAGTGTCGCGGTGCGAGGCAGCCGCAAAGTCGGAGCTGCGAGCACCACAGTGTCGCGGTGCGAGGCAGCCGCAAAGTCGGAGCTGCGAGCACCACAGTGTCGCGGTGCGAGGCAGCCGCAAAGTCGGAGCTGCGAGCACCACAGTGTCGCGGTGCGAGGCAGCCGCAAAGTCGGAGCTGCGAGCACCACAGTGTCGCGGTGCGAGGCAGCCGCAATGTCGGAGCTGCGAGCACCACAGTGTCGCGGTGCGAGGCAGCCGCAATGTCGGAGCTGCGAGCACCACAGTGTCGCGGTGCGAGGCAGCCGCAAAGTCGGAGCTGCGAGCACCACAGTGTCGCGGTGCGAGGCAGCCGCAAAGTCGGGGCCTCGAGCACCATAATGTCGAGGTGCGAGACAGCTGCAATGTCGGGGCTGCGAGCACCACAATGTCGGGGTGCAATACGAGTACCACAATGTCGGGGTACGGGATAGCCACAATGTCGGGGCTGCGAGCACCACAATGTCGGGGTGCAATACGAGTACCACAATGTCGGGGTACGAGGTAGCCACAATGTCGGGGCTGCGAGCACCGCAATGTCGGGGTGCAATACGAGTACCACAATGTCGGGGTACGGGATAGCCACAATGTCGGGGCTGCGAGCACCACAATGTCGGAGTGCAATACGAGTACCACAATGTCGGGGTACGAGGTAGCCACAATGTCGGGGCTGCGAGCACCGCAATGTCGGGGTGCAATACGAGTACCACAATGTCGGGGTACGGGATAGCCACAATGTCGGGGCTGCGAGCACCACAATGTCGGGGTGCAATACGAGTACCACAATGTCGGGGTACGAAGTAGCCACAATGTCGGGGCTACTAAACTCACCACTACTGAAGAACGCTTCACAAGTCTCCGGTGTCCACTCACCGCGCCGTTCTTCCCATACCAACCAGCCAGCAATTCCAGTAACTTTTTAAACTTTCCATAAAAGATTAAACCATTGGGCACCCTTATTGTTCACTTCTATTCGCAGCATGTTGATAGCCGTCCTAACCAAAGCTTCAGCCTTACTTGGACTCGGCCTAACCTGACCAAGCGCAACAAGTCTGCCCAGGTATTCAAGTTCAGTCCAAAAACGTAGAGTTTTTAATGTTAATTGAAAATCCAAATCCTACGTCTCCATTTTTTTTTAATACCTTACGTATAGTTTCCAAACCTTCACTGATAGAATTGGACATGACCAGTACATCATCTACATAAATAAGCACTTTATCAGTATCCACCAGGTGCTTCAGTTTTAGAGATGATTCCTACATAAACAATAGGTGGATTAGTGAGCCCATATGGCATCTTTAAATATTCGTAATGGCCTTCGGGCGTAACAAATACTGGTTTTACTGATAGTCATTATCCTTCATCGGCACCTTGTCAATACCTCGCATATAACGTTACGTAGAAATCTTATATAAACTAAAGTGCCTTAAAACGGAATCGGATATAAGGGAAATATCTGGACCAGAATCAACTAAAACATCAACTCGCATATTCTGAATAGTACAGACATCACATTATATATCCAGAAAAACTCTGAGCAAAAAAAAAATACATTACTGCAGGGTTCTTTTTTCACTTATCTTAAATTCTACTCGTCGTTTAAAAAAAAACAAGTATCGACAGAATGTCCATTATTTTTACAAAACGGACAATACTTTACAGTTTACAGGTTTAGAGTCAGTTTTCATTGAATCACGGAATCATATTAAGAATTCTTTGACCTTTTTGGACTAAGAATCTGTTTATGGCCACATGTGGAATAAACCAATCGATCATACTACTAGGGAGTGTTACGTTTACGTATGTCAGGGTTAATTATGTCTGACGTGCGAGCAGGATTGCTAGTAACGGCAGGTGCACTTTCAGGCTTAAATCAAATCAAATCAAATCAAACTAAAAGTGTAAACTGAGAGAAATTCTACTAGACCTTATGACTGTAGCCTGGCGGTAGTAGCTGCGGCTTTGAATTGAGTTTAACTTTTAACGACATTTTATCGCAAAATTGACCTTGCATATTCTGTGTAGGTAAAGAACTTAGTAGAATTAGTATTCATGACGCCATATAGTACGGTGGCCATGATGGTGGTCTACTTCCGCACACCTCACGTCAACAGTTATGTAAACTGTGATCGAATTTGATTTTTCGATTCTGTAGTAATGTTTAGATCTTACTTGAAATAACGAAGAAAGTGCATCCACAATCCTGTCCGCAACGTCAGCCTCACGCGCCGATTCAACAGACACAGCTTCATCCGTGGCGCGTATCCCAATGCCGGGAACAGAAACCCCGGTAGTTGCTGAAGCCGATGCTGGTGTATCTTTTCCAGTGCAAGGATGCGACGGTAAAGGGTTAAAAGTATACGTTGCCCGTTCCTCTAGAGCATTTACCGATCAAGTATTTCATTTAAACCATCACGGCGAGGGCTGTTTCGGCTCGTATATGAGCTATTCCGACGCCTACATGGATTTTCAGAACAATACGGTCTATTGCGGAGACTTGATTTTCTACATTTTTCACGATTACGGTCTCTTTGCTCACCATCGCGACGGCTATGAGAATTTTTACGATTTTTTTACGTGGTGTGCATTCACAGCTCGACATTTTTATACAACAAGTCGTTTAACTTGCTGAAGGATTTAACGTTGAACAAATAGTTTTAATTATAACTTACGATTGTTAACTTCAAGGCGCACACAAAAACAAAACACTATAGATGGTATTTTTACTTACAGAAATACACCATCCGAAGTAAACTAATTATATACACACAAAACCAACACGTAAGTTATCAAATCACGAATAAAGAAATTCATTAATTAATAAAATGTAATTGTTTACAACGCGAACAACAAAAAAACAAACAAAAACAAAAACGCGGGAAAATGAGAAATTGCAGCTGGAGAGATGGCGCGAACGATCAAAGTCGCGTGTTTTAAACCTATCCCACTTCTGATCTTAGAGATCAGAAGCGTAATTAATTTTTAAACACGACACAGATAATATTATTCCACTAATCGACTGTTTAATAAATATTAGAATTAAATCAAACAAAACATTTAAAAATCAGAAAACAAAAATAATTAGCAATCCGTCGCATCCGAGCACCTGCGCGATAAAGTGAGCGAGTGTTGTCGTCTCTTTCAATCGTTACGTCATTGCGTCACGTGATCATGCGATATTCCCGCCTCCTTGGTGGAAATCCTCTAAGAATATTTAATATTAACAAGACAATCTTTGTTTAATTTGACCCCTTACGGAACTATTCCCACATATTTTTGGGGGCTCGTCCGGGATAGTTCCGTATTTCGGGTCAAAAGAAGAAGCAAGCAGAAGACGAAAGACTACTACGTGAAGAATGGATGGACTAATGAGGAAATTCAGGTGGAAGTCAAGACCGATATTTAGTGGTAATGACGAAACCTACACATCAACAAGATGGATGCAAGAAATAGAAGACATTGGCAAAATGTTCAAATTAACATCCAGACAGACGCTGATTCTTGCCAAAAAATCATTGACAGGCACCGCCGAAAAATGGTTGAGAGCTGAGGAACCATTCACGACACTAGAAAATTTTAAAGCCGAAATAATAAAAGAATTTTCGCCTAATGAAGAAGGTTATTGTGATGTGTTTGGTGATAATGCATCGGAATGCAAAGAACAATTGGGCGAAAACATTCAGACCGCAACGAATGAGAAGTCGAGCTGCTTCATGGTTATGCGAACTCCGTGTGTCACGGAGTGCAAACGGAGTGCTTACGACGACAATGGTTGCCATGACAACGCGTATGACAGCGGTAACAGCAGCGAAGATGACATATTTGGAAAAATGCAGAGTCAAAAACAAGATGAGCTTATGTTGCCCAATGTTTGCAAAGACGAATTATCAGTAGTTCAGCAACCAAGACGGATTTCTATTAAAGAGGAAAAAATTGTTGACAAGAAGACAGTTAGCGTTGAAAGTGATTTTAAGGTGCAATTATTATCAAACGTGCCAACTTCGGAAAAAAGAGAGTTTGGAAGCAAGAACACTGGACTAAAGATGTTAAGGCAGATTCAGGATTTTATAGGACTTCATTTTGGAAAATTTATTAAAGATTTTGTACCAATTGTGAAACCGTTAGATGATGTTTTGAGAGGGAAATTGTTGCTAGACCATTATGACGACCTTGTGGAAAACAGACCTAGAAGAATTCAAGAAAATTGTAAAATTAAAAAGAAAAAAAGAAAGAAAAGATTTAATTGTTTTGTAAGAGGAATATTGTGTTTATATTGTTGTAAGATCTGTAATGTTTAGTATTTTATGTTAAGATGTTTTTATAAAGAATATTGTATATATCTTAAATTATATGAAGAATGTTACGTGGTTTGGGAGATTGTGTCATTTGAGTTTAAGTATGTTTTGCGATGTAAATAGGACCTGACTGAGGGCAGTCAGATGTCAGTATGGCCGAGATGTAGGATTTGAATGTTATGGTGAAAGATGAGTAGAATGGAACGTTGGGCGAATGATTGATATGGAACGTGGTTTGTGTGAAACAGATGACTGATAAAAATATTTAAGATGGAAAGAGTAAGAGGATGAATGATATAGATGTTGAAGTATGCAAGGACGGAATAGCAGAGAACAGTCTGGAAGACGACGAAAGACGTAAAAGACGGAAGACGTAGAGGACGGCTGAAGTGAAGACGAGTAAGACGATAATATATTTAATATTAACAAGACAATCTTTGTTTAATTTGACCCCTTACGGAACTATTCCCACATTTATATTTTTTGAGTTCCCGACTCGGACCCGGCGGACTGACCCCGCCCCGTGACCATGAAAGCTGTAAAGTAATCGAAACGTCGGGAACTCAAAAAATGTAAAATGAAACCAAATCCGCGATAAAATCCGTAAATAATAGTTTTATTTCAACTTCAAGAGTTATTTACGGAACTGAATTGGAAAATGTTTTACTAATTTCACATAATAATTATTCAATATAGCCTTTACGAGTGGCCAGCTTCAGCAACGGGTATTTTATAAATTTATGATGATGGCAATATGATAGTAATCGAAGTGGCGAATACTAGAACCAATCTTTTTTGTATAAAATTTCGAAATAACAAATTAACGCATGACCTTGCCTAAATCTCAAAAATATTGTATCTGTATCTGTATCAGCCCATATACGTCCCACTGCAGGGCACGGGCCTACTTTACAATCGAGAATACGATTGAGAGTGGTTAGGCCATATAGTCCACCACGCTGGCCTAGTGCGGGTTGGCGGACTTACATACCATAGAAATTCTTATGAATCCCTATGGTATGCAGGTTTCCTCACGATGTTTTCCTTCACCGTTTTAGTGCGTGGTGATTGACTATCAATACACACATGACTCCGAAAAGTCAGAGGTGTGCCCTGGGATTCGAACCCGCGACCACCGTGAACATGTTGGCAGTCGCGTCTAGTCCGTTTACCAACAGGCCACCACGCACTTATCAAAAATATTAAATTCAGTTAATTTAATGACTGCATTTTAATAACGGGGTTCATACTGATATATTTAGGGATGGCAGTCACTTTGGATTTTGGAGTGGCGTAATGGGCAAACTTAATAATATTCACGAAGGGATTAGAAACATCTCCCTAAGTGTCGCAGACGTGTGTCGGGCCACACCTTACTATTACGTTGTGTCCGCCGGAAATTATATTCGTGTTTCAACCCGTACAATATGTAAGTTTTGATTTAAATAGTTTTTAATACTAATCAATGTCAGGTTTTACTCATGTAAAACCCGGTCTGGGATGCTTTCGTTGTCACACCATTTACTTGCTTCCTTCATGATTTAATTACAATGTATGTGTGAGTAATTAAATAATACCAACCCGCACTAGGCCAGCGTGGTGGACTATATGGCCTAACCACTCTCAATCGTACTGTCGATTGTAGAGGAGGCCCGTGCCCTGCAGTGGGACGTATAAGGGCTGGTACAGAATTAAATCATTCTATTTATTTTTCATTATAACTTTATTATTTTACAAAATATATTTGTGAAAAATTAATAAACTTCCATACCTCATAATTTCGATTATACATTCTTTTGATAATCCTACTTTGAACTAATTTTACAAAACTAAGTAGTTAAGAAGCTGCTTCAACTTTGTCCAACAAGTGATCCGGATTAAGAAAATTACAAATTGAATAGTCATTACATAGCTTATCTCGACACCGAGGGCCATTAGGCACATTGTAAACAAATCCCTTACAAACTTTGAATGAACGAGATGAAAGGACTACGCAATTAACATTTAAATATTTTCATGAGAGGTAAATTAAATTTAAAATCAGTGCAGCCGACCACCATGCCCTAGCCGCAGATGGTGCTGCAATTTTGTTTGGATAATTAAAATATACACGCTATGCCAACCTATGAGGTCATAGGTCAGTTTGTAAATAAAATATTATTTTTTAAAATAACGGGTTTTGTAGAAACTATAAAGATATTTCATGTTTTATTCGACAGCCAGTTAGCGTTTTATGATAGATTTCGAATAATTTTGAGTATTGCATGACTGAAAGTATTTTGCAGATTTTGATACCCACGAAATAAAAATTGTATCACAATATAGAATATTAGGTCGATGTATGTGGCTGTTACGTGTATTTATGTGGGTGACCAAAACGTCCCTGTAAACTAAATAGACCTTGACTGAGTAACAGTGTGTATATTGTATTAGATACTGTACATGCTACGCTAAATATATTGTTATGAATTGCGAAATGAACACATTGACGTGTTAATGAATATTTCTGTAGAAACATTGCGAGAGGTCATTGATCTAATCAATAATAGGCCTGAGGCAAGCAATTCAAACACAATGGTAGAAGATTTGAGCCGACGCACGGCACAGACGCCACGAGTTACTACCACTATCAAACGAACGATATTTCCATTGCATTCCTTTTGTTATCCCCGGCTATGAGAACCATTCCCGTCCCGTGGCATCGTATTTTGCATTATTTTCTTTTTTCGACTAACGAATCGAATGTTTCATCCGTATTTCAATGTCGATATTGAGAGTCGTGGCAACGTAGATTGTGTTGTCGTTGGTCGGCGCGGCGGCGCGGCGGCTCAGACCGCGATTGTGCTGCATAATAATTAAAACCAAAACCGATTCAGCAATCCGTTTAACAGAGAGAATGCCGACTCATTTTTGCTGTCTACGATTTTTTAGTTTCAACTCTTTGATTAGTGAATGAATGAATGTAATTCGTCCTTTGTTTTGGAAAACGTTCAATAATTGAATTTTAATTTATGATGCATATTAAATAATTATGTCATCTGCGAATAAAATGATGATTATTTCGAAGCAAATAGTGAACGTGACTAGCTTTTATTAGAAGACATCGATAACTATAAATAAAGATGCAGTATTTAAAAGAAGTAAATCGTGCAATGGCTCGCGAAGAAAACAAAGCCGTCAGTATCTTAAAGATAAAACGAAAGATGGATAGCTTTTATTGTAAGTGCAAAAACTTGGCTGCTACTCGTGAACATTTCTTTTAGCGTTGAAATAGAATGGATTTTGTTACTGTAGTAATGTTTTGGCATATCAACCGGATAAGGATTTCTATGTGTCTACAAAAAAAACAATGTGTTTATATACATATATACAGGGTATCTCAAGACTGCTACAGAAAACGAAGCCGAGTGGTAGTTTTAATGACTTCAGACACATTGCAACAGAAAATATTGAAAAGAAGCGATGTTTTTTTTTTGTTATTTTTTTCCTATGGTCGTATTTGGATGGTAAATTCATTTTTTTCCTAAAATAATAGTGTATACTCTATTATTTGTAAGGACTCTAAGGTATTAAAGAGTTGAAATTATTATTTTAGCAAAAACTATGGATTTACCACCCAAAAATTACGATATTTAAAAAATAATAAAAAAAAATTGTTGCGTTTTTTTGCAAAAAATTTAGTTGCATTATGTTTGTACTTACTAAAACTGCCACCCGGCTTCGTTTTCGGTAGCAATCTTGATATACCCAGTATATATGGTGTTCAAGCAAGAAAATAATATTGTTTTTTTTAATACGTTTAATTTGTAACATTTTTATTTTGTTTATTATCTGGCAACACTCATGTGTCAGCCATTACACCAATTACACACTTTGTATTTTCGCCAGTAAAGAAAGTTTGTCACTGAAACTCAAGAAATTTTATTTATAGTAAATAATGCCTGAGATTAACCAATAAACATATGGCCTTATAGTCATTTGTAGCAATGACAATGTTATGAGTTTATTTTTCAGTTGCCCCGCCTATTAGTTATCTTAACTCAGGAATAGTGCTTTTTTGGATGTCGAATTTTCGTCCAAGATATGAGAAATTTCAGTTATTCAGGCAGGTTGATTTTTTTTCATATACCGGGTATATCATGACTGTTACCGAAAACGAAGCCGGGTGGTAGTTTTGATGATTACAAACACAATGCAATTAAAATTTTCGCAAAAAAACGCGACAATTTTTTTTTATGATTTTTTATAAATCATCAGTTTTGGGTGGTAAATTCTTGGTTTTTGCTAAAATAATGATTTAAACTCTTCTATATCTTAGATTCTTTCTAAATAAAATGGTATACACTATTATTTTAGGACAAAAATGTATTTACCATCCAAATACGACCATAAAAAAAACTATAAATTCGTCGCTTTTTTTGCAACATTTTTTATGACATTGTGTCTGAAGTCGCTTAAACTACCACCCGGCTTCGTTTTCGGTAGCAGTCTTGATATACCCTGTATATGTAGACAAGCCGTGGTTTTACGCCAAATGCTGTCTTTTCCCTTGATGACCTATAGGTATTGCTGCACTTTGGGGAATAGTAGGTACTTGTTTTCTAGATGAAGGGTATTTTAGGTCGTTTCTTACACTTCTTATAATGTGTATGCAAAATTTCATGACGATTGGTTTATCAGTTCAGTTAATTAAACGTACCTGACGAATTTTCAGATTTCTAACATTTGAAAAATATGTAATCTCGTTTTATAAATAACTATCATGTCATGCAAACAAATAAAATAAGTAAAAAATAACAGCGCAAGCCACATTCTCACAATCAGATCTTTTTGAATCAAATAGGATAAATAGTCAAATAGTCTTTAAACTTAAAACTCCTATAGAAAATGTAGTAAAAGAATGTTAACGTAGAAAAAAACACAATTTTATATTGAAATCTTAAGTGCTCAATGTTAATACAGCAAAATATCCATAATTCATGATTTCGAACTATTACGAGGAACTGTTTATATTAAAGACGTTTGTTTATCTTTGTACCCCTGATTAATGGGTCAGACAGTAAATTACCCTAGAAATACATTTTCTCCGAATAAGTCCAAGGATTTTGTTTACTTGTAGCCTCAAAATTGAAACATAAACTTGTTTATATTGATTGTGTCACTGAATGACAAAGCACCACTCTTTAATCCAACCAAATTAATTAACCGAATCTATATAAACGTAAACGGAACACGTACACGCGAACATTGCGAGCACAATATTAATGTATAATATTAATTAAAACACAAACAATTATCTCACCCCTAAATTTGAGACCAGGAGCCGGCAGTCTCAACTTATAGCGCTAAATACGCATCCCAATTTATCTTGAATCTCGTCAGGTTTGGCGAAATTTAAATTAAAATGTAAATGTTGTTGGCGGGTGACCTCTCTAATTGCGAATTCGTCCTCTGACAAAGTTTTATTCACCTCAACTGCGTGTATTGGTATTAGCGCCTCCACAATTTGCTGTTTGTGCGATTATGAATGAAAACAACATACACACATTAACCTGACCCTATCGTAACTTATCAAGTATTGTGAACTGTGTTTTTGACGCACAACACCAAGACCCGAAACAAAGATGGTTTTGTGTTTTAGTGTATCACATGTAGTGTATTTCACATATGTAGAAGTCGAACCCTCGTCTTTCCATATTGTAGCTTTTTAATCATCTATACTACTAAGGCTGCTTAAAATATAAATATCTTTGTTTATGTAAAATAAATAATAACACATAATATAAAGCTCATTGTATTTCATAGTCTGATAGACTCACTTTCACTCAGAGACTTCTACTGACAATTAAATAATACCTCAGTAAATATATTAAATAATAGTCAAGATTTACTACTGGTGTCTTTCATATGTGAGAGGCCGCCTGGGTGGGTACCACTGCATTGTCTATTTCTCCCGTCAAACAGCAGTGTAGAATTACTGTTGTGTTTCGGATTGAAGGACATTGTAACCAGAGTAACTACTAGGATGGCGAGCGCAGTGGGCTGCCAAGCATTGCTTTGTGATTCGAGGTGTTGTTTGGTTCTGCTGCTGTTTATGAGCTGTCATATAGCTTAACATCAGGCGAACGACATGCTCATCTCGCCGTTCATTGGAATAAAAAACAAAAATAGTCAAGAGTACGATTGATAGAGGTTAGGCCATATAGACCACCATGCTGGCCCTGTGCGTGGTGGCGGGCTTTACATACCATATCAATCCTCAAATATCGCTTTGGTTAGCAGGTTTCTTCACGATGTTTCCCTTCACCGTTATAGTGCATGGTGATTGACTATGAATACACAGATGACTCCGAAAAGTCAGAGGTGTGCCCTGGGATTTGATCCCGCGACCACCGTGAACATGTTGGCAGCCGCGTCTGGTCCTTTTACCAACAGGCTACCACGCACTTTATAGTCATATATTTATGTATATTATGATTGAAATAATAACCATCTTCATAAAATAATAATAAGCCACTTCGCTCCTCAATATTGATCGTAAACAAAGACCTTGATCAAAATTTCACATGTTAATCCTCTACGGATTATGCCAAATGTCTGTTTTGCTACGGGGATTACTAACATATGGAATAAAAAACTGTTTGGTATACGTGCGATATATAATTCAGAGACATGTAGTCTCACGGGCCGCAAGATGACTCACCACATCCAAAGTGTCGATATTATATATATTCACTTGACAACACTACTTTATTTATACAGGGTATATCAAGACTGATACTGAAACCGAAGCCGAGTGGTAATTTTAGTGACTACAAATACAATGCAACTAAATATTTCGTAAAGAAACGAGATTTTTTTCATCGTATTCGAGTGGTAAATCCATAAGTTTTTGCTAAAGTAATAATTTAGACCCTTGCGTACCATAGCATCTTAACAAATATAAGGTGTACACTATTATTTTAGAAAGAAACTTTTTATGTACCATCCAAATACGAAGTAAGGAAAGGAATTACAAAAAAATCTACGCTTTTTTGCAACATTTTTAGTCGCATTGCGTCTAAAGTCACTAACACTACTACCCAGCTTCGTTTTCAGTAGCAGTCTTGATACACCCTGTGTTTCAATGTTTTGCTAACAGTTGCGGTATTGTAGCCGATAAAACCTAAGCCTGTCGCGTCGTGGGAAAAACTAATGAATAAATTGTAATGCGTTGTGCGTAAAGTTAAACTCTGCGTGTTATGGTTATAAGCCGTAATTCGGTGACTAACTTTATGGGGCTAAGACATGACCGTGCTATATGCTAGGAACTTGTCGGACGCGGGAGATGTGATAGTGGTAGCGGTATCAATTCCCACAACTCTGATTTTTCAAAATCATGGGTGTATTTAAATTTGAAAGTGGATTACTAAAAGGCCAACTCGCAATGGGCCAGTGATTTGGACTATGCTATGACCACACTCTAAATATAACTGCCCATTGACTATAAAACAGAACGGAGATGTAATTAAAGGAGATATGGGAGTTAATCGTATGGCCATATAAAGTAACTTTCAGTGCCTACTTATGAAAATATATGAAGTAGTCAGGTTTATCATGAAGTTTCAACACGGCCCTAAGCACCGGACGAAGAAAAAAATAAAAAATATAATCTCTCAGACCGAAGTAATTGAAACTAAATACGTATAGTAGAAAATAATGTAGCACTGAAACATTAAAAACCTTTCAAAATGAAGTCGTAAGAAATTAATGTTAGAAATATAAATGCTCTATTCGTTTAATGTTTCCTGTTTTATGCAAAAGATCCCCGGCGTGACATCATTTCAGTAAAAGTCTCTCCATGAAAATACTGTGACTACATTTATTTTTATTCATAAAATTTGAGAAACGTTAAGCGACTAAAAGCCTTTTTATCTAACCAGAGTACCAACAATAAAACTATGTAGATATGCTTTATGAGGTCTCAATATAAATTATCGAAACGGTTACTCTATGATCCACGACGAATTTGGAATTTAGAACTTTCGACTTCCGAAAATAATCATAAGATTTTCACTTAATAAAATCAATACCTACCAATACTTTTCTCTACAGTTCTTATCGAATTCCGAACTTAGCCTATGGTTACGAACGATAGAGGATGCGAATATTATATAGATTACCTAGGCACATTCGTACAGTTTTACGTACGACATTCGAACCTCCGAAATTCGTTTCGGATTATAGAGTAACCCCCCAGGTCATAGTAATTCGGTTGATCGCAAACATCATTCAAAGATTTGTTAATTGAGAACCAGCGACTCAAGCTAGTTGCGGCAATTTAACTTGCTACGCTTTCTATGCACTCCACATAAAGTTAAAATTATCCGTCAAACCTAGACACAACAATCCAGCGAGGAAATCAGTATAATTACTTCAAGAACATTGCGACGTCCTTTGACACAGTTCGTGTAACGTGACTTTGGGTAAGCGAATGTCTTACATTGTTCTTTGTATTATTGGTTTAATGGTTTAAGGCTGCGTATTTGGGCTGGCCCCTAGGACATTTATTGAATACAATAATTAATAAAGTGCGTGGTGGCCGTATTAGTCACCGAACTAGATGCTGCTTCCTACATGTTCACGAAAGGCATGCTCGTCTCGCCTTTCAATGCAATAATAAAAAAAGCTTCCTACCTTTGAAAGTAGTCGTCATTTGCTGAACTTATATAAATTAAGAATTCCATGGTGATTGCAGTTAAAATGACAGTAGGCCAAAATATTCTATTAGGCAAACCAAACCCCTCAGCACGCTGCTATCGTAGCATCAGGCAGGCTAAGTAATTTCATAGGTCCAATCAAAATCATAATAAAATGAACGTGGCAGAGGATTGCAGAAGCCGCATTCCCTTACCGTACTCAGCTAATTTCATTTTAATTAAATCGTCTTTTCGCTGGTTTGTTTAACCTTAGTATAAATGTGCTCAGTTTTGATAATTAGATTATAATGTTTCATGAGGAGAAACACCAGTAAAATAATTCTTTGAAATAAAAAAACATAAAGTGGGTACCATCCATATGTAAGCTAAAATATTTATGTAGATTTTAACATTGTAAAATAATTTCTAATTAGGGTAGCCGTACTTCTATGGTAACTACTTAAATAGTAGGGAAAGAATAAAAGTTACTATAACATATTAAATAATTAGAAAAAATAACTGAGGTAAAAAATAAATAATATTTTTGCATAATACTAACAGAACTCAGAAAAAGAAAGACAAGAAAGACATAGTAGATATGTATGTTTCTTTTATCATCACGTTAATTAAGAAAATTGATCGCCGTAGGGTAATCATAATAGGCCTATACCCAACAACGTATGAATAAATGCTGATGAGAACCTAATGATATACAAATTATTTGCCGATAAAATATAAATTATCGAATAGAATAAAACTCCAGCACCTATAGAATTCAATCGACAACAAAGCGAAAATCAAGAGAAAAATACGAGTATTCCGCGTACGTTTCCAATCCATTTAAATCACGTGACCAGTGATTAATATTCTCGCCACCCATAACTAATCTAACACTCACTTAACATATTTTCTATTTATAACAAAAACTTACTTATCACAGTCATTCTAAACCTCAGAAAAACATAACTATCCACTTAAATCTTTAAGAGGGTGTCCATAATATTTTCCACTCACAATAATGATGCAAATATTTTTAAACAACAAAGTCGCATTAATTGGATTTTTTTCTAATAAACACCCGCGCTGTTGTTCACCGAACTAGATAACAGAATAAGACGGAGTCCCGTCGTTTCGGAATATTGTTCGTAGTTTATCCCGCGCGGGAAATACGACGCGACTGGTCCCGCCGCCGAACGCATTCAAACTGCCAGCTTTTCCCCAAAGCAACACATGATTTTCTGAAACAACCCCTCGCCATAACTCGGTCGAGAGTGCAAAACCTTCACACAGTGACACGAGGGGAAACATAATAGCAGTTCGTTAGCATAACTCCGGCTGAGGTAGGTCCACTGGCTTGAGTAAAATATTTACGTTATTAAACGATTCACAGCCCTTCATTTTCACTGTTTGTGTCGAATCAGCAGTTATTTTGTGCAATTCCGGAATCTGCTTTGAGATTTATTATACCTTCATAGGAAATAAATAATTTAAACTAATGATAATAAGATACCCTTATTTCATTTTCTTTTTATGTTCGTGTTCAAGCAAGACAGCCAAAAACTTCTTAAGTAATTTTCACGCTTAAAGGCCCATCTACACTTTTTATTTTATATCATTCTTTGTCACATATACAGAGAAATGCTTAGTAAAAACTTTCTAACTATATCCAAACTGTAAAAAGCATTTTGTATTACGTGTGCGATAAAACAATAAAATTTTAAAATAGCGATCATTGTTCTTGGCCGGAGAAATGTCTAAAAATCTTGTAATTGTAAATTCTATGTATTCAAATCACGGTGTGTCGGTAGAAGCGCGGTTAAGTAAATTGTGTACGTGCTTGGCCCACTGCCGAATAGGTCGACCGCAAAGGATGTATAGAGCAACCTAGGTTTATGCTTAATTTATGCGGTTACCTAGTGGTTATCTGTACCGAACTAATCTTCACGAAACCTGAACAGGTGGGGCGATAGATCTTATATGAGTAAAAAAGCCAAATTTTTATCTATTAAATCATTTAAATTAATTTAGTTATATTTCCTCATACAGTGTACACCTTTTAAACTAAAATCCTGTAGGATTTCATATTATAGTGACAGAAGTACTCCAAGCAACATTGTCTGATACGTTGTACTCGTATGGCCATAAAAGTAACAGTCGTATAACCCACTGGAAATAACTGGATGGGATAGAATTAAAAATTAAAATATTGTGAAATTCGCTCACCTATAAACAGCAAAATTAATAGAGCATATAAATGTATTACACTTTGCATTATAAATAGTTGAAATGTCCCGTCTACAATATTCATTCTGAGCTAAACCACTTTGTTTTAATATGTAAGTTTGGAAAACTCGTGGAACGCGCCAGAATTCAAAACCTCGTCTTTCGTATGCAGCGTCATTGAAATGGTATAACTATTCAACTAGCTGAGCTGTAGCACAAATATTAATGTAAAATTATGAATTCACTCTTGTTATGGTAACCTAGATGTTGCAAAGCCGTACTTACTACATTTGAATAAACGTTTCATATGTCGCCTTTTGAATATTAGAGCATTTGGTGGCTATATGAAGCGTATTTAGAGCGGTAGTAATTACCATAGGATATACAATGTTAACAATTGTGAATAGAGTGTAAATGGTTAAATATTCTTACAAAACTTTTTTGTAAAGATTATTTTCAAATTTGTTTCTACCGGGATTGCTTAATGGCTAAGGACTGACAACAAGGTAAAGAATCTTCTATCTATAGGTATACACGTCCTATTTATCTCATATTTGCGTACACCCGGATAGCTACACTGTAGACAATGATGGAAAGACCATTATAATAGGCTCACTATGATGTTTTTTCCACCGATAATGTAAAACACTTGTACACGCAAATATCATCTTTATTGTCAACCTTTGTATACTCGTATCTTGAATCGGACAAGTCGGCATAATTGTTTCGATCGGAGAGAGATGAACATCTAAAGAAAAGCAGTAATAGCATACATGTTTTTCCAACCTATGAGAAAGGAGTAAAGTATTAGAGCATAGAAGGCTCGGTCCGGCAAAGGATTTTATTTGTATGCTGAATTGAATACAGTAAAAATCTTCAATTGGTTTCATTAATATTCGAAGTGAAACGTGTAACTGATGAACTAACCACACATAGTCTTGACCTACCATTGACTGCCTCCGTAGCGGTGTTGATTAGACGCCGATTGTGAAACGAGAGGCCACGAATTCGATTCCTGCACCGATTCAACTTAATTGACCTTAATGTGGGGTGAAAACTATGTATGTCATTGTTGGGTGCATTTATTTATTATTTATTAAGATACAACGGGGATTTAAATATCGTCAAAAACTACCAGAGTTTTCTTTTGCTCGCAACCACCAGACACAAAATCAATATTTGTTTTGGTGATGACATCAAACCTACTGGCCCCTCAGCCTGCATAATTAAATATTTTTCTATGTTAGCAGAACTTGTGACACGAAATCTTAAAAAGTGACATTTCTATCACACATCTGCGCAATAGTCCCTGACGATTAACTCATGTTATCTATTAAAACTTTCAAACTTAACCTTTTCTTGAGCGTAATATTGCCCAACCCTAATAACCTATTGATGCAAACTAAAAGCCAAAAACTACACAATAATAAAACAATTATACTTTCATAACGAAGATGAAATATCTTTCTATAAAATAAAATGCATACATACATGCATAAACTCATTTGTTTTTCGCAGAAGGACTAGGTAGAGATGCTTCCAAGACCCCCGCATTTCACCTTGTATCTTCCGTCCCATAATGAGATAGAGGGCGAGCATCACTTTAACTGACCCGGGATTCCAACCCAAGACCTCAGCTTTGTAATTGTACCGTAGTTGTAACTACCACCGAGTCAAGTAAAATGAAATAAAAATTTAATTTAATAATTATCACAAAAAGATGCTATTTTTGTCACGAGCTCTTCATGCTGCACATTTTTTATACTTTCAAAATAACGTGACTAATAAGCCAAAACACACAAAGCGCATACACCTGCGTGGGTGGCTATAACGGGTTTTACACCATTTCCTCTATCCGGGTGGATACGAATATCCTTCAACTAGCTGCAACGTCTCGAAACTTTACTCACTCACTGAATAAAATAATAAATAATCAATACACCCAACAGTCACATACATAGTCTTGTGCGGGGATCAAACCCGCGGCCTCTCGTTACACCGCCAGCGTCTAACCAACTGCGCTACGGAGACTGTCAACAAAAGTCAACGGCAAGGCTGTTATTGACCTACAATCGTCTAAGAGATAGGGTGTTTACTCCCATCGAGCAAAACCATACGTATGTATATACTAGTTACAGCAAGACACAACCACCTAAATGTTACACTTTTATTAATTAATTCTTAGCTTTTTTTTATTGCAATGAATTGCGAGACGAGCATACCGTTCACATGATGGTAAGCGATACGACCGCTCATGAACAGTAGCAAAACCAAACAACGCCTTGAATTACAAAGTAATGCTTGGCATTCCACCGCGCTCGCCATCCTTAGACATAAGATGTTAAGTCTCCATATGTCCAGTAGTTACTCTGGCTACAATATCCTTCAATCCGAAACACAAGAGGGCATTTACACTGCTGTTTGGCGGGAGAAATAGACATTGCCGTGGTACCTACCCAGTCGATCTCTCACATATGAGAGACCTACCACCAGTGAAACTGCACATAAAAAGGCAAAACAATTAAAAACATTATAAGTACAAAAAAGTTTATCGTTCTAAGCGATTACTTTAAAGATATGCAAAAAAACTGGAAAATTAATAACAATTTCATTATTGTTTTTACCACCACAACACTTGAGTTCACAACATTTTCACAAATTCTTTGTTATTTATTTAACGTGAGTGTTGAAACTGTGCAAAATGAAATTGGAAGTGTTATCAACCGCACCTGTTGAAGACATTCAATACGTGTACTCACTTATAAATTCAGACGAGTCACAAAGCTTATTTAATAAATTGCGCACGTACAGTGAGTGTATAGAAAATCAATACAATACTTCGTAAGTCATACCTTTCGAACAACTCCAAAACACACGCTTGGATTTGTGTAACACACAATGACTTTGATACTTTAAAGACGTGAAAACGGATTCACAAAGAAATAAAGGAAATGTGTAGTTGAAAGCAAATGAAACCTTTTGTAGAATCGACATCAGAGAATTTTTACATGTAACATTCATTATATAAAATCGACATAACACAAAGATTTCCAGCGCCTACTCTATTTTTTTATTGTGTTAGTCCGACAAACGACCAAACAACAGGTAGGTGACACCTAATGGTAAGTGATCACTGCTGCCCACGAACATCTATAATACTTGGATCGTGGATGTATTGCCAGCCCATTAAATCCTGAGGGAAATGAACGCATCCATGAGTCTTCATTTTTTTTTATTGCATTGTATGGCGAGACGAGCATGCCGTTCGCCTGATGGTAAGCGATACGACCGCTCATGAACAGTAGCAGAACCAAACAACACCTTGAATTACAAAGCAATGCGTGGCATTCCACTGCGCTCGCCATCCTGAGACATAAGATGAGTCTCAATATGTCCAGTAGTTACTCTGGCTACAATGTCCTTCAATCCGAAACACAACAGTGCATTTAAACTGCTGTTTGACGGGTTTTACTGTTCATCATTACTAGAAAAAACATAGAGACTTCAGACTGGAGTCTAGTCTAAAGATTTGAGACAGATATATTTCAATATTTTCAAGTATGTTAATTCTCAGGGTAACGACAATTTCTCCCCGGATCGCAGCCAATAGTGGAAACCCAATCATCCTCATAAACGCAAGTGTGTTGGGTACAAATTCTGTAGACCCGATTCCGACCGGATGATCCATAAATGTTCAATTACGATTTCACTATAGTATAGGGCAAATTTCAATCCAATCTCTGGTACTTATCAATTTAAATAACATTTCTCAAAATATCTCAAGCGTAAAAAAACAAAGGTTAACCTATATGTTCTCTTTGTCACTTAAATATTACCCAATACCAAGACGATAATACCTAAACTTAATTTATTTATTTAATACTTTATTATATACCATGAAAAGATAAAAAATAATAATACAGAAACAGACATAAACACAAATTATCGGTAGTACAATTAGTGGTCTTATGGCTAACAGCGGCGATCTCTTCCAGACAACATATGGATGGAGTGGAAAGAGCAATAAGTAGATATAGAGGGTAATGGTTGAATAAGAAAGGAATACATATTTACAATTAAAATATATGTTATAGGCCAAGTGATTAATGCGGGCAGTATGAATATTGCCGAGCCATATCGGGCCAAGTGATTAATTATAATCTAAACTCACCTATTTATCACATTGCCCGGGCATTATGAATATGGCTACATGATGATCGGGCAATGTGATTATAGGTAATATTTCACGTGGTGCGCTGCCGTATTGTCGCATCTGCGATAGACCCATAAATTAGAAAGGTTGAATTGATCTGCTTATGTTTAGTTGTTTTTTAACGTCCGAAACATTATCTTCAAAAGAAAATTAGTGTACCCACTTTATGGATCAGTTAGGTCGACTGTGCCCCAAAACCGACTCAGAACACCCCGACTTCACGTAGTCTTTTGGCTACCGACCCTAGAGTGTATATAAAAAGCCGGAGGCGCGGAGGGAGAGCAGCCCCCGCCCACGACCAGCAAGCCGAAGCTGCGGAGGTGAGCATGGGTGCCTATCTTTTGTTACGCAAGGGCGAAGGGGCTGAACTTCCCGTAGCGCCGGAGACGATGCAGAAGCTAATTTGTATTGACAACAAGTGTTTTAAGGGTTAGGTTGCTATAATAGATATTTCTCAGGAATAGTGCGTTACCTTTTCATGGGAGTGGTACCAGGGGAGGTGCGATACTCCCCCTCCCCCTCCACTCCTCCCAACCCACCCCCTCGTGCTGCCCTATTCTAAATTCTACCACTTCGGCTCATTGTTTTGATTTTGATTCGCTTTACATCACTCTGCCCAATAGGCACTTAGCATTATTCATAATGCCCGGGCAATGTGATAAATTGATTGGTTAAAATCACATTGCCCGCTCTTATTGGGCATTATTCATATTGCCCGGGCATTATGAATAATGGCCGATTAATCACTTGGCCCATAACATAGATATACATAAATTACACAGTAAACTATAGACTAAAATACAAAAAAAAACACAGAAAACCATGCGGAAAAATTAATTATGTATAGTTTTTCTTCCGTATCGGAAAAAAACAACACACAACAGTAATAAAAAAGTCGGTATTATTTCTGGTATAAAAAGTAATAGATTTACCAAGAAACACTAAAAGGTACAAACTGAAACCGTACCCTCTTTAATATTGTATAACACAGAAGTTGCCTCGTAAAGTTTATCACGACACAGATAAGTAATGTAAGATACGAGAGGAAATAGATGAAAGCGTCCTATTTCTTCCCGCTGATGCTAGAAGCTAAACAATTTTATTCCGAGGACTATCGCGCTGACAAAATCTGTCTCGACATGTCTAATCTGCTATTCTACATTTATTTTGTGGCAAAACATTGGGACTGATATCTAAAAAAATATATTGGGAAAATCTCGATTTTATAAAGAGATTTTCATAATTGCTTTGGTTTGCCTTTGTATTTGTACTGAATGTCAGTATTCTTTTATACAATATAATCGTAATAAGTACTGATAAATTAAAATTAGAATTCATGCCAAAACTATTCCAAGTTTTATTTTATATTTAATTTAATCAGAAACATGCATAAAAATCAAATTAAAAAAATCGCCCCCGTTAAATGTTGAATGAAACGATTAAAATAACAATGTAACATAAGTTCGTTAAGAAAAACTAAACTAGACAGGACCAATAAACCCATTGCTTATAATGTATGCATAAAAGAAATGTGTACAAAATCAATATCGATATGAAATTGTGCGCAAACACGAAATGTAAACATCAAACAAGCTTTATTTATTTTCCGATTAATGAAATGCCAGTAGTATTGATTCGCCAGTTCTAGCTCAAGACTTACCAGCTAAACAGTCAAAACTGCATGACCCGAAACTAAAAAAAAAAAAAAAAAAAAAAAACAAAAAAAAAAAAAAACAAAAAAAGTTTGGTGTCAAATTGGGGGTTTTCGAGGTCGTCCGATCGATCTGTGCTATCCATTTTCTTCTAACTGTAACCGTTACCTTTTTAGCTATTTTATTTCACCAGGTCCACTACCCCTAATTAATTAGCTAATGTTTTTAAGGTGATTACGTTAAATATCTCCTCGACTTCGCTCTTAATTACGGTCACTTAATGTATCATCACTCGATGCTAATCACCCTATTCCTCATCAATAATAACACTTTGTTTAAATAGTTCATGTTTTATTCATTCAAAAAATTGATTTGAACATCATATGCAATATCATATCATTTTTAAACGTATCCATATTAAAATTATTTAAAAAATCACTTAATGATTTCCCGTTAAACTTATACAATATGTACAATATACAGTACTCTCCACAGACTGAAGTCCAATCATTTTGTATTCTGCTACTACTACATTTCCATTGTTTTGAATTCCTATTCAAGAACATTCTGTGATAACCAGTAGGAGAACGACCATAAGAATCAAAATATTCTCCAACACCGCAACTATCTATGTGTATACCTATCCAGTGAGATCCTGGCTTTGTGTCCGGGTCCAAATTGCTTATAACATACATAGGAACTTGAACATTCATTGGTAATCTGTTTGCAGCGTATACATTATACTGTAGACTTGGATGAATTTTTCCTAAACATTGTTGAATTTCATTGGTATTCATTGTTGCATTTAAGTTCCATATGACTGAATACTTCGTAGGATAACAGGTGAGTGAAAAGATCATGATATGATACATATATTTAAGAGTGAAATAAGGTGCAAATAAAACGGTGAGTATATTGTTACAGTAAATTTTATTTTGATCATAAACTTAGTACTAAGTAATACAGAATTCATTATTCTAGTCTTAGCTGCTGTAGTCAACAGTAACATTACGATTTTTATCTATTTCGATAACGTTATCAAACTCAGCATATACAACACAGTTTATAGTTTGAGTAAGTGTGGATTCAAAACGAACTTCTAATCTTACGCTACCATGCTTTATAAGATTCCAATGACTCGATGAATTGGCTGATAAATCAGGAGTAAGATCAAAAGCTAACAGACAATAACCATTGGAGTATTTATCACGAGATATCCCATTACCTTCATTTAGAAAATGTATTCCCGTTCCTGAGAATAAGGTATGATATGTTGTAGTAAACATTTTATTCTCAAACGATGGTTGCAAACCAAATCTTGTAGATACTTTAGCGTGGGGTCACTATAAACTAAGATAAAATATCAATTGTAATGTGTATATATTTTTTTTTTATTTACTATTATTTTTAGAGTATCTCCAATAATTAAATGTAGTGTTGTAAATAAAAACCTAAATTAAGAAAATAAAATTGTATATACATATCGTGTTATTTAGTTTGTAAGTTAAATTTAAGAATAAATTGTAATATCTTCATTTTCCGTTGGTTACTATAATTCAATTTAGTTTATAATAATTCACTGAACTATTAATACAAAATTTAAAAAAATAATAATTGTACATACATATTTCGTGTTATTTCGTTTGTAAGTTAAATTTAAGAATAGGTTATATTTGATTATATGTCCTGACTGAAGAAAAACAAATAAAGTTGTGGTTTATATGAATGTTGTTTATTTTATTGTTGAACGTCGCATATGTCACACGTTGACAACATGTATCATTTTATCCACCCTTTTACTGCAATAATTGCAGGACCTAGTGGATGTGGAAAATCTCAGTTTGTAACAAATTTCATTAAATACAAGAGTGAAGTATGCAACATAGATTTTGCTCAAATAACTTGGTGTTTTGATGAAATGCAACCTCTATATAACTTAAATAATGTAAACTACTTTCAAGGTTTACCAGATCTAAACATGTTTGATGGTAAAGAGCCCAATCTAATCATAATAGATGATCTCATGAGGGAATCTGATGGACGCATTGTTGACATATTTACAAAAGGTAGTCATCATAGAAATTTAAGCGTTTTCTACATAACACAAAATTTATTTCATCAAGGAAAAGGACAGAGGGATATTTCTTTAAATTCGAGTTATATTATTTATTTTAAAAATCCTCGGGATAAAACACAAATTCGATATTTAGCACGTCAAGTTTCACCAGAAAATACGAAATTCATCGAAGAAGCGTACAGAGATTCCACTAAGGATGCTCATGGATATTTGATGGTAGATCTTAAACAAAATACTAATGATCAGTGTCGTATTAAAACAAGGGTATTTCCTAATGATGGATTTTGTTATATTTACATACCGAAGAAGGGGTTTAAATACGACAAGAATCAAAAAATGTCTGTCATTTACCAATAATGCAGGGAAGCTTGAAGACACATAAAGATTTACTCTCTGCATTACATACTTTAAAACCAAAATATCAAAAAGCCCTATTAAAATCATGTGATGAAGATGAAATAAATTGTATTTGTGAGTGTATTCATAATATTTTACAAGGTAAAGTTCCATTAAATGAAAAGGAAAAAAAAAATCTGAAAAAGTATAGAACTTTGCTTCGTAAACTCGTACATAAAACTACAAATAAAGTGAGAAAAAATATAATAATCCAAAAAGGTGGTGCCTTTCTACCTATTATATTGGGTTCTATACTGAGTGGATTAATAAGCGGTATTGTTTAAAATGGAACATGCTAAGAGAATGATACTTGTTGAACCGAGTTTGATAGATAAACTAAATCAAAGAGATTCTTTGGATAATCCAAAATCGAGACTAGATGTCGAAATGCAAAATATTTTAAAAAGCAAAGAAGATGATAGAAAGAAGTGTATTTTGTACTTACAAGTTTTACAGCGATATTTACACTTTACCGGGGAAGATCGCCAACCTTATGAACTACCAATAATAACTTCACCTAATTCGTCTGAAACAATTATTAAAAAAGAACGTGACGATAAAAATATTGAAACAAATATTCAAGGATCAGTTGTTAATCAGATATCAAACGAAGAAGATACTCACCAAGAGAGCAACACTGTCCAGACAGAACCTGTTTACTCTGTAAAACAAATTTTAAGTTTGATACCAAAGACGTATTCCAAAAAAGGTGAGCTATTACTAAACTTGTTGTCATTAAACAAAACAAAAATCCATTGGAATGGTGAAGGTACAGTTCTTATTGATAACAACGAGGTAAATGGAAGCAATATTATAGACTTAATAAATGATGCATTAAGACCACTAAAACGAAATGACCCAATTGGATGGGAAAAATTTGCAAAGGTATTAAAAGACCTTAAAGTACCTTAGTTACGTTGGTAATCCGAAGAGAAGTAAATATATTAATCAACTACAACTAAAAGATCTTGAGGAGCCATCTGTTGAGGAATTTACTACTCCTATGTCTACTGAAAAGTACATTAGAAAAGTAAGGAAAAAAATAGATTGGGAAAAATGGACCCCTTATTAGAAATTCACAATATTTATTATGATGCATCACACCCTGCTGGTTATAGTAGTATTGACAAACTTGCCGGAGCTATGAAAGGTAAAATGACTAAAAAGGAAGTTAAAGAATGGTTGCAATCACAAGAAACGTACACTCTTCATAAGCCGATATATAAGAAATTCCCTCGAAACAAATATATTTTATCAAATTTAAATGTACTTTGGCAAACAGATTTGAGTGACATGAGAACTTATAGTAAATATAATGATGGTTACAATTATATATTGTGTGTTATTGATGTTTTTAGTAAGTATGCATATGTTAGAGCTATAAAAACCAAAAATTCATCTACAATAAAACAATGTTTTGAAAGCATATTCAGAGAATCATGTAATACTCCGACTCACATACAATCTGACAAAGGTACTGAGTTCGCATCCAAAGATGTTAAAAATTATTTTAAAACAAAAAATATTAATTATTATACTACAAATAATCCTGATATTAAAGCTAGTGTTGTTGAAAGATTTCAAAGGACACTCAAAACAAAAATGTGGCGATATTTTACTCATAAAAATACTTATAAATACATTGATATTTTACAAGATTTATTGTATGCTTATAACCATAGTTATCATTCAAGTATTAAAATGGCTCCTTGTGATGTAAATTCTAACAATATAATTACTGTTTGGAATAATTTATATGATAAAGATACAGTAAGAACCACGAAAGATATCCCATTACCTAAGTTTCATATTGGTGATCATGTACGAATAACAAAATATAAACACGTATTTCAAAAGGGGTACGAGTCTAACTGGAGTGATGAAATTTTTGTGATATCTTCAATTATTGACAGATCACCATGGGTTGTCTACACTTTGAAAGATTTAAAAGATGAAGTAATTGAAGGTACGTTTTATGAAAAAGAACTACAAAGAGTAAATTATAACCCCACCTCCAGCTATAAAATTGATAAAATCCTCAGATCTCGTTATTCAGGTGTCAAAAAGCAATTGCTAGTTAAGTGGAAAGGTTATCCTGATAAGTTCAACAGTTGGATACTAGCATCGGAATTGCAAACAATATGATAAAACATAATTTTTATTTAACATTACCAAGCAACAGCTCTATGGAATATTTTCCTGAAAATAAGACAACTATGTTTTCTACTAAACTACCAAAACCTATAAAGTTAGAGGGAGAATGGATTGTTGGTGTGGTTGAATTTCAATATCCATGCACTATGTTCACTGTTCAAGAGCATGAAAATGTAATATATGTAACTAAAAGAATGTTAATGCCAAATGAAGAAACAGCATCCTTGGTTTACTATAAAACTCACATTCCAGCCACAAACTATGATAATATAAATCATATTCTATCAGCCTTAAATAATATTAAAGAAAAGGTAAAGTTTCGATATGATGAAATATCTAAATTTGTTTCTGTGTCAGTTATGGATGACTCAATCGTATCACTGAAGTTATCACCTAAATTGGCAATCCAATTAGGATACGAACCCAATAGAAATCTTGTAGATAAAGGATTCGGTAAATGTCCAGCAAATTTACATTTAGGATTACCATCCCAACTATTTGTTTATTGTGATATAGTAGAACCTCAAATTGTAGGAGACGTGATTACTCCACTATTAAGAATAATTCCTTTAGATCCAGCCAAATATATATATGGTGCTAATAAAATGCATGTCTTTTCACCTCCTCACTATATACCTGTTATGCGCAGAGAATTTGACACGATTGAGATAGATATAAGAACAAGCACGGGTCGAAATATACCATTCCAATTTGGGACGGTGTGTGTTAAACTACATTTTAGAAAATTATAATGTATCCTCGAGATCACATAACCTGTCCATATGAACATTACTACACTCACCAAGCTGGTTCAGGAATAGGAGTAATTTACAAAGGAGCACCTTATCAACGTGGTCATGGAATTGGTAGCTTTTTAGGAGGACTGTTTCGTTCAGTTTTACCATTAATATCAAGTGGAGCACGGACTATTGGAAAAGAAGCATTAAATACAGGTGTAGGGCTTTTATCAGATATGGTTAGTGCACGGCCAATGGAAGAGTCAATCAAGACGAGACTTAAAGAAGCTAGTTCAAATTTAAAAAGAAAAGCTGATGATAAAATAGATAAAATAATGTCGGGTTCAGGATATAAAACAAAAAGAAAACGACTATCTGCATTCATTACACCACCAACTGCTAAGGTGAAAGGAATAAAAACAAAGACTCCACAAAAGTACAAAGATATTTTTTCATAAAATAAAATGTCATTTTTACATAGTCATTCTTGTGAATGTATCAAATCAGAATTAGATTTATTTGCTCTACCATCAACACAAACAAGTATAGAAAGTGGATTGTGGATACACTACAAACCTATATCATCTCTAGCTGATGATGGTCCTATAGAATTTCAGGTGCCTGGAACTGGGGATGATTATATAGATTTGTCACATACTCTTATTCATATAAGAGCAAAGATATTAAGTCAAGACTCAACAAGACTAAATGCATCAACCATTGTTGCCCCTGTTAATAATTGGTTACACTCACTTTTTAGTCAACTGGATGTTTACTTGAACCAAAAATTAGTTTCACCTCCTAACAATACATACCCATATCGTGCCTATATAGAAACTCTCTTAAACTATGCTCCTGCTGCAAAAGAATCTCATTTAACATGCAGTCTTTGGTATGAAGATACAGAAGGAAAAATGAACTCAACCGATGGAACAAATATTGGTTTTACTAAAAGACAAGAATTAGTAACCGAGAGTAAGGAAGTAGAAATGATTGGTCATCTTCACGGTGATATATTTAATCAAGAAAAGTTTTTAATCAACGGCGTTGAAATGAGTGTAAAGTTAGTCAGATCTCGTGAATCGTTCAACCTTATGGCTTCTACAGATGATATGAAATTTAAGGTTAGCATAACAGATGCAACTCTTGTTGTAAGAAGAGCAAAAATTAATCCAAGTGTTTTGCTTGCACATCAAAAAGTTCTAGCATCTACTACTGCAAAATATCCCATAACTCGAGCTGAAGTTAAAGTTTTAACAATACCATCTGGAGTTCAAGGAAAAACGCTTGATAATATTTTTCTAGGACAAGTACCTAAAAGATGTATAGTTGGGTTTGTTAATAATGCAGCGTTCAATGGTAGTCTCACTAAAAATCCACTTAACTTTGAAAACTATGATATGAATTCATTTTGTTTGTACATAGATGGTCATCAAATACCCTCAAAAGCTTTGCAACCATCGTTTGAGAATAAAATGTTTACTACAACATATCATACCTTATTCTCAGGAACGGGAATACATTTTCTAAATGAAGGTAATGGGATATCTCGTGATAAATACTCCAATGGTTATTGTCTGTTAGCTTTTGATCTTACTCCTGATTTATCAGCCAATTCATCGAGTCATTGGAATCTTATAAAGCATGGTAGCGTAAGATTAGAAGTTCGTTTTGAATCCACACTTACTCAAACTATAAACTGTGTTGTATATGCTGAGTTTGATAACGTTATCGAAATAGATAAAAATCGTAATGTTACTGTTGACTACAGCAGCTAAGACTAGAATAATGAATTCTGTATTACTTAGTACTAAGTTTATGATCAAAATAAAATTTACTGTAACAATATACTCACCGTTTTATTTGCACCTTATTTCACTCTTAAATATATGTATCATATCATGATCTTTTCACTCACCTGTTATCCTACGAAGTATTCAGTCATATGGAACTTAAATGCAACAATGAATACCAATGAAATTCAACAATGTTTAGGAAAAATTCATCCAAGTCTACAGTATAATGTATACGCTGCAAACAGATTACCAATGAATGTTCAAGTTCCTATGTATGTTATAAGCAATTTGGACCCGGACACAAAGCCAGGATCTCACTGGATAGGTATACACATAGATAGTTGCGGTGTTGGAGAATATTTTGATTCTTATGGTCGTTCTCCTACTGGTTATCACAGAATGTTCTTGAATAGGAATTCAAAACAATGGAAATGTAGTAGTAGCAGAATACAAAATGATTGGACTTCAGTCTGTGGAGAGTACTGTATATTGTACATATTGTATAAGTTTAACGGGAAATCATTAAGTGATTTTTTAAATAATTTTAATATGGATACGTTTAAAAATGATATGATATTGCATATGATGTTCAAATCAATTTTTTGAATGAATAAAACATGAACTATTTAAACAAAGTGTTATTATTGATGAGGAATAGGGTGATTAGCATCGAGTGATGATACATTAAGTGACCGTAATTAAGAGCGAAGTCGAGGAGATATTTAACGTAATCACCTTAAAAACATTAGCTAATTAATTAGGGGTAGTGGACCTGGTGAAATAAAATAGCTAAAAAGGTAACGGTTACAGTTAGAAGAAAATGGATAGCACAGATCGATCGGACGACCTCGAAAACCCCCAATTTGACACCAAACTTTTTTTGTTTTTTTTTTTTTTTTTTTTTTTTTTTTTTTTTTTTTTTTTTTTTTTTTAGTTTCGGGTCATGCAGTTTTGACTGTTTAGCTGGTAAGTCTTGAGCTAGAACTGGCGAATCAATACTACTAATGCCCTCGCCATACATTTAATCAACGCACGTCGAACAGACGCGATGGTTTTGCACAAAACAATCCATCTACAAAATGAACGCCAATATAAGGACGCTGCAATTATCATGCTGTTAAAAAGACAATAACGTTGATGCGCTCCGGTATGAAAATAAAGTTTTAGCTGTGACGTCCCGATGTCCCGGTTTATTTCAAAGAAAACATCAAGCGCCGACAGTCAAGATGTCCTCTTTTTATAGCTCGACATTTCATCAAGATTATTTTCTTTTCGAACCTTCCACGCTATTCGGATGCTTCAATAAACGCTACTAATCCCCTCAGAGCCAGCATAACGCGAGTTTTATCCTTACATTTACAGTTGATCGAAGTTAAATCATAAGGCATTGTTATTCGAAATGTTCCAATATCCTAATGCCCGTTAATCTGAATAGTAAACGCATTCTAATTGAACTAAAGTGCCGCGGAGAGAGCACCATTTAACAATCTGCGGAAGAGCAATAAACAATGGAAACTTTAGACAAGTTTGAATGTATTGTGGGTGCGATTTTGTCAACAGGAAAATGGCGGACCCCGATGTCGCTTACGGATATTTATGAGCGCGACTCGACAAATTCCGCATCCTTTTATTTTCAGTGCCGGACTAACTGAACGTAAAGGTAAATACGATAAAGCAAACATAGCTTCCATTGAAATAGCGCTACATACGTTGATATACTAGTTACTTACGTGTTTAAGGCTCCGGCTGCGCAAACACAAGTTACGTTTTGTTTGCTGCGCGTTCATAGACAGCAATGTATTAACAACATATTATAATTTATGCGTTTTAGTAGCTGTTTGTCGCAGAAGATGGCATCGCAACGTAATAATTTAAATCACTATCAGATTGGCGATATTCTATATTGTACACAGTGGCGCGATGCTGAATTATTCCAACCTATCCAGGACCAATCGTGCATTTTATGACGATGGGGTTGCTCATTTCACTACTTGGGAAGAAAATTAACTGGCAATCTGCGCGTTGCACTAGTGGCCCGACCGCCCACTCTTTCGGTAATAGGTCTATGGTCGATAAGACCAATTTCACAAAATATGATACCAGGTAAAAGTATATTTCTGTTATAGATTAAATAAATAGTCGAAGGAGAAAAATTCTAGTAATCACAGAAATAACGGAAAATAACTTATTATAACGGGTGAAGGTATTATTTATAGATGTCGTATAACTTCAATATTAAAAAAGCTAAAAAATTTCATGCGGTAATTTCTCATTCGCACGACCACCAATCACCTTTCCTAACTGATACCAGTTACTAGGCACTTTCAAGAAAAAAGCATTAGTCATTCCTTGAGGGTTAGTAACGCACTCTAAATTTTCCAGCACAGTAAAAGCCTTTGAAGCCTTTATTTTTATAACTTTCATTCGTAGGTCACTTTTTGAACACGATTCTGCCTCCTATACATACATGATTCAGAAAAGTCAGAGGTGTGCCCTGGGATTCGAACCCACGACCACCGTGACCATATTGGCAGCCGCGCCTGGTCCGCTTACCAACGGGCCACCACGTACTTTTTAACGGTGAAGGAAAACATCCTGAGGAAATCTGCATGAGCTTACTAACAAAATACACTTTACTTACTGCTTTACTGGTGGTAGGTCGCTCATATGCGAGAGGCCGCCTGGGTAGGTACCACCGGAATGTCTATTTCTCCCACCAAACAGCAGTGTAAATGCACTGTTGTGTTTCAGATTGAAAGACATTGTAGTCAGAGTAAGTAGTGGGCATATTGAGTCTTAACATCTTATGTCTCAGGATGGCGAGCACAGTGAAAGGCCAAGCATTGCTTTGTAATTCAAGGTATTGTTTGGTTTTGCTACTGTTCATAAGCGGTCGTACCGCTTATCATCAGGCGAACGGCAAGCTAGTCTCACCATTCATAATAATTAAAAAAAAAACATTATCTTGGTCGTACACTCGACGGTAAAGAAGACCCGTGTCTTACAGTAAGACGCACTCGTATTTTGGCTGATAGGGTACAGTGCCACCTGCTCGGTCACCACTGCATATCCCATCAACAAAGGTCAACAGCGGCACACAATGAAATAAAACCAAGTCGCAACGAGCCTCTTATAGATACTACCATGAGCAGTGGTGGTCAATTTCATCCAGTAATACACTGGCTCACGCTTTTTCTTTACGGCAAAACCGATAACAGCCTCTGCGCTGACGTTAGCTAGTGATTCTCACTCCTAGTGCCTAAATGTAGATATTCATGTCTAGCAGATAATTGACTAAAACTGGGGCACGAGGTACAATTTTGCATTCCACCGCGCCAGAAGCGAGGCTCGAAAACAATCCCACGCTTGAATGGATATTGATAAACTTGATGCCAGCACGGTCCAATTCCCAAACACAGCTAGCCTGGACGTTAGATCGTTGGTTTTCCTTAATTACTCTCTATGTCTTGCTCTAAGAGGTCTCTCGCACGAAATGCTTCATCGTGGATTTGGAAAAGATTTTTATGTCCTGATAAAGCAAAGCCCTTCAGCCATTGTTGGAACTTGGAGTATCAATACGAGAATTACATTTTGTTCAAATGATAAAAATATTAAAGTGCCAATAACAGACGCCTATATCTTTTTCTATATATGCATGCTGGTTTTCTGCAAATGAAAAAGATCACGTTAATTCCACAAACGATAATTATTTCTTTAATTTACCGATTTTCTTAATTGAATTAAAGGATAAAACTAAAAAAATATATAAAAAAAACATTCATATTCGTTCCTACGTAAGTCCTACGAGTAATGTAGTCATTTTAAATTATAATTTATATTTAATTAAAGTAAGTGCAATCTTGACTCTGACTTGAATATGACTGCCTCGGTGGCGCAGTTGTACTACGTTATGATTGCAAAGCTGTGTTCTCAGGTTCGAATCCAGGGTCGGGCAAGTATGCGATTTTTCTATTAATTATCAGCCCGGAGTCAGGAATTTGTGCCCGATATGGCGATAGATAAAACATGTCTATCTTTTACTTAATAAAATAAGCAGAAACCAACAAACACACCTACACATTTTTAATATTTTTACTGCAATGTGAAAAAATTAACTCAATTAAAACATTAGACGTATAGATCACTTACATAAGTATTTGCAGACGCGTTTATGGATTGTTGAAATGGGAAACAATAAAATTGCCGGTCTGGCACGCTTACAGCGAGGGAAGCATTCGATTCCCCAACGCACTGATAAATCTGACGGTAAGCCGACCGATTCTCAACATTTCCGATGGCGCAATTCCGATACTTAAATACTCAACTTGTATTTGTCTTAAATACAAGTTGAGTATCTATTGGATACATGTGTTTTGGCGTGGATTTCGAACGCTGCTTTTTATTTTTAATTGCATTATTTTATTTACGCAATACAGATTATCGCTTGAACAACACACTTTGCGAAGCATTGCAGTAAGTTTAATAACAATAAACAACTTCAGTATCGCCTATTATTACGCGAATTAATAATCAACCATATTATTTACATCAACTGTTTGTAAGCACTTGATTTTGTATAAAGTTTGCATATAAGGATATTCAAATCATATTTTATAATTAATACCTACTCTATGCTTGTTTATTGTTTGCGTTAGAGTTGTTTTTTGCGCTTATGCACTTAAAGGATAGCTGGGTTGATAGGTAGAAGTAATGAACAGCCAAAAAAATTATTGTAATCATGTTATAAAACTCAAAACCAGCGACAATTATTTCTATTAAGCCTTAGTTGATCCTTCTCGTTCCAACCAGGTAGGTATCTGTGTCGAACTGTTAGGGTGCAGATCTTCTTGGAGTGTGCAATAATGTGTGCAACAGATCGGCTTGATAAGAATAGTTTTCAGACCTCGAGGAAAGCCTTTGTACAGCAGAAAATTTCCTATGAAGAACCTCAAGCCAATCAGTTGACACAAGCCATCTACATTACTCATGTGGCCTAACAGCTATAAGTAGTCTTTGGCACACAGGACCGACCACAGAACAGATGAATATAGTTAGAAGGGAAATAAAAGCGTTTGACGCGTCGCAAGGTGGTGCATAAAAAGCATCACTGCCGCGGAACGGATGATTTGTCAAATTAGTCGCTGTCGAAATTCCTTGGAGAGAGGTGCTCCGGCGAAATAGAGATAAAAATGCAGATTTGTGCTATTTTATCTTGCAGCTCCAATAGTAAAGCATCAAATATCAATAGAGGAGGAATTCCATACCAATATTCAACCCGATTTTATTGATTTTCACCTGTATTTTCCAAAATTGCGGTTATTAATTACGACATTTTGAAGAATTCGATAATATGATAGACGATAAATCAAAAATATACATTGCTGATTACGCGTACATACAATGCTCGCGAATGCCAAGTTCCTACGCAATGCATACGACTCATTTTTGTTATGTCAACAGCGAAAATTGGCACATGTCACGTAGTGTTGTAGTCTTGTACATAGTAACTATATCGATGTAGTTATAGATTTCCTATACTCGTAAATCAGTTTTTAGTCATTTTAAATTGTAGTAACGTTTGATAACGTTGACGACCTATCCTTATGTTCTGATTTCATACCTCTGCCAACATGAGAACAACATATTTTTGTGTGAAAATACATTATAATATAGTAACTTATTCACTTATACGTTTCCAAGAGTGAGTCGATAAAGGCAATAGGTAGAGACAACTGGATTCCTACAAAATCCAGTACGATTTGTTCTAAGTATTCATTTTCGTGAAACGGAAGACAATAAAAAAATCTGGATCATAAGTAATATACAAACCAAAAATAATTACGTGCAACGCTTATGGAAAAACAGTATCATGGCGATGAAATAATTAAATATTGTATGAAAAATCAAAACCACTGAATCTATTGACGTAAAAAATCGTAATTTGATTATAATAATTGCTTATATGTATGCCTTTCCAATAGTAAAAATGTTAATACCTCACACACAGCTAAAAATCTTAAAAATCCTGTACATATAGATTTGTAAAATAGTATACAAATTAAAATGAATTTTTAATACTCGTCTCATTTATTTTCCGCCTATTGACATAATACTAATGAAATAACTGTATCAGAAAAAACTATTAAGCATATCTATAAAATAAATTCCGATCTTATAACAAAGACATATTTCCATAATTTTATCGATACTTTAAATCGACTATTGCAAGCTTTATGTATTGGATTTTGTTGAGGTTTTGTGTTCCGAAAACGACGACGCTGGTTTTCATACAATTTGACGGCTATTGCCTTTCTAACCATATTCAACTGTTCTGTGGGACCGACGGTATGACGTGATCTTTGAGACAAAACATGATTGTGAGTCTTTTGTCGTGGGTATCAGGCACTACAAGAGACTTGTCGTTCTCACAAACACCCAGACCTGAAACCAATACTTGTCGTTCACACAAATATATTTGTGGAACGAGGAAAGATCTATTTATTTTAATCTTCTATTATTTTTTACCGTATTTTCCATACATCATAAATCAAAATACATGTAGTTTTAAAAGATACCATAAATTAGACTTCCATTTATTATTATAAAATAACTTCAAGATCGAAAACTCCTCACGAATTCCACGAAGCAGTGAAACATTTTCGAACTGTATTTTAGATTTCATTTGCTCGTATTAACTCTGGCGATCGGCATTTCAAAATTAGCTGTATTTATGGACAAACTTCATGCCCTGTGGCGACTGAATTCTCTCTAGTAATGTATTTTAATTCTCGTTTCATTCCCCAAACCAAATTTCCCACCACACTCCATTTAGCGGATGCAACATGGTAAAACTGATTTTAATTTTTAATTGTATTCGTCAAATGGAAATTCAACTTTGTATTTTCACGATTTAAACTACAAAAGCGATGTTAATTTTACTACAGTTCAGTCGTTAAATACTAATTTATAGTCTCTATACGTGTTTTAAAATAAGAATAGGAAGCAGCACTTTACAACACACTCTCAAGTATATTATGCACATATACGAGTATATATTGCTGCCTCGGTGGCGTAGTTGTACTCCGGTACGGTTACAAAGCTGAGGTCTCGGGTTCGAATCCCGGGCTGGGCAAAGTGATATTGGATTTTTCTATTCATTATCAGCCCAGAGTCAGGAATTTGTGCCCGATATGGCGATAGGCTCGCCACCTATCACATTGTGGGTCGGAACATACAAGGCGAAATGTGGGTGCCCTGGCACCTCTGCCTACCCCTTCTGGGAAAAAGGCGTGAGTTTATGTATGTAGGTATGTATGTATGAGTATATATTTTAATAAAACTTTTTTTTTATAAAAAAATTTACCCGTTATAATATTAATATATTACGAAAAGGAGTATACCTTCCACGAATTTCATACGTAGGAAAATGAGTCTCTGTTCCATTGACAGCGTTTGATGAATGGCTCCCAGACTCCACGCAAAATGTTGTGGTTTCAAATCTAAACAAAGGGATGCGAAGGAATATACGAAAATTAAAAACTAGCCAGAAAGAAAATCAACAATACTATATGTCAATTTTTTTTATTTTAGAGCTAGTATTTTATATGACCGTTACAAATATACGCTTTTTTCTTAGATTATATTAATCTAAGGCTTTTTTATAACTAAAACAAAGTGACACTTACATAGGTAAATATTACTGTTTTTCCACCGTCCTGTATGGCTATAGCTCTTGAAAGCATATGAAAATCATCATGGGTATATGTATATAGAATTTTACCATATCAATATTATTTTTATATTCTGTTCTGTATCAGCCCATATACGTCCCACTGCAGGGCACGGGCCTCCTCTACAATCGACTACCGATTGAGAGTGGTTAGGCCATATAGTCCACCACGCTGGCCTAGTGCGGGTTTTATTTTTATTTTATACTACACTTTTTCACTTTTATATTACACTTAGACTACCTCATAGAGATATGGGGTACTGCTGCAAAAAGCAATTTAAGCTGCCTTCAAATTGCACAAAATAGGTTAATAAAACGAATATTTAACTATCAGTATCTTACACCAACAAAAAATATATATCGATACACTAAATTGTTAAGTATTAAACAAACGTATAATTACTATAACTGCCTATTAATTAGAAAAATATTAAAAGGCGATATTAAAACTGAAATAAAATTTACAAAAAAACATACTATACATAAAATGCTACTGAGAAATTCAAATAATATATGTTTACGTAAGCCACGGACAAACTACGGCAAAAAATGTATACTGTACCAAGGTGCACAAATATATAATCAGTTACCAAAAAATATTAAAGAAGCAAAAAGCATTCAAATATACAAAAATAAGCTCAAACAGCATATAATTAATAACACTCCTGTAATATAAAACAAATTGAATCACATAAATTACCAATCAACTAGCCACATCTAGATATGCTTGTTTCGTGTTGTCTACATCGACTACCGCTCAGCTGTATTCTCGGTCAAGTTGCGATATTGCTTGTGAATACCCACTACTGTTTTTATTATTGATTTTTTATTTATTCTCACATTCTTTTGATCAGTTCAGTTCTTGTTTTTATGGCAATCGCCTTTCTTTTGTGTATATAAAGTAATTATTACCATTTATTTGTAAGTTACCTGTGCTATTTATACGTCCTCATATTTTAGCTTTAAGAATACAAATGTAATTTCTCATTTAAGTGAATTTGTAATTCTTTTGAGAAATAAACTATCTTAACCCACATTTATTTTATTTATTTTCATAAAATGTATGTAATCAAACAGCCGATTTTTCTTGCCCAAGAATAACTGATCAGTTTTATCTTACCAGCAAATATCCAATATTATGTCACATTAGTATATTTTAATTGCAAAATGCTTGTGTTTGCACCTCTATACACAACTGTTCATTCTACAAAGCAATAAATCCACATCATAGCATACAATCGAGACATTAACAATCATGTTGTACACTCTACACAAACGCATAGCGCGCACCAAAGGGAAATTTGAAAGTGGGAGGCTGGGAACACAGGTATATCTATGAAGACGGATATATCGCTTTGATTCCCACTACAAAGGTCCAATTACAGGGATGGCACGGAATACAAGGTCAATAAGACTATCTGCCGCTGACTGGGCAGTGTTCCGAGAAACGGCTCGACCTAAATCTCGACCTTAAAACTTCTAATGTTGGATTAAAGTGCGATGTGCTTTTATGAGTTGTTAATGTACAATGAATTATGGAAGATCAAAATATTGTAAGAATAGATAGCTAACTAAATGAAAATAAACATGATTTGTAGGCACAACACAGCCTTAGCATGGTTGTATAAAAAGACAGAGAATAATAGAGTTTTTAAAAACGTCATAAAATATTAAAAATAAGTAAATAGCAAAATGCAACGAAAAATGGCACTGGCAGAAATTACATTGTAAGCTTGAAATGTAATAGTCGCATGGCGTTTCCATATTTACGAATTTATTTTTGACATCAGGATTACCACGAAATGGGACAAGTTCATCGACCCGAGATCTTGATTTGATAGGCCAACACATATTACCATACCTTTTCCTTAGAACATCATAAACAATTTAAGTAGTTAGTTTGTTTACGCTCTTCTTACATTTTGAATATAACTTGGAATTTAAAACTGAATATTTAAATACCATTTTTGTCACAGAAATAAGTTAAACTCCAAAAATTGCTTCTAGAAAGATATTATATAGTTTTAGCCAAAAACAGCCTTATAAGGATAAAAAAATAACGTATTTTAGTAAAAATATAAAAATGAGTATAAATAAACATGTCTATTCCATAAAAAAATGTGCCCGTTGTAAGCAAGAGTTTCGATTTTGCAATATACATATATTCATACTTACTTATATTGTAAAGTGAAATAAAAAGATTTATTTTGATTATTCGGAAATTTGGTTCTTATTAACGTTACATGACTAATTCATGTTCCGAAGTTACCGCCTTTTGTCATACAGTAATTATGATAGAAAACATAATACACAGACACATAACAATATTTGACCGTAATAGGCGCACACCATAAAGGAATTCACTCTCAATGATTGTACCGAAATTCTTTTACAACATCTAACTGCATGCGAATCCGCGGCAGTAACAAACGCTGGTACCTTTGGCACCACCCCAAATGTGGTAAGTCGTAAACGTGCTTGATAAATTGTAGTGTGTGAAAATACAATTTCCAAATTACCTACAATGTACGTTTGAACAAGCGTAATCAAGTCACTGTAATGATCAATTGGCCGTTTAAAATGAGCCAAATTAATCTTGTTTGCTGTCCGTTTGTATGTGGGCATAAATCGAAAATATTATTTACGAGTATTATATAAGTGACCTGTTGGTAATTGACCAGATGCGGGTGCCAACATGTTTACGATGGCTTTGGGTTTAAATCCCACGGTACACCTCTGAATTTTCGGAGTTATGGAATTACGTTTCGGAAGTCAAAAAAACATTACGAGGAAACTTGCATACCATAGCGATACTCAATATTTCACAATATTTATTTATTTTTCTTTGACTCAATATTTTTTTTTGTCACCCGCTTTGCTGCGGAGGGAAGTGAACAACTATTTGTTTCCAACTCCTCCTTTTGTTTTTTTTTCTTTCTGATTAATTTCGATGCGGGTTAAAGACAAACTAGTGTCCCTGAGAGACTCGCCGAGCTCCGGAGCTCGGTGTCATATCTTTGTGTGCCACTGTTGATCCTGGCTGACAGGAGTTGCAGTGGCGGGTATGAGGGCGGGAAAGTCTCTACCATAGCGATACGGACGAATTTCTATGGTATGTAAAAGTCAGCCAACTTCTACTCGTATGATAGCGTAGTGAACTACACGGCATAATCACTCTCAATCGTACTCTCGATTGTAGAGGAGGCCTAGTGAAACGTTTGTGGTCTGATACAAATACATATACAGAGTTATATAATGAGATAATATTAAAAGCAATATGAAAGAGCATAAGGCAAACATAAGCGATTGCAATTTCTTTTTTTATAAAGCTTATCTCACCAAACATCACCCGCTCGTGTTGGCGCGGCTCATTGTCTATTGTATCAACAAAGAATTCATTCATTTGCGCGAAATGAAGAACATTCCGATGCACCAATACAAACACCGTGGCATATTGTTGCCATTGTAAAGAGTAAGCTCCAGCAGAACGAATCTATGATATTGGCAAACATTAATAATGTTTTACCTTTACTGGTAATAAACAGCAAATGACAGTAATACACATCCGCAGCATTGTGCAAACTGAACATAAGTCTCGAACAAATTGTACGTGACCAATCGCACCAGCGGCCTCTTTTAATTATGCACGGAGCAACGTGATTAATCCTATAATTGAATGCGCAATGGTTACAGATCAAACGAGCTCAATGCAGTATTATAATTTCATAGAAATATATTGTCCAGCACTGGCAATATTACGGTACCGAGCACGGCCGTGCGACGCGGACGGGTGAATGAAACATTCGAAACCAAAAATGGAAAGCAATAAATTGTATATTTTATACAGGGTATATCAAGACTGCTACTGTCGCTTTTTTGCAATATAGTAAATATTGCAAAAAAAGCGACCATTTTTTTTGTAATTTTTTTCCTATATTTGGGTGGTAAATACATTTTTTTCCTAAAATAATAGTTTACACCCTTTTATTTATAAATACTCTAAAGTCTAAGGTATAAAACAGCTTAAATTATTATTTTAGCAAAAACTATGGATTTACCAACCAAAAATTACGATATTTAAAAAATCATTAAAAATTAATGTCGCGTTTCTTTGCGAAATTTTGCATTGTGTTAGCAGTCACTAAAACTACCTCTCGGCTTCGTTTTCGGTAGCAGTCTTGATGTACCCGGTATGTGTAAAAGACCGAATATGAATTTTTACTCGTGTAAATTTAAATCTTAATGTACATGAAAGAGGTTAACCATATTTCACGTATAGGACCTGTTTTTCTTTTATATCAACTTGCAATATATAAAAGTGAATTACAGATCTCATCAAAAACATCCTGTAAAAAAATTCCAAGTCTCACAGCTCAGGTTTTCTACCTCAAAAAGTTGTGAGATGCATGTAATACCAAGTCGATTAATTTATTTAGTCCTTGCTTAAGGGACCTTCTGTATAAAGTTATTACGTAAGCTATTATCATATCAATATTAAAAATTATTTACGTTATAAATAAATAGATCGACTTGGCCATCGCATGAAAACATAATGTATCGTACAATTTATACATAATGCTGCTGGCCAAGCCGATCTATTTTTGCAATCCTATACATTTATATGGGATTACAAAGTTATTCACGCAGTTGGTGTATCTAGAAAACTAGGCAGAAATTATGAAATGTTTAAATTTTTCCTTACTTAAGACACTAAACACTAATTATATTCTAAATTTGAAGGTTCTATGTCTGCTAGAAGTGCCTTAGACTTTTGATGATCGGTCAGTCAGTCAGTGAGTGACAAAATTAAGAAAGTTTGACAAGTTACAATTCTTAAACTACTGGTTCAAATTGAATGAAATTTTAAAGATATTGTGTTTACACAATGCCTACTTAGTAACTGAAAATTCAGGCTTCTTGCTTTAACCACAACGAAGTTATGGGGGGTTGAAAATGGTCTGAATTGCTTCGAGAAAAGGATGGTACGACTGTGCCGCTTTTTAGCTCGACTTGGAGGGGGCACTGCCGTGCCCCCAGATAGAACACCATGACACTGATTAGACGAGTAGCACTCAACACCGTGACACGGTAGCAGCACAAGGCCAGAACTCGGGTCAATTACTAATCAACTCGAAAAACGCCTGCTTTCTGACCGTCTAATGACCAATTAAACCAATTAACTCTTGACCACAGCAATTTTATTTAACCCTTCTTAATACAGCTGCTTCTATTTTGCCGTCTGGAAATGTATTTGTTACAGGTACACGGTTGTATGTACTTAGCTAGTGACAAATACAAAAGCTACAAGGCACATTTGAAGTCATTTGCCGATTAATCTATTCGAATACGTCTTCTTGGAATCTCCCGGTTTAAAAGTTCAGTTGGTATTATTCTGCCGCTCGCTGTCACGTGTATACTAATTTTTTATGACCTCTTTTAGTCATGTCCGATGCCATACGCAAAAAATGTGACTTGTATTAAATTTTGCAATTTATACAAGGTTTATTTTTTATCAAAGAAGCGCTTTCAACAGTAATGTTACGACAGACGTGATTTTATTTCGTTAAAATTCTATGACTAAGGATAAATATGATTGCTAAAGGTATAGCTAAATCATGGCATATATCGCGGCTGCCCTGTTAGCCTAGTTGCTTACCATATAAATTAAGTACCTGTCTGCAATTACGTTCTAATGACAGTTTGCCTCACTACATTACCTTCATTTCACTGCGTATTGGATTATTCAGTAATATGAACGGTCTAATTTAACTAAATTGTTTGGTGGAAACATGAAAAGGCGGTTTACAAAGGCAAACTTAATTTATCAACATGCCACGTTTAAAGAGCGAACTGAAAGCCACTTCTTTATTTTCGTTCACTCATCAATCTCCCATGCATTCCGGCGATTACATGGTTTTCACGTTGAAATTCGGTTCTATTTTTATTTACTTAACAGAAACTGCCGAAGTCAGGTGGTATTAATCCGTCTCACGAGCACATTGTTAGTAAAACTCGTCGCTTTCGTTGAGTGCTAGGCGGTGTCGTGACTTGGTCATTACCGCTGGCCCACATTGCGAACTACACTTTTCCCTACTATGTTTAGTACCTTAGTACTTTGAGCCTACCTCAGCGCTTAGTACATTGTTATTGCACGCATAGAACCGCAGAAATAAAACAACGCTTGGTACGGCGCGGCGTGGACCGGGTACCCATAACATTTCTGATAAATCTTGCAGGAGCCATAGTTTCAAAACATAAGTAATGGTAATATGAGTTCATACTGTGTTATTTATATGCAATTTCCATGCCTTCAACAATATCCGGTTATATTGCCAATAGATAGACTCTACATTTGTATTCTGCGACAACTTTTGTTCTAAGTAGATATATGTATAAACATGGTCGTTTGAAAACTTTATGTACTAAAACTATTCTCAAGTAATAAATGATTCAGTCACCTATAAAAACATAAAGTTTACAAATGTATAAGTGTGCGCTCCAATATTGGCGACACCGACAATCGTTGCGTTTGAATGGTCGTCAACTGCAGTTACACATAAACAAAAAAGTCCACTACCGATATAGGGAACTGTCAATGCCGTACATTAATCAATGTGCACATCAGTTGTCAAAGAACTCACACACAAAACCAGTGTACATCGTCAACAACCTGGGCTTACTATTGCAGTATTCACTATTTAGTATTCACGTAGTCGGTACTCACTTACTCAGTCGTCACGCGCCAGTCACCGGTGAAACGTCGGACGGAGCGAACGTGCGCGTGCGCATCCACAAACCACTCCGGATTAATTCTAAACGTGACCCATAAGTGTGTGTTGTGCTAAATCGTGACGGAACATCGTGTTAACATCGAGTTATGAGAAATTTTATGAAAGTGTAGTGAAAATATGTGAACATATAGTTGTGCGCTACTGGCTGTGCAGACTGTATTCACATTTTTATGGTAAGGAAGTATGAGTGTTTTATGAGTTTGCTGTCTTTCAAAGGGTCGAACAATTGATGTTATGCATAATGTTAAGAATAAAGTGTAATACATTTCATTATAACGGTTCCCATGTGTGATAACAATTGAATCATTTTCATCATACAGTAATGTTGCGTATTTCTTCTTTTCTGTACGCACATCTGTTCTAATGTGTGTAGAATTTTGAATAACTTAAGGAAAATACGTACAAATTCTGAAAGCGTAATGTATATTAGCAATAGCTAATCATATATTATTAACTTAATAGCAATCAAATCTACATAGTAATTTCTCTACAAATTTAAACTAAATTATTTACACGATGTTCCTTGATGTATAAATGGAAATGTACCTACGACATTTTGGGTACATACATACTATGGGAATACCAGGGTGTACATTTTGAAGTTATAAATTTATAAAAAAATACTAGGGTGTAAGCAACGTCATACAAAAGCTGTAAATCGCGACGCGTAGAGTCGCCTCTACTTTTGTCCGTAGTTATTGCCATATGTTCTCAATGCATATTAATGCAGATCGCATAACAACTTCTAGCCTCCTACAATGTTGTTGCCACATTTCCTGGTATAATTTAATGTAAATAAACAACACGTATGGACGAACATGTCATGATTACCCTCATTAAGACTCTTATTTAACTCGGAGACTACGTACATTTGTTTTTGATTTATTCATTATTTTCAGTAAAATAACATTAATTTTGAATCTTCATTTTTTAACAAATTCCATAAAGACCCTTCTAACGCACGTCTTTAGGGTTTAAGTTATTAAGACCAAATGACGTCATCTACACATAAAACGCATATGACCTGTCCGGCAAACATTTCTATAGAGTTGTATGGAATTTTTGTTCTGCAGTTAAACAGCGGTTATTAAGTAATGTAACAGAAAACAACTTGATAACCAAACAAGGCCACATATGTTTCCTGGCAATTGTGACGTCTTACTCACCTTTGATATTATAATTCCATGATCAATATTCATTTTATTCCACGGCCATGCTGATCTGATATTTGTCGTTGACACAATATTAAACAATACACGTTTGTAAAAATAGGTAGAAACTGGGAATATTGTATATAATAAACAACAATGCCTTACACGAAATCGACCTACGAATATACTAAACTCCGAAAAAACTTTGGAAGGCAACTTTTATTTCAAGCGGGTCCCGCTCAAATGTTAGACTCCATTAACCCAAGCGAAGAAGATCAAAAACAATATATACTGCGGAATCCCGTTCATCGTGAAGTTCAGGCAACAATGCCGCAATCAGAAAATGAAATGAATACAAAGCAAGTGGTAATTCACGAACAAGGCATTAACCACACCGAAGGTGGATGGCCGCGCGAAGTTCATGTTTACAACGAAGATCATGTACTTCGACACTGTCGCCGAGTTATGCATGATGATAATTATATACATACCGTGCTGTCTCTGGCGCCAATAATGGAACATTACGTTGATCAAAACAATGCCATTGAAATGTACCAAAATTACTTTGATGACATGGAAACTCAGAAACCTGTCGAAAAATACAGTGTCAAAGTCACTAACGTGTTTCGCGACGAATTACAAAGATCTATATCTTGCATAAAATGGACGAACGAAAAAAAATCTAAACTGGTCGTGGCTTACCTAGATAAGTGCGCTACAGATTCAGACTTTTCAAAGTCAAATGAATGTTACATATGGGACGTGAATCGACAAACTGCTCCTCTACACGAATTTAATCCCGAGAAACCTTGTTGGCAACTGGCATGCTCCCCTATTGACCCCGAAGTTGTGGTCGCGGGTCTAGAGAATGGTACCGTAAATATATTCGACATTCGAGAATCCGCAAAAGCTGTGTCTAGCAGTTCCGTTTATAATTCACATCGCAGTCCGGTCACAGCGCTACTTTACACACACTCACGAACGCATACAGAATTCTTTACCGGATCTCCCGATGGTCAATGTTTTTGGTGGGATTGTCGAAATCTTTCCCAGCCTATGGATCAACTTACTATGTCTATTAGAATGCCCAGTGGAGAAGAACCTAGTCTAAGTAATTCCGAAGGCGTTACATCTATGGAGTTCGATCCAGGTTTACCGACAAAATTCCTCTGTGGAACTGAATCAGGACTTGTAATAAACGTAAATCGGATGGGTAGAAGTCACTCTGAGGTTTTATCGTCGTATTGGGACGCACATTGTGGTCCAGTACGCTCCGTGCATCGGAGCCACTGCACTTTGAGAATGTTCCTTACTTGCGGCGACTGGACAGTTCGAGTGTGGAGCGAAGAAGTGCGCACAGCGCCAATAATAGTTACGAAACCGTATCGACAACAAGTTGCTGATGCCGTTTGGGCACCATTACGATATTCAAGCTACATGGTAGTGTGTGCGGACGGAATATTTTATTACTGGGATTTTCTTCGTAAATACAAAGACCCCTTACTAATGTTACGAGTGTCGAAAAGTGAACTAAAACGTATTACTCCACATCGCAATGGCGAACTGGTTGCAATAGGAGATAATGATGGTGCTTTATTCCTTTTGAGTTTATCTGAAAATATGGTTACTCCTGGAAAAGAAGACAAACAGCTTATGATGAAAACATACGAACGCGAAACAAGACGCGAACACTTTTTAGATACTCGACTTAAAGAAATTCGACTGAAGGCTCGTACGGAAGAAGTGGCTACCGAAGAATTACCACACGAAGAGGAACTTGATGAAGAAACAATGGAAAAACAATTAGAAGAAGAATATTTTAAAGTAGTTAATGAGGAGTTACGTCAGATGGAAAGCAACACTCCGAGTAATCTTACACTTCCATAATTTGTCATTAACTAACGTTAGCACTAGATTTTATTTACATTGCATAAAATAAACTTACTTTACTTTCATATTGTATTATTATACCAGTAACATCAATGATATTGGATAATTACCGCAGCGAGAAAGCCTGCATAAGGAACCAAAATCACCGCACATATGCCCGGGCCACGTCCGTCGATTTATCTTACAACACGACAAATATAACATGACCTGCCAGAATTCAATGGGAATCTACATCGGCGACGTAACGGATAAATTAGTTGGGAAGGGCAGAGCGAGTCTTATTAGAGTGGTAACGTAAATTACTCGCGCCCGTGAGTTGCGTGAATACAAAAGTGCGTCACCGGCAACTTTCACCGCGACTTAGGTACTACGGAGTACGGAGTGCGGTTAGCTGTGGGTGCACGCACACGCAAACCCACACAGACACACTACACACTTTGTGCACGTATTTCAATAAATATAAATATGTAGGTAAAGTGCTAATAAAAACTATAACCATTAAAGTTTATTTTTGTATTGATTTCAAGCATAACCATAACATAAACTTTTTGGGTCAGCATATGCAAAACGAATTGTAGATTAATAAAAACGGTTTATTTACTTATTTTAATATTTAGGTTGCAGCACAAATTCAAATTTCAAACCCATTATCTCATTGAAAAATCTTAATTAGCTATTAGTTAATCTAATAGTTTCGCAACGACGTACGAAGTTGTAATAATTTAATTAATTAGTCCGCACTGGGGCATGATTTACAAGAAATGTTGCATTCGCAACTAGTTCATAACTATGTAGGTTAATGTCTGCAGCTCATAGCTCATGGAACATAATGTAGGGCGCATACTACCTACAAATATAAAAATAATACCATACATATGCGCGTTAATAACGCTTGACCTCTGTTAACACCTTTTTCTTTATGAAATACAGTTCCATGGAAATAAAATACGTGTTCAATTTATGAGGGCGCAACGGCTATTACCATATATTTTCTTAATTTATGTTAGAATCATAATAGTTTGTGTTAGTTGTTTGTATAAATCATACAGCAAATAACTCAGTAAAGCTCCATGTGGTATGTCGATTAAAGCTTGACCTTGTCAGATCATGACTCTTATGAGAATATATCTAGGTGTGGCATACACGACGGCATCTAAACAATACCACATTGTATAAACGCAACAGGAACTACTTTATAAACATTATATATTTCTAGTTTTTATTCCACGTGTTTTTACCTCACCTTCCGACCGGCGTCGTCTTTTATAGGGTTGTTGAGCCCTACTAGAATCTATTTATAATTTAATTTATTTCGAACAAACACGAGGGGAGGGACTTTGATGTTTATGGTAGCAAACAAAGCGTAATTGAATATTGGACACGTGGTGAGCGTGGGTGAAAAGGCTCGCTCGGTGGCGGGTATCGAATGCCAATGTCAACTGATTTGCAAACTCGTCGTACTGTTATGCCGGTGAACCTAAGCGGAGACCGCTGGACGAGACCGTCTGACCCACATGCAGGGTGCGCGAACATCGTAATTAAAAACCGATATATTTTTCGCAACTGGTCGACGCGAAACATGTTTACATTTATCACTTTCTCGTTTCCAAAATTATTCACGAGCGTTTAAGTTATTATATTGTTTCTAGTATTTTGTGTCCAAACTATAAGTCTGTTTATGAAGAGAACAGTTAGCGCACCATCATATTCCAGTAAATTACGGGTATCAAAGTTTACAATGAGTCTGGGAGAAACATGTGCAACCATAAACTTCCATTACGACAATGAAACGGAGTGTGTTCCAAACCTACTGTTAGAACTATTGCAACGTGCTATAATTACCGATTAAGTGGTGTTTGTGCCTGGAAACGTGTCAAGCTGCAGGTCCAGTGGATGTCTAAAAGCGGCGAGCAACCGTTATCTTGGAAACCAATGGCTTTAAAGACTCTAACAGCCGCTACCAATAAACAATCCCAATCCAAAATTTGCCGTTTAAGATAGACAGCTCAATATTTTTTCTGATACTATATTGCCAATAATCAATCTCAGTAGTGAAAGAACTATGGCAACATGGTAAATGACAAATCGAAAAGTAGAAAACAATCCAGATTGACTTCAATCTAATTTTTTCGATTGATTATTGGCATCGGCCGTAAATCTGGAAACCAGCAATCCAGATGTCATATGTCACTCGTAATGAACACGTGCAAATGACTACAACTTAAACCCGCAACGATAGGCTATTGAAGCTCCTTAATTTAACGTTGGTGTTGTAAATGCTTGGAGGAATAATTTTTGAAATGAGTGACAGCACTCTATTAAGCGTAGTTATATAGATGTGTTCACCATTCTGGTGCTAAGGGGACTTAAACCATGTCCATAAATATCGGTCTGTTGGTTAAGATGCTCGAAAATATATTTTCACAGGAAAATCTATACTATAATATTATAAAGCTGCAGAGTTTGTTTGTTTGAACGCGCTAATCTCTGGAACTACTGGTCCGATTTGAATTATTCTTTCAGTGTTGGGTAGTCCATTTATTGAGAAAGGCTATAGGCTATATATCATCACGCTATAATCTATAGGAGGAAAGCAGTAGTGATATTTCTAGCAAATACGAGGAAATTTTGTTCGTTATTCGTGGTCCGATTGGTCGACATTCTAAACTGATAGTCAGAATTAAACATTTTGACCGCCATTTTGGATGGACTTTAGTGTATCTGTCCAAGATATCAGGGTTGGGAGGGAGTGGGGGGGAGAGGGAAGGTGTCCCATGTCCCCTGGTACCACTCCCATGAAAAGGTGACGCACCATTCCCGAGAAAAACCAATTAATGTAACCTAACATTAGTTTAGACTTTAGTTTATTTGCCCACGAAGAGAGCGGCGAAAGTGATCACAGGTGGTAGGGATTGAGTCCCTGATTAAAACAATACCACTCTTATTAAAAGGTGGTGTATAATTTCCGAGAAATTATGTGATAAATTTTAGTTTCAATAAATGAACTTTATATCATGTTTGTTGTTTTATTTGTTTTTTAAACAACTTGGAAATCATGTTCCGATGGTAGTTAGTGTACCCACTTTGTGGGAAAAATAGGTCGACTTTGTCTCAAAACCGACTTAGGGCACCCCGACTTCACGTAGACTTTTGGTTACCACCCCTAGAGTGTATATAAAAGCCGGAGGCGCGGAGGGAGAGCAGCCCCCGCCCGCTGTAACGAGGCAACCGTGCGAGCCGTAGGTGAGCATGGGTGCCTATCCTTTGTTACGCAAGGGCGAAGGGGCTGCACTTCCCGCAGCGCCGGAGACGTTGCAGAAGTAAATTTGTTCTGACAACAAGTGTTTTGAGGTTAGGTTACATTAATTGGTTTTTCTCGGGAATGGTGCGTCACCTTTTCATGGGAGTGGTACCAGGGGACATGAGACACCTTCCCCCTCCCCCCCCCACTCCCTCCCAACCCTGATATCTTGGACAGATACACTAAAGTTTTACCGTAAAGATGATTCAATTTTGGTAACGTATATTTACGTGGAGATCGTTTCACGTTTTTATAATCTGTAAGATTTACTTCGACAAGATACACCTAAATCTTAACATAACAATTCTAGGACTTTGATGTTAGCCCAAAATTGGCTAGCTTAATGTCGTCAAGGAAGATAAGATTATCGATAATTTTACAACTAAGGACGCCGAAATCCAGATAAAGTAAAAAGATTATGCTGAAAGGCTTGATACTGGTCCACACAGCACCTAGTAGCACAAACGGTCCTTTAAATTAGGTTAATATTTTAACAGTCCAATTTTGTAACTTGAGATGTACTAACATATATCTTGGGCACCATATAAATATTACCTATATGGCGTCTTAGCTAAGCTTTCAGAAATTGGGTAGATACACCAACAGGTATCAAAGGAAATCCTTGGGAGGTAATGATTACATTACATGTGACTAAATAGTGTGTGTAAATGATAAAATATGACGTCTTAGCTAAGGTTGCAGAATGTTCGTGGAACGCTGGCCGCTTACAGTATCTAAGAAAACCCTGAAGAGGTAATATTCAGCAAGGCATTACATGTGACTAAAGACTATATAATAGACGTTTGAGGGATGATGAAAAGCCGTGGATTGATGTAATTTGTTTTGTCCACAGTAGTGCCACAATGGGCACCTGGTGGCGATGAGCAAGGCAGTGCTGGTGGGGCTGGCTCTGCTGGCGGCGGCGGGAGCGGCGGCCGCGCAGCTCCGCCCTGCCGACGCGCCGCCCACACTCAACGACACACGTGAGTGAGTCCCCGATTGAATTATATTCCTGTATTACCTTATTCACAGCGTAGATAAACTAGCAACCTGCCTAATTGTAGCAGCAGAAGCAGCCAGCAACTAATTATTTATCTATATTTTTGCTTTCTTTTTATTAAACTAACACACCACACAGAACCATTCTTTGTATTTTTCACTAGTCTCTTTTTCTGCCTTTCTTAAACCATTTCATGATTGTCTGTAAAAGATTGCCTGGGACGTTAAAAGCGCCACTTATATACTTTTCATTAACATTGTTTCTGTATTCATAGGTATTTTTGTGTTAACTGCGTTGGGGTAATACCGCAATAGTAATGCGTAAGGGGTAACAATGTAAACTTATAAAATATAGGAATTTACGTTATTGCCCCTTCCATCCTTGCATTACGGTGCTACCCCAACGCACCTTACAACAAGGAGTATAATAAATAAACAAACACACCAAGTAACCACAAACTCTTTGTTAACGATAAAGCTACTAAATATACGAACTACCGTAACTATAGGCAGTATAAAATCAAAGATATAGCACAACACTTCGACAAGGACAATAACAATAGCAGCTAAACCTCGTAGAACAAGTACAAGTTTAGAGCAAGCCCTAAAATAAACGTTGTTGTAAATTCAGAGAGCAAAACCCTTACAACAGCCACTTTCCTTTTAACTTTGTTAGAGATTAAAGTACAAACATTCAAGCAATTCGAATACAATTTCACTAATTTAATAAATATCTTGGACATTTTTACAGAGCAATTTACATGGCAAATTAACTAAAAAACCTTACCTAATATTTTAATTTTTATCCTCACATTTCTTTGTTACAAAATACAATTACATAACAACTTCATATTTAAATACTATATCAATTTAATTTCCATACAAATAATAATGTTAAAATCCACGTCGCTTACGCAAGATTTTTTGTTACATATTAGACAACGGTCTATTTAAAATTCAATGAGATAATTAATCGATGATGGAAGACATTTGCATTAGCACCACACGCTGACTAGTTGAAGCGGATATCTTCAACTTTCTTTATTGTGATGCAACCGTGAACAATGACAGCGCACCGCACGATAGCAGTTTGCAAACTCTTTAATTGATCAGCTATTTTATTGCGCTCGATGAATTGGACGGTGTGATGACGCTTTCATTAATAAATTGTAATCTTTTATACTAGCTATTTCTCACGACTCCGTGGATTAAATCCGTAGTGGATTGTGCAATTCAGAATAATATTTTATCGTTAGCCAATTTAGCTGTCAATCTCAGACTAATTAGTCCATTAGTTTTAATATCACGAAGTATAAACTCAATGTACTTTAGCATTTAAATGCTAGTAGGATAATCCCTCTTAATAAAGGATAGAAGGCACAGAGTTAAAAACGTGCACTTTCACATTTCGCCTTGATTCATATTATGATTTCTTATCGGACATAGACTATAGTAAGCTACAGTAATGGCATGGTAGAGGAAGGTAATAATGTGTCCACTCTGTCAGTCCCGTTAATTGAACTGTGGCGTACTAATCGCGTATTACGCGCGCTTTCCCTTAGAAAGTACTGCAATGAATAAATCAACGGTGAAGTTGTCTTAACATCAGTTTTCGCCATCTTAGAATATCTCCATTTCAATATTGATGACACTAATCTGGATATCCTCAATAGACATTTAACTTTTACACAAATGTTTAATACTTAGATGTTGTCAATTTTGTAAATCAAAACTATTTTCACACGAGTCGGATATCCGATGTCGTAAAAAAAATGGTAACGTAATATATTAATTGACGTCTGTTTGTATGATGTCAACCCTTATCCTTCAACATCTCTTTTTCCGGTAAACATAAGCTGCCATATAATATTTTTGAATAAAGAATTCATAAGCTTTATGTTTATGATACAAACGTTCGGCTTACATGATAGTATTTATAAAAATAATTTACGATAATGGTGATACATCTAAATCGTGAAACTATCGGAACATGCAACGTAGGTGTGATGAAACTACATTCCCATTCACCGCGACCGCCGGCGGTAATAGAGAAAGCATTGCATCGGCCGTGCATATATTACGCCCAATCGCTATTCGTATAATTAGCATAGGAATTCAAGGCACTCGCGTACTATTGAATTACGTAGGCTCGACGTAACGAAACAAAGCGGGTATCCACGCTGCTGTTTTTGCTTTATTATTTTTTGTTTGACCTCGACTGTTTAAATGTTACAAGTCATTCACCGATTGAACGTATTTTAATAGTTTTATTATGTAACAATTATACTCTACTATAAATAAATGTGTAGGTAGTACCTACTACTTTTTTTGAAGATAGCTTTTATTAATCGAAATCGAACTTTCTGTATCTGTGTCAGTCCATTTACGTCCCACAGCAGTGCACGGGCTTCCTCCACAGTCAAGAGTACGATCGAAAGGGGTTAGTTAGGACGTATAGTCCATGAAACTGGCCTAGTGCGTGCAGACATTAAATCGGACTTTAATTACTATTAAAGCTGCACATCTAATATTAGGATAGGATTGACGTAAAGTCAACTGCCCCTAAATTATAAAACAAATAAGTTACAAACATTTCGAGGAAATTCACCTGTTTCTAAGTACTTCCAATTCAGAAGCAAGCATCAATTTATTAAATTTTAAGGTATAATTAAATAAAAATCTTCTACAAATGTGGAAGCCATTATGCTACGATGTGCACAGGGCGCATAAATTTTGCTAGTACTCTTTCAAAAAAGCACCGGCCATGTGCATTGTGCAGGTTCTCATTTGGATTTAAATTGTTTTAAATGAATTCAGTTAGCACACATTGTTTGTATTTAATTACAAAATTGAAAAACTGGTTTATTTAATTTATTCTTTAATGTTTCATTTCATTCTCAGGAAATGAATTATTTCTATCTCGCGGTATACCGAACCGAGCCTATTCTATAGCCTTCACTATTTCACCCGGTTTTCGACGTCCTCAACTGTAAAACCCTATATGTATTGACTTATCAAATCAGCGTTTTTTGACTTACCTCGTACCTCGATAGAATCATCTGTATCAGCTCATATATGTCCTACTGCAGGGTACGGGTCTCTTCTTCAAACGAGAGTACGATTAAGAGTGGCATATAGTCCGCCACGCTGGCCTAGTGCGTACCGAAACATAATTCCTCAATATTTTTATAACTGTAGGAGTGATGATTCCTACTCAAATATGTTCCTTAAAGCACTTTTCCATCTTGGCCATAAGGAAAATACTGCCATCAACATAATAGAGCCAATAGTTTCAAGTACCTTTAATGTAAGCGACATTATAATAGAGCCTTGACATTATCTCAAGACTTGCCATTTCTGAGATCAATTGTATAATTGTGTTCACACGTAACAAGGTATATACGTGGCCCATCTACAATAGGTATTAGATAATATTGGGCATTAGCTAAGTTTAAGGGTGATTCTTAAGTTCTTTTTAAATATAGCAAACTTCCATACACAAAAATACTGTATCATGTAAATGTAAAATGAAAATCAAATGACGAAGAAAACATATTCTTATACAATTTTTAATAGATTTTTAGAGATGATTACCGATCTCTACCTCTCAAAATTTCAACTAAGAAATTAGCAAGCACATTGTACTTTTTAAAATCAATAAACCTTTATACCTAGCCTTATTACAAAGCTTTCGTAATCCCAAAGCGATGTGTTTCTCTAGATATTACTAATCTATATTTAAATAAATAATTGACACCCAGGATGCGGCTCTGAGTGCGTCCGCTGCGCCGCGGACGGGTGCGTGAAGTGCGCCCGGCTCCTCGTGTGGCCGGGGGGCACGTGCGCCCACGTCTGCCCCGCCGGCACGCGGGAGTCCTGGGCCCACGACGACCACCTCATGGGCCGGATCTGCTATCCCGCTCACACTTACAACGAGGTATGTATGGTATTTAGATTAAGTGTATTCATTATTTAAGGTACGAAAAAATTAAAGTTACAAATAAAATTACATTAAAAATATTTCCGTCATAATTCAAATATGGATTGAGTTGTTTACTTTTTTCTTATCTTGGGTTTGATATATTGATACATATTGTTAAAAGTCTGGATAATACCACGTTTTTTTATCCTAACACAGGATATTTACCGGACTGAAACTTTAGGAGCAAACAATCCTTGATGACGACTATCTCTCACTAGTCAAAACAATAACGCCAGCTCGTTCGAAACGTAATGAAACTTTATACAACGATGAAAAACCCCTACTTACTGAGCGAAGCGTGTCGCGTTTAAACTTCAGTCTGTTTATATCAACTTACTACTCTTTCCAACAAATGTATTTCAGTAAATTAAATTTATCGAGTTAAAATGTGTTAAGGTAGTATTATCGGCAATCGTTAAACACAAGCATTAAAAAATTTGGACTCATAGACCCTTATTAGTGAACTAGTATGAAAGAAGGATCATTTTTAACCCAAAGCTTTTCAATCGACTCGATTATTTTGTTCATTCTTTTTACTTTTAAAATCAATGGGTGCCATAACAGGATTGCCATGTTAGGCCGAAGCATATATATGTTAATTATCAAATTCGTGATATCTCGCTATTCAAAATAATAGAGACAATTCCAAAGCCTTGGTCTTAAGTTAATTCCTCGTTTATCCGATGTTATTAATAAGGCCATAGAGCGGTCCTTTAGAAACTGTCTGCGTCAGCCGACTTTTATTAAATGATAGTCCTAACTCGTAATAAAAACAAAAATAAATTGGACATTCCTAATTTTAGCAAGAGTTATGTGAAAATGAATATCTAAAGCATGAATAACGTTTAGCGCAAACCGGTTTTAGGCTTGTTATTGTACTGAATAATTGTTTCTTCTAAACATTTTGGCCATGTTGAGGATGGTTAGTATGGCTCTTAAACGTTTAAGGTTAACGCTGAGAGAACGTAAACTTCTTTAAACCGGCTTATTTTAATTCATTTAATGTTAAAAGATATATTTTTTGTAGCCATACTTTGATAAGTGTTTCATTGCATTTTTACGAGAAAAATCAATTCGGTCCGTTTAGGAAAGAAATGACAGTCAAATATTTTAATCATAATTGTAGAGTGACAATCCCCAGTATACTCATATACCGGGTATCTCAAGACTGCTACCGAAAACGAAGCCGGGTGGTAGTTTTAGTGGCTACAAACACAATGCAATTAAAAATTTCGCTTAGAAACGCGACAATTATTTTTTATGATTTTTTAAATATCGTCATTTTTGGGTGGTAAATCCATAGATTTTGCTAAAATAATAATTTAAACTCTCTTATATCTTAGAGTATTTATAAATTAAAGGGTATACACTATTATTTTAGGAAAAAATGTATTTACCACCAAAATATGGCAATAGGAAAAAAATTACAAAAAAAAAATTGTCGCTTTTTTTTGCAACTTTTTCTGTTGCATTGTGTTTGAAGTCGCTTAAACTACCACCCGGCTTCGTTTTCGGTAGCAGTCTTGATATACCCTGTATATATCATGACTTCAGCAAAATACTTATGAATTGCATCAGATTACAACAATGTAAACAATGTGTAGCTGTAGAGCTTAGAATATTGTACTCTACATATACGTATTGAGACAAACTCAATTGCCGATGTTATTCTTATGAATGAAAACATTGCTCAATTTAACGATGATAATAACTTCGCAAAACAATATTTTTACATAAAAATGTTTTAATGTGATCTAATAATAACTGACATCACAAACAAAAATACGTTGAGGCGAACGATATGATATACAGTTGATTAATAGTGCCAACAACCACGAAAGATGTATAAAAAGTGTAACATCCAAATTGACAATCTATTTTAGGCGTGGACTTCAAAAGAATGTGACGAAACAAAATAAAAGTATAGCAAAACAAGCCGTTCCGCATACCACACTAGAATAAATAAGAGTTAATTTTAAAATACTAACAACAAAAACTTTCAACACACATCGTAGTTTATGAGCTATTAAATGACCGCCACTTCCTTATTAGTTTCTTAATAATCGTTAACAAAGCTTAATCCTTTCCGACTCATAAGATTATGGTTATTTCATTCAGATATGTGTATCAAATATTCTACTTTGTGCTTACATCGTTTTGCTTAGAAAGTCATAACACCGTAAATAAATCTTGTCATGACATCAAAGTACGCAGGTGTGATGCAACGTGGTTTATGCGCAACATAGATGAGGCAACGGAATCATTAAAAATCGTATAACTGGAGAACGTACACTTATAAACAATAGAAAACTCACTACACATGCATTACGACATACAAGTGTAATCAAACTTTTATTTGCTTCATATGGATCAGCATGTACTTAGATTTCTTGTGCTACATATGCGGTGTTGTGTCAGATTTAATCATAAGGTGCGCTTTTTCTGCTATAGCTTTACAAAACTAATTGAATAGTCGTGGTGCTATCCAATCTTTAGCAATAAATTGAATTTCTTAATGGAAATGGAACGCGGGAGGAGAGAGCTACCAGACGGATGTGTATAATTTTATTTAGCCCGACATAGAAAATGAAACAGAATTTCTTTATACATGAAACATGATATACGCGTCCATTAGAAACTATAATAAAGTAATAAGGACGCTTTGATTTAAGTTTGTTATTGCACAGGCATAGGTATAAGTATGGTAGGTTTTATTTGGCCTGGTTGAATAAGGCAAGAGTTAGATTCCTGTTAATAATTATCTTTTTTTAATGATATTTGAACGTGGTCTTGTGGATGTCGTCCACATTCATATGACCTTTGCAAGCCGCAATACTAACTTACTGACTATCACACACTTCCAACTTCACATACTTTGGAAATTAATGAAAAATCTTTCTAGTATGGAGAACTCTATACGATTTTTCCTTCATCGTTAAATTGAATTTGATTGAGCCTCTATATCTCTTTCTCGCTCCCTCTTCAACCAGAAACTTCCTTAGATACCTTCACCATTCGCCAATGTTAACTATATCTCATATCGCAGGTTCTGGTAGGCGGTGCGTGCGGCGCGGTGGCGTGCATAGCGCTGGTGGCCGCCGGCGCGGCGTACGCTCGGTGTCGCAGCAACGCGCGTGCGCAGGCGCAGCCGCTGCCGCAGCGCGCGCAGCACGAAGACGACGCACAGCTCCGAGAGTTTCACAAGCAACTTGATTGTTTACGTGTAAGTTATCAAACAGATACTTGTGTGAAAAGTCTTTTTTACGTGTAAGTTACTAACAAAATGCTTGTTTGAAAAGTCTTTTTAAAAATGAATGATATCTATACCTAATAGTCAGCAACATACATATGCAGGAGTGTAGTTATACTACAGTACAAAGCTGGGGTATCGGGTTAAAATCCAGAGAGGGGCAAAGTGCTATTGGATCTTTCTATTCGTTGTCAGCCCGGAGTCAGGAATTTGTGTTCCTATCGAATCTTGAAGCGGAACATACAAGGTGAAATGTGGCGAAATGTATATATGTCAGGGGCGTGCACTCCTTGTAGGCAGAAATGCAGTGCTTTACTTGCCATTCACAGATATTTTATTATAACGTTCGTACGTTTTAGATGACTTTAATTTATAGTAAATAAATGAATAAACAAAATATAATAACTTAAAAACGCCTAATATTTTATAAATAGCACCTATTTGCAATCACGCAAACATTATGGTTGCCACGCGAAAAGCAAGAGGCGCTGCAAAGCAAAATAATGTACCTAATCAACCAAGTCATGCCGCCGCGTCCCGCATGATATTTGTTTGCATGTGTGTAGTAATGTTGGTGTCCGTGCACAGTCGCAAACGCACACACCCATGAATATTGAAAGCCGCGACTCCTGCGGCAGGCCTCGGGAGTTCGACAGTTGTCGAGAGTAATCGTAAATGTTCGTTGCCTATAATCCGAGTAAAATTAATAGGCTGGAATTTAATAAATCACCTATGCACATTATGCATTTTTGGTTAGTAAGGTTTTATTTGTTTAAATAGAAATGTTTTGTGTTTCGCGGGGGCCATTTTGCTTTTTTATGAGTTTTTGCATTGTTTACTATTTTATACTAGTATGTTTGTAAAAAAAAATAGATTTCTTAACGGATTTTTCATTTTAACATTTGAAAGTGTGTACATTTAACAGTTTATTACTAAGTTTCGATATTAATTGTAGTCATTTGCTTTTACTAGTGTGTTTGTTTATTTTTTTAAATGTTATTTGATTGCGAGGTTTGTGTTAAAAATGTATGTTTATCAAATGAATGAATGAGGTGGCCGAAATATTGCGTTTATTTACATCGGGATAGGTATAGTAATCTCAACTAACCGGAACCTTGAATATGTGAAAATTTAAAGCTGAGTTTTTTTATTTTACTTATTAGAATTTCTTCCGCCGCGACGATCGATCGCTGTTTTGTCTGCGTTGCCGTAGAAGATGGACATGAATAGTAGTACATCTAAGACTTGTTATGTTGGCATGGTTTCCGACTTAGAGATCCGTCGCGTGGCTGTGGCTATGCTAAAAAACTATAAAAGAAAAAGTTTTTGTGAGCGAGTACTCCGCCGCATACCCAGTGTCATAATCCTGTGCACGCCGCTGATATATGTAGTTGTACTTATGGAAGAAATAAATAAATAGAATACTTAAATTATAAATATGAGAGACTTTTCGGTCTCACAAACACCCAGACCTGAAACAAATATCTGTGGATGACATAAATTTTTATTTCCGAGCAGGGATCGAACCCGCGGACTCTCGTTTCACAGCCGGCGTCTTACCAACTTAGCCAAAGCGGCTGCATTTATTATGCTTAAAAAAATATGCGAAAAATGAAAAATGTTGGAATGGGAATATTATTATGACAAATTGATAACGACAGTCACCCTGCCCTGGGTGATATTAATATAGTAAGCACCATTATCATCAGTTTAGATGTACTGTATTTAATAATCATGATTTTAGTAAAAATAGGTTGAAAGACCATCATCATTCGAAAGAATGACGACTAAAATCAGTAAAAAGAAACTTAAAATTATGCAATTGGAACACTGAGTTCATGCTAACGGAATTAGTTGGTATTAATATTTAAATATGACCTGATATTAGCGAGAGGTAAGAAATGAGATCTCATAGGTAAAAGTACAGAGAAACTAATTACGTTGCATAAACTAGGTGTGCAAAGAAAATGTACAATGTTGGGAAACCGTTCATTAAACAGCATTCACACGATAGGTAATTTGTTTACACTTATTTCTTAATGGTTTCGATAAGATTTAAGACAAGAGAAGTTATTTTTGTTTAGTGATTCACCTACTTTTATCTCTCTGCACCACCCAAAGGTTGACGGGAGAGAATGCCTCAGGCATTAAATGCACCTTTATAGGTATGTATGCCTTGTATATTCCATCGCACGATGTGATAGGTGGCGAGCCTATCACCATATCGGGCACAAATTCCTGACTCTGGGCTGATAATGAATAGAAAAATCCAATATCACTTTGTCCAACCCGGGATTAGAACCCGAGACCTCAACTTTGTAACCGTACCCTAGTACAACTACGCCACCGAGGCAGTCGAAGTCCGCCTTTATACGTTGCATAAAAACCATTAATAAATAAGACGAGATGATCTGTTGCAGCCTCACGCGTACACGCTTCTGGCGATACTGAATCACACGAGGCACCAGGTGCGGGAGCTTTACCAGCTCGGGAACAACGACGCGGCCATGGCTTACAGGTACGATCTACGAACCCATCTATTGCACATTCTAATCAATAATACGTATTCACAAGAATATTAGGCCAATTTAAAGATGACAAACCACATTCAGGTATGCTAGAGGCGATAATGCAAACAAAATTTACGTAATAAAATAGTGATATATGTACCGCTATTTCTGTTTATGTCTCAGTGGCTCTTAGAAAGTCATTCTATCTCCCCTCTTTTTAGAAATAGTGGAATTGACTAGTCATTTCCACGCTCCTGGCTGATACTTGTGTAATGTGTCTGTATCTGTCTGTATCAGCCCATATACGTCCCACTGCAGGGCACGGGCCTCCTCTACAATCGACAGTACGATTGAGAGTGGTTAGGTAATGTGTGGTGCCCACAAATTATGTTCGCCATGTCGGCTCTAGGTTAACACCTCAATGTACTGCATATTCTACAAATCATCAATAACACGTGAATATTCAGAAGAATTTCAAATGTGAATTTCACAAATCCATACTAGATCAGAATTTTGGATTAAGAGCGTTTATACCCTGCACGCGCTTTTTGGCTTAAAAACAGGACTTTTCAAATGAGTTAATAGCCACCAATAAAAAATTTAAAGAAAAATAATTATTACTAATTTTAGAAAAAGTTGTCATCTAGGGATTTTGGTGGAAAACATTATAGATTGATGGATAATTTGTGAGTACTATACGGATTACTGAACACAAGTTTCGTTATTTAGGCTTTAAATGGCAATTTAGAAGCTTAAGATATCCGAAACCACTAAATATAAGATGAAAATAAAAATATTATCAGACTAATAAGACCCTTATGGAGGGATTTTGCTGAGAAAAATAATCTTTTTGTGTTTAGTTCCTGAAAAATAAAAATTTAAACAATGCGAAATTATTCAGAAACTCTCGTCAAGAACATATTTTTTTTCACCAACTTATCGTACATAATTTTTTATAGCAATTGCATATTACAATAGAAGAACATCTTATCAATAAATTACCATTTTTATATTTCAACAAAATTAGTTTTCATGTTTTCTACAAATATTTTAAAAACCACTATAAAACACGCTGTCCGACGTGGATCAAATCAGACCGCCGCAAGGCCTTCTAGAGGGAGGACGTATCGCTCGTCGCTCCGGCCTGGCTGCAGTCGATTATGCCGCGCGAAGTAAAAATAGCCACGCGCGGAATGCGATTACCACATCTTAGTACTTTGGTAGTAAAATATTTAATTATTTTTATTACCTACAATGATTTTGTAGTGAGTATAAATTATGTTTCAGGTAATATAATGGGATGTAATTCCGAGGCTAAATTATGTTATGTATTGTAATATAAAATTAAATATATTTCGTAATTGTAAGGGGTTGTAAGGCCCCTAACACTATTTATGTGTTCGAACACGAAATGATTAATAAAACGTCCGTAGTGTATACTGATTGAACACTGATTTGAATGCAACTTAACAATGTAATAATAACGAAAATATGATTAGTATCCAAAATTTGTATTATTCTTTGCTTGCACAGTAATATTTGTCTACTTATAATGCAAATAAAATATTTTTATGATATTATATTACAGTTACATTTCAATTGAATATTTGAAGCGCACGGATCAAAGTTGTTTGAGCCGATTGTATAGCGAGCCGACGCGGCAGCTCTACGCACACAGCTTTGGTCGCTTATGTGTGCGTGAAATTAACGAAGAAGTACCTATAGTTGACTTTGCGCGCAAGGTGTATACGCTCTTAATATGTGGAATTCACGAACATGCATTAAGCCAGTATTTAGGCCAAACATTTGGTCGAAAAGCATCGTGTCTGACTATTAGGCCACGTTTGGATTTCTGAAATGTTATTGAACTTTATTTAAATATCGCTCACTGACTAAAGAAAACTGCGTGTCTGCTAGATGTTCACGACAATTTTAAACATATATGAAATCCATCATCCCGAACTAGGTCAATACAGTGGACATACTAAGATCCAACCCTTTCAATCATAATAGAGGCCTTACATGTCCCATGTAGACTGATGTAGATAGATCCACGACACTATTATTTTAAATTAAAAACGATATTTTACGCTACAGCCTACTGCGGGTCGAGTTGACAAGTATCACTAATGAACATGAATGAAGGTACATAAAATACGGTAAAGATATTCCTCGTTAAATCTATCGCTAGCAAGGTGATCTTATTACCTTAAAACATTATTTTTATTTTGATTGTTAATGGTTACAAAAATGATAATTAAACAAAAGTTTCGTAATTTCTTGAACTAGAAAAACATGGGATTTTCTATTGGATAAAAAACACATAGCTGAGGAAACCTCTAGCAGAGGCAAAACAATTATTTTTATCTTCCTAAGAATTGGCTAACAGCCGTTCTCCATAATCTATCTATCTTTAACAAGCGATTTCATGTTGCAATTTATGTTTCATTTAACTAAGATAGATAGGTATGGATATGGTGCATATATTTATATATAGCTATTATATTTTTGTTTAATGAAGTGTATAATTGTACCAAAATAGTCGAGGTAGCTATTTTAACCCCTTGTTAAAGATAGATAGGAGATAGAGAACGGCCGTAAGTGACTCTACCCCCGCTCTACTTCGTCTTTAAGTGTAAATAACAGTTAGTTGTGCAATAAATACGAAAACATATTTGTATATATTATATTTTATTCATAAGTAGCACCTTTTAACACATAAATAAAGTACGCATTAGCTGTTGAGACTTTTACTGTAGAAAATTAGTAACAGTACGTTGAATTACATTTCTCTTTTATTCAGATACTAAATCCACGTTACAATAATATGCGTACCACGGCCTAGAAATCGAAAGCCAATTCTCCATTGTAATTTCTTTATTTTTCCAATATAACGGCACTTGTCTCAATATCCCGCAGCTTCGAACAATTGCACGAGATCTGCTTTTTTGCGAGTTTTTCGTGCGAACAGGTTGGGAGTTAAAAGTAAATCTGGCTTAGTAACCCAAAAAAAAACATTCCGTGTAGGGAGTGTATCAGCTATGTTTGTTTACGGTAAGCACATGTGCTGGGTGTCTATTCTTAGCTCGTTTCTTTACAGTTGCATTCTGAGCGATCTGGCGAAGCTGCTTATACTGTTGAACAAACAACAGGTACCCGTTGTGCCCGAGGAATGGTCACGACTCGTGAGCTGGGCTGAAAGGTACACTATATTGCATCAATAATTATGTTTTGACAGACATTTTACACTGTGGAATGTAGTATTTAATAACGTCCATCGCGCCACAGTTCTAAAAAAAGCGTTTATTTTTTTTGTACGACCACTAAACGGCACGACTTTTTTATTTTACTGTACTGTACTGTACTTATCTAGTTTTTTTCTATTAACCTAGTTTTCTAAAGTTTAACATTTGATTACTTATTCTTAGTTGATGTTTAGTTTTAAATTGCAAAAACTTGTTCAATATTGCGATTATATAAAACACTTTTATATTACTTTCAGAATTCTCAAGCGATACAGTCGTATGGGTGTAGGCCAACAACAACAAGAAGGTCAACTGGTGAAGTTTCTGCCCGCGCCGCCGAGCCAGAGCTCCGACTCGGAGACCACGCAGCAATCATTCACCACCTTCAAACCGCCTTCCTACTCCCCTACCTCGTACGACAGCAACATAGACAAGGAGTCTGAGAGTCAATGCGAATGGAATGACGTCAGACCACCGAGCTACTCCCAGATAGAGAGAGAAAGAGATATTATAGCTCTCTCTGATCCTTGGGAGCGGCGACCCATCGTGAGGCGGGAAAGCGTTTGGCTAGAAGACGAACTCTTCGAAATGACTAAACGACCTCAAGATGAGTTAACTACCGAATTATAGTACTAGGAATAAAAGCTTAACAATACACCATTCCAAGTCTGACAAGTACAAAATACATGTATTTAGTTCTACGCTAACTGTAATTAATGGTGCCCTTAAACAAATGCTTTTAATTAATCCCTTCACGCTAACATGATTCATGGTCTATAAACCAGTCTGGGTAGAAGTTGTTTTAGGAAAACGTTGCAATTAAATTAAGAGCCGCTATGCGGTTTTACGCGAGTAAGTTTATATACAATTCAAAGAATAAATTAAATACAAATGTGACTTCATAGTATTGTCTACGATAAACATGACTTCACTAGAATGATGTATAGTCATAATTATTCTTAAAAGACAAAAACAATAACATGTTGCATGTCTATAATTGTATGAATACATAGCTTACACGACACAATTTAATATCAAAACCGCAAAAGTCATAGCTTCATAATTTCCTACAGGAACGCTTTAATTGTACAGCTGGAAAATACGTCAGGGTTCAACTAACATACGCGAATTTATAAGGAATTCATGCACTGCCGATGGTCCAAATAATACATAGAAATTGAAAATAAATTAAGTCGGCTATTTCACAATTTATTTATTATATCCGCTGCTCGATGTAAAGGAATTCAATGCAATAACATCCTTGTATAATTTAAACCAAAGTAGGTATGTAATAGTGAAAATAATATAGATCTAGTCTTATGTGAAAATTGTACCTACTTGTACTTGTATGACGTGGTGTAGCTACACACATTGATAGCTAAACACCAATGATTCTTACAACGAAATAATAGGTACGTTTAAATTAATTAGACACATATATAGTATTTAATACTGCAAGACATATTAAAAATCTAATTTAATTGTACTTTGCACATAAATATTCGTGTAATATATTGATAGATACCACCATATTTAAAAATTGCCGCCATGTGTACAGAATAACTTCAATTTAAATACGCAGGTATCTAGAATCTTTATAGTTCATTGTTATTAATGTAACAATTTTTAAGATTGTTGAATAAATATAATTGAATTTTGTTCTCGGTATTTTGTTTTTATCCCTATAATTCGTTTTATATACCACAGCCAATTGCGTCACCGATTCGTAGAGTTAGATCTGGTAGAACTGGGCCCTGTGCAAAGAGTACAGTAGCCCTGTGGCTTCAGGCTTGGTTCTCCATGGAATCTTATAGCTTTTCACAGTAAAAACAATGTTCTAAGCCTATGTTGTGAAGAATACATACTTTTAAATTATTATATAAATTATATATTTGCAAAGATCGCCGCCCGGTTATTGGGAGTTGAAAGAGGAAAAGTTATAGATTTCCTAATTTTGTTATTCTCATCAAGCTCTCTAAGACTTGGGAAAGTACGATAGAGGTTTTCATTATCATCATCCACCAGTGAGTGAGTATGTCTGTACTCTGTGATAAAATAGTATAAAGGCAAAACAAATAAAACTTGGCGTATTCCATATGACTGGTTATAAACATTTCATCCTAAAAATTTGGAATCATGTGATAAATAGCACCATCAAGAAAAAAGCTACGTTTCGAAAATGATGTAGCTTTATCTCATTTCAATTCCAAAAGTAGATATTAGGTACTATTAGAAAAGGGGTTTGGAACCGCTCATTTTTACAAGAAAAAATTGTTACCGATATCCCATTTCATTTCATATCTGAATGGAAAAAATGGCCTTTGTTTATAAACAATGTGAAATCACTATCTTTGGAGGACATGGCGTCCAATAGGTACGCCTACTACTACAGCTACCTTTAAGTAATAATAAATGCGGATCCTATGCGGATACGGACGCTACGTCCGTCCTAATTTATTTAGATGTGAAAACAGAATAAATAAAGCCTAAAATATATGTGTTGGTTGTTTTTTTACAAGTTGGACGATTTGGAAAAGGTAATAAAATTTACAAAATCACTAGTGGTAGGGTGCTTCCTACAGATGCCTGAATTAAATATTATTTTATAGGCCTATGCTCAAATTTCTTCGTCGCCAATACCGCATAGCCTGAAAACGAAATTCTTTAATGGGTGCGTACTGCGTCCTACCCGTAATGATATATTATGGCCCCGAGACGTGGACACGGACGATGGGACTGGTTCACTAATTCAAAGTCGCTAAACGAGGTATGTAGCGGGCAATTTTCAATGGTCAGTGCTTCTCTGAAGGATAGAATCAGAAATGAGGTTATCCGACAGCGATCCATGGTAATTGACATTGCCCAACGGATTAGCAAGTTTAAGTGGCGGACAACCGTTTGGATAAACATGTTCTCGAGTGGAGACCACAGAAAACGTAGTGTGGGACGCCCTCCGACCGGGCTGAGCGACGATATTCGTAAAAGGGCTGGTAGCTGTTGAAAACGATGGGCTTGAAGATCGAGCCCAGTGATAGTGAAGGGCTATGTATACATATGTATGTACAAGCTCAGTAACTTCTGTAGCTTGATGGCTTTTTCCAGTTTGATATTGCCTATTGGAACAATGAGTTTTCTTTTGTACGGATAAGGGAATATCTCTGGCCAATCGACTCTACCGGCCCATTTGAAATCGGATATAGATAAGCGAAAACTAATACGCGACACACGGCTACAGTGATTGCTATGCGAACGGAAACGAATATTATAATGGGCCACCTTTTAACTCTCCGCCAATCTCATTCACCGAACAGAATATAATAGTGAAGCTGTTACTTGATGTTTGTTTTTTATTAAGCTAGATATACGGCCCAGCCTAAACCACACCAGAAATATTTGCGATAATATTTTATTTTAAATAAGTAGCGATTCCTTTAAAGTTCCGTTTTGATTCACTCTATCTGGTACTGAAAACTTAATTAAAATCCGTTGTGTAGGCATTAAAGTAATGTTTCATAGGGACAGCGAGCATTCCTGCGGAGCATTCTCAGACGTGACTTTATTTTCGGTGCAGATAGATAACGATTAGACTTCAATAAAAAGTAAAGTATATAAACAGTTATATAATTAATAATCGCTTTCAGTAATTGTTATCGTTTATAATTAATTGCTTTATCATCTCTTTTGCAATAACGTGGGTAGAAATAAAACGTTGATGTCACTGTCAATGTAATGTCAGATTGACGCAAAAGAAAAAGTTTATTTTACGAAAATCATAATAAATCTATTAATAAACAACTTAAATTTAGTTCATTGTTGTTGTTGCGTCGTAAAGTGAATATCAACAATATTAAGTGTAGTTACATTCGTGACGAGAAATAAGGCACCACAAAAATGTAGCGCAGAATAAATAACGGTAAATTGAAAGTGAATCTATGATAGGTATAATTTTGGTGTTGTAACTTGTTAGTTAATTAACGTTTAGGATCCTAGTGTTGACCTTTGCGTGTAGACCTTTGTATAAAATATAGCTAAATTACGAAACGGTTGAAAGCATAATAAATTTTATCTAATCTCACCCACTGTTCGGCGTGTTATCGTGATTTTCATTTTCAGATGTCTATTTAGTGCGTTTGGAGTTTGTTTTTGAAGTGGCACCCTAAAAACAAAGCCAGTAAATACAGGCCAGATGGTAAGCAATTTATTTAATATTTCCCAATAAATAATGTGTGCAATATATTTTATATTTACAATTTCATAATGTTTTCGATCATCGATTCCTATTTTTGTAAAATAAGTTATGCGTAACATGTGAAAGAACCACAATTTCTCAAAAATAAATGAAAGGTACAGAAGGTAATACCAGCTCCATAAATCACAATCATAGCCCAACTCATCATAGGGTATATATTGGGTGATATATCATCAATATTGAATCACTAGACCTGTTAAATTCTTAATAAATTTTTCATGATTAAGAATTATGGATCACAATTTTAAAAAATAGTAAATTAATGTTTTATACAATTCACATTCAGAATAAAGATGCAAATCAATTTGTAATACTTAACTGTTATATGTTTATGCTGGTTATTGCACATTGCTGAGCAAGTTACTTTGCTACAATCAATAACTCTATTGGGAGGGCTAAAGCCATACTTAACTACACTGCCTTAATTTACAACGGCAGAATACTTAAGTACAAATACATTTCTTTTCAGCTTTCATGTAATATTGAAGTTGCATTAAAAAGTTCTATTAAATTGATATCTCAACATGAAGCAATTGGCAGCATGGTAAGTTTAAGAATTTCCAATGTGGTTTTTAAATTACACAATTGTAAATGTTGTGGTTCAGTCTTCAATTCTTCATATAAATTGATATAGAATAAAGAAACTTGGACAGAAGACACTTGAAAACCCTCCAGAACCATAATTTACTATTAAATAATTTGCCGTAAGAACTATTAGTATATCTGATACTGATTATTAAAGTCAAAGACATAGAATATAACCGTGGGGTTAAATTATGTGCATGGCTGTTTGATTTATTCATTTAACTCTGCCTTTCTTGTTATAGAATGAATAATGAGATAGTTTCAAAACATTACATATATCACTTAAAGAATATTAACTTAAAGAATATTAAGAATATTAACTTAAAGAATATTTGACAGCCTCCGTGGCGCAGGCGGTAAGACACCGCCTGTGAAACGAGAGGCCGCGGGTTCGATCCCCGCACCGAAAGAAATGTTAGTGCGGCCCACAAATATTTCTCTCGGGTCTGGGTGTTTGTGAGACCGAAAAGTCTCTCGTAGTTCCTGATACCCACGACACAAGATTTGATCTTAATGTGGGGTCAGGACTATGTATGTGGCTGTTGGGTGTTATTATTATTATTATCACTATGTCTATAATTATTTGAAATATCAAATAATAAACAAAAGAAAAATACTTTTGAAATTAATACATTTAAAAAGTATTTTTCTTTTGTTTTATTCTATTAAATTGAGAAAATGCATCAGAAACAATGAAATAACTTAGTATTCAGATTGCGCAATCATACTGGGACTAAATTAGAAATTAAATTGGCTGAACAAAATGCATTTTGGTATGTGTATAACCAGGTACCAAAAGAAAATAAGCTCGTACGACAAGGAGGAATGGGAGACGATGGTGGAGCAGCTACTCATGCGTGGCACGTACCGTCGCCGCATCGTGGACTTCTCCACGCACGCTCGCTCCTATCTCATTGACGTTGATTTAGTCAGAGGTATACTGTGCCAAACCTATTGTTCTATTGTACACACTACACTGATTAATAAGGATAGGTATGGTATTGAAACTGGATATGGTACAATTTCAATATGCTTAGTATTTAAATATCCACTAAATTATGAGCCCTATATGTTGTGATTATATACTGTCGTTTAAAAATAAAAAATAGTGTGACAAATTATTGCTGTCATCTAAATAAAAACTGTTAAAAAATAGCATAATAACTGCACTATTCCATTTTTTGGACCATATTAGCCACAACAATTCTGCTCAGATATTGTGTTTACCTCGTGTATCACTAGCACACAAATTCAAAAAAAGATGACCAAAAATGGTTGGAACTGAATAATAGTAAACAAAATTACCAATACATTTCACTGGTGGTAGGTCTCTCATATGTGAGAGGGCGCCTGGATGGGTACCACCGCAAAGCTTTTTTCTCCTGCCATACAGCAGTTTAAATGCACTATTGTGTTTTGGATTGAAATACATTGTAGCCAGACTAACTACTATACATATTGAGACTTTACATCTTATGTCTCATTATGGCGAGCGCAATGGAATGCCAAGCATTGCTTTGTAATTCAAGATGTTTGGTTTTGCTAACGCTGATCATAAGCGGTCGTATCGCTTACCATCAGGCGAACGGCATGCTCGTCTCGCCATTCATGGTAATAAAAATAAATTTAAAAATAACTTATTTTTACCATGTAGGTTCGTCGTTCCCCAAAGCGAAGCCGACGCTGGGCATGCGCCGCGTCGTTTGGTTCGCTCTAGTCAGACTAGTGTTCCTACCCGCGCTATACCAGTGGTGGGCGCAGCAAACTTCGCCGGCCTGCGCCAAGTTTCTACTCACACTGTGGCTGACGCAAATCCTAAATATGTTTATATATTTTATTACACCGGACACGGTGGATATAGATGTAAGTTTCGATCAATTATTTTAACTAGCGGTCCGACCCGGCTCCGCCCGGGTGCAGAAATACTTTTCTATCTATGGCGGCAAAATGTTCAACTCCGACTATAAATTTATAATATCGTAGAAAAGCATCCCTCAGGTTTCCATTTTGAGATCAATTGGATCATGAGAAACGAATAAACTTTCATCCTATTTGCTAGATTTTAACTACTGCTTACCTCTTATAGGACTTCGCGTGATAACATATAGCCTATAGCATTCCTCGATAAATGACCTATCAATCACAAAAATACTTTTTCAATTCGAACTAGTAGTTCCTGACATTAGAGTTAACAAACAAACTCCACTTTTTACATTAGTATAGATTTAGCTTCGAGATTACAATTTTAGAATAGCTGTATTTCCTTTTTCAGCCCAATTGTTGGTTAGTTCCACTGGGATTGATGTTGGTGCTGAGTGTAGTGCACTCGCAAATCGTAAGCACTACGGAAATGGAACTGGGCAGAGTTCGCCCACGCTCTACGTATCGCAGAAAGCTACCACGATACTTCAGGTTATTTTTCAACTATACAAATAAGTTAATCATTATACATGGCAAATATTTTTTAAATTACATGGACATTTGTAGACGTTCTCGGTCGCAATGTGACGGCGGCAGCGGCGGTGGTTCGGGCGAAAGTGGTGCAACTTCCAGTCAGAGTAAAGTTCCAACTAACAAGCATTCCAAGTTTAGACGACGACAATCTAGAAATGAAATTGTGGAAAATGGTTTGCGGTGAGTACATAAAGTTTCATGTGAATCGATATAAATAAAGTAGTAGATTATTTAAATTTTTCTTTTTAGAAAACGCAAAAAAGAATTGCCAAAAGAACACTTAATAAGGAACCTAGAACCCCAAGCCAAGAATAAGTCCATGATAAAATTGAAAGCAAAAGATTCTGACGATGAGGATTATATGGCTTGGAAAAAACCTGATCTGAACGCACCCATAGTCACGTTCACTCCGCCTCCAGACGACGCTACGCCTAGCTCGTCGTTTAGATATAAGTCAAATGTACTGACGAAAAAGCATTTAGAATCTTTTAATGTTAAACATAATCCACAAATAAATATAGCAAGGACAATCTTCGCTGACGGTGACGATGGCTTCGAAAGCCTCAATGGATACAATTCCAACGGGAGTGATGCTGAAAACCGACAAAAACTCGAACAAATAAAAGCTCGTAATGAGAAGTCCAATAACGATGCAACCTCTAAACCAGCTGAATCGCAAGACAATGTAAATGATGACACAAAATCTACTATTGTTGATGAAGTTAAAAGTAAAACACCAGAAAGTACTAACAAAGAAGAAGACACTGAGAAATCTCTTGAACCAGACTCGGATGCGAATCCCACAAGTAGTCCTATTACAGGGAAAAGAATCGGCGTTAGATTTAGAAACTCGTGGATACAAGATAACATGCGGCAAGAATCAACTGACGACGACTTCGCCAGTGTCAAGAAGAAACAAAAGGTAAATAACATAATATTATAAGCTATAGAGCATGCTAAATGTTATAATAAATTACTCAATTAATAAGCTGCACTTAAATCACCAAGTGGACACCTTATTGACATATTAATTCTGTAACAATAGGTGATTGATGGAAGGACTTTACAGCACGACGATACAGGTAGCTATCTACAAAGATTTTGATAGCATGGATCTGTGTTCGCTGTGTGCTAACTATCCTCCAATAACACTAAGATGCTTCTGTTGCCTTCTTTACTCACTATATTAATTGGTCATCTGTTAATGTCCTTTACGAATCCACTTTCGTAACTTTTACCAATTACATTGTATAAATGCCTATTTTAAACTTGGAGCTCTACCCAAAGATAATGTCACATTTAAATACATTCTAAACATTTAAAACTTCGAGTGGATACCAAATTTAGTTTCATTTCATTATTCAAAAGTATTCCCTGTAATAAGGATGCGTTTTTAAAATAACAAGTAAATATTAATTTGAACGGAGTGTATAAAACGGGGTAACGGGGTAACCATTTTGGTACTAAACACATGCGGATAAAAATATGTTTTAATATTTTGATATCGCATTCAAGTTAAAAAAGCACAATCCAGATCAATCAATTTAAACGTGAGATACGTCCCAGTTATTTCGCTACCATTAGAAGTTATTTCACCAACTGTTACATTTCAATCGATAAAAATAATAAATTGATTTGTATAGAAATTAGAGAATTACCAGTCGTCATCATCGGACGGGGAATGCTCGGCGTCCGCGCCCTCCATCGCTCTGCCATCTCACCATACTATGTCTGACTGGGTTGGCCAAACTACTAACAGTAAGCATCGTTTTGTACTTCACTCTTCATTTTATTGCATTCATTATTTCTATTTATCTGGCTTTCGTTGTTTAGTCTCTAAGGCCCCTTGCCCACGGGGACTTTTTGCAGTATTTCGATCGTATCGATACACTAGCTACGCTATCGCAGGGTGTGGGCCATCGCCACAAAACCACGATAAAGTTTGCGATGCAAATGCTATATTGTCACGCTTTTGTCGCGGGTTAGTAACAGCACAAAAATCCTTGCGATCGTACAGCTTCAAGATGGACTCTGTTCTGTGGCAACATTTGTCATGTTGTCTTTGATGCTGCTTTTACGTAAGCAGTAGAAGCGTCGACAAAGAAAGTAGCGTCAATATTGGGTGCACCCAGTCGTGATGCTACAGCACGTTGGCATCGCTTCTGTAGTGCGCTAGTAGCGTAGTGCATCACTTCATAAAGTCGCCATGGGCAAGGGACCTATCGCCGTATACTCAAACGCCATTTAAATATTAAGTAGCTTTTAAATATGCACGTCTCACTTAGTCAGTACATTTAACCGGGACTTGCGTAGTTGAATACAATATAATTTTTAATTGGCGTTTGAGTATTCGGGCTTAAGACTGTTGCGTCAAGTAATTATGACCATAACTTTTACTTTAAAAATGACAATTCCATTTGCTATCTTCAAATGTATAGCACAGCAGTAATATAGAGGTATGGTCAGGAGGAGGTATTACTTCATGCAATTGTGCTTTAATATTTTCTGATGTAACACTATTGCATTTCTCATCGTATACATATTTATTGTGTCACAGCATATCGCACATTTAGAATTAAAGTGACCTAATAAAAACATGATTTTGGCTTTAAATCATATTTTGGCTCAAAATAACCTATCGACCCGTTATTAAAGAAGGACCTATTGACGCATAAAATGCAGAAAGATGTATAAATCAGCCTCCTAGATGTATCTTCAATGAGTACAAAATTTCTAATTTTACGAATCTTTAATGAACATTTCCCAAAAAAGGCGATTTTTTAGTTGGAAATGAAATGAAAATAATTTATTGAATCCATTAAAATGTTCAACATCATTTAGATTCAGTCATTTTTTTATCTACCACCCGGTTCGGAAAGCGGTTTTCACTAGAGAAGAACGGGCAAAAAACTCTAGTGTTGCTATTTGCAAAACCAGTTTACAACGTAGTGAATTATAAAAAATTTACAAGTTGGTTTAAATCAGAGCAGTTTAATCATAATTTGTTGTAAATTGGTTACTCTAATTCTAAAGGTACGATATGTTTCACTCATCCAAATTGCATATTTCAAAAAATCTTAACTTTTGAAATTACTTTCCTTGCCTTGAACTCCACTTCTTGCTTTATAATAAATACATCATGGCATCCTTTACATGAATTTCAATTCAAAATAATATTTATTAGGTGAAGAGAGCAGTTATGGTTCACAATCGGAAGGTGCGAATTCCGATGTGGGATTTCACTACGCCGCCGACAGTTCGTGGGATCCGTTCGCTATCCTGGATCCCACTAGCGATACTGGTAAGTAAATACCAATTAGTAATTCAATGCATACTTTTATGACAGGAACCAAGACCTATTGTAAACAAGTCAGCATGGCAGTTTTAGTGACGTAGTATATATCGATAGATTATATCGATACTTTTTGCTACGCAATGAAAAAAGAATAAAAATAATAACTTTTAAATGTCCTAGTCTCTTGTTTAAGCCAATTTTAAGCAGAGAAATGGCGGATGTCTGTAGAGCATTTACAATATAGAGGGAGCGCTGTCATACATTCGCGTCTTGAAAAACGTAGATATTTTCTTGTTCGTAATGTTGGTAGCGGTCCTATATTAGTAAATTGAATAAATTATTAAGGAATAAATTGCTATAAATTCCTATTATATCCGAAATTATATTTAGCTATTATTGTTTTAAAACGAGTTTGAGTGGAATTAAATAGCCCCAAACTATTTAATTTTACTTTTCTTTTCCAAGTAATTCATGTATGTTGGATAACCTGTCAAATATCAGCCAATAGGAGGGCAGAAAAAGGTGGCCCGACACCACCATTTTTATCTACGTTTTTGAAGTACCAGCGCTCCCTCTATACAGGGTACATCACGACTGCTACCGAAAACGAAGCCGGGTGGTAGTTTAAGCGACTTCAGACACAATGCAACAGAAAAAGTTGCAAAAAAAACCGTCAATTTTTTTTTTGTAATTTTTTTCTTATGACCATATTTGGGTGGTAAATACATTTTTTCCTAAAATAATAGTGTATACCCTTTTATTTATAAATAATCTAAGGCATAAAAGTGTTTAAATTATTATTTTAGCAAAAACTATGGATTTACCACCCAAAAATGAAGATATTTAAAAAATCATAAATAATAATTGTCGCGTTTCTTTTCGAAAATTTTGGTTGCATTTATTTATTTATTTATTTATAAATAAATGCAACCAAAAATTCTTCAGTCTTGAGATACCCGGTATACTCTAAGGATACAGGTCATAGGCAGTAGTATAGTAAAGCCGTCGGTGTGTGTGCGTAGTGAAGTGCACGATGTGGGAGCTGGGCTCGACGCTGCGCGCGGAGCTGTCGGCCGTGGACATCAGCTGGTGCGTGGTGGCGCGCGCCGAGCGAGCCATGGCGGCGGACGGCGCGTGGGCGGGCTGGGCGCCGCTCGCCATGGCCGCCGCTGTGGCGCTGTTCACGCCCACGCTGCGGCTCATGCAGGTACTGACGATCCTGCTGACATTCTTTTTTTTTATCGCAATGAATGGCGAGACGAGCATGCCGTTCGCCTCATGGTAAACCCCGCTGCACATGCTCACACTCGCATTGGCCGTCACGAGCCGCGTGCGAGTGACAGTATTTAAAACCTATGGGGTAGTACCAAGCTCCGCATTTGCTCTCACCTCTTGCGTCCTGCGTCGACACGTGACGGCCAATGCGAGTGTGAGCATGCGCGACGGGATTACGCGATACGACCGCTCATATACAGTAGCAGAACCAAACAACACCTTGAATTACAAAGCAATGCTTGGCATTCCATTGCCCTCGCCATCCTGAGACATAAGATGTTGAGTCTCAATATGTCCAGGAGTTTTACTCTGGCTACGACGGCCTTCAATCCGAAACACAATAGTGCATTTACACTACTGTTTTTCTGAAGAAATAGACAATGCGGTGGTACCCACCCAGGCGGCCTCTCACATATGAGAGACCTACCACCAGTGTCACATTACTGTTTGTTAAATTATCGTCAGTTCGTTGCAGTCGTCAGTCCACTGCTCGACATAGTGCTCTCGCAAAGTATGCGATGTTTGTTAGTTCATCGTCAGCCTGCTGCCGTCGTCAGTCCACTGCTCGACATAGGACTATCGCGAGATATGCAACAATTTATTAGTGACAGCGTTATATTGTAAATCGCCAATAATATTTCAAACAAAAATTGTACAGTCAACGATCATCAAAATCAGTGCAGCCACATAAACGAAAAAATAAATAGAATTAAACATAAAACCTCCCTCTCTTTTTGTAGTCATTTAAAAAGAGCAGTGTCCGTACCGCAGTTTTTATGTCAATTTATGTCAATTTTATGCTGTAATACTGTCTTCAATCCCACTCATCTACCCCCAAATACTGGATAGCTACTCAGCCACCGGACTCATTTGATATGACGTTATTTTTAGGTTCTGTTAAATTTCGAAATGAAATACTGGATAGCCATTTAGCTCATAAATCGGTCTACTCAGCAAACATCCAGCTAAATTTCCACAGATTAACGAAAAGTTTGTTTTCAGTTACAATTTTTATTGTATAAATATAAACGTTCCATTTGACGCAATATTCTTCATACATGATTTCCCTAAATTGGAAATTTAACCCTTTATATTTAATATGAGGAATCATTGTAACGTTTTTACTTTTGTTACGATTATGTTTAAAGCTATATTATATATTGCCATGTTATTATTTTAAAAATCTGTTAATAAAATCATGTGGGTGAAAAAACTTATGTCCCTATATCCGTAGCGAGTTTATTAAAAATATTATGATGTTTGTTTATTTTATTTATTGTTTACAATTGCACTCGGTTTTAAAGTTAGTTTTTGGAATATCTTTTCAATAAATAGGTATATAAAATACCAAACAACGGCTGCAGAACCACCTAAGTACCAAATGGAGAAGACTATGTAAATAAATACGATATGAGAAAGAAGCTGTGCTGGATATTATAAACAGGTAAGTATACACGTATTCCTCTAAGTTTTAACGAATTTATATGATAATTAACTATTTAATATATAATATGAATCGATTATTCACACATTTTAAATCATCATCATCATTTACAGCCTGTAGGATCCCACTGCTGGGTACCTATAGGCTTCTCTCATATTATGCCTCCTATATATTATCTCCTCCTCATATAGTAGTATTATGTAATAAATATGGAAAATAAAGTATGGTACAATGTGTATAACTATAAATAATCCTTTGTTTCAGGAGCTGGAGTGGAGTACATAAATATTCAATGTGTACCTATATAATAAGACCATCCAAGAAATATGGCTCATATATATAGTGCCATGTATATCAGCTATAGACTAAATAAGTAAGCTCAACAAATATATATAAAAAATAAAAAGAGATATATAAAATTATGACATACTTTAACTTAAACACTTTTGCAGGTAACGCTATAGAAATCATGCATACAACAAATCATTTGGACAATACACACCCTTTTGAAATGAGTATGTAATATAAAAATATACAAAAAAGAATGAGACAAATTGTGTCAAGGAAGAAATATTTGCATCAGAAAACAGTGTTTTAAATCAAAGTTGAAGAATGTTATGAATTTTAATTAATATGTAATACATAAAATAAATTGTTTATTTCACCTATTTTCATTGTTAAAAAATGTCATATTATATTTCTATTGTACATTTTTGACGTGACAACGTCTTAAATTAGGTTGCGGCTGGGAGTCACTTATGAAAAAGTGTAACGCCCGGTAACGTTACGATGAGTCACCGAACGAGAGAGAGGCCCGCCGAATGCCTTGCGTCTCTCTCCCACTCAACTATGATCGGTCTGCCGCGCGCGCAGCACTAGAGAATTAGGCGCATTGAATCGGCGCATGCTTGTGTCTCTGTCTTTGTCTTTCTCGAACGTTCTTGGCGTTGGAAAAACAAGAAAGCGTCACAATACAAGTTCACACGTGTGGTTAAAGTATCGTCAGCTGTGTCTGTAGTGAAAATATGGAGTGCTTAGATTCGTCATTACATGTACAATGTTTTAGTAAACAAAATATATTTCTATAGTTAAAATTTGTGCAATTCTTATTTTCATTCAATTCCTTGTTCCTATTGTGCAATTTTTTAATAGTACATTTATTAATTTAGTTTTAAATTAATGTTAAAATAATTGTTATTATTTCGTGTTTATAAAGGAATATAGATATAAATGTAAGTCAGATCTAAAGAAATGTAGATAATTAAAAAAATATAATATGTACTAATGCTGTTATTAAAATAAATATACTACAATAAAACATAACTCATTTTTATTTGTATTCATTCCATGGTAATTCAATAAAATGCACTGTACGGTTTAAAATATGTATTTTATTATATTATTCCTTGTTGCAACATTTTCATTGGTTATACTATGTGGAGCTGGTGGAAATGATTCAGAAAGATCAATCTCCAATATATGATCATTCTGGGAACATGCTATATTATGTAACACAGCACATGCCTCTATAATAGTAAGCTAATTTTCAAAAACTTATAGCCCAACTTGCAGACAAGAAGATCTTTGTTGTAAAACCAAAGACCCTCTCCACTGGGTTTCTTGTTTTAGTATGGTCTTGATTGTAAGCTTCTTCAGTCTCCCCTTTCCAGAAATGCACATAAAGGAGAATCATTGAAATTTTTACTATCATGCACCGCGCCTGGCCATCGGCCTATAATGTTTCTTATCCTCAAGTTAGGGTCGCAGACTGCTTGCACATTTATAGAAAAATTGCCTTTTCTGTTTCTAAATGTTTCTGCTTGTGGTCCTCCTAAAAACAAGATAATAAACATTAGAGCTCTAGCAAATATTCTTATTTCAAACTACAAATAATTTTATGTAAATTGAAAAAATATATTCATAAAATTGAATTCTTTATAGGAAACTACTATTGTAGTTGAACATTGTTCCAGTATATACTGAATAGCTACAATCAGTACAAATCATTGTATGATTAATTATATTATATTATATATTTAGCCCTACAACTATTTAGAGAGCTTGGTTATATGGGGTACAGTGGGCTGGGGAAGAGCCAATTACCTGCTAAATGTTTTGATTCCAACAAGCATATATATATAAATTATTGTGTAGAAATCATTTAGAGTGTGCCTTTATACTGTGCATAATATATTATGCTATTCTTTGATTAATAATATAATATTATGTACAGTAAAAAGGGATACTCTAAATAATTACTACACAATATAAAATACGCTAGGCATTTTAGAAGCACATTTATTTAAAATAGGATAAGAAAACATATATTTGTGTACATGTAAAAGCTTAATAGTTATGTATACATTATTATAAGTAGAAATTACCTGGAGATTTGATCCTTATATGTATGAAATTTATAACTTCAATCACTCCTGCGATCGCATAGAAATCATTCGCAATATGGCATTGTTGTTGTTAGTTGGGAATTTTCATGCCACGATTTTGTAGTTTAACTAACTCTGCTGCAACTTTGTGTTGTACAGTCGGCTGTTCCACATGAAATACATCTCCAATAATCTTCTGGTAACTGCCTGTCGTAGAATATCATAAAGCAAATAACAGTTGGTCGCAAGTTTTTATCAATCGACTTCTATTTGTAGTGGGTTCTATTTTGCCTCCAGCAAGGAACGCAGATGCAGAACAGTTTCTTTCTTCAGGCGGAACCTCACTTTGTTTGAATGTTTTCTTCTTTGTATTTGTCAAAAGCATTGATTTTTTTCTTGATTGACTCGCCTTGATGAAGCTATATCGTCATCAGACAGCGATGAAACCGACGCGAGAGTCATTTTAGTAAATTTTATGTAGAATTGATGAAGTTAAGAGTGGTCGCAGGCGGCCTTAAGACGACGGCTGCTTAAAACTAGAAATTCTTAAAAATTTGACTGTTTGACAGCTGTCAAACTCTTAAGTTGCTTTCGAGAATACGAATCGGATGAATAATGCCCCATTATATATTTAATTCTTAAGTGGTTTAATCGAAGTTATATTTAACTGGAATCAATTTAACAGGTCATTAGAGCTAGTTAATCGGAGTTAAAAGTTAATTGGCTTTCCAGTATTTGGGCACTAGACGCCTAAATAGGTCTGCGTCAACCCAAAAATCAGCTCTTACAGTTATTCAGAGGACAGTCATAATGATTGGTTAGCTTAAAAAAAATATTTTATTTCAGATAGCCATTGAAAAAGACACGAGAACAGGAGAGGAACTGCAAGCTGTGTCACTATTCACGTACATTATACAAGTGATAGTCAATTACAGTCGCTCTTCACTGTTCGCTGTCGTGTATGGAGCTTTCGGAGATAACGGATGGTACGTAATAATTTATCACTTTAATTTTAATTACGTCTGAAATAAACACGGAATAAAAAATACAATAGGTTAATTTTATAAAATTGCATTATCAAACATTGTAAATTCGGTATGCATAATTTTGGTTTTAAGATAATAATAATAATTCAAGATTTGTATCGATTTAAATCACGTTACCATATTTATTTAATGGCCCGAAACCAATTTTTTTTTTTACTAATGTCGAGACGAGCATGCAGTTTGCCTGATGGTAAGCGATACGACCGCTCATGAACAGTAGCAAAACAAAACACCTTGAGTTACAAAGCAATGCTTGTCACTACACTGCGCTCGCCATCCTGAGAGAAAATGTTAGTCTAAATATGTCCAGTAGTTACTCTGGCTTCAATGACATTCAAACCGAAACTCAACAGAAATAGAGATTACGGTGGTGCCTAACAAAGCGGCCTCTCACAGAAGAAAGACCTGCCACCAGTATTACTGACAATTTTACTTTTTTTTTTTCAGGGAGATAACAACTAACGTGCTGTCTTGTATACTCCGTTTCGCTCTAAGCGGCCTAGTGTTCTTCCTACTAGCGGTGGCCGAGCGTGCCTTCAAACAGAGGTTTCTATACGCGAAGCTATTCTCACATCTCACTTCCGCGAGAAGAGCGAGGAAATCAGAGCTACCACACTTCCGACTCAACACTGTTAGGAATATCAAAACGTGGCTGTCGACACGCTCTTATTTACGGGTGAATATTTTATTTAGTTGTGTTATTAAGTTAGTCGTAAGAATGTCTATACGAAGGGCGACATAATCGCATTAGCGACAAAGCCCTTTTCTATATGATTAGAAAAAAAATGTCTACTAAAACATTATTGGTTATTTAAATTAAAAATAACACATTAATTACTTTAAAAAACCTTGAGGTATTCACAATAAGTGAAAGTTTGAAATATTTATTGATTTATTAATATTTTAGCGTCGCGGTCCGCAACGTTCGGTGGATGTGATCGTATCGTCAGGATTTATGCTCACAATTATCCTGCTTGCCTGCGTCAGTGCACAACTACTTCGAGTAAGTTGAAAACATTTTTTGTTACTATAATGTTTTTTTTTTAATGAATGTAATGTAATCAGATGTATTTGTTGGTCTCGTAGGCAGTTAAATAGCTCTTATGACAAGTCAATACACAGTAATTATTCCCTACTTATAAAATATTAGTTATAACCGATTTATATCATATTTATAGAGTATATTAAATAACTTGTAAGTTTGAACTTTGAACAACTTAATAACTTAAACACACCGCGGTTCTTGCTCGTATGAAAGTTGTAACCAATATAACCTATGAAGTAACGTGAGGACACGCTAGTGGGCTTTCCGCAGTCATGGGAACGCGAATAAAAACGAAATGGCCACAGCTTGCGCGGGGCAAGATATTTTTCAAGGACCGTCAGCTGCTTTGCCATGTTTTAACCAAAACTGCTCGCATTGTTTTAAGTTATCAGTATTTATGTGTATTAAATCATAAGAAATTAATATCATTATGTACAGTAAATTACAATCGACAATCGAATACTTAAAATCATCAAACACTTCATTTGTAATTTGTCCTCAGGACTCAGTAACTCTAGAGCGTGGTTGGCTCCTCGAAGCGATGGTGTGGAGCTGTTGCCTGGGCATATACTTACTCCGTCTCCTAACCCTGGGCAGTAACGTGAACAGGAAGTACCGCGGCTGCCTGTCCGCCATACTCACCGAACAGATCAACTTGCACCTCGCCATCGAACAGAGACCAGAGAGCAAGGAACAACTCACCGTAGCAAATAATGTGTTGAAACTGGCTGCTGATCTTTTGAAGGTGAGTAGTTTTTTAATATTGTATTTGACGGCTCTGAACGCATTAGACTTTGACAGCTGAACTAACAAATATAGGAATAAGGCCGGATAGATACTAATGAAACGACCCAACCCGACGCGACCATTTTCTACAACTAGAACCACACTACAAACACGCGGTGCCACGTTGCGTGGCGTATTTGGAATGTGGTTCCGGTCATAGAAAATGCTACGATTTGATTCGATTCCACGATTCAACACGTGTCGCGTCGGGTCGGGTCGCGTGACGTTTCAGTAGTATCTATCCGGCCTCAGTGGTCATACTATAATGTGTAACAAGCCTTATTCCTATAGGCATATGGAGTATTAAACGAAAAATATTTGCCAATACTCATTTATAAATAAAGTCTTTGTGTATGCTTTCTTAATCTGCTGAGAAAGTATTATTATGTCTTTAACTCACACTCACATCAGGTGAACGGTGCTCGTCTCGTCATTCATTGCAATAAAAAAATACTATTGCACTATGGTATAATAACATTCTTATTAATTCCAGGAACTGGACGCTCCGTTCAAGATATCTGGAATTTGTGCTAACCATTACCTATACACCATAACGAAAGTGGTAATATTGTCAGCACTCTCAGGCGTTCTCTCAGAAATGTTAGGATTTAAGCTGAAACTTCATAAAATAAAAATCAAATAAATGGTGAAAAATAATATTTAGGAAATCTGTTTAATAACCATAATTGTGTGATACGTCGATAACAATCGTATTTTTAATTTACTAAAATTTAGTAAAAACATGTTTCTTGACTTCAGACTTCTACTGTAGGTATGCTAAAATCCACTTCTTTCGGATAAGTAATAATATACATATAAAAATAAGACATAGGTCGAATTTTAATCGATATCTCTACCCAACGAATAACTTTGACATTTGTTAGCTAAATATTCTAAAACTTATGCGGCCTCATTAATAAACTCGGATGAGCGAAGGATTAACTTTAGGCATTGGGCTAGAGAATTCAATCTATTATTATGAATAGCTAGATAGTAATGACTATATTTAAGAAAATTCTATATTCTGCAGCCTGACATGATAATCCTGTTATGGCAATCCACTGATTTTAAAAGTAAAGGAACGGTCAATATAAATTAGTAAATTTTAAAGGTTTTGGCTAAAATTTAATCCCTCGCTCATCCGAGTTTATTAATAAGGTCCATGAAGTCGCGATCGATACTTTGTAATTTAGGTCGAATAAATATCGCCTCTTAAATTATTAAAAATAATTCAGATATTGATTACGCTGCCTGCTAACTTACTGACTACTTACATTTTATTAAATTCATCTCAAAATATTAAATAAAGCATGGTAAGAGGCTTGAAAATATTCTTGAAATCAAGACTCTTTTCTCAAACTTGAACTAATTGGCAGGGTTGGTATAGCTTGGCAAAAAACAGTTTGTTTTTAATGAGGGCGCTAAGATCGATTTAATATTAATACGGCAACCCCATATACATCGGAAAATGTTTAGATACTTTTTATTTTAGTTTATTGTTGTGAATAGTCTCTTTGTTTATTGTAAATTACAAACAAACAAAAACCGTACGGATATGCATAGAAATGCCTACGTATAAATTTGTTCAACGAACCGAATGTCATTTTTATTAATGTTGCCATTATTGATTTTCTTTAATGCAAATTGTCACCGCATCGCTCTGTTTTTTTACCAATAATAAAATCGTAGAATTAATAAACTGAATTGTGATATAGCTCATTAGGTAGTTTTGTCCCATGTCCTGCACTTTCTACTATTACTAATCACAGTTTTTTTCTATACTATTTCGTGGAACAAGGAATGTATAAAATAATAGTAGAAATGAACGTACAAAATTCCTTAACGCATATTGCATTTTTTTTTAAATAGAATTCTACCTAGAGCCTCTTATTGCAATAAAATATGTATCGAATCACTTTACATATTGATTAATTAGTAAATTTCTAGTTTCATGTATTATACAATTCCCTAAACAGTTTGGTATATAAAGCACATAAATAAATTTGAAAAAATAGTACCTACTTATGTAAGTATAGCGGTACGATTAAAATAAGTTATATCGACTAGTTTCATACAGTGCAACAACGAGTAACTAAGGGCTGAAATCAATAAGCGATCCTTAGTACCATCTAAGGATTAATAGACTTTTTTTTTTCGTTTTAGACTAACAGAAGATAAAGACCATGCGTAAAGAAAATATGGTGATTGATTACATTTTACCGAATTCAGAAATATTAATGATTTTTTTTTTCGTTGATATCGCTTCAACTTATTTGAATTGTATCAAAATATATTATCAGAATTTATATCTTCAAATTATAAAGCAACAATTAATGGGAAGAATTTCTCTTTCTATTACCTTCTTGCCATAAAGTATATGAATCAATTATCATGTTGGTTTCTAAACATCGTTTTGCACTCATCCATCTACTTATATGCAATAAACTTTTACTACTTAGTTGTAACAGAGCTGTTAGTGATATAAAATTATATATTATGTTTGTGTAATTACGTAGATACATGTTTTACTTTAAGCGTTGGAGTGAGTGCCAAAAATAATCCGAACTTGTTCATGTTTATTTGACGTAATTGGTATATTTCCCATGCATTTTGACAATAAATAAACATATCGACGCAGGAAAGCGATTTTGTCGTATCTCAAAAAATGCGTATATGCGTTTTATAATTTACTTAATTAAAAAAAAAAAGCCTTTGCACATGCGTATTTTTTAGGCGTGGACGCGCATACTTGGCGTGCTACTGCTAATCTTTGCACAAGTTTTTTGGTCATCTGCACCGCGCGTAAAAGTCCGCGTTCAAGGGCCCTGAAAACTACACGGAAATATACAAAATTATTAATTTCCCACATGTACCGGGTTTTTTAAATGTTTTGTTGTAGTTGAAAAATGTATATCATTGTATGGTATTTGTCAAGGAACATTCCTAGGTCTTATCAAATCTCAGCACTATTAAATTTATAGCAAATTTTTAAACGATAATTTGGATCTTTTTATTATTATGATCTCATGTTAAGTTATAGAAAAATACTAGTGTATTGTAGTTGGTAGGTCCAACATCATCCTAATTTCCAGCTATATTAATATTAATATGTAGAATTATAAGTTCCTATATTCCGGAATGTCTAAAATCAATTAGCTTTTCAGTTTCAATTACATTAATCATTAATTTTAGTTTACTATGTGTTTCAAGAAATATTAGAATACGCATAAGGTTGAGTCCACAGTTTTGGCGTTAGCATTACACGTACGTCTTCACCCGTCATGCATTCGTCCCAATGTGATCAGCCTGTGTGCACTGTGCATTTTGAAGACAATGAAATTTGTGGGGCTTACGCCTGAATACTGGAACGCCATTCAAATAATAAGTAGCTCTTAACGGCGCACGGCCCACTTAGCCAGTACATTTAAGTGGAATTGACTTAGTTAAACGCAACTTATATTTAAGTTGCGTTCCAATACTTGGGCGTTAGTTCGATATATGTATGTAGTATTTAGATACATATCTCAGCTAGAGTATGTGAATAAAACCCTCAGAAAAAAGTGAAATTAAGTTTGGGCTGTGTTTTGTTTCTATGAATAGTATCAAATTTTTTTTTACCGAAAAAATATCACATCCTAATAAGTTTACCATCCGCCATAATTTTCATATGCATTAAGATAATTATTCGTTTAGATCTATTCTCTACCTAGTGGTAAAAGATTACACTTTGTTAAAACTAAAAAACAAAATACATACTTTTTTTCTCGTTTTAAAAATATTGTGCGTCCTAAAAATTGGGATGGATCTGAAGTTGCTTACGAGTGTACTAGCGGAGACTGAACATTGAGGAAAGGTTAAAGATTGAGTGAAGCCTCAATTAACTTCAAAGCCACTATAAAGATTTCGTAAACTATAATACTTATCGGTATCTAGTTTGTCTGTATAGTCTAAACTATTTTTAATAGGTATTGAATTTGAATACTTTCCTGCCTCTGAATGGAAATTTAAATATTTTACGATTACTACAGATTTATTACAGCTTTCTGTGTAACGTACAAATTACTATAGTCACTAAAGCAATCGTGGCGTGAGTGACTTTTTTACTTTTGTTGATATCGGTATTGATGAGTATGTCCTTTTAGTCTTATAGAAACACGATTCAGCATCTTAATTCATTGTAATACCAGCATTCTACTTACGATTCTGTGTGCAAATTATATCGTTCTTTCCTTTTATATATAGCATACTCATACTGAACATACTAATAAACAGCAAGAGTAGAAGAATATTGACAAACCATAAGACGGCTCGAAAACGACTTGTAAAAATTTGCGGTTGTACAATGCCTAATATGGGAATTTCTCACTCTAAGGGCGTGATCCATTATGCAAGTCTTGCATGCAAACATGTCTATTCACATTCGCGAACAAGTTGTTTGCATTAGAAACATTGTCTTTAAGAGTGCAAATTGTACGGAAGTTTACTTGAATATAAGTGGCGACGTTCATAATCGGAACACGAAACCACCATACATTTTACCTTTGCGCGTTCGATTTGCGCGGTACTTGAATAAAAATATACCTACAAGTTCAAACTACATTAAGTTGTAGCTTGTATTCAAGCTTGTTCAAATAAATGTAGGCAATTTGTAACTTGCGTATTGGAATCGCGCCCTTATATTTAGTTTATAATTTTATATAAATTGTCATTTACAAAAATATTGTATCCTTTATGTATGCCAAGGTTTTTATTTTTAATAAGAGATTTGGGGTGTGTTTGTAATTAATTACAATATAATAACCATAGTGGTTCATTATATTACTACAAGCTACATCCATTATATCGATTACATAAAAAATAAAATATGAATTGACATACATGAAGAGTTTAACATTGACTGTATTATACGTTTGTCCGTCGAATTGTATTGTAAGATTATGTATTCTGCAGACGGCATTGTGGTGCTCCCGTTTTGTTAGTATTTTAAAGTTGGAAGAAAGACGAAATTTACCTATTGTTAATGAATTTTAAAAATAGGTCAGCATGAAATGCGACATTCATAGTTGATTGTGAAATAAATACTATACGAGTAGAAACAATAGTTTCATTTCCGACTTTGGTACGCAAACTAAAAACACGTAACATAATATGTATTTATTTAGGATGTGAAAAATATGTAAACAGAAATAATAATTTAAAAAAATACTGACTTATTTAAAAAGGTTTAAATTTTTTGAGGTCGATGCCAGCTGGTCCCGTTTAAGCTATATATTATGTACAAAGAATAGACCACGAGGTTTGGGTAATTACCGTTTACCATAAAACCCCAAGCAATCGGGAGATCTTCTCCCTCGTAATCACCACGTAGCTGTCGCTCCAAGGACAATCACCACACGCTGTTTGGCCTGTATAACGGCGCAGGTATACGAGCAAAATATATCAAAGTATATTTTTTTCCGGCTGCCTAAACAGGCGTGGAAACCTGCGCAGTTCTCATTCTCTATTAATGATTTTATAAAATCCATCCCATGTTTGTCTTTAAGACATTGCCTTTGAGTGATAAGAATTGCACTTTTATGTATTATTTTTTTGTGATTCTCGTTTTAGTTGTATTTATTTGTGTGCAATTAAATGCATAGATACTTAAATTAGCTCCAATTTACCGGCACAGTTCAACTGTATAGTCAAACCTCTCAGGTCGACACCCTAGCGTGTATGGCAAGCTGTAGCGACAGACAACTCTAACCATTGATTATCGAGCTCAAGTCACTGAGCTCAATAATCTCCCACTTAGTACATAGCTTTCGATTTAAAACAAAAACAGCTTAACATCAATGATTTATTTATAAGAAAAAAATAACTATGCGGCTTAACGACAACTATGCAGTATAAATTAATTCTAGCTTGATGGCTGTAGCTATAAATTAGTAATACGATCTTCATTGTGGTTTAGATTCAGTCAGTTGAACTACCAAGGCAGTAAAAATAGAAAATGCGTATAATATACTTCAAAACTAAGCAAAAGAAATGCACCTAATATGCAGCCTGGGCAAATAAAACAATAATCATCTTATTATATTTTATTACAATAACAAAAGTAACACAAAAGTAGGATTGCCCATAGTTTCATATAAAATTTTAGCATCGATTCTTCGCCTGTATCACATCACTCAGAACAGGTCCTTACATCTAATATCCAATTCTTATGATGCGAGATTAAAATTTTTACCCTAAAAATTTTTCCGAAGTCTACTACTATCCCACGGTAGTGTCTATGTGTTATCTACTTATTTATTTTCAATATATTATGTTCTAGTATATATGCTGAATGCCGCCTCTTTTTCAGCAAAGGATTATCGCTGCGCTACATCAACCTAAATGACACAATGCTAAGCAGAAAAATGAATTGATAGCATAACAAATAATATTTCATTACATAATTTACACCATACCTTTTACCTTCAAGGTAAGGTATACTATACTATTTCGAGGGGCACTAGGACTGTTAAAGTATTTGTGGACGGCGAGTACATTAGAAAACTCTTCTCAAAATATTCCAAAACGAAAACATGTAACACAGCAATGTATCTCTATTGAATATAAGGCATACGGCATTAGTAGGGGAACACCTAATTAAATCAAATACATACACAATTCAACAGAAATGCTGTTGTCGTGCGTCGAGACCTGTTAAATATAGGCCATTATATACTAAGTCTCTTTTAATCGCTAAATGTTTAATATGTACAACATAAAACACCTGGTTGTGCAAAATCAATGAAATTCCAGTCAAACCCAATTCATATAATTTTAATATTTTAACTTATTTCATTAAAGTAACTTAAATGTTGGCTAGAATAACGATCGAATACTGGAACACCATTCAAATAATAAGTTGCACTTAGTCAGTACATTTAAGCGGGATTAACTTTAAGCGAAACTTATATTTAAGTAGCGTTCCAGTATTCGGGCGTTACAGAAGTAATGCACAATGAAGGATGAACTGTCCAGTGTGATGTTACTCTCTGCGTCGGTCGCGCGAGGTGGAGCGGTAGGAGCGGCTGCGGCGCGCGTCTCTCTCGGCGCGCCCGCGGGACCGCTCGCGGGAACCCTCGCGCTTGCTCCTGCTGCGAGACCGACTGCGTCTGCAACGATGCACATCACTACTTACTACCTTCTATTGACCCTATTATACCCCTTTGAGTATTTATAATATTGGTGAAAATAAGATTGGTGGAAAAAACGACAATATTGGTGAAAATTGAATTAATTATTTAGCAATAAATTGCTATAAATTCCTTTGAGATTCTGGTATTAATATTTCAATTTCTTTATGGAACGCTTCCATGAAAATATTAATATCCTATTGTTGTTACTGACTATCACACGTTTCGCATGACATTTCCAAACTTTCGGACCCACTGATAAGAAATGTAATATCTTTCTGTCTATGTTTTTTTTGTACCAAAGCCACTTTGCTACTGTTTATTAAATGAATGTGTTCTATAATACTCACTTTCTATCACGTTCTCGTTCCCGGTCGCGGTCTCTATCGCGTTCGGAGCGGTCGCGGTCGCGCTCCTTGTCGGAGGCGCGGTCGCGGTCGCGCGCGGACTCGCGGTGGCGGCGCGCGCGGCGGTCGAGCTCGCGCCCGCCCACGTAGTGCCGCCGACCGCTGCGCTCGCGCTCCGACGCGCCGCGCTCCTCGCGACGCTTATCTACTGTTTTCTACAAGCACAGGCACCAACATAAGTCGCTACACATTCACGAGATTTGGAATTTTCTATCATCCAAAATTATTTTCAATATCGTTTGCCACTTCTCGGCATAGATGACTACTTGGTTATATTTTACGATTAGAGTAGTACGTACAAATTTTAATTCATAAAAAGGTTATCAAAAAATGTGAAGTATTCAACGACTTATGTTGCTGACTGTACATCACATAATATACTTTTTAACACATACATACATACATAAACTCATGCCTTTTTTCCGTCCCACGATGTGATAGGTGGCGAGCCTATCGCCACATCGGGCACAAATTCCTGACTCTGGGCTGATGATGAATAGAAAAATCCAATATCACTTTGCCCAACCCAGGATTCGAACCCGAGACCTCAACTTTGTAACCTCTTTATCACACACCTATAATCCGAAACCTTTTTATTGCTTAAATCAATGACAGTATTTTATAAATAAATACACCCAACAGTCACATACACAGTCCTGACCCCACATTAAGTTCAATAAAGGCTTGTGTCGTGGGGAACTATGAGAGACTTTTCGGTCTCACAAATACCCAGACCCGAGACAAATACTTGTGGGCCCACAAACATTTGTCTCGATGCGGAGATCGAACCCGCGGCCTCTCGTTTCACAGACGGCGAAGTATTTTATAAATACGTGGATAACACTTTCAAATACTGGTGGTATTACAAAATAATTATACAAATCTTACCTTGAGTTCTGACAATTTCTCGCGAATAGTTATAAACCCGAGATGTAATTTTCCTCCAAAGTGGTCAGCGAGCCGTCTGTCGTTGTCGTGAATACCCAGATACGCGGAGCACACTTCACATACCCTTAATTTTTGCTGTTGGTATGAAGACGCCGGCATCGAGTTGCGATATTCCTGTTCCGCGACCGCTTTCTTTTTGCGCAATTCGTCAATCTACAAATATTCGATTACATGCGGAGGAATTCAAAATAATTAAACTGTCAATAACTCTCAACTATGATCTGATAAAAAGTAAAAAAAAGTTACTAAATTGTAGACACAGACGTAAATCTTACCTCTCCCATAAGCTTAACACTTTCCTCTACCATTCCCTCTTCTCCGAGAGCTTCGGCTCTGGCTAGTTTTTGTCCAATCTGTTCAGCTAATTCATGCACAGCGTTAGCCTTTTCCGTCACTTCAGCAGATAGCTCTTCTTGTGTTTCAGCGAGTCGTTGTTTGGCCGCAGTGGTGCGGCGATCACAATCGGCTATAAACGCTTCCAAGTGCTCCGTCGCCTTTGGATCAGAATACAATCACCTTTATTGTACTGTACTGTATACTTACAGTACACAAACTTTTATGGACTTGACATGTGCAACAACTTTGTATTTATAAGGTAAATATTGCAATTACAATAATTTATTATAAAAAACTTGAACATGCCCAAAATTTAGACCAATTAGAGAAAGAAAAGAGTGAATAAGTAGTCTACTGAAATTTGAATACAAACATTTGTAATTCTCAAATAAGCTTAATTTTCTTGTTCCAAAAGAACTCTACAATATTTGGGTATATTGATGAAAAATGAACTGCCAGTTTATACTTACATCAATATCATAGAAATAATCTTTGGTTTTGGATGCTAGCTCATAATCCGCTCGTAGGGCCAGATCATGTATTTTTGGACACTCACCTAAATCCATACGCTGTAAAAAATATTAAATCACATAAATAATAAAAGTTCTACATTTTAATCAGAACTGTCTGAAGAATAACCCAGGTTATCAGTATTCCATGTAGCCAAAATGGCTTGTATACCTGAAGTCAAAATTATTATTACATAAAAACTCAACAGCTCATTATTTCATTAAACTTTGTACACATTAAATACATAAAGTGGTTTGATAATAAAAAAAATGTTTTCAAAATACATACTAAAACACCAACATATCCACACAGCCCCAGTTCAATGGCACCATCATAATAATTTATCAAATACTTACAAATAGCGGTGGAATCACCCTCCCGAATATCCTAATTGGCCCTAAGATGTTATGTGAAAGAAAACCATTATATAATTACAACAATCAAACCCATAATTGTTCATACTAATCAAATGTATACATGTTTATTTTTATTATTCAAAGCCAAGTGCATCAGAAGCAGTTTTTACAACCATAACTTTCTAAACACACTAAGTATAAAACAATTGTTAGACAAGACACTATCGCAGATGTAAATATTTAAGGCATGTGACCTACTTGATGCATATCAAATGTTCCATTTAAATTACAATTTGCATGAAATGAAAGATCAACAAAAATATAATATCAAAAAAGTATCTAATGTGAGGAACTTACAAAATTGAATTTTTTGTCCATAATTTTTATGGAGTTTGCATAACAGAAAAGTACTCTAATCAATTCGGCATTATACTGAGCATATCAATTCTTATTTTCCAATTATAGGCTTGATTGTTTTTTTATTTCATGTATATATTATAAATTTTATTTACATTGCTTATTACTGCATCACTGACTTATAATATGTCATTATGAATCATTTAATAAAAAACAAAGTAAACTAATTTGCAAAAAAAACGGGCACCTAAGCAATGAACCATTTCAAATGTTACTATTGGTTTGTTTGATAATTATAGGTAGTTTTACTTTCACAATTTTGTAAATTAATAAGCAAATAATCGTTTTCGTCAGTATTATCATAAAATTTTGATAAAATTTATGGGTTTTTGACCGACTTCAAAAGAGGAGGTAATCAATTCGACTGTTTTTTTTTTCTATGTTTGTTACGCGATTACGCCGGCAATTGGACGTAGTTATGCAAAATGGATCCAACCCACAAAAACTACTTTTTGAGTTACTGTCATAAATGGCATCTACACAACAAACTTTGTATATGCAAAAAACATCCAAGCTGCAAAGTATCTTTTTTCTAATAAAAAACACAAACGTTAATGATACCAACAGAATATTGTGCATTATTGCAGAGTTAAAATAGAACCATGTGTCATGGTGACCTAGATAATTGTTTAAAAGAATAGAAAAAAAGATCCAAAGTACATTGCGTAAACTTCAAATAAAAAGATCCATAATGGTTTCTTAGATTTACGCAAATGTTACACATTGAAATAGAACTATTGTTTACGGATTTCATTGCGGATTTGGTTTAATTTTTACATTTTTTGAGTTCCCGACGTTTCGAGTCCGCCCCGTGACCACGAAAGCTGTAAAGTAATCGAAACGTCGACAACTCAAAAAATAAAAAAATTTAACCAAATCCGCGATAAAATCCGTAAATAATAGTTTTATTTCAAAAAGATCCATCCCACATTTTTAATATTGTAAAAAAGATCCAAAGACAATTTTACTAAAAAAAAGTATATTAAATAACATAAAACTTATTAAAACAATACTATATAGGAAGCAAATAACAATACCCAATATTTAAGATGCATTCGAAAACAAACTACAGTCTTGTTATTTTGCTATATCAATTTTACTAAAACTCATGTTTTCTCAAAAGTAAGTTTTTGTGGTTGGATCCATTTTGCATAACTACGTCCAATTGTGAACCGATTTTGAAAATTTCTTTTTGTCGGAAAGCATGAAAAAAAGGGTTGGTCCCATATGAAATTGGTGAAGACCTGATGAATATCTTAGGATCTGCCGACTAGAACTCCTCAAAATTAAACGATCCAGCATTAATTCTTTTTGCGTTAGATTAAGTATATTATTACAAAGGGTGGGTGAAAATTGGAAAAGGGTGGGGGTGGGGGGTGAGGGTGTAGAAAATAGGTACAATTGTTAATACTCAATATCTCCGGTAGTTCTTAACCAACTTAAAAATAACTTTTTTGTCAAAGAGTATTATACAGGGTATATCAAGACTGCTACCGAAAACGAAGCCGGGTGGTAGTTTAAGCGACTTCAGATACAATGCAACAGAAAAAGTTGCAAAAAGCGCGACAATTTTTTTTTTGTTATTTTTTTCCTATGGCCATATTTGGGTGGTAAATACACTTTTTTACTAAAATAATAGTGTATAACCTTTTATTTATAAATACTCTAAGGTATAAAAGAGTTGAAATTATTATTTCAGCAAAAACTATGGATTTACCACCCAAAAATGACGATATTTAAAAAATCATAAAAAATAATTGTCGCGTTTCTGTGCGAAATTTTTAGTTGCATTGTGTTCGTAGTCACTAAAACTACCACCCGGCTTTGTTTTCGGTAGCAGTCTTGATATACCCGGTATGATTACCTTTGACATCATTACAATGCTTATGAAAACTAAAAAGTAATAAATAAAATAATTTAATTAAAAATTAAAATACCGACTTCAATGTGTACTACAAAGTAATAAATAATATATATTTCATTGTGCTAGTACACATTGATTAATTTTCTTATTGACTAGACTAGCCAATAAATCTTAAATACGTTATATTTTGAAGGCGGGTCGCCAAGTGACGAACACGACGACCTACACTTAAATTTAATTTGTGTAAAACATACCAGCGAAAAACACGCAATTTTACACGCAATATTAATTTGTCTTAATCTATATAAACTCACGCCATTTTCCCAGAAGGGGTATGCAGAGATTCTCCTGGTATCAACTAGGACACCCACGTTACGCCTTGCGTGTTTTGTCCCTGGGTGTGATTGGGGGCGAGAGTCTATAGTCATATCGGGTGCAAATTCCAGTCCCTATCCTGATAACTAATAGAAAAACCGCCCGTCCTTAATATATCAGCTCTTAATCAACATTGTTGAGCATCGGACTTATCTACAATCGGGGGAAACATACAAACCAAAAAACCCTTCCCTTTCTTATACTTTCCTCACTGATTCCTATCACTATTAAAGTAATTGTATATAAATATGCAAGTGACTCCAATAAGTCAATGGTGTACCCTGGAGTTGAAACCCTTGACCACTGTATGTTTGATCGTATGCAATACATTAAAATTAGACCACACATATGACACATATTAATTCTATTAAAATTCCAACAAATGTACACGTAGGATCAATATGTTAAATTAATTTGTTTCTAGTTTACATATTATGGACCTAACTGAGCGCCAACGATACATGTACAAGTAGATAATATTCAATTGTGTTACATTACTTAAATTTGTTCTCGTTTGGCACTTGGCGACCCGCCTTCAAAATATTACGTATTTAAGATTTATTGGCTAGTCTAGTCAATAAGAAAATTAATCAATGTGTACTAGCACAATGAAATATATATTATTTATTACTTTGTAGTACACATTGAAGTCGGTCTTTTAATTTTTAATTAAATTATTTTTAATGCTAAAGTTCACTAGTAGTGTATGCTCGTTAGTAGTGCATATGCTCGTGAAGTAAAAGTTAACAAAGATTTTTGTTTGTTTTTTCTTTAATAAAGTAAAAGCAGATAAATGTTTAGTATCGAGTGTGACCCCCTCTAGCTGAAATCACAGCTTGAATTCGTCTGGGTATGCTAGCGAGGATATCCCGGATACTTGCTTGCGGAATACGTTCCCACTCCGCGGTAATCACATTCTTCAGCTCTCTGATGGTCTGCGGAGCCGGTTGTACTGATCTCACGCGTCGTTTCAGAACGTCCCAGACATGCTCTATAGGATTGAGGTCGGGACTTCGAGCTGGCCAATCCAAACGACGAATGCCGAACTCTTGCACGATTATTTGCTTATTAATTTACAAAATTTTGAAAGTAAAACTACCTATAATTATCAAACAAACCAATAGTAACATTTGAAATGGTTCATTGCTTAGGTGCCCGTTTTTTTTTGCAAATGAGTTTATAACACATTTATTACTTGTATTTTGGAACACAGTTTCATTTATAGAATTCATTTGTTTGAAAAGAAGTTACAAATTTGTGTTTTTTAAATCTTGAATTGTGCATTTGAAATTTACATCATTTACTAAACATTTTGATATGAGTGTAAAGAATATTTTTAAGACTTTCAATGGTTTTTCTTTACATGCATTTTTTTTCATATTCTAGCCATGTAAACAGCTCCGTACGTACCCAAAGTAGTAAGAATGTATGTCACCAAATATCTCTGACCCAGCTTAACATTTTCATGATCCTAAATTTTCACATGTACTCACCGAAGCAGCATTAGTAACCGTAGAATTTTTTATTATTTCAAAGGCCATATTAAATTAAATTAAGTCCTGCATAGCAGTAAGAATACAATCAGCTAACTATAAATGTTTTTATACGTACATCATGGTACTTACAGAACAGCCTAACTCATACAATCTATCCCTCATCTGTTAAGTATTGTGATGAGCAATAAAGACTAGTGTTGGGCATTTTCTGAAAAGCATATTTCACCACAGTTAATGCCACTCCGATGTAAGAAATCTCCAGTGTCACTACATTATCATATGGCAACAGGTATGACAGAATGAATATTAATCACATACAATAGGATAATCCCACAGGCCACCCACAAAACTACAGTTAAATTATTTCTCATGTTAGTATCCTAGTGTATGTGAAGATATAGAGAACACTGCAACTCCCAAAGAAAAACTCTTCTGAGATGTCATTAATAATTCAATTTATTGATACAATGTCTTATTTCATTAAACTTAACACCACCAGTATCATAATCCTTAAATTTCTTTCATTATTACTATTTTATCAAAATGAAAGCATAACTTATACAATCAAGCTTCTATTATTACCAAGATAATAATGAAATACCAATACTGAAATATGACCAGTATTTTAAGATGCATATATACCTATACTGGGTGGAATCGCTTATCGTCACGAAAAAAATTGTGCATGGCAAGTACATGATTTAGAACATTTTGGCATACTTATTTTAATTTTTTTATGTTTTTGTTTATGTAGTGTAAAATTAATTTACTACTACTAGTTACTAATTTAGAATAAGTTATTCATAAAACAACGTTGTTTAGAGAAAGATGCCATAAATGAAAAAAATCTTCATAAATACACATTATTGTTACCCTACTTTATACAATATGGATTCGAGTAGAAACTTCTAAATCTAAGTAATAAAATCCTTTGATCGCGCCGCCCTCACCGCCGCGCCGCGCCGCCGCAAGCGCAAGTACAAAGCGTGCCGCCGCCGCGCCGCGCCGCCCGCTCCCGCGCCGCCGACACCTTCCAGGGATCTTGCCACTTCCTCACTCCTCAGTCGTGCGAAATTCGGTACCGAGTGACGTTGTACGAAATTATTTTGGTTATTGGTTAGTTTCTTGCGGTCAAAATGAGTGATTACACGAACAGTGAGTATGTGACAATAATGACATGTTATGTTCGATCCAATAAAAAGTTGGGTCATGCAAGAAGGATGTATGCAGATACAGAACATCTGCAGTCTTTGCGTAGGAATGGTATCATGAATGATGAATCCACGAGTTCCCAGCACAAGAACTATTTTAACGACTTATCCGAGGCTACTCGATCATGGTAAGTTCAGACTTCCTAATCATGCAAGAATCCGTGACCTTCGACAGCGAAGTCCTCTATTCTCGACATTATTAAAACGTTTAAATAAAAACATATGCAGCTTTTTCTAAGATAGTAGGTACGTTATGAAAATAATAATGTAAATCTTAACAACTTACCAACAACTACATTTACTTAAATGATCCTAACACACTAAAATTCTAAATAAATCAAAATGTCATATGGTAATATTTAGAGTAATAATACCGATAAATAGGCGCAAAGTAAGGTCAAGGTCTCTGCGCGACAGTCAGCTGTTGTGTGGCATGACTCATACACTCGCGCGCCTGAGTATTGACATGTCGTCGTTGCACTTTTAAGTGTAGGGTGATTTAGATAATATGTGTTTTGGAGATATCTTGTACTGATGTTGTTTATGGGGTAGTTTGTAGTTTTTAATGATAAATCTCGTATATAACGTTAATTTCACATACACAATACACTATTGAATTTTCCGGACGATAAGCGATTCCACCCAGTATATACTTTCAAACATTTTACATCATGAACATAATGCAAATAGCGCATGACCTTATTTTTTCTCACAAAATAATATTAGTGTTTAATAATACACAAGAGTGTTTGTGAGTTTCTCTAATGTACATTTACATGCCCCCATTAAGATACTCTAGTATAATGAAAATATAATTTGCAATTAGTGTCTAATATATAATTTTTAATGAAACCTCAGAATTTATCAAGGTTGAACTACAAAACCCATAAAGGTCAAAAGTAAACTCACCGTTGATGATAAAATTTCATGTGGACAACATTGCAATAAAAATGATTTGCACACTGCATCATCATAAAATTTTACCCCATGTCTATCTGTTTCACCTGAAATACACATAGACAATCAAGCATATGGTAATAACACAGCATTAAGTCTAAATTATACTATTTATCAACCATCAAAAAATTACTTTTCATTACCATATGGTCTATTCCATATTTTATCGAATTTGAAAGACCAGTAACAGCTGTAGTTACAAGGGAAATTTGTACAGCTGCAAGAAACCAATATAATTAAATGCCTCATATTTTCAGGTGTAAACTGTTTTTTGATTCTAAAAATGAGATGTGTTTATTCTTTGTTAAAAAATAATGTACATGGTTAACGCATTAACGCACATCCTTTCTTTCTACGTTGTAAATGTTGATGTCAATTTTATAGGAAACATTAATGTTATGTCTTGGGGTGAGGAAAATATGATGTTGCAGTTCAAGAATATATTTTTAATACACTAAGGTAAGTCAAAATTATAAACGACATGTCCCTTAAATCAAAATAAAACAACGATGGATATAATCATTACCATTTCGCGCTGTGCCCATCAATTGATCCAACATTGCCCTCATTTGCTCGTGTGCGGACATATTGAATTGAAAATAGCTTCTCTTCAGCACTCAAGAAAAATATTATATATTAAGAGTTTCATTAATAGACAACTAAAAAAATAAACTTCATTAACAAAGTAACTTATTCAAATCTTAATTCTACTAGTTATTTTCTTGTAGCCAACGAGACATTCATATTTCAAGACACAAGGAAAAACTAAAATGGCTGACACCATAGACTAAAGATGAGACGTATTTACGATACCAGGTTTTAAAACCAGGTATTCACTTCGAAGTACGGCGCCCTGGTACGAGCAGAAAATACTTACAAGTATGAAAGTATTGCCATACGTCGATATGCACAGAGCCCTGAAAACTATACATGGAAATACTTGCATAGGAAAACGATTCATAACTTAATATAGATAAGAACCACAATCGTATCTGTCAATAACAAATACTTTGAACTTCAAAGTATTTTTTATTCATACTATTTTGCTCTTTATTAACCATCAAATACGGGTTGAATTCCTATGCAAGTATTTTCAAATTTAGGCGCCGCGATACGTCGGTGCGCGAAGAACTTGGAACACTATACATAAAAATACTTCCATAGAAAAACTATCCTTAACTTCATATAAATAAGAATCACAATCGTATGCGTGAATAGAAAATACTTCAAAGTATTTTTTCATTTATGTATTGTTGCTTCTTATTCGTTACGGAATACGGATTGAATTCCTATGCAAGTATTTTATAGACGCTGCGCCGCGGCTGGGACGCGAAGGGTTGCCGACTCATACTAACAAAATACTTTTAAGTATTTTAGAACCTGGTTTTGAACCCTAGTATTTTTACGTACTCGTACTTAGAAGCCCTGGTATTTAATTTTGCAAGTATATCTCATCCTTACCATAGACTAAAGCTGAAAACACATCAAAACACATTATAGAGTCCTCGCCCCAAAAGTTGAAAACACACTATAGGTTTTCATCATAGACGTAGTATCAATAGACTTGACATGCATTTGACATATATGTATAGTCCATCTCACTTAGACTTATGCATAAACCTTAAAAAATGAAAGTGACAAAACACAATTTGCGGTCCTTGTCATAGTTTTACATAATTTTGTAGGGGAACACTGCGTGTACCCAAACAAATAAGACGTGCGGTTTGGTATAAAATTGAATTACTGAGTATTTTACGAATATTTGCGGTCAAAAATGTATGTAAAAGAGTGTTGAAACTGATTATAAGACAAAAGGTATGGTGTGCTGCTTTATTATTGACTGTGATAGCCGATCTAAACGATAATATAAAAATATAACCTCTCACTGGTAAGTGCATTTTATTTAGTATATTGGTAAAAATAAATGTAGACGTTCATTATTACTAACATCTGCAATTAGTATTTCATAGAATACATTGAAAAACAGGATTATATTTGCATAAAAAATAAAAATGTTTTTTTTTTTACTTTATGTCTGTCCCTTACGGTGGAACTCGAATGTCGAGTCCATTTGATACTACGTCCATGGTTTTCATCGTTTTCATCTTACGCATAGAGTAAAGAGCGGTAAGTACGGGGCCAACTGACCAATCAGGACAATGGAACGTACAAGGTTCTTTTTATGTAGTCTATGGTCACGTCTTAAGCGTATGACCTTTATTGTGCACACAACAAAAGAATCCATTGTTCAGATCGCTCTAAAGCTGAAAACACATTGTAGGTTTTCGTCTTACGCATAGAGTAAAGAAACAGCCATAAATACTAGAGCAACGCGTCTTACAGCGATCTGAACAATGGATTCTTTTGTTGTGTGCACACTGTCGGTAGAAATTCGAGGGCAGGACCTTCACAAACAATAACGTCTGAGACATACAGCGCATCTAACATAAATTGACAAGTGGTGAAATTAGGAACTACAAATGAAAGTAAAAAATATCTTCAACGCTTTCATTAAAATATTCTTTCATAATTTATACAATGTACATTTATACTAGTAGTCCAATAGTAGTAATGATAATAATGTCCAATGTAATGAAATTTGAAGGGAGAAAAAAAAATTTTCTCCGTGCACCACAGCGCTTTTAGGCGATTTGCGATTGTGGACAAACTTGAGTTTACACAAAAATAGGTTTTGTAAATATGGCTGCCAGCTTTTTAAGCCAAACTAATATAACATTTCTTAAAACTTACAATTAAATTAGAATTTATAATACATACAAGGTATAATTTTCTTCATTCAATCTGCATACAAATTAAAATTGTTGAGTACAATTTGGACATTTCTAGTTATTTACATAAGGTGTTGCTGGGAATCTAACTTGACTTAATAGAAATAAACACCGCAGTTCTTTGACCAGTTGTTTGTAAATACTAGACTGGACGTAATTGACAGCCTCCGTGGCGCAGTTGGTTAGACGCCGCGGGTTCGATCCCCGCACCAAGACAAATGTTTGTGAGGCCCACAAATATTTGTCTCGGGTCTGGGTGTTTGTTAGACCGAAAAGTCTCTCGTAGTTCCCGATACCCACGACACAACACTTAATTGATCTTAATGTGGGGTCAGTAGGGCGATTCACGTAATATAACAAGTTCAGTTGCAGTGCAGTTGCGGTTAAGTTTCGATCAAAACAGCCCTCTTCGTATTCTCGAAATTTTGACAACTGCTGTCAAATACGCTCGACGTTTTAAATAAATAGATCGACTTGGCCAGTAGCATTATGCATAAATTGTACGATACATTATGTTATCATGCGATGGCCAAGTCGATCTATTTTTTTACAACGTAATCAATTTTTAATGTTGATATGAAAATAACTTACGTAATAACTTTATACAGAACGTCCCTTAATCAAGGACTAAATAAATTAATCGACTTGGTATTACATGGATCTCACAACTTTTTGCGGTAGAAAAACTGAGCTGCGAGACTTGGAATTTTTTTACAGAATGTTTTTGATGGGATTTATAATGTTAAATGTAAAGAATACAAATATGCTCACTTAAAGTAAGAAGTATGGGAACAAATAGGTACTGAACTAAAGATAACCGAGTAATTTTTTATACAATCAAATATTAAGTTATTGATGTTAAAATTTCAAAGTACACGCGCTGTTATTAGGAATTATAATAGGGAAAAAGTTTATCTTGTTATTTGTCTTCAGGTAGTCTCTTTTTTGTTTTCATTTAAACTGACACTGGTAGTAGTAATATCAAGACGTGTACTCGAAACACGATCTTGTTACTTTGGAATTCACACATGTTATACATAAGTATTTCTAATATGTGTACACAGCATTGTTGCTTAACATTTTTCCACAATAAATTTATTCTCAATGTGTAATCTATATTATTATTTCTCTTTATATTAAGTCTTTTTTTTATATTTTTTTATATATATTAAAAAACAAAATACATATAAAAATATAAAAAGTTATCCAACGATGGCGAGGCTCGAGACCCAAGCCACCGGTGGTTAGGAGCCCAAAGTGAGGAACCGCCTCACAATACGTGCCGTGTCAAGCAATACTGCCTTCTGAATCTGACTCCTGACCCAACAGCCGATTGAGAGCCTCTGTAGATGTTGGTCGAGGCTCTTTGGTATCAACCCATGAGCAGAAACGACAATCGGGACAATAATTGTTGAGTCGACATCCCACATGTCGGCAACCTCGTGTGCCAAATCTAAATATTTAGACATTTTGTCTTTTTCAGCTTTGACAAGGTTATCGTCATGCGGGATGGTGACGTCAACAAGTATAGCCCGATGCGCCAATCGATCTATTATCACAATGTCAGGCTTATTGGCTGGAATAGTCCTGTCTGTGATAATAGATCGATCCCAATACAGCGTTGCATGACCATTTTCGAGAACTGGTTGGGGCACATACTGGTAATATGGCACTTCAGGTGTCACAAGTCCATATCGAAGGGCAATTTGCTGGTGTATGATCTTGGCTACTAGGTTATGTCTATGCAAATACTCGCCGTTAGCAAGATACGAACAACTGGAGATAACATGCCTGATAGACTCGCCAGGACGGTGGCATGCCCGACAGATGTCGACCGTACCGTCCTTCAGGATGTATTTCCTATAGTTGTTCGTCTTAATAACTTCGTCCATAATTGCAAAGACAAAACCCTCGGTTTCCCCAAAGAGGTTACCGAAGCGTAGCCAAGACACAGACGCTAGTCGGTCCACATCAGGCCCATGAAGGGCTCGATAGAACCGACCGTGCAGCTCTTTGCTCTTCCATATGTCCTCGCGATCCTTAATGCCTACCACCAGAGGTTTCCGCCAGTTCTCAATCGCCAAATAGAGCGGGGTAAATCCTTTATCTACCATAACTACAACCCTATGCATATCAACATCACTGTGAAGGAAATAATCCCTAAGATTGCACACCTCGCGATTATGCAAGTCCTTAGCATTAAGAATGCCTCGGCCACCACATCTCCGCGGGATGTACAATCTCATCACTGATGATCGTGGATGATGCATACGATGTGCAGTTAGGAGAGTTCGGACTTTACGATCCAGGGCGTCCAATTCGGTCTGAGTCCATTTGAGTATGCCAAAAGAGTACATGAGTACAGGCATAACCCAACCGTTAAAAGCGCGAATCTTGTTTCCACCTGATAAAAAACTGTTAAGTACTTTTGTCAGGCGGCTAAAAAAACGCTCTTTCAACGATCGTTTTACATCTGCACCCATGATACCTAGAGCTTCAGGCATACCCAAATATTTGTAGGTTTCCGTCACGGAGAGGGATCTGAGCCTTACAGTCTCTGAGACTAGTATGTCATCAGAGACCGCAACCTCCCCTCGCTTCACATGGATAACCGCACATTTATCTACACCAAAATCCATATTGATTGATTTGCTAAATATATCCGTTATTTTTAACAACTCAATCAATTCGGTTTGTTTCGATGCAAATAACTTGAGGTCATCCATATAAAGCAAGTGAGAAATAGGCTCAGAGCCTCTCCGTAGACGGTAGCCTAACCCTGAATCCAACAACAGAGTGCTGAGGGGATTCAGGGCCATGCAAAACCACAGTGGACTCAGACTGTCGCCCTGAAATATACCCCGCTTGATTCTAATCGGCTCGTCACAATCAGGAGGAACCGTACCACCTGGATATCTTAGGACAGTGGTCCACTGCCCCATACAAGACCCAAGGAAGTTGCATAAATTTGTATTAATTTTATACAAATTTAACACCCTCATGAGTCATGTATGAGGCACCGAATCATAGGCCTTTTTATAATCTATCCAGGCAGCCGATAAATTCCTTCGGTTGTGACGAGCCTGTTGGCAAATGGTCATGTTAATGAGAAGGAGCTCCTTAGTACCACGGGACCCATTCATGCAACCTGTTTGGCCGGAAAAAAGAATTTGGTTAGAATTTATATGGTCTGTAATTTTAGATCTAATTATGGAGGTCAAAACTTTATAAATAGTGGGAAGGCATGTGATGGGTCTATAATTTTTTGGTTCCGTGGTACAACCGGACTTAAAGAGAAGGTGAGTAACACCTGTTGTCATAAATGCTGGAAGGGATCCCCGCTCAAGCGCATCCTGGAATTGCACTGCCAATCGAGCATGCGAACTTGGAAACCATTTTAACCAGAAGTTGTGCAGACCGTCCGGACCCGGTGACTTCCAGTTTTGCGTCTGTCTAATTGCAGTTAGCACATCTTCTGGATTGATTAAAATGGTTTCCATAGCCGGTATTGCCTCGCAAGCTCGATCTACAACACTAAACCAGGAGGCTTCAGTGTGAGAGACAGGCGACGACCAGATATTCGTCCAGTATTCACGCATTTCGTGAGCACTGGGAAGCCGCCCATCCACCACACCTTGTGGAGGATTCTCCCAACATCTATAAACCCTCTTTTGGTCAGTTTGGAACTTGCGATTTTGTTGGAAACGATCCCATCGCCTCCTGTAGCGACGAATGCGGTTCGCCCACGCATAGACTTTTTGTTTGAAGAAGTCTATGCGTTCTGTGACGCAAAGCCTATAATTTCGAGGACTTGTGTTGGTCCCCGAAAAAGCCTGCGTCACAAAACGCATAATCTTCGGCCTGCTGTTTCCTTCTTTAAAAGAAATTAGCTTGCCGATGAGAGTTCGGGCCCTGTTGATACGATCCTCTATCCTCCGCTGCCAGGCAGGCACAGTCACAACACCTCGAGTAGCTCTATATTCTTTTGGGAATTGAACATTAGCCACTCGACATGCTGCGACGGCCGCGCAGTAAAGGATCGAGTGCGTATCAACAAGATCCCGACTGGACTCCAAGTATGTAGGTAACATGGAGTCCAAAGCTCCCATCAGCGTCAAATTTCTTCTATGCGTTGGCAAACGTGGCAGACGCGGTCTACAAGACGCCGATAAAGACGCAAACTCCAAAATCGCACACTCCAAAGCTCCTCTCAGTTGCTGTTTATCTTGGGGACTTACGTTGTCATCCAAATTGTCCGTCAGTTCGAAATCAGCAACAGGTGTTGGTGTTGGGCCTGCCGCTTGATCTCCACTGACGGGCGATACATGGTCTTCCTGGACAAAACATAAGTCTGTGCGCAACCGCTCAAGTGTGTCATCATCCAACAACTTACGCCGCTGAATAAATCGCACTTGATCCGACAGTCGTTGGGATGATACATCAACCATTGGTTCCAAAGCCTGAAACAGAGACAGCATTTTAACACGATAGGCAGTGAGGTTAATTCCTCCATTTGTTGCCCCAAAGTAGGCCCGCATGACATTCTCATTGATTTCACGTGTCCATCTCATGCGGCGCACTACTCCACCGGTAGCGGGGACCGTAGGCGGGACACTCGGCCCCACAGGTCCCAAGCCCACCGCTGGAGGGGGTCGTCCTCTTCGCTGCGCAGGTCTTGGTGGCGGCGGGGACGACTGCAGCTCGCCGTGTTGGCTCGACGCGTCGTTGTCCGGTGTCACTTCGAATACGTCCGAAGCCGACGCCCACGACGCGGAGCTCGACGAGCTGGGAGATGTTAAATGTGCGTTCCGTTTCTTCCTGGCTTTATTATGGAACATCCTTTTGGTCTTTTATTAACATGTTTTGTAAAAAAATTTGACGTTGTCACACACTGTCATTCTATTATTTTTTATTATGCTGAATTGTTGTTTATTTACACTATTTCTTCTATAAAACATTATGTGATTGTAGAAAAGAATAATTTTGGTTACTATTTAGATATAAATTGTGAATATTGTGTATATATTTGATATTAAACATAAAATATATATATTTTTCAAAAGGATGATCTTTAGGTGTTGCCAGAGTAATTATATTATTATTATTATTATTATTATTATTACTTATGTATCTAGATAGATAGATACATAAGTATTTCTAATATGTGTACACGGCATTGTTGCTTAACATTTTTCCACAATAAATTTATTCTCAATGTGTAATCTATATTTGCATACAGAATATAATAAATCATAGTATTATATAATTGATTGATGTGTGATTTAATATTAATTGAATAATTGATTTTGACAATAAAACCGTTGCAAACTCGGATGTGATAATACCACAGGTTATCACAGACTTAGAACTTTTTATAATAAGCGCCAACTAGGATTGATTTCATTTGAAAAAAAAGTTATTTATTTGTTTATGAAGAGATGAGATAAAGAGTACATAAAAATCGACTCTTCCATCCCTAAAAGCTTAGTTATTGGCAGAAGAGAAAACTGTCCTTTGTCAATGGAAATAAAAGATATAAAAACGTACGTGGGCCCTCTGACGACCCGTACGAACCATATCAGTCGCGCTCTTTACCATAGTTTTGTACTCTTCACTCTATGCGTAAGACGAAAACCTACAATGTGTTTTCACCTTGAGACGCGTTGCTCTAGTATTTATGGCCGCTTCTTTACTCTATGCGTAAGACGAAAACCTACAATGTGTTTTCACCTTAATCCTTTTTATTCTTTAGTGGGAATTTCACTGTCAACTTTCTGTCAAGATAATTGTCATTGTCAAGCAAATGTAAAACATCGTGTGTTGTGTCGATACGATGCACAAATTGAATAATAAATCGACATTGCTTATTATGAAAACCTGACCAATTCCGAATTGATTACTCAAATGGATAATTTGAGAGTCGTAATCTGCACCAAAGAATAGTGGAAACCAATTTTAATATTACTAATATTATATGCGGTAAAAATGTCGAAGAATGGCGAAGTGTCACCAAATCAAGGTAAAGCTCGGAGATTTCTAGTGTTGTTTCTGTTACATTTTCAAACACCATAGAAGTCAGTATGACGTTTGTATACGTTTCAGGGCCAAGTAGACCGACTCCGCCAAAACCTGACCTAAATTTGTTTAGTTCAGAGAAACGAAAGATTTTAGACTTGCAGTTGGGGGCTCCATCTGATGGAGTGGCTTTCATACCATTCTCGTCAAGTGCCTCTGCACAGGCACAGAAGCCTCGTGTTCCGTCGCGGACTATCAGAGATGTACTGCCAGAAAACACAAGGTAATAAACAAGTAGTGTGGCCCCACACATTAGTCAGTAACAAGTAGATTGCTAAATATTATTTTTGAACCATTAATGTTGATAGAGCAGTATCATATAAGAAATTCTATGTAACATTGACTTGAGCAATTTTTATATTAACATTATATAATATGGTTTGGTGTATACTGTTTTTATTTAGTGGTTAGTACAACTTGGAATTGATATAAAACAAAAATATAGATGGCATAGACATAACTATTAACTTAGTGTGATAGTATTCACTATGCATTTAAAGAAAATAAATATTGAAACAAAATGTTTCAAAATGTTGAAATTACAATATTATTTTTGGTAGTTTAAAATAATGTTATTTTTACAAACTTAAGAAACCTTATTGTCACTAGACTGCCATTTCATAAAAAGTTGAACTTACAGAGACAGATGCCGAATATATCCATCCATGCAGTCATCAGGCAAGCTTCAGTTATCAGCAACGGAAGTATATGACTTCACTGCAGATGACTTGCAGGACCTTGGAGAGATAGGAAGAGGTGCATTTGGAGCTGTCAATAAGATGGTTCATAGAAAGTAAGTATGCTAAAACAATTTTTTAAACATACCTACTCTAGAATGATACAAACCATTTATTTTATTGCATATTTGAAGCACTCCAAGTGTTAAAAATAAAACAAATAAACAGTTAAATAGAGGAAAGTAATTAATATTTTACAGGACAAACAGAGTAATGGCTGTGAAACGCATCCGTTCAACTGTGGATGAAAAGGAGCAAAAACAATTGCTCATGGATTTAGAAGTAGTCATGAAGAGCAATGATTGCCCATACATTGTGGAGTTTTATGGAGCACTCTTCAAGGAAGTGAGTTGTCTTCAAGAAGTGAATTATTATTTTCATCATATATGCATTCATATCAGATATCGCATCATATCAACAACTTATTTTTCAAAAATTCGAAGAACATAAAATTTTGCTTCATGCATTTTTTTTTACATTATAGTGATGTGCTACCAATGTACATAAGATAGCATCAAGTCAATGAGAAATTAAAGATAGTTTTGTTGCCATGAGTGGTCCCTTGGATAATGCCATTTAAATAATAATTTTATATAACATACTAAATTGCTAATTTCCCTTGTTCAACATATCGTAGAAAATGTATCTATGGATTTACCACCCAAAAATGACGATATTTAAAAAATCATTAAAAATTAATGTCGCATTTAATAGCAAAATTTTTAGTTGCATTGTGTTTGTAGTCACTAAAACTACCACCCAGCTTCGTTTTCGGTATCTGTCTGTCTGGATCAGCCCATATACGTCCCACTGTAGGGCACGGGCCTACTCTACAATCGAGAGTACGATTGAGAGTGGTTAGGCCATATAGTCCACCACGCTGGCCTAATGAAAATGTATATATATATATATACAACGTGTAACAGGATTAATTCACAACCTCAGACACCCCAACTTTAAAATATTATTGCAATCATAGTTTATGCTTTAAAATTGTACTACCATAATTACAAAATCTTTTATTTATGAAATTAGTTATACCAAATGTAGGCACTTAAGATGGTCACCTTATGAGTTACAAATAAGAGTGTACTACTTACACACGCTCGCGGACACGCACACATGTACACAAGAGCCATTCACACGAGTAATATATTATACCTAACACCGAACGCTGCGCCGGCAGAAACAGCTGACAATAAACGAAATACAAATTACGTACGTAACTGATTACTGGGTGGTTTGGTAAACAAATTATTAGTAATTTAATCTGTAAGCATAACATTTGTGTTTTAGCTATAAAATCTAAATATTTTACTTACTAGATATAATGCGTACGAACCCAACATAAGACAATATTTTGCATGAATCGGCTATAAAATATTATTAAGTTCACTTCCGCTAAACTTAGTTCCTACAGGCGGGCAGGATACGGGCGTCATTTATTTTGCATTACAAATGAATAAGATAATAAGATAACGCAATATCTAACAACGAAGACTAGATTGGGAATCACAACACAAAAAAATACAACAAAATTAACTTACGTGTTACATGGCACTCATGCGGCGATTTCTTTTTAAAATATGTTCGAAATGTCCACCACCTTGATACACTTTGATGCACATTTGCGTAATTGTTCACGTAATTTATGTAAAACTTCAGTGTCACTCTTCACTTTTAGGAAGGCTGCCACTATTCTACTTTTTAGTTCCTCCACATTAGTACTTTCACTGAAGTATACCGATAGAGATTTATTACGTCCCCAGAAAAAAAGTCAAGAGGCGTCAAGTCAGGTGACCTAGTAGGCCATTGCACAGGTCCGCCGCGTCCTATCCAGCGCTCTCCGAACTCAGCATCGAGATACTCTCGGGCACTACACTGGTGCCGTGCCTGTTGTTAAATATCCTGCACGCCAATGATACATTATCACCACACAGTGCCAAAGTTCTCACCATTTCAGTGTATTCAATATTCGAATACCGAAAAGACATCGCGCGCGAAATTTATCGAAATATCTACTTAACACTTAAACACAAGTAGACACAGATAACTGCGGTGCACGACTAGATTTTTTTCACATAGTCGGTGCCCATTTAGGGATTGCAATAACGGGATATCCGACACACCGGGATTCCGCATACATTGTAGCAAAATTACAAACCGAATTTAATCACCATTTTTACATTCCACGAAATTATTTTTCATAGAAATACCTACTTGTTGTTTCTTTTTATAGTGATTTTGTTACAATTTAATTTGTTTCATTTAAGTGCATGTATTGCGCGGGATTTGGATCGCCCGGTCCTGCGAATACCGGGAGTAATTTTTTTCGCGGCGCATCCCTATACCCACTTGCCAAACCTTTTGATGTACCGCCGCGCCGCGCGCGCCATCGTATGTCGGATGGATCAAATTGCATTAAACAATAGCTGCATCCTGCTCTATCTAGTTGTAGTTAAATGTGCGGAAAAGAGAATATGATAGTTATTTATTTTGGTAGCTCATTACGTTTATTCAGGCCTATCGTTGTGTGCGTTTGATTAATGATAGATTGCTTAAATAAACTTTATGACCATCGAAATAAAGTTCATTTTTGTTCATTATTTAGTTTATTAGAGTATTCGTTTAGTGATTCATTTAAACAAGATCTTATGTCCTGGAGTTACGTTTCAATTTCGTTTGTTCCGAGTACTAAATGAAAGAGTGTCTGTAATTTACTTGGTCTTAACTAATTATTTTGAAAAAAAATACCTACCAAAAAAAATGTTGATATCGATTCAGTAGCTGATTCTGAACGTACTACTTTCCGCTTTTACATTTAAATCTGTTACATGTTGTATATATAGATTATTGACTACAATTCCAGGGTGACTGCTGGATCTGCATGGAATTAATGGATACATCATTAGATAAATTTTATAAATTTATATGTGAAAGAATGCAAACTCGAATACCTGAAAATATAATAGCTAAAATAACACTTGCTACAGTTAAGGCTTTAAATTATTTAAAAGAAAAACTAAAGATAATTCATAGGTAAGTGGGTTTAAATCGAATGAACAACAAATTCACAAAATTTGTTATATTAATAATGAACACTTTGTTTTTACAGAGATGTTAAACCATCCAATATCTTGTTAGACAGAAGAGGAAATATAAAATTATGTGATTTTGGGATATCGGGAAAACTAGTGGATTCAATTGCGCGCACGCGCGACGCTGGCTGCAGACCCTACATGGCAGTAAGTAGGGTGCAATGCTTATGATTTTACACTTTTTGTTTATAGAAGTCTACCAAAGTCTAAAATAAATTTCAGCCGGAAAGGATTGACCCAGGGCGTGCTAGAGGATATGATGTACGTTCAGATGTGTGGTCACTAGGCATCACACTAATGGAAGTTGCCACTGGCGCCTTCCCTTATCCTCGGTGGGGGTCAGTATTTGAACAGCTGCAGCAAGTTGTTCAGGGAGACCCACCCCGACTAACTAACAATAATAATGCATTCTCCAATAACTTTGTCAATTTTGTCAATACTTGGTGAGTAATTTATCATCTCAATACAAGCTAAATAATTTAATAAAATTTTCACCAATTCTGTATCTTTTCAGCCTCATAAAAGAAGAAACTCAGCGTCCTAAGTATAATAGACTATTGGAACATCCATTTATTAAAGGTATTAACCAAAGTCGGGCCGATGTTGCGGCGTATGTGTGTGAAGTGTTAGAAGCCATGGAGCGCAATGGAGTTAGTCCATTCACAACAGATCAACCGGCACAAGCCTGGGTGGATTAGTTGGAAAGTAATTTTAACTTATAGAAATTCGCGTGAAGAGTTGGTTTGCAAAATTTCGTTCACATTGTTACACATAGGCAATATTTTATATCTTGCAAGTGAGATCTATTAATGAAGGTTTGATTCACACAAAATTTGTCAGCTCACTTAATGCCACATTGTTGAATATTGTAATATAAATTTTGCATTTTAATGAAATAGTTATTAATAAACTAGCATGGATTGAGAATTGTATATAAATAACTATGTGCATCCTGTGCAGTATCCCGAGAAGATCTCAATACCACCCAATTTGTCTATTTGATTACATGAACTTGGTTTTAAAAATATATTAGTTTTCTGTCATATTTAATGCAATATCACATATTGAAATAGAAATAACGTTAATATTAACTAATTTACTGTGTAAATTCAGGTAGAATATGTTACTAGGACAAGTAGGTAAAATTTGTACAAACAAGTAGTTTGTATCACTATTTTTATTCAGTATGATAGTATGGACATGTTCAGTTCTCAAAATAAAAATAAAGTTATAACGTTCATGTTAAATATCATTTATTTATTTTCTTTTTAAATGTATATATTATATTGACAAAATATATAATCATGAAAAATCTGCTGTTATGTGAGTTGTTATGGTAAACACCTTTATAATATGCCAGTCTGAATATTGTAGATGTTTATGTTATGTTACAGACCATAAGGAATCAGATTGTACTAAATGTTAGATAAAACATTGTTCTTATCTTGCAAACACTAAGTAGAAAATTTCAAGGAGTAGAAACCATGAAGTCATGGATTTTGTATTGCTTTCACACCTTTACTGCCAAAACAATTGCTTGTCTACAAAATAGGCAAAATGAAAGTCAATCCAAACATGTTACTGATTGAAAAAATATACAGTGTATATCAAGACTGCTACCGAAAACGAAGCCGAGTGGTAGTTTAAGCGACTTCAGACACAATGCAATAGAAAATTTTGCAAAAAAAAGCGTCAATTTTTTTTTGTTATTATTTCCTATGGCCATATTTGCGTGGTAAATACATTTTTTTCCTAAAATAATAGTGTATACCCTTTTATTTATAAATACTCTAAGGTATAAAACAGTTTAAATTATTATTTTAGCAAAATCTATGGATTTACCACCCAAAAATGACGATATTTAAAAAATCATTAAAAATTAATGTCGCATTTAATAGCAAAATTTTTAGTTGCATTGTGTTTGTAGTCACTAAAACTACCACCCAGCTTCGTTTTCGGTATCTGTCTGTCTGTATCAGCCCATATACGTCCCACTGCAGGGCACGGGCCTCCTTTACAATCGACAGTACGATTGAGAGTGGTTAGGCCATATAGTCCACCACACTGTCACGCCACGTTTTCGGTAGCAGTCTTGATATACCTGCTATATTATCATTTTGCTTGTTAACGGAGCACACACTGCAATTTGGTTGTATTGTTATCATTGAAATAAAGCATGCAGTGTAACCATTGTGTAAAGTAATTAAATAAACATTTCTCGACTTAAAATTTGTATTCCTTTTATTTAATGGATATATACATTATTGTATTTATCCAAAAAATCCAACTTATTCTAACACTTGTCCCATTTTTCTACTATTTAACACTTTTCCAAACTTAATCAGCAATTTATATTTTGAACCATCAGTTAACTGTGGTGATAAGTATACAGCATCAATTACTTTTGGAGACATGTCTAGAAGAGGAATCCAGTCTTCTGTTTTTATTACTTTATCTACTCTTTTGCCCCAAAAATCTACTGATGATATTTTAATGTGTTTATTATCATCACTTATGTATAAAAATCCAATGATGTTTCGAAATGGTATGGTAACAACTGATAGCACGAGGAGCCCAGTAACACCTAAAAACATAAAAAACACATTGATTATAAAATTATCCAATAAAATAAAATCAGACTATCCAGGATTATATAACTCACCAACATAAGAAGCTGATAAGAATGTATACTGAGGGAATATATTAAGCATTTCCATGATCCCACAACAGGGCACTGCGACTGACGAACCGATCCCATGGTATACTTTAAGTCTATTCAAAGTGGCTATATATTTTATATATGGTAAAGAAAACACTGTTTCAAATTTGTTGGAAACTTCTGGGTCTGCGGATTTTGCTGTATTCCATCTTCTGAATACAATATTATAGTTTTTAATTTTCGTAACCAGGGAAGTTAACATTATCATGACATAAAATTATATTATTAATCCAAAATCCACTGTGGGACTCCTACAGGATTACATGTTTTGAAGATTTTTAAAAACATAACCTTACTTTGTACACTGACATTTTAGACGCATTAAAAAGTAGCAGACGAATATAAACTTTAGATCCAATAATTTAAGGAAGTTTTTATAATGCAGAAAAGAACGACTCTATGTTGTCTGTGAGAAATGACAACAAATAAAGCAAAGCAACTTGTCGGGTTTTTTTTTTTTTGGCGTTTGACGGTTGTTGGAAGCACACGCGATTTCGGGGTTCTCAAATTGTCTGGTTATTTTTATTTAATAAAATATTGAGATTTCATTTGTAGTTATGTAAATATTCATCTCTGTAAAGTGTAGATATAGAAAATAAAAAATTTAGTTGTTTTATTTATTTCCTTTAATTTCATAACATAGTTATATCATTTAGTATTTAGTTTAGGAGTATTTTTTAGTTTATTTTTTATATTTTAGTAATATGAATGAGCCACCGGATCCTCCTGACCCGGTTCCTCCGGATTCTCAGTCTATCTGTTTTTCAGACTGTTTGTCTGATCTTAATTCTGGTTTTTCGCAACCAGGAGACAATCGTAAACGTCCGTGTCCTGGTGATTCATCTTCTATTCCATCCAAAACTGCTGTGGGCTCTTCTGCGTCCATACAAAATATTTTTACAAATCCAGAATTTTTAAATAAAAAAACAGTTTACAATGCTGAGGATTCTGGGCCCTTTTTGGTCCATGTTACCAAATCTGAAGCAGATGCTTCCAATAGTTCAGTTATAAAGAGCTTAAAATTTGCTCAATTATTATTTAAAAACCGAGTAGAAGGTATTTGCAATGGTGGTGTCAAAGCCCTCGGACGAAATCGTATGGCGGTTACATTTACATCGGCCGATAAAGCAAATTCCTTTTTGGAGCATCCCCTTCTTACTATAAATAAATTAACGGCGCTAATCCCGACTTTTCATGTCACTAGGATGGGAACCATTCGCAACATCCCCATTGGACTGGACAATGGAGGAGGTTGTGTCTGGTATAAGTGTTTCGAATGGTAATATAAAGGTTATAAAAGCAAGGCGGTTGAACCGAAAAACCATAACCGACGGCTCACCTGTGTGGTTTCCGACACAGTCAGTCGTGTTAACCTTTCAGGGACAGCATCTGCCTGAGAAGATTTATTGTTACTCTATGTCCATTCCAGTCGAAATTTACAACTTACCAACAATTCAATGTAATAGCTGCTGTAGATTTGGACATGTTAAAGCTCAGTGTCGATCCCAACCACGTTGTTATAAATGTGCGCAACCGCACTTAGGCGAGTCCTGTTCAATCCCTGAGGAAGAGTCAGTTTGTTTGTTTTGTTCGGCTTCGCACTTTGCGATAAATAAAAACTGTCCGGAACATTCTCGGCAGAAATCCATAAAAGTTGTCATGTCTCAGGATAACATTTCTTATACTGAAGCCTCACAAAGATTTCCTAAGGTTAAGCGATCCTATTTGTCCGTTGCTAAATCCTCGCCAGCTCAGTTCGCTCATGCCCCTCTCCCAAGAGGGTTTCAACAAAATTCGCAGATCCAAAGTTACAAAAAAACAATTTTATGTAATCGTCCTTCCCGTCCTACTCTTGGCAAGTCATATGACAAATTTGCTCACAACTCTATAATTCGTACTCCGGTATCTTCTTTGCCTAATGGCTCTGTTTTGTCAGATTCTAATATTATGTCTTCACAGGATAATCTACTTTCTTTGCTTATTTCTACCCTAGTTAACATTATTAATAACTTTGGTGATGCCATACCGAACAATGTCATTGAAATGATTAATCAGTCGCTCTCATCAATCAACAAAATTCCGTCCCCTAACCCTTCTCCAATGGAATTGTAAGTCTATTCGTCCGAAAAAACATGAACTTACTCATCTTATAAATAACTTTCAACCATTATTCTTGGCCATCTCGGAGACTTGGCTGAGGCCGGGCTCGATTTTTCGTGTGTCTGGTTTCTCTTGTCTTCGGGATGACCGAGACGATGGTAGGGGAGGAGCTGCCCTTCTTGTTCGGAGGGATATTCCTTTCTCTCAAATTCCTATTCCCCCGCACTCCCCTCTTTTCAATATTGTTGCTTTGAAAGCAATGAATACCATCATTGTTTCCATATATATTCCTCACCCTTCGATTCCTTTAATATCGGAGTTAAATCGGATTTTCTCTTCATTTTCTGGTTCAGTGATTATTTTGGGTGATTTCTATTGTCATCACTCTATGTGGGGCTCAAATTCATGTGATTCTTTTTCTCCTCATCTAGTTGAAATGTTTGATTCCTGCAATCTTTGTATTTTAAATGATGGTTCACCAACACGTAGAACATCCCCTCTTCAGAATATAAGTGCATTAGATTTATCTCTTTGCTCCCCAAATTTAGCATCTCTTCTAGTGTGGAAAGTTTTGCCTTATTCATATGGTAGTGATCATTTTCCAATTGTTATTACGAATTCTGAATCTTCCTTCCCCATGGAACAGCCTACTCCTTTATTAAAATATAAAATAAATAAGGCAGATTGGGACAAATTTGCTGATGAGTTAGATAAAAAGTTAGCTTCTCTTGTTATTCTATCTGACTCCTCTCTTCTTTCTTGTTATGATAATTTTGTGGAAGCTCTTATGGCAGCTGCTGATATGGCGATTCCTATTAAAAAACCTTCTAAGAATAATCTTCCCTCCCCCCATTGGTGGGATTCTGAATGTACTGAAAGTGTTAAAAGACGCAAGGAGGCAGAAAGGAGGTTTTCTATGGATCTTAGTCTTGAGGCCTATTTAGAGTTCAAAAAAATTACAGCAATTACCAAGCGTCTTTTTCAAAAAAAGAAAAGGCAAGGCTGGATGAATTTTTGTGAGAGTCTTTCTCCTCGTACTCCATCCTGTCAAGTATGGAGAAAGATAAGGGCTTTTAGAGGCTCTACCAATAATTATGATGCAATTCATGTTGATCCATCTGATTGGTTGGATGGTTTCACTGACAAACTGACCCCACCTTTTGTTCCTTCAGAGTGTTCATTTCCATCTTCGGAACAATCTGTGTCTTCTGGTTTCATGGACGACAGTTTTTCTTTTTCGGAACTGGAATGTGCTCTAAATAATCTACGAGACTCTACTCCAGGGTTGGATGGGATTCCATATTCTTTTATATGCAAATCTTCAAAATTTTCCAAATTGTTTTTTCTTCGTCTTATCAATAAAATATTTGAAACTGGTAGTATTCCAAATTCATGGAAAACTCAATTAATAATTCCAATTTTAAAACCAGGGCAGGATCCACATGACCCATCTTCATATCGACCGATTGCTTTGTCCTCTTGTTTGGCTAAAATTACTGAACACCTAGTTAAAAATCGTCTGGAATGGATTGTTGAGCACAGTAATATTCTACCTAAGTCCCAGGTTGGCTTCCGTAAGTCTATGGGAACTATGGATAGTCTAAGTATTCTTACTACTTATGTGCGGTTGGCTCTTACTAGAGGAGACCATGTTATTGGTGTTTTTCTTGACATAGAAGCTGCATATGATAATGTACAGCTATCATTACTAAAGCAAAAACTGCATCGGTTAAGTATCCCTGTTAGAATCATTAATTTCATATGTAATCTTTTTATGGACCGTTGTATATCTGTGCGATATAGAGGGAATCTTCAGCCGAGTCGTAAGATTTGGAAGGGACTACCTCAAGGATCAGTGCTAAGTCCATTATTGTACAATTTATATACTTATGATTTAGACAAGTCTGTTAACTGTTTCTGTTCTATTCTACAATATGCTGACGATGTAGTTTTATTTGCTTCTAGTGATTCATTTTCTAATGCTTCCAATCGCCTGAATTCTGCTCTTTTCTATATGTACGATTGGCTCTTGTCCCATGGGTTGTCATTATCAATATCTAAATGTAAGACCCTTGTTTTTTCTAGAAAGCGTTCTATTCCAAACATCCAAATTTCACTGAATAATAATTTTATTCCGGTTCAAAATTATGTTAAATTTTTGGGGGTTATTCTTGATTCAAAGTTATCTGGTATTCATCATTTAAATTATATTTCTGAAAAAAGCGAAAAAAATTTAAATATTCTTCGTTCCCTATCAGGTGTTTGGTGGGGATCGCATCCATATTGTCAAAAGTTACTTTACAATGCTATTATACGCAGTCACTCTGATTACGGGGCTTTCGTTCTGGAGCCCTGTAGTAAATTGGCTTTAGTTAAATTGGACAAAATTCAGTCTAAATGTTTGAGGGTGATTTCTGGGGCTATGCGTTCTTCCCCTCTTAATGCTCTTCAGGTGGAATGTTTAGAGGCTCCTCTATTCCTTCGTAGGCAGTTTCTTGCTGATAGGTTCTTTTCTAAAGTTATACAATTGTCATCGCATAACCTCATTCCTTTACTTCAGAATTTATCCCGTGTTGTCAGTGTGTTATCAGTCAATATTGGTTAAATAAAACAAAACCTTGTCTGTTGAAAAGCTATCTCAATTTCCTCAGTTCAGGTCAACAAATTTGTCAACTGCCTGTTAGCCCAATCTTTAGTGTTCCATTTGAGGCACTTATATTCCAACCTAAAGGGATTTTAAACTTCGGGATTACAAAAAGCTCCCTTGGAGCTAATCAAACATTTATTAGTCTTGTAGAAGCCAATTGGACTGACTGGTTCCAGGTTTTCACAGATGCTTCCAAATTGGAGGGTACAAACAATTTAGGGGCAGCTGTATGGTTTCCAAAATTTCGCATAGCACTTAGATTTAAATGTCCATCAACATTGTCTGTGTTTTCTGGTGAAGCTGTTGCTTTGTTAGAGGCAATATGCTTCATTGAATCACACAGTATACCCAAAAGTATAATATTTTCAGATTCTTTAAGTTGTCTCCAGGACCTTCTAAAAAATCCTTTTCGGAGTAGAGATAATTTTTGCATTACCTTAAAAATACGGGAAATGTTAGCTAAATGTGAGTCTCATGGCTCAAAAGTTGTATTGGCGTGGATTCCGTCTCATTGTGGTATAACTGGTAACGAGATGGCAGACAGTCAGGCTAAGGAGGCTGTCAGTCTGGGTCTTGAAACCTATCGGGACAGTTTTGGTCGTGACCTTGCTAATGAGGCGAAACCACGGATGTTGAGGCAATGGTACTACATTTGGGCTGAATCTTCCGTTTTTAAAGGGAATTATTATTATAATATACAGCGTTCCATTCCTGTTAAGCCATGGTTTTTTAAGTTTCGGGCATTTTCCAAGAAAGTCACTTCAATTGTCATTCGGTTGCGTCTGGGCCATGTTTGCTCTCCGGTTTTTTTGAATAAAATAAGAGTTCGGGATCACTCGTTGTGTGAGTGTGGTCTAGAAGAAGGCACTGTGGATCATATTTTTTTTAACTGCAGAAATCTCCACTCTTCTTTATATAAGTTTTTAAATTCTGATATCCCTAGACCAGTCAACATGTCTTTCCTTCTTACTCTCACCAATACTTCATTCATTGATATTCTTGTTAAATTTATTGAAGTAAATAATATTAAACTGTAATATTTTGTTGTAATGGTATTTAGTCCAAGGGTTAGTAATTTTTTGTAATTTTTTTCTCTTTATGTGAATAATTTCGCTATGTTTTTAATTAAATGTATAGTTTTTTTTGTGTTGTTGTTTTAGTTTCATCAATGTTTTATTGTTTTCTCAATATTAATTAAGTTTATAATTTTTTGTTCCGTTTTTTATTTTCCCAATTTATACGCTTTTTATTTAATCTGTGCTTTCCAACACTTGACATTGGCAAAATTGTCGAGTCTGCGACAGAGCCATTAAAAACAAAAACTGAACTGAACTGCAACTTGTCGGTGCGTTCCACTTGACGATCGCAAACAGACCAAGAAGTACTACCAGCCACGGTCGCAACACCCACACTCACGATCGCTTAGTATTGTAGATTGTGTAATTATCCGAATAAAAATATTATTCTGAATCATTTCAAATTAAAAATAATTAGAAACTTCAATTTGTGTGCTTTATTGTACCTTGTAAATTGTAATATATTAGTAATAGTAATGTTAATTTACGTTCGAATATAATTTTATAATGCGTCGCAATAATTCTCCTGAAAGTGGTAATTCATTCAGTTCATATGAAAAATGGATGCACGTTTTTCATTGCAAACACTGTATTCACGATCATCACGATGCGTGCCTGATGGTAAGCGACGGTCGCGTCGTATCGCTTCTCTCATGAACAGTAGTAAAACCAAACAACGCCTTGGATTACAATGTAACGCTTGGCATTCCACTGCCCATGGCCATCCTAAGATATAAGATGTTAAGTCTCAATATGTCCAGTAGTTACTTTGGCTACAATGTTCTTCCATCTGAAATACAACAGCGCATTTAAACTGCTGTTTGGCGGGAGAAATAGAAATTGCAGTGGTACCTACCCAGGTGGCCTTTCACATAAAAGAGACCTACTACCAGTAATTTCTCCGTAATATATACTTTACATGGACCGTCGTGAGGCTTCTTGGTCGTGAGCGTATGTCATGACATAATCAATGTCGTTTTCGCCGAAAAACCACGATCGTGATCACCAAGTGGAACGCGGTCTGCAAGTTTTTTCTTTATTCATTGTCCTTTCAATGTCAATCGATTGGTCAATGTATCGATAAATACCATGATAAATACCAAATTATATCGATGCTCATAATTTACAAAAAAATGACGTAAATTAAGTTATTGTATCGACTGAAAACTGAAAACCGAGAATTATGATCAAAATTATCTATCAATGCTCCTCTTAAAGCTTTTTTTCTAATAATTTCTTCAATCGATGCAGCACGTACATCCCTGAGCTAATATGTCAAATTAGTGTATTTATAGCCACCAATGATTAAAGAATAGAGGGGATAAAGCATAAGGTCACGTGACGCGTACCACTTTGATTCACAAACATGGCGGCGGCTCCGCCCCTAAAAATAGTGTTACGCTAGTACCAAATTTTTTATCGATATCGATCATCAACAGTGGCATACGACTAACATTAATATAACATTTTAAATTTTTGCTTTACATGTCAATTGAGTATAAACAGGGGATTTTGGGACTTGACAGTCAAGTCTTTAAAAATTAAATCTGATAATAATAGGTCAATGTTTTGATATTTTTTTCATGCTATGATTTATTTGATGGGTAAGTTTTACCTGATGATTGGATTGGATTTGTCAAATAATACACACGTGAGATAAAATACAACTTTATTAATAGCTAGAATTTGGTTGCGACTTATTGGTTGCGAATATACCACACTTTTTTCCTTAAGCACCAATTTTCACCATGTCAATATTTCTTTTGCTAAATTATAACTAAAATCTAAAAAAAAAACAGACATTTAGCAAACAACAATGAAAATATGTACACTAAACTAACAACTTAAATAAATAAATAACTAATAATAATAATAACTAATAATAATAACTATACTTAATAAAATATCTACACAAAATTAACAATTAAAATGTAAAAATAGAAATTAAACAATTAACTAAATAAACACAATTAACTAAATAACCCCTGGCTTGTCGTAAGCGCCATATTGTGTCCTTGAATTAAAATAGCCCCTATTTCAATAACGTTAGGTTGCTTTATTGCTTGAAGTCCGACGAACCTGAGCGCGGTTCGTCCGACGGTCCAGGGGTTAAACTGACATTATTGTGTTCTGTGACATGAACCATTGTAATTTTAAATGGCGATATAAAAAAAAGAAAAAAGAAGACAGTTCGTGTTGCTGACGAAGTTTCTTGCGCCACTTCTTCTTCACAGCTACAACACGTTCCGAAGCGGTGGTAGCAGAAATGAACAATCCAAAAGATCTTTTGAAAGACTATTAATAAAATAAATAAATAAATAACACCCAACAGTCACATACATAGTCCTGACCCCACACTAAGATCGAGTCTTGTGTCGTGGGTATCAGGAACTACGAGAGACTTTTCGGTCTCACAAACACCCAGACCCGGAAGAAATATTTGTGGGCCACACAAACATTTCTCTCGGTGCGGGAATCGAACCCGCGGCCTCTCGTTTCACAGGCGGCGTCTAACCAACTGCGCCACGGAGGCTGTCATTTGAATAAATAATAATAATAATAATTAATCTTTATTTCATTACAACATGTTTACAACATAATAACACCCTGACTCCTGAACTAGGAAGCCCTGTATAACAGAAGTCAGTCTCTTTCGACAATTATTTATTTAACAGCTGCTTTATATAAAAAAATAAGAAACTCGAAAAAAAATGATAATTAAAAGACTTAATAAACTATGTAACAACACTAGATCGCCAAATGAAATGAACATAAATTATAAAGAATATTTTGATTTTGATTTTGAATAAAGGAATTGTAGCGGACATCGCGAACGAAGGCAGGAAATCAGCACTAGAATAAAAATATTTTTCGAATAATTCAATCAAACAAAAAAAACATAAGGTACATACATACATAAACATACAAGCGGTGAATAATGTGGACTATACATTTTAATTTATGTATAAATATTGACTGCCTCAGTGGCGTAGTTGTATTATGGTACGGTTACAAAGCTGAGGTCTCAAGTTCGAATCCCGGGTCGCGCAAAGTGATATCGGATTTTTCTATTCATTATCAGCACAGTCAGGAATTTGTGCCCGATATTGCGATAGGCTCGCCACCCACAACATCGTAGGACGGAACATACAAGGCGAAATAAATAAATAAATAACACCCAACAGTCACATACATAGTCCTGACTCCACATTAAGATCGAGTCTTGTGTCGTGGGTATCAGGAACTACGAGAGACTTTTCGGTCTCACAAACACACAGACCCGAGAGAAATATTTGTGGGCCGCACAAACATTTCTCTCGGTGCGGGGATCGAACCCGCGGCCTCTCGATTCACAAACGGCGTCTTACCGCCTGCGCCACGGAGGCTGAAATGTGGGTGTCCTGGTTGCACCTCTGCCTACCCATTCTGGGAAAAGGGCGTGAGTTTATATATGTATAAATATTAATATTATGATAAATTTATTTGTAACAAAACTAATAAAAATGCAACTGCTACATAAACAATAGTAATATGATGTATAAAACATTTTGATCTTAGTGTGGGGTCAGACTATGTATGTGACGGTTGGAGGTAATTATTTCTTGATATTCCTAAAAATATACTTATACTTTACAATTATCGTTACTTTTTTAGTCGCCATAATGTAAACATATGACCAACTAATACTAATTTACATGTTACAACCGTTACAAGGTTATACCTGTCGAAACAAACACCCAGTTGCATCTAATACATTTCGTTCACTATTACGTTGCACCATTCTTTGCTAAAATCAAAAATACCTATCAGGATATTTAATACATACCAAATAAAATAAAATAACATAGATAGATTTTTATTGCTATTATTTGACTGAGGAAAATCATTATGTCTCACTTAGAATTCAATCAATGAATATGAAAGTGTTGGTTAAGATAAACAATTATAATAATTAATAATAAAATAAATAACTATTTCTGTTCATTAAAAGGTTCTCCAGAACATTAGACAATAGATTACCAATTGTCCAAATTATCTTGCATATCATCTTTGTTATTGATTAACAGTTGTATTATTAATAGGATTATTAGGTAAAATATCATAATTACTACAATTTCACTTACCGGGAATATTGTTGGAAAGCTGTTTTCTTTTTCAAAATGTAATGAACAAATAAATGTATTTATTGCAGGGTTCCAATAGCTTCCAATTTTTTGTATCCATTTTGTCCTGGTTTGTATGTTTATAGGGAATCTAAAAAATATTTTTAATTTCACTTTGTTTGTCGGTCTGAATATATATTTAAATATAAACTATTTTTTTCTTTTTTTGAAAAATAAAGATCAAAATATTTAAAAATGATAATATCGATATGAATAATTTCGTATCGAATCCACTCATCTCTAAACTTGTGTGTAAACAAACAATGAGGTTGTTATTTACACTACTTGTATAAATAACGCCTAGAAGAGTCTAAAACTTAATCAACAAGATCCAAATACATTTATAAATGATAAAAATAAACCCAAAATGTAAATTTAGCACATATTTGTTAGTATTTCGTAAAAACAGTTACTAACCTATGAAAAGAAATGTTAGGGTCCTTTTTGCTTGAACTCGACTCGAATCCTTTAACACAACACTGAGGCATTTTAAAAACTTAACAACTAAACTAATAAGCAAACTAAACAAACTCAACAAACGAGATTAACCAATGAATAATCCGAAATTCTTTGATTGTGCAGATTTGTTTACTCCGATTGACAGATAACGCCACAGTTTGACATTTCATGCAGTTTTTGGTTTAATAGTCTGTGGTTTCGAAAGCATAACTAAAATGGCGTCATTTTGGTCTATGGGCGGTCCCAGTGTGTTTAGTGAACAAAATATTGCCATATTCGAAACAAAGGAATTATTATTTGTCTCTTTCATTAAGGGACAAGTCAGCTTTGTGTAAATGAGACAGATACATAAATGTACATTCTGCGTCGATATTCTTAACATAACTATAACTTGACATATATAGCTACTTTTGTGCGTGATCCTTTATAATTCTTTTATCATTGATAGCCACTCAAACGTCCCGACCCCCAATTTTGACGTAAGCTGTCATTTTTATAGGAAAATATTCTTTTATCATTGGAAAATACACTAGTAATGAAAAAGCGTCCTAAATTCAAAATATATTATAAAAAGCGTTATGAAAAAAATATATATAATGCTTGAATAAAGTACCTTTAATGTAACATTGGGCAAAAAGACATTAGCAATAGGCATATTTAAAAAAAAACAGGCAAACTCGTGTGTTGTTTAAGAACAACGACGAGTGGTGCGCAGGATTTTTTCAAAATGTAAATATTGATTTTTAACTCTCTTATTGTTGTTATATAGTTCATTAAAAGATACCTTTACATTAATAATTATCAATTATCTAAAAATAAGCCATATTCGACGCGTGATTCGAAGTTTTTTAGACACGAAAGTAAATCACGGTCGTTGTTTGTCGGTATTCATTAAATATTTCTGTGTTAATTCTATGAAAAAATGATAAATAAAGTGTTAGAGAGAGAAAACATATCATAAAGAATAAATAGGTGCCATTTGATAATTGAAAATATATCAAAACAATTCAATATTTTAATTGATTTCCAGTATTCCGTAGAAAGTCGCGCGCCATTTTTTGTAAGCTCAGAGTTTGCGTTCCAAAGTTTTTGTTCAAACTAGAATGTGTGGTATGTTTGATGTTGGATGTGATTGTTATAAATTAAGTATGATGAAGTCAATTATATGGTGATTAAAATTTTCAATATCAAAGAATTAATTTATTAATTCAGTTTAAATATTTCAATATTTCCTCTCCAAATATGCATCCAAACCGTGGAAAGACGAGTTGGATACATTCGAGCCAAAATCACAAGAGCTCGCCGAGGACAGGGTCAAATGGAATGATAAAGGGGAAGCCTTTGCCCAGCAGTGGGACACAATCTAGGCTATTAAAAAAAATATATATATATACGGAATGGAAGCCGCCATCAGGGACCGCAAACCGTTACGTACATTACGATAAAGTATAGATGCGCGACTGCGAATAATCCGAACATTGAAATGATCTACTATTAAGCCAAAAACAAATTATAAGACTGCCGGACGCGGCTGAAGAGTGGTACAATATTCAGGGTCTCTTGGACGCGGCGCGGCAGAATCTTCAATTTTCTAAATATCTTCAGCTGCGTTCATCAGCCGCATCTTATAAATTGTACCCGGCTTTACTAACGTAGTTATTCTGATACAAAACTGGTATTACAATTGGACAAATTTATTGAAATAAAAAAGAAAAATAATAAAATACATTTTCAATTTTAGGTCATCAATGGAAAAGCAAGAATGCTCGTGAGTGTTTTATTTTTTTATTTCAGTGATAGAGTGCATGCATAGTTTGTGTCAATTAAACAAATAAAAAACCATCACTAGTGCTAAGAGTTAACTTGAACTTTACATTGAGCGGGCAGTGCGGAAATGGGGGAGACCGAGGCCCGGGCAGAGGCAGAGGCAGAAGCCGAGGCAGAGGCAGAGGCACTGTGCCGGGCTACTATGCCGGGCCAAATAAAAACCTACCTTTATTCGTAATTTTTAAATACTATTACAATTTTTGATTGTAATGGATTACGCTATACCTACCAGTACCTTTACCTATACAAATCTCGTCGTAATTAAGGATATTTTCTTAAAAATCTACCATAAACTATAATTTGGTTTCTAAACCAAACACTATAAAAAAGGATAACAGCTTTGCATGTCTCGATCGCTAAAATTTCATTAATGCAAAATCAATAAATACATTAAAAAACTAGGTATAACAATGTTAACATTTGATAGGACTAAGTCATTTATATTCCATTCATGTTATTACACGTAGATAGTAACTTATTTATTGGCCCCCGCGCTGTTTTAAACCGGTTAACATCTGTATCAAATATCGTCTGGACAAGAACTTACATGGGCGGCCATCTTTCAAGCTTTTTTCACCAGTGTTGCCAACTTAGTGGAGTCCACAAAATCTGGTAGTTTGGTCCTGGTTGGGAAACATTGCTTTTAGTGGATTTTAAATGGTTTGGGGGCTGGCGAAAATTATTGAAAAGCTGCCATTATCAAATCCGACACATCATTGTTTATTGAAAATATGATGTCATATATTGTAATCAAATATCCAAAAATAGACTAGGACGAATTTCCGTGCTTTCCGGCGTTTTTGCCATACCTATTACTGGAATCAAGTATAACAGCTCACACAATAGGTCCCATTTAAATGTAATAATGAATTCCGTGGTGCTTTACAGCTGGCTTCTCCGGCTGTAAAAGTCTTTTTGGGAGGTCATTTACCTCTTTAGTTCAATATTTTGTCACCCGCTTTGCACGGAGGGAAGTGGACATTATTTATTTCCAACTCCTCCTATTAATTTAACTTTCTGATTCATTTCGTTGCGTGTTAAAGACAAGTTAGACATTCCCGGAGACTCGCCGAGCTTCAATGCTTGGTGTCATTACATTGCGTGCCACTGTTGATCCTGGCTTACAGGAGTTGCATTGCCGGGTGTGAGGGCGGGACAGTCTCTTAAATATCCAAAAATGTAATGAAATAAATAAATAAATACACCCAACAGTGACATTTATAGTCTCGACCCCACACAAAGAACTAGTCTTGTGTCGTGGGTATCAGGAACTACAACAGACTTTTCGGTCTCACTAATAACCAGACCCGAAACAAATACCTCTACTTCACAAATATATTTGTTTCGGTGCGGGAATCGAACCCGAACAATATTATGTTCATATATTAATTAGGATATTAATTAGGAAATAGGAATATTAATAATTAGGATTAATGTTTGAAAAATGTTGCAAAAAAAAACTGAAATACAAACTGAAAATATGACTTCCTGACATCTATTGGCGAATAATAATGTGTTAAGCCATTCTATGCATGTCCAGCATTAATAATAATAATAATAAATCTTTATTTCATTACAACATGTTTACAACATAATAACACCCTGACTCCTGAACTAGGAAGCCCTGTATAACAGAAGTCAGTCTCTTTCGACAATTCTTTATTTAACAGCTGCTTTATATAAAAAAGGAAGAAACTCGAAAAAAATAATAATCAAAAGACTTAATAAACTATGCAACAACACTAGATCGCCAAATGGAATGGACTTAAATTAAAAAGGAAAACAATTTTTAGCGAAACATAAAAAAAAAAAACAGCAATAAAAACAAACATTAAAACTAAATGTAAAGTATGATGGATAAAATATATAAATATGGATAAAATATGTAAATATGCTAATGTTTGTGATGTGCGGTGTTTTCTTCTACTTATAAGTATGTATATATTTTACTTAAATAATATATATTAAATTTATATGGGAATGTTAAAAGTGTGTGCTTAATAAATGTTAGTTATTAAAAGATTTTCGCATGAGTCATAATCAAGGGTTTGTAGCCACGAGAAAACTACTTTTTTCAACTGATGTGTGTTAAGTTCTTTCACATTGTTCTTAAGCATAAGTAGTTCATTATACAGTCGTGGAGCATGATACGTATAATGCTTCTTTGCAAAAGTAGTTCTCAATTTGGGGAGAGGACATTTAAACTTTCTCTTAGGTAACACTATCTTATTCGTGTGTTCCATATATTTGTGGTAGCGTTTAATGCATTGGTAAATGTAACATTTCCTGACACTCAAAATATTGGCCTGTTCATATACTGAAACAGTTGGATGTCTGTATGGCAAAAATAGTGCGGTTTTGAGAATAGCCCTCTGAGCACGTTCAAGTTCGATAAGGATAGTTTTAGAAGTTCCACCCCATGAGCAAATGCAGTAATTGACGAGGCAGTGGCAGAGAGCATTATAGATCTGCATTACTAGGTCCTTGTTACCTATACTTCTTAAGTTTTTGAACACGAAAATGAATCTTCTCAGGCGTTTAGTAACAATAGCTATATGTGACTTCCAATTTAGTTTCTCGTCAAGAGTTACTCCCAAGTATTTTATTTCACTTACTTTTTCTAATTTAGTACATTGGCAGTCAATCAAAGTACGTCGTCTGTTGCATGGAAATGTGTGGATATATAAGTCAAAGAATTGTGGGGGCTTAGTGGAAGCTGTTTTATGGAAACAGAGATATTTAGTTTTGGATATATTTAATGTCAGGAGATTATTTTCCAACCATTTTGTAATTGTGGATAGTCCTTTCTCAGCCAAAATTTTTACCGAATCCCAAGATGTACCGTGGAAGAGGACCACAGTATCGTCGGCGAACATAAATAGCTCAGCTTCCATCATTTTAATTTTACACAACTCATTGATATAGATGAGAAAAAGAGTAGGTCCCAAGGTGCTACCCTGTGGAACACCATACAAACATTTTTCAGATTCACTAACATGTTCCTTCAACCTAATCCTCTGCGTCCTGTAAGATAGTCACGAAACCAAGAAAATGGTGTACCTCGAATGCCCATGCACTGCAATCTTGTTAATAAAACTGGTATTGACACCGTGTCGAAAGCTTTCTGCAAATCCAAAAATACTCCGATACATTTGAGACCCTTATCAAGGTGAGACACTATTTTGGATGTCAGGAGTAGCACTGCATCATCTGTTGACCGCTGGGCTCTAAATCCAAATTGGTTGTTTGCAAAAATATTATTATTTTCTAGATATTGTATTAATCTTTTATTGGCTAACTTCTCAATGATCTTAGACAGAATTGTAAGCAGGGATATCGGTCGATAGTTAGATGGTAAGGATTTATCACCAGCCTTATAAATTGGAATTACCAAAGCATTTTTGCATGGTGAAGGAAATTTCCCAGAGTCAAAGCTTAAGTTACACCAATAGGCAATGGGTTCGCAAAGATAGGTTGCGTTGGCCTTGAAGATAGCGGCAGATAGGTTATTCCACCCAAGAGCACTTGAGGATTTAAGAGACATTATAATACTTTTAACCTCTTGTGGATCCGTGAGATAAAATGCCATGGAATTTAGAGGGCTATTATTTTGAAGCAGTTCTTCACTCAATTTTTTCTCAGTCGTATTGAGCTTGTCTAGGGTATAATCAGCCAAGGTTTTACCTACTGTAGTGAAATAGTTGTTTACTTTATTGAGAGATGCCACGGGTGTATCACATATATTTATGAGATCAGATGAATCAGATTGCACGTTATTTAAATTACAATATTCTTTTATTATTTTCCATGTACCTTTCATATTTCCTTTGTTACGAATAAGCTGTTTTTGATAGTATTCTACTTTTAAAGCTTTAATTAAATTGTTACAACAGTTTCTATATTTTTTATATATAAATTTATTTTCTTCGTCATTCGGTGTTCTCTTTAAGTTTTTGTGCATTCTATCCCTTTTTCTTATACATCTAAGAACACTTGCGGTAATCCATGGTTTCAAAATTCTATTTTTATTTGTAATTTTTCTATTTTCACTATTATTACATATGGTATTCTGTAAAGTGTTAACAATAAAATTCGTTGCAGTGTCCACATCACTCATAGCATATAATTCGTCCCAACTCAATTTACCAATGAAGTCAGTTACTTTGGCATAGTTAACCTTTAATCTGTTATAAGTCGTTTTATTCTTATTTAAAGTTCTATTACCAATAAGCATTAGTACGTACAGGTGAATGATCGGTTAACTCATTAAACACTAGAGTATTGACATGCTGAGCAGATTTAACCATAAAATGATCTAAACAAGTCTTGTCCCTAGTAGGTAGGTTAACACATTGCCGTAAGCCATGGGAAGCCAACATCGTTATATACTCTGCTGAATATCCATTTATTTTTTGTGGCATAATATCAAGGTTGATATCCCCTGTAAGTATAATTGTATTGTGATTTAAATTCGATATAATATCATTTAGTGAAGAAATATATTTGGTAGGATTACTGTAACTTGGTGGTCTGTATGTACAGATTATTGAAACTAACGGAGCTAAATTGAGTAGGAGACAATTGCCGTCATGACAGAGCGGTTCCAAAACCGAGTGACATATTTTTTCTGACGTATGCAACAACTCCATCATTTTGATTCAAATTTATTTTAGTTCTATATTGCTCGTAACCATCAATATAAGGGATAATGCTATCATCACAGAGCCAACATTCAGTCAAAATAATAATATCCACCAGTAAATTAAGGGCCTCTTCAGTGCGACGCGGACGACCTACGCGGATGTCCGCGACGGACGGTAAAATGTATCAATCCCATACAACGCGTTCAGAGCGACGCGGAGCGCCCGCGCCGCGGAGAGCTGTCCGCGCGCGGATTGAAATCACTCCGCGTCGCTCTTCCGCGGCGCGGGCGTCCGCGCGCGGACGGTAATGCACTTGTACCACAGATCACTCCCAATAGATACCAAATGCAAGGCAGCAGTTGCGCCCAACGCATATAAGCTATCAGATAGATATAAACCGATGCCAAATGTCGCGTCATCAGTGTCGTTCAAGTAGTGGACCCGCACATATCGTCGCACGTTAGCGAAAATTACATTTTGGAAACATAATATTACAGTTAATAATGATTTGTTCGATCATCGATAACTAATATTCTTTAAATTAATTTGGTCCCGAGCGAGTCGAGTTCGGATGGAGAATCAGCCCTCTCTTTTTCGCATAGCAATAACCGTAATAAGCCATCTTTTTTTGGCGAAATCACACGTTCTTCTAGTGTTTGACTCATGTTTATAATATAATTCCCAGAAATATCGATATTGTAAAACAATAATGTAAATTAATTTTATTAAATGAAAATGTCACAAAATATATATATTGATTTAAATAAAAATTGCAAATTACCATAATTACGTTATTTTATGTAATTTGAAATAGTTAAATTTGTTAACAAGGTACTTTTACAATATTTTTTAAATTATCTTTGGCGTAATTAAATTTCCTTTTTTCCCTCTGGTTGTATACGTTTTCAAATATAATGGGAGGGTATTTACCACTGTAATAATGTTGACGTGGCTTTATAAATAAAAAGACGTTCGCTTTCCTTTAGACATGATTTAATACTACTCTAATAACAGTACAATACATAACATAATAGGTATGCAACGTTACACACACTACATGCCCATCGATAAAAAAAATAAAAAAAAATATATCAATAATGTTTTTTTTTTGTTTCATTTTTTTTTATTAGATAAACACTATATAAAAGTGTACATATAGTTTTATTGTTTAACATACGGTCTAGTACGATTCTTATGAACTAACATTTTTCTACCTTTATAATCTATTTCTACGTTCGGTTCACAATCCTTAATAACCGTAAAAGGTCCTATATAAATTGGATCTAATTTACTCATACATTGCTCATTTTTTAGAAGTATCTTATTACCTACGTTATATTTTATTGAATTCGAATTACAGTCATATTTTATTTTTCTATTTTGTTTACTTGTTATTAAGTTATTTCTTGCATCAAATTGTGTTTTCTGAAGTCTGTATCTAAGTTGTTGCGGATAGTCATAACTATTATACAAAGGTGCAACATCACAGCTTAAATTGCTAGGTAGACGACATGGTTTTCCAAAAACCAGTTCAAAAGGTGTGAATTTTGTTTCCGTATGCACTGTTGTATTATAAGCGAAACACCAGTAAGGTAACCAAGTGCTCCAATTATGAGGCTCATTACCTGTTTGAATCCGAAGATATGACATCAAGTTCTTGTGGCTGTTCTCTAAAGATCCTATGGACTGGTGATGATAGGCTGTAGAAGTTATCTGTTGGATTTTGAGAGTTTGACATACCTGTTTCATTACAGTAGACACGAATTCTGTTCCTCGATCAGATATAATTTTCTTAGGAATGCCGTAACGCAAAATAAAATGGTTAACGAACGCTGATGCCACCGAAACTGTATCCTTATTTCTTAGTGGATACGCTTCGACATATTTACTTAAGTCACACTGTAGTGTGAGTATATACAAATTATTATCGCTATCCTTACATAGGGGCCCCACTAAATCTAAATAAATTGTATCAAAAGCTGACGTTCCTGTATCAGTGAGAACCATTGGTTCTTTGATATATTTATTAAAATGTTTGTTCCTTAAACATTTATCACATCGACTAACGAAGTCTGTCACATCTTTCTCAAGATTTGGCCAATAAAATTTTTTCTTAATATTATTTACCATGCGGCGTATGCCGGCATGTCCGCTTGTTGGCAAAATATGATAGTCATTTAATATTATACGTTTGGTTTCGTGTTCCAATATTCTTTGAACACCATTTAAAATATGTATGCGTGGTCCAGACCACTTTGCTATTTCGTAAATTGTTCGAGTTAACTCTTCTATTAATTTTATATTGCTATTATTTCGTACGATATAAAGATTATCTATTTTCTTTTCTTTACAATATGAATCCAATTCCCTCACAAAGTCAACTCGTGCACAATATGATCGGATAAATGGATTGACATATAAAATCGACTTTAAATAATCAAAATAAAATAGTTTTGATTTTTTTGTATTCTGTTTAACTATTTTTTTCCACTCCGGCTTCTCAACGAACAATAACTCGGTACAATCCTTTGGTTGTTTAAGGATACCTACAACTTTTGGGTGATCAATCCAATCGTTTGTGGTAACCCTATCGACCAAAGATTTGTCACTGTTTTCCTTCAAAATACGATCATTCAAACGGGCTCTTTGAGCTCTCGTTAGAACTGAAATAATATTATTGGACATGTCTTTCAATTCCTGACTTGATATCCGGATGCGTGACAAGGCATCTGCAGCTACATTGTCAGCTCCCTTCACATATTCAACCACAAAATTATATTCCTCAAGTACCAACCGAAATTTCATTAATCTACTTGAAGAATTAGACATGTTAAATAAATAAACAAGAGGCTTATGATCCGTTTCTATAATGAACTCGCGTCCATATAAATAAGGTCGAAAGTACTTTACAGACCATACTATCGAAAGTAATTCCTTTTCGATAGTAGAGTAGTTTCTTTCGGCTTTATTTAATGTACGACTAGCATAAGCCACTGGTCGCCCATCTTGGTTACATAATACTGAGCCTATAGCAAAACCTGATGCATCCGTCTTTAATATAAATTTATTATTTTCGTCGAAATTAGGATATTGAAGTAAAGGCGGTGTAGTTAATGACTGTTTAATTTTTAAAAGATTCCTCACATTTCTCATCCCAATTAAATATAACGTTTTTGCGACATAAATTATTAAGTGGCCATGTGATTTCCGAAAAATTTGGAATAAATTTGCGATAATAATTCGCAAAGGCAACTAACCGCCTGACATCATTGGCATTTTGGGGGACGGTGTAATTTTCTAAAACGTATACTTTTTTAGGATCAGGTTTTATTCCCTCGGCAGATACAACGTGGCCTAGATAGAGAAGCTCTTTTTGCAAAAAATTACATTTTTTCGGATTAAGTTTTAAATTGACTTTTCTTAAACGGTATAATATATCTATTAAATTTTTATTGTGGCTTTCTAAATTTCGTCCGATACAAACAAGATCATCTTGATAAGCCAAAGCTTTATCGTAATTAAGTCCCGCCATTGCAATTGTAATAGCTCGAGAAAATGAGCTAGGGCTCGTTTTCAATCCCATTGGCATTCTAGTCAATTGATATTGCCCCGATTGAGTAGTGAAAGCTGTATATTGTCGACTAGAAGGATTGAGATTTAACTGATAAAATGCCTGATTCAAATCTAAGTGAGAGAAATACATTGCTCCTGATAGAGAGTCTAATATGTCAGCGATGTTCGGCAAAGGGAATTTGTCATCAACGACACGATTATTTAATTTTCTAAAGTCAATAACTAGACGCCACTTTCTATCACAATCCGCCTCTGCCTTCTTAGGTACAAGCAGAATGGGACTCGACCACTCACTACAGGCTGGCTCAATGATTCCATTGTCTAACATATTTTTTACTTGGTTTTCTATTTCGTTTCTTTGAGAATAAGGCAAGCGGTATTGCTTGGTATAAACAGGTTCACAATTGGGTTTTAATTGAATAGTATGCTCATATAAATTGCAAGTCGTTAGTTTATCGCCCGGTAACAAAAACACATCGACGAATTTCGCACAAATTTTCATTACTGATGTCCTTTCCTCCTCATTTAAATGTTTTAAATCTAGTAAAGAAAACATTTTGTGAATACGCTCGCCATTAATATCATCTTTCTCAAACTTACATATTGAATAGTTGGACAACACATCTATTTCTGGTCTAAAATAGCTGAGACCTATTTGGTCCTCCCGTGTATTTAATATTTGAATTGGTATTTTACCATTTACAGATGCTTTTACAATTCCACCTGACAGAAAAACACCCTCGCACAGTTCTTTCGGAAAAATCACACAGTCTTCTCTTGTATTATAATCAATATGAAATATCATCTCGCATCGTGGAGGTATACTTAGATAGTTATTATTGCCTAAACTACCCATTTGCAGCGGCAATGTAACCGAGTTACAAAAACTGTGCAATGTAATGTTATTTAATTCAAAGTTAATATTGCACTTGAATTTTCGAAGAAAATCTATACCTAAAATACCAGAAGTTGCTACTGGCAACTTTTTTATAACATAAAATTTATTTCTAAATTCTAACCCGTTTATTAGCAAAGTTAAGTAAACAAAGCCCTCAGATTTCAATTTGCCTCCAATTCCGTTAATATAGATATGTTCATTATTCATTGGAATGTTTGACGCACATAAGGTTTCATATTTAATTACACATAAAGACGCTCCGGTATCTATCAACCATCTATGCATCGTGTTGCCTAGCGGTGCTTCAATCGAATTGCTAAGCTGGCAACTAAATATGTTATTATTGTTAGAAACGAAAAAATTCCTTGGAAGTGGCATTAGCGTCGTTTTGAGCGTTATAGGTATTTTGCGTTACACCATCATTTTGATATGGTTCGATTCATTGAATTTACTTCGTGATTTTTTCCGCGAAAGTAAAAACGACTAGTGTACGTACCCCCTCTGGCACGACTTCCACCGCGATGCTGATGACCTCCTCGTCCGAAGAAGCCTTTCTGCATCTGTAATGACTTGGAGTTATTCATAGGTCTTGGTTGTTGGTGCGTTGTTGCATTACCTCGGTACTTTCCATATGTGTTGTTAAACTTACGACCATAATATGTAGACCTCGGCTGCCCACGATTTCCAACATAAATGGATTCTTCCGTGTCTTTTTGTCGGCTACATGACGCCTCCTCATCCTTCGCAGCTCTTATTGTATCCTTTAAAGTATTATAATTACGCGCGGACAGAATTGTACGAAGTTGGCGATTTCTCAAGCCATCTGTGAAACTTTTGATGGCAATTTTTTCGTTAATAGGGCGCAAAATTTGATGTGAACTTTCATCGCCGTCGGCTTGTGAAATCGTCAAATCGACTAATAATTCTTCAATTTTTTTGCCATAATTTTCTAAAGTGATGCCATTTTGTCTGATTTTAATTAACTCATTATGAATCGAGGTACTAGACTTTTTTGTCAGCAAATGATTTTGCATATCATGAAGTAAAGCTTCGCAAGAACTATAAGAGTTGGAAAGTCGTAATTTGGCACTTCGATTCAAACGAGTTTTAAGAACAAACTTTATTAGCATACTCTTACCTTGTTCATTGAGCGCCAAGTTGTATAATTCGATAGCGTCCATTAAATTCTTGGTGACATCTTCTTCACCCGTCATAACTGGAAGTATAGACGCTGCGGTTTTGAAGTCGAATGTCTCCATGTTGTCTGCTATTCCTGCAATACTCTCAACAGTGCACTATAATATTATTCATCTACATATATCCTACCACACCTTATTACAATAAAAAAAAAAACACGAGGAATATAAAAATAATAACACAAAATTTACTCTAACACTTACACGCACTCACAATCACTTTTCACCATCCATGGTAACTCTTGGCTCTTGGTGGCGGCACTGGTAGTAGACTCGAGGCTCTGGACCAGCTGGACGTCTCATGCAAGATCGGCGTAAATTCTGCACCAGCATCTCGTTTCTCATCCAATTGGAATGGCAGCGCTTGTATAATTTATACACGCCGTAGCATGCCGCAACGCCAACGATAGTGCAGATTATGATTATCATAACGTTAATTACGGAGAGTTGGGTCTTAATTTGATCCACTGTAGTCATTGATCCACCGAAATTGTTATTGATCACCTCGTCTTTTTCAATTGTGGATCGACACATATTTGAAATTTTGATTTCAATTTGCACCTCAATGCTTGCGTGCGCGATCGAAAACAGCCAGACCGCCGGTAAATGGCAGGGTCGCCATGTAATAATGTTGACGTGGCTTTATAAATAAAAAGACGTTCGCTTTCCTTTAGACATGATTTAATACTACTCTAATAACAGTACAATACATAACATAATAGGTATGCAACGTTACACACACTACACCATAAGTTTTAGTTATCTAAGTTTATTGAGAATCAGTAGCACAAGCTATTGCACTAATTTTAACATACGTTGTATATATCGTCTCAAAAACATTCATAGTTCGTCAAGTGGGTTTCATCGTCACTTGTCGATATTACATTTACTACAGCCGTCGTCAGAATTCAAGAAACGGAAGTTATTGTAGCCCTTTAGGGCGTAAGGTTTAGTTATTTACTATTTCATATTTTTATCTGATCTTTTATATCAACACTTAATTTGGGTATTTCGCCATTATGGCATACAAAAATACACAGTGAATAATAGAAATAAAACCGTTACATACTAAAGTATAAATCTTAATCCTATTTTATTCGTAGTTAGCTGTTGCCGGTTGGTATAATTTATCAGATATGTAGTGCGATTCACGTAACTTTTTGACGCGCCGATCAAGTTGCGGTGCGGTTACAATTAAGTATACGAGATGTATATAGACTTATACGCGCAGCAGTAGAATACGCTAAAACATTTGCGTGCCGCGAACTTGACGCAAGAAGCTTATACCCAAATGGAAATTGCATGAACAGCATGAACAAAAAGTCATTTTCATTCATTGTCACTCGAAAGAAAAGGATAGCAATCAGTCGCAACGTCATTCGAGGTCAAATTTTTGTGCTTCACTTTTATATACGGAATGCAATCTCCATTTGGGTATAAGCTTCTTGACTTGACGCGAGCGTATTTGACAGCGGTTGTCAAAATTACGAGAATACGATAAGGGCTGTTTTGATCGAAACTTAACCGCAACTGCACTGCAACTGAACTTATTATAATACGTGAATCGCCCTACAGGCCGGTGAAAAAATATTATCAAACATTTAACAAGTTGGTAATTAAGTTATAGAAGCGATCATAACACATGAACTTACTGGCAAATCGAACTATCGATACATTTTTTTATTTATCGACTTATGCTTTATCTCTCCAGTGAAGTCCACGTGACCGCGCTGCAACCCGCCCACCCCCCGCGCAGTTCCCTTCGTTGGCGTTTTCGGTTCGAAACAAAACTATCGTAATGCGGTATCTATTGGAAGTGATCTGTGACTTGTACAGACTTGTTCAGTGCGCGACGGACGGTCGTGCGACGCGGACGAAAAGTACTGTCGTCGTCATGGCTGCAACCGTGCAAACTGAGAGGGTTATACAAGAAGTACGATTACAACCATGTCTTTGGAATATCCGCGACTCCTTGTATAAAAATAAGGATGCTAAACTAAAGGCGTGGCTGGATGTTTGCAAAGCTGTGTATCAAAAATTTGAAGATAGTTCAGGCGAAGAAAAAAAAACAAATTGGTTTAAAAAAACAAACTGCTATTTAATAAATAGGCAGCAACCACCAACTTCAATTTTTTATCATTAGGCTTACTGTTGTAACTGTACCACTCTCAACCGCGTTCCGCGTCGAACTGAACGATGATTTGATCCGCGACGGACGCAAGCACTAATCCGCGCGCGGACCGTCCGCGTTGCACTGAATAGGGCCTAAGTTGAGTGACAAATATGAGTAATGAATCAAAATTTTTATTAATGCTACGTATATTAACATTAAGAATTGTCAACGAACTATTATCAGAGACTTTATAATTTATAACACCATGAACCGTTGTTTCATCGTATATCCTAGTACAATCAAAATTCATAGTAACTGCATCAATTTCTTCCAGTAATAGTGATTTTTTTGGATTATCTTTTAATATAGTAACAACGTTTACACCTCATTTTGCCAGAAAAGGTAAGACCACAATGGCTGCATAATACTGTAAATATTTTGAGAGCAGTATCAACAACATCATGCTTTACCGACTCATTAATGTATTTAGTTGAGAAAACTTCAAACCCATATCCAATTTTAATATAATAAACTAGTAAACCGTATAAAAATATAGATAAAATATAAGTAGGTATATAAAAATATTGAGTATATAGTTTATGTATCTTGTATACAATACAAATTACAAAATAACATAACATAATTAACACAAACTTCAAACAACATCGTATGTGAGCATAGCCAACAGCGAAAGCACTGTAAAAACTATATGTTATTGCTAGTCATTTTCCTTCAAGTTGGCGGAGTTCTTTCTCAGTTTCGACACGAATAAGGTTTTCTCCTTCTTTCCTCCTTAAAAATACTTTTCCGTAGGATATCCAGCAAAATCTAAAATTGTTCTGGGAAGCAAACTCTCTTGACAAGTAAAACAGTCGCTTAGTTCTCGCAGGCAGGTTTTCGGATATGTAGATAGGTCGTTTTTCGCTAAATTTTCCAAGATGACTCGTGTTTAATTTATTATATTTATTTTCCTTATTAAACGATTTCGATTTACTTAAAATATTCTCTTTCGTTAAGACAGTACATAGGTCCACTATCGTAGTTTCATTTGAATATTTTGACTTTATTCTGAAAACATCTTTGATTTCCGATGCTTGAATTGGAGCTCTTATGATTCTTGTAGTTTCAACCACTAAGTTAATCAGATCTGTTTTAGTTTCGTTATCTTTTTTTGGTAAGTTACGAAATTCTAAGCTGGCATTACGTTGTTGTCTTTCTAGCTGGTCAATTTTATCTTCTAAACTTTTATATGTAACCGGTCCTCAATCTTTTTATCTTCCAATTTCTTAATATGCTTAAGAAACTCATCATACTTCGCTCCCATAAATTCTACACTATTTTGAAGTTGTGAATATTGTGTTTTTATTCCCTCCATGCTTGTTTTCAACTCGTTGAACATTTCCATAATTTTTGCCTGAAAATTATCAGCTTCGCTATTGTCTTTTGCACACTTCCTTCGTTTAGAGCGTTGCGTAACTTGTTCTTGTGAAGATGCACTCTCCTTCTCTGCTGATTGATAGACATTTGGATCTGAGTGACTCCCAAAAAGTTCCCACGAATCTGCACAGTCGGCAGATTCCATATGAATTACTCACGCCGATGACCCACCAGCATCGTCGGACCACCATCACCGGGCAGCAGCGCTTTTCTTCTTCGATCGCCGTCGAGGAAAGTCGCGACAACCAAATTTATTAGTGCTATAATTAGTTTAAGTTCAATTTGTAATAATTGATTATATTTTATTTTTGTCCTAATTAAAATTTGTGTTTTTAAAAACCTCCTTCCGAAGGCGACTAACGTAACTAAGTTGTAAACATAAAATCTTTGTTTTTGTTGATGAACACGACTGTTTATGTCTAAAATAAAATAAATAAAAAATAAAGAAGTATTAAGCTTGGTGGATTGGGTGCATTTTTGTAATTTTTTCGAATACAGGCTTCAAATTTGAAAAATACAACTTAACTGACTTCGAAACTACATTTTATAATTTATAGATTATGCATGTTGTAGCTTCACTTAATACACAGGAGGACAATTTATGAAGACAGGCTGCCGGGAGACTGATTATAGAAGAGGTTTCATTCATTTTCGTCTCAAGGATGAATACTCTGGATTTTTATTATTTAGATTAAATAGATTATAGTTTACCTTTATTTCGAGTGGCGGGAGAGAAAACGGTTTTAAGAAAGTTATAATATGCTTAGTCTTCTGAATGCAATTTTTGAACGAGTGTGTTTACCCAGCTGTCTAATTTTCCGTCACATCCTATTAATTTGATCCACAAAACACGCGAAGGTAAACCTTTTGAAAAGCTGAAATAAAATGAATGATGGTTTAATTTACCATAAAACCAGGAAATGCAAATTGTTATAAGCTGGTATCCCGAAACATAATATAATCCAACTAATTTAAAATCATGTACAAAATGGCGTCCTCTTCGAGTAGTATACAGATTGTCATAATAAACAAAGTCAAGATAATTTGGTCGGATAATACTTTTAAAATACGTATTTTTTATGCAAATATAATCCTATTTTTCAATGTATTCTATGAAATACTAATTGCAGATGTTAGTAATAATGAACGTCTACATTTATTTTTACCAATATACTAAATAAAATGCACTTACCAGTGAGAGGTTATATTTTCATATTATCGTTTAGAACGGCTATCACAGCCAATAATAAAGCAGCACACCATACCTTTTGTCTTATAATCAGTTTCAACACTCTTTCACATACATTTTTGACCGCAAATATTCGTATAATACTCAGTAATTCAAGTTTATAACAAACCGCACGTCTTATTTGTTTGGGTACACTCAGTGTTCCCCTACAAAATTATGTGAAACTATGACAAGGACCGCAAATTGTGTTTTGTCACTTTCATTTTTTAAGGTTTATGCATAAGTCTAAGTGAGATGGACTATATATGTCAAATGCATGTCAAGTCTATTGATACTACGTCTATGAAACAAGTGCATCTATATCAGCTTATACAGGGAGCGCAAATAAATGGCGCACTTGCTCAGTTGGGTACAAGGGCATAATATTAATATCGTAATAAAAAAATAATATTTGGAAAATACCTATCCGTTTTGAAGTTATGACCGTTTAAAGTTTTAAGTTTAATCACCACTTTTTCGCATAAAATCAGTTGGAATGGATGAAGAACAAGATTTAAACACATACGTATTTTTTCGTTTCGTCGTTAATTGAACGGTTAACGAAATATACCACGAAAACCATTTTTAACAGCATCAAAACTTTCTTAAACTTCGCTTTAACAGCTGTTTACACATGAGTAAGGTCATGAACTCTTAGCTGTATAATTTATCCTTCTCTAACTTCAAAAAAGGATATTTTTTGTTTCATTTCAAATAAATCAATCAGTTAAACAGGGACGTACTTAGATTTAAGCGTCAATAAATTAACAACATAATAACTTTAGGTGCAGTTGCATCGTGAATGGATTGACTATTTTGTTTGTCATTATTTTCCTTAGTGTCACAAATCCAAACTGAAAGATACCAAGAAATCACACTGGTCATCGCTTCAATCATGTAAGATTGCGAATTTAATTATAATTAGAAAAGTTTTGGTAATACCTACATAACATTTAAATTTTCTAAATAATTTAGATTCATTGAAAAAATAATCTGATGACACTGATTAATAAAAAATAATATTTTTAAAATGATGGCCCAATTCGGCCCTATTAGTCAAAGGAAGCCGCCGGTCATAGTGTACTTTGTCGGATCCAACGCGGCTCGATTATTCTTCCTTTGAGGTCGCCGCCGCCGTTTGTGAGTGCGTGCCGAAAGGCGGCAATTTCTTTGTCGGTAACTTTTAGCATTTTGCAAAAGAAGACCGACATCTTGAGGTGTGTTCACACTACACACTTGACATAACTTAATTGGATTAAGTACTCCGATATAAAAGTTACGTTAAAAAAAAGATCTTATTGGACTGATACTGATACTTGCTCAAGAGCTTATAATGTTATTTAAATATGTCATCAGCCGATCCAGTCAATTACAAATTGCCTATTTACTTTGCTTATTATTGTATTTAAAATTATTTTAATGAATTTTGAAAATAATGTTACTTTAAAGTGATAAAATTTCTTCTAAATTCATATACCTAGAGAAATGTCGTCTACCATTATAGCATAGAATTTGCATATGAGACTTATTTGAGATAAAATTAGTGAAATCAATAAACACTAACTACTAATTTACTGCACTGGAGACCCCGTGCCCTGCAGTGGCACGTATATGGTCTGAAACAGTAGTAATACTAATTGTTCAGATGAATTATTATGAACTCAAATAGGAAAGCTTTGTATCTAATGTGAACAGGCCTTTATCTTTCAAGAATCAAAATAATAATTTATTTTTATTAGTTGAATTCGGATTGCGATTGCGTATGCATGTATTAGTCGTGTGCATATTATTGTAAATTCGTTTTCAGTTATTTTGAGTAAATTTTATTAATTTCACTATGCTTTGAACATTACCCAATTTGATAGCTTTTGATGTAACTTGTGTTATGTGAAATGTAAAAGAAAAAGTGATTTGTGCTACCAAACTGTGACAGTGTTTTCGTGCGGGTTTTGGCGGATCCTACGCTTCCAGCTTTGCCTATCAAAGTCATTACGGTTTACATTACAAGGTCAGTTAACTATTTTGGTGGTCATTAATGACAACTAACCAGCCCATATGAGTCACCGACGGCCTCCGTGGCGCAGTTGGTAAGAACCGCCTGTGAAATGAGAGACCGCGGGTTCGGTTCCCGCCCCGAGACAAATAATTTCCGTGAATCATAATTATTTTTCTAATACCCGCGACACAAGATTTGTATCTTAGTGTGGGGTTAGTACCCATGTATGTGACTGTTGGCAGTATTAATTTAATATCTTTTTATGTACCCTGAGCGTGATGTACACAATCGACTTATAAGTAAATAATGAGCTCTGCTTATTTATTGTTGAATGTCTACCGTTCAGTTGTAAGGTTCAATCACTTTAGCTTAACATGTTAAGGGGTAGCATGTGTAACGTTAGTTTTTTTTTTCTCGGCATCTTTCTTAATATTCGCTAGCGCCATACAAATCCGTCTTAATTAAGATTCCTTCACCATATACTATAATGTATATTGGCAGGTGCGCCGTTTTTTTGTCCACCCTGTATACTTCCCAATGCAGGGCACGGGCCTCCTTTACAATCGAGATTACGATTTAGGGTGGTTAGGCCATATCACAGGCCATATCCACCACGCTGGCCTAATGCGGGTTGGTGGACTTACATACCATAGAAATTCTTATAAATCGCTATGGTATGCAGGTTTCCTCACGATGTTTTCCTTCACCGCTTTAATGCGTGTTTATTGACTATCAATACACGCATGACTCCGAAAAGTCAGAGGTGTGCCCTGAGATTCGAACCCGCGACCACCGTGAACATGTTGGCAGTCGCGTCTGGTCCATTCATCAACAGGCCACCACGCACGTAACTATAAACTCTAGTTTATGATATGTACTTACATGTATTGTACTAGTACGTACAAAATTCTGTTTATGCGGAATTTATTTTGAAAAGCTGACAACACAAACCTTTGGCGGCAACTTCGCGTTGATACAATTTTTCGAAGGGTATTATTGGAGTCTGAGATGCTTTTCTTCGTTCATAAAATGTTATACCTGAAGTCTAACAATCCTTTATCAAGTACTCAGCATATTTCACTAGTTTTAAATAATGCAGGAAAAATAAATACATTGAGTAAACAACTAATGGCAGATATGTCAGCGACTGGCATATAGACTGACATTTCAAATGACGATGTTGTTTCCACTTTTGGCCACGGGGCCAGTTATAGAGCCACAAAGTTATCTGACCCGGTGAGAGAGTCGCTGTAATCGAATTTGGTGTTGCCATTAAAAATAGATATTGCAATAAATGGGGTAAAGTAAGATTTTTCAATCCGATCAATAGTGTCGAGAAAATGACCAGTTTCATCTGCACATTATTTTTCCTTCACACTATTTCTAACAAATCGCTCCCCAAAACTCTTAAAAAATGTATCTGTATTCTCCTCCACAATCGAGAGTACGATTGCGGGGGGTTAGGCCATATCACAGGCCATATAGGCCACCACGCTGGCCTCATGCGGGTTGGTGGACTTACATACCATAGAAATTCTAATAAATCGCTATGGTATGCAAGTTTCCTCACAATGTTTTCCTTCACCGTTATAGCGCGTTTTTATCAATACAAGCATGGCTCCGAAAAGTCAGAAGTGTGACCTGAGATTCCACCCCGCAACCAGCGTGAACAAGTTGGCTGCCGCGTCTGGTCCATTTACCAACAGGCCACCACGCACGTAACGTAAAATGAGACGAGTAAGATACATTTTAGTTTATTATATGTACTTACATATTATATTCTACTAGTACGTACATAATTCTGTTTTCGTGGAATTTATTTTATAAAGCTGACAACACAAACCTTTGGTGGCAGCTACGCGTTAATACAATTTTTCGAAGGGTATTATTGATGTCGGAAGACGCTTTTCATCCTACGTAAAATTTAATACCTGAAGTATAACGTTCCTAGCATCACTTTTTAAAGCTTTCGGCATTTTTCACTAGTTTTAAATAATGCAGGAAAAATAAATACATTGAGTAAACAACCAATGGCGGATATGTCAGCGACTGGCAGCTAGATTGACAATTTCAAATGACGTCTTTGTTTCCAGTTTTGGCCACCGGGCCAGATAACTTTGTGGCTCTATAACTTTGTGGCTCTATAAGTGGTAATCTCTGCAAACTGCAAAAAAAAAAAAATATGTCAACGCGCACGCCTAAATGTCAAGCAATGTCAAGAAAGCATGGTGCAGCATGGTGCAATTTTGTTTTGAAACTACATAAAATTACATATTTTATAGGCGTATAATTATACAGATACCATGGCCTTGTTGAAAGAAGTGTAAGTTGTTATACGTCATACTCTTGAGTTCTTGACACCCTGCATATTCATCGTAACCAACCAGCAAGTGACGATGAAACTACTTTTCCTTCCAAATCAAAATCAATATAAATGTTTAAACTCTTAAATAAAAGATTAGTGGGTGGTGGAGCTATGTTTAGTAATTTTAGGATTATCTATTATAATTGTTATGTATGTTCCAAGTGTGCTTATTTTTAACAAATTTAATCATATACAATTCTTTTGCTAACACTCGGGCCTAGTATTGTCTGGTATCGGTAAACATCTCGATTATATATTTACATAACTTAACAGCATTCTCCATAAAATATTTTAGTATGAAAAATATTTCATTTTAAATTATGATTACAGGTATGAAAAAACTGCTGAATATACTGCCTTCTACAATGGTGGAGATATACAGTGGACTTCAGATGGTGTCCACATACTTTGTTTATGCAATGATATCATAAAAGTTGTTGATATCAATACATTATCGGTTATTCATGAAATAGGACAAGGAGCAGAAGATGAGGAAATTGATCAAATCTACACATTCAGAATGTGTCATAGTGATGAGAAGATTGTAAGTGCACATAAAAGTGGCCTAATTAAATTATGGGACAGGGAAACTGGAAAACAAGAGAAGATATGGAGATCTGGTCATAAAGGGCCTGTAGCACAATTAGCATTTGATAATAGTAACGAAAACTTAGCATCTGGAGGATCAGATGGCAATATCAGGCTATGGGATCTGGCACATAATACATGTACAAGTAGTTTAAGAGGAGCCATTGGAGTGTTTTCAGTTTTAAAATATCACCCTGATCCAAATAAACAGTTGATTTTTGGTGCTGCAGATGATACAAAAATTAGGTCATGGAATTCCAAATCTGGTAAAGAAAATCAAATATATTCAGGACATTTTAGCAAAATAACATCTTTACAATTTACCTCTGATGGTGAACATATGGTTAGTTCAGGTAGAGACAGAGTACTTATTCTTTGGAAGCTAAATGAAAGCAAAGCATTAAAAGTTATACCAGTATATGAAAGTATTGAAGACACTTTTCTATTACCTTCAACATTTAAAATTCCCAATTTCAAGAAGAAGGTAGAAACTGAAGGTATCTATGTAGCATGTGCAGGTGAAAAAGGTATTGTAAAAGTATGGAATTTATCAATGAGTCGTCTTATGTACGAACAGAACAACAGCCTTGTGTCTGCAGCTGCTGAAGAGGGTGGATTAGCAATAACTCATTTAATGTTCAATCATGTCAGAAATGTCTTTGCAATTGCAACTGCTGATCACAACATTATCCTGCATGATCTTGAAACATTTGATTTTGTTAAACAAATGATTGGATTTACTGATGAAGTCTTGGATATTATATTTATTGGTAAAGATGAGAAACATATTGTAGTAGCAACAAACAGCCAAGATCTTAAATATTATGAACTAGATAGCATGGATTGTCAAATAGTCAAAGGTCATACTGACATTGTACTTGCTCTAGCAAGTTTTCCTACTAAACCGGAAATGTTTGTATCATCAAGCAAGGATAACTCTGTTAGAATATGGCTTCAAACTTTAGAAAATAAAATTGTTTGTCTTGGCGTTGGAACCAGACACACAGCATCAGTGGGATCAGTATACACCTCACAGACTTCACACAATTTCTTTACCTCAGTTAGTCAAGATAACTGCTTAAAAGTTTGGACTGTGCCAAATGATATAAATGAAACAGATACGAAAATAAAGTCAAGCCATACCGAGTTGGCCCACCAAATGGATATTAATTGTGTTTCTGTATCACCTAATGACAAAATGATTGCTACTGGTTCACAAGACAAAACTGCAAAACTGTGGACAGACAATCTCACCATGTTGGGCATTTTAAAAGGACACAGAAGAGGAGTGTGGTGTGTAAAGTTTTCACCTGTAGATCAGGTTGTTCTAACATCTTCTGCTGATTGTCTATTAAAACTGTGGTCTATAGCTGACCTCAGTTGTTTAAAAACCTTAGAAGGTCATGAAAGTTCTGTTTTAAAAATTGAGTTTCTCAGTAAAGGACAACAAATTATTTCTAGTGGAGCAGATGGCTTAGTAAAATTGTGGAACATAAAGTCATCAGATTGTAAAATGTCCTTAGACAACCATGATGGTAAAATATGGTCATTGGCTATCACTAAAGATGAATCCATAGTCATCACTGGAGGTTCAGATTCGAAATTGGTGAAATTAAAAGATGTAACTGTAGAAAAACGCGAGCAAATGGCTAAAGAACGTGAGGAAATGATCCTACAAGAACAAGAGTTAATGAATTTAATGCACGACAAAAAATTGATAAAAGCGTTAAAACTAGCTTTACGTATGGAAAGGCCAATGCATGTATTGAAAATTGTAAATGAAGTTTTAAAAGGAGGAAACGAAAAACTTTATTCGACTTTAAAGGAGATAAACCATACACAAAAAGAAACCTTACTAAAGTTTGCAGCTGAATGGAATACTAACAATAAAAATTGTCACGCTGCTCAACTAGTATTCAATATTTTATCGCCAGAAATTATTTCTGGCAATCTTAAAGTGCCAGGCTTAGCAAATCTCATCGAGGGTGCGCTACCATATACTGAAAGACATTTCGAGAGACTAACCAAATTGTTGCAAGACTTAAATTTCATAACATATACAGTGAACTGTATGCAACCAGCCCTTAAAAATCTGTAAATTTAATTTATTAAAGTCCTTTACCATATTATTAAATTTTCATTAAATCGTCTTGTTTTACCATAGCTCGTTCCCCAGTACAATTATAGGTGTTAATACAAATGGGTTTAACACTGAGTATTAAGCTAATATGGTTATCTTTTATGAGCCGTTACCTGTGACGCACGATACTCGGTTTCGTCAATTTACAAATAATACTAGCCGAGTCTGAATTTACCTAACATGTATGTAAAAGCTCATTTGTTTACACGCCGCGCCGCTAGCAAGTGACTCTTACGCAGCCTTTATCCGCCGCCTGACGTCCGCATAGAGAATAGCTTCCAGTCTTGTAAATGCAGTAGTAGCGAATCGATCACGCGAAGCGGACCGGTCGCGGTTCCGTGCTTGTGTTTCCCGCGAGCCGATGTTTAGTTTTTAATCATGACTGTAAAAGCCGCATTAATTTATGTCACGCTTATATTAGTTTGTAAAGATGCACGAGGACAAAAGACACAAGTGTAAGTTTTTATAATTTCCTCTATTTTTTAGTTAATTAGGAAGTGTCTTATTTGAAATTTTAAATATGTATTATTTCAGGTTTAATTCATATAATTCAAAAACAACAAATATCACCAGTATCATAATATAATGTACGTATAGCAAATCGTCAGCATCATACTAGGGTTGTATTCAAAAGCGTTGTCAGTGTCTTATAATAGAAATATGTATTTCGACGCACCTACCGTCATTTCGTTATTTCAAAAATATTATCTTTAAAGATTTGCACTCGATTTCATTCTGTCCGCCACTGTTTATTTTTGTTACCCGGAGGGCAATTTAATGTCCTCAAATTGATACACGAGTCCAATTTTAAATGAGCAAACAATAGGTTGTAGATGTACGTAAAGGTACGTGAGTGACTGCACTTAACAGCTCCGGCGATACTGCCATAAGGAACGTGAATTATTTTAGGGTCCAAATAATCTATTTAATAATATATTTTGTAAAATTTAATTAAATATGCGATTTATATTATTTATGTCAAATATCACGCATATTTTTAGTGTGTAATGCGTAGTAAAATCACAATTATTACCTTTTATAAGTGCATGGTGGCCTGTTGTTAAACGGACCAGGGGGTTAGTCTATATTCCTACACGAAGTTCGAATGTTCTAATGATGACTGTCAACATATAAGATAAAAGTTTTCCACTTCTAAAAATCAATACAATTCTCTATTAAACTGATCATTCACTTCGAACTTTGTCTAAGATTACGACGTACTACACAGGATTCGAACATTTGTAAAGTTCTGTATCAGCCCATATACGTCCCACTGCAGGGCACGGGCCTCCTCTACAATCGAGAGTACGATTGAGAGTGGTTAGGCCATATAGTCCACCACGCTGGCCTAGTGCGGGTTGGCGGACTTACATACCATAGAATTTTTTTATAAATCGCTATGGTATGCAGGTTTCCTCACGATGTTTTCCTTCACCGTTTAGTGCGTGGTGATTGACTATCAATACACACATGACTCCGAAAAGTCAGAGGTGTGCGCTGGGATTCGAACCCGCGACCACCGTGAACATGTTGGCAGTCGCGTCTAGTCCGTTTACCAACAGGCCACCACGCACTTAAAGTAAAGTATTTAATCATATTCTAACAGTTTTACGTGCGCTGGTCAAACTTTCGTCGTCGTGTCGATGTACAGAGTAACCCCCCTGAGTCTGTCACGGCTGCCCACATGTTCACGGTGGTCGCGGGTTCAAATCGCAGTGCACAACTCTGATTTCTCGAAGTCATGCGTGTATTGATATTCAATCGACATGCACTATAATTGTGAAGGACCACATCTTTAGGAAACTTGCTTAGCGATTTGTATGAATTTCTATGTATGGGATGGAGTATATGGCCTAACCCCTCTCAACGATACTCTCTCTGGACGTATCAGCCCATATACAATACAATTGCATAAGTATTGTGTAATACTATTTCTACCGAGGACACCCGAGCTCCCAACCAAACTCCCGATCGTAGATGAATCGTGTGCTTAGCAATGGGTGATATTCTGATACATTATTAATTGATAATGACATTGTATTTATGGGATTTACACATAAGACGAATATTTTGAACTAATAATCATCGTAATCCTTTATTGAAATGGACTAGGAATTTTAAAATCGGTTTCTAAATATTTACAGACGAAATGAAAGAGGCTACGCGTGGATTAAGGAAATCCTTCACTAATAGGTATGTGTGCGCAACAATACGCTGGTATTGCACGCGGTGTCTTGAATAATAGTTTCTCATTGCCATATAAAAAATATCCCATTTTTGTTTAGTGGCCCATTACCCACGATATGTCTTCCAAATCCGGCCACGTCGAGTTATTAATACAGTAAAGTACTTAGCTATATATAAGTGTTATTATACTTTTGTTTAAATATCCAGCCATGTTTCTTTTCTACCGGTAATAATTATTATTTGAATTCTAAACTATTTTTAAATAAATAATATTTTAAAAAAATCCTACCAACGCCGTTGTCTAGGATGCATAACGAAGGAGATAATAATTACAGAAGATATAGCAACACATTTCATGTTTATGATATTCAACAATGGAACTCGTGACCGTCTCTAAAATAGTCATTTATCAAAATCAAAGAGCTAATCACACAAAATCAGTCAGTTGTTTTATTTTTCTTCAGCCATGTGGCAAATTACATGGTAACTTGAATACCTACCGAAAATCATGCAGATAAAGAAAATATTTTTTATGCCTGCGTTTGAACTGAATAAGGGTGTTAAGTTCAAAATATTTTCAGTTGTAAACTTTTCCTATCAGCATACAAAGATAAATCATAAAGTAAATGATTTACCTGTTTGAAATCCTCCCAAGGTCGTAATATGGGTGTATTCTATTACTAACGTTCATCTTTACTTTTACCCACTGATTTCTTATACAGAGGATGTTCTCAATTCCAGACATGTCTTTTCGTATAGGCGATTGGAACAGTAAAGGTATTCCATTAAAAGTACCTATAGAATAGCAGGAATAGCAGGTCCAACTTCGAGAGAGAGGTCAATCGTCGAATCCAACTCGGTTGGGCAGCGTTCGGGAAACTACGCGACGTCTTCTCGTCCAAAATAGCTCAGTGCCTTAAATCGAAGGTCTTCGATAGTTGTGTGTTGCCAGTGATGACTTACGGCACCGAGACGTGGCCTCTCACTATGGGCCTTATTAGGAAGCTCAAAGTCACTCAACGAGCTATGGAGAGGGCTATGCTCGGGGTTTCCCTACGAGATCGAATCAGAAATGAGGAGATCCGTAGGAGAACTAAAATAACCGACATAGCCCACCGGATTAGCAAGTTGAAGTGGCAATGGGCAGGGCACATAGCGCGGAGATCTGATGACCGATGGGGTCGGAAAGTGCTCGAATGGAGGCCACGTAGCGGAAAGCGCAGCGTAGGACGTCCACCCACAAGATGGTCCGACGACCTGGTGAAGGTCGCGGGACGTCGCTGGATGCAGGCTGCCTCCAACAGGTCTCTGTGGAAATCATTGGGGGAGGCCTATGTTCAGCAGTGGACTTCCTTTGGCTGATGGATGGATGGATAGAATAGCAGACTCATCTTCGATGTGTCAGTACCTCATGCAATATGCAGCTTAATGTTTTAATATTATTTGATATATCGCCTTTCAAACCACTAACGGATAAATTTTAACCAGATTAGAAATTACGACATCATAATATAATCAAAATAATTTAATAACTTAATGCATTCTTAACAAAACGGCCGCGCGGTGTTGGGGAATACTACAAATCTATAATCAATAAAGTGTTCCTATGTAAGTGTAACTTTTACAAAAACCGTCTACGAATGACTGGATTATCATAAATAGCACAATATATTCAAGATTCAAGGCAACGGGATTTTTGTGGTGCAAAATAACACATTTAGATGAACAAAGGGAGACAAACTAAGATTATGTTTACACTGCATTTTTGTAACATTTTCGAATGAACACTGCGTTCCTGTACTAATGCAAAATGGTTGTCGTGTCGAGCCATATCATTGTTCTTATTGTTACCATAACGTTCCGTGGTCACGAATACAACTCATTAACAGATTCATAATGAATAGATAACAATATTATTAGTTAAGAATAATAACAAAACTTGTAGAAATCTTCTAATCTGCATGAAGTGTGCAATTGACGCGTAGGCATTGAAGTAATAACCTTTATTAAAAATTGAGGTTGAGGATTAAGCGGATATTGTATAGAGAAGATAAAGCCTGAATAAAAAACATAGGCTCTACTAATAAATCCTTTATCATGTATATAGGTAACATTAAAAATTAAAACTGTTTTATATTGTAAATACATGCAAAGGTATGTTCACATAAGTAGATATCGAAGGCTTTCAACTAGCAAATAAAGGTGAAATTCTTCACATATAAGAAATGTTGTATGAGGATTAATTTCCCCACTTGATAAACAGATTATCTATCGCAAGATGAGCTAAGCTCTTAATTACCCGGGCTAATGTCGCCGACTAATGCAGTCAAATGTCTTGTGAGTCGTGCCGTCTGTTGAAAAGGCTGATGAAATGATAAAGGCACGAAATTTTGATACAGTTCTCATGATTAAATACTGCACGTTATCACGATACTCGTGAAAGGGACGTAAAAAAAATTTCTTAAACTAGCTTCATGCTAGGTATTTAATAGATCAAAACTTGCATTAACATTTCGTTTTTTTTTATATCTAAACAGATAATAACAACGACGATTTGTGTGACACGCTCCGCTAATTTGCCGTGACCGCATATCAGACGTCGCGCCGTTTGTAGATTCCGTGTTCAAAATCAATATTGATATGATGATTTTATAATGACTTTTGATCTTAATAGAGTCTTGTTAATTATATTTAAATTCTATTTTTGCTTATCAGATAAAAAGTAAATTAAGATTCTCTAGAAAGTATAGAAAGTATATATATACTTCATTTAATTTTTAATTGTAATTCTTTCGGCGAGTGAGATTGTCGCAAGCTAACATTTTTCCGACACTTTTTCCTCCCATTTTGAACTACTACTAACCCATTGTGAACACTCCGTTCATTGTGGGCCAAAAACATTCGTTTCAGTGCGGGGTTCTATCCCGCGCCCTGCTGTTTGACTACAGCCACAGCCACAACTACGCCAAGAAGATTAATAATCTGGGTTTTCATTTTCACGCCAGTTTGGCGTTAAACATGATTTTACTGATTTATTGTGATGTATTTACTATTGTAAAAAGTGTCAAACTAACAAGAACTAATAGAAATAAGCATAGTAGGTACTTGGTGCACAGACCCTTTAGACTAAGACCTGAAATCAATAAAGACACCCCGAAAATTTAGACTTAAGATGAAAAAAAACCCTTGTTCAAAATATGTTTGCTACTATATACCTACTCGTCGAATTAAAAATATTTAAGTTTACGGTTACCGAAAGCAGTTCGAGTTGCTGCGTTTCACTCTCCTCAGCGGTGGTATTATTATTTTTAACCATTGAAATGATTTTATAAAACACTTGTATTACCTACACATTTTAATCACCTAGTTAAAAGAACAAAATGTATTTATTATCATATATTATGTTCTAAAAGAGCATTTTTACATTGTCTTGTCCTTTTCAAGGTATCGAATAAAATTCTTTATAAACCAATTTGACACTTTCACTGTAGTCGTAAATAAATGTAGTAAGTACTGAAAACAATTACGTTTTAGCTAATTGGTGCGATTGAGCGAGGAAGCAGTGGTTTGACCTTTTACAAGTTTTTACTGTTCAAGGCACATTGATGTCGGTGAATCGTTGTTATCAATCAAGTATATCTTGATAGCCAGTAACAACTAGTAACTAATTAGCTTGTTTTCCATTTTTTATTCTAGAACATTTTCAAAGAAGCGCGCACTCATGTTAGGATATTTTTACTAGCATTAGAAAACTGCTTTCATAAAACAACGTGTTTATGTCATTGTTTGTAGACAACTTAAAACACCTTATCCGTGTTATTTATTTTAGAGACTGAAGTTCAATTTTGGCTTAGTCTGGTATCTTTTCCTTTTACGAAAAAACATTGGTACATATTATGTAGATGCCATAACTTCATGTTTACCTCCTTCGTATGTAGCAACGTAAATTATTATCAATATTAAAGGTTTGATAATAAGTTATCAATATAACGAAACTTCACATTATTATGCAAATTTTATGTGCCTATATCCATGTCCTATTACTTGTTATCGTAGACATATAATAAAATTTAACCTTACCATAACCAACCGTAGCATACTACCATTATAGGTATCGACCTTTAGTTAAAACATTTATTATCATTTATAATTTTAATAATAGGCCTTTGAAGATAGGGTAACACGTAATGAAAGAAGTCTAATGAGAATCACGAAAATTTTGTTCCCGCAAAGTGTGCATTGGTATTTTCACTAATGCATCAATACGTATGGGTAATTTTGCTGAGCAAACTGAACATGTATATGTTATGGGCCAAGTGATTAATGCTGGCAGTATTCATAATGCCCGGGCAGTATGAATATTGCCGAGCCATATCGGGCCAAGTAATTAATTACAATCTAAACTCACCTATTTATCACATTGCCCGGGCATTATGAGTATGGCTACATGATGATCGGGCAACGTGTCGCATTTGCGATAGACCCATAAATTAGAAAGGTTGAATTGATCTGTTTAGTTGTTTTTTAACGTCCGGAACATTAATTTCAGAAGAAAATTAGTGTACCCACTTTATGGATCAGTTAGGTCTACTGTGCCCCAAAACCGACTCGGGACACCCCGATTACACGTAGTCTTTTGGCTACCGACCGCTAGAGTGTATATAAAAAGCCGGAGGCGCGGAGGGAGAGCAGCCCCCGCCCGCTGTAACGAAGGATAGGCAACTGTGCGAGCCGTAGCGGCTGAGGCTGGTCGCCTGAGGCGACCAGCAAGCCGAAGCTGCGGAGGTGAGCATGGGTGCCTATCTTTTGTTACGCAAGGGCGAAGGGGCTGAACTTCCCGTAGCGCCGGAGACGATGCAGAAGCTAATTTGTATTGACAACAAGTGTTTTAAGGGTTAGGTTGCTATAATAGATATTTCTCAGGAATGGTGCGTTACCTTTTCATGGGAGTGGTACCAGGGGAGGTGCGACACTCCCCCTCCCCCTCCACTCCTCCCAACCCACCCCCACGTGCTACCCTATTCTAAATTCTACAACTTCGGCTCATTGTTTTGATTTTGATTCGCTTTATCCCAATAGGGACTTAGCATTATTCATAATGCCCGGGCAATGTGATAAATTGATTGGTTATAATCACATTGCCCGCTCTTATTGGGCATTATTCATATTGCCCGGGCATTATGAATAATGCCAGATTAATCACTTGGCCCATAACATATATACGTTAATGGTAGTTAACTAACAACTTAACCACAAGTTTGGGAAAATGTGTTATAGTCATACCAGGAAAACAAAAACCCTACGATATGGTTTATATCTTGGCACACATAACATTAGTACAATCATTAATCACGAATACTTTCCTAATTGCCATAATATAACTGAATAGAATTGACTCAATTCTCAATTCAATTGAGTGTTACTTATGAAACAAAGAGCTAGAAACAGTCACTAAAGTCGGAAACTGCCGCTATTGAATTAGTAAAATCAATCAAAATACTTCTACCAGGTTGGAATTAGTTTGGAATAAAATTACGCGCAACATAAAAATTAAACATTTTTTTTAATATTAAACGGGACATCTGCATAGATGCCCCGTGTCACGGTAGGTGCATACCTACCCTATAGAAATTTATTGAGCAAAAAATATGCGTTCTCTATGAAGTTGAATATTATAAATTCTAAGAAGAGAAGTAGTGTAGTAACGTATAAGCAAGCGCAGTATCGGACGCCCTCCCACAAGATGGACGGACGACCTTATTAAGGTCGCAGGAAGTCGCTGGATGCAGGCCGGTTCCATCAGGTCTATGTTGCAAACCATGGGGGAGACTATGTTCAGCTGTGGACTTCCTGTAGCTAAAGAGAGAAAGAGTACGAAATGCAGAGGGAAAACAATAAATGTCATCAGGCTTCCATCAGATATCAACGCAACAGTTACCGATACTCGATAGCAAGTGTCAGCACTTCCTTGTTACTGTTTGGCATTTGCATTTGAACTCAGGTAACAATTCTTATCCGAAATCCTCTAAGACTTAAGTGGTGTATAAATTCGAAATTGGTTAACGTTTGCACTACAGAAAGGAGATTTTATTAATTTATTTTTTATTGCAATTAATGCCATTCAAGTGATGGTATGCGATACAACCGCTCGATAACATTGCCAAAACCAAACACCTTGAATTACAAAGCAATGGGCAAAGGCATTCCACTGCGCTCGCCATCCTGAGACGATGATAGGATGTTAGGTCTCAATGTGTCCAGTAGTTACTCTGGCTGCAATGTCCTTAAATCCGACACACAACTGTTAATTTACACTGCTGTTTGGCGGGAGAAATAAACATTGCGGTGGTACCTATCCAGGCGGCCTATCACGGATGAGAGACCTACCACTAGTAAATTTTCTTTATATACTAGTATACAGTTAGTATAATGATTTCTTAGATTTACGCGAATGTTACTCATTGAAATAAAACTATTATTTACGCAATCCGCCCCGTGACCACGAAAGCTGTAAAGTAATCGAAACGTCGGCAAGTAAAAAATGTAAAAATTAAACCAAATTCGCGATAAAATCCGTAAATAATAGTTTTATTTCAATACAGTTAGTAGTTGAAGTGCGTGGTGGCCTGATGGTAAACGGACTAGACGCGTCTGCCAACATGTTCACGGTGGTCGCGGGTTCGAATCCCTGGGCACACCTCTGACTTTTCGGAGTCATGTGTGTATTGATCAGCGTTGCCAGACGTCCCGATTTTGGCGGGACGTCCCGATTTTTTAATTAAAATTAAATGTCCCGCGCGGGACAGGCTCAGTCCCGGTTTTGACATGATTGAAAATGCTGTATCTTTGATAAAATTGACAGGCGATATTTCGGTAGATAACTTATTTGAAGAATTTAACTTATTGAAATCATCCGTGGACGTATTAGTGGGAAATTCCAAAAAAAGTTTATTTTTTATTCTGGCCCTGCATAATGGCGGCATTGCACCTAAGCGCAAATGCCGCCCAGGCAGAGTATAGAAACAATTATGCCAGCCTGTTCAGGTGCCTCTTCACACTACGGCGGAAGGACCCAGGATTGTAGGAAGGAGGGAACACGTGAGACGGCAAACAATCCCACAGCCTGACGGTGCGGCACAAAAAATAATTTGAGAACCGTTTGGTTCGCGCCGGGATGGTATGGACCGTTAAGCTATGGCTTCGCAAACCAGCACGCGTGGTTCTGGTAAGGAATGGAGAGGAGGGGATCAAGTTAAACAATTCTTCAGAGCACTCACCGTGATACAGGCGGTAGAACACGATTAGAGAGGCGACATCCCTCCGGAGTTGTAGCGACTCTAAGTTGCTCGTAACGTCTGCATCATTCACAATGCGGATGGCCCGCCGCTGCAACCCATCCAAGGCATCGAGCAGTTACTGGGCGGATCCATCCCAGGGGTGTGAGCAGTAACTCCATACCCGGCCGGACCTGCGCTTTATATAAGCGACAAACCTGACCGGTCGTGTACAACCGACGCACCCTGTTCAGGACTCCAACCCTGCGTGATGTGGCAGATATCACGCCCTCGATGTGATTCCTTGGATTGAGATCACAGCGGATATCTACACCAAGGATACTCAGGTCCTTCCGCACTGAGAGGGTAGTACCCTGAAGAATGGGGACGGGAGAGAACGGGGATTTTTTGCACGTGAACGCACACACCTGAGTTTTCTTGGCATTGAACTAAACCATATTCCTGGAACCCCATGTAGAAATGAGATCCAAGGTCCGGTTGAGCTCAAGGACAAGATCTTCACGTCCCCTCATAGTTTCGACTCGGCAACCCGGAGGCCCGCAGTGGTATCGCCCATGAACCGTGCTGTCATCTGCATAGCAATGAATGTTGCCAAGCGACAACATGTCATTGATATGCAGAATAAACAAGGTGGGCGACAGCACCGAGCCCTGTGGAACTCCGGCATTTACCGACATGAGCGCCGAAGCGTGTCCGTCAACGACTACACGTATTCTACGCCCATGCAGAAAGCCGGAAATCCACGAACACAGGTTGCCGGGCAGACCGTATGCCGGAAGCTTGGAAAGAAGACCACGGTGCCAGACCCTATCAAACGCCTTGCCTATGTCGAGGCTCACAGCAAGAGCCTCGCCACACCTGTCAATCGTCTCACCCCAGCGATGCAGCACAAACGCTAGAAGATCACCCGTTGATCGATATTGACGGAATCCGTATTGTCGGTCACTGATCAACGAGTGATCCTCCAGGTAGCGGACCAATTGAGCGTTTATGATCCGCTCCATGACCTTACACATCACTGAGGTGATAGCGTTAGGGCGGTAATTTGTAGGGTCCGACCGATCACCCTTTTTGGTGATCGGTTGCACATTGGCCTCCCTCCAAGATTCCGGCACAACACCTGTGCGGTAGGACGCTCGGTAGAGGCGAGTCAGTGCAGGAGATAACTCGGCTGCACAAGCCCCTAAAACCACCGCTGGTATCCCATCCGGACAACTGGCTTTCCGCACATCGAGAGACCGTAACTCACGCCGCACATCACACTGCCTGATGCGAATATTCGCCATTGAGAAACCGCAATTAGGCAGTGTGGGCAGCGTCTGGGAACCACGGTCTTCGAGGCGGGAATTAGCTGCAAAGAGATTTGCCAGCAAGGCAGCCTTCTCTTGCGGCTATATACCATGAATATGTTTAAATGGATACCAGGAATATGTTTAAACTAGTATCTTTTATATTAATTATCCCAACATCAAACTGTTTTCCAGAACGCGATTTTCCTAGATGAATTTAAAATTGTCGGATGCCAGAAATAAATGCTCCGTAAATTTAATGAAAGCAGAATTACTCGTCCAGTTCAATCTACAGCTATCCTGTGAAGAGTTCTTCATTTTTATTAAAGAAAAAAAGGAAACTTTAAAAGAAGTTAAATCTTCACAGAAATATTATAATGAAATAAGTAATTCTTGTAAATAATACTCGTAATTATTTATAAGATTTACTTATTTAATTAAACACAGTCAGGTCATAAGTATTGTCACACAGTAAAAACTTTTCTTTTAGAATCCTGGCTACAAAAAGTTTATTGAATTCGAATTTCGTATTGTTCATGAAAATAAAAATGTATACTTTTTAGAATTTTACTCATTTTTAAATATGGAGTGGACGCTTAAAGAAGATCGTATTGCACTTTATTGCGTTGCATCGTTGCGGTTACGTGCCAATTTAAATTTTTGACATACTGAAAAATTTGAATATAACCAAAAGATTCGTTTATCGTACCATCAAACGATACAATGAAAACTCTAGTGTAGATGACAGGTCAAGAAGTGGTCGCCCTCGGTCTGTTAGGACTCCAGCAGTGATAAAAGCTGTGAAGGCGCGAATTCAAAGAAATCCCAAACGTAAGCAGAAACTGTTGGCCCTTCAGATGGGGTTAAGCAGAACCACGGTGAAAAGAGTGTTAAATGAAGACTTAGGGCTTCGGGCATATTGAAGAAAAAAAAGGACAGTGTTTGAATGCTTGTCTAATGGATCTGAGACTGAAGAGATGCCGCGCTTTGTTGAAGCGGTACGCGGGAAAAAAATATCGGGAAATTCATTTTTCAGATGAAAAATTTTTTACCGTAGAATAGAGCTACAACAAACAAAATGATAAGGTGTACGCACACAGTAGTGAAGAAGCGAGCAACCGTATTCCGCGTGTCCAACGAGGTCATTTTCCATCCTCGCTCATGGTATGGTTGGGAGTTTCTTATTGGGGCTTAACAGAGGTACATTTTTGTGAGAAAGGTGTAAAAACGAATGCAGTTGTGTATCAAAATACAGTCCTGACGAACCTTGTGGAACCTGTTTCTCATACCATGTTCAATAACAGGCACTGGGTATTCCAACAAGATTCGGCGCCAGCTCATAGAGCGAAGAGCACACAAGACTGGCTGGCGGCGCGTGAAATCGACTTCATCCGGCACGAAGACTGGCCCTCCTCCAGTCCAGATTTGAATCCGTTAGATTACAAGATATGGCAACACTTGGAGGAAAAGGCGTGCTCAAAGCCTCATCCCAATTTGGAGTCACTCAAGACATCCTTGATTAAGGCAGCCGCCGATATTGACATGGACCTCGTTCGTGCTGCGATAGACAACTGGCCGCGCAGATTGAAGGCCTGTATTCAAAATCACGGACGTCATTTTGAATAAACTTTAGTGTCATAAGAATCTATGTTTTGTTAAGTTCATTTTGGTATATAAATGGTTACATAATGAATAAACTTGTTTCAATTATTTTATATTAAACATGTGACAGAATTTATGACCTGACTAGGTAATTATTATAATTATTCTCTTATTGTAAGTTGCAATTTGTAACACTCACTCCTCAGCCTATTGTTTGAAACGCCATATTTTTCTAATGAAAAGTAAATGAATCGAACCCGGGAACTCTTGCGTGGTAGTCCGGCATGACAACCGTACGACCACGGAGGCAGTTATATATAAGATTCAACTATTTAACGATAAGGTAAATCTGATTGAATATGTCATATTTTTATTAAAATACATTTTCTATGACTATTTTTGCTCATGTAAACGTAATTTAGACTAATATAATAAGATACATTTAAAATAAAAAGATATCAAAACTTCTGATTATATACCTTTTTTTACGCTTTCAACGAAAGAATCCCGCTTTTTTCACTCAAATAGTTCCAAAAACCCGACTGGGCAAAAAAAATCTGGGATCGCTGGTATTGATAGTCAATCACCACGCACTAAAAAGGTGAACGAAAACCACGTGAGGAAACCTGCATACCATAGCGATTTATAAGAATTTCTGTGGTATGTAAGTCCGCCAACCCGCACATGGCCAGCGTGGTGGACTATATGGCCTATCCACTCTCAATCGTATTCTCGATTGTAGAGGAGGCCCGTGCCCTGCAGTGGGACGTATATGTGCTGATACACACTATAGTATACAGGCGGACTTAACGCCAGAGTCATTCTCCTACAGTCTACCTTTAAGTGAAGCAGAAATAGAGCAAAGCAGGAGCAGTTTTACCTTCAGATGATTTATTTATAAATTAATTTTGCGTTGAGGGCTTTGCACGTTTCTTTTTACTACCTGCGAGCCAATCAGGAATATAAAAACTAGTAGAATGAGAAGTATGCGAAGAAGTTGGCAAGGTATAGATCAGTTTATTCAGTCACATAACTTGCATCATAATCAAAACAGAATTAAGTAGAGTAGCAAAAATTATGCAATAAGGCATATTATAAAATTTCGGTATATTTAGACGATAATAAGGCTTGGGAATAGAATGAAAATAAATAAATGTGTAGTATCTCGGAGCGAAAGTCTTGGTGTGCTCTATAAACTATCATGTAAATTAAGTAACTTGTCAAATTTGCCATTGTTTTCCTGTGTAAGTAATTGGTTATGTCATGCTCGCTAAAAAGTCTGTGCTTGCGGTGGCGTCGTGTGCCAGGTCGGTCACTTCCCTGCAACATGGTTGAGGAGGCCGATGGCTGGCACATGCGTCATACTCGTAAACGGGTACTGCTTGCGTAGACTGGTCTATCCGATTTGCTTACATTGTAACGGATTGATTGATGGATTACATAAGGCATTCGCAATTATTCACTGCTTTGGCGAAAAAGAGTATACTGATTCTTCGTTCTGGGCGACTTCACTTCACTCAGCCATAGTAATTATAATATATAATAATAATATTCGTTAGTATCAAAATATTTATTGTAAATTTACAATATATTATTATTAAACTGCTCTGATTTAAACCAACTTGTAAATTTTGTAATAATTCACTACATTGTAAACTGGTTTTGAAAAGAGCAACACTAGAGTTTCTTGCCCGTTCTTCTCTAGTGAAAACCGCTTTCCGAACCGGGTGGTAGATAAAAATATGACTGAATCTAAATGATGTTGAACATTTTAATGGATTCAATAAATTATTTTCATTTTCATTTTTCATTAGCTGCCCTCGTCAAAGTTCAAGGCATTTGGCGTCACCAATTGCAAATATAAACCAATAATCACTATCGACAGTAGAAAATAAAAATAAGATAAATTACTACGTAATTTATCCAAGCTACACAAACGCCTATTTGACATTCATTACTATTCGGTAATGATTAAATGGAGCCGATGATAATGTTCAAATGAAGGATACACGTTACGACACTTAATGTTACTACCGCTTTCCCGATCACGAATCAAACCTCATCATCATTCGTATCGTCGCATTTTTATTTGATCAAAATTTTTTCACGATAGAGGTTGAAGGTGGTTTAAAAGTATTGTATGTAGATAATACAAACCATCCTGTTGTCATAATACTAACTGAAGGCTATCCTATGTTAGTGAAGTCTATTTGAAAGGCAGACAGAACCTAAAGCATGTCGGCTTAGGTTCTACCTGCTCCACAGAAATTCATTAATTTAAAAGTTTTAAGACAACTTGTAAAGATAAATATAGTTTATTGTAATTTACATTTTTTAACTATGAACCCAAGACTTAAAAAAGGCTTAACTTACTTCCTTAGCCTACTTAAGGTTTTATAAAAGTTATTTAAAAATATAAATTCATTAGAAATTTATTTCTCACTTAATTGAATAAGCTGTACTTGGTCGCATGTGTGTAGTTGCCGACGCCTGATAACTAACTGACCTTACAGCTACAAACCAATACAAGGGAAAATTACTATGCTGGTAGTGTAAGAAAATCGCAACAAATAATTTCGATCTGCCAATTTCCAGGCCAAATTTCCTCTATTCCGTGATCTCAGCCAAGGTAAATGAATATCAAATATTCCTTACACACTCTTTGTTGTAAATGAATTTTAAGTAACTTGAAAATAAAAGCATCTTTTGTTCAAAAATATATACTGATGCATCGCATTGTGAAATAAAAATCATATTCTATTATTATTGTTATACAAATTGTGGTATTGACACCCAGTTTGTTGTGCTTAGCTTTTGAAAAAAAAAATTAGTAGTTATGCATAATTTACCGAATGCAGAGATCACATGATATTATGAAGAGCTTTATAAGTCATAAAAGTTTAAATATAAAATGAATGTATTATGTAGAACATAATATTTAAAATGCATAGTGTATCTACTATCAAAGTGGTAATACTAATTGTTCTATTCATTAATTAAAGAATAAATATTTTTGTAAAATGACCTGTTGATGAGATGTTTTCTCGTTTCTACATCCTCGTTTTAATTATGAAATGATAATTAATGTTAATAAATGAAGTTCATAAACTTTTTCGTGACTAATTGTGCGTGACTTCGGTGCCAAGCTATTGTAATTTAAGTGTACGGACCGTATTAGCGGTAATTAGCGCACAAATAGCAAATAATCACATAGTATGTATAGGATAGCTGATATTTATTTATCTTATACATCGTGTGTGTACACAACAATTATTCATCATTGGATATGATTAGCTATTGTGTGTACACAGCGTATTTCGTGATCATCATATTGAAAATTCTGTGAACCTGGAAGTTATACAAAGAATTTTGTTTACCCTAAGCAGCTACCTGCATAAATAAAATAATAGTTCCGTCGTCGTGCGCCCAACTGGCAACTAAACTACTGGATGTCTGTATCAGCCCATATACGTCCCACTGCAGGGCACGGGCCTCCTCTACAACCGACAGTACGATTGAGAGTGGTTAGGCCATATAGTCCACCACGCTGGCCTAGTGCGGGTTGGTGCACTTACATACCATAGAAGTTTTTTTTTATATAAACCGCTATGGTATGCAGGTTTCCTCACGATGTTTTCCTACACCGTTTAAGTGCGTGGTGATTGACTATCAATACACACATATCTCCGAAAAGTCAGAGGTGTGCCCTGGGATTCGAATCCGCGACCACCGAGAACAAGTTAGCAGTCTACTAAAACTAGTCAGTAAACTACTGGATGGATTGCTACTAATTTTGCTTTATTCCATTTATATACAAGCAGTTCTTGTTATAAAAAGGTATGGGAAAGGCTCGAGTTGATCGGGGTAGTGCCACTGTCTTACAAAAATCGGACGTTAAGGCTCAGTTGCACCAAGTAACTTTGCCAATACCTTTGCCTATGAAAATGTCATCGCCATACATTTGAGATGTATTTGACCTTGCGAATGTATGGAATTGACAGTTTCAAGGGCAAAGGTATGGGCAAAGTTAGTTTGTGCAATTGAGCCTAAGTGAAGACTTTTAACGTCTACTTCCGTTAAGCGAATTATATTGCCTTACGCCGAATACTCTTTCACTCCACGACTCCTGCGTACGACTCTTTCCTGTTCAAATTTTGGAAGATTGACACTAATTGTCTACGATTCAAATGTTGTGGTCAAATTTTGTTCGTTTTTCGTGGTCCGATTGGTCGATATTCTAAACTGATAGTCAGAATTAAACATTCTGACCGCCATTTTAAAACGTGTATGCACCCGGGTGGAGCCGGGCCCGACCGCTAGTACTAAATATACTTAGCGTTAATAAAGACATAAGTGGACCTCAACGCTATAATTTAAAAAATATAAATATATGATCGTATATCAAAAGTACACGCAGGCAAAGCGGCGGTCTTCACCTAGTCCGAAATGTATGACTATGAACTACGTCGCGACGTTTGCAACAAACTTATTCGTGCTCAAGGCGCTATTGCGGGCGACCCATAGCGGATACACAGAGGTCAGCTGCCTTCTTTTAGCCACAATGGGACACTGTATTATATACACCTTAATTATAAATTGAAACCTGTTTACCTGGGTTAACATAGGCTAAACAACAATTTATGTCACCAGCTTTAACGTGGTATAATCTTCTTTTATTTTCCAATGAAATGCGGGAAAGAAGATAAGTTAGGTAGGACGTACTACACAAATATTTATTTGTATATCTTTCCGCCATACGGAAAGTCTTGATACCCTTCAAACTGGTTTTAATACTAAATTAATAATAGAACTTTAATTTTATTATTTTAATCATTAAGGTAAAAATTTAATAAACAAATGGCTGGCGAGTGGATTCCTCATTAAAATATTGTCTGTGTTATGACAAAAAGTAGTTTCTACAATATTACGGTAATTCGTAGATTTTACTGGATGTCCAATACTTCTTTCTCTTCTTCCTATTATTTTTCCTTCCCACACTCCCTTTCGATCTGATGGGCCGGCAGCTCATTTATTATCCAAGCGCTGTGGGTGCTCATGGGCGGCAGTGATCACTTGCCATCAGGTGACATGATTGCTGATTTGCCGAACTTATTGAATTAAAAAAACAATTTTCCAATAATTTAATCCATCGAACCTTCAAACTTTCATAATAACTTCGCATTGAAATAAATCAATTATGAGTCTTATTTTTGCAAAATAATTTACCTAGTAACTATAATGTTTTCACCATATCCATTGACATGTGTGAGCAGGGTTTCAATTATATCATGATGAACCCAAATCACGTCTTGCCATTGAAAATTTATATTTCAAGGATGAAGATATTTTGGTAACAATAGAAATGTTTACCATTGCTTCTTTTGTTGTTCTTATCATTAATTTCTAGGACAGTTATATAACATTGACTTAGCTTTCATTAAATTTTTATTGAATAAGGCCGGGGTACATAAGTACAAATAATGACTTGAATAGTATACAAATAAGTGTTAGTGATAAGATTTTCAACTCTTTGAGACTTGTCACTATCGGTACGTAATTTCCAAATACAGGTACCTAAATCAGTTTGTAAGAGAAAAAGTTACATCAATACCTAGTCAGGTAATAAATTCTGTCACATGTTTAATATAAAATAATTGAAACAAGTTTATTCATTATGTAACCATTTATATACCAAAATGAACTTAACAAAACATAGATTCTTATGAAACTAAAGTTTATTCAAAATGACGTCCGTGATTTTGAATACAGGCCTTCAATCTGCGCGGCCAGTTGTCTATCGCAGCACGAACGAGGTCCATGTCAATATCGGCGGCTGCCTTAATCAAGGATGTCTTGAGTGACTCCAAATTGGGATGAGGCTTTGAGCACGCCTTTTCCTCCAAGTGTTGCCATATCTTGTAATCTAACGGATTCAAATCTGGACTGGAGGAGGGCCAGTCTTCGTGCCGGATGAAGTCGATTCACGCGCCGCCAGCCAGTCTTGTGTGCTCTTCGCTCTATGAGCTGGCGCCGAATCTTGTTGGAATACCCAGTGCCTGTTATTAAACATGATATGAGAAACAGGTTCCACAAGGTTCGTCAGGACTGTATTTTGATACACAACTGCATTCGTTTTTACACCTTTCTCACAAAAATGTACCTCTGTTAAGCCCCAATAAGAAACTCCCAACCATACCATGAGCGAGGATGGAAAATGACCTCGTTGGACACGCGGAATACGGTTGCTCGCTTCTTCACTACTGTGTGCGTACACCTTATCATTTTGTTTGTTGTAGCTCTCTTCTACGGTAAAAAATTTTTCATCTGAAAAAAGAATTTCCCGATATTTTTTTCCCGCGTACCGCTTCAACAAAGCGCGGCATCTCTTCAGTCTCAGGTCCATTAGACGAGCATTCAAACAATGTCCTGTTTCTCTTCAATATGCCTGAAGCCCTAAGTCTTCATTTAACACCCTTTTCACCGTGGTTCTGCTTAACCCCATCTGAAGGGCCAACAGTTTCTGCTTACGTTTGGGATTTCTTTGAATTCGCGCCTTCACAACTTTTATCACTGCTGGAGTCCTAACAGACCGAGGGCGACCACTTCTTGACCTGTCATCTACACTAGAGTTTTCATTCTATCGTTTGATGGTACGATAAACGAATCTTTTGGTTATATTCAAATTTTTCAGTATGTCAAAAATTTGAATTGGCGCGTAACCGCAACGATGCAACGCAATAACTGCAACACGGTCTTCTTTAAGCGTCCACTCCATATTTAAAAATAAGTAAAATTCTAAAAAGTATACATTTTTATTTTCATGAACAATTCGAAATTCGAATTCAATAAACTTTTTTGTGGCCAGCATTCTAAAAGAAAAGTGTTTACTGTGTGACTGTAAGTGCGTGGAGGCCTGTTGGCAAACGGACCAAGACGCGGCTGCCAACATGTTCACGGTGGTCGCGGGTTCGAATCCCAGGACACACCTCTGACTTTTCGGAGTCATGTGTGTATTGATAGTCAATCACCACGCACTAAAACGGTGAAGGAAAACATCGTGAGGAAACCTGCATACCGTAGCGATTTATAAGAATTTCTATAGTATGTAAGTCCGCCAACCCGCGTTAGGCCAGGATGGTGGACTATATGGCCTAACCACTCTCAATCGTACTCTCGATCGTAGAGTAGGCCCGTGCCCTGCAGTGACTCAAGCTACAGGAACACTATATTTTTCGGGATAAAAAGAAGCCTATATCCATCACCATAGTCCAATATATCGTATGTTAAATTTCATTAAAATCGGTTCGGGTGTTTTAGCGTGAAAACGGAACATACGCACATACACTTCCACATTTGTGGTATTAGTAGGGAAGTAGGGATAATACAGATCCGAATAACAATCTGCATGAAAAATATCATTGCCGCATTAATATCCATATATAATCATCACATCTAAATACTTTTATTGCAGCTAGTTACTAATATAATACACATATGTAGGTACCTACGTAATATTAATCCCTTGAGACTATCTCCTCCGTATACTCACCACGGCAACTGCTGCTAACTCATGCTATCCCGTTTAAAACTACTGAATTTCTAATATATTTAAAAAAATGCAAAACTTGACTTCCTATTTGTAGGTTCACTCAAACATTTATTTAACAAACAGTAGTTTCACAAAAACCATCTCTGTGAAACACAAATAGCAAGGAACCTCAAATCACAACTACACCAATTAAAAATATTTTATACAGCCTTATTATTAGCGTTGCCGATACCAATTTTTGGTGGTGCAAATTACTTTAAGTCCATATAAGATATTTGTTGGTTATGAATAAATAGTTTCATACGTAATTTATATATTACGGATTTACCAGACAGAATTAGACCTTCAATGTTTATTTGAAATGTTTTGCATGTTATATATTTCCTAAGAATAAAGTAAGAATTAAAAGTGTATGAGTCGACGAAGATTCCGAGAATAAGAAAAATACTTCTTACCATACATCGAGAGCTTGGATGGTTTTAGCATAGGCATATTAACAACTTCCGTAGCTTATTAATATGTCCTACCTACCTACTAAGTAGATTTATAAATACTGAATGTTAATGCTGACAGCATTAATGTCATAGCAGACATAATTTGATTAATTTTATACATTATATACGTATTTTGATGAATGTTACATATTATCGAATGTGTCCATGTTTGTTTTGAGGGTAATTAATCGTGAATCGCGATGTCAGTCGACATATAATTATGTAGTTAAACAAAGTTATTTCTCTTAATTTGCAAACAAGCGAAGATAGATTGTAATAATAAATTATTTCAGCATATCGTAGTAATAGGTAACGTAATTTTCTGGGTCATTACGTCTACTGTGGTAGGAACTAGATAGTAGATACATAGAAGGATGCATATCATCCTCAAGCGAGGCTTCAACATTTGATATTTCTACAATCCGTCTGATTTACTGTTTTATATGCTATATCTTATTATGGCACTGCCTTATACAATCTAAAGATGAATATTTTTTATTAGCTTTTTATTCAAAAAGCCTAAATACCTAAGTAAAGACTGACCGATGTTTGGAAACCGATACCACATTTGATACTCTAAAAGGTTTTCGGGTCGTTGTAATTGACCATTAGCTGAACATCACGTACCTAACATAGGACGAAGAGTGAAAACAACAAATAAATTTGTATGTAAACACTTATGCACGCAAGGAAACAATGAAGAGAATCGCATTGTACTTATGACAATATACATATGTGACTGTGAGACAACATATCCTGCTTTTTAGAAATATATTTCCTTAAGAACACGTAATTTTGCAACGCACAGAATTACATCACTATTTCATTTCATAAATTAAATCAAGGATTTAGTTACGACAAAATAAATATAAATTCTACTGTCTTGGTTTCCTACCCATTTATGGACAGTCTTCAAACAAGAATATATAGCTATACATAGCCGGTTTAACACTATCATAGATTTAGTTGTTCTATACTACATCTATGAACACTATAGATAAGATTACTACGAATTTATGCGGTTTAATCCTATTGAAAATCGGCCAAGAAAAAATGGAACAAGCACTCTTTCGTTTTAAGTGGCCTAGGTTAATCTTCCAAATATACCATACTGAATGTATCTAAGCGTAAGCATACTTACATTATACACATACATTTAATATTATTGTACTAAAGGAATATGGTCAGATGACCTGGCTTATGGTTGCAGGAAGTTGGTAGATGCAGGCCGCTTCCAACAGGTCGATTTGAAGATTCTTGGGGCCTATGTTCTGTAGTGGACTTCTTATGGCTGAAATCATGATAATAATGATTATCATTGTAAACTGTCGGCTTCAGCAATTTAATTATGACAATATGCGGCAAATATCATTGATTTTAATTTTCTTTATAAACAAACAGAGCAATGTGGCCATATCGGTAACTATAAATTATTTTGAAACTCATTACGTATTCTTGTAGCGTATTCAACATTAAGCCTTGAAATTTAGTTATCGTAAACATATTCGCAAATTCTTCCTTGCATCTTACTTACCGATAAACACGTACACACAAGGCGCCTCCCGCTCTTACTGCTTGTAGAAAAACATACCTTATTTGACGACAGTTCAAAGATTGTTAACGAAAATCCTTTTCTCAGTAATGAATAATGCTGCTTAGATTATATGAATTATTAGTATACTCAACGTATTTGCATTGACTAAGGCAATGTCGTGTAAACAGTAGTCACTGATAAAATATTATTGTCTTTACATAGATTAGCTTTCCTTTATGCTACCTTTCCTATTTAATATTACATTTCAGAAATGATGACATACGTATAATACTTAAAACTAAAAATTTCAATACCAACGGTAGATCGACAACATGTAGCTGTTTTCTGCGTTTTAGCTGTTTATAGTTTACAATCAAAAGAAAATATCAAGTACATACGTAGTGTCGACTAATTAATTAAAAACAAAAAGTAAGTTATATTTCACTTCACTTCGTGTCGTCTAGTGTTAACTCTCATCCATCAAGGCTTCTGTCTTTAATTGTTGTCGATTGCTAGATACACACAACACTGAACCTTGGGTCTCATGAGAAGGTTCAAGGTTAATAGGTTAATAATCATCAGAGGAGGTTTATATTCAGCAGTGAAATATACCAATAACTTTATAGCGAGCAAATATTTCATATTTTTGTTTCATTTGTTTTATGTGTTTCAAGCACAGGAGGTACATACATATATATATAGGTCGATTACTTTTCCACCATATACGGCCTGTTTGTCACGGAAAATGTAATAGGTATCTTCTACAGTATGAGTAAGTAACCACACTACTGAATAATTCTCTAACTCCTTAATAGCTGTAATTCTACCAAATATCCAATCATTAAGCAAACGTGAACCTATTATAATAAGTGATAGGCGATTTTAAAAATTGCACTTCTCAAGTTGTGGACATTTAACTAAATGTTTCTTATGCCTATTGATATATTCGAAATATGTTCAAGACAAAGGAAATACAATTTTTGAATTAAACAGTAAACCTTAATGTAAATAAGAAGGGGTTCACTGTTTGTGTTTAGAGTAAGTAGGTATCATTCGTTTTAATTCATACAGCATACTAGTATTTGTTACATTCACACATAATGTAATCCTTAACAATATAGTCATATATTGAATGAATAAGTTTTTCGTAAAAGCCTGTCTTCAAAATACACTGGACTTATATCGCACGCACGGCAAGATCCTGTAAAATATTGGCTTCGTTTGGCTATTAATCATGCTTTAACTTGCGTATTCTGCGGTTTACGTCATTGAAATATTTACCAAAACTCTTACTATTAAATGTAGAACGTTATCTATATATGTGTAAGTTAATGACAAAACAATAATCCCGCCGTTTATTTGTGCCAGTGCAGAAAGGAAACGGCATAGGCACTTCCAGTTCGAATAATACCAGAACATATTTAATTACACGTAGCGACCGGCTTAACGTTAATCTAAGAGCAAATCTCGTTGATATCTAAAAGAATTGGTTCATAATGTTATCAGACACCACAAATATTAGCATTGTTCTCTTTAGCAGCTCCTACTTCGGCCTTGCCGTACCATGAATCCATATATTATACTGATACGAGACGTTGTATCTATGTAAACACCTGGCCATTGTTAAAGAAAAGAGAGTTTATTTAACATTGTCATTACCGGCACATCATGTCTAAGCGTGATGGAGTGCAGGTTATATAAGAAGCTAATCTATATCGCATCTGCCAAATCCGCAACCATTGTGAAAAATTAGATTTAAACGTTGGACACCTTCAGTTGTTGATTGCTACCTATTTTATTTATTACTAGCTGTGCCCGCGACTTCGTCCGCGTGGAATTTAACAAAAACATTATTGAAATAAAAAATAAAAGATTTTTTCTAAAATAAATGTAGCCTATGTTACTCCTTGTTATATCAGCTACCTGACAAAAAAAGTCCGGTCAAAATCGGTCCAGCCATTTCAGAGATTAGCCGGAACAAACAGACAGACAGACAAAAAAAAATTAAATATCATTTTCGGCACAGGTATCGTGTATATAACGATATGTAGTTGGACATTTTTTTTTATTTTCACTCTTAAAACAGACACTTCAATTTTATTTCTATGTAGAGATATATTTAGTTATATTTTTATTTACATTCATTTATTTAGTAAAGTATAATACACAATGAAATTGAATTTATACTAGCTGTATCTTCAGTCCAAATAAACAACACCGGGAAATATTTAATACCTAATTTTGTGCCTGAATATTGCAATGACTACTATTAGTAGTAAAATTCCTGTATATAAATTTCAGACAATCTTTACTACCTGAGTGTCCGAGTTTAGAGAAGGGCGACTCGTACACACAATCTGAGTTCCTGTCGCGGCTGGCGAACGAGTGCCGGTACGACCGGCTGCTGCTGCCGACCTACCAGACAGGAGACGTGGTGTACGTCCACGCGAGCGCCTATGTGTACTTCATACAACCAGCTGAGGCACACGACTTGGTAAGGTCTTATTATATGTAAAGTTGTAATTTCCAAATCTAAAAAACCCATAGCAATTAGCCACTGCAACATTTTAATGGGAGTTGGTGCTCACAATACAGGTTTATCCTAGTCTAATTACCAGTCTAATTTAATTACAATGGTTACTTAGCCAAAGCACGTGTGAAATTTTGTTTGTAATTTGCCTAGGTTAAGAAAGATTTTAATAAATAATTTATTATTATTATTATTTATTTCGATACTGAACTTAAAACACTTCAATTAATTATCCTTAAAGAACAATTTGCTTAAACATCCCAATTGTCCTTAAAGAATAATATGTTATCGGCTACCTTTTTACCGGTTTTTTAAGATGCACTAAATTATGCATTCCAACAGCATAGACCTATTTTTAAGGTTCGGTACCTTAAAACGAATAAAATTGGAATTAGCAAAGTCGTTATCTCAAAAACAACTAGGTATTCATTTGATTTTGATACATGATTCTTAAGTTTATGGGCCCTTGGTGACATTAACTTTATAAAAATTACGCCTTATTATAATCTCCATTTCTTCAACGTATATTGGATATTTTTTTCACCAACTATAAAACACAGCTTATGAAAATTAACTTTGTAACAACGAATTGTATCTGGCTTTTACATTAAATATTTTTTGTTATTTTTTAATGGCCATCATAGGATCCTGGCTTATAAAAGTTGCAGCAATGAATGAGTTGACTGGATACTTTTCATTGCCTAGCTTATTGTTTCCATGTTGTGTACGGAATTCTCAGTGCGCGTACGACTCGCGCTTGCCCGTTTTATTTAATACCAAATATATGTATGTAATTGCATGACAGATAAGGTTGATAATGCTACATTATTATACGACGCCTGAATTGTAATGAATCATATTTACATGAGCCAGAGCGACACAGTAAAAATACATCTACTTAAATGAATATGACATCAAACTGAAATAGATTTTTTCGCACATTTGTTCCAAAACTCAAAAAAAGTGTTTACACACATGTCCAATATGAATGCCTTTCAGAATTTCAAACTTCATTTCCTTCTGCAATTGCGTTGGACGGACCCTCGTTTGGCGTACGCTCTGTATTCACCGGACCGGTCGAGAATCATCGGGGAAAGTGACTTGAGGCAGCGTATATGGGTCCCTCACCTGTACATGTCGAACGAGCAGTCTTCCAGCCTCATGGGCACCGACAGCAAAGACGTGCTCATCTCGATAGCACCCGACGGCGAGGTACTGTTCAGCCGGCGCATGCAAGCGGTTCTTTACTGCTGGATGAATTTGCAAAAATTTCCCTTCGATGATCAAACTTGCTCGATGAACTTAGAAAGCTGTAAGTACATTGCGGTCTGTAAATCCCGCTGACGAATCCCTTTGAATCATCATTGTGACGATTTCATAATTTATTTTTTCTTACTTTTAGGGAAATACAACGCTTCAATATTACGCATGATGTGGGAAAAAGACAATCCGGTTCGTTTATCCTCCGAACTGCACCTGACTGAGTATTCTCTTATAGATTATTGGACAAATGAGTCTGTAGTTCGCGGAGATATAGTCAATATGCGGCAGGCCGGAGGTAGATGTAATGTCCTTTAATATGAGTGTTGTTATCGTGACCCTGCTTTAAAAATATAGCTATGTATCAATGATTTTTCTTCAAATTAAAATATCTATTTTTTTACAGCGGGTAACTACAGTGCCTTGAAATTCACTTTCAAACTTGGCCGCGAAGTGGGTTACTATCTCATGGACTACTTTATTCCATCTATGATGATAGTCGCCATGTCGTGGGTAACATTCTGGCTGCAAGCAGATGCTTCGGCACCAAGAATTACACTTGGTAAACAACTAAACTTATTTACTAAGTAATATAGTGTGAATCACAGTAGCAATTCTTGTGAGTTATAAATAACGATGGATGTTTGTTTTAGGTACAAGCACAATGTTATCATTTATTACTCTCGCGTCGTCTCAGGCGAAAACGCTTCCGAAAGTATCCTATATCAAAGCGAGCGAAATCTGGTTCTTGGGCTGCACTGGTTTTATCTTCTCCGCGCTGGTGGAGTTCGCTTTTGTCAACACAATTTGGCGTAGAAAGTAAGCAATTTCATTGGTTACATTATCAGGGCATTAGTAGTATTTTGCCTTATTATTATAAATGCATGGCTTTATCCTTAATATAACAACGGTAAACAGAATGAATATTCGTGTATATACCTCACTGCACAATATTTCCTTAAAACCTATGAATTACCTTTAACGAATGAATACCTCCTACCTATACACACTCAACTGTATTTTATGATTTCACATTAACCGCAATATAGACTTAATTTGATTGTCAATTAATCATACAATTAATAAACACAAAACAATTTAAAGTTATATACATATTAGGTACTCATTGCGTAAAACGTAAAACAAAGGTATATAGTACCTATTCTATAGATAAACCTACAGAATTAGGATGCAATTTTATTTCCAGCCTCGTACAAGAACGTTTGAAATCAACCAATGGTATGAGAACAAATGAGAATAATAAATAAATATCGATTACAGGAAGGCTGTTAGCTTGAAGAAGGTGAACAGCAAGTACATACTGAAGAGCACGCTGACTCCGCGGCTGGCCCGCAAAGAACTACAGAAAGAGTTGCAAGAGTCTTCGCCGCAGCTCACCAAGTCCCGCTCCTGCTCCTCGCTGCAGCAGGAGACCAGCTGCAACGACCCCGCCGGCCCCGGATACAACAACTACCTTACTGTACACGTAAGTCACATATGTATCATTACCAAGGGCGGATCCAGCTTCTACGCCAGGGGGAGTCACATTATAGTTCATGTCAGATTTTACGCCGGGGGGGTGGTCATATGGTTCACGTCAGAAAACTTTCAATACTCCAATTCGTAATAATGACTTTTTACAGTTTGTTACAGGCGTGATTTGTGAACACACACATAGTTTTTTTACTTTATTTATCGACATACAAAGAATTAAATGTGCTTATAAATTTTATCAACAAGATAATTAATAAATTTTGACAATCTGGGGCCAGTCCAGGAGAGGGGTCATGACCCCCATGACCTCCCCTCTGGATCCGCCCTTGATCATTACTCGTATTCGTATCTCGCCTCCAAACGAACTTGTATACATTTGTACCTTTCTGTGTAATGCATCCACGCTTGGACTAACGAGGTAAATTGTTTTATTTGCTACAGGTATTTGCTCTAAAAGGCGACCGGATAAAACTATACCTCTAACGATGCCAATCAGATGATTTATGTGTAGAATACGCACGCTCGCTTGCAGTTATACAAGAACACGTTATTTACATGACAGAAATAATTTTGTAATATCTTAATTGAATATTGTACCGAATATTGATTAATTGTTGTACATTTTCAGAGCTTCCCGTCTGCTATAAACTTGCCAACGATCACAACGCAGAGCTTCGACGATTTGATGTCGAGTCCGGGCGGCAAGGCTCAGAGCAACGCCAGCGATGGCTCGGACGAACCTCCCAAGCACCACACCTGGACCACCATGACTCCTCAGGAGATCGCCACCTGGATCGACAAACGCTCCAGGGTTCTCTTCCCACTAATGTTCATATTCTTCAACATTATCTATTGGACTTTCGTATATTGTCTGTAAATTGTAATGATAAAGTCTTAATACTTATGGAATCAGATCAGATCTGCCCGAGGTTAGTGCGGCATATTTTATAAACGTACAGTCAGCGACATAAGTCGTTGAACACTTCACATTTTTTGATAAGCTTTTTATGAATTAAAATTTGTACGTACTACTCTGTAGTCGTAAAATATAACCAAGTAAAGTCATATATGCCGAGATGTACCATACGATATTGAAAATAATTATTATTTTGGATGATAAGACAATTCCAAATCTCGTGAATGTGTAGCGACTTATGTCGCTGACTGTACCTTTGATAATGTCTAAGAAATGAGTTTATAATATTTACATCGACTGCAACATGCACGTGATCTTATGATACGATGGTTGCTTGGTCATAATAGAAGTGTCGTCTAAAAACGTAATCTAAAAGGAATGCTAATGCAGGTGTTACTTTTATAAATACCAAACATTCGTAGAAAAAACACCCGTACTTAATAATTAAATGACGTGCTAAATAAAGTCTAAAGTTGATGGTTATAGATATCACTCTCACTGAAAACGATAATTAAGTCACGTAATATAATTAATGAAATAAGAAATTATACAGATACATACATTAGCGAAAAATCCTCGGACCATTAGAATTATGATATTTATTTATGTAAATGAAAACTTGCGCGATTTTAACATGATTTAGTTCATTTAAGATACATTCCACATTAATTTAATTAAAAATACATATGTAAATCGTGCCAACAATAAGATATTGTTAATTTCAACAAGTTATAATCGTTACACTATACACATACATTTAGGCAGTTATGTTTAAAAGAGAAATATATTATGTAGCAATTTCTACATATTATAAAGAAGAAAAAATAAACGAACCTAATTCATACAAACAAATAGCTTTCTAGATTGGCTCATTGTTTTTATTGGAATTATCAAAAGGCCTCCAAACAGAATTTTTTTTAAATCAGTTCACAATTTAGAAACTTTTTCAATTGTGTATTGGGTGTAAAGGAAAAGGGATGTGAAAGAAAACTTATGACGTCACGAGTCTTATTATGCTCTTAAAATGGATTGTGCTGATGTGAAAGAGAATCCAACACTGCACTCTCACTCTTTAATTAAAAATACTAATATTTGACTTATGTAACAAGCTACTTTAATACTGTTAAGTCAGAAATGTTTAATTAAAAAAACAACATTAGTCAAATACCTTATTGATAATTATTCCGTACTTGTTGAGCTGATTACGTGATTCTATAATGTTTTGTATAAGTTAGGTTCACGTTGATATATTCCAACATAATAAAAGCGATAGTAATCTACGCTTTATGTCGAATACAATTAGTTGTGTAAGATAGCTATTACTTTAGCTAAAATTTTATGAGATTATTAATTATTTAACTATTTATTTAAATGCTTCGTTTTTTATTATTTACAACGTATTTTATTATATGAATACCGTCCTTTCTTAATGTTTAGTTTTGACGACGGATTACGTAGCACGTACTCCGTAAAAACTATTCAAATAGTTACTATTATTTAAGTGTCATAATTTAAAAGTGCCTATGTAAAAAAATGAGATCTATATGATTAATTTTCAATACCGATATTGGTATGTATAATGTTCACACAAAATATATAGTTCTTTGGAAATTGAGCATGGAGCAAAATATTTTTTTCAATTGGATTGTATCCGTATACTGTATTAGTCTCTAATCGGCTAATTCTGTTAACGAGGCAGAAGCCTTAATATTATGTAGAGTACATATTTTGTACCATTGTTATTTTTTTGAGAGGGCCTAGGAAATAGTCACCCACCCTGGCCTATTGCGGGTTGGCGAAAATACCTAAATTTAATGTAACCAAAATATAGAAATTACGTAGCTAGTACGTATAAAAAGTAGTCAATTTAGGTTTTTTTAAGTAGTGAATATGTGTATATTTTGTATATCGACCAAACAAGTGCCTTAATAAGAGATTGTTTTGATATGAGTAATATTAACTAACAATAAGTATTTTACACGTAGCTAAGGTTATTTATTGATAAGAATTATAGTTAATTTATAGATACCATTGTCAATCTCAATATACACTCGAATTAAATAATACTTGTTTCATTGTCATTTGTTATGTATCGTTCTAAAAAAATATAAGGATTTGTATTTAACTAAGTGTGGCATTGTTGCGTTTACAGCGTTTGCACCACAGGTTTGCAGTGTACTGAGGTCCGGGTTTGAGTTTCAGTGCGGGAATGCCTACTCATTATTTGATATTTTTCGCTTCACAGACTTTAAGTTTTTGGTAAATTACTTAGAATATATTCAGTCATAAAACCATAACCCATAAGTGAAATTATTTACGTGTAGTGTTAAAGAAAATGGGGGAAAACATGAAATTAACAAAACGCTAAATCGTATCAATTAAGCAAAAATATATTCTATGCTAAATATAGATTCAAAGGAGGAAATAAAAAACAACAGTTGTTGTAGGAAACCCAAATATATTTAAACACACCATTCTATAAAATCGCTACAATTTCACTGGAATGAAAGTATTACTAAATCCAGGCCTAATCCGATCACGATCCAATATGACATGACGTATAAGAAAAGGACGATCCCAAGTATCCCTAATACTGGAAAATGGGGTTAGAATTATACACCCAAGTATACATCCAAGGAATTCTAATGGTTCCCTCTTCAAACGTCTACGCCATCATTTGTGGGAATACAAACAAACCACGCGAAACGCACAACGTGTAGTGAAATATATTTTAAATCCGCACATAATTGTTGGAGGAGTCAGGTCGCCGCGCCGCCCCGTCGAGGCGCCGCCATCACCAGGCTCTCGTCGCTCGCGTATCTCTTCAATGTAGCACTGGCTTGACTGCAACAAACAATAAATACAGGACTTACGACCGAACACTCAAACGCCATTTAAATATTACGGTATCAGCCCATATATATCCCACTGCATGGCACGGCTTCTTTTACAATCGAGAGTACGATTGAGAGTGGTTAGGCCATATAGTCCACCACACTGGCCTTATTTGAATATTAAGTTGCATTTAAATACCACGGCCCACTAGTCAGTACTCAGTACATTGACACGGGACTTGCGTATTGTGCAGCATAATATTTAATTGGTGTTTGAATATTTGGGCGTTGGAGAAATACTACGGTTAAATACCTTTACATACACAGTACTGACTCTGTGAGTAACAGAAACAACGAGAAACTTTTTGGTCTGACTAACATCCGATTTAAGTCCTTGTAGTTCATACGAGAAGTACAGTAGAGAGTATAGGAATCAAACTCGCGGCCTTTCGTTTCACAGCCGGCGTGTAACACACTACGCCACGGAGAGAGCTAGTATTAACCAATAAAAGAATATATTAAATCAGTTATTGCTCATATACTAGTACGGAACACGGGCTTCTACCATAAAAGTGGAACTACAAACCTGTGAAAATCGGCATCATGGAATCTTTTCTTGGGAACATTTTCAAAACTATCAAAAAAATCATATGTAGGAAAGTTTGAAAAATCAAAGCATTATATGTGCTGGAGCACCCTCGTATCGTACCCTCTGATTTGAATTCATCCGCTCATCTTCCAACAATGTCATCCCTCTAGTATGTAAGTGTTATTGATATTTATTAAATAAATATTAAAGTTACATAAATATTAAATTAATAAATGCAAGTGGCATATTTGATTGATGGGTGATACTACATATACAGGGTATATCAAGACTGCTACCGAAAACGAAGCCGGGTGGTAGTTTAAGCGACTTCAGACACAATGCAACAGAAAAAGTTGCAAAAAAAAAGCGCCAGTTTTTTTTGTTATTTTTTTCCTATGACCATATTTGGGTGGTAAATACATTTTTCCCTAAAATAATAGTGTATACCCTTTTATTTATAAATAATCTAAGGTATAAAAGAGTTTAAATTATTATTTTAGCAAATACTATGGATTTACCACCCAAAAATGACGATATTTAAAAAATCATAAAAAATAATTGTCGCGTTCCTTTGCGAAATTTTTAGTTGCATTGTATTTGTAGTCACTAAAACCACCCGGCTTCGTTTTCGGTAGCAGTCTTGAGATACCCAGTATGGATGGGTATTTGGTATTGACTGCACCTCGCGATGTCAATTATCTTGGAAGTACCAAGGTATCGGATCTAATTTACAATACCAATTACTTTTGACGATGATAGCTATCGTCCTCTTTACTATATTTAATAATGTTGCAAGCTCGTTATTTTATTTTTTTATACATAGATCCAGTAAATGAACAAACAGGTCACCTGATTACTGCCGCCCATGAATACCCATTAGGCTTGGATCATGTCCATGATCATGACATGACATATGAAATCTAGAGGAGAGCGGGAAGTAAAAAGGATGGGAAGAGTATTGGGCATCATAATTAATTATTTGTTAGTATAATGTTTTGGAAAGGCAATCGGGTATCTGGTAACCAAATGCGCAGTATTTCTACAATCTGTATGAAAGAAATGTCCTAAGATTCGACCTGTATTGGGGTTTCGTAAATATCTAAATATTTCAATAATTTAGTAACAATGTTATATCAAAAATATGTAGATATGGATCTTATCAAACCATTCATTATAATTGATTACCCCACCGGGGACAGTTATGACTCATTTTGAAAGTGGTATTGAATTTAGATCGGTGCAACCACTTCAATAACAAATGATAAGATATATTTTTTGTTTTGTTTATTAGATTGTTTCACATCAATCAATCAATACACCCTACAGTCACTAACGTGTTTCTGACCCCACACTAATATCCCAATCTTGTGTCGTGGGTAACTACAAGGGACTGTTCGGTCTCACAAACACCCAGCCACGAAACAAATGCTTGTGGATCACACAACTATTTGTCTCTGTGAGTGGGTCGAACTCTCGGCTTTACGCTTCACAGCCACCATTGCGTCATTGCGCCACGGAAATTTAGTCGCCATTATAGGTGATGGCGCCTCTCAACCTCGACTCCTATCTATAACCCAGAATCTATAGACATGATTGCCCTAAATCATATTTCAACCACTTTAAATTCAATACCTACCTACTTGACACAATATTAAATTTTAACATTCAAGTCAAAACATCTCGGAAACTCTTAAAGATAATAAGTACAAGTATTTTATAGATAAATGCGGCCATCGATATATTGTTTAGCGTTCTACCTATAGTTGTATTTCAATTACCTAAGACCCAAATAATACCTAACTTTAACTACTTTAACTTAAACTCACAGCAGAGATTATTTCACTACGAATCAAAGCTAAGAATGAAACGTCACCATATTAATTATTTATTATTTTGTAAATTATTGAAATTACAGAATAGTCGTAGGATATTCACTCTGAACATAGGCTCTAAGGATTTAAATATGCATACCTAGCAGAAACAACATTATAACATTAGTCACGACTCGTTTGTCTTAATCCCCACCAATTAATTCTGGCACAAGAGACGAATTTTCATTACACGAAAAACGCTCGCACATAAGACTGTAAACAATCAGTAATTCTGAAGAACCTTGATGAGTCTATTGATGCGTTACGGGCCTTGGTAAAAGTCATTTATCTAATGCGGCACAATCACCCATTTTACATATAGGAAAAAAGTACTCGATTTGTCGAGGTCAGGTGAATAATGTGTACTAAATTAGTTTTTGTATAACTATGTGTACCTATAGGTACATCCCATTATTAGGCATAGGCGCTTTTCTTTGCGTGATAGAGTTTACATTATATTTCACAAAGCTGGCCTAAAACAATATATACGGCAATTTGTTGTTTATTAAACTATGGCCAGTTTATGATGGTCGTTTCACGCCACTCATAAAGATTATGTTATGAACTTTTTTTGACTAGATCCTTACAATGACATCAGAGTGTGGTGGTTAATGACTTTATTTGAAACTACGTCAACGATAGAGGTTAACCAACCCTCGCACGTAGACATTTTGACATCAACCACTAGGATATTTACCTAAATGTTTAAAACACATATTTGATTAAAAATAAATTTTTATGACAATGGCCTATGAGGATTCATAATATGTTTAATTCCTTAAAACAATTTATTGGGAAATAAAATCGTAATTAAATTAGCGAAATGTTTTCTGAAGAGCCTATGGGCAAATCACTATCAAACCTCCACATAATATTCAGGGCTTATCCAAGACATGACATATTATGAATACACTCATTGCTTTATTCATGGAAATTTTATAACCTAATTTAGTTATCGAAAGATTTGCCCCTTTCGAATGACTTTTGGATTGAATATGAGCGAAGAAGACGTAACATTCTATAACTAAAAAGGTATATGAATTAGGCCGGTAATATCTTTGCATGATCAAAACTGATGGTAGAACTATTATATGTGAGAGCCTACCTGGGTGGGTACCACCGCAATGTCTATTTCTCCCGTCAAACAGCAGATTAAATGCACTGTTGTGTTTCGGATTGAAGGACATTGCAGCCAGAGTAACTATTGGAAATATTGACACTTTACATCTTATTTTTCAGGATGGAGAGCGCAGTGGAATGCCAAGCATTGCTTTGTTTTGCAATCCAAGGCGTTGTTTGGTTTTGTTACTATTCGTGTTCATGAGCGGTCGTATCGCTTACCATCGCGCGAACGACATCCTCGTCTTACCATAAAAAAAAACCATTATATAAATAAATAACACCCAACAGTCACATACATAGTCCTGACCCCACACTAAGATCGAATCTTGTGTCGTGGGTATCAAGAACTACGAGAGACTTGTGGGCCGCACAAACATTTCTCTCGGTGCGGGGATCGAACACGCGGCCTCTCGTTTCACAGGCGGCGTCTAACCAACTGCGCCACGGAGGCTGTCGAATTGCAATAAAAAAATAAAAAAATAACATCACGAACGTTCTAGAAGTAGAATAGTCAATAGATATAGTGTGTGGACAAGGTGGAAGGACGATCTGGCTATGGTTGCAGGAAGTTGCTGGATGCAGGCCGCTTCCAACAGGTCTTGTGGAGATCCTTGGGGGAGGCTTATGTTTAGCAGTGGACTTCCTGTGGCTGATATGATGACAGTGTGTTGTACTGACCTGTAGCGCGTGCGCGGGCGCGGCAGCGGCGCCAGGCGCGGCAGGTGGTCCAGCGTGAGCGTGCCCGAGCCCGAGCTCGAGCCGCGCCCCGAGCCGCTCGAGCTCTCCGACCACGTCAGCTCAGACATACTGACCAACATACGAGTATATCTTCAGATCATGGTACCAGAGTGTTTAGCAAAAAAATTATCTACGATTATTTTTGATAATGATTTATTTCTATAGTTAAACCATGGCGTAATATACATGCATCGGGATTATGCTTTGCATAAATGTTACATATATATTCATATAATAGAAATATCAGAGATTTTAGCAAAAACTGGACGTTCATTACTGGATAATTATTTATTTTTTTAGTTTCACCATAGCGCAGTTAATAGGCATCGGTTAAGGATTACGTAAATGTAATACTCGTACTTTGAAATCATTCCTTTCAAGGGCATGGCTATTCCTTAAAGTCGAACTTATGATACTACGAGGTACTAGAGAGTAGAGATACTAAACCCTAAATAATAAATTTTAAAAAAATCACAATAAACAACTTCCAGTTTTAAGTAATAGTAATTAAATATGGGTATTTATACGACCAATTGGGTGATAGAGTAGATTTATCATAATGATGTAGTCTAAAATAACAAATAATAAGCGATATCTGCTGGGAAACATGAATCACCAAGCAATTAATGATCATTTAATGGAAATAGATCATTAATAATCAAAACTACCATTATGTAAAAACAAAATATCTCCAAAATGTATAAATATGGTTCAAAAAGCATTAAATATCGCAATGTTTTTAAACAGCAAATTATTTTTGTAATATCGGTAATTACTATTGTCATTGTAATTTTGACACATTTAATTTCTTTATCAGTAGTGCCAAGAAATTTTCTACAAGCAATAACACAATTGGAACTTAATTCTTGTTGTGGTTTTAACAACGCAACAAAATATCCGATGTGGGTTTTTGACGTACATATGTATTAGAAATTAGTGTTTCGCTCAGTTTTTCGTTGTTTTAACCCTGTATGTCAACTTGGTTGGAGAATTAATGTTTAGAGACTGCTTTCAATAATAATGTGGCTATGACAAAAGAGTCGATAGTCAAATAGCAAAAGTTGTAAATGACATAATGTGCGAACCTAGAAGAGATGGGCGGCAGGCGGTAGGGCGGCGTGTACACGTCGTTGTTCTCTGTGTAGGTGGAGGCGTGGATCTCCTGCTGGTACAGCTCGTACAGCTGCGCCAGCTCCGGCGGCATCGCCACGCCTAGCTCTACAGGAATTTCATAAAGCCTTCAATTTAAATTAAAAGTAGGTACGCAACGATATTGAATAATTTACTTTCCACCTTCATAACCACGCTGTTAAGAAGGCCACAGTCAAGCAGCAGCATGGAGCGTCGCAGGTGTCGATTTTTGCATGGGATTTCGCATGGGAAAATAAAAGTCGCCGCAGCAATCTCAACCCAGAACTTTGTTAATGATAGAATTGATACTGCCATTTACCGTTAGGGTTGTACTGATATAACCTTTTTCTTCTTCAGCCTCTATATCTACCCAATGCTAAGTTTAGGCCTCTTGTAATGTACGCCATGTTGGTGTGTCCAGGACAGTCCTCATCCAGCTTTTATAAACGCCTGAAGAGAACTGTTAGCAATGCGTGTATAGTGTACAGTGTGTAGTGTGTTACCGTCGAGCGCGCGTCGCTGCCTGGTGATGATCTCGTCGGAGAGCCTGCGCTGCGCGTCTCGCCGCTGCAGCGCGAGGTCGCGGCGCCGCAGCTCGTGCGCGCGCGCCGCCCGCTCGCCCTGCAGCGCAAGCTTGTCCGCCTCCAGCTCGTGCACGCGGCACACCAGCGCCAACACCTCGCGCTCCGGACCGCTGCTGATGTGCGCTGGCAACTCCTGCACATCAAATCGCACCCCCGGTGCAACAATGTCACTTATGCAAACATTGGAAAGGTTGGAAGGTATGAAGATATAATCTTATATTTTTTAGAATATTACGTGGTCATATTTTTAACGGTATATTTAAAGTTAATATTTTGATAGAGGTTGTTCACTTGCTGTTCAAAAGTTGAATTATTGCAAAAATGACGTTGTTGCACCGGGGGTGCGAAATGTCTTCTATACTCTGAAATTTTGCTGATATCGAATCCGAGATCAAAAATGTTAACAAACAAATGTCATTGTAAAAGTGACACTTCAGGGTTATGAAACATTTTCTCAAAAACATATTGAGTATAATTTGATTAGTGAATAGATTCAGATGTTGCGAGTACTATGTATTTTTTTTTTTTTTATTTGGTTCACAGAACTGGATACAATCTTACGAGTTATAAACTTATGGAACTGACATAGAAATTAAAACTATAGATTGCAACCTACTAAGTGTGAACACAGCATGCTTAATGAGAATGTAGGTTGTGATGCACATTAAATTACTATCTCAATTAGATGATTTGGTATTGTAGATTAACATAATGTTTTTTCTTACGGAAGCCTTAGCACCAGGACGGAATATATCAAAATTGTTTTGGATGTTATTATAAGCAGAAGTCATGCGGCAGATAGGAGAATGTTGACCGAGATTAGTTTTAAAAAACGACTTGAAGAAAGTTTTGCGATTATTTAAACGACTCTCAGGGCGCGGGATAGCGAATTGAATACGATTTAAAATATCTGGTGTGTCAACAAAACCATGTATTATATTAAACAGAAATAAAATATCAGCAACTTTACGACGCGTCTGGAGTAAGTCCATTTTAAAAAAGGATAAGCGCCGATCATAAGATTTTAACTGAGCGCATTTATTGTTACTATAGGTAAGATGGTATAAAAAACGGCGTTGGATGCGCTCAATTCTGTCGATATGTACTTGGTAGCCAGGACTCCATCCCGTACTACAGTATTCCAGAATGCCTCGTACGATAGTATTAAAAATTAAAATAGTGAGAGGAGGCTGGATAAAAATTTTCATTTGCCTGTTAATAAACCCAGAAAGTCGAGCGGTTCTTGTTGTAATATCGTCAATATGGTATCGGAAACTCATTTGTCTATCAAAAATGACTCCTAGATCGCGTATTATCTTCACTTCGGTTAAAGGGACATTATTAATGGAGTAAGTTGCTATATGTGGTAGTTTCTTTCGTGTAAATTTAATATAGTGACATTTTTCTGAATTCAAAATCATATAGTTCTCGTCACACCATTTTTGTACGTTGTCTATATCTGACTGAAGAGCCAAAATATCGGACTGGTTATTTATGTTACGATAGATTTTTAAGTCGTCAGCGTACAATTTAAATTTGGATTTTATGACATGCTTAATATCATCTATGTACACTAGAAAAAATAAGGGTCCGAGATGGGATCCTTGTGGGACTCCAGAAGGAACATTAAATGTCCGAGACTTGAATCCACGTATGTGAACTAGTTGTGAGCGATTTCGTATGTATGATTCGCACCAACGAAGTAAGGTGCCATGAATACCCGCAATCGCCAATTTTGTTAGCAAAATGTTATGATTAACCAAGTCAAATGCTTTTTTAAAATCCGTGTATACTGAGTGCACTTCACCGCCCTTATCCATAATATCTGTAATATCACAAACATATCCAACCAAGTTGGTATTATAAAAAACCATGCTGATTAGAGTCGATATTTTTTTATTAATGATGGCTTCTAGAATCTTACCCATCGCAGATAAAATAGAAATTGGACGGTATTGAGAAACATTATCTAATTTACCACCTTTATGTATAGGTGTTAAAAATGCTAACTTCCACTGCGCAGGGAAAGTTCCGGACTTCAGAGACTTATTATAAATGATAGATAAAGGCTTATACAAGTTATCTGCGCAGTTTTTTAGGAAAATTGGTGGTATACAGTCGGGCCCAGGACCTTTATATACATCCAGCTGTTTCAAATGTGCTAATACCTCACTTTCGCTAATCAGGCAGTTATTGAAAGGTGTAACGTGACAAAAAGAAGAATAGGACTTAGCTCTTTGGGGAAAACTAGTTGTTACCGTATGATAAACACTTTGGAAATGTTGTGAAAATAATTCACATATTTGTAATCCGCCTTTTGCAATTTTATTTCCTAAATTCATTTCGTTTGGTAATGAAGTGCACATTTTTGTTTTGTCCTTAAATATTTTCCAAAAATATTTTGGTCGTCGTTTTAAGTCCTCAGTAGCCCGTTTCTTAAAATTAATATAGCACTCTTTAATCATTAAATCACAGCGCTTTCTACAAAATTGATATTGTAATTTATCCATCAAATTACCAATTTTTTTGTATTTTCTGTGATATTTGGCTTTCTCTCGTAATGCTAATAACAGTGACCGTGAAAACCAAGCTGGATAGTTAGAATCCCGGGACCGACGGACAGGAGTATGTCGAATAATAATGGGGTTAAGTTCGCTGTACAGATTCTCTAGCATCTCATCTACTGAATATGAGTCTCTTAGTGTTATAGGCCAGTTCACAGAGTCTAAATCAGCATTAATTGCTTCATAATTAGATTTAAAAAAATTAAGTGTAGCGGCAGGTGAAGGTTTCATTGTTCGTTCAATAATTTTATTATTAAATGCTATTTCTAGGGATGGGTGGTGTAAGTCGGATGGAACCAGACTTATTTTAGCAAGTTCAACAGTGATGTAAGATGGACCCTTAAACAAAACCAAGTCAAGAATACGCCTACTTGCATTCAGTATGTTATTGTATTGCTGCAAATCACAATAAGCTACGCTATCCAAGAATATATTTGCAAGATTAGTACTTGGTGATTTCGGGATTAAATGCATAGAATTTGAATCATGTTCCCACTCAATGTCTCCCATATTAAAATCACCCACCACAAGGAAAGTCGGATCCGCAGCACTACTAGTTTTATTTAGTCTGCTATTATGGATTACATGTCCCATATTACTAAAAAAAGTATCAGCGTAATCTTGGGTTACAGGAGGTGGAAAATAGGCAGCACATATGTTTACAGTCATTTTACCTATTTTCAAACTGAGCCAAAGATCTTCACATGTTGTCTCCCACGCGTTCCGGCGTAAGACTTCATATGACTTAAGTATACCAACAAGAACGCCGCCTCCATCTTTTTTAAGCTTAAATGAGCTGGTCGACGATCTATCACGGCGAAAGACATTATAGCGGTGATCAAATAATTCATAATCGAACACTGTTTCGTTTAACCATGACTCTGTCAAAATTATAACATCATAATTTCTATTCAATATTGATAAATACAAATCTTCCGTCTTAGTTCTTAGGCCTCTTACATTTTGATAGTATACAGTTAAACTGAATTTAAATACAATGAATTATTAGTGGCATACTTTAAATAAATAGAAAAAAAAAATTATAATTACTATAGCAGTTAAAGTTTTTCTAAGCTATCAAAGTTTTTGATAACTATGTGTGCAGCAGACATATCCTTACGAACGAAGATGCGTCCATTACGTACCCAAACAAATTTATATCCCTTTTCCTTAGCAGCGCTTCTGGTTGCAGCATGAAGTTTTTTATTTTCGGGGGACAGATGTTCCGAAACAAAAATAGGAGATTGATGCCCTGAGTATCCTATGTGTGTAGTGCTTAGCTTGTTGTTGCTATTATTCCTGTTAAATATCTTTACAGAGGCTAATATGTTGTCACGTGTTAGCTGGCTATTTAACTTAACCACAATGTTTCGAGGACGTTTGGAGTCAGGGTTCAATTTCGCTACTCTATGCAATGCCATAATTTCGTGCTCTTTTATGTCTTTCTCCACTGTTTTACCGATTTCCTTTACTAAAGTTAGCAGGTCTTCATTTTTGTGCTCCGGTACACCCTGGATTTCAATGTTAGTATCCCTTGCATGCTGTTCCAAATAAGCTACGTTTGCACTTAGTTCCAGAATTTTATTTTGCATACTGTTGTTTTGGGCGAGTAGTTCCGATTTAGTGCGTATAAGTTCATCATTAACTTTAACCTGGTCATCGTGAGAGTCTGAGAGAAACTGAATAGTCTTTAAAGCTTCGTTAAGTTCTTCTTGCATTTTTGAGCATCTTGAGCCTAGGTGACCAACTTCTTTTTGAATTGTCAACAATGTAGTATTGAATTTTTCAAGAGTGGAATTTTGATCATCAAACCTTTCCAGCATCTCCTGCCGTAAATTTCGAATTTCCGTTAAAACTTCATCATTTCTTAAATCAGGGGAGACAACATCTGTCGAGCTGATTTCTGGCTTTCCACGCGGTGTTTTATTAAAATTTTCGGGATCCTTTGACGGTGCTGACACACAGTGTGGGCATATCCATTTCGAACGAACTGCATTTGGCTCAAGTTTGACGCATTCGAGATGGTAATGGTGTTGACAGTTAGTACATTTTATTCGCTTATTGGTTACAAGAATATTCGATTTACATGTTGGACATTGCATAATTACAATCAAATGCAAATTAATACGGCAATAGATATTCAAGCGAGAATAAAAACAGCACACTAATAAATGACCTCAAAGATAGTCGGTTTGCGGGGCACGAGCAGCTGATTGTTGTAGTCTCACACTAATAAAGACCCACACGAAACGATTTGTGGGTAGGTTTTGTGATCAGCTGTTGTGATGAATGTTTCGAACTTGTTTTCCGGAGAATTTCAATAGTTAAATCGTAATCTGAATGTTGACAAATTATTTATATTTATTTTTGAATTTTGAACATTTTGAATGTTTAATGATGACTGTCGACGTGACCCTTGACTTGGGCCCAAACTAATTCTAATGGGTTTAACTCACAGTGATTTTCAAAGATCATAGTGCGTTCGTCTACGAACACGAGCGCCAGAAATCATAGGTACAAAATAGAACAAAAACTTAACAGAAAACGTGAAACCAACACCACGAAGACGTAACTTTATCACATAATGCACATTCATCAAGTTAAGCAACTAAATGAACTAAAGGGAGGTGTCGCGGGCGTCAAAGCAACGTATTTGTAATTAAGGAGACTAAATTTAAAAAATGTTTTATTTCAGTGGCCTAAGGTTACGAATTTCTGCATAATACCCGTAGCATAAAATATTTTAGTACCATTTTTTCAAATACCTACTTAAAAAAAATTGAAATTGTAGTTTATGTAAATATTATACCAAAGATTTTTTATTTGGCTTTTTTTTATAGTTGACGGCGCTGGCATCCTTGGCGCCATTTATTGAGTTGTGAAGGAACAAGATTGGCAGTTGTCAGTCTAGCGGAGCGTCTGGTCGATGGAGCGTTGTCATGGAGCGTTGTGATGATTCTGGAGGAGTAAAAATTGGGATTGTGGAAAACTGTGCACCACGTCTCAGACGAACCGCTATAGTTCCTTGCAACGTATCAATAGTTCCGAATTAAAATAACTTTGTTTGTATCTTGCTGTAAGATCATTTCAATCGCCCAAATACCCACGCGAGACGCTATGGCCAATGCTGATATAGGCAAAGATCGCCTATATAGTTATTTAACGAAAGATAATAATTCCAACCTATTTTTTTAACGGTTGTGAACAAACTACCATGTCAAATTATTTTATTGTAGTGGTAACACTTTTGTTTACATTTTTGATCTCGGATTCCATTTCCGAGTATAGTATAGAGCACTAAGGTGATTTGTGAGTACCGTGAGCTCAACATTTGGAATATTTTTTTCGTATTGACTCATAACACGATTGATATAAAAATCAATCAATGCCAAACGATAAGTCTGTATACCTTAGTTGTAGATTATATATGTGACGGAGATTATTATTGATCTCAACGATCTAAATATCCCTCCCTCAACAGTTTTGCTAAATCAAAACGGCATACCTTGACTATCGTTTGAGCAAAAAAAAAATGTTTAAGGATATACCTACCGAATAGACAGCATTGATGTAAAGTGAAAACCTAGATATAATTTCGTATGTACCTACATAATTTTATTTTTTTTTTACAACTAAGTAGTAACTGTAAATTACGCTTATTAGTATTGGATACAATATTTCCTATACGTGTGGTAAAAATTATAATCGAAAAGCGTGAATAGGTAAGTGATCTAGCTACCTGTTCCAGTTGCGCGCCGCGCAGGCGCACCTGGTGCAGATGTGCCTCGACGCGCGCGCGCTCCTGCCGCGCCGCCTCCTGCTCGCGCTCCACGGCCGCCAGCTCGGCCCACGCCTGCTCCACCGCCACCTCCGCCTCCGCGCGCTCGCTGCCGCCGGACACGCTCGACGCGCCCGTCCCGCCCCTGAACAACATTTATTTATTTATTTAAACACTTTGTACATATTAATAGTACAGGCGGACTTAATGCCTAAGGGCATTTTCTACCAGCCAACCTTAAGGTAGTTCAGAGAGACGGAAGCAGGTGCTTATTAATTTATAAGGAAATAAATGAGAAGAGAATATATATTTATAAAACATAAATAAATAATAATATTTATACGAATATATATCTATTTAATTATTATTATTTACCAATACAATTATATATATACCTACACATACATACATACACATACATATAATATATATATATATATATATATATATATATATACACACACATACATATATATAAACAAGTAAATAAATAAATACCTACATTAGTGGTGAGAATCTGCTACTTCGGCGAGGAGTAATTGTCGAACCTTAATCTTGAAAGCCTGCCGTGTTGTGCACGACCTGATTTCGAGTGGGAGTGCATTCCAGAGAAGAATGGATTGGATAGTAAAGGAAGAGTGAAGGAAGTCAGAACTATGAGGAGGACATTTTAGAAGGAGATTGCTAGACGAGCGCAGATTTCTAGAGTGAGTATCACTGAGGTAAATGAATTGCGGAGACAGATAAGAAGGAGGGGAAGGAGACTTTAGAATAGAGAAAAGGGTAGTGAGGGCACGCAACGAACGGCGCTGCCGGATGGGAAGCCATTTTAACTGCGATCGGTAGGAAGAGATATGGTCAAACTTGCGAAGATTAAAAACAAATCGAATGCAGTTATTTAGAAGACGGTCGAGTTTGTTGAGTAAATCTGCATTCAGATCAAAATAGCACACATCACCATAGTCGATAACCGGAAGGATTAAGGTTTGCACTAGCATAGCCTTGGTTTTAAATGGTAGGAAATTCTTCAGGCGATAGAGAGAACGAAGAGTACCGATCACTCTCTGACTGACAGAAGTCACCTGGGGTCGCCAGCTCAGGGTAGCGTCGATGTGTAGTCCGAGATCCTTTACACTAGGGCACCAAGGTATGACAGAGCCATCAAAAATAGCCGAAGGGATGTTTAAAAAATTCAGCCTGCTAATCATTCTCGGGCTGCCAATGATGATGGCCTGGCATTTCGTCGGATTAACAGATAGCCCGAAACTATGTGACCAACGTTTGATATGTTCGAGGTCTCTGTTAATCCTATCCACAGCAGTGTGTACACAGTCGACGCCAGCCTGATAGTATAACTGCAAGTCATCAGCATACAGATGATACGCACATTGAAGGTTAAGGGTTATGAGGTTTATGAAAATAGAAAATAACAACGGAGAAAGTATACCGCCTTGAGGGACACCAGACTCAATCTTGCACCAGTTGGACTCGGAGTCGTTTATACGCACCGACTGCTGGCGTCCCTGAAGATAGGATGAGAACCAATCCAATTCCACTGGAGAGACCAAAAGATGGGAAAGGATAGCTAAAAGGATGTCGTGACTGACAGTGCTGAAGGCATTTGAAAAATCCACCAAAGCCAATACGGTGACTTTGCCGGTTTCCATGCCCGCCCTTATGTCGCCAGTCACTTTGAGGAGCGCGGAGACGGTGCTGTGACCTGGCCTAAAGCCAGATTGAAGTGGGCACAACAAGTTATTCACGTGGACGTGCTTAAAAAGTTGCTTGTGCGCACAGGCCTCCAGCACCTTGGAAAGGAAAGGGAGAATAGAGATGGGACGGAAGTGATTGACGAGAGAAGGATTGGGGATTTTGGGGAGCGGAATAACAAAGGCGTTTCTCCACTGAGATGGGAAAACGCCAGTGCTTAGGGAAAAATTGATAATGTGGGAGATTGGCGAAAGAAGATGGTCAAGGACTGCGACTATCATCCGGTGGCTAATGTTGTCGTAGCCAGTTGCGTTGGATTTGATCGCAAGGATTATCTTTTTGATATCAACAGGTGGAACTGGAGAAAACTTGAAAGGGTTAGAGGTAGGCCTCGGAAGCTCAGCTATAAAATCCAATGTACAACGCTTGGTTTGGTGACTCATTAAGGTGGAAGTGGAGAAATGTTGATTAATATCATCCAATCCGACGGTTGTACAATGAAAGTCTGTGCTAACTTTGCCTATACCCAGAGTTCTAAGGAATCTCCAGACATTAGCAGGGGAGGACATGGATATATTACTAAGAATATGTCGGCGTTTAGCATTACGTACCATCTGATTACACCGATTCCTTGCAGCCTTAAATAAGCACCAGTTATCTTCAGTGCGGTCCCTTTTAAAAACTCGAAAAGCGCGGTCTCTTCGTCTCATTGCCATCCGAACACCAGGTGTCAACCACGGCGCAGGAGGACGCCTACGCTTAACTTTCTTAATGGGGGCGTGCTTATCAAAAAGAGATATAATCTTGTTGTTGAAGATTTCAACTTTCTCTTCGACGGAATTGGCAGATGTTAATTCATCCCAGTTAATGTTAGCGGCGTCCCCATTAAGCTTGTCCCTGTCCATCCTGCCGAAGCAACGCAAGCGCAAAACCTTAGGGGAGGATTTGGGGGGTTTGAGGGCGTAACAGACGTAAATAAGGTCGTGGTGAGAGAAACCAGGGGCAGGGAATTGTCCATGAGAGGAAACAAGGGAGGGAGCAGAGGTAAGGATGATATCAAGCCACGTGTCATGAACATCAATGTTATGGTGAGTGGCTTGTAAGGGTAATAGGTGAAGGTTAACCGAATCAAGGATATCAAGGAGTTTACGTCGTCGGGAGGATTGAACATTCAATGTACAGAGTGATATTGACATATGGTATTTAATTTAAAACAAATGTTCCTTACTCCCCCTAGGTACTAGGTACTATTGTGCCAAATTAGAATAAAAACTACCTGATAGTTTAGTCAAAAATCTCGATTTTAGGTTTCAAGGCTTTTGATCAACCCCTATAGATACTGAGTTTTTTTGGTTCAGATAAGTTCCTCAACCGAACTGAAGTTCATCTAAGCCGTAAAAATACTCTCATCTACATGGGAAATCCAAAAATCGTGAAAACGAAATTCACGATTTATGGCAAAAAATCTTCTCATATTGCTTTCAAATTATATACAATGTCATCTGAGGTGATGAGAAACATGTGGGTTAATTTAAATAACATGTGTCAATATCACCTGTGTATTATACCGGGTATATCAAGACTGCTACCGAAAACGATGCCGGGTGGTAGTTTTAGTGAGTACAAACACAATGGAACTAAAATTTTCGCAAAAAAACGCAACATTTTTTTTATGATTTTTTAAATATCGTAATTTTTAGGTGGTAAATCCTTAATTTTTCTAAAATAATAATTTAAACTCTTTTATACCTTCGAGTCCTTGTAAATAAATGGGTATACACTATTATTTTACGAAAAAAATGAATCTACCATCCAAATACGACGATAGGAAAAAAATAACAAAAAAAAATCGTCGCTTTTTTTTTCGACGTTTTCTATTGCAATGTGTCTGAAGTCACTAAAACTACCACCCGGCTTCGTTTTCGGTAGCAGTCTTGATATACCCTGTATACCAACCGGCAACCAACACCGCGGAGCAATCAAAAACAAATTAAATAGGGGTATAACGATACATGGACATGTTATATGAAATAAAACTATAATATACCGATTTTATCGCGGATTTGATTTAATTTCACGGGGCAGACTCAAGTCTCGACTGCGGCGGCTGGCTCTAAGAAACCATTATATACCTACATGTTCTATTCGGGATTACTCTTCTAGAACCTATAACGTCCCATTGAATAGTGCTGTTACAACTACTTTTATATATGTATGTATGTAGGTAATCAAAGACAGCCATACCGTACCAGTATTTCTTGTTCTATGATTACTACACTATCTTTTCACTTGCTCCACTGGACTCCCACTTTATTTTGAAAATATGATAGGCCTCGCCATACCTGGCACAAATTCAATTTAGGGGTAGCTCAGATGAAATTTCTCAAACAATAAACATAAACAGAGTGGATATAAATATCGACACCAAGCATCTGACAGAAAATGAACAAAAGATATGCAGGGTCAACAAACCATCCAGTGCTAAAGACTCCTAAGAGCAAAGTGTCACACCAAAACATGATTTTATATTATGTTATTTTACAATGTTTTTGTTGATCTTCCGATTAAAGATAAGATTCAAAAAATTCAAAAACACGTCTACAAAAATAATAACATTTTTATCTGAAATGTTGGAGATCAACTTATCCAAATATTGTCATCAGGTACGTCACTTGTTACTTTGTCACTTCGTTACTTACTTGTTGAGTATTTTGATTAATTTTTCAACAAGTAAATATTCTATTTTGTAAATAACATTACCTGTAACTTTGTTGTGTGCTAAGTCTGGAGCCGGTCACATTGACAGGCTTATAGAGGCGGTTAAATCGAGCCTCCCAGTGCGAAATGGCTGCGTGTTGTCTCTCAGCATCAAGAGCCAATCCCAGCAAATGACTGTCCAGCTCCATTAACCGACGTCGCAGACGCATTTGCTGCTTGAACGTCGACACTATAGATTCGCGCAGAGATTTCAAACGCTCTGCACTCTCGGGTTGCTTCTCCTCTACTTCGGTTTCAACCGCACGGATGTCTTCTGTTGACCTTATGATATAAAAATTGGTTCTTAAGGCGCGTATCGACACCGCGAGGATGCGGGGTTACTCTGTACTCTGATACAACGATGGATGTTCGAACATCGCACGTACAACTGGACGAATGTCCCTAAATACTTCACAAAGTGTTCCAAACCATTATCGTCCGCCGTAATCTAAGACTAAGTTCGAAGCGAATGATAAGTTTCATAGAGATTAGCATGGACTTTTAGAAGTGGAAAACTTTTATCTTATACATTGACGATCATCGTCCGAATATTAGAACTTTGTGTCGGAGTATAGAGTAATGAATTGATGAAAATTATATTGAAGCCGGTTTTACATTACTAAGGTAGAGTTTGATTATATGCAATTATATAGTTTAGCTAGGATCACCATTTTAATTAAATACTATACTGCTACTACTATACTATACTATTTTAATTAAATGCTACTAAGATGAATGGAAATTAAATAAATCTCGTTAAATTGTTTTTGAAGCTTTGTCGATTTATATAGATATACTATTCTATGCCACTTAGTATTTTATTCAATTTATCAGATATTGACATCAAAGTAAAACTAGTAACTAAATTCACCTGGAATCTTTCATTTTTACTTTTAGTCGTGCGATTTCTTCTCGCAGGTCATTGATAACCGTCCGGTATTGTGATAACTGCATGGGAGTCTCTATTAAATCACGTTCAATCTGTGAAATAAATACACCAAATTTCAATAAAGCGTCTTTGAATAAAGTTATTTCATTGCTGATTTATAAGGCAATATCACTGGTGAGAACCACCATGGAGTGTCCACAATATTTGCGGATCTTGTCTATGCCGACCTTTGAAAGTAAAAGAAAATATGTATCATTGAGCCCTTTTACGTACATATACTCAGTTATGTGCCACCAAGAGAGCAGGCAGAGTTTCTGATACAGCCCTCATATTTCCCTGAAATAATTTCCTCCCCAATATGAGACAGAGCGATTAAAAAACATGACGTGCCATAATCACATGGCTAGGATATGTTTATCTTCTCGAACAGCAACCACTGACCGGCGCACATGGTGGTTTGAAACTGGCCCTATTTACGGATAGAAACTATCGCAATTCTTTGGGATACTTTCTGTGCATACCCAAATACCATCAGGACCGCGTTGACCAACTGTTGACCAACAGAGATAAAGATCTCACGTCTGTGAATATCTTGACTGAACTATAGTCATTGTACATAGTAATTGTAGTCTGTTTATGGCAGTATAATGTACCCTTTAAGTAAATTTATAATATAACAAAAACATAGATAAATATAAATTTAAAATAACTTAATTCAGGGCAAACTCGTTTAGACTGATAATAATTAAATATAATACATATACTTTCGGTCACCAACGGAAATTATAGTAATTGTTTTTAAATAATTAATGACTATTTTTTTACTGCAATGTATGGCAAGGCGACCATGCAGTTCGCCTGATGGTAAGCAATACGACCGCTCATGAACAGGAGCAAAACCTAACAACATCTTGGACATATTGAGACTTTACTACATCTTATGACGCAGGATGGCGAACGATTTCACTGCGTTCGCCATCCTGCGTCATAAGATGTAGTAAAGTCTCAATATGTCCAGTAGTCACTCTGGCTACAATGTCCTTCAATCCGAAACATGAAGTGCATTTAAACTGCTGTTTGGCGAGAGAAATAGATATTGCGGTGGTACCCGCCTCTCACATTTGAGAGACCTACCACTGGTTTAATATACTTATTTATTATTATTTTATTATTTATTTTGGACACACCATTGACAATAACACTAAAATATACACAGATTTATAACATCAAAGTCTTGGACAAGGCGTTACCGTCTCTTCAGGTGCGTACAGCATTCATAGAAAATTACACAAAAAGAATTTATAGAAAATTATTTAGAGACAATATTAAATTAAATTTCAAATATTAAATTAAATCACATTAAAATTATTAAATTAAAATAATACAAAACAAATGTAAAATACGGCAAACGAAATTTAAATAATTAAAAAAAAAAGTACGCAATAACTTAAAAATAATTAGGAACAAGAATGAAATCAATTCATAATAATTACACACAACAACAAAAATAAATAAAAAAGAAATATCAAAACCTATTACATTTTAAACTTCCCAATAACAAATTCTTGCTTTTTTTAACAGAAACGTTGAAGATATCAATGTCATTATATTGCTTATATGTATCTATAGCTCGGTTCAACGGAGAAGTTATACCAGAGTATATAGTGAATATCTACGTTTTTGAATGTACAAATGTATAAAAGCGCTCCCTCTATAAGGCTGATTCTAGAGTCACAAGCAAATGCGGAGTTTGGTACTGCGCCATAGATTTTAAATACAGCCTCTCACTCACGGCTCGTGACGGCCAATGCGAGAGAGGGCATGTGCGGCGGGGTTTAGAAGATCACACATTTCAAATGTCAGCACTGGCGGTCAGCGTGACTCCAAAATCATCCTACGTACCCTATTGGTGATGACGGAGGCCCGCTGCGCGTAGTGTAGCGTGGAGCGCGTGGTGTCGCGGTGCGCGCCGCCGGCCGCCACGTGCGCCACCATGGCCGTGCGGCAGCGCCCGCCCAGCACCTCGCGCAGCAGACGCGTCAGCTTCGAGTCGCGGTAGTTCACGTACCTACACACAACCATAAACTCGTTGCTCATATTCGCGCCTTTGGCTCATGAGCTATCGATTCGTTATTAAAGACCTATTGACGCATGAAAGGCAGAAAAATGTATAAATCGGTCTTCTAGATGTATGTTCCATATGTAAAAAAAGTCGTGTGGCACTCGGAGACTGCCGCGGTAGAGCTATTGCATAGCATTTTTTATCAACTTATGTAATTATATTTTTTTTTTATTTACGCAGTATTTTTTTTTTGCTTTGGTTTTCTTTGATATTAATTGTACAGATATTCACAGTTGTACGTGCGAGCTTCGTAGAGTCGTACCATGAAGTAAAAACAAAGAGGAGGTGCCCTAACGCCGAAACTCTAAGCAGGCATGAGTCACCAGATTGCGGGGCGAAGAGGGGGATTACGCATGCGCAGTAACGCCGATACAACCAATGCCACCTAGAGGCGAGTTGCTGAACTAAAAAGACAAGCGTGATATTTCAAAAAGTCATTCAAAGTTCTGCTATTCATCGATAGATGGCTAAACTAAATATCGAAAGAGGTTAGATTACAATTAATCACGCAATAGCTTTGCAATGCGCATTTAAAAGTACTGGCACATATTTGAATCAAAATAAAAATATTACATTTTAATTTTCGGAAATTAAATTTTAATTTAAGGATTCGGCATCAACATCAACGGCGAGTATATTACTCACCTTCGATTTGCCGACGATATTGTAGTCTTGGCAGAATCGCTGGAAGACCTTAGCACTATGCTCGAAGACCTTAATCGAGTCTCCCAACAGGTGGGTCTTAAAATGAACATGGATAAAACGAAGATCATGTCGAATATCCATGTTGTGCCCACCCCTATTAGAGTTGGGGGCTCGACTCTCGAAGTTGTAGACGAATATGTCTATTTAGGACAAGTGGTCCGGTTAGGCAGGTCCAACTTCGAGAGAGAGGTCAATCGGCGAATCCAACTCGGTTGGGCAGCGTTCGGGAAACTTCGCGACGTATTCTCGTCCAAAATACCTCAGTGCCTAAAATCGAAAGTCTTCGATAGTTGTGTGTTACCAGTGATGACATACGGCACCGAGAGATAGTGACCTCTCACTGTGGGCCTCATTAGAAGGCTCAAAGTCACTCAACGAGCCATGGAGCGGGCTATGCTCGGTGTTTCCCTACGAGATCGAATCAGAAATGAGGAGATCCGTAGGAGAACCAAGGTTACCGACATAGCCCATAGGATTGGCAAGTTGAAGTGGCAGTGGGCCGGGCACATAGCTCGTAGAACCGATGGCCGTTGGGGCCGAAAGGTTCTTGAGTGGAGGCCACGTACAGGCAAGCGAAAGGTCCGACGCCCGCGTACAAGGTGGACGGACGATCTGACTAAGGTTGCAGGAAGTCGCTGGATGCAGGCCGCTTCCAACAGGTCATTGTGGAGATCCTTGGGGGAGGCCTATGTTCAGCAGTGGACTTCCTGTGGCTGATATGATGATGATGATGATGATGAAATTTTAATTTCGGTCGGACTTAGGTTATTTTCGTTACAGAATTTCTGGATTCGGTCTCCACGCTCAAGGCCCACGATAGAAGCTATGCAATAGCTTAAATCTTATGTTACTAATCTTTAATGAACGTTGTACCTATATGTGTAATAGTAACATTTGGGTTGGCTTTAAAAGCTATCTGATGTCCCAGCAATTTTTTTATAGTTCGTGATGTGTTAGATATAGGTGTTGCCACGGAGTAAACCTCAAATCCCGTTGAATCGCTTATGTTACTTTCGAAGATTTTTATGTGAATACCAATAAACAAAACTCAACCGTTACCCACAACACAACACCACGATGAGCTACCGAGTTTTACGTCTTGGGTATGAGAGAGTACGAGATATTTTTGGTTTCACAATACTGAAACTCAAATAAATATTTTTTTGTTTCGGTACAAGAATAAAACCCGCGGTCTTAGCAACTAACTGCGTATCCCTATTGGCTGTCAATAAAAATGAATCTTTGAAAAGCGTAGTTACCACTATCTGATCTATAATAGTAGTGAATACGACTTTTTACGTGATTCATCTGGCAAGCAGTGTAAAATAGAAGCCAGATGATACTAAAGGGTACCTACGTGTTAGGTCATAACAAAGTGAACTTTCGCCTCGTAGAGATAGCGAAGTAATATCTTATAATACTATGATAGTACTTATACATATAGTATGTACCTAGCTCCTCCGGAAAGAGCCATAATACAGTTGCCAAGCGCCAGAAGCGATCGGTTGATATGGGCGCCCTCTAACCTTCGCGCGCGTAGTCCCGCGCGCTCCGACCCCGCCAAGTCAATTAGAAATAAACGGCCGCGCTGCGTGCATCCGTCCACCTGCTTGCTAACTGTAACACTACAATAAACAAATCCATTATAATACATGATGCAAATCAACACTTCATCTTTCACATACTTTATGAGATATATCTTCTTACTGCGTCCATGGAGATATAAATATTTGTTCTGTGATAACATACAAGTCTTTCTTAAAACGAAATTAAATATTACGTACCCAAATAGCAATGGAATTTTCAAACAATATTTATCTTTGTATTTGTTTCGTATATAATAATATTGTGTAATGGTTGTAAATTTTATGTAAGCCTATCCAACAGCAATGCAGACTCTACATAAAGTAGAGTCATGAATCACGAATTATTTTCCTCTATGAATATAAATATATAATACCCTATGAATAAGTATTTAACTGTACTAATAGCGGTGTGTTCAAATCTTATTTTGGCCTGATTCTCTGTATTATTAGTTTTAAAGCAATTCATTATATTAGAACTACCTGAGTAGCGCATGCCCCCTGGAAGAATGTTGGTTAGCCTGTGTTGGCTCTGCGATGCGTGCTCTGTCTCCGCGAGCCAGTAACTCGGCGACGTGACCAGCACTCTTGGCACGAACCTCGCTCAGCCCTGCCACCACCGGGGCGCCACTACTCCCTTCATCGCGCAGCTCTAAGGGCCCCGCACCCGGATTCAGCAAGTCCCGAATGTTCTCGTTGTATATCTCAATATACGACATTTTCACCTTAAACAAATAAGGTTTATGTACCATCAGATCCGGCCATAAATCACAGTTGTAGCAACACAGTGCGATATTACATATCTTAAGTGAAGCGAGCAGGTTTCTGGCGGTTTGCCGACCGCTATTTATTATATAAGATATGGGTGCTAGTTACATTAGAAATGTCGACTTTTTCTAAATAAATAAGACTGCGGTAACATCACAAGCAAACTTACATACATATTTCAGTACAAATATGGAATCAAATAAAATAAACAAAAAATATTACTCTGTACATATGTTACCGGAAATGTATGAAGTCTAGGAATTGTATACAGCTCCTAGGAAATGTATACAATTCCGAAGCTATTTAGGAAATGTATAAAATATTCTTTCAATAATTATTTTATACATACACTAGCGGCCCGACCCAGCTTCGCCTGGAGGCAGATATTTTTTTATTCCACTTCACACCAAATACGTGCTATTGTTTTATATAAGCTCTTGTATACCTAAACTTGACGTATCCTACGGTCCTGTTATTTCCGTCCCATCGCGCTTGTTCAGTCACTTCCCGATCCATCCCGTCCTTTGTCTTCATTTTCCATCCCGTCTTATACCGTATAATTTACATTTCGTCCTATCAAATCTGTCAGCTATCCCAGTCCTCTCCCGTATCTCGTATTCTATTATATCCCATCTCTCCATATCCGAAAAGTATGCCTTGTACATTTTTGTCATTAAACACTTTAGCGATTTTGATTATCCATGAAATATTCCATCCTTTATTTCACCCCCACAATGCTGTTTTCCCAATAATATTGCACGCCATTACGTTTTGTTAGTAATAAAGAGTTGAAATATAAGTTTTCATAGAAATAACTTCAGTGGTTTCGATTTTCTTCGTCATAACATTTCAACCCTTTTTGACCGCCCTTTAGGTAAAATAAAGCCTACCTCACTCAGAGACGATATACATTTACTATCAGTGAATTGTAGCGAAGGAAAGGCCAGTGTAAGAATTCGTGATAAAAGTGACATTCGATCCATGTTCGATCTTGAATAGAAGTATTAATAACTGAACATTATTGAATTTTTAATAATATTCAATATTGCCATAATTGTTTTTCGTTAATGCCAATTGTCACCGCATCGTACTCTTTTTTGCAAGTTATAACTGTCCAATATTTATGTAGCTTATTATATACTCCTTTGTTTACATAAAATAAATTTTTGAACGCATGCATAAATATTTGACAACCAATTTAAATGTCCCAAACTTGACATTGGCATATTGTTTTCAACAATTGCCATAAAAATAATAAAAAAAAAAATTTAAATGTCAACCACTTTTCATTACTGTCATTAATTTACATATTTAAAATCTAAAATACGCCATTAATCGAATACTGTGGATATATGTTGTCGATTCGAAACCTTTATTTAAATACTTTATTTAATTTGAGGGAAGAGTTTACCGTATCGACGGTATGAAAATTAAATGTTTGACATGTTTGACAGTTACAAACCCATGAACACTTTGTATGGCAAAATGTTTTTTTCCTTTATTTTATACTTTCGTCAATTTAATCGAGATAAAAACTATCTCACCCTGTAAGTTGGAACAAATAACACATATCTACAAAATTTCATTATAATCAGTTGAGTGGTTTAGGAGCCCATTGAGGACAAACAACGTGACACGTGAATTATATATATTAAGATATCCTGGGAAATGTATACATTTCCTAGGCATTGTATAAAATTCCAATATCGTATTAGGAAATGTATAAGAATAATAGTTTCTGTAATAAAACACGTTGTTCAAATGAGAGTAATATTTTTTATCACAGGTAACAATCATAGCGTTAAATTCTATAATACGTAACCTAACCTAACCAAGCTCCTTTAGCCTTCCTTCCGATACTCGGGGGTGGATCGGAAGGGGCATGTCGGGGTCTCCGGCCTTCCAGACTGGGACGCGGGGACAGTAGTCCGCACTGCGCAGATGTTTTATCCAGGCTGGGTCCCTACCGATCTAAGAAGATCTTTTGCCGAAAAAGAAAAAAAAACCTAACCTAACCTAACCTACACGCATTTACCTTTTACGCCGCACTAGCGCGAGCGCGCCGAGCGCCCGATCGGATGATGCAATACCCTCTCCTCGCTCCGCTATCCCCGCTTACCCCTTGATATCTTAAATATCATTATTTTTTTTCTCTTTTTTCTTATTTCTTTTTATCTTTTTTCCCGATTAATATTTAGAAAATGTATAGATTTCCTAGGAATTGCATACAATGACGGATTACATACATATCCGTTAACACATACATATTAGCAAACTACGCATGTAACGTAGTGCGTTTCATATCATAGAAATAACATAATAAGTATAGATGTACATGTGTATGTACAATTATTTAGTGGTGGTAGTGTTCTACTATGCCCATTGCTGTGTTTCTATTCCTTTTAATTGTTTTGCGAGTGACATAGGAATTAATCCTAAATAATGTTTTTGTCTCCGTGCAATCAAATGATCTGGTCTAGACTGATAGAAGATAATTTTGGTATTCATGTTAAAATAGAATTACATTAATAAATTACATGATATGAAGTCAACAAGGGAATATCCTAAAGTTTTTTTTTTATTACTTACAATAAATACTATTTTTATTTTCATTATAACATTCAAATTCTACATAAATAATAACAGAAACACTTAACTGGTCCATACAATAACTTACAAATTTAAACAAAAGTCCATACCTATACGAATATTATAATTTTAAACAAGCTATATTTTCAAATTTATTTTTAATAGCAGTCACCAAATAAAATAGATAAAAATATCCCCTTAGTCAAAAAAAATTATATTCAATTTCGCCATGCTCAGTTTTCTCAACATTACAGTCTTACTGTTCAAATTTTGTGTGTATGTTTAATGTATAGGTTTATTTTTCATGATTCAGTGCTTTTTATATCATTGACCTTACGGAATATTGTTGTAATGTTTACAAGCAATTATAAGCAACCATTTATAAGCCAACATTTGACCAACGCCCGGTAGGTGACTGGTGATTATGAGTCGTTAGTCGCTACCTTAATGCGGGCACACATTGTCGCCTACACTTATTGATTCTGTGTCATAGTACCTGGCACTGTTATTAAATACCTATTAGCTAGACACTATCGAAAACACCTCACATAAATATTCATACACACAGGTCAAGCATTAACTGGTGAACGACATTTACAAGTCAGCTAGTGTATATTTCATTCTCTTTGATGTATGGAACAGTAATGGGTCGTGTATGGTTGTTGATAAATGGAAGTTACACTCAATATAAAACAACTTGTCGTTTTATACCAACGACCAAGTTATTTTATTTTATTATTTTGCCCATCAAATCGGGAGGAGAGAGGGGAGGAAAAAAATGGGAAACCGGAAAATTGGCCATCCGGTAATGTCATTCACCGAACGAAATGCGACAGTCAATCTTGCTTGCCTTCTAAACCTGTCGCTTCAGCTTGATTTCTTATGAAACAGTGGTACCGCCCGGGACGAGCCTGTCTATTCTTGCTGAATCATGATTGACAACAGCGTGGCTCTACCACTTTTAAGACTAGACGCGTATTACTGCGCTATGAATAAAGATTATTGTTTTATAGCGCGGCTATCCGCGTTTCGCGAGCATCTACTATCTAGTACTTACATTCGCGGTCCAATCTCACAGAGCACTAGTTGCCATGCGATTAGTCTACCAAAACTGCATTCATCTTTTAAATTCTGATAAAGATTAAAAGTTATCAATAGATAGCGCTGGCATATGACTTGAAATAGGTATCTTTATTCCATAATCAGAAATTTTCAATAGCTATGGCAAATTTATTAATACCTACTCTTCAATTAATACCAACGCACATCCTTTTTTATAACGAGTTTTATGGAATTATTGACATATCGGCAAAATTAACTAACTATATTTTATTTTAAGTAAGTCCCAATTTTCTGATAAACAAACTTCTGATTAACCAAAACAGGTCACATAGATAATTCAAGCCAAATCTTGAAACAAGTCAAATCGGGACCGATAACACGTCATGAATCGTGCATGCATTACATAAATAGAAATCGATTTTTTACAAAAAATAGCATAACACCGAGCACGAGTAGAGCTTGTGTGCAGTCATGGCAGGTGTACATGATGAACACGCCTTTAACATCATAACAATAAATACTATTTATTGATATATCAAGAAACAATGATAAGGAAATGCATACGTAGCCACTTCTTATTACCTAAATAGTAACAAGATTTTAAATATTCTCTAAGTCGCATATACACAGGCTCTACGTTTAGTTAGTCAGGTACCTAATAACTTAATAAGAATAAAGATTTCCAAAACCATAAAAATTAGAATCATTTCCCTCAACCATATAAAGTCACTGCAAGACGTGATTGAAAAACAATATTGAAAGTCTTATTCCAATATGATCTTCGTACACCGAAAAAAAAGCTATTTACAGACACTAAACTAATGAATCTAGAAAACATATATAAACTTAAAACGTTCATATTGATACGTAAAATCATAAATGGTGAAATGCACTCGGAAATAAATTGAAAAACAAAGAAAAATAAATTGAAAAAAAATGGAAAAACAAATGAAAATCAATCCCAATCTTATCTCAGTCGATCGTTAATATCTTGGCGTAGTTTTCGATTTTCTGGATATATTGGTAAACTTATTCAATATACATCAACAATTTGTATAAGGTGGAACTACAAGGACATTTAACATTATACGCAGATGACCATAGAGTAAATTGAATATAGGGTACAGATGACACTTGTCTATTTTACTTCGGACGCTCACTTACTGATATTATAACAACGGCCCAAAAAGACCTAGACTTGCTTTCAGAATGGTTTCAATATAACCTTCTGACTATAAACATCTCAAAAACATGTTACGTAATCTTTGCAGCAAAAAATAAAAATATAGACGATAGTTTAAATATATACATAAATGGCACAATCTTAGACATGAAAAATACCTTGCACTGATTCTTGATCGCAAGCTCACATGGAAAGCACATATTGACTACATAAAGCCAAAACTAACATCCTTAACAGGAGCTTTGCGGAACGTAGTTGGCTGTCTTCCTAAGAAAATTAGGCTTAATATTTACAACTCTTTAGTTTAACCACATCTGGAATATTTAGTGGAAGTATGGGGAACTGCAGCATCGTCACACCTTAAAGATCTCCAAGTTACACAAAACAAAATTATTAAAGTCTTATTCCAATATGATCTTCGTACACCGAAAAAAAAGCTATTTACAGACACTAAACTAATGAATCTAGAAAACATATATAAACTTAAAACGTTCATATTGATACGTAAAATCATAAATGGTGAAATGCACTCGGAAATAAATTGAAAAACAAAGAAAAATAAATTGAAAAAAAATGGAAAAACAAATGAAAATCAATCCCAATCTTATCTCAGTCGATCGTTAATATCTTGGCGTAGTTTTCGATTTTCTGGATATATTGGTAAACTTATTCAACGACATTCTTTCAAATATACTTATTTGCTTCTCTGGTCAAATTATGATTATCGATTACCCGTACGGAGACCAATCTTTCTGGATGGTACAGTAAGCAATTCAATGAAATATTACACGCTGTTTTGTAATAAAATACATTATTGATTAGCAGCCATTAGATAATGTTATCCTCTTGATAATATGACCAATATCATCGTTGTCTAGTGCTTATATTAAACTTGTTATCCTCCTTATCTGTTTTGTGGATACGAATATACGTACATCACGGAATACGGGATTTGAAAACGAAAGTAATGGAGAACATGGATGAAAGTATCGCGAGATGAAAGTACTAAATCAATTTGTAAATTAATAAATATATTATTTATATTTGCTGTATAAGGAAATAAATAATTTCGAATGCCTCCTTTACCCACTTTGCTTTCACAGAGCTGTGCCTTCAGGTTTTGGTCGTAGGGACCAAATGACTCCTAAAATAACTTAAGATATGTAATGTTAAGGCACAATTGATTATTCGAACAGTAAGTGTAGTCTGTTGTGGTTCCCTTGGTTTAATAAGCTGTCGTTGTCTTTGCAAGCTTCATATATATTCATATACTTTCCTTGGATATGTGTATATCCGAAATGCATATGCCAATCAGTAGGATCAAAAGTCGGTTTACAGAATAGAAGAAGTTAGAATACATCGCATATGATTGCGGGGTCGTTGGGTGAAATATAATTAAATTACATGTTGGAAGGAAAATTTAATTTACATGGGACATTTAGGGCTAAAGCTTAAATTCCTGTTAAACATAAAGTAAGATAAAATAATTAAAATAAAATAAAATCCATCACAAAATTTCACACAAGCAGGTGTGTAGTATTTCTGGATCATCCTTTATTCTCATGTCTGGATTCGAACAGCTCGTAATAATTGAGAGATTAGTGGACGGCCTTATTCATAGGCAGTTCTAAAACCTATTTTATTTATAGAATGTTTCGTCCCTTTAAAATAGGTTTTAAAACTGATAAACACAATTCACTATTGTGACAGATATGTGTATGTGCGTGTGTGTGTATGTGTATATATAAGTGTAGGAGTCATTGTAAAACAGTAAAACTAATATTAAGCAATAGATATATTCGTTAAAATCGATATATCCTCTAAAATCAAAACAAACCTATCTTAGAAACTATTCTTATCGCTTTACAAAGGTAAGTCCAAATTCCGACTGCCTGTCTCATAAATGTACACGACGTATCAGATCAAATGAAAGCCGTGTAACGGAAAGTAATTGAGTGCTGGTGCACTTCATTATCAGATGAAGTGTGGCCCGCCTGCCGTCCGACTGATTACAACGCTACAAACGGCCCGCTGCCGGCTGCGGCACACGCTGCGCCACATAACAATATTTGCCTATCGCAATGTCAGCTTTGCAGGAAAATATATTAGATAGGTATATGCATGGTTCAAAGCAAATTTAAAACAGTCACATTAGTTTAAATAAACAGAATAAAAGGTTTTAATTTTTAAAAGTATTGCATAAATAATACTGTGAGCTCTACCTTGCCTGTCACCTGTGGCGTGCCACAGGGATCCATCCTAGGGCCTTTATTGTTTTGGATATACATCAACAATTTGTATAAGGTGGAACTACAAGGACATTTAACATTATACGCAGATGACCATAGAGTAAATTGAATATAGGGTACAGATGACACTTGTCTATTTTACTTCGGACGCTCACTTACTGATATTATAACAACGGCCCAAAAAGACCTAGACTTGCTTTCAGAATGGTTTCAATATAACCTTCTGACTATAAACATCTCAAAAACATGTTACGTAATCTTTGCAGCAAAAAATAAAAATATAGACGATAGTTTAAATATATACATAAATGGCACAATCTTAGACATGAAAAATACCTTGCACTGATTCTTGATCGCAAGCTCACATGGAAAGCACATATTGACTACATAAAGCCAAAACTAACATCCTTAACAGGAGCTTTGCGGAACGTAGTTGGCTGTCTTCCTAAGAAAATTAGGCTTAATATTTACAACTCTTTAGTTTAACCACATCTGGAATATTTAGTGGAAGTATGGGGAACTGCAGCATCGTCACACCTTAAAGATCTCCAAGTTACACAAAACAAAATTATTAAAGTCTTATTCCAATATGATCTTCGTACACCGAAAAAAAAGCTATTTACAGACACTAAACTAATGAATCTAGAAAACATATATAAACTTAAAACGTTCATATTGATACGTAAAATCATAAATGGTGAAATGCACTCGGAAATAAATTGTATAAAAATAGCCAACTACAAAATAAAATACTGAGAAACGCTGAACATATTCACTTACCTTTTCCAAGAACCCGATATGGAACTAAAAACTTAATGTACGAAGGAGTTAAATTATACAATAAATTACCAAAGGCACTAAAAGACATAGAATCTAATAATATTTTAGGAGATCACTTGAGTCTTATTTATTGGAGAACTAGATTTTTGCAGCTTTTTTGTCCGACTGTCGGTTGTATGTTTAACTTATTTTTTCTTCTTAATTTTATTTTTCTTTTTTGGAGGTCACTTCACTGTATAATCAGTTAACATAAATTGTATAATATCATTTGGTTCCAAATTCCTAATATTCTACAAAGCCATAAGCGTTTTAGATGTGTAAGAAATTACCAGCATACTGCTGTACTTGTTATTTATTTTTACCCATAAAGTATTAGTACCTTTTGTTGTAATTGTCATGATTCCATAACATAACTTAATTTCGTTTCAGCTATGTGTTGCATGCTCACTGTATGTTAAAATAAGTAAATTAGTCTTGTAAGTGAAATTGTAAAATTTCTTAAGACAATAAAGATTCTTTAAACCGAAACCAAAATATTTACGCAACAACTGATTGATGCTTCTGGTAAAGTAGCATAAATGCAACCCGCGTTGTAAAGGATCGAGTGTCTTGTAACATTATAAGCCTGCTACATTGTCGTAACAAATTATCGACATATCATGCATATACAGTTAATATCTGCGATATGCGTCATAGTTTATGCTGTAGTATTTTATTATGTAAAATCGTAGAAGTCTTGTACTATTTCGAAGACCATAAAGCATACGATAAAGCAAATGCCATAGAGAACAAAGTAACCGATAATGGCTACAAGAATGAAGATTACAAACAGGTTATTAGAGGTTAAAAGTAACATTAAAACTCATATGTATGTAGCAAAGTAATTGGACAGTAGGCATAGGTAATTGTCCATAAATACTAAAATACCTAAATATGTGAATACTACTCCAATTCACTTATTATCACACCCATAGCGTGTCGAATTCTAAAGGTTAAAGAAAGGCTTGTCTCGTATGTAACTAGTGTGGTAAATATTTAAACGACTATTTCTTCCACGATGGGGGGCTGACGTCAGCAGATTTGACTGATTTCAAGGTAAACTCACGCTTCCTATTGCCAATATGGTTAACTACGGATTCACAAATAATGAGTTTTGCATTGGGCACCGTATTTTCTATTACTAATAGACGATTAGAATTGCTTTTCTGATCAACCCATGAACTCTACTAATACTTTAATGTTTCCTTAATCAATTGAAAACCATTACTCGACTTACACAATTATCCCAATGATGGTTCGTTTGTCTATAAGACGTTATGTCCAAGGCCTCAAATTCGTTATATGAAAACTTGCCCTGATTGATTCTTAGTTTATTTTTTATTTTTTGAAAGCCATTAATTATACTTACAACAATACTTATTGAATAATAAAGTTAGGTAAGTATATCAAATGTCATAATGTAGGTAGTTGTATATGAACAAACCATAAAGATTGATTGAAACCAACTGCGTAGTGTAAAAACATGCTAGAAAATATTAAACATTCCGTTTCAACCTTGGTTCTAAAACAAAATCAATTATAATATTTCTAGAGGTTATTAACGTGTATTGTTACGTTGTAGCGCATTGAGTAGGTATGTAGGTGCTACGTTGGTACAATATATAGCTAAGTGTCAAAAGTCAGAGGCAAGTCGACACGCCATCCACCCCCATCGACACCGGCAATGACCTTGCACAGTGTGGGGAGCCCCCATAACCTTCTTCGAAACTATAAACGTGTACTTGACAAACATTGTCATTACCAGGGATTTTTTTATACTTCAAACAACGATATTTTGATATAATGCTAGATAACGCCAACTGTGATAATCTACATATGACCGTGACAACGCTACGCAGTGTAGGCTTTATCTTTATAATAACCTAGTTATCAGTTAAACTAATTAATTAACATCTCCATCATAACTACATTTGTTTCTCAATATATAATTCATCACAGCCCCCTACTGATTTTAAACTGAATATACATACTTGTACCAATATCACATCTACGGTTTGCTCTTGTCCTGCTATAAATAAAGTAGATAAAATTAAATACTTGGGAGTAATTATTGATCAAAGATTGTCTTGGCATTCTCACATAGAACTAATTACAAATAGGGTCAGAAAGATTAGTTGGATATTTAAATCACTGCGCCATGTAGCCACAAAAACCCTTATTAATAGGATATATAATGCATTAGTTAAATGCATTTTAGTATACTGTATTCCAGTCTGGGGTGGAGCCTCGAAAATAAAATTTCTAGAGCTTGAAAGAGCACAGCGATCACTGTTAAAAGTAATGTATTTAAAGCCATTCAGATACCCTACTACAGAACTTTACAAAGATTCCGACATATTATCAGTAAGAAAATTATATATATTATTCCTTATTTTGCGGCTACACGGAAAACTTAATTTTGATCTTGGCATCAGAGTGAATAGGAGAAGAAATTATGTAGTCACTCATTCTCGTACTGTTAAAACTTCATTTGCTAGTAAGCAATATGAGAAACGGTCTTCCTACCTTTACAATAAATTAAACGAACCTCTACAATTTTACTGTATGAATAAATTTGACTGCAAAAATACCTTGGTGAAATGGCTAAAAAATAAAACGTATGATGAAATAGAATCCCTCACAGAAGTAGTAACTTAATACCATGGATCCATTCATGGGTATATTTTTATCATAATAATACACACACGCACACACACACATACACGTACACATACACACATAACTTCAATTATAGAATTTAAGTTTGTTTATTGATATTCTTAACTTTTTAATATTTTCATTTTTATATTTGCTTGAATTTGTACCTATACTAAAACTACTTTTGGAAGAGCGGAGCCTCCTAACACAAGTATTGTTATACTTAAAAGGAGTGCTCCAATAATGACAATTTGTATTTAGACTAAGTTAAGAGCGTTTATACCCTGCACGCGCTTTTTGGCTTAAAAACAGGACTTTTCAAATGAGTTAATAGCCACCAATAAACAATTTAAAGGAAAAATAATTATTACTAATTTTAGAAAAGGTTGTCATCTAGGGATTTTGGTGGAAAACATTATAGATTGATGGATAATTTGTGAGTACTATACGGATTACTGAACACAAGTTTCGTTATTTAGGCTTTAAATGGCAATTTAGAAGCTTAAGATATCCGAAACCACTAAATATAAGATGAAAATAAAAATATCATCAGACTAATAAGACCCTTATGGAGCGATTTTGCTGAGAAAAATAATCTTTTTGTGTTTAGTTCCTGAAAAATAAAAATTTAAACAATGCGAAATTATTCAGAAACTCTCGTCAAGAACATATTTTTTTTCACCAACTTATTGTACATAATTTTTTATAGCAATTGCATATTACAATAGAAGAACATCTTATCAATAAATTACCATTTTTATATTTCAACAAAATTAGTTTTCATGTTTTCTACAAATATTTTAAAAACCACTATAAAACACGCTGTCCGACGTGGATCAAATCAGACCGCCGCAAGGCCTTCTAGAGGGAGGACGTATCGCTCGTCGCTCCGGCCTGGCTGCCAGTGTTGCCAACTGCTACCGAAGGCCTGTTGCTAGGAATTTTAGAGCAAGTTGCTAGATTGAGTAATTTGTTCGTCCTGAAAAGTAGCTAGAAATAGCTAAATTTCTCAGTAAAATTAAATGCCGTTTTACATGATTATTAGAAATCACACAACTATCTTTTATTAAAGGCTTTAATATTTATTGCATTTAAAATTTTATTAACAAAACAAACTATAATAGTAATATTAGACTTTACATTATATAAGACAATTTAAAAAAGAAACACATAACTCAATTAACTACTAGAGGAAGATGTAAAAGGTTGTGAACACTGGGAAAATAATGATAAATCTTGTGTAACTGAATCAGCTCGTCCACTTGATTTTGAATATTTTTCTACAGTACCCATTTTGTCAAGTACGGACTTAGGAAAGACGTAGTTGTGATAGCATTGGCCGCTTTTCCTAAGTGAATCTCTTATACAGAGGATAGAATTAAGAGTTACTAAACTCATTCTATTCTTTTATTTATTTTTTATTTTAATTCATTTGGGAGAATAATCTTTCTACCTCAGCATTTGAATGTGGAAGTGAAAGACATGCTATAGCAAGTTCGCTTATATCTTCAAGTATGTTATCTCCAGAAGCATTTTTATACTTTTTAACTTCCACCCATTTGAACGAATGAAGAATATGCCACTGTTGCATTATCTTATCTATTTTTTCTGGTGTGAATCCCAAAATTTCAGTAAGGTTCATAATATCGTTTATTTTCACGGGTTTTACTGTTTCTTCAGGACTTAACTTGACTTAGTAACTGCATAGATTCTAATTATTGTTTATAGTTATCTGGAAGTCTTTGTTGTAATTCGGTAACCAGGCGCATTAAAAGTGTGACGCAGCGTAGTCTTATGGCATTTGAAGTCTCGGAATCAAATGAATTATAATTATATTTTTCGGGGGTTCCCAGCCGGCGCGTTTTATTTTCAGCGCTCTGACCAACAACCAAAAGTTGCCAGACAAAGTAGCTAAAAAGTTTAGCTACAAGTTTCAAAAAATTGTAGCTGCCTGACATCAAAAAGTTGCTAAATCTAGCTATAAAGTAGCTAAGTTGGCAACACTGCTGGCTGCAGTCGATTATGCCGCGCGTAGTAAAAATAGCCACGCGCGGAATGCGATTACCACATCTTAGTACTTTCGTAGTAAAATATTTAATTATTTTTATTACCTACAATGATTTTGTAGTGAGTATAAATTATGTTTCAGGTAATATAATGGGATGTAATTCCGAGGCTAAATTATGTTATGTATTGTAATATAAAATTAAATATATTTTGTAATTGTAAGGGGTTGTAAGGCCCCTAACACTATTTATGTGTTCGAACACGAAATGATTAATAAAACGTCCGTAGTGTATACTGATTGAACACTGATTTGAATGCAACTTAACAATGTAATAATAACGAAAATATGATTAGTATCCAAAATTTGTATTATTCTTTGCTTGCACAGTAATATTTGTCTACTTATAATGCAAATAAAATATTTTTATGATATTATATTACAGTTACATTTCAATTGAATATTTGAAGCGCACGGATCAAAGTTGTTTGAGCCGATTGTATAGCGAGCCGACGCGGCAGCTCTACGCACACAGCTTTGGTCGCTTATGTGTGCGTGAAATTAACGAAGAAATACCTATAGTTGACTTTGCGCGCAAGGTGTATACGCTCTTAAGATAATGCAAATAAATATTTTTTTTTTATTTTTATTTTTTTTTATCTCCACTAGGCTATTATATGAGAGCCATGTTCGTCATGTTGAGAAATCTTGTCATTCGTATAACCTTGGTTCCTTAAAGCAAAGCGTGAAGACACAATTTACCAGGCAGGCATGACTATCAAATGGAGAAAAATAAACTTCTGTCGATAAACCTTAATGAATTTGGTCATTTGGACGGCATACACCATCAGCTACAATATTAATATTGTATTGGGCTAATACATAAAACGTATAAGGAAATCGCTGACGTTGTATTCTAGCATCTCCATAAAGCATTATTTAATATTAGTCAGGAAGTTGCCGGATACAGTACGCTTCTGAGTTCTTATGAACAGTCTCAGCGGAGGCCTATATTGAGCCGTTAGCTTGCTGTACCTACCTGAATACGATTATAAATATAAAATAGTTGATCCACCATATTGAACATACAGTTTCTGAATGTAAATCCATTGAAATAAAATAGCTGAAATGTTAATATGGTGTACCTACATGTTCAGGTAAGCGCGCGGTCAGTCGGTCGCGAAAATCCGTTCGTGCAGAATCCGATAAATGTACATGTATTTGCATAAGAAAGCAGTTTATCACGTCCGATCGGTCAAGGTTTTCACTAACCTGCACGCCTAACAAATATAAACCCATATATAAGTTATAACTCAAGTAATTTATAAGGTAACTTAATCATGAGCAAATAATCGCCCCACAGGGTTAAAGTTTACAAATATATAAGTAGGTCAATAGGAATGGTTTAATTAGGTACTTTTAATTATATTACACTTCTAATAAATATTTCGATAATGAGGTTACAAAAAATACGTGGCATTTTCTCAATTAAATTAAATTAAAAGGTTGAACTGTGTTTCTTTATACGAACATTTTTTAACCGAATCGCTCAAATAACATAGGCAACTACGCACATTTAAACGAACGAAACGAATTTCATTGAACAATATTGCTGAATAATATGCACATGAAAACAATGTATCTCACAAGTAATAATAAATAATAATTATATATATATATATATAATAATTATACTTATTATATTACGTAAGATTGTTTAGTGTGATGGCCAAGTCAACCTATTTTATTTGAAACATAAAAGATTTTCAATACTGATATGGTCACTGTATGATGTTACTGTATAACTTAAGACGCCTCACAAGACACAGTCGAGTCTAGTGATTAATTCAGTCCCTACTCAAGGATTTATTTTATTATTAGTATTAGTGGCGAGACGTGCTGGCCGTTCTCCTGATAGTAAGCGATACGACAACTCATGAGAAGTAGTAAAACCAAACAACACTTTGAATTACAAAGCAATCCTTGGCATTCCACTGCGCTCGTCATCCTGGGACATAAGATGTTAGTCTCTAAATGTCCTGTAGTTACTTTGGCTACATTGTTCTTCAATCCAAAACACAACAGCGCATTTTAACTGCTCTTTGGCGTGATATATAGACTTTGCAGTGGTGTAGGTCCAGGCGGCCCCTCCTCACATATGAGAGACTTACGGCCTACCGCCAATAGTAGTAATAGTAACCAGAATAAGGGACTGAATTAATTAATCGACTTGGTATTACGTGGATCATGCATAGATCTCACAGCTTTTTAAGGTAGAAGAACTGAGTTACGATATTTAGACTCAGAGAAGTTTTGTTTTTAATGGGATTATTGTAACAAAATATCATATGAATAATTTCAAGCAAAATATTTATTGCACATAATACCCTTGTATTTCATTAGTCATGGAGTATTGTACGTTTTCTGTATTAGAGGTGACTTTGCAATTCACACTACCATTAACAAACAACAGTGTAAAGTAAATTTGCTATATCGAACAAAACTGAAACACAAGGTTTGACACATCACGTTCATAAAACAAACCTCGGAGAAGTCATATGATTTTAATTTTACATTAATATTTTCATGAATCTACGTCTTTTTGTACAGCATATATTGGCTTTTCGAAGAAGTGTAAGGGATAGCCCACATAAATGTTATAGGTAAAAATATTATATCAGAAATACATAGCTACCGCGAATAAGTAAATTGTAGTAGGTATAAATGTACCTAGAATTTTATACTTCGATCTTTCTTTTCTTTACAAAAAAAAAAAAATCTCTGTGACAAAATAGCAGCAAGTCAATTTATAGGAGGCAACAAAAGAAAGGCCATGTGAAAGCCTTGCGACTTTTAGCCAAATTGCTTCAAGTAGTTCGATGTAGCCTTGGTTGAAGAGCCTTTTAATATAAAGAAAGAAAGTGTACATATTGCTACCTATCGAATTTATAATTAACCGACATTTGGATTCTTAAAGGAGTTTAATGATTTCAATAGAATGAATGGTAAATACTAAATACTTAAACAATACGTCCTTGTACGGTGTAAAAAATGTGTTAAGTTTTATCAAATATACGATAATTGGCAACACGTTAAATGCTTTTGAATTTATAGTAGTTCAACATCTACACCTCTGAACATGTTCTCATTGTTCTGAGATCTACACAGCCTCCGTGTAGCAGTTGGTTACAAATAGGCTGTGAAATGAGAGGCCGTGGGTTCGATTCCCAAACTGAGACAAATGTTTGTAAGGCCCACAAGTATTTGTCTCTAGTCTTGGTGTGTATGAGACTGAAAAGTTTCACGCAGTTTTTGATACTCACGACACAAGACTTTATTGATTTAAATTTGTTTTCTAGACTTACCTCATAAGTCATTGGTTCATCGCTCTCTGCAATGCTTGTGAAGAGGTGATTGAGAGCGCGAGTCATGAGCCCAGTCATCGTGTGTGTTTTGCCAGCTCCGGTAGCTCCGTATGCGAATACTGCACCAGCAAATCCTTTCAGCGTATCTCCCACTAGCGGTGCGCATATCGTATCATAAACTTCTTCCTAAATAGAACAAATGAAGGAGTAGTTTACCCTATAGTCTGTAGTCCTAAACATTTTTAACTACTTTAATTAAATGAGTGTTATTGTTTTTGTAACTCACTTGAGTGCTTTCTTCACCAAACACACGATCATAGACATAATTCTTATCATTGAGACGACGTTGTCGGAGGACATCACGCTTGTTGTCTGCCTCTTCTTCTAGTACTAGCATCTACATAAATAACAAACAGTTTTGTAAATCTCTATAAACAAATATAAGTCAATATTAATTAACTTACAGACAGCTGCTTAAGTGCTGTAATTGTAACTAGCAATATGCATCACTATTCTATTTGTAATTGAATTAAATACACCTATTTAAAGAATCTTGATTTAAGTCTACGTTGTGTTAAGATATTTATATCCATATATATATATTTATATCCATAATATTTACTTATATTTAATGTGACTGATTACGCAAAGACAAAAGTAGATAATAAACTACGTAACTACATCGTAAGCGTCGAGAGGCTCGTTTTTACACAATTAAGTGGGAGTAGAGTGTCAGTACTGAGTGGGTACTGACGTGAACCCTTGAACGTGATTACTCTTGAAACTTTGCCAGAAATTTGTATTTCAATGTCGCGGTCATTTCCCGAGTTAGAGTTATTGGAATCAATTAATAGGTAAAATATGAACTATTTCATGAAATAAACGAATAGAAATGAATGTTATTCATGAAAATAGAGATATTACGCAACCTTATCGCTGACCACATGAATGATGCGAGGACCTTCATCTGTGCGGAGCGGCCGTACTCGCACTGCCACCTGTCATAAATAATCTATTTTTACTTCTCTTCTATAATGACGCACACCAAACTAATGTTTTCTGTCTTTAAATAACAATAAATGTGAACATAAGCGTCGTTTCTAATTGTTTCAAAGTGTATAAAGTTTCTAAACAAACTTCTTCATCTGAACTTTATATTTACATACAAATCAATTACCATTAATTTTTCCTCTGTAACCGTATGCACGCCTGCATGGTGCTTGTCAGGAGTAGTTAGATTGCTTTGAGTCATGGCATCACTCCGTTCAATCTATCATAAACTAAAATACTGACGATCGTAAAAGCACATAGATTCTAAAAACTTTGGAAGTACACCATGGAAAAAGCGAAAGTAATCAATCACTCAATGGATTAAAATTAAATAATTCAAGAGCAAACAATTTTGTTACACTAGAACGTTGTAGGAAATGCTTTTTGTATCATTTTATAACAACACGAGTGTTGGGTTACTTGGTTCACGTCCTAATGAGTTCACGTGGAGCGAAGCGGTCAAAATACAGCCCCCGCTTTAGGCGGTCGCTGGGGCAACAGCTAATCACCACAAATGAAATTTTCATGGTTGGTCGTCGCAAAATTTGTTGTCACCATTAATAAACAAATGCTGCGCTAGAATCATGAAGAAAGAGGTATTGTGCTAGGCTTCGATTTCAGAAAGCGCAAGAGGACTATAGGATTGCAAATACCTTTACTTGACCTCGCAGTTTCAATAATTGCTTAGTTGCTTAAAATTATTAGATGCGAGACCCCTACACCCATGAAGCTCCTTCACGAGGTTGTGGGCGGGCGCACTCATGCGCCCATCTGAAGCGTCCTAACAATTAAAAAAAAGTAAGGGAACATTTCTTTCATGCATGCCTCGGTAGATGTAAGAAAAATAATATGTACACATATTGAGTCTGAGATATTGAGGTATCCTGCCTTGGATCCCTGCGCACGAATTTTCTGTCTAAGCTACGCAGACTCTACCTAATTAATACGTACGTAATACTCTGGGCGGAAAAGAAAAGGACCTCGGTGGCCACCTGCCCTCTGATACTGCATCAATATAATGATTGATGCGAAACAAAAAAATGTTAAGCGAAGACCTTAGAGTATTTATATATAGAGGGAGCGCTGTCAAACATTCGCGTTTTGAAAAACGTAGATATTTTCTTGTTCGTAATGTTGGTAGCACTCCTATATTAGTAAAAATTGAATTAATTATTTAGCAATAAATTGCTATAAATTCCTTTGATAGCCGAAATTATATTTAGCTATTATCCTTTTAAAACGAGTTTGAGTGGAATTAAATAGACCTAAACTATTTTTTTTTATTTTTTTTTTTCAATTAATTTATGCATGTTGCACTACCTGTTCAAATATTAGCCAATAGGAGGGCAGAAAAAGGTGGCCCGGCACCACCATTTTTATCTACGTTTTTGAAGTACCAGCGCTCCGTCTATATATAAAGGGTATATCAAGACTGCTACCGAAAACTAAGCCGGGTGGTAGTTTAAGCGATTTCAGACACAATGCAACAAAAACAGTTGTAAATACATTTTTTTCCTAAAATAATAGTGTATACCCTTTTATTTATAAGAAATCTAAGGTATAAAAGCGTTTAAATTATTATTTTAGCAAAAGCTATGGATTTACCACCCAAAAATGACGATATCTAAAAAATCATAAAAAATAATTGTCGCATTTCTTTGCGAAATTTTTAATTGCATTGGGTTTGTACTCACTAAAACTACCACCCGACTTCGTTTTCGGTAGCAGTCTTGAGATACCCAGTATATACTCTAAGGCGAAGATCTTAAATCTTCATGTACCTACTCAAATATCGTAGATAAATTGTGAACTGTCCAGAAACTTTCTAGACAACTATCGAGTGCAGACAAAAATCACAGGACCAAACCAGAAAAACGGCAGTATAAGATAATAGATTTCGTAGTGGAAAATGGAAATATTCCTTCAGCGCGTAATCCCAATGCAATCCCATCTATACTATTGAATTGTATACCCAAAGCCGAAGAGCTTGTTTGTGCCCGCTAAACATAGGAAATAGGGTTGAATCGGAAAATTATTTTTGTGTTGGATAGTACATTTACCGAGGATGTTATAGACAAGGATACTTTATTATACCTGAAGAATTTGTTTATTTGTACGTAGTAATCAAAATTGTTTTTCCGTTAGAATGGTTTAACATCCCTGAGTGACAGGGTATATTTTTACCTAGAGATTTAAATAATGGTTTGAATGTGTTAATTGTTATATCGAAAATCGCAACCACTGAAGTTTATTCTATGAAAATTCACATTTCGGCTTTTCATCACTACATAGTATAAAACAAAGTCGCTTTCTCTGTCCCTATGCCCCTTTTATGCTTAAATCTTTAAAACTACGAAACAAATTTTAATACGCTTTTTTTAAAAGATAGAGTGATTCAAGAGGAATGTTTATATGTATAATACGTACATATTATTGTACAGAAATCTATTTGGAATTTTCAGAATTTTATCTGGGCCGGGCCGCTAGTTACAAATAAAAAAAATGCGATCTACAATATTGGAAAAACACTCTTATAGGGGTGAAATAAGAGATAAATTTGGAATATCTAAATCATTGACGCCCCAGTATAACTAATCCGATTTTTTCCACTGTTAAAAAACTTTAACTAAGAGTAACATAGGCTTTATTTACCTAAAGGGGTAGAGATAAGGGTTGAAATGTTAAAATAAAAACGGTAGCCACTGATTCTATTGGTATGACAATTCGTATCGTCATAAACTTCGATCGTCCGAAGATTCGAGCTTCGTTTCGGATTTTCAAAGTAGAGCCCCAGAGCGGGATCGGTAGGATAGATAAGTCAAGCAGCAGCAGCATCTGCATTTTGCCCCCTATCCAACATTTTTCCAATAATTTCATTAATAATGTTCAACTTAATATTTAAAATGTTTCATATACTCAATTCATTATAATCGTACTTAGAGTATATATATATAGAGGGAGCGCTGGAACTTTAAAAACGTAGATAAAAATAGTGGTGCCGGGCCACCTTTTTCTGCCCTCCTATGGGCTAATATTTGAACAGGTTGTGCAACATACATAAATTATTTGAAAAAAAATATAAAAATAAGTAGTTCAGGTCTATTTAATTCCACTCAAACTCGTTTTAAAAGGATAATAGCTAAATATAATTTCGCCTGTCAAAGGAATTTATAGCAATTTATTGCTAAATAATTAATTTAATTTTTACTAATATAGGAGCACTACCAACATTGCGAACAAGAAAATATCTACGTTTTTCAAAACGCGAATGTATGACAGCGCTCCCTCTATATATAAATACTCTAAGTAATTGAAGTATATCTTCAAACTTGTTAAATGACTATTAGACCAAATATAGCACATGGAGACCAGCCAAGTTCTAAATGTACGATACATTTTAGTAGCCTTCATTTGACTGTCCTGTAGATATCTTTCATCTTATAAATTAAATGTAGAAAAAAAAAACATATTTTGTAGTAAGTATTTATTATCTTTTTATTGTAATGATAATTATTATAATTCACTTTGAATTACATTAAACAGTACCAGGGGCTAACAATTTTACACCCCTGTCAAATAACTTAAATAGATGCTTAGACAGTTTGAATTCCAATGTATTCATGTGTTCCTTGTGCCATTTTTTACCTGGGTATTTTATTGTCAAATGACCTGAGACATCTGCACTTAAACCTGATGAAAGATTTTCGACTTCTAGTACTGTGTCAGCTTTGTGAGTCAACAAATTGGAGAATGTTTGTGTAACATCATCTTCTACAGCATTACAAAGGCACAGCATAAACGCACTACTATCATATGTAAGTTTGTTTATATCTTTACAAAACCTATTAACATCACCCAAACTGTAACCCAGGTCAAATAAATGTGAAACTCCATCCAGAATTATGTTAACACTCTCATATTTTAATTTCGCCATATTATCCTTTAATTTTATGAATAAGACTTGGAGTGAAATATTTTCATTATTATATAATTTATCAACAACATCCCCTCCTAGATTGTAAAATCCTACCAGTCCTGATTGAAAATGTCTTTCTAAATTGTAATTCATTTTGAGACTGACATTTTGATAATGCTGCAGAGAATGATGAGTTGATACTATGAGCACTGGATGTTTGTTTTTGATACAGTGACTTAGCACACAACTAACAATGAATGAGCTATCACACCCATTGATCTCCTTTACAACAATCACTCTGTGAGATGACTCTTTGTCCAAGTGGAGATATGTTATAATATCAGATGACATTCTGAAAAACAAAAAATATATGTCTTTAAAAATATAATAGCTTGTAGAAAATGAAGGATTGAGATACTCTTATGATATTAATATGCAGAGAGTTATCGCGCTCTATCGGGTTATAGAATCGGAATGTCGTATGCGATTTTAAAACATCCGTTGCGCGTGCAGATGAAAGACAAACTCGTTCGCGCGCGACCTTACTCGACGTTCGTTAGTTTACCGGTAATTACATTTCCTAACTAACATGTTATGTAACGTATCATTTTAGTTTTGAAACAATTTATTCTATTCAGATAGTTAAACTTAATTAACCACACGTCTAAATATTCCGTGAGGATTATTACAGGACATATTATTCCAAAACCCGATAATTAATTTGCATATTGGAAACAGGTACGTACCTCCTCGAGATTTATAACTTCAATATAAAATGTGTATAAATTTAAAAATTAAAGTAAAAACTTGAGGATAGTGTTTCGTTTCAGCAGACCTTCACGAAACATAATGAAGGTTAATTCTTTTAGGTTATAAAACTGTTTGTAATAAAAAGAACATTTATTAACAAGCGATTGACACACTTTTTAAACTATTTACACTTAAATACTGTCTTATTTAATCTACAAACTACTAAATGTTTCAGTAAATGTTTTAATTTTGTTTATTTTAAGACATTCTTCCTGTTCTTCTAAGGAAAATGTCATTCACAGATGTCATTTGTTGATACTTGGTTTGTCAAAAATGACAAGTCTATAGAGTTTATCATCCATGTCTAATAAAACATATTATACAAACTATGAATGTGTTAAAAGTAAAAAAGTTCTTTTCTGAGTATATTATTAGTTACTTTTTTTCACATGTTATATATAATTACGTGAACTTAAATATTAAATAGAACAAGAATACCATGTTCACAAAATCGCGTTCCGTCATATTTGTTGTCTGTTTAAATACTGTGCGTGAATTTGTTTGTGCAGAAAAAACTATGTTCAAATATGTGGCAAAGTTTGTGTTCAAATGTTTGTCTGTGTGTGGCGCCGGCGACGACGCGACGCGACGCGACGCGACGACGCTACAAGATTCAGGACCATTTGACAGTCCAACATTGTAAAACAAATACAAAATAAATTGGTTAATACAATATCCCATTAATACGCGATACCAATACAACTTCTTTGTATGTATTAATCGATTACAGTTTAAATTTTCAGTTCATAAAATTTTGGTGTGTTTTACGAACATTTTTATTCGAATGCGACACCCACTATTGCAAAAGTCACTAGTATTTTTTATTGCATTGAATTGCGAGACGAGCATACCGTTCGCATGATGGTAAGCGATGCGACCGCTTATGAACAGTAGCAAAACCAAACAACACCTTGATTTACAAAGCAATGCTTGGGATTCCACTGCGTTCGCCATCCTGAGATACGATGTTAAGTCTTAATATGTCCAGAAGTTACTCTGGCCACAATGTCCTTCAATCCGAAACACAACAGTGCATTTAAACTGCTGTTTGACGGGAGAAATAGACATTGCAGTGGTACCCTACCAAGCAGCCTCTCACATATGAGAGACCTACCACCAGTCAGGAATGATACGTCTATTATTTTAAGTATTAAGGACTGCGAGTAAGCATACTTAGTACTTAGATATGGAGTGACTGTACTCCATATAGTTGTTGATAATATATTATTATCTAAGTACTAAAACGTCCCGACCTCCGATTTTGACAGTTGACGTTTGTCAAATTCAATTTGTCAGCCTAATGTAAATAAAATAGGGTATATTTTAAAAATTTGAAATTTGACATTGACAGTGGACGTGCAAGTAGCTAAAAGTACAGTATAATTTGAAGTAAAAGGACGACTGTATTCAAAGTGTCTCGATTATTCATGCATTTTTACCGATTACGCGCATGCAAGTGCCTTTAAATAGTCACAACAGTGGTCTATTCTTTGGTCACAACCAAAGCAGCTATTGTCCTATTAAAACGAGTTTAGTATGGTTTTACTAGATTTCGTGCATGTTGTACAACCAGTCATATATCAGCCAATAGGTAGAAAGTGTGTCCTTCCACTACCATCTTTATCTACTTTTCAAACTCCTTGTAATTTTAAATCTTTAATCACATGTATGTTGAAACTGACATACATGTGGGGATGCTAACAGATATGTTTAATTTTTCTGAGTTAAAGTTCTACACACTGCTACACACGTTGAGTTGTTCCTCCGGTCCTCCCTAGCCAATGATTAAAGAATATAGGGTGAAAGCTTTCTACCTTTCGCAATAGATTTATCATCATTCACTATTATTGTTATGTATATATGTATGTTTATGTATTATATTGTATTTAAGTGTATCATATCTTGCATTTATTCTTTTATATCGGTATTTATATATTTATATTGTATGTAAGTTTATTGTTAATAATAAGCACCGTCCATAACCATTGGATCTTTCCTTTACCAACCGGTTGTCTGGAAGAGATCACTTAAAGCGATAAGACCGCCAGTTATATCACCAACTTTATTTTTCTATAACTATTGTTTTCTTCTTTTTTCTTTTGTTTTTGTCTTTTGTTTATCTTTTGTATATGGTGTTATAATAAAGAGTTATTATTATTATTATTATTATTATTATTATTAATATAAAGGATCACGCACAAAAGTAGCTATATATGTCAAGTTATAGTTATGTTAAGAATATCGACGCGGAATATACATTTATGTATCTGTCTCATTTACACAAAGCTGACTTGTCCCTTAATGAAAGAGACAAATAATAATTCCTTTGTTTCGAATATGACAATATTTTGTTCACTAACCACACTGGGACCGCCCATAGACCAAATAACGCCATTTTAGTTAATATTTCGAAACCACAGACTATTAAACCAAAAACTGCATGAAATGTCAAACTGTGGCGTTATCAGTCAATCGGAGTAAACAAATCTGCACAATCAAAGAATTTCGAATTATTCATTGTTTAATCTCGTTTGTTATGTTTGTTTAGTTTGCTTATTAGTTTAGTTGTTAAGTTTTTAAAATACCTCAGTGTTGTGTTAAAGGATTCGAGTCGAGTTCAAGCAAAAAGGACCCCAACATTTCTTTTCATAGGTTAGTAACTGTTTTTACGAAATACTAACAAATATGTGCTAAATTTACATTTTGGGTTTGTTTTTATCATTTATAAATGTATTTGGATCTTGTTGATTAAGTTTTAGACTCTTCTAGGCGTTATTTATACAAGTAGTGTAAATACCAACCTTATTGTTTGTTTACACACAAGTTTAGGGATGAGTGGATTCGATACGAAATTATTCATATCGATATTATCATTTTAAAATATTTTGATCTTTATTTTTCAGAAAAAGAAAAAAATAGTATATATTTAAATATATATTCAGACCGACAAACAAAGTGAAATAAAAAATATTTTTTAGATTCCCTATAAACATACAAACCAGGACAAAATGGATACAAAAAATTGGAAGCTATTGGAACCCTGCAATAAATACATTTATTTGTTCATTACATTTTGAAAAAGAAAACAGCTTTCCAACAATATTCCCGGTAAGTGAAATTGTAGTAATTATGATATTTTACCTAATAATCCTATTAATAATACAACTGTTAATCAATAACAAAGATGACATGCAAGATAATTTGGACAATTGGTAGTCTATTATCTAATGTTCTGGAGAACCTTTTAATGAACAGAAATAGTTTTATATTTTATTATTAATTATTATAATTGTTTATCTTAACCAACACTTTCATTATTCATATTCATTGATTGAATTCTAAGTGATACATAATGATTTTCCTCAGTCAAATAATAGCAATAAAAATCTACCTATGTTATTTTATTTTATTTGGTATGTATTAAATATCCTGATAGATATTTTTGATTTTAGCAAAGAATGGTGCAACTTAATAATGAACGAAATGTATTAGATGCAACTGGGTGTTTGTCTCGACAGGTATAACCTTGTAACGGTTGTAACATGTAAATTAGTATTAGTTGGTCATATGTTTACATTATGGTGACTAAAAAAGTAACGATAATTGTAAAGTATAAGTATATTTTTAGGAATATCAAGAAATAATTACCTCCAACCGTCACATACATAGTCTGACCCACAGAACAGTTGAATATGGTTAGAAAGGCAATAGCCGTCAAATTGTATGAAAACCAGCGTCGTCGTTTTCGGAACACAAAACCTCAACGAATTCAATACATAAAGCTTGCAATAGTCTATTTAAAGTATCGATAAAATTATGGAATTATGCCTTTGTTATAAGACCGGAATTTATTTTGTCGATATGCTTAATAGTTTTTTTTCTGATACAGTTATTTAAATAGTATTATGTCAATAGACGGAAAATAAATGAGACTAGTATTGAAAATTAATTTTAATTTGTATACTATTTTACAAATCTATATGTACAGTATTTTTAAGATTTTCATCCGTGTGTGAGGTATTAACATTTTTATTATTGGAAAGGCACATATAAGCATTTATTATAACCAAATTACGATTTTTTTACGTTAATAGATTCAGTGGTTTTGATTTTTCATACAATATTTAATTATTTCATCGGCATGATACAGTTTTTCTATAAGCGTTGCACGTAATTATTTTTGGTTTGTATATTTCTAATGATACAGATTTTTTTATTGTCTTCCGTTTCACGAAAATGAATACTTAGAACAAATCGTACTGGATTTTGTAGGAATCCAGTTGTCTCTTCCTATTGCCTTTATCGACTCACTCTTGGAAACGTATAAATGAATAAGTTAATATATTATAAAGTAAATTCAGACACTAAAATATGTTGTTCTCAAGTTGGCAAAGGTATGAAATTAGAACATATGGATAGGTCGTTAACGTTATCAAACGTTACCACAATGATGAATACTACTACAATGCATCAAAATTACTAAAAACTGATTAACGAGTATACGAAATCTATAACTACATCGATATAGTTACTATGTACAAGACTACAAGACTACGTGACATGTGCCAATTTTCGCTGTTGACATAACAAAAATGAGTCGTATGCATTGCGTAGGAACTTGGCATTCGCGAGCATTGTATGTACGCGTAATCAGCAATGTATATTTTTGATTTGTCGTCTATCATATTATCGAATTCTTCAAAATGTCGTAATTAATAACTGCAATTTTTGAAAATAAAGGTGAAAATCAATAAATTTTGGTTGAATATTGGTATGAAATTCCTCCTCTATTGATATTTGATGCTTTAGTATTAGAACTGCGAGATAAAATAGCATAAATCTGCATTTTTACTCTATTTCGCCGGAGCACCTCTCTCCAAGGCATTTCGACAGCGACTAATTTGACAACCCATTCGTTCCGCGGCAGTGATGCTTTTTATGCACCACCTTGCGATGCGTCAAACGCTTTTATTTCCCTTCTAACTATATTCATCTGTTCTGTGGTCTGACCCCACACTAAGATCAAAATGTTTAATACATCATATTACTATTGTTTATGTAGCAGTTGCATTTTTATTAGTTTTGTTACAAATAAATTTATCATAATATTAATATTTATACCTACATAAACTCACGCCTTTTTCCCAGAAGGGGTAGGCAGAGGTGCAACCAGGACACCCACATTTCAGCCTCCGTGGCGCAGGCGGTAAGACGCCGCCTGCGAATCGAGAGGCCGCGGGTTCGATCCCCGCACCGAGAGAAATGTTTGTGCGGCCCACAAATATTTCTCTCGGGTCTGTGTATTTGTGAGACCGAAAAGTCTCTCGTAGTTCCTAATACCCACGACACAAAACTCGATCTTAATGTGGGGTCAGGACTATGTATGTGACTGTTGGGTGTTATTTATTTATTTCGCCTTGTTTGTTCCGTCCTACGATGTTGTGGGTGGCGAGCCTATCGCAATATCGGGCACAAATTCCTGACTGTGCTGATAATGAATAGAAAAATCCGATATCACTTTGCACGACCCGGGATTCGAACTCGAGACCTCAGCTTTGTAACCGTACCATAATACAACTACGCCACCGAGGCAGTCAATATATATACATAAATTAAAATCTATAGTCCACATTATTTACCGCTTGTATGTTTATGTATGTATGTACCTTATGTATTTTTTGTTTGATTGAATTATTTGAAAAATATTTTTATTCTAGTGCTGATTTTCTGCCTTCGTTTGCGATGTCCGCTACAATTCCTTTATTCAAAATCAAAATATTCTTTATTCAAATAGTCTTTCAAAGATCTTGTGGATTGTTCATTTCTGCTACCACCCCTTCGGAACGTGTTGTAGCTGTGAAGAAGAAGTGGCGCAAGAAACTTCGTCAGCAACACGAACTGTCTTCTTTTTTCTTTTTTTTATATCGCCATTTAAAATTACAATGGTTCATGTCACAGAACACAATAATGTCAGTTTATTTAGTTAATTGTGTTTATTTAGTTAATTGTTTAATTTCTATTTTTACATTTTAATTGTTAATTTTGTGTAGATATTTTATTTCTATTTATATATTTAAGTTGTTAGTTTAGTGTACATATTTTCATTTAGCAAACAACGCTAAATGTCTGTTTTTTTTTAGATTTTAGTTATACTTTAAGGAAAAAAGTGTGGTATATTCGAAGTCGCAAGCAAATTCTAGCTATTAATAAAGTTGTATTTTATCTCACGTGTGTATTATTTGACAAATCCAATCCAATCATCAGGTAAAACTTACCCATCAAATAAATCATAGCATGAAAAAAATATCAAAATATTGACCTATTATTATCGGATTTAATTTTTAAAGACTTGACTGTCAAGTCCTAAAATCCCTTGTTTATACTCAATTGACATGTAAAGCAAAAATTAAAAATGTTATATTAATGTTAGTCGTATGCCACTGTTGATGATCGATATCGATAGAAAATTTGGTACTAGCGTATCACTATTTTTAGGGGCGGAGCCGCCGCCATGTTTGTGTATCAAAGTGGTACGCATCACGTGACCTTATGCTTTATCCTCTCTATTCTATAATCATTGTCCCTAGCCCCTTGTCATTTGTCAATGTCACAGACAAACCCGCTGTCAATGTCATTGTCAGCCACAAGCATGAAGCACACAAGGCGCGGACTTATTCAACTATGGATTCTATCGTCCAAACATTTTTTAATTATTAGTAGATACTATTTATAAAGCAAAAAACAACATGTGCTAAAATATATATAAGGAATTACACCAATACATACTTCGAATATTTTTACCAGTTTTTACAATTGAAGTTGTGCCGGTTGGGTGCGAATAGATAGTGTTCTGTTAATCAAGATAACTTTCATTTGCAAAAAAATCGCCAAGATAACAAGACGAAACCAATTAAATTACACGTGTTAATCAGTTTAACCACTCCAAATAGCTGAAATGGCGCAACACAAGGAAGTGAGAATATCCAAATGGTATTTTGGAGGATTGGCATCCGCTGGCGCAGCATGTGTTACGCATCCCTTGGACCTGCTGAAAGTACAGATGCAGACGCAAAAAGGCAAAAACATATCCATGTTCCAATTGACTGGGATTGTACTTAAAAACCAAGGTAAGTGATTAAGGTATTATTTATTTCATTTTCATAAAACATGTTAATATCCTACAAGGCACTACTAATTAAAAAAACAATTATTAAAATATATTATAATAAAATAAAAATATTTTAATAGTAATAACAATATAATTTCTATATTTTTCTCCCCCTAAGTCATTCACTATATTGTTTCAGGCATTACTGGGCTTTATAATGGTATATCAGCTTCCCTGCTCCGCCAGCTGACATATTCAACAGCCAGATTTGGCATTTATGAAATGGCTAAACAAGCCCTCACTCCAAAAGATGTAAGTCTCAATATTTTATTTATTATTTTATTCTACATATATTTATAGCAAGCATTCATAAATATTTTAGTCATAAATGTCAGCAATAACATTCAACTTCCATATTAATCATAACTCTTATAAAGAAAATATTTTGTTGGTACTAGTTTTACAATTGGTAATAAAACATCTCGAGTTATTGTTTTTCTAAAGAATAAAGACCATTATTCTTGCTAATACATTTTACACTTTATGATTTTCTCATTTTATGTACTATGATACTTTAATACGTGACTTTTTCTTACCAGGGCAGTGCAATACCATTCTACATGTCAGCATTTATAGCTGGTCTGGGTGGCTTTGCTGGTGGATTTGTTGGTAATCCTGCAGATCTAGTAAATGTCAGAATGCAAAATGATGTTAAACTTCCACCAGAGCAGAGGAGAAAGTGAGTATTGAAATGGATATGGATTGAGGTGTAGTTGTTACAGATATAGGCAAAAGATATTTATATGTATAAATCCTGTATTGCTAGGTTGTTTAATATTGCACTCATAAATTATAATCAGTTTATATTAATATCATATCAATACATCATAAAATAAAAATAAAAAATATATAAATTTAATAATGAAATTGTAGCATTTGCAGTTGATAATGTAGATATATACCTTATTAGTTATTTGTATTATAAATGCCAAAGTTTGTGATGATTTTATTTACAAGTAAACAATAAAACTATAATATACTTCACAAAAAATGTAAGTTATAAGTTATATTTGCTTTAAGGATTATGGATATGATATTTAGTATATTAATAAGTGAAAATAATTTTTCCAGTTATAAGAATGCAATCCATGGATTATGGAGAGTGGCTGCAGATGAGGGGATGCTGAGACTGTGGGCAGGAGCGAGCATGACATGCAGTCGAGCGGTGCTCATGACCATTGGACAGCTCTCTTTCTATGACCAAATTAAAGAATTGCTCCTTAAGACTTCATACTTTGGAGACAATGTTGTAACACATGTTACTTCTAGTCTCTTAGCTGTGAGTTGGCTTATTTTTTATCTACCTAATTGTAAATTTTGTTATTATTTTTTTATTCATATAGTTTTTGTAAAATAAATTTTAAAAAATCACAACAAATGATAATATTATGACATCGGGTCATAGTTCAGTCAATATGTAAGGAATAATTAATTGCCCTCCGAATAAAGACCTACCTATATTTAATATAATGAATCGTTAGGAAGACATGTCAAGAGGTTACAGAAAAATTAAAAAGGTCGCGCTGTTTGCTGATTTTGAGAAATTCAAAAATGAATTTCAAAAATTGAAATGCTTTTTTCTTGGAAAGTATTAGGAAAAAGTTTTTTGGTGGTTATAAGTGTAGGTATTAGAATGAGCACTAACTTTCAGGAATTAACTATCGTACATTTTATAAATTAACACTTAATACATTCACAGACAGAGTAAAATTATAACTATGCGACTCGGAGCGAGATGTGCTCGTGACGAGAGATGGCAGACTCTCCTTTCATCCAGGGGACTTCACGAACGCGGGACCTCTGTGATTGCGGAGGTACCACGCTGTGGCTACAATTCCTAGGCGAAAGCTTTATCGATTGTGGCCTATCCTTGCGGTCCGTAAAAACGGTACCGATCCTGGGGTTATAGTCCGAACGATACGGACTATGTGAAAGCGGTAAGGGATGACTATATTTCTCTTGGCCGGCCAAGAGACCTAGGATGTCTACGTGTGAGAGAGCTCCCGAAGGTGACTGACATGACGCGAACTGAGTCACCGCAATTTCTTACCACCGCTTCCTACTGTTATCGCTGAGTAGAAGAAGCGGCGCAACAAACTTTCAGCAACACATTTGACCAGTTCGCTCGGATCATTCAATCACTGGAGCGTCTCTCACGTTGCGGGCCTATTGGGCGGGATGTCGGCAATGTTATTCGAGGTGTCGGCAGAAGCCGAGAGGAGTTCGCGGGGCAACGGCTTGCCGTCCGGTGGTCGGGCGTGCTGAGGCGCAATGTTCTGGATGTGAACCCAGTCCGATGCGTCAGCACGCGCGAACATCGAAGTCGCAAGCCGGCGGACAAAATTGTCCAGGCTTTCTATGCGTAGATCTCTCTCGATGGTAGCATTGCTGACACCCCACGGAGCTTTTACGATTCTGCGCAGAGCCACCGATTGTGCTCTGCGCAGTGCGTCCTTTTGTGACCGGCTGAGAAGCCCGTACCAAGAGGGCGCCGCGTATGTGATCCGGGGTCGGATGTACGTTTTGTACACCCCCAGTTTCACCCTAAGTGGAAGGTTGGAAGAGAGAATGGGCCGCAGCTTCGCATTTGCGACTTTACCGTTCGCGACGGTAGCTTTGGCGTGCCTAGCTAGACGGAGATTCCTATCAATGATAACTCCGAGATATTTGGCCTGGAAACCCCATGGGATTTCCTGGCCGAACATCATCAGAGGTTTCACTGCCCTAGGGCCTTCTTTGTGATTAGGGCCTGGGTTTTGCCTACGTTCACCGACATCTTCCATTTAGAAAGCCAGTCGGGAAGTAGGTCCAGGCTACGTTGGAGCTTGGCGGCGGCTCCTTTCGCGGAAATGGATGACGAATAGAGGGCGATGTCATCCGCGTATAGAGCGAGGTTGACGTCATTCCTGATGGGAATGTCGTCGGTATAGAGCGCGTATAGGATTGGCGAGAGACAACTGCCTTGCGGAACGCCCGCGGCTATGCGACGGTCGCGGGACAGACGTGGAAAGATCTATCCGCCAGGAAAGATTGGACTACTTTTGTGACGCGTCGGGAAGTGTCCGTCAAAGCGGTCTTGTATACGAGACCGTTATGCCAGACCCTGTCGAACGCCTTTTCCATGTCCAGGAATACTGCAGAGACAGCTTCACGCCTGTTTTTGGCAACCGTGAAGTGGTGCAGCACCCTAGACAACTGAAGGGAGGTGCTGTGATCGGCGCGAAAACCAAATTGTTCGGGCCTCGGAGTCAGAATGGGCGAGAGGTAGGAGAGGAGGAGTTTCTCGAATGCTTTTGAGGTATTCGGGAGGAGGGTGATAGGACGGTAACTATCGGGCTTGTGAGGGGGCTTGTTAGGTTTGGGAATCATGATGACCCTGCCGGTTTTCCACCGAGTGGGAAAGTGACCCGTGCGCAGGATGCCATTGAACAGGCGCGTCAGCGCTACCACTGCCTTCAGTGGTAAGCGGCGAAGCGCACTGTTCGGAATGCCATCAGCGCCCGGGGCTTTCCTCGGCTTGGACCTTCGGATCATCTCCCGCACCTGGGAAGGAGAGAAGAAGAGAGGATCGTCGTCGGGCCTTATGGGCTCGTCGAAATAATCCTCAAGGAAGTTTGAGACTTCTGTCTCATGGCCAGGATGGGAAGTGGAATTGGCGTTCCAGGTACTCGGCAACGATCTCCGCTCGATCTTCAGCCCTGTACCTCAGGTTTCCGTCGGCGTGCAGAAGCGGCCGCACGGGTTCAGGAGTCTTGGAGAGCGCCCTGCACAAACGGTGGAGAGCGGGGGCGTCGCTCACCGCCGAGTCCAGGACGCTGTTCCAACCCCCCGTCCTGAACGCCTCGAGTTCGGCCTTCACCCTATCTGTCAGACGGTTGAGCTTCGTTTTCAGCCGCGGGCAGCGACAGTGTTGCCACCGAGCGCGGAGTTTCCGTTTCTCATCAATGAGATCACGCACGTGGCGAGGGAGATCCGGCTTTCTGCCCGCGGTTGAAAGCGGGACCTTGGAAGCCTGAAGGGCGACCTGGATGGACGAAATAAGTTCGTCCGCCAGAAGATCAACCTCTGAAGCGTTGGTGACCGGTCGAGTCGGAGCGCTCGCATGCAACGCTTCTGCAAAGGTGTCTCAATTAATCCTGAACCTATCGCGAGGAGGGTTCCACTTTTCAGGTTGCCCGGGCAACACGACTAGGACGGGTTGATGGTCAGATTCGAGGAAATCGTTTAGTACTTCTTGCGCGGGCAAGGACGATAGACCGCGGTGTATTATTAAGTCGATGACGTGGGCCGAGTGTGTCCCGTTAGATGAGTAGTGCGTGGGGGCATCCGGGCCCTCAACGAAGTATCCGTGTGATTGTGCGTCAGCGAAGAGGCGACTTCCAGCACTGTTTGCCGCCGAGCCCAAGTCCCATGACGGGTGGATGGCGTTCATATCGCCGGCGATCAGCGTCGGGAGCGCCGAATCCAGTAAAACGTGGATATCAGACACCCCCAGTGCGACTGTAGGAGGCTTATAGGCCGCAAACAGGCGCAGCGGATTGCCGGCGATACAGACTTCCACTCCAAGTCCGTACATGGAATTGAGCTGTTGAGGAGGCAAGCACTGATGGATGATTCTCCTCCTGACGCCTACCAATAGACCGCGGTACGCGACGTTATGCGGAGAGATTTCGTCCTGTCGATAAACGATAAACCCCGGTAGTTTACATTATCTACAGGCCTAAGGTGCGTTTCGTTGACTAATACGATGTCAACGTCTTGGGAGCGAAGGAGAGCTAGAAGCAAATTAGTCTTGCCGCGGAGACCATTTGCATTCCAATGGATAATACGTAGATCCCTAATTATCGGCATTTTGGGAGAATAAAGTGAATAAAGTGCGAGCCAGATCCTCGCCGTTGAAATAGGCTGTGAACAGTCGATGCATTATCTGCATGAACTGATCGAAGCCTATCGTCCTGGAACCGAGAGGGCTGGAAGGCGCGGGCGCGGGTTTGGGCGTTTCTACCCCCTTAGGTCCTCGACCCGCTAGAATAGTGGGTCGAGAAACTTTAGGGGCGGACTCGCGGGGAGTTGTTGACGGGTGGCATGGTGCGGGGACCGAGCGTTCCGGTCCAACCGCGGGGGCAGGTCGGCGAGACGGTTCCGTAACCGTGACCTGCGGGGCAGCGGAAGACGCGGGGCCAGAAGGAGAGGGGGCAGGTTGGCCTTTCCTCTTCTTCTTTCCCCGCTTCTTCGGGGACGGTCCGTTTTTGGACCACGGGTTGTTGGCCGGAGCCATCAGCGAAGACGATTGATTGTCGCCTTCGATGATGGCCTGGCGGGGCGGGATTGACACCGCAACGGTACCTGCCCTGCTGTTGCGTGCTTCTCGCCGCAAAACAGGGCAGGTGGAATGGTTAGCGGGATGCGGGCCGCTACAATTGGCACACGTGGCCGGAACTTCGCGGGGTCGGGGGCAGTCGCGGGCGGAGTGTTCTTCTCCGCATCTGACGCACGCTTGCGTCCTGTGGCAATTATGGGACGAGTGCCGGAATTTTTGGCACCGATGGCATTGGGCGGGGCCTTTTTTGCCCCGCCATGCCTCAATCTTGATGGACGGGAGAGATAGAATCTCCCGTACATCATAAATTGACCTAACGTTCGGGGTCCTTTTCAACTCTACGAAGAAAAGGCACCCCGAACGACCTAACCTAGTTTTAATAGGCCGAATGTATTCGGGGGAATAGCCCTGATCGGTCAGGTCTGCGCGGATGAGATCCACGTCGGTATCGGAGGGGAGGCCGCGGATGGCTACTTTGATACTCTTCTCCGCGGGGAGAGAGTATGAGAACCACGAAATGTTCTCTTTTTTCTGTAAGTCGTTTAGGTACCTTTGTATGGTACGGTATTCAAGTTCCCCCTTTGGGAGGAACCTGAACCCCTTACCGCCAAAGACGTGCGCGTTAGGCGTGAAACCTAACTTGTTTTTCGGGTAGCGTAGATGGGTTGACCAATCCGGAAGATGTTCCACTATGAGCGGGGGGTATTTTGGGCTGGGCTTTGGGGGCCCAGCGGGCGCGGCGGGTCGCTCGGGCGACTGTGACGGCGGCGGCGGGGATGGGGAGCTTGGAGAGTCCTGGTCGCGAAGCGGGCCTTCTTCACGGAGTCCGCGACAGGAGGCTCGCAAGGAGGTACTGTCGGCAACGTCCGCGGTGTCCTCCGGGCTACGGGGGCGACAAGTGGGTGGGCACGGGCCCTCCTCCATGGGTACGGGCGCGGGCGCGGCGCGGGGGATCGATAGGGACCGAGAAGGGGCGGTAGGCCGGGCCTGTGCAGAAATGCTCGGCACAGGCTCAGCCGCACGACCCCTGACGCGATCGCCGGAACGGTCGCGATGGGGGTCGCGCCGACGGGTTTCGAGAGGAGAGCGGTCCCGTAGGTCGCTCATCCCGAGGCCGGCGAGCGTCGACGACGCTCACCGGGCGAAGATGGCTAGGCTTACCGCTCGTGGCGGCGGGCCGGAATCACCTGCACACACAAACAGGCACTGTTGAAATGGCAGCACTTGAACACTTCACGCACACACGGTCACCCTCTCGACGATCAAAGATCGGAGTTGGGAGAACACGTCCGCACGCTTCGGAGTCGGAGCACTGACTCGTCTCCTTTCATCCAAATAAACCGACCCTTTTATAGGACTACCCGAATGAGGATCGGTGGGGATAAATCTTACAGAAAATATATTTAAGCCATAAAATAGGGTCTATCCTTTCAACTAAAAATTAAGGTCTGCCCAAACATGTGTACTATTGTCTAAAAAACATAAATTTGTTGCAAAGGATTGCCGCCACTAAAGAACTTAACTATAATAATACCAGTTTTATTGCCCCGGCATGAACGGGTCATTACAATTAGGAAACAATAATTTAGAACAGCATCTTTTTAACTAATATTATACAATAGGGTACACAAAAATTCTTATTTTAATAAAACGACTCGCAGATGTTTTATGGTTAAACATCTGCAGTCATATCTTAAAATGAAATGCGTGTTTAAATAATGTTCAAATTACAAATAATAAGCGTGTTGATTTTAAAAGCTAAATATAAGTTGGCGTATTGCAACCGCTTTAAAAGCTAAATCTAAGTTGGCGTATTGCAACCGCCACAGTTTTTTAAATTAAAAATGTAGAGGGCATTGCGCACTACATTTTTTGTCATTGGAGTGACGTCATCCGACTTAAAATAATGTGATGCAAAACATAGATAAGTTCAAATTTTTGGATAATAACATCAGAAAACAATTACTGCTATTTCATTTGAATTAAAAAAAATATAAAAACTGAATGGCATGAGTACTGTGCAACGGCACGGTACATAATGTACAATTTGTACACTTCGACAAGTTCCAGCTCGAAAACGGTAAGTTTTATAAAAACATTGTTTAAATAAAAGTTGTAGCTAATTTTATGACGAACAACTTTCTAATCTACATTATTATAAAAAAATCATTTTTTCCTATAGAAAATAGCGTTGGAACACTTTTTTGATCAATTAGCGCCCTCTACTTTTTGTATTTCAATTCGGATGACGACACTCTAACGACAAAAAATGTAGTTCGCAATGACATCTACATTTTTTAATTAAAAATTATTTTCCTCGAACCAGTAGTTTCCACGAAAAAAGCGTTTTTAATTTTTTTTTAATTCATTTTTTTAATTTCTCAAAATCAGCAAACAGCTCGACCTTTTTAATTTTTCTGTGACCTCTTGACATGCCCTCCTATACTGTTTCCATTCGTTTATTTTATTTTTGACACATCGAGTACTGAATCAAATAGTGATGGCCTGATGCGTTATCGAATCAATTTTTTATAACAAACGATTTTATTTTTGAACAAGTTTTAATCGATTTAATACATATTTTATTTTTTGCTCCATGCATTGTTTTATAAAACTTCAGGGATATTTAAGTTACTTGATTTAATAATTATATTAAAATAAACCATTTACTCATGTTAAGTTAATATTCTTATCACTTCCGTCGGCAATAGTAATGTTGTTAAAAACAAATTGTGAAACGGCAACACTGGGCAGACAGGTGACGCGCGACGCCATTTTGTGGTCACTCACAACGAGACGCCCGCGCCCGTGCTAGTGTTTTCCGTTCGCTGAATTTTAATTCACATTTTTCATACGTCGAGTTGAGTATTTATATTCCTTCGTATTGTTTTACCCGTGAATTCCTACATTTGGTTGAATTGAGAACATCGTACCTGCCTTCATCACTTTCAAAATGCCTAAAGGAAAGGTGCTTAAAGGACAAACAAGGGAGTTTGTGTTGCGACTTCATGAGTACTTTGAAAGGGAAAGCCGTAATGGTGGACCTCTTATACCAGTGACTCAAATCAGAGACCGTGTTTCAGCAGCATTAGGTATTACTGCTCCAACAGTTTCAAAAATAATTAAAGAAGGCTACGGCAGTAGTGGCATGGAACAAAACAAGCCATCTACACCTAAGAAAAAACGTCAGCCCTTTAAAGTGACAGCAATTGACAGTTTTGATGGTGATGCTATTCGTCGTCATATATACGATTATTACCAAAGAAAAGAGATTCCTACTTTACATAACCTAGTACAATCTCTGAAAACTAGTGGCTTGTTCCGTGGTCAAAAGTCTTTTTTGGCGAAGGTATTGAATAGGATTGGATTCCAATACAAAAAATGTGACAAAAGAAAAATATTGATGGAACGCAATTATGTTGCTTTGTATCGATGCGAATTTTTAAGACAAGCTAAAAAAATAGAAGACTGGTCGAATGTTGTTTTCACCGATGAAACTTGGCTCAATGCGAATCACACGGTATCAAAAACTTGGACTGACAACACTGCTAGCTCCTCGACCGCAGTGCCAATGGGAAAAGGTGAAAGAATTATAATTTGTCATGCAGGAACCGCAAAAGGATTTGTGCAAGATGCTATGTTAGCTTTTAAATCAAAGAAAACAGGGGATTACCACGAAGAAATGAATTCCGAAGTATATGAAAAATGGTTTCGGGAAATGTTATTGTCACTCGAACAGCCATCAACAATATTTATAGATAATGCGTCCTATCACTCTCGGCAAATTAACAAAATGCCAACGCAAGCCAGTAAAAAAAATGAAATAATAAACTGGCTCCGTAACAATGGCGAGGAGGTGGACGAGTCCCTATTAAAAGTAGAGTTACTTAAAATATTAAAAATGAGGAAGCAGCCTAAACGATACGTTATAGATGAAATGGCTGCAGAACATGGGCACACCTTCCTTAGAATTCCTCCATATCATTGCCAGTATAATGCCATAGAGCTAATATGGGCGCAAGTGAAAGGATATGCTGCGAGAATAAATACAACTCCTCCTTTCACCGCAAACAAAATGCTGGAGTTGCTTAAAAATGCGTGTGAAAATGTGACGCCTCATAACTGGGCGAGTGTCGTAGATAAGACGAAGAAAGAAATAATGTCTGATTGGGATCGCGATGTCGCATTTGACAACTTACCCATGCACTCATTAATAATTAGTGTTACTGGGGATACGAGTGACGACGACGCCGATTCCGACGAAACAGACGATTGTTTATAAATAAAAATATTAACAAATTACCTTTTAGTTGTTTTAATTATTTAATCCTTAAAGTACTATGAATTCCAACATGGTTTAACTGTTTATTACAAGTAGGTACTAAACATTTATTTTCGTTGTAATCATTGTAATTATTTTAAATTAAACTCTTATTAAAAGTCACTTCAATACTTATACCTTTATTCATATTAATTAATTTGCAGCAAATACATTCGATCCTAATATTGGGTACTATATTACGTTTAACTGTTTTCATTAGCATTTTAATGTAATTTTATTTCAAATGATTCCGATTGATTGATTCTATTCAAAATCGTTTTTGTTATCTGTGGTCATTCGTTACGAATGGCACAACTCTAAGTGGGCGTTACCCGTCAAGAAAGTATCTACTTTTATTTCAAAATATTGTTCTACTGTAATGTCGTACTTTATAGGCGTGAACTGTCAAAAATAAAATAAACGAATGGAAACAGTATAACGATTCATTATGTTTAATAACGGTAGGTCTTTATTCGGAGGGCAATTTACATATTGACTGAACTATCACAAGATTAGAAATTTTTGTTCAAAGTTCAAGTTCAACAACTTAAAAACTTGTTTAAAAATAAATTATTCGAATTTTTTATTTTCTCTCAAGTCCTTTTTCAAATTTCTGTAAATATATGTACATGTTATAATATTTAAAACAATGTGTGATTATTTTTAGGGTGGGATTGCAACTACTATGACCCAGCCAGTGGATGTACTGAAAACTCGAGCTATGAATGCAAAACCAGGTGAGGTGAAAAGCCTTTTGACACTAGTCACAAGCACTGCCAAAGAAGGTCCTTTAGCATTTTTCAAAGGATACGTGCCGGCATTTGCGAGACTTGCACCTCATACAATTCTTACATTTGTATTTTTGGAACAAATTAGAATGAATTTTGGTACAATTAAAAAGGTTTAATGTTAGTGATAAACATGGTAGTACTTAAATAGTTATATTGTATATTATGTTGATCATTTAGTATAATTTGTTGCAATTTTATTTTCTTTGCATTTAGTATTTAGCTGTTAAATATTTAGCTGCTTAGATTCTACTTTCTTGAAAAACATTATCCAATACTAATTATATTACTGTGCAAGGCATATCCCTAGGTTTGACACATTTGTTCTACAAAATATGAAATCTCAAATTTAAAAGAAATAGTACACTTTTTTACAAGTTACTATACTGGGTGTTTAACTCAATTTTTTAATTGGTTTTATTAGATGTTTACTTTATGCAAAATCTATTATAAAAAGAATTTAAAAAATGTTTATAAACATTTTTAAAATTCTTTTTATAGATATTTTCGATTGTTTTTTAGCAAAAAACAATCGAAATATTAGAATTCTATTAGTAGAGTAATTGACAAGTACAAGGAAAAAGATCCTTAACAAAATGTGGCGACTACAAAGTTATTACACAATAGGTGTATCAGTGAGATGCTAAGATATTCCAACTTTACAACCACTTTGAAATAAAACTTTATTATCTAAATTTCTGGCATTCTACAACGTTTTTAAGCTTCTATCAATTTTATTTTTATTTAATAAATTTTTATTTTATTTGAAGAACCGATGTTATAATAATAAAATAAGAAAACAATAAGTTATAGGGTAATCGACATCTACATTTGATAGTATGTTACATGTGGTATATTGAAACATTGTCAAAAATGTATTCAAACTAATAAATTTATGGTAACACATGTACCAAATAAATCAATCAAAAGTTCATATAAGTTAACATTATAATAGATAAGATATGTTGTCTGACATTGGTTTTTGGCAAATAATTTTTACTTTAAATTTTTGGAAAGTTTACAATTTTTGTGATGTAGGAATAATTGTGAAGGCTTTAAGGTATGTAATATTTCATGTTGCCTTAAACAACAAGTCTTCCTATTCAATGTTTAATGCTGTCTATATAGTACTGCCATAATTTCTCAAAAAACTCACATGAAAATTCTTCCTAAGAGTGTCTTGAGTCATGACATATAAATATTTATTATTTATTTATTTAGTATAATATAAAAATATATTTTTCTATTTTATTTCATTTATTAAAGTATATATTTTTTTTTATTAATATTTTTAATAAGCCATACTAGGAATTCTCATTGGAAAATGACATGTTGAAAGGTATTCTGATTTGAAGTTAAATAGATTGATCTGCATATTTAATGTATGTGACATGTAAACATAATATATATGTAATTTATTTAACTGTGCCAAAAATGTAATAGTCTAGTACAAGAATTATTTTTAAATATGTGCTCTTATTACTACACAATGTGACAACGATATTTGGAAGATATTTTTATATACTTGTATTATTGGTTATACATTCCTCACGAGCAAAACACTTTTATACTGTAAGTTTACAAATACTATTAGCATACTTTTGAAATAAATATTGTATTGTTGTTCCATTATTGTTTAGTAATGGTTTCCATGGAAGCCACTGTTTATCCTACGCTGTCGTATTTCCTGTATAGTTTGTTATTATGGAGATACTTTTACGAATTCAATAAAGAAGTTTAATAACATTTTGTTATATTATTATGTTTAGCGTCTTAGACGTGGGCACTATTAGAAACGATTTATATAACTAGTTAATTATAGGTGAAATGTTAAATTAGTTCTTAAGAATACCCTAAATAGAATTAAATGTTTGTAGAGATTGAGTAATCGTGTCGATGCAATGGTGAAACGAAATAGAAATGTAATCAGCCTAAAATGTTTGTTAAGTAGGTAATGTTGAGCTCTACTATAAAATATATTACTGTGAAATTATTAATTAATTTAACAACCCTGTAACGTGTCATTTATATTTTATTTTACTTTATTTTATTTTATTTACAATATAGAGTGTTAACTGCACTATAAAATTGTCAGATTATTTTTAGTTCTTTAATTGACAAAGTTAGAATCGTTGGCTCATAGAGCTAGACATTTATGTGAAATTGTCTCTAAAATTCAGTTTTGTTGTGATATGTATAAATGTTCTTATTGAGTAACTATTATTATTATGGGTTAATATAAAACACGCTTTTATTTACTAGGTTATTGACAAATGCTTTATTTTGTGACATAAAGGTATGCTTGTGATTAATAGGTCTGCACGGAATACGCGTACCTATTGTGAGTTTACAAACCGTTCATTAATTTCGATAGCAGCAAATTGATGTTATTCAACATACATTTCTTGGAATGTCAACATATATCTGACCGGTGATGTAGGTAACTGAATTATTAATGTGTTCCATATAATGCCGAGACCATGTTATATTAGTGTAGTAATTTTTAAAATTCCGATGTTTACTGTCTATTATGGTTGTATATTAAAATACTTGTTATCTAAACATATTTTTTTTTACTCCTCGTCCAATTTTTTCTTGCGGTATTGTAAACAACCGATGCAGATAATAGCTGCATCTTTATATGGGGTGAATATTTATACGTATATTTTAAAGGTTTCTTTCTGTTTAATTGCAATTTATATACAAAACATGGTGCTTTTAAACCTAAGATCACACAGAAAGTAAGTAGGTACTATATATGTGACACACATTTTATGAGCACATTACATTTATAGAATTATTAGTCTTGAGCACGAGCTTGTTGCATTCTAACATGTTACATACACATTACGCATTCTAAAACAAATAAGCATATATACACAATATAAATATCATCGATAAATGGACAATGCCCAGACAGTTAAGAAATTCTACTTGTTTTGATTCAACTTCGATATTCATCATAATACAAACTGTACCCACGTAAATTATTTTATACATTGAATGTAGCAATTAAAACGCAAATCATTGAAGGGATATATTTAGGTTTAAATAAATTAAAGTAACTTAAATTAACTGTATTGCTTTATTAAAACTTGGATTCTTCGTACATTTTTCACTTGAAAGTTTATTGAGGAATCTTCAATACAGGTTTGAGAGATTTACAAAAATTCGAGATTTACAAATAACACATAATAAAATTCACAATACATCTCAATAGCTTAAAGTGCCAATTATGTTAAAACCGTATAATTATATTTTTTAATTTACTTTTAAATCCAATGTGCATTACCACTATACGCGACTAATTCATTTTAACACATAATTTTCATTTTTGGTAAAATAGGAATGTTTTACATTTTGTTCAAAAGATGTTTCTCATGTGAGAGCGAGTCCAACGGGGGATCCAGGGGGGAGGTCATGGCTCCCCCCTGGGCTGGCTCCAGATTCACGATATTATATTAATTATCTTGTTGATAAAATTTATAAGTACAATAAAGTATTTCGATAAACAATATAAAAAGGTTAATGTAACAACTTTAAAAAATATGTTACTATGAATTCGAGTATTGAAATCGTACCCAGTGTTCTGACAAGACAATAATATGACCCCATGGCTTGAAAACTGTATCCGCCTTTGAGTGAGTCGTTAACATTGAGATAATATACTAGAGGGACACTGCAAACAAAATGTTTGTAACAAAATGAAGGGTACATTCTATTTGTTTCCGTCACGCCTACGAAGTAACACATCTTCCCTCTCGCTTCAATGTGTACCCGTGTGCATGCACCATACGCAGAGATTTTGTTTCCGATGTCCGCTCTAGTGTAATACCTCAATGGTCGTAAAGTATATTATGTGAGTGGTGTGTTGGCGCGCAATACTAATCGTTGTCCGGCGGGCTCTATGTAAATGTCGGCGGGACCCTGCATCCACGGCTCGCCGTCCACTTGCATGGCGCAGAACCCTTGCAGTTCAATCTGAAACATCGCCATTTATTTTATACTAACGATCGGGTCTGGTTTCGCCTATATGCTGATAGTTTTTGAATCCAGTCCACATAAACAACATATTATTTCGCGTGTCAACTGCTTTATGCTGTGACAATATTACAAACGATATATCAAGACTGCTACCGAAAACGAAGCCGTGTGCTTCTTTTAGTGACTACAAATAAAATGCAATTAAAATTTTTGTATAGAAACGCGACAATTTATTTTTGTAATTTTTTAAATATCTTTGTGTTTGGCTGCTAAATCCGTAGTTTATGCTAAAATAATAATTTAAAACATCGCGTGCAAAAGCGTCTTTAAAAATTAAAGCTTGTACACTATTATTTTAGAAAAACTATATATTTATCACTTAAATAGGACGATAGAAAAAAAAAATAACAAAAAAACCGTGGCTTTTTTTTTCAAACATTTAAGTTGCACAATTCAGAGATTACAATTCAGAGTGCATTAAAAATATGTAATAAGTTATTAATCATCTACAGTGGTTTCTTAATTTATAAAATAATTGAGAATAAAAATAGAGAAACCAAATTAAAAACCCATGATCTTATGTACATTAAGACGAAACTATTTACAAACCTCAATATTTACGAACAATTAAATTTGCCCAACAGTACCAACAATAATGTCAAACAACGCTGTGTACGTTGAACCATTTTCAAGAAGAGCCTGGATGGAGCGCGGAATTAAGTCCGTTTTTTTATAAATTTTAATCAGCTCACCCATCAGCACAAGGCGCTGAATGCCAAAGGATGAGCAATGAAAGAATAAATGAGACAGAGATTGCTCAACCTGAACATTACAATGGTCACAGTAAAGACTTTGCACCAATTTCAAACGAAATAGATGATAGTTTAAACGACAGTGTCCAAAACGAAGCCGCAAAACGGTAGTGTAAAATTTTCGACTTTTATAAAAACGACTTTTGCAGAACCAAGGTGTTGAGCCAATGGCGACATTGTAAGTAGCATACCATAGACCTTTATTTTGAATCTCAACTGTTTGTTTCCAATGCCTCGTCCACAAGTCGATTGATCTTCTTTTAAGGATAGGGACCACATCTGTGTGTGGTACAAAAAATTTAGATTTCTACTGGAGTCAGGAACAGTTGTTGAAAAATGTGTAATAGTTCTGGCCAGAAAATCAGCCTTCTCATTTCCCAACACTCCCATATGAGAAGGAACCCACATAAATACAAGCTTAATATTATTAAAGAACAAATCCATACAAGTCTCCATGATACGGGGAATTAAATAGTTAGTGTCAGCATTGAATCTACTGTTTTTAAGATTTTCAAGAACACTCATGCTGTCACTGACTATTACCCATTCATAACAACCATCATTACTATGTTTTATATGCCTTAAAGCAGCAAGAATAGCTACAGCCTCAGCAGTGAATATGCTTGCATTAGGGTCTATTTTATGAACAACGCCAGAATTCAAATATCCATCATAAATAGCAATTGATACAGCAGACTCTGTTTTGGACCCATCAGAATAAACAAATCTATAATTGGTAAATTTAGAAAATTTATAGTATACATCTTCTTTAGAGAATAAATTGTGATCAATAATGATGTCAATTTCAGGAAATTTACTATTAAAATCTCCCTGATAACATGGATGAGAGGAAGATTTATGGATAGGCAGATTTTCAAGAAAATTTACATATTGTGAGAAGCCTTGGAGAATATATAGGGAGCTACAAGCAGAAGATTGAGCAGTATGTTTCAAATTTAAAAATAGGTGATTATTTGTTTTGCTGTATAATTTTAATAATAACTTTTCTTTCAAATAACCAAATCTTATACTTAATGGGGCAAGATTGCACTCAACTTGCATTACGTTAATAGGAGTGCTTTTAAATGCTCCAGTTATTAACCTCAAGCCTTTGTTTTGTATATTATCTAAGATGTCTACCAATCTCTTATCACCAGCAAAAGACAGGAACCCATACTCAAAGTGGCTACGAATTAGAGATTTATAAAGCAACAACAATATTTTGGGATCAGCACCCCAAGATGTTCTGCATAAAGTTTTCATAATATTAAAGGCTCTATTAGCTCTAGCACTTATTAACTCAATATACCTTCTCCAGGAAAGATTATGGGTAAATGTCACACCCAAAAACTTTGCATCATAGGAAACTGGAATAGAGACATTATTAAAATACACAGAGGGACTTACAGATCTACTTTTACCAAAAACAACCAATTTTGATTTAGATGGATTTATGTCCAGATTTAAATAAGAGAAATATGCACACAGAGATGCCAAAGACTTGTTGAGAATGTTTGTAACATTATCCAAATTGTTCCCAGTGGTGTAAACAACTAAATCATCAGCAAATTGAAGATTTTTTACTTCAGTGCCCAAAACAAGATTCAAACGACGTATATACAAGATAAAAATTAGTGGAGAGAGTATTCCCCCCTGACATACTCCAACAGATGAAAGTCTTGGTCCATAATATTTACCATTGTACTTTGCATAGACTTCTCTTTCTGTTAAAAAATTCTTAATTCAGTGAACTATTTTGTTTGGCATTCCAATTGAAAGTAATTCGGAACAAAGTACATTAATATTAACACTATTAACCTTTCGTATGCCGGAACGCAGGTATGCGCGCCAATTTTTGAAAGCTTCATATGCCGGGACGTAGATCTGCGCGATTTTAACTGTACTCGAAAGTACTCCATAATACATTAAAGTAAAGCTCTATAATATTGTGAAAGTGCCTGAAAGAGTGAATGAAGTATAGAACAAATCTATAACAGCCGTTAAAACAATTCACTCAATATCAAAATTATGAAATAAAATTGAATGAAAATTCAACTTGTTCGTACCTGTACCGCGTACTTTGCTCTGAGTTTTTATTGTGTCTTTTGCGAATAAACTGAGAAAACGTAAGTATATCTTTGTTTTTTTAATCATTAGATAAGTGTTTGATGGTATTCTAACATAAACTGCCAACGGCAACAATATTTCGACAAGTTTGATAGGTTTGCAAAAGTTTGTTACAAACTGGATGAAGGATCTGTAGTTTTCAACTTCGATTTATCTAATTGTTCCATATATTCACATGTATATTGCGTATGTTTGTTGTCAGTTTGACCTGACTTTCGTAATTTTGAATAAAATGCTATTTTGTCAGTCATGGTAGTACTTACGTACAGGCGATGTGTTCACAGGATGTTCAAGATTATTCTGACGTACTAGGAACCGGAACGCATATCTACGCGTTCGATCATGTTTATATTATTAGTACCAGACTTACGATAGATAAAAGGAGACTAATTATTTGCTGATGTGTTGTACCTATAAAAGCACCTACCAAAAAATTTCGATTATTGAGGTGTCCTTATATTTTTGTTTACGAGATAGGTATAGGTACAAAGTTCTTTTGTCGAATACTAATAATATTTTCGTGCATAAATGAGAAGAAAGACACAGCTCACGAATGTAATAGCTATTTATTTATACCTTTTTTCTTTTTAGTTACTGAGGAAACACGACAGTTACAAATATAATGATTATGATTTTGCCCTGTAATATGGACGTGGATAATTATTTGCACCAAGAGCATTACCGCTTATGTATAAATAGTTATGTTTGGCCATGGGATATTACTCACTTTATAAAGCGGCTTAGGTGCTTCATATGCAATATGCTGACATGCACAGAAGCTCCTCTTCATTTTATTCTTATAACTAATGCTGTCGCCATGGAATTATTGATGAGCACTAAAAACTTTTGGTGTCAAAATTGCAAATATGCAGTATATGAACATTATCTACCAGATGAATGTGAATTCTGTGCTTTGTAAACTGATCAAACAAAATATATTTCTATTGATATTGATAATAACTATTGAGATTTGTCCCTAAAACACTTCAAGTTTATGTCCAGAAATTATTTTTAGATACATCCTGTAAATGAAAAACCGGAACGTAAATCTACGCTCTAGTTGGTCAACCGGAACGTAGATCTACGCTCACGTGTTGTTTCATAAATAATAATATTGAATCTCTTTTTTCGATGATTATACTGAAAAAATGCCATATTATTTTAGCATATCGTAAGGAATATATATTATACTTCAATATTAAACGTAATAAAAGCTTGAAACTTCTAAAGATGAATTTTATTTCATATATTTCTTTCAAAAAACATATTATTCAGGTACCTTGAAAGAAAAACATCTGTACAAAATAATAAAAAGGCTATAAAGATTTGAAATATTTATTAAAATTAAGTATCCACATCTATCTATTCGATATATTTAAATGAATCACGTATACTCGGAAATGGAATCCGAGATCAAAAATGTAAACAAAAGTGTTACCACTACAATAAATAATTTGTCATGGTAGTTTGTTCACAACCGTTAAAAAAAACAGGTTGGAATTATTCTCATTCGTTAAATAAGTATAAAACAAAGCCAAATAAAAATATTTGGTATAATATTTACATAAACTACAATTTCAACTTCTTTTCTAAGTATGTGAAAAAAATGGTACGAAAATATTTTATGCTACAGGTATTATGCAGAAATTCGTAACCTTAGGCCACTGAAATAAAACTTTTTTAAATTTCGTCTCCTTAACTACAAATACGTCGCTTTGACGCCCGCGACACCTCCCTTCAGTTCATTTAGTTGCTTAACTTGATGAATGTGCATCATGTGATAAAGTTAAAACGCCGTGAAGCTGGTTTCACGTTTTCTATTGAGTTTTTGTTCTATTTTGTTCCTAAGATTTCTGGCGCTCGTGTTCCTAGCCGAACGCACTATGGTCTTTGAAAATCACTGTGAGTAAAACCCATTAAAATTTGATTGGGCCCAAGTCAAGAGTCACGTCGAAAGGCATAATAAAACATTCAATATGTTCAAAATTAAAAATAAATATAATTAAATAAAACATAGTACTCACAAGATTTGAATCTATTCACTAATCAAATTATACCCAATATGTTTTTGAGAAAATGTTTCATAACCCTGAAATGTCACTTTTACAATGACATTTGTTTGTTTACATTTTTGATCTCGAATTCGATTTTCGAGTATAGGTATGTATTTTAATAATAAAAGTGTGTCATGAAAAACACTAGACACACAGACACGCGCGCTTAAAATAACGCGGCAGTTGGGGCATTTTTGATGCGGCGCGGGTCCGGCATACGAAAGGTTAAAAGCTCCAGCAACATCAAAAAACACTGACAACAATAACTCCTTATTAACAAGACTATTATGAACATCCAATTGAAGCAGTCCTATGCTTTCACGGGCCGACACTCCCTTTCGGAACCCAAATTGATTAGCTGGAAGAATATTATTATGCTCAACAAAATATTCAAGCCTTTGTTTGAGTAATTGCTCAAATACCTTGCCTACACATGATGTAAGAGCAATGGGTCTATATGAGTCAGGACTCATTCGAGGTTTATCTGGTTTTAAAATTGGTACTAAGCAATCAGATTTCCATGACTGAGGTATGTCATTGTTTAACCAAAGGTTATTGAATATTTGAAGTAAAATGCAGAGAGCTTTGCGACTTAGTCGTTTCAACATTATATAAGAAACTCCATCCAAACCAAAAGCACTATCCTTTCTAGAATAAATGGAAGATATTAGCTTTTGTATTGAAAAGGTTTGATTAAAAAACTATTTACAGAATTTGTTGCAGAATCAGAAGATAAATTAGGATGATTATTTACATAATCTGGAGTAAACTTTCGTAAGAAATCATTAACCCAACTATCATCATTAGTATTACAAGAAAATGTTTTGTTAAATTTCCGCATATATTTCCAGATCTTTGAAAGAGGAGTACACCGATTAAAAGAACTGCATAATTGGACCCAACTATTTGATCTTTCTGTTTTCAAAATAAGTTTTTTTTGAGCTTGTAACCTTTTAAACTCAACATAGCTTTCATCTGAGGGATTATTTTTAAAATTGAGATAAGCATACCTTGAATTTTGAACTGCTTCAGAACATTTTTTATTCCACCAAGGAAGAGGAGGATGTTTAATAAATTTCCTGCTCGGGGAGTTAATATTAGGTGTATTTGTAGGAGATATCATGTGTTGATTACAATATGGAAGGGATTTATTGATCGCAGAATGCAACATTCACAAAATAATGTGTACATTTTCAATGGAGTTTCAATGCAACTTTGAGTTTGGAAATTTGACAATTCCGAATCTACATTTAGTGTATACATTTTCCAATCCACCATTTTATAATTGGGGTAGATGGGCAAATGCACACTACCATTATTATTTGCCGCACAACTATGTATATTATTATTTACTAAAACTTTAATAATTACAGGAAGATGATAACTACCGAGAGGATCATTATGTACAGACCGGTCCGAAGAAAGAGCAAGTGATGGAGAGACCAAAGTTAAATCTAGAGCATTTGGACGCCACGTCAAAGAACCAACTGTAGTTACTTCACCAGAATTTAACAAAATCAAGTTATTGCCGTCAATGACATCCAAAATATCTCTACCTCGTGCATTAACAGAGTTACAACCCCACAGGGTGTGATGGGCATTAAAATCGCCAGCAAATATCATAGGTTCCGGGACAGACTTTATTAAAGAGTCAAATTTATTTTTATCAAAAGATGGAGAACAATTTGTAGGACAATAAAAGCTAACGATACTAATTTCTCTATTATTTAGATTAATTCTTATACAAATATTTTGCAATGAATTATCACAATAAGTATTAATTCTTTTGTAATCAATATTATTACGAATTAAAATAGCTACGCCATTATGTTCATTGCCAACATCATTTCTTTCTACATTGTAACCTCTTATTGCAAATGTTTTTTTGGGTGTCAACCAAGTTTCCGATATGATTGCCAAGTGAATTTGCTTCTCATATAAAAATTGAGTTAGTAAGATCTTATTACTTAAAATACTCTGAGCATTACACTGCATGACATTAAGGTCCATTTTTCAATAAGGAACTGTTTCGGAGCGTTTGATGTAGTATATCTTTTATCGATGCTGAATTTATAGGATTGTCCTTCTGATTGATGATTATTTTAGTTAATGCTTGAGTCAATAAGTTCATGAAAAAATCTGATTTTATTAAATTTTGAAGTTGAGTTTCTAAGTTAGATGCAGTTAATTGTGGGAATGATTTTTCATTAAATAGCCCTGCGTATTGAGTATTTCTTGTTTTTATTTTATTTTCTTCTAATTTAAGTTTTTTTGAGGGCAGGAGTTGGATATCGCTATGTGGTTGCCACCACAGTTAGCGCATTTCGCGTTTTTACTATCTACAGTGCATTTTTTAAAACTATGTTCCTGACTACAGATAGAACACACTTCTCCATTTTTGCAGAATTTTGCAATATGTCCGAATTTCATGCAGCGGAGGCATTGCTTAACCGGAGGGATGTACGTTTTAACCTCATGCCTCCAGGAGTCCAAGTAAACATATTCAGGTAGTTCTGTGGAGGCAAAAGTTACCGCCACAGTCTGCGTAGGCTGATATTTTATTTGACCACTATCATCCCGTACTCTTCGCATGAAGCGCCTCACTTGAATAACATTACGGGAACTACCAATAAGAGAGAATATTCTTTTATTCGACATCTCTAGAGGGACAGAAGTAAGTACGCCAGTCGCCTCTGTGTCACCAGCAGGTATAGATGCTTTTAGCTCGAGTTCCTCCAGTAATTTTTTATTTTGTAAAAATTCATTTGCGTTATTGGACAAATCAAATGTTATTCCTATTTTAAATCTATTAATAGATTTAAGATGTAGTACACCTGTGACGCAATATCTGCGTAAAGCCCGGGAAATAGACAGTCTGTCTTTATCGGTGAACATCTTTTGCTCTTTATGGTTTAAAAATACTACAAATTCTTTTTTATTGCTATTTTCGGGATACTTCCTAAAGTATCCCGGTACCTTATAGATTTCAAATTTGCTCGTGGAGTCATCATCGGAGTCCGATGAAGTCGATGAAGGCAGCCCATCGGGAGGAACTTTTTTCCGCCTTTTCGTGCCTCCCATCTTCTTCAAACAATATTGTCACTTTGCGAAATTACAAATAATTAGTTATGTTATAAGAAATACTATTAAAATACAAAGAAAATTGCAAGTAGCTTAAGGCAATTTTGGTTTTGGCGCCTTTCACTTCGAAGGTTCCCGCCTCAGACTAAATACTCTCTAGACGTAGCCATGCCGTGGCCGCATAAGAGACAGATATATAATTCTTCAGTGTGACCATGTTGGGAAAAATTCCTACTTTTGGTGGGTACTAACACAGGCCAACATAAGCGTTGCCAACCGTACGATTTAAATCGTATTTATTCGTATATCATATTTATTATTAAATGATAATGAGTTTATGATTATTTTTTACTTTTTAGTTCGATCTTATATGAAAGCTTGTTTTTTTTGGTTTTTAAACTATAATTTAATTGCTTGCACTAAAACATCTATCTTCGGCTGTCTTATCAAAGAAAGACAACTGCGCGCAAATTACCAATTATATAGGTAATATTTTTTCAACAATAATATTTTGTTTATTATTCTGGATAAAATATAAAATAATATCATATACTTTTTAAATTATTGCGTCGTCATCAGTCCTGGATACGTATGCAAAATTTCAAGTCAATCCGACGTTTTGAAGTGCTCGAAAATCGACTTCACAGATTCTGTTACATACATATAGGGGAAGTTAATAAAACGGTGTTAAAAATAATTAATGATCAACTACTTACATGAACATATTTTATTGGGACTGCTTTTGGTTTCACTATAACATTCTTCTTTTTATAATGAAAGGAATCTATCTCGAAATGTATTGAGCAAATTTTAAAATTATTTGTTGGTTGCCAATTTTGGTGTCCATTTAATTCTAATTACTGTTAGTAGGAAACCTAAAATAAGAAGTAATTTTATTTTTTTACGTATGAATAACGCTATGTATGCAAGGAATAATATGCAAGTATTATCTAGGGTAAACCAATTTTCATAACAAGGTAACACTAAACTTTTAAGAAATTAAGGTTATTTAATATTATTTGTAGAATTTCTAAATGTAATCGATATTTCTCTAAGTAAAACAATTTGTATTGATATTAAAATACAACATTATTTACCAATAAACGACAAAATAATTATAATGTAACATAAATGAGTAACTTACGAGTGAAATGTTATTCCACAAATTTTTCGTTCACTGCGGCTTTTGCAGCCTAAAATACTACAACCCACCATTGCATATACACTATAGTCACTAATATTTGTATAAATTGCTGCTTTACACTATCCAAAACTATTTAAATATCGGAAAAACTGATTGACGTATATTTGTTTGACAAACTGCGCTTATTGACAAATAAAAAAACCGGCCACGGTGACAAGGACAAAGAAAAAAACTCTCTGTCTCTTTTACGCACACTAATTTTTAACTTGCGGTCTCACTCTTATTTCTCACGTTCCAGTTATGGCTACGTCTAGAGAGTATTTAGTCTGAGGTTCCCGCGCGAATCTACTTGACGTGTAAGTGGTGACACAACACGTTCGTTCGAAAACTGAATGCTAGTGACTTTAATCATGTTTCACTTTCTTTCTGTTTAACCGATACTTTATTTTTGTTTTGTTTATGTTAATCACTTTGTTTTTTCTTTTTTTTTTTGCTTTTAACTATTATTTATATTATTTCATTCAGACTGTTCATTTGTAGTGTGCATGGGGGCTGGTGGGTGGTGCAGAGTTCATATTACGTACCAACCTCGTTCGATTTTTGTTAGTTATTTTATTATTTTGTTTTTGTTTCGTACACGTAAATTTTGTATTTTATATATTTGTTACTTATTGTATATATTTTGTAATGGTCAATTCGGATAGTGATTCTTTTCATTCTGCCATAGGTACTTCTTCTCTGTCAAGTGACGACAGTTTTAATTCCTTACACGATGGACTGTGTGACTTGGTGAGACAAAATTTTGATTGTCAAACTGACACATTTAACGTGTGTCATATCAACGCACAAAGTGTACCGAGTCATTATAGTGACCTGTTGGCGATCTTCGCTAATGCTAACGTTCACGGCGTCCTGGTATCTGAGAGTTGGCTCAAACCTCATTTACTTTCTGTTTCTTACCCTCTTCCTGGCTTTATACTTATAAGGAACTAGCGGCCCGACCCAGCTTCGCCTGGGTGCATATATTTTTTGATTCCACTCCACACCAAATTCATGTTATTTTTCGTATTAATCTCTTGTATACCTAAACTTGACATAGCTATCCTACTGTCTGGCTCAATCCCGTCTCATCCGTCTGTTCAGTCTCTTCCCGATCCGTCCCGTCCTTTCTCTTTTATTATCCATCCCGTCTTATAACGTGCATTTACATTTCGTCCTATCAAATCTGTCAGCTATCCCAGCCCTCTCCCGTACCTTCCACTCTATTATATCCCGTCTCTCCATATACATGTACATATAAAGATTGCCTTATGAAATTTTGACATTAAAAACTTTTGCGTTTTTTATTGTCCATCCAATATTCCGTCCCTTATTTCAGCACCAAAATGCTGTTTTTCCTAATAATATTGCACGCCATTACTTTTTGTTAGTAATAAAGTAATAATAACCATTTAAAAAAAGAATTGGCCAAATTGGTCCAGGCGTTGTCGAGTTATGCGCTTACCAACACATTTTGCGATTCATTTTTATATTATAGAAGAAGATATTATAGTCCACCCTGCTGGCTTAGTGCGAGTTGGCGGATTTTATTTCACGTAGAAATTAATCCGAAAAGTCAGAGGTGTGCCCTGGGATTTGAACCCGTGACCATCGTTAACTTGGCAGTCGCGTCTAGTACGTTACCATATACAAACTAATAAAACCTTCATACTGCCTTACCAGGTGACGTAAGTAATAGAACAAATATTTAAAAATATAAAACTGCATATCGTTTCATTATAATATCTAGATACGGCATCAACGTACCAATATTTTTTTTATTCTTGAGTCTGAAAACAATACTAATGCGAAATTTAAATATGTCCCCCAGCGCATCTAAAAGTATCAATTCAAAAAACAATGTCGTTTATTAAAACGAAAAATTATATTTAGATATATTTTGGTATACTCCGGCAAAACGCTTCGATAGAGTATACTTTGTTTAAAACTATTGCAATAATCTCAAAAAACAATGGGCGATTTTGGTAGATGTGGACATCGTTTTAATTTACATTTAACAAAATTATGCGCAAGACGCCGTATCTAGATAATATTATATACACGATGTACACATTTTTTGAATTTTGTTCTATTTCGTCAGCCGTCAATGAAAGACAATGGAAAGATAGATCATTTTACGTTGGGTGGTAGTTGAAGCTGGACCGTCTTTTAAGTCTCCCGTCAAATAAACAAAGATCATCCTATACTGGCCGGACGCATCACGCTTGAACGATACCCAAAAAAAAGGGTTTTAGTATCTTCCTCAGAAATTTTCCTATTTTTCTCACCCCTAAAACCTTCCCAGGACTTCCACGAATATTTCAAGACCAAAATCAGCCAAATTGGTCCAGGCGTTGTTGAATTATGCGGTTACCAACACATTTTGCGATTCATTTTTATATATAAGATGATCGAGTCAATGTGAGGGGTGGAGGTGTTGCAATTTACCTACGTAGCAACTTTCGTTATAAAATTGTAGCGACCTCACCCTCTCACAACTCAGGTTCAGCCGAGTTTCTCTTTCTTGAGGTTTGAGTCAGGGGAGTGAAAACCTTACTTGGTGTTGTTTATTGTCCTCCTTCTACAGACTACTTCTCCAGCTTCGAATCGATCCTGGAATCTTTAGGGTCGGAATATGCTCATCAAATCATCATGGGAGATTTTAACACCGACCTCCTTGCCCAACGGTCCTCTCGTTCCCGTAAACTCCTTGACATCCTTCAGTCCGTCAACCTGGTTGTCCTTCCTCTACAAGCCACTCACCACAACACCGAGGGGTGTGACACCTGGCTTGACCTTATCCTCACCTCTTCTCCTTCCCTTGTCTCCGGTCATGGCCAATTTCCGGCCCCCGGGTTTTCTCGCCATGACCTCCTCTTCCTGTCTTACGCCTTAAAACCTAGCCGATCTCCTACCAAGGTTTTGCGCAAGCGTTGTTTCGCGCGGATGAATTTGGACAGGTTACGCAGGGAGTTTGGGTTGGGATGATCTTACGTCAGCGTCTACAGTGGACGAAAAAGTCCGCATTTTTACCACCACTGTGCTTTCTCTCTACGAGACTCATGCACCCCTCAGGCTGATTAAGGTCAAACGTCCCCCAGCTCCTTGGATGTCTGATGGTGTTCGGATGGCGATGAGGCGTAGGGACCGAGCCTTTCGGAAGTTTAAGAAGAATCGTACGGAAGATAATTGGTGTTTATTTAAGTCTGCAAGAAATCGGTGTAACCAGATGATACGTAATGCTAAACGTCGACATATCCTGGATAACATTTCCTCGTCTACCCCTGCCAATATTTGGAAGTTTCTAGGAACCTTAGGTATTGGCAAGGGGAAAGATTTTGAGTTTCCTGGTACGATTGGTTTGGATGACATTAATCTCCACTTTAGTAATGTTACATCCCTTGACCATCAAACCAAAAGTCGTACCCTGCATTTCCTCAACAGCCTTCCCCGTCATAATATAGACCCTTTTTACTTTTCTCCAGTAACGTCAGACGAGGTCAAAAAGATTATCCTTTCCATTAAATCCAATGCCATTGGCTGCGATGGGGTTAGCCGTCGCATGATTATCCCTATTCTTGACATGCTTCTCCCACTCATTACGCATATTATCAATGCTTCCCTTGATACTGGCATATTTCCGTCTTCATGGCGGAAAGCTTATGTTTTACCCCTTACCAAAATCCCTAATCCAACTCTTGTGAACCATTTCCTTCCTTTATCTATCCTACCCTTCGTATCCAAGGTGCTTGAAGCTTGTGCGCTCAAGCAACTATCCAGGTTTGTATATAGTAACAAACTGTTAGATCCCTTACAGTCTGGATTCAGACCTGGACACAGCACTATATCCGCGCTCCTCAAAGTGACTGGCGATATTAGGCAGGGCATGGAGAACTGCGAGGTCACCGTGTTGGCTTTGGTGGACTTCTCTAATGCCTTCAATACCGTCGGTCACGAAATCCTTCTGTCCATCCTTTCCCACTTTATGATCTCGTCTGAGGCTCTGGAATAGTTCTCTTCCTATCTTCAGGGGCGTCAGCAGTCAGTCCGCCTTGATGACTCATCATCTAATTGGCGTGACCTTATTTCTGGCGTTCCTCAAGGCGGTATACTTTCTCCATTGTTATTCTCTATCTTTATTAACCTAATTACCCAAGATCTTCAATGTATGTATCATCTGTATGCCGATGACTTGCAGATTTACTCCCAAGCGAGAACAGATTGCGTGGCTACAGCGATTGACAAAGTTAACAGGGATTTGGCTCATATTAAAAACTGGTCAGATCGTTTTGGTCTGACTGTCAACCCCACTAAATGTCAGGCCATTATTATCGGCAGCCCAAGAATGATCTGTAGATTAGATACTGCACATATACCGCATGTTACTTATAACGGGACTGTCATCGCTTGGAGCCCGGTGGTCAAAGATCTTGGCATTTATATTGATTCCTCCTTGAACTGGCGTACTCAGGTTGCCTCAGTTTGTCAAAAGGTGACAGGTATACTTCGAACCCTCTATCGCCTGAAGAATTTCCTCCCCATTAAAACTAAAACAATGCTTGTTCAGACCTTAATACTTCCTATAATTGACTATGGTGACGTGTGCTATTTTGACCTGGATGCAGAACACCTCAACAAACTCGACCGACTTCTCAATAACTGCATTCGATTCATTTTCAATCTTCGTAAATATGACCACGTTTCTTCTTTCCGTTCCCAACTAAAATGGTTACCAATTCGCCAGAGTCGTTCTATGCATGTACTCACTAAACTTTTTTCTATTCTTACATCCCCTACTTCTCCCTCTTATTTAACGTCTCAATTTCAATACTTAGGCAGTAACCATAATAAGAATCTTCGTTCAAACAACAATCTCCTACTTCATTGTCCTATTCATAGCACAGACTTTATCCACTCTTCCTTCTCTATACAATCTATTCTTCTTTGGAACGCACTCCCCCTTGATATTAGGGCGTCCGGTACCCGTTTGGCATTCAAGATGAAGGTTTACCAACACTTACTCAATAAATTGGCAGTCACTTTAAACATACTTTTCCTGTTTAGACTTTATATATGTATTATATATGTATGTATGTATTTGTATATCTATGTATTTTGCATGTATATTTATATTTATATATTTATTTATTATATATATATATATATATATATATTATTCTATCTTATTCTATTAAATACTTGAATTTATGCGCCTACTATTTCACTCTCTGCACCATCCAAAGGTCGACTGGTAGAGAATGCCTCGGGCATTAAGTCCGCCTGTATACAACTATGTATATAAAGCGTAAATAAATAAATAAAATAAAAATGTCACTTTTACAATGACATTTGTTTGTTTACATTTTTGATCTCGAATTCGATTTCAGAGTATAGGTCGGAGTGAATAATAAATTCCGTAGAGAATAAGTATTGGTTTTTAGAAGTTTAAAACTGTCCTTAAACGTGGACGCTAAAAGTTCGAACATTCGAACTTTGTCTCGGAGCATGGAGTAACTCCCCTGAGTATTCGCTTCTGTTAGATTAAATAAAAAAATACCTTAAGTCTAGAAGTTTGTGCGAATCGATACGGCTCAGCCAGACCACATTGAAGCCGGGCGATGTGAAATGATGATGAAATGCCAACCACCTGCAAATATAGATAATAAAAAATTTACATATTACAATAGTGAAAATAAATTATCTTCCTATTACAGAATTTAAATTATGCTGAGCATGGGTGTCTTCGTAAGTATAAAATCATTAGATAGTATATAAGAATAATAAATAAAATAAAGTTGCATTCACTGTCTATAAATTAAGAACTTTAAACTATCCTACAGATTCGAATGCAGTTTTCAGTAAGAGTAATTCAACAGAAAGTTTTATACATACATATTATAGTACAAAAAAAGACGAACATTACATTTACGTATTACAAAAAAAATACAAAGCTATTTTATACAGTATAGTATTATTGCTTGTCCAAATAAATACATTACATATTGTAGGCGTCAAGTCGGCATGGCAATTGAGGTATGAAATGAGACGTAAGGGGAGTACGCTCCGCACACCCGCACATCGCACGCGCCCTCCTAGTTTCAGTGCTGCACGAATCCGCATCGACTCCGTTTATCGATTTTGATAACGCTCACATTGTTCTTTGCAATAATTTAATTCAATTATATGTATGCACACGGTGAGTTTTTAAAGTGGGCGTGGATGGCCAAATCCGAAACTATAAGGAATAGCGAAAAATGCTGAATGGACTTACGAGCCCAATTTTGATGAAAACTAAAACTGCATACTTAGATTTTGATATACTAGGTAGATATGAAACTAGCGTTTCGCTATTGGTGTCATTTCTTCTGTTTGTATCGTTCCAATGTTTGGATAGCGCAACATTACCTCTATTCGTATCGAACTTTCTGTGTGATTTGTTTCATTAAGGCTCAAATGCACAAACTAACTTTGCCAATACCTTTATCCTTGAAACTGTCAATTCCATACATTCGCAAGGTCAAATACATCTAAAATGTATGGCGATGACATTTTCATAGGCAAAGGTATTGGCAAAGTTACTTGGTGCAACTGAGCCTTAGTGACGTCATGAAACATTGACCGATAAGTATGTATACGCATGGTGAGATAGCTTTTAAGCGTCGCGCAACATTTTTATTAAAACATCATCGGTTTTTTGTGTATTTAAATGATTTCAGTAGCTTATGTGTCTCATGTTAGAAGAAAAAAACTTATAATTTATCCTCAAGCACGAGAACAAGCCAGAAAAATGATAGAAAATTGTAGCCTTGAACGGAAAAATATATTTTGTTCATGTTGTTTATAATATAATTTACTTTATTATTTCTGTCTTATTTCATCGTGTAAAAAAATATCCATATAATCTACCGATATACACTATATCACTAGAAAATTACTATGCTGACTTGTCGTCTACAATACGTTGTACATTTCATTTATATCAAAACTGCCCTCAACAGCATTTAATTAAAACGGATATCTTAGCAGATATCAGATATTTAAGAAGTCGATTAAAAAGCAGTCCCGGTCTGCAGCGGTAAATAATACAAGATTTAAATTATTTTTATAAATTACCTCTAGTTTTCCGTCGTCAATGCGTTGATCCCGTACTTCTCCTTCATTCCCCATCCCTGAAAGTAGTTTAAAGGTTATTGAAAGGCACATACATACATTTATACTTTTTATATTACAATGTTTGATGAAATTGATTTGCATATTGAATCGTATAATAACTAAATTATACAGGGCTATAGTACAAAATCTGTTTTCTTTCACAAATGTTTAATTAACTCAAGATATCGATTAACGATTGATGAAAATTATCAAAACGCATAATAAGTAATTTATTTCACCACTGTCTATTTCTCCCGTCAATGAGCAGTGTAAATACACTGTTGTGTTCCGGTTTATAGAACATTGTAGTCAGAGCTTCGATCAAATATACACTAGATACACAGTTCCCTGTAAAAGTTCTGTTAAAAAGTGGCACCGATGCTCGACATGAAAAAAAGTAAACAAAAAGATCACATATTCCAAATAAACTCATTTGCAAAAAAAACGGGCACCTAAGCAATGAACCATTTAAAATGTTATTATTGGTTTGTTTGATAATTATAGGTAGTTTTACTTTCACAATTTTGTAAATTAATAAGCAAATAATCGTTTTCGTCAGTATTATCATAAAATTTTGATAAAATTTATGGTTTTTAATGCTAAAGTTCACTAGTAGTGTATGCTCGCTAGTAATGCATATGCTCGTGAAGTAAAAGTTAACAAAGATTTTTGTTTGTTTTTTCTTTAATAAAGTAAAAGCAGATAAATGTTTAGTATCGAGTGTGACCCCCTCTAGCTGAAATCACAGCTTGAATTCGTCTGGGTATGCTAGTGACGATATCCCGGATACTTGCTTGCGGAATACGTTCCCACTCCGCGGTAATCACATTCTTCAGCTCTCTGATGGTCTGCGGAGCCGGTTGTACTGATCTCACGCGTCGTTTCAGAACGTCCCAGACATACTCTATAGGATTGAGGTCGGGACTTCGAGCTGGCCAATCCAAACGACGAATGCCGACCTCTTGCACATTCGCTTCCACATCGCCAGACCGGTAGGCGCGAGCTATGTCGTCCATAAAAATTGAGTCTTCGCCTAAAGCGGCCAATGCGGGTTGTGCATGAGGAATTAGAACTTCCGTTATGTATCGATGTCCAGTCAGTGAGCCGTTTTCAATGAAGACTAACTCTGTACGATCCATTGAATTTATTCCTGCCCAAAACATAACAGAGCCCCCACCATAAGGTGTGATTTCTTCAAAACAAGCCTCTGCAAAGCGTTCTCCTCGTCTTCGTAGCACTCGCCGACGTCGATCTTCACCGAACAGAGATATCCTGGCTTCATCGGAGAACAATACCCTATTCCAGTCTTCTTGAGTTCATGACTCACAATTTCGAGCAAACCTAAGCCTGGCAACTCTGTGCTCACGGAGTAACTTAGGGCCGCGGGCCGGGCGATGACTGCGTATATTGGCCGCGAGAAGCCTCCTCCTGACCGTCCATAGACTAATATGCACATTTCTTACTTCTTCGAGGTTGTTCTTAAGGTCCACATACGAAGACTTGCGATTTCTCAATGCGCGACTCACAAGAAAACGATCATCCCGTGGTTGGGTACATGGTTTTCTTCCAGAACCAGGCTCAATCCTATAGAGCATGTCTGGGACGTTCTGAAACGACGCGTGAGATCAGTACAACCGGCTCCGCAGACCATCAGCGAGCTGAAGAATGTGATTACGGCGGAGTGGGAACGTATTCCGCAAGCAAGTATCCGGGATATCCTCGCTAGCACACCCAGACGAATTCAAGCTGTGATTTCAGCTAGAGGGGGTCACACTCGATACTAAACATTTATCTGCTTTTACTTTATTAAAGAAAAAACAAACAAAAATCTTTGTTAACTTTTACTTCACGAGCATATGCACTACTAGCGAGCATACACTACTAGTGAACTTTAGCATTAAAAACCATAAATTTTATCAAAATTTTATTATAATACTGACGAAAACGATTATTTGCTTATTAATTTACAAAATTGTGAAAGTAAAACTACCTATAATTATTAAACAAACCAATAGTAACATTTGAAATGGTTCATTGCTTAGGTGCCCTTTTTTTTGCAAATGAGTTTATATTAACACAAATTCCACCTTATTCCTGGATCTTAAAGTACCTTTTCACATAATATTGTCTAAAGTTCTGCGACGTTTTAGAAGCAACGGTCGGTGCGTGACTGAAGGCAAAAGAGTGCTTAGCTTAGCACTATTTTTTGGTGCCATTTTCTAAGCGCTCATGTTGTATCTAGTGTATATTTGATCGAAGAGTCAGAGTAACTACTGGACTTATTGAGACTTAACATCTAAAGCCACGTATCGACATCGCGTGTCTGCTCGGTTTAGCAGTAAGTAGAGGCGATGCTCAGATTGGCTCGCGAGGCAAACGCGTCTTCACACCGCGTGACTGGCTCGATAAACAGACTTCATGGTCGCCGGTCATTTTTATACATTCATAATTTTTTTTTGTTTTGCCAGAATTAAAATATAGGAATATTTTGAAAAAAAATAATTTTATTTTATTAATAGACTATACAGGGTATCTCAAGACTGCTACCGAAAACGAAGCCGGGTGGTAGTTTTAGTGGCTACAAACACAATGCAATTAAAAATTTCGCATAGAAACGCGACAATTATTTTTTATGATTTTTTAAATATCGTCAATTTTGGGTGGTAAATCCATAGTTTTTGCTAAAATAATAATTTAAACTCTTTTATACCTTAGAGTATTTATAAATAAAAGGATATACACTATTATTTTAGGAAAATATGTATTTACCACCCAAATATGGCCATAGAAAAAAAAATAACAAAAAAAATTTGTCGCTTTTTTTTGCAACTTTTTCTGTTGCATTGTGTCTGAAGTCGCTTAAACTATCACCCGGCTTCGTTTTCGGTAGCAGTCTTGATATACCCGGTATTAATGATTTTGGACTTTGTGTACTAGAATGAAAATAACCCTGTATTAAGCTTATTTTAGAATATTAAGTAACAATTTATTACGAAAATCTATATATATATATAAAAGAAAGTCGTGTTAGTTACTCCACATATAACTCAAGAACGGCTGAACTGACTTGGCTGAAAATTGGTGGGGAGGTAGCTTAGAACCAGGAGAAGGAAAAAGGATACTTTTTATCACGTTCCCGGTTGCCCAAGTTTCTATTAGCTTATTAACATTTTCTCATACAAAATGTTCATGGGTTCGTAACTGTCAATTGACTGTCAAACATTTAATGTTCATCCCGTCGATACGGTAAACTCTTCTCTCAAATAAAATAACGTATTTAAATAAAGGTTTCGAATCGACAACATGACCATATTATTCAATTCATGGCGTATTTTAGGTTTTAAAGATTTAAATTAATGACAGTAATAAAAAGTGATTGACATTTAAATTGGTTGTCAAATATTTATGCATGCGTTCAGAAATTAATTTTGTGTAACCAAAAGATAATATATTATGAAGCTAAATAAATATAGGACAATGAAATAAATAATATTCACACGTAAGAAGATTTACTTCTTTTCAAGATAGAATATCACTTGAAAATGAAAAATCTTAATTAAAATAACAATTTTACACATGGAGAATACAGGGTATCTCAAGACTGCTACCGAAAACGAAGCCGAGTGGTAGTTTTAGTGACTTCAGACACATTACAACAGAAAATGTTGAAAAAAAAGCGACGATTTTTTTTTGTTATTTTTTTCCTTTGGTCGTATTTGGATGGTAAATTCATTTTTTTCCTGAAATAATAGTGTTTACCCTTTTATTTATAAGGACTCTAAGGTATAAAAGAGTTTAAATTATTATTTTAGCAAAAACTATGGATTTACCATCCAAAAAGTACGATATTTAAAAAATCTTTAAAAAAATTGTCGCGTTGTAGCGAAAATTTTAGTTACATTGTGTTTATACTCACTAAAACTACCACCCGGCTTCATTTTCGGTAGCAGTCTTGATATACCCAGTATATTGGGCGTGCGTTGGTCAATCACCCAACTAGCAGTCGTGCTTATTGGAGTTTGGCTGGGGCCGTTCAGTCTAACTTCTGCCGTCCTGCGTTGCCACCGCTGAGGTACCCAGAAGGGTCGCTGGCCCACAAGCCGCAAGAGAAGGCTGCCTTGCTGACAAATCTCTTTGCGGCTAATTCCCGCCTCGAAGACCATGGTTCCCAGACGCTGCCCACACTGCCTGATTGCGGTTTCTCAATGGCGGATATTCGCATCAGGCAGTGTGATGTGCGGCGTGAGTTACGGTCTCTCGATGTGCTGAAAGCCAGTGGTCCGGATGGGATACCAGCGGTGGTTTTAGGAGCTTGTGCAGCCGAGTTGTCTCCTGCACTGACTCGCCTCTACCGAGCGTCCTACCGCACAGGTGTTGTGCCGGAATCTTGGAGGGAGGCCAATGTGCAGCGATCCCCAAAAAGGGTGATCGGTCGGACCCTACCAATTACCGCCCTATCGCTATCACCTCAGTGATGTGTATGGTCATGGAGCGGATCATAAACGCTCAATTGGTCCGCTACCTGGAGGATCACTCGTTGATTAGTGGCAGACAATAAGGATTCCGTCAATATCGATCGACGGGTGATCTTCTAGCGTTTGTCCTGCATCGCTGGGGTGAGGCGATTGACCGGCGTGGCGAGGCTCTTGCTGTGAGCCTCGACATAGCCAAGGCGTTTGATAGGGTCTAGCACCGTGGTCTTCTTTCCAAACTTCCGGCATACGGTCTGCCCGGCAACCTGTGTTCGTGGATTTCCGGCTTTCTGCATGGGCGTAGAATACATGTAGTCGTTGACGGACACGCTTCGGCGCTCATGTCGATAAATGCCGGAGTTCATCAGGGCTCGGTGCTGTCGCCCACCTTGTTTATTCTGCATAACCCCTAAACTGTCAATTGTTTGTTGACAGAACAACTGTCATGACCGTAGACTGTCGTAAAAGCCTCCTCGGCTTCAAGCAAAAAGCAACCTACTATGATTGAAATAGGGTGCGCGTGCGTGTGCGTGTGCGTGTGCGTGTGCGTGTGCGTGTGCGTGTGCGTGTGCGTGTGTGTGTGTGTGTGTGTTATGTGTTATTATGTTTACTTTTATCACGATTTTTTACAGTGGCTTTTCCTTCGCTATAATTCACTGATAGAAATATTATACATACATTTTGAAATGTTATGTCGAAGAAAATCGAAACCACTGAAGTTATTTTTATGAAAATTAATATTTCATCTCTTTATTATTAACAAAAAGTAATGGCGTAATATTTTTGGAAAAACAGCATAGTGGGGTTGAAATATGGGATGGAATATTGCATGGATAATCAAAACCGCTAAAGTGTTTAATGTCAAAAATTTGGATTGGAAATTGGAAAAGGAACACTATTTGGATAAGGAGAAACGGGATATAATAGAGTGGGAGGTACGGGAGAGGACTGGGTTAGCTGACAGATTTGATAGGACGAAATGTAAATGCACGGTATAAGACGTGATGGATAATGAAGAGAAAGGACGGGACGTATCGGGAAGTGACTGAATAGACGGGATGGGACGGAATTGAGCAGGACAGTAGGATAGCTACATTATGTTTAGGTATACAAGAGCTTATACGAAAAATAACATGTATTTGGTGTGAAGTAAATTAAAAAATATCTGCATCCAGGCAAAGGTGGGTCGGGCTTTTTTGCTATGCTAAATAATTGAATATAATATTAATCATATAATAACTAAGCCATAGCGAAGCGTGGTCGGGTCAGCTATGGTAGCTTTTAATTGATTTCAATGAATGTCGTCGGAGTAGTAATAGTGTTATCTCCGTAGCAAAACAATGATTAAAATCTGGAGAGATGGGATAGAATAGAATATAAGGTGGATAAAATGGGACAGAAGAATAGGTACATAGGTACATGGGATTGGAATTGGATAATCAGTTTAGACAACGGCTGTCATGTTGATTTCAAATAAAATATGGACTCGAATCTGTATTTGCACCCAGGCGAAGCCGGGCCGGGCCGCTAGTTATAAATATTTTTGGTATGTTGTTAGATGTTTCACAGTAGTAATAGGAAGTAGGATATAGTGAGTGTAGTGTGGATGTAAGTGCGTGATGGCCTGTTGGTAAACAGACCAAACGCGGCTACCAACATGTCCATGGTGGTCGCTTGGTGGTCGGTTCAAATCCCAGGTCACACCTCTGATTTTTCGGAGTCATGTGTATATTGACAGTCAATCACCACGCACTAAAACGGTGAAGGAAAACATCGTGAGGAAACGTGCACACCATAGCGATTTACAAAAAAAATTGTATGTAAAGTCCGCTAATCCGCATTAGGCCAGCGTGGTGGACTATATGGCCTAACCACTGTTAATCGGTTTCGGAGGCCCGTGGCCTGCAGTGGGACGTATAAGGGCTGGGGCCCTACTATATTCATCCGAAACGAAGTTCGAAACTTCGGATGATCGAAGTTTATATACGATACGAATGTACCTACATATACTTATGGTCGTTATTGACTTATGCTCGTAACCATAGACTTATGGTTACAATGTACGTTATACAAATTCGAACTTTTACAAAGTAGATACATTCATATCGTATAAACAATTTCGACCGTCCGAAGTTTCGAACTTCGTTTCGGATGAATATAGTAGGGCCCCTGATACAGAATACAGTGTGTATGTAAGGCTGATTTTATAGTCACGCAGACCGCGCGCTGACAGTTGAAATGTATAGCTTCTAAGGAGCGTTTTAGTACAACGCGTACGTCAGCGCTGACCCCCGACCGTAAGCTACACGCTGAGCTGTCAGCGCCGACATTCGGAGTGCGGTGAGCGTAACATTAAAATCAGCCTATGTGTAGGAGCGTTGCCAAGAAGAGAAAAAGTGTATTGGCGAGTTACTCCAGAGGTCAACGCCGGCGCCCCAGGAGGGTATGGCGAGCGCCAGCAGCGCCTGCAGCGGCGGCAGCGGCAGCTCGCGCGCGCCCGCCACCACGCGCAGCCGCCGCTCCAGCGCGCCGCACGCGCCCGCGTCCAGCGCGCGACCCGCGCCCAGCAGCGCGTACGCAGCCTGCACAGTGCACGCGCCACAACTCACTACTTACCGTTACTCGGGTTTTAATATCTAAACACATACCTGCTTAGAGTGTCTATAATATAGAGGGAGTGCTGGTACTTTAAAAACGTAGATAAAAATGGTGGTGCCGGGCCACCTTTTTCTACCCTCCTATTGGCTGATATTTGACAGGTTGTCTAACATACATGAATTACTTGGAAAAAAAATAAAAAAAAATGTTTAGGACTATTTAAGAGCCTACCTCGAAAAATATTCGCAGCATTCTGGGGCGTGGTTAACGAAAGTTGCCGCATCACGCCGCGGCACTGCGCTACTGGCGCACATTCCCCGATTAAATATTATCTACTGGTATTATTAACATTAGTAATAACAAATTAATGTAGACCTATGTATATTTATAATCCGTATGATTCTGACAATGTGCCTATATATTGTTTATCATACTTTTGTATTGATAAAAAAATCTATTATAATCTAAGTGTTAAAACACGAACTTTAAACTATTACTTTACGAAAACCTCAAAAACATTTACAATAATATCTGTATAAATACAAGATAGGTACCAATTGTTTTGCCGGTCACTCACTCTACTAGTGTGAAGCGCTAATCGCCTAGGCGCCCTTTGATAAATGCCGCCAAAGGCATTGCGCCTAGCGATGATTTATTTGTTTCTACTTCATTTGACCTGTGATTTGACCACTGACTTTCGCCTATAAAAGAATGTCATTCTTAGTTCTGCTGTTTTGTGATTTTTGACTTACGATACAACTGTAAATTTAACAAAAATGTGTGAAATAAATTTGAATTTTGTAATAACAACCAAACTAAACTGACTAGGTATTCCTGAAGTATGTACACAGAGCGGAAACGATAAGTAATTACATTAGATTATTGTTTAAATTCCACATAAAATAATTATTATTGATTTTCGAACTGTGCGGTCACACCGGCGCTCACGCTCTTATTATTACTGCTATGCGCTTGGCGCGAGAATGACGGCGATCACACCCGCCCGTTCCAGTTTGAACCTTCTTTACAACCAAATAGGGATAATTTTTGTTTAACAATGTTTCTTTTATTTACACTAGACAAATTTTTCGGCGAAATTATTTGATATCAATTACAATTATTTTGCTTTTGTTATATGAAAAGCATTGTAAATATTAATTTTATAGTAATACTAGCGATCGGGCCCGGGTCCGCCCGGGTGCATACACGTTTAAAAATGGCAGTCAAAATGTTTAATTCTGACTATCAGTTTAGAATATCGACCAATCGGACCAAGAAAAACGAACAAAATATCCTCGTATTTGCTAGAAATATCACTACTGTTTTCCTCCTATAGGTCATAGCGTGATGATATATAGCCTATAGCCTTCCTCGGTAAAAGAACTACCCAAAACTGAAAGAATCATTCAAATCGGACCAGTAGTTCCCGAGAGTAGCGCGTTCAAACAAACAAACAAACTCTGCAGCTTTATAATATTAGTATAGATATAGACTTTCAGTGACATATAAAATAGATTCGTATAAAAAATATTCTAAATCTGGGGGCACGGCAATGCCCCCACCAAGTCGAGCTAAAAAGTGGCACAGTCGTAACATCCTTTTCTAGAAGCAATTCAGATCATTTTAAACCCCCCATAACTTCGTTGTGGTTAAACGAAGCAAGAAACCTGAATTTTCAGTTACTAAGCAGGCATTGTGTAAACACGGTATGTTTAAAATTTCATTCAATTTGAACCACTAGTTTAAGAATTGTAACTAGTCAAACTTTCTTAATTTTGTCACTCACTAACTGACTGACCGATCATCAAAAGTCTAAGGCACTTCTAGCAGACATAGAACCTTTAAATTTAGAATATAACTAGCTGTGCCCGCGACTTCGTCCGCGTGGAATTTAACAAAAACTTTATTTTTCTAAAATAAAAGAACTTTTTTATAATAAATGTAGCCTAAGTTACTCCTTATTATATCAGCTACCTGACAAAAAAAGTCCCGTCAAAATCGGTCCAGCCATTTCAGAGTTTAGCCGGAACAAACAGACAGACAGACAAAAAAATTTTAAATATCATTTTCGGCACAGGTATCGTGTATATAACGATATGTAGTAGGACATTTTTTTTATTTTCACTCTTAAAACAGACACTTCAATTTTATTTATACCGGGTATCTCAAGACTGCTACCGAAAACGAAGCCGGGTGGTAGTTTTAGTGGCTACAAACACAATGCAATTAAAAATTTCGCCTAGAAACGCGACAATTTTTTTTTATGATTTTTTAAATATCGTCATTTTTGGGTGGTAAATCCATAGTTTTTGCTAAAATAATAATTTAAACTCTTTTATACCTTAGAGTATTTATAAATAAAAGGGTATATACTATTATTTTAGGAAAAAAATTATTTACCACCCAAATATGGCCATAGGAAAAAAATAACAAAAAAAAATTGTCGCTTTTTTTTGCAACTTTTTCTGTTGCATTGTGTCTTAAACTACCACCCGGCTTCGTTTTCGGTAGCAGTCTTGATATACCCTGTATGTATAGATTAGTGTTTAGTGTCTTAAGTAGGGAAAAATTTAAACATTTCGTAATTTCTGCCTAGTGTTCTAGATACACCAACTGCGTGAATAACTTTGTAATCCCATATAAATGTATAGGATTACAAAGTTACATTTGTGTTAATGAATAATTGTACCCGTATATAATGGAATAATAGTTCTAGATAGGTATCACTACATAGTATAAAACAAAGTCGCTTTCTCTGTCTCCTTGTGTGCTTAAATCTTTAAAACAACGCAACGGATTTTGATGCGGTTTTTTTAGTAGATAGAGTGATTCAATAGAAAGGTTTACCTGTATAATAACATCCATTAAATAGTGGAGAAATACTGTTATATTTGAGGTTTCTAATGTGATGTCGTTAATTATCAATTTTTTCCGCTTACATTGCAAACGCAGGCTAAACCCTACGAGATTTATCAAAATAATGTAGTAATTATTTGTACACATTGAAAAGGTCTACAGAAAACTCCGCGATGGTATATGTCCATCTCTTATGGATATCCCACAATAACAGTTTTTTGTCATTTACTTTTTACGAAAAATACAGCATTAATCCTTCTCCAATTAAAAAGCTTAAATACATTGTTGGTTTAATATAGATCTATATGGTCCTTTACAGCACGAGACTTAAATGAATATTTTCGAAGATATTACAGATTTAAAATTGCGGGACGTAGCGCTTGCGGCGGTACTGGCCGGCCAGGGCGGCAGTATCGTGCCTGAGTAGAAAGGTTTATATGTATAATAATAATACGTACATATTTTTGTACAGAAATCTATTTGTACCCGGGCGAAGCTGGGCCGGGTCGCTAGTCTATAAAGGGTATATCAAGACTGCTACCGAAAACTAAGCCGGGTGGTAGTTTAAGCGATTTCAGACACAATGCAACAAAAAAAGTTGCAAAAAAAAGCGTCAATTTTTTTTTTTTAATTTTTTTCCTATGACCATATTTGGGTGGTAAATACATTTTTTCCTAAAATAATAGTGTATACCGTTTTAATTATAAATAATCTAAGGTACAAAAGTGTTTAAATCATTATTTTAGCAAAAACTATGGATTTAACACCCAAAAATGACGATATTTAAAAAATTATAAAATTATTTGTCGCGTTTCTTTGCGAAATTTTTAGTTGCAATGTGTTTGTATTCACTAAAACTACCACCCGGCTTCGTTTTCGGTAGCAGTCTTGAGATACCCGGTATAATATGTATGTATATGTGGTATGTATATATATAATGTATTTATATGTTTTTTATGATTTTATTTGTCTCCATGCTTTCGTTATCTTTATTTTACACCCTATCTTTTTTCCTGCTCATATATCCATCCCATGGTTGTCTGGTAGAAATTGCCTTAGAGCGATAAGACCGCCATTTGTACTTTGTTGTTTTGTATTATCTCTAAACTGTTATTCCTTTTTATTGTGTACAATAAAGAATTAAATAAATAAATAAATAAATATTTGGGTGGTAAATGCATTTTTTCCTAAAATAATAGTGTAAACCCTTTTATTTATAAGTAATCTAAGGTATAAAAGCGTTTAAATTATTATTTTAGCAAAAGCTATGGATTTACCACCCAGAAATGACGATATTTAAAAAATCATAAAACATAATTGTCGCATTTCTTTGCGAAATTTTTAGTTGCATTGTGTTTGTACTCACTAAAACTACCACCCGACTTTGTTTTCGGTAGCAGTCTTGAGATACCTAGTATATAAAAGGCATAACAGGAGAGGGTATTGAGAGGGAAAGGGTGTATTCAGCCCATGAAACTGTACAAAATTCCTCTAGAAAGACATAACGAAGAAAAACTTGCAAATAAATAGACTAAATAGCTCCAAAATATCAATTACCATAAAAGAAAGAATACTAATAATCAAATCCGTGATATTTGTGATAAATTGACACCTACAAAAATAAGAAAAAACCATAAGACTTTATGAAAAATTGTTGGTGATATTCTAGAAGTAAAAAGTACCGAAAAGAAAAAAAGTAGGACTCTAAAAAAAGACGTGAGATCCCATCAAAAACATCCTGTAAAAAAATTCAGCCATCCAGCAGCATTATGTATGAATTGTACGATACATTATGGTTTCATGCGATGGCCAAGGCGATCCATTTATTTATAACGTAAAGAATTTTTAATATGTATATGATAATAGCTTACGTAATAACTTTATACAGAAGGTCCCTTACGCAAGGACTAAATAAATTAATCGACTTGGTATCGGTATATGCATGTAGCATCTCACAATTTTTTTAGGTAGAAACCCTGAGCTGCGAGACTTGGAATTTTTTTACAGGATGTTTTTGATGGGATTGTGTCTTCATCTGTCTATTGATAGAGGTGCTCCCGAAAGGTACTATTTTTCTAATGGTATTATACTGGATGGTTTTGAAAAATATCACAATATTATGATGGCCAGTTCATGACCAGACACAAAACAGTTCAAAATGGCGGCCTCAACTATCAATTCTGACTTACTCATTCAAATGAAGGAACCATTAGATATCGATTTAGATATCAATCGAATCAAAAGTAAAAAAGTTCATAATGGCGACCATAATTTTCAATTCTGACTTTGAATTTAGTGAAACGGAATAATATGGTAAAAAGGTTTTTCTATTTAATTCACTATTAATATATTTATTGGGCAAAACCCGATTAAAAGTTATAAGTAAATTCAATTGATAATAAAAGTTGGTGCGACCTTGGTGGGAATATCGCGTAGCCTTCATATTATAGGAGCTAGCAACAAGAAATATTGTGATATCAGATGAAAATATTTTTGATGAAAAATAATGATAATATATACTGAAAGAACAATACAACGAGAAATGAATTTATTTTAACCGAATTAATTCGATGACAATGATCGCAATTTCCATATCATAGGGATTACGTTGGATCCCTTATTTTCATATTTCTCGTATGTCGTGGATCTACATACATACATACATAAACTCACGCCTTTTTCCCAGAAGGGGTAGGCAGAGGTGCCAAGACCCACATTTCGCCATGTATGTTCCGTCCCACGATGTGATAGGTGGCGAGCCTATCGCCATATCGGGCACAAATTCCTGACTCTGGGCTGATAATGAATAGAAAAATCCAATATCACTTTGCCCTACCCGGGATTCGAACCCGAGGCCTCACCTTTGTAACCGTACCTTAGTACAACTACGTCACTGAGGCAGTCTACAAGTCGTGGATCTACAAGCTCAGGTAATAGTTGAAAGTTGAAATTAATCGGCCAATTGTCAATTCAAGTGCGTGGTGGCCTAACTACTCTCAATTGTACTCTCGATTGTAGACGAGGCCCGTGCCCTGCAGTGGGACATATATGGGCTGACACAGACTTACCAATTCTGACCTTGAATTTAGTTTATGGAAATGAAGAGTCTCTCAGATATCGAATTACAAACCAATCAGAACAATAACAAAAAAATCAATAAAAATGCTGACCACATTTTTTTTCTGAGAATATTTTCATGTTTTCATGAACGAAGGTTCTTTCAAATATCGATTTGGAATCATTCGGATAAATAACAAAAAAACAAAAATTAAAATGAGCCGGACTCGAACCCGAGACTTCAGCGTCGTAATCATATTATGAGGCAAAAATGTATAAAATTTCACGGGAATAATAACAAAAAAATCAATGAAAATGCGGATCACATTCTTTTTTCTGAGAATATTTACATTTTTTCGGAACGATGGTTCTTTCAAATATCGATTAGGAACATTTCGGATAAATTACAAAAAACAAAAATTAAAATGACCGGGACTCGAACCCGAGACTTCAGCGTCGTAATCATATTATGAGGCAAAATGAATAAAATTTCACGCGAACAATAACAAAAAAATCAATCAAAATGCGGACCACATGTTTTTTTTCTGAGAATATTTTAATTTTTTCGGAACGATGGTTCTTTCAAATATCGATTTAGAACCATTCGGATAAATAAAAAAAAACAAAAAGTAAAATGACCCGGTTTCGAACCCGAGACTTCAGCGTCGTAATTATATTACGAGGCAAAAATGTATAAAATGTTACGCTCCCTTCGACTAATTTCGTTGAGCGCTTATACGTAAGTCAATGACCTTTCTCTTTTATTTTGGTAACTTAGCTAGTTAAAAATGAACTTAAAAATTAATATATACTGCTATTTATTTTTTAAATATATGTAAAAAAATTAAAATGTACAAACAAAAAAGAGTACCACCTAAAATAATAAGAATTACGTAAATTTGAAATTACGTAAAAAAATAATCGGCGGGCTAGAATTTCGAAACGTCGAGCGCAGATCCGTCGTCCACCAAGGCCCGCGGCCGTCTGACGGGAACGCCCCCAATGAGATAGCTTATATGGCCGTAACGTACAAGAATGGGATAGGATGGCCCATGCGCTTCTCAAAATAAAACAACATAAGCGCCAAACCATATTTTATTTTATTGTCATCGTACTATTTACTTTTTTCTTGATTTTTTCTCGCGAAAAAATAATATTTAAAAATATGTTTATGACAAATTAATCTTGAGTTTCTACACGGGGTAAGTTAGGAGTTCTGAGTTCTTAAAAAACTTAACAGCTGCTACTTTGGACTGTATTTTTGTTAAGGCAAAGTGGCGTAATCATGTATTTTGATTCATAAAATTGTTAATTATATCATCAATTAAAACATATCTGAAAATGGACTACCAAATCTTAGTAATTTATGATATGTAGGCTTTTAAAAAAGCCAAATTTTTCGAGGTATCCCCTTAATTCCAATCAAATTCGTTTTAAAATTATAATAACTAAATATAATTTCAGTTATCAAAGGAATTTATAGCAATCTATTGCTAAATAATTAATTCAATTTTCACAAATATAGGAGCGCTACCAACATTATGAACAAGAAAATATCTACGTTTTTTAAGGCGCGAATGTATGACAGCGCTCCCTCTATATTAGAAATACTCTAAGGTTTTAATATCTAAACACAATCCTTATTTCATGTCAATATGATATAAATGTGGAAGCACAATAAAACAACCACTCCAATAGGCGCTACTTTATTACTGACTTGACAGAGAAAAGTGCACAAGCGCGCGCATCTGTTTCCCGCCTTTTTTCACAGGACATAGACAATATAAAATATATACCACAATGTCAAGACATAGCTGATCATGATGACATCTGACAGCCTACGTTTCGCCGCCTGTGAAACGAGAGGCCACGGGTTAGATCCCCGGTGCGAAATGTTTATGCGGCCCACAGATATTTCTTTGGGGTCTGGGTGTTTGTGAGACCGAAAAGTCTATCGTAGTCCCTGATACCCATGATACAAGACTCAATCATAATGTGGGGTCAGGACTATGTATGTTGGGTGTTATTTATTTATAAACATGTTTTTGACTTTTCCTCTTCCCTCTTTAGTATGCTGCTGTCATGGAGACAAACAAATTGAAAGCTATCTCATGGTTTTCTATCAAATTAAGACCCTAATCTATCACTCTATCAAGGGCGGATCGGATCTAGGGGGAGGTCATGCGGGTCATGACAATGGGCTGGTTCCAGATTGACAGAATTTATTCATTCTCTTGCCGATAAAATTTATAGGCACGCAATGTAATCACACCGAGCATTGAAACTCGGCGATTCTCCGTAAATATCTAAGTTGTCTTTAAACCCGCAACGAAATTAATCAGTAAGTTAAATTAATTGGAATAAAATGTAATAAATATATGTATATAGCTCACATAATTAAGAGTCCGGCTGGCATATCGATACAGGAACTGCGTCCGTGCGCGATGGAAGTCGAGCGCCACCTGTGCGTCGACGCCGACGCTGGCGTAGTTGTACGCGTACAGCACGCGGTCCGCGCGCAAGCGACCCAATCGCGAGCGCTGAGGCTTTATCGTTACCTTCCATCTGCAAATTATTTGCATCTTCTATTGATTGTATTTTTTTTAGGCTATAGTATTACAAGAACTAATAAACATCTTTGTATTTTAAAGAGCATAAAAGTCTGTATTTTATGGAAATTCTATTCACAAGATATAAGCTATCTTGGCGCTTCTAAAAATTATAATGTTTATAATCGTCTCTGGGGCGCCACTAACTGTTCTGCACTATCGATTAGCCGAACATCTATTAACATACTTGTGTGTAAATATGTTTTTAAATATAAGGCTTGCTAATTAATACGGATTATCTATAAGTTATCGAGATACTCGAACCTTATTTCCACTATGCATTTTAAAAGCGAGAAAAAAGCAACATTATAGGTAGGTATATTGCAGAAGTCTAAAAAGTATTTAACAATTATTCACTTATTAATATACAATAACTCTTGAGGGAACTCAAGAATATATGTACAAACAAAATGAAAACATTTTGTTACTATGTATAAATATAACACCCAACAGTCACATACATAGTCCTGACCCCACACTAAGATCGAGTCTTGTGTCGTGGGTATCAGGAACTACGAGAGACTTTTCGGTCTCACAAACACCCTGACCCGGAAGAAATATTTGTGGGCCTCACAAACATTTCTCTCGGTGCGGGGATCGAACCCGCGGCCTCTCGTTTCACAGGCGGCGTCTAACCAACTGCGCCACGGAGGCTGTCGTATAAATAGTCGGTAGGTAATTTGAAACGAGTTGAAGATTATATTATTATACAATACTGTGATGTAATAAAACATGATATGAGGAAAATGAGACTTAATGAGTACATGCTATGAATCATGCATGATAATCAAATTACAGGAATAGTATTGTTAAGTTACCTATCAATCAGTTGCGGCGAAGCCTGTTTGACTCCAGTTAGAATAGCATGTGCGTCCAAATGTGAGGGGCAACCCGGGCCCCAGCCCAGCACGCGGGACAAATCGTTACCAGTGCCCATGGGCAGAATCGCCACCGCTGCCTGTTATAAGCATTGCAACAACACAAGCTGAATAGCCAAAACCAATGTTTATAACAAAATTAAATAGTGTTTTAAATAGTAACTCTGCTAAGCAATAAACAAACTTTTAATTTAAAATGTGCTTCAACATTGACTGCGGCTCGCATAATAATGATTTTTGTGTTAGTGCCTTCGATCAAATATACCGGGTATCTCAAGACTGCTACCGAAAACGAAGCCGGGTGGTAGTTTTAGTGACTACAAACACAATGCAACCAAAAATTTCGAAAAGAAACGCAACAATTATTTTTTATGATTTTTTAAATATCGTCATTTTTGGGTGGTAAATCCATAGTTTTTGCTAAAATAATAATTTAAACACTTTTATACCTTAGATTATTTATAAATAAAAGGGTATACACTATTATTTTAGGAAAAAATGTATTTACCATCCAAATATGGTCATAGGAAAAAAAAAAATTAAAAAAAAATTGTCTCTTTTTTTTGCAACTTTTTCTGTTGCATTATGTCTGAAGTCGCTTAAACTACCACCCGGCTTCGTTTTCGGTAGCAGTCTTGATATACCCTGTATACTAGACTAGCAGCCCGGCCCAGCTTCGCCTGGATAGAGATATTCTTTCACTCCACTCCACACCTGAAGGCAGCCTTTGTGATATTGATTCGTTGGTGGGAGAAGTGGTGGGAGGCGCCCGACGTGACGGCCCAGTGGCATGCGCGTGAGCTGCGCGCGGTAGGTACTTGGGCATTGCAACATTACTTTATTTTTCTAAGATAAATATAGCCTAAGTTACTCCTTATTATATCAGCTACCTGACAATAAAAGTCCCGTCAAAATCGGTCCAGCCATTTCAGAGATTAGCCGGAACAAACAGACAGACAGACAGACAAAAATTGTAAAAAATATTATTTTGGTGTATGTACCGTATATATATTCATATAAATGTAGTAAACAACGGTTATTTCAATATTACAAACAGACACTCCAATTTTATTATATGTATAGATACAGGGTCCGGAACAAAATAACACGGCAAAAGTGGCCGAAGTTACTTATACTTAAACCATTGAGGTATTAAACTAGAGCGGACATCGGGAGCAAAATGCGTATGGTGCATGCATAAGGGTACACAGTGAAGCGAGAGGGAAGATAATGTTTTGTTTGCAGTGTCCCCTCTAGTATATTATCTCAATGACTTAAACATTTGAATTTCCAACTACGAGATGTAGCAAAAAGTCTTAAATTATAATCAACTTCAGGTATTAATAAACCTTATTCCTTTAACATAATTGAAAGAAAAAAAAATATTATGTTTTGGACGACACTAACATCAAAGATCATAAGAGCACACGCTGATTTGTGCTCTTATTTCTCTTGCCGTTTTTTAGGCCGTTACTTATTATCTAGTGCAGGTATATATTTTGAACGATGGTTAGTGCACATAAAAAAAATAAATGAATTTTTCAGCGCCGCAGTCAATATGCAAAACTAATTTTAAAAAAAACGAACTCACTGTGACGTTATCAGCTGTTGCCAGAGAGTTGAGCACCCAAGCTACCGTGCCGTCGCCGCCGCACACCAACACGCGACACTTCGGAGGGAGCCATCGCACCACACTCTCGGGTTTCGACACGCTTATATCCACTACCTGAAATATTTTAATTTTAAGTTTAAATCTTATGTTATTGTGCATACAACATACTAGAAAAAAATAAACAATTTCAACTTTTACAATTGATAAAGTTTTTTTGAGTAAGATGTATGTGCTTTTAAGTTTATGAACAACCTTGTTGCAACTAAAAAAATCTGAAGAAAGCAGCAAACAAGCCCTATTTATCAATATGTAACAAGGCTAGTTTGTTCATTACATAATCAATTTCATTAAGTACCACATATTTATACAGATTATGGGATTAGCAGTAATGAAAATTCATGAAATAGTAATTAGGTAATACTCGATTTTTTTATCGTAATGCTTAGTTTTTGATTTGCTTTTATAGGCAGTAGGATTTGGTTTCGTGTTATTCTTAATTTTTTATAATATTCTTGATACAAAATTATTTTTTGTGATATTATCCGGCACTACATTTTACCTGTATAGGGTTAAGAAGCCCTCTGAACAGAGAAAGGACTTCATCTCCTCTGTTGCTTCCAGAATTGCGATTTGCTAGAAATTTAGAAAATATGTGAGCACCCAAATATAATTATATCCAGTGGTGGAAATACACAAAAACTGATTGTAGGCAACCAGTCATACTCGCTTAAGAGACTGTTTAAAAATAAGAAAAGAATGTGGGCACAGTCAGGAAGCCACATAAATGTATGTTAACCCTATATCAGTTTAGGGTTGGACCGCTATTTATTTTGACATTCACTTACCTATGACCACAAGAGGCTCCCAATTCTCATCTGATAAAGGTTTGATATTTTTTATGACTTTTTTCTCCATTTGAACACAAGCAGGCGGAATGATGAAATTTTTGTATTTCTGAAAATCACATTCCTAAAACAGACAAAAATTTTACATATTAATTAAATTAAAAATTATTTATTTGCATTATCTTAACTTAATCTAAATACAAATTGTCATTATTGGAGCACTTCTTTTAAGTATGACAATACTTGTGTTAGGAGGCTCCGCTCTTCCAAAAGTAGTTTTAGTATAGGTACAAATTCAAGCAAATATAAAAAGGAAAATATGAAAAACTTAAGAATATCAATAAACAAACTTAGATTCTATAATTAAAGTTGTGTGTGTATGTGTGTGTGTGCGTGTGTGTGTATCTGTGTGTGTATTATTATTATAAGAAAAATATACCCATGAATGGATCTATGGTATTATGTCACTACTTCTGTGAGGGATTCTATTTCATCATATGTTTTATTTTTTTGCCATTTCACCAAGGTATTTTTGCAGTCATATTTATTCATACAGTAAAATTGTAGAGGTTTGTTTAATTTATTGTAAAGGTAGGAAGATCGTTTCTCATATTGCTTACTAGCAAATGAAGTTATAACAGTACGAGAATGATTGACTACATAATTTCTTCTCTTATTTACTCTGGTGCCAAGATCAAAATTAAGTTTCCCATGTAGCCTCAGAATAAGAAATAATATATATAATTTCCTTACTGATAATATGTCGGAATCTTTGTAAAGTTCTGAAGTAGGGTATCTGAATGGCTTTAAATACATTACTTTTAACAGTGATCGCTGTGCTCTTTCAAGCTCTAGAAATTTTATTTTCGATGCTCCACCCCAGGCTAGAATACAGTAAACTAAAAACATATCAGTTATATTCTAAAGTAACTCGTTTAATAATTTTGATACTGATAAAAATTTACTGCTATGTCAGCATGGCCAAAGGTGTTTTGATTAATAGAGTGTAGACATATGTATATTGTATGTCATTAAAGCTGCAGTAACAATTGTTTGGTATAACACTGCTTTTAGTTACTATACTAGATTTTTAACACATTATAATATGCATTTAATAAAATAGAAATGAGAAAGAGATATTGGTTATTTTTTGTTTCTATGTATGACGAGACAAGCTTTCCGTTCACCTGATCTTAAGCGATACAATCATTCATGGACAGTGGCAAAACCAAACAGTTTGAATTATAAAGCAATGCTTGACATTCCACTGCACTTGCCATCCTGAGACATAAGATGTTAAGTCTCACTATGTCCAATAGTTACTCTGGCTACAATTTCCTTCACACTAAAACACAATAGTGCATTTACACTGCTGTTCGGCGGGAGAAATAGACACTACAGTGGTAGTTACCCAGGTGGCCTCTCAAATATGACAGACTTACCACCAGTAACCATATCAGCAGTCGATACTTTATTTGGAATGCACTGCATTAGTCATTAAGAACTCTGGAGTCACTTTGTAGTCTGTATCTGTATCAGGCAGTCTACAACCCACTGCAGGGCATTGACCTTCTTAACAACCAAGAGAATTGAGAAGGGTTAGGCCATATAGTCCATTGCACTGGCCTAGTGCAGGTTAACCACTTTGTAATACCAGTGTACTTAACACTGGTTTTTTGGTTTAAAAAAATCACAAATGTAAACAAAATATTTGTTGTTGAAAGAACATTGGTAAAATCATTGTTAATGCAATTCTTAAGCGTCTATAAATTTCATGTATAAAAATGTTAATAATTATATTTCTAAGTAATTTTGGTGCCTAGCTCACGGCGTACCTAAGCCTGAATTACGAAAACACATTTTTCGTAAAACTCTATTGATATTTGCTTTATTTTTATTGGAGTAGAGTTATGTCATTTCAATGTTGCCATTTTTAAAATATAAGCTTGACTGGCTTTCTTTCATTATTTTTCTCAGATAATTAATGTAAAAAAATAGTGCAGAGAAGTGAGAACAGCAAATAATCACTGATTAATTAATTAAGGAATAACAATTTGTTTCTGTCGCCCGAAAGCGCTATTGTGCAAATAATAATATATAGTTGTCCCCTGTTTCCTTTTTATTTCATTGAACATGATATTACTATTAGATTATTAAAATAAATAAGTACTTGATGATTAAATTGCGTGTAAACTATATTTTTTTACTTTTATTTGTGCGTCATAACTTTGCCTCACGCCAATATAAACGCAACAAAATAACATTAACTACCCACAGAGTTTGACAAGATGTAAAACTTTATAGTGGAATATCTTTTTTCCTAGGCTTGCTACAATAGTAAAATTTAAGAAGTAATTGTTAAGGAATTCGAAATCTATATTTTAAAATATTTTTCATCTTAATACACACAAAAAAAATTTCAACAAAAAAATTTATGGAGGATTATCATTGTTCTTTAATCATAATTCATCTATTTCCACTCAACAGTATTTTTAAGTGTATAGAAAACATTATTTACCTCAAGTTTTATTTCCTCATTATCAAGGAGTGATTTTATCCTTTGGCACCAAGAGCAAAAATAATACTTAACATTTTCCTCACTCTCTGCATTCTCACTTCTTGCAGCACCCACTGTAATCATATATAGTCAATGTGATACTAAGATATGTTTAACTTATTTTATTTAAAATCATTAGGGAAAATATGGAAATGTGAAAAGCTTTAAGAGCAAAATTAAGTATTTGACACTTAAACAAATGTGGGTTTATTGTATAAGTTTATCACATATCTGACTGATTTACACATCTGTCTGATTTTCAACTCATTAGTTTTGTTGGGTAGAATGTTTATTCTACAGTAGTGTGATTAAAAACAACTAATATTGCTACATAAATAAGTAATCATAGTCCAACCATTAATCCAATGATGAAGGAATGGCTTATGAGCTGGCCAAGTTACTTGCTTGCATGTAAGCTTTTTGTCCACCACCTTATAGCATTTTTTACAAGCGCTTACTCCACAACATTCACAGAATAATCCAACCACGGGTAACATAAGCTTTAAACATATTGTACACTGAAATGATAAATTAATAACTAGAACTTGGCAATTTAATGTTTTAGATATCATTTTACATTTAAATTACTAAACAGTACTTACATAAATGTTATAAGGAATAGATTTATTGCACTGGATACTTCTCCACGTATGACCCCAATCCCTATATTTTGTTTGCATAAAATTATAGTCCCCGAAAAGAGAATTAAGGAAACGATAACTTAAATAGCTCAAAAAAAGTCCCCCTATTAAAAAGTAGTGGTTAAAAAAAACATCATTTAAATTTATTTCACTGCCCATTATATTGAAAATCAAACTAACACAGTTGAGGCTTTATTTTAGCATCAAACTAGCACGTTTATCATTATCATATTCCGCAAAACTACGTGAAGTCTTCTTTGCGCAATTTATAACAATTAATAAACACAGACCAATAAGGAATTATTAAATGAAATGTCAAAATGATAACTCAGGTCAAGTCAAAACACAGGGGTACTGGCTTACACAGACGACTAAAAATACAGACGGCCAACTCCATACAAATTTTTTAACACGTTATGAAAACTCACACATCGAAACCAAACATGCTTTTCTACATATATAATTCATTCAATCTTCATCGGATCTTTCTTTCCTTTCATTGATAATTTTGTCACTGACCAATAGTATTAAAGAATTTTGTTCATCGTATTTGAGCCATCTCTTTCGTACGTTATACGTATATATATAAGATGCGTTTCCCACCAGAGCTGATCTGAAATCGGTACTTTACCGAAATTACCGATTTTGAAATATTTAGGGATGTACGTTACACTTTCAGTAATCCGATTTTTACTACCGGAAATTTACCGGTTTTATATTTGGGTTTCATGCTTTTATGTTCAAATTTATGGATTCAAAATTAACATAACAAATAAAACCAAGTTATAATTCTAAACCTTTAATCAATAATATATTCTTTGATTTATTCGATGTTATATTTTTATATTAAAACACTTTTATTTAAACATTTTTATCCTAATGAATATTATAACCTCCAATACTTTTTTATACATCTTCAGATTAACTTAAACATTTTCAATTTGTATCTCTTAATTTTATCACTTAAAATTCTCTTAATTTTAGGACCAATAAAACAATGCCAAATTTAAGAACATGACTACAGAATTGAAATATGCATTGACAAATAAAAGTTTAAATGGAAACATTAATAATTGCAAATTATATTTTACAATACCATGAAACAGCACAAGATTACTTTGTTGGTAAATTTTATCTAAGACACAATTGACATTAAGTAAATAACAAAGCGATTTGGCTTACTTTTGGAGAAATTGAAAAGCAAAAACAAGACATACATAATTAAAATAAGCTATCAATTAACAAATAATTAGTCAAATCATGGAACGCATTAAATGCATGATAGCTATACTAAAACTTTTTTGATTAATTATTATAATACAGGGTGGACAAGAAAACGGCGCACCTGCTAATATACATTATAGTATATGGTGAAGGCATCTTAATTAATACGGATTTGCATGGCGCTAGCGAATATTAAGAAAGATGCCGAGAAAAAAAAAACTAACCTTACATATGCTAACCCTTAACACATTACGCTAAAGTGATTGAACCTTACAACTGAACGGTAGACACTCAACAATAAATAAGCATAGCTCATTATTTACTTATAAGTCGTGCGATTGTGTACATAACGCTCAGGGTACATAAAAAGGATATTAAATTAATACTATCAACAGTCACATACATGGGTACTAACCCCACACTAAGATACAAATCTTGTGTCGCGGGGATTAGAAAAATAATTATGGTTCATGGAAATTATTTGTCTCGGGGCAGAAACCGAACCCGCGGTCTCTCATTTCACAGGCAGTTCTTACCAACTGTTCCACGGAGGCCGTCGGTGACTCATATGGGCTGGTTAGTTGTCATTAATGACCACTAAAATAGTTAACTGACCTTGTAATGTAAACCGTAACGGCGCTTCCATCCTTGCCTATCAGGCAAGGATGGAAGCGCAGGATCCGCCAAAACCCGCACGAAAACACTGTCACGGTTTGGTAGCACAAATCACTTTTTCTTTTACATTTCACATAACACAAGTTACATCAAAAGCTATCAAATTGGGTAATGTTCAAAGCATAGTGAAATTAATAAAATTTACTCAAAATAACTGAAAACGAATTTACAATAATATGCACACGACTAATACATGCACACGCGATCGCAATCCGAATCCAACTAATAAAAAATAAATTATTATTTTGATTTTTGAAAGATAAAGGCCTGTTCACATTAGATACAAAGCTTTCCTATTTGAGTTCATAATAATTCAAGTGAACAATTAGTATTAGTACTGTATCAGCTCATATACGTGCCACTGCAGGGCACGGGGTCTCCAGTGCAGTAAATTAGTGGTTAGTGTTTATTGATTTCACTAATTTTATCTCACAGAAGTCTCATATGTAAATTCTATGCTGTAATGGTAGACGACATTTCTCTAGGTATAAGAATTTAGAAGAAATTTTATTACTTTAAAGTAACATTATTTTCAAAACACATTAAAGTAATGTTAAATACAATAATAAGCAAAATTAAATAGGCAATTTGTAACTGACTGGATCGGTTGATGACATATTTAAATAATATTATAAGCTCTTGAGCAAGTAAGGACCATTCTATCAGTCCAGTAAGATCTTTTTTTTAACGTAACTTTTATATCGGAATAGGTACTTAATCAAATTAAGTTATATCAAGTGTGTAGTGTGAACACACCTCAAGATGTCGGTCTTCTTTTGCAAAATGCTAAAAGTTACCGACAAAGACATTGCCGCCTTTCGGCTCGCGCTCACAAAGGGCGGCGGCAACCTCAAAGGAAGAATAATCGAGCCGCGTTGGATCCGACGAAGTACACTATGACCGGCGGCTTCCTTTGACTAATAGGGCCGAATTGGGCCATCATTTTAAAAATATTATTTTTTATTAATCAGTGTCATCAGATTATTTTTACAATGAATATTAATAATTTAGAAAATTTAAATGTTATGTAGGTATTACGAAAACTTTTCTAATTACAATTAAATTCGCAATCTTACATGATTTAAGCGATGACCAATGTGATTTCTTGGTGTCTTTCAGTTTGGATTTGTGACACTAAGGAAAATAATGACAAACAAAATAATAGTCAATCCATACACGATGCAACTGCACCTAAAGTTATAATGTTGTTAATTTATTGACGCTTAAATCTGAGTACGTCCCTGTTTAACTGATTGATTTATTTGAAATGAAACAAAAAATATCCTTTTTTGAAGTTAGAGAAGGATAAATTATACAGCTAAGAGTTCATGACCTTACCCATGTGTAAACAACGGTTAAAGCGATGTCTAAGAAAGTTTTGATGCTGTTAAAAATGGTTTTCGTGGTATATTTCGTTAACCGTTCAATTAATGACGAAACGAAAAAATACGTATGTGTTTAAATTTTGTTCTTCATCTATTCCAACTGGTTTTATGCGAAAAAGTGGTGATTAAACTGAAAACTTTAAACGGTCATAACTTCAAAACGGATAGGTATTTTCCAAATATTATTTTTTATTACGATATTAATATTATGCCCTTGTACCCGACTGAGCAAGTGCGCCATTTTTTTGCGCTCCCTGTATATTAAATAGGCAGAAAATATGTTTAAAATAAAGTCATTTTAAAGAATGTTAATGCTATTACTATTATAGTATGCACAATATAGGTCTATAATATAATCTTATAAACAACTGCATTGCACTGAATTTGAAAATATAACCAAAATCTTTAGCAAATGCATTTTTATGAGAATCTTAATTATATCAAGAAGTATAAATATTATATACAGATTATTAATGAACATAATTACTTCTGTTGTGATTTAACCTTCACCAATATTAACATATAAGTCTCCTGCAGACATAGTAGAGACTTTCTTTGTACTTCCAACGATGAACGCATTTGCCTGCAAATTGTTTGGACTGGAAATTTCACCCGAGTCTAGCCTAGAAATTATAAAACAATTAATAAAAAAATAAATATTATAAGGGCACAATCTGTTGAAGTTGACTGATTTCCTGACTTTAGATACATATAACCATAAAAACTGATAATTATAAATTAATATGTTAGGAACTTGGAAATACCTATACCAATAGCTTTAATCTTGCACTGTACTGTGCTGAGTCGACTTATACTTTCCACTGCAGAGCACAAGCTTCCTCTACAGTCGAGAGTACGAATGAGAGGAGTAAGGGTACATAATCCATCAACTCTAGACACTAACAAAAAGTTAACCTTATCACATGTTCAGAGATCTAATAAATCTGTATTTTAATGGGTATTTATTTCAACTTATTGTTATTTCTTATATTCCTGTAGCAGATTAAACTAGAAATAGGGTCACAGCGGAATAACATATTATTATATTTACCTTTATTATGTCAGATGAGGTTAGATTTATGTTTTTCAATAATTTCAATAATTTGGTATTTCTTGCTCCGCCAACATAGCTGTTCACTTATTAAAGTGATTGTATATTTTGTTTGTGAAGGCTGCACAGATATTTCTATGTTTTTTTCGTTTGTGCACTCGGGAACAAAACACATAACTAAAATTAATAATTATCACGTAAATCACAAGTTTTTAGATACGATTTACACAAACCAAATTATATCACGTTTGTACTGTTAAATATTTACGTTACTGATTACAAAACAGATGAAATAACATGCAATTAAAATAAAATAAGCAAATCCAAACTAAACAGCAATCGGCTGTTGAAAAATATGGCGGCAATATGGCGGCGACAGCGCACGCCGGCACACGCACACATTCATAAAAGTGAAAGAGATGGGGCGAAAACGGCATATGAGAAAGCGAGAAAGAAAATTGGGTTACTTTTTAAGCCCGAGTTAAACGGGCCTGGCAACGCCCTTATCTCGTTCCACTTATTGGTCTGTGTCGTTCCACTTGAGCACTTGAGTTTGCGATCGTAACGCTCACGAGCAAGTGGAACAAGAAAAATCATAATCGTGAGCATGGGTGTCGTGATCACACAGTGTGTCACACAGTGATCATCAAGTCATTAAATGTGTCGATTCCAAGTACATGATATTCGATTTCGTTTCGATGATTTTCTTTTCATATTGTGTTCCAGATTATTTTCTTATCGATAGATATGGATGTATTTTGGACGCAATTTAGAACCATGTGAATCTATTAATTCATCTTCATCTAGATTATACACCTAAATAATATAACATGGAGTATTATGATCCTAATCTTACCAATAAGTTCTAAGCTAATTCCATTCGTGGATTCGTGAATTTAGTTGTAGTTTATTTATTTCAGACCATTTATTTATTTAAGAATGTCGAGTTTCTTTCTTCCCTAATCGCTTGCAGCATACAAATAACAAATCATTACTTACCAAACCTTAAATAGATTTATAAAAATGGACCATGTAAGAATGTGGCTTATTATCTCTAATAGGATCAATCAAAAATGAAAGAGGTGCCGTTGGTATTGGGTGCTATTGTTTTAGTGATACTTGATGGAAAATCAGATATAAAAAAAAGATTTATATTACATTTTTTCATACATCAAATACATGTGCCTAAAAGTTAAATATATTGCAATCAATCTTCTAAGAGGGTTTTCAATGTTTTTCTTAATTTAGAAGAACACAAGTCCAATGGAGTCTTCTTTTCTTTATTTGCTATGTTAATGTTTGCACCAGCTTTCACCAAAATACTTGCAACTGCCTCCCTGTCTTCTTCACAAGCTAAATGCCTGAAATTTTAAAAGCAATATCAAGGTAAAAATCAGAATCTCTCATATTAAAAAGAAAATATACATTTTAACCATACAATATAAATTAATGTTATGAGATTTTATCAGTATTAAATCATTACTTAAGTCAGTTCATGCATCTTATTAACCAGTCCTCTGGCCTGACTGGTTGTTTGATATAACTCCTTATTTATCCCAATAATTAAAACTAGGCTTTAAATTAATCTGCCCAAAAATACAGGTACACAATTAAAGTTACTTACAATGGTGTTGATCCTGTGGAGTCACAAAGGTCTGGTTGTATTTGTGGGCAAGCTAGTAATAGTTCTACAATGTTTGTTCTGCCCTGAGCGGCAGCTCTATGTAGTGGTGTCGCACCAAGAACATCAGCTTCATTCACATTCGCTTCTGAATTTATCAGCAATTTCACTATCTATAATATTCAAGAAAAGGATTATATTCTTATTCTTTTGTTTTATTTTAATTATCAGTGACGTAAATAAGCCATATCATTACTAATAAATATGCTTTAAATGTGTTAATAATAAACATATTTTCTTAGACTAAATTATTTAAGAATCCAATTAAACATCTACATTAGTATAAAAACATTATTAAAACAAATAGTATTGAGCTAATTTATTTACTTTAAGCACTACCAAGGTTTTAAATACAATAATTTTACCTCTTTATGTCCTTTTGAGCTGGCATAATGTAATGAAGTCTGATGTCTATTTGTCTTGTGGTTCACATTTGCCCCTTTACTAATAAGTAGTTTCACCACTTCGTACCTACCAGCTGACGACGCTAAAATTAAAGGTGTAGAGGCAGTGTCATCAACAGGATCCATGGAACTACCACTATCTATTAAGAAATCAACTAAGTTCTCATTTCCTCCTAACGCTGCCCAGTGAATTAATAGCCGGTTGTTCTGGAATATAAAGTAAGTGTTGTAACAAACTTAAAGTTAAAACAAGATAGGATTTAGAATATCATAAATACAGTACATCATCGGGTCGATTCACTAAGGATTTGTCTTCGTCGATTTTTACTTTGACTTGGTTAAAGTCACCTTTATACGCAGTTTCGTACACGGAACCTATCGACATTGTGTCGCCTTGAAAAGTTTCTTTGAATTTCAAAGCTAATTGAATAGCCGGCAAATGTATGTAATGTATTTTGTATGAAAAACACAATGAAAATTGTTATTTGTTGAATGACTAATGACATTCGACATTGACAATTCTTGATTTCGAAAATTATAGACTAAAGAAAATTTATCATACAGCCACAAGCACAGGGGTAGCCATGTGGTGTAAGGTATACTCCTCGCCAGATAAGGCCCGACGCCCATTATCGGCATCGGCAAGGAAAAGGATCCTTCGGCATCCTACATGCAAGCGCACACTATCGGCAATTATGCTTTGGCATGCTGCAAAGTTCTTAGGCATGACGAGGCGTCCTTAAGGATGCCGCACCGTCCTGTAGCTTGCCGAAGCGTCTCGTAAATCATCGAATAAATAATCGAGTCAATTCTCTAAAGCCTTGGCTTAAATTAAACCTTCGCTATTCCGAGTTTATTAATAGAGGGATTGAGATTAGTAGTATATTTGTCTCGTTTATCCAACTTTCAAATTTACAACTACCATCGGCCATTCCCGTCATTGACAATTAAAATTTTATTAATTATTATAGTTTATTAGTGCTTATTGTAACATGTGTGCACCCTGAAGAAAATACTGTGTATTTGGCTGTGACGCTTTAGGTAAGTGTTTTATATTCACTTAACTATCATCTTCATCTTCTTTCCCTTAAATGTCAATACATATTCACTTTCTTTCTAGTCATATTATCATCTTTCCTACAATAAATTCATACAATATTAACCATCCTTCGTTTGTTTGGTATATTATTAGTATAAACCGTATTACCATTAGTGTAATCTAGAGTAGATTTGTTTAAACATTAATTAAACTGCATTTTCAGTTGTACATGGTGTACCACTTCCCCGCTTCCAAATCTTCACACACGATCTGATTTGTCTGCTGCTTGGGTAGCGGCTGTTGATGACAAACTGCTGGAGAGTGATCAATAAGAAAATATATAATAACATAAGAATATGTGATGACCATTTTGATCCTACATTCAAGACAACTGGAGGTCGTCTTGTTTCTTCAGCAATACCAACTATTCATTTGAATTGTAAGTGCAATCAATTCAGTTCTATGAGAAAAACATTAATATAACAATATCAAATTGGTTCAGATTATCGTTTAATAATAATTTCCCATGTTTATCAGATGAGTACAAAAGAAGTTAAAATTTTAGAATAAACAGGGATTTGGGAATTATTGTGTTTAATGGCTCTTGAACCAAGTACCGGTATACTGAGATCTCAAATTATGTTAACTAGTTAAGAGACGAAATCTCACTGTGTATGTTTAAGTTACAATTATATTTTACAGATATCCAGCAGTCAATCACTAACATTGTGGAGACAGACCATAGCTATTGCTCTAGAAGATTACCTGGTCAAGTCAGATGGCTGGTTGGTATCACCAACTTGCCTAGTACGTCCATATATGAACCGTTAGTTGCCGTTGAAACTGTAATCTTTAATTCGTTACAAATGTTTTTATTAATAGCTGGAAACAATTTTACTTCTGCTAGCAATGATTTCAGGACTTTTTGCGATAGTGATGTAAGCTGTAATATTGTAAAAAGCAATAGCGTTTCTCGAGATTTTCTCAGTTATTTTTGTTACTAATAGGTAATAGTTACTGTTATTTATCTTTGTTCTGTTAAGTTTTACGTTGTTAGGGTGTGTTTTAGTGTGTGTTAATTATTTATAGCTAATTATAATAAATGAAAACATAATATACGGATGTAACTCTAAATAAATACAAGTGTTTTCTTTGTAATTACGATGAACTTTGATACATATTTTTTTGAGAATCCGAAGTTATATATACCTACGTATGTATGGATGTTTGTTTATTAAGGTTTGGTACCACCGATCTCAAGGGGGCAGCACTTTCCATACATGCAAATTTTACTATAGAGTTGCTACTCTTCTCCATTATACTTACTTTACTCTTTGGTGTTGTGTGAGTCAAATGATGCAAATGGCGGATGCCTCCCCTCGCCCCGCAGGGCAAACTATCCCCCGAGTGTTGTCTCGGCGCCGGCGGCGTACTGAAGGATGCCGAAGCATCCCGAAGCATTCTCAAGGCTGCCGATACACCAGCCTCAAGCATACCGAAGCGGTATTTTTGTTATTACGACCACATTTGACAGCCTCCGTGGCGCAGTTGGTTAGACGCCGCCTGTGAAACGAGAGGCCGCGGGTTCGATCCCCGCACCGAGAGAAATGTTTGTGTGGCCCACAAATATTTCTTCCGGGTCTGGGTGTTTGTGAGACCGAAAAGTCTCTCGTAGTTCCTGATACCCACGACACAAGACTCGATCTTAGTGTGGGGTCAGGACTATGTATGTGACTGTTGGGTGTTATTTATTTATTTTATTTATTATATCACGGAAATTTCTACTTTATTGCCATTATGTTATAGTATATTCCTATTTGCCACCTAAAATCCTCAGTCGTACCTGTGGTCGTACCGATGCCGATAATGGGCGCCGGGCCTAACTGTGCGCGCGACGGAGGGCGCTGCAGTTAATGTGGCAAGCCTCATATAAATTAAAATCTCCACAAAAAATGGGAATTGTGGTATCTATAGTCAATTGAGGTAACTTTGTTATTTCGCAATTAGCAATATGTGAGTTTTTTAAATACGTGTATTTGTATCGTCATATATTAAAGCATTGATAAAAAGTTTTGAAATGTTATAGTGTAATGACCTAGTTTTGATAAAACGCCAAACATTCATATATTTCCGGATTAACAAAGGTTTAGTATTTTTTAGTTTCATTTCATATATAGTATACAACAAACGTACTTTTTTTAATTGACACTAAATTGGAAAAAATATATTTAAAAAAACATATTGAGATTATCAAAATTGGCATTTATTGAATTACGTTTATTTTTTAATATTATAAAATTTAAAAGTGAATTTATTTTAATACTTTTGCAACGTAAATTTTCGTTTCGAAATGTAATATTAATTGTTCTTCGTGTGTAATATATTTTTATTAACGAAGAATGGTACATAATTTAATAGTGACGCTGTAAATTTTAGAATGCATTTCCCGGTAACAATGCATTAAAAATGAATTATTGATTATTAATGATCATTATATGGGTAAATCCACTAAGTCGGCAACATTCCATGACGTCATCATCAGTTCAAATTTTCTCCGCGCGCAGACTTACCGGGCGAGGAGTCTAGATATGGGTCGTTCGCGATAGCAATATGCAATTCGTTCAATTTTTAAGACCCGGATCAATTCTGATCCAACTATGAAATGAACCGGTTCAAATGACTCGATCAATCGAACGATTGGTTCCGTTTAAGTCATTAATATAAATGAATAGGCCCTTAGTAGAAGTATAGGTAGGTAAACACGTTTTAAAGTTCATATTACCTATTATTTTACACAAAAATATCACTTTTATAACTGAAACACGTGAAAAACAATTTTACAACAAACGTAATAGGCAAAATATTAGGACAATGGGATACTAATTACGAAAAACGAACAAAAAGGAGTTATTACTTGATGACAATATTTTCAAACGCAATTCGCAAGTAGTCATAAATCAAGACGTAACTAACTTCAACTTACTCAAAAAGACAAAACTATAAAATTGTAACGAAAAATAAACTTTAAAGCCTACCACTCAAAGCATATATTAACCTTGTCATTTACATTCTAACGATTTAGTGTCTGTATTCGTCTCTAAAACCGATGATTTCCGAACGTTTGTTTGGCTTGATTCGGCTCGACTCGGGTCGGGTCGCACTTCACAGGACGTTAACGGCTCGCGAACCGTTGTTCACGGGTTTTGGTTCTCTACTCTCGGCTCTCGGTTTTCGGTTCTCGGTTCGTTTGAACCGACGCGATTCTCCTATCGCGATCGATCGAATGAACGAGTTTTATTGTACATAAAGATCGAACCGATCGCGTGGTTCTTGCGAGCTGGTTTATTTGACCCGTTCAATCGCGAACGACCCACATTTAGTATAAGCTTCTTGGCCGATACGGACAGGAGACAAAAGACTGCATCCCTTTTTGACATGAACATTTTGTATAAAACTCTTTCGTTTTTTATGTACAAGAGATAGAACTATTCATTATATTTAATTTTCTTACAAAAATGTCCTTTGCTATTGTCATTGATTAAAAAAAGTAAGAAAACTAATTTCAAACGACAGTGTTATACATTTTTGTAATATGAAATGTAGTTTTTAAAATCAAGTTCCACCAGCCTTTAGCACACTTTTTTTACAACAGCTTCGTTCAAATATCACTTACTAATGTTTCAAATGTAAATATTGCACAAATTTTATTGTTCAACTTTCAAGTTGCTTGTAATAATTAGGAAGCGCCATGATAGTCTAAGATCCCGCCATACATCGACCTTCACCGAGATGTTTATTTGATGAAACCTATTTTATATGCAATTTAATATGTCAATAAATACATTGTATATGGGTTGCCTTGCAAATTTCAGTCCAGAATACGATTAATTAATTATTAAAAAAAAAAAAATTACACATTTCACCTGTTTGATTATTAAACAAATTCTATACCAATCGAAAGTATGAAGCCCATAGAATATGTAAACGTTAGGTTGCCTATTTCTTTCCGGTCACAACCCTCAGGTTGCCAGTTATAAACAGGTAAATGGCTACTAGCATTTTGCACCGGTCTGATTATTGAATGGAAATTAAATGAAAATAAAGATCATTTTATTACGAACACGGTGGTATAGGGTTGCCTGCGAAAAATCAGTCCCGAATTGCGGTTGTCGAATTTAGAAAAGTGAAATATTGCTCCGAGTGACCATCCCATGCGATAGAAGAGGACACAGCATAGAAGCTGTTCGAAGTCCGCCCATTTAAAGAAAGAGGGTGCGCATGCTATTTATTGTTGAGAATGAAAAGGACAGCGATAGACTCGTATATGCTGTGCATCATTTTGGAGTAGATTATATAATAATACACCCAACAGTCACATACATAGTCCTGACCCCACACTAAGATCGAGTCTTGTGTCGTGGGTATCAGGAACTACGAGAGACTTTTCGGTCTCACAAACACCCAGACCCGGAAGAAATATTTGTGGGCCGCACAAACATTTCTCTCGGTGCGGGGATCGAACCCGCGGCCTCGTTTCACAGGCGGCGTCTAACCAACTGCGCTACGGAGGCTGTCAGATTGTGGTTATAGTTGCAATTGAAAAAACGTGCTACTATTTATTTAAAAAAAATGGCGAAAAAGTGTTTTTTGTGTAATTCGGATGTTGATTTAATTAATTTTAATGATGACATTTTTAAAAACTGTTGGCTCTGGTGCGGTTTCTGGTTGATTATTGGGAAAACGACCATTTGGTAACAATAATCCAAAAGAAATGACTCGGAATCTGACTATTTTTTTTGTTTTTACAATTTTTTACAATAAACAGAAGTATTTTTTAATTGTTGTTTTTTATTTTGTCTTCTAATAATAAAAATTCAATTTGCAAGATTAGTATTATATATGTAATAATATAACCTTCTCTTTTGCTAAAAATGTATATATACTTTAGTACATACATACATACATAAACTCACGCCTTTTTCCCAGAAGGGGTAGGCAGAGGTGCCAGGACACCCACATTTCGCCTTGTATGTTCCGTCCCACGATGTGATAGGTGGCGACCCTATCGCCATATCGGGCACAAATTCCTGACTCTGGGCTGATAATGAATAGAAAAATCCAATATCACTTTGCCCAACCCGGGATTCGAACCCGAGACCTCAGCTTTGTTACCGTACCTTAGTACAACTACGCCACCGAGGCAGTATATACTTTAGTGCATCGCGTAGTAAGTTATATTATTTGCACGCATAGGAGTTGTCGTTGAAGAAGAAACAAAAAAGTTGATTTTTCAAACAAATTATAAGTCAAAATAATGGCATTTAATTTGAACGTCCTATGTATAATATTACACTTACCTGATTTACAGCGTCCGCACGGAGCGGAGCGGCAACATCGCAATATTCCCGCGTTTATGAAAACAGCCGACCTGCTAGTACAGTCAGCGACTAAAGTCGTTGAACATATTCAAAACGCCAAAAGTCTTGCACACATGAAGCAACAGAAGTGGTTGAGCAGGCTCGGCCACAAAAATTCGTGAGCACCTTAAGGTTACAAAAGTTTCTGAACAACAAAAGCAACAAAATTCCTGAACACAAATTGTACATAAGTCAGTAATTTTTTTTGATATCTTTGTATTGCGCACGCCCACCGACTTCGATATGAACCAGTTAGCTGTTAACTTTCTGGCGAATTTCCATGACAACTCATAACAATATTCAATGTAGTTTCTCAAAATATTCCTAAAGCCACAACGCGTGTTTTATATCAATGGAGACAATTAAAAATAATAATTATTAGCTAGAATGGAAAAATACTTTGTCAAAATTTTCTGAGCGACAAAATACCTGAACACACCAATGGTTCATAAGTTTCTGAACACCTATAAAATGCAAGTTTGCCGCAGATGTGTTCAGCTACTTTTGTTGCTTTGTTATGCATTGATTGTAAAATGTTATTTCATAATTTATAATTTTTGCTTTTCTCTGCATTGACTTATTGTTTTCTATTTTCGTGAAATAATATTTATTTATGAGAAGTTTTATGCGTGTTTTATATCAGTGGCGTAAATAAATAATAATTATTATTAGATTTAGAAAGAAAATAGTGGCAGCATTTTTGAACTTTTTAGATTCAATTGGGTTCAGAATACATATCTGAGAGACCCTTCGCTCCGATACTCTAAATTGATAGTCAAAATAGAATATTTTGGCCGCCATTTTTTACTTTTTAGTTATTGGTCCGATTGGTTTCAAAATCAATATCCACTGGGTTCTTTGCTCCGATATTCAAAATTATAAGATCAATGGAAAACGATACGTACGATTTAGACAATAATAGGTCCACATAAAAACAAGAGTACATAAAAACTCAAGAATTTTAATAATTTATCGTATATGTAAATATTGATTATTTACATTAATTCAACACTTGACATAAGAAAAATAATAAATAATAAAATTAATTCAAATTTAACCTTTCAAAATAAAAAATAACTCTGACTTAGAGTTCTTACAAATTCGAGTAAAATTTGTATGCTGACACCACGCACAAATTACATTAAAAAAGTATTAGATATGAAGGAGCACAAATGTAAAACGACTTGCCAACAATCATAAAAGAAAAAGATAACTTCCGTATTTCCAAAACAAAAATTAAATTATTCAAACAAAAATCAAAGCTTTGAATGCCCTGGCAGCAAGACTTGGTTTGTGAATTGACATGTGGGTATTTTATTGTGTTATTGTTCAAATATAAGCACATTGTAACTGTCTTACCTACATCATTAAATTATAGATTAGTACTGTCCGATACTAGCATAATTTTACCTATATAATTATTATATCTCATGAAGAGAAATTTAGAAAAATCTTTTGAGATCAATGATTTTTAACCTTAACAATTTATTGTTTAATGTCTTGTGCCAATAACAGATGAACAAGACATTTAAACTTCTCATAAATAAATATTATTTCATAAAAACAGAAAACAATAAGTCAATGCACAGGAAAGCAAAAAATATAACCGTAAAATAAAATTTGAGACCAATTGCCCAATATCGAAAAAGTTCGAAATTGCGGCAACTATTTTCATTCTGACTAATAAAATAATTGTTATTTATTATCTCCTATGATATAACACATGCTGAAAACTTCTCATAAATAAATGTTATTTCTAGGTAGGTCTCTCATATGTATAGGCCATCTGGGTAGGTACCACCGCAATGTCTTTTTCTCCCGTTAAACAGCAGTGTAAATGCACTGTTATCTTTCGGATTGAACGGTATTGTAGCCAGAGTAATTACTGGGTATTTTGAGACTTAACATCTTAGGTCTCAGGATGGCGAGCGCAGTGGAATGTCAAGCATTGCTTTGCAATTCAAGGTGTTGTTTGATTTTGCTACTGTTATGAGCGGTCGTATCGCTTACCATCAGGCGAACGGCATGCTCGTCTAGCTACTCATTGCAATAAAAAAAGAAGAATACAATAATACATGCAGAGAAAAGCAAAAATTATAAATTATGAAATAACATTTTACAATGAATGCATAACAAAGCGACAAAAGTAGCTGAACACATCTGCGGCAAACTTGCTTTTACTAGGTGTTCAGAAACTTATGTACCATTGGTGAGTTCTGGAATTTTGTTGCTCAGAAACTTTTGAAAAAGTATTTTCCATTCCGACTATTAATTATTATTTCACGCGTTGTGGCTTTAGGAAATATTTTGATAAACTACATTGAAAGTAGTTATGAGTTGTTACGGAAATTCGCCAGATAGTTAACAGCTAATATGTTCATATCGAAGTCGGTGGGCGTGCGCAATACAAAGATATCAAAAAATTGCTGACTTATGTACAATTTGCGTGTTCAGGAATTTTGTTGCTTTTGTTGTTCAGAAACTTTTGTAACCTTAAGGTGTTCACGAATTTTTGTGGCCGAGCCTGCTCAACTACTACTGTTGCTTCATGTGTGCAAGACTTTTGGCGTTTTGAATGTGTTCAACGAATTTTGTCGCTGACTGTACATGCAGCGCGGCGCTGCGATCGCGAGAACTATCTTCCCATGTCACAAATTGTTCATAGTAATCACAGAACAAATTAAATTGTGTTTAATATCCCGTGCACAGCAAAATAACTCACACGGAATTGCCGTGCAGCCTGACTTATGCTCATGTTTGGGTTGTCCCGGAAGCAATTCAAAATCCGCTCCTCTAAGTTAATTCGAATACGACGGGGAGGAACATCTTCGTGCGTCTGGGGCAACAACTGAGTACTGACCAATGATTATAGAATAGAGGGGATAAAACATAAGGTCACGTGACGCGTACCACTTTGATTCACAAACATGGCGGCGGCTCCGTCCCTAAAAATAGTGATACGCTAGTACCAAATTTTTTATCGATATCGATCATCAACCGTGGCATACGACTAACATTAATATAACATTTTTAATTTTTGCTTTACATCTCAATTGAGTATAAACAGGGGATTTTAGGACTTGACAGTCAAGTCTTTAAAAATTAAATCCGATAATAATAGGTCAATGTTTTGATATTTTTTTCATGCTATGATTTATTTGATGGGTAAGTTTTACCTGATGAATGGTTTTGATTTGTCAAATAATACACACGTGAGATAAAATACAACTTTATTAATAGCTAAAATTTGGTTGCGACTTCGAATATACCACACTTTTTTCCTTAAGCACCAAATTTCACCATGTCAATATTTCTTTTGCCAAATTATAACTAAAATCTAAAAAAAAACAGACATTTAGCAAACAACAATGCAAATATGTACACTAAACTAACAACTTAAATATATAAATAGAAATAAAATATCTACACAAAATTAACAATTAAAATGTAAAAATAGAAATTAAACAATTAACTAAATAAACACAATTAACTAAATAAACTGACATTATTGTGTTCTGTGACATGAACCATTGTAATTTTAAATGGCGATATAAAAAAAAGAAAAAAGAAGACAGTTCGCGTTGCTGACGAAGTTTCTTGCGCCACTTCTTCTTCACAACACGTTCCGAAGCGGTGGTAGCAGAAATAAACAATCCAAAAGATCTTTTGAAAGACTATTTGAATAAATAATAATAATAATAATTAATCTTTATTTCATTACAACATGTTTACAACATAATAACACTCTGACTCCTGAACTAGGAAGCCCTGTATAACAGAAGTCAGTCTCTTTCGACAATTATTTATTTAACAGCTGCTTTATATAAAAAATAAGAAACTCGAAAAAAATAATAATTAAAAGACTTAATAAACTATGTAACAACACTAGATCGCCAAATGAAATGAACTTAAATTATAAAGAATATTTTGATTTTGATTTTGAATAAAGGAATTGTAGCGGACATCGCGAACGAAGGCAGGAAATCAGCACTAGAATAAAAATATTTTTCGAATAATTCAATCAAACAAAAAAAAACATAAGGTATATACATACATAAACATACAAGCGGTGAATAATGTGGACTATAGATTTTAATTTATGTATAAATATTGACTGCCTCAGTGGCGTAGTTGTATTATGGTACGGTTACAAAGCTGAGGTCTCAAGTTCGAATCCCGGGTCGCGCAAAGTGATATCGGATTTTTCTATTCATTATCAGCACAGTCAGGAATTTGTGCCCGATATTGCGATAGGCTCGCCACCCACAACATCGTAGGACGGAACATACAAGGCGAAATAAATAAATAAATAAATAACACCCAACAGTCACATACATAGTCCTGACCCCACATTAAGATCGAGTCTTTGTGGAGATTTTAATTTATATGAGGCTTGCCACATTAACTGCAGCGCCCTCCGTCGCGCGCACAGTTAGGCCCGGCGCCCATTATCGGCATCGGTACGACCACAGGTACGACTGAGGATTTTAGGTGGCAAATAGGAATATACTATAACATAATGGCAATAAAGTAGAAATTTCCGTGATATAATAAATAAAATAAATAAATAACACCCAACAGTCACATACATAGTCCTGACCCCACACTAAAATCGAGTCTTGTGTCGTGGGTATCAGGAACTACGAGAGACTTTTCGGTCTCACAAACACACAGACCCGAGAGAAATATTTGTGGGCCGCACAAACATTTCTCTCGGTGCGGGGATCGAACCCGCGGCCTCTTGATTCACAAACGGCGTCTTACCGCCTGCGCCATTGAGGCTGAAACGTGGGTGTCCTGGTTGCACCTCTGCCTACCCATTCTGGGAAAAAGGCGTGAGTTTATGTATGTATAAATATTAATATTATGATAAATTTATTTGTAACAAAACTAATAAAAATGCAACTGCTACATAAACAATAGTAATATGATGTATTAAACATTTTGATCTTAGTGTGGGGTCAGACTATGTATGTGACGGTTGGAGATAATTATTTCTTGATATTCCTAAAAATATACTTATACTTTACAATTATCGTTACTTTTTTAGTCGCCATAATGTAAACATATGACCAACTAATACTAATTTACATGTTACAACCGTTACAAGGTTATACCTGTCGAGACAAACACCCAGTTGCATCTAATACATTTCGTTCATTATTACGTTGCACCATTCTTTGCTAAAATCAAAATACCTATCAGGATATTTAACCCGGCGTCATTGTGGTAGGAAACAGTTACACGGACGTTGAGGTGGGTCAATATTACCCATTTATTTAATATAAGGTATTTCCATAGATTTTAAGTAAATTCGTAAACTATGTTGTTATTTCAGTATTAGGGTATTTAGGACATGATAATAAAAAAGAAAAATAATAATTAAGAAACGTTTTATTAGGTTTAATCAACTTTTACATAAACTCAAAAAAAAGTAACAAAATTGAGATCTCTTACAATTTCATGAAATTCCTACGCTAATAACCGGTCTTTTCGGTTACTTATGGCATTTTCATAAACTTAAGTCTAATATCTTAGGGAAAAAGTATAAAAAAGCTAATCAGAATCTTTGGTGTAAATACAATCACTACAGAAAGATATAATATGTTCAGGACAAATAAATTTGAGACAAGCTTGACATGTGTGCTTTGTTTTGCGATCTTTTTTTGCAGGACACACTTGACATCTTTTTCGTGCATTGGGTAGCTTTGCAGGTGGTTCCTCTTATGGTTCACCAACGTATTCCCGAATTCTTTTTCGCATCTCTCGTGGCAAGCGATTCACATTCTGGCGGACTGTCAAATGCTCACCGACCAGGGCAAGACCCAAGTTTTTCAAAAACACTACACTAACATGATCTTCTTCTTCGACTTCTTCTCCATAATCAAGCAAATCTTTATCCGAATCAGACTCCTCTAAAATCGCTAAAATACGTTGATTTTCTCTTTCCATTGTATTTTACAATAAGTACCTTTTGACAAACAAAATAAACAACAAAATAATTAAACAATCAAAACAAAATCCAAAAACAAAATAACATAAACTAAATCAACAAAACTTGAAGCAAATCGCAAAAAAGAATTGAAATAAACACAAAGAACTCATAAAAAATAGTAATAAATGATTAGTTAAAAATGGCGCATAATTATTACGTGAGTTGTGAGGATGGGTCATAATTACCTTTTTAGAAATCACACACGTCCAGCTCCCTGCGCAGTTGTCGCCGAACTGATTTCACATCGAAAACGTTTAGAATACGCTATTGGCTCCAGCTACTGCAAAGGACGGCAACGTCGCGCGCCTACTTTCAAAAATATTAGAAATTATAAACTGGCCGGGTAATTTTGACCCAACCTCAATGACGCCGGGTTAATACATACCAAATAAAATAAAATAACATAGGTAGATTTTTATTGCTATTATTTGACTGAGGAAAATCATTATGTCTCACTTAGAATTCAATCAATGAATATGAAAGTGTTGGTTAAGATAAACAATTATAATAATTAATAATAAAATATAAAACTATTTCTGTTCATTAAAAGGTTCTCCAGAACATTAGACAATAGACTACCAATTGTCCAAATTATCTTGCATGTCATCTTTGTTATTGATTAACAGTTGTATTATTAATAGGATTATTAGGTAAAATATCATAATTACTACAATTTCACTTACCGGGAATATTGTTGGAAAGCTGTTTTCTTTTTCAAAATGTAATGAACAAATAAATGTATTTATTGCAGGGTTCCAATAGCTTCCAATTTTTTGTATCCATTTTGTCCTGGTTTGTATGTTTATAGGGAATCTAAAAAATATTTTTAATTTCACTTTGTTTGTCGGTCTGAATATATATTTAAATATAAACTTTTTTTTTCTTTTTTTGAAAAATAAAGATCAAAATATTTAAAAATGATAATATCGATATGAATAATTTCGTATCGAATCCACTCATATCTAAACTTGTGTGTAAACAAACAATGAGGTTGTTATTTACACAACTTGTATAAATAACGCCTAGAAGAGTCTAAAACTTAATCAACAAGATCCAAATACATTTATAAATGATAAAAATAAACCCAAAATGTAAATTTAGCACATATTTGTTAGTATTTCGTGAAAACAGTTACTAACCTATGAAAAGTTGTGTTGAGTCCTTTTTGCTTGAACTCGACTCGAATCCTCTAACACAACACTGAGGCACTTTAAAAACTTAACAATTAAACTAATTAGCAAACTTAACAAACGAGATTAAGCAATGAATAATTCGAAATTCTTTGATTTTGCAGATTTGTTTACTTCGATTGACAGATAACGCCACAGTTTGACATTTCATGGAGTTTTTGTTTTACTCACAGATCACTTCCAATAGATACCGCATTACGCTTAGATTATATACTCATGATATACTCGTCTAGATTGAGCAATGTCAACAAACGATGCGCTAAAAGTGTCCTCACTTTCGTTGATATGTGTGAGTACCGGTCGTGTAATTATTGTAATCCAACTGTCAAGGTGTGTGTGTTTAGGGATGCCTACTCCAGATTATTAACTTAACTTTTCCCCATTATTTGATATACAAAATAGGTTAAATAAAATATTTTTTCCTTATTTAAAGTAATCATACTATTAATTATATTTATAACGCATTTTAGTAAAAACAATAAAGATCTAAACCCATCTCCTAGTTTTCTTCAAAGATGATAATAGCAGTACCCCGTTTGTGAAATTTTGAATGGTAATACACATGCAAGGCAAAGAATTAATAAAATTACTATGAAGTGCATGTCGTCGTGGGTTTCATTAATATCGTGTAGGTAAGTATTATTTACTCATTAAATAAATAATACCATTCTTCTTGTTGTTATTCTGATCGAAATATTATGTAATGATATTTGTGTTTTATAGTTTCTCCCATAGTTTCAACAAGTCTTCCTAGTAATAAATTGACAACACTGGCCAATGAAACTCATCTTCAAAATAATGAATTAAAAGTTCATGTTTTCTTCAAATAATAGTGGTTTAACAATAATGTTACCGATAGAAAGTGATATTGGTATTATTATACAGTTTTCCCACACAATCGCGATACAATTCGACAGCACAAACTAGCATAATTAATTATTTTTCGGGAGCACGTTATCCATATGTAGTTCAAATGACACTGACGTACGTGAGAAGCGAGTCTACCAAATTTGGTAGACTTTTTTTGAGCCGTGCGGTGAGGTGTGATGTGTCATCTAGACGAGTATATAATCTAAGGCATTACGATAGTTTTGTTTTGAACCGAAAACGCCAACGAAGGGAACTGCGCGGGGGGTGGGCGGGTTGCAGAGCGGTCACGTGGACTTCACTGGAGAGATGAGGCATAAGTCGATAAATAAAAAAAATGTATCGATAGTTCGATTTGCCAGTAAGTTCATGTGTTATGATCGCTTCTATAACTTAATTACCAACTTGTTAAATGTTTGATAATATTTTTTCACCGGCCTGATCTGATAAATTATACCAACCGGCAACCGCTAACTACGAATAAAATAGGATTAAGATTTATACTTTAGTATGTAACGGTTTTATTTCTATTATTCACCGTGTATTTTTGTATACCATAATGGCGAAATACCCAAATTAAGTGTGTTGATATAAAAGATCAGATAAGAATATGAAATAGTAAATAACTAAACCTCACGCCCTAAAGGGCTACAATAACTTATACCGTTTCTTGAATTCTAACGGCGGCTGTCGTAAATGTAATATCGACAAGTGACGATGAAACCCACTTGACGAACTATGAATGTTTTTGAGACGATATATACAACGTATGTTAAAATTAGTGCAATAGCTTGTGCTACTGATTCTCAATAAACTTAGTAGTTAGTATACTAAAACTTATGATAAATACCCTCCCATTATATTTGAAACGTATATTTGATAACGTACAACTAGAGGGAAAAAAGGAAATTTAATTACGCCAAAGATAAATAAAAAAATATTGTAAAAGTACCTTGTTAACAAATTTAACTATTTCAAATTACATAAAATAACGTAATTATGGTAATTTGCAAGATTTATTTAAATCAATATATATTTTGTGACATTGTCATTTAATAAAATTAATTTATATTATTGTTTTACAATATCGATATTTCTGGGAATTATATTATAAACATGCGTCAAACACTAGAAGAACGCGTGATTTCGCCAAAAAAAGATGGCTTATTATGGTTATTGCTATGCGAAAAAGAGACGGCTGATTCTCCATCCGAACTCGACTGTTTGACATTGATACATTAACCAGTATAAATTGAGCTCGCTCGGGACCAAATTAATTTAAAGAATATTAGTTATCGATGAAAACTTATTGCGTTTTTTTGGATACTTTATTTTTTTGAGTTTTTTGCACACCATTTTATTGAACAAATCATTATTAACTGTAATATTATGTTCCCAAAATGTAATTTTCGCTAACGTGCGACGACATGTGCGGGTCCACTACTTGGACGATACTGATGACGCGACATTTGGCATCGGTTTATATCTATCTGATAGCTTATATGGGTTGGGCGCAACCGCTGCCTTGCATGAGGTATCTATTGGGAGTGATCTGTGGTTTTACTAGTCTGTGCTTTGGATGAGCTAAATAAAATGGCGTCATTTTGGTCTAGGGGCGGTCTCAGTGTGGTTAGTGAACAAAATATTGCCATATTCGAAACAGAGGAATTATTATTTGTCTCTTTCATTAAGGGAAAAGTCAGCTTTGTGTAAAGGAGACAGATAGATAAACGTACATTCCGCGTCGATATTCCTAACATAACTATAATTTGATATATATAGCTACTTTTGTGCGTAATCCTTTATAATTCTTTTATCATTGGTCACTGCAGGCTACTTTTGTGTAAACGTATGGTCGCATCATGCGTCTCGCTTTAACATATGAGTTAAATTATTCTATCTCTTTCACATTGCCGATCTATGTTTTATACTAAATCTATGGTTTTATTCATGTTGAGTAACACTAAACACAGAAGTTTACTTAAAAACAGCGAAATAATAGCCGATTTCGAAATGATCACAACCGCGCAGCTAAACACTTACAAGAATACCATTTTGTACCAAAGCGTAAACTTAATTGTAACCGCACCGCAACTTGAAAGTTACGTGAATCGCACTACTGGTCTTGCTATACTCAATTTTCGATTTCCCTATTTGCCATGACATTCTGGTACACCTATTTGTGTGGTGGTTTTATGTTTAAAATAGTTTTACAAGAGTGTATTAAAACCAATCACTTTTATAAAAGCATAATATACCCAACAGTTTTCCACTGATAACGATTTTATCATTATGGAAATATACATGCATTCTCTTTGGTTTAAGCTTCATAACTTTTATGTCCTTATTGTCATACAATTGCCGGAAAAAAAAAACTTTTATGTCAAACACCATCGTGAATTCGTGACACCATCAAACGCTATTGGTCAATTCACTATTGGTGTGACTATTGGTCTGTGCTATTGTACCTACGTCGTAAAGTTGTGGTGACTGTTTTCTTTTGTATAAAAATAACATTAACGCACTCAAATGACGAATTAAAAGTTATTTGAACTGGAAACATAGCAATATTCCATTATTTTATCGTGCTATTGATAATGTGCGTGATGTTTTTTGTAATTTATTAAACTAGTAACCACTGGTATTGATACAAATACATTTAAATAGAAAGTTTAAAGGTAAAATATAATGTAAATATAACTGAATTATGGTTATCCCATTAATGTACCTCAGACAAAAATATTTAATAATACATTTTTGAAGATTGAATTCGTTTCAGTTCAGGTAAAATATGGCGAAAGTGTACCACGATTATTACGATGGGAGCAAACTCTTTCTGTTCCTGTCCAATAGAATTGGTCTTCCTTTAGATTTAGTAAGTATTCTGACTTGCATGCTAGTTGTTTTAATTCAATAGCACATCTTGACTTTATTTTCGAATTTGTAACATGATGCTGTTTTAAATTATTAATTTAAACATTCGTATTCTGTTTACCAAGTGATCAATCCTGAAAAAAGTGATTAAACTTACCGAAACTTATTTTTGAATAATAAACTTTCATTATGCCCTTTAATCTCTGTAATGACTTATGCCCGTAATAGTATGGACTAAATAAATAAAATAAGTATTTAATAGAAATAAAATTATAGTTCATCATCATACTTGTTAGCCATTGTAAAATTAACATTTAATAGTAGTTTGAAACACTCAATAATTAAATAAATAAAAAAAAAATGACATACACTATTAAATTATTTTAAGTTGGTTAAATGTTTATCTTTTTCTAAATACATTGGTGAAGAATATATTACTAGTCTATCACATATTGCAAGAATTCTACATTATAATATGGGACTAACAGTACTGATTTTAATTTATTTATTTTTTAACTGAAGGAACTGAGAAAGTCTGTGATAGTATGGCATTGCACCATAACCATAACTTTAACTGTTAAAAAAATAACAAACTGTAACTGCTTTTCACATAAAATAATAATAATTTTAATTAGGGACCAATAAAACATCATAAGGTTATGTTATTATAGGTACTTTGTATTTTTAGCATTTTCTAAAAAAAAAAGTAGATAATAGTTTGTTAAAGTAGATAATAATTTACCTACATAAAACAATTTTATATACATAACATCTGAAACCAGTATATCTACCGGCACGGATCTTGAGCGCTGACCGTTACATGCGCAGATGTTGATTTTTGGGTCTCTTTAGTGGTATGATGAAGTAAGCGGGCGGGGCAATATCGCATCGGCCTGTGATTGGTTCACTACCCAACGCCATATTGTTGTTATGCCTAATTCATTCATTGCGTTTGCTGCACGTGCTTTACTACGACTAAATTATACTTGCTTGCATTTTAATTAGCCATTTCACTTTTCTATAAATACATTTTTTTTTTTTTTTGGTAAGTGTAAAATTCAAATAGTTTATTATACGTTACAAAATATGTTCGTAATATGTGTAATGGATTTATTTCATACTATGAAAAAAAGTAAAAGACATAATATATCTCTTAATATATTCATAATTCTAATAAAATATTCCTTTCATCCCATAAAATAAAATAATAATATATAAGTAACTAAGAATAAATTAATAATAATAAATCGGTATTCATTTATTTTGTCCTTAAGTTCACGATGCGCAAAGCAATCCCTACTCTGTCGCCGAGCGCTCAAGATTCGTGCCGGGGGTTACATTTCAATTTCAATTCCATAACTACTTCAGCAATATTTTTTAAAATTGAAATATAAGTCATAAACTAGGCATCCTTAACATGTTTGCTTTTGACCCAACATGTGATGTGATTAGTAGTTGGTTTCTGCATGATTTTATTTTATTGTTCCTACGTTAGACATAAGTTATTTTATTTTTGACTGCCTCAGTGGCATAGTTGTACTCCGGTACGGTTACAAAGCTGAGGTCTCGGGTTCGAATCCCGGATTGGGCAAAGTGATATTGGATTTTTCTATTCATTATCAGCCCAGAGTCAAGAATTTGTGCCCGATATGGCGATAGGCTCGCCACCTATCACTTCATGGGACGGAACATACAAGGCGAAATGTGGGTGCCCTGGCACCTCTGCCTACCCCTTCTGGGAAAAAGGCGTGAGTTTATGTATGTATGTATGTTATTTTATTTCTGTTATGAAACAAAAATAAATGAATCACATTAATTATGGTGTGATAATTATAGTGTACAGTCATTTTCTTATCCTAAGTTTATATCCTAAGTTTATTGATATCAGTTCTTGACAGCTACACATAATTATTATTGTTTGTATAAACATTGCAATCCATTAAATACCAACTTTGTAACTACATATGTAGTCACCAATTTTAAATGGAGAATACTTTAGTTGTGTTCAGTAGGAAAATTAATAAGTTAATTATTTTTTGCCTTGGTGTAGTTGTTCTATGGTATGATAACAAAACGGAGGTCTTGGTTTCGAATCCCGGGTCGGGCAAAGTGATATTGGACTATTCAATTCATTATCAGCCCAGAGCCAAGAATTTTGTGTCTGATATGGCAATAGGCATGTCCCCACATTACATTGTGGGACACATTCCTACCATGATACTCAGATTTCGCTACATCTACATGGAGTGAAATGTAGGTATTCTGGTAGCATCTCTGCCTATCCCTTCTGGAAAAAAGATGTGAGTGTATGTATGTATTATTTTTCAAGTTTTGTTTGATGAAGAATGCATATGATCACAATCAGATTGCCTAATAAATAAATATATATTTTTTTTTCTTGGTACTTTAATCCATCTAATTAAGCCAAATCTGTAAACATGTACCATTACGAATAATTAAAGGCTTTATTATATAATATATTATATTTAAAATAGTCTCTTTTAAAAATAAAAATGATTTTATATGCTATAGAAAATAATATTATCAACCTTTATTTTCAGTCAACATGTTTGAAGGTTACATTAGCTCATATAACAATGTAGTACATAATACATATAAGTGTTTGCTTATGGCCTATCGCAGATGGCCGACAATTATTTTTACAGTTCGACAATTATTGGCAATGACATACGGAATTATAATTTTACTCAAATTGGAGTCTGAACGGCTATGATTTATAATTCGAGGTCTGTTGTATTGACAAACTTAACGAACATTGGAGTACTATAAATAATTAAGACGCAGACTCTGTGCATTGGTGGAAAATCAATCACCAGTCCGCACTGACAAAATTCGATAAATTTCGAGCGCCGAGTTTAAGGGCTGAAACTGCGTTAAGCGGGCGCCCGCGACGGGCAACCATCGAGCGTCTCCTCACGTGGACACGCGGGCGGGCTCCGTGAGAACGTGACGGTCCCCGTCGCGGGTACCCGTCGCAGAGACCGGATTTACGCAGTGTCGCTGGTTCAATTTTAAAGGTGTGCATGTACAGTCGTGTCGATGGAGAGCTTAATATATTATTACATAGCAAAACGACGACTAGCAAAAAAGAAACGAAAGCCCGTTTATTGAATCTAGATTGCTAGGCGGAGAATTTGTTGTAAAGTTCAGTAAATAAAGAGAAAATGAAAACTCATTATACAAATATTTACGAATTATTTTCGAAACTGGAACCATATTTGAAGGTCAACAATTTAAGGGTAAAATCTGTATCAGTCATATCACCAATGGAAAGGCTGGCAATAACATTGCGCTAAGTAAAAAATTTTTATTTTTGCTCAAGTATATTCATCATCATCATCATCTCAGCCACAAGAAGTCCACTTCTGAACATCGGCCTCCCCCAACGGTCTCCGCATCGACCTGTTGGAAGCGGCCTGCATCCAGCGACTTCCTGCAAATATAGCCAGGTCGTCCGTCCACCTTGTAGGCGGGCGTCCGACATTTCGCTTGCCTGTACGTGGCCTCCACTCTAGAACCTTTCGGCCCACTGCCACTTGAACTTGCTAATCCTTTGGGCTATGTCGATAACCTTTGTTCTCCTACGGATCTCCTCATTTCTGAGTCGATCTCGTAGGGAAATACCGAGCATAGCCCTCTCCATCGCTCGTTGAGTGACTTTGAGCCTTCTAATGAGGCCCAAAGTGAGAGGCCACGTCTCGGTGCCATATGTCATCACCGTCATGTTACCGCTGGCGGACACCGCGCGTGCCCCCGCGACGGGTCCGACGCTCGGAGGCGGGCCCCGCCGCGCGGGTGCGGGACGCGCCTCCCCGTGCCGGACGTCCGCGCGGATCTCCGCGACGCGACGGAGCACTTTTATATGAAACCGCGCGTGTCCCCGCTTAACGCAGTTTCCGCCCTAAAGTCGTCCGTCTGCGATGTATGTACCATTGTGTTCAAAGCATAATCATCCTCACAAAAGAACCGACTATAAAGCCTCTAATTGTGGTATGACATAGGGTAATTAGCGAAGTATCAATGTCGCGACCTGCACTAAAGATTCGAGTTCATTTAAGGGTGAATATATTATGTAGATTCATACCAGCACTACAAGGTTTTATTTTTGCTTTTCATTCATGTTATTGTCATATTTTTCTCTTATTAGGTTAATTTTTTGATCGCACAAGTAGCTGCACTATGCCTGGCCAGATTGTTTCGGAAACCATTGAAATTTGCTTCGCCAGAATTCCGCCACACAGTGTGCCTTGTAATTGGTTTGATAATGGGATATTTCTGTTTCGGAAAGTAAGTTATATTACTGTGTTTTATATTCGATATAATTTCTTTATCTTTGTAATGTACCTATGTCAAAACTATACCTAATTGAGCAATGACCGTTAGGACTAGACTTTTAATTATACACGTGGGACCACATACTCGTAGATAATAATATTACAAAGCAACATTAACAACTCTTAAAAGGACACCAATAGTACTGCTTGTATGTTTATATGCAATATATTGGGATGATACTGAATAACAATCAGTAATATTTTTTATAAGACATTAATCAATTAATATTAATCAACTCTGAGCATACTAGGTGCTGATAATATCTTAGCATATACAGAACTTGAGTACAATATTTAACATCAATTAAGTATAATGTTTTTTGTCCCACACACTTTCCAGTAGTAAATCGTCAGGTACGTAACTTATGTTCTTAAATAAGGCTCTTTAAAAAGCCTCTAGTTTTTGTAGTAGTAGAACACATTTATTTCAAGTATTTTATGGCATATTCACTATCTCGAACCACATGACATCATACACACATTGTTAGTCTATTTGCTTATCTGATTCCCATTGAATTGCTTGCTTTTGTACTGACATGCGTAGCATAAAGGGAGTCTCACATTGCCACATAGGTAGAAAAACAAGACTTATGACTTAACCATAACCAGATAATATTTATAGAAAATTACAACATAGCGCTAAATAGCATTGCTTAGAAATTGAACAAAGATACCATATTACGCGTTACTATGTGAAATATTAACACTAACAATGGAACCGGTATTTTTTGCGTTCGTATTTCTATAAATGTTCATTAAAACTCCTATCAATCATCAATATATAGATTTGAATAACTTATATAGTATGTATTCATGAGTGACAAAACCACGTTGGTACCAACTTAGTATCTCCTAGCTCGACCCTAGTATCGTTATGTGACATTAGATGATTTTAAAGAAGGGTTTTTATTAGCAGCAATTAGCCAATACTCCCTCTTGGCTTCTCTCTTGAAGCCCGGCAGCGTTATAATGGGTTAGATGTTTACTATCAGACTCCATCCAATTGCGACAGGGCAATAGAATTTTCCATGTTATAACAGTGGAACAGCGAGTAAATTACCGTGAAAAAATTACGTTTCACTACCTGTACCACCGGTACTAAAGAGATAATGAATGACGATAACAAGTTGCTCCATCGTCTATTTTATAAATATAAGACTTACACTAAGTTTTCCTTCTTTAATGAAATAACATATTTTTGCAGGCAAGCCATTCATTTGTCAGTACTGCCCATGCTAAGTTACGTTTTATTCAAAACTGTACCGCACCATCTAATGGGAAAGTAAGTAACCACATGATATTTCGTCTCTTGTTTTTTTTTAATGCATCAACTTTATATAAATGTTCTTCTTCCAGTGTTATATTAGCAGCATCAATGGTATACTTATCATGTCTGCATTTACATCGACAAATTTACCACACGGCTGATTACTCATTGGATATAACAGGTGTATATAAACACATACAAAATTTATGTGTCATCCGTGTAATTTGTAGTAACATCTCCAAATGTTTTAGGTCCTTTGATGGTGATAACCCAAAGAGTGACGTCACTGGCTTATTCACTCCAAGACAGTCTGACTCGCCAGGAGATAAATGCCAATTCTGTGGACCGATCAATAGACGCCCAATTCTCTAAGATTGAGAAGATTCCATCACCACTAGAATATTTTGCATATACGCTAGCGTTCCAGACGTTGATGTGCGGCCCTGTGGTGTTCTATCCCGACTACATCAATTTCATAGAAGGCGTGCGACCTGACGGGGTAAGTATTAATTTCCTTTTAGTTAGAACTTTGTACATAATCACCGAAAATAATTGATCACGATTGATTTAATTACAAGAACAATTAAAAATAATTGATATAATTGATTCAAGACTCGATTCTCATTAAATTATTTTATAAATGTTACATCACTTACGTCTTCAAAAAGTAAATATTCAGTCTTTGGCATTAAATATCTATAAAGCATCATTAATAAATATATAAAAAAATGTTACCTGCTATAAAATGATCCCTGTTGAAGTATTATAGAACTCATCAAAGAATGTGTTATTTCCTGCGATCATTGAAGCAATAAAGGTAATAAAACGTATCGACTTATAGATACGTTCGCGCCTGTCTCTGATCGAGGAGGCAGATGCGCCACTAGAGCTGAGCCACCCAGACCTCTCGAAGCTTTTTTCTGTCCCAACATGTATTTGAGCTCAAGTCTCGACATGTCGAGCACAAATTCCAGTCCTGGACTACTCAGTACTCATATTGAGTTTCTTAAACCGAAAAAGTCGTATAAATTATGACGCTCGAACTGGGAATCATACCCAAGTCCTCATGATTACAGCCAGTACCCACACGTTGCCTCTAGACCACTCAGGCACAGTTATTAACCTCTAACAACTTATATTATCAACTAGCGGCCCGACCCAGCCTCGCCTGGGTGCATATATTTTTTGATTCCACTCCACACCAAATACATGTTGTTTTTCGTATAAACTCTTGTAAACCTAAACTTGACGTAGCTATCCTACTGTCCGGCACAATCCCGTCTCATCCGCCTGTTCAGTCTCTTCCCAATCTGTCCCGTCCCTTCTCTTTATTATCCATCCCGTTTTATAACGTGCATTTACATTTCGTCCTAACAAATCTGACAGCTATCCCAGCCCTCTCCCGTACCTTCCATTATATTTTACTTTATGTCCCTTCTCTCCATATACATCCATATACATATAAAGATTGCCTTATGAATTTTTGACATTAAAAACTTTAGCGTTTTATATTGTCCATCCAATATTCCTTCCCTTATTTCAGCACCAAAACGCTGTTTTTCCAAAAAATATTGCACGCCATTACTTTTTGTTAGTAATAAAGAGTTAAAATATAAAATTTCATAGACATAACTTCAGTTTTCGATTTTCTTAGACATAACATTTCAACCCTTTTTTTACCCCATTTATTTATAATATAACCTATCTCACTCCGATACGATGTACATTTCTATCAGTGAATTATAGCGAATGAAAGGCCACTGTAAAACTTCGTGATAAAAATGGCATTCGATCTTGAAAAGGGGTAATTATAACTTCTAGTATTATCTGTCTACGCTTCTTATGCTGCATTTACACGCTTGGCCAACCTCAGCCGGCCTCCACCAACGCCAGCGTGTAAACGGAGTGTTTGGCTCGGCTGGTCTTATGTTATATTTTATTTTTTAAAATTGAGGACCTCCAAGGAAGGATACACGACATATAATGAAGACAATGGTATAGCCAATGATGTTTTAATAAAGATGACGCATATCCATATTGCGTGACGTTTAAAAACTGTACTGCTATGCATATACATACTCATTTGTTAATACTTTATGACAATTTTAGTGAATGAAACAGATTATACAGAAAGTACGAGACGAAAAGAGATAGCATTGCGCTATTCAAACATAGAATCGAAGCGGTAAAAACAGAAGGGTGACGATGAATAAAACTAGGTACCTATTTGGTTTTATAAGTATACTAGCTGTGCCCGCGACTTCGTCCGCGTGGAGTTTAACAAAAAGTTAATTAGTTTTTTTTAAGTTATTTTTTTAAATAAATGAAATTTTCTAAAACAAATGTAGCCTAAGTTACTCCTTATTATATCAGCTACCTGACATTAAAAATCCCGTCAAAATCGGTCCAGCCATTTCAGAGATTAGCCGGAACAAACAGACAGACAAAAAAAATTAAATATCATTTTCGGCACTGGTATCGTGTATATACTGGTGTATCGTGTTTTACTGGTGGTAGGTCTCTCATATGTGAGAAGCCATCTGGGTGGGTACCACCGCAATGTCTATTTCTCCCGTGAAACAACACTGCGTAAATGCACTGTTGTGTTTCGGATTGAAGGACATTGTAGCCAGAGTAACTACTGGACATATTGAGACTTAACATCTTATGTCTCAGGATGACGAGCGCAGTGGAATGTTGCCACTGTTTATGAGCGGTTGTATCGCTTACCATCAGGCGAACGGCTTGCTCGTCTCGTCATTCATTGCAACAAAAAAAAAAAAATAACGATATGTAGTAGGACATTTTTTTTTATTTTCACTCTTAAAACAGACACTTCAATTTTATTTATATGTATAGAAGATAATAAATTAACTTTGAGGTTGCTACATGAGTATACATGTGGTACGCCATCATGAAACAAATATATTTTTATTTGCTTACAAACTTGAAAAAATAATAAAATAAATTGATTGCCGTTTTTTATATTAGTTTATGGTAAGCAGGCACTGAAAAATCGATCTCTTAATAATATTATTATTTGTTGTAATGATGACAAGTGATGTGACCGCTCGTGGACATAAGCAAAACCAAGACACCTTAAATTACAAAGCAATGCTTGGCTTTCACTGCGCTCGCCATCCCGAGACATAAGATCTTAAGTATAAGTACAGCGATTACTCGGGCGAGAATGTCCCTTGAACCGGAACATAACATGGCATTTAAACTGCCGTGTGGCGGGGGAAATAGACATTGCGGTGGTACCTACACATGGTGGTAACGTATGAGCGACCTGCCACTGGTAAACAACCGATACTGCAACCGATGGTGCAGGTTTTGTTAGGTGGATATATATATTTTCGTAGTTGTATATTTTTAATCATAATTAAATGTGCTAAACCAATATTAATCAGTTTTAAAGGTATCCAGTCACGATCCCCTCTTTTTGTCCGAGCTGTGCTTAGTGCATATCCATTTACGTCTCAAAAGCTCATCACGTGGAAATCTGGAAACATTCAATAATATATGTAAATATTGTCATTTAAATATATGGGGAAGCTAATGTATTTTGTAATGTTCGTGGTTGGATTAAGTTATTTATTATGAAAATAATTCATAACAAATAACTTAATCGTTTTAAATATGATTGAATTAGAAACAAATATACAATTATCCAAATCCATTCAAACTTTCATCGTCAATTTTCTGTATGATCGGTTTCGCTTCTGACTTATTAATCTATGACGTACGCTTTTTGTCCCTATCGCACTTCACAATCGTTGTATTAGGCGATCCTTCTTACACAATTGAAGGCGGTGTTTGCTAATTTAAAATAAAAATTAAATTTTGTGTGGTTTTTATATACTTACGTATGGTGTGTAAGTCCAATTTAGTTTCATATTTTTGCAACATTGTTTTAACACTTTTAAAACACACAATTCGACACTTTAAACAATATTTTCGAAATAAATTATGTTGACAGCACTGAGGTCTTCCCTCTGTCGCCGTTGCTATGCGACTAGATGAAATTACACCAATTGCCCGAATTTGAACGCCTCACTTTTGAAGTGCTAGTGCGATATCTACGTCGTATTTGTATAATATATCATTGGGTATAGCATTGTTGTGGTTTACATTTCGACGTGATATTCAATTATAGGAGACCACAGGATGCAAATTTAAATAATTATACAATGACAAAATATATTAAAAATAATTAAGACTGAATTTGAAATTAAGTGATGAATTTAAATTCAAATTAAGTAATAAATAATAAAGTAATTTTAAAAGTGATCAAATTGAATATAACATAATGGAGAAAGAATATAACATAATAGAGAAAGTAATGAATTAAGTTTATCATTTATTAGGGGTACATAACAATTGCAAGATGTTTTTCATAATGTTTTTCATAGTTAATAGCTTGGAGTTGGTAGACGTTGGCCCAGCCTCAGCCAACATGTAAATCCACCATTACGTGTGAACATTATTTATTTCACTGTCCTATATTAATGTAGCTTGATATATTCTCCTTAGTTTATACAAAATAAATTTCTGAACGCATGCATAAACAATTACAAACAATTAAAATGTCAATCCATTTTCACTGCTGTCAATATTTTACATCTTTAAAATCTAAAATACGCCATCAATCGAATATTGTGGATATATGTTTTCGATTCAAAACCTTTATTTAAATACGTTCTTTAATTTGAGGGAAGAGTTTACCATATCGACAGGGTGAAAATTAAACGACAGTTACAAACCCATGAACATTACCCATGAGTATGGGAAAATCACGCACACTGCTTTGATAGATATGATTGTATTAGAACTTTGTATAGCGGTAATAAAGTGCAAATTGACTCTTTGACGTTAGGAACATACCTACATTATTAAAACAACAGTGATTGCTTGTAATTTAATATGAACTTTATACAATAGCAATAAAGCTCAAATTGACTCTACGTTTTAGTTAGAAAACGTTTGTATGGAGTAAAGAAAAGGGCTGTTTTTAGGGCTTTTCCGGCAATTATTCGAAATTTTCTCGTCGTAAAAACCATCCTTGGACTTCCACAAACATTTTAAAAAAAGAATTATCGCAATCGGTTCCGCCGTTCACACGTGATGCCGTGACAACGCGAAATGGGTTTCATTTTTATACAGGGTATATCAAGACTGCTACCGAAAACGAAGCCGGGTGGTAGTTAAAGCGACTTCAGACACAATGCAACAGAAAAAGTTGCAAAAAAAAGCGACAATTTTTTTTTGTTATTTTTTTTCCTATGACCATATTTGGGTGGTAAATACATTTTTTCCTAAATAACAGTGTATATCTTTTTATTTATAAATAATCTAAGATATAAAACTGTTTAAATTATTATTTTAGCAAATACTATGGATTTACCACCTAAAAATGACGATATTTAAAAAATCATAAAAAATCATTGTCGCGTTTCTTTGCGAAAATTTTAGTTGCATTGTGTTCGTAGTCACTAAAACTACCACCCGGCTTCGTTTTCGGTAGCAGTCTTGAGATACCCGGTATATATAGATAATGACTGCCAAAGCATCGAACAGCAGACAATTTAATTATGGCATGATTTACTTTGCTGTCAAAAGTCAAGACCTTATAACACCCAGTTGTGTTGGCTGTCGAAGTAGCGCGGTAACAAACCAGTCTTCTTAGGTAATTAATTTGCTGCTTCGTACTGCTTTTATTCATGTGTTTATCCTAGCGTCACATAACCCATAAATTCAATCTTATAATCGTAATAATATTATTTCGAATTCATGCAATTTACATAATTTATATCTCATGAGTCTAATGATATTTGTATTAATTTTTTTACTCTGCACAAAGGTGCAGAAATACCTCACAGATTGAAATGCAACATTTTTATGCTTATTACATAATATTGTATTGTATTGACTGCCTCGGTGGCGAAGTTGTATTACGGTACGGTTACAAAGGTCTCGGGTTCGAATCCCGGGTCTGGCAATGATATTAGATGTTTCTATTAATTATCAATAAGGAGTCAGGAATTTGTGCCGATATGACGATAGGCTTGCCCCCATCATATCGTGTGACGAAATATACATGGCGAAATGTGGGTGTCCGGGCATCTCTGCCTATCCCTTCTGGGAAAAAGACGTGATTTTATAATTTACATCAATAATGGCATTTCTAATATTACTATTTTGAAACCAACTTGTAGGTGGGGTGGCTAAATGAGAAGTAACTCGAGCTTCGTCGGAATTATGGCATTTTGTAGTTTAGAGGATAAGAAAAAGAAAAAGTTGTAAGAAAATTTTCCATTCGAATCCAAAATTGACCAAAAAAGGACATAAAATTGTCCTTTAAGAAAATGGTTAAAGAACACTACCTGTCCCTTTAACTACTACATTACTCAAGTGATTGATTGTTTGTATATTATGTATGTATTTGTATACCGGGTATCTCAAGACTGCTACCGAAAACGAAGCCGGGTGGCAGTTTTAGTGACTACAAACACAATGCAACTAAAAATTTCGCAAAGAAACGCGACAGTTATTTTTTATGATTTTTTAAATATCGTCATTTTTGGGTGGTAAATCCATGGTTTTTGCTAAAATAATAATTTAAACACTTTTATACCTTAGATTATTTATAAATAAAAGGGTATACACTATTATTTTAGGAAAAATGTATTTACCACCCAAATATGGTCATTGGAAAAAAATAACAAAAAAAAATAATTGTCGCTTTTTTTTGCAACTTTTTCTGTTGCATTGTGTCTGAAGTCGCTTTAACTACCACCCGGCTTCGTTTTCGGTAGCAGTCTTGATATACCCTGTATAAAAATGAAACCCATTTCGCGTTGTCACGGCATCACGTGTGAACGGCGGAACCGATTGCGATAATTCTTTTTTTAAAATGTTTGTGGAAGTCCAAGGATGGTTTTTACGACGAGAAAATTTCGAATAATTGCCGGAAAAGCCCTAAAAACAGCCCTTTTCTTTACTCCATACAAACGTTTTCTAACTAAAACGTAGAGTCAATTTGAGCTTTATTGCTATTGTAAAAAAAATTATCGCCTTTTTTTGCAACTTTTTCTGTTGCATTGTGTCTGAAGTCGCTTAAACTACCACCCGGCTTCGTTTTCGGTAGCAGTCTTGATATACCCTGTATATTATTATGATATCTGTCCACTGGTATATGTATATATATGTATTTATATATTTATTTATGTATTTAGTATATGTTATGTTTGTTAATTTTTAATTATATTCGTATGTCACGTTTTTTGCATATATGATTTTATTTAATTTCTTTTTTCTTTAGTCAATCTTTATCTTACTTGGTACACTATTGACTGCCCTCTCTTTTTTTCCATCTCTTACTGTCCATCCCAAGGTAGTCGGTAAGAGATTGCCTCGAGCGATACGACCGCCTTTTGTACCACTATGTAATATAATGTTCTGTAATTAAGTTAACTTAGTGTACAATAAAGCATTTAAATAAATAAATTAATAAATAAAATTATCAAAATATTTGAAGAATAATTTGTTTGGAAACTTATATTCATCTTAATTACAATATGTTATATTTTTAGTCTAGTCGACAAGTTGAAAATGGTACATAATAGAGATACTGCTCTTAAAATTATGTGCGATAGCTCATTGGATCCGGAATGACGTCTAGAAAAATGTCCTAAAAGCGTGTATTAGCACATAAAAAATTACAAAAGTTATAAACAATTAAAGATGAAAAAAAATTGGCATTTCGTTTTTTGCCAATATTTAATAAACTATTAATACTTAAGAAATTTCAAAAAAAGATTCTGAAAAAGGAGGAAATTTCCAATAAAAAACTCCTAACTCCGGAACTCTACCTCCATTATTTATAATTTTCATTTAACGCTGAAAATAGGTCTGCGCGTGACATTTTTAGAATGCGCGCGTTGCGTCAAAAGCGAGTACGGCACATCAGTTAATTTATTTAAGGTATAGAATATTTTTTTTAAATTTAAAAAAAATATTGTGTGTTCTGAACACTATAATTAATTTATTCCCGTTGGAAATTTTACTTAAAGTTAATTTTTCAACAAGTTAAACAATTGTTAACTAACGAAATTTTCTCGAACTACCGTATTAATTGTAAGTGAAAAAAAATGTTTAAATAATGGTCGTAAAAAGTTTTCGCTTCGTAGAGCCTTTCTTACATACATACTTAACAAGATCGTGCCATAAAAGTTAAAAAAATATTTATAGTTTGTTCATAAATTTTTTTTTAACTACATTACTTGGATTTTTTAGTTTTTGTTTAAGTAAAAAAATTGTTATACACGCGCGCATCCTAAAAATGTCACGCGCAGACCAATTTTCAGCGTTAAATTAAAATTATAAATAATGGAGGTAGAGTTCCGGAGTTAGGAGTTTTTTATTGGAAATTTCCTCCTCTTTCAGAATCTTTTTTTTAAATTTCTTAAATATTAATAGTTTATTAAATATTGGCCTAAAACGAAATGCCATTTTTTTTCATCTTTAATTGTTTATAACTTTTTGCAATTTTATATGTGGTAATACACGCTTTTGGCACATTTTTCTAGACGTCATTCCGGATCCAATGAGCTATCGCACATAATTTTAAGAGCAGTATCTCTATTTTGTACCATTTTCAACTTGTCGACTAGACTATTTTATTTGTTACCTTACTCCATCTGCGCAATTTTTTTCCTATAGATGATTTTTATTACTTCTGCATGTGGAAATCGTCAGATTAATATTTAGTTCGTATTTTTTTCCATGATAAAAAAATCTCGTTTGAATATGTCAAAACAGTGTTTTTATTGCGACTTTGTAACCATCGGAAGGTTACAAAGTTGCCTTGTTTACCTTACACTCGAATCGTCAGATTATTGAAATGTACTCTCCTTAGCTAGTAATTAACCTACCTTATCTTAATCCGACGCGCTTCTTTAATTCCGATAACCGATTTGTTTTACTAATCTGATGGGCTGGCCTGGACGTACGTCTCTAAATGACGAGCCCATATATGGTGGAGGTACTCAGTAGGATTAAAGGATCCTTTCCTATATAGCCCAGTCAATTAAGGATTCCATTTCGAATTGAGAGACCATAAGCTGGGAAACAGCACCGGATCTAGATATTTTTCGAGGCGGGTCAATAACTGAAGAATACCGCCCCCGCTTGCCTATATTTTTATCATCATCATCATTTTTAGCAACCGGACGCCCACTTCGCCTTCGGAGAAGAACGCAATTTTACCACCTTGTTAAACATTTTTACACGCTTTATATTAGCTTCACTTTCGAGGGTTAACGTCACTCGCGTCCGTAGGCTTTGACTCTAGTTTAACCCATTCAATGCGGCGCACGTCGATCGGCGTTTTATTTTTTCTTACTCAGGTACTGACAACGCCTATCGGCGTAATATAGATTTGGTTTATATTTTGCCCAAACGAGATCAGTCGATTTGGTCCAACTACGGACAAGAAATTACTGTACTGTATCAGCCCATATACTTCCCACTGCAGGGCACGGGCCTACTCCACAATCGAGAGCACGATTGAGAGTGGTTAGGCAAGAAATTAAGTATGATTAAAAAATCAGGCGTATTTTTTAGATTCGTTTCTCTGTTTATTTTTATCCTACAACGTCGGGATCAGATTTTGTAAAAAAAAAAGCATATCATAAAATATTCTACCACTTTTTGCATTGTTTGCAATTTTATCAGAATTGACATCTGTCTTTTATTTAGTGTTTGTCAAATTCTATTCGTTTTTTTGGCGTTTGACGGTTGTTGGAAGCACACGCGATTTCGGGGTTCTCAAATTGGTTATTTTTATCTAATAAAATATTGAGATTTCATTTGTAGTTATGTAAATATTCATCTCTTTAGAGTGTAGATTTTTTTTTTGTTTTCTTCTTTACTACAATCTGTCTCCTTTGTGGGACATTCAGCAGTAGGTTGGTTGGTATAGAAAATAAAAAATTTAGTTGTTTCATTTATTTCCTTTAATTTCATAACATGGTTATATCATTTAGTATTTAGTTTAGGAGTATTTTTTAGTTTATTTTTTATATTTTAGTAATATGAATGAGTCACCGGATCCTCCTGACCCGGTTCCTCCGGATTCTCAGTCTATCTGTTTTTCAGACTGTTTGCCTGATCTCAATTCTGGTTTTTCGCAACCTGGAGACAATCGTAAACGTCCGTGTCCCGGTGATTCATCTTCTATTCCATCCAAAACTGCTGTAGGCCCTTCTGCGTCCATACAAAATGTATTTTCAAATCCAGAATTTTTAAATAAAAAATCAGTTTACAACGCTGAGGATCTTGGGCCCTTTTTGGTCCATGTTACCAAATCTGAAGCAGATGCTTCAAATAGTTCAGTTATAAAGAGCTTGAAATTTGCTCAATTATTATTTAAAAACCGAGTAGATGATATTTGCAATGGTGGTGTCAAAGCCCTCGGACGCAATCGTATGGCGGTTACATTTACATCGGCCGATAAAGCAAATTCCTTTTTGGAGCATCCCCTTCTTACTATAAATAAATTAACGGCGCTAATCCCGACTTTTCATGTCACTAGGATACGCAACATCCCCATTGACTGGACAATGGAGGAGGTTGTGTCTGGTATAAGTGTTTCGAATGGTAATATAAAGGTTATAAAAGCAAGGCGGTTGAACCGAAAAACCATAACCGACGGCTCACCTGTGTGGTTTCCGACACAGTCAGTCGTGTTAACCTTTCAGGGACAGCATCTGCCTGAGAAGATTTATTGTTACTCTATGTCCATTCCAGTCGAAATTTACAACTTACCAACAATTCAATGTAATAGCTGTTGTAGATTTGGACATGTTAAAGCTCAGTGTCGATCCCAACCACGTTGTTATAAATGTGTGCAACCGCACTTAGGCGAGTCCTGTTCAATCCCTGAGGAAGAGTCAGTTTGTTTGTTTTGTTCGGCTTCGCACTTTGCGATAAATAAAAACAGTCCGGAACATTCTCGGCAGAAATTCATAAAAGTTGTCATGTCTCAGGATAACATTTCTTATACTGAAGCCTCATAAAGATTCCCTAAGGTTGAGCGATCGTATTTGTCCGTTGCTAAATCCTCGCTAGCTCAGTCCGCTCATGCCCCTCTCCCAAGAGGGTTTCAACAAAATTCGCAGATCCAAAGTTACAAAAAAACAATTTTATGTAATCGTCCTTCCCATCCTACTCTTGGCAAGTCATATGACAAATTTGCTCACAACTCTATAATTCGTACTCCGGTATCTTCTTTGCCTAATGACTCTGTTTTGTCAGATTCTTATATTATGTATTCACAGGATAATCTACTTTCTTTGCTTATTTCTACCCTAGTTAACATTATTAGTAACTTTGGTGATGCCATACCGAACAATGTCATTGAAATGATTAATCAGTCGCACTCATCAATCAACAAAATTCCGTCCCCTAACTCTTCTCCAATGGAACTGTAAGTCTATTCGTTCGAAAAAACATGAACTTACTCATCTTATAAATAACTTTCAACCATTATTCTTGGCCATCTCGGAGACTTGGCTGAGGCCGGGCTCGATTTTTCGTGTGTCTGGTTTCTCTTCTCTTCAGGATGACCGAGACGATGGTAGGGGAGGAGCTGCCCTTCTTGTTCGGAGGGATATTCCTTTCTCTCAAACTCCTATTCCCCCGCACTCCCCTCTTTTCAATATTGTTGCTTTGAAAGCAATGAATACCATCATTGTTTCCATATATATTCCTCACCCTTCGATTCTTTTAATATCGGAGTTAAATCGGATTTTCTCTTCATTTTCTGGTTCAGTGATTGTTTTGGGTGATTTCAATTGTCATCACTCTATGTGGGGCTCAAATTCATGTGATTCTTTTTCTCCTCATCTAGTTGAAATGTTTGATTCCTGCAATCTTTGTATTTTAAATGATGGTTCACCAACACGTAGAACATCCCCCCTTCAGAATATAAGTGCATTAGATTTATCTCTTTGCTCCCCAAAGAAGGATGCCAGATTTCCATAGAGACTTCGGCTTGATGTAAAATATTCACCGACAAAGCTGAAAAGTATTTTGATTTGCAAAACATAGTATTAGAAACATTTGTGTGTTACTTTTTTTTACTGGGAACTGTTAAAAAAAAAGTTATTTTTAAAATTGTGTTTACTTTTGAGGTTATGTAATTTTGTTTACCTTATAAGTCATATAAAATTGAGCGTGGGTCTCCACTCGATTGAGACGTGTTATGTATACCGGGTATATCAAGACTGCTACCGAAAACGAAGCCGGGTGGTAGTTTTAGTGGCTACAAACACAATGCAATTAAAAATTTCGCATAGAAACGCGACAATTATTTTTTATGATTTTTTAAATATCGTCATTTTTGGGTGGTAAATCCATAGTTTTTGCTAAAATAATAATTTAAACTCTCTTATATCTTAGAGTATTTATAAATTAAAGGGTATACACTATTATTTTAGGAAAAAATGTATTTACCACCAAAATATGGCAATAGGAAAAAAATTACAAAAAAAAAATTGTCGCTTTTTTTTGCAACTTTTTCTGTTGCATTGTGTCTGAAGTCGCTTAAACTGCCACCCAGCTTCGTTTTCGGTAGCAGTCTTGATATACCCTGTATATATGTATACAAACACGATCAAACCATATGCGTTCATACAAGTGACCCTGTTTATAAGTGAAAAACTTGGCGGGTAGATAGGTACATAAACATAATAAAAATAGAAAAAATACTACCTGATTTTTCAGACATTAGTAGATACTCAATATTTTTCATATTGAATAAGTTTTACTTGACATTTTTATATTTATATGATGAATATATAAACTACTATGCTATGTGTATTTATGACCACCATGTTATAGCATAGTTACCCACAAATGAATCCTTATGATGTTAAAATAAAAAAAAAACGTTGCTATAAATATTTTTATTCAGTATCATTTTGATCATGAGCAAAGTGTCAAGAAACTGTGCAGGGGGCTCTATATTACTTTGATGTTGTGCCCAGCCAAGATACCACAAAATTGTCATTGTATGGGAACAACACCCTACAGTTCTTTTGCCTACTACACAGTTACAATAGTATTGATTAACTGCCTCTCTCCCACAAGATTTATACAAAATATATTTTCCACCCAACATGCCTACTTTGGATTTTTGCTCTTATAAATCTGATGCTTTGAGAGAGACAATCCGGTTCTTATATCATCAAGCAAAGTATTCCTACACACCTATATCATATAACATCCATTGAATCGAATGTGCTCTCTGTAATAAGAAAGAACTTGTCACAATTGATAAGTTCTGCAAGCAATTAAAATCAAATAATTGTATTCAAATACAGGAAAGTCAATCACATTTCCTGACTGTATATTAATATTTATAAATTGAGCCCTTTTTCTGTTGTAATTATTGTTTATGATATAATCACTTAAGGTATTATGTTGATACATCTTTTCTTGAATAATTTGCAAAATCTGTGGCACTGGCTCTGATGAAATGCGCTGAATTGTATAAACAATCCTCTGCCAACATGGATGGCAAATCTTGTCTGATGCTTGTAACTAAAACAAAAAAAAAATTAAATTATCTACTGAACAACATGTTCGCTAAGTATAATTTATGGGATTAATTATTTAATAGTTTTATATGAATATTTCAGTAAAAGAGGGGGCCTGTGTTCAAATATATATAACTGTTTTACACAACTAGCAAAACATTTACCAGGAATAAATAGGGTATTTTACTGACATCATCATGCTATTTAACCCTACAAGGCTCCCAGTACCATATGTGGTACAACCATTTTAATCGTTTCTACAGCTATAAAAATACTAGCAGCGATGATTTTACCATCTAAATAGAAGCATCGGATATCAATCAACCGTTTAATACATATCGTTACGTAAATATGTCTCTACTGATTTTTTTATGGTATACTTGGTGTGAAATTCGAAAGAAACTGTAAAGTTTGCTATTCATGTGAATTCAAACAGCGAATAAATAAAGTTACTGTGTAGTTTTCACTCAAAATAAAATATTGTGCGTTGTAAAAAGTGTATATTTAGCAAAGGTAAGTATTTTTTTTATATTACCACAGTATTCTTTTGGCAAATCATATTTTTATCCGTGTTCCACATACGGAACGTTGAGCTTTAACGCTCGTTTTCAGTATGAGTACTTACGACAACTTTTCTAATGATCATTTTTTATAATTTATAGACCATGTCGCGAAAAGGCTTGAGTGAAGAAGATATTATAGATTTCCTAAATATTCCTTCTGGGAGTAAAGATAAAGAAGATTTTTCTGACGCTGAAAGTGATGAAGACATCGAAAAAAAGACAGTTTAAAACTTTTTATCTGAATCACTTAGTGGAAACTTCGTTATCACCGCAAAGAAATTAATGTTCGTCTCCCGTCAATGAGGATATTAATGTTATAAATACCGAAGATCTACACCAATAAATCTTCTTCATCTTTATCAGCCCATATACGTCCCACTGCAGGGCACGGGCCTCCTCTACAATCGAGAGTACGATTGAGAGTGGTTAGGCCATATAGTCCACCACGCTGGCCTAGTGCGGGTTGGCGGACTTACATACCATAGAAATTTTATAAATCGCTATGGTATGCAGGTTTCCTCACGATGTTTTCCTTCACCGTTTTAGTGTGTGGTGATTGACTATCAATACACACATGACTCCGAAAAGTCAGAGGTGTGCCCTGGGATTCGAACCCGCGACCACCGTGAATATGTTGGCAGTTGCATCTAGTCCGTTTACCAACAGGCCACCACGCACTCGCCACTCTCCACTCATTTCACTCATCAATAAATATTTACTAATAATAATAGGATGAGATACTCCTCATCCTAGTACTTCAGGTGGGTCTTCAGGGACAGGGACAGGTACCATTAGAGAGTCTAGGGCACCGAGGCGATCATCTTTTTTTTTTTTTTTTTTTTTTTTTTTTTTATTGCATTGATTGGCGAGACGAGCATGCCGTTCGCCTGATGGTAAGCGATGCGACCGCTCATGAACAGTAGCAAAACCAAACAACACCTTGAATTACAAAGCAATGCTTGGCATTCCACTGCGCTCGCCATCCTGAGACACAAGATGTTAAGTCTCAATATGTCCAGTAGTTACTCTGGCTACAATGTCCTTCAATCCGAAACACAACAGTGCATTGAAACTGCTGTTTGACGGGAGAAATAGACATTGCGGTGGTACCCACCCAGGCAGCCTCTCACATATAAGAGACCTACCACCAGTCTACTATGAATAATGTCGTTACAACTAAAATCCCTGCATCTGTCTCTGTAACTATAAAGAAAAAAAGGAGGTGCCTTTGGAAGAAAACATGAGAAAGAAGCCCAATACGGCAATTCTCCTTCCTCGTGATGTCCGGCGTGACGGCTTTGAGCATTTTCCTCTTTGGGGTGAAAAGAGCCAACGATGCCAAAATCCTGGATGCAGAGGAAAAACCTTCATATCCTGTGAAAAATGTCGAGTAGAACTTTGCCTGAATAAAGATAACAATTGTTTCAGAAACTTTCATCAATAGTTCAATATGTATAATACAAATAATTTAGTTATTTCATATCGCTTTTAATTTTATAATTATGGTTAAACACACATTAAAATAATCCACCAAGAAACTGTTTTTATAATAATGCTATTGTACTAGTTTATTAACAAAAAGTATAGTGAAGGCTCAGTGTACCATATGTGGAACTGAAATAAAAACACTATTTTCCATTAAAATATTCAATTATTATTTTTTTTATTATTTTTTCCTAACTATTTATCACTAACTACATAACGAATATTTTTATTTGACCATAAAAAAAATTGAGCCTTGTAGGGTTAAATGTGATAAATGGGTAGCAGCTATGAGCTAGCATAATGTAATCATCATATTAAAGCTGTGAACTGTAGGTCTATTCCCAAGCAGTGTAAGAAATAAAGTGTTCGTTTCTATATATGCAAATAATTAATCATACGAGTGAGTTAAAATGAGCAGATGCAATATTGGCGTTGTTTTTTGTCTCATAAGTGTATCAATGAATATGTGTATGTTTACCTGGTGTGGTGCAGTCAAATCTTCAATGATATGTTTAATTCACAATCTTGTTCAGAACTGCTACTCACTAAATGAGACCAGTAATTATGTAAAGAACATCCACAATTAACACAATAATTTTGGTGACCAACTGTTTGTGTTGGTACTCCATCTGGGACGTTCTGAAACGACGCGTGAAATCAGTACAACCGGCTCCGCAGACCATCAGAGAGCTGAAGAATGTGATTACCGCGGAGTGGGAACGTATTCCGCAAGCAAGTATCCGGGATATCCTCGCTAGCATACCCAGACGAATTCAAGCTGTGATTTCAGCTAGAGGGGGTCACACTCGATACTAAACATGTATCTGCTTTTACTTTATTAAAGAAAAAACAAACAAAAATCTTTGTTAACTTTTACTTCACGAGCATATGCACTACTAGCGAGCATACACTACTAGTGAAATTTAGCATTAAAACCCATAAATTTTATCAAAATTTTATGATAATACTGACGAAAACGATTATTTGCTTATTCATTTACAAAATTATGAAAGTAAAACTACCTATAATTATCAAACAAACCAATAGTAACATTTGAAACGGTTCATTGCTTAGGTGCCCGTTTTTTTTGCAAATGAGTTTATAATAGTATGGGAAGTTTGAGAACGATGTTAAGGCATACCAACTCCACATTTGCTGTATATAAACTTCGAGTTTTATGGCATTGACGACGTCGAATTTGAGTCAAATTGTTGATGATATAATGTCCTTTTTCATCCAGTCTAATTAAATCAGGCAATTTCTTCTTGAGGGACTGTTATAATAACCCACTCGTGTGCGTAGTGAACAAATTTCGCCCAAACGGATTGGTTTGCCATGAGTGCGTTGTTTAGTTCCATGTTTTCCGAAATATGGTACCATTGACAGATGGATGTTTGTAACCAGGAAAATACATCAGCTACCTTTCATTCATCATAATATCTCATAGAGGTCGGAATTTGGCGAATTTGTCGTCAGGCTCCTCCTGACTGATAGTTATTATCGTAGACATGAAAGTAACTCGGAAGCTCTTCAAATATATTCCGAATCATACATGAAAAGTGGTACCTGACACTGCACCTTAGCATTAGAGATTAATTGTCCACCAGTCAAGTTGCTAATATTTCCTGAATGTTCATTTCGGCTATCTTCATCGCTCAAAGCGTTGTTTGCCGGCGATTTAATGAATATATTCACAAAAATTATCGGGCTATTTTCCTCCAGTATTGATATAATATCATTAACATTTAACCTGGTAAGAAAAGAGTACGATTAAAATATAAAATAATATACATAATCTAAGTTCTCGAGGAAAATATTCATGGTGCCTACCATTCCCAATGCACCTCAAATGGGGCGTTACGGAAAACTCGCATAAATTTTTTTATAAAAAAAATAAAAACCGACTTCAAAACAAAAATCCACTAAAAACCAAAAAATAATAACTACTTACCACTCCAAAGCAAAAAAATTATATTTATTTCATGGAGCTCGTGCATGTTGATTAATTTGCTTAATGACTTGACTAGCCAACAAATCAAAATATATGCGTAACATATCGAAGGCGGGCCGCCAAGTACCAAACATGTAGGACCTATGCCTTATATTAATTTAAATATCTATATGTTTGGTACTGGGCGACCCGCCTTCAATATGTTACGCATATATTTTGATTTGTTGGCTAGTCAAGTCATTAAGCAAGTTAATCAACATGCACGAGCTCCATGAAATAAATAATATTTTTTTGCTTTGGAGTGGTAAGTAGTTATTATTTTTTGGTTTTTAGTGGATTTTGTTTTGAAGTCGGTTTTTATTTTTTTTATAAAAAATTTTAGTTATTTTTATCTTTTTAGTGTTGATAGGCATTTAAATGAAGAAGATTTGGTCCCCACAAGGAATATGTTCTTTCCGATGACAATGAAATCGCTAAAATCGGCTAAAAGCTGCCAAAGATATTGGAATATTCACATGTTTATTATTTTTGCTCCCCCCCCCCCCCCCCTCCCTTCGCGCCTACCCCTTTTTCCCTCAACCACTGTAGCCTAGCTTTTTTACTGAACCCAATGCAAAAAGAACCGTTGAAATCCTATTAAATTTTGAGGAGTTCTACTCTCCAGGTCCGAACATGATAATCAGATCTTAATGTTGTGTTCCTGGGATCAACCTGTTAATACGTTCTTTCCAATGAAAAAGAAATCACTAAAATCGGTTATAAGCTGCTGAAGATGTTAGTATTTACGTGTATTTTAATTTTATCACCCACCCCCCCTCACCCCCACCCCCCTTTCCCTCTCTCACTGTAACTTAAATTTTCTAATCAACGTAATGCAAAAAGAACCATTGCAATTCTCCTTAATTTTAAGGAGTTCCCCTCTCCAGGTCCGAAGATATTCATCAGATCTTCACCATATTTTTATGGGACCAAACGACAAGCACCAGCTTTCAATCAAAGAAAGAATGATTGAAATCGGTTCACACAGTACAGAGAAACGAGGTAACAAACATAAAAAAAAAAAAAAGCAACATACAGTCGAATTGAGAACCTCCTCCTTTTTTTGAAGTCGGTTAAAAATATATATAAAAATAATGTTATATCGTTATTATCAATATCTATATATATAAAGAAAGTCGTGTTAGTTACTTCACTTATAACTCAAGAACGGCTGAAATGACTTGGCTAAAAATTGGTGGGGAGGTAGCTTAGAACCAGGAGAAGGACATAGGATACTTTTTATCACGTTCCCGGTTTTCCGAGTTTCTATTAGCTTATTAACATTTTCTCATGCAAAATGTTCATGCGTTCGTAACTGTCAAACATTTAATGTTCATCCCGTCGATACGGTAAATTCTTCCTTCAAATGAAATAACGTATTTAAATAAAGGTTTCGAATCGTCAATATATATCCATAATATTCGATTAATGGCGTATTTTAGGTTTTAAAGATGTAAATTAATGACAGTTATAAAAAGTGATTGACATTTAAATTGGTTGTCAAATATTTATGCATGCGTTCAGAAATTAATTTTGTGTAACCAAAAGAGAATATATTATGAAGTTAAATAAATATAGGACAATTAAATAAATAATATTCACACGTAAGAAGATATACTTTTTTCAAGATAAAATATCACTCGAAAATGAAAAATCTTTCTTAAAATAACAATTTTACATATGGAGAATATTGCAGGGGTTCTCAAATTAAGCGTTGCCTGTGTGTTGTGAAACCAGTTAAATATAATTGTTATTACATTAATTGTGAGTGTCAGTGTGAGAAAATGCTAATAGTGTATGCTTGTGTGTGTTATGTGTTATATGTTTACTTTTATCACGAATTTTTACAGTGTCTTTTTGTTCGCTATATGAATATTATTTTATTCACTGATAGAAATATTATATATTTTGAAATGTTATGCCGAAGAAAATCGAAACCACTGAAGTTATTTCTAAGAAAATTTATATTTCATCTCTTTATTACTAACAAAAAGTAATGGCGTAATATTTATGGAAAAACAGCATAGTAGGGGTGAAAGACGGGATGGAATATTGCATGGATAATAAAAATCGCTGAAGTGTAAATGTCAAAAAATTATAAGGAACACTATTTGGATATGTTGAAACGGGATATAATAGAGTGGGAGGTACGGGAGAGGACTGGGTTAGCTGACAGATTTGATAGGACGAAATGTAAATGCACGGTATAAGACGGGATGGATAATGAAGAGAAAGGACGGGACGTATCGGGAAGTGACTACATAGACGGGATAGGACATGTTTAGGTATACAAGAGCTTATACGAAAAATAACATGTATTTGGTGTGAAATAAAATTTAAAAAAATATCTGCATCCAGGCAAAAATGGGTCGGGCTTTTTTGCTATGTTAAATAATTGAATATAATATTAATCATATAATAACTAAGCCATAGCGAAGCGTGGTCGGGTCAGCTATGGTATTTTTTAATTGATTTCAATGAATGTCGTCGGAGTAGTAACAGTGTTATAATATCTCCGTAGCAAAGTAATGATTTAAATCTGGAGAGATGGGATAGAATAGAATATAAGGTGGATAAAATGGGACAAGCAGTTTAGACAAGGGCTGTCATGTTGATTTTAATGAAAGTATGGACTGGAATCTGTATTTGCACCCAGGCGAAGCCGGGCCGGGCCGCTAGTACTAAATAAAATTTTGATTTATAACAATGTAAATATCGGTATTTATATGAATTCAAAAAATAACACATTTATGTAGTCACTTACCTTTTTCCAAAACTCGTATTGTCTGGAATTCACTTTCTTTTCACCGACTATAAAAAAAAACGAACTTGAATTTTAAATATCAATACTTATTTTGCGATCGACAAATGCATCTCAATAACGACTGCATTTCAATTTACCCACTAATATTCAAATATTCGGTGGTAGACCTTAAAATATTAGTGCACCTTAAATGGGGCGCTAGGATAATATGGGTTAATGAACGGGGGTCCTCATTATCAATAGAATGACTCCGCATTCGAAAGACATTCACAATTCCGTCATTTTTCTAAAAAGATCCAAATCAAATGCCCTTAATCCTTATGGTTAGTAAGGTGGTAAAACAGCGTAGAAGAAGCAAATGCTTAACGTAAAACTTTTGAATTCACTGTTTTCTGTTACCGCGCGTTTATTTTTTAATTAAAGTCCACAGTCGACAAGGTAGACAATTGAAACTAGAACTACGCACGCAATTGACATTTGGCAAATATCGAAAACTAGTAATCGATTAAAATCGATAGTAGCACAATGTTTAATCGTATAAAAATATATATGCCTGCTTAAAGAACCATTAATAATTTTTATATATGAAATAGTAGTATTTACTGGATATAATAAATTCTTAACTGGTTTATTGCATAAATAGCCATTTATGCAACCAAATCGATAACGAGTATCGATTCATTCGTAGTTTATTTGAATTTATCCACACTAGTTTTAAATGATACATCGGAAGTAGTGTCATGTTAATTCATAATTTAAATATTATTTGTTTATTTTAAAGTTCCCACAATGCAATTACTACATTGAAATAAATGGAAAAAATTAATATGATCGTTCACGTATTTATTTGGCTTGTCCGCGGTATTTAAAATAAAAAAGTATTTTAAGCCTGAATCTGGCATTGTCCTTTAGCAACTCTTCTAGTGTGGAAAGTTTTGCCTTATTCATATGGTACTGATCATTTTCCAATTGTTATTACGAATTCTGAATCTTCCTTCCCCATGGAACAGCCTACTCCTTTATTAAAATATAAAATAAATAAGGCAGATTGGGACAAATTTGCTGATGAGTTGGATAAAAAGTTAGCTTCTCTTGTTATTCTATCTGACTCCTCTCTTCTTTCTTGTTATGATAATTTTGTGGAAGCTCTTATGGCAGCTGCTGATATGGCGTTTCCTATTAAAAACCTTCTAAGAGTAATCTTCTCTCCCCCCATTGGTGGGATTCTGAATGTACTGAAAGTGTTAAAAGACGCAAGGAGGCAGAAAGGAGGTTTTCTATGGATCTTAGTCTTGAGGCCTATTTAGAGTTCAAAAAAATTCCAGCAATTACCAAGCGTCTTTTTCAAAAAAGAAAAGGCAAGGCTGGATGAATTTCTGTGAGAGTCTTTCTCCTCGTACTCCATCCTGTCAAGTATGGAGAAAGATAAGGACTTTTAGAGGCTCTACCAATAATTATGATGCAATTCATGTTGATCCATCTGAGTGGTTGGATGGTTTCACTGACAAACTGGCCCCACCTTTTGTTCCTTCAGAGTGTTCATTTCCATCTTCGGAACAATCTGTGTCTTCTGGTTTTATGGACGACAGTTTTTCTTTTTCGGAATTGGAATGTGCTCTAAATAATCTACGAGACTCTACTCCAGGGTTGGATGGGATTCCATATTCTTTTATATGCAAATCTTCAAAATTTTCCAAATTGTTTTTTCTTCGTCTTATCAATAAAATATTTGAAACTGGTAGTATTCCAAATTCATGGAAAACTCAATTAATAATTCCAATTTTAAAACCAGGGAAGGATCCACATGACCCATCTTCATATCGACCGATTGCTTTGTCCTCTTGTTTTTTTTTTTTTTTTTTTTTTATTGCATTGAATGGCGAGACGAGCAAGCCATTCGCCTGATGGTAAGCGATACGACCGCTCATGAACAGTAGCAATATTCCACTGCGCTCGCCATCCTGAGACATAAGATGTTAAGTCTCAATATGTCCAGTAGTTGCTCTGGCTACAATGTCCTTCAATCCGAAACACAACAGTGCATTTAAGCAGTGTTGTTTCACGAGAGAAATAGACATTGCGGTGGTACCTACCCAGATGGCCTCTCACATATGAGAGACCAACCACCAGTAGTAGTTTTTGTTTGGCTAAAATTACTGAACACCTAGTTAAAAATCGTCTGGAATGGATTGTTCAGCACAATAATATTCTACCTAAGTCTCAGGTTGGCTTCCGTAAGTCTATGGAAACTATAGATAGTCTAAGTATTCTTACTACTTATTTCCGGTTTGCTCTTACTAGAGGAGACCATGTTATTGGTGTTTTTCTTGACATAGAAGCTGCATATGATAATGTGCAGCTATCATTACTAAAGTAAAAACTGCATCGGTTAAGTATCCCTGTTAGAATCATTAATTTCATATGCAATCTTTTTATGGACCGTTGTATATCTGTGCAATATAAAGGGAATCTTCAGCCGAGTCGTAAGATTTGGAAGGGACTACCTCAAGGATCAATGCTAAGTCCATTATTGTACAATTTATATACTTATGATTTGGACAAGTCTGTTAACTGTTTCTGTTCTATTCTACAATATGCTGACGATGTGGTTTTATATGCTTCTAGTGATTCATTATTCTGATGCTTCCAATCGCCTGAATTCTGCTCTTTTCTATATGAACGATTGGCTCTTGTCCCATGGGTTGTCATTATCAATATCTAAATGTAAGACCCTTGTGTTTTCTAGGAAGCGCTCTATTCCAAACATCCAAATTTCACTGAATAATAATTTTATTCCGGTTCAAAATTATGTTAAATTTTTGGGGGTTATTCTTGATTCAAAGTTATCTGGTATTCATCATTTAAATTATATTTCTGAAAAATGCGAAAAAAAAATATTCTTCGTTCCCTATCAGGTGTTTGGTGGGAATCGCATCCATATTGTCAAAAGTTACTTTACAATGCTATTATACAGAGTCACTTTGATTACGGGGCTTTTGTTCTGGAGCCCTGTAGTAAATTGGCTTTAGTTAAATTGGACAAAATCCAGTCTAAATGTTTGAGTGATTTCTGGGGCTATGCGTCCTTCCCCTCTTAATGCTCTTCAGGTGAAATGTTTAGAGGCTCCTCTATTCCTACGTAGGCAGTTTCTTGCTGATAGTTTCTTTTCTAAAGTTATACAATTGTCATCGCACAACCTCATTCCTTTACTTCAGAATTTATCCCGTGTTGTCCCTATTAGTCATTATTGGTTAAATAAAACAAAACCTTGTCTGTTGAAAAGCTATCTCAATTTCCTCAGTTCAGGTCAACAAATTTGTCAACTGCCTGTTAGCCCAATCTTTAGTGTTCTATTTGAGGCACTTATATTCCAACCTAAAGTGATTTTAAACTTCGAGATTACAAAAAGCTCCCTTGGAGCTAATCAAACTTTTATTAGTCTTGTAGAAGCCAATTGGAGTGACTGGTTCCAGGTTTTCACAAATGCTTCCAAATTGGAGGGTACAAACAATTTAGGGGCTGTATGGTTTCCAAAATTTCGCATAACACTTAGATTTAAATGTCCATCAACTTTGTCTGTGTTTTCTGGTGAAGCTGTTGCTTTGTTGGAGGCAGTATGCTTCATTGAATCACACAGCATACCCAAAAGTAAAATATTTTCAGATTCTTTAAGTTGTCTCCAGGACCTTCTAAAAATAATTTTCGGAGTAGAGATAATTTTTGCATTACCTTAAAAATACGGGAAATGTTAGCTAAATGTGAGTCTCATGGCTTAAAAGTTGTATTGGCGTGGATTCCGTCTCATTGTGGTATAACTGGTAACGAGATGGTAGACAGTCAGGCTAAGGAGGCTGTCAGTCTGGGTCTTGAAACCTATCGGGACAGTTTTGGTCGTGACCTTGCTAATGAGGCGAAACCACGGATGTTGAGGCAATGGTACGACATTTGGGCTGAATCTTCCGTTTTTTAAAGGGAATTATTATTCAGCGTTCCATTCCTGTTAAGCCATGGTTTTTTAAGTTTCGGGCATTTTCCAAGAAAGCCACTTCAATCGTCATTCGGTTGCGTCTGGGCCATGTTTGCTCTCCGGTTTTTTTGAATAATATAAGAGTTCGGGATCACTCGTTGTGTGAATGTGGTCTAGAAGAAGGTACTGTGGATCATATTTTTTTTAACTGCAGAAATCTCCACTCTTCTTTATATAAGTTTTTAAATTCTGATATCCAGTCAATATGTCTTTCCTTCTTACTCTCACTAATACTTCATTTATTCATACTCTTGTTAAATTTATTGAAGTAAATAATATTAAACTGTAATATTTTGTTGTAATGGTATTTAGTCCAAGGGTTAGTAATTTTTTGTAATTTTTTTCTCTTTATGTGAATAATTTCGCTTTGTTTTTAATTAAATGTATAGTTTTTTTTTTATGTTGTTGTTTTAGATTCATCAATGTTTTATTGTTTTCTCAATATTAATTAAGTTTATAATTTTTTGTTCCGTTTCTTATTTTCACAATTTATACGCTTTTTATTTAATCTGTGCTTTCCAACACTTGACATTGGCAAAATTGTCGAGTCTGCGACAGAGCCATTAAAAATTTATTTTATTTATACACATACATTAGAAATTCTATTCTTTGTGCTTGGTCGCGAATGGAATGTGCTTTTGTGGTGTTGGTTATTTTGAGTTTATTATTTACGACAACTCTTAGCTACTCTAAAAAAGATTATAATTATATATTCCCAAAAATAGCAGAGATTGCTCAGTGCATCTACGCAATACTACATTGGATTTTATGAGAGAAAGGCTCTATAATATAATAATATTATTTTAGTTCCAACATGTACAAGACATGTTTACAATTATAAAGAATTCTAAAACATCAATCGATTTTAATGAGATAAATAGTATGCCAGACCACTTAGTGCGTTATTGGTTAGAACAGAACAAAAATATGTTTTGTTTATATTCAGATCGACAGCTCTCAAAATGGCCACAATGCAATAATGCAACATTATAAAAATGTATTTCTTATTATCAATAGCAACATTTTTACCATCATCATTCCCTTTTTAGAATGACTTACCTTCTTTTGAAACGGATATTTCTACCCCCATAAATGCTTTCTTTATCAACTTTGTATCGAAAAGTATTTAACGTGTTTATAATTATATAATACATTTAACAATATTATTAAACGCAATTATTTACTTAGTTACAGAAAATATAAAATATTGTCCAAATAAGATATAAGTGAAGATAGTAGAAACTGGTAGTTTTTGTAAAACTTTAGAAGGATATATCTTAAATACCCCATATCGTAGCTCAAAAAGACTATATTATATTTAAAAGATATTGAATCTTTATTATTTAATTCTAGGTCTCATTTGTGCCCGTCAAGTTTTCACTACTAGGCCCAATTTTCTTAGGAAATCGACCGATCTCCTTTGAAGTTTTAATTATAAAATACAGACCAATGTGTATGTAATGTATAAGTGAAAAGCCTGGTACAGTTAATAGTTTCTGGATATTTCAGTTGTAGAAAAGTTGAGTTTCTTACTCAGGTGCGGCAAACGCCAATCGGCGTTTTCCAGGGATTCACAACTATTGGTTATAAAACATAAATATTGTATTTATTTATTCTATTAAACAAACTTATAAGTATGTTAAATGTGAAAGTTTGTGAGTGTGGATGGATGTGTGGATGTATGGGTGTTTGTTATTCTTTCACGCAAAAACGGCTCGACCCATTTTGATGAAATTTGTTATAGGGCTATTCCTGACACCTTGGTTTGACACATAGGCTAGTTTTTAGCCCGAAAAAAATGTAATATTCCCGGGATTATATATTCAAATAGAAATATTTGCAATTTTTAAAATTCGAATTGGTGACTCGCAATAGAACAGGACAGGATTGCAAGTTTTTCGTCATGGGACTGAGAGACAGAACAAAACGGGATATACATAACGGGACAAGAAATATAATCGACACCGCTCGGGAAATTCATATAGTTATTACGCGAAATAATATGTTTTGATGTGGATTTAAAAACTATCTACAACCGGACGAAGCCGAGCCCGACCGCTTGTCCTATTCAATTATACATGAATCCCTATTTTCCTTGGTCCCGCACAGTGTCCTAAACAAGTAGGTTTTGCTGCATAAAAACAGTGAGCTAAATGCGAAATTGACAAATAATATATTTCGTTTATCTTTTTTGTCAATATTTTATTAATAATCTGCAACTGCATAAAAAGGATTCCATACTACACTGGAGAACTCTAACTGACTACGTACCAAGGCATTGTATAAAATAATTCTTGTTTTGTGTCGCTTGAAACCTCGTGTCTGCCGCTTGATGAAACCAAGCATTTGTGCAGATTTTTTAACAACTGAGTTAATGTGAGATTTGAAATTTAACGCAGTGTCCATAATAACTCCAAGATCACGCATCTCATCAACTTTGTTTATATTTGTTTTAAAAAGATTATAGGTAGATGACAAGGAGGTTCGTTTTCTTGAAAATTTTATGTGATGACATTTTTGTACATTTAAAGTCATGTGATTGATCAAACACCAATTTTCCAGTCTATGTAAATCACTCTGAATTAAATTACAATCTTCCTGATTATTTATAGTCTTATACATTTTCAGATCGTCTGCAAAGAGTAAATACTCGCAATGTTTAATCTCGAATGTAACGTTATTTATAAACGCTATAAATAAAATAGGCCCAAGATGGGATCCTTGCGGTACCCCTGAACTTGCGAAGTATAATTGAGATGTGTAATTATTGACTGCAACAAATTGTGGATGATAGGAGAGATAGGACTTAAACCATTTCAGCAGGGATCCATGCACACCATATTGCTGCAGTTTTGCTAATAGAATTGGGTGACTAACTTTGTCAAAGGCGCTGCTAAAATCGGTGTAAATCGCGTCAACTTCTTGTCTCTTATCAAGTGCCCGTGATAAATCAGGTACGTACCTGACCAAATTAGTTTGTACCGAATATATTAAAGAAAGACATTAATATTTAATGGCTTTGGGTTATATTTCGCTTGTTTATGTTTCCCATTTTCAGTTTCCGTTTTTTGCCTTCGAATGAGTTATGCAGTAGTTTTTTTAAAGTACTCATTGCAATAATGTTTTCATTCTATGTAATATTTAGTTTTTGTCTAGTAACAGGCATTCGCCTTATCAACACACCTATAGCCGCACTGCGCATGCGCAGTAGGCACATAGTGTGAGGTTTGGGAAAATGAAAACGCTTCAGGAATAATGGTTTATTTTCACCTAAAGTTAGTTCGTGTCGTGCACAATATCGTTTGCTTGGAATATTATTGAGGTTTATACTACAAAATTGGTTGATTGATTTTGTTGATTAATTTCTTCCTACTAATCATGTCCTAGACTGGTTTCAGGACCTCGATAAACATATTTTATATTGTTGTTCTTTTTAGGTTACACGTGTCTGTTTACATAAATTCCGTTCGTTTGGATAGCAAAGTAAATTAAAATTCGATCGGATTGTCCGATTGCCATTGTCATGATGACATTGAATTTAAATAGCTGTTTATTTAACGATCAACATAAAATGTGTGTTTCTTTCTCTTTAGAAATGGTAGTGTGTAAACTCAGTGTGGCTACACTGAGTTTGATCCCCCCATAAATATTTGTCTCGTGTCTGGGTGGGGTCGAAAAGTCTCTTGTAATTTCTGATATGTGATTGTTGGATGTATTTATGTATTTAATTATTTTTAAATATTATTTAAAGTATTTTCATTGTTGAGTGAAAAAGCATGAACTAATTGTTTAAGTCACTTTGGGTCACGAATAGTAATAGTAACATTACAGGTTTCCTTTACATTATATGCATACTTATTATTGCAAAATCGTATTTGTATGTCACTCGCAGCGTGTCGGTGTTCTTAGAAGTCCTACTCTTAAATCTAACATTTTTATAAGTCATAAATATAAATACAAAAGAATTTCATTGATGAGCAAACGACTTTCACTTAAGCGTTTCCTCGTTCTCGGCGACGTGTTTGACTGCATCGTTGTCGGTCGTTGGTCATACGACATTGATAAAGGTCAATATCATGCGAGCTTCGCCAAGCCCCACCTTATCGTACGACACACCTCTGAACACAATAATATTCCTTTACTATGTTATTGCAATTGCTCACAATGATAACGTAGTAGCAGCCTTTGTCAAGATAGATTCGCTCAATCATTCGTAACTCACAATCGCAGCTACGGTTAGTCACGCCATTTTAATTTAGCTGGGTCTGTGTCAAATACAATATATGACTCAGTATGTAAATATGCACAGTTTTGAGCTCATCTTTTTTATAAAATAGAGAGGTTTATCCCTTAACTTATGCCGTGCTTGATAACTTGGTAAGAGTGACCATTGCCTTTTCATAACGGTGGCACGAGGCACCTTTCAAGACCTAGAAACTGTAAAGTAACCAGCTGGTTTGGAACTAACGTACTCGTACAGTTTTTTTGGTTACGTGCGCTTGTGGCCTATATTTTAAAGGTTGTATGTATGTATGACTATGTTACAAGATTTTCCTCCATTAAACCGGTTGTACTGTTTATTAAATGATCATTATTTGATATGCCGTATTCGGTCATTGACTGGTAGTTGCAAATGGCTTATGTTGTTATCTCACGGGCTAAACCGGTTTTTTTTTATTTTAACTGACTGTCTTATTGCGTCTCCAATCTATACGACCAAATCTATTAAACCGTTTTACAGCGGCAAATATATCACATTGTAACTGCTAATAAAACTGCGTCAATGAGGTACTGAATATTTAAAATCTTTAATGAAGTTTATTTAACAATTACACATACTCTTATATGGTATTTCAATACCATGATACTTCGTTGTAAATTGAGCTGGTTAACATTAATAAAACAATTGTATCGTGCAATTTACTGATAAGATAGTATTGAATGTTGATATATTTCAGGATGAAAAGCAGAAGGACGGTCCGGAACCATCGCCGCGGCGAGCAGTTGTATACAAGGTTGCCGGCTCTGTCGCAGCCGCACTACTTTACCTCACTTTGGCCAAAAAATACCCTCTCACAGTCTTGGAAGGTTAAGCATTCTTTCATATTTCATTCTAACCAACCTTAGGTGTTGGCTAAAATCGCGATAATAGTCGATGATTGGTTTCATTAGCATGCACGGAATAATTACGGCATTGTTGATGCAGAACCACTAGCAAAATGACGTACATAACGTGTCGGCATTCAGTAATCATTTTAATTACATCAAAATATCACTAGTAATGTAAAAATAAAATATATCCAGCAGTGGACACCCATCATGCCGCTAAGGTTATCTCCAATCTTCTAGCACATATAACGTTTATTTTTAACAAAAATATCTTCAGTATTCTTGATTTTAGCGTCATTCTTTTCGCCTCTAACTATAGCGCAACTGAAGAATGCCCAATCATATGGATTATATAATTTTAGAGCTAACAGACCCGTCGTCGGAAGTGTCTCGGTCGTGGTCTGCAGTGTACCTGCTGTGGTACGCGTACCTGTCCACACTGGTGGTCCGCTGCAAGTACTACCACGCGTGGCTTCTGTCCGAGGCGATATGCAACAACTGCGGCATGGGATTCAACGGGTACGACGTCGACGGAACGCCCAAGTGGGACAAAATGTCCAATATCGACGTGTTTGGTTTTGAGGTAAGTTTAATTTGGATGTAGGATAATTGTGTTTTCAAGCTTGTTTTTTGTACTTTTTACGACCTCATGCATTATACATAATAAATACAGAAATACATGAGCAGAAGATCGTAGATAAAATGTTGTTTTATTTTTATTGCATGCTAATGCAGTTCCACTAAAGTAAGTGGGTTTCTATATGTATTATTGTTACAAAATATTCTACAACTTGCTGGCCGTTTTAAATAGGTAGCTATGGAACTGCTCAGTACTAGCATAACATGTTTATATGCGGATGGATGATGGTTATAAAAGCAATATTTTATATGTGTACTCTGGCTGGTGGCAGGATATTTGCATCCACCCGGATGGCCAATGCAGTACACGATTATTAAATATGCGTCATACTGACATGTATGTTAGTATGTGTATCTTGGCGTTTCGGATTCACATGTATATGTCCGGATATAATAAGGCTATGTCACGGCGTGCTCCGAAAGTCTTCAATAGTTGTGTGTTACCAGTGATGACATACGGAACCGAGACGTGGCCTCTCACTGTGGGCTTCATTAGAAGGCTCAAACTCACTCAACGAGCGATGGAGGGCTATGCTCGGTATTTCTCTAAGAGATCAACTCAGAAATGAGGAGATCCGTAGGAGAACAAAGGTTACCGACATAGCCCATAGGATTAGCAAGTTGAAGTGGCTGTGTGCCAGGCACATAGTTCGCAGAACCAATGGCCGTTGAGGCCGAAAAGTTCTAGAATGGAGGCCACGTACAGGCAACCGAAATGTTGGACGCCCGCCTACAAGGTGGACGGGCGACCTGGCTAAGTTTGCAGGAAGTCGCTGGATGCAGGCCGCTTGCAACAGGTCGATGTGGAGATCCTCGGGGGAGGCCTATGTTCAGCAGTAGACTTCATGAGGCTGAGATGATGATGATGACGGCATGTTCTATATATACGGCATTACACTTGTAACACCAGGCATTAAAGTTACCAGTATTTAAAAAAAATATAATCCATATCCAGCTAGCACAAAACTTCCGTTCGGCTGTGTCGAGCTGGAACAAGAACACGAACGCGTGGCTGCGCGGCGTGGCGTACTCGCGCGGCGCGGCGTGGCGCACGGCGCGCGTGTACGCGCTGTCCGCCGTGTGGCACGGCTTCCATCCCGGATACTACATGACATTCTTCGCAGGGGGCATATTCACCATCGCCGCCAGAAAGGTCACACATTTTACTTTACTTTCTCACTATAGTCTCATTATTTATAGGTGTTGCATCCTTTTCTGTTACTTCTACTACGAAATTTTAAATATTTTTTATTTGTTTACTTATTTATGGAGTTCAAAAAATCTTTCTGATTACGATTTTGCATAGTAACGTTTGGATATAAATAGTACTAACTCAACTACCCGTTATGATACCTCTATTGTGACGTTTTTACTGTTTCGTCAGATCCGTTCAGCAGTCCGTCCGATGTTCTTGGACAGTCCCCACAAGAAGTTGTTGTACGACTCGCTGACGTTTGTGACGACGCGCGTCGCGATGACGTACGCCACGGTGCCGTTTGTGTTGTTGCACCTGGCGCCCAGCCTCGCCTTCTACGGGTAAGCAGCTCAATCTGATCAACTTGTTATCTATTATAAAGACTCACAATGTATATAATGAATGAATACTAGAAAAAATAATGTTTTTTTATCTACTTTCAGGAAATTTTATTATTCCTTACATTTTATCGCACTAGGAGCTCTGTTGATACCAGAAAAGTCTAAACGTACAGTGACGTCACAAAGTGAAGGCACACAAACATTCACCAACTCTAAAGACATCCTGACGAAACAAAGGAATGGAGACTTCAATAACAAATTAAAAATAACATAAGGCTACTAATCGTGGTTAGGATATGTCTAAATTATATTTTATAAAATCCTGACACCGGCGGTCAACACATACGGCAAGTAGCATCATCACATTTTATAACACATTGAAAACCTGATTGACATATATACTGACACCGCACAAAAACTTTTTAGTATAACATGATTGCATTAACGTGCATTTTTTAAATCTATTTTTAATAATTTGTTACTTTTATGTTAAATACTTGTCATATTTTGTGAATCGCGAATTATCGATTATGTGAGAGAAAGACAAAAGTAATTATGCTATCTATCTTTATTATAATGGCAGTTAATTTAAGATCTCAGTTGTGGACTATTGATTTATTGTTTGTTTATTTATTTTCGTTAAAATGATTACGTTACGCACATCCACTTGCTGTTGAAGTTTGAGATAATATTTTATTTATTCTATTTATAATTGCTTTAGAATACGTGTTATGTTTAGCATCCATCGACTAAGCGAGACATTACATAAATGATAAGTAAAATTTTTAATTTGGTACTTTATGTAATGGCCTTTACAAACCAATTTGGTTTACGTATAAATATTTTAATTTATTGCATATTTCGACAATACGCAGTGTAAAATATGACCAAGACACGTATGACTAACACAGTTTCCTCGTTACATTAATTTGTTGACCATTTTTTGACTATTTTATAAAAAATATCGTATACTGAATGTTGAATTCTTATATATTAATAGAAGTATGTTTTTGATGTATATTTAATGGATTGTAAGTATAATTAATCTCAATAATTTATATAGGCTCCTTACACTATACCGGCGGTTTTGCCGCGCGGATATGCCGGCGACTTTACCAGGCCAATTGCCGCCAAACGTGGTACAATGCCGCAGAGCATGATTTTGGTTGTGACACTTAATAATTCTTAATAATTACTAGTTGACGGCATACCCGGCAGCCGGGCTATCGGTATAGTGGGTACTTGTGTAGGAACCATAAATGTGATTGGGCACTTTTTGGCGCGGAAAATGCTACGTAGTGATTAAAAAATGAATGACAGTGAGCCATACTTGTTCTGTTTTATAATATAGAAAATCAAGACATTTGTTTGGGATAGTTGCTTAATGTTAACAGAGGCGCGGGCCGCACGGAGCAGCTTTGAGGACAGCGAGTTGATCACTTGTCTCAAATCTAAAGGAATCTACTATTCTAAACTTTATGTACCTATGGTGGTATTATACATATATAGAAAACATTAACATTTTAATTATAGAAAAAATGTGTACGTGTTAATTTTATATTTTAATAATATTGAACAATTATTAACTTGCCGACGAGTAAGAATTATGTGTAAAAGTAAAATTATTTATGGTGTTGTTGTATATTTAAATGTATTGGATGATATTATGGTTGTATCTTAGATTATATACTCGTCTAGATGACACATCACACCTCACCACAAAATCACTCAAATAACTCACACTCAAAAAAAAGTCTACCAAATTTGGTAGACTCGCTTCTCACGTACGTCAGTGTCATTTGAACTACATATGGATAACGTGCTCCCGAAAAATAATTAATTATGCCGGTTTGTGCTGTCGAATTGTATCGCAATTGTGTGGGAAAACTGTATAATAATACCAATATCACTTTCTATCGGTAACGTTATTGTTAAACCACTATTATTTGAAGAAAACATGAACTTTTAATTCGTTATTTTGAAGATGAGTTTCATTGGCCAGTGTTGTCAATTTATTACTAGGAAGATTTGTTGAAACTATGGGAGATAAAACACAAATATCATTACATCATATTTCGATCAGAAGAACAACAAGAAGAATGGCATTATTTATTTAATGAGTAAATAATAACTTACCTACACAATATGAATGAAACCCATGATGACGTCATGCACATTATAGTAATTTCGTTAATTCTTTCTATTATTTTTTACACTTCCTACGGATTCCGTGCTAGCAAATTGCTGGAGAGACATTACACAGCGGAAACGAGAAGAAGACCATTCGTAGCCTCACAAGACTTCAGTCATGTGTTCCGAACATTTTACTTATGATGATTTATATTTTACATAAATACAGAAATTAGATAACAGCCCAGGCAATAAATCCAGAGTTAATTCTATTCGGAAACAAACACTAGGAGATGGGTTTAGATCTTTATTGTTTTTACTAAAATGCGTTATAAATATAATTAATAGTATGATTACTTTAAATAAAGAAAAAATATTTTATTTAACCTATTTTGTTTATCAAATAATGGGGAAAAGTTAAGTTAATAATCTGGAGTAGGCATCCCTAAACACACACACCTTGACAGTTGGATTACAATAAGTACACGACCGGTACTCACACATATCCAAGAAAGTGAGGACAGTTTTAGCGCATCGTTTGTTGGCATTGCTCAATCTAGACGAGTATATAATCTAAGTGTTGTATATTCGATCAAATCATATGTATTAAATATACATATCTGTGGCGGAATGGGAAAGGATATTACAATTTGAAACAAGGTAAATTTTAATATATCGTTGGGCATTTTATGATGGTGTGCCTTATACGTTGAATACTATATTTTAAGGGCCGATTTTTCCACTGCCAGATAACAATTATCGGTAGAATAATTCGGTAAAGTTGAAAATATAGTTATATTTACACTGTTACTCGTCGAATAAGGTTTACCTGACGTTTAAAAATCTGCCCTAAAAGTATTATTTGAAAACAGTTTACTTTTTACATAAAAGTATTCTTATAATTATAAAACAAGGTTCTCAAATATGATATAATTATAATTTTACCTAATAGGCGTAATTAATTATTTATATTGAATTTTGTTTGTGTTCTAAAAGTCTTCCTCTAATTATAGCTATAAATTCAGATGAGTGATGAATCATTTGGAATATTTAGATCTGAAATATTTTTGATACATGTTTGGAATGTATTACATTAACAAAAATACGAGAAAATTCAGTGAACAGTATTGATGATTATGCATTTTTATTGTTGATTTTGTAAAATATTCTATTTAGTTGTTGCAAAAGGCTCGCATAATTAATTAGGTATATTAATTATATATTTGTTGCCTTCTAAGTACCTCAGTATTGGAATTGATTTTATTTTTAATAAAAAAGAGGTTTTACATTATATTTCTTAATGATTAATAAATAAAAATATATTTTACTAGTGGTGGTTTTATTAATTGTAAGTAGTACATATATTTTGTTATAATATTGTGTATTTACATTGTATTAGGCACACTTTCTATAAACAAGAATTATAGGAAGAGGTATTTATAAATTAGCTTAGACGCAGCTGAGAACGATTACTGAAGCAGGCTTCGCTATTGTGGTCTCGCCAAACAGACTTGTAAAATATAATGTATCGGTTAGTATCGAACTTGTCACACTGAACCATCTCACTTGCTGTTTGGTGAGACCTACATTTAAGTTTTTCAGTTATTTTTAAGATTCAGAAACTGCTATCTGAAACCTGTAACCCTTGATTCTAGTTGACACGCGCTACGACTGATGATTGTATATTTCGGCATATTTTTTATTGCAATGAATGGCGAGACGAGCATGCTGTTCGCCTGATGGTAAGCGATACGATCGCTCATAAGCAGCAGTAAAACCAAACAGCTTGAATTACAAAGCAATGCTTGGCATTCCATTGCGGTTGCCATCCTGAGACAAGAAGTATCAATATGTCAGGTAGTTACTCTGGCTATAATGCCCTTTAATCCAAAACACAACAGTGCATTTGCACTGCTGTTTGATTTTAATTTGACGTAATAATATACGTATATTTTTTTCCCACAATTCATGTATCGCGAAAAGTCGATTCCTTGGATGGCCTTCGCATTGGTATGGGATGCTAAAGACTGGGTTAAAGCAGTTGGCGCAAACATTTTAATTGAAAACAATAATAGTTTGGCCAAGGTCACACTATCCAACAAATCGGTAACACTTCTTGAAAGGTTCAAAGACACTCTGGGGGCTATTAACTACGGGCTTTCTCAATAGACAACGCATCTTGTGGGATCAGAACTAGTAACTAGTTGACTCTTACTTCAGAAAAGTAAATAACACCCTGCCGCAATCTGTTTGTGGACGAAGGCAGAAATCTGTCATGAGGCGAGATATATTATGTATGCCCAAAACAAGCCGTTAAAACATAATTGTTGAAAAGGCAACACCTTCCAAAGCGCCCGTATCCGTACCCATTCCAATAAATCCTTTCTATCTTTTCTAATCATCTAAGAAGAAAAAGAGAGAATCCGCCGAGAATCACCCAGTTTTCATTCTGAAAATATTTAGCGAACATGGGTATTTTACTCTGAAATTTGATTTGCAAACCTGAATCAGATATCGTACCATCTGTAAAGCAAAGATTTTAAAATGGAAGTAGACAAATCACTCCCCAAACGTATTTCCTATTCCGAATTACAGAAACCATCGTTGGTAGGTATCTATCTTATCGGACTTACGAAATGGTATGCCTTCAATTTGATCTATAAATCGCCCCATCAGCTTTCGCGAAAGTTATAATGTAGTTAGCGCTGAGCGCAACAACTAAAACATGCAGAACTGAAAGGGGTTATCTATTTGGACAATTTCATATTCATCCACGAACACACGAAGTGTTAAGTAGAAAGATGTGCTTGGAGCACTGATGTTGTGGAGGTAAAAGTGCCGCAGACACTATCAATCCTTTTACGTGACTACCGATGAACTTTTGCAACATGCTCAAAACCTGTGCTTGTCACACCTTCAACAGTCGTATTGCTATATTATTTGGAAGATTTGTAAAACAATCAGTTAAGGTAATTACAAAAATAAGCAAAAAACATGATTGATTAAAACTAACCATAATAAAAAGGTTAAGACACAAACTTATGAAATTAGCATATCTCTTAAATGTAAAAACACAAATCTGTTATTCAGACACAGTTGTCATTGACTGATCATGCAATATACATCATGCTTTACAACATAAAATACATAAGTGTTGGCAGTAATTTATGTCAATATTGTGATCCATCTTTTTCACTGTGTTTTATTAGAAGTATTTTACAATCCATTATGTTTTTTACTAAGCTTTAAGGTCTTAAATGCATGTCTTATACTGCATATGGCTCCCGGCACATCATTAGTTTCTTGCAATACCCTTTTGATTTCATTTAACTCTTCTAGGTTTGGTGTGGTACATAATACTGAAACAAAGGCAGACAAATTATATTTTTAGGTACATACAGGTATAAACACTCACACCTTTTTCCCAGCTGGGGCAGAGGTGCTGGTAGTAACTTGTGCACATGTTGCATTATGTGTTCCATCTTACAGGCTTATTGCCATCGGGCATAAATTCCTGACCCTCAGCTGATACAGAATTGAAAAATCCATGATTACTTCACTCGAACTGGGATTACAACCTGACACCTCAACTTTGCAAACATCCCACAGTACAACTATGCCACAAAGGGAGTCAGTATTATATTTTAACTTTCAAAAAATCAGTTTAATAATATTGATTGCAGTTATGACACACTTGGTGTATTATTTTATATGAAAAATAACCCCAAGTAGCAGTTAGTTTGTCAATTAAACCAGAATCTTCAAAATGTATAATCTATCTATAGATTAATGGTTAACCAAAATATTATGAAAACTTATTCAGTCACAAAAAAAAACAATGTGGTTGTGAATGTAAGTAAAACGGTATTATTTCATAGAGATAAGCTGCCTGCATTTTTCTAGACTAAGCTAGAAGTCTTGTGAAACAATCAGTTATAATGTAAACTTACTTTTATAGTGCCCACTCATCAAATCTTTGATAAATCGAACTGAATAGTTTTCAGATTCTTTTCTTGCTTCAGTAAAAAACTGTATGAAAATAGTCTCTGTTAATGTGTCTTTAGATTCTATAGTAAAGTAAGTTTTCAACAATTTTTTGTAACACTTCTTCGCCATTAAGAATGCCTCATGCCTATCTTTGATTTCTTTTTCAAAGAGCTTTACATCTGCAATAAAACATTTAATATTTAAATTATACTATAAATAAATATATCAATTACCACCAACATATTGAATATAATGTAAACTTGTAACAAAATAAAATTTCTAGGTAAACAACATAGGTGCCTTAACCCGAAAACAAGTTTTATTTCGAAAGGTACCTTTTTTACGTTCTTCATAATGTAGTTGCTTTTTGGATACTTGATCCGTTAGTGAGTCAATTTCTTGTTTTAAAGCTTTGTTTTTGTCAATGAGATATTTTAATTCTTCGTCATAGCTCTGAGCTGCAGATGAAATTTTATTCAGTCTTCCGGATTTAAAAGTATTTTCAAGAAGTGTAAGGATATTTTCATAAACGTTATTGAAGTTTCTATGAAATTCAGAGAAACTATTGTTATCGATTTCATCAAGATTTAATTTCGTATTCCATTCGTCTTCCATTGCACTGTTATTTTCAAATTAACACTAGCCACCAAAGAATAGACCACTAGCTAACCACTAACTAACAATAATCATTAATATTTAATATTAAATTTCGACTCATACTTTATAAAATATATGTCGAATTTATTTTTAAATTTTTGAAGTCTATTACATTAACCGTTACATTAACATCTTAGAGTAATTACCTATAGAGAGAGCCGAAATTTACTGTACATCGCAAAAATGAGACACCGATACGAATTTCTTTATATCAGAATGAGATGCAAAATAATGTCCTATTTCATGTGACGTGCCGCTTTTTGTTGTTTGGCGAAAAAAGAATTCGCCAAACAAAGCGACGTCATTATCATGTCGTGTCATTTGGTGTTTATTTCTCAAGCATTAAAGCAACCTAATGTCATTGAAATAGGGTCTATTTTAATTCAAGGCCACAATATGGCGCTTATGACAGTCGAGGAGTTCAGCATTTCGTTGTGTTGCTAGACATTCGAAAAGATTTTCGTTTGCCCGCTTACGAAAAACATATTACTGAAATATGAATTTATTTATGAGTTAATATTTCAGTAATATTTTTTTATATGAATGATTGGAGTTATATCTGATATTAAATAATATTTGTTTTTTTTTTATCAAATTTGTCCCTTATAGCTGGATTTAGTGATATGCTGTCCATATGCAATGTTGTGTATATATTATGTTGCGGCGTGTACGGCTCAGAGTCGAATCTTTTCGGCGCTGAACGGTCGGCGTCATGAGTACACTATAATCGGCATTACTATAAAAAATATTCAACGACCACACATATTGCTCTATCAGCACCAATTGTCAGCGTGGCATTGGAACCAGCCAATAAAACACATAATTTATACTTTTTGTACATAAATGGAAATAGATACGTTAGTTTTTTCAATCTCTTTGGGTTTAAACAGTTTTTGGCGCAAAAAGAGTGAGGGAATAGTGGCGTAAATTCAACTTTTGGTCCAAGAAGAGTAAATTGGGAATTTCAGTCTTAATAATTTAAAAATATGGTGACATAATAATTCAGCTAAAATTCCGTCTTAATCTGAGACTGGGTATGTCTTGAAGCACAATGAAACTTAACATTTTGTGTCTCAGGATGGCGAGTGCAGTGGAATGCCAAGCGGCAAGCATTGCTTAGTTATGCTACTATTCACGAGCTGCCGTATCGCTTACTATCAGGCGAACGGCATGGTCGTCTCGCCATTAATTGTAATAAAAAACACTATCATAAATCAACTAGGATCCATGATAGTACCTCTATGGCACTAGAAGCAACGGTGTACATTGCTGGCCCATTTCTTAATATTCAGTCTTCCTTTATGTTCAGCACGTAATAAATCTGCATATGATCCTTTTGCGAGTACATTCTTTATTACGCGATTAAGCAACAAGTGCTAGCATGGAAATTAAATATCGTCCTTTTTTTATTGCAACGAATGACGAGACGAGCATACCGTTCATATGGTAAGCGATACGCTACTACGCTGGCCATCCCAAGACATTAGAAGTCAGCATTAATAGTTACCACAGCTACAATGTCCTTCAAACCGGAACATAACAGTGCATTTACATTGCTGTTCGACGCGAGAAATAGACATTGTGGTACCTACCCTGGCGGCCACTCAGTATGCTACCTGTTCAGCTAATATTATGTATTATTTACTTTTGCATTTTAAGTGCATAATTTTATCATAAGTTGGGAAAGATGTATTAAGTGGTAGCACCAAAACATGTGTCAAAAAACTATTGATGTCTCATGTGCGGTTACAACGTCAATCTCTCTAGAACATAGACGTAGTATCAATAGACTTGACATGCATTAGACATATATAGTCCATCTCACTTAGACTTATGCATAAACCTTAAAAAATGAAAGTGACAAAACACAATTTGCGGTCCTTGTCATAGTTTCACATAATTTTGTAGGGCAACACTGCGTGTACCCAAACAAATAAGATGTGCGGTTTGTTAGAAACTTGAATTACTGAGTATTTTACATTTTTTATATTGGTTGGTCTACTACCGGATTCGATACACGAACCACGTATTTGCGTACTTTAGAGATTACAATATGTATCTTCGATTCGGTACACATTAATTTCTATATTGTTGTGATTACTGTATGTGATATACGGATGTGTAAATAATTTAAATTGTTTATTTTTAAATAATTTCATAACTTTCTCATACTTTCATGATAAAATATAAGTATTTGCTGTTAGTTAGTTTCGTTTTTATTTTAAAATAAATAAAAATAAACATGTTCTTTAAATTAGCTACTTGACAACTGTTATAATAAATAGCAAATACTACGTAAATCTATAATAAAGTTGTAAGCGCCTGCAATTTCTGGAAGTGTTGAGTACACTTCTTAACACTTCAACCATTTTGGAACAGGTGCCATTGCAAGTAATCTGTTGGTGCCACCTAGTATTAAAATACTAAATACGTCCCACCCTCTAGTTTGAAGCATAAAAGGAAATAAAAAAGGGAAAACTGAAAAGCTATGGTGAAAAGGATGAATTCCGAAGAATTGTGATTGATTGTGATGTGATGGTAAAATTTCTGAAGAATGTGAAATTAATATTTTTGGAAAATTCTATTGTAAATTTGATAATACAGTTAATATGGTCATTAATATTCTTTTCGTAAAAGTTGGTCGTCTATTGGTGATATTGTTTTGAGGGAGAGAAATGTAAGGAATTCTGTGATTTTTATGTATAATGACCAAGTTGTATTCATTCGAATGATATTTGTGTTTGATTTGTTTCAGAAATTGCTAATAAAATACAAAGGAAAAATTAAAAACCGTGTGTCCTTTATCATTATGTTTTATTGCATTAGTGATCCAAAACTGATTAGATTTATTGGTAGGTTTGACACGGATTTTATGCATTTGAAGATATTTGTGCAGATTTTGTCCAATGGGCCATTGTCTCAGTTGTTTCAAAAACCAAGCTAATGCTGAAATTAGTGCACCAAGCGGAAAAAAAGATGGTATGTACAATTTAATAATTTCTATTATGTACACCCCTAAATTACAAACTACACTATTTAAAATGTTTCAGATGGATTTTTTCATTTGTTACTGTATTCTACTCGAATAGTACCACTATTAATAAATCTTTGATGTAACTAAACTTTCAGTTAATATAAGGGAAAAAACTCCCCAAACAATTAAGTAATCTTTTACAACCTTGCACAATGTTCTATAGCTCTTGGACTGCCATACAAAATTCTCAAGTGGCCTTTATGTTAGCATATTTTCCTGTTCATTGTTATAGCTCAATATTCAGATCATAGTGATAATTATTTTATTTGCTGCACATACAATTTACATAGTAATATTGATTGGTAATTGGTCAGTATGCTATAAATATAACAAAGCTCATAATTCAAACTTGTTATCAAATTCAAATATTGATAACAAGTTTGTACTTTTAAAATATTATTATTTTCTAAATATGGGTTTTACGTGTTTGAAGAAATAATATATATTTGTTTTAACACAGAATCATTAAATTATTTATTTGCATAAAATTTTCATATCCATGCTTCACTGGTAAATTGTAATTTTCAAAACAAACGCTTATAAACTTTGTTATTTCAAATGATTGTTGAAAACTATTTTTTTTAATTTTCAGAGATGACAGAAATTGTGTCTGTTTCTGTTTACCCACATGAAGAACCACTGTTGCATAATAATGAAAATTGCACTAACAGCTTCAAGAACACTAGAATAATACAAAATGCTAACACTATGAACTGTTTTGATGAACAAAGCTCAGGAGAAACTGGTAACATACAAAAATCACAACAAATATCAGAAAAAGCACCTAAGCCTTTTTATCAAAAGTTGCCATCTATTCCGAGGACTATGTCATCTTTGGGATCAAGTGATCATAGAGTGTCTGAAGCTAAGATTAACCAGTTATTCGACCAATACAAAGATTCATTGGAAGATGCAATATTAGCTGAAGGTATTGAGAATCTTTGTAATGATCTTCAACTTAATCCAGATGATTTTAAAGTTCTTATTCTGGCTTGGAAGTTAAATGCTAGTCAAATGTGTCGCTTTACAAAATCAGAATTTATACAAGGGTTAAAAAGCATGAAAACAGATTCCATTAAAGGTATTCAGCATAAACTAAATGAAATTACTAGTGAATTGAAGAGAGATACTGAACAGTTCAAAGATTTATACAGATTTACTTTTAAATTTGGTTTAGATGTTAATACAGGTCAAAGAATATTGCCCACAGATATTGCTATTCTGTTGTGGCGTCTAGTGTTCACAAATAATGAGCCACCCATACTAGATAAGTGGTTGGGTTATTTAGAAAAGAATCCACACATAAGAGGCATTCCAAAAGACACATGGTATATGTTTTTAAATTTCTGTGAATTTGTTGGAGTTGACCTGAGCAGCTATGATGATACAGAGGCATGGCCCAGTCTGTTTGATGACTTTGTAGAATACGAAAATGATCAGGTTAATCAAAACATAACAAAAACTGACATCAAAATACAAGATTAATTTCCTATGATTGCCAAATTTAGCTAATGTAGGTACTTAATAAGATATTGAGACTGATAAATCTGAAATGAATGTTAAATGAAGTTAGTTAGCATTTTGTCTCTGATGAGATTAAGATATTGAATGTGATAGATTCAAAGACCAAAATTGCTCAGTATGAGGGAGGAAATATTATCATTGCCTTTATATGGCATTGCAAACAACCATTCATAATAGTGCTTTGTCACACTGCAACTTATAAGCAATTATCTATTTTAATTACTTGTGATTTGATTAACAGTATGCCACATATAGTAATGTTATTTTCATTTATTTAACTTATATTTTGGTCTTGAGGACTCTCAACTGCATTGTTTGATAAAAAAAATGTGAATGTAGGTTAAGGTACTAATATCTTCAGAGTTAATGAGTTTAATATGAGTTAAATGTACATAATGTACTATTATATTTTATAATAATATCTGTATTACATGTAGAACTATTGTAGTATTGTTTTTTATTATGGACTTATAATTTTATATAACATTCCATATCATGGAATTTGTGTAAATAAGTTTATTTTAGTTATGTGAAGGAAATATCTTTAGTTATCAATCCCTGTCTGGATGTTGGTAGTCTTTCCAAATCCTTGTTTTGCCACTATTTCCAGAACTTGCACAAACTGAAAATTGCCTGATACTAATAAAATAATTGTAATCTGCTATGTGTATTTCTTATTATTTATAAATTACATTTCTTTTCAAACTGCATGTTAGTATATTAGTGCAACATTATTAGTTTATTTTGTGGTTGTGTAGGACGTCTTTGTAGCAGTCAATTGCACTGACATCGCCTATGAATGCCATAAAACGTAGTAGTTACTTCTTGTCGTATTCTGCTAGAACCTGATGTTTCGTGGTTACGGGACGATAGTCTTATTAAACTAATGTAATTTCGTCATCAGCTCTGGTTAAATTATACTTCGCCCGTCAACACGTTCAAGGAATTGAAGCAGGGTAATAGAAAACCGGTTCGTTTTTACGTATATTTAAATGACTCTGTCAAAGTTATATATAATTTCGTATTTTATCATTCTTGAGTTTATTTACTGGTACATTATTGGTGTTCTGTTTCGATATTGGTCTACCTAAAATCAATTAAAAATAATGACAAATATATTTTCTAGTAAAAAATACCTTTTACTTTTTATATCGGTACATATACTGCGCTACTCATAACATATGCATTTTCAGTTCAATGTACTATGTATAACTTTAGAAATTCATACAATGAAATTGTAATTGCAAGGTAACTGAAGAATATTCGCAAATTAGTATTAACAAAATTTTATTTTAACCAAAATAATATAGTCGCAGTTTGTATATGTGCTCGGTCGGAGTGGGAGTCCGTCGCCGACCGCAGCGAACATCTCGGCCTCCGCCACCGCCAATAACACCACTGAGTTATACACAACCTGAGCCTACATTTTAAAAAGCTGAAAATTATAAATTCATAACATACAATATTCGTAACGTATCGGATGCAGAGTTCAAATAAGAAAAAGTTACAGTTATTGCGCTAACCGTTTTACATAACACCCCATAAGTACTCTCAGTATGTCTCTACATTAAAGTATGAATAAGAAATTAAGGTCTATCCAAGCGTTACCCTCAAAAACTAACAGTACATAACACGCCCTCCCATAAGATATTAGACCTACACTTTTACTATAATCGTTTACAAGTAAATAGCCCGACCAGAGCGAAGCTCAACGCGATAATTATACTTTTCCCCAATTATACATAAAATGCCTGTTAGTTACATACCTACGTGAAAGACGCTCGAGTTTCGCTCAGGTGTTAAACGCAAAAGCAATAAGTATAAACTATCATTATTCGATACAAAAGAAAATATATTGCAGAGTATAGTATATTAAGATTAAAAACAGATATGCGACCATAAACTAGCATTGACGTACATAAAACGCTCAGACAGAATCTGAACTTCCAACATAAAAATGTGTATTGTAAGCGAGCTATTCAAATAAAACATAATTTTGTTTTCAAAATAGGAAACAATGCTATATTTATATAATATGTGAAAATATTATAATCACTAATGTAAATACCTGTTAGGGTGATCATCTATATATTAATATTATGGTTAAAAGCAATGAAATAAAACAAATAAATATGTTGTGTAATTATTATAGCAGATGATCAACCTAATTAACATGAGAGTTTCAATCATCAAAACCACTTGTAAATAGAAGAATTTGATGTGAAAAAATAAGATTAACAGAAGAGTTCCCCGTGACGTTCATTTTTGTATGATCAATTACAATAATGATCGTCGATTGTAAGATAACATCAATACTGTTCGAACACATAACATAGTAAACCAAGCTATAAACAGCTTCATTTCTGTGGTGCAAAAAGAGTGTAAAACAGCATATCTATTTCATTTGACCAATAAAAAACTCTTGATACAACTGCCTTTATGAAGCATCGCGGGAATCATAGTATTCTACCACAGTATCGTGTCCTTCCCTCGCAATACAAGATTTTAGGAGCTTTGACCACACATTTCTCTTGTTTCACAAATATGTAGGCATAACGTTGAAAAAATATAACATCAAAATGGCAGCGTTTTCGAGAGTGTGTGGGCATAGCTTCTTTAGCTTTAACTGTAAGCAAATTGTGGAGCTCTTCTAATAAATTTTATATCTGTAACGTCAGCTGTTTTTTTTTGTTTTACAATATAATAAAAAAAATCGGAACATATCTTTTGAGTGCCTTTTATGAGAAAGCGTTACATTTGAGCTCCCACAGAAATCAGGACCCTTAAATAGGATTAAATATTACACACAATCTCTGTTGATATCAAGGTTAGGGAAGGCCTATCCTAACTAAATTACGAGTAGTGCCAATTTATTCAATCACTTTGAGGACCTTGCCAATCGCGATAGTTTTGTCTGAAAAAAGAAAATTCACATTGAAGGCAAGAAATTGATGTTTAAATTAAAAAAAAATAATAAAAAAATAAAAACATAGTCTAATACAAATGAATTGGTTCATACTCACTCTCGTCTCTTAACGTGAATCTGCCCATCTGAGCAAACTTTTTAAACGGCTCTAAACAAATGACTCCTGCACATTCTATCCTCATGATGGCGACTTGGTCTTGCTTTACGAAACGTGGTCGCGTCTTGGATTTATCTCCCGTTTTCTTGTCTACTAAACAAATAAGTGCCTGGAAAAGAAACATTAATTAAAAATATCTTACATTACAAACAACTTTGTAGATGCAAATCATATAAGATAAATACCGGGTATCTCAAGACTGCTACCGAAAACGAAGCCGGGTGGTAGTTTTAGTGACTACAAACACAATGCAATTAAAAATTTCGCCTAGAAACGCGACAATTTTTTTTTATGATTTTTTAAATATCGTCATTTTTGGGTGGTAAATCCATAGTTTTTGCTAAAATAATAATTTAAACTCTTTTATACCTTAGAGTATTTATAAATAAAAGGGTATATACTATTATTTTAGGAAAAAATGTATTTACCACCCAAAAATGGCCATAGGAAAAAAATAACAAAAAAAAAATTGACGCTCTTTTTTGCAACTTTTTCTGTTGCATTGTGTCTGAAGTCGCTTAAACTACCACCCGGCTTCGTTTTCGGTAGCAGTCTTGATATACCCTGTATAGCTGAAGCCAGCATTTAGACAAGTATATCCACATATTTTTGTGTTAAAACAATTATTATTGAGACTTAAATATATTCAGATATTTCCGTAACAGCAAAATGTTATTTTTAAGTATACTTCAATCTAACACAATAATTAGATCAATTTAAAAACAATCACATACATCAATTTCCAAAGAATGTAGCAAGACTGAGTTGTAATACAAGCAACGGCAAATAATTAATATTCGCCCGAATACTGGAACGCCATTCAAATAATAAGTTGCTCTTAACAGCGCAAGGCCCACCTAGCCAGTACATTTAATCGGGATTAACGTAGTTAAGCGCCATTTATATACCGGGTATCTCAAGACTGCTACCGAAAACGAAGCCGGGTGGTAGTTTTAGTGGCTACAAACACAATGCAATTAAAAATTTCGCCTAGAAACGCGACAAATTTTTTTTATGATTTTTTAAATATCGTTATTTTTGGGTGGTAAATCCATAGTTTTTGCTTAAATAATAATTTAAACTCTTTTATACCTTAGAGTATTTATAAATAAAAGGGTATATACTATTATTTTAGGAAAAAATGTATTTACCACCCAAATATGGCCATAGGAAAAAAATAAAAAAAAATTGTCGCTTTTTTTTGCAACTTTTTCTGTTGCATTGTGTCTGAAGTCGCTTAAACTACCACCCGGCTTCGTTTTCGGTAGCAGTCTTGATATACCCTGTATAAGTTGCGTTCCAGTATTTGGGCGTTAGCACAGTGCAGCCCATAATTTCCAAGTACTATTTAGACAACTTTTTTCAAACTTACTAAGTACAATTTATCAATGTTAAATCTTTCTGAAAATGTAATTTAATAACAATTTTAATAATAAAAAAAAATTAAGTTAAAAACCGACAAGATAGTTAAAAAACGTAGTTAAGAAATGGCACTTCATTACATAGAATATTATGGAATGTATAGAATATTTTAAATATTTGTGACATTTTTTCATCTTATACTCATTTTTTTATATACCTTGACAGTAACTTCTTCAGCAGCACAATGTATATGCATAACTGCAGAATACCCCGCACATATAATGGACTTGTGCTCCAAAATCACCAGTTGAGCGTCGAAAATCTATACAAAAATAAAACAATTCGATAATAAATGCTCTAATAAAAAAAAAAGAGTAGTGGGAAAGTTGTGGGAATATGAGTAATTTGCTAATTCATGTATAATATTCGAATCTCCATGATTAATGAAATCATTTAATAACAAATAACTTTTATTATTTATACATTAATTCATAAAAAAGTATCCAGACAGCATCAATGTGTTTTATCGATATGCTGTTAAAACAAAATGTTTAAATAGACACATTTTTGCAAAAATTTTGTTAAAGAAGGGTGGTGTACTGGTCACTATACTCATAGGTAGGGATCATTTCTAACTTACCTGTTTAAGCAAAAGTTACGAAAAAGTAGACCAATAAGCAAGGGCGAATTTGTTTGTTATGACATTTACAGCAAAGGTTAATGGTTATTTTTTCATTATTTGGTTTCACATTCAGAACCAAAAGGCATATACAGTGATAGATCAAGAGTCACTAATATTCAATTGATAGTATTTATTATTTTGGTCTATGTTGAATTCCACTATAATCAATTACAAAATGTAGCATATAAAGAACACTTACTCTCCCCGTGGTGATGGGTTCGGCAATGTCGCATAATACAAAACCTGGTGACACGTCTTCTTCCTCAATTCCTTTGAGCTTCACTTTGACGTTTTCTCCAGGACCGATTGACGTCACCTCGATGTCGTCAGACCATAATTGGTCTACAGTAACTTGAACCTGAATAATAAAATGAATTTATGAAATGTAATGTATTTGTGATGATTATTTGATATTATAAAATTCAGGATTATGACAAACATGAAAGTTTGTTGTAGTAAAAACGACTATTTGTTAAGATTAGCCGTTTCAGTTTATTCACGAAGGATGTTGTTACCCTATGATATTGTGTTTTCATAAGAGTAGGTATCAAATAAGCTGATGTTTGTTGCATTGCCAGTTTCTTGATAAATCACATTTCAAGATAATTCAGAATAATAGCGATAAATTTAAGGGATACAATAAAATTGAAATGTGTTTATAAATCACTGGTCTCATAGTTTGTGATTGGATTCAAAATCGCGTGGCGCTCCTTCGATTCCTACTTTGTAGTGTACAAAGTATGAGTATGATTTTGTATGATGTAAAATATTTGTGCGTTTTTTATCTGATAGTTATTAATCCATTTATAATTATTGTTTTTCATCAATTACTATTAGTAGCCATTTGGCAAGGTTTAATCAAGGATTCGCCTTTTGTAATGACCCCGTCCTATATACAACGTGTAACAGGATTAATTCACAACCTCAGACACCCCAACTTTAAAATATTATTGCAATCATAGTTTATGCTTTGAAATCGTACTACCATAATTACAAAATATTTTATTTATGAAATTAGTTATACCAAATGTAGGCACTTAACATGGTTACCTTACGAGTTACAAATAAGAGTGCACTACTACACACGCTCGCGGACATGCACACATGTACACAAGACCCATTCACACGAGTACCTAACGTCGAACGCTGCGCCGCCCGCAGAAACAGCTGACAATAAACGAAATACAAATTACGTATGTAACTGATTACTTGGTGGCTTGGTAAAAAAATTATTATTAATTTAATATGTAAGCATAACATTTGTGTTTTGACTATAAAATCTAAATATTTTACTTACAAGATATAATGCGTACGAACTCAACATAAGACAATATTTTGCATGAATCGGCTATAAAATATTATTAATTTCACTTCCGCTAAACTTAGTTCCTACAAGCCGGCAGGATACGGGCGTCATTTATTTTGCATTACTAATGAATAAGATAATAAGATAACGCAATATCTAACAACGAAGACTAGATTGGGAATCACAACACAAAAAATACAAAAAAATTAACTTACGTGTTACATGGCACTCATGCGGCGATTTCTTTTTAAAATATGTTCGAAATGTCCACCACCTCGATACACTTTGATGCACATTTGCGTAATTGTTCACGTAATTTATGTAAAACTTCAGTGTCACTTTTCACTTTTAGGAAGGCTACCACTATTCTACTTTTTAGTTCCTCCACATTAGTACTCTCACTGAAGTATACCGATAGAGATTTATTACGTCCCCACAAAAAAAGTCAAGAGGCGTCAAGTCAGGTGACCTAGGAGGCTATTGCACAGGTTCGCCGCGACCTATCCAGCGCTCTCCGAACTCAGCATCGAGATACTGTCGGACACTACACTGGTGCCGTGCCTGTTGTTAAATGTCCTGCATGCCAATGATACATTATCACCACAGAGTGCGGAAGTTTTCACCATTTCAGTGTATTCAATATTCGAATACCGAAAAGACATCGCGCGCGAAAGTTGTCGAAATATCTACTTAACACTTAAACACAAGTAGACACAGATAACTGCGGTGCACGACTAGATTTTTTTCACATTGTCGGTGCCCAATGCCCATTTAGGGATTGCAATAACGGGATATCCGACACACCGGGATTCCGCATACATTGTAGCAAAATTATAAACCGAATTTAATCACCATTTAAACGTTCCGCGAAATTATTTTTCATAGAAATACCTACTTGTTGTTTCTTTTCATAGTGATTTTGTTACAATTTAATTTGTTTCATTTAAGTGCATGTATTGCGCGGGATTTGGATCGCCCGGTCTTGCAAATCCCGGGAGTAATTTTTTTCGCGGCGCATCCCTATAACCTTTTGATGTACCGCCGCGCGCGCCGTCGCGTCCTTTGTCCGATGGATCAAATTGCATTAAACAATAGCTGCATCCTGCTCTATCTAGTTGTAGTTAAATGTGCGGAAAAGAGAATATGATAGTTATTTATTTTGGTAGCTTATTACGTTTATTCAGGCCTATCGTTGTGTGCGTTTGATTAATGATAGATTGCTTAAATAAACTTTATGACTATCGAAATAAAGTTCATTTTTGTTGATGATTTAGTTATTAGAGTATTCGTTTAGTGATTCATTTAAAAATGATCTTATGTCCTGAAGTTACGTTTCAATTTCGTTTGTTCGTAGTACTAAATGAAAGAGTGTCTGTAATTTACTTGGTCTTAACTAATTATTTTGAAAAAAAAAATACCTACCAAAAAAAATGTAAATATCGGTTCAGTAGCTGATTCTGAACGTACTACTTTCCGCTTTTACATTTAAATCTGTTACATGTTGTATAGATGAAGGAGCCACTTATTTAAGTCAATACAATGTGTCACTACTTTTATACAATATTTTAAAAAGTCACTTCCGTGTCCTGACACTCGTACACAAATATACAGGGTATATCAAGACTGCTACCGAAAACGAGCTTCGTTTTCCACCCGGTAGTTTAAGCGATTTCAGACACAATGCAACAGAAAATTTTGCAAAAAAAAGCGACAATTTTTTTTTGTATATTTTTCCTATGGCCATATTTGGGTAGTAAATACATTTTTTCGTAAAATAATAGTGTATACCCTTTTATTTATAAATACTCTAAGGTATAAAACAGTTTAAATTATTATTTTGGCAAATATGGATTTACCACCCAAAAATTACGATATATAATAAATCATTAAAAATTAATGTCGCGTTTCTTTGCGAAATTTTTAGTTGCATTGTGTTTGTAGTCACTAAAACTACCAACCGGCTTTGTTTTCGGTAGCAGTCTTTATATACCGGGTATTGTATAGCAGGCGTGGTACTCCGCGCTGCGAGTTTGCAACCATATTGCTCTTGTATTGCTTTTGCGTAACAAGTAACGTATTAATTTGAATAACAGTATGGTGGGAAGTGGATTGTAATGGAGTAATAAATCAATCATCTTCAATTTTCACATATTCAAGGTTCCGGTTAGTTGAGATTACTATACCTATCCCGATGTAAATAAACGCAAGATTTCGGCCACCTCATTCATTCATTTGATAAACATACATTTTTAACACAAACCTCGCAATCAAATAACATTTAAAAAATAAACAAACACACTAGTAAAAGCAAATGACTACAATTAATATCGAAACTTAGCTTGAAACTTAGTAATAAACTGTTAAATGTACACACTTTCAAATGTTAAAATGAAAAATCCGTTAAGAAATCTATTTTTTTTTACAAACATACTAGTATAAAATAGTAAACAATGCAAAAACTCATAAAAAAAGCTAAATGGCCCCCGCGAAATACAAAACATTTCTATTTAAACAAATAAAACCTTACTAACCAAAAATGCATAATGTGCATAGGTGATTTATTAGATTCCAGCCTATTAATTTTACTCGGATTATAGGCAACGAACATTTACGATTACTCCCGATAACTGCCGAACTCCCGAGGCCTGCCGCAGGAGTCGCGGCTTTCAATATTCATGGGTGTGTGCGTTTGCGACTGTGCACGGACACCAAAATTACTACACACATGCAAATAAATGTCATGCGGGACGCGGCGGCATGACTTGGTTGATTAGGTACATTATTTTGCTTTGCAGCGCCTCTTGCTTTTAGCGTGGCAACCATAATGTTTGCGTGATTGCAAATAGGTGCTATTTATAAAATATTAGGCGTTTTTAAGTTATTATATTTTGTTTATTCATTTATTTACTATACATTAAAGTCATCTAAAACGTACGAACGTTATAATAAAATATCTGTGAATGGCAAGTAAAGCACTGCAATTCTGCCTACAAGGAGTGCACGCCCCTGATATGTACACATTAAATATAAATAAGCAGTAATAATACATTTGTTGTGAATAAAATTGTGAGTTTTACTACTTGATGGTAGTACCACTTAATTTTATATTTAATTGCATTTGCCCTGTTCTATAATAATTTGTAAGTACATCAAAATATTGACTATAGGCCGATAAGTATACCATAATGACCCTATAACAATATCTTGATGACCCTTTGAGATAATGTTGCTACTGATAACATTTTATAATTCTGCGACTTTTAATTCTTGTCTTAATTTAGTGTTGGAATAAATGAACATAATATGTAATATATTTTTTTCTCAAAGATGGCTATATCAATTTCATTTAACTATGGCGTACCCATAGATTTAGTATAAAACATAGATTGGCAATGTGAAAGAGATAGAATAATTTAACTCATATGTCAAAGCGAGATGCATGATGCGACCATACGTTTACACAGGAGTAGCCTGCAGTGACCCAGAGTCAAAATATGTCAAACTAAGCGAGCAACAAAATTCGCTTATTTTCATAATTTATTTAATTTTACAGTACTTGGTTATATTTATTAAACGTAGTTTATTATAGTGCATTGTGCAGTGCCAAGGTGTGGTTCATGCAGGCGTAAAAATCCGAAATAATTAAAGTTTTCACAGGTACCGGCCACTTTTGCACAATACTATTTTGTGACGATATTATAGAATTAAATGGAAATCCGTGTATACATATCGGTAGAAAAGAATATAGTATTTTATTATATAAATACGCTAAAAGCATCCATTGCGTATAAAAAATAATATCAAATACGTGAATTTACAATAATTTCAACCTAAAGTTGCTAGGGATTGACTGACAGGTTCGATCAATAAAAGGTTGTCGATAAAATAGTCGATGACAACACATGTTTCCCTACATTTTTATGGAGCTATAGTATGTTGTGATAGTGTGTCTTCTTCTTCTTCTTCTACCTGGCGTTATCCCGGCCATTATTATAGTATTCATTCTACAATATTACTTATTACTTTACTTTTACTCATTTATTTATATTTGTGGAATAATTTAACTTCATGTGTGTGAATTATGAATTAAGAACCTGTTTCAATCTCTGCCAAGAGGCTGTCAATTTATAATAGTAAAACAAGAACATATTAGATATTATTATAAAATATGCGATACTTCTATCCAAACCTTGAAGCAACATTATTTATCTATCATAACATTAGGTATAGGTTTAAAATTAATAATTCTCATAGGGATAACATTACTTTAGGTGACGTGATCGAGAAAAGCTTCATAGTTTATTAAACTGTCTCTTTCTTCAGCCACAGGAATGCGACTAATGAACATAGGCCTTCCACAAGAATGTCTACATAAGTTTGTTGTAAGCTGCCTGCATCCAACGACTTCCTACAAGCTTCTCCATACACCTCCGACGTGGCCTAGCAGGCGTCCAACACTTCCCAATGTGTTACAAGTCAATTAATTGACTTAAATAAGCATATTTTTTTAACTCTAGTACACATATAGTAAAAATGTGTTTCTTACACTTACGCGAATGTTACTCATTGAAAAAAACGAATAATCACGAATTTTGTTGCAGACTGAGTCCACCTTGTGACTACGAAAGCTGTAAAGTAATCGAAACTTCGCGACAGGAAATTAGAAATGAAAAAAATAAACCGAAAACGCTAAAACTTTGTAAATTATAGTTTTATTTTATAAAAGTGTTTTTTGTTCTCAGTTTAATTAGGTGTATGTACTATGTATACATCACAATGAAAAAATAATTTTGTTCAGGTGAACATAAAGACCCATACAAAACATTTCAAACAAAATGTTTTCAAATAATATGACAATTTATCTTTATTTATTTGTGTGTTTATCAATCTGTATTCAAATAAACACATCAATATGTTTCTGTTAATATATAATAAAATGTCGCATATATCCATAACATTTTATTTCACAACTACAGGCCGAGTTATATCGATATCGATATGATGGTATCGAAAGTGCATGGTACACCACTATATGTCAAGCACACATGTAAACTTCACGCACACAATCGTAAATCAGTTTTGGTCGCGCTCAAAATGACACATTGCCGATCTATGTTCTATACTACATCTATGGGCGTACCTCGTTTATAAATTAAAGAATTTTAGGAGATATATTGTGCTTTTAAATAAATTAGTAGCAATACTAAAATGTCATCATCAATAAAAAACATTGAAATAAATCGCGTATTTCATATAGTTATATCAAATATTATAACTTATTTTTTTTATGTGAAGCCTATACCATTATTCTTAGATGTAAAAGCAGCATAGGTAAATTTAATTGAATACAGCAAATACAAAATCACTTACCCTGTTAGGCATAAGTAGTAGAGTGCTAGATTTGCGCGTGGTCCCCGCTTCCACCTTCCCCATCAAGACAGTACCCATATCTTTATATTTGTCGACAACCGGCATTATAAAAGGTCCGTCCATTTTGCGGTTCAATGATGGCAACTCATCAATGAGTTGAATGAACGATGGACCACGATACCAAGGACAAATTTCTTCAGTGACCTGAAACAAAATAGTTGTTACTAACAGCCGCTGCCAATAAACAATCCCAATCCAAAATTTGCCATTTGAGATTGACAGCTCAATCTTTTTTCTGATACTTTGCCAATAATCAATCTCAGTAGTGAAAAAACTATGGCAACATGGTAAATTACAAATCGAAAAGTAGAAAACAATCCAGATTGACTTCAATCTAATTTTTTCGATTGATTATTGGCATCGGCCGTTAATGTGTAGCTTTTTCAACATAACCGTTCATGATAGTTATTGAAATTAGTTTTAGGTGTCAAAGCATCTTAAAATTAGTAATTAGTTGTTAAAGTAAGCGGCAATCTGGCTCTCTGATCCATACTCGCCTTTTCTTTTCGTACGGATTTGCTTATCAGTATTATTTACACACATGCTTTTAAAAAGTAAGTTGCTTTTAAAAGTAAGCGATACAATTGTATCAGTGAACTGAGCCATGAATGTGTAGGAGTCAGTTATATTTTTTTTTGTAAAACACAAATGGCTGCAACAGAATAATCTGTCTAAGGGTTGAACCTTGAGGGGAGGCGAAGAGACGTCGGTTGTCATACTATAATTATTACTTGAAACATTATGCAACATGCATAAACAACCACCACAAACCACAATAATCAATATATATGTTAAAAGTGGGTGGGTAATAATGATCATATTTAAAATCTGATAATAACATTATTGATGTAGTACTGAAATTACTCATTATGCAAAAACAAATCAATATTACCTCATAACATAACCATGTTTCTATAAATAATAAGGTAAAATCAAAATACACACTTTTTCTAACAGTCCTTGTCCAGTTTGTCCAGAAACAGGCAGGAAAGATAAATCCTTGGCTGGATTAAAACCAAGTTTTTTGAGATAAGGCATTATTTTGTCTCTACATTCATTGTACCTGAAACATGTATAAATAAAAATATGCATTATCAATTTATTTTAACACATAATCACTGAGTGACAGTTATCAGTGAATTGTAATGGAATCCTGATTTACTAATACATTGACAAAGTTGTTTTATGATGATGCATAATTATTCTATAAATGTACGAAGGCGAAGGTATCATATTTATGTAATAAATAAGTCTAATTTGTGTATTAATTTAATTAAGATTTAGGCTTCATTCCCACATGTTGGGTGTTTTACTTTACTATGTCAGCCCATCTACTACTGATCACAGGGCTTCTCTATAACAGTAAATTCGATTTAGAGTGGTTAGGCCAGAATCCAACACACTGGTCTAATTGGGTATTGGGTCCAGTAAAATCTATGATATTAATTTTAACATTAATTCGCTCATTAAAAAGAAAAAAATATGTAATGTTGTTTTAGCTGTTTCTCGGAAGAATGTTGTAAAAGTTTGGGATCAAAATTATAATTTATTTCCAAACATTTTGATGAAATCTTTTATTAGCTTATGTTGTTTCTTTACTACGAACCAATATTTATACTAGCTTGTAGTGAAAACTCAAGAATATTTAGAAAAGGTATCAAACAAAAAAAAAACAAACATTTTTAGTAATTACATTGATGTTCTATTGGATGAGGGAATTAATCTTTAAATGTGCATAGCAACAAATATTTAAAACATGGAATTATTTTTCCTCCTATTGTCACATGACTGTGGTGGAGTTGAATCATCAGTATTTATGCAAACTGTGTGGTGTACATTGTAGCTCATAATTTAAAAGAAAAATTACATCAATTTATTAATATAAAAAAATACATAGTATACAGTTGAAATAATATTTTTTATAGTATCAGCCCATATACGTCCCACTGCAGGGCACGGGCCTACTCTACAATCGAGAGTACGATTGAGAGTGGTTAGGCCATATAGTCCATCATGCTGGCCTAGTGGGGGTTGGCGGACTTACATACCATAGAAATTCTTATAAATCGCTATGGCATGCAGGTTTCCTCATGATGTTTTCCTTCACCGTTTTAGTGCGTGGTCACTGACTATCAATGCACACATAACTCGGAAAAGTCAGAGGTGTGCCCTGGGATTCGAACCCGCGACCACCGTGAACATGTTGGCAGCCGCGTCTAGTCCGTTCACCAACAGGCCACCACGCACGAAATAATATGGTTTTTGTTTTATTTTCACTTCCCGATTTTATACACTTTATTTATTTTGTAGGAGTAGTAAATAGTCCTTTACCAAACATAAATACAAGAATACCAGAGATAAATGGTAAAAATATCTAAATGATAAAACAAGTTGGGCATAAACATGATTTGATAATTATATTTTTAACTGATTAAAAGAAAAACAAAAGAATCTACCATACAAATATCAATGGTCTTGATAATCTGGTCGCTACTGCCACGTTTTTTAGCAGGTGTTAATATCTTACATCAGTTTCACACCAAGCATGGTACAATCATGAATCATTGTCTGTTACCAATTTTATCATGATGTAAATGTATGGATTGTTTGCACAAACATGACAAATATTATCCAAAAGTAAAATCACACCTTTTTTCGTCCCAGTTGACAGTGGGGTCATCCATCTTGTTGACAAGGGCGACTAGATGCTTGACACCAGCTGTTTTCGCTAACATTGCATGTTCTCTGGTCTGCCCCCCTCTGTCAAACCCTGTTTCGAACTCTCCTTTACGTGCTGATATAACCTATTGTGTACAAAATAAATTAGCATATTAGTTGAACAGTTCCAGCCCAAAATAAGTATGGAATATTATTCATTCCATGTGGACATGGTGTAGCATAATAATGTTGACATTACAAACACATTGTGGTTATAAATTAGATTGTCCATAAAATGTTACATGGAATATTTCTACTAGGAGTATACACGTAAGTTTGTTTCACAAAATTCTGCAATAAATTTAATCTGTGATTTAACATGTTCTAACCTTGGATATTTGTATTTTTAAAAAACTAGTAAGGTGATTGATCTAGTTGATCATCCTCCAAATTATTGTATCAGTAGAGGACAGATTTTTGTCTGTGTGCCTTGTAGTTTTGTATTAAACAGGTATGATGCATCATACACACATATTTTTTGTGTGCAACCTGTATTTTAGTATCACACGCCAGGCATATTTTTATTTACATAATGTGCCCAAGGTGCATTGGTGGACAGTTCATTGTTTTGAAGCTGAACTCAATGAATACCAAGTACTTGTGTTAATATTTGTTTATATTAATACTTTTCACATACCAATACAGCAAGATCTGCTTGCGCAGCACCTCCAATCATGTTCGGTACAAAACTCTTGTGACCGGGGGCGTCGAGGATAGTAAAATGCTTTTTTTCAGTCTCAAAATATGCTCTGCCAACTTCCACTGTTTTGCCTTTGTCACGTTCTGAAAATTAAAGGATTACAAAAATCAAAAACATTATTCCAAATAATGCATACTCTCGATTGTAGAGGAGGTCCTTGCCTATATGGACATTTAAGGGCTGATACAGTACAGTATTATTCCAAATACATTTTTTATTGAAAAATTACTACATTGAACCACAAACATGGCTACATGTATAAACTTATATAAGTATTTAAATTCTTGTATAATTAAATTATAAATATAATCAACACCAGTTAGTTTTGTAGACATAAATTGTAAGCACACTACACAATAATTCTTATGTAAGGGGTGGCAGAATTGCTGTACAAAGCCATCAAGGTCACAATACATTGGCATTTAAATTTACAAAGGTCACCAAAGTACATAAAGATATGAGTCCTTGAATATGTTATATTTCCAAAAAATTTGATTATAAAATGGTTACTTATAGTTTTACTTTTAAATGTAATTAACAATGAGTGCAATACAAAAAACATACCTTCTTGATTAGTGTCAAGTGCCCATGACAAGTACCATGACTCTCGGGATTTTTCTCGGGCTTCTCTTTCGTATTTTTCTAAGGTTCTCTTGTCCACCATACCCGTTAGGGACATGATTTGACCACCAATAGTAGATTTTCCAGCATCTATAGAATTCCATTTTCGCTTTTGAGTATTATGAACTTTGGCGGCGTTAGTTAAATGTTTAATCAAAATAAAACTCACCCACATGGCCAATAAATACAACATTTACATGTTCTTTCTTACTTCGAGTATCTTCAACTCTGGGTGGTTTTTTCTTCGGAATTTTTTTTGCTGTCTCACCATCCTCCTACAAAAGGGATAGTTAATCAAGCGTATAGAAGTTTTAACATCAAACTACTTATATGCCACTATGATAAGCTGTGTTATTTACTTTGAGTAATGAGATAAAGATTAAAAAAAATATTAATAAAAATATAATACAAATCTAGTACACATTTAATGACATGTGCATGCGTCAAAATCTAGGCACATACTAAATAGTTATTCAAGGAAGTGGAATGAATGAAAACAAAGACAGCAAACAGGTATGTCATCCACCTATCAATTTTGGTGAGTAATAATTTATTTGCAAAATAGAACATTTCTTTGTTCCATGTATATAATGAGAGTGAAGTAGGTGTGCAACATATCTGTTGACATCAATATTTGTTGTCTAGTGTCTCAATTGTTAGGGGGAAAAATGATTTAACATGCTAGTACCTCATAATTGGATATTTTTATTTCTTGATACATATAACTGACATACCTAAGTAATAAAAATAACATTTCAACTGCAGCACTCACCATAACTAATTGTGCTGATTTTAACAGACTCTAACAACCAAAAAGCCATTTCCAAAAACAAAAAAAACTCAAGAAATCAAATGTAATGCAGCCTAGTTTGTATACGTTTAAATGTTAATAAACAACAAAGAAAGTCTATGTTGTAAGAACTGAAAAATCTGCTTAAAACTGGTAAAATAAACTTTTCTGAATGTAAATAGTAAGCAAACATGCATACAGTTTCTTGAGTGTTTGCAATTCCTACTTGTTGCTCTAACTCCTCTTCTTCCGGCTCATTGGTATCATCGGGAGTGAGTAGAGCATCGTCAGCTTCAGCTTCCCAACTGTCAGCGGTGGGTGAGATGTCAGATGAGGATACAGGCAGTGCTCCGGCTGGCGGAACAGGAGGTGGCTCTTCCACACGAGGAGATGCTGATGCTGCCCTTCCATCTCCACTTTCTCCTCCGCCATCTCCACATCCTTGACAAATAACAGACATGTATTTCAAATATATAAAATGATATTATAACAAAATACACTAAGTATCAAATTGTGAAATCAACATGTAATGACAAAACTGTGTATCCTTGTTATTCCAAAGTAAAATATTTTAAAAAACAACAGATTGTGTGTAATTTTTACTATAAGATGTTCTAAGATTATAGCATTTATGGCTTTATGCAATTATATATTTAGTTTATTTTTGAGAACAAACAAAATAATTTAATGTTTAAACAAGAATACATCAGTTTTAGAACACACAACATAACAAATGTTTAGCATTTAAACTCACACATGTGAAAAACAAAATGACATGTCATTGAAAGGCATTATTAAAAGTTTGGTGTTCAGTAACAAAAAGTAGTTAAAAGTTTGTTTTTAATGTCTAAAAAGGTTTGGATAGAGAGTAGTCACACTAGTTACTTGATTAAAGTTGAAAACAAACAGCTGGATGCCTGGATCATAAGTCGCGAACGAGTGAAAGTTAAACAAACTATGGAAACACTGTGTTTATTACCAAATAAATATTAAAAATTGTATTACCTTTAACAACTCGAGCCATGTTACACTACTTTAATTATGAGAAAAGAGAAAGTTACAGAATAAATGAATATCGAATAGATACATAAGCCGCGCGCCGCGTGTCAGTTTTAACCCGTTAGAACTGGATTCAGAAAAAAAATAAAGTCATCGAACGTGTGTTCCGCTCTATGCTTGAAGTTTCCCACCGACGTATATCGCGCACTGATGTTACGAAATTAAAGCGGCTGTATTTAAACACTTTTTAAACCGAATCCAAAACGTATCACACTTTGTAATTCCTTATAGATAATGACAAGACGTTCGACTTACCGTTCAAGACGGGGCTTCCAGCGGAGTTTGATGAATCGCTTTCAGACTTTTCTGGTGAAGTGGGGGATTCGGAATTATCGCTAGCCTGAGACGGCTTACAAAAAGAAGGCACGAACTCCACGGCGTTAACATTCAACGTGGAAAATTTTGTAGACACATCATTAGAATCTTTTGCACCTTGTTCACCTATAACATCAGCTTGACTTTCCCAAGAGTCTGGAGCACCGTTATTGGACATATTTTAAACAGACAGTGTCAATTAATAATTAAGTCTTCTAGTAGATATTTTTATAATTATTCGCGTTCTTTTCTTGGTAGATCCGCGTGTGTCTTTATCCCATACCGGAAGTTCATGGCAATGTGCCAAATGTGTAGTTATCTGAATATTTTATTTATCAAAACGAAATTGATCTTTCAGACAAAATATAAGACATAATATATTTTAATAAAACCAAAAAAAATTTTTTTATGTCTTTTGTGGTTTAAATTGGTACTGAATGTAATTACCAATTAATATATTTCACAACTGACTAACCTCTTCCGCTGCCATGAATCAAACATCTAGAATTGAAATCGGATACACATCCTCAAATTACAATTTGAATTTATCGAGTGACGTGTCAGCCTTGCAGGCCAGAGAGTGAGTCATGTTTCAATTTCATACATGTGTTTGGATTTTTAATATGAGAGAAAAACACGTTGTTATAAATTATGACACCTTGAAAAATAGGTACCTACGAACATTGTTTAAAATCCATTGAACATACTTTTATAATTACTTATTACTTTTTATTTCAAACCTTTAATGATTTGAATACAACTAGTACATGGCATATTATTAATTTAATTAGTACTGCATAAATAGATATCAAGAACATAATAACCCTAGTAATTACATATATGGTATGGAGTTGCATGAATTGCTGTTATGAATTGCAACACAATTGCAATATCCCTAACGAATTTAGTCGATTATGTGTATTTCGTTTTCATTCACACTTTTAGTTCACTCAACAGACTAAAAAATAACTCACTTTCAATTTCTCTAGTTCTTTAGTCTGTGTCCTCAAATGTCATTATTTTGAAATGGCGGATGCCCATTAATGATACGTTTTGAGATTTTCGTGCATTTTCGTGTTACCATACGCTCAATTGTATTGTTGTCCTTTCATAAAGTGAAAATATAAATAACTCTAATAAACGACCATTTGTAAGAAACACTTGTTTTCCTTTGCAACACAGTACTTATTGAGGTTACACTGCAATCGAGTCAGGCTTGCTAATAATTTTATTGAGTTGAAGATTGTAATGCAATAAGCACGTGAAGTACAGTGGACTGTCATGTTACAATTAACGAGTGTTTTTTTTGTTAACGGAAATGTCTGTCCATTATAAATTCAAAAGTGCATTGGATTATGATACGGTTACTTTTGATGGACTTCATATATCTGTAGGCGATTTGAAAGCTGCTATATCTCAGCAAAAACGTATTGGAAAGACCTCAGACTTTGATTTGCAAATTACTAACGCCCAGACTAAAGAAGGTTAGTTATTGATGTAGTTTGTTGACATTGAATAAATACCTTATACATTAAAATGTTCCCTGACAAATTTCACAGTTAATAAGACTGCTAAGATAGCTATTGTAATATTAAGTACATTTCCATAACTAAATATTTTAACAAGCATATTTTTTTCAGATTATGTTGATGACAACACATTAATACCTAAAAACACATCACTGCTTGTAGCTAGAGTACCCCTTTCTCAACAGCCAAAGAAGCAGTGGGAGAATTCTAACAATAACCTATCATCACTCCACAAAGATGTGGCTCCTAACAAGGGACTGGCAGATCTATCTCGTATGGAAGGTAGCGAACAGGATAAAATAAATGCTATGATTTCACAATCCACCTTTGACTACGATCCTAGCAAGTAAGATGCAAGTGAATTTTGACTGACTGCTTATATTTAACTATTAAAAAATGTATATTGTAACAATGATATAGTGCAGTATTTTATTATAATTTATTGCTTTAAATTTATAGATTGGCATAGTCTTGTACCATACCATGATTCATTCATTATCATCATCATTTGGATCAAGCTATATACTGTTAAGACAATTTGTATTATATGTCAATATTGAGTTTATTGAAAGTCAGAAATACATTTAATGGATTTACTTCGGAGAAATCAAACTATTTAATATTTGTCTTGAATTACATTTCTGCCAATATTTAAATTGGTGCGATAAAATTACTTTGTGTCATAATCTTGTTTTTTCTCTTTAGCACACTGCACAAACACAAAGCTTACTGAATTGCAAAAATATTGCCTTAGTCAAGAATAGGGGTGAAATTTCATAGAACCTTGGGCCTATTTTATAGGCATAAGATGATTATACTGAAAATAAATAAATCTGTATGCTCAATGGGAGTAATGAAATAATCAATATGTAGTCTATTAGAAACATACAAATTATGTGCATCCATCCATCCATCCATCAGCCAAAGGAAGTCCACTGCTGAATATAGGCCTCCTCCAATGATTTCCACAGAGACCTGTTGGAGGCAGCCTGCATCCAGCGACGTCCCGCGACCTTTACCAGGTCGTCGGACCATCGTGTGGGTGGACGTCCTACGCTGCGCTTTCCGCTATGCGGCCTCCATTCGAGCACTTTCCGACCCCATCGGTCATCAGATCTCCGCGCTATGTGCCCTGCCCATTGCCACTTCAACTTGCTAATCCGGTGGGCTATGTCGGTTATTTTAGTTCTCCTACGGATCTCCTCATTTCTGATTCGATCTCGTAGGGAAACCCCGAGCATAGCCCTCTCCATAGCTCGTTGAGTGACTTTGAGCTTCCTAATAAGGCCCATAGTGAGAGGCCACGTCTCGGTGCCGTAAGTCATCACTGGCAACACACAACTATCGAAGACTTTCGATTTAAGGCACTGAGGTATTTTGGACGAGAAGACGTCGCGTAGTTTCCCGAACGCTGCCCAACCGAGTTGGATTCGACGATTGACCTCTCTCTCGAAGTTGGACCTGCCTAACCGGACCACTTGTCCTAAATAGACATATTTGTCAACAACTTCAAGAGTCGAGCCCCCAACACCGATGGGGTGGGCACAACATAGACATTCGACATGATCTTCGTTTTGTCCATGTTCATTTTAAGACCCACCTGTTGGGAGACTCGATTGAGGTCTTCGAGCATAGTGCTAAGGTCTTCCAGCGATTCTGCCAAGACTACAATATCGTCGGCAAACCGAAGGTGAGTGATATACTCGCCGTTGATGTTGATGCCGAATCCTTTCCATCGCAAGAGCTTGAAGGCGTTTTCCAGCGCGGCAGTGAACAGTTTCGGAGATATGACATCTCCCTGTCTCACGCCTCTCTGTAGTGGAATAGCCTTCGTACTCTGATCTTGTACTCGGACCGACATGGTGGCGTTGTTGTATATACACTTCAACACTTCGATGTACCGATAGTCTATATGGCACCGCTGGAGAGACTGTAGCACGGCCCAAGTCTCGATCGAATCAAAGGCTTTCTCATAGTCCACAAACGCTAAACAAAGCGGCAAGTTATATTCCTCGGTTTTTTGTATAACTTGCCGAAGCGTATGGATGTGGTCTATGGTACTAAAGCCTTTTCGGAAACCGGCTTGTTCGGGAGGCTGGAAGTCATCAAACCTGCGTTCGAGACGATTTGTGATGACCCTCGAAAACAACTTATAGACATGGCTCAGGGGCGAGATGGGCCTGTAATTCTTCAGCAAAGTGTTATCACCTTTTTTGAAGAACAGTACCACCACGCTCCTGCTCCATGCCTCTGGCGTTGAGCCCTCGAGGAGAACGGAATTGAAGAGCCTCTGAAGGACTTTCAGTATCGGCGTTCCGCCCGCTTTCAGAAGCTCTGAAGTTATTCCGTCCTCGCCCGGCGCCTTGTTGTTTTTAAGTTGCTTCAGGGCCATCTCAATCTCACACAGGCTGATGTCCGGGATATCATCGCTAAAGTGTCGGATCAACTCGGCTCTCGGGTCTTCGGCCGAGCTAACAGCAGGTTTGGCAACCGAGGTGTAAAGCTGTCCGTAGAACCTCTCGATCTCCCTTAATACCTCTGCCCTCGTCGATACTACGCGGCCGTCTTCCGTCTTCAGCCTAGACAACTGGCTTTGCCCAATAGACAAGTCTCTTGCAAACACTTTGGAGCCTCCGTTCCGCTCGATTGTCTCCTTAATGCTCACAGTATTGTGAGCACGGACATCGTGACGCAAGGACTTCCAGATCTGTCTATTGAGCCGCCGATATGCTTCGGCGTCAACGGAAGACTGCAGCGCTAAAGATCGACGTTCGGCCATGAGGTCAAGAGTGTGGATCGAGAGTTTTTGTGGTCTATCTCTACGGCGAGGTCTAAAATACTTAGATCCCACCGTATGGACAGCTTCTACCAAACCGCTGTTTAGCTCGTCCACTGCAAGGTTTTCTCCTAGACAATCAAAGCGATTTGTCAGCTCGAGTTGAAAGCTCTCGGGGTTTAAGATATGGGCGCGAGTAGGTCGGAGCGTAGATTTCATCAAGCGACGCCTTTCCGATTGGACATTGATATTCAGTGTGCCCCTAACCATTCGGTGATCACTGCCGGTTTTCACCCTGTTGATCACAGAGACATCTCTGAATATCCGTCTATTCGTCGTCAAGATGAAATCTATCTCGTTTCTCGTAGAACCGTCAGGACTCAGCCAGGTCCATTTCCTGTGAGGCGGCTTCTGGAAAAAAGAGTTCATCGCGAAGAGTCCCTCTTTCTCCAGAAAGTCGGCCAGCCTCTGACCCCTGGGGTTCCGTTGCCCATGTCCAAATTGCCCCACTTTCAACTCTGCATCGCTTCCCTTGCCCAACTTTGCGTTGAAGTTTCCCATAACAACATTGAAGTAGGTTTTGGAAGTATGTATGGCCCGACTTATGTCCTCATACATTTCCTCTACTTCTTCATCTAGGTGTGTCGAGGTCGGCGCGTATACCTGTATGACCTTCAACTAATATCTTTTAGATATTCTGAGTATAAGGTATACTACCCTGCTCGACACACTTTCGATGGATACGATGTTGTTGATGAGAGACTTGTGGACGAGAAATCCGACACCTCCTCGGGACTGTTGGTCGTCCCCCCGGTAGAAGAGCAGGTTACCAGACTTCAGGGTTATCGTATCCTCCCCGATTCTTCGGACTTCCGATAACCCCATAATGTCCCAGTGTAACCTGCTCAATACTTCTTCCAGTTCGACAATCTTCTCGTCTGTCCTCAATGTGCGTACGTTGTGTGTTACCAGGGCCAGTCGTCGTCGGAGGTGGTAGCCGGGGCCAACCCGGGGATTCTTAGCACCCCCTGCCCCACCGTAACCATGACTGCTACCATAGCCAGGAATAGTGGGGCTGCCGGGGACTGGGGGCCTGGTCTCTATTTGTGTCGCCATTGTGGGGGTATTTGCCGTTACTCGCCACGCTTGGCAGGTGGGTTGGCGAGCGCAGTAGGGGACTGGCGTTAATGACGCTGCTGCCCGCCATTAACCGGGGAAAGGAAATAGGATTTGTGGGTAGACGATGTTATAGGAAAGGAGAGTATGGCCTGAGGGAGTGGATACTGCAGTCACGGACGGGAAGTTAAGGTGACTGCAGTAGCTCGGGGGCCGAGGTCGCGTACTCGTAGCACCTATACTAGGACAGGCCATGACCACTAGATAGGAGCATCCCTGACCTTAGATAGGAGCATCCCTGACATGTTAGAATTCTATGGATTACATACTACTTCGCTGCTAAGATGACACATATCTGACAAAAATATATGAAGTTATAGTTCATTTTTAAATATAAAGTTCTTTATTTTTTTTAATACAAATATCTACTCGATTTAGTTTTATAACTTATCAGATGATAAAATAAATAGTATGCAACACTGGTGTGAAAAACAAAATCAATACTATTAATTTGGGGTAACAAAGTTGTTTGTTGAAGATGGTACAATGATTGTGTCAATAGATAGTTACTGTATTGAACTACTGATTTTATTTCTCATTGTCAATCACCCTATTATTATTCACTAAGAAACAGAAAAAAGTGGGGAAAACAATATTGATAAAGATATATATTTTATTGGCTCAACTTTTTTCATATTTAATCTATACATGTAAATAAAATGCAAGTGTCTGTTTGTAAAGTGAAATTAAAAAAAAAAGTCCAATTACATATCGTTATATACACGATACCTATAACGAAAATGACCTTAGTTTTGTTTTGTCTGTCTGTTTGTTCCGGCCAATCTCTGAAATGGCTGGACCGATTTTGACGTGACTTTTATTGTCAGGTAGTTGATATAATAAGGAGTAACTTAGGCTAATTTATTTTAGAAAAAATCTTTTATTTTAGCAAAATAATGTTTTTGTTAAATTCCACGCGGACGAAGTCGCGGGAACAGCTAGTAATATTATAAGAAACCTAACTATGAATGTTTGCTTGAATCAATTATTCTTATTCACCTCAGGCTGAGGCGCCTTTACCTATGTGGGAGGATGTGTGCATTTTATTTTTAGTCTACATTATCTAAAATGTATCAGAAAAGTTACCATTTGCATGGCATATATCTTTAACAAAAATATTGCCATCAAGTGAACATATAATTAGCTTGTATTTACACCATTTGTTTATAGCCTTAAGAGCGTTTATACCCTTTGCGCGCTTTTTGGCTAAAAAAACAGGACTTTTCAAATGAGTTAATAGCCACCAATAAACAATTTCAAGGAAAAATAATTAGTACTAATTTTAGAAAAGGTTATCATCTAGGGATTTTGGTGGAAAACATTATAGATTGATGGATAATTTGTGAGTACTATAAGGATTACTGAACACTAGTTTCGTTATTTAGGCTTTAAGCGGCAATTTAGAAGCTTAAGATATCCGAAATCACTAAATATAAGATGAAAATAAAAATATTATCCGACTAATAAGACCCTTATGGAAGGATTTTGCTGAGAAAAATAATCTTTTTATGTTTAGAATAAAAATTTAAACAATGCATAATTATTCAGAAACTCTCGTCAAGAACATATTTTTTTTCACCAACTTATCGTATATAATTTTTTATAGCAATTGCATATTATAATAGAAGAACATCTTATCAATAAATTGCCATTTTTATATTTCAATAAAATTAGTTTTCATGTTTTCTACATATATTTTGAAAACCACTATAAAACACGCTGTCCGCCGTGCATCAAATCAGACCGCCGCAAGGCTTTCTAGAGGGAGGATGTATCGCTCGTCGCTCCGCCTGGCTGCAGTCGATTTTTGCTGTGCTTAGTAAAAATAGCCACGCGTGGACTGCGATTGCCACATCTTAGTACTTTGGTAGTAAAATATTTAATTTTATTTTATACCTACAATAATTTTGTAGTGAGTATAAATTATGTTTCAGATAATATAATGGGATGTAATTCCGAGGCTAAATTATGTTATGTATTGTAATATAAACTTAAATATATTTCGTAATTGTAAGGGGTTGTAAGGCCCCTAACTCTTTTCATGTGTTCGAACACGAAATGATTAATAAACGTCCGTAGTGTCTACTGATTGAACACTGATTTGAATGCAAATTAACAATGTAGTAATAACGAAAATATGATGTATCTAAATTTGTATTGTTCATTGCTTGCACAGTAATATTTGTCTACTTATAAAGCAAATAAAATATTTTTATGATATAATATTACCAATATATAAATCATACACATTATATACATTAATTCAATTCAATATTAGAATTTTGAAGCGCACGGATCAAAGTTGGTTGCGCTGACTGTATAGCGAGCCGACGCGACGCGGCAGCTCTACGTACACAGCTTTGGTCGCTTATGTGTGCGTGAAATTAACGAAGAAATACCTATAGTTGACTTTGCGCGCAAGGTGTAAACGCTCTTAATAGCTTTTTTATTTTCAAACACATACATTATTTGTTTTTGTTTATGGCTGTTAGAATATGTAAATAGTTTGTTTAGTACAAAAGACATGCATTGCAATTTGTTGATTTGAGTAAGTCTTGCTAGGAAACTTATCTTGTATTTTGCATCACATGGTGTAATTAGGAAAATAATCTTACATTATAGGTTTAATGTTAGAAAAGAAAGAAATATTAATAATGATTTATAAATTTAACAAATAAAAAATACATCCAACATTCATATTCATAGCCCTGACCCTACATTAAGGTCAATTAAGTCTTGTGTCATGGGTATCAAGAACTGCGAGATAGTTTTTCGGTCTCACAGACGCCCAAACCTGAGAAAAATAAGGGGCATTTTTCTTTGCGCAGAGATCGAACACACGCCACAGAGACTATAAGTTGAAAGTATAATGAAATTCTTCTTCTTCATTCAAATCAATTGCTCAATTACAATAATGTATCATTATAGTATAATGAATAACCAAAACGTTATCAAAAATCTTATCCTTCTGCACTTTACACTTTTCATTATTGATTGAAATTATGTTTTATATTATGAATGATAAACTTGAAACCCTGTTCAAATATTTGTGTCACTGTTATGTTTTATTTTGTATACAGTAAAAGAAATAAGTTTAGTTCTGCCTAAAGATTCCTTTTTCCTGGGTACGCTATGTGTTGTGAAATCAATATCATATATTTGAGCAGAGGGTTGCATAGATCAATGGCCCTATTTTATAAATTTTCTCACTATGTTCAACTGTTGTACAAATATCTTATTATTAATATCTGTTGGATTTTTTAAATTTATGTTATATGTTCTAGCTATCAAAAAATTAGAGGACAAAACCAAAGAGGTGCTGTGCCAGCTAATTATATTTGCTACAAGTGTCAAAAGCGTGGACATTGGATCAAAGATTGTCCAGCTGCAAACTCAGTATGTTTATTTCTTATTTTTATTTACTTAGTAGTACTACTTTAGCTCTCTTGCAAATTTATGTATTTTCATCCTCTTTATCAAATATATTAACACTATTTTATATTTTGTTAAAAATACAATGTTCCTCTATTTGTCATTACCATACATAATTAATCATATCATAATTTTGAAGTAATGCTTGAAACAGTCAATTGCCCACATTTTACACTTCCATGTATTGTTCTGCTAAATCTATGAAACCTAAATTAGGAGGTTTAAAAAAATGGCACACTGGCTTGTATAGTCAGCGACAAAAGTCGTTGAGCATATTCAAAACGCCAAAAGTCATGCACACATCAAGCAACATAAGTTGGTGACCAGGTTCGGCCACAAAAATTCATGAACACCTTAAGGTTACAAAAGTTTCTGAACAACAAAAGCAACAAAATTCCTAAACACACCAATGGTACGTAAGTCACTGAATACTTATAAAAAGTAAGTTTACGGTAGATGTGTTCACCTACTTTTGTAGCTTCGTTATGCATTAATTGTTACATTTTATTTCATGGTTTATATTTTTACTTTTCCTGCATTGACTTATAGTTTTCTGTTTTTGTGAAATAATATTAATTTATGAGAAGTTTTTAGCGTGTTTTATATCAGAGTCAGAATAAAATTAGTGGCGGAATTTTAAAGTTTTGATATATAGGTCAATTGGTCTCAAAATCCATATCCGAGAGACCCTTCGCTCCGATATTCTAAATTGATAGTCAGGGTTGAACATTTTGGCTGCCATTTTAAATTTTTTTAGTTATTGGTCCGATTGGTCTCAAAATCAATATGTGGTGGGATCGTTGCTCCGATAGTCAAAATTGAAATACCAATGGAAAATTATGGCTGCCGTTTTATACTTTTTATAGAACTAGTGCTTAATTTTCCGCGTTTGAAAAAAAAATACAAAATGTTTACGATACGCGCGCACATTCACAACCAAAAAGCGACACAATAAAGTTTTTAATCCTTAATTACGAAATAATAATATGTTACTGATGTGAACTAGTATAAAAAAATATCTACACCCGGGCGGAACCGGGCCGGGCCGCTAGTAAATCTTCTCAGGTGGCGGCTCGCTTTATAATCCGTCGCCATTCCGCTAGTAAATAAACACAATAAAATATAAAATGAGGAAAAAAAGAAATCTTGTTACGTGTATAATGTATGACCATATTGGCAACAATTGATGTATGTACATATATGTTTTATTTCAATTTCCACTGTAACTGCTTGGTGTGTACGGTTTTGCAGATAATTAAAAAAAAACATGTACAAAGACAATAATAAACACTAGGGAATGCAAATCTCGCGAGATTGGGACTAAAACGAGATCCCGCGAGTTTATGAATACAATCTCGCGAGATCTCGCCAATTTCGAGATCTCGCGAGATTGGTAGTTTAGTGTGTTGTTTTTGCATATAATCACACTATTATAATAAATTAAGAAAAAAATAATAAATAATCATTTATTTTCACGATTTTTTTAAAATAGACTGCAATATACATTTTTTGATGTATTGTTTTTAATAAACTTCTAAGCAGTAAACTTTGACACACGTATCTATCAAATAACAAATGAAAGAAATAAACAGTCTTCTCTTCTAATATCAAACAAAAATCTTTTAATAAGACAACAGTCAGGAGTCCGCCCCGTGACCACGAAAGCTGTAAAGTAATCGAAACGTCGGGAACTTAAAAAATGAAACTTAAAATTAAACCAAATACGCGATAAAATCCGTAAATAATAGTTTTATTTCAATAAGACAACCGTTTTTTTTATAATAAACAATAACCCAAGAAATACTCGAATGCAATGACACTCCATCACGTTAGCTAGCAACAACTATTAGTAAACAAATCAAATGTTTTTATGGTCGATTGCAATCTCGTTTAACTCGCGAGATCTCGCCTTTTTTTGTCCGAGATCAATCTCGCTAAAAAAGGCTGAGATCTCGCGAGAACGAGATCTCGCGAGAACGAGATTGCATTCCCTAATAAACACCTATAAGAAGAGTACACAGGAACACAAGAAGTTTAACAATTTATTGTATATGTGACATAAAATATTGACAATTGATATAAATTCAACACTTGCCTTTAAATAAATAAAAAAAATGAATATAAAATTAATTCAAAATAAAAAAGGAATCGGACTTAGAGTACTTAGAAATTCTAATAAAAATTGTAAGCCGACACCACGCACAACCTACATTGTAAAAAAGTATCAGATATGAAGGAGCACAAATGTATAACAATTTGCCAACAATCACAAAAGAAACAGACAGCTTCCGTGTTTATAAGACAAAATGTAAGTTATTTCTTAAAAAATCAATGCTCTGAATGCGGATCTGGTGGCAAGTCTTGGATTGTGAGTTCAAATGTGAGTATTTTATTTTGTTATAGTTCCAATATTAGCACATTGTAACTGTCTTACCCTTCGATCAAATATACACTAGATACAACATGAACGCTTAGAAAATGGCACCAAAAAAGAGTGCTTTAAGCACTTTTTGCCTTCAGTGACGCACCGACCGTTGCTTCTAAAACGTCGCAGAACTTGAGACAATATTATGTGAAAAGCTACTTTAAGCTCCAGGAATAAGGTGGAATTTGTGTTAATATATTTGGAATATGTGATCTTTTCGTTTACTTTTTTTCATGTCATGCATCGGTGCCACTTTTTAATAGAACTTTTACAGGGAACTGTGTATCTAGTGTATATTTGATCGAAGGTCTTACCCACTTAAATATATATTGTGTCCGATACTAGCATAATTTTTCCTATATAATTATTATGCATCATGAAAAGAATGAAATGAAATTGAAAACATTTATTGGACGTGAAATATAAAAAAATCTTTTAAGAAAATAGTTTTTTTTTATCTCATGAATGTATTGTTCTATGTAAGTACACGTGCTAATAACAGACGCACAAGACATTGAAACTTCTCATAAACAAATATTATTTCACAAAAACAGAAAACAAGAAGTCAAATCAAAGAAAAGAAAAAATTTCAACTGTGAAATAAAATTTAACAATCAATGCATAACAAAGCAACAAAATTAGGTGAACACATCCACGGCAAACTTACTTTTTATAAATGTTCAGTGACTTATGTACCATTGGCATGTTTAGGAATTTCGTTGCTTTTGTTGGTCAGAAACTTTTTTGACCTTAATGTGTTCATTAATTTTGTGGGTGACCCTGGTCACCCTCTTCTGTTGCTTCATGTGTGCATGACTTTTGGCGTTTTGAATATGCTCAACGACTTTTGTCGCTGATTGTACTATAAAGGTACAATTATGTTTCAGATTGCATTTGGATTAAGTTGTATAGTATGAGTATTGAGTATAGATTTATTTCTATGACTGGTGTATACACAATATATATTTTATTTCAGTAACACTATGTGCATTTCAGGGTGATCCTGTAGAGATTAGGCGAAGTACGGGGATTCCTCGCAGTTTTATGGTACCAGTTGAAGGCCCAAAGGCACCTGGTGCGATGATGACCCCAAGTGGAACATTTGCCGTTCCAGCTGTTGATCAGTAAGTATGAAAATATGCATACATTCACATTACAGATGCTAAGTGTATTATAATTTCAGTGTAAAGTTAACCAAATGCAATTAAAATATATAATTTAAATAAATTATTTTAATTCTGGAACGGAGTTCAATTAGTTGTTAAGTCAAACACTCTACCTACAGCTATAATGTAATTTGGCTTAAGAGCACATTAAAAAAATGCGTCATTACCTCATGTATTTTTTTCAGTTTGATAAATCTCATATAATTTGCCTGATACTGGAATTTGTTCTGGGAAGAACAGAAATAAGTTTGACGAACTATAGCTGGCTAAAGTATCATGTATGTCCGTCTATACATCGATAAATTCTTTTCAAGTGGGTGTGGATGGCCAAATGCTATTTTTCATTAAAATCGGGCTCGTGATTACTTTCAGTATTTTAGTTTTCTGCATAGTTTTAGATGTGACCATCCACGCCCACTTGAGAAATACACCCTGTATATGTAAGAAAAATAAAAACCAAGTTATTCAGTAGCCACTTTTGTCGGGCTATGTAGTACGCGCAAGTGTTACCTCCCCTTATAGTTAAAACTATTAAGTCCTAATGGCTCCATGGTATAGAAGTGGCTTCTACACTTAACAGTGAGGCGTATATGGCGTCCGAAAACTCAGGGGCGGGTGATCCGCCCCCTGCGGCGGCGCCGGCGGCATCGGAGCCCAACATACCCGACGAGCTCATCTGCAGCCTGTGTCGGGACTTGCTCACCGACGCCGTGATGATACCCTGCTGTGGCAACTCCTTTTGCGATGAATGTATGTACTCCTAATTATATGGTTGCCACACACGTAGCTATTTACTTGCGCAAATAAATACTTGCACAAGTATACTGCTATGTGTTTTGGTAGATAAATTTATCATGTATCTTTAAACGAGAAATTCTTGTATATATATAAATATATTCTCTGAATTTCGGAAACGGCTCCAACGGTTTTCATGAAATTTTGTATACAGGGGGTTTCGGGGGCGATAAATCGATCTAGCCAGGATTAATTTCTAGAAAATGTTATAAAAAAATAAAAATAGGAACTGATAAAATGACTCTTCCTGACATCTATTGGCGAATAATAATAATATTTTTATTGTGTGCAACTAACTGCTTAACGATACAATAACACTAAAGATATTTCAGCAGATAGCGTTGCTAAGCAACACTAAGAAAATCAATTGTTTATTAGCTTTTAGGTTTTATTGGAATATCTGTCAAAACTTTAAAAATAAAAAGTGACATTGGTAATTTGGCGTTTAATTTTGGATATGGCTATTTGTTTGGATCATGGATTATTATCTCAGACTAAATACTCTCTAGACGTAGCCATGCCGTGGCCGCACAAGAGACAGATATATAATTTTTCAGTGTGGCCATGTTGGGAAAAATTCCTACTTTTGGGGGGTACTAACACAGGCCAACATAAGCGTTGCCAACCGTACGTTTAAATCGTATTTATTCGTATATCGTATTTATTTTTTAAATGATAATGAGTTTATGATTATTTTTTACTTTTTAGTTCGATCTTATATGAAAGCTTGTTTTTTTAGTTTTTAAACTATAATTTCATTGCTTGCACTAAAACATCTATCTATGGCTGTCTTATCAAAGAAAGACAACTGCGCGCAAATTACCAATTATAATATATTTTCAACAATAATATTTTGTTTATTATTCTGGATAAAATATAAAATAATCTCATATACTTTTTAAATTATTACGTCGTCATCGGTCCTGGATAAGTATGCAAAATTTCAAGTCAATCCGACGTTTTGAAGTGCTCGAAAATCGACTTCACAGATTCTATTACATACATACATACAGGCAAAGTTAATAAAAGTGTGTTAAAAATAATTAATGATCAACTACTTACATGAACATATTTTATTGGGACTGCTTTTAGTTTTACTATAACATTCTTCTTTTTGTTTTCTTCGAAATGTATTGAGCAAATTTTAAAATTATTTGTTGGTTGCCAATTTTGGCGTCCAGTAGCTTCCACCCATTTAATTCTAATTTCACTGTTAGCAGGAAACCCAAAATAAGAAGTAATTTTATTTTTTTACGCTTGATGATAACGCTACCTATGCAATGTATAATATGCAAGTATTATCTAGGGTAAACAAATTTTCATAACAAGGTAACACTAAAATTTTAAGAAATTAAGGAAATTCTAAATGTAATCGATATTTCTCTGAGTAAACAATTTGAATTGATATTAAAATACAACATTATTTACCAATAAACGACACAATAATTATAATGTAACATAAATGAGTAACTTACGGGTGAAATGTTATTCCACAAATTTTTCGTTCACTGCGGCTTTTGCAGCCTAAAATACTACAACCCACCATTGCACATACACTATAGTCACTAATATTTGTATAAATTGCTGCTTTACACTATCCAAAACTATTAGAATATCGGAAAAACTGATTGATGTATATTTGTTTGACAAACTGCACAGTCTGACAAATAAAAAAACCGGCCACGGTGACAAGGATAAAGAAAAATAACTCTCTGTCTCTTTTACGCACACTAATTTTTAACTTGCGGTCTCACTCTTATTTCTCACGTTCCAGTCATGGCTACGTCTAGAGAGTATTTAGTCTGAGGATTATTATAGATATACTGCGCGATTGCGAGAATACATATAAATGACGGTATGTTCCGCGGAGCGGTACTAAGATAATTTGTAAAAGAGAATAAGACCATTTTCAACTGCATTGGAATTATAAATAGTGAAAAGTACAAGAACACTTTTAGCTTTTAGTGAAGTAATTCCTTCAAGTGTCCAATTCCTTTAGTCCAAAAAACAAAACCGAGCAAAGCTCGGTCATCCAGGTACTTTCTTCAATAAAAGCACCAGTTTGAACTTGTGTAAGTAAATAGCAATGTGCGTGGCTATGTTTAAATTATGTTTTAAAAAGTAGATGTAAGTAATGTAATTAATGTAAGAAGATTTAAGATGTATGCTATTCGTGTTATTTTATGCAAGACCATATGACAGCCCCCGTGGCGCAGTTGGTTAGACGCCGGCTGTCAAACGAGAGGCCGCAGGTTCGGTCCCCGCATCGACACGAATATTTATGTGATCCATAGGTATTTGTTTCGGGTCTGGGTGTGTGTGAGATCTAAAAGTCTCGTAGTTCCTGATATCCGCGACACTATACTAGAGCTTGCTGTGGGGTCAGGACTATGTATGTGACTGTTAGGTGTATTTATTTATATCCTCACCTGTGGTTATATGGATTTATTACAATATTAACGTTTACTTTTTGTATTTCATAGGTATCCGAGGGGCTTTATTAGAATCGGAAGATCATGAGTGCCCGGATTGTCGCGAAAAAGAAATATCACCGACAACGTTGATTCCAAACAGGTAACAAGATATGATTTAGCTAAAAGAAAAAAAACCCTTTAAATATAGGATTATATTTGTATATTTTTTTAAAATTATCTTTTTTTATCAGGTTCCTAAGGAATTCTGTGTCATCTTTCCGCAATCAGACCGGGTACAGTCGACGCACGCCGCATCGACCATCCACAGTGCCCATGCAAATGCGACCCACATCTAGTGCAGGTAATTTTAACATGGTCTAGAAAGGAGAATGAATGCTCAATCTCACACAGGCTGATGTCCGGGATATCATCGCTAAAGTGTCGGATCAATTCGGCCTTCGGGTCTTCGGCCGAGCTAACAGTAGGTTCGGCAACCGAGGTGTAAAGCTGTCCGTAGAACCTCTCGATCTCTCTTAATACCTCTGCCCTTGTCGATACTACGCGGCCATTGTCCGTTTTCAGCCTAGACAACTGGCTTTGCCCAATAGACAAGTCTCTTGCAAACACTTTGGAGCTTCCGTTCCGCTCAATTGTCTCCTTAATGCTCACCGTGATGTCCGTGCTCACAAGAGCACGGACATCGTGTCGCAAGGACTTCTAGATCCCTCTATTGAGCCGCCGATATGTTTCGGCGTGATCGGAGGACTGCAGCGTCAAAGATCGACGTTCGGCCATGAGGTCAAGAGTGTGGATCGAGAGTTTTTGTGGTCTATCTCTACGGCGAGGTCTAAAATACTTAGATCCCACCGTATGGTCAGCTTCTACCAAACCGCTGTTTAACTGTTCCACTGCAAGGTTTTCTTTTAGACAATCAAAGCGATTTGTCAACTCGAGTTGAAAGCTCTCGGGGTTTTGGATATGGGCGCGAGTAGGTCGGAGCGTAGACTTCATCAAGCGACGACTTTCTAGTTGGAGGTTGATATTCAATGTGTTCCTAACCATTCGGTGATCACTGCTGGTTTTCACCCTGTTGATCACAGAGACATCACTGAACATCCGTCTATTAGTCGTCAGGATGAAATCTATCTCATTTCTCGTAGAACTGTCAGGACTCAGCCAGGTCCATTGCCTGTGAGGCGGCTTCTGGAAAAATGAGTTCATCGCAAAGAGTCCCTCTTTTTCCAGAAAGTCGGCCAGCCTCTGACCCCTGAGGTTCCGTTACCCATGTCCTAATTGCCCCACTTTCAACTCTGCATCGCTTCTCTTGCCCAACTTTGCGTAGAAGTCTCCCATAACAACATTGAAGCTGGAAGTATGTATGGCCCGACTTATGTCCTCATACATCTCCTATACTTCTTCATCTGGGTGTGTCGAGGTCGGCGCGTATACCTGTATGACCTTCAACGAATACCCTTTTGATATTCTGAGCATCAGGTACACTACCCTGCTCGACACACTTTCGATGGATACGATGTTGTTGATAAGAGACCTGTGGACGAGAGATCCGACACCTTCTCGGGACTGTTGGTTGTCCCCCCGGCAGAGGAGCAGGTTACCAGACTTCAGGGTTATCGTATCTTCTTCGATACTTCGGACTTCCGATAATCCCAGAATGTCTCAGTGTAACCTGCTCAATTCTTCTTCCAGTTCGACAATCTTCTCGTCTGTCCTTATAGTACGTATGTTGTGTGTTACCAGGGCCAGTCGTCGTCGAGGGTCGTAGCCGGGCCAACCCGGGGATTCTTACCATTATAGGGATTATACATATGTTAGTGCCGACCCTAATACCCAATTGGTTAAAACAAGAAAGCTAAATGCACTGAAATCTATACATATAAATAAAATTAAAGTGTCTGTTTGTAACGTGAAAAAAAAATGACCAACTACATATCGTTATATACACGATACCTATAACGAAAATGACCTTAGAATTTTTTTTGTCTGTTTGTTCCCTCTAATCTCTGAAATGGCTGGACCGATTTTGACGGGACTTTTACTGTCAGGTAGCTGATATAATAAGGAGTAACTTAGGCTACATTTATTTTAGAAGAATAAAGTTTTTGTTAAATTCCACGCGGACGAAGTTGCGGGCACAGCTAGTCTATACATATAAATAAAATTGAAGTGTCTGTAAAGTAAAAATTAAAGAAAATGTCCAACTACATATCGTTATATACACGATACCTATAACGAAAATGATCTTAGATTTTTTTTGTCTGTCTGTCTGTTTGTTCCGGCTAATCTCTGAAATGGCTGGAACGATTTGACGGGACTTTTATTGTCAGGTAGCTGATATAATAAGGAGTAACTTAGGCTACCTTTATTTTAGAAAAAAAATTTTTTTTTAGAAAAATAAAGTAATGTTGCAATGCCCAAGTACTGTCCAGTACCGCGCGCAGCTTTCGCGCATGCGCAATTTTTCAATAAAGCTAATACAAAAATAATTAAAATAAAAATGCAAATACAAAAAAAAAACGAAATAAACTAATTAAACTTTTTTGTTAAATTCCTCGCGGACGAAGTCGCGGGCACCGCTAGTTATCAAATACCTATATCAAATTCTAGATACACGTATGTGGGAATATCCATCATAATTTATCGGTTAAAATTTTAACATAAAATGGCCGCCCGGAGACACGTACATTATTATAACTTAAAAACACACCACACATCACGTATAACACTGAAATATGATTAATTACTTATTTTTCCATGATATTTTGTTCTTTTCACGAACAATCCACCACGTTTAATAATTTTATTTCAGAAATGAACAAGAATTTCAAACTTCGCGGGCATTGTCGACTTCAATGACATTTTATTCATTTTTTCACAATGGAGCGACCCAAGAACATCGAAATCATAAAAATCCGTGTAACTATCGACAATATAAACTTTGTATACCCTGGACACCACCTTCCGGCTTCCGGACAGTGCCGACAGTTAACGGACTTTTGACATTCCGGGCGCGCGACCGACAGGGGAGACTTTAACTGAGTTGCGAGACTTATTTTTTTACAACTTTTGGTTTTGGTGGGATATATCTATCTGCTACTCTTTCAAATTCGAATGAGTGACAGGGGACAGGAGAGAGCAGGATTACATGCTTTTCGTCATAGGACAGAATGAGCCGGGATATAACGGGATGAAACGGGAAAAGCAATAAAGTAAACGGCGCGGTGGTCACATTGAATTTATATATAAAACAGTTAGTACCTACACGAAATAATATGTTGTTGATATAGTCTGGACTCAAAAACTATCTGCACCGGACGAAGCCAAGCCCGTCGAATTACGTTTCGAAAATGTTTTGGCTGCATTGGCAAAAAAGATTAAAATTGGTCCATTTTTTATTTCATCAGAGGCCGCTCCTGCCGGCGTTGCCTCTTCATCTCAGCCTCCGCCAAATGGACCAGTTCAGTCTACAATGGGGGCTGGTTCAGGTTAGTGTAAATAAATTATTGTTAAGGGATTTTCGTTGCATGCGTTTGAACATTCATGTAATTCTAACACATGATTTATTGTAAATAGGTATGTATAAAATGAGACCTTTATTTTTTATTACCCTAATTTCTTTATCATTCTTGTTTTCATGGGTATGGCTGGTTTGAGACAGATTAATCCTATGCGCCTCTTTGCTGCTGGACTAATTTCATATTTCAATATTTTTAAGGAGTCATTCAAGATTTTATAGGTTTTAAGTGTTTCATAACATTATTTTTATAAGTACATTTGATCGAATCATGTCTTTATTATTCAAAAATTATGTGAAATCCTAATGTAAATGAATTATTTATTCATTGTGTATTTTTTTATAATTGGTGTTGTATGTATATTTAAATACTAAAATTTAAGCAATATTGTAGGTATCTGCTTACGATTAAGGACGAAGTTAAGCGGTAGTATTAGTGACTTTAGACCAGTGGTTCTTAACCCTTCAGTCATTTTTGCCTACCCATAGACCACTAACTTTATTGACTGGTTTGGTTATATTATGTTAATACAACACAGAAATATAAATTAATAAAGGATTTTTTTCTGTGTATCCAAAAACATAACAAGCCCAAAATATTTTTTAGGATGGCCTTAGTATTGCTCCGCGGACTACTTGGGATTCTTCCAGGGACCACAGGTTAAGAACCACTGTTTTAGACAGAATGCAACCAATTTTTTTATAATTATTTTCACCTTTCATCGTGTTTCTGTGGATAATTACATTGAGTTTTTGCAAAAATAATAATTTACGTCGATTCTTTTAAAAAACGCAATGATATAGCATTATATTACATCAGCCGAAGCAAGGAATGAACGAACGCGCGCACAATACCTTTACAAATAGTACGTAGTGCCGAGTGACCAGTAGCGCCGCGTGTGCTGCAAGTTCAACGTTCACTATTTAATAGTAATAATAATATGTGCTTTATTGTCTCTATGTACCATGACAACACACATATGTATACAGTAAGGATTATATCGGATTATAGCAGCCTTATCACTAATAGCGATCCCTATCAGGCAACCTTTGGATGGACTTTCAATTATAAATAAAACATTCGGTGTGCAGCAAAAGTATAAAGATGATGGAATAAAATATATATTTTTTAGTATATAAATCCTTACTAATATTATAAAGGTGAAAGTTTGTAAGTATGGATGTATGGATGTATGGATGTATGGATGTTTGTTACTCTTTCATGAAAAAACGGCTCATCAGATTTTGATGAAATTTGGTATAGTGATAGCTGACACCCTGGATTAACACATAGGCTACTTTTTATCCCGAAAAATGTAGTGTTCCCGTGGGATGAGTCAGGAAACCAAATATACATATTTTCTACTCTTTCAAATTCAAATTGTTGGCACGGGATGTCCTCTCCTACGGAAGGGAAATATAGTCGACGGCACGCGGGAAATATAGTTAGTAGACACGCGAAATAATATGTTCTTGATGTGGATTGGACTCAAAAACTATCTGCACCCGGGCGAAGCCGGGCCCGACAGCTAGTACTACATAAACATATTAGAAATATTATAAAATTGCTATTGATTAGGTTTAAGCATACAATGAACCACAATACCCAATCCGTTCGGGATCACACTATTTGAGACTTTTCTTGTGAAGTTATGATTCAGAATTGCGGGAACCAAGGCGGCGCGGTGTGAGGCAGAATTTATTTGAGGGGGATTAGTTGGATGAAGCAGAGGGTTAAAGTTTTGGCTGTATTTAGTGAAGTTTTTTAGTAGGAATGTTAGCATAATATGTTGAATTTAGTCATTTATGTTTTATTGTTATATGTTTGGATTTAGTTTCTCGACTTGTGTGTGTAATTTCGGTCTTTTAACTATGTCTAATGCGTTAAGTGTTCGTTAGTACGGGCTAAGGCAAGATTCGAATATATTTAAGAGAAGCTCAAACGCCATTTAAATAAAACCTTTCTGTCAAAACAGTATTAAAGTAGCTTGTAACAGCAAGTATTAGTATATTTAAAGAGTCGAAGTGTAGTGGAGGCATCTTACTGTCTCTTTCACACGCGTACATTGTAACGCATGTTAAGCCTAGTGACGTCACTAGTTTTGTTTTGCATTCCCAACGGCGGATCCAGGGGGAGGTCATGGGGGTCATAACCCCCCTTGGGCAGGCTCCAGATTGACAGGATAAATTCTTTTTATGACGATAAATAAAGTAAGAAGTGTGTGTATTCACAAATCACGGCTGTAACAAACTTTAAAATATCATTCATCATCATCATATCAGCCACAGGAAGTCCACTGCTGAACATAGGCCTCCCCCAAGGATCTTCACAATGACCTGTTGGAAGCGGCCTGCATCCAGCGACTTCCTGCAACCTTAGTCAGATCGTCCATCCACCTTGTAGGCGGGCGTCCGACATTTCGCTTGCCTGCACGTGTAAAAAATCATGATTACGAATAGGGTATTTGACTATGATGAAAATATGAAACATATTGTTACTAGACTAACGGTAAATATTTTTTTAAACCAAATGAACTAATAAAGTGTTTAAAACAATGTTGGATTGTCTTAAGAAATCATTTTAAAATTAAATAAATTTTCGAGCTTGACCACGTGACTAAAAACGCACGCCATTGGTTTCATTTAAAGTGACGTCACTTTCTTGTTGTCAGTCGATTTTTAGAACATTTCATGAGCGTTTTCCTTTGCTTTCACAGTAATTTCTAAAATATTGATCACATAGCGCCGCTAAGGGCACACTACGAACTTTGTCTGTAATAATTGTACGATAGAAACTAAAATATAAAAGCTGACAGTAAAAACTTCGCAAAAATAGACGCGATAGTGGTCGGACATTTTTTTTAAAACAACCCTGACTTTTACGCTGCACAATTAAATTATTAATATCAAACCTTATAAACATACATATGTAAATATCACTATTAGTTATATTATAAACTAAAGCTTTTTCGAGTAGCAGGTCTCTCGTATGTGAAAGGCCGCCTAAGTAGGTACCACCGCAATGTCTATTTCTCCCGCCAAATAGCATTTTAAATGCACTGTTGTGTTTCGGAATGAAGGATATTGTAGCCAGAATAACTACTGGACATATTGAGACTTAACATCTTATGTGTCAGGATGGCGAGCGCAGTGGAATGCCAAGCATTGCTTTGTATTTCAAGATGTTGTTTGGATGTTGCTGTTCATGAGCGGTCGTATCGCTTACTATCAGGCGAACGGCACGTTCGTCTCGCCATTCAATGCAATAAAAAAGGAACTAAGCTAACAATGTATGAAAAATACAAGTACCTAATTATTGTATTCCCCTATTATATCATTCCATTATTATACGAGCGAGTTTTAACCACTTTACCCGAATCTTGGTGTTCTTTGGAATGCTCACGAGCATTTTATCCGGTATTTTAGTAGATATATTCGTGTATTTTGAGACTACACACCTGTATTAATGGATAATATGGATGGGAATAATTTTCGCAACTTTTGAGGGAGCGGCTCTGAAGTATTTACAAATGAAACAGCAACGACAACGGTTCAAAGTGTAATGAATTTTCAAAAATGACACTTATATTATAACGAAGCGCCTGCAGGAATTATCATAATTTAGGTATGCTTATTTATTTAATTGATATTAATAATATACTTACTAGAGTGTAATTATTATGAAAAATTAACTGAAACTATAAAATTAATGGAAGAGATGCCGCAACGACACCATTTAAGGCATTTTTGGCTGTAACCTAATCAAAGTTATTCTTGATAATGAATGAAAATGTTTGTTAAGCAAGAAAGTGACGTAATAATACCACGTGACTCACACATATGGCGTCTATAGCGTTTTGGCGGTCTTATTTATCATTCAAACTTCAATCATGATTTTTATTGAAAATATAGCAGCTAACAAAGAAATAATCAAATTGCTAGTGTATTATGGTAAAATGAACAATTTGAGATACTTTCCAAAAAACTGTCAAATACCCTATTATAGTATTGAAATCGTACCCAGTGTTCTGACAAGAACTATATGTATGGCTTGGAAGCTGGATCCGCCCAAGTGCATCCCTTTTCCTTAACTCCCACTATAAGATTTAAAATGTTTTTAGCTTGTTTCTGAATGGATATATAAAATTTCTACCATTTGATAAATACGATAATACAGTCAAATACCCTATTGCAATTGTCAAAGTGTTGACGAGATGTGTCATTGAATTCAACGTGTCTATGATAAGCTGTTTGCGGAGTGTACCGAAGAGGACGCGATGATTCCACCTGGGGGTTGTCCCCGTCAGTACGAGGCTACGCAGAGACGTGAACTTTTGTATTTTGTTTCAAAGCTATCGAGCTGCACTGAATTAAATCGCGAAATATGTAGAAAATACACCTACATCGTTGTTTCATACAATTCAAATAACATTCCATAATTATTGCGTGATATTTTTTTCTCGTGGTGATTGAACCCGCACACTTTAAAGGCTGAGGACTAATAGGTTAGTTGATGCTTGACTCTATGTTCATTATTGGAACGAAGTTCCTTATCGCGCGTTGTGAAAGGGGGCTAGACGGAAAAAATTCTCACGAAAAGTTGGCACGACACTTTAAAACATTTGACAATCGTTTTTATTTCTTTATTTGAAAATGATGTCATACATTTTATTTAACTCTAATAGATGCAATAAAATATCCAAATACATATTAATATGTTAAAGGCTATAGTAAAAACTAAGAATACGCTGAAGCCCAAAATTAAGTGGGAAACGTTGCGACAATTTCAAATTTTCATCAAATGTCATAAATCAAATTGGTACAAAAGAAACATAAATTGCATAAATATGTGAAAGAAAACATAATGATGGTGATACCCAAATGATTTTTTTGATGGTGACATATAATTAAAATTCCATAATAAAACCGTAATACATTGATTTTCGATCCTCCTTAATAAATTTATTATTATTTACAATTTTAGTTTGTTACCCTGCTGTCAATCATCAACCCTAGATTTGACTATGTATATTTGCCAATTATTACTAAAATTGAGCCTAATGATTAAGTTTATATTACATTATATTTGTTATTTTACAAAAAATTGCCGTGTTGTGGTTAACACAATGTGTTGTAATTAATTTTGAAGATGGTTGTCCTGCGTGAAGTCGTAGCGCACCGCGAAGGCACAGGATTCGCGGAAGTTGCAGGCCACGCGCCCCTATTGGTCAGACACGCGATAACGTGACGCAGCGCTCACGTAATTGGAGGAATAGCCGCGCAGCGCCGGCGCACCGTCAATCACACGTGACGCAAGCCGTCAATTTTATTATAACTTAAAAAATAATAATTTATTACTTCACTAATTAATCGAAAGGAACTTCGTTCCATCCGAGTGTCCCTTGACACCACTCAACTTTTGTTTACATCGAAAGGTTACGTTTATGCATACTCGCCAGAGAAATATTTTTTTAAATCTGTTTATTTGCAAGCAATAAAAATGGTAGTGGTAGGAATAAAAGAAAAGGATGTAACTAGCTAGCGTTCGAAATAGAAAACGAATGCCCCATTGTACTATTAAAAATATTAATATCATTTTAATAGTTTTTTGATAGTTTTTAGGTACCATTAAGTACTGCTAAAAATCAATCCTAGGAAACATCTCTATTACTTAGGTCCCAGCTAGAAATGTCATATAAAAATTGGTTAAAGGCGATTACTTTATTAAACAAAACAAGGCCTATATTAGGGTGGCTTAATTTAGATTACAAGCTAGGGTAATTCGTCGTACTTCCGACCAAGATGCAAATTATTGCTCTGGCAGTAACTTGATGTTTGATTTATCTGCTTAAACACAATGTTGGGTGTATATTTTTTTCATTTTCATTTCTTATTCCGAATTGGCACTACTACCCGGCTTCCTTTTCGATCATATTCAGGAGATACCTGATATAACTAAAACAATAAAATTGACAAAATTGTTTATATGGCTACTTCTTTATGTCTTAAAATTTACTATCGGGACATCGTATTTTTTGGATTTCTTCTATTATAATCAAGTAATTGATAGTAAAAAAAATGTTATGTGACAACATTGATGTGCGGGATGTAATGAAGTGTACACGTGTTGATGACGTGCGTGGTGTATAGAGGGTCGCGGCGGCGAGGAGTCGGACGGGTCGGCGGACGACAACATCACGGTGACGATGCCGCCCGCGCACCCGCACCACGCCGCGCACGCGCACTCGCACCACGCCCACCACGCGCACGCGCACGCCGCGCACCCCGCCGCCAGGCACGCGCTGCATCGACACGCGCGCTACGGTACTCGGCGCCGCATGCTCGCCCACTACTCTTTGTTCTCTCTCACTGTTCAGTATTGCCTTCACTTGACACATCTAGCCGGAAATCAATAACATGCATGCCATAATCTTGCAATACCGTCACAGCTTGACAAGAAAAATGGACTATGCTAAAAGTTTACGCGTTTGTTTAGTATGGCTTGTTCAATGACTAGTATCTGAGTCACATTTTTACTTGTTTGTTACATTAGTTACAGTGTTTATGCTTGTTGATGATTTGTCATGCCTAATGAAATGAAAATGTTATTGCTCGAAAATGTATTTTCTGAATTTGCACACAGGCGTACTAATCCTTCAGATCAGGAAATATTTTCCCTTGGTCTATGTATACCATAGTGTTTAGAACAGCTTTTGTTAATTAAATAATTTTGTGTCATAATATTGTTATATTTTTTAAATGTGGTGGTTGGTTGGAATGAGTAATCTGTCATCATATGCTGAATACTAGCTTGAAATAGTAGAACATGGATCAGGTTTCTTTTTTTCAAAAATTTACTCAATTATTGCCTTTGTAAGATATTGTGTACAATAGTTTTATGCCAAAAAATCTGTTAATATGTTTATTCCTGAAGTCTAGTCAAATGAAAAAAAAATGGCGTCTCTACGTCACTTGTGTGTATTTTGCTGTGCATAAGCTAATGTTTTGGTCATACAGCACGAGAGTTAGCTATTAAATGAAGCATGTGCATGCTTTGCCTAATTTTGTTTTATAATTAATTGCTTAAAATTTAGTATCTACTTTTTAAGGTGTAATAATTATTTTCATAAAAAAGACTTGTAGATAAAGAAAAGAATTTAAAAAAAAATATATTGGAAAAGATGAATGAAATGTAGATTTTGTACAAAAAAACATAAATGTAAAAAAATTTCAAGCTTATAAAATATTGCAAAAATGGCGGGGAAGTTTCAGTAAATGTATTTAATTATCATGTTATGTCTTATCGCTTATGGGGGTGGTGTATATTGCCAAAGAGTCTATTTTGTTTATTTTGCTGTAATGCTATACATTTTATTTTACTTCATGTCATTGTCACTATAATATATATTCTTATATTAAGTTTATCTTTTATTTAATTAAATTAGGAATTGTATTTTGTTATAGGACCGCCTCCCAGTCACAAACCTGATATAGAACCTCCCGTCAATGTGCCTATGAATGTAAGTAATATTCATAATATTTCTTTTATTACTTTAATAACTAATATCACTATAGTCAACAATACTATAATACATATTATATCTAATATCACGATTGTTGAATTTCACTTTCAATTCTTCTCAGATTTATTTTAAATTTTGGTAAATGTCAGCCGGGGTGATAAGAACCATGTGGGTAACAAAAAAACTTAATACCATAGGACCGTGGTTTCTAAACTTTTTAGGTCCGTTACCCCTATTATCCAAGGGTGACTGATTTTACCCCTCCTCCCAAGGATGATCTCAAACAACACGAGTTAAAACCTTATACATAGACTTTATTCAACTTAAAACAATTGCACATAACCAATAATTATGCTTTTGAAATTTTAGTTTGAAATTTTTATACCACCACAGTACCACGAGGTATTGCTTAGCTTTTACAAGTTTCGTAATATTAGGTTTTGTTTCACTTAAGAGTATTTATACCTTCCGCGCGGTTTTTGGCTTAAAAACAGGACTTTTCAAACGAGTTAATAGCCACCAATAAACAAATTAAAGGAAATATAATTAGTACTAATTTTAGAAAAGGTTGTCATCTAGGGATTTTGGCGGAGAACATTATACTGGGTGGAATCGCTTATCGTCCGGAAAATTTAATAGTGTATTGTGTATGTGAAATTAACGTTATATACGAGATTTATCATTTAAAACTACAAACTACCCCATAAACAACATCAGTACAAGATATCTCCAAAACACATATTATCTAAATCACCCTACACTTAAACGTGCAACGACATGTCAATACTCAGGCGCGCGAGTGTATGAGTCATGCCACACAACAGCTGACTGTCGCGCAGAGACCTTGAACTTACTTTGCGCCTATTTATCGGTATTATTACTCTAAATATTACCATATGACATTTTGATTTATTTAGAATTTTAGTGTGTTAGGATCATTTAAGTAAATGTAGTTGTTGGTAAGTTGTTAAGATTTACATTATTATTTTCATAACGTACCTACTATCTTAGAAAAAGCTGCATATGTTTTTATTTAAACGTTTTAATAATGTCGAGAATAGACGACTTCGCTGTCGAAGGTCACGGATTCTTGCATGATTAGGAAGTCTGAACTTACCATGATCGAGTAGCCTCGGATAAGTCGTTAAAATAGTTCTTGTGCTGGGAACTCATTCATTAATTCATGATACCATTCCTACGCAAAGACTGCAGATGTTCTGGATCTGCATACATCCTTTTTGCATGACCCAACTTTTCATTGGATCGAACATAACATGTCATTATTGTCACATACTCACTGTTCGTGTAATCACTCATTTTGACCGCAAGAAACTAACCAATAACCAAAATAATTTCGTACAACGTCACTCGGTACCGAATTTCGCACGACTGAGGAAGTGGCAAGATCCCTGGAAGGTGTCGGCGGCGCGGGAGCGGGCGGCGCGGCGCGGCGGCACGCTTTGTACTTGCGCTTGCGGCGGCGCGGCGGTGAAGGCGGCGCGATCAAAGGATTTTATTACTTAGATTTAGAAGTTTCTACTCGAATTCGGGAAACTTCGCGACATCTTCTCGTCCAAAATACCTCAGTGCCTAAAATCGAAAGTCTTCGATAGTTGTGTGTTACCAGTGATGACATACGGCACCGAGACGTGGCCTCTCACTGTGGGCCTCATTAAAAGGCTCAAAGTCACTCAACGAGCCATGGAGCGGGCTATGCTCGGTGTTTCCCTACGAGATCGAATCAGAAATGAGGAGATCCGTAGGAGAACCAAGGTTACCGACATAGCCCATAGGATTGGCAAGTTGAAGTGGCAGTGGGCCGGGCACATAGCTCGTAGAACCGATGGCCGTTGGGGCCGAAAGGTTCTCGAGTGGAGGCCACGTACAGGCAAGCGAAGTGTTGGACGCCCGCCTACAAGGTGGACGGACGATCTGACTAAGGTCGCAGGAAGTCGCTGGATGCAGGCCGCTTCCAACAGGTCATTGTGGAGATCATTGGGGGAGGCCTATGTTCAGCAGTGGACTTCCTGTGGCTGATATGATGATGATGATGACTCGAATTCATATTGTATAAAGTAGGGTAACAATAATGTGTATTTATGAAGATTTTTTTCATTTATGTCATCTTTCTCTAAACAACGTTGTTTTATGAATAACTTATTCTAAATTAGTAACTAGTAGTGGTAAATTAATTTTACACTACATAAACAAAAACATAAAAAAATTAAAATAAGTATGCCAAAGTGTTCTAAATAGAAAGAAAGAAAGAAAGAAAAACTATTTATTGATACACAGACGCAACGTACATAAAGCACATAGTATTATAAAACTTAATAATAAAAAATGGCTGATCGCGTCTGTGACCGGTAGGTGGCCACTCAGCTTTATGTTGTGAAGTGGTGCAAACCACAACACAACGCTGATTTTCAGTGGCCACCTTAAGTGACGTACGGACGTCAAACCAATTACTCAAGTTTATATACAAAATAAAAAAAGAAACGAAAATAACAGTAATAAAAAAATTAAATAAAATAACTAATAAAATGCACAATATTATAAAATTACAATAACATCTGTATCGCAATCGACGTTTTGCACGTGCACACAACTGCGTCGTTATAATTTATTTAGTTGCGATGTACAAGCCGTCGCAGGCGCAAGTTGCAGAGTGAGCGCGGCGTGTGCAAATAAATAATATAACCAACAATTGGAAACAAACAAATGTCACCTAAAGTGGGTATAATGTTATAGCTACGCGCCATAAAATATACCGTTCTTACGGGAAACCACACCAAGAGGGATATAATTGTATCACTTAGAATAGTGATTGTCGGAGCCAACTGCTTGGAGTTTGACTTCGTACCATATACACATAGGTCATAAAACATGTGTAAGTATAAGGTTACTTTACAAAATACTTTTATTTTTTTGTTCAGTTAATAAATATCTTTTATAGTGTAATTTAAATGTTTGTTTTGTTTTAAGGGATCTTATATATGGAGGAAGTAAAACGTTCCAGCAGTGAGTGGCCGCGAATTTGAAACACCCCCTAAAGGCAGCAGTTTTATGAAGAGGCGTCGAGAGCGGATAAGATGTCGAACGAGCAGAGTAGCTGTAATGGTCATGTCTCCAAATTAACTTGTTGTATAGGTATGCCGGCTTGTGTGTATTAATCAGTCCGAATAATAAAGTTGCCATATGTAATTTACGACGAGCAGCCATTTTTAATACATTGTTGTCGTTCAAGTAAGGCGTAATGTGGTTTCTAAAACCTACATTGAAACAGAAACGTGCGCATGCGTTCTGAACACGCTGGATTAAACGTTCTGTACGTGACAAGAGGGACGGGCCGTAAACCGTGTCGCAATAATTTAATTTTGATAAGATTAAACTATCTACTAGTCTCTTTCTTAAGGTAATATTAAGAAAATCTCTTATCCCGTACAAAACCTTCAGTCTATAAAAACATGTTTTAGCAACGCTATTGATGTGATTCTCAAACCGCAGTCCCGGGTCCATGACTAGACCCAAATTCCGAGCAGTCTCCACGCGAGCTATGCTTTGACCCAAAATTTTTACGTCCGGGTTCATAGAAGTTATGGCCCTGATTTGTTTTTGACTCCCCAAAACCATATACTTAGATTTTTGGGGATTCAAAACGAGTGAGTTACTTAGGGACCAGGTAGCGATTCTATTTAAGTCTTCATTTAGAACAGATACGGCAGATGATGTCTGAGATGCGTTAAAAGAAACATAAAGTTGAGTATCGTCTGCATAAACATGATACTTGCAATTTTTGATGTTGGTAATCATGTCTGCACTATACAAAATGAACAAAATTGGACCTAAAAGCGATCCCTGTGGAACACCTCTAGATATTAGTCGTGGAGAGGAAGAAAGTACCGAACCATCACTTCTGCGGATTTGGACACGTTGAGACCTACCGGTTAGGTAACTATGAAACCACTTTAGAGTTTGGCAATCAAAACCGTAGTATGATAGTTTGGACAAGAGCAGGTTGATGTTAATTGTGTCAAAAGCGCGTGAGAAATCAAGCAACGTCAGTATCGTCCCCTCCCCGCGATCCTGCGCCTCAAGGACGTTACCAACAACATCGGCTAATGCTGTAGTGGTACCACGGCCCCTCCTAAAGCCCGACTGTAAATCAGGTAGAATCCCGTTTGTTTCAAGAAATTCTGTAACCTGTAAATATACAACCTTTTCCAAAACCTTGGACAGGCATGGTAATATACTTATGGGCCGCAGATCCTTAAAGGTTTGTGGATTTTTATTTTTAGGGAACGGCTGTACTATCGCTTCCCGCCACAGATCTGGAAATTTGCATGATGTGATGGAACAGTTTATTATTTCAGTAATAGCTGACAAAGATTGTGGCAGAGTTAAGTTCAGCATTTCTTTAGATATCCCATCAATTCCGTGCGCGTTGGTAGTTATATTATTTATAATCTTTAAAATTGTATTTGAGTCAGTCGGTTGCAATGAAAAACTTTTTTATCGTAACGATTAAATTCATAGTATGTTAATTGCGTTAACGTCACATTAGGGTCACCTGGGATATCCAGAAACGCTGAGTTTATACTCTCGGGATCGTTAAATTCTTCAAGAATATGATGGTCATTCGTGTCCTCTGGGCGGACGTGTTTTTTTAGATTAAACCAGAGTGACCTGGAATTAGGTATATTTTCATTGATATACTTATCAAAATACGCCTTTTTTTCATTAAATAAGCTAACCGTAGCCAGGTGTTTGAGGTCTAAATAATATTGTTTATGAGTCTCAAGTTTAGAGAGACGATAGCGATTACGAGCGTCATTTCTGAGTTTGAATAATAGTTTTATATTGTCAGTTATCCAAGGCGTTGGAGGGGTCTTAAAGTATCTCGTTTTCAATGGAGCGTGTGCGTCAAACAGTCGTGTTACATATAAATTAAAATATCGTACCATATCATTAACGTCTCTGAGTTCGCAGATTGAACCCCACGGCATAGCATCTAAATCTTGCTTAAAATTGTCTACCGAGATGTTCTTGAAAGGGCGAAACGATACAACATTGCGCATGATTTTCTCAGTTTTAAAAACAGTTTCGCACGTGATGAAAGAATGATTGCTGAGTTCCAAAATGTGGTCCACAAAGACTCCCCGGGATTGTGCGTCTGTACAAATCACATCAATTAATGTGGCACTATCACCTACGAAATGAGTGGGTGTATTTACAATTTGTTCTAAGTTAAAAAGTTTTAAAAATTGCTTAAATCTAATGGTTCTAGAATTATTTATATCAAGTAAATTAACATTAAAATCGCCCAACAACATAACTTTTTCATAAGGTGCTAGCGCGCAGAGGCTGTCAGTTAAAGAGTCCAAAAAAACGTCGAGGTCCAGCCACGGAGGCCTATATGCAGTGCCTATCAGCATTTTTTTAGACTTAGCCATGAGGGATATCCACATTTGTTCTACCTGCGAGTGGTGAGGGTGAGCATGTTCTCGGATTTTGATTCCCGATTTAATGTAGAATGCAACACCTCCCCCTCTTCCTCTACGAATATTCTCTGGGCGCGGAGTGTGACGCAGTCGAAAACCGGGAATCACTGGCGCTCTGCCCTCCTCTCCCTTACGAAGCCAGGTCTCATTGATTGCCATGACATCAACTAAGTGATGGTTCATGGCAATAACGAATTCGTCATGTTTTGTGGAGAGTGGTCCGGCATTAAAAAGACCAAATTTTATAATATGTTTACGTGGCATTTAAAGATACACATGTAAAACGTAACTGCGTTTCAGAAAATATAAAATATATTAATACGTAAACTATGTGAATATTATTTCCATTAATTAACATTATAATAACCATAATAACCCAGTCGTTTATACGGACTAAATAAGAGTAGTTATAACCAAATAAAAAGCTATTTTTGCGCAAAATAAAAAAAGTAATTAAAAACAAGTATTTTAGATTTAAGATGACAGCCCTATTGCACTCACAACCAAGATAAATAGTACGACTTAAACAAGTATAATGTATAAAATTAGGTCTTACATAATTAAGTCCATTTACAACAAAAAACTTAGTGATTATATCAAGATACCTTATAGAACTATGAAATATTTTATAATAATGATAAATATTATGCATCGGATCCAAAGGCACGCTGAAGATCAATCTCGTTCCGGATGATGACCGCTTTGTCGTCAGCATGCTGTCGCGCAAGAATACGCCCATGTTTCGTCCATATAAATTTCCAACTAAGGCGTTGACCAGCTTCACGTGCACGACGAAATAACATACGGTTGTATTTGGTTAGGCGCTCGTTAAGGAAGAATCTACGCGGTTGTCCTGGCAAATCGAGGTCGCCGGTATTAGCTCCTCGGCGTACCCGTGCGACGCGCAATAATTCGTCGCGTAGTTCGCGACGCGCAAGGCGTACAACGATGGGGCGGGGCCTACTCTCCAGTGCGCCCGCGGAACTCGTCGCGTTCACTCGCCTGCCCCCGGCACGATCCACGCTCACTATATCGCGATCCTCCAAACAAACACCCAACTTGGTCGCTATAAGCTTAACCGTATGGGTGAGGCTTTCTGTGGTGTGTTCTGGCAAGTTGGAAATTTCCAGATCGTTCGAAAGCAATTGCCGGTCGCGATCATTAAGCTCCAGTCTTAATTGAGCGACTTCAGCTATCGCCTCAGAAGGGCCCATAAGATTTTGCTCACAAGCTGCCATCCTGGTGTCTATAACGTCTAGACGCTCCCTTAGGCAATCACAGGATCCCTTTAGTTGGTCCCTGTCTGTCTGTAGAATAGACAGATCCGCACGCAGCCTTTGAAGTTCGTCCAGGAATTCCCTTTTGACCGTACCAAATTCCTCCTTGATCATTTGTCGCAGTTCTCCCCGCAGCTCTCCCTTGAAGCTGTGTAGTACATCAAGTATGTCCGCGCCAAAAGTCTCCTGTCCAGGAAACTTTGTTGAAGGTCCCTTAGTTACACTATCCATCTCCGGTTCACACACAGAGGTCTCCACAAGCGATGATTTTTGACCCTTCTGTGTGCATGTAGAACAACACCAAGTTGTTGCCACAGGGCCCGTAGATGGTAAGGAACCACAGGAACGATGGAATGGTGATTTACAAATACTACACGTAGCGGCACCTAGCGGGGACAAGTACTTTGCACAACCGCCACATTTAGCTGCAGGCATGATGGTAATAGATCTTTCTATATAGTACACGAGGGCAATAATAGATGGCGCTACAAGTTTTATCACATATAATTACTATATAATGTAGTATAACACTACCATAAAACGGCACTATTGAAAGGCTGAGCACACGCACCGGCATACACTTTATCTTTAAGTTATTTTAGATAAATATTGAGAACTGATCACAATTCCTATTGTGTAATTTCTATTGTGTAATCATGTACTTGCCATGCACAATTTTTTTCGTGACGATAAGCGATTCCACCCAGTAGATTGATCGATCATTTGTGAATACTATAAGGATTACTGAACGCAGGTTTCGTTATTTAGGCTTCGAATGGCAATTTAGAAGTTTAAGATATCCGAAATCACTAAATATAAGATGAAAATAAAAATATTATCAGACTAATAAGACCCTTATGGAGGGATTTTTATAAGAAAAATAATCTTTTTATGTTTAGTTCCTGAAAAATGAAAATTTAAACAATGCAAAATTATTCAGAAACTCGTCAAGAACATTTTTTTTTTTCACCAACTTATCGTATATAATTTTTTATAGCAATTGCATATTATAATAGAAGAACATCTTATCAATAAATTTCCATTTTTATATTTCAATAAAAATAGTTTTCATGTTTTCTACATATATTTTAAAAACCACTATAAAACACGCTGTCCGCCGTGCATCAAATCAGACCGCCGCAAGGCTTTCTAGAGGGAGGATGTATCGCTCGTCGCTCCGCCTGGCTGCAGTCGATTTTTGCTGTGCTTAGTAAAAATAGCCACGCGTGGACTGCGATTGCCACATCTTAGTACTTTGGTAGTAAAATATTTAATTTTATTTTATACCTACAATAATTTTGTAGTGAGTATAAATTAAGTTTCAGATAATATAATGGGATGTAATTCCGAGGCTAAATTATGTTATGTATTGTAATATAAAATTAAATATATGAATTTCGTTATTATAAGGGGTTGTATGGCCCTTAACTCTATTCATGTGTTCGAACAAGTGCGTGTCTGTTCGAACACGAAATGATTAATAAATGTCCGTAGTATCTACTAATTGAACACTGATTTGAATGCAACTTAACAATGTAATAATAACGAAAATATGTTTAATACCTAAAGGAGATCAGTCGATTTGGTCCAACTACGGACAAGAAATTAATTATGACTAAAAAATCAGGCGTATTTTTTTAGATTCATTTCTCTATTTATTTTTATCCTACAACGTTGGGATCAGATTTTGTAAAATAAAAAAGGATATCATAAAATATTCTACCACTTTTTGCATTGTTTGGGATATTATCAGAATTAACATCTGTCTTATAATTATAGTCCCAGAGATGACGACCAAAACCATGTATCATAGCAATACGGTCGAAACTGTATAAATTCGTTAGATTATGTGATTCTGAACCCGACTAGGTAGGTACTAACCGTCAAAAGTGTAGCAATTGCATGTGAGGCTATTTCTGCTGTGTCCAAAAAAAATATAAATAAATAAATAAATAACACCCAACAGTCACATACATAGTCCTGACCCCACACTAAGATCGAATCTTGTGTCGTGAGTATCAAGCACTACGAGAGACCTTTCGGTCTCACAAATACCCAGACCCGGAAGAAATATTTGTGGGCCGCACAAACATTTCTCTCGGTGCGGGGATCGAACCCGCGGCCTCTCGTTTCACAGGCGGCGTCTAACCAACTGCGCCACGGAGGCTGTCGAAAAAGGCAGTCGGTATCATAGCAATACGTCTGATATTGGAAATGTACATAGATTTTATGACGAATAAGTTGGTTTTCAGATATTTTGCGCGTAGTATGTAGCTGAAGCGAATTTTTGAAAATGTCAACAAATTTAGCCGACCTGTATTATTGCAATCCGAATGTTTTTTTTTTACCGCTCGTAAATAAGGCAGGATTGCAAAAAAAAATGTTTTCAGATATTTTAGATGTCACATGTACTCCCAAAAGAGAAAAGAACGTTTTGGAGTCGCTTGGCCGATGCCTGAGCGCTTCTTACGTTCCTGCTACGGTGGGAATGATTTTTTGTATATTATGCTCCTGCCACTCTCTTACTAAAAACTCTTAAGTGCGTGGTGGCCTGTTGGTAAACGGACTAGGGGGGTTACTATAGAATCCGTAACTCGAAGTTTCGTGACATTTTTCGGACGGATGTTACTTCGTTACACGAAATCCGTAAAAAGAACGAATGATTTGAATTTTTCGTCAATACTTCATCGCCCGAACTAACTGTCAGAGACGAAAATTTGAAATTGACAATGTCAATTTGACATCGACAAAAATATAATATTTCCGAGTTTCGTTAAAATGTTGTTTGTAAAGTGATTTTATTACTTTAGACCATATATCAAGTGCAAAATCTTAATTAAAATGGCATGTAACAGCGGTGATTCGAAGAAAATTAAGTAATAAAAGTTCGAACAACAATAACGCAGCTAAACAAAAAATGAAAATTGTTTGCACTGGCTATTAGAAATGCCTGTGAAATATCTTGGAAATTATAGTGGGGAAGAGGATGCCCACCACCAGGAATTAAAAGTACAAGATGAAGTGTACCGTTTATACTTCAGACGAGTAAATAAGTTTATACGACGCGATAGGACGTTCACAACCACAACGAGACTCGATATTGTTATTGTTTTTATTGTGGCGTAAAATAACAATGTACTCCCGACAGAAAATACAGGGATAATTTAAATAATACCCAAAACCAAACCGGTATAATGGAGAAGATTCTTTAATAAATAAAATAAAATAAAAAAACAAGAACAAAACGGCCATACCTAATACAGTTTAAGACAAATTGAATAAATGTTGGTGTCAGTGTGAAAGAATATAGTGTAGAACATGGTGGATATTTCAAACAAACCAAAAAGATGGATACAACTATATTTTGGCTGATATTTACAACGAGAAGACAAACTTTATTTAAGAGTAAATCTTTTAAAGGTGTTTCTTCAAAGTTTATCTTATTTATACTTTTTGTACCCAAAAAATATCGCTATAAAACACTTAAATAAATTAATTGTGGATAGTAATTAACATATTTTATTAAACTTTTGATATTACTAAATAAAAATTGTTTTCTTTCCACCTTATGATTATTGGTATGTTCATAGCTAAATATCAGCTGCATTGTGAGGAATAGAAAATTCAATATTACTAATAAGTATCTTACAAGTAGTTACATAATAAAACAATGTTACATATAGTGCATATTTTATATTTTCTCTAATAACAAGCTTATATTATATGAGTTTCACACACATTCAATGTTATGGCATAGTACCTACCTATTTGTTTTGATAAACTCTGCATGATAATAATTAGACAGTCACTTTTGAACTAAATATTAATTGAAATCTTTTATTACATGGATAAAAACTTCAATTGTATGTATTTTGTTTATATAAAACTTTTTGTAAAAGTTAATTAAGAAGCATTAATTATAACCAACCATAAAGATGTCAGGAAAGGAAAAGGTTTTGTTAGAATGAGTTTAGATAAATAACAAAACAAACTAATATCTATCTACTTTAGAGCAAAATCGATGTATAATTATTTCTAATTTTAATGACATCAATATAATATTATTATCCAATCAAACTATATTAACTTCACATAATAAGTATTTAACCTAATGTGAAGATAACCGGTTAATTGTAATAATATATCTTTCAATTGCTTCTTTAAAGTAATTATATGAAACAGAAACTCCTTCAAATGGATGTAATATACTGTAATTGTAAAGAAATGTACATACATACTTAAAAAATGGAAAGAATTATTTGTAGTGTGTTATATACATAAATATAAGTACATATAACTTGTTTCACATAAATTACTACCAGGTAATAAATAAAATACAAATAAAACATTTATTTCAACATATTCCATTTACAACAGTTTTCACTAATGATTGAAGATTTGATGTTCATTATCCTAGAAAAAAGAGGATCTCATTATTGTGGTTGAATCATCCCCAAAGTACCAAGCGATAACTTCAAGTAGTTAAATCCTGTAACACAAAATAGTAATCTATTATAACATATTTACAACCTAGTGTTTCATGTTATTTATACACTACCAAATCATTCCAAACACAAGTTATGAACAAACTAAAGACTTTAATCTTATACTTTGTGAATATTGAAAACGTGTGTGTGACTATTAACTTTATTAAATAACCACTAGTGGAACTTCTTTCTATCCCAGCAAAGTTGCATGTTTGAGCGCGACATGTATATTTAATATTATTATGTATATTAAGTAAATAAATATTTGTTAGGCGCTTGAAGGAAATATAACAAGGAATATCAACCCAGTTCGATAATTGATCATTATGACATTAAATAGATATAATAATTTAAAAATAAGAAACTTACCGTTTTAATAAAATATTTTGCATAAATACGTACTTTTGTCAACATTAAAGAATTTTAAACATTAAATTTTAATTATAATAATATCCTTATATACAATGTACTCTGTGAATTAATTCTTTAATTATATAATTAAGTGTTTTGTAAATGTTTACAATTTAATTTTTTTTTACGTTTTGACGTTTGATAGTTGATACTTGTTGTTTTTTTACATTTGACCTATCTAAAGGCAAAAGTCCCAGCCGTACAGCCTAGGGTGATATATTGGAATTTTCAAATGAATGTAATGTACTGTAATTGAATCATCAAGAAATATAGACACATACCTACTTAAAATTGAATATAAATATTTATTTGTAATATGTGGTATCTTATTATCTTCACATAATAATTATTTAACCTAATGTGAAAATCACCGGTTAATTTTGACAATATATATTTTACAAGTGCTTCCTTTAATTATTTATATGAAACAGAAACTCTTTCAAATGGATGTAATGTACTGTAATTGAATCATCAAGAAATATAGACACATACCTACTCAAAATTATCCAAAATACCTGTTTTTATCATTGACATATATTCTACGTAGTACATTATAACTCAATGGTTTTTATGCCCTCTTCAACTAGGCTGTGCAACATACAGATTGTAAGCTGGTGCTTACTGTACAGGGCTATCCTAGTGTAAGCACCAGCCGTTCCTCACTATTTGCCATATCTTAGCCTAAGCACCTGTAAATGTAGTATAAATCTTTTGTTTGTTACCTAAGTTAAGGAAAGATTAAATAAAGTATTTTATTATTTATTAAAAATTGAATGAAAATAATTATTTGTAATAAGTGGTATCTTATTATGTTCACATATAATGATTTAACCTAATGTGAAGATCACCAGTTAATTTTGAAAAATATATATTTTTCAAGTGCTTCCTTTAATTATTTATATGAAACAGAAATTTTTCAAATGGATGTAATGTACTGTAATTTAATCATCAAGAAATATAGACACATACCTACTCAAAATTGAATGGAAATAATTATGTGTACTTAATATGTGTTTGTTTAAATAATATATATTTTTCAATTGATTTCTTAAATTATTTATATGAAACAGAAACTCCTTCAAATGGATGTAATATACTGTAATTGTAAAGAAATGTACATACATACTTAAAAAATGGAAAGAATTATTTGTAGTGTGTTATATACATAAATATAAGTTAGAATAACTTGTTTCACATAAATTACTGCCAGGTAAAAAATAAAATACAAATAAAACATTTATTTCAACATATTCCATTTACAACAGTTTTCACTAGTGATTGAAGATTTGATGTTCATTATCCTAGAAAAAAGAGGATCTCATTGTTGTGGTTGAATCATCCGCAAAGTACCAAGCGATAACTTCAAGTAGTTAAATCCTGTAACCCAAAATAGTAATCTATTAAAATATATTTACAACCTAGTGTTTCATGTTATTTATACACTACCAAATCATTCCAAACACAAGTTATTAACTAACAAAAGACTTTAATCATATACTTTGTGAATATTGATAACGTGTGTGTGACTATTAACTTTATTAAATAACCACTAGTGGAACTTCTTTCTATCCCAACAAAGTTGCATGTTTGACCGCGACATGTATAAGTAGATAAATATTTGTTAGGCGCTTGAAGGAAATATAACTAGGAATATCAACCTAGTTCGATAATTGATCATTATGGCATTAAATAGATATAATAATTTAAAAATAAGAAACTTACCGTTTTAATAAAATATTTTGCATAAATACGTACTTTTGTCAACATTAAAGAATTTTAAACATTAAATTTTAGTTATAATAATATCTTTATATACAATGTACTCTGTGAATTAATTCCTTATTTATATAATTAAGTTTTTTGTAAATGTTTACAATTTAATTTTTTTTATGTTTTGACGTTTGATCGTTGATACTTGTTGTTTTTGTACATTTAACCTAAAGGCAAAAGTCCCAGCCGTACAGCCTAGGGTAATATATTGAAATTCTTCAAGTTCTTTTATTAGGAAGTAAAAACCGTGGGCTCGCCCATGTCATGCTTTAAATAATTTAGTAAAGGTGCTTTATTGAGATTTTATGTATTATAAAAATAACTAAATTAGATTGTTATATTGGTATATGACAGCTCCTGTGCCACAGGCTAGGCGGTTAGCTGATGATGCCATGCCGCCTGCGAATTGCGAAACGAAAGACCGCGGGTTCGATGATCGATCCCCGCACCGAGAGAAAGGTTTGTGAGGCCCACAAATATTTTTTTTGTGGGCCTCTTTGTGGGGGATCAGGATTATGTGTGTAACTATGGGCATGTTATTTATTTATATGAAGTAATAGCCTCCGTGGTGCAGTTCGTTAGATGCCGGCTTTGCAAAACAAATGTCCACGGAATCGATCGCCGAACCGAAACTAATATTTGTGTGAACCACAGGTATTTGTTTGAGATACTGGGTGTTTATGAGACCCAAAAGTATCTCGTAGTTCCTGATACCCATGACACAAGATTCGATCTTAGTGTGAGGTCAGGACTATTTATGTGACTTTTGGATGTATTTATTTATAAATAAGAGTTCAATTTAAAATAAAATAAAAAATAATATATATAATTTAAAACGTCTTTTGTATAATAGTCTAAAATATATAGTGTATATCAAGACTGCTACCGGAAACGAAGCCAGGTGGTAGTTTAAGGGACTTCAGACACAATGCAACAGAAAAAGTTGGAAAAAAGCGTATTTTTTTTTGTTATTTTTTTCCTATGATCATATTCGGGTGTTAAATACATTTTTTTCCTATTTTTTCCTAAAATAATAGTATATACCTTTTTGTTTATAAAAAATCTAAGGTTTAAAAGAGTTTAAATTATTATTTTAGCAAAAACTATGGATTTACCACCCAAAAATTACAATATTTAAAAAATCATAAAAAAGTAATTGTCGCATTTCTTTGCGAAATTTTTAGTTGCATTGTGTTTGTAGTCATTAAAACTACCACTCGGCTTTGTTTTCGGTAGCAGTCTTGAGATACCCAGTGGATTATCTATACACATAAATAAAATAAATGTCTGTTTTTAAAGTGAAACTAAAAAAAAATGTCCAACTACATATCGTTATACTCGTATACACGATATCTATACCAAAAATGATCTGAAAAGAGTTTTTGTCTGTCTGTCGTTCTGTTTGTAATCGCTTATCTCGAGATCGTCTGGACCGATTTTGACGGGACTTTCACTGAAAGATAGCTTAATTAATTTTGCGGGAGTAACTTGGGCTATTTACGTTTTGAATAACAATTAAGAGTACTGCATAAAAAAAATCCCTTAAATTTTGCGGTTATTTTTAAAATATGCTTTAATTATAAGAGAGTGTCTGAGTTAATTATGTTTCTTCGATTTAGTTTGCTATAAAAAATATTTAGGGTTCCGTGGGACAAATCATTTATCTAAGACAAGTAGAAAGAAATAAATCATTTATTCTTAAGCCCTGCACGGCTATGATTAAAAATTAAAACTCGTAATATTATTTTTAAATAAAGATTTGTAGAAAAGTTTTGCAATTCAAATCCGATAGAAGTGAAACGTCAGAAAATTAACCTACGTTATCTTTTCTATAATTTTCGAGCACTGCAAATCCTCTAGAAAAACCACTTATCAATAAATATCATTTTTCCCCACTACACGCTAGGTCTAAATTACCATATAAATAGTGGAAAATTCACTTAGGTGGCAACATTGTTGGAGAATAATGATCACAGATAATGCTGTTTTTCTCCTTCCAAAATCCCTATGAATATCTATGATAATTATCATTCAGTCCGAAGTTAGTCTATGGTTACGATGAATTTTCAACATTTCGGATGGCTCACATACTCTGTGGTACATATACTTCGTCACTGACATCCGTCATCCGAAGTTTCGTGCTTCGTATCGGATTGTAGAGTAACCCCCTAGACGCGACTGCCAACATGTTCACGGTGGTCGTGGGTTCGAATCCCAGGGCACACCTCTGACTTTTCGGAGTCATGTGTGTATTGATAGTCAATCGCCACGCACTAAAACGGTGAAGGAAAACATCGTGAGGAAACCTGCATACCATAGCGATTTATAAGAATTTCTATGGTATGTAAGTCCGCCAACCCGCACTAGGCCAGCGTGGTGGACTATATGGCCTAACCACTCTCAATCGTACTCTCGATTGTAGAGGAGGCCCGTGCCCTGCAGTGGGACGTATATGGGCTGATACAGACTCTCTTACTATACATAGTCACTCACCAGCTGTCCTAACCGTTGAAATAACGCTCACTTAAAGTGACAAACTATAAGTTGCTCAGGCGGACGTGGGTGTGTCGCTGGTTGTCCGAGGGTTCGCGAACATTTTTTTTCTTCTATTCCCAACGATAAGGCATGGTTTGCTTATCTGCCATTGACGAACTTTTTATGAATGTAAGAGTAGGTTTTTAAGAATTCAAAATTATCAATTATAATAGACGTTTTTATAGCATATATACGTTGTCCGCGCTCTATTTTGGCAAGACAAAAGCAAGGTGATTGCCCGACTTGAAATCAGTCACGCTCCAACACGGTCGATATCGAAACACTGAATTCTTCTGATATAATTTTTTTTACATCTGGTTAATTCATTTCATCAAATTCAACAATTTTCAGACAGATTGCTATGATACCGATTGGTAAAATTCCTTAACATATTTAGAATGGTCTCAAAATTTGATGCATCCAAATTTCCTTCTGAAAATATTTTTTTTCCTATTAACTAATCCTAATTTAGCCCGTAAAGAACATTTTCAGACGGATTGCTATCATCATATTTTTTGTCTCATTTTTAATTTTTCTAAATTATTTTTTGGGTTCGCGCTACAGTATTAACTTCTGAAAAGTATGTTTTCGGTATCTTATGGCTATTATATAACTACAGTCAGAAAATCAGACAGATTGCTATGATACAGTCCGGCAAAATTTGTTGACATTTTTGAAAATTCAGTTCGGTCAAACGCTACGCGAAAAATGTCTGAAATTGGTATTTTCGAGTTCGAAATAATCAAATCTATCAATTTGATGTGGTTGTGGCCGTATTGCTGTGAGACAAAAATTTTGGTTGTACTATTAGTGTTTGTCAAATTCTATTCTTTGTGCTTGGTCGCGAAAGGAATGTGCTTATGTGATGTTGGTGTTTATTATTTACGACAACTCTTGACTACTCTAAAAAAAATTATAATTATTATATTCCCAAAAATAGCAGAGCTTGTTCAGTGCATCTACGCAAAACCTCATTGGATTTTATGAGGGAAAGGCTCTATAATATTAATAATATTATTTTAGTTCCAACATGTACAAGACATGTTTACAATTATAAAGAATTGTAAAACATCAATCGATTTTAATGAGATAAATATTATGCTAAACCACTTAGTGCGTTATTGGTTAGGACAGAACAAAAATATGTTTTGTTTATATTCAGATCGACAGCTCTAAAAATCAAAAGGACAGTGAGATGCTGTGCACATATAATGACTATTATGTGGTACCTTGGTTGGGCTAGGTACCAAAATGATATCACACCTGCAAAGCACCTCGACAATGTATTGTTACTACCAGGTACATGAGATATTGTTTAGGAACAAGTACAATTGAACTTTTTATTATAAAAATGTGTTTCTTATTATCAATACCAACATTTTTACCATCATCATGATGAATGACTTACCTTCTTTTGAAACGGATATTTCTACCCCCAGAAATGCTTTGTTTCTCAACTTTATATCGAAAAGTATTTAACGTGTTTATAATTATGTAATACATTTTATAATATTATTAAACGAAATTATTTACATAGATACAGAAAAAAATAATGTCCAAATAAGATATATGTGAAGATAGTAGAATATGGTAGTTTTTGTAAAACTTTAAGAGGATATATCTTAAGTACCCCATATCGCAGCACAAAAAGACTATATTATATTTAAAGGATATTTAATCTTTTTTATTTAATTCTAGGTCTCATTTGTGTCCGTCAAGTTTTCATTACTAGGCCCTTTAATTCCTTTAATTTCCTTAGGAAATCGACCGATCTCCTTTGTATTGTTCATTGCTTGTACAGTTTTATTTGTCTACTTATAATACAAATAAAATATTTTTATTATAATATATTACCAATATATAACTCATAACTTACATTTCAATTGAATATTTGAATTTTGAAGCGCACGGATCACAGTTGGTTGAGCTGACTTTATAGCGAGCCGACGCGGCAGCTCTACGCACACAGCTTTGGTTGCTTATGTGTGCGTGAAATTAACGAACAAATACCTATAGTTGACTTTGCGCACAAGGTGTAAACGCTCTTAAGACGATAACCAGCTCATTGTTACCCCCGCAAAATACAGGTTTTACCCCCGCGGGGGTAATTACCCCCAGGTTAGGAACCACGGCCATAGGACAATAAGCTTTTAACATTTTACAGAAGTGTTATTTTTATCCTTAAGTATTGGAAGGTAGGGTACTTTATAACTTGGGAAAATTTTGTGAAACTCACGTTTAAGAAATTCATCTGAATTAACTATTTGCGTTTAATGGGTATGATATTTATCTGATTCTACATTAAACTTTCAGATGCCAAGGATTGACGAGCAAAGGGCGAGCACACCTACAATTGATGAGAGGAGGGATCCCATGTCTACGCAGGTGAGAATAATTTGCTTTCATATCTTGTTTTCTCTTATTTTGTGCTACTGGTAGTGTTACTCTGTAGAGTGCATTTCATACAAACAATAACGTTAAATAGAGGATTTTTTTAAATTTAACTCAATTTTTTACCTTAATTGTTATGGAAATTGTCTATTAAAGTGTGGTATACCGGGTGGCGAATATTGCTAAAGTCCTTATTTACGCGTAAACTCTCTCGTTCTCTTTTTACCGTTTTGTTCTTTGCGCCGGCAGCCCACTACGGGAGTGTGTCCATACTTGAAGGTCATTGACACGCGCAGTGACGTAACCTTAGATTATATACTCGTCTAGATGACACATCTCACCTCACCGTGCGGCTCAAATAAAGTCTACCAAATTTGGTAGACTCGCTTCTCACGTACGTAAGTGTCATTTGAACTACATATGGATAACGTGCTCCCGAAAAATAATTAATTATGCCGGTTTGTGCTGTCGAATTGTATCGCAATTGTGTGGGAAAACTGTATAATAATACCAATATCACTTTCTATCGGTAACATTATTGTTAAACCACTATTATTTGAAGAAAACATGAACTTTTAATTCATTATTTTGAAGATGAGTTTCATTGGCCAGTGTTGTCAATTTATTACTAGGAAAATTTGTTGAAACTATGGGAGAAACTATAAAACACAAATATCATTACATAATATTTCGATCAGAATAACAACAAGAAGAATGGCATTATTTATTGAATGAGTAAATATAACTTACCTACACGATATTAATGAAACCCACGACGACATGCACTTCATAGTAATTTTATTAATTCTTTGCCTTGCATGTGTATTACCATTCAAAATTTCACAAACGGGGTACTTCTATTGTCATCTTTGAAGAAACAGCGAGAACTTATTCAAGGTTCTAATAATATTTTTAGACTTCCTACGGATTCCGTACTAGCAAATTGCTGGAGAGATTACACAGCGGAAACGAAAAGAAGACCATTCGTAGCCTCACATGACTTCAGTTGTGTATTCCGAACATTTTACTTATAATGATTTATATTTTACATAAATACAGAAATCAGATAACAGCCCAGGCAATAAATCCAAAGAGTTAATACTATTCGGAAACAAACACTAGGAGATGGGTTTAGATCTTTATTGTTTTTACTAAAATGCGTTATAAATATAATTAATAGTGTGATTACTTTAAATAAAGAAAAAATATTTTATTTAACCTATTTTGTATATCAAATAATGGGGAAAAGTTAAGTTAATAATCTGGAGTAGGCATCCCTAAACACACACACCTTGACAGTTGGATTACAATAATTACACGACCGGTACTCACACATATCAACGAAAGTGAGGACACTTTTAGCGCATAGTTTGTTGACATTGCTCAATCTAGACAAGTATATAATCTAAGGACGTAACGTAATTTTTTCTGTTGTTGATGTTTTCCTTCACCGTTATAGTGCGTGGTGATTGATAATCAAATATCAATAAAGGCCACCTCGCACATTATATGTCAAAAACTTATTCTATTAGATTATTATGCTAGTTTTAATTCCTGGTGGTCACTCCGTACCGTATTCCAGCACAATAGAACAATGAGATGAAGTTTCTAGATATAATTGATGTTATATTACCAGGTGGTGTACAACCGAGGTCCGCCGCAGTACGTGGCAGGTTTACCGCCGCCTTCACATTTTAATGAGTAAGAATACACCTACCTTTTTAGATGCTGCTTTTACATACATTTATTTTACTAAGAATAATATTTGTGCTGTCTTATTTTCATCCAGTAATCTTGTAAGCTGAGACACGAGTTCTTTCAAAATGAAGTTGTTACAAAATACGGCTAACAAAAAAAATAAATCTATATTTTACCTAAATTAAAGAACCAATACTAGAAAAAAAAATATATAAAAAATAGCAATATGTCTATGTATTATGTAGCAAAATTTTTAATAAATATTTTATTTTGTACCAGTCCACCATATTCGAGATCTGTAAGGCCGGCGCCGTACAATGACCGCTACCCACCAGATCCATATCAACCACCGCCGCCCGGCATCAAAGACTCTCCGTCCCACGGGTAAATCTCTTGCATATTTTACTAGAGTGCATATATGACAAATATTTATATCTATATGAGTGATTTTCAAATATATGTGTGTTTGTATTTTATTGTCACAGAGGGGTTAACAAATTTTGGATTGAAGTTATCTTTCGCGTATTTTTGGTTTCGTTGTTTGTTCGCTTTGCGTCGTTCAAATCGAAAGAAACACGTGTCGTACTGACTGTCGCGAATCTTCAAAACAGTAAAAACTTAAAACGTCCGTTTCGCTCGCACCTCAGTCTGCACACGATATTTAAACGATTATCGTCCTCGCCGACGCCGACGGGCAGCGGATATTAAAACGAAACTCGGTCCACTGTCGCAGGGCCAACGAGGACCCGCTGGAGGCGTTCAACCGCATGATCCGCGAGAAGGAGATGCGAGCGAAGCGGCGCGAGGAGCGGCGGCGCGCGCACTCCGGGTCGCGCTCGCGCTCGCGCACGCCGCGCTCCGTGCGCTCGGTGCGCTCGGGCCGCTCGCCGCGCGCGCAGCCCCGCTCGCCGCGCTCCCCGCGCGACCCTCGCTCCCCGCGCTCGCCGCGCTCGCCGCGCTCCCCGCGCGAGCCCCGCTCGCCGCGCTCGCCCCGCTCACGCGCGCGCAGCCGCGCCTCCAGTCGACTCCGATACTCTAGGTTCGTTCCGATCCTGTACCATTCTGGAATCTATTTCGCTTGCCTTCGTTCGGTTTGTGTTGTTCGCTTCATTTGCTTGCATGTCCATATATTTCTGCTTGTGAATATGCTCGTTACGGTTATGGTATTGCTGCGTCCTTATTGTTCGATGTAGTTTTGTAATGGTTAATTAATATTAGTTCTTTGCATGTACGTTCCCACTGGTATTTTTTCAAAAACGAAGGTCTTTTAATGAAATTGAACGACCACTCTTTTTTTAGTTTATGTTGGTATATAACGAGTTCTTTAAAAGTAGAGAAATAAAATAAAAATAGATAACGAAATGAGAAATGCTAGTGAATATCTAGTTTATAATATACAGGGTATATCAAGACTGCTACCGAAAACGAAGCCGGGTGGTAGTCTAAGCGACTTCAGACACAATGCAACAGAAAAAGTTGCAAAAAAAGCGACAATTTTTTTTTTGTTATTTTTTTCCTATGGCCATATTTGGGTGGTAAATAATTTTTTGACGTGACAACGTCTTAAATTAGGTTGCGGCTGGGAGTCACTTATGAAAAAGTGTAACGCCCGGTAACGTAACGGTGCGCGCGCAGCACTAGAGAATTATTTTTCAGTTTCACCCACTTTTTCCAAAATTGTCCCATAGCCCCCCCCCTGCCTTCCCCCACCCTTATTCCGAAATAGTGCCTATTAGCCTCCCCACGAAACCTAACCCCCCCCTCCCCTACCCCCACCCCGAAAATTTACCTCACCCCCCCCCAATCCTATCTCGGCCAACATAGGTCGTAGACCCACCGAGTTTGGTATCCTCGGAACCGTCTTGGTGAGGGCTACAAATTGACCCCGCCAGAAATCCCAAATTACGCAAAAAATTACCCCCCCAAAAAAAATATTTTACCTCCAAAAAATTAATTTAAGTTAGCCTCCCCACGAAACCTTCCTCCCCCCCCCCCTCCCTTACCCCCACCCCGAAAATTCACCTCACCCCCCCCCAATCCTATCTCGGCCAATATAGATCGTAGACCCACCGAGTTTGGTATCTTTGGAACCGGCTCGGTGAGCTCTACAGATTGGCCCCAACCAAATCCCCAAATTCCTCCCTCTCTCCCCTAAAATATTTGTCCAGGCATAACTCCGTCATTTCTTAAAGTAAACCCCCCGTGTTTGGAGTCAGAGGAATCGTCTTGACGAGCTCGACAATCGAGAGCAGGCAAAATACGATTTTTCTTATTGACGTGACAACGTCTTAAATTAGGTTGCGGCTGGGAGTCACTTATGAAAAAGTGTAACGCCCGGTAACGTAACGGTGCGCGCGCAGCACTAGAGAATTAGGCGCATTGAATCGGCGCATGCTTGTGTCTCTGTCTTTGTCTTTCTCGAACGTTCTTGGCGTTGGAAAAACAAGAAAGCGTCACAATACAAGTTCACACGTGTGGTTAAAGTATCGTCAGCTGTGTCTGTAGTGAAAATATGGAGTGCTTAGATTCGTCATTACATGTACAATGTTTTAGTAAACAAAATATATTTCTATAGTTAAAATTTGTGCAATTCTTATTTTCATTCAATTCCTTGTTCCTATTGTGCAATTTAATTATATTCATATCAATAAATATTCTACCGAGAAAAAGACGTTGTCACGTAAAATCTTCGCCCGTAAAACCGACTTTACAGGCAACCATTTTTTTCCTAAAATAATAGTGTATACCCTTTTATTTATAAATACTCTAAGGTATAAAAGAGTTTAAATTATTATTTTAGCAAAAACTATGGATTTACCACCCAAAAATGACGATATTTAAAAAATCATAAAAAATAATTGTCGCGTTTCTATGCGAAATTTTTAATTGCATTGTGTTTGTAGCCACTAAAACTACCACCCGGCTTCGTTTTCGGTAGCAGTCTTGAGATACCCGGTATTTAAATAACAGCATTATCAACGTATACCAAAATGTATTCATAATGCAATACCATCGTTAACATACAGCAGCTCACTGCTAAACGTGAGCCCAACCACACAATAAAAAAAAAAGTTAACTTCCATTGATAATCTGTGGTCATCCATTGAAAGAATGACAGTTCGGTTAATCTGAGGATGACTCTTGCCGAGGTATAGCTTCCTTTACAAAATACATAATTATCTTGTAGGCATTGTACCTATTAACCGTTTGTCGATGCTCGTCACTTAAAATGATACTAAATGCATGTTAACTGCTGCTTGAAACGTACTTTAATGTGTGGTGTTAGCAGTGAGAGTAAATTTTAATTGGCTTTGTTTGTGTTGCAGATCGCGATCACTGTCGCGCGGGCGAATGCGTCGCTCGCCGTGGTCGCCGCGGCGGCGTCGCTCACGAGACAGGTCATTATCCCTTTCTCGGTGAGTCATACTGTCTCTTTCAGCATTCATGAGAATAACAATGCGGACGTGCTAGGCTTTTCATTTTATATTTGTTTTATTAATATATTTATTTAACGTTTTTTTTAATTTTAATTCCATATTATCATTTATTTTTATCAACATGTTAAAAATGTGTTTTTCCATTATATTTATTAAGTTGAAATATTTCCGTATAATACCGGGTATATGAAGACTGCTAGTGAAAACCAAGCCGGGTGGTAGTTTTAGTGACTACTAAAACTACAATGCAAGTAAAAATTTAGCAAAGAAAATGCGACAATTATTTTTTATATTTTTTTAAATATCATCATTTTTGGGTGGTAAATCCATAGTTTTCGCTAAAATAATAATTTAAACTCTTTTATACCTTAGAGTCTTTATAAATAAAAGGGTATATACTATTATTTGAGAGAAATAATGTATTTACCGCCCAAATACGAACATATGAAAAATATAACAAAAAAATATTGACGCTTCTTTTGCAACATTTTCTGTTGCATTGTGTCTGAAGTCGCTTGAACTACCACCCGGCTTCGTTTTTGGTAGCAGTCTTGATACACCCTGTATATCTCGGGTGGAGGTTAGTAAGTATACGTGTCGGTTGCAGTTCTCCGTCTCCGCGGCGGCGCGGCGTGCGGTACCGGTCGCCGGGCGCGCGGTCGCCGCTTCGTTCGCCGCTACGTTCGCCGCTTCGTTCGCCGCCGCGTTCGCCCTTGCGTTCTCCGATGCGTTCGCCGCGACGTTCGGCGATGCGTTCGCCAATGCCAAGACCGCTGTCGCCTCACCGGTAATTTCTTTACTTCCTATAATGGGTATATCATTTTAAGGTTGTCACTTATGAATAAGCCACAAATAAAAAGTATAAAAATATCACTATTAGGATATTGGGTAACTATTAATATTTTGTTTTTATTTAATAATGAAATAGTATTTTATGTGGTTTCTAGAAATTGGATAGAAGATTTGTTGAAATAGAAATGTTACAAGACAAAATATAAAATAAATAGATGGCATATTTAAAAAGAAATAGATTCTTCAGGTGTTTGAGATTACTGCATTTTATTTTGATAAGATTTTTTAAGAATTATGGATCTGAAGGTTATATGATTAAAATGAAAATAAACAGTTAAAAAACCTTTTGTGTGTGTTAATTTTACTTATTTGTTTGTCAACAGATACGCCGGAGTGTATGATGAACTGTTGTCGCCCCCGAGGCGTAGTGTTGAGCCGCCGTATGGAGCCAGGTACGATTGTAACAGTTTAAATAGTGTCTACACGCGTCCCTTACAGCCTCCCAAGGGAATGAAACCCTTCGTTGACGTTATGCATTTAATGCTGAGCGGATTGAACCGGATCGTTTGCGGTACTATGTGTCAACTCGAAAAGCGGTTTTTATTTTTCGATATTATGTAATTTGTGTAAACATAAGTTGCATAACATTTGTTATTTTATATTTTGAAGTGTTCAATTTAATAAATGTGATTGCGATGTAAAAAAATATTTGCGTTTTTAAAACGGTAAGTAGACGGACTGTGATACTCTGCATTAGACAACAACGAGCATCTGTGACATCGGGTTGTCGACATGATCGAGCTGAATTATATTATTATTTTGTAAAGTGTATTTATATATCCAATACGTATGTATATTAAAAATGTTGTGTGCTTATGTTAATTGTGTCAATATATTCAAACTAAGAGACTGATTAAAATTATTGTTAGATATACCAGCGTGTAGTATAATTTAGAAAATATATTTTTATAAAGTATTTGAGTATACAAATACTCGATATTTTTGTATAAAACTATCGATAAACCATACCACTGTATACACTGTTTTGATTTTTATATGTATGTTACTGGAAATGTATGACAACTAGGAATTGTACATAAATTACTAGGAAATGTGTAAAATAATTATTTAAATATTCTGTAATACAAACTTTTGCTTTATGTATAATTCTTACAAACTGTATGTAATTCCGAGATGATGCTGGGAAGTAAATAAAAATGAATGCGTCTGTGAATAAAGTAAATAAAATACACTAGTATACTGAAAATCAAAATATCTGACTGTAACAAAACAATTGGACTAGGTTAATTTATTTGCATTTTTCAATAAACTTTTAATATACTTTCTGAAATTTTATCGACTTTGTTCATGTAATAAGTTATGAATGTAGTAATTTATCACAATTCTAACTCAACCTAATCATGCATTTGTCCTAGAGTCTATACCTCTGTATTTGTTAGAGTTCGTAGTTTAAATTGATCGAATTAAGAATGTAATATATTTCCTATCGCTGTTTAGGAAATGTATTGATTTCCTAGGAATTGTATGCAATGGCGGATTACATACTTTTCCATTACATTATATATACAGGGTAACAAAAAACTCTGGATGATCGATAAAGGTGATAATGTTTAGAATATAAAAAAAATAAATTAAAAATATACTTATAAAATAAATTAAGAAATAGGGAGACTCACGACACATTACACTGGTAACAACCGCATTCAGCATTTCAGAATTGCCAGAATGTGTGTTGTTGTTGTCTGTATTGGTGGTAATATTGACACTAAAATGTTTATTTTAGTTATTTTGTTTAATAAGTTTTTGTTCGTTTTGTTTAAATATTATTATTTAGGTACCCAAATGCACGTCTTAGATTGTACAGGGATTTTTGTCATACCTTATATTCTATTGTGTATATTGCATTACAGAGTGGTGTAAAATTATGAAGACATTAAATTTATATTATAATCACTATGGATCATATCTTTAAAAGTTTAAATTAGGTGTGACACCAAAAATCAAATATATTATTTTCGTATAAAATAATGTCTCGTACTCACATAAATTACTTTGCTCAGTGTTAAAGCAATGCCAAGTTCACTAAAGAAATTCTCATGGGGGTCGTTCTGTTGAGCCTTTTGATTCACAAAACACTTAAATCTCCTTTTAGTACGCTTTACGTTTTTAACTCTACCTGATTATTTTTCGAATTAATAGAAAAATACTGAAATTTATAATTTTTTAAAAATATGCATTGGTTGACAATGTTCTCGAAATAATGCAATTTAAAAAACCGTTTATTATTTCTAGATTTTAGTCCCGGCTTCGTCCGCGTGCTTACCGTAACTCTGTGACAGTGTATTTCTCAATTTCAGATTTTGGTGTAAAATACTACAATTACCTATTTATTTTTTATGACAGCACTTTGCGTTGCGTTGAATTCCTATTTAAGTATATGCTCTTTACATAATATTATTCCCATTCAGAGGACATATAGCGAATCATCACTCAAGAATAGTTTACGAAATGAGCTACTCTATGCGTTTGAGTTCTCTAATATAGTTTTGTTTGTGAATACGGGTTGAACGTAAAATAAAAATAATTCCCAAAAAAAAACTATCAATAAAAAATTATCCAGTTGGTATTGTTTTGTAGTTTGACAGCCTCCGTGGCGCAGTTGGTTAGACGCCGCCTGTGAAACGAGAGGCCGCGGGTTCGATCCCCGCACCGAGAGAAATGTTTGTGCGGCCCACAAATATTTCTTCCGGGTCTGGGTGTTTGTGAGACCGAAAAGTCTCTCGTAGTTCCTGATACCCACGACACAAGACTCGATCTTAGTGTGGAGTCAGGACTATGTATGTGACTGTTGGGTGTTATTTATTTATTTATTTATTTATGCCACCGAAATTAGGATTTACAAATCGGTAAGGGGATTCTTTGTATGACATTTAATGAATGTCCAGATGTTTTCACTATCAGAATATAATAATATAAATCGTAATGATTGTGAAAATAAACTTTTTCATAGAATAATACAATTGGTCTTATTTGTTTACTAATAAATAAGCCAGTCAATCGTTAAAATAAAACAACTGTAACGCTGCTAAGAAAAATATATAGACTTAAAACATATTTGGTTATAGACTTGTAGTAATTATATATTAATTTTTCTATGAAATAGTGTAATACCATATAAGGCGTATTACCAATATTTGTGCCTATAACCAACCAAAATGAGTGACTGGTGTGATATACATTTTTAAGCAGTAAGAATTAGGTTAAAGTGCGTGGTGGCCTGTTGGTAAACGGACTAGACGCGACTGCTAACATGTTCACGGTGGTCGCGGGTTCGAATCCCAGGGCACACCTCTGACTTTTCGGAGTTATGTGTGTATTGATAGTCAATCACCACGCACTAAAACGGTGAAGGAAAACATCGTGCGGAAACCTGCATACCATAGCGATTTACAAAAATTTATATGGTATGTAAGTCCGCCAACCCGCACTAGGCCAGCGTGGTGGACTATATGGCCTAACCACTCTCAATCGAAATGTCGATTGTAGAGGAGGCCCGTGCCCTGCAGTGGGACGAATATGGGCTGATACATGAAGAATTTGGTTAAAGTATTTTGCGCCATTGTCTAACTCACGCTTTATCTTTCCGCACCTGGTAAATATTTTTATTGTCTCTGAAATTGTTGATAATGGTGCACACTTAAGCGCCACTGGAATTCGCTGGCTGTATATGGATATCCTATCGTACGTAGTATCCTGCATGTCACAATTGTTATTGCAATATCCATATAATAATATTGATATGATACATCATAATTCATAATCTATATATCAGTCATATCTACCGCTTCTTGCTAATTTTATTGGGCGGAAATTCTGTACTTGTCTATCACGCCGCGCCGTAGCGCCGATTCAATGCGGCTTTCAGTCGGCATTGCAGTGACCAGTAAGTAATTTATAATCTTTATCTAAGGATATTTTTAACGAGTATTGTAAATACCTTATAACAGGCTAATATCGACCGATGTTATCTTTAATATGATAATAATTATCTTGACGTGTGCCCACATACTTTCGTACATAATATCTATTGATTATAATTAATACATGTATCAAGGGTTGGATTAAAACGTCCCAATTTCTATGACGAGAGTAGAGGTGATTGATGGAATAAGCTATCGTATCTTGGATTTACAAGATATCTCCATAAACGGAACCGATATTACGATTATTAACTTTCCATGATTATTGTTTATACGTGATGAATATCACGTATAAGATTGTTATGAGGTATTTTTCAAGACACCTTATTTTGCTCGGTGCAGTGGGCGAAACTAACACCCCAAAATATCAATGTAGTGCATATTGCCTGCTGTTAAGTTTCATAATTATAGTTTTCAAATTATGGATTATGCAATATTTTTGTTGCTTGTCATTACTCCGAGTGATACTTGTTTATATGATAAGAGTTAACAATATGAAGATAACATTGAGGTCTAAAAATTCCATTCCATTTACGGGTTATTTTATACTTCCTTTGTGTTTGTTATATTTATTCATTTATGAAATACCAATGAGTTTGTCCATGAACCAAAGTCCATCTGTTGAGACTCAATTGCCATCTATTTTTTAAATTATGATTAATAATTTTAAACTGTAAAGACAAAAACTGCCACTAAACGTTGAAGTAGCAACGTCACACAAAGTTTCACTAATATTTTGTTTTTGCCGGTTGTTAATAATCTAGTTTTACGCATGTCAGGCGTCGTATTTTCTTTGTGTTGCAAATTGCAATTCTTATATTTTAATACTTTATTGTCCCAGTATATAGCGACAATAAAACAACAAATTACAAAATATGCCGGTCTTATCACACTAAGGAAATGTCTCCCAGACAACCATTGGATGGATTTATGGGACATATTTTATTATCTTAATAATATATTAATTATTTTATTGCGAAAGAGCTTAGTACTAAATTATTCAAAAATATTTGTAAAAATTATTAATCTGCTTCGATTTAATACATTTTAGAAATTATTTTCCAGCATATTAATGGCTGAGATGAGGATGATGATATTAAATAGTTAAGACTGATAAGTAATGAAAAAAATCACATATCTTGCTGTTTTACAACCTCTTATGGTGTCATTGTATTGGTGATCTCTTATTTATTTTTTAATTGTAATAGAGAAACTAATAATTAATAGTCATGTAGATAGTTTTTTGCTGTTGCGTAAAAAATTCCCGCTGATCACAATTGTTCAACCTAAGTTGAAGATTAGCAGCTAGAGCGAAAGGTATACAGATTGGGGCGTACAAAAACTAACGTATTACGGATCACGAGGTTGTGCCGTTTAATTTGTATAAACACATGCTCCAATATAAATAGCATTTCTTCATATATTTATTGGTTGCAACTAACTCATGCATATTTCGTACAATGTTAGAACTAGAACATAGTTGCCTACGGTGTGCCTACGACTTAGCTCGGGATTTTTATAATCGACAGTTCAATTAAGAAAATTTACAAATAAATATTTTTTTCTTTAAATCAAGCCTTCCTTCGTCTAAACCCATGTCTTTACACGGTCAACGAGAGGTTTTTATCTTATATGTAAAGATACTGTCAATAAAAAACATTTTTACAATTGCACGACTATTAAATAAGCTACTGATGGAACTAATTTATGATTAAATTATTAATTGCAGTGTAAATTGTCAATTTGTGATAGGCAGATATAATTGTAATTGAATATTTTCAAGTGTTTTGCAATCATATTTTGATTTGATCTCATTTTGTTATGGTACATAGTAATTTGGTTTTTTATTTATTGTTTACGTGCAGAAACTGGTGACTGTTATTGCATACTTGTTATAACATTTAAGGAAAATATTTTTCTGTGTTTTCAATTGAAATCTTATGTATGATGTTATTATGTAGAGTAGTGGAAGCATGACGATATGAAGGTACGACGCTTACGACATTTATGATATGGCTATACCATAACCTGTGGAAGTGTACCCTGTATCTGGATACAGTATGCGAGATGGATATCGCTCGATGGTCGACATAAATATGCCGGCCAGATTTTATTGGGATATGAAGGCCAATCAGGTGAATCTAAAACACGATAACACGTCATAATTTTATTAGATTTACGCGTATGTTACACATTCAAATAAAACTATTTTTTACGCATTCTTTACATGCTCCTAATCGTCACACTACAGGACTCGAGCTTCCTCTACCATACAGAGTACCATTGAGAGGGGTTGGGCCATACGGTCCACCACGCTGGTCTATTGAGGGTTGGCGGACTTTAAATCCCATATATTTAATTAAAAATCTCCATGGAATGCATGTGAAAAATTGTGAGGAATTACGATGTTTTTCTTCACCGTTCTAGTGCGTGGTGATTGACTATCAATACACAGATCGCGAAGCGCGACTACCGTAGACATATTGGTAACTGCAACAGACCACCATGCATTTTAAGGTGACATCTTAAGTGGGTAGAATAATATTATATAGCGGCCCGGCCCAGCTTCGCCCGTGTACAAATAGATTTCTGCACAATAATATCTACGTATTATACATATAAACCTTCCTCTTGAATCACTCTATCTATTAAAAAAAACCGCATCAAATCCGTTGCGTAGTTTTAAAGATTTAAGCATACAAAGGGACATAGGGACAGAGAAAGCGACTTTGTTTTATACTATGTGTGGCGGTTGCAATACGCCAACTTATATTTAGCTTTTAAAATAACACGCTTATTAGTTGTAATTTGAACATTATTTAAACACGCATTTCGTTTTAAGATATGACTGCAGATGTTAGACCATAAAACATCTGCGAGTCGTTTTATTACAGTAAGAATTTTTGTGTACCTTCTTGTATAATATTAGTTAAAAAGATGCTGTGCTAAATTATTGTTTCCTAATTGTAATGGCCCGTTCATACCGGGGCAATAAAACTGTATTATTATAGTTAAGTTCTTTAGTGGCAGCAATCCTTTGCAACAAATTTATGTTTTTTAGACAATAGTACACATGTTTTATAAACCTTTCTGTTTGGACAATAGCCCAGATGTTTGGGCCGACCTTAATTTTTAGTTGAAAGGATAGACCCTATTTTATGGCTTAAATATATTTTCTGGAAGATTTATCCCCACCGATCCTCATTCGGGTAGTCCTATAAAAGGGTCGGTTTATTTGGATGAGAAAAGCATAGTCTGCCATCTCTCGTCACGAGCACATCTCGCTCCGAGTCGCATAATTATAATTATACTCTGTCTGTGAATGTATTAAGTGTTAATTTACAAAATATACAATAGTTAGTTCCTGGAAGTGAGTGCTTATTCTAATACCTACACTTATAACCACCAAATATGTAGTGATTAGTTTATGGTACGTGCTACCTACCTACCTACTATTGATTTCACTCAATGTCGTCATGACTCCACCACTCAGTATAGTAACAAAATTTATTAATATTAATAGGTATATGTTGTATGTTTTTGATAATGTTGTTTGCGTTTTTTTAATTCTGGCTTTAATTTATAATTATCGTTTACTGTTTGTGACACTGATACAAATGTTTATTGTCGACTATATGACGTAAAGTTATTATATAAAAATATTGTTCCAGACATCAATAAATATTCATAATCGCCAGATATAAAAATGGAAAACACATTTAACAAGTTTTCATGATATCGTATGGCGTTGTTGATGTTTTAATCTACTTATTTACTTTAATATCAAGTTTATTAATATATTGTAAGAACAAATCTCTTCAGTTGGTCTTTGCTTTATTTATGTGACACTCTGGATGTTAACACTTTATGACGTGATAACGTCTTATAAATCAATGAATGTTGGATGGACGCATGAAAAATCATGACTCATTATCACGTTCCGCCAAGGCAGATGCAAGCGAGAGCACGGAAGAAGCGATAGAGATGCACGATCAGCTTTAGTCTTCTGACGCATCTATCTCTCTCCAACTCCATGACCAATGCATCCGAGGAAAAGAGAGACAGAATAATTCAATTCAATTCATTATAGTATGCAATCTTTCATTAATGTTTTCTTATGACGTTATCACGTAAAATTTATCGTCTGTAATCCAACTTAATATTTGAAATATTTGGTTAGGTATACGAATTATCTAGTTGTTATTTTGTAATCAACCTTGCTCGATAATTGATAGTTATGCATATTGTATTATCAAAACCTCTGTGATATTTTTGTTGTTATTAGTGTATAATAAAATTGTTACGTCGCAAATATGTTTTTTTATTTCCTTTATTTTTATATAATTAATTAACTATGCTCTTTTAAGAGTTCTTAGTATTAGAGGTGTATGTATGTGTAGAATTGTTATCTGTTACACAACTTGACTATAGACAAATGTTCAAACAACTGTTTCAAACAAGCATTCAAGTAATGTTTTAATAGTACAGTAAATATTTAAAATATATGTATTGAATGTTTTGCTGTATACAAGTTCTTTTTTAAATTATAGTTATATTCTGATAATGGCGTTACAGTACATATACAGGGTATATCAAGACTGCTACCGAAAATGAAGCCGGGTGGTAGTTTAAGCAACTTCAGACACAATGCAACAGAAAAAATTGCAAAAAAAAGCGACAATATTTTTTTTGTTATTTTTTTCCTATGACCATATTTGGGTGGTAAATACATTTTTTCCTAAAATAATAGTGTATACCCTTTTATTTATAAATAATCTAAGTTATAAAAGTGTTTAAATTATTATTTTAGCAAAAATTATGAATTTACCACCCAAAAATGACGATATTTAAAAAATCATAAAAAATAATTGTCGCGTTTCTTTGCAAAATTTTTAGTTGCAATGTGTTTGTAGTCACTAAAACTACCACCCGTCTTCGTTTTCGGTAGCAGTCTTGAGATACCCGGCATACTGACCCCCTTATTCATAAAAGAACCGCTACTCATCCACATAAACGTAAATTAGTTAAAACATGTTAAGAAGGATATAAAACGTTAATTAAGTTTGACTATTCATATTGTTTTTTCTACATATTTAAACTAAGATTAGACTAAAAAAATCCCTCGAATGTTGCCATTTCACAGAAAAAAAAGTGGTTTCTTTCACTTGACAGTAATATTAAAAGTCCAGCTGACAGACATCCATTATATTTCTGCTTAAAATTAGCTTATACACGTCAATTTTAAAGTTAATGAGCTGTTAAATAGCTGATTAGTGATTTTTGACGTCTATGAATACCGTTTAGGAGTCAGCTCTTATTCATCGCATTTGAAAACTGCGTTAAGTCTTTATGAGTAAGGGGGTAATTAATTACTTTATAAAGTCTGGAGTTATCATATGTTTTTTAAATGTAATAGTAATAGTTACTTTTTGTATTTGCTTGTTTTGCTGGAATATTTTTGTGTCAATTTATAATGAATGTCTCGATTACTTTAATTGTAAGCTTTTTATGTAGGTTTTTTTCAATGTATAAAAATGGTTCAATATTGAAAATGTATAAATGGTAGTTTGTTTTATAAGTATAGAATGTTAATATTATGTATAGATGACTAAGAATGTATTGAATGTTTTTCATGGTTTCAATTTCATCTGTCCGCAATCATCAAATCAATACTTAATTATAAGTAATATAATTGTCATATTTATAGTTTTTTTTTGTTGTTTCATTATGTAAGAAAGAAAAGAGTTCCTGCCTAATATCATCAACATGATTATTGTACGAAATTTATGCATTTTCTAAGCAGGTTTTTTTAGGTATTCTGATACTGAGAAGAAATAAATGATCCAAACAGCATATTCATCGCTCTTCCTATGTCTTCGCTGGGAAACATCTAATGACTTCTTTGAGGGTAATCCAACATTGTGCATTAGATATATTTTAAATACATAAATAAATAGATTAGCTTTGATGAACGTGGTTGTACAGTTTTTTAAAACCATTAAGACAACTGTCGTGTGTTTGATATTGCAAAGAACATATGTTCAAAATTTTAAATCAAAATGGAAATAAATTGAGTTTTTATTTACAGGTATATACTCTTCCAGATCAATAAAAGTATCGGCTTCTGCAAATCGTCGTTATTTGTAGGGGATCTATGAAATGAAAACAAAGATCACCATGATTTATTGTCACGATTTTATTACTCTAATTTGTTTGATAACAATATCTTCTATACAAACGGAACGAACACTAGAGTGGGTTATATTTTGTGTATTGTATATTTCAAAATCTTACTACATTAATACATATGTAGATCTTGGGTTCTTAAGACACATCGAAGTATTTTTGTTCATTGGGCCTTAGAAGGTTGAATGAAAATATTGAAAATAATAATTACCTTTAGTGGAAGTTCCATTAGAATTTCGGGATGGATTTACCTTTGTATCAGCAAATTATAGCTTATACCAAGATAAATTTTTGCTATTTAACTATTGAGTTAGTAAGATTTAAAGCGCTCATAATAAAGTTTACAGATAGACATAAAATACACATGTCAAAGGATACCAATGTAGATCCATTGAAAATAATGCCCATTTCGAGTTCGTCACTGTACTTCAGTCATAATCTCATAATTTCTTTGAGATGGTTCGATTCGCGAGGCACTAATAATTCTACTCATAGAAATATTCTTTGCCTCATTATAATTCCACTTTTTGTCCTAATGCTGTTATTTTATGTTATGCTTTCAGATATGGACCTAGAAGTAATGCACCTCCGCCAACTTATCCGCCGCTGGGATCGAAGCCACTTCCTAATATGGGAAATGTTCCTGTCCACCTTGATCAACCGCAAGGCTATCGAGGTCGTTATGATACTGCGCCATTTGAAGAAATTCCACCCGGCTTAGAACCACCCGTACCCGGATTCGAACCATCGCCATTTGAGAAAGCTCCTTTCGGTCCACCGGGCCCCTTGGAACGGGAAAGGATTCCACCACCAAATTATAGGGACCCATATAGACCTCCTACATACGTCGATGGTCCTCCTGGATATAGGGATATATCTATGCCTCCGATATCAAATGAAATTCCCGTTCATGTGGGAGACCCACCTCAACGCTATCGTGATAACTTTAGGGCCGGGCCACCGTATCGTGATCAAAACAACATACCTTTTCGAGATGGCCAACCATATCGGGATTCTGGACCTCAAGGAGTTTGTCGTGATTCCAATTTCCGCTCTACTCAATTTCGGGATAACTCTTATAGAAATGTCCCATATAGAGAAACTGGTTTTAGAGAAAATGTACCTCACACTAATTTCCGTGAACCAGGAGTGCCGTACAGACCTCCTAGTGCCGATCCTAGAGAACCAGTTCCTCCCAACTACCACGATGCTAATTATCGCGACAATTTCAGAGAAGATAACAATGCTATTCGCGAACACAACAGACCCGGAGGATACAGAGCCAATATTCGTAATAGAATGGCGCCGAGGCGTAATCCAAATATTGAAGGTGAACGACATAGAGAAAGGGAAGGTCGCGATCGTTATAATGAAAATCGTGACGCATCTGATAGACAGGATCGTGGTCGGGACATAGATAGAAGACAACCATATGATAAAAATCGCGAGGTTCGCGATCCTCGTGAGACTCGTGAACCTCGCGATCCTCGTGACACTCGTGAAGCTCGTGATATACGTGAAGAGAGGCCGCGTGATTATGACAGAGGTCGAGATTTTGAAAAAGAACGCGATCATGCTACTCCGGATAAGAAAACTAGAGTCTCACCTAAGAGAAGTAGAGAAACGCGTGAGAAAAAACGCAGTGAATCAAGAGGACGTTCACGTGATCGTGACCGAGACAATCGAAGGGATAAAAAGGAAGAAAGGATCCATGAAAAATCGTCAACCGATAGAACAAGAGAACATAAAGATAAAGATAAGAAGCTAAAGGACAGAAAAAAGAAGAAACGCGAAAAAGAAAAGGAAGCCGAAAAGAAGAAAAAACGAGAGAAGAAAGAAAAGAAAGATAAAGACACTGTTAAAAAAGAAGATATAGAAGTGAATAAAGATGATGCTACTAAAGAATTAGAGAAAAATGAAAAACAACTTGAAGTAGAAAATCCTATTTCAGTTAAAATAGAAAAGTCCGAAAATAATAATGAAACAAAAGGTGATAAACCTACTAATGTTGAGCCGGATATAAAGACTAAAGACGATTTGTATGGAGAAGAAGCTGCGGAAGCTATTGATAAAGAAATAATTCAAAATTATGTAAAAAGTGATGCTAACGTTATCAATGAAGTTAAAAATATGGATACTTCTACCAAGGAAGAACCATTTGATGGTATAGAATTACAAGCAAATGTTGACGAGTTAGATTTAAAGGTGGAAATAGAAACTACTGGTCAACCGAATAAAGAAGTTTTGGCCCCTTTGCCGGGATTATCTAAATGGGAAGTGGATGAAGAAACTGCAGAAAAAGCAAAAGAACCTGGAGAAATTACATCTCCCGAGGAAGAAGAAGATGGAACCAAAGTTACATCGGATGTTCTGAAAAGGGCTGAAAATGCGATATTTGCAAAAGCAATACATTCCTTGAGACCAATAGAAATAAAGAAAATAAGTAGCGACCGTCTAAAGTTGTATGGCGATGAACAACCAAAAGTACCCATGAACAATATCCAAATAACTGTTCCAGTAGCTGATGTTGATCAAAGATCTATAGAAATAAATGATAAAAGGAAAAGACATTCAAAAACTCCGCCTCCGAGGTTATCTGTAAAAGATCGCTTAGGTGGGAAAGTAGAAGATGTTCGCAGAGTACGAGAACCTCGGGTCGTACACAGTACCGTAGAACGAGTAAAATCTCGATCTAAAACTCCTAAGAGAGAACATCCGTATCGAAGAGTAACTGTTGAAAAGGATAGAAACAAAAAGAGTTCGACGGGGACGTCAGATTCTTCTAAAAGCGAAAAACGGGTGACAACTGAAAGCATAAAAGGAGACAAAAATCGTTGTGCTAGTCCTCGGAGCGACAAGAAAACCTTTGAAAAGATTTCCAAAGATGACAAAAGCAACGGATCGCATGAGCGTGATACCGAGAAGACCACGTCAGAAGTCAAAAGTGTGGCAACAGACCGAGAAAGGAAGAAATCAACGCTTGATGAATCACATTTTGAACCTGATTATGACGAAAATGTGGAATCAGATGGTGAGACGAAAGAAGAGTCTGGCAAAAAACGTGAACGGTCTAGATCGCCTGGTGGTCGCGATAGCGAAATAAAGAAACCTAAATTAGACACTGATTCTATTAAACTAGATCTAACAAACGTTAAAAAGAAACCTGATACAGAAACTGAGACGTCAACTGATTCGGACTTTTCTTCATCATCCTCATCATCTGATGCTCGCAAGCGCAAGAAGAAGAAGAAACGCACGAAGAAAAAGAAGAAACGAGCTGCAAGTGACAGTGACAGCGATTCAGACTCCAGTACCGACGAGCATAAGAAAAAGAAAAAGAAACGCAAGCACAAGAAGAAGGCTAGTAAGAAAAAGAAAAAGTCAAAACATAAGTAACTGTTTTTCTTACTTTAATAATATTCCTACAGTTCATCTTTTTCTTTCTCCTGTTTTAAAATTGAGTGTAGTCGAATCTGACATTGACTTATTTTATTAATGTTTAATTTAGCTTTTAGCGTAAAGTGGATGAGTAGATTAATTTTATCGTGCGTTTTGCATAATAATATTAAATAGTTATATTGTCGTGTTAAAACTAATTTTAAACAAAACAATAAACTCTAAAGTGTATGCTCGAGTTTTATTTCTGTGTTGGTTTGGGAGTGAAAAAGGTTCAATAAATATAAATAAACGATTTTAAATAATATAATTTATTTAGCCTATAATTCACTATAGTTTAAATATCACAAGTTGTCAACGTTTCCACCTGTATCCGCCAACAAGACTTAGGGCTATGTGGTGGAACCAATTCTTCTGCTTAAGTTCGCGCTCATATTTAGCATCTCGTCTGAACGTGTGCCACTCTTCTTTTTTCTGGGGGTCTTTAGGACCATAACTGTCCTTTTTGCGGAATGATTTCCTCACCGTCTGTGATAAAATAAAAGAACAATTAGCTGTGATCATTTGAGCCACTAATGAATATAAGAATTAATACATACCTCATTGCAGTTATCTGATCTGTATTTCCAAAACGCAATCCCCATGAAAATAGGGATCAATGCTATTCCGGTATACTGCAGAGTATATCCCGCAACTGTAAGCAGAAACGATTTTGTAATGTCAGTAATGAATGTGTAAGAAAATAACAAAATAATCTATCTTATATGTATCTAGGTATATATATGCAAGTCCTCGATCCACTTATTTTTGCATATTTTTGCCAAATTCCAGTCTTATGTAGTTGTTAAGTTAGAAAAATACTTAAGTATATCACAAGTTTCATAATGTTCAGACGAAACGTTACGTTACTAGCGAAACGAGCCATTAATTGCCATTCGCCTGTTGGTAAGCGATACGACCGCTCATGGACAGTAGCAAAACCAAATATCATCATGAATTAAAAAGCAACACTTGACATTCCACTGCGCTCCCCATCCTGAGACACAAGATATTCAGTCTCAATATGTCGATTAGTTAATCTAGCTATAATGTACTACAAACAACAATAGTGTACAGCAGTAACTAACCAGGCGGCCTTTCACATATAATTAGATAGCCTCCTTGGCGCAGTTGTTTAGACGCCGGCTGTGAAACGAGAGGCCGCGGGTTCGATCTCCGCACCGATACATAATTATTTGTGAGGACTACAAGAATTTGTGTCAGGTCTGAGTATACACTATGCATGGTCTGGGTGTATACCCATACCCATGACCAGAGGCGGCTCGTGAAATTTTTTGATGGGGGTTCACAAAAAAAGTAATTGAAAAACTAGAGCTTACTATTTATTATATTTGTATACAAAATCCATTCGCCGGTCTTTTTGGCGTGCGAAGATATCTATTACTTTCTTGTGAAAATGGAATCAGAAATGGAATTGATTAAGCGTATAAACTATTTTTAATACTTATTTTAAAAAAAACTGCGAATTAACTGACGAAGTCGACGAGCTTGCTTGAAGTTGTTTGTATACATAAGGACCACAACTGCGCATGAGTAGGATATCACCTCGGCGCGCGCACGGCACGACTGGCTGAACGACAACTGAGTGACGCGTGAGCGGCGCTCCAGATTACGCTAATTTCTCATACGATATCTTTTGTTTCACGCGTCAGCCCGAGTCGTAGCTCTCTTTCGCACTCATTGAATACAGTACTAAGAGTCGTACTAAGCTTCGTTTCATAGGAGCGCAATCGCTGGCGCTCCACTCGTTACAAATTTACGCTACATGTACCTGTATAGATAATATAATAGACTTATTATAGGCGTAGTAAAATATAAAGAATGTAATGTAAGGATTTATGTATTATAAATATATATAAATTATTAAATTAGCTAAATATGTAATTTTCGTGGGAGTGCACTGCACCAGCGCTCTTTCGGATGAGCCGCCTCTGCCCATGACAAGACTCAAGAAGATCTCAATGTGGGGTCAGGACTATTTATTGATTGTTGGGTCTATTTATTATTCTAGAATATAGACATTCTGTCGTACCAGTGTGGTCATGAATATATTTTGAAGTATTTCGTGTTGCATTAAATATATTTTAATACATTTTCGTGTATATTGTAAACTTTTGATGTTGCATATAATCGAGCCTCGAATTATATCTAATTTTTTGAAGGATTTTTTTCCTATTAATTGTAACGAGGCTAGCATATCGCAGACCTGGTGGAGTTACTTCATACTCGTAACATGGTTTCATAACGCCTTTTCAAATACAATAGCAAACACGCAGATTTTATAATCCTATTTATTAGATGGTAATGCATTGCGCTTGTCGCCCACAGGCATGAGATGTTAAGCCTTCTAATTCCCAATATTTCTATATGATTCTACGTCTTACACAGTGCTGCTCAACGCCCAAATTGGATAAAGCGGTGATATCTTCCCAGAAGGTCTTTCGCATACGAGTACCTAAGTTACTGGCCACCGCCTATTGCATATGAAAGAATTACTTCCTAGTATTGTTGGTATTATAATATATAATAATAATAACACCCAACAGTCACATACATAGTCCTGACCCCACATTAAGATCGAGTCTTGTGTCGTGGGTATCAGGAACTACGAGAGACTTTTCGGTCTCACAAACACCCAGACCCGAGAGAAATATTTGTGGGCCGCACAAACATTTCTCTCGGTGCGGGGATCGAACCCGCGGCCTCTCGTTTCACAGGCGGCGTCTAACCGCCTGCGCCACGGAGGCTATAAGTAGGAGAGTAGATAAAAATACTAACTGTATGCTCCTTGTGGATACACGTAGGTGCCACCAAATAGTAGAGCCTCTGTGGTAATGAGAGCGTATATGAAGACCGTTACCATCATGACCGGAGTAACGATTCCCCAGCAAATTCGCCAATAGAATGATGTTTTTATTCCCAACATGAATTCGATGTCGAGACATAAATTCTCCAAACCTAAAACATAAAGAGTGTCATATTTTAACGTTATCATTACCGCAATTCCTAGTATATGTGAAGGTACATATTCCGCGTCCCATAACACTATTGGCAAAATAGAAGGGGAAAAAATACAAAAACGAAATAGAAACTTAAGCATTCTAATTACCAATTAAGAAATACTGTAATAACATTTATTTAATTAGGGCATAAATTTAAAGAACGTGGGAGATTCGTGCTTTACCGGGCTATGATGGACTGATAATATATTTATAGATAATATGTGATACTAGTCTAACAAAAAAAAACTCACCATAAATCCAGAAGATGCCAATGGTTTCAGCGATAGCCGCAAATAGCCTCATGAAAGTACCTCCGTAATAGTCCACCAGTTCCAATATGTATTGACCACCCTGCATGTTAAAAAATATTACTTTACTCTTTGATACTGCTTTGCTGCCTGTTTACTTTTTAAAAAGTAGACTCAATATACTAGCAGTATATTACTTTTTTAATAAAATATAAATATTATCGTAGTAGATATTGCAAAAACTGTGTCTAATAACATATTACGTTACCGGAGTGACGTAGATTAGCCCAATAAGAAACCCTACGACGCATGTACAGGTTGACATATAGATTGTAGGCACTTTAGGGAAAGCGTCCAGCAATATTGTATTAAGTGTGGACAGTAGAGCCACACCAGAACCGACACCCAGAACAGCCATCATCAAGAAGAACAGCACTGAAAATAGCTGAAAAAATCGTTTTCGTTAATAGCATGCACGTTGCAAATTACAGGATATACCTAGTCAGGTCATAAATTCTGTCACATGTTTAATATAAAATAATTGAAACAAGTTTATTCATTATGTAACCATTTATATACCAAAATGAACTTAAAAAAACATAGATTCTTATGACATTAAAGTTTATTCAAAATGACCTCCGTGATTTTGAATCTGTATCTGTATCAGCCCATATACGTCCCACTGCAGGGCACGCGCCTACTCTACAATCGAGAGTACGATTGAGAATGGTTAGGCCATATAGAATATGGCCATATGATTTTGAATACACGCCTTCAATCTGCGCGGCCAGTTGTCTATCGCAGCACGAACGAGGTCCATGTCAATATCGGCGGCTGCCTTAATCAAGGATGTCTTGAGTGACTCCAAATTGGGATGAGGCTTTGAGCACGCCTTTTCCTTCAAGTGTTGCCATATCTTGTAATCTAACGGATTCAAATCTGGACTGGAGAAGGGCCAGTCTTCGTGCCGGATGAAGTCGATTTCACACGCTGCCAGCCAGTCTTGTGTGCTCTTCGCTCTATGAGCTGGCGCCGAATCTTGTTGGAATACCCAGTGCCTGTTATTGAACATGGTATGAGAAACAGGTTCCACAAGGTTCATCAGGACTGTATTTTGATACACAACTGCATTCGTTTTTACACCTTTCTCACAAAAATGTACCTCTGTTAAGCCCCAATAAGAAACTCCCAACCATACCATGGATGGAAAATGACCTCGTTGGACACGCGGAATACGGTTGCTCGCTTCTTCACTACTGTGTGCGTACACCTTATCATTTTGTTGTAGCTCTCTTCTACGGTAAAAAATTTTTCATCTGAAAAAAGAATTTCCCGATACTTTTTTCCCGCGTACCGCTTCAACAAAGCGCGGCATCTCTTCAGTCTCAGGTCCATTAGATGAGCATTCAAACGATGTCCTGTTTTTCTTCGATATGCCCGAAGCCCTAAGTCTTCATTTAACACCCTTTTCACCGTGGTTCTGCTTAGCCCCATCTGAAGGGCCAACAGTTTCTGCTTACGTTTGAGATTTCTTTGAATTCGCGATTTCACAGCTTTTATCACTGCTGGAGTCCTAACAGATCGAGGGCGACCACTTCTTGACCTGTCATCTATACTAAAGTCTTCATTGTATCGTTTGATGGTACGATAAACGAATCTTTTAGTTATATTCAAATTATTCAGTATGTCAAAAATTTGAATTGGCGCGTAACCGCAACGATCCAACTTAATAACTGCAACACGGTCTTCTTTAAGCGTCCACTCCATATTTAAAAATCAGTAAAATTCTAAAAAAATCTACATTTTTATTTTCATGAACAATTCGAAATTTTAATTCAATAAACTTTTTTGTGGCCAGAATTCTAAAAGAAAAGTTTTTACTGTGTGACAATACTTATGACCTGACTGTGTATATTATGGCAGGCATCTAGCATTCGGAAGGCGTTTGAGCGAATCGTATTTTGGAACTTGAAGAAACTCCAAGTAGTAAAAACGTTGGTAGGTACTTGTTCCAAAATTATTCAATATCTGATTTACGAATAAAAATAATTATTGACCTTTTTATTTTTTATATTTGATAATTATTGAATAATTATTGGTTGAAAGCACTGAAGAAAATGCTTTTCACTAAATTAAGTCAACCAGCGTCTCTATTTTAAAAATATCGTTATGTGATAGCAAAAATTTATACGAAATTGTGTAGACAGTATAAAACTATTTAATAATATAATTGCTATTGTTTATATTTACTAATGCTAAGGAAAATCACTAAATTTTATCTTTAATATAACATAATTAAATCAGGTGCCTATAATACGTTTTTACATTAACTACTTATATCGCTTTACGTACCTAATTACATTTTAATCTAGCAGAGTATAACCAGAATTTATCGAATTAATAGATAATGCTTATTACTATTATTTTTGCTAACTTACTTGCGGTACTACGGGTGATTGGGCGATAGCATCCGGATATGAAATGAAGGCTAAACTAGCTCCTCCCGTTCCAATAACTTCATTAACATCATCGTAGCCCAGTTGGTAGGCCAGGTTACCCAACACTCCGAAGATTGTTATGCCAGAAATCAAACTCGTAAAAGTGTCCAAGGTGGTGACAATCATTGAATCTCTGGAAAATAATGTAATACAGATATAAGTCACTAACTGATGAATGTAATTAGATTAATATTGGTTTTGCGTCAATTAAATCAGATTTACCTGTATACATTTTGCGAAAATTTATTATACGAAGCGAACATAATGAGTGTTCCCGAGCACACGGACAGTGAGAAGAATACCTGAGTCACCGCTGCGTACCACACCTGAAATATTTTTATTTAAAATATCTTTGTCTAAAAATGTAAATGAACTTTAAGGAATAGAAAACTTACTCTAACTTGTAAAATCTTGCTCCAATCAGGTGTTATAAAGAAGAGAATACCTTTGCCTGCACCAGGTAAAGTAACAGCTCTGAAACAATATAGGTAATAAATATATGTAGGTCTAATAGTAAAATGTTCACAAAATAGGCATAATTTTACCTTCACAAAATACTGAATTATTCAAACTTATGGAAACAACATGTTTATGTTTTTGTAGTATCAGTGAATTATTATTCATTTTTTTATTTACCTGATCAGTAAAATAAATATGACGACATATGGGAACAACGCCAAGAAATAGGCCGCTTTCCCTGAGCTCTTCACTCCGCGAGCGACAATCACGAAAATAATGACCCATGATGCAAGTAGACACAACGACAGGTCCCACAACGGTGCACCTGAAATCATTTAGTTATGATTTTTTGTGTGAAATTTGAATGAAAATACGCCCTCGGCGCTACTTTTCCCATCCATTTGAGAATAGGCATAAACCACTGTATAAACGCAGTAGGATGTACCTGAATTGCTTAATTTGCAGAGTTACAGGACTACATTTGAATACTTACCAATTCCATTGTCAATTCCATCAGATTGGCGAAGGACGGTCCGTCTAAAACAAGGATAATAAATTTGATTTATACAGGGTATATCAAGACTGCTACCGAAAACGAAGCCGGGTGGTAGTTTAAGCGACTTCAGACACAATGCAACAGAAAAAGTTGCAAAAAAAAGCGACAATTTTTTTTTGTTATTTTTTTCCTATGGCCATATTTGGGTGGTAAATACATTTTTTCCTAAAATAATAGTATATACCCTTTTATTTATAAATACTCTAAGGTATAAAAGAGTTTAAATTATTATTTTAGCAAAAACTATGGATTTACGATATTTAAAAAATCATAAAAAAAAATTGTCGCGTTTCTAGGCGAAATTTTTAATTGCATTGTGTTTGTAGCCACTAAAACTACCACCCGGCTTCGTTTTCGGTAGCAGTCTTGAGATACCCGGTATAATTGAATTTAGCATATAATATTAATTTTCTCTGATTGAAAATGATTATTTAAAAATGAATTGATATTTCATATATTAGTATTGGTGAATCGTAAATTATTTGGAAGAATGCATGTTAATGATGATACCCACCGGTTGTCCTAAATGGATTCGAATTCATAAATTTAGTACCTAATTACCACGGTTTAGCCTTGAAAATCTTGGTTCACTAGCATCTTAAGAGGACGGTAGACGCCGATGACCTTGCTCGAATGGGCGGAACCAAATCTCATGCACCGGCGCACGACGTGCGAGCGAGCGCGCTGCGCAATACCTATTCGACGCCATTTTTTCGGCGGGACGATACATTTCATTATTTTGCTCGACGTTCCCATCGAGTACAGTTAGGAGCGGTCCAACCATAGTGAATGAGTAATTCACTACATAACATTATAGCCATCGTAGTGGAGCTTTTTAAACGCTGACTATTAAACGAAAGGCCGCGAGTTCGATCCCCGCATTGAAACCCTTTTTTGTGTCTATTTATTTCATCTATCTATACCAATATTACAAAGAGGAAATATTTGTATTTTGGCATTTTTTGTATTTTAGATTTTAATATTTGTATTTTTGTTTTTCTATTCTAATATTATAAAGAGGACATTAACTCATTATTTTGCATTTGTAATAAGGAGTTAAAATATTTAAAAAAAAATATCTTCAATGGTTTTTATTTTCCATTTCAACTCTTATTTCAACCCCTTTAGCCAAATATACAGCCAATGTTACGCCAGGATAATGTTGGATTCGAATAGTGAAAAAATGGTTGATTAATTTTTGAATTTATTCATAATAAACAAAAATCGTAATATTCCAAAATCTAAAACACAAAAATGTAAAATACTAATGTTACAAAAATGCAAAAATTCAAATGTTTCCCCTATAAAATATTAGGTTAGATAGATAGATGAATTTATAAACAAAAACAATTGTATCGATACGGGGATCGAACTCGTTTTTCGGTAGGCGTCCAGCCAACTGCGCTACGGTAATTGTAATCTACAATCGTGAATTAATCATTCACTACGGTTAGACCGCCCCTAACCGTGCTCAATGAATATGTCGAGCGAAATAGCAATATTCAATTTACTTTGATATTGCGGAGACAAGCGACATAGGTCCGTTTAGCACGTGCGGCGCCTCGTCCCTTACTGATTTGTTGGGTGACAATGGGGACGTGCCACGGGTCGAAATGGCAATTTTTGTGACATAGGATTTTTTTTCGGATTTTCCAATTTTTTTGACGCCAACGGTTCGATATTATCATTCCTTATAATATTCATTCTTTGTAACTTTTTGCTTAACGCGATAATTTCGGCAAAAAAAAAAATATTTTAGATTTTTAATGTATGGAACGCACTATAAAAACCTAAATTTCTACGAAGTCCTGCTAGATCCTGCGTTGAAACCTTACTTTTCTGAATCCCGGTCTGTTCTACTTTGTTTATACATTTCGAACGTCTGCATTGACTTGCAACTTTTCTAGATATAGGGATCGGAAAAATGGTAAAAATAGAACTATTTCTAATTGTTTAACTGACATTTCAAGGCAATTTAACCACAAGATAGTAAGACAAAAACATTGTGGATCCACAAATATTTATTTAAAAACGAAAACTTTCGAATTTCATCCACATTTTATTGTCATCCCATTATGTTTACGTTCATGAAAGAAACTCAAATTACTGTAGCAGCTATAAAGGCCGATTTATCAGGAGAAATCGAGACACTCCAGCTATCTTTAGTCAAAAGAGTGAAAATCGTCCACGTATAATGATGCCAATGATTAACGGCAAAATAACTTCATACTTTTCTGAGACTTCAGCAGCAATTTGAGACATTTGCAAAGCAAAATTAACAGGAACAATTTGGAATCCCACAGACTGCATGATAAGAATGAAGAAATGTATCAGTATGGATTATCATCATTGCATGCGTGGATAAGAACCATGGAGTGCCTAATCCTCATAGCTTACCGTTTCGAGATTAAGAAATGGAACTGCAGAGGTGACGATAAAGAGTAAATTGAAGAGCAAAATTAAAAGAAGAATGTGGCTTACTAATTGACATAGTGAAACAAAGAGCAGGCACCACTAATGATGGTAATACTGATCTAAGTTTTTTTTAAATACAGCTATAACAACGCCTATCACTGGCATTAACGAGCAATTGATAGACCTTTTTTAATATTTTTTTTTCCAAAATATGTGTTTTTTTTAATCTAGCATGGCACATATACAAGTTTGCCTTGATATGAGTTGATTTAATACATCATTTTATTTTATTCGTGTCAAATTTACTGAAAATAATCGTTATAAAAGTTTTGAAAATAATGAATTTTATCATTTCTTTCGAACCACATAACTGAAAAAGTTGCAGGTCGATGCAGACGTTCGAAGTGTACAAGTATAGAAGAACAGACCAGGATTCATAAAAAAGAGGTTTCAACGCAGGATCTAGCAGGACTTCGTAGAAATTTAGGTTTTTATAGTTTTGTTAAGCAAAAAGTTACAAAGAATGAATATTGTAAGGAATGATAATATCAAACCGTTGGCGTCAAAAATAATTGGAAAATCCGAAAAAAAATCCTATGTCACAAAAATTGCCATTTCGACCCACCGTGCGTGCTCGCGATTTAGAGTATCGAAAATGTGAAAAAATTCGTTAAAATTAAATGAGATAGAAAATAGAAAAAATAAAAAGAAGGCGCCATCCGTCTTGCATTTCTTAATATCCTGATAACAATAAAATAATCCTGGTGCTCATACTTTACGAGAAAAAACGTTGTAAATGCGAAAACAGAGGTCACTTTGCAATTTTATTTCAAGTACTTTTAATACACTTGTAAGAATTCTGAAAAGAAGGGGACATGGTCCATATAGTGTAGATCAACATTTTTTTTTTGAAGACCTAACAATCAAGTTCTCCAAGAAAACACGTTGTGAAAAAGGCCATTTCACATAGACCCTCCTCTTAACAATTCTACTTCTCAGAAAGCAGCTAGCTGTCAAATCATTTAAAAGCCCTATAAACTTTGGCTCACTCAATTCAATGGTGTCAAAATTCTGACTACAAACAATATGATGAAATTCTATGCACATGCATAGATATATATGATAGATAGATATATATGACTAGTGAGATTAACTTGAGTGCATTTTAAAATACTTAGATAAGATTAGCTTGCCTAATTTCTGTTTTACTTGGCAGTTGGCTCTAAATTATTTTTACTGTCCGAATATCAAAATATGTAACCAATTTATTCAATGAAAGGATATGAGGTAAAAGGAATTAATAAATTAAGTATTTTAATTACTTTTACAATTTACGACACACATGATAAACTGATATGGATAACATACATTTTTCCAAATAATACATTACATTGTACGTAGGTACAGAGTTAAAAGTATTTTATCTAAAGCGTATAAAAGTAAGGGAAAATAAAACAAAAATATAGATACCTGAGTCAGGATCGATATGATATGATAATATATAATAAAATTATATGAATGATAAAATAAAATAATCAAATAACCCGTACTTAGTTTACGATATTTTACCGGGAACAAAGCAATCGTTTAGGCAGGGTTATGGATTAGTATTCACAATAGAACTCACGTGAAATAAAGTTCGGCGCTGCTTACAGGGTTTCCTTGAACATCAGATCCATTGGCAGCTTGACCGGATGGAACGCAGTTAGTCCACTCCGGCCGGCATACAGCCCATGGCAGTGTAGAATTAAAACTAACCCCCAAGTAATAGAGGCAGAGAGCGATAATAGAAACATAATAAGAGAGTACGTATGCTGCACCCAGAGCTTGTGCATATCCAGTGCCTGTAACATAACAATTATGTTAAAATATTTATTAAAAGTAAAATATTTATTACATTTAAGAAATGCGGTTGATTACTGTAGGTGAGTCTTCTAATTATTCAAATTCCATTTAAATGTATCACACACTTACGAGTAGGTACTATAAAATAAGTAGTAGTCATTATTCTCTTTTCTAAGTAACTAGATAAATAACCGGACAATAATAGCAAATTACCTTAACCCATTAATAAAAACATTGATAACTAGAGATTTTTTCTAATATCTCCGCAGTCTAAAACAAACTCACCTTTCATGGCAGGGGACATAGCCCAAATTTTGACTCCATTGGAGTTACTAAATTGTCCAACAACAGTTTCCAAGAAATACATAGGTTTACCTATAACTAATAACACTATAATATAGGGAATCAGGAAAGCTCCACCACCGTTTTGATAGGTAACAAACGGGAACCTCCAGACATTGCCTAAACCCACCGATGTGGCTATGCAGGACATCAAGAACTCTATTTGATTGTCCCATGTTGGTCTTTCATTGCCTTTTGTTTCCTGAAAAGAAAATTATAAGAAAATTTTAATATTACTTTAGCATCGTGGAATTTTGCTTCATTAACACAGGGAGATAGAAAAAATCCTATACGGCTTTTCTATACTACCCAAGTCAATGACAGATTAATATAGTCTTTAACCGACTTCAAAAAAAAAGGAGGAGGTTCTTAATTCGACTGTATGTTGCTATTTTATGTTTGTTACATCATTTTTCCGTACTGTATGAACCGATTTCAACCATTCTTTCTTCGATTAAAAGCTGGTGCTTGTCATTTGGTCCCATAAAAATATGGCGAAGATCTGATGAATATTTTCGGACCTAGATAGGGGAACTCAAAATTAAGTAGGGTTCCAACGGTTCTTTTTGCATAAGGTTCATTGTAAAAGTTACGTTACAGTGAAAGAGGGAAAAGGGGTAGGGGGAGGGGGTGGTTGATAAAATTAAACCGATTTTAGTGATTTCTTTATAATTGGACAGAACGTATTGACAGGTTGATCCCAGGAATACAACATGAAGATCTGATGATCATGTTCGGACCTGGAGAGTAGAACTCCTTAGAATTCAGTAGGATTCCAATGGTTTTTTTCGCATTGGGTACAGTATAAAAACTTAGCTGCAGTGGTTGAGGGAAAAGGGAGGGGTCCTTCGCCCCTACCCCCTTGGGGGAGAAAAAAATAGTAAACATGTGGATATTTCATTCTCCAATATCTTCGCCAGCTTTTAGCCGATTTTAGCGATTTTATTGTAAAGAACATATACCTTGTGGGACCAACTCTTCTTCATTGAAATGCCTATCAACACTTTTGAGTGTTGATAGGCATTTCAATTTTATCTTTTTAGATACAAATAACTAAAATTTTTAATAAAAAATTAAAATCGACTTCAAAACAAAAAACCACTAAAAATAAAAAAATAAAAAAATAATAAAATAATAAGTACCACTGCAAAGCAAAAAATAATATTTAATTCATTGTACTTGTGCATGTTGATTAATTTGCTTAATGACTTGACTAGCCAACAAATAAAAATATACCGGGTATCTCAAGACTGCTACCGAAAACGAAGCCGGGTGGTAGTTTTAGTGACTACAAACACAATGCAGCTAAAAATTTCGCAAAGAAACGCGACAATTATTTTTTATGATTTTTTAAATATCGTCATTTTTAGGTGGTAAATCCATAGTTTTTGCTAAAATAATAATTTAAACTCTTTTATACCTTAGATTATTTAAAAATAAAAGGGTATACACTATTATTTTAGGGAAAAATGTATTTACCACCCAAATATGCTCATAGGAAAAAAATATAAAAAAAAAATTGTCGCTTTTTTTTGCAACTTTTTCTATTGCATAGTGTCAGAAGTCGCTTAAACTGCCACCCGGCTTCGTTTTCGGTAGCAGTCTTGAGATACCCGGTATGCGTAACATATTCAAACCGGGAGAGATCACAGCGGATATCCACACCAAGGATACTCAGGACATCCGCATTGAGAGGGGAGCATTGGGAGGGAAGACAGCGGGGATTTTTTGCACGTGAATCCACCTGGGTTTTCTTGGCATTGAACTCAACCAAATTCCTGGAACCCATGTAGAAATGAGATCCAAGGTCCGGTTGAGCTCAATGAAAAGATCTTCGCGTCCCCTCAAAGTGCCGACCCGGCAAACCGGAGGCCCAAAATTCTATCGCCAACGAACCATACTATTATCTGCATAGCAATGAATGAACAACATATTGATATGCAGAATAGACTGAGTGGGCGACAGCACCGAGCCCTGAGAAACTCTCCGGCATTTACCGACATGAGTGCCTAAGCGTGTTCTTCGATGACACATATTCGACATCTGTGCAGAAAGCCGGAAATCCATGAAGACAGGTTGTCGGGCAGACCATATGCCGGAAGAAGGTATGCAGGTTTCCTCACGATGTTTTCCTTCACCGTTTTAGTGCGTGGTGATTGACTATCAATACATACATGACTCCGAAAAGTCAGAGGTGTGCCCTGGGATTTGAACCCGCGACCACCGTGAACATGTTGGCAGTCTTCATCCATCCATCCAGCATCAGGCAGCGACAAATTGTCACTCCACCTAGCTGGAGGGCGTCCTACACAAAATTAGCCAAGACGCGCCCTTCTCTCAAAAATACGTAAAAAGTTATCGGGTCTTCGATAGATGTGGCCAGCGCACTGCCACTTTAGCTTGCTATTTCTGTTTGCTGTCTATATTTAGGTTTTCGGACGGATAAGCTCATCACGGGTGTTATCCTTCAAAGAGACACCGAGCATAGCATGCTCTATAACTCGCTGAGCAATCTTGAGCTGGTTGACTAGTCGTACTGTGAGTGTCCAAGTCTCAGCACCGTAGGTTATGACAGGTAAGACACATGGTTGAAAACTTTCGTTTTCTAGCTTTGTGGTGACAAGGAGACTCGACGTAGTTTACCAAATGCTGGAACCTCCTCGTAGCGTCTTTCTTACCTTTTTATTCAATAAATTGTAATTTATTGGTTTCTTACTAAGATTATACTATAATGAAACAAAAACATAACATTTAAGTCAAATAGTATCGTGAAATGTTTGTCATGTATAAAATGTAGCCAATTGTTTATTTGCATTAATTAATTTTGTAATTGATGTTATATTATTCTCTGCTTACACCCTGTCGGGCTTGAGCCCTAGGCCCTATCGAGCCGGGGCCCTGTCGGGCCTGAGACCCTGTCGGATCAGGGCCCTGCCGGGCCAGGGGCCCGCCCCTAAGGCCGGGGGCCCGTGGCATTTTGCGCACTCTGCCACTCTATTGTTACGCCACTGTCTATGCCTTATATTAATTTAAATATCTACCGGGTATCTCAAGACTGCTACCGAAAACGAAGCCGGGTGGTAGTTTTAGGGACTACAAACACAATGCAACTAAAAATTTCGCAAGGAAACGCGACAATGATTTTTTATGATTTTTTAAATATCGTCATTTTTGGGTGGTAAATCCATAGTTTTTGCTAAAATAATAATTTAAACACTTTTATACCTTAGATTATGTATACATAAAATGGTATACACTGTTATTTTAGGAAAAAATGTATTTACGACACAAATATGGTGATAGGAAAAAAATAACAAAAAAAAAGTTCTCATTTTTTTTTGCAACTTTTTCTGTTGCATTGTGTCTGAAGTCGCTTTAAGAGCGTATACACCTTGCGCGCAAAGTCAACTATAGGTATTTCTTCGTTAATTTCACGCACACATAAGCGACCAAAGCTGTGTGCGTAGAGCTGCCGCGTCGGCTCGCTATACAATCGGCTCAAACAACTTTGATCCGTGCGCTTCAAATATTCAATTGAAATGTAACTGTAATATAATATCATAAAAATATTTTATTTGCATTATAAGTAGACAAATATTACTGTGCAACCAAAGAATAATACAAATTTATATAGTAATCATATTTTCGTTATTATTACATTGTTAAGTTGCATTCAAATCAGTGTTCAATCAGTATACACTACGGACGTTTTATTAATCATTTCGTGTTCGAACACATAAATAGTGTTAGGGGCCTTACAACCCCTTACAATTACGAAATATGTTTAATTTTATATTACAATACATAACATAATTTAGCCTCGGAATTACATCCCATTATATTACCTGAAACATAATTTATACTCACTACAAAATCATTGTAGGTAATAAAAATAATTAAATATTTTACTACCAAAGTACTAAGATGTGGTAATCGCATTTCGCGCGTGGCTATTTTTACTACGCGCGGCATAATCGACTGCAGCCAGGCCGGAGCGACGAGCGATACGTCCTCCCTCTAGAAGGCCTTGCGGCGGTCTGATTTGATCCACGTCGGACAGCGTGTTTTATAGTGGTTTTCAAAATATTTGTAGAAAACATGAAAACTAATTTTGTTGAAATATAAAAATGGTAATTTATTGATAAGATGTTCTTCTATTGTAATATGCAATTGCTGTAATTATGTACGATAAGTTGGTGAAAAAAAATATGTTCTTGACGAGAGTTTCTGAATAATTTCGCATTGTTTAAATTTTTATTTTTCAGTAACTAAACACAAAAAGATTATTTTTCTCAGCAAAATCCCTCCATATGGGTCTTATTAGTCTGATAATATTTTTATTTTCATCTTATATTTAGTGGTTTCGGATATCTTAAGCTTCTAAATTGCCATTTAAAGCCTAAATAACGAAACTTGTGTTCAGTAATCCGTATAGTACTCACAAATTATCCATCAATCTATAATGTTTTCCACCAAAATCCCTAGATGACAACCTTTTCTAAAATTAGTAATAATTATTTTTCCTTTAAATTGTTTATTGGTGGCTATTAACTCATTTGAAAAGTCCTTTTTTTAAGCCAAAAAGCGCGTGCAGGGTATAAACGCTCTTAACTACCACCCGGCTTCGTTTTCGGTAGCAGTCTTGATATACCCTGTATATGTTTTTAGTAATTATTTTTTTGTTTTGAAGTCGGTTTTCGATTTTTATTAAAAAAATTATAGTTTTATTGATAAATGTTTTAAGTGAGTTGAGCCTTTCATTTAAATAGGTATTGCAATATTTCCTGTTCAAATGAATGATAAAAAAGAATGTTGCCCTCATTTCATAATTCGTATACTTCTACTTTCTGTTATATCTACTGGAATTTTGTTACATGAAATAGATAATTTAATCGTAAATCAATATTTATATTGTGTTATGATCATGGACTCTTATCAAAGCACATGTTTTAGGTCGTAATTACGTTTTTCGGCTGAAATGAAAATGAATTTTTAATATATGTAGCATATGCATGTAGGTATTACCAATCCGATAGCTATAAAATATAATTCATATCAGTCTTACTGATTTGTAGATAATGTTTTCTTAGAAATCTATAATAATGAGCATTTGCGTAGATAAATTATCGCTGCAAAGGTTGGTATCTCAGTTTATTACGTGTTTGCGCGATAAATAATAGTGACCAGCTAAAAGTTTGAAAAGAGTGCCTACGTTTTATTTATTGGTGTTTTTGACACACATTGGTGAATAACACCAATGTCTGGGGCGACTTGGAATGAAGTTGATTAAATAACTGGTTACGAAACGAAGAGCGGTGGTTGGACTTGGATCCCTGCACCAAGGCAAATGTTTCTGTGGCCTAAAAAATGTTTATTTTAGGTTTAAGTGTAATGACACATAAAATGTAAGGTGAATTTATTGGTGCCCAATTTCCCTAATTTTTCAATACATTCACTCTTGGAAAATATAGTCTTTAACGTTAAGAGCGTTTACACCTTGCGCGCAAAGTCAACTATAGGTATTTCTTCGTTAATTTCACGCACACATAAGCGACCAAAGCTGTGTGCGTAGAGCTGCCGCGTCGCGTGCTCGCTATGCAGTCAGCTCAACCAACTTTGATCCGTGCGCTTCAAAATTCTAACATTCAATTGAAATGTAATATATGATTTATATATTGGTAATATAATAACATAAAAATATTTTATTTGCATTATAAGTAGACAAATATTACTGTGCAAGCAATGAAGAATACAAATTTAGATACTAATCGTATTTTCGTTATTAATACATCGTTAAGTTGCATTCAAATCAGTATTCAATCAGTAGACACTACGGACGTTTTATTAATCATTTCGTGTTGGAGCACATGAATAGAGTTAGGGGCCTTACAACCCCTTACAATTACGAAATATATTTAATTTTATATTACAATACATAACATAATTTAGCCTCGGAATTACATCCCATTAATATATCTGAAACATAATTTATACTCACTACAAAATCATTATAGATAATAAAAAATATATACCGGATATCTCAAGACTGCTACCGAAAACGAAGCCGGGTGGTAGTTTTAGTAGCTACAAACACAATGCAATTAAAAATTTTGCATAGAAATGCGACAATTATTTTTTATGATTTTTTAAATATCGTCATTTTTGGGTGGTAAATCCATAGTTTTTGCTAGAATAATAATTTAAACTCTTTTATACCTTAGAGTATTTATAAATAGAAGGATATACACTATTATTTCAGGAAAAAAATGTATTTATCACCCAAACAAGGCCCAAGAAAAAAAAAACAAAAAAAAAATTGTCGCTTTTTTTTGCATCTTTTTCTGTTGCATTTTGTCTGAAGTCACTTAAACTACCACCCGGCTTCGTTTTCGGTAGCAGTCTTGATATACCCTGTATATATATTTTACTACCAAAGTACTAAGATGTGGCAATCGCAGTCCGCGCGTGGCTATTTTTACTACGCACGGAAAAATCGACTGCAGCCAGGCCAGACCGACGAACGATACGTCCTCCCTCTAGAAGGCCTTGCGGCGGTCTGATTTGATGCACGTCGGACAGCGTGTTTTATAGTGGTTTTTTAAATATTTGTAGAAAACATGAAAACTAATTTTGTCGAAATATAAAAATGGTAATTTATTGATAAGATGTTCTTCTATTATAATATGCAATTGCTATAAAAAATATGTTCGATAAGTTGGTGAAAAAAAATATGTTCTTGACGAGAGTTTCTGAATAATTTCGCATTGTTTAATTTTTTATTTTTCAGGAACTAAACATAAAAAGATTATTTTTCTCAGCAAAATCCCTCCATAAGGGTCTTAAAAGTCGGATAATATTTTTATTTTCATCTTATATTTAGTGATTTCGGATATCTTAAGCTTCTAAATTGCCATTTAAAGCCTAAATAACGAAACTTGTGTAATTGTGTTCAGTAATCCTTATTAGTACTCACACATTATCTATCAATCTATAATGTTTTCCACCAAAATCCCTAGATGACAACCTTTTCTAAAATTAATACTAATTATTTTTCCTTTAAATTGTTTATTGGTGGCTATTATCTCGTTTGAAAAGTCCTGCTTTTAAGTCAAAAAGCGCGCGGAAGGTATAAACGCTCCTAAGGATACGTGATTGAGACACAAATATAAAATAAATTAGAGGTTTTTGCATTTAGAACAACTTTGATTTATTCCAAAACGTGTAAGAACACTATCTCTTTATAAAATAATCAACGCTTAACATGAAAAAAATATAATCATAGGTAATAAAAATAATCAGTAAGTACTTGTACAATATACGTGGATTTATTACCTCTTCAAAATACGAAGATGGGCAATCGTAACTCAAGTTCACATGGTGTGGAACACAATTAATTTCACAAATATTGCAACAATTTTGAAATGTAAATTTGATAAAGTCTACGAAAGACAGCGCACGCTCACCACACCATACAACTACAAGCACTAGTCATGAAATCGTCAAATCACTCGACTACTCAGCTTTTTCTTTATCTTTTGCGATTGATAATTTTATCTTTCTTATACGTCGCTTCGCGCCACTATTTATAGTTTTCAAAACGATGTCTTTTTTAACACAGTGATTTAGTTGAATACTTATGTTTTCTTTATACTCCTATGCTTTGCAATGCATTTCTATTGTTCGTATCGTGTGTTAAAAATAGTTAACAGTGAAGGCATCCGACATCTATAAGTTTCTCAGGTGGGGAGTGCGCGTTGGCGCCCAATCGCGTTGTTGTCACATTTGACGCCGAAAGACGAAATTTATCTCCACATCTTCTTAGTGTTTGGCTTAGCACAGAAAAAGTATATAAATTTCATCTTCATCTGTACATGTTGGAATTACAGTTTGATAATCAGTCATATCCTGTTTTTACTGTTAATTGTTCCGGGATCAATGTATGAAGTGGCTTAGATGGATAAGCGAAGCATTCCTCTCAAAGACTGTCGAATTATTTATTCAATTACACTACATCTTCCGAGACAGCAAGGTATCCAAATATTGCTCATTAGTGTAAGACATGACAATTAATCATTCACTATAATAACCTCATTATGAAATGCGATACGATATACGAATGATATCAAAAGAAAACACCTTGCGAAAAAAGTTCGCGCGCGCGATTTATTAATAATATCTGCGGGTAGACACGCGCTAATTGACGCCGCGCCGAGCTGCGCCGTGTGAATTTTCCCGCGATCGGCTTTTACGGTGCAGTTCTTTGAAGTGAGCTACAAAGACGCTATATTAGCCATGAGGTAGAGTTGATTTATAATGGCTTTATTGTACCTATAACATATTATATCGTCGTGTTCATACGCGGGGCCCAATATTGGACCAAAATGCTATATGTCCAACTCAGTTAGGTTTGACCCACTTAACTGTAGGCTTCACAAAGTTAATTTTGAAGCTATTTCGCGTACTATACAGCAGTGATCAAAGAACAATACCTGATACAACAATACAATTATAATAATTACTATAACCTCTAAGTTTAAAAGCAGAGGTAGGAGTTACAATACGGTGTGTCTGTCTGTATCAGCCCATATACGTCAAACTGCAGGGCTCGGACCTCCTCTATAAGTGAGAGTAGTAATGGGAGTGGTAAGGCCGTCAAGTCTACCATTCTGGTCTAGTGCGTGTTGGCGGACCTTACATACCATAGAAATTCTTTAAAATTGCTATAATATGCAGGTTTCCTCAAGATGTTTTCCTTCATCGATATAATGCGTGGTGATCGACTATCAATACACACATGACTATGAAAAGTCAGAGGTGTGCCCTGGGATTTGAGCCCGCAACCACCATGAACATGTAAGCAGCCGCGTTTGGTCCGTTTACCAACTGGTCACCGCGCGCTCCCAACAGGCTACCACGCAATACGGTGTTTATTGATAGTTATTTATTAGTAATACAATAACGATTTGGTGCAGATAAATTGTAATAACTTGTACTTAGTTATTATAATGTCCACAGAAATATATCAAGAATAATGTCATTGTTTAGGTAGGTAAATAAATAAATAATAAAACCCAAACAGTCACATACATAATCATGATCCCACACTAAGATCGAGTCTTGGGTCGTGGGCATCAGGAATTATGAGAGACTTTTCGGTTTCACAAACACCCAGACCTGAAAGAAATATTTGTGGGCCGCACAAAAATTTCACTCGGTGCGGGGATCGAACCCGCGCGGTATATCTATACTAATATTATGAAGCTGCAGAGTTTGTTTGTTTGTTTGAACGCGCTAATCTCTGGAACTACTGGTCCGAATTGAATGATTCTTTCAGTGTTGGGTAGTCCATTTATCGAGGAAGGCTATAGGCTATATATCATCACGCTATGACTTATAGGAGGAAAGCAGTAGTGATATCTCTAGCAAATACGAGAAATTTTGTTCGTTTTTCGAGGTCCGATTGCTCGGTATTCTAAACTGATAGTCAGAATTAAACATTTTGACCGCCATTTTAAAACGTGTATGCACCCGGGCGGAGCCGGGCCCGACCCCTAGTACAATATATACATTCTTACTTGCTATTTGAATCCTCATTTAAATCACACTATAAATTCGACTTTTTTTTTCTCTCTGGCAAATTATGCTGATGTCGACAACTCTGCCAATGTCAGATGTGCGATGAGAATATAAATTCGACTTGTATTTTTTTGAGTATTTGTTTACAATCAAAAATAACATACAATCAATAACGTTGAAGCAAAACTTTTTGTGTGCCAATCTTATCCTCCAATGTTATCTAAAATTTACGTAAGTCCACCAAAATACCTAGGACGAAGGTGAACTATGGCTCTTTGAATCGGAGTTTCCATTGTAAGGGAGCCCCGTGCCCGGCAGTGGTCCGTATGCACGTAGGATTGTTATTGTTATTTGTATTGGTGTCTTTCACTATATGTACGCTTAGAAAAAATGCATTGTTTTATCGACAAGCTATTGATTTTATGTATGATGTCAAATAAAATTAAAATTTCCGCCACGTAATAGAATCCAACTGTAGAGGATAATGTAAGTGAGCTCTGATCCGTCAGACTGGGTCGATACATGAACTCAAGAATTTATGATAAATATAAAAATATATATCTACTTATGTACACAAAATAATTAACTCAGTTATTTTTGTGTCCATCGTAACATCTTTTAATACTGTAAATATACCATATTGTAAGTATTTAATAATAACAAAGAAATAATTTAATATTACTTCTCATATATCCAAAAAATAAATAAGACGCGGTTTAACACATTTTTTAATGAAATAAATAAGAATCAGTAGGAATATATATCGGCATACATAAAGCAACTTCAAATCATAAAGATTAAGTGGTTATCAAAACGAAATCAACATCGACCCAGATAGTCAATCCTAGTAATGGTTTGTTAATGACTTGTCTTAGGTTTTGAAAATCCTAGACAAATATTGCTAGCTTAGGGTATATATAATAAAGTACTCTATGATTGCTAACTAACAACAATAAATACTAAAAAAATGTAAAAGCTGAAGTATTATCTTAATGCAATGACTACAATTGATATTATTACGTTATTAGACGCACAAGATAATTTTAATTAAAGCAGAATATTCATATTTTTATATCAGTAAGTACTTACTGTATTTTTGGCAGAACCATCTGGTGGCTTCTCAGAGATCTGTGCAAGTTCCAGGCTGGGTGAATTTCCATTTTCGGGCACAAATCCTATATTCACTTGCCCCGCATTTTCCACAACATTCGTTTTATTTGGTTCCTAGTAAAAAACGAGACATTATAAATCTTGGAAAATAAATTGTATAAGTTTTGAATAACAGATAGTAAATTCACCATTTATATGTTAACGAGATTTGGGGTGCGAGTCCAGCAGCTAACGCTATTGAAGTGAATGATAGCAGTGTTACTTTTCCCAATAAAATATATCGGAAAGATAAATTACACAGATAATGTATAGGATTATCTTACTTATCATCGATTAAGCGATCCGTGTCAAATTCAGAGCAAACTTCTAGTTATGTGTGAAAGCTATAGCTTTAAGATGTTAAAATGTATAGTATAACACATCGCGTCGGCATAATGTGTTCTTGTAAGTTTTACATGTTTTGTGCGCATAATAATTTAGCAGATTTTACTCAACTTGTTATTAAAGCAGTTTCTAAAATTATCAGATATAAGGGAAGTCAAAGCACACGATAATTGTTTGAAGTCTAATGTGCATTCATATATAGTTATTCAACGCTCAGTGTGTCAGCGAAAAAATGAATTGTGACGATAGGTAGGTAAGTTGCGTGCATTAGAGTTTTCTGAATGAATTATGTAGGCCCGTAAATTCATAAAATGTTTGATGTTGAACTGGTGGATGTCGTTAAAATATATCTAAATGATGATATTTTTAACGGCGAAAAACTCAGAGACATGTTTTTTCACGATGAAATCTGATTTTTTTGTCTATGAGGGATATAAATGTACAAACTACACCTCCATTATATAAATGTCATTTCTATGTTTAATGTTGTTTATTAATGCGTGTGTTAATGCGTGAGAATTCAAATTTCTCACTAATCAACAATCTATTTTATAAATAAATTTAATTTCATGAGCATTGTACTTTGTAACCAACTCCTTTGATCTTCCTATCTCACATACATCATTGTTGGTTTCTCCTGGAAATGCAATTTACTTATAATCTGATCGATCCAACCGGGTTTCAGGGTCTTTATGTGTATGCAAATACAAACACATAGATTTTAAATGATGGAGTGTGAACTCAATAACGAACCTTGGGACCAAATATTTTCTTTCATTTAAGATTTTTATTACATAGAGATTGAAAGATGTATTTTTATAAAGTTTTGCCTATGTTTACATTGACGATGGCATCATTAATGCAAAATAACAAAATTTCAGTTAGTAATGACTTGATGAGCTAGGAATTTGTGGCAAGACAAGAAAATACAAGGTGAAACGTGCATGTATTGTTGCACCTCTGCCTATCATTATATTAATTTAACATACTCTACAATGTAGAGTGACAAAGTTACTTTACATTGTACAAGTAACTTTGTTTGTTTGTGAACCATTAATACATTTATGTTTCACACTGCGTACATTTAGTAGGTAGCTACAAATATGATTATCAGGTTGTATGATAATGCGACCGTTTCGCTTTGAATTAAATTCAGAAATTCTAAATTTAGCTAATTCCACAATTTTTTTAGGGATCACTCTAGACAAAAAATTACAATAGGGTCCACAAATTGAGAGACTATCAGCTAAACTTAGCAGCGCAGCGTTCGCGGTCCGAAAAATAAGAAAACTGACTGACGTTACAACGGCTAGATTGGTATATTTTGCTTATTTTCATAGTATAATGTCGTACGGCATTATTTTGTGGGGATCAGTGGCTGATATTGAGTCCATATTCATATTACAAAAAAGAGCAGTCCGCGCTATTTATAATCTAGGGAGCCGCGATTCTTTGCGATCTGTTTTTAAAGAAAGCAATATACTAACCGTGTCATCTGAATACATCTTTCAGAATATAATGCACGTTCGTAAAAATATTAATAAGTTTTATAAGGTCAGTGAAACCCACACTATTAATACGCGGAATAAAAATAAACTAGAAATACCCTCGTTTAGACTAGAAAAGTCCAAAAAATCATTCTTGGGTAGTTGTATTAAATTTTATAATAAACTTCCCAATAGGATAACGCAGCTACCGGACAAACTATTTAGGGCACATATTAAAAACAAACTTATGACTAGGGGTTATTATAATATTAAGGGATATATTGAGGATAAAAAAGCCTGGGATTAGGTGTTCTCTTGCACATTGCGACCTCCTGGGGCCCTGCACTATTCACTCATTAAATCCCCTAATTTAAATAAATAAAAAAATTTAAACTTAAAAATTAACCAATATACAATTAAATTAATCAATTAAATTATAACTAAATATATAATGATTAATTTATGCAAATTAAAATCATAAGACGACCGATCGAGAAAACAAATAAACATAATAATATGGCAAATCTTTGTAAGACAAGTCACAAATATTTATTTTAGTAAATTGACCAAAACCAAGCCCACTGAGTTTGACTCGCTGGATCTACTCAGAAATGGGTCGCGCCGCGTAGTATCCAGTGGTAAAGTAAAGCCCGCTGAGTTTGTTCGCCGGGTCTTCTCAGTCAGGGCCGCGTTGGATCCGGCAGTAAGCCTAAACATACGGGACGTTTCGGAAATACTTATGGTCGTTGTCTTAAGTTGGACCCAAAACAAGCCCACTGAGTCTTATTCGCTGGATATACTCAGGACTGGGTCGCGTCGCGTAGTTCCAGTGGTAGTGTAAGCCCACTGAGTTTGTTTCGCCGGGTCTTCTCAGGAAGGGCCACGTTGGATCCGGTGGTAACAATAAACCGCTACGCACCGTTGTAATAATATTCATGGTCCACTAATTAATTTAATTTAATTTGACTAACGTACATATTGTATTTCTTTGAAAAATAAATTACCATAAAGTCATAACTAATACTTTAAATAAAATAAGAATAAAAACTAAACAAATAAATTAAACTAATTCTAAATAAAAATAAAATTAATTAAAAATAAATAAATAATATAAATAAATTAATTCAACCAAGAAATTAAAAGGGTCAGGTTTAGAATATTATAGCACGAAATGGGGGTTGGGGGGTAGGGGGGAGGAGGGGGAGAGGGTACCCTGTCCCCTGGTACCACTCCCATGAAAAGATAAGGCATAATTCTGAGAACCAAATTAAAGTAACCTAACCTCAAAATGTCAAAACAAAAGTTGCTTTTGCAACGTCTCCGGCGCTGCGGGAAGTACAGCCCCTTCGCCCTTGCGTAACAAAGGATAGGCACCCAAGCTCGCCTCCGCAGCTTCGGCTTACTGGTCGCCTCCGGCGACCAGCCTCAGCCGCTACGGCTCGCACGGTTACCTATCCTTCGTTACAGCGGGCGGGGGCTGCTCTCCCTCCGCGCCTCCGGCTTTTTATATACACTCTAGGGGTGGTAGCCAAAAGTCTACGTGAAGTCGGGGTGGCCCGTGTCGGTTTTGGGGTACAGTCGACCTAACTGGTCCATAAAGTGGGTACACTAACTTCCTTCTGAACATCTAGGACGTTATAAAACATAAGCAAAATCAATTCAATCTTCGTAATTTATGGGTCTATCACATGCGACAACTCCACAAAAAAACAACAAAAACATCAACAAAACATTCCTAAAATTTTTGTTGACACTGACACATGACTGAAACGCGTAGTTTTTACGTTCCATTTCACCGATTTCTCTCGACATTTTACACCATAGAATATTTATTTGAAATATTACTAACGATTTGTTTGTCAATCGCTCATAATAACGTTCCGTTTTGCCTAATATGTGATTTGAGGTTAGTAACTATTATAATTAATTTTTCGAAAACTATGCATTATCTTTTGATAAGAGTGATAAACATATAATCTGGGACCCAATCCCTACCACCTCTAATAATTTTTACCCCTCAAATCGTGCTATAATAAACTAGACCCCGACCAATTAAAATAAGTAATACTAAGTATAAGAAATATATTGTATATAGAGATTAAGTTCTATGTGTATTGACTTGTCATAAGAGCTTTTAAATTGCCTATGTGACCAATAAAGAAAAAATATACATTACATTTCATTTCATTTATGATAATATTAAGAATTATTGCAATGATAACAAAGTTTTTATTGTTATTATTAACTTGACATACGATTCCATCTGGTTTTGATTTTTGTATCTGTGGTAGAGAAAATAATTGTCAGAATCTAGATGAGGTAAGAATAAAATTTTATAGATTCACTAAAATATTTTCATCTTCATGTGTAGAAAATAATCACGCTATTGTCATTATCATAACTATCAACTTTAGCCGCAAGAAACCTGCTGCGGAAAATAAGGCATGCCCAAGAATTTATCAAGATAGTAATACAATCCCAGTCACACCACGGTTTGTTTCAACTGGTTTCAACTTACTATCTGTCACTTGCATCATGGGCCATACTCGCCTGCCTATAGCAGTACTATGGACAGCACAAAGTAGTAATTCTAGCACTTCTAGCAAGAGTTTCCATGAATACAGATCGCTCGATGTATTTAGTGCATTTCAGTCTTGATTGACCACTGCACGGGAAGTGAACTGATAGCCAATCACAGGCTTTAATAAAGCAGCCATATTCAAGTACTTAGTAACAATTATCAACTGAGATCGAAGATAGCGAGTGATCACTAATGACCGGGAGTATTTGGTGATTTTACCGCAACCAGGCTTTGTTTATCCTGAATGTAAACAGTGCAATACTGAAAGCAAAGGATCACATCGATTTGAGTCAAAGCGAAAATTCATATTTTGGATGCAACAATATCTAAACTTTAATAACCTTATTGTATACACCTAGTGCGTGGTGGCCTGTTGGTAAACGGACTAGACGCGGCTGCCAACATGTTCACGGTGGTCGCGGGTTCGAATCCCAGGGCACACCTCTGACTTTTCGTAGTCATGTGTGTATTGATAGTCAACCACCACGCACTAAAAAAACGGTGAAGGAAAACATCGTGAGGAAACCTGCATACCATAGCGATTTATAAAATTTCTATGGTATGTAAGTCCGCCAACCCGCACTGGGCCAGCGTGGTGGACTATATGGCCTAACCACTCTCAATCGTACTCTCGATTGTAGAGGAGGCCCGTGCCCTGCAGTGGGACGTATATGGGCTGATACAGATACAATGCCAAGAAAACTTAGGTGTGTGCGTTCACGTGCAAAAACCTCCGTTCTCTCCCCTCCCCATTCTTCAGGATACTCTCCTGTCAGTGCGGAATGACCTGAGTATCCTTGGTGTGGATATCCGCTGTGATCTCAATCCAAGGAATCACATCGAGGGCGTAATATCTGCCACATCACGCAGGGTTGGAGTCCTGAACAGGGTGCGTCGGTTCTTCACGTCCGGTCAGCTTTATCGTTTGTATAAAGCGCAGATCCGGCCGGGTATGGAGTACTGTTCGCACCTCTGGGATGGATCCGCCCAGTACCTGCTCGATGCCTTGGATGGATTGCAGCGCCGGGCCATCCGCATTGTGAATGATGCAGACGTTACGAGCAACTTGGAGTCGCTACAACTCCGGAGGGATGTCGCCTCTCTAAGCGTGTTCTACCGCCTATATCACGGTGAATGCTGTGAGGACTGTTCAACTTGATCCCCTCCTCTCCATTCCTAACCAGAACCACGCGTGCTGGCTTGCGAAGCCATAGCTTGTCGGTCCACACCATCTCGGTTCGAACCAAACGGTTCTCTAATTTTTTTTGTGCCGCACCGTCAGTCTGCTGCCTGGGCGGCATTTGCGCTTACCATCAGGTGCAATGCAGCTACTATGCCGGGCCAGTTTAAAAAAAAAAAGAGTGGTTCAGATATCAATTTCGAGGTCAATCGGATCAATAACAAAAAAGTTCAAAATGGCTGCCACAATTTCAATTCTGACTCCGAATTTAGGTAATTCGGAAAAAGGGAGGCTCAGATATTAATTTCGAGACCAATCGTATCAATAACAAAAAGGTCAAAATGGCGTGTTACATGCGACGCGTGTTCCAAAATTGCTGACGCCCTCCGGCACAAGAAATACCCGGCACAAGGTCGCGTAAAAACGCTGACTCCGCAACCTAAATTCGTAGTTATAAGTTTTAATTGTAAAATAGAATCAATCTTGTATTTAGCATCGAACAAGTAACTAGTATTAAATGAATTAGTATTAAAAATTTTGTTTTTTTTTTAAGTCCCTCGGCTGTGACTAATGTAATTGGTGCAGTCGGTAGGATTCTAGAGTCAGTGCGTGGAGGTCAAAGGCTCCAAAAATCGTTGCCTAGCTTGACTCCGTAAAGTCGCTGGCGGGCTCCTAAGCCATCGTCTGGAATCCGAACCTACGAGGGCACGGCCGGGGGACGTACTCAAACTTCAGTACTAAGAAAACCAACTTATATAAGTACCTTAATTGTTTTTTCCAAAGTATTGCCTCCTGCTCCCAAAATTTTCTACCCAAGAAATAAAGGGGAGGAATCTGTCTCTTCAAGACAGGTTCATAGGAATTACGCTTTAGGAAATTAGCAACTTAGTTAATATAATAGATAAGCTGAAATCTTTATACAGTAAGGATCAAATATAAAACGCGGAGTTAAGAGAGTATTATAACATCATTAAACCAGGATTTTATTACATTTAGTCCATTGAAATGTTATAATTTAAGGACCGAATATTGCATTTCTTAGAGGACGCAATTTTATTTTTAGGACATGTTTGAGTTAGTAAATTGACCAAAACCAAGCCCACTGAGTTTGACTCGCTGGATCTACTCAGAAATGGGTCGCGCCGCGTAATATCCAGTGGTAAAGTAAAGCCCGCTGATTTTGTTCGCCGGGTCTTCTCAGTCAGGGCCGCGTTGGATCCGGCAGTAAGCCTAAACATACGGGACGTTTCGGAAATACTTATGGTCGTTGTCTTAAGTTGGACCCAAAACAAGCCCACTGAGTCTTATTCGCTGGATATACTCAGGACTGGGTCGCGTCGCGTAGTTCCAGTGGTAGTGTAAGCCCACTGAGTTTGTTTCGCCGGGTCTTCTCAGGAAGGGCCACGTTGGATCCGGTGGTAACAATAAACCGCTACGCACCGTTGTAATAATATTCATGGTCCACTAATTAATTTAATTTAATTTGACTAACGTACATATTGTATTTCTTTGAAAAATAAATTAGCATAAAGTCATAACTAATACTTTAAATAAAATAAGAATAAAAACTAAACAAATAAATTAAACTAATTCTAAATAAAAATAAAATTAATTAAAAATAAATAAATAATATAAATAAATTAATTCAACCAAGAAATTAAAATAAGTAATACTAAGTATAAGAAATATATTGTATATAGAGATTAAGTTCTATGTGTATTGACTTGTCATAAGAGCTTTTAAATTGCCTATGTGACCAATAAAGAAAAAATATACATTACATTTCATTTCATTTATGATAATATTAAGAATTATTGCAATGATAACAAAGTTTTTATTGTTATTATTAACTTGACATACGATTCCATCTGGTTTTGATTTTTGTATCTGTGGTAGAGAAAATAATTGTCAGAATCTAGATGAGGTAAGAATAAAATTTTATAGATTCACTAAAATATTTTCATCTTCATGTGTAGAAAATAATCACGCTATTGTCATTATCATAACTATCAACTTTAGCCGCAAGAAACCTGCTGCGGAAAATAAGGCATGCCCAAGAATTTATCAAGATAGTAATACAATCCCAGTCACACCACGGTTTGTTTCAACTGGTTTCAACTTACTATCTGTCACTTGCATCATGGGCCATACTCGCCTGCCTATAGCAGTACTATGGACAGCACAAAGTAGTAATTCTAGCACTTCTAGCAAGAGTTTCCATGAATACAGATCGCTCGATGTATTTAGTGCATTTCAGTCTTGATTGACCACTGCACGGGAAGTGAACTGATAGCCAATCACAGGCTTTAATAAAGCAGCCATATTCAAGTACTTAGTAACAATTATCAACTGAGATCGAAGATAGCGAGTGATCACTAATGACCGGGAGTATTTGGTGATTTTACCGCAACCAGGCTTTGTTTATCCTGAATGTAAACAGTGCAATACTGAAAGCAAAGGATCACATCGATTTGAGTCAAAGCGAAAATTCATATTTTGGATGCAACAATATCTAAACTTTAATAACCTTATTGTATACACCTAGTGCGTGGTGGCCTGTTGGTAAACGGACTAGACGCGGCTGCCAACATGTTCACGGTGGTCGCGGGTTCGAATCCCAGGGCACACCTCTGACTTTTCGTAGTCATGTGTGTATTGATAGTCAACCACCACGCACTAAAAAAACGGTGAAGGAAAACATCGTGAGGAAACCTGCATACCATAGCGATTTATAAAATGTCTATGGTATGTAAGTCCGCCAACCCGCACTGGGCCAGCGTGGTGGACTATATGGCCTAACCACTTTCAATCGTACTCTCGATTGTAGAGGAGGCCCGTGCCCTGCAGTGGGACGTATATGGGCTGATACAGATACAATGCCAAGAAAACTTAGGTGTGTGCGTTCACGTGCAAAAACCTCCGTTCTCTCCCCTCCCCATTCTTCAGGATACTCTCCTGTCAGTGCGGAATGACCTGAGTATCCTTGGTGTGGATATCCGCTGTGATCTCAATCCAAGGAATCACATCGAGGGCGTAATATCTGCCACATCACGCAGGGTTGGAGTCCTGAACAGGGTGCGTCGGTTGTTCACGTCCGGTCAGCTTTATCGTTTGTATAAAGCGCAGATCCGGCCGGGTATGGAGTACTGTTCGCACCTCTGGGATGGATCCGCCCAGTACCTGCTCGATGCCTTGGATGGATTGCAGCGCCGGGCCATCCGCATTGTGAATGATGCAGACGTTACGAGCAACTTGGAGTCGCTACAACTCCGGAGGGATGTCGCCTCTCTAAGCGTGTTCTACCCCCTATATCACGGTGAATGCTGTGAGGACTGTTCAACTTGATCCCCTCCTCTCCATTCCTAACCAGAACCACGCGTGCTGGCTTGCGAAGCCATAGCTTGTCGGTCCACACCATCCCGGTTCGAACCAAACGGTTCTCTAATTTTTTTTTGTGCCGCACCGTCAGTCTGCTGCCTGGGCGGCATTTGCGCTTACCATCAGGTGCAATGCAGCTACTATGCCGGGCCAGTTTAAAAAAAAAAAAAGAGTGGTTCAGATATCAATTTCGAGGTCAATCGGATCAATAACAAAAAAGTTCAAAATGACTGCCACAATTTCAATTCTGACTCCGAATTTAGGTAATTCGGAAAAAGGGAGGCTCAGATATTAATTTCGAGACCAATCGTATCAATAACAAAAAGGTCAAAATGGCGTGTTACATGCGACGCGTGTTCCAAAATTGCTGACGCCCTCCGGCACATATTACATATAGTCCATTGAAATGTTATAATTTAAGGAACGAATATTGCATTTCTTAGAGGACGCAATTTTATTTTTAGGACATGTTTGAGGGGTCAATCTTAATCTCAAGTTTGTGGGGTCGCCACCGCCGCCATCTTGGAAAAAGGGGTGAAAACACTTTTTTCGCGATAATTCGGAAACTATGCGTCTTATAAAAAAATTGTAAGGACATAACTTGTAGCAAATCGTTTTGCCTACAAATATGTTTATTTAACTTTTTCCCCTAAATTAAAAATTAAAGAAGTTATAAGCAAAAAAGTGAAGAAGAAATTTCTTAAGGGAAATGTTCTCGTTTCTCTTAAAAGTAGACTCTTCGGCTTGTATCTTACCAATTCTCACATACAGTGCTCAATCCTGGTCTTTGACCGAACTTCAGAGGTCCAGGTCCAGGTTTGTCAAAAAGCTATGGAGCACAAGATGCTAGGCGTAACACGCATGGACAGAGTAGTCACTAACACCTTGCGCTTCATAACCAGAGTCAAGAATGTTGCACAGAAATCAGATAAACTAAACTGGGATTGGGTGGACCACGTCACCCGGATGCACCCGAAGAGGTGGGCAAATATTGCCAATCAATGGATGCCTAAGGATGGCGTGAGGCGACGCGGCAGGCTTTGGAAAAGGTGGCGCGACGATCTCGACCAATTTAGCAGCACTTGGATGGCATCAGCAACTGATAGGGATAAGTAGAAGGAGTTGAGGGAGACCTTTGCCCATCAGTGGCACAGAATAGGTTAATATAAATAAAAAAAAATAGCAAAAAGGTGAGATTTTTTTCATAAAATGTTATAGAGAAGAAAATATTTTCTTTTTAATAAATATTTACTCACTTTTTTGCTTATAACTTCTTAAATTTTTAATTTAGGGCAAAAAGTTATATAAACATATTTGTAGGCAATACAATTAGTTACAAATTATGTTTTCACAATTTTTTCGTAAGACGTATAGTTTCCGAGATAACGCGAAAAAAGTGTTTTCACCCCTTTTTCCAAGATGGGGGCCGGGGGACAAGGGTGGCGACCCCACAAACTTGAGGTTAAGCTTCTATTGACCGCCCCCACATATCCCAAAAATAAAATTGCGTCCTCTAAGAAATGCAAAGCTCATGTAACATTTCAATGGACAAGAATAGTTATTATTTTTAAAATTCCCCATAGTCTCCCCAGATAATTTCGAGTTGTATAGCCATTGTTCCTAATAAACACTACCAGACCTTTATCCCTTTATATCCTTTTATGGCAACCAATGGGAAAAGTTTTATGTACATGGAGGCTGAATGCCCGAAGTTCGATCGTCGACATCTATGCGAGGAGAGCATCAATCATCAACCCCGAGGCGATGCAGATGGTATCCAGAGTCTCATCAACAATCAGCCCCTTCACAAATCATGCCAGCTGACGGAAGTTATTCTCACCAAGGAAGCTATGGAGCAGCTAGATGACCAACATCATACAATCGTTATCCCGAGACCAACGAGAGCTGAACTACAAAGTGGACGCCAGGACTACGTAACGTAACGTCTGAAAAGGATACAGCATCCAGCCAAGATCACCTATATGCAACCCCTGAAACAAGAAAAATTCAGACGTCCACCTCAGCAACATTTTCGCTCAGCGTTCTCAAATAGTTGCTGATCTGAGGGGGCACATGCGACGCGTGTACCAAAATTGCTGACGCCCTCCGGCACAAGAAATATCCGGCACAAGGCCACGTAAAAACGCTGACTCCGTGACCTAAATTCGTAGTTATAAGTTTTAATTGTAAAATAGAATCAATCTTGTATCTAGCATCCAACAAGTAACTAGTATTAAATGAATTAGTATTAACATTTTTGGTTTTTTTTAAGTCCCTCGGCTGTGACTAACGTAATTGGCGGCCAAAATTTCCGATTCCGACTATGAATTTGGATTAGTTACAAAAAGAGTTTCTCAGATATCGATTGTGATACCTATTGGATCAATAACCAAAAAGTTCAATATTTCATCCCTTATTTCACCCCCATATGCCGTTTTTCCAATATTGTTGCACGCCATTAATTTGCGTTTGTAATAAGGAGATAAAATATAAATTTTCATAAATATGTCTTCAATAATTTATATTTTCCATTTCCGTTTCAACCTCTTTAGGCAAATATATAGCCTATGTTACTCGTGGATAATGTAGCTTTCGAATGGCGAAAAAATTTTTAAATTGGTCCAGTAGTTTTTAAGCCTATTCATTACAAACAAACAAACAAACAAAGTTTTCCTCTTTATAACATTAGTATAGATTATTGTAGAATCTGTATGCAATTCCCTTAAAGCAACATACGTTTAGTCCAGACTTATCTGACAATTTATTTTATCCACTGAATAAATAAAATAATATAACATCTGACATATTGCATATTATTTATTTGGTTTAATGTTTTACAAGTCAAGTATTTATAATTTAAAACATAATTATACCATAAAATCTACGGTTTTATATAATAGTGTGTTTAACAACTATACACTATAAATTATGTATAGGTGTTAAAATTTAGAGAGTCACATTTATATGTTGATAAGTTTAACCAACACAATTAAGTTGATTTTATTACCTAATAATAATTGTTACATCCATCATCATCATCATATCAGCCACAGGAAGTCCACTACTGAACATAGGCCTCCCAAGGATCTCCACAATGACCTGTTGGAAGCGGCCTGCATCCAGCGACTTCCTGCAACCTTAGTCAGATCGCCCGTCCACCTAGTAGGCGGGCGTCCGACATTTCACTTGCCTGTACGTGGCCTCCACTCAAGAACCTTTCGGCCCCAACGGCCATCGGTTCTACGAGCTATGTGCCCGGCCCACTGCCACTTCAACTTGCCAATCCTATGGGCTATGTCGGTAACCTTGTTACATTATATGGCACCAAATGTAGTAAATAGCAGACCAAATTTTACAACCATCTATACGTCTTAATTATATCCCAAACATTTACAAATTATTTTGCATGTTGTCATGACCTTAGCCTTAAAATTAAAGCGAATAACGAACTATATTAAAATATCGACTAAATATGAGTATATTTGTACAGGTAATTTTAAATTAAGTATTTATTAACTAAATGCTACGTGCATTACTTAAGCTAGTTTATAAGTGCCGCCTGTATCCGCCTGAGATTATGTTCCATATGTGTTTGAGAGTGGAAGTGTTCATCTTCTCTCGGGTCGCTTTTGCCTCTGCCCGGAACTGAACCCACTCCCTGCGCACAGCAGTTGATCGAGGGCCCCACGACGACTTATAATGGAAGGCTTTTCGCAGCGTCTGAAAATAATACAATAACAGTTACTTCGTGAAATTGGTCCTAATTATTAGATTTTTAAGGGTGGACCGGAGAACAAGATATTTTTCTCTATTTTGATGAAAGCAAAATACTTAATACTAGAAAAAAGATTACTCTTTTCGTGGGAAATACAATTATTACTAAAGGCAAATGGAATTGGTCATAAACTAACTTTAGTAGAAAATACTTGGGGTATTTATGATATTGATATAAAGTAACATGAAATATTGCTGTAAAAACGTAACACTGTACGTACCTCAGTAAAAACGCCTGTACGATATTTGTACAAAGTGATGGCAAGAAATATTGGCACGAAGGATATGCCCAGGAATAGCATCATGTACCCGGATACTGAAAAATAAATAAAGATTATAATATTATTTTTTGGTTGTCACAGAAATAATCCATGCTAAATATATACAGTCAGGTCATAAGTATTGTCACACAGTAAAAACTTTTCTTTTAGAATGCTGGCCACAAAAAAGTTTATTGAATTCGCATTTCGAATTGTTCATAAAAATAAAAATGTATACTTTTTAGAATTTTACTCATTTTTAAATATGGAGTGGACGCTTAAAGAAGACCGTGTTGCAGTTATTGCGTTGCATCATTGCGGTTACGCGCCAATTCAAATTTTTTACGAACTCGGAACTGAAAAATTTGAATATAACCAAAAGATTCGTTTATCGTACCATCAAACGATACAATGAAGACTCTAATGTAGATGACAGGTCAAGAAGTGGTCGCCCCCGGTCTGTCAGGACTCCAGCCGTGATAAAAGCTGTGAAGGCGCGAATTCAAAGAAATCCCAAACGTAAGCAGAAACTGTTGGCCCTTCAGATGGGGTTAAGCAGAACCACGGTGAAAAGGGTGTTAAATGAAGACTTAGGGCTTCGGGCATATCGAAGAAAAACAGGACATCGTTTGAATGCTCGTCTAATGGACCTGAGACTGAAGAGATGCCGCGCTTTGTTGAAGCGGTACGCGGGAAAAAAATATCGGGAAATTCTTTTTTCAGATGAAAAATTTTTTACCGTAGAAGAGAGCTACAACAAACAAAATGATAATTATTGGGGCTTAACAGAGGTACATTTTTGTTAGAAAGGTGTAAAAACGAATGCAGTTGTGTATCAAAATACAACTTCCTGATGAACCTTGTGGAACCTGTTTCTCATACCATGTTCAATAACAGGCACTGGGTATTCCAACAAGATTCGGCGCCAGGTCATAGAGCGAAGAGCACACAAGACTGGCTGGCGGGGCGTGAAATCGACTTCATCCGGCACGAAGACTGGCCCTCCTCCAGTCCAGATTTGAATCCGTTAGATTACAAGATATGGTAACACTTGGAGGAAAAGGCGTGCTCAAAGCCTCATCCTAATTTGGAGTCACTCAAGACATCCTTGATTAAAGCAGCCGCCGATATTGACATAGACCTCGTTCGTGCTGCGATAGACAACTGGCCGCGCAGATTGAAGGCCTGTATTCAAAATCCCGGAGATCATTTTGAAAAAACTTTAGTGTCATAAGATAGATTCTTATGACACCATAGTTTTTTTTTTAAGTTCATTTTGATATAAAAGGTTACATAATGAATAAACTTGTTTCAATTATTTTATATTAAACATGTGACAGAATTTATGACCTGACTAGGTAATATCCCTTAAATTAGAGGCGTAGTAAAAATATTGATTTCGTGTGTCTCTTTGCTCTGTTTTTTTGTAAAAGGCAACTGGTTAAATGTCGCTTATTCAGACTGGCATTAATGTTTTTCAGTGCTTACATGAGATTACCATCTAATTCTCAAACATAACTCACTTAGGTAATTTAAGCTTTTCAAATTCTTATTTTCGTAGAAAATACTAAGAGATTAACGTTTAAAACTTACCGTATGCGGCAGTTGGGTAGACGTAATGACCGGAAAACAGCAGAGCTTCATATGAAACAAGGGCATAGACGAATACGATGATCATCATAATCGGAGTTATGAAGCCCCAGCAAATACGCCAGTACGGAGACGTCTTGATTCCCATCATGAACTCGATGTCCAGACACAAATTCTCCAATCCTACAATGAAAATTGTTGTTAAAATAATACACAGGAGTTGTAATGAAAGTCTTAGTCCATATTTAGTTACTGACTAGTATCAAAAATAAGCACTGAGACATTGCAAGATGTGTAAAAAATTAAAGAAGATATTCAAGTTATGTAACAGAGAGTGTACCAATAAAATTTCAGAAAGAAAAAAATAACGGCTCAATACAATTTGTGTCCTATACCCGATTATATGACTTCTTGAATGAATAATAATTCAAAAAAGATGTTTTAAATTTACCATAAATCCACAGAACTCCAATGATTTCACAGATAGCGCAGAAGAGCACCAGGAATGTTCCGCCGTAGTAGTCCACAATTTCCAAAATATATTGACCGCCCTGGAGGAAATTAAAAAATGTTATTTATTTATAAAGCATTTTCAGTGGGTTTACTACATTATATCAGAATTAAGGCACAATAGGGTGAAGAATCTTGTTGTTTATAAAGAATTTTCAGTGTGTTTACGACATTATTTTTACGTACAATAAGACGAAGAAAAGACAAATTTGTACAAAAGAAAAACAATAAATAATTCAAATGCAAAATTAAATAGAAGGAATACTTACCGGTGTGACGTAGATAAGGCCTACCAAGAAGCCGATGCTGCAGCACAGGCCTGACATGTATACCGTAGGAACCCGGGGGAAGGCATCCATCGCCACTGTATTTAGAGTGGAGAGCAAAGCCACTGAGGAACCGACTCCAAGCACCGTCATCATCAAAAAGAACAGCACTGAGAACAGCTGTGGGCAACCAGAATTTAAATTTGTTAATTTAGTGAACGTGTGATACGTATTGTATTAAATTTTGTATACGTGTAATGAGAATATACAAATAATGTACCTATTATTAGAAATTTGGGAAAAAATATCTTTAGAAATGTGATTTTCGTTGGTTGCTTTGTTTTAAAAAAATTGCTGTAAGTATTATACTTCACTTATGATAATACTTTGAATACGTTTATATAAATAAATAAATGTGACCTGTGGCATGAATGTCTTGCAAATGGCGTCAGGATAGGAAACAAAGGCGAGCCCACTGCCACCGGAGCTAACTACTTCTGGCACCGACTTGTTGAGCTCGTAAGCGAGATTTCCAAGAATACCGAAGATTGTGAATCCAGATAGCAGACTTGTGAACGTGTCTAGAGTTGTCACAATCATTGCGTCTCTGGAATATTTACACAGGTTAGATCCAATAACTTGAAAAAACATGAAAAGTAATAAAAAATATTTTACCGATAAAGGTGAAATGTACCTGTAGATGTTTTGTCTGAAGCCGTTGTAGGAAGAAAACATGACGATAGCTCCGGTGCACACGGATAGAGAGAAAAAAACTTGCGTCACTGCCGCGTACCATACCTTAGAAATATAAAAACATATTTTAAATACAGAGTTCCGAGTAATACCGACCTCATTTCGGACTCATGAATGAATAGGGAGCGGACCTATCGTCATACTGGACAGAAATTCCGGTGCAGGCGATGCGGGCTTGAGTTACAGTAACTGTATGATTTAAAATTATTCTAATATTTTTATTAAATGAAATAAGATCGAAATTCAAGAAGAGTTGCTGAGAACTGTGTGCCTGTGTGTAACTACATTTAAGATAGTGCCATAGCAGAATTGTAATCTCATAGTTTGGATAATCGGTAAAACTTACGTCTAGTTCTATTAGTTTATCCCACTGCGGTTTGATGAAGTACAAAATGCCTTCGCCGGCTCCAGGCAGAATCACAGTCCTGAGAACATTTAAAAACATTTTTTAACCACGTAAATTGGAGTGAGTATTAATTTTGAAAGAAAGGAACATGATGAATTCACATTAGTATCTAACATCTTCACCTTTAAAATTTATATCCATATATATTTAAATTGTAATAAAGTATGTTACTTACGTGATGAACAATGTGATCATAATAATGTAGGGGAAAATTGCAAGAAAATATGCGGCTTTGCCGGAGGTCTTTACTCCTTGAGCGACGATGAGGAACACAATGAGCCATGTAGCCGCCAAGCTCACCGTCAAGTACCAAATAGGAGCACCTGGAATTAAATTCAAATAAAATATTTAAAAAAATACATATTACCCTATACTATTGCATGGAAAGATAGGTATTGTTTTAAATATTAAAAGTACTTGAAAGTTTATAAAAATAATTATGTTGTAAGTATTTGTCATTTAGTAAGTACCTTGAGATATAAGTCGATACTATGTATTGCATACGTAAACAAAAAATAGATTTTTAAGTAATAACAAATGCACGATGTTTGTTTGCCTTTGTGGACTTTCAAATTACTTTTTCAAATACCAATAGAATCCGTCAATTGCACAAATGAATAACATTTACAATAAGCTTAACTTTTGTTTACAAAACCATTCAATGAATCAGATTAAGTTTTCCTATGCTGTGTCAATTATCACAATAATGCCTACTGTTTAATATCCTTTTGAATTGTTCACAAGCCGGTACCGATAGATCTTCATCTTTCATAATAAAATTAAATTAATGTTTTGACTTGTTTTTGTAAAAATTTGTAAAGATGAACTTACCGAGTCCACCTTCAATTCCGTCAAGTTGTTGAAGCACCTTTCTCCTGTAAAAAGTAAGTAAAATTCCTTTTTAATTGCTATTACCACGGGTACTTAAAATACTATGACTATTGGAAACATTATAATTAATCCTACAATTATTTTAGAGACGAAACATTTTGCTACATATTTTAAAAGTTTATCATATACGTGTGTAAAATAACTTACAAGAAGTATAATTCAGCACTACTGGTTCCATTTTCCACATGACCAACTTCTGCTGCTAGTATCGGATCTGATGGAACACAATTTACCCATTCAGGGTCACATACAGCCCATGGCAGTGTGGACTGGAAGCTCATAGCCAAGTAGAACATGCAGAGACCAGAAATCACCACGTAGTAGGAGAGAACGTATCCACAACTCAGTGCTTGGGCGTATCCAGTACCTATAAAATAAGTTCGAATATTTTTGTTGCATAAAAAACTTTGCGAGGAAGTGTGGCGACGGTAAATAGGTGATTTAATTTATGTTTTTAATTGGTAAGTTAAATAGCTAAAATAAATTGGTTTCGTTAATTACCTTTCATTGCTGGTGACAGTGACCAAATTCTGACAGAGTTTCTCGAACTGAACTGTCCAAGAACACATTCTAGGTAGTACATAGGTTTGCCGACGAGGAAGAGAACGATGATGTAGGGAATGAGAAAAGCTCCACCTCCGTTCTGGTAGGCGACGAACGGGAATCGCCACACGTTACCCAAGCCAATCGAAGTAGCAATACACGACATCAAGAACTCTATGTTGTTTGCCCACACCATGCGTTCCGGAGGTTCTGCTTCTAGATCGACGTTCTAAAAGAATAATTAGGATTGTATCAGTATATAGTGAAGATCTTTGTGTAAAATTGTGTTTGATGAAAGCATGTGATGATATCTACTGGAAGTAAACTTGCCATAATACCAACAAAATTACAAGAAAAAAATAACAATTTCATAACATATTTAAAAATTAATAAATTATAACAAGTATTTCATTGGTTGATAAGTACTTATGTTAATGTATTATCTTAGATAATGTTATCGAAAATCCAGTATATACTAGTTAATAACCGGTTATTTTATCTATAATAGGAAGCTCCTAGTAGGAAGTCACTATTTCAGCCTATAATTCTAAGGTAAGATATGTGTAAAAGTTACCTTGGTATCATCCAGTTGCATTTTCAGAGATGGTGGTGGAAGGCCTTGTTTTGAATTTGAAGGCGCCATTTTACTCTCAGTTGCCTCAAAACCTTTATTTGTATGACCGTCACTCTGCAAAAAAAAAAAAAATGATGGTCAAATAAAATATTCTAAGGAAATAAAACATTTTTGTTTCCATGGCATTACAAAAACTTAAACAATAACAAGTATATAATAACTTAACTATATAAATATTGATCGCTATTTTAGATCATACATATATGTCTTCCAGGTACTGATTAAAGAATGTGTAATTACCAATCTTTTAATCAGTTGACGGTAATTACTTTGCAGCACCTGTGAAATCCCTCGGTCAGCAAAACCTTATTAGGGGCACGCGCCTTTTAATTACAAAAGCTCATGAAAAAAACATAATGCCATTAACTTTATACATATATTACGTAGATGTGATATTTTATTAAAAGATATTTGATGCCTGGCATCCAAGTTTGTAACAGCTATGCAACATATCTATGCAGCCCTTTTTATAGTAATGAATCACAAGACGAGCATGTCATTTCCCTGATGATAAGCGATATAGCCGCTAAGAAACAGTAGCAACACCATGAGTTACAAAGCAATGCTTATCATTCCACTGCGCTCGCCATTCTGAGACATAGAATGTTAAGTCAAATTATGTTCAGTAGTAACTTTTTTAACATGTTTGCGTTTTAAGGGTTTAAGATATATTTTTTACAAAACTTCTAACACTATCTATTTGTAGTTCGCACTTGACCGTGTTTTAATATTTCTTTGTGCCATTACCGAATAGTGGAATTTGACCTTAAGAATGTCATTTGATAATACGAAATACTATCAATTATTAAGTAATGTTTGGGTATATATATCAGATTTACCTAAATGACAATCAGGATAAAATGTTGTTATCCGATATGTTGAAGATAATCACAAAAGCAATAAGCAGAACAGGATACTCGTTATATAGTGTTTTCAAAGCTCTTTTCAAAATAATTCGTTTAGGAAAATTACATACACGAGATTACATCTATGAACTAGAAAATTATTATTAATCTTATTATGAAATAATAATTATGGGGTGAATATCTATATATCTGTAAGGTACGTGCAGTTTTTAATATTTTATTTTATTTAGTTGTAAACCGCGTGGCACATTACTGGAGTCTAATTTAGTGTTAATAAACCGTGACTAAGTATAAGAAGAAATTATCGAAGTAATGATAAATGGACGAAACAACAATTACAAACGGAATATCTAGAGGTTATATAATATTTTCACATTGTTATCGACCATTCATAGTGCCAACGGACGCAGGTTCTCAGGATCCCATTCTCATGGTCCTAGTCTTAACATATCTGCATATGAACATTAAAAAATAGTTATAAATTAACAACGGTTTGTTTTACCTTGTGTTTATGTTTATAGAGCGTGTTCCCACGTCATTGCCTGTGGTGAATTCAGACTTTTGTATAACCCAATAGTCATGCAGTTTTAAAGCAACCATCAACAACGGTAATCCGAATTGAATTTTGTTAAAGTACCTAGCTAGATACCTCAACTAAGTTCAATTATAAAATATTGAACTCGAGTTTGTCTAATTGATCATGTAGGTATGAATTTGAATCGTCTGCAAATCGTCTTATTGGGACTGTCAACTAAAGGGTTTATTTTGATTTAAAAGATTTATTAGAGTTTCTTTTTTTTAATGAAATAGTTCGCCTGTTAGTAATCAAGGTAGTCGCGGGTTCATATCCCTGGTGCATATCTCTGAGATTACGGAGTCGTGTGTGTGCACACTTTAAAATTGATAATTCATAAAAAATCTACCTATGTTATTTATTATGTTCATATTATTGATAGCAATACTTCAATTCTATTTAGAAGTTTGAAATTAGACTTTGTCAATTGTTAAATTTTTAGCATATGTAAATTGAACACTAAAATCATGGTCAAGTCCGTCGCCGTGAATTATTGTAGATAGAGGGATTTAAAAAAATATCATTTTCATCGCTACCAGGCATAAAAGATTAGCTAATAACCGATTATTTCCTTTATTTATAAGATTTTAAAAATCTTAATACTGATATAGAAATGTTGTTGTGTCCAAAGGGCTTACTTCCCGGTTTATTTAGTTTTAGTTTACCTTGATTTTATTTAATATAATTGTGTTTTTTTCAGTGCTGCAAACCATCTGTGGAACCATGGGATAGATAGATAGATCGATTCAGAAGAAGGAAACCGCTTAATCACTACATAGTATAAAACAAAGTCGCGTTCTCTGTCCCTATGTCCCCTTGTATGCTTAAATCTTTAAAACTACGCAACGGATTTTGATGCGGTTTTTTTTAATAGATAGAGTGATTCAATAGAAAGGTTTACATGTATAATAACATCCATTAAATAGTGGAGAAATATTTTTATTTTTGAGGTTTCTAATGTGATGTCTTTAATTATCAATTTTTTTCCGCTTACATTGCAAACGTAGGCTGAACCCTACGAGATTTATCAAAATAATGTACTATTTACCTAGTCAGGTCATAAATTCTGTCACATGTTTAATATAAAATAATTGAATCAAGTTTATTCATTATGTAACCATTTATATACCAAAATGAACTTAACAAAACATAGATTCTTATGACCCTAAAGTTTATTCAAAATGACCTCCGTGATTTTGAATACAGGCCTTCAATCTGCGCGGCCAGTTATCTATCGCAGCACGAACGAGGTCCATATCAATATCGGCGGCTGCCTTAATCAAGGATGTCTTGAGTGACTCCAAATTGGGATGAGGCTTTGAGCACGCCTTTTCCTCCAAGTGTTGCCATATCTTGTAATCTAACGGATTCAAATCTGGACTGGAGGAGGGCCAGTCTTAGTGCCGGATGAAGTCGATTTCACGCGCCGCCAGCCTTGTCTTGTGTGCTCTTCGCTCTATGAGCTGGCGCCGAATCTTGTTGGAATACCCAGTGCCTGTTATTGAACATGGTATGAGAAACAGGTTCCACAAGGTTCGTCAGGACTGTATTTTGAAACACAACTGCATTCGTTTTTACACCTTTCTCACAAAAATGTACCTCTGTTAAGCCCCAATAAGAAACTCCCAACCATACCATGGGCGAGGATGGAAAATGACCTCGTTGGACACGCGGAATACGGTTGCTCGCTTCTTCACTACTGTGACCATTTCATTTCATTTCTTGACCTGTCATCTACACTAGAGTCTTCATTGTATCGTTTGATGGTACGATAAACGAATCTTTTGGTTATATTCAAATTTTTCAGTTCCGAGTTCGTAAAAAATTTGAAGTGGCGCGTAACGGCAAAGATGCAACGCAATAACTGCAACACGGTCTTCTTTAAGCGTCCACTCCATATTTAAAAATGAGTAAAATTCTAAAAAGTATACATTTTTATTTTCATGAACAATTCGAAATTCGAATTCAATAAACTTTTTTGTGGCCAGCATTCTAAAAGAAAAGTTTTTACTGTGTGACAATACTTATGACCTGACTGTGTATTTGTACACATTGAAAAGGTCTACAGAAAACTCCGCGATGGTATATGTCTATCTCTTATGTATATCCCACAATAATATTTTGTTGTCATTTAATTTTTACTACAAATAATGGCTAATTTTCGAAGCGATTTTAACCAATACATCATTAATCCTTGTCCAATTAAATAGCTTATTTGAGCTATTGTTGATTTAATATAGATCTATATGGTCCTTTACAGCACCAGATTTAAATGAATATTTTCGAAGATATTACAGATTTAAAATTGCGGACGTAGCGCTTGCGGCGGTACTGGCCGGCCGGGGCGGCGCGGCGCGGCGCGGCGGCAGCGTGCCTATATAGGAAGGTTTATACTGGGTATATCAAGACTGCTACCGAAAACAAAGCTGGGTGGTAGTTTTAATGACTTCAGACACAATGCAATTAAATTTTTTGCAAAAAATTGTGATGAATTTTTCTTTGTATTTTTTTTCTATCTTCGTTTTACGCTGGTAAATACATCGTTTTTTTCTTTAATAATAGTGTACACCCTTTTATTTTTAAAGACGCTATGGTACGTTAGGCTTTAAACTATTATTTTAACAAAAACTATGGATTTACCACCCAAAATCGACGATATTTAAAAAATAATAAAAAAAAATTGTCGCGTTTCTTAGCGAAATTTTTAGTTACATTGTGTTTGTAGTCACTAAAACTACCACCCGGCTTCGTTTTCGGTAGCAGTCTTGATATACCCGGTATGTATAATAATAATACGTACATATTATTATTGTACTGAAATCTATTTGTACCCGGGCGAAGCTGGGCCGGGCCGCTAGTTTCAAATAATGCGATACAACATAGATAAGTTGGTACTCATATTAAGTGCAACAAACATACATATTTTAATTAGAATGGTGAATAAACTCAAGTTGAAGCGAGGGTAGTAGTCCAGGCATATTAGTCATATGAGGGCAAGAATCTCGGAATGAGAGATAGTCAGCTATAAACTTGTATAAGCCTTTATTTCAACACCCTAAAACTTGTCTCAAACCTACTTATCGTAGAGTGTCTGCGACTACAGATATTCCAAGGTCAAAGGTCAAAAAATCGATTTTTTTTTTTTTACACATTTATTGCAAATATCTCGTTTCCTATGAGTTTTATGCTATTTGTATTTACCATAAATATTGTAGAAGATTAAATTCTCTACAACTTTTGTTTAAACATTTTTTTTATATCTTCAACCATTTTCGAGATAGAGGGCAGTGCGCGAGCAGTGTTTATCTGTATACAGTATCTTTCGAGGGAGGTAGTCCCGATTAAAACACGCCGTTTAAAGTTTTTAAATTATTAATAAATACATAATTATAAATGATTCGCATTTTTTATTAACTATCACATTATCATTTATCATTTTTTTTTATTAGTCATAATTAAGTGCTTATTCATTTAATAAAACTTACCTGCACGTGAAATTATAAAATTGTTAAGGGAAATACTTTAATTATTTCTTAATTCTAATCTTATTTATACTAATTACTTCCCAACTAAATAAGAAGAAAAGAATTAAATTTTTAATTAATGTTTTTATTGAAAAATACCGTTTCATACATTTATCAACGTTAAAAAAATAGAATAATAATAAGAACTAAAGTTCTAATTTTAATTTTCTTCTTCTTCTTCATCATCATCGTCTTCCAATGGCTGTAATATTTCAAATTCCTCTGCGTTCTCGTCTTCAACGACATTTGTCTCCAGTTCTTCCAAGATTTCGGGATCAAAAGTACCATTTTCATTCAAATCACTTTGATATGGTGAAGCATTAAGACAAGCTTGCCCATTACACTGGCCGCAAGCTAAAGAGCACTGCAACCCTGCTTTCCTGCATCTACATAGCGAACCACAACCATTTTTGCAGTTGCAGAATATTGTGTTAAGCAATTCCTCCGGAGCTGGTGGATTCATTGTCATAACAGGTTCCAGGAATTCATCACGCATTATCTAACCCCAATTCAGGGGTTCTAAATCATGCCCTAACCAAGTCTGAACTTGATAATAAACACGATTGAAATGTTGAAGAACTGCTGCACTCGTTGGTGGAAGAGTTGATAACTGCACAGGTTTTTTATCTGCACAAGTATTTTCCATATTAATTTTATAATTTCACGTGCAGGTAAGTGTTATTAAATGAATAAGCACTTAATTATTGAAAAAAAAAGGTTAATTATAATGTAATAGTTAATAAAAAATGCGAATCATTTATAATTATGTATTTATTAATAATTTAAAATCTTTAAACGGCGTGTTTTTAATCGGGACTACAGGTTGACCTCGAAAGATACTGTATATAGATAAACACTGCGCGCGCTCTGCCCACTATCTCGAAAATGGTTGAAGATATATAAAAATGTTTAAACGAATGTTGTAGAGAACTTAATCTTCTACAATATTTATGGTAAATACAAATAGCATAAAACTCATAGGAAACGAGATATTTGCAATAAATGTGTAAAAAATCGATTTTTTTACCTTTGACCTTGGAATATCTGTAGTCGCAGACACCCTACGATAAGTAGGTTTTGAGACAAGTTTTAGGGTGTTGATATAAAGGTTTATACAAGTTTATAGCCGACTATCTCTCATTCCGAGGTGAAACCCCTAATATGCCTGGACTATAGGTTTAATACAAAATAAAATAAATTGATTGGTCTCTGAAAATATGCCATATTGATTTCCGTGGTGTCAGAGCTTTATTGTTGAAAACTTCAAGTTGAGTTGTTAATTCATTTATTATTGTATTTATGTTTTGAGGATAATGTAAACAATATTGAAAAGGTATCAAACAAAATGCTTAATACAAAGTGAGTATGAGTAAACTAACAATGTACATTTACGAAAAAATAATTCATAGTTATTATTGTTTACTTTATTGGCTAAAACTAACGTACCTACGTTTATATTTTAATTTACGTTTAAATTGTCCTATATTTAATCATTTAACAAAATCAATGTTAATGACATAGGTAATCTAATCCTTTTTCCGATATTTAGATAGGACACACTACTCAGACATAGGTAATATCAGGAATATGTTATCGAATACAAAAGTAATCAGATAAACAAATTATTTATTATTGTATGTGTAATTAACATACAAACACACCCGTGCGTTTTTATTGATAACGCAAAATTAGATTCATAATAAAAATATTACGCATTTATTAATTGAAATTATGATATTAATAAAAAATGCTAATGCTTAAATATTGCAATAGAACTATGAGTAATGTAAAAACACTTTGGCGATAGGGAAACAGTTTACTTGTCACGGTTTATTTGTTAAAGGAAGGTTAAAGGCGTCAACATTGTTACACATAAAAGGATTATCTTTATGACTAAAATACAATCGAATGAAACAGTTAGTCCATAGATAATTGAAGGATTACTCAACTGTTTATAGTTTCATTTAAAGCAAATAAACAAGTTATGATTCTAACTTAAAAGCATTACTGTATTATTCATACTACCAAAGATTTAATTTTTTTACTGCAGTTTATATTATTTTGAGGTTGATTTAATCAAAGCTGGTCCTAACTTTGTTAAGAAAATTAAACAGTCTTCTGCACATCGTCGCCGCTTCTTATAATTATCACAGAATACTAACAGAAGTCAAGCTTGTGTATGTTACTTCACTTTTGTTGCCACACTCACACTACGCTCGGCGTTAGCGCTAGGGTTGTTAACTCTGGCTTATGCGAATAGCACTCGTATTATTTGATTAATTTTTAAAATAAAATATATAAAAGACACTAATAAAATAAATACATTTTAATTGTATTTATGAAGTCATTGAGAATGTGTATGTCCTTATTCTAAGTTGTTTTTGTATAATATATGTATTTTTTTAAAATACATTTATATTCTATTATTATAATCTGGTGTTTTATATATAAGTGTAATAACTTTTATTTTCATTTGTTCCATCTTTACACAAAAAATATCACTATTGGGTGCCCGAAGCGGGGTGAAACTCGCGCTCGCACTGGTCTCGACTGGTTTCGAATATCGTGTCGGGGAACGCTGTCTATGTGTGCGTGGATTTAGCGCGTTTTGTATGAAGCTTGACTTCTGTTAGCTTAGTATTCTCTGTAAGTATATTGTAAACTAGATAATACTATTAAAAAAACGAACGGTTTACGTACTTTGAAAAATTGAAACTGTTTACTTATTTGTGACAACAAAATAGAGTTCATTTTAAGCTATGTAACAGTAATAGTCTATACTAAAATTACAGATGGATATTTTTGTGCCTATTTTTTAAAGGGTCTTGGAAATCTAGTAAACATAGCGGGTAAACGGTAAAAGCGGGTAACAAAATTTATTTAATGTTTTTTTCAAAATAACAAAAACAGAGAAATGCGCCACAAAATATTTTAAATACCTGCTAAGATTATGGAATAGGATTTTGTAATGAAAAATGTAATCATGGGACTAATAATAATTCCATACATAAACTCACGCCTTGTTCCCAGAAGGGGTAGGCAGAGGTGCCAGGGCACCCACATTTCGCCTTGTATGTTCCGTCCTACGATGTGATAGGTGGCGAGCCTATCGCCATATCGGGCACAAATTCCTGACTCTGGGCTGATAATGAATAGAAAAATCCAATATCACTTTGCCCAACCCGGGATTCGAACCCGAGACCTCAGCTTTGTAACCGTACCGTAGTACAACTACGTCACCGAAGCAGTCTAATAATAATTCCATGCAATGACCATATGATATTTATGACCACAAACAATCCTTTTTCATATGTTTTTTTCATATTACCTTGCAGAATTAGGAACTGAATGCAATAAACAATTTTTTATTGCTTCTATATAAAAACATAAAAAGCGACATAAACGAACAATGCTTACCATTTTGTCTAACTATTCACATGTACAGCGTATTTATATTTTGATGTTGATGGTTCACTTGTATCTAGTTTTCTTTTCAGATAAGTAACGCACAGTTGCACTACTTCAAGTGGAAAGGCTTGCAGCGTCTTCGCTGATTTTATACAAATGTGTATGAACTGTCATTAACCGTCCTCGATTTATATTTGTTTTGTAATCTACAAAAGCCCACGTGATACCAAACTTAATCACAATTATGTATTTTACCTCCTACTAATTGCTTCGTAATCATCGATTAAAAGGAACCTTGTCTACCGCACTGATTTTATTAACTTCTAATGTGGACAATCACAAGCGACCTCTTGAACAAATTTCAATGATTGATTTGAAATTATCATTCATGTGTTGCTTTTTGTGTTAATTTTCAAATATTACAATACTTGTCGGGAATATTTTTTAGGTTTAATTTCATAGAGATAGTAGGTATAAAGCAAAGATAAATCAAACGTGCTAATATTTAAGTCTGAAATTCATAACAAAAACATTACCTTAGTTGTTAACATATTTTATTCTCAATTATAACACAATATTTTAAGCAGATTTGGTATAATTTATCAATCGATAACTTATCTTATAATAGGAATTATACATAAATTATGTTAATAATTAATATTGCACATATTTTGAAGTTTGTTCTTGATGAAGTCTTACGAATTTTATCCAACAGGTACCATTTTCTTTATAATATCTAAATACATAGTATCTAAACAATATAAAGTTATTAGCATTTAACTACACAAATTGGTACCGAGGATACATGATTGTATATTGTTTAAATACCAATTAATGTTGTAATGTATTGAAATTGATGAAACATGTTTCAGGAAGTAGCATACTATTATGGCACCAAATTGATATATTAAAGTGTGACCGTGAAAATATTATTCCACAAAAAAAAAATACACCCTATCTTTTTTTAAGAATTGTCATGTTTATGAAATTAATGTAGCAATCACAATTTATAAGAGATATTTAAGTCATCGAGTATATTATTGTATAGTTTCACTTATAAGTAGGATTGACTAAGTATTACTTAACTTATTTACATATTACGTCTGTACCCTCCGGTGAAGACATTCCATAAATGCTTGAGTCGTGACGTCTTCGTCTTTTCCCTAGTCGCTTTAGCGTCGACCTTGAACTGGGCCCACTCCCGGCGCAGGGACGGGGACCGAGGGCCCCACGACGCCTTGTAGTGGAAGGCTTTGCGCACCGTCTGAAAAATATACAAGAGGTCAGCTCATTATAACGAATCCTTATGGTAGGTTTTAATGTCATAGTGCTAATACAGACAATATCAATTAATAACGCATTAAAAGTAATCTTGCATAAAATTCAGAATTGTGATAAATATATTTTCTAGAGATATAAATTATTGTAAAATATGAAATGTTTCAGCAATTACCTCAGATAGAACACCGGTTCTGTATTTGGACATGGTGATGAATATACAGATCGGCACTAATGAGATGCCCACGAACAGCATGATGTAACCGGAGACTGAAAATACAATAATGTTTAATATAGAAACAGTTATTAAAACATTTAATCATTATTCTATTCTATGTTTGTTACAGGAAAGTGGAATTTACGTATATTATTACTAATTTCATCGTCGTTTTCAATAATGGCCAGTCTGCTGCAGAAGGCAGATCTCTGTTCTGACGTGTAATTATAAAATCTAAGTTAAGTAAGTAAGATCAGAAGGGTTGCTTGAAATATCGAATATTTTAATGATTTCTACGCTTTTATTTTACCGGTACCACTTAACAGCGTGATAACGAGTCCTAGTTCTATTTTATTATTTTAATTATAGTCAGGTTCAATTGACTACATATAAGTATAGATTCTTGTAAAGGTAGTAATCATACCGTAAGCAGCAAGCGGGTAGACGTAGAAGCCTCCAAACACGAGGTTTTCGAAGGAGAGTAAAGCATAGATGAAGACGGTGATCATCATAGCGGGGGCGATGAGTCCCCAGCAGAGGCGCCAGTAAGGACCAGTCTTCTTGCCCAACATGAACTCGATGTCTAAGCACAAGTTCTCAATTCCTGGAATAAACGAAACATAAGAATCGTTAGTAGGTTTTTCACCAGGTTATCGAAGTGATTAACGGTAGTAAGTTTAAGACTAAGTGATGTTTCGGAAATACTCATCGTCGATATTTGATCAAATTGGATCCAAAACAAGCCCACTGAGTTTGTTTCGCCGGGTCTTCTCAGGCAGGGCCGCGTTGGATCCGGTGGTAACATTAAATCGATGCGCCTCGTTTTAGTAAACTCATGGTCCACTAAATATTCATTATCGTAAATAATTATTAAGTTAAAAAAAAATAACTGGTCGAGTATAAGTACCATAAACCCAGAAGACTCCAGCAATTTCCGAGATGGCACAGAAGAGGGCAAGAAAAGTTCCACCATAATGGTCAACTAGTTCCAAAATGTATTGGCCACCCTGAAATAAATATTTACAACTTATACAGTAAATTTTAAAAAGGCAGGCAACGTTAATTTTATTTATGGTAAGTAGAATATGCGAGGTCTTTTACCCAAATGCTTAATTTCAGTTAGTTGGGTAATTTTGAATACGTTTATCCCCTAATGTTGCATCTTAGCAAATAAACCGCATAGTAATTACTAATTACAATTATTTTTGATATTTGAAGGGTAAAAATGTTTAATATTAAAGTTAAAAAGGATCAAGTACCTAACAATTAAAAGTAATCGGATGAACGGATGCAGTTTATGTCATATCAATCGAAAAAATCGAAGAATTTTCATAAGCTTGTGTTGTAAATGCAAAAATTACTTACAGGTGTGACATAGACGAGACCACAGCAGAAACCGACGGAGCAGCTCAAAGCTGACATATATATAGTTGGGACTTTTGGGAAAGCATCCATCACCACCGTATTTAAGGTCGAAAGCAGCGCGACTGAAGAACCAACTCCCAGAACCGACATCATCAGGAAGAATAGCACTGAGAATAACTGAAAATTAAAAAAAAAACCGTCATCCGATTTCTACTAAGAGTTTTAAAATATGACTATCCTTACTAAGATCGCTGAACTAATTTGTGTTAATAAAAGGATTGGGCATATTGCTTCGATAGACATTAATGTCATTATGATCTTCAATTTACATTCTTTGATTCATATGTTTGAATATTACTTAGATGTTAACGACAACAACAACAGTTAGGCTCAGTTGCACCAAGTAACTTTGCCAATACCTTTGCTTATGAAAATGTCATCGCCATACATTTGAGATGTATTTGACCTTGCGAATGTATGGAATTGACAGTTTCAAGGGCAAAGGTATTGGCAAAGTTAGTTTGTGCAATTGAGCCTAAGTGTTGCTTTTTATTACAATATCACTGACCTGAGGCATGAAGGTCTTGGCAATAGCGTCAGGGTAGGAAATGAAAGCGAGTCCAGTACCGCCGGAGCCCACTACGTTGTCGACCGCAGTGTTGAGCTCGTAAGCAAGGTTGCCGAGGATACCGAAGATTGTGAAACCGGACAGCAAACTCGTGAATGTGTCCAGAGTTGTTACAATCAATGCGTCCCTAGAAGAACAAAATGTAGGTAGAGTTATTTAATTCTTCCGCATTTATTTTATAACGTGAAGTCACATAAGTTTTTATTTTTCCTTTTCCCTAATAAAATGAAGTTCTTTCCCCTTATTTAAATGTACTTTATTTCTATAATAACAATTTAAAATATTAAATTTGAAGTCGTGAAACAAAAAAAGTTTTGTTTGATAAATCAATTAATATTCAATAAACTATTCTTTTGGAAAATATTGATTATTTTCTGAGTGCTACATGATTCTCATTTTTTAAAGATAAGGCCATTAGGCCGCTGTGGAACAAATTTGTAATAGGATGGCTGTTATCACATAACATTATGTATTCTTCCCTTTAATATCCCTTTGAGAGTATTATCTGAGCTCTATGTTACTTTACATTCTAAATTAATGTCAATCAAATGTTGTGTTATGAAACGAGAAAGCGAAACGTGAAAACCGAAGGCTTTGTAATGAACTCCAAACAAAGGTTGTTATATATTTGTAGCATGTGTAGGTTACGTGACTGTCTGTGAATTGGTAACCTTGATTTCTGTAAAGGCCTATTATTCTCCGATATGCTATGTCATCCGTGTGTCATATATTACGGATTACCCGCTCGGTAAAATGTAAGATAGTTGTGATGATGCATTTTAGAATTTTTTATACATATGACAAAAAAAAAAAAACCTGTACGATCCAAGAACGCACATTTGGGTATCTCAATTGTAGCATTATAAATAATAAAAGATAACATAATTATCGTAAGTGATAATATTTACATTTTATAATTACTATTTGATAAATTTGGTATTACTGTAAAATCTAGCAAAGTTTGATATTCTGAAAACAACAACACACTTTCTGAACTCTGAAACATCGCTTCGCACGTTCCTGGTAACGAAAGTGTAAAGTGGGATTCCCTTTATTTTAATTTATTTTACTAAGAATATTTTTTTTAGCTTAATATGTGAAACGGTTTTTTTATAATAGAGTAGTTTTACCTACCATTTAAACTCATATTATGCCCGGAGCCTTATTCGAGGCCTTTAAACAATATTTGAGATGGCGTTCCTCCGTTTCCTGCCGAATTCCATAGTAATGGGCGGTAATTCCGTTAGATGGCGCTAGGTTTGCAGTGTTTACCAGGTTTTGCGCTCGCCCATATTCTTTCTTCATTGTGTCTCAAAATATATTGATCATATAATATACATGAATACACATATATGTTATATATAGTACAGTAATACCAGGCAGAACTTAATGTAAGGCTTCGAATAAGGCTCCGGACATAATATGAGTTTTAATGGTAGGTAAAACTCCTCTATTATGTCCTTCCGCCGTTATTCAAGGCCTTTAAACAAAATTTGAGACATTGTTTGTTTTCGCCTGGTAAACAAGACGCCAATGTGATAAGGAGTAAATACAACTTTATAATAAATTGTAACACAAAATAAATTTTCTACGTTTTAATACAAAGGCGTAAAATAAAAATTTAATTAAAATCATAATTAAGCAATATACATATTAAACACTACAAAAATAAACATATCATTTATGCTTTTACAGTAAATAATATTTGTATAAGAAATTATATAAAGGTACATATCTATCGTAACGGTTCAAAATGCTTGGTCAAAGAAAAATTTTGTGACTTATTTGAATTTGATATAATTTCTTTTTTTTTTAATTCTATATTAAATGTATTTTCAGACCTCCAATTAGCTCTAGCTAATATTTTATATATAGGTTTCCTATCTAACCACTCTCTGGAGGCAACAGCAGATCTGATGCTTCCAGGTGTTGCTTCTACGCCGGCTTCTTTTAACAGTGATTTTACCCACCCCGCAATTACGGTTCTAGATGCAGCCATAGCTGTACCTCGCGCTGTGATAAATAAATTATCTAACTTTGTCTGAGATCTTCTAATATTACTAACTTCTACTAATTTTCTGACCCAAAACACGGGATCAATATTTTGACATTCTAAATTAGGAAACAATTTCCATCCTGACTGGACAAAAATCAAACAATTATCTTTTTGGTTGTTAATAAAGGAAACCTCTGAAACAGATAAAAGGGTTAAATCATGAACTCGTCTACCTGAACATAGCAACAACAGTACAGCACAACGACGTGATACATCCCATAAATTGTGCTCATTAATTTTGGTCTTTATTAAATAATCAATCAATATTTTAGTATCCCAAATGAGTTTCGGATATATTTGTGGTTTAAAATTAGCTATCGATTTTAGAATTTGCCTAACTAGAATATGTGAACTCAGTTTTACTTCACCTGCGCTGCAAAGAGTCGAAACAACAGATTTATGTACTAGGATGGTTCTATAAGATAGTTTTTCGACTAGATGAAGGTCAGCCAAAAATTTTGCCAATTCTGAACCCAAGGGATTCGTAACTTGAACATTGAACTTTTCACACCACTTAATCCATCGTCCCCAAGCGGGTTTATAAGTGTTCAAGGTAGATTTTCTCCACCCTGACCGCAACAGGGTTTTTTGTTGTTCTGACCATGATTCTACTGCTTCTGACTACCACCACATTTCCAAATTTCCAGAGTTAAGTCTTTGACTTTCGGCGGTAGAAGCAGAGTTGATAGGTCCATCAATCTGGATTCCAGATTGTAAATCGTGAACGGTGGTGCTATCGCCCGACTCTTTAGATCCGCCCTCCAAAAGGCTTGCGGCCATTTGGGTGCTACGATCAGAAAAGTACCTTTGGCCCGATTGAGGTGCATCAGCACTCGTGGCATCAGCGTTGGGGGAGGAAAGACCCAAGCTAGATCGAAGTCCCAATCCCAAGCGAACGCGTTGTGTCATGCCATACCATGCTGCTTGGTCTTTTTGATCCAAGCTCACATACTTGTTCACTACATGGGCTCTGGCCGATGCGAACAGATCTACTTCCGGGACATCCCATTTTACAAATATTCTATGGGTCAACTCTGGCAATAAGTGCCACTCTGGAAGCTTCGACTTCCGTGATAATCGATCGGCAATGTTGTATCTGCCCGGAATGTGATGAGCTACTAGGTTTCTTAAATATGCTACCACGGATTTGTTGTCGCATTGCAGAAGAATCGATGATCGTTTCAGAGATGGACCGAATTCGTATAGGCATTTCAGAACTGTTAGCATCTCTTTGTGGTTCGAGTGAAGATGCTCTTCCTCTTTTAACCAATGGCCTCTCAGTTGGATCCCATTCAAGTAAGCTCCCCAGCCCGTATCGGCTGCATTTGTTGTAAGGAAGTGTGTTGTTAATGGGGGGTGAAGCCGAGAGTGTTTGGTGCAGTTCACCATCCACCATCTGAGTTCCTCTATTACCTGTAATGGTATTGGAAACTTTTGTAAGGGTGTGCGAATCAGACTCTTGCAAAATATTAACAGGCAACGAAAGTTGATGCGGCCTTGAAGAACAACTAGCCGAGCGAAATTCAAAATTCCAACAAGGCTCTGAATTTCTTGAAGGGCCGCTGATTGACACTTTAATAGATTCGCTATCATTACTTGAATGCCCTGCACTTTCTTTACTGGTAGGTATTTTCGGTTTTGTCATGTATCCCAAACTAAACCGACATATTGCAGTGATGTTTGGGGAACCAGAATGGATTTCTCCAGATTTAATTTCCATCCCAACTCGCGCAGAGTTTGGAGTGCAATTTGTACTTGGGATAGCAATTTTGACCTGTCTTGGCAAGCAAACAAATAATCGTCCAGGAATGCTACTATACGGATACCCTGCTCGCGTAGTATTTCCGCGGTCCAATTGGAAAGGGACGCAAAAACTTTGGGTGCTGTGGCAAGCCCAAATGGCAAACAGGTCATTTGTAATAGTTGATTTCTGTAAATCAACCTCAGGAAACACCGATGAGTTGATGTGACAGGAACGTGGTAGTACGCCTGTGTCAGGTCGATTTTTACCATACAATCGTTCGGTTGTAAGAATTCCGGAATGCGATGGACCGGAATTAGTCGAAACTTCGTTATTTTTATGAATTGGTTCAATCTTTTTAAATCGAATATTGGGCGCATGCACCCATCGCTTTTGGGTGTTAAGAAAAGAGTTGAAAGAAAACTCGGTGTTTCGGGGGCATATTCTAAAGTGTTCTCTAATAGCATTGTGTTTATAATTTGGTTCATTTGGATAGAAGGAAAAGTTACGTAGTGACCTTTGACTAGTCGAGGCAGAACTAAGGGCAGTCATAACTTGGACCTGTGTGTCTAAAATCATTGGTATCAAACGGTGCCATGGAGCGACTGGTTTGAACATAATGGTTATTATAACTACTACTGCTTCTGAGTCCAGGTTGCGCAGCCCGAGAACCAGGTACTCTCTTCTCTTGCGCGGAGAAGGAGGTCTTACTAAAAGCAAATATTTTATTTACTCCCCCGTTAGTTTTCAAAAATTCAGAAAATTTTTCTTTTTCAATAATAATTCACAAGATGGAGGTACTTTCTTGAAACTATTTCTCATAAACTTATCTTTTACTAGATTTAAAAAGTAATCTCTCCTTTTTTCAATTACATCCGCCCTACGACCACAGATCAATTGTAAACAATCAAGAGAGATTTTCTGAAAATCTCCCGAAAAAATATCTTTGATTTTTGTTAACAATATATCCTTGTTAATGGTGTCACTATCTTGACAAAATTGTAACAAATCGTTTACACCTTTTTTCATCGCATCACTTTGAATTATAATAGCACGTGTTATTGCACCTAGCGATTTATCGTTTGCCACTAAACTACTATGTTTTTCCAAATGTTTTATTTCGTCGTTAATCTCCTAATCAATAAAACCTGGTCGAGCGTTGTACAATTTTTGGATTTCAGCATATCGAACGTTTGTCCAGTTTTCGGAATTAAAATATTGTAGGGTATTTAATAGTTTCAAATGTTCTGGCAAAGCATTTGAAAACGTAGGCTCCTTGACGTGGGTAGTCAAATTGAAATTAAAGGACGAAGCCGTCTCGGCGGGCACCTCCTTATCAAAACCGTCATCGCAATTATAGTTGTCAGGAGTTAGACTAGGAGCATTTTCTTCAGGCGGATACTACCCCGGTGGCGGGTACACGTTAGCCAAAAAGTTTTGGATTTCACTGACCTGTTCGAAAAGGTATTTCAAACCTTTTTTGTCCTTACGTGACCGCTTGCGTTGCACAGCCTTGTTTGAAGCACGTGTATGTTTTCGTTTCTTGGTTGTTCCTTCGCATGCCGCAGGGTCCGCAGGCACATCCTCGCAGCTCGATGTCGATGAAGACGAACCAGAATATTCCGAACTACTATGGTCACTCATTTTCTACTTTTACTTTTTATATATTCGACAAGTAGGTATTTTTAATTAATACTTTTTAAATTTATAATTAATTATAAAAATTAAATACTTTCGAACGCTAACAGCGTTAGATGATTTCGGTACGAAACTTAAGACGCCAATGAAGAATATGGGCGAGCGCAAAACCTGGTAAACACTGCAAACCTAGCGCCATCTAACGGAATTACCGCCCATTACTATGGAATTCGGCAGGAAACGGAGGAACGCCATCTCAAATATTGTTTAAAGGCCTCGAATAACGGCGGAAGGACATCATAGAACACATTAATTAAGCTTGATAACACCTTTATCGATCTGACAGGGCTTTTTATCAATCTGTATTGTTAATAATGAGAATTAGTTTGAAGAAAAAGTACTATAGCGTTCGTTTATTATTATTCATGAAGCATTAAAATTAGTGAGATAATTACCTGTAGACATTCTGCCTGAAACCGTTGTATGAAGAGAACATGATGATGGCTCCGGTGCACACGGATAGAGAGAAGAACACTTGTGTCACAGCCGCGTACCACACCTGAAATTAGTAAACAAAATAATAATAATAATAATAACTCTTTATTATAACACCATATACAAAAGATAAACAAAAGACAAAAACAAAAGAAAAAAGAAGAAAACAATAGTTATAGAAAAATAAAGTTGGTGATATAACTGGCGGTCTTATCGCTTTAAGCGATCTCTTCCAGACAACCGGTTGGTAAAGGAAAGATCCAATGGTTATGGACGGTGCTTATTATTAACAATAAACTTACATACAATATAAATATATAAATACCGATATAAACGAATAAATGCAAGATATGATACACTTAAATACAATATAATACATAAACATACATATATACATAACAATAATAGTGAATGATGATAAATCTATTGCGAAAGGTAGAAAGCTTTCACCCTTGATTTAAATATTTCCAGCGAGGACGATCGCTTAATTGTAAGAGGCAAAGCGTTCCACAGCCGCACTGCCTCAACAGTAAAGGAACGGTCATAAAATGACGTCCTATGTGCTGGAAACTGCAACATCAGATTCTCTGATGACCTAAGACAATGTGAATTAGCAGTATGTAGGAAGTTAAAACGTTCCTGAAGGTAGCGCGGAGAAGAGGGATTAAACAGAACACTGTAGAGAAGAGACAGGATATGAGCATTTCGGCGACGACGTATAGGGAGCCACTTGAGCCTGTTACGATATTCAGAAACATGGTCATATTTGCGCAAACCAAATATAAACCTGATACAAAAATTTTGAAGGCGTTCAAGCTTATTTAGCTGGGCCTCAGTAAGATCGAGATAGCTGGTATCGGCATAGTCGAGAATAGGGAGCAAGAGAGCTTGTGCAAGCGCAATCTTAGTGGTAGTCGGAAGAAAATTACGCAATCTACGCAACGAACCAGCAGAGGCAAACAATTTACGACTAACTGCCACTATTTGAGGGCCCCAAGTTAAACTGCGATCGAAAATAACACCAAGATTTTTCACAGTGTCGCTAAACGGGACCACAACCCCTTTTAGCAGCACGTGAGGCAAAAGAGACCAGTCGATCTTGCAGATAGTTCTTGGGCTTCCTATAATAATGGCTTGTGTTTTTGTTGGGTTCAATTTAAGGCCATATGCTTTACTCCACTCGGATATTGCATGAAGGTCGCTATTCATCAGACGAATAGAGTCATTCAGCTGGTCGAGCGGAGATTGACGATAAAGTTGAAGGTCGTCTGCATAAAGGTGGTAGGAGGAAGAAAGATTACAAGAAATTGAATTAATAAACACTGAGAAAAGAAGGGGAGATAGGACGCCACCCTGAGGAACACCGGCAGATGTGTTGCACCACGAGGAAACCGAATCCCCTAGGCGAACACACTGACGGCGACCAAACAGGTAACTATGAAACCATTTCAACAAAAATAAAATTAATACTGCTTTATCGTTTTTAATGAATGCAGAGGATTTCTCAAAATGAGTAGAGGCGAATTATAAGTACCATGTATTCAAATTGTTAATAACTTAAAAAACGGTTACAATAATTAAATATAAAAATATGCATGTTGTTTATGAAATGAAAATAAATCTTAAGTATTTTGAATAAACGAAATAAAGTTATACCAATAGTAGTTTAAATGATAAAAGCGATGTGATACTTACATCCAGCTCTATGAGTTTATCCCACTGGGGGGTGATGAAGAAAAGAATGCCGTCGCTGGCCCCGGGCAGGATAATTGTGCTGAAAAATATTTTTTAAATATCATACATGTTTTGGGAATATCATTTGCACATCATTTTTACAGTTACAATACATAGAATACAATACGTTATTTTAATAGATAATGTAAATCATGCCGTAATAAACGAAATATTTTTCTTCGAATTGGATATAGATCATAGGAGTATAGATAGAAAAAGTACAATATTTTAACTATATCAATATTTAGTTTTCAATTGTAAATTAAAATAATTAAGGGCATTTTAATTTGTACCAACAATATACATATCTTTGCAAAGTGGAAGAGCCACGCTGTTGTCAATCGTGTCTCAGCATGAATGGGCAGGTTTATTCGGAGCGGTACCACTGTCTCACAGGAAAGTAACGTAAATCGAAAGCTTCGCTGTCGTGAGATATCGTGAGATGTCCTCTCTTCCCATCCCTTATCCTTTTCGCTCCCCTCCCGACTTGATGGACCGAGAACGCATCCTTGTCCCAAGCCTTATAGATGTTCATCGGTGGCAGTGATCACTTAGCATTAGGTGTCCTGTTTGATTGTTTGCCAGACTTATTAAATATTTAGCCAGCCTCCGTGCCGCAGTTGGCTAGACGTCGGCTGTGAAACTAGTGACCGCGGGTTGAAACAAATATTTGTGCGAACCGGTATTTCTTCCGGGTCTGGGTGTTTGTGTGACCGAAAAGGCTTTCGTATTTCCTGATACCCACGACACATGACTCGATATTAGTTGGGGCCAAGACTATGTATGCGACTGTTGGGTGTATTAATTTTAAAAAAATACTGTTTTGTAATTAATAAAAGTACCCACGTGATGAACAAGATGATCATGACGACATAAGGGAAGAGAGCGAGGAAGTAAGCAGCCTTGCCGGAGCTCTTCACGCCCTGCGCGACGATGAGGAACACCACAAACCACGTCGCCAGCAGGCACAGGGTCAGGTACCAAATGGGCGCACCTGGAAGTTAATATGATAAAAAATATTAATTTTCGGCATATACATCCTACTGCAAAGCATGGGTCTTCTTTACAGTTGAGACTACGATTGAGAATGGTTTGGTCATATAGTCCACCACGCTGGCCTAGTGCGGGTTGGCGAACTTCACATACCATAGAAATTCTTAAAAATCGCTATGGTATAGGTACAGGTTTCCCCCCGGTGTGATTCTTCACCGTTATAGTGACGTCACGTGGTGATTGACTATAATCTATACACATATGACTTCGAAAAGCCAGAGGTGGGTCCTGGGATTTAAACCTACGACCGCTGTGAACATGATTGCACCTGCGTCTGGTCCGTTAACATCGGGCTAATAATAGCTAGCAGACCAGGGAACCACCCCCATCTGACGGAAATGTTGCTTCATTATTTTAATTTTTAGATTTTGTGATTGTTGAAACCATAATATTAGAGGTTTTCTTTAAAAGAACTAAAAGTGATTTTTAAATTGATGATAATATAGAATAAGATATAAAAGGTAATTTGAGGGTATGATGGGGTTGACATGGTGAGAATTTCGCAAAAGCCCTTAATTTAAACCAGTATTAAAACAAAAACGTTTGCGTTGTATGCGGTGAGCGGTGGCTGCGGAGTGAAAGAGGGTGTGTACTGTGTAGTAATATGTCGATACGAAAAGGTTATTTGATCTACGTGCTGTTATGAAAGTACCAAGGTCAGGCAACTTGCTAGGACTAACGACACGTGAAGCTATAAAATAAATTTTCTTTTTTCTCTCATAAAACGAAATCTTTTATGCATTTTATTAGTCACGCGAATTTGAATATGTCCGTGGTATTTTTTTATGCCATATATTATTATTACCAAATCGTGGCAAAGTAATTAATTAAAAGAAACGTCTGTTGAACGATTTTGTATTTTCTTTGTTTATTATTATCTCTATTTAGTCTTTTTTATGTAAGTTATGCGACAAATAATTATTAAATGTAAGTCTATATGTTAATAACTTACCAAGGCCACCTTCGATTCCATCACTTTGTTGTAGGACCGTTCTCCTGCAATTCAAAATATTTTATTATTTCTAATACTAGAAACACAAGTCGACACATATATAATGTTTTGTTAAATATTTCTTTAAGATTTCAATTAAAATGTGAACCAGCGTTTGTCTTAGGGATGTATATAGGATACATAGATGAGCCCAAAACCTTTAAATGCATTGTTTTTTCAAAATTAAACTAATAAACAAATTCGCTAGCAAATAAGTAATAATAAAAGTAAAGTTGTTACTATCTCAGTTTCAAATACCTATCCTGCAAAGATTAGCGTAGAATATTTAACTAATCTAAATAAAAATTAATCATTTTAAACACTAAAAGAGGATAAACCAGGCGACATTTAATCTTATCGGGACTTAATACGTTACATTTGTTCGTCAAAACACACTAAAACCGTGTGTATTTATTATATTTTATTATATTATATTCAGTTCTTGTTTTCAGTATGTAAATTAGGGAATTAACTATGATTCGCCAAAATACAAGATACTTACTAGACAGTAGAAATAAATCGATTCAATTAAATAGTCATAAAACCATAAGGTTAATCTGTATGCAAAATTATGGATGCCTAAACCCAAATATATGTGTTATGAGTAGAAGCAACTCAAACTACTCACAAGAAGTAAAGTTCAGCACTGCTGGTTCCATTGGTGATGTTCCCGACTTGTGCTGCGAGTGTAGGGTCAGATGGTACGCAGTTCTCCCATTCAGGTAGGCACATAGCCCAGGGCAGAGTGGATTGGAAGCTCACGGCCAAGTAGTACAGGCAAAGACCGCAGATCACTACGTAGTACGATAGGATGTACCCGCAACTTAACGCTTGCGCATACCCCGTACCTGTAATAAAAAAACAGATTATAAAACTTATGAGCTGATTTTTGGCCTATGGTTAAATATTTTTAATCATTTATGTGGTCTGAAATTATCTGGAATCTTGACTTATGGAAAAAGAGGGAGGAGATCTGTGCCAGCAGTGGGATGATAAAAGTTAAAAAATCTTTCATGTTTCGATTTTGACTCTAATGGAGTATGACGGGTCTATACAAAAATAGACACGCTAGAATAGCATAATAGTTAGATATAGGTACCATTTTCATTTATAAAACTAGGACGTGAGAAACCAGCAGACCAATGACAACCGTGATCATTGTTTGCAAATATATATTTATTGATGAAAGTACTGGCGAAGTAATTGTCATTACTATTAGAATTCAGATAACAATTATATAACTTGCTTAACAATAGGATCGTGCATGGAATTGTTGAAGTAAATCATTAGCGGCGTACTGTGCACTGTTTATTAAGAGGTCTTGGGTTCGATTCTTAGGTCAGCCAACGAATTGGTTTATCTATTTGGAAATCCCCATGAGATAGTCCCATGGAGATAAGCTATTCGAATGATAAATGGCAATAGTGGCAAGGCTGCCATAACTTTTAGTCAAGGAGGTGAGAATTTATGTATGTAAGTAAATAAACCACACAGTCACATACATAGTTCTGACACCACATAAAAAATTAATGAAGGCATATGTCTTGGATATCAGAATCTACGGAATATTTTTGGTTTCACAAACATCAAGACCTATAGAAGAATATTCGTAGGCCTCTCGAACCTTTGTGTGGTTGCAGGGATCGAACCCGCAGTCTCACGATTCACAGTCCGCTTCTCTAAATGCGCCACTGACGCGGACAATTATGTATAGGCTTCAAAAATTAAAGATGATATAGCGAACAATAACTAAATATCAATTACCTTTTAACGCTGGTGAGAGTGACCAAACTTTAACAGAATTTCTTGAACTGAACTGTCCTAGGGCGCATTCTAAATAGTACATAGGCTTGCCCACAAGGATTAGGACGATGATGTAGGGAACCAGGAAGGCACCACCTCCGTTCTGGTAGGCGACGAACGGGAATCGCCACACGTTACCCAAGCCGACCGAGGTAGCGATACAGGACATCAAGAACTCTATGTTGTTGGACCACATCATACGCTCTGGCGGCTCTGACTCCAGGTCCACACTCTTTAATAAAGCAAAAACATCATATAAAGTATGTATGCTATAATAATACTTGTCGCATAGGGTTAGTGCGTGTATGAGCTCTAAATTGTGACGACCTGCGTATAATTCTCAGTTTGGGCCTCTATTCTGTGATTTTTCATACTTGACAAACCTCATATGAGTTTCCTAGCACTAGAATTTGTTCATCATATGAAATAAAAACGTATATGAATATATTTCGCTTACCACTGCTTTAAATGTTGTTATCATTTTCGTTATTAAGAAATGTCTAAGCGAAGGTTAGGCAAGGTTAAGCGGTGCATTTGTAAACACACATTTAGGTATATTATATTTATAAACATATATTTGACAACAATTATGAATCAAACGTGTAAAAATATTTTTCTTCAGTCATACTGAGGTGTAGACAAGAGCAGGTAATGCAAACAATATCGACCTTGATCCTGTCCCTTAACTGATAAAGGTAGCACGACATTGACAAACATTCAATTGAAAAAGTATACCTATACGTTCGCGGAAATATTGCTTATCGAACCGGTTTCACGGCGAAATGTGCCACAAATAATAATCAGGTTTATTGTTCTTCTAATAGCACAATAAATTAATATCCTTAAACAAAACGACACATTCTGCTTGATTGTATATAGCCTCATATGTATCGATTAAAATTGTTTATTGCTTCTGTCCTCACATACCTTGTAATGTTATTTTTTTTTACGGAATTTGTATTCATCACGACATCAAGTGTTGTTTGTTGTCTGTCATTGCAACCGCATATTTTGATTATAATCATTCTAAAGTCTTTTTCTTTCCTTATCAATTCGAGAAATGTTTGGAGTATTCTATTTCTTTTCTAATAATCGTAAATAAGACCAAATTTAAAAAGCCTGAGATATACCGCCTAGCATCGTATCTGTGTCTCGCATTTCGGCATTGCATCCACTATCGCTGACTTCAATCAATGATACCGACACATAATAACACCGTTGTAAAATATTTATTATTTACACCAAATTATCTTATTAGCTATAAATTGACGATGTAAAATATGCCAACATTATGGACCGTATAATATTTTTTCATTAAAAATATATAAAATAATATACACTGAACGTAGCGATATTTTAATATTATCTATGAGAAAAAATAATTATTTAGTAACTAGTAGGGCCTGTATGAAAATAATATAATAATAATTTACAAAAATATGTTACTAATAGTGCTTCTGAAAAGTTATAGACTCCTCACTGAAGAAATATCATTATAAGTAGGAGAAAATATGTAAGTATTATAAAATGCAGAAATAACAAACTAATGCTTACCGATTTGTCGTCCATAGGAACTTTAAGAGACGGTGGTCCTAAACTAAGTCTTGAGGACCGTCTGGGCTTCGGTGATCCAGGGACTCCATTTAGAGAGTCCATTTTGGGCTCCGATGTGTCGAAGCCCCTGTTGACGTGACCGTCACTCTGGAAATATGAAAATTCACTTTAAGCAAATAATTTCCTATTACCATTGTCGCTAAAACCTATTAAACTCACAAAATTATTAGAGAAGTTTCTCAAAAACAAAAAAATAGTTCATACGTGCTTTCAATTATTATCTGTTATAAATTAGATATTATCGTAGTTCCAAATATCTACCCAAAGGCATTAAACATCACTAATCCTTCCTATCGCATGCGGTGTCATTTCTTAAGCAAAGATTAACGCTATATAGGGGAATATTGAAATTAATCACACTTAGATTATATATTTAAAGTATTAACAACTTTTTAATAACTAATTTATGGCAGCGATTAATAGGAATTAATTTTCAATTAATTCTAAACATTGGTATTGTTTAGTGAACATAACAATATCACGTTTAATAAAATAATTCGATTACTTGGCCTTCGCTGTACAAATTCCTAAATACAGAAAGTATGACAATTTTATATTGTTGCGTGCTACGAGGCCAACTTGCCTCAACAGTTCAGTACATGCTGTATTATTCAACAATTTTATGTGGGATTGATTAGTTGTCTCTTTGACATCAAAATTATGGATTATAAGTCAACTAAAAGCTATAATTAACTATTTTTTTTGTATGGTATGTCGTGCATAACATCAGGATTAAAGAAATGGGTCATGATAACGCAGCTAATTAATCAAAGTGCGCAGGTAATTAATATTATGCGAACAAAACCAAAGAGGGTTACTTTTTCGTTTTTTAGAATATTGTTACTCAGAAAATGATAACTTTATTTATTAACGCATTGTGAATGATGCAGACGTTACGAGCAACTTCGAATCGCTACAGTTGTCGCGGAGGGATGTCGCTTCTTTAAGCGTGTTCTAACGTCTATATCACGATGAATTCTCAGAAGAATTGTTCAATTTGATCCTCTCGTATTTTTATTGAGAAAACAACGCGTGCTGGCTTGCGGAGTCATATTTGACGGTTCAAACCATCTCGGTGTGAGCCAATAGGTTCTTCAATTCTTTTCTCTACCCCGCACTGTCAAGCTGTTTAACGGTTTGCCATCACTTGTGTTTCCTCCTTGCCATATATAGAATGTACTCTGTGCTCCTTTCTATAATCCTGATCTTTACACCGTAGCGTGAAAAGGCATCTTAGCGGGCCGGCATTACTGCGTCGAATGTCCTACTGATACACCTCTGACTTTTCGGAGTCATGTGTGTATTGATAGTCAATCACCACGCACTAAAACGGTGAAGGAAAACATCGTGAGGAAACCTGCATACCATAGGGATTCATAAGAATTTCTATGGTATGTAAGTCCGCCAACCCGCACTAGGCCAGCGTGGTAGACTATATGGCCTAACCACTCTCAATCGTACTTTCGATTGTAGAGTAGGCCCGTGCCCTGCAGTGGGACGTATATGGGCTGATACAGATACAGATTAATATACTATATATTAAGTATACAGTGAAGATGACAATATACCGGGTATATCAAGACTATATATATATATATATATATATATATATATATATATATATATATATTTGTGTGTATATGTACATATATACACATCCATAATATATATAATTATTACAGGAATAAAGATAACTGTAGTGATAAGTAATGTTCCTTAACAAGTCTTTTAAAACTTGGCAGCGTCTTGGCTTGTCTAATTGACAGTGGTAATACATTCCACAAGCGAGCAGCATGGATAATAATAATAATAAAAAATACACCCAACAGTCACATACATAGTCCTGACCCCACACTAAGATCGAGTCTTGTGTCGTGGGTATCAGGAACTACGAGAGACTTTTCGGTCTCACAAACACCCGGAAGAAATATTTGTGAGCCGCACAAACATTTCTCTCGGTGCGGGGATCGAACCCGCGGCCTCTCGTTTCACAGGCGGCGTCCAACCAACTGCGCTACGGAGGCTGTCAAAAAATGGATGGTAAAGGACTTGTCAAGAAATTATGTGCTGTGCTTGGGAATCTCTAGCGTTAAATTCTCTGTTGATCTAAGAGATCGCGCATGAGTGTGACTAAGGAAATTAAAGCGGTTCTTAAGATAATGGGGGGTGTAGGGATGGAACAAGATACCATATAAGAGTGAGAGAATTCGAGTATTTCGGCGAAAACGTATTGATAGCCACTCGAGTTTGACTCGAAATTCGGAGACATGGTCATATTCGCGAAGACCAAATATGAACCTAATGCAGAAATCCTGAAGTCTCTCAAGCTTTTCAATCTGGGCTTCGGTGAGGTCAAGATAGCTAGCATCAGCATAATCAAGGAGAGGAAAAAGAAGAGATTGAACCAGTGCAATCTTCGTGGGATCGGAAGAAGATTCCGCAATCTCCGCAAGGACCCCGCTGCAGCAAACAATTTGCAACTAATTTGTTGCAATTGGGGACCCCAGGATAAGTTAGTAGAATCTGAGGTAATTGATCCATATCTAATTTTGATATCATCCTGGGGCTGCCAACAACAATGACTTGAGTCTTAGCAGGGTTGACTAATAGCCCGTGAGACTTACTCCAACTGCTGATACCCACAAGATCCTTGTTGATGGTGTTAATAGCCTCCATTACTCTGTCCACAGGAGCATGATAATATATTTGTAAATCATCTGCATACCAAGTGGTAGGAAGAAATTAGATTTTTTGATATAGAATTAATAAAAACAGCGAAGAGTAAGGGAGATAAAACGCCGCCCTGAGGGACGCCAGTAAGTGTGTCACATCACGAAGACACTGAGTCTTCAACACGTATGCGCTGGCGACGCTATTATATCTTGACGGCATTACCACTGACCAACAGGTGCAATAGGATAGCTTTGCAGAGCCAGAATAAAAATAAAACCTATCAGGGCAAGATATTTCTACGTGTTTGGTGATAAGTATTGCAAACGGGAAAAAAATATTATTTTGTTTCTAGTTAGAGAATGAATAATTTAAAGACTGAACGTTTGGTCTGCTGAACGTATTAATTTATTTCCTTTTTAAGGAAAATATTTTTAATTCAATACTACAACGTTTTTGGCCTGAAGTCTAAATACTATCTATATAGACTCCTGTATAGACTGCCCAGTGTATATAGTAGCTAGATATAACAAAGAATCAGAATTAGAGATAGAAATCAGTGTTAATAATATAAGTAATATAATAAGTGATAAGAGTAGAAGGTCAAAATTTTTTAAAATTTTGTAAAAAAGTAGCAACTAGTTTAATAAATAGAAATAAGTAGCGATCAATATATCTAAATTATATAACGTTAGTTTATATGATCTTAGAAACGTAAGACATTGTAGTAGTAATTTAAATTTAGGACCAAGTAGATATAAAATGACTGCGACTGCCAACATGTTCACGGTGGTCGCGGGTTCGAATCCCAGGGCACACCTCTGACTTTTCGGAGTCATGTGTGTATTGATAGTCAATCACCACGCACTAAAACGGTGAAGGAAAACATCGTGAGGAAACCTGCATACCATAGGGATTCATAAGAATTTCTATGGTATGTAAGTCCGCCAACCCGCACTAGGCCAGCGTGGTGGACTATATGGCCTAACCACTCTCAATCGTATTCTCGATTGTAGAGTAGGCCCGTGCCCTGCAGTGGGACGTATATGGGCTGATACAGACAGATATAAAATAATATTAGATAAATTGTAAAAAGGAAAAATAAAAACATAAATAAAGGTTATCCCAACAGAAATGAAACAGCTAGGCCATAAGCAGAGCCGCCCAATGAAGGAGTTAGGAAAACTATGAAACTCCCAAAGAAGGACATAGGAATAGATAGTTGTAAGTATACACATAGAGAGGAAACAAAATGTCTCTGACCTTAGTTAGGGGAGGGAGAGGGGCTAAGAACACAAAAAAAGCTGTATAGCCATCTCGCTCTACCACACATGATCAGTTGAGGCATCTATAAAGCAATAAAAAAAATTTCATCATCATCATCATATCAGCCACAGGAAGTCCACTGCTGAACATAGGCCTCCCTCAAGGATCTCTACAATGACCTGTTGGAAGCGGCCTGCATCCAGCGACTTCCTGCGACCTTAGTCAGATCGTCCGTCCACCTTGTAGGCGGGCGTCCGATTTCGCTTGCCTGTACGTGGCCTCCACTCGAGAACCTTTCGGCCCCAACGGCCATCGGTTCTACGAGCTATGTGCCCGGCCCACTGCCACTTCAACTTGCCAATCCTATGCGCTATGTCGGTAACTTTGGTTCTCCTACGGATCTCCTCATTTCTGATTCGATCTCGTAGGGAAAATCCAAGCATAGCCCGCTCCATGGCTCGTTGAGTGACTTTGAGCCTTTTAATGAGGCCCACAGTGAGAGGCCACGTCTCGGTGCCGTATGTCATCACTGGTAACACACAACTATCGAAGACTTTCGATTTTAGGCACTGAGGTATTTTGGACGAGAAGACGTCGCGAAGTTTCCCGAACGCTACCCAACCGAGTTGGATTCGACGATTGACCTCTCTCTCGAAGTTGCACCTGCCTAACCAGACCACTTGTATAATGGTTTCTTAGATTTAGATAAACTAAATTCGCGATAAAATCCGTAAATAATAGTTTTATTTCAATGGACCACTTGTCCTAAATAGACATATTCGTCTACAACTTCGAGAGTCGAGCCCCCAACTCCAATGGGGGTGGGCACAACATGGATATTCGACATGATCTTCGTTTTATCCATGTTCATTTTAAGACCCACCTGTTGGGAGACTCGATTAAGGTCTTCCAGCGATTCTGCCAAGACTACAATATCGTCGGCAAATCGAAGGTGAGTAATATACTCGCCGTTGATGTTGATGCCGAATCCTTTCCACTGCAAGAGCTTGAAGGCGTTTTCGAGCGCGGCAGTGAACAGTTTCGGAGATATGACATCTCCCATTTACCATTAGCAAAAAAATTTGCTAATGGTAAATTGAAAATACCAAAATCCGTATTAACAAAACTGTTATAAGACAAATTTTAATATACGGCTGTGTGTAATGTAAAAATGTAATCACTACATAGTATAAAACAAAGTCGCTTTCTCTGTCCCTATGTCCCTTTGTATGCTTAAATCTTTCAAACTACGCTACGGATTTTGATGCGGTTTTTTTAATAGAAAGAGTGGTTCAAGAGGAAGGTTTATGTGTATAATACGTGTATATTATTGAAGAGAAATCTAAATGCACCCGGGCGAAGCTGGGCCGGGCCGCTAGTTACTAGATAAATAAATAAACACAACAGTCACATACATATGTGTTATGGGTATTAGAAACGACGAGAGATTTTTTTGTCTCCACCAATACTCAGATCCGAGGCAATTTTTTGTGGACTTCCCAAACGTCTGTCTCTAGATCTACAGCCGGCGTCTAACCAACTGCACTACGGAGACTTTTAGTGTGTTTTAATATTTAAGAAGCACTCTAGCCATTGAGGTATAATACTAGAGCGGACATCGGGAACAAAATCTCTGCGTATGGTGCGTGCGCAAGGGTACACATTGAAGCGAGAGGAAAGATATGTTACTTCGTAGGCGTGACAAAGACAGAAATAGAATGTACCCTTCATTTTGTTACAAAATTTTTGTTCGCAGTGTCCCCTCTAGTATATTATCTCAATGACTCTAGCTTTTTAATAATAAAATCAGATCTATGAGATGATATTTAATGCTCTTATTAGTTAATACAGTTTAAACTGGATGGACTATAGAGGAGATGGTATATTAATGTGGCCATTTATATACCATCTCCTCGATAGTCCATCTAAAAGTCATCTAGGAGCCATCGTACATTGTTTATGTGGCCTGATGTAAAAAAAACTAGACTTTTAGATCAAATATTTAGGTACGATACAATGTTTTTCACCTATTGCCCTGTGCATACATTAATGTAGAATTAATATAATAATGTAATAATATAGTGACAAAAATATAATCTAGCAATATTTTTTTAGGTCGAATTCGATCTTTACAGATTTTTTGAATGGTCACAAGGTTTATATAATGGTATGATACCTAAATTATAAAAAATATCGTGACTAGCAAGGTAAACCCAAAACAAAATGTGGTTTGGTTTATCGTAGATGACTGTGGGCCGGATATTTCAGGCAAAAATATATTTTTTAGCAGGGCCCAGATCGAATGTGCAAAGTACTGTATATCTAAGGAGAAGAAAAATTTGCTAAATATTTATTTAGAAAAACATTTGTTTATAACTACATACTCATTTTGCCTGATGCAAGCAAAGTAACATAAAGTAAAATATTTATACGTGCGGAGATCAAACCCGTACCCCAAGATGCAAAACTTGAACCTGTTGGGCTTTGCGCTTCCTTGATTCGTCATTAATTCAATTTTTCCACAGTCGGTTCAATGAAACCATAGTATAATGTATTTTTTTAAATTATACATAATGTCACGATTTTTATGTTTTATAAACCCGGAAGGTGTCAATTATATTCAGCACTCCAATTGGGGTCGCAAATATGATGCAATATCTTACAAATACTTCAACTAATGAAGTTAAGAAAAGACTTCGGAAGGTGGGTTTCAATAAGTGGTTATCATTTAAAAAAAATTATATGTTTGTAAATTCACATTTTGCTGAAAACATTTGAAATGGGTTATATTATAGTTTTAAAAAATTCTTACGCCTAGGCCCTAGACGATCATTTTTCAAATGGTAAATTGCACTGTTTGTTTGTTGTTGCACTTTATCACTCAATAAATAATTTGTTTAATAGATAATTCACAGGCCATAATTCACTGTATGAAAATTGCCAAAATGCGTAAAGTAGAATTTAATTCTAAAACACACTGAAATATTTCACGGGTAAAATAAACTGGAAATACTATACAGCAACCGACTTCACTTAAACTTACACTTACTGTAAAGTTGTAATTTTGAAATATTTTTAATATAGACGGAAATTATATAATATAAATCACCTAAATCCCTACAAAAATAATTATAAAAGTCGTACCATTGTGTTCACAATATCACACTTAATGTGTGTTCGTATTGTACTACGAATTTAGACGACCACTTTAGTCCAAACTGTGTTTTCAACTAAGTAACGCACAGTTGCACCACCGCAAGTGAGACGTCTTGCGATGTCTTCCTTGATTTTATACAAATACGTATCAACTGTCATTCACTGTCCTCGCCGTATAATATATTTTGTAATCTATAAAACCCCACGAGATACGAAAGCTACTCACAATATTGTACATAAGCTACGGATAATCTGAGATTAGTAAAAACCTTGTCTACGATTGATTTTACCAACTTCTACTTATATTTGGAGACATCGGAATTACTGATGGTAGGTTTCTCATATGTAAGAGGCCGCTAAGGTACCACCGCAATTTCTATTTTTCCCGCCAAACAGTAGTGTAAATGAAAGTGTGTACCGGTTTGAAGGACATTCTAGCCAGAAAGAGTGCAGTGGAATGCCAAGTATTGCTTTGTAATTACTGGTGATATTTGGTTTTTCTACGGTCCATGAGTGGTCGTATCGCTTAATATCAGGCAAATGACATACCTAATCGTCTCGCTATTTATAGCAAATAAAAAAAACATCCTATAAAAGAAAAAAGGTTGATTGGAACATTGATATAGATCATATTGATCGATGAAAACAAAGATAATGTTATTTATTTTGCCCATCACAAGTTTTAACACTAAAAATACTTAAGTGTATGAAGAAAATATAGACTATACGACCTCTGGCCGACAACCTTAAGATGCAACTTGTTGTAAAATACAAGTATATAGATATAATTTATCCCAAGAACTTGCTCTGACATAGCGAGGTAAAATGCGTAGGGGAACTACGTGCAATATGCAAAACTTATAAGAGAGGGGGGCATATTAAATGTCCGTTATATTTTGTTTTAAAACGCTTTCATGTTAATCTTTAAAATGACAAAATTGTCGTATGGTAGAGCAATTATAACCCTTCCTTATGATTAATTGTATATATATTAAATCGCAGCGAGGTTTCGTAGATTCGAAGTTATGTATTTATATGTTTTATGAAAAAAAATTGTAATTAGCTTCTATATTCAACATTAATTAACTTTTATTTTCGTGCTATATACAAACAAAAACTAAAATAATTACCATAGATAAAAAACGTGAGGCAGTAGGAACTCTAGCAAACATAGTTATTTTAGAAAACTTGTCTCGTAAAGTGTTATTTGTATCTAATTTCAATGTACATTCGTTCTCAGCCATTGTGCTTATATTTTAAAAATAATAATACACGAATATGCAGCAAAGTAAAAACGAACAACGAGTAAGTGACTGCATGAAGGTTCTTCCGTTTATATTACCTTACGCCTGAGGTGAACTTGGCCCACGTAATCGCGCGGCCCTACAAATTTCAAAGAATGACATCTTTTAAATATTCCCTACAAAGCAACAATAAATGCTTCATTAAATTTTGATACGGTGACTGTTTATAGTTTTTAACTTATTTTATAAAAGATTGTCTCGTTGGCCCTACGGCGCCAACGAGACAGTCTTTGCAACGATGCGATTATAAAGCTGAGGCCTCGGGTTCGAATCCCGAGTCGGGCAAAGTGATAATTGTTTTTTCTATTCGTTATATATCAGCCGGGAGTTGGGACGATAAGCTCGCCCCTTTCATATCATGGGACGGAAAATACAAGGCGAAACGTGGGTGTCCTGGTTGCACTTCTGCCAAACTATCTGGAAAAAAGGCTTAAATTTAGATATGTATGTATGGATGTAACAAAGCTTTTATTTTTATGTATGTTCGCCGATTACTGGAAGACACCTGGACCGATTTGGAATTTCTTTTGTTTGAAAGGATGCATTTCACAGATGCTCCCAGGTCAGGATCTGATGATAGGATCCTGGAGAAATTGAGGGAACTCCTTACATTTCACAGGAACACCTCAAAATCCGACAGGATTTTTAATTATTATTATTTTATTTGGTTATTTTTATAGCTAGGAAGTAGACTTAAAGCATTTTCATCGAATTCCTTGGTGCATCAAGATGCACTGATGAACTCCTTAAAATTGAATAGGATTTTAGTGTTATAAAAATTGTACCAATCATTCACTTTTACCTTATAGGCACCTTAATGATACAAATCTCTGTATCAGCCCATATACGTCCCACTGCAGGGCACGGGCCTCCTCTACAATCGACAGTACGATTGAAAGTGGTTAAGCCATATGGTCCACCACGCTGGCCTAGTGCGGGTTGGCAGACTTACATACCATAGAAATTCTTATAAATCGCTATGGTATGCAGGTTTCCTCACGATGTTTTCCTTCACCGTTTTAGTGCGTGGTGATTGACTATCAATACACACATGACTCCGAAAAGTCAGAGGTGTACCCTGGGACCCGAACCCGCGACCACCGTGTACATGTTGGCAGCCACGTCTAGCCCGTTTACCAACAGGCCAAAATGCACTTTTATCCCATATTATCATTTACAGATAAATATTAAAATAAAACTTTTCCAAACAAAATTGAATCATCTTAAAGAAAAACATAGTCATTTGCAACACTGTATAAACTTTGAGAGAGGCCTGTATACAGCATTGAACTTCCTTAGACTTAAGATTGTTATGAAGGTTTTGAAAATATTTTAAAGACGGGTGGGGTCAAATCAAAAATTTCTGTTCGATTGGAAAGGCTTTTATTTTAATGCATAGTCAAATCAGTCAGGAATGATGGAAACTACAACCTCTTAAAGGATCTAGGTCGACTTAACCTGTAACCCTGTATAAAAAATGATTTTATTTATATATACCTACTTTATTGTATACCAATTTATAGAAAAGAAACAATAAAAAAGATAAATTACTAAAAACTAAAGGCATAGTAATAATTGGCTCCCTTATCTATTTCAGGCAACCTTTCGAGGGACTGGATTATTATAATATAGAATTAAAGGGAAGTTTAGCGGATGAAGAAATTGTCCCGAGAGATAACAAGATGTGACCCAAAATACAATCTGGACATTCAAAACTGCTTTCCTGTAAAATATGCTTTTTGCAGTTAGGGCAGTTTACGTAGGAGTCATTGATATAATGATTAATAATACCAAGTTAAAAATGGTAGAGACACATAATTATTATTTTTGTCACGATTTTTACCTAGGAATTACTGTAGGTAAGAATCTGGCTGGCTGGGTCGGTACCATAATCATGGGCGGCGACATCATCTAATAGAGCGTTTGTTCGTTTACTAGACTAGAGCCAATTTAAAAAAATATAACAATGAAACTTCATTCTATCCTACACTGCCTACTAGTTCAGTTATTAGTATGCAAAAAATTGTAAAAGTTTAAATGGATTGTATTTGTCGGATCCTGCACAACCCCTTCTTAATTTATGCCTCTTAATCACAGTTTTTGGGTAAGTGCAAACATTATTGTTAAGGCGTTAGGTGCAAGTAGCTTTTATAGTTTTTCAGTAATCTTCATCATCATCAGCCACAGTGAAACCATCGATGAATGTAGGTTACCTATAATGATTCCCACAGCCACCTGTTCGAATCGGATTATCTCCAACTGATTGCTGCATTCTTATCCTACCTTTATCTCGACAATTTCCCTACAAGCCTACCGTCGAACATTTACCTGACAGGTAGGTAGGCAGCTTAATAACAAAAAATGTTGATAATTGAACATACTTTTACTGAATTCGATAATCATAGGAGTTTAGTGAGCCTTAAAATATCTAGGTCTTATCTTACATTAACGACTGAACTTCGAGTGTCACCTTGCTACTCTTGCAAAAAGAGTTCGCAATATCATAGACATTATGAAGATGTTATGCAGGTTGACTGGCATTGATACTCGCAGACTCATTAATTACGCTCTTTCTCAGTCACTGCTCACATACTGCATTTTTGTGTGAGTTTGGATCGGTGCAGCCAAAACTTATTTGTTGCTTGTCAAAAGAGCTCTACGTGCTCAGCTCCGTGCTAAGAGTCACGTTATTTACGTATTTATTAAACAAAGATTTTATAATAAGAATAAATAAAGAGTACTGCATTCGTATCATTCATGGTGTTAGTCGAATGACCTATAAATTACTAGGCTGTCGTTTAAATAAGGGTTTAATTAAGTAAAACCAAAGGACTGGTGACAAAGAGCTTGCTGTGTCATAAAATATCACGCAGAAGAATTAATGTCCCGAATATGTGAGAGAAAATGACTTGAAAAAAAGGTTTAGTTGCATCAGAATTTATATCTATAGCAATTTCTTTAAAAGAAACGGAATTATTCCAGTATTACGCTCAATGCATATATTATATTTCTATAAAATGAATTTTCGTCGACTAAAGTCATATAGATAATAATCGATATGTTTTTATATTATCTTCATATCGCAGCATTTGTCTGCTAGAAACCCATCTAATAATCAGACACACTAATCTAATATATATATATAATAAACATATTTTACGAGAGACAGAAACTAATCTTTTCATATCAATCTTTTCAATAAAATAATAAATAAATAGCACCCTTTTATGCAACGAATATTTATATGCTAGGAATATTTATTGGCATTTAATGTAGATTTGTCATTCGACATTTTGCAAAGTAAAGGACATGTTTTGTAAACCATAATACCCAATATTATTACTGTATGATAATAGCACGAATATTCTGGGAACAATTAAACGTTTAGAAGCGAGTCAAAAACAATATGTGCTTGTAAAAAATGTAAATAATATGCAAGTACATGGAAATTTATTGAAAATTATAAGGTTCACTTGATTTTTTAAATTGGACTCCTAATGTCAAACTTCATTATTAAACTTTTGCCATTTTTTTTCTTTTTCTGTTTCTCTTACTTTTAAGCAACAGGAAGTCCACAGCTGCTGAACATATACCTCGATGGGAGATCTCCACATCGACCTGTTGAAGGCGGCCTGCATGCATCGACTTCCTGCAACTTTAAAAATAAATTAGTATAAATTACTGGTGGAAGGTCTCTCATATGTGAGAGGCCATCTGGGTAGGTACCACCACAATGTCTATTTGTCCCGGTCAAACAGCAATGTAAATGCACTCTTGTGATTCCGATTGAAGGACATCGTAGCCAGAGTAACTACTGGACATATTGAGACTTAACATCTTATGTCGATGCGAGCGCAGTGGAATTTTGCTACTGTTTATGAGCGGTCGTATCGCTTACCATCAGGCGAACGGCTTGCTCGTCTCGCCAATTATTGCAATAAAAAAAAAACTTTCACTAAGTAGTCCGTGTACCCTGTAGGGTACGTCCAATAATTGGCTTGCCTGTAATAATACCACTGATATCTAAGATCAATAGTCAATACATTTTTTACTAACAAACGACTGATACAGTGGTTTTAAAAATGTTTTATTTATATCGCATGCCTTTTGCATAAAACGTAAAAATAAATCAAGCGTCTAAAGAAAATACTGTATAGTATTTAATATCTGCGGATATAGACTATAGAGTAATTCGGACACTGGAACTAGAGTCTTGGCATGAAAGTGATAGAGCCACTTCTCGCTTCGAAGATGCGATTACTGTAAGGATATAAAAAAGTTGCATCGTGTAAACATGTGAAAAACACGATAATCTTATGGCGATTATGTCATAAGTTCAAGCGATCGTCGCCGTGAGAAAATCTCCCCTTGTAAATGGGGCTTAGTACTGGATTGGTAAGAGTCCCAATCAGTTGTAATATAGATAGACATATGGTCCGTCCCGGCTCTGCCTGGGCACAGATACACTTTACAAAATGGCAGTACAAAATTTTCAATTCCGAACAATTTACAATATTGTCCAATCGAGTCACGAAAAACGAATAAAATTTACTCATATTTGTGAGATTTTTCACTATTGCTTCCCTCCTATAGGTCATAACGTAATGTTATATAGCCTATAGTATTCCTCGATAAATGACCTATTCAATACAAAAATATTTTTTCAATTCGAATCAGTAATTAGTTCCTGAGATTAGAGGTAACCAAAAAAGCACTTCAGCTTTGTGCAACTCAGCCTAAAAATTTGCACGTCAACTATTGACAGATTGTGAGACTCCATGGAACAAAAATTCATTCATCATCTTTCTGTAACCATATTCATGTGTTAGCTTATGCTATTATTATTTCCGATGTTTAAGCATTATAAGTTCGTTGCTACTGCAACGAACTTATAATGCTTAAACCAATAGATTTACCAATAGATTCTAAAAATGTAACAAATTCTGCAAGCTCTAATAGCACATTGTTTATGGAAGTGTTAAAAGATCTTTTGCATACCATAAAAGGCGATGAAAGTGATCGTTTTCCGGTTCTGAACGTTATTCCTGAATTCGATCCTACGAAACGTAATCAGACTATTGATATGTGGATTTTATTTATTATTTATTTATTTATATATGCTTTATTGTACACCAAAATGTAAGATACATACAAGTACTTAAAAAACTAAAGGCATGGTTACAATAGGCGGCCTTATCGCTAGCTGCGATCTCTTCCAGGCAACCTTAAAAAAAAAAAAAAGATTTTAAAAGTAAATGAATGTGCACAAATATATAAGTGGTCAGAAAAACAGACAGTTCACTACGCTCTCCCTAAATTAGTAGGGCTCGCTCAAAAATGGTATCAAGGACTTCCTAGCCTCTTGTTTTCTTGGTCTGAATGGCAAGATAAGCTTCGTTCAGCTTTTCCTAGTGATGAGAACTATGCCCAACTTCTGACAGACATGCTCGCTTGTAAAGCACGATTTGGCGACTCGCTAGAAGAGTATTTTTCTGAGAAAATGGCACTTTTAAACCGATGTAATATTTTTGGGAAAAACGCAATAGATTGTATACTTTTTGGTATTGAAGACCGCTCTGTCAGAACTAGCGCAGAAGCAGCCCAATACTCAGATTCTGATAAACTTTTGATTTACTTGAAAGGAATTAAATTAAATAAACGTATTGACAAAAATTCGCAACAGACCAGTCAAATTGATAACAGTAGGCGGCAAATTAAGGGCAATAGAAATTCTGGGAATTTTGTAGAAAACAAGTCAAAGTATTTTAATTGTGGTGAAGAAGGACACCCATATTTTAGATGCAAACAAACTATTAGGCGGTGTACAAAGTGTAGACTTATAGGTCATCTTTATGAGAACTGTCCAAACAAAAAAGAGTCTACCTCAAATATTGTATTACACATTTCCCAAGAACAAGACAGTGATGTTAAATATTTTAAAACAATAATTGTGAATGGTATAAGCCTGAATTGTTTCATTGATTTTGGGAGTCAGTGCTCTATGATAAGAGAATCTACTGCCCGATCATTAATGTTGGAACGCACAATGACTGACTTGCCCGTTTTATGTGGATTTTGCGATTCTCTTGTTAACTGTTTAGGGAAAAGTGTGGTACATATTGAAGTAGATACAGTAAAGGCTATGATACCAGTTCTCATAGTTCCGGATCACTTATTGCAAGTTCCCTTATTGTTAGGTCAAAGTTTCACAGAACAAGATCACATAGTAGTTTTTAAAACTAATAAAATCTTAAAATTCACAGTTAAGCCAGTTTTACAGTCTTCCAGAATATCGTTACGAGTTTTAAATGAAACCACTGTAAAAGGGTGTATTTGTTTAGAAATCTATTCTGATCCTAGTTACAGTGGTGATGTTCTTGTAGAACAGAGCCTTAGTAATGAGCCTCATAAAGAATATAATGTGGCACAGGGTTTGATAAAATTAACCGATGGTCAAGGCCAGATAGTCCTGAATGGTTTGAACCCTTTAGGGTTCGTTTTAAAACAAGGCACGTTGGTAGCTCGCGTGATACCCTTTTTAGACATACCTTCATTTAAAGTGAATCGAATTTTAAGCAATACAGATATACCAAGCCCCCAGGTTGACAACAAATTGATAGAGACGGACCAAGACTTAGCAGATGGGGATAAAGAGCGATTATCAAAATTAATAAATGAGTATCGAGATTGTTTTGCGTTTTCGACTAAGGAATTGGGTTGTATAAAGGGCATTGAGATGGAGATACAACTAAATGATAATAACCCGGTCGTATACCGACCCTACCGATTAGCTCATTCAGAACGACAAGTGGTTCGCGAAATTATCAAGGAATTAGAGGATTCAGATATAGTCCGACCATCTACTTCAAATTATGCATCCCCGATATTATTAGTCAAAAGAAGACTGGTGACTACAGACTGTGCATAGATTTTAGGTCTTTGAATAAAAAGACTGTCAAAGAGCACTACCCCTTACTTAGGATAGACGACCAATTAGATAACCTGTCGGGTTATAAATATTACACTACTTTAGATCTTGCAAGTGGTTATTACCAAATTCAAATGTCAAATAGTTCTAAGCATTTAACAGCTTTTGTGACACCCGACGGTCATTTTGAATTCAATCGTATGCCATTCGGCTTAGCTAATGCACCAGCAACTTTTCAGCGTGCTATAAACAATAATCTAGGAAATTCACAATTTAAAGATGCGTTCGCATATATGGATGATGTTATTATTCCGTCCAAAACCATTGACGAAGGATTTAAAAAATTACGCAGTACGCTAGAGTTATTTCGAAAAGCTGGTTTAACTTTAAAATTGTCTAAATGTCATTTTTTTAAGAAATCTATAAATTATTTAGGTTTTGAGGTAAACGAGGATGGGGTACGCCCTGGAAAATGCAAAATAGAAGCAGTTAAGAATTTTCCTTGCCCTAGCGATCAACACAAAGTCCGTCAATTTCTTGGTTTAGCTAGCTTCTTTAGACGCTTCATTAGAGGTTTTTCAACAATTGCTAGACCTTTAACTCGATTGTTAAAAAAGGACTCCCCCTGGAACTGGGCAGTTTCAGAACAAAACGCATTCGCGGCTTTAAAGGGGGAACTGATCAAACGTCCTATTCTTGCTTTTTATGATCCAAATTTTGAAACCCAAGTTCACACAGACGCATCTAAGTTGGGAATCGCTGGTATTTTAATGCAGAGGGCTAATAAGCAGACTCCTTTTAGTGCTGTAGCGTACTATAGTAGGCAGACGTCTCCTGAAGAGTCTCGATTCACTTCATATGATTTGGAAACTCTTGCTGTCGTAACAGCACTAAAACAATTCCGCGTATATCTATTGGGACTTCATTTTACGATAGTCACTGATTGTAATTCTGTTCGAGCTACATTCGAAAAAAGAGATATGTTGCCAAGGGTCGCTAGATGGTGGAATAGCCTACAAGAATATGATTTTGATATATTGTACAAACCAGGGTCTAATATGAGTCATGTCGATGCCCTTAGTCGTAATCCTGTACAACAAACAGCGTTATAGAGGTGAGACTAATTGATATTGATTGGATAAGTACTGTTCAACAAAATGATTCAGAACTGCAAAGAATAGTAAATATATTAAATGATAAAAATACGGATGATATCATTGATATTAAAAACAATTTTGTTGTAAAACGTGGTTTGCTGTACAGGAAGACTTCCGAAGGCGATCGTTGGGTGGTACCTAAGGGAGTGAGATGGCATATACTCAGGGCAAATCATGATTCACTGGGACATTTCGGGTTCGAAAAAACATACGAAAGAATCAAACTTCAATACTGGTTTGCTAAAATGAGGCGTTTTATCAAAAAGTATGTAGACTCTTGTTTGGAGTGTGCTCATACTAAAATTCCTGCTGGGAAAAAGTCGGGAGAGTTGCATCCAATTCCCAAAATTGATCGTCCATTTCACACGCTGCATATAGATCATTTAGGACCTTTTGTGCGTAGTAAAAAGAGAAACGCGTACTTGTTGTTAATTATTGACGCATTTACAAAATATTTAATACTTGTGCCAGTAAAAAGCACAAAAAGTATTCACACAATTGAAGCTATGAAAAACTATTTTCATACCTTTGGCGTACCACAAAGAATAATATCTGACAGAGGAACTTCCTTTACATCCAAAAATTTCAAAGACTATTTGAACGCGTTTGGTATTAAGCACATTTTAAATGCAGTGGCTACTCCACGTGCAAACGGACAAGTAGAAAGGTACAATCGGACTGTTCTAGCAGCTCTTACCGCGAAAAATTACGACAAGGCGGAAAATTTATGGGATGAGTCCGTTTCCGAAATACAGTGGGGTTTAAATAATACAATTAATAAAGGAACTGGCAAAACACCAGCTCAAGCCTTGTTTGGTATTCATCTGGTTGGAACAAATGATTCTTCGCTTTGTCTGCCTACAAATAGTAACTCTTATTATTGCCATGAAAATAATATAGAGACAATTCGAAATGAAATAACCGATTACGTTGCTAGTACTCAAGCTAAACAAAAGCAATCGTACGACAAGCACAAAAAAAGGGTTAAATATTCCATAGGTGATTTAGTACGGGTTGAAAGGGAAGTTCCTTCTTGTGGTCAAAGTAGGAAATTGGTCCCCAAATTACGTGACCCTTATCGAATTAGTGAAGTTCTTGACAACGACAGGTATGTAATTGTAGATACCCCCATATCCCGAAAAGGTAACCGCCCCTTTAAAGGAGTCTTCTCTGTTGATAAAATTCATCCGTGGCTTGTGTTTAATAGAACTGATAATGAAATCGAACAAGAATCGGAAGATGGTCACGAAACAGGAACTGAAAGCGATGATGATAATATTAATTCTAACTTAGATTAAAACAATTTATATATTGCTATGTGATGTGAAAAATAATTCTATAGAGGTTTATTATTATTGTAACATATAATGAATTCATGATTTATGATTGTTCATTAAAAATTATTACTATTATAGATATGCACTCGTATACAATGTAGAAACTACTATTCAAGAAAACATTTATGAAAGAAAAAAAAGTGATGAGCCGGTCACGCCAGATTACTAATGCACTAGTCTAGAATATTGCGTAGAGAACATGAGAGGCATGTCATGTATCGCCCTAGAGAACTACGAAACGGGCGTAAAGAAACAAATGTATTGCCGCCCAAGAATCTCACGTAGCGGGCACCAGAGACACATCGTGTGCCGCCCAAGAATGTTTCGCAGCGGGCATGGGAGGCCCAAGAGTGTTGCGTAACGGGCATGACTGGCATATCGTATGTTGCCCAGGAGTGCTACGTGACGGGCATGAGAAGCAATCATATGTCGCCCAGGATTGTTTCGTAGCAGGCATGAGAGATACACGGCGTGCCGCCCAAAAGTGTCATGCGGCAAATATGAACTTGCCGCATGAGAGTACTGTATTTGGGATTATTTTCATGAATGAAGCGTGAAAATCTTCGAGCAATCGTTATACCTAGTGAATTATACATAGTTAAATAAGTACAAAAAAAATCTCTTCATTCTGAGAGTATTCACGAGACGTGAATGTATCAGGAAAGGCCGATTGTTAGCTTATGCTATTATTATTTCCGATGTTTAAGCATTATAAGTTCGTTGCAGTAATAGGCTTACAACATATTCTTGTAAACCATGTTCCCAGTGCATATCCGTTTCCTCAAAATATTTCATGAATAATAATTATTAAACTGACTTCCGTTAAGGTCGTCATTTGTCAATATCAACGTGGTGGAGAGGGAGCTTGGGAACATGGCAGTTGAGTCCTTGCTCTAGTCGAGTAAAGACCTAAGTATTGTGAATACTATCTTAAGTTTATTAAGTTTCTTTGAAGAAAGTACTTTAAAGTCTCCGTGCCTTTTATACATGCAAATAAATCATTTCATTTCCTTTCAAATTTTCATTTCATTTCATTTATACATATTAGTATATATTTGTAGAAAAATACGTCATAGAATAGATTAGTATTGTAGTATTTTACGCACCGTGTCATGGGCGGTCATCCAAAATACAAGTAAAATTACATAACCATTGACGAATCCACCACGTTATGATGCTCCGGAACTTATTCGCTGTCTTGAAACTTTAAATAATGAGCAGATAAACAATCTTCATTAAAATCAAAACTTTTTGACATGCCTAATTCTTAAATTTAATCTGAGGGTATTTTAGTAGCCTCTCTAAGTTGGTACCTGTTTTGACGACATATAAGATTAATTTTAAATTTTAATATCACTTTGTGTCATTGAATTTGGTGACCGGCTCTAGTTCCATAACAACTGCGAACGGTCATTAGCTCGACAAAGTATTTATTATACTTGATGATAAGAAAATTCAATTATCGAAAAAATCATAAGTTACAGTCACGTCTGATTGACGAAAGATAGAGGGAATTTGTTTATTTTTAATTTATTTATGTTTGAGATTTATAATATTTACACATATGACGATACAATACAGGCATAGGTATATGTAGTGATTGTACTAATTATCTTAATACATCATGATTAGTTGTACAGAAAGACAATATATATCTTTAAAAGTGTCGTTCAACTTATGCGAAGCCGATCAGAATCGCGTCGGTAACTAACGACCTCTACACATTTGCTGTATCTTCTGGCTCGGATTTAGATAATGTAAAAATGAATTATAAATTATTATGTATCGTTAATTAACACTACCGCCGATTTAAAACGTATTATAGCTATTATTATAAAAATAATTAGTAAATTCAAGTACATATATGTATAATGGTTTCTTAGATTTACGCGAATGTTACACATTGAAATAAAACTATTATTTACGGATTTAAAAAAATGTAAAATTAAACCAAATCCGCGATAAATACGTAAATAATAGTTTTATTTCAATACATACCGGGTATATCAAGACTGCTACCGAAAACAAAGCCGGGTGGTAGTTTTAGTGCCTACAAACACAATGCAACTAAAAAATTCGCTAAGAAACGCGACAATTTTTTTTTTATTATTTTTTAAATATCGTCGAATTTGGGTGGCAAATCCATAGCTTTTGCCAAAATAATAATTTATAGCCTTGCATACCATAGCGTCTCTAAAAATAAAAGGGTGTACACTATTATTTAAGAAAAAACTATGTATTTACCATCCTAATACGACGATAGAAGAAAAATAACAGAAATATTTCGTCACAATTTTTTGCACAAAATTTAGTTGCATTGTGTCTGAAGTAACTAAAACTACCACCCAGCTTCATTTTCGGTAGCAGTCTTGATATACCCTGTATATGTACTTTATTAATTGTAGATTATGATAATTTATAATATTGCCCTTGCGAATTCCCAGCATGTTCCCAGTTTCAAATTATGCGGCTTAAATTGCTGTTTTTTTTTGAGTGCGTTGACATATAAGTTTGATTTTGTTACAGCTTAAAGGTATTATAGACTTGAGTTTTCATATGAATTTCAATATAATACATCTACGCTTTTATGAGGAAAGGGATAGTATTATAAGTTTAAAATTATAAAAAATATGTTTTATACGATGTAACTAAAAATGTATTTCCTAATTTTTCTTTATTTGTCCTACAACACGTTGCTTTGTACCAAATTTCAAGATTCTGAGTTCACGCTAAGTACATATACAGTATAGGTTTTGATTCCCTTGCGGGTGCCGAAAATTCAACATGAAATAAGGCTTTATTTTTATGAGTATAAGCTCCTAAATAATAATAAGGGCTTATTTAATTTTCATTATGGTTCGTATATTAGTGGAATTATCATTAGAAATTTATTAGTGTTTTCATATAATTCAAGCGTGAGTCATTTCCACAGAGTACTTTGTTAGTCATTTCAGAAAAAAATTTGACTATATTTGAAAATACTTCTTTTAAATACTTTATTAACAAGCGGAGAAGTAAATCTTGTCGTTTTGCTATGCGCTTTGAACTATCAATGAGACTTTAATTGAATCGAGACCTGGATGTTATTATAGAATATCCAGCCTTGCCAAGAGTTATAACGCAGCCAGCCAGGCATGAGGGTCAACCATAAATGACATGGAGGAGAGAAGATATAATAGTTTCCAAAATTTTCACTGATATGTTGGAAGTCGCTTTTAAGTTTTTAAAATAAATAACATACGTACGAAATCAATCCCGTATTATACACTGAAAAGAATAGTTGAAGTATTTAGCCACTACGCTGCGCCGTTTTCTGGGTATTTACTTATTCACAAACATGAATTACACACACTCAGATTACGAGGTCTTATACTATTGAGTACATTATACAGCTAGGTACATTACACAACTATATTTATATTATCATACTAGCTGTGACCGCGACTTCGTCCGCGTCGAATTTAACAAAAACTTTTTGGTCTAAAATAATAAAAGAACTTTTCTAAAATAAATATAGCCTAAGTTACTTCTTGTTATATCAGCTACCTGACAAAAAAAGTCCCGTCAAAATCAGTCCAGCCATTTCAGATATTAGCCGGAACAAACAGACAGGCAAAAAAAGTTAAATATCTTTTTCGGCACAGGTATCATGTATATAACGATATCTAGTTGGACATTTTTTTATTTTCACTTTTAAAACAGACACTTCAATTTTATTTATATGTATAGATATGTATTCAACCAAATCTTGATTTAAAAAAAATGTGGAATTATGCAAGTTATGTGTATAGTTAACCCAGTGACATAAACATATGGACAGGGCGAAGATCGCATAAAGTGTTCCCACATAAGTGGTGCGATCGAATTTTACTGAAATTAGACGTCACTCTTAACGATTTTAAAAATGCCTGCATGTATTAAGACAGAAAGTATAGTAAAAAAATGCTAATTATTTTCACCGTTATGACAAAATCTATAAGACTGAGTTAATTTAATATTTATTTTAGCGTCATGTTTATTTTAGTGTCACGGCCATTTTTTTAACACTCCAAATGTACTGAAGGGCCGGTCCTTAGTTTTTAAATCAAAGATTTAACTCAATCATTTATAAATCTCCACCGTACCTATAGCTTGACAAAAAATAGTACGATGCGGTGAAAATTGGCATTAAAGAAAAACAATTATGGCAACACCCTGGCATGGCACCCATGGTGTTCGTTGAATAATTTTATACGTAAGTAGGCATTTCTATCAATTTTCGTATCATTTTTTTTTGGGATTTAAAATAAACTAAGAGCATATTAACAACAACAAATAAAAATAACAAGTAAGGTATGACTATATTATTCGTAACTCTCAATCAAATTTACAAGAAATAAAAACTGGTAGGGCTGTACACTGTAGTTTATTGAAGTTATATGAAAATAAGTAGTCCCAGGCTAGCATCGCTACCTCGTAGGATTCTGTTAGGAGGTCACGATAGCTGCATCCCATGTAGCGAAAATAAATTCTCCAAAAGAGAGAATGAGACTCGCCGAGTTTTGATGCTATCATTTTTACAGGCTGCTATCATTTTAATTACTGATTTACAAGATTTGCGTTGGAAGGTATACTGAAGGATTAGCTTATGCTGTGTCGCGATCGCTTGGTTATTAATATTATCGCGAACCTAATTACCATTTTCACTTTTCCCACCTTTTTATCATTATCTCTATTAGTATCCACTAATGCAGCCAATGCACGTACGATCAGCTGATGCATGTGATAACTATAATCAAGTGAGGAACATGCATGTTTTCATTTCTTTTCTTGCAAATAGATAAAGTAGTTATGCATTTTTATTCCTCGTCAGAAACTATAAATCCGAGGTATAAGATACCACGTGTGCCACGTGTTTCATGGAGACATGTGTTTACTGTATACACATACACTCCGACATAATACGGATCTAGATAATTTTATATCAAAGATACACTTTGAGCATTAAATTCTGATTCGTCGATCCCTATTAATTTATGGCCCAAGTCGACGAACCTAGATTAAAAACCTATTTAGAAAATACGTAAGTACGTATATCTTTAAAATTTGAAGGTTTCATCGAAGTATTCAAGTAGTGACGTAGTAGATAAAATAAAATAAATATGATTTTACGTTGCAAGGTTAAAACTTTTAGTAAAATGTACATGACAGCTTCGTATGTACGAATAATATTATGATACAATAACGATTATCAAAGTAGGTGTGGCCTACTCCGCAATAATAAAGCTAGCTTTAAGGCTTCGTTGAACAAATTGCCGTAGAGACGAACTGAGGCGCTTGCAAAGAGTGAGTATGCTAGTTGCTACATAATACCTAAATAGCAATCATAGATTCCAATATCCACTCCATCTATACATACATATAAATAAAATTGAAGTGTCTGTTTTAAGAGTGAAAATAAAAAAAATGTCCTACTACATATCGTTATATACACGATACCTGTGCCGAAAACGATATTTAAAAAAAATTTGTCTGTCTGTCTGTCTATCTGTTTGTTCCGGCTAATCTCTGAAATGGCTGGACCGATTTTGACGGGACTTTTTTTTGTCAGGTAGCTGATATAACAAGGAGTAACTTAGGCTACATTTATTTTAGAAAAAATATTTTATTTTAGAAAAATAAAGTAATGTTACAATGCCCGCGCGCAGCTCACGCGCATGCCACCACTGGGCCGTCACGTCAGGCGCCTCCCACCAGTTCTCGCACCAACGAATCAATATCACATTTACAAAACATTGTATATAAAGAAATTTTTCAATAAAGCTAATACAAAAAACTGAAAATAAATGTGTAACGGGAGTTTACCGCCGCTCGCTAGGAGTTGGCGCCACCGTAGAATTAGATCGCGGTATGGTTTCGTTACAAAGGTTGATAATAAAAATAAAAATGCAAAAACAAAAAAAAAAAACTAAATAAACTAATTAACTTTTTTTCTCAAATTCCACGCAGACGAAGTCGCGGGCACAGCTAGTCAGTAATAAATAAGTACTTAAATGTTTTAGCATTATGACTAAGATATACAGAAGGTCCCAGAACTGGATCATAAACCAGTACCTGCAGATAGAGTCAACAATGAAGGCAAAACAAAAAAAAACTAAGTGTTATCCCCGATAGTTTCAAGAAACATCCATTTTAGTAAACGTTCTAAAAATCTACTTGGAACAATACTTTGCAGTATTGTGACTTGTGATTTCCATATTTTAATGTTTTATTTGACGTTTTACAATGGTAAATGGATACAAACCAAATTACATAAAAAAAGGTTTTTTTTAATAAATATAAAATTCCTCAAAGAAGATTTTTAAAATTATTGATTGACCAGCTTTGACACGTCGCGCCTACTTGACCTCTTCTTCTTCTACCTGGCGTTATCCCGGCCGGAGCCAGGGTCCGCCTTCCGGCAAATTCTCCTCTATTTCGCCCGATCTTCGTCATCCTCAATAGTAAGGCCATTGACCCTCATATCTTCCTTGACGACATCGAGCCAGCGCTTCTTTGGTCTACCCCGCGGTCGAGGTCCGGGAATATTGAGGCTCAGGCACACATTACCGACGTACTCCTGCGGTTTCCTTAGGACGTGACCATACCATCTCAAGCGGGATTCCTGGAGTTTATCAGCCACATCGCGGACACCAAGACTGCCACGGATGTGCTCGTTACGGATTTTGTCCAAACGCGTAACTTTGCACATCCACCACAGCATCTTCATCTCCGCGACGTAGACCTCCTGGACGTGCCGCTTGAGGGCAGGCCACGTCTCAGAACCATACAGGAGCGCCTACTTGACCATGGCAAGTTTTATAAAAATTTGGCATATTAATTTATCAGGATTCTAAATTGCTACACTTGGTATTATTTTACAAATTTTCTTTTAATTATTTTTTTAAATTGATATTTAAGTTTTAACTAATTTTTGAAAGATGTATGAAGTCAGAACTTAAACATTTTTCTATTCAGTCTTCGGTTTGTCCTGTTTTTTTTTTATTTTTATTGTAATGAATGGCGAGTAGAGCGTGCCGTTTGCCTGATGGTAAGCGATACGATCGCTCATGAATAGTAGCAAAACCAAACAACACCTTGAATTACAAAGCAATACTTGGCATGCCACTGCGCTCGCCATCCTGAGACATAAGATATAAAGTCTCAAAATGTCTAGTAGTTACTCTTGCTATAATGTCCTTCAATCCGAAACACAACGGTGCATTTACACTGCTGTTTGACGGGAGAAATAGACGTTGCAGAGGTATCTACCCCTTTTTTTGGTGACGCGTGAAAACTGGGTTACCTCTAACGTCCCATCTCGGGGAAAGTGGATCGATTATGTTGGGTTCACCGATAGCCATACCAACCAAAACCCCGCGTTGCCCTCTTCAGCGCAATTGGAACGGCCCCGGGAACCCCAAGCAAGAGCGCTCGAGCTTCTACTAGGACCAGAGGTACCTACTCCTAATATTGTATTGATTCATGAAAGAGAAGATATATAGAGGATACCTGTATATAATGTATTTATTATTCTCATTATCTTTTTAATTATACCATTACCGCATATATGTTTATTATTTTGTGTTTTTTGCTTTATTTGAGGTGCGACATCTTTGCTCGCGGTTGCTGGATATTTTTGTGGGAGTGACTTCGTGTAGAGGTACGGAAATGTGTTACAAAAAAAAAGTAGTCTTTCTGGAGGTTGCGGATTCGATATCGAACGCGTATCAATAAATAAATACACGCAACAGTCACATGCATACTTCTGACCTCACAGTTCAAACTAAGATCGGGTTTTGTGTCATGGATATCAGGAGCTACAAGAGACTTTTCGGTCTCACAAACACCTAGGTCCTAGAACTTACACAAATATTAGTGGTTCACTCAAATGATTAACTTTTAGTTTTGACGTTCAAAGTTTTTTATTTGTACAGAAATGTAATATTTTTGATGGGTTTTGGATATCGATACTCGTGTGTGTGCTAGAACTGACAAAAGTATTAGCAAATACCTTAGACTTTATTTGTATTATACTGAGTTTATTGCACTGTCCTCGCCACATAAGAAATTACAAGACATTGTTGATCTTATCCAATAAATAAATATTCTTTCACTTCTGCACAGTATTTTGTTAAATCCTCTCACGCCTTCTTATCTTAAAGGTCGATTGATCTTTCTACCATGACTCACATTCAACTTTGTTGAGGTCGTCCGATAACCTGAAACAGAGAATGCCTGTGCATTCCACAATATTCATGGACAAATCATTTACTGTCCAAGCTGTCCGGCTGTGGAACTTCCAGTTGAGATAAGACGAGCGCGAACACTGTCATTCAAAAAATGATCGAAGATCGTTTCCTCCCTCTACAAGAATGTAGATTAGGAATATTTTTTGTCCATTCGAATTTTTGGTAAATTTTAGGATAGGTGCCTATATAATATGTTTATGGTTTATTTATATGTATCTATGCATTTTATCAATTTGTATTTATATGTATATTATTCATTTTAGATTATTATTATTTCCTATACACCAAGGGTGGCCTGAAATAAGTTGCCTAGTGCAATAAGGCCGAGGCGGCCTTTTACCTACTATTATTATTATGTCATTTCTATAATATAGATATACGATATAGATATACGTACTAAAACGGTGAAGGAAAACATCGTGAGGAAACCTGCATACCATAGCGATTTATAAGAATTTCTATGGTATGTAAGTCTGCCAACCCGCACTAGGCCAGCGTGGTGGACTATATGGCCTAACCACTCTCAATCGTACTCTCGATTGTAGAGTAGGCCCGTGCCCTGCAGTGGGACGTATATGGCCTGATATAGATAGATAATATAGAGGATAGATAATATAGAGCAAAAGATTAACTAGATAAATAAATAAATGTTATTTTATTGTTTATATCCATTCTATATCATATGTTACCGAAATCAAGAAATTATACCACAATTAGTAGGAAATGTATATTATTCCGAGTATACAGCGTGTATTTTTTGTCGAATTGCCTATCTAAATACATGACAGGTCATGCTTGCATGCAACTATTAAATTAAATTCCCGTAAGAAAATAAGATCGTATAATAAATACATATTTGGGATGGGGATCGTATACTGAGTGGCCTCCTAAAATAGGTAATTCGACTAAACTAGACTAGACTAGACTAACAAGTATTTTTTCAATTATATTTCTTTAAATGTAAACAATAATCTACTTATGTTGTACCGCTCATAAAGTACAAAGTAAAAATATATATATTATGTATCGAATATCACTTGTTCAAAATAAATCCATGCACTATGGGTATGTACATGTGATTTTTATCGCGCCTTGCATTCTGTCCATTGATATGCAAATGATCCACTGGGATTATTATACAAATATACCTAGGATTGTACGAATTTTATAGGATTCTATAAATGTATTATAGGCTAATATTGTAACGGGTGATTTCTATCAGCGACGATTAAAAAAACATTCTAGTAAGACGATGGTGCTGGCAGTTATATTAGGAGAGTAGAATAAGGGTGTAAAAAATTTAAATCTTCTTTAAACACAGAACGGAGATGTCAATGGCTGATGTGGATGGATGGAGATGATGATGAGGATGGCCGAGTCGGAAGATAATTACGTTGTGATCAAAGTGAATTTTAATCACTACGTTAGCTGTGATTATTGAAGAGTAGACATTGTAGGCATTTTAATATGAAAGTTGTATGTTGTAGAGAGCCTTGTGATATTACGTTGAGGTATTATACTAGAGCGGACATCGGGAACAAAATCTATGCGTATGGTGCGTGCACAAGGGTACACATTGAAGCGAGATGGAAGATATGTTACTTCGTAGGCGTGACAGAGACAGAAATAAAATGTATCCTTCATTTTGTGACAAACATTTTGTTTGCAGTGTCCCCTCTAGTATATTATCTCAATGTGATAATATGAATGATCATCAACATTGCCAGCTTGTAGCAATTCATTATTGATTCGTAGAAAATGCAAGTAGTTTTTGGTTTATAGATTATCAGATTTGTTTCACTTCAATTTATTGAATTCCATATTTTTAAATTGGCACAGCAAATTGATTACACTGCAGTTATGGAGTAGCCACCGATAAGTAATGGCCATCTCTCACTGGTCAACATAATTATGTATGTCAGCCTCACTGATGCTTCCTTCTCCCACTTATTAGTTTTAGTAATACGTTAAGACTTTTCTAATTTATCTTATTGCTTGGCAAAAAAGAGTAAATAATGGCAACACTACTAAAAATGCCATTTTGTTCGTTGAATAATTGCATATGTGGGTTTTTATAAACATTTTCGCACGGCTTTTGTTTTTTTAATGATTTAAAATAAACAAAGAGAGTATTAACAACAATAAATAATAATAAAAAGTATCTAAACATTTTCCGTCGCAGTATATCGGTTTGCCATAATAATATTTGATTTTAGCGCCCTCATTAAACAATCTCTTTTTTTCCCAAGCTATAAATTGCCTTATAAAATAGATACCCAAGGGAAAATACTGTCATTTTAAGCTCTAGGCTTGTATTCAGTAGCGTTTCTCACATTGACACGTTATAAACCTAGACCGCAATTTACATGCTTTGTTTTAAATTATAATAATGACTAATGACCACATTGTGCGCACTACTGCTAAGTTCGTTTCATAATGATTTATCCTATATGTTGTCGTTTATATACTCCTTATATCTTTAGCCAGTGGGCGGGGTTAATGAATCTGATAGATATATTATATGATACGCAATTGCAAGAATTATATTCTTATCATTTGTTTTCTTTTATTATGCATATTTTAGATAGGATTCACTTGAAGAAAGTAGCTTTGCGTTATTTAAATTAAGAACTATATCAAAATAAAACATTTTTTACGGATGTTTTTACGGTATTGTTTTATTTTTATTATACAGGGTATATCAAGACTGCTACCGAAAACGAAGCCGGGTGGTAGTTTAAACGACTTCAGACACAAAGCAACAGAAAAAGTTGCAAAAAAAAGCCAAATTAAAAATCGACCGATTTCTAAACTCGACACACGTTGATTTTATACTAAAGAGGCATTAATAGAAGGTTCTCAATTAGTCAATGCATACCTATATGTATACATAAACTATCGCCTTTTTCCCAGAAGGGGCAGTCAGGGGTGCGACCAGGATGCCTACATACTTTTGCGTTGTGTCCCTCGTCCTACGATGTGTTAGGAGGCGAGCCTATCGCCGTATCGGGCACAAATTTCTAACTCCGAAAGAGACACTCTAACTTCAAAAATTCAATATCACATTGCCCGGGATTCGAACTCAAGCCTTCAGCGTTTTTGATCGTACCGTAGCCGAGGCACTCTTTCTGAATACAAATGAGACTAATTGAACTACTAAGTATTACTTCTGTACTAACTCGAAAAAATATTTGACATTCACCACTTATAATGACTTCCTCATTTGTTAAGTAACACTTTTGATTTAATTTATTTAGACAAAATTAACACAGAAGGTAAATTAAAATAAAAAAAAGGCTGTACCAATGCTAGATTTGGGTATCTAATAACATTTTCATTTAAATAGATTGATGTTATACGCGAGGCCTCCTGAACCTCCCGGGAACCTGTGAAGGGTTTCTGATCAGAACTATCGGGTTATATTAATAGTTACCTTAAATTTATAATAATTTATGTTATTATTAGATCAAATAAATAAAGTCTTATAAATAAATAAAATATACGCGCTGATCAAAATAAGTAAAGTGGCTCCCCTTTGCATTTCTAAAAGTTGACAAAAAAATCATATACCTACCCAAAAAATGTGCGCAAACTTTGATTTTGTGATGTGTCTTACGGCGCCAGCTTTAGTATCAAGTCAAATAGCTACAAAAATTAGGCATTAGGCGCTTCAAAACTATGCTGATAATAAGTTTGGGATATGTAAATACTGATTATTGCAGAATTGTGTCGTTTTTGTGCAAATATGCATTAATTATAATGGAAGTAATTCAGATTCACTTTTTGCGCCTTTGTATCACGTGCCAAACCCGCATTATCTTACACATTATCTGTTGGATATCTTATCGGATATCGAACTTGATTATTGGGTTATAAACATTATTACCTACTAGTTAATTAGGTTTATACACAGGTACACAAAGCATGCGATACCGAGGTGATCTATCAATTTGATCGATTACTACGCAGAGAAATGAAAGTCATCACATCCGTAAGAGAAAGACATGCTTGTTTCGTTTAGACATTAAATACTATATTCATTGAAATAATCACGAGGAACAATGTCAAAAATACAGAAATGTGGACCAATCGATAGTCTTATACAAAATATACTTCGTTTTATTTCAAATACGTTTTATTAAAGTTTTCAAAAATCAGTTATTACAATAACTGGACAATAACGATGAAGGTTACTCGCATATTCGTCTTACTAAACTGAACCACTGTATTTTCATTGTTATCATTATGGACTAAAAAGTTTCCATTTAATTATCAATCATTTATATCATTTGTAATTAGCTATAAGTAATTATAATATTTATAGCAAACGATACGATCAAAGCAAGTAAAGACACCGAAGGGCTCGCTGTAGAACTCCTGGCTCTGTGGACAGTCACAACGGGAGGTCCTAATGGTCCAATGCTTTGTAGTAGTAATGTGTCCATAGCCGCATAAGCTTCGTGTACCACGCGCTGCAATCAAAATTATATCGCAACTTATCGTAATCTCTACATTTTATACGGATAAAGTTAAAAGTTTAAAGTTCACATTGATTATGATAATGACAAATTAATTATAATAGGTGCATTCGATGTCTATGCACTAACTCATGGGCAGTTTTTACATCACCAGTAAGTTCCAAATTGAAACGAGCTTTTGGATTAATAGAAGCATTACCGAACTATGTGAAAAATTTTTTATTTAATTATTCATTTTATCAGTAAAAAAGGAGTAACAGTTTTAGAGATAATACTCGTACAAAACAACAAATTACAAATGGCGGACTTATCCCTTATTATATTTTTATGCAAAAAATTGATTGTTATATTGTTTTCCGTACAGTTTCCTTACTATTAAATAGTTATATATCATTAAAATGATGTAGAACTAACCTCAGTGATTAATTTAGATTTGTAGGCGTCGGTAGGTCGAAACATCATGATGGTGTAGGTATTGTCGATGCCCAAGTGTCCGTCTACCCAGTCTTCGATCCCGCCCGCATACAGCGCTGTAAAAACGGCCCGTTTTGTTAAAATAATCACTATTTGTATTACAGTTATTTAAATGAATTGACTATTAAACAAAGATTTATAGTTCTAAGAGACAGCCTACGTGGCGCAGTTGGTTAAACGCCGCCTGTGAAACGCGAAGCCGCGAGTTAGATCCCCGCACTGCAACAAATATTTGTGTAAACCACAGGTATTTGTTTCGGGTCTGGGTGTTTGTGGGACCGAGAAGTCTCTCGTAGTTCCTGATACCCACGACACAAGAGTCGATCTTAGTGTGGGGTCAGGACTATGTATGTGGCTGTTGGTGTATTATTTAATACCAGTAGGCTAAGCTAAAGGTAGAGTAGTCATTGTCGTGATTGAGGGTCAATTTATATCATGATGCAATTAGCGAAACTCGTCATATTGGCAAAAGCAAGTGTTATATAGGTACACTTGCGTGTGTCATTTCAGTCTCAAACAATATAACTGTGTATGCCCGGCTATGAGCAAGCTACTAATTAAAAATAAAAATAAATAGGATCATACGGAGAAATTCAGACGTTTGTCCAGCAACATACGGCCGACCGCTGATGCTGTAAGCAGCCGCTGCCGCCCGAGATGCACGTTGTCTCTACATCATATTGTTTGTACAATTATATAAACTAATTGAATACAGGTTCATATACCTTTAATGTTGTAAAAGTTATTTTAATAAGAATAATCGAAAAGAATAAATAAAATGACATCGAAATACATAATTCTTATTTCAAATGAAAAATATTTATTAGTAATAAGACAAGTATATGAATTAACTTGATAGTGCTAGTGGAATGTGTGCATGGAATCTAGGGTGTGGAAACTGCTCTCTTCGTAGAAAGCAAGTTGTAAAAATTAAAATAACTCACATAAACATGATCGAAAGCTCGTTTTTTTCTTGTATGCGAATATGGATACATTACGCCCTGAAGCACAAAGGGACACACATGAAATCATAAATAACATAAAAAACGAAAATAGGGTCTATGGAGAGAAGGTAAACTTACAAGAACATCTCCTTCTTTGAAGGCGATAAACGTGTATAGCGGTGTTCGCTGTTCGTGGAGGAAGTGTGTGAGAGCTTTTGTTTCTGCCTCACTGAGCTGCCTTGTTCCAGCATACAGCGCACCGCACGGGTGCTCCGCTCGCAATTCTTCCGCTGTTTGTTAACACTACTTAAATTATATCTATTCCTATTATGATAACATGAAAATTATTAGAAAACTAACACATGATCACATAATATCGCAGTGTGTAGTTTGTAGTCTCTACAAGCTTCAGAATAATAAGAGGAATTATAGCGTTTACATGGATCTATGCCTCCGACTACGTAGGAAAAAGGAACGCAAATAGTTACATTAGACTGCTATTATCTACTACCAGAGAAAACGTAATTGAAGCTGAGTGTTAATATAATTTAACTAAAATCAAATCGATAAAATAGGGGAGACCTGGTATCCATTGGTATTCAAAATTTCTATCGAGATTTACACCGAAGCAAGGTTGCACAGTGCATCTTAAGCCATAGGATTCACAGGCGTAGCATGATTCACGACCCTTACATACATCCCAGGACTGGCGCAAATTTTTCATCCATCCTCGTTTCTAAAATATTACAAAATATAAATTATATATCTAAACTTGAATAACAAATATCATATGTATATTATATGTGTAGTCCCATTTAATTTACCTGAGGGAACGTCATGGAGTAATCATAACCATCCGGGTTAAAGACAGGAATTATCCAAAATCGGAATTTGGAAAGTAAATCAGAATGAGCTTCGCTTCGTTCTATTAGTTGATACAACACGTACAACGCTGCTGCTACAGCGTGGTGATCTCTACCTTGAATACCTAAAAATATCTTTATTCATGTACAACTACTTAATATCTATGTTTTTATTGTTACGAATGTGTTTTAAATGAGACTAAAATCCTTACCTGCGACAATCATCACAGTTTGCTTTGCTGAAACAATTTGTCCGCTGGTAGGGTCATCAACAATCATCATAAATATTGGATTTTCCATAGTAGTGTAATTGCCACCAGTTATGTCTATCCATTTAGCAATTGGGCTCTCCTCAGCCCACTGTCTCATTTGTGAAACTATCTATGCCATGGAATTATAAAATCAATTATCAAATAGTGATTATCTAAATTAATTAGACTTATTAAGTAGAATTAATTAGATGTTTTGTGATGAGTGTAAACCCACGAATGTTGAGGTTTAATCAACGAGGTTTTTTATAGAACTTAAAAAACTATTTAACTAAAACTTACTCGTTTGCTTACGCAAACCTTCGTTAAATATAACTCTGTCATGTGAATAATATGGTTACAATTACCTCATACAACGTCCGAGGTGAATTGAAATTAAGTTGTCTCAGTTTGATCAAACTGCATATCGGCCGAATTTTTTCTTTAGCTTTTTCCTTTGTGGAATTGGCTGTATTAACCGTAACATTGGCATCGCCGTAGTTTATATTGATTCGCCTTTTGTCTGTTACAACTACTTCTACTGCATCTTGATCACTATCGAAATACGCGACATCCGGTTGAGTAATATTTGTTGTTGTTATAATCACACTTGACGACTCGGTTATTTCTGTTTCAACTTGCGTTTCTGATTCCACTGAGTCATCGTGTGCTTTTATTTTATCCTCGTAATTGTCACTCAAATCGGCGTCTCCTTTTTTTCCCATCCCATCACTTTCTTCATCCGTATAAAACATCATATTATAAGAAGCATCCGCATCTTTCTCATTGTTCTCTTTATTAAAACCTCTCCTACTATCATCCGTTTTGGTCACTCTAGTGGTCGGAAGAATTAAGTCACTCTCTGCGGTAATACTAAATTTAAAAGGAGGTAAGGATGTTCTCTGTACATTTTTTTCTTGTGTTAATGTACTTCTTGTTAAATGTATATCTTCCGTAATATCTTCATCTTCAATCGACTGTACGTTCTCCGAATATGATAATGTTCTTGACGGAATATTTATGGGAGGCAAAGGTGTCGATCGTGATGCTTGCAAAAATGGTTTGTGGTGATACTAATCAAATTATAATATATTAAGAATATTATTAATTTTAACATTTAATATTTAACTGAAACATGTAATACGTACATAATCATGCGAAGGTGGAGTTAATGGAGAAATTGTAGTCCTTGGACCAAAAGAAACTGCAGCTATGGGTGCATATTGGCGGGCCGAGAGTAAAGGTGTTCGAGCGAGAAATTGTGGACTAGCTGGTGGACTATCATCACGTTGAGAGTGGCGTCCTACTGTCTGAAGACCTATAATAGAAACTTTCACAAAGTAAAAAAAGTTCATTTTTGAAATAAATTGCTTTTTTGCACTTACCTCGGAGTGGCAGTGCTGGTATTTTATCAGCAGTTTTAGACTGAAGCGCTGGAGCAACAAATAAGTCACCTTCAATACGAGTTACGTCCAATGTTGTAGGTGGGACGAAACGAGTATAGTCTCGAAATGGATCAGGTTGTGAGATCAAGGAAGTTGGCGGAGGGACCATAACTCCACCAATAATTATCTTTTCCCCACCTTTTGTTATGGGCTGGATATTAACAGCAATAACTGGTTTAGTCCTCGGTGTCGTTAAATCTTCGTCTAAAACTTTTACTAAGAATTCGGGCGTGGTTTCCTGGTCTGCCCTCCATCTCGTGTATTCTCCATGCGCTCTTTTATGCCGTAATGCTGTTGAACAATGTTACATTATTTGCTACGTCCAATATAATACTGCGAGTGACACTATCCACCATTTCTCTCACTTGCATAATTATACTCACATGTTATAGGACACACAGGGTATGAATCGTAGTCCGTTAGATTATATTCTATATTGGAAAATGTAAGTTGTATAATCTCTACTATTATCAAAAATATTATAGTTTTCATAGTAACGAAACGATAAACAGTTCTGTTGACATTGCTTGATGTTTTCCTTTGACAAATAACGTAGAAAGATAAAAGTATAGAATTGTGGCCAGGAGACACATTTGGTATTACACGATTTGAGTTAAAAATATGTAGGCGAAGTAGAAATACATACAGATAAAATAATAAAATATTAAAGGCATTTTCTTAAATTTAGTTTCAAATAGTCTTACTGTTATTTAGTTGAGATCAAAATATTACATTATTTTAAATTAAAACTTTACATTGCAATAGAAAGTAATAAATGCATAACTATGGTGTTATATTTTGACAGTAAAGTTTATCTCATAGATCTCGCACTTTATCCTTTTGCGACTATTTATCTGTGTTTGTGGTTTCTATTCTGAATTAATTATATTTAGAATCTATTCATTATAGTATGCTTTTACAACTAAAGATTTCTTTAACTTTTATTCTTTACAGTTTTGGAGTCCTCTTTATGATTTTATTTCCACCCAGAAACTTTGAACAGTTAGTGCTTAAGTAGTTATTATGACTTATCTTTACGTTTAGAAGTTTGAATTCATATTACATATTACTGTAGAGTGTAGACCTAGAACCAAATACAAATATATTGCTGTGCATGATAATATTTTTCTAATTTAATATACTTTCATACAGATCTGGTGCAAAATTAAGGACAATAAGGAGTATTCGAAGTGACGTGCGTTTCCCTCAATATGTTGATCATAAAGCTCTTATTACCATAGCGGAGAGTTTTGTTAAAGATAATCCCGAAGTTGCTAACATCGTGCATCTTCAACCACCTACTACTGAAAACCGAACTATAATAGCTATTGAATTAAGGAGCGACAAGAACAGTAGAAAGCCTGGCATACTTATTACTGGAGGTAATCAATGAATTAATTAAATAAATTTCTGCAATAAAAAAGATGAATAACTCACAGTCTATTTTCACTGCAGCTTTAAATGGAATGATTTGGGGTGCCCCGAATGCTATACTTGAACTGGCTGATAAGTTGATTTATGATTCAAATTACCAAACGCCGTTTTTCAACGACTATGACTGGTAAGAAAAGAAACATTTTAAATATTTATAAAACAGGTTCATATCACTTATAAATCTTACACTTACAATTTACAAAAGTAGTATCACATCGGTATTACGACGCCGCACAAGTAGCATATATAGTAGCTATGTATAATTAATGCAAAATAAAATGAACTCCAAATTCCATACCCTAGTCTTTAATCAGGTTTTGTGCATAGAAATAATAACATTAACGCTACAAAGATCACGGTAAATATTTGCTTTGCATTTCGCAGATTATATTTAAGAATAGCTGGTGCTTATCAGCAGTTGGAATGTTAATTTTTATCATGTGTTTATCTTTTCTAAGGTATTTGATACCGATGGCAAACCCGGACGGCATACATTTTACTCAAAGTCTACAAGCACTGCCGCCTTTGGACCCGAGCCAATGGTCACGCAATATGTCAGCCAGGACTAATTCACGACCGGCGCAATGGCATAAAAATGTTGACAAGGTTTCACAACAGGATACATGTTTTGGGACAAACGTAAATCGTAACTTTGCTTATCATTGGCAAGGTGACTTGTACTTATATTTCATGGCCGCTCTTTGCGTAAATTATACATTAGGCTATCTTGTTGTATATGATAATTTAAAAAATGCACTCAGTCGCCTATCGCTTAAATAACTGTAATAGAGTGAAGGAAGGCTTCATATGTAAATCATAGGTAGAGACACACAACATAATATGCTCCTAATTTTTTGCTGTTAGTTTTAGTAATTCTAAGAACTTTAAGTAATTCCGACTTATTGTTTTTAGATGATGTGCACAAAACACCTGAACTGTGCTCGCAGTTTTACCCTGGTAATAGACCATTTTCGACGTCGGAAGCGCAAGCGATACGCTCGTACGTGGATCGCCTCGGTGACATAATACATTTGGCCATACATTTGCATGCCAGTTTCGTTCCCAAAAAGGTTGAATTTATTAGTATTATTTCAAGCATACAATAAATTTTAAGATGTAATTTGGAAGCCTTCATCCGAAATATTTTTTATGCCTTATATAATATTGTTCCAGGAATACATTCTATATCCTTGGCGCTATTCTCTTCGTCAGCCGAGTAATTATCGATCATTACAAGAAATAGGAGAATACGCTGCAAGACAAGCACGATTGCCTGATGGTCGTCTGTATGAGGTAGGTAAAGTTTGAACCTACTCTAAATTATATTAAACGATATTTTTTAGCTTCGCTTGTATCTACGTAAAGATCATTGACATATGCAATGAACGTAACATAGGTCAAGCAATTTGCTATCCCAAAGGTATACGCGTTATGAGACAGTTATATTATTATATCAGCGATGTGTTTAAACGAGTTCTACGTTGAAGTCGTAAAAATTTATTAATTTGCAATTTTATATCGTTTACCTCCTTCCTCTTGGGCTTAAATTGATGGAATGATTCTGAGAGGCTTAAAATCTAAGAAAATGAGTTGGAAAACTTTGGTTGTGTGGATGTTTGAGTTTTTTAACATTCTTGAATAATATGTACTATCTACGTCTGTATTATTTTTGCAGGTTCATCAAGGTAGCGGCAATAATCGAGTTGCAGGCACTTTGAGCGACTACATGCTAGGCGTAGTTGGAATCGAACTTGTATTCATTATCAAGCCATATCACGAAGTGTTTCCTAACCTCAATAACACGAAGATTAAAGGTATGTTTCTTTTATTGTATACATTATTATTTGATAAAAACATAAAATAAACGTAAATCACTCCCTTATATTTTTATACCGGGTATATCAAGACTGCTACCGAAAACGAAGCCGGGTGGTAGTTTTATTGGCTACAAACACATTGCAACTAAAAATTTTGCTGAGAAACGCGACAATTATTTTTAATGATTTTTTAAATATCATCATTTTTGGGTGGTAAATCTATAGTTTTTGCTATAATTATAATTTAAACTCTTTTATCCCTTAGAGTATTTATGAATAAAAGGGTACACACTATTATTTTAGGACAAAATGGATTTATCACCCAAATACGACAAAAGAAAAAAAAATACAAATAAAAAATTGACACTTTTTTTTGCAACATTTTCTATTGCCTTTTGTCCGAAGTCGCTTAAACTACCACCCGGCTTCGTTTTCGGTAGCAGTCTTGATATACCCTGTATGTATTCCAACAAAATGTTTTGCCGAGGAATATTATCTTCTGTATGAATATATATATATATAAAAGGAAGGATCTACGGAATCCAAATATATTTACGTACATATTTGATCTTTATTTTCCGGAAATATTATATCAGATTAATGATATTAGATCAGAACATTCAATACAAAGTTCTACGCAAAGCGGAATTCATAACGTGTTTCCCTGAAAAAATAATAATGAAAATTGGAACATATTACTCTTGATACCTGTTCTTTGGACTAGGATATATGTAATAAAAATTATATCAACTGATAAATTGGTGTGGTTGTCTGCTGGTTCTCGGAGGCCTTAGAAGGTTTAGGCCTTAGGAAATTTTATTTGCAACAATTGGAGAAAGATAATCCTTGAAGTCTGAGTCGACAGCCGCAATGGATAAGATTTATTGCAGCTGCGTAAACATTCCTTATTCAGTAATTCAGTAAACCGTATATGCGCAGTTGTTTATGGTATAATGCGATTATTTTGTTTTCATCCAATTCCGAGCTGTTATCAATTTAAACCACAATCGTGTCACTTAATCATCGAAAAAAGTCGCTATAATTTAGGTACCTATATCTATATATTTTAATTATTAAAACAATATAATACGGTCATGGAACACCCAAACGCAAATATTTTCAATAATACCTAAAAGGTCCATCTGGTACTATAGAGTAGCAAAACACCGAAAGAGATACAAATCTAAATTGACTCCACTTCGAGCTGGCCAACTCATTTGACCTACGTTTGCCAAAAAGTCAACACGTTGCGTATAAATTAAATGCCGCTACAGGCATTACCATATACCATGTAGTAGTAATGGGAGTTATTGTTTTTTCAAATAAACTTCACCACCTTGTTACTTTTGCAGCCTTAGCATGCTCTGTATTTCTGCTATTGCTGATTGCCCCTACAGAATTTGTAAACAAAAAACTGTCCATTTCTTATAACCATTTTTCACATCTAAAATTACACACACAATATTGACTGTTCCGTTTCATCTTTAAATGGGTTCGTAAATTTAACTCACTCCTTCATAGATTACACGAGATCGTATAAAAATATAAGCCGATTGACTTTGTGAATCACAATCAGCTATCGCAAATAGCAACATTTAGCATATTTATGTAATTTGTGAAATTTTATTATCGATTTCACTTGCTATTTGTGATTGCTATTTATTTTATTTTGTTTATATTTATTTTATATTTATTGGAAAACCAACAGCTTACATACATCAGAATAGAAAATATATGTATAAGAAATAAATAGCCATTTACAGGTTTTCATGAATATTTTACAGAATGACAGTAAATAGAAGTAACAGTAAAATAGCATGTCGTCGGTGGCTTATGTTACATTAATTCGCGAAGAAAGGCTTAGCAACCTTCGCACCGAAGCAATACTTAATTTATTCCAACACTAATGTGTAGTGTGTACTATGTAGAGGTGTACGTGAGGCGCGCAGTGTCCGCGACGCTGGGCGTGGTGCGCGGTTGGCGCAGTAGCACCAAGCAGAACACGCTCTCCTTCTTCGGCAGGGACGTCGAGTTCTAACTACAGTGCTATTATTATTCTATACAAATAAACTATTTAATTATAATAAAGTATTATTTTCTTTATTTTGTAGAAGGTGGTGAAGGCATATGTAGCTATGCCTATTACCAATTACAGCAAGAGTCAAGAGTAAACAAAAAAATACTGAATTATGTTCAGAAATATCGACCACAGTATTGTTACTGGTTGTTTTTTACTTAACGAGTTGGTTATTCTAATAACACCGGTCGCTGGCAACTAAGTTTTTTTTTGCGCCCTTTTAAAAATAACTCCAACACCACTAGTGGTAGGTCTTTCATATATGAGAGGCCACCTGTGTAGGTATCTACCAGCGCAATGTCTATTTCACGTCTCAAACAGCAGTTTAAATGCACTGTTGTGTTTCGGATTCAAGGACATTGTAGCCAGAGTAACTACTGGACATATTGAGACTTAAAATCTTATGTCTCAGGATGGCGAGCGCAGTGGAATGCCAAGCATTGCTTTGTAATTCAAAGTGTTGTTTGGTTTTGCTACTGTTTATGAGCGGTCGTATCGCTTACCATCAGGTGAACGGCATGTCTTGCCATTCAGTGCAAGAAAAAAAAGGTTTGTACTGATTGTAAATATCAATTTTCGTATATTGGTGTACAACCGAAATTAATAACTTACAAACATTGTGAGTGAACCATAATGTTGCAATTGAATTTCGTCATAGATCTACCAGACATATTAATTTAGTGTGCTGCTATACCGCTCTCCCAATCAAGATTTTTATTTATTTAAAAAGATAAATTTTTATAATTTTTGCAAATTTTGGTGCGGTAGCATTTTTGATGAGTCTTTATAATTCTAAGAATGTAATCTAAAGTGATTTCGAATCATCGTAAATAAAAATTATAGTATAAGCATTTGGGAGCAGTGGAGTTGGGGAATTGCGAACAAAATATCTGCGCTTCGTCCATTTATTGACCAGGAGCGTGGGAACCAGTGGCGCAAGTGGCAAAATATAGTGACTGCGTAGAACTAACAGACAGACAAGGAAAAGGTGGTAAGGCACCACTTATTTTGACAATATCTAATTTATTTCCACTCAATTTACTACTAAAATTAATTTAAAATAAAAATACCTCACTTGTGTTTGTAGTCAACATTTTAATAATATTTAATTAATCAAAAATAAATTAGATGCTTTGAAACCTACAATGAGCAACTAACTATGTACAATATATGTTAATATCAACTGTAATCTCCAATCACAGAGGCGTTCGTTGACGCGGGCACGTGTACGCGCCAGTGCTCCGCTAGTGACGTCAACGCTTGGATCAGTGGCGCCTGCGCGGTACTCCGGCTGAGATCTGCGATGTGCATGAGGCTTAACCTAAAAGATACTTGGTGCAAATGTTGCAGTCTTCTTAATAATGCGTCTTTGAGTTTTTCGTCTCCACTCCGCCGCCAATACTTGAGGTTTCTGCCGATCACTGTCGTTATGTGCTCCCTTATGTCTTTTAGGCAGGAATGTTTACCGGCTGTTGTCTGAAATAAATTTAGTTAATTTTTAAAGTGTAACTTAATGTGCAAATATTTATTATTAATTTAGTGCAATGTTATACTTTCACCAACCCGCATTAGGTCAGCGTGGTAGACTATATGGCCAAACCACTGTCAATCGTACTCTCGATTGTAGAGGAAGTCCGTGCCCTGCAGTGGGACGAATATGGGCTGATACAGAATATTATATTGATCGATTTTGATTGATATTCGATTCTAAATAAAAAAGGAATGTAATGACTAACGCGTTATAAGCTTAATCCATCTTCTGGGGGACTGCGACTCTCAAAGGGACGATATTTATTTCTATTAAATACAATATGCTGTTATTTAAAATACTAAAATAATTATTTGTTGACTGCAAAATTCTACGATTAAAAGCAGTGTTGAAAGATTCATCTCATAAACGAGAGTTATACAATTAAAATAAAATAATAATAAGTAATCATAGTACGTGGTGGCCTGTTGGTAAACGGACTAGACGCGGCTGCCAACAAGTTCACGCTGGTCGCGGGTTCGAATCCCAGGACACACCTCTGAATTTTCGGAGTCATGTGTGTATTGATAGTCAAGCACCACGCACTAAAACGGTGAAGGAAAACATCGTGAGGAAACCTGTATACCATAGCGATTCATAAGAATTTCTATGGTATGTAAGTCCGCCAACCCGCACTAGGCCAGCGTGGTAGACTATATGGCCTAACCACTCTCAATCGTATTCTCGATTGTAGAGTAGGCCCGTGCCCTGCAGCGGGACGTATATGGGCTGATACAGTAATTATAACATTCCTTGGTTTTTGCATAACAAAGTTTTAGTTTGAGGAACATTATTTGCAGTTCAACGTTTATATTTGTTGTAACGTGATAATAAATCCACTAACAAAATACGTAAGTATCTTATGGTGTATCCACCACAATTATTTTTTGTTTAGCATCATTGTGCAGAACTATCACATTAGGTACCAATCTACCGGGTATATCAAGACTGCTACTGAAAACGAAGCCGGGTGGTAGTTTAAGCGACTTCAGACACAATGCAACAGAAAAAGTTGCAAAAAAAAGCGACAATTTTTTTTTGACGTGACAACGTCTTAAATTAGGTTGCGGCTGGGAGTCACTTATGAAAAAGTGTAACGCCCGGTAACGTTACGATGAGTCACCGAACGAGAGAGAGGCCCGCCGAATGCCTTGCGTCTCTCTCCCACTCAATTTAATTATATTTTTTTTCAGTTTCACCCACTTTTTCCAAAATTGTCCCATAGCCCCCCCTGCCTTCCCCCACCCTTATTCCGAAATAGTGCCTATTAGCCTCCCCACGAAACCTACCCCCCCCCCCCCCCTCCCCTACCCCCACCCCGAAAATTTACCTCACCCCCCCCAATCCTATCTCGGCCAACATAGGTCGTAGACCCACCGAGTTTGGTATCCTCGGAACCGTCTTGGTGAGGGCTACAAATTGACCCCGCCAGAAATCCCAAATTACGCAAAAAATTACCCCCCCAAAAAAAATATTTTACCTCCAAAACAATTAGTTTAAGTTAGCCTCCCCACGAAACCTTCCTCCCCCCCCCCCCTCCCTTACCCCCACCCCGAAAATTTACCTCACCCCCCCAATCCTATCTCGGCCAATATAGATCGTAGACCCACCGAGTTTGGTATCCTCGGAACCGTCTTGGTGAGGGCTACAAATTGACCCCGCCAGAAATCCCAAATTACGCAAAAAATTACCCCCCCAAAAAAAAAATTTTACCTCCAAAAAATTTATTGACGTGACAACGTCTTAAATTAGGTTGCGGCTGGGAGTCACTTATGAAAAAGTGTAACGCCCGGTAACGTTACGATGAGTCACCGAACGAGAGAGGCCCGCCGAATGCCTTGCGTCTCTCTCCCACTCAACTATGATCGGTCTGCCGCGCGCGCAGCACTAGAGAATTAGGCGCATTGAATCGGCGCATGCTTGTGTCTCTGTCTTTGTCTTTCTCGAACGTTCTTGGCGTTGGAAAAACAAGAAAGCGTCACAATACAAGTTCACACGTGTGGTTAAAGTATCGTCAGCTGTGTCTGTAGTGAAAATATGGAGTGCTTAGATTCGTCATTACATGTACAATGTTTTAGTAAACAAAATATATTTCTATAGTTAAAATTTGTGCAATTCTTATTTTCATTCAATTCCTTGTTCCTATTGTGCAATTTAATTATATTCATATCAATAAATATTCTACCGAGAAAAAGACGTTGTCACGTAAAATCTTCGCCCGTAAAACCGACTTTACAGGCAACCATTTTTTTTCCTATGGCCATATTTGGGTGGTAAATACATTTTTTCCTAAAATAATAGTGTATGCCCTTTTATTTATAAATACTCTAAGGTATAAAAGAGTTTAACTTATTATTTTAGCAAAAACTATGGATTTACCATCCAAAAACGACGATATTTAAAAAATCATAAAAAATAATTGTCGCGTTTCTATGCGAAATTTTTAATTGCATTGTGTTTGTAGCCACTAAAACTATCACCCGGCTTCGTTTTCGGTAGCAGTCTTGATATACCCGGTATAAGGAACTTTGTTGCTACTTGGTATTCTTTTTTGAATGTTTCGAATCGCGTCCATAACACTGTGGCGTATCCGAACTCCAACATTATTGTTAACGCATTTTGTATATTGTCTGTACTATTATTAATCTGTATATGTTGTCTATGTCGTCTACGCTTTATGGTTGAATGGTGGTTGAATACAAAAGTTTTACGTTTTAACGAGTTTTATGGGGGCACCAAAAATACCGTTAATTCACTATATTCCGCATCACATTTCATCACCGCAAGTCCAGTCATTAGCTGTCCCAAAACGCAAATAATAGAAAATGTCAAAATCCAACAAAGAGTAACAACATTATCTAAGAATGTTTATCAATTGTTACTAAATGTTGACAGTTTTTCAAAATTTACGGAACATTTCTTATCATTTAATACTACAGCAACATTAAATAATATTTTGTTATAAGATATTGCTGAGTATCATTTGGAAACGTTGCTCGCGTTGTGGGCCGCACAAATATTTATGTCGGTGCGGGGATCGAACACGCGGCCTCTCGTTTCACAGGCGGCGTCTAACCAACTGCGCTACGGAGGCTGTCAAAAGTCAAAAGTGTATGTGTGTATCATTGAGGTATTATACTAGAGCGGACATCGGGAACAAAATCTGTGCATATGGTGCGTGCACACGGGTACCCATTGAAGCGAGAGGGAGGATGTGTTACTTCGTTGGCGTGACAGAGACAGAAATAGAATGTACTGTTCATTTCGTTACAAACATTTAGTTGCAGTGTCCCCTCTAGTATATTATGTCAATGGTGAGTATGTACCGGTGCGTCCGCGCAGAGTGCGAGTCGCAGGCGCATGCGCTGCGGCGGCGCCAGCACGCGCAGCGCCAGCGCCGCCGCGCCCGCGCACGACACGCGCGCCCCGCCCGGGTACCACGCGCTCTCCGCCTCGCCGCTCCTGCGGAACACACGTACCTACTGATATACGGCTACTTACTCTATCAAATAAACATTGCGACGAACTAAGAATATCTTCTTTTCTTTAAAACAGTTCATAATGCCTGCGACTCAAAATATATTAAGAAGAACTTTAACTACCTACCCCTACCTGCGGGCGGCCTAACCCGCCGCAGCCTCCTTGACAGGCGTACGAATTATGTGTCACTACTACAACTTTATTTATCTTCGTTTCATTGACATAATTTTTTGGTAAATTTTCACCACTCCTGTTTTTAAATATTAATCTATACTAATATAATAAAGCTGAAGAGTTTGTTTGTTTGTTTGAATGCGCTAATCTCAGGAACCGCTGCTCTGATTTGAAAAATTATTTCCGTGTTGTATAGTACATTTATCGAGGAATGCTATAGGCATCTCATCACGTTATGACCTATAGGAGGGAAGCAGTAGTGATATTTCTGGCCAATATACGAGGAAATTTTATTCGCTTTTGATGGTCCGATTGGTCGATACTCTAAATTGAAAGTAGGAATTGAGCATTTTGATCGCCATTTTGAAACATGTATCTGCACCCGGGCGGAGCCGGGATGGACCGCTAGTTAAAAAAAAAGTATATCATTAGTATACAAAACTGAAATGGGGGATGCCAAACTCATCATAATTAACAACTTCTAGTATGGAGCCAACACCGACTAACCATTAAATATTGTCATGAGTACTCTTGTGCGATGATTTGATGCGATTGATTAATATCAGGGGCGTGCGCTCCTTGTAGGCAGAAATGCAGTGCTTTACTTTCCATTCACAGATATTTTATTATAACGTTCGTACGTTTTAGATGACTTTAATTTATAGTAAATAAATGAATAAACAAAATATAATAACTTAAAAACGCCTAATATTTTCTAAATAGCACCTATTTGCAATCACGCAAACATTTTGTTAGCCACGCGAAAAGCAAGCGGCGCTGCAAAGCAAAATAATGTACCTAATCAACCAAGTCATGCCGCCGCGTCCCGCATGACATTTGTTTGCATATGAATATTGAAAGCCGCGACTCCTGCGGCAGGCCTCGGAAGTTCGGCAGTTGTCGGGAGTAATCGGGAATGTTCGTTGCCTATAATCCGAGTAAAATTAATAGGCGGAAATCTAATAAATCACCTATGCACATTATGCATTTTTGGTTAATAAGGTTTTATTTGTTTAAATAGAAATGTTTTGTGTTACGCGGGGGCCATTTTGCTTTTTTATGTGTTTTTGCATTGTTTACTATTTTATACTAGTATGTTTGTAAAAAAATAGATTTCTTAAAAGATTTTTCATTTTAACATTTGAAAGAGTGTACATTTAACAGTTTATTACTAAGTTTCGATATTAATTGTAGTCATTTGCTTTTACTAGTGTGTTTGTTTATTTTTTCAAATGTTATTTGATTGAGGTTTGTGTTAAAAATGTATGTTTATCAAATGAATGAATGAGGTGGCCGAAATCTTGCGTTTATTTACATCGGGATAGGTATAGTAATCTCAACTAACCGGAACCTTGAATATGTGAAAATTGAAGCCGACTAGGTAAGTTTTTTATTTTATTTATTAGAATTTCTTCCGCCGCGACGATCGATCGCTGTTTTGTCTGCGTTGCCGTAGAAGATGGACATGAATAGTAAGTAGTACATATAAGACTTGTTATGTTGGCATGGTTTCTGACTTAGAGATCCGTCGCGTGGCTGTGGCTATGCTAAAAAACTATAAAAGAAAAAGTTTTTGTGACCGAGTACTCCGCCGCATACCCAGTGTCATAATCCTGTGCACGTCGCTGCTTAATATTGACTATTATGTATTTGTATTCCATACCTATCAGCAGGGAACACGAACACGGTAGGGTAGTGGTGCGCGTGGTAGTGCCAGGGCAGGTCGTGGCGCAGCGCGTCGAGGCGCGCCACGCGCACGCGCACGCCGCCCGCGCGCACCGCCCGCGCCGCGCACAACACCGCGCGCGACACCAGCGCGCCGCACCCGCCGCCGCACACCAACACTATGCTCAACTGCACAACACAACGGACGCGTTCCATTTGGCGTTCACGGCGTTCAAAACACTCATTTCGCCGTTCTATTTGACGATCACGATCGTCGTGGTCGCGGTGAACACGTCATTGATGACGTCATGACAAACGCTCACGCGACGCTCGCGACGACCCATGTCAAGAGGTGGGTCGTGGTGCGCGTTGAGAATATTGGCGGGATTTTGAAATGTCAAAACAACAAAAATGTCACCGGAGAAAATTATTTTAAACGCATAATGCAACTTAACCTTTTTTTAGCTATTATAAAATATTTATTACCTAAACGCTCAAAACGCACCATAACCCTTTCCACTTGGGTTTGCGATCGTAACGCTCACGAGCAAGTGGAACGGTAAATATCGCAGCGTGAGCGTGGTCGTTACGATCGCCAAATGGAACGCACCGTTAGGCTCAGTTTTTTTATTACATTGAATTACGAGACTAGCATGCCGTTCGCCTGATGGTAAGCAATGCGACCGCTCATGAACAGTAGCAACATTCCACTGCGCTCGCCATCCTGAGACATAAGATGTTAAGTCTCAATATGTCCAGTAGTTGCCAACAAGCCAAGAGGCCAAGCTAGATCCCTAACAATCGTCTTTGTATCTCAGAAATACTTAAGAACTAATAATTGATTGATAGAAGAACGAAGAAAGGGAAAATTTATAATTTACTGGGTCACAGATAAATTACTTATTTTATACGTCAACGCATGCAGTGTCGCAGTGGACTACTGCGAAACTGGTAGCAGTAAGAACTGATATACATACCTCTCCAGGAGTTTTGACGAGCCTGCGGAATGTTTTAGTGGTGAGATCTGTAATGTGGACGGTCTCGTGTTGCACGTGTTTTTGCGTGTCGTGTTGCGTCTCGTGTTGCGTCTCGTGTTGCGCGTCATGTTGCGTGTTATGTTGCATGTTATGTTGCTCGGGTCCTCGCGATCCGAAGTAGTGCGTGTGCGCAGGATAGTCGATACGCGAGCGCAGAGAACGTTTTAACCGCTTTGTTGTGAAGTTGTACACGAAATCCCTTATCGATTTGGCGTTGTATTCCTCCGATAACACGTACTGGCTTTCTTGCTGAAAGTAAACATACAAATATTATTCGAAAACTATATTTCATTTGACAGACTCCGTGGCGCAGTTGGGCGGCGGCTGAGGAACAAGAGGCCACAGGTTCGAACGGGAATCGAACCCCGCACTGAGACAAATGTTTGTGAGGCCCACAATAATAATAGTGTGTAAGGGGTAAACACGTTAACTCCTATATTTTATAGTAACTGTCCGGCCCGGCTCTGCCCGGGTGCAGATTCAGGATACAATTTAGAATAGACCAATCGGACCACGGAAAACGAATAAATTTATCTCGTATTTCTTAGATTTTTCACTACTACTTCCCTCCTTTATGTCAAAGCGTGATGATATAACTTTAGCATTCCTCGATGAATTTTTTTTCAATTCTAACCAGCAGTTTCTGAGATTAGAGGTAACAAAAATTTTTTTTTAAATTTGTATTAGTATAGATGAGTTTACGTTCTTCCATCGTTGTATTAAGGTACCTAACGCACCTTACTTGAATAATCTATATACCTTAGTATCTAATATAACGACAGCCGTCATGTCCTTCTTGTTGGTGATGTCTATACCGAGAGCTTCAGCAAAATGATGATTCTTCACACTATCGACGGCGAGCATGTATAGACTGGCGTTGCTAACACACGACAGCCCCATCACATTGGTCACGTTGCGTCTCTCATCCGGCACCCGGGCAGGGAATGCCCGTGGACCCCACTCCTCGGCAAACTTCATCATCTTACAGAAATGTTTCACGTTGTCCTGTATCAGGTTGTCAGGGGAATACGGGTCGTCTTCGAACGGCAGCATTGTTGTTCCTAAGCTGGAATTAGGTTAGATGTAAATAAATAACACCCAACAGTCATATACATAGTCCTGACCCCACACAAAGATCGAGTTTTGTGTCGTGGGTATCTGGAACTACGAGAAACTTTTCGGTCTCTCAAACACACAGACCCGAAAGAAATATTTGTGGGCTACACAAATATTTCACTCGGTGCGGGGATCGAACCTGCGGCCTGTCGTTTCACAGGCGGCGTCTAACTGTCAATAAACATCCCATGAAAAACATCCTGTAAAAAATACCAAGTCTCGCAGCTCAGGTTTTCTACCGCAAAAAGTTATCGCAATGTATGTGATGTATAAATTGTACGATACATTTTGTTTTCATACGATGGCCAAGTCGATTTATTTATTTAATACGTAAAGGATGTTTAATATTGATATTATAATAACTTAAGTAATAACTTTATACAGAACGTCCCTTAAGCAAGGACTAAATAAATTAACCGACTTGGTATTACATGGATCTCACAATTTTTTTTTATTTTTCTTTAAGCTGTCTTGTGGTTTTATCTTATTTTTGTAGTTATCAATTTATCAAAAAATATAGCGGTTTTGATTATTAGTTTCATGGTAATTGATAATTTCGAGCTATTTAGTCTATTTATTTGCAAGTTTTTCTTCGTCATATTTTTCTAGAGGAATGTCGTACAGTTTCATAGGCTGAATACACCCCTTAACCTCTCTATATCCCCTCCTGTTAAGCTTCATATATATAAATACCTATCTACAACAATTATTCCATTATATACGAGTACAATGATTGATTAACTGCAAATATAACTTGGTAATCCTAAACATTTGTATGGGATTACAAAGTTATTCATGCAGTTGGTGTATCTATAAATCTAGACAGAAATTATGAAATGTTTAAATTTTCCCTTGATGTAGACACTAAGCACTAATTATATTCTAAATTTGAAGGTTCTATGTCTGCTAGAAATGCCTTAGACTTTTGATGATCGGTCAGTCAGTCAGTGAGTGACAAAATTAAGAAAGTTTGACAAGTTACAATTCTTAAACTACTGGTTCAAATTCAATGAAATTTTAAATATACCGAGTTTACACAATGCCTGCTTAGTAATTGAAAATTCAGGCTTCTTGCTTTAACAACAACGAAGTTATAGGGGTTCGAAAATGGTCTGAATTGCTTCGAGAAAAGGATGGTACGACAGTGCCGCTTTTTAGCTCAACTTGGAGGGGGCACTGCCGTGCCCCCAGATATTTCTTCATAACGATAGAAGGATGCAATTTTTTTTTGCCATGAATGGCGAGACGAGTGTGTCGTTCGCCTGGTGGTAAGCGATACAACCGAATGAACAGTAGCAAAACCAAAAATCCTTGAATTAGAAAGCAATGTTTGGCATTCCACTGCGCTCGCCATCCTGACACATAAACACATAAGATGTAAAGTCTCGATATGTCCAGTAGTTACTCTGGCTACAATGTCCTTCAAACCGAAACACATGCATTTAAACTGCCGTTCGGCGGGAGAAATAGACATTGCGGTTGTACCCACCCAGACGGGCCTCTCACATATGAGGGACCTACCACCAGTAAACTGTGATCTTTTTGACACTCACTCTTCATGCTTGTCGGCTTCAGGTTCTTCATTAATGTACTTCTCAAATGACTGGCACTGTTCATATCCAGTATAGGTCGGATCAGGTGCAGTCATACTACATTCTTGCAGAATATCCAAATGTGATAATAATTCAGAACCGTCTACATTTTCAATAGCTCTAGATATGTCCAAGTCACGTTTTAATAGAAAATTGAAAATACTATTCTTTTGAGGTTTTTGCGTGGAATTACTCCATGGGTACTTGTTGTTGCGTGACTCAATTTCTTTCTTATACACATGTTTGTGTTTTCGAACCGGTGTGTTGAATTTGTACCCTTCACATAACCTTGTGATGTTCTTTTGTTGATATAGTAGTCTTTGTATTTGTTGCAGTTTTATTAGTTCAGATGTCCATTGGTTGGTGTCATTGTTCTTGCAATTGTAATATTCCATAGCGACTTCACGCATCTGAGGAAAATAATTATAGAATACATTAAGTCTACTTACACAATTGCTATTATTTAAATTTCTACACGACAAAATGACAATATTTGTCAAATTTTATATTCATTTATACTAATAAAATATGTATATAGAATTATTTAATATAAGAATTATTGAAAACTTTATAATTATATGGATCACATGGCGACAAAACAGTAAACATGAATTTTCCTTATTGAAATAGTTTTGATGTTGCTAATTAACTCACCAATGCATACGAAGGCAGCTGTTCATATATGGGGTTGAGAGGTGTGAAAAGTATCAAAATTGGATTTCCATCTGCATATCGTTCAAAACTGAAAGATTTCTTCCACATAGGAATGATCCTTGCCACCGGTTGAGCAAAGTTCTCCAACACCCAGTGCATTAGTGAAGATTCGTTCCAGTTCTGCATTCGACCTCCTTCACTCATGAACTCCTGTAAGAGAATTCATAGTAAATAGTATGTTGCTATTATTTTATCTAGAGTCTAGACAAGACAGTACTGGATACATGAATTATTGCGTTGAATTATTACGTTACATAGCCTTCAAGGCACAGTTCGACGCCGGTTGTGAAACGAGAGACCGCGGGTTCGATCCCGCACCGAAACCAATATTTGTGTAGTCTACAGGTATTTTCTTCAGGACTGGATACCGAAATGCACCTTGTGGTGTCTGACACCCAATGTGGAGTATGACTTTGAATGTTAGGTGTGTTTATTTGTTTGTACATGAAACTTCTCAGTTTGTATGATCATAATTATCAATTATTAATATAATATTGAAGTTGCAAAGAACAATGATAATCCTCCATACATTTTTTTGTTGTAATTTTTTTTAAGTGTATTGAGATGAAAAATATTTTAAAATATAGATTTTGAATTTCTTAACAATTATTTCTTAAGGTTTACTATTGTAGCAAGCCTGGGAACAAAGATATTCCACTTTAAAGGTTTACAGATTTTCTTTATCTTGTCAAACTCTGTAGGTAGTTAATTTTATTTTGTTCCATTTATATTAGCGTAAGGCAAATAAAAATGAAAAAATATATTTTTCACGCAATTTAAACATCGATTACTTATTTATTTTACAAATGTAATAGTAATATAATGTCCAATGAAGTAAACGGTAAAGAAAGGACAACTATATATAGGTATTATATAGGTATTAGTAAATTGTTATTACTTAATTCATTAATCAGTGATTATTTTGCTGTTCTTAGTTCTCCGCGCAATTTTTTTTATATTAATTATCTGAGAAAGATAATGAAAGAAAGCCAGTCAAGCTTATATTTTAAAAATGGCAACATTGGAATGACATAACTTCTCTCCAATAAAAATAAAGCAAATATCAATAGAGTTGTACGAAAACGGTGTTTTTGTAATTCAGGCTTAGTTTTGCCGTAAACTAGGCACCAAAATTACTGAGAAAATTAATTATTAATACTCTTATAAATTAAATTTATAGACGCTTAAGAATTGGATAACAATGATTTTACCAATGTTCTTTCGTAGCAAAACCTACAAAATTTACAAACTAACTCAGACATACCTTCCTTACCTTTGTATCATTCCATAACATAAGCCGAACATTTGGAACAAAATCCACTCCAAGATCCACCGCTAGTTCCTCTGAAGTTACTGCTCCGTAACATATCTCTCCAACAGGGTCAAACTCACGAGACTTCAATGCAACATTATACCATGTATTGTAATACTTTGAAGTATCTGCTAATGGCGTAAATGCTACTGCTACAGCCTATAATTTAAAATATATATATGTTATAATCTATACTTAATATGCAGTCATTAAAGTGCATGGAAGAAAATATTGTGTAGAAATCCATATGAAATATCCACTGGCACAGTGTAGTGAAACAACACCTACTACTTAATACGAAGGAGTCTTGTGCACTGCAGTGGGATGGAGGAATATTTAAGATTCATCTAAATGTAGAATTAATGTATACACAAAGTAATTAAGATTTATAATTAATAAGTAATAATAATTTAAAATATATACCTACATCACAGATAGACAGCAAATTAACAAGATCTTCTGTTGAAGAAATTCTTTTCAAAGGTCTCATTATCAGTTCTAAAAACTTAACCATGCTATGGGCATCCCTGATTCCTGCAATGTGATTATCCAAATAATAAAAAGAATCAATAACATTATTATATTAAATCTAAAGACAAATTGATTGGATTAAGTGAAAAATTACATATATTACCTTTATAAAGTACTCCTCTAGAATTAACTGTATAAGCCATTAATATAGGCCATGATGGTATTTTATTGTGTTGTATCCTGCACTCACTACCTGGGTTCCAACAATTTATTGCAGCAAAATGAACCTAAAATTTATATTTTAATTTCTAAAATTATGATGTAGATTGATGGTTTTATATTTTCAAGTGTAGTATGTGTAGAATTTATCATAAAGCAAAATCATTACAGCCAAAGGCTAAATAATATCTTTAAATATTTTTCAGATTTTTTTTTCAGTTATATCTTTACAGTGGAATTCACAGTAATTATTTAGTTAAATATCCTATATTATATTTAGATATCCAGTATATTATGAATAATATAAAATGTAAAGCAAAATAATGTACAGGCAATGTTTCTTAGTATATTAAAAAATAGTAAAAAGAACTCACACGGTGACTCAAAACATTAGCAGCTTTTTCAAATTCCTTGCGAACATACTGTGATTCTGCATCCCATGGCGCATAGTACATTACAAATGATACATCTGCATTGTTTATAATTGATAGAGCGTGACTGAGCTGCCCTCTGTACCAGTCAGTCACGCCAGATTCTGGACTAAAAAATCTCACTGCTTGTGGATGTTTGGATATTTTTGTCGGGCTGGAAAAATAAAAAAAAATTAGCAATGGCTATAATTTAAAAAATATAAGATAAAATAAAGTAAACAAACAACGTACCTGTTATGAAGCGCTCCGTAAGCAGTCAGCGCCAAAGCGATGCAAAACACTATTTCCTTGATCAACATGTTGAGAGTTAACTCCCTGTTGTTGTGTTGAGATGAAGTCTGTATATTTTCAGTAGAATTGTGATCATTGCTACTCGTACTTGGATTTTCTGATAATGACGTGACCTGTGTTATATCTTCATCGCCCGCCGTTGGAAACATTACACGTCATTCAATAACAATAAGATATCTGAAACTTGTTCACGGAAAAAATTGCATCGCAAAAGGTATTTTGTAAATTTTAACCTTCGATCTCTGGGTGTTATAGGTTGAGATAGAAGAATATTCATAATATTTCTATTAATAAAATAAGTTTGTATATTTTACAACATAAAATTCATTTTGTAAATAATTTAAAGAAGTAGGTGCCAGCTGTTATCAACACATTGTGCCCATAGACAAAAAAATTACAATATAAAAGTGTTTTTTGGTAAAGACAAAAATGAACATTCTGCCTTATTATATATTCCATTTTTTTGTTCCAAGTGTAAATCTCGTTATTCTTAAACCTTCTTCAGTGGTTTTAAAAGTTTTATGAGCGTTTTTGATCAGTGTAAATTCGTGGGTTCGATCCCTGTACTGAGACAAATGTTTCTATGATCCTCAGGTATTTGTTTCGGGCACATTTCGGGTTTGGGTGTTTGTAAAATCAAAAAGTCATTCGTAGTTTTTGATACACGGGTCACGCAACGCAAGACTCGATCATAATGTGTGGTTCATTATTAAAATCATGACAAAGACTGGACCAAAGTTATCCACTTTGAAATTATCACTACTGGCTCTATTAACCTCTATGGCAGGATTTATGCATCTTGAGACTGTGACATTTCAAATTGTGTTTCAAACTCAGACTAAATACTCTCTAGACGTAGCCATAACTGGAACGTGAGAAATAAGAGTGAGACCGCAAGTTAAAAATTAGTGTGCGTAAAAGAGACAGAGTTTTTTTCTTTGTCCTTGTCACCGTGGCCGGTTTTTTTATTTGTCAATAAGCGCAGTTTGTCAAACAAATATACGTCAATCAGTTTTTCCGATATTTTAATAGTTTTGGATAGTGTAAAGCAGCAATTTATACAAATATTAGTGACTATAGTGTATATGCAATGGTGGGTTGTAGTATTTTAGGCTGTAAAAGCCGCAGTGAACGAAAAAATTGTGGAATAACATTTCACTCGTAAGTTACTCATTTATGTTACATTATAATTATTTTGTCGTTTATTGGTAAATAATTTAGTATTTTAATATCAATACAAATTGTTTTACTTAGAGAAATATCGATTACATTTAGAAATTCTACAAATAATATTAAATAACCTTAATTTCTTAAAAGTTTAGTGTTACCTTGTTATGAAAATTGGTTTACCCTAGATAATACTTGCATATTATTCCTTGCATACATAGCGTTATTCATACGTAAAAAAGTAAAATTACTTCTTATTTTAGGTTTCCTACTAACAGTAATTAGAATTAAATGGGTGGAAGCTAATGGACACCAAAATTGGCAACCAACAAATAATTTTAAAATTTGCTCAATACATTTCGAGATTATTCCTTTCATTATAAAAAGAAGAATGTTATAGTAAAACCAAAAGCAGTCCCAATAAAATATGTTCATGTAAGTAGTTGATCATTAATTATTTTTAACACCATTTTATTAACTTCGCCTATATGTTTGTAACAGAATCTGTGAAGTCGATTTTCGAGCACTTCAAATCGTCGGATTGACTTGAAATTTTGCATACGTATCCAGGACTGATGACGACGCAATAATTTAAAAAGTATGTGATATTATTTTATATTTTATCCAGAATAATAAACAAAATATTATTGTTGAAAAAATATTACCTATAGGTATAATTGGTAATTTGCGCGCAGTTGTCTTTCTTTGATAAGACAGCCGAAGATAGATGTTTTAGTGCAAGCAATTAAATTATAGTTTAAAAACTAAAAAAACAATCTTTCATATAAGATCGAACTAAAAAGTAAAAAATAATCATAAACTCATTATCATTTTATAATAAATATGATATACGAATAAATACGATTTAAATCGTACGGTTGGCAACGCTTATGTTGGCCTGTGTTAGTACCCACCAAAAGTAGGAATTTTTCCCAACATGGCCACACTGAAGAATTATATATCTGTCTCTTGTGCGGCTACGGCATGGCTACGTCTAGAGAGTATTTAGTCTGAGGTTTCAAATGTCACTGTAAAAAATAGTTCGGAATTAAAATTTTGTCGATTACTGCGGCCATTTTAATTTTACATTGTTTTGGAGTTTTGACGAAGAAGTTGTGTCACATTTTGTCTACAACGGCCAATTTATACCTAAAACGAATAAAATATTGATCACAACCACATTTACCCGAATGCATATTTAAACATCTCAAATGCGACTCATTTAAAAACCCGTTACACCACTTTGTTATGATTCGTTGAACATCCTTGGGATCTCGATTTGTCGAAAGTTATAATTTTCTGTGAATATGGAATCTCCAAGACAATCGGACGGTGACACAGTGGAGTATTGGAAAAAGCAGGCCAAATATTATGAACAAAAGTAAGTAGGTTGTGGTGATAGTAAAGATGCGATTGCAAAATTTTGTGCAGTAGGTAAATGTCATCATGCACAAATGCGATTATGATTCATTGGTTTGAACTACAGGGCTAACGACATCCAACAAGAGTTAGATGAATATACAGAAAACTCAGCACAACTAGAAAAGGAATTAGAAGCGTCACTAGTACAGGTTGAAAAACAAAACAGAGATTTGGAGCACCAGAATCAACGTCTTAAAAATGAGATTGAAATGTTGAGGGTAAGATTTGTTTATTATGAGTCCAAAGAGAAGACTATATTTACTAAGTAATATATATTTTCTTTTTTAGAGTAAGTTAGAAAGGAGCCAGCATGAGACAAATGCTTTGGAAAGTGAATTACAAGCTTTAAAAATAGATAAGGACAAACAAGGAGAGTATATCAGAGAGTTAGAGCAAAAAAATGATGATCTGGAAAGAGGTCAAAGGTAAGAGAAGAGTATTTGCAACAACAATAAAAATAACCAAAATTTCCAAATGTTTGTATTCCAATTAATATTTGATATGATATAAAAATTGGCTAATTTATATTAATTTATATGAAATAAAAAACTGTAAATAAATTATTTTTATTAAGTAACCAAAGTATTCTAAAACAATGTATATACTATGTTTGCCACATGAGCCAAAAACATAACTTTTTTTTGGCTATTCAATATTGTCTGGTTAGACATATACATATAACAATATTATTGCACATTCCAGAATCATATCAGAATCTGTGTCATGTATAGAAACACTGCTAAATCAAGCTTATGAAAGAAATGCAGTTCTTGAAAGTGAAGTAGATGAAATAGAGAATTTGAGGGTGAAGTTGCAGAGAGCAACAGATGAAGCAAGAGGTGAGACATGCATAATAACCTGTTATTTTATTATGATTCTTTAACCGGTGACTCATTGGAGCTATACATAAAATTATGTGTTTGAGTTTTATTTTAAATCTAAATGTCAATGATGTTATTTAGTTAATTTATTGTTTTCTTGCTAATGTTGAGAATATTTTACGAATGAGATAATTTATCAGTGAAGGTAAGATTTGATGCCTTATAAGTAGTATTTACAAACAAAACCTAATAACTTATTCAGCATTATGTGGTTAGCAGGATCATTGTGCACATGTCCATATTCAAGCAATTGCTGATAATTAAAATTATGTTTAATAAGAAAATTATGTTGACATAGTATAATAACTACAGTTAATGATAATACTTTCATTTGTACATATTTTGCTTAACCATGCTGTGCATTAGCATTTCTTCAAAGATACTATCTTTATAATGAGTACTAGATTTACATAGTTTTTATTAACTTATTTTTAGATCTGAAGCAAGAATTGAAAGTAATGGAAAGGGTTCCAGTACACAAAAAAGAAGATGACAGTACAAATGAGAATCAAATCATCAATGGACATATTTCAAATTCAACTCGTACTCAAGTTGAGATTGAAACTCAAACATCACTGATGTCACCCCAAAAACGTATGTTTTTTTCTATTTACATATTTTGTTATCCATACTTTACATACAATTAATATCTTTTTTAAATATACACTCATTTGCAAAAAAAGGGCGGTTTTGATTTTAATTCTTCTTTAAAAAAATACAGTACCAAAATGATTTCAATCATTTGTACATGTTACTGGCCGGTTTTAAAAATGCCGTGGTGTTTAAAACAGTACGTTCTAAATTCAAATTTTCGTTTGATGCTCGTTTTTACAGAAAACCACTTTTTATCCTACATTTTTGGTGCGAAGTTCCAAAAGATAATATCAGTTTTCATAACTTTTAGTCAATTTTTATGAATTTATTTCATATTTTTAACTGTCAAAGCTTCATTTATTGCTGTTTAGCTGTCTCAATAATGTTAGAGAAAGTGGTAAAAGCTACCAAAATTATTGCGCTGCTCGAAGAGGGTTGCAGCCACTGCTTCGTGGCTCAGAGGCCAAGTGTGAGTCGCTCGACGGTTCAAAGGACCTGGCAGCGGTATCAAGACACCGGTTCCGTCGAGAGAAGGCCTGGTTCTGGAAGAAAATCATGTACCCTACCACGGGATGATCGTTTTCTTGTGAGTCGCGCATTGAGACATCTCAAGTCTTCGTATGTGCATATTAGTCTATGGACGGTCAGGAGGAGGCTTCTCGCGGCCAATATACGCAGTCATCGCCCGGCCCGCGGCCCTAAGTTACTCCGTGAGCACAGAGTTGCCAGGCTTAGGTTTGCTCGAAATTGTGAGTCATGGACTCAAGAAGACTGGAATAGGGTATTGTTCTCCGATGAAGCCAGGATATCTCTGTTCGGTGAAGATCGACGTCGGCGAGTGCTACGAAGACGAGGAGAACGCTTTGCAGAGGCTTGTTTTGAAGAAATCACACCTTATGCTGGGGGCTCTGTTATGTTTTGGGCAGGAATAAATTCAATGGATCGTACAGAGTTAGTCTTTATTGAAAACGGCTCACTGACTGGACATCGATACATAACGGAAGTTCTAATTCTTCATGCACGACCCGCTTTAGGCGAAGACTCAATTTTTATGGACGACAACGCTCGCGCCCACCGGTCTGGCGATGTGGAAGCGTATGTGCAAGAGGTCGGCATTCGTCGTTTGGATTGGCCAGCTCGAAGTCTTGACCTCAATCCTATAGAGCATGTCTGGGACATTCTGAAACGACGCGTGAGATCCGTACAGACCATCAGAGAGCTGAAGAATGTCATTACCGCGGAGTGGGAACGTATTCCGCAAGCAAGTATCCGTGATATCCTCGCTAGCATACCCAGACGAATTCAAGCTGTGATTTCAGCTAGAGGGGGTCACACTCGATACTAAACATTTATCTGCTTTTACTTTATTTAAGAAAAAACAAACAAAAATCTTTGTTAACTTTTACTTCACGAGCATATGCACTACTAGCGAGCATACACTACTAGTGAACTTTAGCATTAAACCCATAAATTTTATCAAAATTTTATGATAATACTGACGAAAACGATTATTTGCTTATTAATTTACAAAATTGTGAAAGTAAAACTACCTATAATTATCAAACAAACCAATAGCAACATTTGAAATGGTTCATTGCTTGGGTGCCCGTTTTTTTTGCAATGAGTTTATTATACAAAAGAACTTAAAATTGTAAACATTTCATTTATTATAAGCAATCTTCATTCTACCTAAATGTAGTAAAATATAAATAATTGTTCTGTATGCATGGAATATTTCACATGAATAATCAATAAGATGATTGACCTTGAAAAAAGAGTGTTTTGACTATGGTTGCTAGGGTTACGTGATAAGTTATCATATAGTTACCAATAGGACAAGCTGGCATTATTCATTGAATAATTTAAAACACATTTGATTCTTCACTTCAACGTAAAGTATGTAATATCCCTATTAAAATAACATAATATTTTCTGTTTTAGTATAGATATTATTTTGTTTACTATAGATAGCCAAACCAATCGGAGAATATTTATAACATGGATAATTTCATACTTTACATGGGCTTTCTATAAGAAACAACTTTTGTAGCTGAATTATTTATATAGTTATTGAGTGATCCATTCTAGAAGATTATTTAAATCGGTACTCGAATGTAAATTGGAAAGAAATTTATCTTAATAGTATTCAGATTCATTTTCGATGTACCCTGAATTTATATTGTTAGTTATTGTTTTATATTTCCAAAACAGGTGAAATAAATGGGAATGCGATGACGCCATCGTCGAGAGTAACAGCAATCAACATAGTAGGTGACCTTCTTCGGAAAGTGGGGGTGAGTAAAATGAACATATTCCTAATTGTAGTACATACTATCACAGTTGCCATTGCAGTAGCACTTACATTGAGGAGCAGTATATTATAAATGTCTAGATAAGCTTGTATCTCACTATGTATATATATTTATTTATTTATTTTCTTTATTACAATATACAGTATTACACTTATGTTGTTATTTATTTATTTTAAATATTGAATTATTAATATTGTTGTTACTGCAGTCTAGGAACAGTTGAATGTAAATATCATTGCCTTTCTGATGAATCAAAAAGCTGTATTTTGTTATATGTGTAATCTATAACCAAGTTAGTTAATATTCTTCAATAATTTTATTTCAAGAATTGCTCAATGTATTTAATTTATATTTGTGTATTTATTTTAAATATGTATGTATAAATGAATCCAATTTATGTTTTTTTTTAAGATTATGTATTTAAAATAATATGGGCCATGGATTAAAATCAAAACTTGAATATTGTTATGAATTTATTTTTTATCCTCTTTATACAGGGTATATCAAGACTGCTACCGAAAACGAAGCCGGGTGGTAGTTTAAGCGACTTCAGACATCATGCAACAGAAAAAGTTGCAAAAAAAAGCGACAATTTTTTTTTGTTATTTTTTTTCCTATGGCCATATTTGAGTGGTAAATACATTTTTTCCTAAAATAATAGTATATACCCCTTTATTTATAATATACTCTAAGGTATAAAAGAGTTTAAATTATTATTTTAGCAAAAACTATGGATTTACCACCCAAAAATGACGATATTTAAAAAATCATAAAAAAAATTGTCGCGTTTCTAGGCGAAATTTTTAATTGCATTGTTTGTAGTCACTAAAACTACCACCCTGCTTCGTTTTCGGTAGCAGTCTTGAGATACCCGGTATGTCTTTGTTATCGTAACATGAGAGACATGTCATTTGACATTTCCCACGAGAAGATTAGTTGTAATCGTATTGAGCGTTGTAGTATAGCATTTGCATGGTATTGTGCTGTGGTAGTGTGCATGGTTATTTATTGCTTCCAGCTTGAAAGGTTTCTTTGCCGTGAGTGTGGTAAGATTAAATGCGCCTGCGAATCGCCACCCACGCTCGATAACCACCCTGCGACGCCGTCGAGTGCAGTCTCCGCAAACGTAGACAAAGATGATAGTGAACTTACTAAAAGTAATACTATTGAATATAGACATCCAAGAGTTTACACGAGGCAGTACTCGGGCTCCGACCTTATACACGATAACATGCTAAAAAAATCCAATTTGGCACATAGAGCGTCCGAACAACCGTTTGTGCGTTCTGTGTCAGGAGAAAATGGAAAGCTGCGAAGATCTTTTGCTGTTCGGTCGCGGGAGGGACTCGAAAATCTTTTGAGTTTCGCTTCTATCAGAAAAGGACATGAACAAGGAAAAGCGAAGCACATTCCAAAATGATGATAGTCGAATTTTATAGTCACGGCAATGTTGTAAAAAAGAGACGGATAGCTTTATATTTTTCCATTGTAACGATAGCTTTACATTGATATATTTTACTTATATTTATATACATAATAAGAATTTAGTAAAAATGTAGTGGCCATCATATTATCTTAATACTAATGTATTTTAGAACGTATTTATAAAGGTGACCATTTGGTCTAAATTTCTTGCAAGGAATTGATATCGTAGTAACTAAGATTGGACAATGTGCTAGAATGAAGAAGACATAAGTTGTATAGAATATGTTGTACATAACGGCAAAATTTATGTGTCTCGTTAGTGGAAATTGTTATATTCGGTGGTTTGGGGCTTCAGTGGGCTTTCTGTTTTCATTGGTACATACTCTTATGTATTAAATTGTTATGTGTGTGTAGGCGGTGTTGGCTGTACTGTATATAATAGCGCATTATAACAGCATCATTTACTAATAATATCATTCATTTATTTTGTAATTTTCTCATTGTAGGCTTTGGAATCAAAATTAGCATCGTGTCGTGGTACAGTTAGACCTAAAGAGCACTCACCAAATTCGACATCGGATGTCAATAAGGATTACAGGTGTGTACTCAAGAATTAAGGAAATGCCCGAACATCATGTAATCATCCCACATTTTGACTGCAACAAGTCGTCGCAACTCGCAACGTTGGCTTGTGTTATAGTGTGATACTTTATATATCAGACGAGCATACATCGCTTCCAAGTCTTCAATGTATTATTACTCATCGTAAAATCTGATACTGTGATCTTTGTCACATTTTCCTAATCTACTAATGTCTGTGATGATAATGAAATAGTTAAGGATCGAGGATAAATATATATGTAAAGGTACTGTTTTGGCCTACCCACCGCAGAACTGGCAACAATAGCAATTAGCAGCACGCCGAGTCGCGAATTGCTTTCTCGCGTTTGTGATTCCTTGAATTCCTTGATTCGCTTGATCGAAGTATCAAGGAATTAGACATTTATGTTTCACAACAAAATATATCAATATAATGCACGTGTTGCAAGTATTTTTGATGTCGATAAAAATTACGAACTAAAATATAAACACCTCTATATTGGGCCACATGAAATGTAGTTTCTACGAGTGGACAAAAATATTTTGGAAATATATTTTATGTAAATAGTAGATAGAAGTGTATGTTTGAAAGGAAATGAAATTGTTAACACTCTTAAATTTTATCAAAATTATTTGCGATAAGCGGTATGTATTTTTACCTATGCATTTGTCTAGGTAGGTGCAATGCGTCTGAGCAGTGGTTTGTTACTCGCCAGCTGGTTGCGAAGCGACCGGCGCGCCTGGGTACTGAATCATTTTTGAGACTATTGTGCAGATTAGTTTAAATATGATAAAATATGTTAAGTAATAAATTGGGCTTGTTCATATCGCGTGTTAATGTGAAGACTCGAATAATTTAACATCAGCACTAGCGAAAAGTCCATCTAAATGTAACCACATAATGTTATTATTCCATACAGATTTAGCGAATAGATTTAGAACAGTAAGTTTGTAGTGATATCAGATATATAGATATTGTACAATAATATTTGCCGAGTGAATTACCTTTGACTGATAATTAATTGACTAACTATCTATTATATGTACGCAGAATAATCATTGCATGTGTCTATAACACTGGCATGCTCTAACTACTTCTGTTCATTAACAATATCGATGTTCTGCGGGTGTATTTCGTTCCCTAGATCTGTTTTGATATATTGAATACATATTATGTGCTAACATTTGAAAATGTATGTAAAGAGAGAATTTATTTTAGACAAAATAATTAATTTCTTTTTGTATTCAGACATCTGTGTGACTAAACTGTACCATAATTTCTTTGTCACAACAGCAACAATTTAAATTTTGTGAAAGTTTGTACGATTTATAAAACTATAGAAAATGTAAAATACCTATCGTCTAGTCTTGCCTTAAAATGTAACGAGTTTATAACAAAAACTTATATGCTGTTGTCTGTGAATGTATGAATTGTGAGATTCATAGTGATTAATAATTTCAAATGTCCTATAATAATAATGCAATTTGATTAGTGTTACTCAGTGTTGGTGTTGATGTGCAGTGAGATTGTTTGAGTTGAATTTTAATGCGTCACCTTATTATCTTAGAACCTTTCAATTCGATCCCTATTGCTATAACGTGTTAACGTGCTAGAGAACAGTTTATAAATATTAGGTAAATATTACATACCTTTGCAAAGGTTTTGTGTGGCTGCTCACGATATATCTAATAATATTATTACTTCTGTACTCTGTTTATTTGTGAACGATTTTTTAATTCTCATACGAGTCTGTAAGTTATATTTGCTCAGTTCGCTGCAAATATTTTTATAATTAGCATTTATACATTCACGCGTGTGGCGACCAAACAATTTTTATTTTTGCGCAATATTAATATTGAACAATATTAAAACATGTCAAACAACATATGTGATTTTTATTGGTTGTTACACTATTTGTTTCCCCACGAGTACATTGGAGAGCAAGTTGGTCCACTCGACGCGCGCCGGCACTTCCACGGGCGGCTTGTACCCCTCCACCAGCTTGCCCAGGGATATACTCAATAATTTCACCTTCAGGACCAATGAAACCTTATCATTCTGTACGACATCTACCAGGATGTTACCTGAAAATGCCCAATTACATTTAGTCCTTACACCTATCCCATCAAAAACATCCTGTAAAAAAATTCCAACTTTCGCAGCTCAGTTTTTCTACCGCAAAAAGTTGTGAGATCCATGTAATACCAAGCCGATTAATTTATTTAGTCCTTGATTAAGGGACGTTCTGTATAAAGTTATTACGTAAGTTATTATCATATCAATATTAAAACTTCTTTACGTTGTAAATAAATAGATCGACTGGGCCATCGCATGAAAACATAATGTATCGTAAAATTTATGCATAATGCTACTGGCCAAGTCAACGTCCATAAAAATATGTGAATATGCTCTTTGAGAGAAAGACTGGCAACGTATTTCAATGCCTATAGTGTTTCAGTTGTTCATGGACGGCGGTGATCACTTACTATAGGTTGAACCGTCTGCTCGTTGCCCCCTATAATATAAACAAAAGTAATTTAATACGTTTACAATATCGGACTTACCCGCTATTTTTGGACTTTGTGTCAGCCACAGTGAGGTTACATAAATAGGTAATGTTTGCACAAAATATATTAATTTAGCCAGCACATGCTGCACCGTTAATGATAACACTCTGAACTGAAAAAAATAAATAAGTACACATGTTTAGAGCTGACCCCACACTAAGGTATAAGTTTTCTATCTTGAGCATCAAGAATGATGATTGATGAGTCCTTTCGGTTATAATCATCTAGAATTGTAAACAATTATGATTCACAGGAAAAATGGTCTTGGTGCTGGAATAGACAGCTGCCGTCGAACCATCTGCACCATGAAGGTAGTCTTAAAATGTTATATACATAACAGTTGTTCGATATATAAAGGTAGGCATTTATCTTCACGCCCGTTTTAATAATAATGTAACAAGAGTTCACATGCTGCTTCATGTTAGCCATGTATCTTGAATCCGAAGTTTGAAGTAACGGTTTTGTTGTTCCATATAGTCCGCGGAATGACATTGTGGGGGACCCTTTATAATTTAGACAGTGGCAGGATATTTGTATCCGGATTCAATCACTGTACACAATAGTGCAAAGCTCCGTTATGTGACACGCAACTGTGTCGCAATTCGGGTATGCCGACATAATAATGACAATTAACAAGTTGTCATTGGGTATTCTAGTTAGATTCCATTTACGATCAGGTTTTTTTTTATAGCAATGAATGTAGAGACGAGCATGCCGTTCAACTGATAGTAAGTGATACGACAGCTCATGAACAGTATCAAAGCCAAACACCTTGAATTACAAAGTAATGCTTGGCATTCGACTGCGGCCGCCATCCTAAGAAATAAGATGTATTAATATCCAGTAATTACTCGGGCTACAATCAATCGGGTGCACTATGTCACTTCCAATATAAAATAACAATAATCCAATCTTACCAAAGTGAAGACAATGTAGTAAAGAGCTGTTGTAGGCAATAACAGTAACAATATCGTGAACGCAACTGTTCCCACGAAGAGTTCTTGATTAGTGTATTCACAGGAATCGATCCCGCCTCTCAAAGGATTGTACTTGCGTCCAACAAACAGTCTCAGCAATGCTATGAGTCCACTAATTTGCATATTAAATAGTCTGAAACAGAATTATTCCACTATTGAAACAAATATAGGTAATAGGTATTCAATATAAGTACATACATAAACTCACGCCTCTTTCCTAAAAAGGGTAAGCAGAGGTGTAACCAGGAGACCCGCGTTTCGCTTTGTATTTCGTCTCACGATGTGATAAGGGGCGAGTGTATCGTATTATCGGCCACAAATTCCTGACTCCGGGCTGATAAACGAATAAAAAAATCCAATATCACTTCCCAACCCGAGATTTCAACCAAGACCTCAGCTTTGTAATTATACCGCAGTACAACTGCGCACGGCGGCGCCGCGCCGAGTCAGTCTTATAAGTAAGTACAATGTAGGTATTACTTAAATAATAATTTATCAAAATATAATTCAATTAATGTCATCATAGAAATTATCACACTTTGTTTCAGATTCGAAATTATTTTGCTTTTGTAAATGAATGGTACCAGAATGGCATATTTTTATTATTCTAAGTAATCTGTCTGTATCAGCCCATATACGTCCCACTGCAGGGCATGGGCCTACTCTACAATCGAGAATACGATTGAGAGTGGTTAGGCCATATAGTCCACCACGCTGGCCTAGTGCGGGTTGGCGGACTTACATAACATAGATTTTTTTTTTTTATAAATCGCTATGGTATGCACGTTTCCTTCACCGTTATAGTGCGTGGTGATTGATTATCAATACACACATGACTCCGAAAAGTCAGAGGTGTGCCCTGGGATTCGAACCCGCGACCACCGTAAACATGAAGGCAGCAGCGTCTAGTCCGTTAACCAACAGGCCACCACGCACTTCATTATTCTAAGTGCAAGCTCGCAATTGGGTGATGAAACAAATTACAGAAAGCATTTCAGCTATAGGTATATAAACATTTATATGGATTTTATAATATTATGTTAAGCTTACCTAGCAGCATATACATATATACAATAGGAATGGAATGTTGCAATACATATCATGTCGGATATGACGGCTGTTTGAAAAGTGATCCCCAAGTAGCCCATGTAGCGGTATACATGCAGTATTACGTCCAGCTTCTCACCTGACACATCTGAAAGACGTGTGAATAAACTGTTACTAAATGAAATTAAACCTCAAATGTTGGAAATATGTTGCTAAAAGGCAAGTTTTAATTAACATTGAAATGGTAATATGTATGATAGGGATGTTTCCAATATTTAATTTTGCATAATATTTAAGAATCACTGAAAAATATCCTTTATAACAAACAATAATTTAAAACAGAATCAACATAGGTCGTAAAATGGGTGAGATATTAATCAGGGGGGTGAGGGAAACTCGCTTTCTCTTTAGCATCATGCCTTATGAAAGACGACGTCACTGGATGACACATTAGTACAGTAATTGCATCCTTTTTTGTACCTACGAATTTGAAATAAATGTAAGTAACTTGTTTATCAGTAAACGGATTTTGAAAATATTTCTGTTTACGATTTTTCCTAATATTATCTTCCGATAAAAATAATATTAAGAATGGAGATAACATCCCTGTTGGATATTTATTGCTGAAATGATCTGACTAACACACATATTTCCTTATTTTTAATTTAATTTATTAAATTTTTAAACATGAATTCATGTTACTATTGGAACTATTAAAATTGTTTTATCCAACATTGAAAAATTTTACCATTGAAAAAAATTGCATGGATGTTAATATTCAAGTCAATTTATTAAAAAGCTTAAATTAATTAATAACAAAATGTTTACCTAGAAACAGCCACCAGAGCTGAACATGATATGAAAAATATTTTCCCAGCATTTTGTTGAATGCATTGTTCAGCTTCAAGCCTACTGGAGCACCCATCAACCATTTTAATAAGGAATAGAGGGAATTAATTAATTTCTGGAACAATATACTATTTCACTTATCTATCATCACATACAAAATAGTGGAACATCATTTGTGTTAGAGCATAGAGTTGCTATTGGACTGTATGTAACCTCATGTCAGTGTGTAAGACAGGCTGGAAGGTATTTTTGAATGTAGATTCAAAAATAAAATAATCGAATAAATCGAATGTGTAAAAAATATTTGGGACGTCAGTCGTTGTTCAAAGTTGTTATTGTAAACACACAAGTTTACATATGTCATCAAATATTTTTCACATATATATATTTTTGCTAAGTTCTTATTGTGTTGTGATTAAAGTTTATACCTAATGTATGTATAACATTAAACGCTTGCTATGGCTGAACTCTGCTGAGTATTCATTTCACTAAACATGTGAGAAAGAGTTTTCACAAGAAGGTCAAAGAAGAGACCAGATATTAGTGATATAATAGTACTGATATACACCAACTCCATCAATTTGATTTTAACATAACATGTTTGTTACAAATATGCAAAAAAAAGTTTCAGAAATAATATTTCATTGATGTTTCTGGGGGCATATTCAAAATCAAAATTGCTTAAAAAAGCAAATTAATGGAGTTTTCACTGGAATATTTGCTTTTAAATTAATTCGTAAAAATATTTCCTTTCGCCCAGGGATTCTTATACACCCTGTTTCACTGTAGTTGCTCCACAATCCACATTTACATAGTGCCTGGCTCACAATTGTTTGTATGGATATATATACCAGGTATATCAAGACTGCTACCGAAAACCAATCCAGGTGGTAGTTTTAGTGACTACAAACACAATGTAACTGAAAATTTCGCAAAGAAATGCGACATATTTTTTTAATTATTTCTTAAATATTGTCGAGTTTGGGTGGTAAATCGATAGTTTTTGCTAAAATAATAATTTAAAGCCTTGCGTACCATAGCGTCTTTAAAAATAAAAGGGTGTACACTATTATTTAAGAACAAACTATTTATTTACCATCCTAATAAGAAGATATAAAAAAATATAAAAATTCGACACACATTTTTCCACAAAATTTAGTTGCATTGTGTCTGAAGTCACTAAAACTACCACCCAGCTTCGTTTTCGGTAGCAGTCTTGATATACACTATATTATTTAGAAGCCACATTTAAAATGGAAACAAAGTTATCTCTAATGCACAATTTTTTACCTCTAACATTCCCATAAGGAGAGTACTTATGTCCATCTTGTCTTGAGATAACAATTGCAGCATGAAGTAACCAAGAACTACATCCATTATTATGGCTAAGATAAGATTACCCTGTTTTATTGATATCTGAGAAAAGAAAACATGTTTCAGAATAAAATATTTCTTTGAAAATGTTTGATTCAGTAACAAATACTTACTTTTTTATTGCTTTTAGTAGAAATCACAAGCCATCGGACTAAGTTGAAGTAATTTAATATATGTTGAAGGAACATAGACGATGTCAACCAGTGTGGTGTTTTAAAAGTTGGTGTATAAGATGCTGTTTCAATTGACTGGTTGTGCTCATTTTGTATCAAAGTTTGTAGTTTTGAAAAATCACTACTATCTAGTTTAATTTGTGAATCTTTCATAACACCATAGTCATACAACATAAATATACAGTTATTTGTATTAATTTCTTTTCCATGAATTACTAATTTGTTAATATGATAGGGATCAAACTGGTCTAATACCAAATAATTCAAATTACATTTATATTTCTTTAACACAGGGCTTGGGCCATAAAAGCCATAAATATCGGTTTCTATATTTTTATCAGCTTCTGATAGCAAATCAATGTTGGCTGAAAGTTTTGTGATGTAAATGGTTATTGCATATTGCTCCGATATATTCACTACACCCCTGAAGTATAACTTCTGGCCATTGGCACGGACAACAGGAAACAGTATCTTTATTGAATGAGACATGAATGTAATGTTAATTCATATTTTTGAAATGTTCCTCTATTACTAGAATTATATTTTTATAACATTTAACATGCACTAACAATATATGCACAAGAAATGATAAACATCAAAGGCACAGACCAAGTAGTATTTCGTAGTGATTTAAATTCTCTTTGGTAGTCATTGGTAGTACTAATCAAAGGTAAACATCACAGTAAACATACGGTAATGTACGGTAAACACAACGGTAAACATGGAATCACAGACTAAGCAAGGAATTGTAGAGATGGTCAACTCGATTTACTAACTCGAGTTAACTCGAGTTGTGCCAAATTCGAGTTAACTCGAATTGAATTCTTCCTAACTCGAGTTTGAAAATCGCGGTAGATGAACGCATTTTAGTACGAAAGAGTAGCCAATATGCATATTTGAATTCCTAGCTTTTACCAAATGTAATGTTTCCATATTACATTTTTCGGTATACACAGTATCCTTTGCGATATATCAAGGTATCAGCTACCTATATGCGAAGTTTCATCAAAATTGCTTTGAATTGTAAAGTAACAGACTCATGGCGGCCTCTTAAGTATAAGACATACTAAGTCTCATACCAGTAAAAACTATAAAAACCTCTTTAATTCAATCCTACATATCAAGTTCAACACTCGGTTTCGTCCTTCCAATTCGAGTTGTGTAACTCGAGTTCAATTCGAGTTACCTGAATTTCAACTCGAGCTAACTCGAGTCTGGTTTATCCCGAGTTGGCACATCACTAAGGAATTGTTTTTTTTTTTTTTTTTTTTTTTATGGCAATTGTTGAAAACAATATGCCAATGTCAAGTTTGGAAGGAATTGTTTTATGTGACATCAGTCAATTTGACATTGACAAGTTTAGAGATGTTGAAATAATATCGACAGTAGAAAAACTATTTTTGATTACTGCATTGAATCGATTTACACATTGATTTGTAAATTGAAAGTAATGTTGGGAACTCCATGTAATATATTATGCCATACCTCCGCCTATTCGTGTGTTTCGTTGTGGTAATATAAACTAGCATTTAAACTGTAGTGATCAATTAAAGTATGCTGCGTGCGTTCGCCGGTTTGTTGGTGGTAACGGGCCAGAGTTACTCTATACTCCGACACGAAGTTCGAATGTTCGGGCGTTGAACGTCAACATACAAGATAAAAGTTGTGCACTTCTAAAAATCAGTACTATTATCGATGAAACTTATCATTGACTTCAAACTTATTCTAAGATTACGACGTACGATCTAGGATTCGATAAGTAAGGTATTAAGGCATTAGGCTTATTCGTATAGTTTTAAGTGCGGTGTTCGAACATTCGTCGGCGTGGCGGAGTACAAAGAAAAACAACGGAGAAGTAATCGCTCCGACGCGACTACCTTCACCTTCACGGTGATCAGGAATCAGGGGGGCAAGTCCAAGGGTGCACGGCACGACTTTTAGGTGTCATCTGAGTATTCATAGGGCCTAACTAGTCTCAATTGTATTCTGCTGTGGAACGTATATGGGCTGATATAGATACAGATCAGTTACATTAAAGTCATTTTATACTCTTCATAACATTCCTGTATCTTGTGGCAAGAAATAATAATATTGTCAATGGTTTGTAAAATTTTTAGCTTTAGAATAAATTAATTTTATAATACAATCTATTAGAGATTTCATTCTTTAAATACAAAATATTTAGTGTTAAAGATATCGATCATATTCATCAATATAATCAATCGATTACATTCAAAATGAAATTATCGAATTTTATGTGTTATATCTCACATCCCTATCATTGACAAGGAAAGTTCTTGTTTTGCCATTGGTTTTGCCTAAACAGCCTATCCACTCAAACGTCCCGACCCCCAATTTTGACGTAAGCTGTCATTTTTATAGGAAAATACACTAGTAATGAAAAAGCGTCCTAAATTCAAAATATATTATAAAAAGCGTTATGAAAAAAATATATATAATGCTTGAATAAAGTACCTTTAATGTAACATTGGCCAAAAAGACATTAGCAATAGGCATATTTAAAAAAAAAACAGGCAAACTCGTGTGTTGTTTAAGAACAACGACGAGTGGTGCGCAGGATTTTTTAAAAATGTAAATATTGATTTTTAACTCTCTTATTGTTGTTATATAGTTTATTAAAAGATACCTTTACATTAATAATTATCAATTATCTAAAAATAAGCCATATTCGACGCGTGATTCGAAGTTTTTTAGACACGAAAGTAAATCACGGTCGTTGTTTGTCGGTATTCATTAAATATTTCTGTGTTAATTCTATGAAAAAATGATAAATAAAGTGTTAGAGAGAGAAAACATATCATAAAGAATAAATAGGTGCCATTTGATAATTGAAAATATATCAAAACAATTCAATATTTTAATTGATTTCCAGTATTCCGTAGAAAGTCGCGCGCCATTTTTTGTAAGATCAGAGTTTGCGTTCCAAAGTTTTTGTTCAAACTAGAATGTGTGGTATGTTTGATGTTGGATGTGATTGTTATAAATTAAGTATGATGAAGCCAATTATATGGTGATTTAAATTTTCAATATCAAAGAATTAATTTATTAATTCAGTTTAAATATTTCAATATTTCCTCTCCAAATATGCATCCAAACCGTGGAAAGACGAGTTGGATACATTCGAGCCAAAATCACAAGAGCTCGCCGAGGACAGGATCAAATGGAATGATAAAGGGGAAGCCTTTGCCCAGCAGTGGGACACAATCTAGGCTATTAAATATATATATATATATATATACGGAATGGAAGCCGCCATCAGGGACCGCAAACCGTTACATACATTACGATAAAGTATAGATGCGCGACTGCGACTAATCCGAACATTGAAATGATCTACTATTAAGCCAAAAACAAATTATAAGACTGCCGGACGCGGCTGAAGAGTGGTACAATATTCAGGGTCTCTTAGACGCGGCGCGGCAGAATCTTCAATTTTCTAAATATCTTCAGCTGCATTCATCAGCCGCATCTTATAAATTGTACCCGCCTTTACTAACGTAGTTATTCTGATACAAAACTAATATTACAATTGGACAAATTTATTGAAATAAAAAAGAAAAATAATAAAATACATTTTCAATTTTAGGTCATCAATGGAAAAGCAAGAATGCTCGTGAGTGTTTTATTTTTTTATTTCAGTGATAGAGTGCATGCATAGTTTGTGTCAATTAAGCAAATAAAAAACCATCACTAGTGCTAAGAGTTAACTTGAACTTTACATTGAGCGGGCAGTGCGGAAATGGGAGAGACCGAGGCCCGGGCAGAGGCAGAGGCACTGAGCCGGGCTATTATGCCGGGCCAAATAAAATAAAAACTAAATAAATCGTACAAATCTGTAATTATTAGTTTATAGATTTGAAATTGTCAGTATTTATTCCCAAATATTTATTCATTGATTGAAATAATAATAATTGATTATTTTTATTTTGTTTTAATTTTCAACCACCACTTACCTACCCTTATTCGTAATTTTTAAATACTATTACAATTTTTGATTGTAATGGATTACGCTATACCTACCAGTACCTTTACCTATACAAATCTCGTCGTTATTAAGGATATTTTCTTAAAAATCTACCATAAACTATAATTTGGTTTCTAAACCAAACACTATAAAAAAGGATAACAGCTTTGCATGTCTCGATCGCTAAAATTTCATTAATGCAAAATCAATAAATACATTAAAAAACTAGGTATAACAATGTTTACATTTGATAGGACTAAGTCATTTATATTCCATTCATGTTATTACACGTAGATAGTAACTTATTTATTTACCCCGCGCTGTTTTAAACCGGTTAACATCTGTATTAAATATCGTCTGGACAAGAACTTACATGGGCGGCCATCTTTCAAGCTTTTTTTCACCAGTGTTGCCAACTTAGTGGATTTTCCACAAAATCTGGTAGTTTGGTCCTGGTTGGGAAACATTGCTTTTAGTGGATTTTAAATGGTTTGGGGGCTGGCGAAAATTATTGAAAAGCTGCCATTATCAAATCCGACACATCATTGTTTATTGAAAATATGATGTCATATATTGTAATCAAATATCCAAAAATAGACTAGGACGAATTTCCGTGCTTTCCGGCGTTTTTGCCATACCTATTACTGGAATCAAGTATAACAGCTCACACAATAGGTCCCATTTAAATGTAATAATGAATTCCGTGGTGCTATACAGCTGGCTTCTCCGGCTGTAAAAGTCTTTTTGGGAGGTCATTTACCTCTTCAGTTCAATGTTTTGTCACCCGCTTTGCACGGAGGGAAGTGGACATTATTTATTTCCAACTCCTCCTATTAATTAAACTTTCTGATTCATTTCGTTGCGGGTTAAAGACAAGTTAGACATTCCCGGAGACTCGCCGAGCTTCAATGCTTGGTGTCATTACATTGCGTGCCACTGTTGATCCTGGCTTACAGGAGTTGCACCCGGCGTTATTGTTTTGAAGTTGTTTGAGGGCCATCTCAATCTCACGTAGGCTAATGTCCGGGATATCATCGCTAACGGATACGTATCATCGATAACGTGACGGATCAATTCGGCTCTCGGGTCTTCGGCCGAGCTAACAGTAGGTTCGGCAACGGAGGTGTAAAGCTGTCCGTAGAACCTCTCGATCTCCCTTAATACATCTGTCCTCGTCGATACCGCGCGGTCGTATAGCGGCAAGCTACATTCAAATAAAGCTAATATAAAGCGTGTAAAATGCTTATAATTATGGTAAAATGGCGTTCTTTCCCGAAAGCATGTGTTATCAATGGGCTAAAATGATGGGACTGATAGCTAAAAATGATGATGATGATAAAGATAAAAATATAGGCAGGTGGGGGCGGCATTCTTCAGTTTTTGCCCCGCCTCAAAAAATATCTAGATCCGGCGCTGATGGGAACTGTTGAATTGTAGATAATGTCGTGAGCGAAATGTGCAATTGCACCATCTGTAGTCGTCGAATTTTATCGTAATTGACAATTATGATACTTAACAAGGAGGTGATCCGGCTTTCACCTTGATTTAGGATGTCGATGTAGTGTTGATATGGTGCAGTGGAGCGCTGCGACGAGCACTACTAAATACTTAAATTGAGAAGTTGGCCTTCAACGTAACAAGTTAACAATGACATCAAATAAGGATACATATAGTTGGTTGTAAATGAAAAACAATATGATATTTTGTTATAAATATTATGAATATTGCAAGTTTAACATAGCTTTGTATTATGTAATTCTCAAGTACCTACATATTTTTTTTATTTCAATGGCGAGACGAGCATATCGTTCGCCAGATGGTAAGCGATACGACCGCTCCTGAACATTAGCAAAACAAAACAAGACTTTGAATTAGAAAGCAATGCTTGGCATTCCACTGCGCTCTCCACCCTGAGACAAAAGATGAAAGTCTCAATATGTCCAGTAGTTACTCTGACTACAATTATGTATAATACAATTCCTTCAATCCGAAACATAACAGTGTATTTAAACTACTGTTTGGCGGAAGAAATAGACATTGCGGTGGTACCCACCCAGGCGGCCTCTTACATATGAGAGACCTACCACCAGTAAAACTTGCTTTTAAAACGAATTTTATGGAAACTGAGCATTATAAATGTGCCTGGCTGTCTCTATAGCGCAGTTGCTTAGACGCCAGTTATAAAATGACAGAACGCGGATTCGACCCCTGATTGAGGCAAATGTTTCTGAAATCTACAAGTAATTGTTTCGGGTCTGTGAGACCCAAAATTCTTTCGTAGCTTCTGATACACATGAATGTACATGAAACAAGACTTGTGTCTCGAATGTGTTACGTGGACGTATGGTGGTAATGGTGGTAATGTGGTACGTGAGAGCGTGGAGCGAAAAAGTCACAAAATCAAATGTTACCAAACATTTGCACTAAATGGTATTTATATACTGATACAAAATAAAAAACGAAAAAAGTGTTGATCATTCAACGGTTATAATGAATGGTTTTCTTTTGAAATTTTGGTATATTATTATAAATGTAAGTAATAAACGGTAAACCTGAGTAATAAACGGTATGCGTAAATGTCAATCGACATCAAACATTCAACATAACCACATATAAGTTCGCTTTACACCTGACCTCTGCTAAAAATAATAAGGCTCAGTTTTAATAAGTCGGCGATATGGTTGGCGGTAATTTAAATTCCGAGAGGTAGAATTGCCTCTAAAACATATGCCTATAAACCGTATGTATTATACAGGTAAGTATATGTGATATCATCATAACATTGTTCTTTATTTTCTTAATACAAATTCATAATAATCGTAGTTCTATTCAAAGTATTATTTATATTCTATCGTATTTAATTATTGCCAAATTATACTCACTGCTGAAAATGTATTATTTTCTTAACCTGGTAAGCGGTCTCTGCCTATCGTAAAGTGATTACTTTCTTTAAGCCTTGCTCAAAAAATAATAAGTTATAGCGCTCAGGGAACACCGAAGCAGTTTATTCCAGAGCTTGCACGTGCGTGCAATATCTTTTAAATGACTTCAAATAATAGGAGGTGGTTCGCAATTCATCGGGAATTTATCTTATAATGTATGGTCACAGCTTAGAGTATATACATTAGCCTACGTGAGATTGAGATGGCCCTCAAACAACTTCAAAACAATAACGCCGGGTGAGGACGGAATCACTTCAGAGCTTCTGAAAGCGGGCGGAACGCCGATACAAAAAGTCCTTCAGAGGCTCTTCAATTCCGTTCTCCTCGAGGGCCCATCGCCAGAGGCATGGAGCAGAAGCGTTGTGGTTCAAAAAAGGTGATAACACTTTGCTGAAGAACTACAGGCCCATCTCGCTCCTGAGCAATGTCTATAAGTTGTTTTCAAGGGTCATCACAAATCGTCTCGAACGCGGGTTTGATGACTTCCAGCCTCCCGAACAAGCCGGTTTCCGAAAACGCTTTAGTACCATAGATATTCATACGCTACGTCAAGTTATACAAAAAACCGAGGAATGTAACTCGCCGCTTTGTTTAGCGTTTGTGGACCATAGTCCACTCTCTCGATCGAATCAAAGGCTTTCTTATGAGAGCGATATGAGAGAGAGATCCGTAGGAGAACGAAGGTTACCGACATAGTCCGTAGGATTAGCAAGTTGAAGTTGCAGTGGGCCAAGCACATACCTCGTAGAACCGATGGCCGTTAGGGCCGAAAGGACTTGAGTGGTGGCCACGCACAGGCAAGCGAGGATCAGTTCATCGTATGCCGACCCTATCGTGCCACTGTTAATTCGGCCTTCTTAATGCCCGGACTTAGGCTCCTCGATGCCTCTTCACCAATCCCATCCCTTCAACCTCATGACGGTGCAATTAAACAGAGCAGGTCCATCAGCGGTGCATAACCCCACCACGGCGTTCACTATGGAGTTCACCAACATCCACGGACTCCACGCGAACCTCAATGCCGTCTTTGCTTGCTTTCTACCTGCTGTACCCCGGTTATTCGCTTGAAGGAAACTTCAAACTTAAAGTCGCGGTATGCTTGTATGTTCGGTCGAACATCTGTTGTCACCATTTGCGCTACATGGAGGACCCCTACTTCTCCGTTCTATGGGTGCACATGGATCTTGGTTCCCTGCGTCGCATCCTTCAGTGAGTGTATACACTATTACTGACGAGATAAGGCTTGGAATGGAATACTACATTCCTTCCTCTGAGATCGCCAGTAAGGCCTGGACGCTCCTAGTTCAATCGTGCATGCGCCGATGCTGTCGGTGACAAATAGGCGGCATATAGCGCTTGGATCAGGGGTCACGCTATGAAGGATTCCAATATCAGTTCCCTCAAAGAAGTCTACAACGAGCCACCAAGGCCTGCAGAAGGCCTACGTTAGAGCAGATGCTCAGCGTATTAGCATGGTTGGGCGTGCGTTGGCCAATCACCCAACTAGCTAGTCCAGCTAGCTAGTCGTGCTTATTGGATTTTGGCCAGGGCCGTTCAGTCAGACTTCTGCCGTTCAGCGTTGTCACCGCTCAGGGTCGCTGGCTCACAAGCAGCATGAGAAGGCTGCCTTACTGACAAATCGTTTTGCGGCTAATTCCCGCCTCGAAGACCGTGGTTCCCAGAAGCTGCCTTAACTGCGTGATTGCGGTTTCTCAACGGCGGATATTCGCATTAGGCAGTGTGATGTGCGGTGTGAGCTACGGTCTTTCGATGTGCGAAAAGCCAGTTTGAAGAGATTGTGCAGCCGAGTTGTCTCCTGCACTGACTCGCCTCTACCGAGCGTCCTACCTCGCAGGAGTTGTGCCTGAGTCTTGGAGGGAGGCCAATGTGCAATCCCCAAAAAGGGTGATAAGTCAGACCCTATCGACTATCGCCTTATCGTTATCAACTCAGTAATGTGTAAGGTCATGGAGCGAATCCTAAACGCTCAATTAATCCGCTACCTGGAGGATGACTCGTTGATCAGTGACAGACAATACGGATTCCGTCAAAATCGATCAACGGGTGATCTTCTAGCGTTTATACTGCATCGCTGGGATGAGGCGATTGACCGGCATGGCGAGGCTCTTGCTGTGAGCCTTGACATAGCTAAGGCTTTTAATAGGGTCTGGCACCGTGGTCTTCTTTCCAAACATCCGGCATACGGTTTGCCCGACAATCTGTGTTCGTGGGTTTCCGGTTTTCTGCTTGGACGTAGAATAAGTGTCGCCGTCGACGGACACGGCGCTCATTTCTGTAAAATACCGGAGTTCCTCAGGGCTCGATAATGCCGCCCACCCTGTTTTTTCTGCATATCAATGATATGTTGTCGCTAGGCAACACTCATTGCTATGCCACATAGAACATAGATAGAACACAATCACATAAAAGATGTTCGTTCTTCTTTGTTCGATTAATCAACTAAAACTAACTAGGAAACACAAATTGAATATTTCAAACTAAACATAGTCGTTAAGATCGACGAGGGAGTTTCCAAATATAGCTTCAACTCTTTTTCACGCGTCCCTATCGCATACTCATTAATATTCGCGCCCCTCGAAAAAAAAGTTCTGCAATGTCCGTGTAAGTGGTGTTACGTTATTGATGACTTGTCTAGTTGTCTCCCAAGATTCAATATGCCGCCCCCTGAACTTGCCGCCCGGGGCACGCACCCCGTCTTGCCCCCCCCTAGATCCGGGCCTGGTTCCCATTGAGAGATTATATTAATTTGAAATAAATATTATGAGGAATTTGAATTATAAACAGATAGGTAGTAATAGTACAAAGTATACCCAACCCCAACGCGCGTTACAATATTAAATAATTAACCCTATGATAACATAATTTTTTTGAACTTTATTTGATGTGGAAACAGTTAATAATTTAGGTAATGTAATTTTCATAGATCTTCCTATTTTTTGCAAAACATTATCTTATTTCTAAAATAACGTTTTCAGGATATCTACTAATTAATGATCTTATAGAGATATAAAACAAACCATAAGGTAGATAATAAATCATTTCATAATTTCCAAAACGAAACAGAAATAAAAAAAATATATAATGTTACAGTATGTTATTTATTCCAATATTAAAAATTAAAATTACTTTATAGAAGACACTTACATCATAAATTAAATAATATCTTAACAAACATATTCTATGTTTATGGCCAATTGTACCACATGAAACCGCGTAGTAAATTTTCGGACAAAACATTTATATCTACAAGAATGATACAGCGCCATATTTGTATTGGCGACGGTGGTGATAAGTTTGAGAGATAATATTTGCATGGTAGCCAGGGTTTTGTCCTTTTGGGGGAGCTTTGCATGGAGAGTTGGCCATCAACTCATGGATCTTTTCGGCATGGATCCTAAAGTTGATTCTGTTGCCACTGAGACTTCCTGTCATTACTCTCTGAAAACTGGATGTTAACACCCAGAGCTCTTGTTCGCCTTTTAGATTGTTCACTACTTTAACACCGCTAGCGAACTGAAGGGTTTCTTTGTTGACTGCAACTTTGTGGAAGTTGCGCGGAGAGAATTCTGTAGCGGAGTTCCAGCATACAATACTCGGGGGTTCCATTAAGCCGAAATAAAGAATGCCGTCACGGTCCATAGCCTCAGCTGCGGATTGGACGGGACGCTGCTCCGGGAATTCCTAAAAAAAACAAGAGATTTTATATGTGCATATTTTTTAAAAATGTGGCTCCGCAAAATGACTGCACTGTACCTGCGCAATGCCGTCCAGACAGTGTCGAATAGCATCAGACGGCGTTCGCATGCCATTCGACACCCTCCACTTATGTACATGACCAAGACGGTATAAAGGATAAGTAGGAGTGCAGATTGCATTGCCGGATATGGGCATTTACAAGGTAACGTCATTACGTTAATCGAGAAAGACTTGCTCGTACTCTCATTTACTAAGCACTGGAATTGGTAATCACAGTACTGGAGCTCTGTGACTAGTGGGGCTGCTGACTAGGTCCTATTATTACTTGCTAACAAAATATATTAAGCAGATATCGGTTGGTTCTAAGTTCCATAATTCACCTGATTCAATTCCTTTTGTGTGTCCGTTCCACGGCGCTGCCACTTCTCTTGGCCTTACTTTTATTTCAGATGCTATGTTATATGGAGAAAAAGTATCAATATGATCTAGCCTTTTTACTCGTATCTTAAAATGTTACTTTTTTATCACATTGTGGGTACCAAGGTGGGTACCAATTCCGCTTCAGACATGCGATTGATTATTCAAAAATCGAATTAATTTTAAAATCAAAATGATCTCTCCTTTTAGTGAAATTGTCTATCTACAATATTTAAGGCACTTCCCCTGCATGTTGCATCGGTATTCCCTCGTACCCTCCTCCGAATTATACGAGGTTAGGTACGAGATGATGATACGATCAAAGTTGTACTGACTCTACCACCTGTTCATTCTATTAGTAAATAGATGAACAGGTTGATCAATGAGAAATGTATTTATCGTTTAAGATCACTAAGGACGATTCCTAATTAACAATATTTTGCAGATCAGATTTTATATGATGCTGGATTCGTAATTAGTAATTTTTTTAAGAGGGTACCTTTGTTTTCGGTAGAGGGTATGTTTGAATTAAATCAATGTTACTTACAAACACATCTCCAGGGTTAATAGATGGGTGGTCGATCAAAGAATCGTTTCGTAAGATTGAAGTGCGGACGACATTCTCTGTGGTTGAAGCCAATGAGTGGAAGTAAAGTAAACGACTTTGAGTTTGTCCAGGTCGGTAGGGAGAAAGGGCCATTCCGAGAACGCCATCCATAAGATCGAAGCTTTCACCTGTCGGAATTTGGAAAAAGGTTTATTTTCTTACACTTTTGTTTTATATAATTTATGGGCTCCTTATTATGGATTCTTCATAATTATATGGATGGTTTTGATATAATTACTTATGTAACATATATTAACAGTGAATAGAAGTTGACGATAGCAGATCAAAGGTGGTCTGTTGTCTAAATATTTTTCTATTGTTATTTAAAGTATTTAAGTGACTTACCATCAATAGTAAAGGTTCCTCTTGAAGGGTAGGGGAAAAAGTATTTGTTAGTAACTCGCCAGGAACGGTTACTGGCGACATCGACCACAAGTACACCGAAACCGGACACGTCAGCAACATACACGAAAGTATCGGAGCAATCCCCGTTTGTCTGAGGTCTGACATCAACAACCTGTGAAATTAACACACTTTATATTAATAATGGCCTTTTAAATTAGGCGTATTTAATATGATAAGACAATTCTTATTACAAATAATTAACATCCTGCTACGGGTCTTGATGAGCGCGATGTGGCACATAAATTCCAGGAATGTCGCTTGAGATGGTATGGTCACGTCCTAAGGAAGCCAGAGGAGTACGTCGGTAATGTGTGTCTCTAAGTATCAATATTCCCGGGCATCAACCGTCCAAAAAAAGAAAGAAAGAAGCTACGAGGGTCAATGGCCTAACTAATACTATTGAGGATGCTGAAGATTGGGCTACATGGAGAAGAATTTGCCGGAAGGCGAACCCTGGCACTCGCCAGGATAACGCCAGGTAAAAGAAGAAAATTATCAAAATAAATAATGCATAAAAAACATGTAATCACCAAAAACTATTACAGGAATTAGTAACTTTTTAGTAGGTATACTCGAACCGCAAAAAATACCTTATATAGCAAACATAACGATATTGTACATAGTTACTCATTTCCTATCATATCATTAGCACGATTTTTTATTATGAAAAGATCATTGTCCGATGACTCGTCAAGTCAAGACAAACAAAATACTGAAGCACGAAAAAATATAGGTAAATCGTATTGTATTCTAAGTGAGGTAAAAAGTTGAAAGCTAGTATTCTTTTTTACATATGACAATAATTCATGGAAAATATTCATCGCTTGAAAGTGAAGATTAATGGTTTCGTCAAACAGGTTTTTTTTTATTTTCATTTGTACATAGGTGCTTATTTGCTGTAATACATACGAATAAACGTATTGGATTTTTCTTTCTTATTTTAAGATGGAGCATCAAAATTTTTTATCGTAATTATATTCAGGTTAGACATAATATCGAATAGTAACAAAAATATAATAAATTCGTGGGAGTTAGTTACCGGAGTGATGAACAAGGAAGACGCAGTGAAGCTGGTGACGTTGACGACGTGTCTATAGATGAGATGGTCGGTGGACAGATCAAAGGCCAGGAGTTGAGGTGCGCAGTATTGTATGTCGCCGATCTTACCGGCGTCCATCACCCACAATCGATTACACTCGTCGATCTGAAATGGAAATACGTAGCAAAATTATAAAAAAGCAGTAAATATTTGATGCATATTATATTTAAGTTACTACATCGCATTTAAAAGAATTTGGATGTTAAGTAAAGTCCGCCAACCTCCACCAGAGGAGGGACCGAACCCGCAGCTTCTCGTTTCACAGCCGTTTAAATCAAAACGAATCAAATATTTTTATTGTGTTTAACCAAATGCGTTACGAAGGCTGCCAAAGAATATATCAAAGTTTAAATTGAATAATATTGTATAGACAGCCTCTGTGGCGCAGTTGGTTAGACGCCGGCTGTGAAACGAGAGGCCGAGGGTTCGATCCCCGCACCGTAATAAATATTTGTATGAACCACTGGTATTTGTTTCGGGTCTGGATGTTTGTGAGACCGAAAAGTCTCTCGTAGTTCCTGATACCCACGACATAAGACTCGTTCTTAGTGTGGAGTCAGGACGACGCGACGTATGTGACTGTTAGGTGTATTTATTTATTATTATCATGATAGACTTGTTGATATGAGTGAAGGATATAATATAATTTATAAAAAAGTGTGTTTGTCCCATAAATTACATAAAATCAATTATTTAATTTTGTGTATTCCTAATCTAATATTAAATTTAGCATTGATTTATGAATATTTAAAAATACCGGTACAATTATATTATTATTTTAAAAGCTGTTTTAAATTGCATAGTGTTTATCGCTTGCTACGCATCAACCTTGGAGTATAATAAATTATCGTATTTAATTTTCTACTTCTTCCTAAATGCACGAGCTTTGTACCAAGTGGTCAAGCAATTCAATTTGAGATTGTTTTTCAAACTAAGATATCTTTTCCCTGATGATTCCTGCAAGGGCGGATGAAGTCTTTAAAAAAGGTTGTGGGCATGGCAACCCGAAAATCAACGAAGTGGGAGTCTGTGTATGATCTTGCTTATGATCGTTATACGCAATAAAATTTTAACTCTACGATTTTAATTGTATTGATGACATTATGGCATTTGATATAATATTATCAGTCTATCGATCTCATAAAAGAGTGGAAGTATGACCTAATAAGTCCGTTAGGGTTGTGGGCATCCCCATCGTGCTCACTATGGTGGATCCGCGCCTGGATTCCTGATTGTAGGTAGGTTAAAGTATTTCTACTATAGATAGGTATATTATTATGCATAATTCATATCATATTACGCTCCATGTAAGATGATGATTAGTTCAGGAAGAGGTAAAACCTTTGCAATTCACAATTGTGATAATAATGTAGAGGTAAACTATAAAGTAAGTTTTACATTTTATGCATGTGTTATGCGTAAACATTATGGAAGATTCAAGCAAACATTGTATAACGTTATGTTATTGGCTATAAAATTATATGATGGACGTACATGAAATCACCTTCGAATTCAACTTACATTAACAACATTGTTGTGGTATTATCGACCTAGTGTCTTCCCTATTAGCATAATACAATTTAAAGCATATAAAATTTATTATGTGCATATTTTAACAATCACTGGCTGCAATAATTGTCGCATTGACTACATATTGTACAGCAAAACAATTTATTATAAGTAGGTACAGAATTTTAGAATCTAATAACGATTAATTACCTATTAGCTAATATTAGATATATGCAAGTAATGTGTCTAACTTAAATACTGAATTTCCTTAATGAACAATGTTGCAAGATAATAAAGAAATATATAGTAAATAAACGTAGTCACAATTTCACACTGCCTTTAAATTCAGAGTAAGACCTAAGTTTGAAAAATGGGGACAAGATAAATATCAATTTCCATAAGTTAAAGAAAGCCAGATAAACCTTCAAGGTGTGAAAGCCGCGAGGCCTTGGACAGGCATCCATGCATTGCGACATTTCAGCATATCGTAACTATCCAAAAAAACGTATTTTTTTTTGGTCGTGTGACGGTCGCCTTCTTGTTCAGTATGGGACAAAAAAATTAGAATAGACTGCTAATTATATCTTATAGGAAGCCTTCACATTAACAATTGAAGGTCACATGTAATACATTCACTTATTTGATATATTTTTTACATACCGCTACTCTGAAGACTGAAGTGAGGCCTTCGCAGTTGGAGCCTTGGTTGATGTGCCATGAGTAGTCAGGGTAGCCGATGATGCGGCCCTGGTCGTCAACAGTTCCCAGCGTTACTGGCCGACCCTCGTCGAAGCGGGGAATTGTAACGAAAATACGTGACGCAAGACCTCCTGCAACAAAGTACTCTCATAAAATCTATAAGTAGGTCTCTCATAAGTGAGCGGCCGCCTGGGTAGGTACCACCGCAATGTCTATTTCTCCCGTCAAACAGCAGTGTAAATGCACTTTTGTGTTCCGGTTTGAGGGACATTGTAAGCAGAATAACCACTGGACATATTGAGACTTAACCAATGGATCGGTTACCATCAGGCGAATAATACGCCCGTCTCGCTATTTATAGTAATAAAAAACCGCTATAGTATGCAGGTTTCTTCCCGACATTTTTTTTTCACTGTAATTGTATATGGTTATTGACTATCCATACACGCATGACTCCTAAAAGTCCGAAGTGTGCCCTGGGATTTGAACCCGCAACCACTGTAAATATTTTGGCATCGGCGTCTAGTCTGATAACAAAACCACGCACTTCAGGAAAAGTTCAATACACTCAAATAAAAAATACGTGTCTGATGTCATTCATAACCTCCGATAATTTATTTAATAGTACGATTCGTAACGTTATAACCTGTACATTGTGTACAAACAGACACACAGCAGACAGCCTCCGTGGCGCAGTCGGTTAGACGCCGCCTGTGAAACGAGAGGCCGCGGGTTCGATCCCCGCACCGAGAGAAATGTTTGTGCGGCCGACAAATATTTCTTTCGAGTCTGGGTGTTTGTGAGACCGAAAAATCTCTCGTAGTTCCTGATACCCACGACACAAGACTCGATCTTAGTGTGGGGTCAGGACTATGTATGTGACCGTTGGGTGTTATTTATTTATTTATTATTAAACGATTCATTGCTTCGTCTATACATATAAATAAAATTGAAGTGTCTGTTTTAAAAGTGAAAATAAAAAAAGACCAACTACATATCGTTATATACACGATACATGTGCCGAAAATGATATTTAAAAATTTTTTGTCTGTCTGTCCGTTTGTTCCGGCTAATCTCTGAAATGGCTAGACCGATTTTGACGAGACTTTTTCTTCAGGTAGCTGATATAACAAGAAGTAACTTAGGGTACATTTATTTTAGAAAAATAAAGTAATGTTGCAATGCCCGCGCGCAGCTCATGCGCATGCCACTGGGCCGTTACGTCGGGCGCCTCCCACCACTTCTCCCACCAACGAATCAATATCATACTTACAAAATATTGTATATAAAGAAATTTTTCAATAAAGCTAATACAAAAATCTAAAAATAAATGTGTAACGGGAGTTCACCGCCGCTAAGAGGTGGCGCCACAGTATGGTTTTGTTACAAAGGTTGATACTTAAAATAAAAATGCAAAAACAACAAAAAAAAAAACTAAATAAACTAATTCACTTTTTGTAAAATTCCACGCGCACGAAGTCGCGGGCACAGCTAGTAAATAATAAAAAAAACATATTATTTTTTTTCTAATAGATCATCACATACTGTAACACCCGTTTTAAATACATACAAATCAGGGATGTTGCGAATATTCGCATCCGCATCCGCAAATGCGGAGCTTCCGCATAAATTTGGACATCTGCATCCGCATCCGCAACCGCAATAATTGATGCGGATATTTATGCGGATGCGGATGTAATACAAAATGTCGAGTCGAGTCGAGAAATACCAGAAAATGGTAGCATAAGAATTTCTTTCTTACCCCATTAAAAAATTTGAAAATCCTCTTAAGTGGTGTTTATCGAAAGGAATTAAAGATATTATTTCCGATAGCAGAAAGATTCTTATCCGCTCCACTAAGTAGTGATTCTAGCGAACAATTATTTGCAGCGTGGGTTTAATTTACGAACCTCTTCTTAACCGATTTGTTATCAGAAAAGGCGTCGCGGCGTTATACTTAATAAATGAAACGGTGTTCTTTTGCGAGCTCTTGGGGCTACTCAAAACGAAGGTAATGCATTTAATTATCAATAGAGAAGATGGCTAGAACCCTGCACAAACATGGGATCGAATTCTACACTTAATTATATCGGAACCCAAAAGAACAACTGCCCGACATCAAGACACAGTGAGCTTCTTCTGCGTAGACCGAAATGCAAAAACAGATTATCGTTTCAAATTAACTTTTTAATTTAATAATTGTAAATTACGGGTAGTTAAATTACGCCCCGAATGCCACCAAAACATGAATCCTCTAAAATAATCGAAATATCGGGAATTTAAATAATATAAAAAATTGACATAGATAAATCGATAAATATTAGTAAGCGATAAAATCCGTAAATAATAGTTTAATTTCAATATTCATTCATATGCTATATTTATATAAGATCTCAAACATCCGCATCCGCATCTGCATCCGCGGATGTGAGCCTTTGAAATTCTGCATCCGCATCCGCATCCGCGGATGTGAAAAAATCGACATCCGCAACATCCCTAATACAAATTTATAACTACCTAGGTCCTTTCTGATCACATTTCTGATCATATTATACAGGGTATATCAAGACTGCTACCGAAAACGAAGCCGGGTGGTAGTTTAAGCGACTTCAGACACAATGCAACAGAAAAAGTTGCAAAAATAAGCGACAATATTTTTTCTGAAATTTTTTTCGTATTGCCATATTTTGGTGGTAAATATTTTTTTTCCTAAAATAATAGTGTATACCCTTTAATTTATAAATACTCTAAGATATAAGAGAGTTTAAATTATTATTTTAGCAAAAACTATGGATTTACCACCCAAAAATGACGATATTTAAAAAATCATAAAAAATAATTGTCGCGTTTCTATGCGAAAATTTTAGTTGCATTGTGTTTGTAGCCACTAAAACTACCACCCGGCTTCGTTTTCGGTAGCAGTCTTGAAATACCCGGTATTGTAGGTATTTAAAATAATCTATAAAAAGATCGGAGCGGTTCAATAACAATAGTATTTTACTAGTTCTCTGAGCTAGTAAGTCTCTCTTACTTACACCCTATAAAAGTATAATCAGATTGGGAACATTTTCACAATCTCATGATATGATGACAACCATCCATCTAGCAGGTGATCTGCCTACCTTCCTCTTGACCCCTCTAGGTCACCATTCTATAACAGCCTTATTTCATCGACTATCGCTTCACCTGACCAAGTGCCTATCTATCTCCACTTGAGTCTAGCTATTCGTTGACTGACAACAAACATGCCTGGGTCATGTCGGAACTGGGCATTGTGAATTCTATCTCTGACATTTGTGCGTAACACAGAGTGCTCCATGGCACGTTAAGCCACTTTTATGTTGTACAAGTGTTCTTACGTGAGCGTCCATGTATCGGCTGCATTAGTGAGGGTCGGCCGGATACATTTATTAAAAACTTTAGTCTTAAGGTTATTTTGCACGAATAGAAAATCTAAGTATTTCAATGTTGCAGATGTGTTGCCATCGTGCCATAAATGTAATAAAAAATTTAAAGATATTCTGAGGGGTATGTCATATGGCACTGGTTTAATTTGTTGCGGATTTTAGCGGGTCACTACTTTGGTCGGTTTTTGTAGGCATTTAACTTGCGACTGAGGTCCTTCTAATAACGAAGTAATATTCTTGAAAGCCGGAACGAGTATTTAAAGTGCATGTCACTGCAAGGTTTTAACTATTTTCGGAATATGTAATACGTATGTATAGAAGTAATTAAGAAAGTAAATATTATTTATAGTATTGATATTTATATTGATATGGTTTTTACGCAATTGTCAGGTCACTAGTGCACTTACACGTGTCTTAACACTAGACTTTATATTTTTTGCTTTAGGTCCGTTGCGAAATAATTGGCCAGTGACCTTCAGTTACCTTTAAAGACATGTGTTTTAAATAGGTTTAGAATAACCACCTCTTGTATAAAAATTTTAAAAGGATTAGTTTATGTTGCAAAAAGTAGACATTTACTTGTTTCTCTTTCGAATCTGTATTATTAATTAATCTAAAATTGAAGCTTAATTTAAGCATATACATGTGTAGGGCATCCAGGGATAAAAGTAAAGTGTGATGAAATCAACAAATGATTTTTTGAAAAAAAATTGTACGCTGCACTGTATGAGTTGTGACGAACACAAGTCACTTCAAAACCCCTCTTGACCTAAGTTGCGCATAAGGAGCTTTACCGTCAGGTTTTTGTTGTACCCAATCTGACTCCAACTGAGTTTATTTTTGTTATGGTAGGCATAATATTGCGTGTCATATTGTGTCAGCAAAATAACACAACTATTCCTCTTGCTATTACGGTGTAAATAAAGAAAACAATCTAACGATTTAATTTTTTTAGGATCTGATCTTACCATGTTTAGTAAGTATTTTGTGATCTAATAAACGTTGTGTTTGTTCGAAATTTAAAAATTGTTACGTTCGTAAAGGTAACAATCGCAACAGAGTATTTTTGGATGTTGTAAATTATTTTTTATGTCGCTTGGCAAATCATAAAGTTACCTTTGTGCCTGTTACGCAAAAAGTGTGTTTTTGTATAATTGATGTCATATTTTGCATAAATGTTTATTTTTTTATATTGATAATCGCTTGCTCAGTTTCCGAATGATGAACTTCAAATAATTAACTTCGCTTCGCAAAAAATTGTGATATTATAGTATCCATTTTATAATTTTGTTATTTGGTTTCACGATTTAAGTAATTATTCTAAGGCTATCTCATTCTGCCATTTCGTTTCATACAACACCTCTTTCGTTTTAGTTATTATCCTGGGTGTCGTTTTACGCAAAAAGTGTCTTTTGCTCTGGTTGGAGCTGTTGATCGTTCTAAATCTAGAACTATCACTATACTTATTTGACTAACAGTGTTAAGTTTATATTATTTCATTGTACTATCAGAACAGTAGCGTTTTATTAATTGAAATCAGGAGGATAATACATACTACTAATCACCGGGTTTCATTAGGTTGCAGCAAATGCGCATTTACACTAGTCTGATTTCGACTGTACCAAGTCGTTAAGATAATACTAGCGGCCCGACCCCGCCGTCACCCGGGTGCAGATAATTTTTGATTCCAGTAAAGCCAGGCACATGTTATTTCGCGTGTTAACTGTTTTATATTTAAACTGGTTTATTTTAAGTTTGGAAGTGTATGAAATATTAATATTTGAATTATTTGATCATCCCACGGGGACATTAAATTTTCGAGACTTTTCGGTCTCACAACCACCCGGACCAGAAATACTTGTGGATCATACAAATACTAGTCTCAGTGCGGGAACCGAACCCGCGGCTTCACGTTTCGCCAGTGTCAAACCATTTTGAGTGATGCCGCAATTCTCAATGTGTTTGTTGCTATCCATTTTTACTACACCAAATTGTCGAAGTATGATCAGATCTACGCGAGAGTAAAATGTTTATTACTTATAAGCAATTATAACGGTAATTTTTATTGTAATTACTGTAGTGTAGTAGCAGGAGGAAGTATTTTATCGTTACATAATAGTCTGATAATTATCTTTTTGCTAACAATATAATTACAGAAAATAAATAGATGGTTGCTCAAATTCAAAAAGCTTAGTACTTAGCGACATTTTTTGGTCTAATGCTTTTTTAAATCACAACCTGTAGTATGATGACTACTGGAAACTTCCCAGCTGTACTCGTATTTAGTGTTTAATCTATGCAAAAAATATATAATCGTCTTTCAAAGTCGACGGTGTGAATTTCATATGCGAAGATATTTCGTAAGATTTTTATGTAGTTTTAGAAATATAATACTAAGGTAAAAAAAAAAACAATAAAAATCTATGCGGCAACTAAACTTTTAGTTATAAAATAATAAATAACAGGTTCTAAAATATGGTTATATAATATCCTAATAAGGATGTTATACTACCGAAGATAAGAATGCAATTTTGCGATAAGAAATACCCCTCTGAAGTCCGATGGAAGGTTAGTACCAGTCATATAAAATATTAACATGGCAATATATTAATAATTTAATTTCTACTTCCGTGGGAACGTAGATTATTCATTGCCTATTTTTATTACATTGTAATACTTTAATTCCATAATGACGATGTCATGATTACGGGTTGTTTCCGTCACATAAATTCTTAAATGTCTTCGGGACAAAAATTTAAGTTGTCCACTTCACGCGATTGTTGGTTTGGTCTGCTGAGTGCTTTTTAATATCAATTATCGATTTTATCTTTATCTTTCACCCACTTTTAAATATGTAAAAAAAACTTACCGGATCTATGTTGAACATCGACGTCAATAGGTACAGAGTTTCCGCGCACATAGTGTCGCCGCTGCAATGCGTCCAGCTTTGCATCTTCGCTGGGGAACACGAAGTCCAACTCCGCCCATTGCCGGACTACGCGCAAGTCACTCTTGGCTCCCAACCCCGGCCAGCAACAAGCCAGGCAGTAGGAAAGTAGAAAAAACTTTTCTACCCCGTACGACATTTCAATCTTATAAGCTTCGAGTTGGTGAGGATCTGTAACAATATAAGCGTTTTTTAATTTTAATAAGAAAGCTTAGGTATTAATTCATGCTTTTCTGATCTTATTTATAAACTAACGACGAACATAGTGGATGTATTACAAAACTCAGTTATGCTACGAGCGCATAACCACTGCCGGTTGAAGAATAATACAATGTTACCTGATAACAAACAATGTTTAACACTCTATGGAATACACGTTAGATAATTATCGTTACACACAATTCAAATGTTTGAGTATAAATTTGAAAATGTATTAATTCATAATTTGTAAAGAAAGTATGCTATTAAATAATACAAATTACCGTATCGGCTGAAAAGCTCCCAGCATTGTCCATTAGGTTGTTGGTATGAATACGTCATTGTTTAGGATGTATTATCTACTTAAGTCTTATTTAAACTCTTAAGCGATTATACAATCACAACTTTTTTCAAATTTGTTAGTAAGTCTTAATTTTAACACATGTCTAACGCCAACAAGATAGCGATGAAAATTGGTGTCTAGATGAATATTTTTCTTGATTATTTAATTCTATGAACCTTATTTTTTTATTTTATTTTATTACACAATTAGTTTAAATAGTTTCATTGCATATTAAAAAAAAGATGCATCGTTATCAAAATAAACCATAGTACTTATTTTTATATATTTAAAATAAACAAACACAAACACATTTATTATTCAATTAGAAATTGACAACAAAATTAATAATATACTATGTAATTACGGAGAGCTACAAGCACACGCAGCGTTCCAAAGCTAATTTGAATATAGGACGCGTGTGGTACGATTGTTTTTTTATACTAAACTGACTAGTCGATAATCGAGTTTGTCGAGATGAGAATGTGCCTATACTACCTATTTAATTTGTAGGCTGACCTATGAATATTAGCGGAATGCTGAATAGCAGTATTAACGGTAAAGACAGGGCTTCGAAATACGAATTGTAATTTTGTATAAAAGATACACACATACCTCTACAAGATTATGATATCCAAACTATGAGAAATTGGATTAAAGGTATCAAAGTTTCAAAAAAAATATGGAGGTCACGATGATTCAGATAGTAGTCACACCTCTAAAACATCGCTTATTTTGAAACCTCATCGCTAGTCATAGGTGTGATTTAAGACTGACATTTATTTAATATTATATTGGCGATAACACTATATATCAGTAAATCCTTAATAAGATCATTTGAATGTAGCGTCTATCATAGACGTTGCGCTTTGTGTCTAATTCCTAAATTAAAATGTAATTTTTATAAACCAATAATTTACCAACTTTAATAGCAATAAACTGTGTATTTAACTTGATGAAGAAAGCATTAGAAAAACACAAAAAGATCCTAAAACATCGGTTACGGACGTCCTATTTATACTTATAACTCACTTGCCAGAAACTTCTATTTAAATCAATCACAAGACAAATTGGTAAAACTCTGAATTATTACGGCGTTTTAAGAAACACATGTCACTACTGCACCACAAAGATAACTTATAATAACAAAGACGGAACTAAAACTGAAACGTCCTTATTGAAAACTTGCACATTGTTTTCAATGGGAGGAAAATAAGATTTACCCCATAATTGCGATCGTATAGATTAACATCTGTATTAAATGATGAAACTCAATGTCTAATTATTTATAATTAACTTGTATATCTTTTACAACAAGCAATTATACTTATTTTTTGTTTTTGCATTTACACACCAAATTAAATTAGGCATGCATGATATCGTACATTTGCAAAGCCTTTGTTTTAAGGTCTCGTGAGAACATTTTAGAGTTCTAAAACAGTAATCGTGACGGTAAAACATGCCTAAATGAAGATTACACCCTCATGTTAATGAATACATAATATTTTGAATTTGTAATTGATAGGAATCATTTTTAAACAACATTGTGATTCGCGATTAAAATCTTCCGTGTAACAAAGTAGGCGCGAATAGTGACTTTAAAATACGTTCTATAATTATTCATATTATTAGTATCCAAAAATCATAAACGTACCTGTGTATTCAACGCCATATTGTTTATATTTATTAATTCTATAAGGGTTTACGTAGCTATCGGCCCACTTTTCACAAAGTTTTACACTTAAACGCATAGTAAGAACAAACGACACAATGAACTGTCCACAGTCATTACTCAAACATTTTGCGCGTATTACGGATTGAATGCTATGGTACTCTAATCATTGTTCAAGGTTTGAACTCTGTAAACTCTTACGACATTAAACAAATGCGTTGCAATATTTCCTAGAGAATGAGGCACTAATTAATGCAGGCGTAGCGGATAATAAAAAATACTAGTAAGTTGCAAAAGAAAAGTATTGATTAAAATAAATCTTTGAACTTAGAACCTATAATGAAGTTTGTAGGTAGATAGGTTGTAGGAACTTGGTTGTAGGTATGTACATTTATCAAGTCATGTCAATGTGTCACCTCCATTTGTTTTAAAGTTTTAAAATTAGAATAATTACCATATTACATAGAGTAATGAGTAGATATTTAGTATTTAAATAGATATTATTTAAATATCTACTCATTACTTATGACTGCTTCGGTGGCGTACCTAATTGTACAAACGGTACCATTACAAAGTTAAGGTCTCGGGTTCAAACCCCGGTCGGGAAAAGTGATATTGAATTATCAGACCAACGTCAGGAATTTGTGCCCGATATGGCGATAGGCTCGCTCTCTATCACGTCGTACGGAACATGAAAGGCGAAATGTAAATGTCCTAGTAGTAAATTTGCGTACCCATTCTGGGAAAACGGTATGTATTTATGTATCTAATATTTACTAGTGACGACTCATGTCTCATTTCGGGGTTTAACCAGTGTGGTTGCTAAAGGCCTGGATAATTGTGTACACCGGTGAGAGGTCTCTCGGCGCGTACTCTATTTGAATTTTAAAATATACTCATAAAATCGTGTGCTTTGGAGTGGCATTGACATGACAATATTAGAAGAAAATGGAACTTAGCTGTATTTTTTTGTTTCAAATTCGTGCCACCATGATTGAATTTTTTAGGATTGGTCGTGGCATACAACTTTAGATTGCAACAACAAGGAATTAAACAAATGTTAAGGACACAATTTGAATATAATAGCAATATTAAATTGGTTTTGAGTGAAATGAAGTGGTAGCGATCTATTTTTTTTAAATAGGACAAGACTAATAATTAATTATGCGCGCTGTGGTGTCCTTGGCTATCCACTTAATAGTCCTGGTGCAGATATTTGCACATAATTGTTTAATAATCACCATAAATACTCTTCAGTTATAACAATTTGCATTTCAATATATTTTAATGATATAAATATGTCCATTACCGTCTTTACACTAAGGGCACACGGGGCCCGTGCCCAGGGCCCCCATCCTTAGAGGGGCCCCGAAGAAGAGCCAGTGTAAAAAAAATACAAACCGAAAATTTTCCTCACACATTTACTCACACATTTTCAAGTGCGTGGTGGCCTGTTGGTAAACGGACTAGATGCGACTGCCAACATGTTCATGGTGGTCGCGGGTTCGAATCCCAGGGCACACCTCTGACTTTTCGGAGTCATGTGTGTATTGATAGTCAATCACCACGCACTAAAACGGTGAAGGAAAACATCGTGAGGAAACCTGCATACCATAGCGATTTTTAAAAAATTTCTATGGTATGTAAGTCCGCCAACCCGCACTAGGCCAGCGTGGTGGACTATATGGCCTAACCACTCTCAATCGTACTGTCGATTGTAGAGGAGGCCCGTGCCCTGCAGTGGGACGTATATGGGCTGATACAGATTTACTCACACGTTTCACGACTCCTATCACCTATAATATATACGTATATTTATGAACTTGTAAGAAGTATTCATCATCTATTTCAGTAGATTAGTGATAATATAATTCCACATCCTAAAAGAGATCCTTCCAAACTAATAGTGAAATGCTATAAATCTGTTCTCTGTCACAGTATGTATGCATCATAAAAACATTTGTTTAACACCAAGGTATGGAGCCCCCGGTCCAAGGGGGCCCCGAGCTTGAAAGGCCTCAGGCCTGACGGGGTCCTCGGCCCGAGATGCCGTAAGCAGAGAATGAATGTAACATTGATTTATAAAATTAGTAAAATAGAATCAACAATTCGCTGGATTGCGTACCAATTCTTGGATTATTCATAGAATTTATAAAGTTAAGTTTTTTATAGTAAGGGAGGGCCCCATCCGATGATTTTGCCACGGGCCTCAGATAGTATAGAGTTACCTACGCTACTGACAGACATTAGTTACACTTTAAAAAAACAGTTCAATATGAAAAAATCGGAATAATTCCTAAGATACTACTTACTATGTTTTACGTCTGTAAAGCGTGGTTTCTGTAAACTAGATGTAGGTACTGCTTCACAATCGTTTAATCCATATTTACTCAATTACCACTTAATTACCAATTGGGTTTGCTGTGGTTTGGATTTTGGAAGTGAAAAATCTTTATTCTTTAAATATTCAACATGTATGTTGAGATTATATGCTGTTGTGTGATGTTTAAAAATATAATCTATGGAGTTCGATCAAATGTAAACTAGATTTCCGATGATCAGTTCAAAAATAGCCAGTAAGACAAGTTAATAACTATGTAAATTAATTTTAAAATTTGTGAAAATAATTACCACGGTACCAATATTTTAGAGGAGATATCTTTATGTATAAGTTAATGTCAATAACTATTTATTTCTATACTTGGACCCAACTGGCTCCGCCCGTGTGCAGATCCTTTTTGAATGATGAATCCAGTCCCAAATCAGCAACATATTATTTATATCAAAACGTTTGACAGCCTCCGTGGCGCAGTCGGTTAGACGTTACGACGCCTGTGAAACGAGAGGCCGCGGGTTCGATCCCCGCACCGAGAGAAATGTTTGTGCGGCCCACAAATATTTATTTCGGGTCTGGGTGTTTGTGACACCGAAAAGTCTCTCGTAGTTTCTGATACCCACGACACAAGACTCGATCTTAGTGTGAGGTCAGGACTATGTATGTGACTGTCCCACCTCATTGCCACTCGCGGCATGTAATCCAGTAGCCAGGCCCGGATCTAGGGGGGGACAAGCCGGGGTCTGTGCCCCGGGCGGCAAGTTCAGGGGGCGGCAAATTGAATCTTGGGAGACAACTACAAAACTCATTAATAACGTAACACCACTTACACTTTTTTTTTCGCCGTGCGTGAATTACAATTACGTTTAGTTTCAAATACCCAATTTGTGTTTACTAGTTAGTTTTAGTTAATTAACCGAACGAAGAACGAACGTCTTTTATGTGGTACAGGCAGTGGCGAATTTACTAGTAGGCTGAGTAAGCTGGAGCCTAGGGCGGCAGATTTTAAGGGGCGGCAAATCTGGGCCATTTTTTTTTGTTTTGCTTTACTGAAATAATAAAAGGCAATATTTTATACACAGAAAAAATGGGGTTTGAAAATTAAGAATAGTTAAAATATTTCAGTAATATGTTCCCACGTCTCCACGTTGAAAATTTAATAATAAACACTTTATTAAATACCTATACTTGGGTATTATAAAATATTCCAATAGTGATACATTATAAAAAAATCTTGCTTAAATGTGAAAAAACACCTATTAACATTGATTTTAGTCTTTAGAGTTCCTTGTTAATAATATTGTTTTTTTTTTATTTAAATTGGTTATTTATTGTTTTCACGCACCCAGTGGTCAAGGGGCGGCAAATTCTTCCACGGTTTGCTTTGCGTATCGTAAAAGGCGATTAATAGGGGTCATTGGGGTCACTGGCCAACTCTAAGATGGGCGGCAGAACTCGTGGCTTCATAGCGGACGCCCACGGTTAGGGCGTCCGTTGCAGAGAAAATCTACGCCTACCTAAGTTGTGAGGAGCCATATTAGGAAGTGTGCCGGGTGGCACGGCGAGTCAACTAGGTGCTACTCGCTCATCCGCATCGCCTATCGTCCGTAATACCTGCGATGGTCACTATGAGATTCAGTCGGTATGCCGGCAAAAATCTTCTTAGATTTTTTCAGGGATCCAGCCGGGCTGCAATATCTATGCGGTAGGTACGGACAATAATTGTCCCCGTGCGCCAGATTGGAAGGCTGGAGACCCCGACATGCACCTTATGATCTCCCCGTAGATATCAATTAAAAAAAGGTATTGTATTCACCGCGTTTTTAGGAAATTGAGTTTGAATCAGACCTGGAAGTTTTGAGGCCTGACAAGGCTATCTTTATAATATCCGCCATAATATCTGTGCCGCTGTACGTATGTATAATGTATATTAATGTATGTGTATGGTGTCCTACCACGAGGTCTATTTCAGTCTACTCTGCCCTATTAACCATAAGACGTACTATGGAGTCGTTAATTCGTCGTAAGACATGACCGAATATTCGAAGTATACGGGGCCGTACTATCTCGGAAAGACGCTACTTGATGCCGAGTTCTTGAAACGTTTGTGTGGAATTTCGACCTGATATTCCAAGCATTCCAACACCTCATCTCTAGGGAATCTACATTTTTCTTCTCCCGTAACGTCCATGTTTCAGCGGCGTACAGAAATACGAGAAAGTGCTCGGACAAGCTTGATCTTTAGTAGCCTTTGTAGTAGTACGATTCCTCCATATTTTCCTGAGCTTCTCTATTGCCCTTCTAGCCATCATTGAAATCCCCCAAGACCATTTCAGCCGACGGGAACTGCGTCCGCCCGTCATCAGCCACATGGCTGAGATACCTGAACAGCCGAGTCGTCTCATCGTCCCCGTTGTGAGACCTGTAAAGGCACACGTCGATGCGGCTCAGGCAACCAAGATTCATGTGCAAACACAAAGCGGAGAAGGAGGGGCCCTCCATGCAGCTTAAACGGTGACAGTAGATGTCCAACCGAATATACATACAAGCATACCCCGGCTTTAGGTTTGAAGCTTTCTTCAAGCGAATAACCGGGGTACAGCAGGTAGGAATATTCGGCCGGACAACGAATCCGCGTCTCCACCAAGAAGAGCAAAGCAGACTAGGCCGTCTCGAGATGCTGGTGGACGGCAATTAAGGTCGTTTGGAGTTCTCGGATGTTGGTGAACTCCATAGTGAACGCGATGGTGGGCTTATGCACCGCTGAAAGACCCGCTTTGTTTAATTGTTTTGATGAAGAGGCATCGAGAAGCCAAAGTCCGGGCATTAAGTAGGCCGAATGGGTACCGGCATGAAAGGGTCGGCATGTCGCTAAAGGTCGGCCACATCCGGTCACCAACCGGGACGACGTACCCACCCAAGATTATGTGCGACATGGTGAGGCAGTCCCTCATGGTGGTTAGCCACGATTGGGCTCTTGTACTGTACTGTCTCTTTGGCCGGCGGGTCAACACTCCTCCCTTCGAGAGCGACCAAAAATACGTACAAAATCACTATCAGATCACTATGACGGTCTTTCCGCCCCGTGGACGGTGATCGCTACCCAGACGGACACTTAAGTCCTACCACCACGAACTGTGTCACTCATTTGGCACTACCCAGGGGTCACGTGTAGGAAAACTAGAGTCAAAGCCTACAGACATATTCATATAAAAATATTTTTTTGTAAATTTACAACAAATTATTAATGAACTGCTCTGATTAAACCAACTTGTAAATTTTGTAATAATTCCTACATTGTAAACTGGTTTTGAAAAGAGCAACACTAGAGTTTCTTGCCCGTTCTTCTCTAGTGAAAACCGCTTTCCGAACCGGGTGGTAGATAAAAAATGACTGAATCTAAATGATGTTGAACATTTTAATGGATTCAATAAATTATTTTCATTTTCATTTTCATTTTACACAAACCATAAATTAGATTAATTGTATACAAAACAATTAATTTAGGATCAAAAGTCGCCTATTAATCGAGGGTGTCAGCTATCTCCATACCAATTTTTATCGAAATACATTATCCGTTTCTGAATTCATCGCAAACAGAAAAATATTTAAAAAATATATATTTTCTATTAGGTACGTTAATACTGTCCCTTTATCTCAAAAACTAAGTAACCGATTTTGATGAAACTTATACAACTCCTAAGTTGGACTATATCTAATTGAAAGCAAATATTTTTTTGAAATCCGACTTATACTTTTTGAGATATGCGTGGACAAACAAACATGCATACATTTTTAATTTGAAATTCGTGTTCAGGCGCTGGCATAGACTAACATATCCAAAAACTGTGCATCTCTGACAAAAACATACATACACATCAAATACATAATCTCTTTTTTTTAAGTAGATTAAAAACGAAATTATTTTGATAAGGATTAATACCATATAAATTAAAAAAAAAAACATACATATATAATACATCGTTTTAGAAAAAAACTTATTAACCATTTTAGTGGTAATCAGTACTCACTTATAAAAACATTTTAGTTAGCCTGTGTAATAAGGTAACCTAGAAAGATCTAGAGACATCATACACAGTTTCTTACATTAAATCCCTTTGAGAGGGACAATTCCGACAAGATTGATACATAACTTCGATATGAAATGATCATAGTAGATAAATGTTAGATTATTTTTTTTCTTTATTTTTCAAAAGGGCCTCAAATTCTTGTGTGCCCAGGGCCCCATCATAGGTAAAGACGGCCCTGAATATGTCCCAGAGAAGCAATTGAATACTTTTTATTTCCAGTATGTCTTCATGATACATTCTCTCTTGTGATCATTATCTAATTGTTCTAATCCAGCCGTTTGTAGTCAATTATTGTTTATTTTTTACGATAAGTTTTGCACATTTACAACATTTCAAAATGTTTTCACAAATAGCTTAGAATTTTGGGCACAATTTTCAAATAACCCATGTTAGAGAGAACCATAGAGGAGCGACTTCGTACACGAAAATATTGAAAAATATTATTTCGATTCTAGCGCCAGGCTCTGGTGAGAACGATAAATTATCGTGTATGTAGTTTAAACGGAATTGATTAATGATGGTAGTGTGCCATTAAACCAAGAATAATATGTTTTGTATGTTGATATTATAAACTTCTGTAAATGTAACCAATGTCAACTTGATATTGGTTAAAATTACTAGAGGTTATCGAAGATACAAATTTTTAAATATTGACATAACAAATTGAAAATTTCGCGCGTTTGCCTAGCGCCCTCTGATGGCGAAATTACGTAGAAAAATAAAAACAAAAGTAGCGCATCTATTAACATTTGTATTCCTTTTGTAAACTTACATTGTTTAGAAAAGATTTTATTTGTAAGTGAATAAAATAATTTCGCAGTTGTACATAAAACAATATTATTAACGTGCTGTTTTCAGCTGGTAGACACGGGAAATTCTTTGTTCTTTTTTCGTCTTATGTGCAGATGTCTATAGTAATTAAGAAATATAGTTATTTAAAAGCCATATAAAATATACTATGTGCGATAGCTTATATTGTAATACGCACTTCCAAGATATTCTTGAGTAAATTTTCAAAAGTTTACCTTTAACAATAATATTTTGTAAGTCTGCACATACAAAAATTTATTTAAGTATTAATCCCATTGCAGAAATTTTAACAATAGATAATATTTCTGTACTGTAGTACAGCATGTGGCTCCGGTTATTTGTGCATTACAATTTTATATAATTACAATTGCAGAAATAACTTTATGGGTATTTTTACTTTAAAATATATGGAAATAGGAGTATATGTAGCGAGATATTTTAGATGTAGTGAAATAAAAACTTACATATCTTATCTAAGTAGGTTAATAGTAATAACATGCCATAGACATTAAATTCGTAGCAAAAACTCCTAAAAGAAAGTATGTAACTGGAATTGTAAATAATTATTTTAAAAGACGAACAGTTTAAAAAGTAAAAATTCTATGCGTAAACGCATTTCAGTAATGAGAGAGAGTTTAACGACAGCGGAACACTAAAAAGATAACAGTAAAAAATGTTGGTTTTTCCGGTGGTTGAACTCAAATCTCATTATGCCTTGAAGCCAAATGACATAGAAAAGCTGAAAAACACACCAAGCGTGATTTTCTGCAAAATAATATTTTATAATAACGACTGTATTTTTTACACAACACGTGCCACGGTGCTGTGGTGTTTAACCGCTCTGATGCGAGCCGACAGGTAGGTACATCTTCAAACTTGTAAAACTAGAATAATGACGTTATCTCCATTAGTTTACATCGACAACAAATCTTCCGTGGCCATATTCTCAAACAATAATCTCGGTTTACGACATGCTGTTTTTTCCTATATATTATATTGTCACGTTTGTATAAGAACATCCGTGTTCCATTTTGTTCTTCGACCATGATTTATGTTTATATGAACGTTTTATATAGCGCATGAGTTAATGCGGTGATTGCAGATTGGGCTTCCCCTCACAAATATGACCACCGTAATGCAAGTTTTATTAAATTTCAATATATTTCTTTTTCAAAGTTTATTTACACTTGATTACAGTATATTTATTCCATTTTCTGAATCTAATGAAGAAAATCGGTACATTTTAAAATTTTATCACAAAGAAGGAAAAATGCAACGCAATCCGCGAAAAATAATTGTAACGTTTATGGACATCCTCTTTTCTTTTCGCCCTACTCCCGATTTGATGGGCTGGCAACAAATCAGGTGATTTTTTTTGGTCTGTCGGATCTATCAATAAAAAAGGGCCTAATACAGTGTCAATAAGAGTAGCAGTAAGTTGGTTTAAGCCTTTTCAATCCGGGATTTTTGAAGACAAAATTGGACCATACTCGTGAACGGGTGCTGCTTGCGTGCACTGGAAAGTGGGAATTTACCCGAAACTGTTTTGACTCATTTGATAAAAGCTGAGTGCACAAAAAAGCTCGATATTTGAATGCCATACGAGCTTACTGAAAGTAACTTAATGAACCGTGTAATGAATAGCTTATATATATAGCTAAATGTGAAGAAACTTTTTCTACAACCTTCTCTATACATATAATAAAGTACTTGAGCGATGTCTGTACATGGAAGATATGAGTGGAACTGTAATGGGGGGCTGAATTATTCTATGACACGGCTGAACCAATTACATTTTAATTTGGTATGTAGGTAGTTGACACACTGGATTAACAAGTAGACTATGTTTTATCCCTAAAAATAAAGTTGGTGTTCCCGTGGAAAGAGAGAAAAAAAACAAATATATATGTGTTACTCCTTAAAACTCAAAGGGATGGCACGGGACGGGAGTAGACAAGATTACATACCTTGAGCCATGACACAGAATGAGACGGGACAGGACGGCATAAAACGGGAAGGGACAGTAAAATCAATATAGAGGAGGGCAGTAAAATTGATTTTATTAATAAAGTTTAATAGTTTAAAGATAATTAAAACGGTACGCGAAATAATATGTTGCCGATGTAGACTGGACTCAAAAAGTATTTGCATCCGGGCGTAGCCAGGTCACTGCGACCCCTAGGTTTAAAATATAAACGTAAATAAAGGACGATAAATATGGCAACTCGTATTGGTACTGATAACTTGTTTTTATCGCTTATTCACATGACAGCATAACAATAAAAAGTTCATGATCTTTTTTCTATACATGGTCTTGTCAGAAAACAAAAAAATATGGGGATAGGTGTTTTTAATGAGATAACAACTGCCAATGACACTGCCAACAAACCTATTCATGATACGTTTTAATTAATTTTCCATAGTAGGAAGCTGAATTACTTGTTTGAAACAATCAATTAAGTTAACTAGTTGAATACATAAAAAAGTAATAGTTTTGTTGAATCATTTACACTATACATAGGTAAATAAATAAAAAAAATCATCAAACACTTGCATTCCATTATTTCTGTTGCGCTCAATAAAAGTAATGGAATTGTTAAAATTTATCTGCAGCACTGCAATTGTATTTTAATCTGTTCTATAGATAACTACATAGTGTAGATAAAAATGTATTATTGTAAATTGACAAATGTAAAAAGTTTGAATTCAGTCTTATTTTGGGTAAAAATTGTATATTTTAAAGGATTATTGTTAATACAACAATAACAAACCTAATTGCATAATTTGATATTTTATGGAGTATTCTTGTATTCCCGATAAAATCTACCATGGAACAATTAAGAACTCGTTTATCTAGAGTAGGTAATTTTAAAGTAATTGCCTCATTGTTCTAGCCGTAGTTAAAGGCTTATGAATCGAGGAGTCTTAGGATCACGATTTCTGTAGGTCAATCCACTGCGCGTCATTTTTAATTTGGAGATACACATTTCCCACAGGTTTTATTTGATAAATAGCTTATTAAAAGTTCACAATCCTTTCAGCGCGGCTCTACGTTGACGTAGGGTAACAAAATCTAAAAATACTCAATTTTAGCCTTAAACAAATTATTTTGTATGATATCATTTCAATTGAATTTTCGTAAGTAAATAGTGTGGATGTTTTTAGTACATTGAACTCACTACGCAAATACTAATACATTAAGTTCTAAAGAGCTCATAAAAGACGTGTTTAGCCTAAACAAGTTTGTTTGTACACAAATCAAACAGATCTCGTCATCTGCCGGGATTTCCCGATGTTGCGAGTACCTATTTCAAAATAAATTTAATATTGCTTCACCAACTTGGCAATCGTACACTGATCCTTTTAATTGATTATAAATTTTAGATGTTTTCACACGTATCTTTAATTTCTAAGAAAATAGATTACAAAATTAAATGAAAAGTCATTAGGAAACTTAAGTGAATAAAATTATTATGTATATGAATATTTTATAATTATAGAACTGTGAAGTGGTATTGGCTGGGTGCGCGATGGAAGCGCCAACTAGCGATTACAATTACGGCGGACTTTTCAATGTCAATTGATTGGTTTTCATTACGTAGATTAGGTAATTAAACAAATATTTTCAATGAAATATTGTAATTTACATATATTCCATTCGAAAATATAAATTTACAGTGTCAATAATAACATTGACCTTTTTATTTCCCGTCTAAAGGGGCACAATCAATTAAATTTAGCTGGTACACATGGACTTTGTCATGACTATCTTTACGAGAAGTAAGTAAAGAAATAAACAAATTTAATCGAATAACGCTTTTCATATATATTGTAGAAGATTATTTATGACTGTAGTGTCGTTAGCAATGCATACTTTTCATGTATTTTCAGTTAAACATTTATAAAAACTGGATTCGGAGAAATCACACACGACATCACTTTCCAACCACAAACAACAATAAAAGGAAAACAATTAGTTTTGGCTCAACATGTGCAAGATGTAAAAGAAATCAAGTGTAAAAATCATATGAGCCACATTATTGAGGCTCGTATACTTTGATTATTTACTCGTATATACAAGTATATAATCAAAGCTCGTATAATTCGTCAAACTTCAGTGACATCCACGCCATACAAAATATATCTCAATGTAAGCTATTTTGTCTGTTTTTGCAATCTTGTACATAGTATTATCTTCTAAATAATTAATAGTAACTAATTACATAGTATTTTCGAATGCACGGATACGTAAATTTCACCAGGAAATAGTGACAGTTGGTCCGCGAAAGTTCAATTTTCGGCCACGGCGTGCGCTGCGATCGATTCGTAGTTCCCCCACCACCTATATCGCACCCATCGAATAGGTCAAATATTTTACAGTCGTACGAGACATTATATTACTATCAATTACAGATAACGATATATTGATGAATTAAGAAGCTAGCATCAGTTGACATATTATTTGATTAATTATACAGAGATCGTATACTCTATAACCTTCTAAGTATTAAGAACTCATAATAAACTCATATATTATAGTTACCATATTGATGTACCAAATTACGGAACCGGATAACATAATATTTGAACAATTGGTTTTTTGTGTAGTAATAAATATGTTTTCAACGTTGAATGAAATAAAATACTGTCTGATGTTTATGTTGAGGTATAACCATAAATACAAAAAACGAACGTGTAATCATTTAAATAACAGATTATGCACGTTACCTCTCTCAAATGGAAGTCAGCGGAACGCGAATAAAAACCAGAATATTAATGATTGCACATTAGAATATAATAATTTTCAATGGTATGCAATAATTTTAAAATTACAGTACAGTTTAAATCTTACCTTAAAACTATAAATACTCGTTCGTTTCCTGTTTACGCACGTAGTATTATTTTATATTTTTTAAATATAATAAATGGCACAGGTGTCACTCCTGGTGGACGAGTGTGTACTGTTGCGAAAGCGCACGAAATGCTATAAATAGATACTGCGGTTTTATTTAAACTGACTTATTACGGGCTCATCTTCCCTAATACGACACACCTCCCTGACGCAACGACCGTCAAGATCCGCCCGCCGCGCCGCCCGTCGTAATATACTTAATTACCTTGATGTAATTATTATTTATATGATTAAAGTATTGTATAAGTATCGTTATTATTTTTATGACGTGATTCATTTAGTTTAATTTACATAATTGATAACAAGTTGTTCAACCTTCCAGTATTTGGTTAGCTTGTAGAGGTTATAAATGGTAGGTTTATAAATTTATAAAATCCCTTCTGCACCAACAATCATTCATAGAATATAATTTCTCTGTCGAATATTATTACGTACGTACTATATTTACGCAATTTATTAAATAAATTTATTTAAACACTGACAACGCAGTTTTTTGAAATTCGCTTGTCAGTTCCAAAATTGAGTAATCGTCAAACACCGGATGAAACGGCTGAATAGTTTTAAAACTAGCGGATGTTTATACAGTTCATTTACCTTTACATACATTAAACTGCTTTCTACTTGAATTTTATTTGAATATAATTTTGCCTTGATAAGATGACAGGGTATGGACAAGTAAACAGTTATTAGGTTCATTAGTTAGCGAGAGTATTTTCTCTTCTTAGAGTTAGAGTTTTTCCTAAATAAGTAGGACCAGTATGGGCTACCCAATTACTACTACTAATTACTACTATCTTATGCTAATGGAAAATATAAATATAAATAAATAAAAACCTAATATGTCTTACCTATTGTCTTTGGCACCAACCACAATGAATACTTTTCGTTTTCTAATAGGCTACGCCATGTAGGCTGCTCGAAGTTTCTTTTCTATAGAGGCACACATTTCAACATAAATAACTTGGCGGATTACAGTATAATTTTAATAATGGGCCTTCGCTTCGGGTCGTTCAAATCAGATTGGGATGAGGGTGTTTTTAAAGAAGTTGCTACCGTCCTTATATTATAGTGTGATATAATTATGATTTAAAGGTTAGATACTTTTAATTTATAAGTGATAGCGGCCCGGCCCAGCTTCGTCTGGGTGCATATATTTTTTGATTCCACTCCACACCAAATACATGTTATTTTTCGTATAAACTCTTGTATACCTAAACTTGACGTAGCTGTCCTACTGTCCGGCTCAATCCCGTCTCATCCGTCTGTTCAGTCTCTTCCCAATCCATCCCGTCCTTTCTCTTTATTATCCATCCCGTCTTATAACGTGCATTTATATTTCGTCCTATCAAATCTGTCAGCTATCCCAGCCTTCTCCCGTACCTTCCACTCTATTATATCCCGTCTCTCCATATACATGTATATATAAAGATTGCCTTATGAAATTTTTGTGCAGCAGAAATCGTAATATTTTAATTTCACCACAACTTCAAAACCAAACGTCCAATTTTAATCATTCAAAGACCAAATATTATCAACATAAACTGTACTTATTGATGAAATAATGTATTTTGATAAGGATTAATAGCATGAGTAAAATAAACGCGTTTAAATGTAGTCCAAAAAAAAATTCAAGATTTTTAAATAAAAATGTGGTTGTTGTGCCTCACTCGACATAGATAGGTATAGTGTGTCGCGGACTTTTTTGTAGATATTTATAAGATCTACAATTAATTATAACATTTTATGGTTCTATCTTTTGTAGTTTAGACAGCGTACGCAAAATAAGTAACTTCTTTGGTTGATTTTTTTCAGTTTGTGTCCGAAAAATCCAAATATCTTACGGAACCCTATTTTTTTTCCAAAATAAAATATAGTCTATGTTACTCGTGGATAATGTAGCTTTCGAATGGTGAAAGAATTTTTAAAATCGGTCCAGTAGTTTTTGAGCCTATTCATTACAACCAAACAAACAAAGTTTTCCTCTTTATAATATTAGTGTAGATTAATGCTCTGTATTTGAAGTACACTATCATATACGTCTGGCTGCCGCAGGCTCCTGCTCTATAATTTGAATAATTAACTCCAAGATTAATAAGATAAAAATATATATACTTTATTATTTATTATTCGGTTCAGGATGTGCATATGATATTAAATTGTTATGCACATTCGAGTGGTATTGAGCATTAATGTGAAGTTAGTAGTATATTTATAAAATCTGTATAGTCAGCTACCCAATAAAATCGGCGCATTATTATTACATCGGCGATTAATTTTAGACAGTTACTGGCTACTTTACAACATAAATTTGAATTAAAAAAAATGAAGACTAGACAAACTCTATGCAAATTAAAATTATTTTAATTGAGGTTGATACAAAAAAGATGATTGTGGTTATTTTTTGTTAGCAGAATTATGGCTAAAAAATTGCTCTGTAATTATGAATTCATTCTTAAATAGTTTCACATTTTGACACATTTCCTGGAATATTCCTGTTCATATAAGGCTCCAGTATTTGCGACGGATTTCCCATTAACTAAGTCCGCCAACCCGCACTAGGCCAGCGTGGTGGACTATATGGCCTAACCACTCTCAATCGTACTGTCGATTGTAGAGTAGGCCCGTGCCCTGCAGTGGGACGTATATGGGCTGATACAGAATGCAATGCATATGTACATGCGTTCGAAGGTTCACCGCCACGTAAGAGGCATATATTTACAAAGGACAAATACACATTATTCGATAAACATGGGATCCATATAAGTTTTTTGAAATACATAACCATTTTGTATTTCAAGAAAAATATTTTCCTCTGACGGGCAATCACAGGATTTTTGAGTTCTCATTATCGAGTTGCGGAAAAGCGATGAACATTATCAGAGAATTTGTCGCAGCCCGTTTCGTTCGGTCAGCAAGACCGACGCATATCCAATTGGTTCCATCCTAAAAAGGCCTTCGCAGTATAAGTTACCATCAGTCGATCCAGGTGCGCGTTTGCCTTCACGTTGAGCATACTCGCGTCATGCGTTGCTCATATGCGTTAATTCTATAATTGCTTGGTGTTCGATGCGGTCAGGAAATTCGCTATGACAATTCTGTTTAGGTACATTTACAATATGTTTTAGTCCGTGTATGTTGAGATAGGTTAGGGTTATGAGTATAGTTTAATTTAGGTGTTATATTGATTTAGGCTTTGAGTGTTTTTCTCAAGCTAATATGTGTGTTCCGTTTAAATACTAGTGCCTAAGTCCGTGTTCAACCAGTAGCAAACTATACCGCGCCCTTTGCAACGTTGGTAGTTATTGTGAAATTCCCTGACATTAATCATGTCTTGCTCACAATACAGGGTATATCAAGACTGCTACCGAAATCGAAGCCGGGTGGTAGTTAAAGCGACTTCAGACACAATGCAACAGAAAAAGTTGCAAAAAAAAGTGAGAACTTTTTTTTTGTTATTTTTTTCCTATCACCATATTTGTGTCGTAAATACATTTTTTCCTAAAATAACAGTGTATACCATTTTATGTATACATAATCTAAGGTATAAAAGTATTTAAATTATTATTTTAGCAAAAACTATGGATTTACCACCCAAAAATGACGATATTTAAAAAATCATAAAAAATCATTGTCGCGTTTCCTTGCGAAATTTTTAGTTGCATTGTGTTTGTAGTCCCTAAAACTACCACCCGGCTTCGTTTTCGGTAGCAGTCTTGAGATACCCGGTATATACATACGTATCACGTCAGGGCACAAACCTCTTCTAAAATCAAAAGTCTGATAAGAGGGTTTATCTGGGGGCACGGCCGTGCCCCCTCCAAAAAAAGTCGAGCTAAAAAGCGGCACGGTCGTACCATCCTTTTCTCGAAGCAATTCAGACCATTTTCTACCCCCCTATAACTTAGTTGTGGTTAAAACAAGAAGCCTGAATTTTCAGTTACTAAGCAGGCATTGTGTAAACACAGTATATTTACAATTTCATTCAATTTGAAGTCTAAGGCACTTCTAGCAGACATAGAACCTTCAAATTTAAAATATAATTAGTGTTTAGTGGCTAAATCAAGGGAAAACTTAAACATTTCATAATTTCTGTCTAGTTTTCTAGATACACCAACTGCGTGAATAACTTTGTAATCCCATATAAATGTATAGGATTACAAAGTTACATTTGCAATCGTTGTACCCTTATAAAATGGAATAATAGTTGTAGATAGGTATCTATATATATGAGGCATAACAGGACGGGGATATATAGAGGGAAAGGGTGTATTCAGCCTATGAAACTGTACAACATTCCTCTAGAAAACTATGACGAAGAAAAACTTGCAAATAAATAGACTAAATAGCTTGAAATTATCTGTTACCATGAAAGAAACAACACTAATAATCAAATCCGCTATATTTTTGATAAATTGATACCTACAAAAATATGAAAAAACCATAAGACAAAGGCTTTAAGAAAAATCGTTATTGATATTCTAGAAGTAAAAAGTACCGAAAAGGAAAAAGATGACTCTACAAAAAGATGTGAGATCCCATCAAAAACATCCTATAAAAAACCAACCAAGTCTCGCAGCTCAGTTTTTCTACCGCAAAAAGTTGTGAGATCCATGTAATACCAATTCTTATATAGCTATTTTGTTCACTTTTTATTGCAGGAAAAAAATAAGACTTTATATCCCATACATAGGTGCAGAATGTTGGTAACGGCAATTACAAATTCTATGCGTAAATGTAAAATACCTACGGCCTTATTCATGGACAGTTTTAAAACCTGTTTTAGAACGATTTTGGAATTTAGTTTGAGTGAGAAGACAAAACATTCGATTCCTAAAATAATTTTAAAATTATATTTATAAATAATGATACTGTGTGTAAGGAGAGTAGGCAACTAGTAGAACACTATGAAAATCAAATTTGCATTGTGTGGGAATGTGGGAAATCACGGTCTCTATTATATTATTCTATTCTCTTAAATAAATTTATTATATAAAAAAGAGCCCTTTGTGCTATATTTAACTTTAAAGTCGGTAGATATTTTAAATGCTGCTGCCTCTAAATCATCTTTCTTTTTGTATTGTTCAAATCATATGAATCAATGAATCATATGAGTATCATCATCGGTAATAAAAAATCCCCTCAATGATAATAAACAGAAGTGCAACTATAATACAAACTGGCTCGCGAAGCGATAAATTTACCGATAAACCTAATACATATTAGTAGTTGTACAATACATGAGCTTATTAAGTATGACTCATCTTTCGCAAAGCATCTTGAGGAAACTAGCATAGCCTAATTTAGTATTTAGTATTTAAATGGAGTATATTTAATATTATTTTATTGTATTTTTTATTGAAATGAAATGAATTGAAATGAAATGAATGAAATGAAAATATTTATTGAATCCATAAAATGTCATACACTATTTAGATTCAGTCATTTTTTTTTCCACTACCACCCAGTTCACAAGGCTGTTTTCGCCAGAGAAGAACGGGCAAGAAACTCTAACGTTGCTCTTTTCAAAAATAAGTTTACAATACAGTGATCATACAGGAGTTGAAATTCAGAGCAGTTCATAAATTATTCATAATAATGATTATATTGTACGGCTGAGTTAAGTGTGGTCGCCCTGACCGCGGAACCGGTATACACTGTTCAGCAAAAGCAATGAAAGGCAATAAAAAAAAAATATATATAAATATATTGTTGTAAAACTTACAGCTAGATTACATTATAACATGGGAATGAAAATATGAGAGAGCCATTTAAAAGTATACGCAAATAGAACACAGTACAAAAGTAGTGAGGTCAGTAGGAAAAAATATAGAGTCATTAATGATGATGAATGCCAATGATAAGTTAGTGCTTCCAGTGCATTAATGAAATTAATGTAATTTAGGCCAACCTGGTGAACTAAGGGGGTTAAAGGGCAACATTCAACCATGCATGCATTCAATAAATTTGTACCATGCGTCTTGCAAATGGTGGTTGCATCGGTCTTATATTACTTAGGTATATATATATATATACCTAAGTATGGCATAAAGGTAGACAATAAAAAAGTTGTAGATTATATAAGCTAATAACATTTGGTACATAAATGGATAACAAGTTACGTAAATAAATATTAATCCTAACAGATTCAAATGTAAGTAATTAATTATAAATGAATGAATCAATCATTTACTTACCACTTTTATTCAATAAAACGCGCGATAAGTGCATCAAAAGACGCGTTTTGTGTAGTCTATCCATTACATTGAAAATAGTAATTAAACCGTTAAACATGTTTAGATGCTTATTAAATAATAGACACTACCTACATATTTAAACATTTTTGAACCTGGTACAATCCCCTAAACAAAATGTTTGGTTAGGTAATAGTCGTCAATCACACTCAAACTGACCAAATTCAGAGGTTACTTTAAGAAACCGTGATTTGAATTTTAGCTTATAGGTTAGTAATTAATCCCACGACCGATTAATTTTGCACTTCCGCATTTTTACCACACTTGCGATTCTGCCTTCATTTTTAATTGACTTAAAAGGATATTAGCAGTTCAGGTCAGAAGTAGGTATGTAATATTGTCAAAATTTTACAGTTTTTGGATATGTTATTCCAGCTTCTTAACATGTGTTTCATATTTCTTACATATGTGTATTATGTTGTCGGCGCAAATCTCCAAAATCGCAATGTAGATGGCATTTATTGTTCTATCTTTGTATTTTTTAGGTATAGTCCAACTTAGGTGCATTGCAAGTTTCATCAAAATCGGTTCAGTAGTTTTTGATATTGACCAGTTTCCCAATCTTTAGCAGTCCGCCGCGCGTCAGTCTATCCAGCTCGTCGAAATAGATAAGTCCAATGATACCAGTTAGGTAGGTAGGCAAATAAAAATTCAGAGTAGGAATATTGCCTCGCGGCATCCTCCTCCACTTTGTACGGCGCACCAGGGCGCCGTACATGCCGCCGAGATAGCGTAGTGTGTAATGTGTATACTTGATTTTTATTTATATGTTCTATTTTTAATCGTCTTCAAAAATTAATTATTACATAAGATATTATATATTACATAACATTAAAAATTCGAAGTTTTTTGTGTTTGTACCATGTATTAAGTATTGTGAATAAAATTACGCAGTTACTTTATTTTAATCACGTATCAATTTTATTTGGTGGAAAAAACGAATTACAAGGAGAATATAAAATAGTTCTGCAGAAGTATGCAAATTATGTGGTTTGTAAAAAATGGTCTATGATTTTCTAGAATATTTGACTTTCCGTAAGTCCCTTTTGATCGTCCAGTAGTAGTCAGCCAACATCCTTAGACTCCATCTACCCTGATAACGCTTCTCCATCTTTGAAATATCCTGATGGAACCTTTCTCCATGTTTATCACTTACGGGCCCTAAATTATCTTAGAAAAAAATACAGATGTGTCTAGAAAATGAATTTTAGGCGACATATTGCAACCTAAAGCATCTGTAATATCTTCGAAAATATTCATTTAAATCTTGTGCTGTAAAGGACCATGTAGATGTATATTAAATCAACAATGTATTTAAGCTATTTAATTGGATAAGGATTAATAAGAGATTGACATATACCATCGCGGAGTTTTCTGTAGACCTTTTTAATGTGTACAAATACAGGGTATATCAAGACTGCTACCGAAAACGAAGCCGGGTGGTAGTTTAAGCGACTTCAGACACAATGCAACAGAAAAAGTTGCAGAAAAAAAGCGACAATTTTTTTTGTTATTTTTTTCTTTTGATCATATTTGAGTGGTAAATACATTTTTTCCTAAAATAATAGTGTATACCCTTTTATTTATAAATAATCTAAGGTAGAAAAGTGTTTATAATATTATTTTAGCAAAAACTATGGATTTACCACCCAAAAATGACGATATTTAAAAAATCATAAAAAATAATTGTCGCGTTTCTATGCGAAATTTTTAGTTGCATAGTGTTTGTAGTCACTAAATCTATCACCCGGCTTCGTTTTCGGTAGCGGTCTTGAGATACCCGGTATATAGTACATTATTTTGATAAATCTCGTAGGGTTCAGCCTGCGTTTGCAATGTAAGCGGAAAAAAAATTGATAATTAACGACATCACATTAGAAACCTCAAAAATAACAATATTTCTCCACTATTTAATGGATGTTATTATACATGTAAACCTTTCTATTGAATCACTCTATCTATTATAAAAACCGCATTAAAATCCGTTGCGTAGTTTTAAAGATTTAAGCATACAAGGGGACATAGGGACAGAGAAAGCGACTTTGTTTTATACTATGTAGTGAAGAGTTAGGATCGTTAATACACTGTCTCGGTATATTCGCAGAAACATAGAAGTTGATTAAATGCACGACAACCAAATTAACAAATATATAGCACGCTTTTTACAGCCGTACATATGTGTTTATCGCTACAATACCGAAAATGAACTTGACCTCATCACAAGAAAACTGAGGGTGATTGAAACAAAGTAAGTGTGTATTCGTAATAAGGGTTGATAGTCAAAACACGATCACCCATCAGAGTCCGTGTGGCATGACCACTGTTGACCAGTGTAATTAATTATTGGAAAAATTCAATATCTCTTTGCTCGACCCGGGATTCAAACCCAAGACCTCAGCGTTGTATCTACCTGTACCGTAGTACAACTACACCACAGTTGCAGTGTGCATATTTTTAAATTACTTTTATTTATTATTCCAAATATAAATTCTATACAGGGTATATCAAGACTGCTACCGAAAACGAAGCCGGGTGGTAGTTTAAGCGACTTCAGACACAATGCAACAGAAAAAGTTGCAAAAAAAAGCGTCAATTTTTTTTTTATTATTTTTTTCCTATTGCCATTTTTGGGTGGTAAATACATTTTTTCCTAAAATAATAGTATATACCCTTTTATTTATAAATACTCTAAGGTATAAAGAGTTTAAATTATTATTTTAGCAAAAACTATGGATTTACCACCATTGAGGTATTACAACTGGAGCGGACACGTAGAAGAAAAATTGTGCTATTTCAATATGACAGCGAAGTATAGATTAAGTCGACATTGTTCCAGATGCGACGCTTCAGAAATTTCTACCTACATCTATATACGCGTGATGTCAAATAAAAAAGCATAATTCAATCAAATCATTTATATTTATTTCTTATTTATTAATATTATCCCAATTTTGGGTAAAATAAATTGTTTTACAAAAATAACTAAGTGACTTTATTTGAACACTATAACCGCAAACTTCTAATATTACTATTGTAGTGTCTAATTATGACCTCATAGCAAAACTTTGATAGAAATAAATTAACTAAGCAAGAATTCGTTCATTATTAGACAGTTATATAAATAATTCTCGTGTAACACACTTACTTTATGTAACTATCTCAAATTGTGAGCAATACAGCAGCAATGGGACCCTACTCACACCCTACTATATTCATCTATCATCACGTACAATATCCACTATCCCTATAAGAAAAATTTTTACCTATCTGTCACTACATTATTATAAATCTATAATTTCATTCAAAAATGGCGGTTGTCAATTCGACTCCGGTAAATAATTTCTTAAATTTAATTTCGTGCTTCTTTATTTCAAATATGGTTGATTTACGTATGGAATGAGACTCCATCTTTTCTTCCTGTTATTCTGGAATGGTTTTTGCACGTTTTTAGCACGCAATACGGCATTTATGCACCTATTATATTTACACCTAATTAGGTCCGTCTTCGCTGAAACGTCAGGGACGACTGACAGCCTAACGGTACACGTACTCTTGCGAATGTTCCAAACTATTTGGTCTTGATGTCCCCTCCAGTTGTGTAACTCAATGTTTACCACCTAAAAATGACGATATTTAAAAAATCATAAAAAAAAATTGTCGCGTTTCTAGGCGAAATTTTTAATTGCATTGTGTTTGTAGTCACTAAAACTACCACCCGGCTTCGTTTTCGGTAGCAGTCTTGAGATACCCGGTATGTAACATTGAAATCTTTGTATTAATTATTCTATATTTGCATAAGATAATAATTTCTCATGTAAAGTATTCATTGTTATTTTAATTACATATTTCCTAGGCCAAGCAAAGGATAATCTTGTTACACAAATCGACATTAAATTATGTGGGATCTAGGTCAGAGCGAACGGAAAATTGCGGGGATCCCGCGATATTTACATCCCGCATTTCAGACTAATAGATATGGAAGTTGCATTTCACTGAAAGATTCGCAATTCATTTACAATTTTTCAATGGTTCTAAATTCCTACCAGGAAATATTAGATTACCCTAAATACAAAAATATAATTCAAAATTCTATCATCGATGGTGCAGTTGTACGGTACGATTAAAACGCTGAGGTCTCTGGTTCGAATCCCGATACTGGATTTTTCTATTCATAAATGTATTATCAGCCCGTAGTCAGATATAACGGACTAGACGCGACTGCCAACAAGTTCACGGTGGTCGCGGGTTCGAATCCCAGGGCACACCTCTGACTTTTTGGAGTCATGTGTGTATTGATAGTCAATCACCACGCACTATAACGGTGAAGGAAAACATCGTGAGGAAACCTGCATACCATAGCGATTTATAAAATTTCTATGGTATGTAAGTCCGCCAACCCGCACTAGGCCAGCGTCGTAGACTATATGGCCTAACCACTCTCAATCGTACTCTCGATTGTAGAGGAGGCCCGTGCCCTGCAGTGGGACGTATATGGGCTGATACAGTAGTAGTAGTCAGATATTTGTGACCGATATGGGGATAGGCTCGCCCCCGATTACATCGTGGGACAGAATACAAAAGGCGAAACATGGGTGTCCTGGTAGCACCTCCACCAACTCCTTTTGGAAAAAAGGTGTGAGTTTATGTATGTATGTACTGTTATGTTATTCTAAATTCTTATTATGATTTTCTGTCTAGCTTTTATTGCAAAAGTAGGAATTATGTGTTAACTTGTACCATAGTGGTATAAAATATAACTCAATATTAGGTACTTAATTATCGTAGCATTTTAAATAAACAACGCTTCTTTAAATGGCTATTTAATCAACTGTTAAATTAATGTCAGGTGATATTACACCGACGCGATTGAGACAGAGTATTATCAACCACAGAAAGAACATGTACCTTCGATTTAAACACTTATTAAACAGCTATAAAGCATCAAGTAGAATACCAATGAACTATTGTTTGGATCGTTTCGAGAAACTCGCCGTCTGTTGTACGAAATTTCATAAAAATATTTTTTTTCCTTTTCGACTATTTGGAGTAAACAAAATATTTTACGTAGAACAGTAAAGACTTAAGTTTTAGGTGTAAACAAACAAGTACTAAACATAATTTTATTTCCGCTAAATTAACTATCAGTGACTGAGAACTAGGTAACTATTTTATCAACGTGGAATTATAAGCAGTAACAGTCTTTCGCTATACCATCACTATGCCTTTCCAGCAAGGGCGGATCCAGCTTTTACGCCAGGGTGGGGGGTCACATTATAGTTTTGGTGGTTATAAGTGTAGGTATTAGAATAAGCACTCACTTCCAGGAACTAACTATTGTATATTTTGTAAATTAACACTTAATACATTCACAGAGTAAAATTATAATTATGCGACTCGGAGCGAGATGTGCTCGTGACGAGAGATGGCAGACTATCTTTTCTCATCCAAATAAACCGACCCTTTTATAAGACTACCCGAATGAGGATCGGTGGGGATAAATCTTCCAGAAAATATATTTAAGCCATAAAATAGGGTCTATCCTTTCAACTAAAAATTAAGGTCGACCCAAACATCTGGGCTATTGTCCAAACAGAAAGGTTTACAAAACATGTGTACTATTGTCTAAAAAACATAAATTTGTTGCAAAGGATTGCCGCCACTAAAGAACTTAACTATAATAATACAGTTTTATTGCCCCGGTATGAACGGGCCATTACAATTACTTACTGTAATAAAACGACTCGCAGATGCTTTATGGTTAAACATCTGCAGTCATATTTTAAAATGAAATGCGTGTTTAAATAATGTTCAAATTACAAATAATAAGCGTGTTATTTTAAAAGCTAAATATAAGTTGGCGTATTGCAACCGCTTTAAAAGCTATATCTAAGTTGGCGTATTGCAACCGCCACAGCACCCCCCTACCAGTGAATGACAGTTCACGAAAATCCACTTTGGAAATAGTCCGGGAAGCGGACGCGCCTTCCGGACCTTGTTCGCTGGTGTGCATCTGTTTCGTGATGTACATCTTCAGTGTCTTGAGTTGTCCGTTGCCTTGGTGCTTGATGTTCGTCGTCAGCTGAAGTGTTTTCAGGGTCAGCTAACACATAGGCTGGTTTAAGACGGTCAATGGAAATTGTAACGTCACGACCGCGGACGTTAACAACAAACGTCTTCTCCCCTCGCATGACAATTGAAAGGGCCCTTGTAAGGACTCTGCAGGGGCACTTTTGGACCCTCGCGGCGCACGAAGACTTGGTCAGTGGTGCTGAGGTCTTTAAAAATGAAAGTTTTTTTCTCGCCATGCCGAGATACTGAAGTCGGTCGCAGCTCTTGAAAGTGTTGCCGTAGCTGTTTCACAAAGTCCGTTGCACTATTGCTGTTGGTGATTGTCGTCTGTTGCACCAAAAACTCTCCTGGAATCCGCAGTGGCTGACCATATACCATCTCGGCGACCGTAGCCTCTAAATCTTCCTTCCAAGCAGCTCGGATGCCCAGCAGCACGGTAGGGAGAATTTCAGTCCACCGTGTATCCTGATGACATTTTATAGCCGCCTTCAGCTGACGATGAAAACGTTCCACCATACCGTTGGACGCCGGATGATAAGCCGTAGTCTTAAAATGCGTCGTGCCTGCCAGTTGATTGAGGTGCCTGAACAGGTGCGACTCGAACTGTCTACCATGGTCAGATGTGATCCTTAATGGTGTGCCAAAGCGTGAGATCCAATGGTTGTAGAATGCTTTAGCCACCGTTGTTGCTTCCTGGTCTTGGAGTGGTATTGCTTCTGGCCAACGAGTGAAACGATCTATCATTGTGAGACAGTACCTGTAACCTTCAGATATAGACATTACGATTATGTCTATATGGATATGCTCAAATCTGGATGTCGGTGGAGAAAATGATCCAACAGGGGCAGATACATGTCTTGAGATCTTCGCACGTTGACAATCGATGCAGCTGCGAGCCCATTTTCTGCAATCGGAGTTTATGGACGGCCAAATATAACGCTGGGTCATAAGTTTGACCGTAGCATTGATTCCGGGATGCGAAAGTCGATGGACGGTGTTAAATGCAATTCTCCTAAACGGCGTGGTGATGAATGGTCGAACAGTTTGTGTTGATACGTCACAGGTTACGGGGATGTCCGTGCCTGGAATCAGTATACGTTTCAATTGCAAAGACGTATTTTCTTTTAGCAATTTTCGAAGTTATTCGTCGTCCGCCTGCGAGTCAGCGAGTGCCTTGAAGTCTAGAGTTGTTTCGAGCTCTTCTACGCGAGACAATGCATCAGCGACAGGGTTATCTTTTCCAACAATGTGACGAATATCCGTTGAAAACTGGCTGATGAAATCTAAGTGTCGAAATTGGCGTGGTGAGCATTGGTCTGATTTCTTCCGAAATGCGAAGGTAATCGGCTTATGATCAGTATAAATAGTGAACTTTTTCGCTTCTATCATGTGTCTGAAGTGTTTAACAGCAAGATATATAGCTAGGAGTTCGCGGTCATAAGCTGCATATTTCTGCTCGGTGGGGCTCAATTTCTTCGAGAAGAAGCCCAGCGGTTGCCAATGATTATCCACAAACTGCTGCAGTCCGATGCATCACACATTAATGCTATCTGTGCGTCGGGCTGAGGATGAGCAAGCAAGGTAGCCTCCGCGAGACTCTCCTTGCACGCGTCGAAAGCCTTTGTAGTAGCTGGTGTCCAGGGCACAGGAGCATTTCCTTTAAGGTTCCCCTGGAGTAGGTCGTTAAGCGGTGCTTGAGTTGCGGCTGCACCTGGTATGAACCTACGGTAAAAATTAATCATACCGAGAAATCCACGTAGCTTTTTGACTGTGTCTGGTAATTTAAACCGTTGTATATCGACAACTCTGTCTGGAAATGGTCGAGTACCAGTTGCAGTTACCATATATCCCAGGAAACGAACTTCTTTCTGACCAAAGATGCACTTGCTGGGGTTGATGACGACGCCATATTTCTTAAGACGATTAAAAACAATTTTCAAATGCTTGAGGTGCTCTTCATGTGATGATGATGCAATTAAAATATCATCAATGTACACGTAACAAAAGTCCAATCCCAGTAGCACTTCGTCCATGAAGCGCTGGAAGGTTTGGGCTGCGTTACGTAATCCAAAAGTCATGTACATAAATTCGAAGAGTCCGAATGGAGTAATGATGGCTGTCTTAGGTATGTCTTCCTCTGCGACTGGTATTTGATGGAATGCTCTTACTAAGTCAAGAGTGGAGAAAATGCTCTTCCCGTGCAGTCCTTGTGCAAAGTCCTGGATGTGTCGTACACCCAGTATTTATCGGGTTCTGTCCGACTATTGAGTGCCCAATAGTCTCCACATGGTCTCCACTCATCTCCTTTCTTGGGAACCATGTGTAGTGGAGCCCATGGACTTTTTGATGGCCGACACAATCCTAGTCGCAACATCGCCTCGAATTCCCTTTTAGCGGCGGCCAACTTGTCTGGAGCAAGACGACGGGGTTTGTGCGCAACTGGTGGGCCTGGAGTCGTAATGATGTGGTATTTTGTGCTGTGGCTTACTGTTTTAGGTGCGCCATCCGGACGAATAATATCTGGAAACTCCTGCAGAAGCTCATGGTATGGTGATGAGCCATTAATGACTTTGATGCTTGGTTCCTGACACTCTGTTATCTCCGCTTTGTAGGTAAGCAGGGTGGAGGAGTCTATCAAACGTCTACGTTGCAGATCTGGTAGGAGTCCATAATATGCCAAAAAATCAGCACCTAAGATTGGCTTGGAGACATCAGCTATTATGAACCTCCAAGTAAAATCTCGCCTTAGGCCAAGGTCCAACGTCAAATTAGCAATTCCATATGTAGCGATCACTGTCCCGTTGGCCGCAGAAAGCTCGTAGTTGGACTTTTTATGCGGGCCTTGGATACGATGACGAGGAAACACGCAGATGTCAGCTCCGGTGTCCACGAGGAATTGGATTTTGCTGGCTCGATCACAGACGAATAAACGGCGTGATTTCTTAGGGCAGGAGTCGTTAGCCGTCATTAACGACTGCCCGGAGCGTTTCCCGTAGCCTTGCTGCATGGTGAAACACATTTTGTTGCCTTCGTATCAAACCGCCAGTGATACCAGCACAAATCACGTGGCATTGGACCGCGGCTTCTGGAACGTGAGCGAGATCGTGATCTGTTTCTATCTCGCACTCGCGCACGTGAAGTGGGATCGTTGATTTCTCGACGTAGCAAAGCAATCTCGTCCTTTAAACTGACGTACATCTTTTTCATGTCTTCCGATACCGATTCCTCTTGTTTGGTGGAAGTAGGACGAATTCCGGCCTCTGCAATAGCTGGACGCATTGGCAAGTATTCTAATGCTGCATCTGCAACTTCCGCAGCTTTCTCCAACGGTTGGTCCTTAACAGTTGCTAGGATGGGCTGTAAGACCGTTGGCAATCGTCCTTGCCAAAGTGTACGGACAGTAGATTCCGACATATTCTCACCAGCTAGGTTTCGTAGACGTCGAAGAAACTGTGACGGCTTATCATCTCCCAGGTCCTCGCGTTCCAGCAGCTGACGTGTTCGCTGACTCTCCGATGTACCACAACGCTTTATCAAAATCGCCTTGAACGTTGTATATGGAGCGTCGTCGGGCGGGCTTAAAATGACATCACGCATTGTGTCTATGATGTCAGCTGGTATTTTCTGTATTATCAGTGCTTATTTTGATTTCTCCGAGTTGATGCGGGCGGCAGCAAACGCAGCTTCTGCTATGGCGAACCAAACTTCTAAGTCATTCGATTTGCACTCTGGTATAAATGGAGAACACGACGCAACCTCCGGGGCAGATTGTTCGCTAACGCTTCCGGTGTTCATTATACTGCTCACTTTTTCTATGTTTTACTCAAAAACAATGTCTCTTCCACGGAAAACTCGCGTACTACTATTAAACTTTAACACACTACACTCAAATCACTCTTTTTGCTTCGGGGTCACCACTTTGGTGGTTATAAGTGTAGGTATTAGAATAAGCACTCACTTCCAGGAACTAACTATTGTATATTTTGTAAATTAACACTTAATACATTCACAGACAGAGTAAAATTATAATTATGCGACTCGGAGCGAGATGTGCTCGTGACGAGAGATGGCAGACTATCTTTTCTCATCCAAATAAACCGACCCTTTTATAAGACTACCCGAATGAGGATCGGTGGGGATAAATCTTACAGAAAATATATTTAAGCCATAAAATAGGGTCTATCCTTTCAACTAAAAATTAAGGTCGGCCCAAACATCTGGGCTATTGTCCAAACAGAAAGGTTTACAAAACATGTGTACTATTGTCTGAAAAACATAAATTTGTTGCAAAGGATTGCCGCCACTAAAGAACTTAACTATAATAATACAGTTTTATTGCCCCGGTATGAACGGGCCATTACAATTAGGACTACTTATAGAACAATAATTTAGCACAGCATCTTTTTAACTAATATTATACAATAAGGTACATAAAAATTCTTACTGTAATAAAACGACTCGCAGATGTTTTATGGTTAAACATCTGCAGTCATATTTTAAAATGAAATGCGTGTTTAAATAATGTTCAAATTACAAATAATAAGCGTGTTATTTTAAAAGCTAAATATAAGTTGGCGTATTGCAACCGCTTTAAAAGCTATATCTAAGTTGGCGTATTGCAACCGCCACATAGTTCATGTCAGATTTTACGCCAGGGGGGGGGGGGTCATATAGTTCATGTCAGAACACTGGGTCCAATTTCAATACTCCAATTCGTAATAATGACTTTTTAAAGTTTGTTACAGGCGTGATTTGTGAACACACACATACTTTTTTACTTTATTTATCGACATACAAAGAATGAAATGAGCCTATAAATTTTATCAACAAGATAATTATTACAATTTGTCAATCTGGGGCCAGCCCAGGGGGGGGGGGATCATGACCCCCACAACCTCCCCCTTGGATCCGCCCTTGCTTTCCAGATCATCCATATCAGACGTCCATAGCTAGCTAGCGTTTTGTTTAGCGAAAATTATAGACACAGTTTCTAAGATAGAACACAATTTGCTTTTTTTTTATTCAAGAGGAAAAGATTTTAAGCTCCCTTTTCGGTATCCCGGGGGAGGCCGAAAGGGGTATGTCAATGTCTCTGGCCTTCCAGCCCGGTACAAACGCGGATATTGTGGCCAAGCTGGGCCCCTAGCAATACCTACACCAGCATACTGACTAAAAACCTCTCGATAGCCGTCACACGCATTGTGGGCAGCACCGGACATCCCAGGGCGAAGGGCGCCCCGATTTACGTCCGCGAGACGCCCCGCGCAAAACCATTGCTGGGTCTAGCATTACCATTATGGGGGCCCAGATGACCTCCACTTACACCCCCTTTCGGATAGCTGTTATGGGCGTCCATGACGGAGACGAGGCTCCATCACACGTCTCGGAGTCGTTATACGCGAGGGCGCACGGCCCCCGCAGTGTGCCCAGCGACTCCGATGGCCCCTTTAGGTCGTCTCTTACGACGGCCAGAGGATACCGTGGCGGAATTCTTGTACTACAGGTAAAGTATTGTTGCACTATTTTTCAATGAAAAGCTGAGCCTTATAGTTCAATTTATTTTATGTATGCCTATAATACCACCGCATATACGTGGCAGAGTTTGAAATCGACAATATTACTATGCCTAATAGGCTTATTACGTACTTTTGACTTTGCAATTTAGAAATGGCAACAGATAAGACTATTTCTGTACCTTTAGAATCTTTGTGAGTTTCTGGTTGGTAACTAAATTTTTCACTTAAGTAATGGTATCAACATTCTGCTAAAGTGATCAATTGATGCCAAAGGGTGCTCAGGTGCCATGAAGGTAGACCTGGCTTGGTAAGGATATTCCATTTCTAGGCAGACTAATTCGAGATTCGTATAAATGTAATCATCTAAATAATCTGTAAAATATCCTTTAACAGCCTCCGTGGCGTAGTTGGTTAGCCTTTAAACACAGGCTGTGAAACATATTTAATAACCATATTTGTGTGTTTCACGTTATGAGACCGATAGAGCTTCGAGCTTAGTGTGGGCTTAGGACTATGTGTGTGACTGTTGGGTGTTATTATTATTTTCATTGTTCTATATTGTAAGAAAAAGGATTATGTGTGTGACTGTTAGGTGTCATTATTACGTTAATCGTTTTGATTTGTTAGAAAAAAAAAAATACACGCTTTTAATATACGCAAATTGGAACCTTAGCGTATATTCAAATATAGTCAACTCTGTAAATCTACACAAAATTATATTTTGGTTGCCAAGTGTATAATAAAAATAAACAAAATTAATAAATTTATATTGTTGACTAATACGGTAAATCGGCAATACCAATAAATAATTGTTATTACCTGTTATTGAGTTCTATAAAATTAAAGTATAGTAAAAATACTGGCATCCGTGTGCAGCTCAGTATCTAAATGGATTCCAATAGTCCATAGGAAGGCGAGGAAAATATAAAAACACCTTCATAGTTTTATTTTTATTTTAATAAAAATGTACAAAATTACCATACGTTCTTATCGCATAGTCACGATGTAATAATAACCGGATAAACCGGACACTTTTATGAATGAACAAGTATAGCTTTAAGCATATTTTACAATAGCAGAACGCCATATTACGACAGTCTTTTACTTATGACTTTCGATGAAAACAAAGACTCACTGAAACCTATTTATTTTATGTATATAGAAGTAATTCAAATCAATGGTAACAGTAATAGTTAGTCAAAATCATATCGCTTCCACTTGTTAAATTTAAAAGACTGTCGCAATATAAGAAAGAAATATTGTTACAATACGTGCACAATATATGTGTAATATGTGCACAACATGAATTAACACAACGCATGACTTTTTTGTTCTATATCATTCAAAATTTCATATTTATGCGTAAACATCTTCTAATTGCTTTTGTTACTATTTGCTCGATGAGCCTTTTTATGTCTATTTAATAAATCCGTACACTGCGTGCATAATTCGACATGTCTTTTAGATTTGGAGCAACCATAAATGTTATTGCATAATTTAAAAATGCGTAATGTAAACAATGTATTGATTTCTTTATGTTATATAATATTCCAGTATAATACCGCTGCATATTGTCGGCATTCTAGAAAAGTGTAAAGATAACAGTTGCTAAATCTAAACTTATTCTTGTCTAGTATTATATTATATTTAAGAGATTTTACGTACTTAAAAAAAAATTATACACATTTCAATTTCAATCTTGTAATATATGTTTATACAAACTATCCAATGAAAATACTTTTTAAAACGCAGTGCAATAATGTTCGTACTGTAATATTTGCTATTGTATTTTGAATATAGTATAGATTACTTTTCAAATTGAGTTTAAGGAAATTACTTGTATATTCTTCGTAATAAATGTGTAGAGATACCATTTTTTTGCTTGATTAATGAAGGTTTTATAAGGAAACACTTTTCAGTCCATACTTGGCACATTTTTACTTTATGCTATTTACGCTACTTATCATAGATGCGGGTAATCAATTCCTTTTTGTTTCATATCGTCCTTACCCAATGTATTTAGTTGAGTATTATGTTATAATTATTGCTAATAGACATTATGGTGTCACTAATTATGATTGCAAATTAAATGACTTCTACAAACAAAAAAAAACAAGTAACGTTCCTAACGTTACATAAATATTGTATAGGTACAGTAATGACTATACTTGTTAAGTATACATGTGTACTGTTTAGATAGATACGTTGGCAAAGGCACACCGAGATATAGAATGACTGAAGGTGATTTTTTGTTAAATTCTAAGGTGTTATTTTAGAGGAACATCACGCAATAACACTAATCACACCGATTGCAAAAACAACCGACTGCCACACAGGTATCAACATGGTAACTACAGACTTTGAGCCCAATACATTGTGTAATGTGTACTATAACATCAAATATGGTAACATAAATATTATAAACCATAATGTTTAATTCTAGACTAGATATAATAATTGCCTCATATTACGGTAATCATATAAAATTCATACATTCCATTCCAAATGTCTACAAGAATGCGATAAATAATTGACAAATTCACACACCATGCAAATAATTCCCAGTACAAATATCCAGGTTAATAAATAGTATAAATCTCTATAAGAGCATCTAGTTACGTTATGATTGGGTTAGTTGGATAATGTATGTATAAATTAAATGAGTTTATATTTTACTTAAAATATGTTAGAATATAGAAGGTATTGCACAATAACATTAACAATGCTATGAAAATATTCTTGCGATACAAAATTCGAACAGTGTGATTTTTATTCTTCCCTGTATTTGTTTATAATTATCTGAATGAAAGCCTTAAATGTAACGGAATTAAAAAACAGCGTGCCGAGAGTAGAGTTCTGAACGATGATGATAAAAAATGTTGTTTGTGATTTTTTACTTCTACTGTATACGTAATGCGTATTATTTCCTCTATTGATCACTTATGATAGCGATCACAAAACGCCATACACTAAGCGTTATCTCGGCAGTAGTCGGCGCAGCTGTTGGGCTTCTGACCTTACGATACATAAGGTCGAAGTCCACAAAATATTTATTATTTTATCGATGCAACTTAATATACGATCCCAGATTATAAATGATAAAAGATTACGTAAGTGTACATAAATGTATATGTACAAGTTCTGTGCAATTTGGTAATGTCAAAGTAAATAGTAAAATAATGTTTTATCTTAGAGTATACGAGTAGATATAATATAGAGGAAGCGCTGGTACTTCAAAAACGTCGATAAAAATGGTGGTGCTGGACTGCCTTTTTCTGCCGTTTTATTGGCTCATATTTGACAGGTTGTTTAACATACATGAATTACTTGAAAAATAAAAGTAAAATGAATAGTTTAGAGCAAAAAAAATAAACTCAAACTCGTTATAAAAGGAATTTATAGCAATCTGTTGCTAAATAATATGCTACCAACATTACGAACAAGAAAATATCTACGTTTCTCAAGACGCGAATATCTGACAGGGCTCCCTCTATATTATAAATACTCTACTGTTTTATACATATTTAGATGTGTATAGATACATGAGATAGTGTATGGTACGGTTTGTGTGTGTTTAATAGAGCGTGGCGTTGGCTTGCCAGGCGGCGCGGCGCAGCACGTGCGGCTGCAGCGACACGAACGAGGGGCCCTCCACCACGCGCATCACGCGCACGTGGATCTGCAGAACACAATATATACATTACACACATTGTATAATTTTTTTTTGTTTTACCTATTTCATCCCCCTTTGCCCAGCCAAAGGTCTCCCCCATGTCTCACAAATCGCGCTTTAAGGAAATTTCAGGCCACATGGGCTCGAAAGCATGTAGGTCGTCTCGCTAGCGTTTTTTGGGTCTGCCGCGGAGTCGTCGACCACCAGGTAGCCATTGGGTGACGATACTTGCCCAACGATCTGGATGCATTCTGTACGAGCAATGTTACTCACATTGCTCGTACAGTTCCATTCAAGTAATGCTTTTTGTTTCCCACGTGGGACATTGTATTATATACAGCAAAAAATACAAAATAGTGTAAGGGATATAATTGTAAGGCACAATTGCATCAACTAACTTTGAGCTTAAGTTAAATTGAAAATGTCAATTCAATACAATTTGCTTCTGCAATTTCCAAATTTTTATCATTAATCAGCGTAATGTAAATGGTGTAAAGTAACTATTCGAAATTTGAAACGTTTCAATTTGAAATATTCGCGTAAGATGCATTTATCAACGTGTTATACTAATAAGTAATATGTCTTACTTCATGCTTAGAGACGGCTCTGCGGAAGTATTTGTGGAAGCGCGTGGAGAGCACCCAGATGGCGCCGTTGTCGCGCTCGGCCCATCTCACCTCGGCGCAGAACTGAAGCTTCTCCGCGTCTTGAGCCAAAACTCTATAACCACATTCAAAACATGATAATGAACACACAAAATGTTACAACATTATTGATAAATTACAACATTTTACAAAATTAATAAGAAATTTGCCCTAGTTATTAAACTAATTAATTATCATTGAATCTATGTAAATCTCAACCTTTTAAATAATAAATAAAAAAAAATAATGCAAATAATGCACTTAATTAAAACACTTAACCACCTAGAAACTAGGTATGTTTGGCATCTAGTATAGTATCTACAAATGATAAATATATTATTCCCATAAATATATATGTAAGCAATTACATTGCGGTATGCAAATTGCATGTAATAATAGTTAATAGAATTTTAATAAGATCTAGGTGCTTCATGGGCGAAGCAACCCATTCGTCATCTGCTTTACAATTGATGGGTTTCCCATTATTAGTAACAGTGAAGAGAGGGAGGTAACTACGCATATTATTTAATAATTTACCTCCTTATGATAGTCAACAATGATTCATTTTGCATGGTCACGAACTTATAAAGGCCATTCTTATAAGTAATAAACGTATATTAAACACTATAAGGATGCACGGGATGTGGGATTTCTAACTTATAATATCCTCATCGTTTTTATGTCCACATCATGCTATGAAACATGTGGATTTTCATAGTGTGGAATGTATAATCGTTTTATTGCAATATTCCTTATTGGAGAATAAAAGGTTAGTACCGTAGGTCATCATCTTTGTGCTCTATGCTCTACCTACAATAAGTTATCTTGTAATATTATTCAAACCAGTTGTGCGTTCATCGCAATAATGTATGGTATTTTTTAAATGAAATTACTATCCGTAGTGAACTACATAGCCTAAACCATCTTAGTCGTACTCTTGTTTGTAGAGGAGGCCCGTGCCCTGCAATGGGACCTATACAGGGTATATCAAGACTGCTACCGAAAACGAAGCCGAGTGGTAGTTTTAGTGACTACTTACACAATGCAATTGAAAATTTCGCATAGAAAAGTGACAATTCTTTTTGTGAATTTTTAAAATTTCTCTTTTTCGGGTGGCAAGTCCATAGTTTTTGCTAAAATAATAATTTAAACCCTTGCGTAAAATAGCATCGTCATAAATGAAAGGGTGTACACTATTTTTTCAGCAAAAAAAACTATGTATTTACCAAATACGAAGAAGGACCAACATGTAAATCTACAGGTACAGGAAAAAATAGGTTTTTCATTCTAAACATCAAGCAAAATTTACTTTCGCTGTAAATATTTGTCATCGTTTTGAGTTCCGATGTAGAGGGCGTGACGATACTAATTAATTTGAAGTTCTTGTATAACTGTTTTTTGGCTCTGACATGTTACTGTATGTTTTTGGTAATCTCTTCATTCTGGAGATGTGCATCTGCTATTTCACTCTGGCATATGAAGCAGGGATGTTGCGAATATTCGCATCCGCATCCGCAAATGCGGAGCTTCCGCATAGATTTGGACATCTGCATCCGCATCCGCATCCGCAATAATCGATGCGGATATTTATGCGGATGGGGATGTAATAAGATGAGACAAGACAGAAATTTGCCGGCGAATGGCGCATGCCGTTCGCACGTGACATTGACCAATGGGAGCGAAACAAATAGTGACATGGTCCGACGCGTTTGTTGTTGCTATGATGTTAGAATCTTCTAGTGAAGATGAGAGTCGAGAAATACCAGAAAATGGTAGCACTGAAGCTGTACTCAAAAAAGAATTTCTTTCTTACCGCATTAAAAAAAGAGTCTATGTGGATGTAAATCCTCTTAAGTGGTGTTCATTGAGAGGAATTTAAGATATTATTGCCGATAGCACAAAGATTTTTATCCACTCCGTGGGTTTAATTTACGAACCTCTTCCTAACCGCCTTGTATTAGAAAAGGCGGCGTTATACTTAATAAATGAAACGGTGTTCTTATGCAAGCACTTGGGGCTACTCAAAACGAAGGTAATGCATTTAATTATCAATAGAGAAGATGGCTAGAACCTTGCACAAGCATGGGATCGAATTCTACACTTAATTAAATCGGAACCCAAAAGACGAACTGCCCGACATCAAGACACAGTGAGCTTCTTCTACGTAGATCGAAACGCAAAAACAGATTAACGTTTTAAATTAACTTTTTAATTTAATAATTGTAAATTACGGGTAGTTAAATGCCGCCCGTGACCATGAATCCTTTAAAGTAATCGAAATGTCGGGAAATTAAAAAATTAACATAGATAAATCGATAAATATTAGTAAGCGATAAAATCCGTAAATAATAGTTTAATTGCAATATTCATTCATATACTATATTTATATAGGATCTTAAACATCCGCATCCGCGGATGTGAGCCTAATATGAAGTACCTGCTAATGCCATCTAGCGGCATACGAATAAATCATATGGGCTGTTATATATGGGTAAAATAATCATAATCTACCTATATACATTACAATATAAAGTTTTATTGAGAGGGGTTCGATCAGCACATAATGGCCTGGTGCTGGTTGGTAGACCAACATGTAGGTGGCTCATCATTTTATTAATCATGAAGTTCTTGAAATGAAACTTTGATTTATGTGTCGACGATTTTACAGCTTTACAGTTTTATTTCAATGTGTAACATTCGCTTCAACGTCAGAAAATATAACAAAAATATATAGTTATTTTCAAAAGATAAATGTTATAACACTTACTTGTGTGAGTTAGTAATGGGGTTCCAAGCTGCGATTGCAGTCTCGGAGATAGGACTGAAGATGATGGTGTCGTCACGCGGGTCAACGGCGACGCCCAGGCCCTGCGAGGACTTACGTCCCACCAGGTTCACGGGCAAGTCCGCGCCCTCAGCCGGCGGGCCAGACGCCAACACCGCGGTCGACACGCTGAACAATCTGCACGGAAAAACATATAATAACTACTGGACATGTTGAGACTTAATATTTTTGCTCTGTTTGGTTTTGCTACTGTTCATGAGCGGTCGTATCGCTTAATCAGGCGAACGGCGTGCTCGAATCACCATAATAAGCAAAAAAAAATTTGGAACTTTGTCACTCAAAGTTGTATTATCAAATTATTATAATAATAAATATACCTAACTAAATAAATAAAATAAATATCACCCAAAATTCACATAAATAGTCCTGACGCCACACAAAGATCGAGTCTTGTGTCGTGGGTATCAGGAACTACGAGAGAATTTTCAGTCTCACCAACACCCAGACCCGAAAAAATATTTATGGGTCGCACAAACTTTCTCGGTGCGAGGATCGAACCCGCGGCCTCCCGTTTCACCGGTGGCGTCTAAACAACTGCGCCACGGAGGCTGTCAAACTGTTAGATACATAGTCCTCAACTCCTAACCCTACAGTTTGGTACATTTCTTTTGTCGTAAGCTTCAGAAGCTAGTAGACACTTTTTCACAAATGTTCAGAACAGAAACACACACATGTGAACCGCAGAAAGAGTTGTCTTTTCACATTTGACGTCTGACCTCAGTGGCTGTAAATATTAGCGGTAGAGAGGCATTTTGGCCGTAATCAAAGGGAGTTTCTGGCACCGTTTCTATTTCACGGTTGTTTTACGTTAAGAATCAGTGGTAGATATATGTAATTAATGCGTCAAAAAGCTAGTAAAATAATGTTTATTGAAAATAAAATGAAATCCACAACGTAGGCATAGTGTGGTAGAGCCGTGCAAAGAATATTACTATTAACTATAGAATAGTTAGTTGAAAATCTTAGTATGAGAACAGAACTACGTTTGTGACTGATGTATTTATTATTTGAATTGAATGATTTGTCGTAATCGGCTTGCAAGCCACGACTTTTTTAGATCGTTGACCTGCCTACTGGGTAGTCATTCAATGCTGAATTATTCGCTATACTCGTATCATACAGTCTACATTTTTTGTCATATGCCAATAACTATTCACAAAAAGCGCAATCATGACACGATAATCATGTTATAAGTTATAACAGCCTAACTTGAGTTACGAAAGTTAAATACGATACATAATATAATTATGTTTCAATGCAATTCATGCGAGCACGGGGAAATTATTAATTACAAATAATAAGCACTCAGTATATAACATCACACGTCTATAATAATTGATATCCTTCGCAAGTGGCTAATTACTCCAATACGTTTATATCATGTCAAGATTATTAAGCGGAAATAATCGCTCTGAAAACAGTATGCAGTATGCACCGACCACTGATTAAACAGATTATTAAGTTGGCATGCATCGGCATACATAGCACATGCTACCGATGGAAGGCTGTTATTAAGCCCAGCGATTTATTGCAAATGAAAATCAATCTAATATTTACATACATATGGTATATGAAAACTCTAAGCATGATGATTGTTTTCCATAGGTATATTGGGATACGTATAATTATGGTTCATTATTAGTAATACGTGTATACCTGTTATAATTCATCATGTGTATCTGGACTTAAACATAGTATAAAAAAAGACCTTAAACATCCAACTTTTGAATCCGGTATTGTTACATACATTGAGTAGTTAAATTTTATTAGATTGATTAGTTTGTAGGCTAAGCCCTTACAATTAAGTCAGTTTGTCGATCGGGGCGTTAACTATTCAGTAATTGAGCACTTATTTCTAAACACAATTTGTACCGCAGGAAAAACAACGAAAAAGCAAATAAAATTCAATTATACGCTTGGAGTTTAACGATATTTCTGTTTTTATTTCTAGTAATTAACCAAATTGCTCTAAATGTACGTGAATTGGCTAAATTGTGAACCTGTAATTATACTACATGTGCGGTACAAACATACCACTACAAGTTGGGCATAGTAAGTAATTAACGCCCTAATACTGGAACGCAACTTAAATATAAGTTGCACTTAACTACGTTAATCCCGCTTAAATGTACTGGCTAACGCCCGAATACTGGAACGCAACTTAAATATTATGTTGCACTTAACTACGTAAATCCCGCTTAAATGTACGGGTTAAGTGGGCCGTGCGTTGTTAAAAGCAACTTATTATTTGAATGGCGTTCGAGTATTCGGGCGTAAGTGGGCCGTGCGCTGTTAAGAGCAACTAATTATTTGAATGGCGTTCCAGTATTCGGGCGTCAGACTATCAATATAGTTTTTGCGGCGTGGCGCGGCCCAGCGCACTGTATCTGGCTTCGCGACAAGAGTTGGTCAACTTGTCGCGCGCTCTCGCAATTTCCACACACATTAGAAATGTATACTCCAATAACACGCGCGTTCATTGACAATGTTTTCCAATGGCGTGAAACGTAATATGTGGATAAATAGCATAGCATCAGGTTCGCTTTCTTACGATAACAGCCACACACTCGGAATAGGTACCTCCTGTATTAATAACTTACAATATGATTATAAAAGGCATACATCGGATGTCATTCATGTGAAACCATCGTGTGAAATAAATATGTTGGTAGAGCGATTGGCAAGTTGTCAAAATAGGTCTTAACTATTATGTACATAATATTACAATAATAATGATAATATGTGAATGACCCCACCCTTTCGCTTTAATAGACTTTAAATTTATAAGTACTCATCATAAAATCGAAAGTAATTCTTGCAATAAACTCGAACAGGTTTTCTTCCTCCTACATACTTGTTTATAAGTTACTAGCGGCTGGGCCCGGCTTCGCCCGGATATAGATACTTTTTAAGACCATTCCACCAACATATTATTTCGCGTACTGTTTTACAATACTGTTTTTCATCTCATCCCATCTCGTCCTGAACCATTATTCAATACAGGCAAATCCTGCCCTCTCCTATCCCGTGCCATTCCTTTGAATTTAAAAGAGTAGTAGTACTTTTTTATGGTATAGAAGCACCCGGGCTAAGGAGGGCTGTTGGCTGTTGGCTGTTTGTTTTTCTCCTGTGTTTTCGCTTGACGTTTGTTCTGTGTTTGAGGAGTGTTGTGAATGTGTATGTGGGGTTAGATCTATTTGATAGTACAGTACAGAAGGCGTACCTATCGGTAGCAAGAGGTTGGTAGTAGAGCAATCCTTGTGCGGGGGAGTGCGCGAGGCCGACGACGCCGTCCATGAGTGTGAAGCGCTCGCCGCCGATGTCGTACTCGCCCAGGTCGGGGTCGGGGTACATGGACGCGTGCGTCACGCGCCACGCGTTGTCGCGCGCGCCGTCGTACACGATGATGCCTGGAAAAAAACAAAAAAGCATGTCCTAAAATATTTCTGTTTTCAAAAAATACACATTAGTCGTAACTTGGTTCAACTCGCCAAGAATCCGACCAGATGGCCAGACATGAAGACCAAAACATCATGAGTGAAGAATTGTTTTCCGGATGAGTCACGACCCCACAATTGGGGAATCTATGCAAGGAGGAGTCGTAACTTTTAACTTTTATACACCAGATGTGGGCTTCATGTGCCCCAAATCTTAGTCCAGTCTAGTCACTTCTGCACTCCACTGGGGTCTGCGCCCTGCGCCTGAACACCGCTCGCATCGCCCTAGTTAATGCAGTGACAATACTACGATACGCACTGTTAATCTGGCAAGCGTCATTTGTTACAGATGTGAATGACAATATGCTTAATGCACCACGCCAAATATGTGGCGAATTTTTATTTCTGTTAATAAAAAAATTAAAGCCATTATTTTTTGCGGTTATAGGCCCGTCCGTCATAACGATCCACATAAGTGTGACTTGTTTCAGATTAATTCTTTGAACGTTTGGATACAATCAGACCTCTGAAACTCTCTGCATAAACTATTAGGTGAGTTTTAGTTCCTTTGTCATATCCATAAAGCACCAAACTATAGCATACAATGTACAAATCTACATATAGTATGTAACGCGGGCATTTAAAAGGACTCAGTGTAAATGAAGGGTATGCATTAAGTGGCAGCTTGTCAATAAAAAATAACATCTTAAAACATCAATGCAAAATGGAAAAAAGATGTAGGAAGCCATTTCAAAGCGCAAAAAAAAAAACAAAAAGAGGCTAATGTTCTTACATCCCATTCATGCAGTCTCATTGGATTAAAACAGAACAAAAGCTAAGCTTTTAAAACGTGATATCGCAATTTTTTTAAATACTTGGATACATAAAATGTCATAACTAAGAGGCCGTAAGTTTAAAAGTTTACGGTGTTATTCGGCACAACTTTTTAATTCGAAAGTAATATCGAATTGCGTTAATGCAACATGCATATCATCAAAATGATACGTTTATAACACAAGGTTTATGTCACTCGGGTTACGCTTATGGCTTTTGTTGTGCAATTATACAATTTCGTAGAACAGTGGTCAATTTAATTAGCATTGGTTGGTATGTCAGCAATTACTTTAAATATTCTAGGAAAACAATTTCGGTGGTCCATGCATCGTTGCGCGCTAAACTGACACAGTTATATCACTAAGCAACAATTACATACATAATTATATGGAGCAATATTTTAATAACGCTAACTACCAACAGGCCGACATTATAATCCATACTCGTGCACGTCTTCATTAGTGTTCGAACCGACAACCAACTTAATTATAGGGGAGACCAGGGCCAAAGGTAACGCGGGGCGAAAGTAACAAACGAATTTATAAAAAATATATGTAATTTACGCTGATATGTTATAAGTCGTTTCGAAAACCCCTTAACCCAAGTTGCGCTCACAGAGCTATGCCACCAGGTTTTGGCTGTAGCGATTCAATGTTGCAAAATACCCCCGAAGGTTTTGTGTTTTTTTCCAACTGCTTTTATTTTTGTTACTATAACAAAAAGGTGAACATTGCGTTTCATGTGTTAGTAAAATAACACAACTGTTCCTTTAGCCATAACAATGTAAACAATGATAACTATCTAACGTTTAATTTTTTAAGGGACTGGCCATGACCTTGTCAAATAGAAAATTAAAATGATGGGACGAAAGTAACAAGTTACTTCAACCCTTTATACTATTGATGTTCTTGAAATCTCAAAGTATTTGACTGTGTAATCTTTCTGAGTAAGTTTAGCCAGAATCAAGGAATAATAATGAAAACGTAGAATATAGCAGGAAACGAGCAAAGATTGAGATACTTCATACTTCATACAAGATTGAGATCCGAAAACAAAAAGAAAAAACTTAGATCCGTAAAGTTCCAAATATTTTTCTTTGCTTATTAAAAAATAATAATAATAACGTGCTAAAGGGGAATGGAACGTAGCATGCTCAATATAAGAACAGCACACAGAATCCATCATACAAAGATAAGAAGGATAATCAAAACAATGGATGCGGTAAAATATGCTCAAAGATTGAAATTCAAGTGGGCTGGCCATGTAGCACGCCTTACAGATAAGAGATGGACATCTAAAGTAACCTCATGGGACGGCCCACAGGGCAAGCGGCGCGTCGGAAGACCATACATGTGCTGGGAGGACGACATTAGAAAAGTCGCCGGACCGCACTGGATTGATGTCGCCAAAGACAGAGATAACTGGAAATCTTAGGAGGAGGCCTTCACCTGAGAGGGGTCCATGGATGTAATGTAACTTCATTATGTAAATATTTTGTTTTGTAAAATGCATGGAATAAAAGAATTATTATAATTTTAATTTTTTATTTTTTTTATTTATTTTATTTATTAAAAAAAAGATTTTGTTTACGATGATTTGGGTACTTGTAGTAAGATTAAAAAAAAAATTAAAATTTATTAAACCAAAGCAATGTTTGTTTTTCAACTTTTAAAATTTCTTTCAATTCAACAATTTCAACTCCTTTTATTTGAGCATTCTGCTCAATATCTGTCACAGCATTTTTAATGAAGTTCGTCTTAAAAGGTATCGAAAAGACCATTCTAAGTTATTAGTATCTTGTGATCTAATAAGATATGTGAGTATGACAAAACTATTTAAAATCGTTACGTTCGCCACTGGTCTCCCCTATTTTAATCGCACCCGATTAATATCAGTCAGTGCGAAAATGAATTATTATTGTTACTACTCAACCATATCATGGGTAGACGTTCAACATTCGTGAAAGCAAACGATCCATCAATAATATAAAAAACAAAAAAAACTAGAATACTTAATCTATTTTACTTTCAATTAACGTTTCATTCACATTATTATTTCGCAATCTAAATCTATTATTTCTGAGCCAGCGTTTAACAATATTAAATAATAAACAATCGCATGTTTTTGTCTACCGTGAGAAATAGTTCGGCGCAAGGCATTCCGTTGCGCAGTGCAATAAAGTGAGACAAATCTATAAATTCGCCGGTTAGTTCCATCAAATACGTACCTGGTGCAACAGTGTCACTGATGTACGCGAAGATGCTGTCGCACGAGCCGGTATGGTGTGCAGATGAAGAGCGGGTATCGTCCAACACCAAGTTGGTGAGCAAAGAGCTCGGCCGAAGCAGTTCCCGTGGGAAATACACGCTTCTTACCTGCAACATACATGCATAGCTATCAACACGCGTTCATTAGCATGTGTCTTGTGAGAGTTCAATTAACTATAATTATAGCTATTGTAACTCAGAGGCCACGTGTTTGTTGTCATGTAACCAAACGTATCATAAGCGATTGCGACAAGTCACTGCAGTGAGACAGGCTATTTTGTCAAGATTTAAACAGTCATTAGGACACAGCATTAAAAATGTTGATATAAAATCATTGTTTACTATGTTGAGTATAGGGGACAGCAAAAGCTACTACTCAGTTGTTTTTATAGTGGCGCTATTGCTACCCTTGAATACTCATAATCCGTGGGGAATCACTAAAGTATAAGTAGTCAGCGGACAGCGTGTGAAACTTAGTCATTGTAAAACCTGCTACAGTAAAGATCATGAGCCATGTCGCTTTTCTGTGAGGATGTCATACGACTCACAAAAATCATAGCTTTTTCAAGTATTTGCCAGTGCGGAAATCGAACTAGCAGTTACTGACATATAAGTAGGCATACCTATGTATAAACATATTTGGCTGCATAGCTACTGCGCCAATCGGTTGTCACAACCAATAAACTTAACTGAAAATTAACTTCCGCATTAGTAAGATTACCGTGGGCTAGAATCTGCATTATTTTACATACAAATATACCATAACCTTAAATATTCATGTCAATCCATAGCGTATGTGTTAAGGCAGAATTACATAAAAACTTAAATGTCACGAAAGTGAAAATCTAACTTTTTACATACCAGTACTCAATAGGTCGGAACATACGCGTGAATAATTCGTAAAAAAGTAAACAAAGAAATTACAATACTTTCATTCGATAAATATCGCAATTATGCAACGTATGATTGAATGAAACAACAGAGGAGTGACAAAGAGGTAACACAGGAGGTAAGTTTTACGAATCTAATACAGATACTGGACTGAGTTGAATTACCATGCGTACAATTGCAACAGTCACGGACAATAAAGCATACCACACCCTTTCAAATAAGAGAATGACCTCGGGCGAGCAACTATCAACGGCTCAATAAAATACTAGTGTACCTACACCATGATTGATTTGGCATCCGTAATTATTTTTTGACTCACTGGGATGATTTTTTATCTGAATTGGGATTTTGTACGCTTCTTAGATCGTAGGTATACAATGATCAAGTAAGACACGGTAATGCGGTAACTCGAGTTTAGCATTAAGCCGTCTGCGCATATTTTGTGTCACAATTTAATCGACTGTGCAGTTGTGAAATTTTCTTTGTGATATTTAGAAGTATAATTAAACGCGTAAGTCAGATATAGCGCGGACAAGTTTGATTTCACAAAACCCAAATGTGATGTGAATAATATCATTTTGGTGGCAATGCATGTTTTAATATGCAAACAACTGTATGATACAAAGAACAGTACATAAACGTTTGTGCGTCTACTCCTTTTCGAAAGACTCGAGACATGGCCTCGATGTCACGGTTCTTGATCGGATTAGTTTTCGTCGTGATCTAGTTAGATTCTTCTGGTTACAAACAATCGGGTAGGTTATATATGTGCAACAAATGAAATTCTCACGACTTATTACATATATGTATATTTGTTAATTGTTCCGGTGGAAATCACCATACGACATAATAAAAATATGTGTGAGGAAATCCCGTTTCTACAAACAGACTATTCATTAATAAATAAATAATATGAATATATTTTTACGGTCAGTAAAAACCGTCAGGTAGATCTAATTCATCATTGTTTGATTATACACCTTTAGAAATTTTTTTTGTCTTTGCACTAAAACGAGCTGAAAAATGGTTTTTGAATTTTGAGACCGCCCGCTTACCCGATATCATTTTACATTTGACCTTTTCGGCAAAAAACCCAACCGGCTGTATAATATTCATCAACAACAACATTTCAAAAGTAATTATGAAGATAATAATCTTCTTTTATGATATTTTATGGAGGACTACATTATATTAACGTTTAAAGTTTCACAGTCGCATACTTTCAAAATAAATTGCTATAAGTAGCATACAAAGTCAAGTAAATTCTTATGGTTACACAATTACCGTTCGAAATTGATATATTAAGGCTACTCAATGCCTTATTTGTGTTTGATCAATTATTGAACATATCAACAGACTAATAGAATAAAAAATAGAAATATATGTAAAAAACTATACTGTACTGTACTGTCTCAACCCGTATACATCCCACTGCAGGGCATGGGCCTTCTCTACAATCCAGAGAGCGATTGAGAGTGGTTAGGCCATATAGTCGACCACGCTGGCCTAAGGTAGGTTGCCTAATGTACAATGTTCTTGATCGACTTTGGCCAAATCGATATTCTGTCTGGTGACACATTATGTACATAAGTCAGCGTGCTTAAATAAACATGAGTTCCAGTTCCTGTCGCAGTTATCTCAGCGACGTGCACGCTTTTAAACTTAGAACAACTTATAATGCGTTTCAAATAAGAATAGGAACGTCAATGACCCTTAGCTGTCAAATATGTATCACACGAAAAATATGATTAGCAATAAAAAAAATATTTACGCATCAATTAATTTTTTTTCACATATTCCTATTTCTAAACATTAACTAGCTAAATAAATTGAAACAATTACAACATGTTATATAGAAAATAAATAAGAATTTTTAGTCATAAATAGTTTAAAAAACACAACTTTTTATTTACTTCATGGGCAGTAATTCACCAGAAAGTCAATATATGACAGAAGATGAAAGACATTATTCATTCATTAATTTTTTTATGAAACATTAAATATTTTTGTTGAATTAAAATTATTATTTTTATTCAACAAAAATATTATTTTAATAAATCTTGTTTTGCTCACCCTACCTAAATTGTGCGATTTGACAGCTATAATAGTCCATTGAAATGTTACATGAGCTTTTAGTCCAGGCATATTAGTCATATGAGGGTAAGAATCTCGGAATGAGAAACAGTCGGCTATAAACTTGTATAAACCTTTATTTCAGCACCCTAAAACGTGTCTCAAAACCTACTTATCGTAGGGTGTCCGCGACTACAGATATGCCAAGGTCAAAGGTCAAGAAAACGTTTTATTTTTACACATTTATTGCAAATATCTCGTTTCTTATGAGTTTTATGCTATTTGTATTTAATAAAAATATTGTAGAATGTAGAGGATTAAATTCTTTACAACTTTTGTTTAAACATTTTTTTTATATCTTCAATCATTTTAGAGATAGAGGGCAGAGGGCACGCAGTGTTTATCTATATACAGTATTTTTCGAGGTCAACCTGTAGTCCCGATTAAAAACACGCCGTTTAAAGTTTTTAAATTATTAATAAATACATAATTATAAATTATTCGCATTTTTATTAACGTGCGAACGTTGTTGGCAATCTATATCAAGTTAACAAAACTAAATAAACCTGTGCAGTTATCAACTCTTCCACCAAGGAGTGCAGCAGCTCTTCAACATTTCAATCGTGTTTATTATCAAGTTCAGACTTGGTTAAGGCATGATTTAGAGCCCCAGAATTGGGGTTGCGTGATGAATTCCTGGAACCTGTTATGACAATGAATCCACCAGCTCCGAAGGAATTGCTTAACACAATATTCTGCAACTGCAAAAATGGTTGTGGTTCGCGATGTGGATGCAGGAAAGCAGGGTTGCAGTGCTCTTTAGCTTGCGGCCAGTGTAATGGGCAAGTTTGTCTTAATGCTTAACCATATCAAAGTGATTTGAATGAAGACGGTACTTTTGATCCCGAAATCTTGGAAGAACTGGAGTCAAATGTCGTTGAAGACGAGAACAGAGAGGAATTTGAAAATATTTCAGCCATTGGAAGACGATGATGATGAAGAAGAAGAAAATTAAAATTAGAACTTGTAGTTCTTATTATTATTCTATTTTTTTAACGTTGATAAATGTATGAAACAGTATTTTTCAACAAAAAAAAAATGGTTGCCTGTAAAGTCGGTTTTACGGGCGAAGATTTTACGTGACAACGTCTTTTTCTCGGTAGAATATTTATTGATATGAATATAATTAAATTGCACAATAGGAACAAGGAATTGAATGAAAATAAGAATTGCACAAATTTTAACTATAGAAATATATTTTGTTTACTAAAACATTGTACATGTAATGACGAATCTAAGCACTCCATATTTTCACTACAGACACAGCTGACGATACTTTAACCACACGTGTGAACTTGTATTGTGACGCTTTCTTGTTTTTCCAACGCCAAGAACGTTCGAGAAAGACAAAGACAGAGACACAAGCATGCGCCGATTCAATGCGCCTAATTCTCTAGTGCTGCGCGCGCACCGTTACGTTACCGGGCGTTACACTTTTTCATAAGTGACTCCCAGCCGCAACCTAATTTAAGACGTTGTCACGTCAATAAGAAAAATCGTATTTTGCCTGCTCTCGATTGTCGAGCTCGTCAAGACGATTCCTCTGACTCCAAACACGGGGGGTTTACTTTAAGAAATGACGGAGTTATGCCTGGACAAATATTTTAGGGGAGAGAGGGAGGAATTTGGGGATTTGGTTGGGGCCAATCTGTAGAGCTCACCGAGCCGGTTCCAAAGATACCAAACTCGGTGGGTCTACGATCTATATTGGCCGAGATAGGATTGGGGGGGGGGTGAGGTAAATTTTCGGGGTGGGGGTAAGGGAGGGGGGGGGGAGGAAGGTTTCGTGGGGAGGCTAACTTAAATTAATTTTTTGGAGGTAAAATATTTTTTTTTGGGGGGGTAATTTTTTGCGTAATTTGGGATTTCTGGCGGGGTCAATTTGTAGCCCTCACCAAGACGGTTCCGAGGATACCAAACTCGGTGGGTCTACGACCTATGTTGGCCGAGATAGGATTGGGGGGTGAGGTAAATTTTCGGGGTGGGGGTAGGGGAGGGGGGGGGGGGGTAGGTTTCGTGGGGAGGCTAATAGGCACTATTTCGGAATAAGGGTGGGGGAAGGCAGGGGGGGGGGCTATGGGACAATTTTGGAAAAAGTGGGTGAAACTGAAAAATAATTCTCTAGTGCTGCGCGCGCACCGTTACGTTACCGGGCGTTACACTTTTTCATAAGTGACTCCCAGCCGCAACCTAATTTAAGACGTTGTCACGTCAAAACAATACTTAAAAATTGAATTCTTTTCTTCTTATTTAGTTGGGAAGTAATTAGTATAAATAAGATTAGAATTAAGAAATAATTAAAGTATTTCCCTCAATAATTTTATAATTTCATGTGCAGGTAAGTGTTCTTAAATGAATAAGCACTTGATTATTTAAAAAAATGATAAATGATAATGTGATAGTTAATAAAAAAGGCGAATCATTTATAATTATGTATTTATTAATAATTTAAAAACTTTAAACGGCGTGTTTTTAATCGGGACTACAGGTTGACCTCGAAAGATACTATATATAGATAAACACTGCGCGCGCTCTGCCCTCTATCTCAAAAATGGTTGAAGATATAAAAAAAATGTTTAAACAAAAGTTGTAGAGAATTTAATCCTCTACAATATTTGTAATACATAAAAATAGCATAAAACTCATAGGAAACGAGATTTTTTGGCCTTTGACCTTGGAATATCTGTAGTCGCGGACACCCTACGATAAGTAGGTTTTGAGACACGTTTTAGGGTGTTGAAATAAAGGTTTATACAAGTTTATAGCCGACTGTCTCTCATTCCGAGGTGAAACCCCTAATATGCCTGGACTATTTGCATTTTTTAGAGGACGCAATTTTATTTTTGGGATATGTGTGGGCGGTCAATAGAAGCTTAACCTCAAGTTTGTGGGGTCGCTACCCTTGTCCCCCGGCCGCCATCTTGGAAAAAGGGGTGAAAACACTTTTTTCGCGTTATCTCGGAAACTATGTCTTACGAAAAATTTGTAAAAACATAATTTGTAGCAAATTGTATTGCCTACAAATATGGTTATATAACTTTTTGCCCTAAATTAAAAATTAAAGAAGTTATAAGCAAAAAAGTGAGTATATATTTAAAAAAGTAATAATTTTGCTCTAAAACTTTTTATAAAAAAATCTCACTTTTTTGCTATTTTTTTATTTTTATTAACCTATTCTGTGCCACTGATGGGCAAAGGTCTCCCTCAACTCTTTCTACTTATCCCTATAAGTTGCTGATGCCATCCAAGTGCTGCAAAATTGGTCGAGATCGTCGCGCCACCTTTTCCGAAGCCTGCCGCGTGGCCTCTCGCCATCCTTAGGCATCCATTGATTGGCAATCTTTACCCACCTCCTCGGGTGCATCCAGGTGACATGGCCCGCCCAATCCCAGTTTAGTTTAACTGATTTCTGTGCAACATTCTTGACTCTGGTTATGGAGCGCAAGGTGTTAGTGGGTACTCTGTCCATGCGTGTTACGCCTGACATCCTGTGCCCCATAGCTTTTTGACAAACCTGGACCTGGACCTCTGAAGTTCGGTAAAAGACCAGGATTGAGCACTGTATGTGAGAATTGGTAAGATACAAGTTGAAGAGTCTACTTTTAAGAGAAACGGGAAGATTTCCCTTAAGAAATTTCTTCTTCACTTTTTTGCTTATAACTTCTTTAATTTTTGATTTAGGGCAAAAAATTAAATAAATATATTTGTAAGCAAAACAATTTGCTACAAATTATGTCTTTACAAATTTTTTGTAAGACCCATAGTTTCCGAGTTATCGCGAAAAAAGTGTTTTCACCCCTTTTTCCAAGATGACGGCCGGGGAACAAGGGTGGTGACCCCACAAACTTGAGGTTAAGCTTCTATTGACCCCCCAAACATGTCCCAAAAATAAAATTGCGTCCTCTAAGAAATTCAATATTCGGTCCTTAAATTGTAACATTTCAATGGACTATAATGAATCAATATGGCCCCAGTCTTATTCTTATTTGAATCGCATTATATTGTCCAAACAGGAATCTCAGTCCGCCTTTCACTTCTTGACAATCTGATTTGAATTCACAGGAATACTCTCTTGTAATATTTGATTTTAATCCACTCTTAAATACATACGTACAGGGTATATCAAGACTGCTACCGAAAACGAAGCCGGGTGGTAGTTTTAGTGACTTCAGACACAATGCAAATAAATTTTGTGCAAAAATTTGTGACGATTTTTTTTTGTTATTTTTTTTTCTATCTTCGTATTAGGATGGTAAATACATAGTTATTTCTTAAATAATAGTGTACACCCTTTTATTTTCAAAGACGCTATGGTATACAAGGCTATAAATTATTATTTTATCAAAAACTATGGATTTACCACCCCAACCTGACGACATTTAAAAAATAATAAAAAAAATAAATGTCGCGTTTCTTAGCGAAATTTTTAGTTGCATTGTGTTTGTTGTAACTAAAACTACCACCCGGCTTCGTTTTCGGTAGCACTCTTGATATACCCGGTATATAATTACTTCTTCTCGTAAGTACTTTACAATCCTTTCAAATGTTGAATGAATTAGTTTATTTTGAAAGTTAATTTGCAACTAACAAACATGTTGCCCGTGAGTTGAATTTGATTTTTGTAAAATTCCAAAACGAATGCAACACAGGATATGATGAATTAAATTTTATACATTCTAAAATAATTGTAAGTATTTAAAATATGTAATGAACACAAATTAGTCTACGAAATTGTTACGGAAATTATAAAACAAATGTAATGACCGTGATCAGTCCAAGATCGCGCTTTGATCTTGAACGCAATGTGAAAGAACCGCACTTTACTCAGGTATTTCCACACCCAGTGAGAGCCCGCGTGAAGACGTCACTGAATTGCTTCATTTTTGTCATTGCGATAGTACACTGTACACAGTAAAGATAATCGAAATGCACGCAGAATCATTTGTAGCAGATGATTTGTGTATACAACACTTATATTAAATATACATATAGCTTTTTAGTTCATTCACATACATACTAGGAATATGCAAGAAATTAATGCTAAGTAATTTTGAGAGTTCCAGTTTCGCACACTAATGAAGTTACCTGACCTTCTTTGACTTTTTTATGGCTATAAGAAAATGTCTTTCGATCTGTGAGGACAGGCAGAATAGCCAGAGTATATACAGGGTATTATTACCTCTCTAAATTCCTATCCACTAAGGTTTGATTGACTTCAATATGAAAATACTGAATCAGCTCCTACAGACTATTTTTTTATTTGAAATAGCAGCACGACGTAGAAGTAGTCCCTGAATATCTTATCCTAAAACTATCTTACTTTTTCTTATCATAGACTATCGTATTCAAAGTTCTTTGAAACCGCTTTAAACCGCCTCGATCTCTAGAAAAATATGAAATATTGATTAGACTGACGGAATAAGTTAATTAAGGGCCGGATACTCTAGCGCATTATGCATTCAAATACTTCCTTTGTCCCGAACCAGGCACGACAGGATTAAACAAGTACGATGAGCGCACGCGATGGTTTGACCGCGTCTATACGATTTTGCATGACCACTCGTCAGATATCGTGGCAGTATGCAGTTATCCGGCCAATCAAACAGAATTTCAATAGATTAAATATGTGACTATTTTTATTTAGTAATTGAATGCAATTTTCATAAAGCACAAAAATACACGATAAGCTTCATTGACTGGATTATAAAATATAAGGCTGAATTCAGACATTTTTGCAACAGTCTTTAAAATTAAATTAACACGTGGAAACGTGTTAATAAAACGTGGAAAGGAACCTAAAGTCCATTATTATAATTATACATAGTTAGATATAATTAACTCTGAGGTATTTTAAGCAAAGATGGAAAAACTTGGCTAAACGAAAATGTAATAATACGTTTTTATGAAAGGGCCCTACACCTTAGAATCTTTTCACCCACGCGCCTGGATTTGACTAAATTGTGACATGTTTGCCAACCAGCTGCACACAATCATCTCTTCACAATTAATTACTTGTTAGATTATAATACTATTGTTGGTTTTATATTTGTTATTCAAAATTGGGAAAAAAAAGAAAAATTCCAAATTATCATTTTGCAAGGTCGCCACAGCAGTCAGATAAGTTTGTATGATGTTTCTGAGTGACCTTTTACTTGAGAACTATTAAAATTATTTTTGATTTCATGCATGGACATTGTAGCCAGAGTAACTACTGGACATATTGAGACTTAACATCTTATGTCTCAGGATGGCGAGCGCAGTGGAATATTGCTACTGTTTATGAGCGTATCGCTTACCATCAGGCGAACGGCTTGCTCGTCTCGCCATTCCTTGCAATAAAAAATAAATAGGACTAAAATTACTTATCCTATCAAGCCACGCCGTTTAAATTAATTTGGCCAAGTTACAAGTAGGTATTGGCGCGTCGGTTAATAATTAATACACATTTAGTCTACTTTGATCGTTATTATCTTCAATCACAAGAATTCCATTGCCAAAACTGGAACTCTACTATGAATTTCCTGTGTCCAGTTTTAAGTTGTCTGCATCCAGAGGTTCCTGCAACTTTTATCAGGTCTTTTGTCCACATCAGTCCGACTATCAGTTCATACATGTAAACTGCCTACTGTAAGTTCAATTTACTTAGCCGTTAGACAGCATTGTGTTCCCAATACAACAATAATGTGGATATTTTATTCTGAACAAAAGGCTTGTATATTTTTTTTCACTTGCGCTGCAAAATGACCACCTCATAACCACTTCCACATGCCCGTGATACTAGATACTTGACCGAAATTGATAAAATCGGGCATCCTGCTGGTTGTTAACATCTCCGAGTGGAATGAGCCCTATTTTGTGACCGCGCTTTCTTTCTCATGCTTTCTTCAAACATTCCTGCATTACCACCATTACTACATTGTAGGGTCGACTCGAATTATTATTCAAAACATCTTGCAAAAATATTTCACTTATGGTTTGACCTTGTGGTTTCCTCTTTACATTCACCACCAGGAATAATTACTGCAATACAAGAAATATTCAAGGTGCATAATAAAAATAAAACGGACGTAAAGTATTCTGGGTAATAGATGATACAACTAATACAGCGAAGTGAGGAAACACTACTTTAAAACCGGAGGTGTCGATACAATGTCAACTAATAGCCATATTTTTTATATAAAGAAGGTAAGGTAAATGGCTGTATGAAATATACACATACTTGATCGTTAATTATGAATGAAATATGGTTGATAAAACTATGCGCATGCGCAAAACATCGTACACTCCTAATGAACCAACATCTTTGAAGATGTGCAAGAACCTTGTAATTTTATGACGGGGACTTACCAATCGGTCAGTGGCCATGTCGAAGATTAATATCTTGGGGGGGCAAACGCGGCGGAAGTCGTCGATGCTGGTGATGACGCCGGCGTCGAGCACCCAGAGTCGGTTGCAGCGGTCGGCGCGCACCCTGTACACTGAGATGAGGCCCGTGCAGTTAATGTCGCCGCGTCCAGCCGTGTGCCAAGACCAGTCAGGGTACGCCTGGAAATACACATTCACTTTAGTTATATTAAATTGGTAGTTACACTCTCAGTCACTAGCTTTCTTATGCATAATGTGTGCCAGATACGTCGGAACTCTAGGACAAATATTTATCTCTCTACCACAAAGAATGCTCATCATTTGATTCTACACTCGACTCCTCGCTTTCTGAATCACATTAGTTATTATAATAAATTCTATTTAGGATTTTAAATAATTATTTAATTCTTTTGTTATGTAGGCAACTCTTTTATCTATATACATGTAATAAAATTGGAGTGTCTGCTTGTAATATTGAAATAACCGTTTTTTACTACATGTATATGAATATATATACGGTACATACACCAAAATAACATTTTTTACAATTTTTGTCTGTCTGTCTTTATGTCTGTTTGTTCCGGCTAATCTCTGAAATGGATTTTATTGTCAGGTAGCTGATATAATAAGGAGTAACTTAGGTTACATTTCGTTTAGAAAAAATCTTTTATTTTAGAAAAATAAAGTAATGTTGCAATGCCCAAGTACCGTCCAGTACCGCACGCAACTCACGCGCATGCCACCACTGGGCCGTCACGTCGGGCGCCTCCCACCTTTTCTCCAACCAACGAATCAATATCACAAAGGCTGCCTGCAGGTGTGGAGTGGAGTGAAAGAATATCTCCACCCAGGCGAAGCTGGGCCGGGCCGCTAGTATAATGAATTCGTGAAAGACACCCGGTTGTAAGCTATTTTTAAATAAGTCCAGAAATTAAGCTCTAATTGGTGCTAATATGATGACTCAGTCTGTCAGTGATGAAAATAATTACTTTATGATTTATCCTTGGTCACTTTAAAAGCTCTTAGGTTGTTGTTTTCGAGATCGACATTAGAAGGTTCTCATTTACATATTACAACTAAATGGCGCTACCGGTATTGAATCTATTGCTTAAATATCTAGGTATAACAAACTATTTTGTATCCATTTCAGAACACTCAGTAACTGAAGCATATAAAATAAATATTTCTTATGTCCTGTTGAACGATTCCTTTAGCGTGTACACGATTTAAAACTGACAATAAATCATTATTCGTCCCTGCATTCTTCCAATCACTGCATACAAATAAGTCTAGGGACAAAGGATTATTACCTTCAACGCATTCGCAAATCAATCGTTACATGCTCAGAATTGAATATTTTTAATAAAATATGTAAAGAAATCGTTTGTTCGAGGTACAATAATTCTGCGTTAAAATCAGAGCATGTGTATAAAATTCGAAATGATCCTTTACAACTCGCTTTTGTTTTGTTGACGCCTGTCTAAATTGACATCTCTTGCGGTCGTGATTTTTGGTTCCTTGACATAATAAGAGGCGAGACAGGTTATTGCGTCGGTTATGATACAACTGATTCATTACAAAATGAAACTTAAATTATATTATAAATGCACATCGCAATATATCTGCTCTGTCAAAAAGTGGTTTGAAATATTTAGGTAATTGATTTATGTGGCGATAATTTTAAGCAATACAGGTACCCGTATTGCCTTATTTATTATTAATGTCTATCACATATTAATGGAGGGAACTGCAACCAAATAACCATATAACATTTACATACAAAAACTTTCTACAATTACATAAGACGCTTTTCTTAATTTTAATGGTACATTAGAATTACGTAATGTCAACCATGGAAAAATATATGATACGAGCAAACTTTACTATGGGAAAAATTAAATTGCTACACAGACTAGTAGGCCTTAAATAATTCTCATCAGATACTTTAGTTTAGCCATTAATAAAAAAAAAACTATTGTACAATATTGCTTAATAGTTTTAATTACAATAGATTTCGTTATATACTATTTTAATTTAGAACTTATTTCTCATGTACAACGCTATAGAAACCTCATTGTTCTCTCTATAAATATACGATAAAATATTATGCAATAAAGTTATAAATATCTAATGCTAGAATTTTATATTCATGCATGGGAAAGACAAGCCAGATTCGTATCATGTAATGTTAATATATGTCCAAAGAGATAATAAAATAAATAGTGAGAGTGGATCAATGGACCGGACTATGTTGAGGCTAGACAAGTGTCTGCGACACCAAGGTCACATTGAGCTGTGCATGGCGCCTAACTGCTGCCCTTCACGGTATTCCATTGAAATGTATCCTTTATTACATATAAGCTAATTCCTATATGAAAACTAGCCAAGTCAGATCTTAGACTTCATCCCAAGTCATAAGAAGAGATATTTTAAATAATTATAAAAAAAATTATGTTATAAATAAATTTCAGGACTGGCAATTGAACTTGGCACCGGTTTAGATCTCAATTCTTTTGTCGTTGAAGTCTACCAACGAAGCATATCATATCATAATAATGTACTTGGTCTCTTTTCACATTTATGTTTTTGATGGGATTCGCAACTGACTTGTACTTGTGCTTGTACTATAACGCTGAATAAAAGACATCATAATGATACATAAATAAGTGTGTCCTAATCTATTTTTTTTTTTCAAAACTAAGTGAAATGTACCACTCTTCATTCTCATTCTTCACTCTATTCCCAAAAATATAAATATGTGGTACTAGTCGTGTAATTATAGCCCTAATCATCCTACAAAATTGACGAAGTTATTTTACATCGATTCCATATGAGAGGAATGTGAGCTGGTAGAAAAATGGTAATAATAAGTTGTTCAAATGACAAGCTCGTATGCGATTGTTACTTAAGACAAAATTTTTAAAATAAATATAGGCAATATTAATTTTTGTTTTCACGCCATGATAATCTTAAACCGCTATAGCGAATGAACATATTTACTAGAAAACCTAATAACAAGAAAATAACAAAGAGGAAAGTTCGCGGTGGATTTTACCGCAACATAGACAAACTAGTTACAATGATCTGACATTTAAGCACCAAATGGCGGAGGGAATTAATAATAGTAGTCGTTCTCAAGGATAAGTATTAGCTAACTTTATCCTAAGGCTTGTACCTTTGCGGCTACAATGCCTATAAATTGAAGGTAAAATTACAGAGCGCTGCACAGTTACCATGCTTCAATTGAAATTGTTTTATAATGCACCAATCTGCTCTGTCGTTCCAATGCCCTCACCTTCGATGGAGTAATAGACAATAGTCATTAGTAAGTCACTATGCGTGATTTATGTTTGTGACTGGGCTGAAAAAAAGAAAAGCGTTTGGCATTGTGAATATCAAGTCTATGAGTTTGCCCACAATATCATAATATTACATAAACACATATATTAAGACATAATATTATATATTTCATAATTACATCCAAATTGTATAAAAAACTGTTATAAATCGCAGATTGCTGCACATTTCCTGTATATTTTCAAAAAGTTGTAAATATAAGCAGGGCGCATTTTAATATTATGAAATTCTTCTTGATTTAAAGTAAAATTTGATTCTGTATTTACAAGACTGTTATACACATTAATTATGCACAATGTGAACCGACACTCTGCGTCTATTGACTATACTAATGGGGCTTTCGAATGTGCTCCAGACTGAGTTTGCGTAATAACGCGGGTCTCTGCAGTCTGCGGCCACTATCTGCCTTAAATCTCAACACTATTTCGCATACCACACCGACACTATTGGACTATTATTGATCGATATCATGTCCGCATAATCTTTTAATATCCGTTCCATAACATAATTTGATTGGCTCGTTGAAAGTATATGTGTTTTTAAGTGCATAATTGTTGTGCGCCACATAAATTATGTAGATCGAGCCGTCTAATATACAATTAAGTAATTTCTGAATACCTGTTTACCGTCTCCATACAAGCGTGCGTTCGAGCATAGTGTTTACCCGACACCTCCAGCACGCACATAGTTATTAACTATATTTAGGAAGAATTATTCACTGCCGGAAATAAGGATTTCTATTAGCCAAGCTGGTATAATTGAATACACAGGTAGATTACGTATTTTGATTGCATTGGACTTATTGATGATTTATTTGCGACATGCAAAATATTTTCTTATCACACCATGAGACGAAAATGATATTAAGGCTTAGGAGATTTTATTGTAGCTCCTTTTATCTTTTCAACAGCATTAATATTCATGTGACGGTATTTTGTTTATAACAAGCATTCAAAACCATCGCTAGCGAAGACGATGTAGCAAAACTAACAAAGGCTGACCAAGCGCCCATGAATAGGTGAGTAGCGACCATATCTCCCAAACCTTGCTCATTCTGCCTATGAATGCCAAGTTCCCAAGCGTTTAAATTTAAAATTACTGCGTACTTAAAGCGTATCTGTACGCGCGTTAATCTCATAATGAGTGATTTTACTATGACCACAAGATTATCGAAGTTTGTTTTTAATTTTATATTATTCGATATTCCTGAGTACGCTTACTAACGCATATTAAACTTCAAGTTAAAAATAAGGCTAAGAAGTATGTAATTTTCCATATCAGATAAAACTTGTGCTTGCAGCTTTGTATATGGACACTTGATAATTTCCAATACACATACATCAAGTATTACGAAATTCACTGTGGCATACTTTAAATTATGTCTTGACGTTTTTGATCAGGTAACTCAAGGTAACCTCCATTAAATCTGTCCCTTTTTGTGTAAGATAACGACAAAATGTCGATTCATCGAGTTCATTAAATTTTCTACTCAGTAGGATTTAGATTAACAGTAGTTTTTAGTTGTTAGATTTAGACAATATGTTTTAATTTTCTAAATATATTTTGCACCTTTTCTTCCATCACAACTTCATTTAACAATATAATGTAGCCTATCCTATAACATATTAATTTATATCCACTTACTTAGGCTTCATTCATAAAGAAAAAAATCTAAAAAGTTACTTTCGGTATCAATATCCCAAAAAATTCGCTAATAATGCTCTTATAAATATGTATATAAGCTCGTTCATTTTCTAATTATATCCCTCCCTAAATGGTTAATATATAATATACAAAACTGAGGATACTTATTTATTGCGTGAGCGTGAGCTTATTTATTTATTCTACAAAAATTTCGAATGCAAACCTTAAATATAATAGCTTTCAAAACATTCGGTGGTTCTGTTATTTTATTTTTTATAGGAAGTTTGAATCCCATTTTACCTATTTGGTGGCGACGAAATACAACCGTTATTTCTTTATATTTCAATTATTCTGGAAAATCATAGCATTCCAAGTACAAAGATTTGGACTAGTCTTGACTCAATTACTACCTAAAAGCCCTAAGATGTAGTTTTAAGTCTTTAAGTAGCTATCAAAAAATCATTTCCTCTTCAATATGTGTAGGGATATAATTAAAACTGATTATGAGATCGAATCAGGAATCTAAAGATCCGTAGGAGAACAAGGGTAACCGACATAGCCCAAAGGATTAGCAAGTGTCGGACGCGCCTACAAAGGTTGGACGACCTGGTTAAAGTTGCAGAAAGTCAATGTGGAGATCTTGGGGGAGGTGTATGTTCAGCAATGGCCTTCCTGTGCCTGAAGAGAGAGAGAGAGAGATGGGACTCAATAACGGTTTTATGTGTATTTAATGTTTGTGTGTATTGTGTATTAAAATATAATCATATTTTTCTACACAATATAACTTAGTATAATCATAAAAATATGTCGCATTGTAAAAATTATAACATAACGGTTATCAAGAAAATACTCCATTGAAAGGCCAGATTGCATGTGGAAATTCAATGTAGAGGGCGACAAAAATGCATTCAACAAGTCTTTTTTGCGCCCGGCGACGCAGAGAAAGTTATGAATGAAATATAGTAGGCGTAACTTTTCAATGTTACGGAAACAGTGGAACGTAAGAATGAGTTGACATTATTCTGTTATTATGACACAGAAGCGTCTTATTAATTAATTAGGTAGGTATGCAAAAGACTTTTTTTTTTGCAATGAATGGCGATTCGAGCTTGCAATTCGCCTGAGTGTACCTATGTGATAGGACCGCTCATGAACAGTAGCAAAACCAAACAACACCACAACAGGGCATTTATACTGCTGTTTGGCGGGAGAAATAGACATTGCGGTGGTACCTATCCAGGCGATCTCTCACATATGAGGGACCTACCAGTAAATTATTGCACTCGCAGATAGGTAATACAAGTACTTATAATATCAATGCACGCAATGTTGGTTTAGTCTGAACTGCCACATTTAAAATGATTGTTGCTTACGATTGAACAACACCACACCCATTGCACAGAGGCAGTACAACCAATTGATAAATAATCGTTTCGATTTCTAGAGCTATGCCCAAATTGACTATAATAGTTGATAATTTTGCTGTGTTATGTTAGGGTAAAGTCCTTAATACTTGTTTTTGACATTACGAATATAAATAAAATATCAACTGAATGGACAGGAGCCGACTATTTTGTATGAAAATAATTAATTTGTATTGTCATAATATGTTTATTATTTTCTATTTAAGTAGATAAGATCCTTGGAATAACTTAGTAGTTCAAGTATATTTAATATAAAATTATGGGATTTTGAATAGATAATAAAACAATGAGGACATCGGATCCTTCTCAATGACTTCTAAAAATCGCATGAAGAATAAAACTTTAAGCAAAAACAAGCAGAAAAACTTACAAATGGCTTTGAATGTATAATGTCGCTATTTATAGTAGTATCCTTGAGAGATAACATTTTATTATACAATCTATTTGATTTAAAGTTAAATCGATTAATAGTTACTTTCCTTGTTTTGGTTGAACAGTAGCGCACTTACCTGAAGCACGGGGCTCACGCCCGGCGGCAGGCTTCGAGGAACCCAGGCGAGCGTGGCGGGCACGCCGGCCCTCAGTCGCGGGATACCCAGGTAGATGCGGTCCCAGCCGATCTCCAAGCCCGTGGGTACTGTGTTCTCCGGCTGGAACTTCTCCAGAAGCACTGGGTCCGGCGGGAAGTCGAATTGGAGCACGTTCCATTGATTCACCACTTCAAGCGAGGCGCTCGCCGTAGCAAGGTAAGCGCACAGCACTATCGTTAGACTCCTCATCATGACTTCCTGCGAATAATGAAAAACATCCGTTTGTTATCTTGCTTGTGATTTTGCTACAAATAATTGGCAAATATCTCAACTACGCAGCGCAATAATGTTTTTAATATAAATTAAGAAAATATATGGCCTCATTATATTCAATCGAATTATTGCGTGAAACAAATCAGATCAATGTATATATTTATAGCATGTAAGTACTTGTAAAACCTATATGCACTTGTACATATTTTTTACGGACCCACTTTCAAAACAGGTTTAAATGCTGCGAAAATTCTCTGTTTTAAATATTAACATTTAAATTGTTCCAGGTTAAGAAAATACATGCGTAAGTACTATAACAAAAGTTGGAACGATATTATTCAATAATAAAAAGTTGAACCGAAAGTGTAGTATTACGAATATGTGTTGACTCTGACGTACTCTGACTTATTGAGAAAGAAAAAACGCGCGGCAATGACCTGCTGCTACTCTCATGACCAACTTTTACTCGAAGTTCAAGGTCGTCACTAACTACAAATGTACATGTACTAAATAAAACAATTTATTTTATTCTATCCATTGCTTAGGCAATCAATCATTTTAAAGTAAGGTTCCATTAGGGCGTCATTTTACTTCGCCAGTCAGTTATGATTTATGTCTCGTCAAGTAATATAATAAATCTGCTTTATATTATTGAAGATTTGGTTGTTACACAAACGCAGTCTATTATATGTGCCCCACAGCCCCAAAACAGACTATTAATTAATATATCGAACTTGTTTCATAATCATAGTTATAGAACATGATTAATCAGTGTTCCAAGAGAAAAGCATCATTATAAATGTTGTTATACGAGTACAATGTTTGTGTGCAAAAATGCTCGTTAATTAACGCAAGTACGGTAAAATTTAGTTCAACCGATCTTCAAGTGACCGGAGATTTACGTCGTACAAACCGGACGATGCGCAAATTGTTATATTAATTATCTAATCCTTATTTTCTTATTACGTATTAGGCATAGTAGCAATCTTTATTGAATAAATCAAAGTCATGCAAAAAAAATGCTGTTTAAGTATTCTTATTTCGCGTGATTGTTTGTTAAAAGTATAATGCGGTGAAAAACAAAACTAGGTCTAAAATGTGATAATCATTTTCCCCAGGAAATATAATGTTGTCTTTACGAATACATTATAAGTAAGATAGAGTACACGATACGTGTTATCTAAAGGAAAGAGACGTTTAAGATTTTTGCAATTTAAAATATACATGTATGATAATTTCAATCCTCATAACTACTGAAATACTTATCGTATAAGCAATTCAATTGTATTACGATGTGTTCTGACATTCTGTCGCAGAGTTATGTTATTTTTAACAGAAAGGGTTAACAAAGCAAACAACTATAACAATATATCTAAATTAGAAATGAACTAAAGTGAAGGTATGCCACAATTCCAAAAAAATGCTAAATTAAATTTAATGTATATGTTTCTTACTTTCATTTTTGCAGTACACAGATAAAGGAAAGGAATTAATATAAACTCTTCATGATTTACATTTGATTATAACTGTAACGTTTCATAAGCAAGTATTTTTAAAAGTGTCAAAGTATACCTCTACATATTTAACTAAATATAATGGGTAATTTAACATTTAACACATTTTTTTATCATATATAATAGTATACGTATTTAAAAGAACGCGCGTGTAAATGTAGTCAAATATTTTGTACATAAAGCTCTAGTCCAATATAAATTACGGTCTAAAAGTTTATTTTTATTAAATTCATAAGCGGCGTTATTTACTACAAAAAGGTTTTACACATCTACAATATCAATTTATTTATCTAATATATCCATTAAATGAGGAAATTTTACAATTCACTAATACATTACATGAAAAGCTATGTAGCTTTTCATATTAATATATATAGGTATGTACTTACTAAAGCTTTATAAACTTTTCATTGACTTTCGATGTAACTCCATTACAGCTTTTTTAAAGGTATACATACTTACGTAAATGTATACTTATGTGGCGTATAAAACCTTATTTAGGAAAAGAACTGGCCGCATACACGACACGCGCTAAAAAGCGGTAATTAAAAAACTTTTTGGTGTAATTTACTTTGAGCGAGTACCTTCTTATAATATATCAATGTGTAACATTCGCGTAAGTATATAATATTTCCATTGTATATTGTACCTAAGTTAAAGTGCTGTAATTTTCATATAAACTTGATTTGTAGTACATCTATATACACTAGTATTTTTCACATCATTATCATTATATTCAGCTACAGAAAGTGAACATAGACCTGCTTCAAGGATTTCCACGGTAACTTGTTGCAAGCGGCCTCAGCTGAGTGCATTTATATGGCATAAATCTAAACAAATATGTCTTTAATACTTTGATTAATGTGGTCTTTATAATGTTAAAATTGTCTGAATACAACAGAATACACGTTAATATTAAGAATATGGTAATAGCATGCAATTTATGTGTCAACGTGTCACTCAAGTTGCCGTCCACTGTATTTGTATGCTTCTGTGTTGTTATTTTGTGTGTCGTCACTTGTTCGAAACAATTGTATCCGCGAGCGAACAATGCTCCTTCTACTGTCAGTTTCATTGTGTTATATTGTTCATTTGGGACTTAAATATTTATCATTTAATTTATAATAACTGAGTTTACCGCAACTTTATACATACGATTAAGATTAAATCTGTAATAAAACAGGGTAAGAAATACAATGCAGAAATGTGATTATATCACAGCCTAGTAACATAATTGTTAAACTAATTTAGATAATAATCGGTATAAAACGGGTTAAAGGAAGTATCTGTCATAGTAATTCAATCATAACAGATATCAGATAATCTGCATTCAATCTCTGTTAACGCAATATATTCAATGTAATTCAGCGTTAAAATAGATTTAATTGGCCGCATACGCTTTGAACTAAACTATTTCAAACGCATTATCAAGGTCGATTTGACATTCACCAATCGTACAGGGAAGTTATCTTTGGGAGGGAAACAAAAAATATTTATGTCTCAAATTGGATATCAATAAAAAAAACACCATTCCGACATACATACCTACATTGGTCAGAAATTATTACTATTACACGTGTATCGAAACATTAGGAACTTGGTGAACGGCCACGTCGCCTTGTAAAATAAAATTGATATTGGACATTGACAACATAACAATTTTCATTGCACACTTTAAGGTCGTTTGTCAAAGCCGCTCCTCCTCATCACATACCATGGGCTAACGTAAAAAATAATTAGCGTTTGAGTGCAGCTGACCGCAATGCCTATTCACTTGGAAATTAACGGCATTCCTTATTCGTCCTCAATGAATTATAAGAGCGGCATTTGGAAAGTTATTTTTATATTAGAACTGCGCTGAACAAACCTCCGATGTTGATATGACGGGGGAACGTTGAGATGGTTTTAATAGCATATCTACTTATAATAACTGATACTTATAACGGCTATAAACATAATTAAACATAAAAAGCTTTTTGCATCATTCTTCTATATTTACACCATTAATTCGAGGTTATTTTCGATTCTAAAGCGTGTAACTAACTATCAATAAAAGACAGTACTTAACGTTCCGCAGTCCCTTTTACTAGCGTGCTTACCAACCGTGTACCAAAATGAAAAGGAGTAAACAAGTTAATTGAAGTTACATTCGATTGGCATAGTTACCGACAGTTCTACATTGACAAATTTTAGGATGCATGAATTAATTTCCATTTATGAAACGCACCAACATAACTTGTTCTTGAGTCGTATATCTCTATCAGCTCGGAACCGGCTCTTTGATTTTAATTAACTATTATTCAATTAGTTTCTTAGATAATCAAAATCGGGTCATCCAGTACAGAGGAAACAAACAGCAGTCAAATTGAGAACCTCCTCCTTTTCTGAAATCGGTTAAAAAAAATTCACAATTTCAAACTTAGCTTTATAATGATGTATGCAATCTTTGATAGGAAACTTTGATTGGGCTAATTATCATTCCTGCCATGTGTCAAGATGTGGACCATTAATGAGTATTTACGAAATGTTCTGAACGCATATTGCTGTTAATGCAGTCATAAAGTTCACGTGATCATTAGACCGAAATATTTGAACGTATTTCGTCCTAAAAACAGTGCGAGCACTCAAGTGAAAAGGGGAAGAGCCGTTAACGAGATTACGCAACAGAAGTAGAAAACTACTTATTTCATAGTGTCGTGTTCATTGCTACCTACCTACAGGTACCTTCGAATGTAGAGCAATGTTTTAATGGCAATTTCACAATACCCATGTCCCTTATACATTCTGTTTATTATACTTGTGTAGTATGAACGCGGGTTTCCTCTCTGTTTCGTAGGATATTAACACAGTATTTCCAAAGCGAAAACATCACTTATTTTATAATAATCTACGTAGTAATACACGATGCTATTATGGGTGGATTACATTGGGCCACACCGGCGAATTACCAACATAATAATTGTTCCAATAATCGAGGACTTATCTTCAACTATATTATTATATAACAATGTTATTACAAATTTTATTCTTCTTCTAAATAGTAATCAGTAATGTTGAAATAATGATAGTTTCCATTTAAACATATTACGTAAGTGCGTTTGCGTCACTTTATTAAAGTATAAACAGACAGTATTTTCGATCGTTGATTATCATTACAAGTGTTGATAGAAAGGATTGTTGTCGACCTTAATATCACAAATTATTTCCGTAACAATGGTATAGATTGCGTCTTTGTGAAGTTTAAAGTCCGAGTTGCAGCCGGATAGTCGACTTTGAGATACATATGTACATGATTCAGGTGACATTGAATAGACGTTTAAAAAAAATAATCCAATTAGATATATCGGTGTTAAAAATATTTCCATCAGTGCCAAACCATTCGTAGCAGTTTGTTGAATCTCTTCAGTTTTTTTTTTATAAAATATTAATTAAATTATCAAATTAAAAACAATACTGTACAGTGTACGCATTATAATATGTACATAATAGTATAATGCAGGAAAAATATTTGAAACAAAATTTTTAACTTAGTAGTATGATTTCTATGAGAATTATATAACAACGTATAAAAAGTATGTGTTAATTTATGTTACGGTCAATATAATGTTTATTACAGTAAATTGGCTATTTATTACTCACTGCCTAAATCGAAGGTCAATTGATAGGTTTTATATTTATTATACTTTAATAATTCACTTTATTATAATATATTGTATATTAATAGATAAGAAAACGATGCCTAAGGAAGGTCACGACCCTCACTATTGAGGAGCACAACACAAGGAGGAGGATATTAATATCAATCAAGTATGAATATGTTTACATAGTATATATATTTGTGCGTATTCATAACTTAAGCGCAAGTTGTGCTTTTTTTACCTTTATTAAACGTCTATAGCTCTGTTGGTATCCAAATAATACACAAAAAGGAGCATTTTATGATCATGTAAAGCTAAAAACATAAATCATGTTAATACGTTTGAAAGAAAATCATCTCAAAAAATTCTCTAAATTGATATTTCAAACACGCACATTACTAAAAAATTCTATCAAAACCAGGTAAAAGTTATAGCAAAAGATAAACTTTATAAATTTTTAGAACTTTGTAAACAAATAATAATTATGAAATTGTTTTATAATATTCTGAAGAAAAGATTTCAACGACGTCGTACTCTATCGTAGTTCGTCTGTAGTTAATGATCTTATCAGTTCATATTTCTTATATTTATTTATTGTATTTATATTTAGTATGTGTATGTGTATATATGTATTAACTACAATATATTCACATCTAATTTCAATGTATCACTTCAAATCTTTCAAAGATACCAATGCCCGAGTTTGTTTGTTTATTGAGTTACATAAACACCTGTATGATACCTTGAACGTCTAGGCAGAGATAGATTAGTGTTTTCTGACCAATGGTGTGAGGCTCTCCCCTCAGGAGAGCCTATTGATATATCGTGTACAAATCAAAAAATCATACAAAAACATAAAAATAAAATTAAAATTTATAAACTATGCACTGTTTTGATTAAATCATACGCATTTTTTCGTGTCAAAAGTGCCGTTTTTGTTACAGCATAAGTTTATCTTTGACGTCGCAACAAGGTCGTGATGTAAGCGAAACCAGTTCAAAATGCCTTAAAACTTTTACTTAGGCACAGCGAGTCGCGAGTTGTCCTACTCAAAAACGTTGCAGGAATACAAAGTTTTTAGATCGACTTTTACTACGTTAGAATATTAAGCGACATGATTTACATCTTGCACTCAATAACATGTACCGATATTTTAACAAGTCGTAAACGTTTAATGGTATCATAAAATATTGATTACCTCAGTGGCGTTGTTGTACTACGGTACGATTACAAAGCTGAGGTCTCGGGTTCGAATCCCGAGTCAGGCGAAGTAATAGTGGATTTTTCAATTAACAATAAGCCCGGAGACAGAAATTTGTTCCCGATATGGTGGTAGGCTCGTCCTCATCACAACGTGGGACGGAACCTACAAGGCGAAAAGGTGGTGTCCTGGTTGCACCTACCCCTTCTGAGAAAAAGCGTGAGTTTATATATGTAAAATCTATATACTGATTTTTTTTGGATTAATTGCATAAGGTCTTTACACTTGATAACATCTGAGAGCGTATATTATATCCTTTAATATGACCCTATGATCTTGCTGCAATCAGCATACTTATAAGGAGTGTAATGAAGGTAGTTGAATCTTGTTCACACGCAATCCTCGATTACTTCAGTTGGAAACCTTTCACATTGATATAATATACTTAACACGCAATTTTATTTTAACCATCATATTTATATTTTTAAATTGTTCTAAAATTAAATTTAGAACCATTTTATTACAATATGAACTGTTTTTTTGCCATATTAATACCAATTATTAATTCGCAATTTGAATTTACAAGTATTTTATTATTGTTTCCTAGATGCTGTAATAGAATCCGTGTCATGTTTCAAGAACATGCGACAAGCTATGGCTTATATAACTTTGTAATGGCACATTACCCGCTATATGTTTTAAATATGTAATTAAGTATGAAGTGAAAATATTTGAGGCACGTGCGAGGCTACGCTGATAAACAGCCACATAGTATTTTTTCTGCAAGTATGTTCAACTTTCTCTGAGGTTGCCAATTGACATTATTGCATAAATACTGGAAATCGAAAGTAGATATTTTTATCCAGTCCGAAAGTTTATCAGTAATTTGGTGACATTTCTTGTTTGTAAATATGTGTATGTGTTACAATGATCCGAATAAAAACATTACATTTAACCGGAATGTCAATGGAACAAATTGTAATAAGGCGCGTAAATGCTTCGTCACGAGGCCAGGCTATGTGCCTTCTCAGCTCTAGTATTAATGAAATCTGGGTTATATTATAATATTTATGTAAACCTTAAGCAAAGGATATGTAATATTATTGTATCTATACAATAAGTACTTACTTTTACTTTAGAATTAAAAAAGACATAGTTTCATATTCTCAAAATATATATTAAGTAATTGAATTACACAATTATAGATAATATAAATAAATAAATACACCTAACAGTCACATACATAATTATATACAGCAGCTCCCAGAACCGAGATCTTTTGTCTTGGAGCGGGGCTCGAACCCGCCGCGGTCTTTCGTTTCATAGGCAGTGCATATTCACTGTTATACTGCACCACGTAGAACTTCAGATTATTTTTATAAGATTATTAATTACTTTTTTCAGTATCTATTTCTGGTAGCCGTTTTCGTAAATAATTTTATTTTTTATTAACAGCTTTATAATTGGACATATTGATTTTAATGTATAATTAAAACAATAGTATTAGCAACTAGGAGGTGTAATATACACACTGCAAAAAGTAAATCTTTTTGAAGGATGCATGGGGCAACACAAACGTTATTAAAATACAGTGCAAAAATATATACTAGAAAATGAGTACTTCCAATTTAATATAGAGCCGTTAAGCCCTAATTACATACTACACGTCTAAGCAAATCCTGTTTTTTGTAGTACTAAGGTCATACCAGCGACATAGCACAAGGCAACAGCTTTGGTGTTGGTAAACGTAATCAGGGGCCACAATCAGGTCTGTCATATCGCACAATTAGATCTTGTTGCGTAGCTGTTTCCAAGGATACATACATATTCACTTAGAGTCATGCCATGTTTTACAATGGTCTACAGAACACGAGCTTAGCTTGGACCTTACGTGAATATTGTGGAGTAGCAACTATTGTTGCAATGTCTCGTAGCCATTGTTATTCAACTAGTCGTGCTGTTGTTGTTGCTTGTTCTTTATCTTTCTGATTTTTCATTATTTTTATATGAGTTAAAAGATCATACGTTCTGATAAACATATTTGACAAATTACGATTTTGTTAGGATGTAATTTAAACCACGTTTATGAGTAAAGCTTCAATCAATAATTGCTTTAAAATGTGTCCACAGCATAAATTACCATGCAACGTTTTATATGTTAGTATTTTGCTGTATAGCAATTGTAAATATACTGAAGTAAAGACTTTAGGACTTAATAAAAAGCTACTCCACCGTGACAATAATGTGCTACATCATGTTGGAATTTTAACAAATTAAATTATGTAAATTACAATAAATATATAAATTATACTTAACAAATAATTCTAATAACAAGCATTACGTATACTGAGAAAAAAAGGATCACTGTCGTGATTGCCCCACCCAAACTATACAGGGCATTCAAAAACATGGTAATAATGTACATAAAACATAGTCTGCTTTATCAGACACATCGAATTTACTTCCCATCAATTAAAATAACGAACTATTTATATCAGCAGCAAATAGGGAATGTGTTGCCCTTAAACGTTGGATAACGAAAGGTAAACCCGTGCGCACGAATATTAACAAATATAGTTAATCAACCGCTTAAGCAAGAGCCGTGTTTGCCAACAACTATTACCTACCAAGGAACAATAGATTGTTAGGTACGCACTAAGAGAAACATTCAACAGGTGAAGAGAATTGCATCGATGGATGTTTACCAAGACGGGAAAGACCGCATCAGAATACACATTCTGATTCAAGAAAACAAAGTCAAGGCAGGTCTAATCCACATTAGTTACTATCATATTCCTTTGCTTTGCTACGTAGGGAAGTTAACAATTATTTCTTTCTAACTCCTGCTTTTTGTTTATTCTTTCCGATTAATTTCGATGCGGGCTAAAGATAACGGAGTGTCCCGAGATTCGCCAGGCTCCGGAGCTTGGTGTCAATTCTTTACAGGCCACCGTTGATCGTGGGTGTGTAGGCGAGAAAGTCTTTAGTATCATATTACTATACTTGATATTACTAAAAATTACGGAACCTTCAGGTAATTATATAGATGTGTAAAAGAATATCGAAATACAAACGATGGCATAAAAAGAACTTGTTCATTGTGTGATAATAATATACACGTAGTTGGAGACCAAACGTGACATTTAATAAAATACTCCAAAACTTTAATGAGAAGGTGTAGTTTATACAATACAAGCGGCCCGACCCAGCTTCGCCCGGGTATAAATAGATTTCTGTACAACAATATGTACGTATTATACATATAAACCTTCCTCTTGAATCACTCTATCTATTTAAAAAACCGCATTAAAATCCGTTGCGTAGTTTTAAAGATTTAAGCATCCAAAGGACATAGGGACAGAGAAAGCGACTTTGATTTATACTATGTAGTGATTACTTTACAAATTATGATCATCATATGTAACGCACCTTACGAGTATTTATAATGCTTGTAATATTTTATTTCTGAGGTAGGCAAACAATTCATAAATTGTGTTAGTTTTTACTTAGAATAATAGTATGAACAACTGAAGTGTTTGCATTTCGGTAAAATTTTTTTTTTAATAAATTGAATAATGTGAATTGTTATATCTGCTAGCTTTACCGGTTTTCGTTTATGTAAGTTTCTTAATACATATTTGATATGCTATCGGGACAACTTTTACTCACGTCCGTGGTTGATCAATATGTAAAATAAAAGAAAACTTCCATTACTTTAATGAACGTGAAAATTTAAAGGTAATTTTTAATTCAGTTTGCTGTGTCAATGACACTGCATAGCCTAAATTGATTTATTATTGCTTACAACAACCATGAACAATTTCCTTAAAGTTCTTTTGGAAGCCTAAATGTTTGGATACGTCCGTGGTATTACGTTATCAAATATAACTTGATACTAATTTTGAAATTTTATATGTTTTTATACTCTTTATATTAATCTTTGTCAAACATTGAAAAAATACTTGCTTCCAAAACTATTGAGTATATTAATCCACAAATTGAGATATGCATTATCGACAGTTAATTCCGTTGCGTGTAAATAATGAATTAGAGAGCAATCAAAGATTTCTTACCAAATTAACGCTCGCAGAGTTTCAGATAATAGTGTGTTATGTAACTTTTCTGTTATTCAATTATACTACATTGTTTTGTGAATACACGCTATGCCTACGTAAATATATATATATATATATATATTTTATTGCTATGAATGGCAAGACGAGTATGCCGTTCGCCTGATGGTAGGCGGCTTGATAAGTTATACATTACATTTTATTCTGGGAACTAATATAATAAAATATTTTCGTCCACCAAATCAGTTGATCAGGAGATCGCAGTAAAAACCTTATCCAATTTGGATTTGCATTTCTCCATATAACTTCTGACATAAACATAAACTTGATATATTTTATACTAAAATCTACTCTAACTCTCTTATATTTTATATTTACGATCGTTTCTTTTTTTCTCAATAATGGTAATAGAATTTAAGATTGAATTTTAGCACAGATTACTTACATAGCGTGGAGGAAAGTTAAGAAAACATTATTGAGATCCATTTGTATAATAAAACCTCATATAATACAGTGAATAAAAAATTATAGTAGCGGCGTTGGAATAAGGCTCGGTTAGGCAATCGCTCAGGGCGCCAGACATGAATGGGCGGCGCAGGCTATAGTTCTATTGTTTTTTGAACGAAGTTTAGAGGTCAGATAATAAATCTGCCAAGGATATGAAGTAAATTTGAAAATTGCCGCCAGGGAAATTTGCCCAGGACGCCAAATGTGGTAAAAGTTGTACTGGTCATAGCTAGATCTATAATGCTTATGATTGCATATACTACGCAAGACATCAGTCATCGGTGGCGTAGTACTACGTTATGATTACTATGCTGAGGTCGCGAATTCGAGTCCCGAATGGAACAAAGTGATATTGGACTTTTCTATTTATTATCAGCCCTGAGTTAGGAATAAGTACCTGATATGGCGATAGGCTCGACGCTTACCCCTATCACGTCGTGAGACGGAACACACAGTGCGAAACGTCCGAAAATTCCAAGAAAAAGGCATGAGTTTATATGTGTATGTATTTGTTGACAATCGTATTATAAAGGCTCCTGAGCGATATGTTTAAAATTTAATCACTAAATATTATGATTAAATTAGAGACTCTGAACATTTAGGTAATTATTCAAATGTAAACAATTATGGTGATGTTCTATCGTATGTAACAACTTCCTCGGCTCCTGACACGTCCACTCATTGTTTCTACGAGTTTGTAAATACAATGACCAATTTGTCAGACAATGAACCCTTGTTTACATAGCCTTATAGGATATTGTTAATACAACAACCGTGCGTTTTCAGATATGAGTAAACGCAAAATTATTTATAATTGTCAAATTAAACACTTTAAAAATAACGTAGCTAGGGAAAATTAAAATTGTAACTAGATTTCACGCCAACTTTGATTAACGAGGCACAAAAAAGTTACTCATTATTTATTTGCGAATTTCACGCTTTCTGCACTAATTAATTATATACATACATATTATACATAGATATTATTCACATAAACATTATCAAATTTCATTCCGGATTTTCGACTAAGACTGCTTCCAAAACTTAAACTAATGGTTCGATTTTGGAAAGAAAATATTACAATAGACTTTCCTCTACAAACGGTGCAATCACGCCGATGATTTAGAATTTACCAACAGCAATAACTAGATGCAATTTAGATAAAATTTAATTGGCACGGGCACATCCCCAAAAAAACAGAGATTTAAAAATGCAGTACATAACAAACGCAAAATTTAATGCCTATCTATTATTAATTCATGTGACCAAATATGTTTATAATACTAATGGTTAATCTAATCAACTACGCTGATCTGAAATCAAAATCATTCAATTGACTGTTTCTATATTTGGCATTACTTCACCAAGTTGCACAAAACTGATCATTAACAGATTTTGACGTTAAGCACATGGTATGAATAGCAACTAGTAGTGTCCCGATAATACACAACACAATTTATAAAGGCTTAACAGTTTTTCTAGATCGCGTCTAGTTGAAATCGCTTGAATACCGCAATACTGGTAATTAAACTGGTAGCTATCGATACTTCATAACATTGATTGGTTCATTTACGTGTTTTATCCTGAGTGAGTGACGTCGTGGTTACATATAACGAGTGTAAACACAGCACTAATGCGTAAGCGTAGTGTGTACCTGTAATATGTGGATCCCGCGAGTGGCGGCGGCCGGCTGGTGGCAGTCACAGCTGGTCGGAGCACGTGTATTCGCGAGTGCGGCAGGGAGGCGCAACCGTGTCACGGCGCGGCGCTTGCAGTTACACTGGAGGAGAGCCTTCGCGTACGCACGAATTAACTCGCCCCTCTACACTCTACTTACACTATAACATAACACCTCAAAAGTAAAAGTGACTGATCCCGAAGGCGTGGCGGTGGCAGCCGTGACTCGCTGTCACCCACGCGTGGGGCGTATTGCTTACTTTGTTATCAAGGTGCGTTATTATTGATTGTGATACTAACGACACTAGTTTTTGTCTACCAAAATGTCAAGGTCGATTTATTTTTACAAATTACACGCACGAATTTGCAATATGACTTAATAAATATGAAATGGAACAATTTATTGATTTACTTCTACAATAATTCCTTATTGCCTCTAACGCGAATATGATTGTTGAATCAAGCGTCAGCAAAAAAATATTGTACAACAAAATATGAACAAACATTGTAGTTCAATATGTGGAACACAAACGGAAAAAACAGAAATAGTCCGATAATATTAGTAGCCCAGAGTCGTAGGCCTCCTTACAAATAACTAAAGCTAAATATTGTATTACGAACTTTATTTTGATAATTCAGTTACCCAAATCTAGTAATCGATGAGGCGGCATCTTTTATTTTATGTATCTATGTGTGATAATAAATAATTTTACCAGGGTTCGAATCCCCGGTCGGATAAAGTTATATTGTATTTTTCTGTTCATTATCAGCCCGGAGTCAGAAACTTGTGCCCGATATGGCGATAGGCTCGGTCCTTATCACATCTTGGGACGGAATATACAAGACGAAACGTTGGTATCCTGATTACTACCAAGGGTACCTCTGCCTACACATTCTTTGATAAAGGTGTGAGTTTATGTATGTACATATGTAGCATGTAAATATTTTTTATTATATGTATATCATCCATCTACTAATTTAATTGAGTCAATATATGTGTAACTGCTCATTTAATATTTGTACCATTGACCATGTAATATTTGAAAGTATAGAATTGATAAATACGTCAACTTCACAAGGATCGTATGAGCACAAAATGCTCCAACCGTTAGTACAGCATATCAGTAATTCCCACATGATGCACAATGCACTTTTTGTCTGCAAACGGCATACTAACACAGTTTTTACATCTGTAACTGGAGGAAACATGAACCCAGTCCTCGATATCGGAAGAGTTGTATCGTGTGTCTATTGGAACAATTGGAGCGAAACTGAATTTGGTTCCTATCCGTTGCACACATTTTTACATTGCCACTAAGCTTAAGTAATTATATCGAGTGACGTATAAATACGATTAGTATTAGAATTTGTACAGTAATGCATAACGTGACCATACGTCCCGCTTTGGGCGGGACAGTCCCGCTTTCAGGAAGTCTGTCCCGGTGTCCCCACCAAGACCGACATTGTCCCGCTCTTGCAAACAGACCAAATAATAATTTAAATTGTATTTCTCGCTCGAAATGCTTTACCAAACTACTACTGAAAACTGTGGGGTCGTATTATACCAACACTTTCGTAAAAACATCTTGGCTTAATAAACTTTTCCACAATTATTATTGAGTACGTTACGTATCTGCCTGAAAGTAACGCACCTATCGAAAGAGTTTTTTTCTCACATTATTAAAATATGGAAAAATTATAAACACAGGCGAGTGTGGCAGTAATGAAATTTATTTTGATTACAAATGGTAAATATAAATAAATCATGTACCGATTTTCACACCTCTAAAAACTAAACTCGATGGTTTGAAACTATTTGTTCAGCCGACAAATACAAATATACGATTTTATGTTATTCAGTCTTCTATGACAAAAACTTGTAAAACACTAAAAACTTTATTATTATTATTTAATTCCACTGATGTCCCGCTCTGGCACCAAAAATAAATGGTCACGTTAGTAATGCATAATGTGGCATAACACTTAAGCAATTTTGCAGAATGCTTACCAATTCTGAGAAGCTTCTTGTCCACTTAATACAAAGTTACGAAATCCAGAAGTCACATATTAGTTGCATACGCTGTCGGGCCGAATGTTGGCATCAAGTAATAAAATTAGACAGTTATTAATATTTATATACCAATAAGATGGCTTATCATTTAGCAATGCTGTTTCTGTTATATTGGAGTGTAGTGATGGGTGATGCTTTCCCCAAGAATCTCGCGTGGAATGGCGGGCCTTTACATCTGCATTGCACGCATAGCTCTACTTTTTGGTTCAACAACGCTCAGTATGTAAAAGAAAACATTATTGCTACCAAAGCGTTAAAGTATATGGATGACATCTACATTATAACACCAAGGTAAAAATGCTTTTTTTATCCGCGGTACTTTAACATATAACAATAACAGTACTAGATAACGCCCTGGATCGTAAAGTCCGAACTCTCCTAACTGCACATCGTATGCATCATCCACGTTCGTCAGTGATGAGATTGTACATCCCGCGTAGATGTGGGGGCCGAGGCATTCTTAATGCTAAGGACCTACATAATCGCGAGGTGTGCAATCTCAGGGATTATTTCCTTCACAGTGACGTGGATATGCACAGGGTTGTAGTTATGGTAGATAAAGGATTTACCCCGCTGTCTTTGGCGATTGAGAACTGGCGGAAACCTCTGGTGGTAGGCATTAGGGATCGCGAGGACATATGGAAGAGCAAGGAGCTGCACGGTCGGTTCTATCGAGCCCTTCATGGGCCTGATGTGGACCAACTAGCATCTGTGTCTTGGCTGCGCTTCGGTAACCTCTTTGGGGAAACCGAGGGTTTTGTCTTTGCAATTATGGACGAAGTTATTAAGACGAACAACTATAGGAAATACATCCTGAAGGACGGTACGGTCGACATCTGTCGGGCATGCCACCGTCCTGGCGAGTCCATCAGGCATGTTATCTCCGGTTGTTCGTATCTTGCTAACGGCGAGTATTTGCATAGACACAACCTAGTAGCCAAGATCATACATCAGCAAATTGCTCTGCGATACGGACTGGTGACTTCTGAAGTGCCATATTACCAGTATGTTCCTCAACCAGTTCTTGAAAATGGTCATGCAACATTGTATTGGGATCGATCTGTTATCACAGACAGGACTATTGTCGCCAATAAGCCTGATATTGTGATAATAGATCGATTGGCGCGCCGGGCTATACTTGTTGACGTCGCCATTCCGCATGACGATAACCTCGTCAAAGCTGAAAAAGATAAAATGTCTAAATATTTAGATTTAGCTCACGAGGTTGCCGACATGTGGGATGTCGATTCAACAATTATTGTCCCGATTGTCGTTTCTGCTCATGGGTTGATACCAAAGAGCCTCGACCAACACCTACAGAGGCTCTCAATTGGCTGTTGGGTCAAAAGTCAAATACAGAAGGCAGTATTATTGGACACGGCACGCATTGTGAGGCGGTTCCTCACTTTGTCTCCCTAACCGCCGGTGGCTTGGGTCTTGAGCTTCACCACCGGAGGGTAAATAAATTATTTTTTATATTTTTATATGTATATTTTTTATAATTTATATATGTAAAAATAGAAAAAATATGTTAAATAAAATAAAGAGAATAAACAGTACTAGCATTAGCATCATATAACTTTACAGTAGTTTTGAAGATTTGTTAGTGAAAATAACAATAAATATGTTTTTGTTAAGAATGAAGCATGGTGTGCTGTCGACTGTATGGTTTATAGTTCGGGAACGGCAGGGAGTTGAGCTCGAACCATATCCAGAACTACGAACGCACAGCATCGGCGACTGCAGTGCTATACAAAATGCGGTAGATTTCTACTTGGATCATCTCGTGAGTTACGACAATGTTAATGCATCTTCTAATCTCGATATGGATAAATTGCTACATCACTGTTTTTGTTTGTCCCTATTCCTAATCATTAAGAAACATACATAATCACTGATCCACTCGGGTTTAACGTAGTATCAACTGCCATACATAACCATGTCCCGCGCCTAGTTATTTGAATATACGTTTAATGGAAAGCAACATTGTTGTAGGAATGCTGTAATATCAATAAAATAAAATCTAATTGAAACTTAATGCAATGCACTTACATTTTAGTATCTACAGTAGATGACTAAAAACGTAGTTTCCGTTAACTGAACGTGTGAAAATTTGTTAGAGGTTTTCACGTTGTATTGAACTGACTACGCAATCGAATCACGGTAAATACACGAATGAATAGCGTGGGTGCGACCTCATGAGCACAAACGCTCCCAAAGGCAGCACATTTCCATATAATTGCTTCACCGTGAACTGATTAATCACTAAATGGTGGTTGCGGCGGTTAGCCAACACCATCATTTGTACAAAACTATTCTAAAACACAACTATTTGCATTTGTTTCGCATTTACATTTAGTTCTGCAAATAATATATTGCATATGAATGATTGTGTTATAAGCTTACTAAGCTTTCAGTACATACTTGCTGATTTATTTTTCTGCATCGTCAAAGGTAAGAACATATAAACGGCAGACTTATTTATTAGTATTTACATAGTCTATTGAACGTGGAGTCAGTACCTCTCTAATTATTGTTTCATATGCGGCTAAGCAACTACCCAAACCACTTTGAAGCCAAGAGTAGAATATTTTCCAAATTAAATACACTGCGCAAGTGTTTGTGTTCAAGACCAAGCTAAGAGCTCAACTATATTAGTTAACCAGGATATTGCATAATTTGAAGTTTCTTTTCTCAAACATAGATTTTATACGATTCATACAAGTTCCCATCTTTGTAACATTACCAATTAACGCCTATTGCGTAAATCTAACTAACTCCCCATTGGGCATAGGACAACGTACGATGACGTTGGTTCGGTTCCCATGATATTATATAAAAAATAATGGCGAATATCACATTCCATAAGGACTTTAGATTTTTTTGATGGAAATGATAAAATGGCCGGTCGGTGGTAATATCACTTGTCTAAAATCACGTGGCGCTGACATCGCCTATTTGTTTTTCTCAACAGGGTAACATATGGATTCTAGATACAGGCATCGTCGACACAGTGGGGAACCCGAAGTGCACGTGTCCGCCTAAAGTTGTAGTCATCAGTTTGCTGTTAGGAAAAGTTACAAAACGCTTCGATTTATCGTCACTATCGGAACCAAGTTCACTACTACAAAATATTGTTGTTGAATATGGACACGGTGGAAAAGTATTCATGTAAGTATTCAAGGCAATATTTTTTCACACCAAAACCCATCAATGTTAAATAAATACCTTATATTAAACAAGGTTTCTTTTTGGGAATTCTGTTGTAATCCAATTTCAAGTCTGCAATCACAAATGGATTGATCCGAAAGTTTTTCATATATCGTTAAGTGAGATATCAAAAATAAGATAAGTGCGTGGTTGCCTGTTGGTAAACGGACTAGACGCGACTGCCAACATGTTCACGGTGGTCGCGGGTTCGAATCCCAGGGCACACCTCTGACTTTTCGGAGTCATGTGTGTAGTATAGTCAATCACCACGCACTAAAACGGTGAAGGAAAACATCGTGAGGAAACCTACCATAGCGGTTTAGTTTATAAAAAAATCTATGGTATTTAAATCCGCCAACCCGCACGAGGCCAACGTGGTGGACTATATGGCCTAACTACTCTCAATCGGACTCTCGATTGTAGAGGAGGCCCGTGCCCTGCAGTGGGACGTATACGGGCTGATACAGATCAGATATCAAAAATATGGACGTAATAGAACGGACGTTTGGCAAGACACCATCATATAATTCGGATGGCAACAATGATGGTAGATATGTATGCACATATCTTTAATTCACCATCACCGTAGTCATAGGCCGCATAACCGATCAATTTAGTGGGGAGTCCTTCATTCTGGCATGCGGTGCGTGTTGCATTCGACATTCGACAACCTTTATTCCTTAATAGCCCACGAATTACACTGCGCTGTCGTTTTTACAGTTGTTAAAAAAAAAAATTATTGAACATCATTTTTGATCAATTAAATTTAAGATAGTATGTGGTGGTGGTGCATTAAGCCTTGATTTTATTGTTTCTCGGGTAAGGCAACACTATAAAACACAGTTGGTTTTGGTGAAATTAAAAACGAACATATTTATTTCAATAAAAAATGGATATAAAAACAAGTTACTAGTACTTTTAAATGCGGCATATCCTGTCATAAGAAACTAGATAAATCAATTAACGTGAATTACGTGTGTAGGTATAATTTATGTGTAGATTAGCTTGCGCGTGCGTGTGTATGTAATTGTAAGGGTAGGTATGTGCGTATAATGTATAAGGGTGTGTATTTTGAATCGATGGTGTTTGGTATTTTAAAATACAGTAATTTTAAAATTACAATAGGTATATATGTTTCAGGAGCCTCGCAGGCCGATGGCCCAAGGGCGGAGTGGGGGGGGGGGGGGCACATATTATGGAGAATGAGAAAAATGTGATTGCAACTTACACAATTTTGACGGCGGCCCTCAGACGGTCAATATTATTGTACAATAGTATTGTATATGCAAAAAAATACCGTATAGTAGACAAGCCAAGTCAAAGATTTTGGTTGCTTTACATTTGGCAATTTTTTTTAATCTCTAGGGGGGGAAGCTGTCCCTTCCTGCCCCCCCTTGGCGACGCCCTTGATATGTTTACTTCACATGAAAATTGTTTCAGTTGAGGAATTAACTTTGGTGTAGAATCTACACTGTAGATAAATCGAAGAAAGAACATTTTGAGTTTCATCATAATCAAGAATGAGTCTTATCATCTCCACAGTCTATGGATTAGTTGATTATGATATTTTTACATATATCAGCCTAAATAACAGTTTTATAGAGTAAGGAATAAACGTAGTTTAAGCTATAGACAAGTCTTTGGGTAAAAATTGTTTTGATGATTAAAAACACATACTTTTTATTTCTGATTTAAAAACAGCTTTATATTATTGGAGACATGTAGTCAAAATATTTGTATACAGTAGTACCATAAACGGGGAAACTAATTTTAATAATTCAGCCTACCATTATAAAGCAACTGCAGTCAGGTCATAAAACAATTTACCACTATATTACTCGGTGTAACGTAATATAACTCAAGCACTGAAAACAATAATTAGATAATTCATTTCACAATTGTTAAAATCCTCGTGTTTATTACGACATAATAGACATAAGAATGTCAAAATGTGCAACTGAACGTTGAGTAAGTCTAATAAAACTTAATTTTAACCAAATTACATTTTTTTCAATTGCTTTATATACGAGTATAAAAAAATGAATCACTCAATTAAAAATGTAAACCATTGGAAGCAAGCAAGCAAGAGAATGTTGTGTGGCATGATTGATGAAATGCCGTCAGGTCACACGTGTTCCAACACAACTATAAGTATTATATTATTCATGTGTTGACTTTGAGCTTTGCAAGGTGAAAGAATTCCGCCCCGAGCGATACTTGTCGCCGACCGCTGTATCGCTCAATGTATATTTTTATACCCACTTAATTTAAATCTATCAATCAATAAATGTTCTAAGTCTTGAAATAACTCCATTGCCTCACAATCCTATTACATATTTGTGACTTTTTTGGTTGTTATCATACAACAAGTCAGATTAAAATATTAAAATATATATACATTTTTTGTTAATTTTAATGTTGTCGGCAAGTCGTTAGTAATCCACATTACAATGGCAATAAAAACAAGGATATTTCAACTTCCTCATTTATTTATTTATATTTTCAAATTAGCAAGTAACATACGAACGAACGAAATTAGGCATAATTAGAGTCGAAGTCGTAAATACCGGGTATATCAAGACTGCTACCGAAAACGAAGCCGGGTGGTAGTTTTAGTGGCTACAAACACAATGCAATTAAAAATTTCGCATAGAAACGCGACAATTATTTTTTATGATTTTTTAAATATCGTCGTTTTTGGGTGGTAAATCCATAGTTTTTGCTAAAATAATAATTTAAACTCTTTTATACCTTAGAGTATTTATAACTAAAAGGGCATACACTATTATTTTAGGAAAATATGTATTTACCACCCAAATATGGCCATAGGAAAAAAAATAACAAAAAAAAATTGTCACTTTTTTTTGCAACTTTTTCTGTTGGATTGTGTCTGAAGTCGCCTAAACTACCACCCGGCTTCGTTTTCGGTAGCAGTCTTGATATACCCTGTATAATAATGTTGTCTTTTCAGCCACAGGAAATCCACTGCTGAACATAGGCATCCCCAAAATTCGACGTGTTAATAGCGGCCTGCATCCATGATATAACTCACAGAAGCCATCAAATTGTATCAGGAAAAACAATAATGCATAAGACATATTTCCATAATTTTATCGATGCTTTAAATCGACTATTGCAAGCTTTTAGTAAAGCTTGCAATACTCGATTTAAAGCTTTACTCATCCATCCATCAGCCAAAGGAAGTCCACTGCTGAACATAGGCCTCCCCCAATGATTTCCACAGAGACCTGTTGGAGGTAGCCTGCATCCAGCGACGTCCCGCGACCTTTACCGGGTCGTCGGACCATCGTGTGGGTGGACGTCCTACGCTGCGCTTTCCGATACGCGGCCTCCATTCGAGCACTTTCCGACCCCATCGGTCAACAGATCTCCGCGCTATGTGCCCTGCCCATTGCCACTTCAACTTGCTAATCCGGTGGGCTATGTCGGTTATTTTAGTTCTCCTACGGATCTCCTCATTTCTGATTCGATCTCGTAGGGAAACCCCGAGCATAGCCCTCTCCATAGCTCGTTGAGTGACTTTGAGCTTCCTAATAAGGCCCATAGTGAGAGGCCACGTCTCGGTGCCGTAAGTCATCACTGGCAACACACAACTATCGAAGACTTTCGATTTAAGGCACTGAGGTATTTTTGACGAGAAGACGTCGCGTAGTTTCCCGAACGCTGCCCAACCGAGTTGGATTCGACGATTGACCTCTCTCTCGAAGTTGGACCTGCCTAACCGGACCACTTGTCCTAAATAGACATATTCGTCAACAACTTCAAGAGTCGAGCCCCCAACACCGATGGGGGTGGGCACAACATGGACATTCGACATGATCTTCGTTTTGTCCATGTTCATTTTAAGACCCACCTGTTGGGAGACTCGATTGAGGTCTTCGAGCATAGTGCTAAGGTCTTCCAGCGATTCTGCCAAGACTACAATATCTTTACTAAAAAAAAGCTTTACTAAAAGCTTGCAATAGTCGATTTAAAGCATCGATAAAATTATGGAAATATGTCTTATGCATTATTGTTTTTCCTGATACAGTTATTTCATTATTACGTCGATAGATGAAAAATAAATGAAACTAAAATACTTATCTTATATTGAAAATTTATTTTCTTATTATTAATTTAATTTGTATTCTGTTTCACAAATCTGTATTTACAGAATTTTTATTATTGAAAAGGCACATATAGGTATCCAATTAACCAAATTATGATTTTTTACGTCAACAGCTTCAGTGGTTTCGATTTTTCATACAATATTTCACTATTTCAACCCCATTATACAGTTTTTCTATAAGCGTTGCTCATAATTATTTTTGGTCTGTAATCATAATAATGATACAGATATTTTTATCGTCTTCTGTTTCACGAAAATTAATTCTTACAACAAATCGTACTGGATTTTGTAGGACTCCAGTTATCTCCATGTTTTGCCTTTATCGACGAATATGTGACTATATTATAAAGTATATTCAGATTTCAGACACAAACATATGTTGTTCTCAAGTTAGCGGAGGTACGACATTAGAACATAAGGATAGGTGGTCAACTATATCAAAAGTTACTAAAATTTAAAATTACCAAATTAAGGATTTGATTAATGCCTATAAAAACTGATTTATGAGTATACGAAATCTCTAACTACATCGATATAGTTATTAGATGTCAAGGATCCCTGAGCGTTCTGACATAACTTATTTTCACATGGATGAAATCTTCACGACTTAGTAGCGTCTAGTATACTTTAAATACCTGCCTACTCGTGGAGCTTGCCCTGTGACACCTGGGCAGGTACCAAGTGAGAAAGGTAACTAAAAATATGAGTTATCTAACTTAAATTTGTATGACTGATTTTTATATATATTTTGTAGAATATTATTCTAAACTAGAACTATAAAGTGTCAGACACTTTTCATGGACCAGAGCTTTTGTAAGACGCTTTAAAGCTCGACAAATAATTACTGAACTTTACTCATTGTTTTCATGTCTGACTTATAAATATGTTATTCAAGTAACTATTACAAAGTTATATTTCATTAGTCAGACAAATTCGAGTGACCAAACATCCCCTAAACACAAACATTATTCAGCCGGGACTGCGAGCGCGAGAGCACTATGCGCATGCGTATCAGAGTAAAAAATTGAAATATATTGAAGATCTTACTAATTTCAATCCAAGATTTTTGCATCCTTATTTCAATAAGATGCATTAATAAAAAAAAGATTTTAAAATATTAAACCCATACAAAATGTATATCTACATATTGTATACATTTGTCAAGTTGAATCTTTTTTAATCTCTTTGAGCCATTTCGAATCTTTTCAAATCTCTTTTTCTAATCAGGAATGAGCTTCAATATTAAGTTGTGAATTAAAAAATATTAAAGTGAATTTATTTATTGCATGTATTAGGGATAGAGTGAATTATATTTATTTTATTGAAAAAAAGATACAAGTTAGAAAAAAAAATTTGAAAAAAATATTTTACCTATATGTAGGTATGTATATATTTTATTTTTTCTTTGATGATATTTTATATTTTTATTATACGAATATTCCATTTGACATTTTTTGTGATAGTATATTGTTGAATCCGTTACATCTTGCACTTTCTCAATTAATTCTGTCAAGTCTTCTTCTTCATTTAAAAATCATTTTTACCGCACGTATGCAATGGTAGTCGTTTTAATTTATGCCTTTTAGTCATTTGGTCACAATATATACATGTCTGGGTTTTGTTCATTATAATATCATTTTCAATTGAAACATCACGAGTAGAGGAATTAACATCACATTCAAATGTCGCACAAGGTTCCTCAGAAATACATGACACCGGTTCAACTGATTCTAATTCAACATTACGTTCAACACTTTACTCAGGTATTACAATAGATTCGGACATAATACTTACTGGAGTTGAGTTTGATATTACATCTCAATCTGGAACTATATAATTATTTTGTTGACCTGAGGTAAATTGTATGCATTGATCATTATCAGTACTAAGATTACTTGGTAGGCTTGATGTCGATGCAACTGATGAAAATGAAATGAAATGAAATGAAAATATTTATTGAATCCATAAAATGTCATACACTATTTAGATTCAGTCATTTTTTTTTCCACTACCACCCAGTTCACAAGGCTGTTTTCGCCAGAGAAGAACGGGCAAGAAACTCTAGCGTTGCTCTTTTCAAAAATAAGTTTACAATACAGTGATCATACAGGAGTTGAAATTCAGAGCAGTTCATAAATTATTCATAATAATGATTATACAGGGTATATCAAGACTGCTACCGAAAACGAAGCCGGGTGGTAGTTTAAGCGACTTCAGACACAATGCAACAGAAAAAGTTGCAAAAATAAGCGACAATTTTTTTTTTGAATTTTTTTTCCTATTGCCATATTTTGGTGGTAAATAATTTTTTTCCTAAAATCATAGTGTATACCCTTTAATTTATAAATACTCTATGATATAAGAGAGTTTAAATTATTATTTTAGCAAAAACTATGGATTTACCACCCAAAAATGACGATATTTAAAAAATCATAAAAAATAATTGTCACGTTTCTATGCGAAAATTTTAGTTGCATTGTGTTTGTAGCCACTAAAACTACCACCCGGCTTCGTTTTCGGTAGCAGTCTTGAGATACCCGGTATTGTACGGCTGAGTTAAGTGTGGTCGCCCTGACCGCGGAACCGGTATACACTGTTCAGCAAAAGCAATGAAAGGCAATAAAAAAATATTAAAAAAATGAATGAAAAAAAAAAAAACAAAGTAATTAATAATATCATTATAAGCAAATCGAGCAGACCAGTCTACACAAGCAGCACCCGTTCACGAGTATGACGCATGTGCCAGCCATCGGTCTCCTCAACCGTGTTATAGGGAAGTGACCGACCCGGCACACGACGCCGCCACAAGCACAGACATTTAAGCGAGCATGACGTACTCAAATTGCCTACAACTATGGTGACACAAGTGGGATAATTATTTTAATTATATTTAACAGAGTACACACACATCCGGTTCGGGGACTTATATTATGTTTTATTCCCACGCCTTACTATCTTCTAAGTATTCTGAAATTTTATAATATGCTTTATTACACAACTGTCGTTTAATATTAGATTTAAATTTATTTATAGATAAGGCTTTTATGTGAGTGGGAACTTTATTATAGAAATGTATACAGTAACCCTTAAAAGATTTGCTAATTTTCTGGAGCCTGGTCTTATGACATACTAGATTATTTCTATTTCTAGTATTTCTGTCATGAATATCGCTAACCTTTTGAAATCGTTCTATATTCTTATGGACATACATTAAATTAGCGAATATAAATTCTGATGCTACTGTCATTATATTTATTTCTTTAAATTTTTCTCTCAGAGATTGTCTGGAGCCCAACGAATAAATAGATCTTATGGCTCGTTTTTGAAGAAAAAGATGGTATTAATGTCAGCAGCACCACCCCACAACAAAATTCCGTAACTCATTAGGCTATGAAAGTAAGCAAAATAGACCAATCGAGCTGTATCAATGTCAGTCAATTGGCGAATCTTGCCCACTGCAAAAACTGCAGCACTCAGCTTTTTAGCTAACGCTGTTATGTGGGGACCCCATTGAAGTTTAGGATCCAATGTGATTCCCAAAAACTTAGTAGTCTCCACAAGGCTCAACACATCCCCGTTCATAAAAATGTTGGCATTCACTATTTTTACGTTAGGTGTTATAAACCGAATGCATTTAGTTTTTTGGCTGTTTAACAGTAAATTGTTAACGCCAAACCAATGTACTATTCTTGAGAGAGTGTGGTTTACTTCGTCAAAAATTGATTGATGTCGTTTAATTTTAAATATCAGTGAAGTATCATCAGCAAACAACACTACCTCACATTTATCCCTTATAAAATAAGGCAAGTCATTTATATAAATCAAAAAGAGAAAGGGTCCAAGAATTGAGCCCTGCGGAACCCCCATAGTAACAACAGATCCATGTGATTTTTGTCCGTTGACATCAACCCTTTGAACCCTATTGTTTAAATATGATTTACATAGTTCAAGAGCAAGTGCATTTATTCCATAGTGGCTCAATTTCCTGATAAGAATATCATGATAAACACAATCAAACGCTTTGGATAGATCACAGTATACACCTAAAGCATCCTGAGAATCCTCCCAAGCATCAAATATGTTATCTATGAGCTTCACACCAGCATCAGTGGTGGAGCGACCCCGAGTAAAACCGTTGTATTTTCAACATCATTCGATATATATTTTTTTAATTTTTGGATTTTCTGAAGTGTCAGAATGATACCTTTTTGGCAAAGCAGTAAAATTCTTATAACATTCTCGATAGTAACCATTGTCATACAAATCTTCCGGAAAAAATAAGTCTTTAAATTTTTGGTTACGGATTACTCGCTGTTTTAAAATTTGTTTACTTTTTTTAAATGATTCTTCGGTAAATAATTTTAACTTATCATGATGTTGTTTACAAAATATACACTTTGATTTATCTTCTTCCATGGTTTCCACTATTACAAATAACTTAATATCAGTCACTAATTACACGATATAAACAACAAAAACATGTGCTCTTATACACCCGATCTGCACTATATGTATACTATATGTAGGTTGCGCGCAATAAGCACGTATAATACACTGTGGAGTGGAGCAGATGGTGAGTTTAAGAAGGGGAACCAAGTTGTTGTGAAATGCATGCACATAGTGCTCTCGCACTCCCGGCTGAATAATTTTGTGTTTAGGGGATTTTGTGTTTAGGGAATGTTTGATCAATCGAATTTGTCTGACTAATGAAATATAACTTTGTAATAGTTACTTGAATAACATATTTAAAAGTCAGACATAAAAAAATGAGTAAAGTTCAGTAATTATTCGTCGAGCTTTAAAGCGTCTTACAAAAGCTCTGGTCCATGAAAAGTGTCTGACACTTTATAGTTCTAGTTTAGAATAATATTCTACAAAATATATATAAAAATCAGTCATACAAATTTAAGTTAGATAGCTCATATTTTTAGTTACCTTTCTCACTTGGTACCTGCCCAGGTGTCACAGGGACTGTACTAGACGCTACTAACAGCCGCTGCCAATAAACAATCCCAATCCAAAATTTGCCGTTTTAGATTGACAGCTCAAACTTTTGTCTGATATTATATTGCCAATAATCAATCTCAGTAGTGAAAAAACGATGGCAACATGACAAGAGACCAATAGAAAAGTAGAAAACAATCCAGATTGAATTCAATCTATTTTTTTCGATTGATTTATTGGCATTTCATGTCATGTTCTATCCATATCCATATCTATATATATTCATCTCATATTCATCTGTTCTGTGACATAACTTCTGCAAAAACAGATCACATAGCAACGCGTCTTTTCATCGCCTTCCATCCTGTTCAATTGTGTTACAATTTTAGTCGCATAATAGTATTTATCTAAAGTACAGACGGTGAAAGCTTGTTGAACTCTGTTAGACAAATAGTTTGTAATCATAAAGGCGTAGACGCGTAACATCCAGCAGCTATAAAGTCAGTAGTATTTTAAATAACTCTATAATAAATATAATATTCCCGCTTTTCTCCGGTATTTAAAAAAGGTAATAAATCTCTAGTCGACAATTACCGGCCAATTTCAAAAATGTGTCTTTTCTCTAAAATACTCGAAAGATTAGTACACAATGCACTTTACTCTACATTATGCAACAGCTTTGGTCCTGAACAGCATGGTTTTTTAAAAAAACGCTCCACCACAACGAACCTCATATTGTTTAATGAAAGAATTACTGAGGGAATGGAAAAACGTGCACAAGTGGACGTCATATACAGCGACTACAGTAAATGTTTTGATCGGATTCATCATGGTGTACTTTTGCAAAAAATACTGTCGGCCGGTATTCATGGCGATTTATATCGATGGTTTTCATCTTACATCGAGAAACGATCACAGGCAGTTGTCTTAAACGGCTTTATGTCGAGTTGGACATACATTCCATCAGGAGTTCCACAGGGCTCCTTGTTAGGCCCTCTTTTGTTTAATATATTCATTTCGGATGTTATACCTACATTGTTTTCAGAATTCTAAAATACTTCTACGCTGACGATATGAAAATAATTAAATTAATTCATAACACTTCTGACGCCCAACTTTTACAAGCAGATCTTAACAGATACAATCTGTATCAGCCCATATACGTCCCACTGCAGGGCACGGGCCTACTCTACAATCGAGAATACGATTGAGAGTGGTTAGGCCATATAGTCCACAACGCTGGCCTAGTGCGTGTTGGCGGACTTACATACCATAGAAATTCTTATTAAATCGCTAAACTGTACTTAACAGATACAATAAATACTGCAAAAACAATAAGTTGGAATTGAATGTCTCCAAGTGCTACCATATAAGTTTCTCACGTCTACACAAAACACTTCAGACTTCATATACAATAAATAATATTGGTATCAACAAAGTTACGGAAATAAGGGATTTGGGTGTTACTCATGACAATAAACTAATTTTTGACAAACATGTTGATCACATTGTGAAAAAGGCGTTTAAGACACTAGGTTTTATTAATCGCATGTAAGATAGTTTTAGGTCGCTAAAATGCATTAAGATTTTATATTTTTCTTTGGTACGCAGTCAACTATATACGGATTATATCAATACGGATTCCGCCATAATCGATCGACGGGTGATCTAGATCTGATTCTAGCGTTTGTCCTGCATCGCTGGGGTGAGGCGATAGACCGGCGTGGCGAGGCTCTTGCTGTGAGCCTCGACATTGCCAAGGCGTTTGATAGGGTCTGGCACCGTGGTCTTCTGTCCAAGCTTCCGGCATACGGTCTACCCGGCAACCTGTGTTCGTGGATTTCCGGCTTTCTGCATGGGCGTAGAATACGTGTAGTCGTAGACGGACACGCTTCGGTGCTCATGTCATTAAATGCCGGAGTTCCTCAGGGCTCGGTGCTGTCGCCCACCTTGTTTATTCTGCATATCAATGACATGTTGTCGCTTGGCAACATTCATTGCTATGCAGATGACAGCAAGGTTCATGGGCGATACCACTGCGGGCCTCCAGGTTGCCGTGTCGAAACTGTGAAGGGACGCGAAGATCTTGTCATTGAGCTCAACCGGACCTTGGATCTCATTTCTACATGGGGTTCCAGGAATATGGTTGAGTTCAATGCCAAGAAAACCCAGGTGTGTGCGTTCACGTGCAAAAAATCCCCGTTCTCTCCCCTCCCTATTCTGCAGGGTACTCCCCTCTCAGTGCGGAATGACCTGTGTATCCTTGGTGTGGATATCCGCTGTGATCTCAATCCAAGGAATCACATCGAGGGCGTAATATCTGCCACATCACGCAGGGTTGGAGTCCTGAACAGGGTGCGTCGGTTTTTCACGCCCGGTCAGCTTTGCCGCTTATATAAAGCGCAGGTCCGGCCGGGTATGGAGTACTGCTCGCACCTTTGGGATGGATCCGCCCAGTACCTGCTCGATGCCTTGGATGGATTGCAGCGGCGGGCCATCCGCATTGTGAATGATGCAGACGTTACGAGCAACTTAGAGTCGCTACAACTCCGGAGAGATGTCGCCTCTCTAAGCGTGTTCTACCGCCTGTATCACGGTGAGTGCTCTGAGGAATTGTTCAACTTGCTCCCCTCCTCTCCATTCCTAACCAGAACCACGCGTGCTGGCTTGCGAAGCCATAGCTTGACGGTCCACACCATCCCGGCGCGAACCAAACGGTTCTCAAATTCGTTTCTGTGCCGCACCGTCAGGCTGTGGAATTGTTTGCCGGCGCACGTGTTCCCCCCTTCTACAATCCTGGGTCCTTCCGCCGTGGTGTGAAGAGGCACCTAAGCAGGCCGGTATAATTGTTTCCATTGGCATGGGACTGCCGTCAATGGATAATCCGCCTAAAAAAAAAAAAAAAACTAGAATGCGCATCTCAAGTGTGGAATCCTCAATATGAGATCTACAGGTCTCGTATTCAGTCACTCCAAAGGATTTTTTTACAATATTTGGATTTTAAGGCGCAGCAATGGTCCGAAGGCACATCATATAAATAAATAAATAATAAATAACACCCAACAGTCACATACATAGTCCTGACCCCACACTAAGATCGAGTCTTGTGTCGTGGGTATCAGGAACTACGAGAGACTTTTCGGTCTCACCAACACCCAGACCCGAAAGAAATATTTGTGGGCCGCACAAACATTTCTCTCGGTGCGGGGATCGAACCCGCGGCCTCTCGTTTCACAGGCAGCGTCTAACCAACTGCGCCACGGAGGCTGTCATACATATACATACATACATCGTCATGTCATATATGTACATACATTGTTGTAAAAGGTATCATTTTTTGCCTTTGGAAGTTAGACGTAATATTAATGTTTTTTTTTTTATTTTTATAATATTACAATTGTTTTATTGTTAAATATTGCAGGTGTTGTGTTATCTCCTTATTCCGTGTAACTCTTTTATACAACCATTGTTATTATATAGTAATTGTTTTTTAATTTAATTTGTTATTTCACTTTTAAAAGGTGCTCTAAATTGTTAACTATACTTGGAGACTTGTTATTAGCAATATGGTTACCTTATATTTAAGTTCTACACACATTTGTATTAGTCTGTAACTCTTCCTAAAAATAAAATAATAAATAATAAATAAAATTCTTCCGTGATGATTGACTATATTGCCAAATCAATTTAGACTCGAGCAAATTGTTCCATTAGTTTATTATCGAGCCAACATATTTGACTAGGTATTTGATAATATATTTTATTAAGTACGCAACTTATGAAAAAACTCATTAAAGATCATGCTAATTTCAAAACACGAATAACTTTTAATGTAGAGCTTTTATGAACCTGCTTAACGTACTTAATATCTTATTTAATGCATAACAAGACATAAATTATTTTAGATACCGAGAAAACATTTTAATGCTGTTTATTAATATTATTTAAGCGTTACTATTGACACCTCTCGACTGCCTCGATAGCGTAGTTGTACTAGGGTACGGTTACAAAGCTCGGGTTCGAATCCCGAGTTGGGCAAAGGGATATTTCGTCATCATTGTTGCTCATAGTCGGGAATTTGTGCCCGATAGGACGATGGGCTCGCCACCTATTACATCGTGGGGCGGAACATACAAGGCAAAATGTGGATGTCCTGGCACCTCTGCCTAACCCTTCTGGGAGGAAGGTGCAAGTTTATGTATGTCTGTACGTATTTACACTTCGCTAATGTTTTTTTTTGCAGATACATTTCCGATACTTCGCGTGGCGCCGTGCTAGTGTATGAAGTGTTGTCGGAGTCCGGATGGTCAGTGATCGCATGCGCTCCTTCTGTCGGCCTGCAAATAGCCATCATAAAGCGTGCTCCGGCTCATCATGTCCTCATACTTGTTAAACTTTATCAACAAGGGCTCTATGAAATAGACACCTCTGTATTACGAAGGAAAAAATCTATATCACCACTACGAGGTCAGTAAAAGTTTCCATTCCAGTATTATGCAATTGTAAACTGTATTGTATTTATAATGAGATACTTTACATTAGACATTCCAGTAAAAAGTTGAAAATTTGTAGAACGTCGGGAAGTCAAAAATGTAAAAATTAAACCTAATCCGCGATAAAATCCGTAAATAATAGTTTTATTTCAATATGTAACATTCGCGTAAATCCAAGAAACCATTATGTTGGATTGTTGGATGTTTATCAAGATACAAGAAAAAATATATACGAGTATCCATTTGTCAATGCGTATATCTAAATTCATCGTAGTAGAGCCACGCTGTTGTCAGTCATGAGTCATGACTCAGCATGAATGGGCGCGGGCTCGTTCCGGGCGGTTCCACTGTATCACAGAAGAGCGACGTGAAGTGCCAGCTTTTTGTCGCGTTTAGTTCGGTGCGTGAGAATGCCGGTTGCCCAATACATCTCGCCATTCTTTTCCTCCCAGCTACCCCTCTGATTTAATGGGCTGGCAACACATCCATGATCCAAGCGTTATCGATGTTCATGGGCGACAGTGATCTCTTACCATCAGGTTTAGTCGAATGCCGGACCTATGCAATAAACAATATGACGACCATGGCTCTTAACTGGCTGGCTCTCACACCTTCATCCGTAATCCAATGCCATAATTATTATGACTCTTACAAATTACATAAGCATTGTTCGAGTATGTATTATTCATTTAGCGGACCTATTATTACATATGACGCTTATAGAAAAGCTAAGGTTGAGAAAGAGAACAAATATCTAAGTGGCAAGATATGAGTGAGGAAACCCACGTGACATTGAAATTGTAATTACAGCCATTGTGCGTAACCTGTGTCCGGTATAACAATAAGTCTACTGTTTACCATGCCCAGATCAGAACGAGAGCAAAAACTGGGTGACCTCAAAAGTTTACACGTGTTGACTTTCTTGTTGTTACGCCAGGTAACAAACAGATCTAAAATCAATAAATCTTTCTTAAGCAATTATTTAGAAAGGAATGTGCTCAATAAAATTAAAATAACACGCTAGAATAAACCGCATCGAGGGGCAAAAATATATTTTCCCAATAGCACATTTTGCACTTTATAACTAAACCGTTTTCAAGCTATAAAGACGCATTTCCCATTTAATATACCTCTTTTGGTTGCAAATCAATTAACATGCTTTATTTACTACACATAATATGTATGTATTCAAGAAAACGTATACTTTTAAAAGCTTTCAAATATCGGCCTTAGCAAGAGAATCGGACACAGGAATCGAAATTTTGAAATTAGAATCAAATTCCGGATACTATAAATCCGGGAAGAAAATTACCTCAATGAGAGGTATACACTTAAACCTTTGTACCTACATCAGGCCCGGATCTAGGGGGGGGCAAGTCGGGGTGCGTGCCCCGGGCGGCAAGTTCATATTGAATCTTGGGAGACAACTACAAAACTCATCAATAACGTAACACCACTTACACTTTTTTTTTCGCCGTGCACGAATTAGTGATTATGCGATAGAGGCGCGTGAAAAAGAGATGAAAACTTAATATTTGGAATGTATAATAATTTATCCATCTCAACAATTACGTTTAGTTTCAAATATCCAATTTGTGTTTAGTAGTTAGTTTTAGTTGATTAACCATCGAACGTCTTTTATGTGTTACAGGCAGTGGCGAATTTACTAGTAAGCTGAGTAGGCTGGATCCTAGGGCGGCAAATTTAAAGGGGCGGCAAATCTGGGCCAATTTTTTTGTTTTGATTTACTGAAATAATAAAAGGCAATATTATACACATTAAAAAAATGGGGTTTAAAAATTAAGAATAGTTAAAATATTTCAGTAATATGTTCCCACGTTTCCACGTTGACAATTTAATAATAAACACTTTATTAAATATCTATACTTGGATCTTCTTCTTCTTCTTCTACCGGGCGTTATCCCGGCCGGTGCCAGGGTCCGCCTTCCGGCAAATTCTCCTCCATTTCGCCCGATCTTCGGCATCCTCAATAGTAAGGCCATTGACCCTCATATCTTCCTTGACGACATCGAGCCAGCGCTTCTTTGGTCTACCCCGCGGTCGAGGCCCGGGAATATGGAGGCTCAGGCACACATTACCGACGCACTCCTGCGGTTTCCTTAGGACGTGACCATACCATCTCAAGCGGGATTCCTGGAGTTTATCAGCCACATCGCGGACACCAAGACTGCGACGGATGTGCTCGTTACGGATTTTGTCCAAACGCGTAACGTTGCACATCCACCGCAGCATCTTCATCTCCGCGACGTAGACCTCCTGGACGTGCCGCTTGAGGGCAGGCTACGTCTCAGACCCATACAGGAGCACCGGCCGCACGATGCTTTTATAGGTGAGACCCTTGAGCCTCATCGGCATCCTGCGGTCGCAGAGTATGCCCGAGATCTCCCTCCACTTAGCCCAAGCAGCGCTTATACGGGCTTTGACGTCAAGGGCGATGTCACCGAACTCATGCAGTACGGACCCAAGGTACTTGAACTTGTCCGTCATTCACGGCAAGTTCGTTCCCTATCACGATGCTTTGGGGGTCCGTACTCCCGCAAGCCATGTACTTGGTCTTCGCCACATTTAATTTCAGACCACCGCTCTCAAGCGTTCCTTCCACCGGTTGACCTTGCGCTCCAAAAGTCCCGGCGACTTCTCCTCCTCTCCACCAGTGCAATGTCATCGGCATACATCCAACAACCAGGGCGCAGGGTCCTGGATGTGAGACGTAATGGCGTCGAGCACAACACTGAAGAGGAATGGACTCAGCGCCGAGCCTTGGTGCACACCGACATCAATCGGGAAAGGATTCGTATCGCCAACGGCGGTCCGAACGAAGGACTCGGATCGGAGGTACATGTCTCTGATAATGTCCACATAGGCTTCCGGTATCCCTTTCATCCTCATCGCCCACCAGATTGCCTGTCGCGGCACACAGTTGAAGGCCTTCAGCAGGTCCAAGAAAGCCATGTGCAGTGGTGTCTTCTTCGCTCTGTATGCCTCGCCAAGCATCCTGAGTGCAAATATCGGGTCAGTAGTACCACTGCCAGGACGGAAGCCGTATTGACACTCAGAGATAGTACACTCTTGGCGGAGCCTGGACTCGATGACGCGTTCGAAAAGCTTCATGGTATGACTCATGACCTTAATGTCACAATAATTACCGCATTCCTGAACACAGCCTTTACCCTTGTACACGGGAGTTATCACACTCAACCGCCATGAGTCAGGCATGTTTTTGGTATTCAGGATGCGGTTAAATAACGCAGCAAGAAGCTCCACACCATGAAGCCCCAACGACTTCCACGCCTCTATCGGAATATAGTCAGGCCCTACCGCTTTCCGGTTCTTCATGCGACGAAGACTATAGAGAACTTTTTCAGGTGCAACAGGTGCAACAAGACCTTGGTTCGGGGGCAATTCGGGGTAGGACACTCCCAAGTAAATATCTATACTTGGATATTATAAAATATTCCAATAGTGATACATTATAAAAAAATCTTGCTTAAATGTGAAAAAACACCTATTAACATTGATTATAGTCTTTAGAGTTCCTTGCTAAAAATATATATTTTTTTCAAATTGGTTATTTATTGTTTTCACGCACCCCGTGGTCAAGGGACGGCAAAATTCCTTCACGGTTTCCTTTGCCTGGCGTAAGAGGCGACTAATAGGGTCATTGGGGTCGCTGGCAAACTCTAAGATGTGCGGCAGAACTCGTGGCTTCATAGCGGACGCCCACGGTTAGGGCGTCCGTTGCAGAGAAAATCTATGCCTACCTAAGTTGTGAGGAGCCATATTAGGAAGTGCGCCGGGTGGCACGGCGAGTCAACTAGGTGTTACTCGCTCATCCGCATCGCCTATTATCCGTAATACATCCAACCTGGCTGCAAAATCTATGCGGTACGGAAAATAATTGTCCCCGTGCGTCAGATTGGAAGGCTGGAGACCTCGACATGCACCTTATGATTTCCCCGTAGATATCGATTTTAAAAAAGGTATTGTATTCACTCCGTTTTTAGGAAATTGAGTTTGAATCAGATCTTGAAGTTTTGACTGACAAGGCTATCCTTATAATATCCGCCATAATATCTGTGCCGCTGTACGTATGTATAATGTATATAAATGTATGTGTATGGTGTCCTACGACGAGATCTATTTCAGTCTACTCTGCCCTATTAACCATAAGACGTTCTATGGAGTCGTTAATTCGTCGTGAGAAATTACCGAATATTCGAAGCATATGGGGCCGTACTATCTCGGAAAGACGCTACTTGATGCCGAGTTCTTGAAACGTTTGTGTGGAATTCGGACCTGATATTCCAAGCATTCCAACACCTCATCTCTAGGGAAGCTACATTTTTCTTCTCCTGTAACGTCCATGTTTCAGCGGCATACAGAAATACGAGAAAGTGCTCGGACAAGCCTGATCTTTAGTAGCTTTTGTAGTAGTACGATTCCTCCATATTTTCCTGAGTTTCTCCATTGCCCCTCTAGCCATCGCCATACATCGTTTTATCTCAATGATACAACCACCATTGTTATTTTTATACAGCCCAGGATAAATGTACAACTGAACCAGTCTTGGAGGAGCCCAGCGACAGTTTGTGATGTGTATTGAAATCCCCCAAGACCATTTCAGCCGACGGGAACTGCGTCCACCCGTCATCAGCCACATGGCTGAGATACCTGAACAGCCGCGTCGTCTCATTTTCCCCGTTGTGAAACCTGTAAAGGCACACGTCGATGCGGCTCAGGATATCAAGATTCACGTGCAAACACAAAGCGGAGAAGGAGAGGCCCTCCATGCAGCTTAAACGGTGACAGTAGATGTCCAACCGAATATACATACAAGCAGACCCCGACTTTAGGCTTGAAGCTTTCTTCAAGCGAATAACCGGGGTACAGCAGGTAGGAATATTCGGCCGGACAACGAATCCGCATCTCCATCAAGAAGAGCAAAGCAGACTAGGCCGTCTCGAAATGGTGGTGTACGGCATTAAGGTCGTTTGGAGTTCGCGGATGTTGGTGAACTCCATAGTGAACGCGATGGTGGGGTTATGCACCGCTGGAAGACCTGCTTTGTTTAATTGCGCTGTCATGAAGTTGAAGGGATGGGTTTGATGAAGAGGCATCGAGAAGCCAACGTCCGGGCATTAAGTAGGCCGAATGGGCACCGGCATGAAAGGGTCGGCATGTCGCTAAATGTCGGCCACATCCGGTCACCAACCGGCACGACGTACCCGCCCAAGATTATGTGCGACATGGTGAGCCCCTCGTGGTGGTTAGCCACGATTGGGCTCTTGTACTGTACTGTCTCTTTGGCCGGCGGGTCAACACTCCTCCCTTTGTTAGCGATCAAAAATACGAACAAAATCACTATCAGATCACTATTACGGTCTTTATGCCCCGTGGACGGCAATCGCTACCCAGATGGACACTTAAGTCCTACCACCACGAACTGTGTCACTCATTTGGCACTACCCAGGGGTTATGTGTAGGAAAACTAGAGTCAAAGCTTACAGACGTGTGTGACGTTAACCCTCAAAAGTGACGCTAATACAAAGCGTGTAAAAATGCTGAACATGGTGGTAAAATGACGTTCTTTCCCGATGTCCTGTGTTGAGTGGGCGTCTGGTTGCTAAAAATGATGATGATGATTAAAATAAAAATATAGGCAAGGGGGGGGGGCGACATTTTTCAATTTTTGCCCCGCCTCGAAAAAAACCTAGATCCGGCGCTGACCTACATGAGTCACGTAGCTTGTCTTAGGATATTCGTTTCCGATCGGATAACAACCGCCGCGCCGTGCACATTGGTGACTCACGCAAGTGTCGCATTTCGAACATTTCTGGATTTATTGTGACGACTGGCGATAGATGGTTACCTTGTGTCGGTGGTTACTGCTGATGACTTACCATCAAGTGCAATAAAGTCACTTCAGTTGCATAACTCTTTAAAAAGTGGGAACTATCATAATATGGCGATTAACTTTATTATGATAAAAAAAGTGTGATGGTATTCAAGCAATTGCATTTTATACAGGGTATATCGAGAGTGCTACCGAAAACGAAGCTGGGTGGTTTTAATGACTTCAGACACAATGCAACTAGTGCATGTCAAAAATTGCGACGAATTTTTTGTCATTTTTTTGTATCGTCGTATTAGAGTGGTAAATACATAGGTTTTTCTTAAATAATAGTGTACACCCTTTTATGTTTAAGCACGCTATGGTACGCAAGTCTAAGTAAATTATTATTTTATCTAAAACTATGGATTTACCACCCGAACTCGAAGATATTTAAAAAATTACAAAAATAAATTGTCGCGTTTCTTTGCGAAATTTTTAGTTACATTGTGTTTGTAGTCACTTGAACTAACGCCGGATTCGTTTTCGGTAGCACTCTTGATATACCCGGTATATATCATCGCTTTTTTATCCGATAGGGAGCTTGTAAACCGACTTAAAAATAGGAGGATGTTCTCAAATCGTCTGTATGTTTAACTTACTTTATATTATGACATCTGCATAGATCTCTTCATATCACGCGTATACGCCAGTTTTCAAATTAATCCTTTTTTTGCATTCCAGTATTCGGCGATCAGGCAAAAGCAGTGCTCATACTAGGCTCCGACGTTCACCACATTTACCTGCGCCATGTGGAATGTTCAGATGTGTTAAGGTGGGACGCAAGACATTCCTACAACGCTTCCCGTTTGGACAACATACATTCGTCGGGACCACGAATGACGCCAACCTCCGTAGCCGCAGATCCCCTCAAACCAATTCTTTTGGTGTTAGATTCTAATTATGCGGATACAGTTCGCGGAAATCAACCCACTTATCATAAAATCACTTTTATAGGACAATAGTACGCACTGTTGATAAATTCCGAATAAAATTAAAGCGCTTGCATAGTATTGTTTTAAATTTTTTTACTGTCTGAATTAAACTAGGGCAATAGGTTACACGTGCCGTCCATTTTTTTACCTTGACTATGAATCGATTGTCAAATTGGAATTGTGTGATAGTGTAAGGCGCAATCCACCCGGCAGCTGAATGTATCTGGACCTTTATTGAGATTTACATAAGCAGCGTTTTGTAGCTGCTTCAAGGTGTTCACCTTTCCAAGCTGTCAAGTAATTCGAATAATTGTAATGGTATCGCTCATTAGAGGGATAAATAATAATTAAACAACATGTAATGTGGATATAACACTTATATTTTAACATAACGTGGTGAAATTAAAATAAACATTTTTAAATTAAAACAACGAACATAATACAAACCGAGATGTAACGACTTCGGGAGCCATTGTTTCACTTTTTAGAGCGAATTTTAGTAAGACACGCCTTCTCTATAGTCTTCTCTAAAATTTACTACGACCACAGCTGCACAATTAATATTATTAAAAGTCCTTCAATAGTTTGATTTAAAAGCCATCGCCCAAATACGCAAACACCGTTTAAGTATCGAGTTGCACTTAACTGCGCACGTCCCATTTACAAAATACATTTAAGTAGGACTTGCATAGTTAAGTGCAACGTAACGTTAAGTGGCGTTTGAGTATTCGAACGATATTCAATATGTATCACAATATTTTGTATTATGATGTATAAATATTTCCGGAGTCGTTACGTCTCTCCAAGGCCTAAGTTTATCTAATAACCAATGTATAAAACTGAGAGCCTGTCATTTACACTTACAGGTAATCATAAGGAATAAATGTTCGAACCTGTTAATGTATTTTCACCTTTTCTAAGCAATTTGACATCTTTTCAGCACATAATGAGATTTCCTAGTAACTGTCCTGGAAAATAATAAGGGCGTTTTTCTATCAAATGTTTTAATAAATCCGTTACATCATAATTTAATTGCAAGTGACAAAGGGGCTGATTGAGTGAATTTAATTTTAATCGATGAATACATTTATGACACAATTGATTATGCATTACTCAACGTATTTGTATATAACATTCAATTCGAGACAAATTTCAATAAAGTGGATTGATGTCACATTCACCTCATTAGATCTTTGATATTGATTGAAGAACGGACCAAGAATTTAATTTAGGCCAATTCATAGTGCAGTATTTCATAGATATTTTCTGTTTATAGTAACTGTCTTTTAAGAAATAAACATTAATAAAAATCACATTCAAGTGCAATACATAATCTAGATTTCGTGCACTTGTAACAAATAATATATTTACAAAAAAATAATTCCAAAACCGAATATCATTTTTTATGGTAAAATTTCCACTTGTAAAAAATCCACATATATAGACAATGTATTTATAAACAATCATATAAAACACAAGTACCTCGAGATATACATTACCACACACAGTATATAAAACAAAATGGCGTACGTTATTGTGACAACAACAAAAATTGTAAACTTTTACGTCATTATTTAGTCAAAATACATTGTATGACGCTTCTTGTCGTCTACCCCGTACAACACACATGAATTAGTTGAAAATACTATGATTGAAAAATGATTTTTTATGAATAATAGGATGAGAATACTACCGCAATCCTAAGGGTTTAAACATAGCCAAAACGCGGGTGCGGGTGAGGTTATTACAGATAAACAGGCGATGCAGTGAGGCCAGTGGGTTTTGACAAGACACACATATTGTGGATACTTTTGTTCGCTCGCATAACGCCCAACATGTGTTGTTAATACACCGATCCATTCAATCAATCATTCAAGGTATAATGCCGGAGACATACTATTGAAACGCCACGCGACCCGACCCGACCCGACATGTGTCAAGTCAAATCAAATCTACGACATAATATCATACGATCACGCGATGCTACGTTGCGGGACGTCGCGTCGAATCGCGTGGTTTTTTAATAGTGTGTGGTTTACTTTTGCCCGACGAGAGATATCTCACGCCACATTTATAAAAATGTAGATGCGAAAAAGTCGGTAAACTCTTCGTTATAGAGAATTTAAAGATCGTAGTAGTTGAAATTTGTATAAAAGGCGCCAAAAACGTTAAAACTAAACGCATCTGCACACGCGTGTGCGCTCGTACCCGCATCCGCGCCCCATGTGTTTAAGCCTTTACGCAGCGGTGACAAAACTAATTTTGAAGGTTTAAAATATTGTTATTGCCCGAGCTAAATTATGACGACAATGAAACCAACATTACAAATGTGTCAATATCTCAGATACTATGAATTACTCGAATACATAAAGACTCGTCAAAATCGCTGTACAAATATCTATATAATACTAGCAACGTACGCAGAAAAATGTATTTAGTACTTTATTTGATAAAATCACAACATATCTAGGGCCAAGGCACATACATCTTATTGAAACATTGTTACGCCCGCTAGCTACATTTACACAAGAATTCATCGTATTTGTCCATACTTTGAAATTTCACAAATATATTATTATTATAGTATCCTTACAATATATTTAATTATTTTACGTACCTATTTCGGTTTTGTATCAACAACATTGTTTATTTGGTAAGGAAGGAAAATTAATCCGTGTCCGGCGGTCGATGCCGTATCGATATTAATGGGCAAATAACATTTATTAATGTTCTGATTGACACATGCCTTCCGCATATCGTGAGTATTGTGTTAAACCAATCTTTGGTAAAGTACGAGACAGAGGACAAATCCATAACACACAATCAGCACTACAAGATTTTTTACAAGACATTTCGAAGACTCGGATTTATCAGTTTACAAACAATAATAAATTAACATCACAAGCTATTCTATAAGCCTCTGTTCGTTTGATTGACGCAATTCACAGACAACGCGTATTACTATCCGCACATAAGTAAAAACCATTCGTCAACTACATAAAATCCTCAGATCTAAGTATTGGTGTAAAATATATAAGTATAGTGAAGTACAACATCCCCCGAGCGGTGTCAGTTTTTCTCACGTCGATATTCGAGTGGTCCACACAGAAGACTTATCTCCTGTGAAACGTCGGCAGTGGTTAGTAAAGTTCATCGGCAGAGGTTCTGCAAGGGTCGGTCGGGCGACAAGCAAGTTCTGTACTGACCTGTCCGGTGCGCGGCGCGGCGCGGCACCATGAAGCTGGACTCGTGGAACATGGACAGCACCAGGTCCTCGGTGGTGGGCCGGTACTCGAGGCCGTTCACGGTGGCCACGAGCGGCGGCGCCTCGTAGTTCCTGTTGTCGTCGGCGGAGCTGCTGGTGGTGGTGGTGGTGGTGGTAGTGGTGGTGATGGATGTGGTGGTGGTGGTGGTGAAGGCGAGGCGCGGCAGGTCCGCGGAGCGCGGGCGGCGCGTGTCGACGGGCGTCATCTTGGGGTTGACGTGCACGTCCTTGTGGATGTACACGGCGGCGTCCTTGTCCGAGTCGGCGGGCGGATCCCGGGCGGCGTTGCCGTTCACCTCCACTATGAGCGGCCTCTGCAGCGTGGGTGACTGTATGATGGTGGCGTTGTGTATGATGCCGGCGTTCAGTTTAGCGGGCGAGGTGTTGTCGGCGACGCTGTCGTCGGGCAAGCTGGCTACACTCCTCGACAGTGAGGGGCTGTGCGTCACCGCAGTGATGTCCGACTCCGAGTCGTGCTCTTTGTTCTGCGGCTGTTCCTTCGCATTTTCTACGGGCTCTTCTTTCACTTCGATCAGTTCGTTCAAGGTTTCACTAGCTCGCTTCACGTACTTCGGCATACGGAGGGCCCAGTGGCCGGTGTACTCTTCACTCGAACAATGGTGCATCACGTGTGGCCTCCTGCGCCTATAAAACAGCATGTAAGCCGTGTTGTTCACTAATTCACTGTAAGCGTTTTCGTCGTCAACCGGCGTCACTCTCGAATCGTCAAACTTATACCAGTGCCCGTCATAAGGATTTTTGCACGCGGCCGTGTAATGTCCAGTCTCTAGATCGTCTCCGTGATGGTAGCAGATGGCGTAGAGGTCGTACATGTTCTCGTGCGGAGTGGTGACGGAGGCCCTGGAGTGTCGCCGGCGCGGGGAGCGCGAGTGTCCGGGCGAGTCGGCGGGTGGCGCGCTCTTCCGGGCGAGGTGCGGCGTCATGTCGAAGTCGTTCAACGGAAACTCAACCATAGTCGTCAACTTCGTACTCGTGCGACCTTTAGCTTGCCTGAAACCATACATAAATTACGTTTACACACGATTTCGAAAACCATAACAAGGTATTTATTAGTATGGAGAAACCAAACTCACTGTCGAAATCTCTTCAAATGTATGACCAATATATCAGGAAGGGACCACAGTCCAAGCGTTTTGACTACAGGCATATACCTCTGGCATTGAGGACATCTGTAAATGAAGACAAATAAATGATGATATCCTTCTATACTCGGAAATGGAAATCGAGATCAAAAATGTTAACAAAAGTGTTACCACTACAATAAAATAATGCGTCATGGTAGTTTGTTCACAACCATTAAAAAAATAGGTTGGAATTATTCTCATTCGTTAAATAAGTATAAAACAAAGCCAAATAAAAATTCGTTGGTATAATATTTACATAAACTACAATTTCAACTTCTTTTTTAACTATGTGAAAAAAATGGTACGAAAATATTTTATGCTACAGGTATTATGCAGAAATTCGTAACCATAGGCCACTTAAATAAATCATTTTTTTAAATTTACCCCCAAATACTGGATAGCTACTTAGCCACCGGACTCATTAGATATGCCGTTATTTTGAAGTTCCGTTAAATTTCGAAATGAAATACTGGATAGCCATTTAGCTCATAAATCGGTCTACTCAGCAAACATCCAGTTAAATTTCCACAGATTAACGAAAAGTTTGTTTTCAGTTACAATTTTTATTGTATAAATATAAACGTTTCATTTGACGCAATATTCTTCATACATGATTACTCAAAATTGGAAATGTAACCCTTTATATTTAATCTGAGGAATCATTGACATGTTTTTACGTATGTTACGATTATGTTTAAAGCTATATTAAATATTGCCAAGTTACTATTTAAAAAAATCGGTTGATAAAATCATGTGGGCGAAAAAACTTATGTCCCTATATCCAAAGCGAGTTGATTAAAAAAATTATGATGTTTGTTTTTATTATTTATTGTTTACAATTGCACTCGGTTTGAAAGTTAGTTTTTGGAATATCTTTTTTAATAAATAGGTATATAAAATACCAAACAACGGCTGCAGAACTAGTTAAGTACCAAACGGAGAAGACTACGTAAATAAATACGATATGAGAAAGAAGCTGTGCTGGATATTATAAATAGGTAAGTATACACGTATTCCTCTAAGTTTTAACGTATTTATATGATCATTAACTATTTAATATATAATATGAATCGAATATTTGCACATTTTAAATCATCATCATCTACAGCCTGTAGGATCCCATTGCTGAGTACCTATAGACCTCTCTCATATTATACCTCCTATATAATTATTATCTCCAGCTCATATAGTAGTATTATGAAATAAATATGGAAAATAAAGTATGGTACAATGTGTATAACTATATATAATCCTTTGTTTCAGGAGCTGGAGTGGAGTACATAAATATTCAATGTGTATATAATAAGACCTTTCAAGAAATATGGCTCATAGATATAGTGCCATGTACATCATCTCTAAACTTAATAAGTAAGCTCAATAAATATACATAAAAAATAAAAAGAGATATATAAAATTATGATATATTTTAACTTAAAAACTTTTGCAGGTAATGCTATAGAAATCATACATACAGCAAATCATTTGGACAATACACATCCTTTTGAAATGAGTATGTAATATAAAAATATACAAAAAAGAATGAGACAAATTGTGTAAAGGAAGAAAAAATTGCATCAGAAAACAGTGTTTTAAGTCAAAGTTGAAGAATGTTATGAATTTTAACTAATATCATCATCATCATATCAGCCACAGGAAGTCCACTGCTGAACATAGGCCTACCCCAAGGATCTCCACAATGACCTGTTGGAAGCGGCCTGCATCCAGCGTTTAACTAATATGTAATACATAAAATAAATTGTTTATTTCACCTATTTTCGTAGTTAAAAATGTAATATTATATTTCTATTGTACATTTTTAATAGTACATTCATTAATTTAGTTTTAAATTAATGTTAAAATAATTCTTATTATTTTGTGTTATAAAGGAATATAGATATAAATGTAAGACAGATCTAAAGAAATGTAGATAAGTAAAAAATTATAATATGTACTAATTAAAATAAATATACTACAATAAAACATAACTCATTTTTATTTGTATTCATTCTATAGTAATTCAATAAAATGCACTGTACGGTGTAAAATATGTATTTACATTTTCATTGGTTATACTATGTGGAGCTGTTGGAAATGATTCAGAAAGATCAATCTCCAATATATGAATATTTTGGGAACATGCTATATTATGTAACAGCACATGCCTCTATAATAGTAAGCAAATTTTCAAAAACTTATAGCCTAACTTGGAGACAAGGAAATCTTTGTTTTAAAACTAAAGACCCTCTCCACTGGGTTTCTTATTTTAATATGGTATTGATTGTAAGCTTCTTCAGCCTCCCCTTTCAAGACATGCACATAAAGGAGAATCATTGAAAATTGTGCTATCATGCGTCGAGCCTGGCCATCGGCCTATTATGTTTCTTATCCTCAAGTTAGGGTCGCAGACTGCTTGCACTTTTATATAGAAAATTAGCCTTTTCTGTTTCTGTTTGTGCTCCTCCTAAAAACAAGATAATTAAAATTAGAGCTCTAACAAATATTCTTATATCAAACTACAGATTATTTTATGTATATTGAAAAAAATATATTTATAAAATTGGATTCTTTATAGGAAACTATTATTGTGGTTGAACATTGTTCCAGTAGATACCGAATAGCTACAATCAGTACAAATCATAGAATGATTAAATAAAAATAAAAACAATTTATTTAGCCCTACAACTATTCAGAGAGCTTGGTTATATGGGGTACCAGTGGGCTGGGGAAGAGCCAATTACCTGCTAAATGTTTTGATTCCAAGAAGCATACATATATAAATTATTGTGTAGAAATAATTTAGAGTGTGCCTTATATTGCGCATACTATATTATTCTATTCTATGATTAATAATATATTATGTACAGTATAAAGGGACACTCTAAATGATTACTACACAATATAAAATACACTAGGCATTTTAGAAGCACATTTAGTTAAAATAGGATAAGAAAACATATATTTGTGTACATGTAAAAGCTAAATAGTTATGTATACATTACTATAAATAAAAATTACCTGGGGATTTGATCTCACTTTGTTAGAATTTTTTCTTCTTTGTATTTGTCGAAAGCATTGAATTTTTCTTGATTGACTCGCTTTGACGAAGCTATATCGTCATCAGACAGCGATGAAAACGTCGCGAGACACATTTTAGTAAATATTATGTAGAATTGAAAAAGTTAAGAGTGGTCACAGGTGGACTTAAGACGACGGCCGCTTAAAACTAGAAATTAGACTGTTTGACAGCTGTCAAACTCTTAAGTTGCTTTCGAGAATACGAATTGGAAGATTAATGCCCTGTTAAATATTTAATTCTTAAGTGGTTTAATCGTAGTTATATTTAACTGGAATTAATTTAACAGGGCATTAGAGCTAGTTAACCGGAGTTAAAAGTTAATTGGCTTTCCAGTATTTGGGCATTAGTCTCCTTAACTACAAATACGTCGCTTTGACGCCCGCAACACCTCCCTTTAGTTCGTTTAGTTGCTTAACATGATGAATGTGCATCATGTGATAAGGTTAAGTCGTCGTGGTGTTGGTTTCACGTTTTCTTTTAAGTTTTTGTTCTATTTTGTTCCTAAGATTTCTGACGCTCGTGTTCGTAGACGAACGAACTATGGTCTTTGAAAATCACTGTGAGTTAAACCCATTACAATTACTTTGGGCCCAAGTCAAGGGTCACGTCGACAGCCATGATAAAACATTCAAAATGTTCATAATTCAAAAATAAATAAAACATAGTACTCGCAACTTTTGAATCTATTCTCTAATTGAATTATACACAATACAGGGTATATCAAGACTGCTACCGAAAACTAAGCCGGGTGGTAGTTTAAGCAACTTCAGACACAATGCAACAGAAAAAAATGCAAAAAAATGCGATAATTTTTTGTTTATTATTTTTTTCCTATGACCATATTTGGGTGGTAAATACATTTTTTCCTAAAATAATAGTGTAGTACCCTTTTATTTATAAATAATCTAAGGTATAAAAGTGTTTAAATTATTATTTTAGCAAAAACTATGAATTTACCACCCAAAAATGACGATATTTAAAAAATCATAAAAAATAATTGTCGCGTTTCTTTGCGAAAATTTTAGTTGCAATGTGTTTGTAGTCACTAAAACTACCACCCGTCTTCGTTTTCGGTAGCAGTCTTGAGATACCCGGTATGTTTTTGAGAAAATGTTTCATAACTCTGAAATGTCACTTTTACAATGACATTTGTTTGTTTACATTTTTGATCTCGGATTCGATTTCAGAGTATAGTGTTATGTAGCACTGTGTGAGTGTGTAGTATGTGTAGTGCATAGTGTATAGTGTGTGTAGTGTGTAGTGTGTGAATGTGTGAGTGTGTAATGTATGAGTGTGTGAGTGTAGTATGTGTAGTGTGTAGTGCGTGAGTGTGTAGTGTGTGTGTAGTGTGTGTGTAGTGTGTGTGTAGTGTGTGTAGCGTGCAGTGCGTACCGCCAGGCGTCCTCCTGCGCGAGTCGCTCGGCGCGCGTGTAGTGCGCGAGGCAGGCGTGCAGCGTGAGCGGCGCCGCGCCCGCCGCGCCCGCCGCCGCCGCCGACACGTGCACCTCGCACGCCTCGCTCGGCGAACGGATTATGCTGCCGGATATAACAATACTTCAATACTCAATCACATTGACATACTATTTCGACGAAAAAAAAATATAAATACACCCCACACTAAGTTCGGTCTAATGTCGAGATCAGAGACCAGGTCGCAAACATCCAGAACCAAAATAAACACCTGTGGATCAAACACCCACTTGTATCAATTCGGAGATCGAACCCGCAGTGTTTCGTTACACAGCCGGTGTGTAACCTATGGCGCCGCATAGGCTGTCAAATGTATAAAGCCATAAGGGCTAAGACCCGCGTGCCTAGATTTCTCCACTTCTATAAAAGCTGAAAATTAGTCTGAGCATGCCTATGTAACAACTATGATTGAATCAGGATGTCGTAAAGTGAGATGCTTCTTCGGAAGTCAATTTTACCTGTCTCTATGCGCCGGGTCCCACAGCAACTCAAGCCTAAGGTGGGGGTGTTTGTCGTGAGGACACAACGCTTGCTCCACGTCGAGCGCAAACAGTGGATGAGGCAGCTGAAAAAGAAAAATACTTATAATTATTGTACTTTACAATTATTATCAGATAAAAAAATATTGACTATTTTTTTAAATCTTTTAGACGATATATCACGTAGTAATGGGAATTATTGCTATTTCAAATGAACATCACAACACCGTTATTTTTAAAGCTTTAGCGTGATGAGTGATCTATATTTCTGTTATTCGACTTTGTAAATCACAATCGCAAATCGCAAAAGTCAGCTAATTTGTGAAGTGTTATATTATTATCGACTTCACTTGTTATTGCTATTAATTCTAACACTAATAGCACGCCATACTTTTGATAATCATCATCATCATCGTCATATCAGCCACAGGAAGTCCACTGCTGAACATAGGCCTCCCCCAATGATCTCCACAATGACCTGTTGGAAGCGGCCTGCATCCAGCGACTTCCTGCGACCTTAGTCAGATCGTCCGTCCACCTTGTAGGCGGGCGTCCGACACTTCGCTTGCCTGTACGTGGCCTCCACTCGAGAACCTTTCGGCCCCTTTTGATAATATTAAGTATGAATTACTACAAACCTCAGGTTGCAAATAAGCGGGGTCTCTGGGACGGTGCGCCTCAGCGATCCTGGCGCGGAATATGTCGGTTCCCTGCACGTTCTCGAGCACGCGCTCCGCCACCACCTGGCACATCTCCTTCAGCATCAGCTTCTGCAGGTCCTCGTACGCGATCTCGCGCGGCACCTGCATCGCGTACGGCGACCCTGAAATGACACAAAATATCCTCCATTAAATTAAGACAATACAGGCCACGTACAGGCAAGCGAAATGTCGGACGCCCGCCTAAAAGGTGGACGGACGATCTGGCTAAGATTGCAGGAAGTCGCTGGATGCAGGCCGCTTCCAACAGGTCGATGTAGAGATCCTTGGGGGAGGCCTATGTTCAGCAGTGGACTTCCTGTGGCTTATATGATGATGATGATGAAATTAAAACAATTATAACTTATCGACCCTAACATATTACACAAAATATACTACATCAAATTTAAACAATTATAACTTATAAAACATGCTTAAAGTGTAGTGAATGGATTATAGATAACAATGCGGAAAATAGTTAAAAATAAAAATAAAAACAAACAGCAAGATAATGGACATTTTAACACAGTAGCCAATTATCAATAACGTGCTAATTAGTAATATGTTTTACCATCAACATATAACTATAAACTTACGCTCACTCTTTATGAGTAAAATAAGGTGTTGTGTGTGTATGTACTCCTATAAGTGGAATCCACTTATACGAAAAGGAAAAATAAGTATAATATTTCTATGGTATATAAAGTCTGCAAACCCACACTAGGCCATTGTGGTGGACTATATGGTCTAACCCTTCTCAATCGTACTCTTGATAGTAGAGGAGACCTGTATCCTACAGAGAGGCGTATATGGGCTGGTACAGGTACATATATTAACATAAATGCAAGTATTATATTTGTATGATGTACACAATAAATACAAGAGTGTGTGCCAGCACATAACTTCACGCGAGCATGTTAACAGTTAATGTTTGATCTGATTTAACAAAATGCCAATGCCAAATGATTTAGCAATTAGACACATATCACCTTAATATATGAGCATAATTTGTACAGTCAAATAAACAGTCTCATACAGAATCACAGTGAGACTCGCTATCATCATACATCTTTTGTTTCCATTTTGCACCTTGGCCTACCTACTGGCAAATTGGTGAACCCGACGTGATGAAATATTGGCAAAAGTGTGCGTGTACCGAATCTCTCTCCGTCGAGTAGGTTGACCCACAGCAGCAGCAGGTACGGCGTGGTGGGCGCCTGCAGCAGCGGCGGCGCCTCCAGGCAGTACAGCGCGCCGCCCTCCAGCCCCGCCGCCTCCCAGCCCGCGCGCGCGTTGCACCAGCCTGCACGCACGCACGCACACACACACACATCATTAGGGGCAGACTGTTAATCACGTGACCTTTTATTTAGGATTTTTTTTTACACCCCCCCCCCCCCCCCCCTTTAGTGATATGTGGTGAGATTTAAGACTACCTATACTATAAATTTTTCGATTATTATCTTTAAATACGGGTATAAAATATAATCAATTTTTATTTTGAAATCGAGGACCATGATATAATAAAAGAATCGTGTAATCATTAGAGATGAATAGGATATCCGGTAACTATCCGGCATCCGGCCTATCCGGCCTATTTTCACTATCCGGCCGAATACAAATGTATACAATCACTAGATGTTGAATTCTTTACGTTCTAAACTTCGTCTATATCGCGCTTTTCCGTGGGAATACAAATTTTTCTTTATGCCTATATCCTTTCTCATTGTCTAATCTATCTCTGTATGAAATTTAAGAGCCTACCTCGAAAAATATTCGCAGCATTTTGGGGCGTGGTTAACGAAAGTTGCCGCATCACGCCGTGGCACTGCGCTACTGGCGCACATTCCCCGATTAAATATTATCTACTGGTATTATTAACATTAGTAATAACAAATTAATGTAGACCTATGTATATTTATAATCCGTATGATTCTGACAATATGCCTATATATTGTTTATCATACTTTTGTATTGATAAAAAAATCTATTATAATCTAAGTGGTAAAACACGAACTTTAAACTATTACTTTACGAAAACCTCAAAAACATTTACAATAATATCTGTATAAATACAAGATAGGTATCAATTGTTTTGCCGGTCACTCACTCTACTAGTGTGAAGCGCTAATCGCCTAGGCGCCCTTTGATAAATGCCGCCAAAGGCATTGCGCCTAGCGATGATTTATTTGTTTCTACTTCATTTGACCTGTGATTTGACCACTGACTTTCGCCTATAAAAGAATGTCATTCTTAGTTCTGCTGTTTTGTGATTTTTGACTTACGATACAACTGTAAATTTAACAAAAATGTGTGAAATAAATTTGAATTTTGTAATAACAACCAAACTAAACTGACTAGGTATTCCTGAAGTATATACACAGAGCGGAAACGATAAGTAATTACATTAGATTATTGTTTAAATTCCACATAAAATAATTATTATTGATTTTGGAACTGTGCGGTCACACCGGCGCACGGTGGGCTGAAAATCGCGTTTCATGGACATTCAAATTTTTTTTCGAATTTGACGGGTTTTTTAATTGGAATCTATTAAAACATGCTTGTTCATGATACCTTTTAAGTATGAAGATATAAATCACAGGAAAAGGTACACTTTCGATTTTTTTTCAAAAATGTTGTATGGAGAAAACCATAAAATAAGCTATATCTCGGCTGGCACAGGAATGGCCGTTATTTCCTCTCGCATGAATTTTGCTCTATTTTTTTGCAATTTTTTGATGTATCACACCACAGGGGGCAAAGCGCGGCTTTTGAGAAAAAAATCATATAAAAAAAATATATATTATTTCCGTTGACTTCAATCTTGGTTGGCAAATTTGAACCACATGTCTCTAAAAATAATAAATAGCGGTTACAAAACAACTTTATTGCTGGTTAACCCTCCCAATTTCACAATAATAAATAATAAACGGCTTATATCAAAGAAATATTTTTTTACCTTACTTGTTTATGACACACAAATCGGTCTTGGATACTCGAACTTTTCCAAACAATGGATAAATTTTCACCTGCAAGTACTTACTACTTACTATTGTTTTGTTCCTAATTCACTTATTTAAGACCCAATAAACAAAAAAAGGCAGCTGCGTAATTATGATGGGTCATTATAATGACACAGGTGCATAATGATTTTGTTATTTATTTAAGAAGTATAAATAGACATTTGTTTGCTGTAATTTTTCAGTTTACCTCGATTTGTGCTTGTGTAAACATCGATTATAAACACGGAAATGGAAAGTTTAGCAAATTACTTAGACTTGTTTATGATTTTGAAAAACACGGGTAAGTACAGTGACTTCCTTTCGTTACATAACAATGTCGGTTCATGTTTGAATTTAAACCTTTCAGATGAAGACAGTCTTACGTTGAAATTATACTGTAGAAGATTTACTCATACCCTTGTGAAAAATTGGAAGCGATCTCATCGAAAATTAGAAGATTTTTTGAAAGGTTATGAGGACTGGCTTCAGTGTGATATCGATTGGCCAAGTTGCATTGCAGAACCGAAGGCATCAGATGTTGGGGCATCCGAATCTCATATCACCCTCGAAAGTCCAGTCCTTTCCACATCTTCGTCCCATGCACCACACACAAGTAAGAAGCGTTTGCCACGAAAACCATTTCAAGATTTAGCAATGAAGCAAAAGAAGAGAAGGACTGAAAGTCAAATAGAATTGTTAGCAACTTGATCTGGTCTTCAATTTCCTTCAAATGTTCAGTAACCACAAGTTTATTTTCTTTAACAAAACTAAACTGCACTGGACGACAAAAATGTGCTGAACAGGGCTTTGGATTTTGCCATACGACTTCGTTACCATCGGTCAGCTTTAACGGAACTAACGAGGTCATGAAAACACTGGAATCATTATATTCGTCTTCTATTTTCTGTTTATACCTGCTCTGGTTCGATGCACCATCAAAACCCCACTTAAATAAGTTCTTTTCTATCGCCACATACAGGTACACTTTTCAAAATCCTTTTAACTGTTAAATCTAGAAGAGCCTGAAGGGACATTTTGGCTGTTGTATCTGTAACTGTAATTATCTCTTTGTCAGGATAACACTGAGATTTAGCTTGCTGAATCTTATAGTATGATGGGTACAATTTCATCGCACCTTCCCGAATTGCTGTTTCCCTTAATGTTATATATTGCCACTTAGACAACTTTAATGATAAACATAGACCACACTTGGTCTATGTTTATCATTAAAGTTGTCTAAGTGGCTTTCTTCGGTGTAAAAACAGGCTTGGGGCATGATTTTTTGGTAATTGCGTTAAACTTATCAGCAGCTTCTGAATGTTTTATCATATACTCAATAGCAGCAGCTATACTGTCCAAACCTTCTTGTCTCATTTTGCGCACAGTAGCGTATGCAAGTTCACTGGACTCACATTCTATTTGACTTTCAGTCCTTCTCTTCTTTTGCTTCATTGCTAAATCTTGAAATGGTTTTCGTGGCAAACGCTTCTTACTTGTGTATGGTGCACCGGACGAAGATGTGGAAAGGACTGGACTTTCGAGGGTGATATGAGATTCGGATGCCCCAACATCTGATGCCTTCGGTTCTGCAATGCAACTTGGCCAATCGATATCACACTGAAGCCAGTCCTCATAACCTTTCAAAAAATCTTCTAATTTTCGATGAGATCGCTTCCAATTTTTCACAAGGGTATGAGTAAATCTTCTACAGTATAATTTCAACGTAAGACTGTCTTCATCTGAAAGGTTTAAATTCAAACATGAACCGACATTGTTATGTAACGAAAGGAAGTCACTGTACTTACCCGTGTTTTTCAAAATCATAAACAAGTCTAAGTAATTTGCTAAACTTTCCATTTCCGTGTTTAGAATCGATGTTTACACAAGCACAAATCGAGGTAAACTGAAAAATTACAGCAAACAAATGTCTATTTATACTTCTTAAATAAATAACAAAATCATTATGCACCTGTGTCATTATAATGACCCATCATAATTACGCAGCTGCCTTTTTTTGTTTATTGGGTCTTAAATAAGTGAATTAGGAACAAAACAATAGTAAGTAGTAAGTACTTGCAGGTGAAAATTTATCCATTGTTTGGAAAAGTTCGAGTATCCAAGACCGATTTGTGTGTCATAAACAAGTAAGGTAAAAAAATATTTCTTTGATATAAGCCGTGTATTATTTATTATTGTGAAATTGGGAGGGTTAACCAGCAATAAAGTTGTTTTGTGACCGCTATTTATTATTTTTAGAGACATGTGGTTCAAATTTGCCAACCAAGATTGAAGTCAACGGAAATAATATATATTTTTTTTATATGATTTTTTTTCTCAAAAGCCGCGCTTTGCGCCCTGTGGTGTGATACATCAAAAAATTGCAAAAAAATAGAGCAAAATTCATGCGAGAGGAAATAACGGCCATTCCTGTGCCAGCCGAGATATAGCTTATTTTATGGTTTTCTCCATACAACATTTTCGAAAAAAAATCGAAAGTGTACCTTTTCCTGTGATTTATGTCTTCATACTTAAAAGGTATCATGAACAAGCATGTTTTAATAGATTCCAATTAAAAAACCCGTCAAATTCGAAAAAAATTTGAATGTCCATGAAACGCGATTTTCAGCCCACCGTGCGGCGCTCACGCTCTTATTATTATTGCTATGCGCTTGGCGCGAGAATGACGGCGATCACACCCGCCCGTTCCAGTTTGAACCTTCTTTACAACCAAATAGGGATAATTTTTGTTTAACAATGTTTCTTTTATTTACGCTAGACAAATTTTTCGGCGAAATTATTTGATATCAATTACAATTATTTTGCTTTTGTTTTATGAAAAGCATTGTAAATATTAATTTTATAGTAATACTAGCGATCGGGCCAGGGTCCGCCCGGGTGCATACACGTTTAAAAATGGCGGTCAAAATGTTTAATTCTGACTATCAGTTTAGAATATTGACCAATCGGACCAAGAAAAACGAACAAAATATCCTCGTATTTGCTAGAAATATCACTACTGCTTTCCTCCTATAGGTCATAGCGTGATGATATATAGCCTATAGCCTTCCTCGATAAATGAACTACCCAAAACTGAAAGAATCATTCAAATCGGACCAGTAGTTCCCGAGAGTAGCGCGTTCGAACAAACAAACAAACAAACAAACTCTGCAGCTTTATAATATTAGTAGGTATAGATATAGACTTTCAGTGACATATAAAATAGATTCATATAAAAAATATTCTAAATCTGGGGGCACGGCAATGCCCCCACCAAGTCGAGCTAAAAAGTGGCACAGTCGTACCATCCTTTTCTAGAAGCAATTCAGATCATTTTAAGCCCCCCATAACTTCGTTGTGGTTAAACGAAGCAAGAAACCTGAATTTTCAGTTACTAAGCAGGTATTGTGTAAACACGGTATGTTTAAAATTTCATTCAATTTGAACCACTAGTTTAAGAATTGTAACTAGTCAAACTTTCTTAATTTTGTCACTCACTAACTGACTGACCGATCATCAAAAGTCTAAGGCACTTCTAGCAGACATAGAATCTTTAAATTTAGAATATAACTAGCTGTGCCCGCGACTTCGTCCGCGTGGAATTTAACAAAAACTTTATTTTTCTAAAATAAAAGAACTTTTTTATAATAAATGTAGCCTAAGTTACTCCTTATTATATCAGCTACCTGACAAAAAAAGTCCCGTCAAAATCGGTCCAGCCATTTCAGAGATTAGCCGGAACAAACAGACAGAAAATAACTTTTCTAAAATAAATGTAGCCTAAGTTACTCCTTCTTATATCAGCTACCTGAAAAAAAAAGTCCCGTCAAAATCGGTCCAGCCATTTCAGAGATTAGCCGGAACAAACAGACAGACAGACAAAAAAATTTTAAATATCATTTTCGGCACAGGTATCGTGTATATAACGATATGTAGTAGGACATTTTTTTTTATTTTCACTCTTAAAACAGACACTTCAATTTTATTTATACAGGGTATATCAAGACTGCTACCTAAAACGAAGCCGGGTGGTAGTTTAAGCGACTTCAGACACAATGCAATAGAAAAAGTTGCAAAAAAAAGCGACAATTTTATTTTAAATATTTTTTTCGTATGACCATATTTGGGTGGTAAATACATTTTTCAATAAAATAATAGTGTATACCCTTTTATTTTTAAATAATCTAAGGTATAAAAGAGTTTAAATTATTATTTTAGCAAAAACTATGGATTTACCACCCAAAAATGACGATATTTAAAAAATCATAAAAAATAATTGTCGCGATTCTTTGCGAAATTTTTAGTTGCATTGTGTTTGTAGTCACTAAAACTACCACCTGGCTTCGTTTTCGGTAGCAGTCTTGAGATACCCGGTATGTATAGATTAGTGTTTAGTGTCTTAAGTAGGGAAAAATTTAAACATTTCGTAATTTCTGCCTAGTGTTCTAGATACACCAACTGCGTGAATAACTTTGTAATCCCATATAAATGTATAGGATTACAAAGTTACATTTGCAGTTAATGAATAATTGTACCCGTATATAATGGAATAATAGTTCTAGATAGGTATCACTACATAGTATAAAACAAAGTCGCTTTCTCTGTCTCCTTGTGTGCTTAAATCTTTAAAACAACGCAACGGATTTTGATGCGGTTTTATAGTAGATAGAGTGATTCAATAGAAAGGTTTACGTGTATAATAACATCCATTAAATAGTGGAGAAATACTGTTATATTTGAGATTTCTAATGTGATGTCGTTAATTATCAATTTTTTTCCGCTTACATTGCAAACGCAGGCTGAACCCTACGAGATTTATCAAAATAATGTAGTAATTATTTGTACACATTGAAAAGGTCTACAGAAAACTCCGCGATGGTATATGTCCATCTCTTATGGATATCCCACAATAACAGTTTTTTGTCATTTACTTTTTACGAAAAATACAATAATCCTTCTCCAATTAAAAAGCTTAAATACATTGTTGGTTTAATATAGATCTATATGGTCCTTTACAGCACGAGATAATGAATATTTTCAAAGATATTACAGATTTAAAATTGCGGGACGTAGCGCTTGCGGCGGTACTGGCCGGCCAGGGCGGCAGTAGCGTGCCTAAGTAGAAAGGTTTATATGTATAATAATAATACGTACATATTTTTGTACAGAAATCTATTTGTACCCGGGCGAAGCTGGGCCGGGTCGCTAGTCTATAAAGGGTATATCAAGACTGCTACCGAAAACTAAGCCGGGTGGTAGTTTAAGCGATTTCAGACACAATGCAACAAAAAAAGTTACAAAAAAAAGCGTCAATTTTTTTTTAATTTTTTACCTATGACCATATTTGTGGTATATATACTTATATAAATGTATATAAGTATGTATATGTAAAATAATTATGTATGTGTATATAATATGTATGTATATGTGGTATGTATATATATAATGTATTTATATGTTTTTTTATGATTTTATTTGTCTCCATGCTTTCGTTATCTTTATTTTACACTGCCCTATCTTTTTTCCTGCTCATATATCCATCCCATGGTTGTCTGGTAGAAATTGCCTTAGAGCGATAAGACCGTCATTTGTACTTTGTTGTTTTGTATTATCTCTAAACTGTTATTCCTTTTTATTGTGTACAATAAAGAATTAAATAAATAAATATTTGGGTGGTAAATGCATTTTTTCCTAAAATAATAGTGTATACCCTTTTATTTATAAGTAATCTAAGGTATAAAAGCGTTTAAATTAATATTTTAGCAAAAGCTATGGATTTACCACCCAAAAATGACGATATTTAAAAAATCATAAAACATAATTGTCGCATTTCTTTGCGAAATTTTTAGTTGCATTGTGTTTGTACTCACTAAAACTACCACCCGACTTTGTTTTCGGTAGCAGTCTTGAGATACCTAGTATATAAAAGGCATAACAGGAGAGGGTATTGAGAGGGAAAGGGTGTATTCAGCCCATGAAACTGTACAAAATTCCTCTAGAAAGACATAACGAAGAAAAACTTGCAAATAAATAGACTAAATAGCTCCAAAATATCAATTACCATGAAAGAAAGAATATTAATAATCAAATCCGTGACATTTGTGATAAATTGACACCTACAAAAATAAGAAAAAACTATAAGACAGAGGCTTTATGAAAAATTGTTGGTGATATTCTAGAAGTAAAAAGTAACGAAAAGAAAAAAAAGTAGGACTCTAAAAAAAGACGTGAGATCCCATCAAAAACATCCTGTAAAAAAATTCAGCCATCCAGCAGCATTATGTATGAATTGTACGATACATTATGGTTTCATGCGATGGCCAAGGCGATCCATTTATTTATAACGTAAAGAATTTTTAATATGTATATGATAATAGCTTACGTAATAACTTTATACAGAAGGTCCCTTACGCAAGGACTAAATAAATTAATCGACTTGGTATCGGTATATGCATGTAGCATCTCACAATTTTTTTAGGTAGAAACCCTGAGCTGCGAGACTTGGAATTTTTTTACAGGATGTTTTTGATGGGATTGTGTCTTCATCTGTCTATTGATAGAGGTGCTCCCGAAAGGTACTATTTTTCTAATGGTATTATACTGGATGGTTTTGAAAAATATCACAATATTATGATGGCCAGTTCATGACCAGACACAAAAAAGTTCAAAATGGCGACCATAATTTTCAATTCTGACTTTGAATTTAGTGAAACGGAATAATATGGTAAAAAGGTTTTTCTATTTAATTCACTATTAATATATTTATTGGGCAAAACCCGATTAAAAGTTATAAGTAAATTCAATTGATAATAAAAGTTGGTGCGTTCTTGGTGGGAATATCGCGTAGCCTTCATATTATAGGAGCTAGCAACAAGAAATATTGTGATATCAGATGAAAAATAATGATAATATATACTGAAAGAACAATACAACGAGAAATGAATTTATTTTAACCGAATTAATTCGATGACAATGATCGCAATGTCCATATCATAGGGATTACGTTGGATCCCTTATTTTCATATTTCTCGTATGTCGTGGATCTACATACATACATACATAAACTCACGCCTTTTTCCCAGAAGGGGTAGGCAGAGGTGCCAAGACCCACATTTCGCCATGTATGTTCCGTCCCACGATGTGATAGGTGGCGAGCCTATCGCCATATCGGGCACAAATTCCTGACTCTGGGCTGATAATGAATAGAAAAATCCAATATCACTTTGCCCTACCCGGGATTCGAACCCGAGGCCTCACCTTTGTAACCGTACCTTAGTACAACTACGCCACTGAGGCAGTCTACAAGTCGTGGATCTACAAGCTCAGGTAATAGTTGAAAGTTGAAATTAATCGGCCAATTGTCAATTCAAGTGCGTGGTGGCCTAACTACTCTCAATTGTACTCTCGATTGTAGAGGAGGCCCGTGCCCTGCAGTGGGACATATATGGGCTGACACAGAATTACCAATTCTGACCTTGAATTTAGTTTATGGAAATGAAGAGTCTCTCAGATATCGAATTAGAAACCAATCAGAACAATAACAAAAAAATCAATAAAAATGCTGACCACATTTTTTTCTGAGAATATTTTCATGTTTTCATGAACGAAGGTTCTTTCAAATATCGATTTGGAATCATTCGGATAAATAACAAAAAAACAAAAATTAAAATGACCCGGACTCGAACCCGAGACTTCAGCGTCGTAATCATATTATGAGGCAAAAATGTATAAAATTTCACGGGAATAATAACAAAAAAATCAATGAAAATGCGGATCACATATTCTTTTTTCTGAGAATATTTACATTTTTTCGGAACGATGGTTCTTTCAAATATCGATTAGGAACATTTCGGATAAATAACAAAAAACAAAAATTAAAATGACCGGGACTCGAACCCGAGACTTCAGCGTCGTAATCATATTATGAGGCAAAATGAATAAAATTTCACGCGAACAATAACAAAAAAATCAATCAAAATGCGGACCACATGTTTTTTTTCTGAGAATATTTTAATTTTTTCGGAACGATGGTTCTTTCAAATATCGATTTAGAACCATTCGGATAAATAAAAAAAAAACAAAAAGTAAAATGACCCGGTTTCGAACCCGAGACTTCAGCGTCGTAATTATATTACGAGGCAAAAATGTATAAAATGTTACGCTCCCTTCGACTAATTTCGTTGAGCGCTTATACGTAAGTCAATGACCTTTCTCTTTTATTTTGGTAACTTAGCTAGTTAAAAATGAACTTAAAAATTAATATATACTGCTATTTATTTTTTAAATATATGTAAAAAAAATTAAAATGTACAAACAAAAAAGAGTACCAGCTAAAATAATAAGAATTACGTAAATTTGAAATTACGTAAAAAAATAATCGGCGGGCTAGAATTTCGAAACGTCGAGCGCAGACCCGTCGTCCACCAAGGCCCGCGGCCGTCTGCTGGGAACGCCCCCAATGAGATAGCTTATATGGCCGTAACGTACAAGAATGGGATAGGATGGCCCATGCGCTTCTCAAAATAAAACAACATAAGCGCCAAACCATATTTTATTTTATTGTCATCGTACTATTTACTTTTTTCTTGTTTTTTTCTCGCGAAAAAATAATATTTAAAAATATGTTTATGTCAAATTAATCTTGAGTGTCTACACGGGGTAAGTTAGGAGTTCTGAGTTCTTAAAAAACTTAACAGCTGCTACTTTGGACTGTATTTTTGTTAAGGCAAAGTGGCGTAATCATGTATTTTGATTCATAAAATTGTTAATTATATAATCAATTAAAACATATCTGAAAATGGACTACCTAATCTTAGTAATTTATGATATGTAGGCTTTTAAAAAATCCAAATTTTTCGAGGTATCCCCTTAATCAAAATCGGTTCAGTAGTTTAGTCGTGATTTCACTCGAACGCCCCCGAGTCGTGCCGATCACGCCGAACGCGTCCGAATATTTCCGATCATAATCGCGCGTGCATATTCAAATCAAATTGTAACGCTATAAGCGGCCGAATATCCGGTAGCCGGATATCCGGCCTCGTAGCTAGCCGAATATCCGGTATCCGGCCAAATCACTATCCGTTTCATCCTTAGTAATCATACGGAAAATATATTATGTAGCATTTTAATCAAAATAATGTGTCCAAAAGAAAATACACGTGATATCTTACTGGACCCTCCCCCTTCCCCCCTTGTGGTATTTCGTGATTTTTATCCAACCTAGCCCTTCCCCTCTCATTCAAACCTTACGTGATTAATGGACGGCCCCTTACTGCGATTCAATATACCCTACATTATAATCATGTAACGGCCTAAAAACGGCAAGAGAAATAAGAGCACTAATAAGCGAGTGCTCTTATTTGATTTTAGTATGGTCTAAACTATAATAAATCTTAATTTAAAGGAATAATGTTTGTTGCTACCTGAAATTGATTATAATTTAAGACTTTTTGCTACGTCTCGTAGTTCGAAATTCAAATATACAGGGTATATCAAGACTGCTACCGAAAACGAAGCCGGGTGGTAGTTTAAGCGACTTCACACACAATGCAACAGAAAAAGCTGCAAAAAAATGCATGTAAAGGCTTACTATCCTCTCGTAATAGTATAATGTCCATACATGATTAAGTATATGTATGTATTTTTATGTAAGTTTATTAATTTACTGAATTTAGTAATATATATATATATATATATATATATATATATATATATATAATTCTAGAAATATATACTATATATGTAAGTATTCTTTATGCAAGTTTATAACATAAAGCACCGCCAATGTCTCCTGGCATTTTTACCTGATTTAATGGTTGTCTGGAAGAGATCGCTTTTAGTGATATGGCCGCCGATTGTTTCACCAAATGTTCTTCTGTCTCATATTTTTAATTTATGTTTTGTGGGGCAATAATAAAGTTTTTATTATTATTATTTAAAAAAGCGTAAATTTTTTTGTTTTTTTTTCGTATGACCATAAATGGGTGGTAAATACATTTTTTCCTAAAATAATAGTGTATACCCTTTTATTTATAAATAATCTAAGGTATAAAAGAGTTTAAATTATTATTTTAGCAAAAACTATGGATTTACCACCCAAAAATGACGATATATAAAAAATCATAAAAAATAATTGTCGAGTTTCTTTGCGAAATTTTTAGTTGCATTGTGTTTGTAGTCACTAAAACTACCACCCGACTTCGTTTTCGGTAGCAGTCTTGAGATACCCAGTATAAATATAAACAACGTCGGCCACTTTTGGCGTGTGGTTTTGTTCCGGATCCTGTATCTAGTTTTATATTTGATCTATATTTGATCGAAGCATCACTAACTGCCAAGAAGCTTATACCCAAATGGAGATTGCATTCCGTATAAAACACTGAAGCTAAAAAATTTGACCTTGAATGACGTCGCTCTTGCCTGCTATCCTTTTCTTTAGAGTGATCGATGAATGAAGTTCATTCATCGATCACTACCATGCGACGAGACGAACAGATATTACACAAGGTGCTATATAATAAATACACCCAACAGTCACATACATAGTCCTGACCCCACACTAACATCGAGTCTTGCGTCGTGAGTATCAGGAACTACAAGAGACTTTTCGGGCTAACAAACACCCCCAGACCACACAGATCACGAAGCAAAGGACATATTTTTAGGGATTATTTCAAAAGCAAATATTAAAGAAAGGTTGTAAAAACCTATTTATCTTACTGGTTTAATTAAAAAAAATTCCTAGTATTTAAATATTAAAATATAATCCGTAATGCCAACAACACTTTCGATTTAACTTTTGTTGATTAGCAAAAGACTAAATTAGGGTTTCACACTCTTTGAATATAATTGCAGTTACTACCAATCGCAATCTCTTAGGCAAAGCAGGATAAAAACTAGTTATTTAGAAATTGTGGCACGAATAATCTCTACTATGATTGTGAAATGCAGTAGGTAGTAGATAGAAGGAAAATTGAATAAACTTACAGGAACAGTCTTTACATAAACAAACTCATTACTGTATCTCATTAGGGTAGATGAAGAGTACAAACTATAATCGCAGTAATACAACCAGAGTCAAAATATTATCTCTTTCGATTATTTGACCTTCCTCCATCTATGACTGCAAATCTGATAGGTACAATAAACTCACCAATTTCGTTAATTTCAGCCAAAATAATATGATCTCTGTCAATTCCAGTGTCAGTGTGTAAGATTGTGCGCAAGTCGTCCATCGTCGCGTTTGGGGTTAGTTCTACACCGATGCGTACTTGCCTCGGTTGTTGATTTACATATACAACCTGCAATTAAATTTAATATAGGTTCATTTCATATTTATTTTGCGCCACAACAACATTGCCTCACACTATTCCCGAATTATGGATAAGAAACATTTTCTAATCATCACTGCGGAAAATAAGTGTAAATCTGGAATAAAGACAAGTAATAAAATGCATAAATAGTAATACCACATATTTCTAACTCCTCTTTTAATCGTTTCGTTGCGGGTTAAAAACTAGTAAGATAATCCCGGAGACTCACCGAGCTTGAATGCTCAATGTCATTAAAATGCGTACCACCTTTGATCCTGGCTTACAGGAGTTGCAGTGGTGGGTGTGAAGGTGAGACAATCTCCAGAAATACTAAAGCCTAAGTACACATCATACTATGCAATAAAAAAGGTTATTTAGTTGACGCAATTGACCCGCACTAGGCCAGCGTGGTGGACTATATGGCCTAACCACTCTCAATCGTATTCTCGATTGTAGAGTAGGCCCGTGCCCTGCAGTGGGACGTATATGGGCTGATACAGAACAGAATTGACTGGTCCTATTTCCTATCACTATTAGCGGTCTCTCTAAAATAACCGATTGATAACATTTGATTACCTCATAATAGTAAAAACCGCGATACGACTTCGTGACTTCAAAATAACTATAAAGAGACCTCGCCGAGTCGAATTGTCCGAGGCACACATAATATATTAAGCATGTTCACTATTATGTCTTGACACGCTAATCTATGTAGCTGGTATATTTAGTTACGACCGATGCCAATAATCAATCGAAAAAATTAGGTTCTACTTTTCGATTTCTCATTTATCATGTTGCCATAGTTTTTTCACTACTGAGATTGATTATTGGCAATATAGTATCAGAAAAAAGATTGAGCTGTCAATCTAAAACGGCAAATTTTGGATTGGGATTGTTTATTGGCAGCGGCTGTTAGTGAATATACTAGTTGGATAGATAGGTACAAAAAAATCGAGTGAAAGAGAATTGCTTTATGGCATTCTACATCACTTTCTAAGGTCCCTCAGAAATCCCTATAACATTGAATAGGAATAAAAACAAATATCAGCATTACATACATTTACAGGGAGTGGGGAGGGTTGTGCCGTCGCCAGCCTCGAGGGTAGCTGCACGCTCACACAGTGGAATGGATCGAATGTGCACGATGTACGCTCACACTTTGCGCATGTCAGTGCTGATCTGAAACAAAAACATTAGGAAATTTTATCAATGAAATTTTATGAATTGATTAAGCATTATCAACCTATTTGGGTAATTAAGTTAATAACTTCCCCAAACAATCAGTATGTTCAATATTGCAGAAATCACATGTTTGTGGTTAATTTAAACATTATATTATTATATGAGTCAATATCCATCTGAATATAAAAATGACAGCATTTATTATTGTGGTAACAAACTATGATAATGAGGAATGACATCTTCATATCATGACAAAATATCAAAATGGGACATGATGACATGAACATAATTTCACTTACACAAAGGGACGCAAACTGTATTCGATTAATTATAAACAACATGGGCCTTATTAATAAACTCGGATGAGCGAGGGATTAAACTTTAGCCCAAAACTTTAAAATTGACTAATTTATTATGACTTTTCTTTTTACTTTTAAAATCTGTGGATTGCAATATCAGGATTTTCATGTAAGGCTGAAGAACATAGATTTTCATTAATATATTCATTACTTTCTAGCTATTCATAATAATAGAGTGGTCACTGGTGGCAAGTCTCTCATATGTGAGAGGCCATCTGGGTAGGTACCACCGCAATGTTTATTTCTTCCGTGAAACAACACTGCTTAAATGCACTGTTGTGTTTCGGATTGAAGGACATTGTAGCCAGAGCAACTACTGGACATATTGCGACTTAACATCTTATGTCTCAGGATGGCGAGCGCAGTGGAATCCCAAGCAGTGTTTTGTAATTCATGGTGCTCTTTGGTTTTGCTATTGTTAATGAACGGTCGTATCGCTTACCATCAGGCGAACGGCATGCTCGTCTCGCCATTAATTGCAATAAAAAAATAGAATATAAATAAAAAAATTGAGTGAATTCTCTACTAGCCCAAGGCCTAAAGGTTATCCTTCGCGCATCCAAGTTTATTAATAAGGCCCCAAGAATTTATAGGAAAAGCAATCTAAGATGAAAATATAAATAGCCACAGCACACAGAAGTCTATGCTCTGCACTGCTTCTGTAATTAAGAACAAGATAAACAAACATAAAGTTAATCACTACATAGTATAAAACAAAGTCGCTTTCTCTGTCCCTATGTCCCTTTGTATGCTTAAATCTTTAAAACTACGCAACGGATTTTGTTGCGGTTTTTTTTAAAAGATAGAGTGATTCAAGAGGAAGGTTTATATGTATAATACATACATATTATTGTACAGAAATCTATTTGTACCCGGGCGAAGCTGGGCCGGGCCGCTAGTGACAATATAAAATATTGATAATTCAAACCTGTACTGTGCCTGGAACACAGCCTGAACAAATGAGCTATTCCTTCGGGCATGATTTGCTAATGTTTCTGCTGCTACCACCTCATCAGGTTTTCCACAAGTATTCTGCAAATATATATTCATTATCAATCAATGCCTGTACATGGAAAATAAATGAGAAAAATTATTATGGGGCTGTATTAAAGTAATAGAACGAAAAACAATAACTATCACAATTTTAGTCTTGGTTGTCTGTGACTTTGTGCCCGCTAATCTCAGAAATGGCTGGACCAATTTCCTTTATATTTATTTGGTATGGAGGTGGCTGACACCCGGGATAAACAAATAGGCTACTTTTATACCGAAAAATGTAGCATTCCTCTGAAAGCAGCAAGGAATTCAAATATAAATTTTACTTTTTTAAACTGGATAGGGATGAAATGGGATATGGTTGGGACATTCAGGTCTGGAAAAAAGGACAAAATTGAGTTTGAATATAAATAAAACAGAACAGGAAATAATATGCTGCTGATGTGGGCTGGACTCAAAAAGTACCTACACCTGAGCAGAGCTGGGCCCGCCCATAGTTAATACTGTTTATTTTGTGCTTGCAATACAAATGGAGTTTGTAGAACCGTGTATAATAAATGTTGTACCTTAATTGTTTTATATTTTTTCTTTGTAGCAGTATTTAAATCTTCATGAACCTTATCTAGTAGCCAAAATAGAAATTCTTGTGCATCATGTTGACTGTTCCCTCTATATTGTGTACCATGTCTTTCAACTGCTCTCTATAAATAATACTCTGTTTAAATATAAAACATAAATAATCATACATACATGTGTACATAAATTAAGATACCACTAAATCCTGTATGTTTATAAAATTAAAATAAACACAACATAGAATGAGCTCCCACTGAAAATGCTGATGTCACATAAAAAAATATTGTTACATTGTACTGATAAAAATTAATCAGTCATAATGAAACAACATTCATCAAGGTTATACACTAGTGAAAATGACCATATTACACAAATAGATATCATAACGAGGTTGCATATTAAAGAAAAATCCATCTGTAATAAATTAGACAAGATAAATGTCTTATCTCACCTTGAAAGCAGTGCTCATGTCAGGCGTGTAGTGACATGCCCACAAGGCTTTCAGCAATGTGGCCAGTTGCTCTGTGACTTCCCCTTTAGTGCCATATTTCTTTGAATTTATTTTATTCCTCTTTTGTAAATCCACCTGGAAAGAACAAGATATTTCTTGCAATCTCTTTCTCATTGCTGGCCATCGCCATGCGCTGATTTTATTGTATCATTACTTATTAAAGAATATTTCTCGTATTTTGTCGCATGCAAATGGGTATTAACAATTATAAGATATATATAAAAATTATTTTGAAAAGATTGAATTAAATAAACTACACATGTTTCAAATGCATGACATAATTTAATCTCTATGTTACATGATATATTACTGGTATTCTTCAAAAATCTTATAGGAATATTCTTTTTAATGATACTGAGGAAATCTTTTTTGAGCATTTGTATTATACTAGAGGTCACCCAGTGGTCGAAATTCGACCAAATCAAGAAGAGAAAAAGTTTTTACCTGTATGATGATGTTGGTATTCTGATCATTCGTGCAAATTTAAATATATGTATCTCTCAAAATCACTTATTTATCCTGAAGTATATGCAATTACTGAAATCGTAAACTACAATAAATTGCTTTGAACCAGCAATAGCAAATTATATTTTTTTTGTAACTCAATGTTGTTATTGCAGATTGCTGCTACAGAACTTTCTTTATGCATATAATGATAGTCCATGTACATTTAAATGTATCTTACTGCTATACAATTTGTATAAGCGCTCAGTATTTCACATAGTATTCGTCAAATAAAACTTTTCTGTTTGACATTCAATAAAACCACAGTAAACAAACTTATCTGTTTGACATTCAACTATATATGTATATGTCTATAATAAGCAAAAAAAACAATTCGACCAAAGAGTATTTATACGTGTACAAATACTTGTGTATGCATGTGTCAAATGCATGCTGGTTTGTGTAATGTTTTATTTATTGATTTAATGTACTTTTTATGCATTCTTATTAAAATCTTTTTTTATATTAAATGAGGCAAATAAAACCTTTTTATTTTATATGTCTATGTCAGAAGAACAAAATGAAAAAGAAAAGAAACAATTTGACACCAGAGTATGTATGCGTGTACAAATACTTGTGTATGTATGTGTGTGTGAAATGCATGGTAGTGTGTGTAATGTTTTATTTTTTGATTTAATGTACTTTATAAGCATTATTATTGAAAAATATTAGCATTCTGCACTTCTCCTACATATAAACTATAAGTGTGCCAAATTTTATGCTCCTGTGACCACGCAATTTTCGTAAAAAGGTGTCCAAAGTTTTTGCATCACATATTAATATATAGATTACAAACACAAAACACCCAAATAACTTATATGGCAAACCGATCTGATTACTTTTAAAATTATTTTAATTATTCTAATGTTATTGTATCATATATTGAAAACCATTGTAATTTGTCTTAGAATATTACATGTATGATTCTGCTGCAATGAGAAGTAAACATTTACTTGACTGATTACTGATGATTAATGGAATTATTATGAGCAACAAATAAGTAATTTGTCTTAATAACATCATAATTTATTACCTTTGTCCCTATTTTACAGTTATAAACACATCACATCAATCACAACCACTGACCTTATAATGATCCAATACAAAATACTCAGCAATGACATCAGTATGTGAAAGGCACTGTAGAACTGCATTCATGTAGCAAGTGTTACCATGATTCTTGATCCCTGTAGCTGCTGGTATAGCACCAGGTGGCCATGGTGGGTCACCACCACACGGTATCCTCTCTCCATTCACTAGTGCTGGCGCAGATTTGACCTGCTTTTATAAGTCAATACTTAAGAACTGCCTACCTATTACCTTCATATAACTATGCAGAAATCAAAGTTATAAATAACTAAATTAACACTTCGAAGGCGTCATTAAACAAACAGTATTCAGGGCATTATAAAATATATGCATTAAACAAATGGCATAACTTTCTATCTGTGAAATCGTAAACACAACCTTATTTATGCAGTAAGTCGTTGTTTACATAATCGATAATGTGTTTGATACTCACTCCAGAGACGTGTACAGTGCTCATATGCTGAGCTATCTTATTCAAAAATCGTTTCCATGAAGGTCTTCTGAACAACTTCCTCTCTATACCGTTTTCTTCTTTTTGAGCGTCTCCGGGGTTGGAGGTAGTATTGGTAGCTTTATTATCATTTTCAGCGAGTTTGTTCTTACTGGAACCAGCTTTATTACTACCAAAAGGATTCCGAGGTAATGTAAAAGTGCGCTTCAACCGGGACCCTTCCACCTGCTTTTGTGCCATATTAGTGTCGGATACCTCATTAATTAGTTCACTTTCTGAACAAGATTTAAATACTGACGAGAGATTGTTAGTAGACATAGTAGACCATAGCAAAATTAAATATTTAAATAAATTAAATCTTATTTTCAACAAAGAAATCAAATAGAAAACATTGATATGTCACTGAAGTAAACGCCATTTTGATTCTAGTTTTGTAAACGTCTATGTCATAATCACGTTGTCTATGCTTTGTTCTTTATCTGGACCAAGAAGCTTATACCCAAAATACTTTCGACTTGGCAGCATGGTCTTGGATCTTAGCCGGTTCCTTACGGAACGAAAAGAACAAAAAAAAAAAAGCTTATACCGTTTCGCTTATACAGTTTGGGTATAAGCTTCTTGATCTGGACCAATGATAATAGAATAAAGAGGATAAAGCATAAGGTCACGTGACGCGTACCACTTTGATATACTAAAATGGCGGCGGCTCCGCCCCTAAAAATAGTGATACGCTAGTACCGAATTTTCTATCGATATCGATCATCAACAGTGGCATACGAATAAAATTAATATAGGTCTACCAGAATCTCATGGCATAAAATTAAAAAAAAACATAATGATTTTTATGTGGCAATACCATCGGTCAACAGCTGATTCAAAACTTGAGTTATGTCATTCGATGTGAATATTTTAAGATTTCTATCCTTTCTTAGCGAAAATGTACAAATTAGTTCTACAATAACAAGTGCGACACATTGGTTACAAAGTTTATCGCCAGATCCGTGAATAATTTGGTCAAATTTACGTCGTTTTAACAAGTAAGTCGGAGTGATTAGTTTTGATACTTCATTTTTTTGGTTAGTGTTAGATATGTGCATGTGTTTTATCGTATATACTTTGATATAATTTTTTGAAACTATACAGTAATGCATTAAATACCTATTTACAGGAGTTTTCAGAGATTTTAGATAAGGAACGGTTTATTATTATTCCTTTATCTTCATCGTCTTCATCAGAAGATGTACAGGAAGAGTATTTAGCAGTAAACTCTGACTAAAGTGTTTGTAGAGTTTAGTAAAAGATAATAGCTTGCTTTACACTGTTTATTAACAAGTAATTAGAGATGGAGATGATTTTATAACTATAAAAATATGATAAGATAAATTGCTAGCTTGAGTACACGCGTCGCGGATGACAATTAATTGCGTACTAATTACGTAAAACACGAGTACCGCGCTCGCGGTGTATAACATGCTGACAAGACCAAATGTAGGGCATTAGCCCGTACAGTGTTAATGAAATAAAGAAGACTGAAAATAAAATTATACGTTTTTATTTTACATCTTGCATCTTTCGTATAACATTTATCGAATCTAATAATTATTTAAATAAAACCGACTTATAATCAAAGTACTTACAATTTGGAAATTGAAAGTTGTTTGATTAAGTGAAAATTAATAAGAAGAGAGAATTAAAACGAAACTGGTGGCTCCGCACCACCATTTTTATTTACATCTACGTTTTGAAAGTACCTCCCTCTTTATTATAAATACTCGTAAGGCACATATGTATATTATAATTTAAAACTGAAAAAAAATCTTATTTGCCTATTTTAATTGGCTATTAATCTAAAAGTACAATTTTGAAGCAATTATAATGTTTAAATAACATATATATTTACTTAAATCATTATGTACTTTATTTACAAAGTTGTACTAAAAAAATAATGTCAATTTGAAATAATAATTAATTACAATTATTGAAAGTATCAAAGTATGTTAATCCAATTACCCCAGTGTTGCAATGCGTAAATTCAAATTTCCCAAAATGCCATGAGATTCTGGTAGACCTATATAACATTTTTAATTTTCGCTTTATATGTCAATTGAATATAAACAGGGGTTTTTAGGATTTTACAGTAGTCATTAAAAATTAAATCCGATAAATATGTCAATGTTTTGATATTTTTTTCATGCTATGATTTATTTCATGGGAAGTTTTATCTGATGATTGGATTGGATTTGTCAAATAATACACACGTAAGATAAAATACAACTTTATTAATATCTAGAATTTGCTTGCGACTTCGAGTAGTATTGACACAATTTTCTCCTTAAGTACCAATTTTCACCATATCAATATTTTTTTGCCAAAATATACCTAAAATCTAAAAAAAAAAACAGACATTTAGCAACAATGAAAATATGAACATTAAATTAACAACTTAAATACATAGATAGAAATAAAATATCTACACAAAATTAGCAATTAAAATGTAAAAATAGAACTTCAACAATTAACTAAATAAACTGATATTATTGTGTTCTGTGATATGAACCATTGTAATTTTAAATGGCGATATAATAAAAGAAAAAAGACAGTTCGTGTTGCTGACGAAGTTTCTTGCGCCGTTTCTTCTTCACAGCTACAACACGTTCCGAAGCGGTGGTAGCAGAAATGAACAATCCAATAGATCTTTTGAAAGACTATTTGAATGAAGAATATTTTGATTTTGAATAAAGGAATTGTAGCGGAGTTCTCGAACGAAGGCAGGAAATCAGCACTAGAAAAAAAAATATTTTTCAAATCGATCAATCAAACAAAAAATACATAAGGTACATACATACATAAACATACAAGCGGTGAATAATGTGTATTATAGATTTTAATTTATGTATAAATATTGACTGCCTTGGTGGCGTAGTTGTACTATGGTACGGTTACAAAGCTGATATTCCTAAAAATATACTTATTTTTTTTGTCCTGGTTCGTATGTTTATAGGTAATCTAAAAATTATATTTTTAATTTCACTTTGTTTGTCGGTCTGAATTTATATTTAAATATATATTATATTTTCTTTTTCTTTTTGAAAAATAATGATCAAATACTTAAAAATGATAATATCGATACGAATAATATCGTATCGAATCCACTCATCCCTAAACTTGTGTGTAAACAAACAATACGGTTGTTATTCACACTACTTGTATAAATAACGCCTAGAAGAGTCTAAAACTTAATCAACAAGATCCAAATACATTTATAAATGATGAAAACAAACCCAAAATGTAAATTTAGCACATATTTGTTAGTATTTCGTAAAAACAGTTACTAACCTATGAAAAGAAATGTTGGGCTCCTTTTTGCTTGAACTCGACTCGAATCCTTTAACACCACACTAAGGCATTTTAAAAACTTAACAATTAAACTAATAAGCAAACTAAACAAATGTAACGGAAGGATGGACGGAGTGGCTGAGTGAGGTGGAAGGGCGAGGAGTGGTGGTGCAGCGAGGAGAGGCGGTGGGGCGAGGTGTCTGGACAGTGGGGAGGAGAGGAGAGGGGATTAATGTATAAAAATGATGATTTTTGGTGAATAAAGTTTGTCATAAGTAAATTTGTGTTATACAAACTTAACAAACGAGATTAAACAATGAATAATTCGAAATTCTTTGATTGTGCAGATTTGTTTACTCCGATTGACAGATAACGCCACAGTTTGACATTTCATGCAGTTTGTGTTGTAATAGTCTGTGGTTTCGAAATGAAAACTAAAATGGCGTCATTTTGGTCTATGGGCGGTCCAAGTGCGGTTAGTGAAAAAAATATTGCCATATTCGAAACAAAGGAATTATTATTTGTCTCTTTTTTTAAGGGACAAGTTAGCTTTGTGTAAATGAGACAGATACATAAATGTACATTCCGCGTCGATATTCCTAACTTAACTATAACTTGACATATATAGCTACTGTTGTGCTTTATCCTCTTTATTCTATTATCATTGGGCCAGATAACTTTGTGGCTCTCAATGATTAAAGAATAGAGGGGATGAAACATAAGGTCACGTGACGCGTACCACTTTGATTCACAAACATGGCGGCGGCTCCGCCCCTAAAAATAGTGATACGCTAGTACCAAATTTTTTTATCGATATCGATCATCAACAGTGGCATACGACTAACATTAATATAACATTTTTAATTTTTGCTTTACATGTCAATTGAGTATAAACAGGGGATTTTAGGACTTGACAGTCAAGTCTTTAAAAATTAAATCTGATAATAATAGGTCAATGTTTTGATATTTTTTTCATGCTATGATTTATTTGATGGGTAAGTTTTACCTGATGATTGGATTGGATTTGTCAAATAATACACACGTGAGATAAAATACAACTTTATTAATAGCTAGAATTCGGTTGCGACTTCGAATATACCACACTTTTTTCCTTAAGCACCAATTTTCACCATGGCAATATTTCTTTTGCCAAATTATAACTAAAATCTAAAAAAAAACAGACATTTAGCAAACAACAATGAAAATATGTACACTAAACTAACAACTTAAATATATAAATAGAAATAAAATATCTACACAAAATTAACAATTAAAATGTAAAAATAGAAATTAAACAATTAACTAAATAAACACAATTAACTAAATAAACTGACATTATTGTGTTCTGTGACATGAACTATTGTAATTTTAAATGGCGATATAAAAAAAGAAAAAAGAAGACAGTTCGTGTTGCTGACGAAGTTTCTTGCGCCACTTCTTCTTCACAGCTACAACACGTTCCGAAGCAGTGGTAGCAGAAATGAACAATCCAAAAGATCTTTTGAAAGACTATTTGAATAAATAATAATAATAATAATTAATCTTTATTTCAATACAACATGTTTACAACATAATAACACCCTGACTCCTGAACTAGGAAGCCCTGTATAACAGAAGTCAGTCTCTTTCGACAATTATTTATTTAACAGCTGCTTTATATAAAAAAATATGAAACTCGAAAAAAATAAAAATAATTAAAAGACTTAATAAACTATGTAACAACACTAGATCGCCAAATGAAATGAACTTAAACTATAAAGAATATTTTGATTTTGATTTTGAATAAAGGAATTGTAGCGGACATCGCGAACGAAGGCAGGAAATCAGCACTAGAATAAAAATATTTTTCGAATAATTCAATCAAACAAAAAAAACATAAGGTACATACATACATAAACATACAAGCGGTGAATAATGTGGACTATAGATTTTAATTTATGTATAAATATTGACTGCCTCAGTGGCGTAGTTGTATTATGGTAGGGTTACAAAGCTGAGGTCTCGAGTTCGAATCCCGGGTCGCGCAAAGTGATATCGGATTTTTCTATTCATTATCAGCACAGTCAGGAATTTGTGCCCAATATTGCGATAGGCTCGCCACCCACAACATCGTAGGACGGAACATACAAGGCGAAATAAATAAATAAATAAATAACACCCAACAGTCACATACATAGTCTTGACCCCACATTAAGATCGAGTCTTGTGTCGTGGGTATCAGGAACTACGAGAGACTTTTCGGTCTCACAAACACACAGAGCCGAGAGAAATATTTGTGGGCCGCACAAACATTTCTCTCGGTGCGGGGATCGAACCCGCGGCCTCTCGATTCACAAACGGCGTCTTACCGCCTGCGCCACGGAGGCTGAAATGTGGGTGTCCTGGTTGCACCTCTGCATGCTATGTATAAATATTAATATTATGGTAAATAACAAAACTAATAAAAATGCAACTGCTACATAAACAATAGTAATATGATGTATTAAACATTTTGATCTTAGTGTGGGGTCAGACTATGTATGTGACGGTTGGAGGTAATTATTTCTTGATATTCCTAAAAATATACTTATACTTTACAATTATCGTTACTTTTTTAGTCGCCATAATGTAAACATATGACCAACTAATACTAATTTACATGTTACAACCGTTACAAGGTTATACCTGTCGAGACAAACACCCAGTTGCATCTAATACATTTCGTTCATTATTACGTTGCACCATTCATTGCTAAAATCAAAAATACCTATCAGGATATTTAATACATACCAAATAAAATAAAATAACATAGGTAGATTTTTATTGCTATTATTTGACTGAGGAAAATCATTATGTCTCACTTAGAATTCAATCAATGAATATGAAAGTGTTGGTTAAGATAAACAATTATAATAATTAATAATAAAATATAAAACTATTTCTGTTCATTAAAAGGTTCTCCAGAACATTAGACAATAGACTACCAATTGTCCAAATTATCTTGCATGTCATCTTTGTTATTGATTAACAGTTGTATTATTAATAGGATTATTAGGTAAAATATCATAATTACTACAATTTCACTTACCGGGAATATTTTTGGAAAGCTGTTTTCTTTTTCAAAATGTAATGAACAAATAAATGTATTTATTGCAGGGTTCCAATAGCTTCCAATTTTTTGTATCCATTTTGTCCTGGTTTATATGTTTATAGGGAATCTAAAAAATATTTTTAATTTCACTTTGTTTGTCGGTCTGAATATATATTTAAATATAAACTATTTTTTTCTTTTTTTGAAAAATAAAGATCAAAATATTTAAAAATGATAATATCGATATGAATAATTTCGTATCGAATCCACTCATCTCTAAACTTGTGTGTAAACAAACAATGAGGTTGTTATTTACACTACTTGTATAAATAACGCCTAGAAGAGTCTAAAACTTAATCAACAAGATCCAAATACATTTATAAATGATAAAAATAAACCCAAAATGTAAATTTAGCACATATTTGTTACTATTTCGTAAAAACAGTTACTAACCTATGAAAAGAAATGTTAGGGTCCTTTTTGCTTGAACTCGACTCGAATCCTTTAACACAACACTAAGGCATTTTAAAAACTTAACAACTAAACTAATAAGCAAACTAAACAAACTTAACAAACGAGATTAACCAATGAATAATCCGAAATTCTTTGACTGTGCAGATTTGTTTACTCTGATTGACAGATAACGCCACAGTTTGACATTTCATGCAGTTTTTGGTTTAATAGTCTGTGGTTTCGAAAGCATAACTAAAATGGCGTCATTTTGGTCTATGGGCGGTCCCAGTGTGGTTAGTGAACAAAATATTGCCATATTCGAAACAAAGGAATTATTATTTGTCTCTTTCATTAAGGGACAAGTCAGCTTTGTGTAAATGAGACAGATACATAAATGTACATTCCGCGTCGATATTCTTAACATAACTATAACTTGACATATATAGCAACATTTGTGCGTCATCCTTTATAATTCTTTTATCATTGGTGGCTCTATACGGGGGAGGACTCTAGGTAGTAGGTACTAGAGATGGGTCAAACCGTAATTTTTTCAAATCGGTTAAACCGAATCATAATTTTGCTCAAACCGAATTACAAACCGATTCAACCAAACCGAATCATCCAGTACTGTATGACATCATTCATTCGTTCATGAACCCCGTTATAAGTTATAAACCGTATTACGATACGGTTTACGATTTTAATTCGGGTACTGCATGCAACTTCATTCGGGATAACTCGGTTCCGTTCGTTATTCATTCGGGCGGAGCGTTCAGCCCGCATCAGCTTATTCGCATTGCATCGCATTCGTACTCGCTCGAACTGGACACGAGTTGACGCGATTGCGGTTTCAAACTGAAACCGGGTTGGATAGACTGTAGCTCGGTTTGATGCGAGTTGCCCTCAACCCGAATTGATTCGGTTTGGCAAACCCACAGATCACTCCCAATAGATACCTAATGCAAGGCAGCGGTTGCGCCCAACACATATAAGATATCAGATAGATATAAACCGATGCCAAATGTCGCGTCATCAGTGTCGTCCAAGTAGTGGACCCGCACATGGCGTCCCACGTTAGCGAAAATTACATTTTGGGAACTTAATATTGCAGTTAATAATGATTTGTTCAATAAAATGGTGTGCAAAATACTCAAAAAAATAAAGTATCTAAAAAAAACTCAATAAGTTTTCATCGATAACTAATATTCTTTAAATTAATTTGGTCCCGAGCGAGCTCAATTTATACTGGTTAATGTATCAATGTTAAACAGTCGAGTTCGGATGGAGAATCAGCCGTCTCTTTTCCGCATAGCAATAACCGTAATAAGGCATCTTTTTTTGGCGAAATCACGCGTTCTTCTAGTGTTTGACGCATGTTTATAATATAATTCCCAGAAATATCGATATTGTAAAACAATAATGTAAATTAATTTTATTAAATGACAATGTCACAAAATATATTATATTGATTTAAATAAAAATTGCAAATTACCATAATTACGTTATTTTATGTAATTTGAAATAGTTAAATTTGTTAACAAGGTACTTTTACAATATTTTTTTATTTATCTTTGGCGTAATTAAATTTCCTTTTTTCCCTCTAGTTGTATACGTTTTCAAATATAATGGGAGGGTATTTATCATAAGTTTTAGTATACTACGTTTATTGAGAATCAGTAGCACAAGCTATTGTACTAATTTTAACATTCGTTGTATATATCGTCTCAAAAACATTCATAGTTCGTCAAGTGGGTTTCATCGTCACTTGTCGATATTACATTTACTACAGCCGCCGTCAGAATTCAAGAATCGGAATAAGTTATTGTAGCCCTTTAGGGCGTGAGGTTTAGTTATTTACTATTTCATATTTTTATCTGATCTTTTATATCAAAACTTAATTTGGGTATTTCGCCATTATGGTATACAAAAATACACGGTGAATAATAGAAATAAAACCGTTACATACTAAAGTATAAATATTAATCCTATTTTAGTCGTAGTTAGCGGTTGCCGGTTGGTATAATTTATCAGATCAGGCCGGTGAAAAAAAATTATCAATCAAGTTGGTAATTAAGGTATAGAAGCGATCATAACACATGAACTTACTGGCAAATCGAACTATCGATACATTTTTTTATTTATCGACTTATGCCTCATCTCTCCAGTGAAGTCCACGTGACCACGCTGCAACCCGCCCACCCCCCGCGCAGTTCCCTTCGTTGGCGTTTTCGGTTCAAAACAAAACTATCGTAATGCGGTATCTATTGGAAGCATGGACGTAGTATCAAATGGACTCGACATTCGAGTTCCACCGTAAGGGACAGACGTAAAGTAAAAAAAAAAGCATTTTTATTTTTTATGCAAATATAATCCTATTTTTCAATGTATTCTATGAAATACTAATTGCAGATGTTAGTAATAATGAACGTCTACATTTATTTTTACCAATATACTAAATAAAATGCACTTACCAGTGAGAGGTTATATTTTCATATTATCGTTTAGATCGGCTATCACAGCCAATAATAAAGCAGCACACCATACCTTTTGTCTTATAATCAGTTTCAACACTCTTTTACATACATTTTTGACCGCAAATATTCGTAAAATACTCAGTAATTCAAGTTTATAACAAACCGCACGTCTTATTTGTTTGGGTACACGCAGTGTTCCCCTACAAAATTATGTGAAACTATGACAAGGACCGCAAATTGTGTTTTGTCACTTTCATTTTTTAAGGTTTATGCATAAGTCTAAGTGAGATGGACTATATATGTCAAATGCATGTCAAGTCTATTGATACTACGTCTATGATTGGAAGTGATCTGTGGGCAAACCGGGTTGACACATCGCTAGTACTTAGTAGGTACTGTCATGGTCCATGGTCTACCGCTTGCAGCTGAATTCATTCGATTTCGCAGTTTTTCAGTGACATCTGATTAAGAACTGTTTCAAATGGCTAATAATTAATAATTGTTTTTATGTAATTAAAAATAGTGTGAACTGCGAAGCAATCGGTATTTATAGTGGATCAATGTGTTCCCAATGATTTATATTCTTGTTCAGGTATATTTCACCGCTGTTCAAAATGTATTTCTTGTGCTTCCTTTTTGAATTTGTTCGATCGATTAAATTAACATATTATTAATGGTAATAATAGAAAATACTCTGTGTTCTTACAATGAAAGAGAAAACCAAAAAAATATATCAAAAGAGTAATTTTTAGCCGTGTTTCTCAGCATGTACTTTTATGCACGTCTGTGATTTTATTTTTATTATCACTACAAAAATATTCATGGCGCATATATTTTTATACGCTTAAAGTATTTAAATAAATACATAAATAATTATATAGAATGTACCATGTAATCTCTGTAATAAGTACACAGAAATTTAAGGAAATAAAAAGGAACATATTACTTATTTATTTTGAAATGAAATTTGATAGACTTGCATTTAGTGAAATATAAAACATTACATCATAAAAAAGATAATTGCAGTCTAGAAACTTTACTTAATACCCTTTAAATAAATAATAATTCATTCATATATTTTAGATTATATATTCATGTAGTCTAGATTTCATTAATTACTTTATTAATAAATAAAATACACAATTGTTTACTCAATTTTAATATGACATCCTAGGGTATCTTATTATTCCTTTCTTATTTTGGATTGTTGTTATAGATGTCCAGATCATAGAAAAATGGCTGCATTTGAAAAGCTGAAACTTCTCATATGGAAAAATATCCTTCTTCAAAAGAGACATAAATGGCAAACAATATTTGAAATAGCATCCCCTGTGATATTTTCATTGTTTTTGATTTTAACAAGATGTCTTGTGAATCCCCAATCAAAACCAGCAGTATCCTACCCAGCCTTTCAACCAACATATTTCAACATAAGTGGACGAAATCTGTAAGTTTAAGAGTTACATATTTTCTTTTAACTAATAAGATTGCTACTACCAAATGTGTAATTCACACATGCACACACTCACCTATAAACATTTTCAACAGTGAGAAACTACACACATTTAGTAGTAGTACACATTTAGTATTTAGTACATTGGAATTTGTAAGCATTGTATATGATATAATTTTATTTTTTAGAGGGAATCTCACTACAGCCAAAACAGGAACTTTGGCATTTTCACCTGATAATCCTTTGACAAGAAATGTCACAAGAGATGCAATAGCAATGGTTGCTGATGACAATTTCAGCTTTCTATTCTTCTTATTAGATTCTAATGTGTTGCCCCAACCAAAAGGATATAAGAATGCTAGGGAAATGGAACTGGCGCTTACACAGCCCAATGCTATGAATCAGATACTTGTTGGAATTCAATTTGATGATATGATGGCAAGTAAGTGCTTATTGTTTACCATATTTTTATATTGTATTAATATATGGATGTAAGACGGTACCAATACATACTTCCTCAATTGTCAAAAAAATATGTAGCTACTATAAATATAGCATAAAGTAACTACTTTTACATTTTTACATGACTATTTTCATTAGTAATCAGGCCCTAACCTAACCATCGCTATTCAATTGCCTAGAAATCTTTTTAAAATAATCTAACATCTGCCTCATTGTCATCAAAACCTCCCTGAACCTGAGGGATTAATTCTATTATGCTGGCCTGATGAAGACTTAAGCTAAGTAGAATACACTTTCAAAATTTAGAAGGAATATTTTTGTTGTTTGATTCATCAGGATATTTTCCAATTTTTAAAGGAACTGATAACTAAAATAAACAAATAACACCCAACAGTCACATAAATAGTCCTGACCTCATACTAAGATCGACTCTTGTGTTGTGGGTATCAGGAACTACGAGAGGGCAGGGCCGCACAAATATTTTCTCTCGATGCGGGGATCGAACCCGTGGCCTTTCGATTCACAGGCGGCGTCGAACCGACTGCGCCACTGACGCCTGAATACTGGAACGCAACTTAAATATAAGTTGCGCTTAACTACGTTAATCCCGTTGTTGCTGTTAAGAGCAACTTATTATTTGAATGGCGTTCGAGTATTCGGGCGTGAGGCTATCAAATGCACAAAGTGCGTACAGCTATGTGTACGTTTATTCACAAAAAGTTTATTTCAAAGCTTTGTGAAGTTAAAGGTGTTTTCGGTGGGAACCAACACCAAAATTCGCTTTACTTTCGCTCTGTCGAAAATACGAAAATACGCATGTACAGTGTATAGATATACTTATTAGCCGAGGCCCGAGACTCATGTGCGTAAACCTATCTCTGTAAAACGCATCTGTTTAGTTGTCCCAGAATAGGGTTGTGTCCAAGATTTTATTTGAGCAGTAGGTAATCATTCCTTAAAAGCATCGTTTATAAAAACAAACGAATTTGAAAACAGCATCGAAATTGAATATAAAACGACTGAGATATTAATACATTTAATAGTGCGGTGGGGACACTCGTTGTCTCTTTCGCATCGCGTGCACCTTATGGAAGATGACGTCACCCCGTGCATGTTGCATCCTTTTCTATCACTCCTACCACCATAGATGTAGTATAGAACATAGATCGGCAATGTGTCATTTTGAGCGCGACCAAAACTGATTTACGAGTGTGTGCGTGAAGTTTGCATGTGTGCTTGACATATAGTGGTGTACCATGCACTTTCGATACTATCATATCGATATCGATTTAGCTGTCGGCCTGTAGTTGTGAAATAAAATGTTATGGATATATGCGACATTTTATTATATATTAACAGAAACTTATTGATGTGTTTATTTCAATACAGATTGATAAACACACAAATAAATAAAGATAAATTGTCATATTATTTGAAAACATTTTGTTTGAGATGTTTTGTATGGGTCTTTATGTTCACCTGAACAAAATTATTATTTTCATTGTGATGTATACATAGTACATATACTAATTAAATTGAGAACAAAAAAAAACTTTTATTAAAATAAAACTATAATTTACAAAGTTTTAGCGTTTTCGGTTTATTTTTTTCATTTTTAATTTCCCGTCGCGAAGTTTCGATTACTTTACAGTTTTCGTAGTCACAGGGTGGACTCAGTCTGCAACAAAATCCGTGATTATTAGTTTAATAAACTATGAAGCTTTTCTTGATCACGTCACCTAAACTAATGTTTTTCCTAAGAGAATTATAAATTTTAAACCACTGGTTTTATCACTGGTGGTAGGTCTCTCATATGTGAGAGGCCATCTGGGTAGATACCACCGCAATGTCTATTTCTCCCGTGAAACAACACTGCTTAAATGCACTGTTGTGTTTCGGATTGAAGGACATTGTAGCCAGAGCAACTACTGGACATATTGAGACTTAACATCTTATGTCTCAGGATGGCGAGCGCAGTGGAATATTGCTACTGTTCATGAGCGGTCGTATCGCTTACCATCAGGCGAACGGCTTGCTCGTCTCGCCATTCAATGCAATAAAAAAATAAAAACCTATACCTGATGTTATGATACATGAATAATGTTGCTTCAAGGTTTGGACGATCATGCTGTGCATAGAAGTATTGCATATTTTATAATAATATCGAATATGTTCTTGTTTTACTATTATAAATTGACAGCCTCTTGACAGAGACTGAAACAGGTTCTTAATTCATTAATCACACACATGAAGTGTTATATTAACTATTCCACAAATATAAAAAAATGAGAAAAAGTAAAGTAATAACTAATATTGTAGAATGAATACGATAATAATGGCCGGGGAAATATGGCCGGGATAACGCCAGGTAGAAGAAGAAGAAGAATGCACACTATCACAACATACTATAGCTCCATAAAAATGTAGGGAAACATGTGTTGTCATCGACTATTTTATCGACAACCTTTTATTGATCGAACCTGTCAGTCAATCCCTAGCAACTTTTGGTTGAAATTATTGTAAATTCACGTATTTGATATTATTTTTTATACGTAATGGATACTTTCAGCGTATTTATATAATGAAATACTATATTCTTTTCTACCGATATGTATACACAGATTTCCATTTTATTCTATAGTATCGTCACAAAATAGTATTGTGCAAAAGTGGCCGGTACCTGTGAAAACTTTAATTATTTCGGATTTTTACGCCTGCATGAACCACACCTTGGCACTGCACAATGCACTATAATAAACTACGTTTAATAAATATAACCAAGTACTGTAAAATTAAGTAAATTATGAAAATAAGCGAATTTTGTTGCTCGCTTAGTTTGACATATTTCGACTCTGGGTCACTGCAGGCTACTTCTGTGTAAACGTATGGTCGCATCATGCATCTCGCTTTAACATATGAGTTAAATTATTCTATCTCTTTCACATTGCCGATCTATGTTTTATACTAAATCTATGCCTACCACCAACTTTCATATATTTGTAACTTGCTTATTACTTAACGGATTTTAAAAATTCTTTCTGATTTTGATTATGCGTAACGTAACCTTCCGTTATAAACAAAAATAAAAATGTATGAAACTAGCCTATTATTAACTCGTATAATTAAGACACGCCTTTTATTAAAAGCAGTCGGGCCCTAACAAAACAATTCCGTCAATTGGTGGGTACGATGTTAGAGGCTCCCATCACACATTTAGGTCAGATCAACCGTTCCCCACTCACTGCACCATATTTATAGACGTGTAGTTTTAAAAAAGTGTTTATAGCGTCCGATTTTATTCTAAACAATTCTATGATTCGCGCCTTTATGCTTTTGAAGATGTTGTTTTGGTTTCTGCGTCGCGGGTTGCTAATTCGATCTTTGTTACAAAAATATATTTAATATGGTCTACAAATATTTTTAATTCTCTGCTGGTTTAAGTGTGTATACATACGGAATTGAATTTGTAAAACGCACCCACCACGGTACAGCAGAAAGTCAACAGTGGGGCGTAATATGACGAAAAAAATACAAATGAAATGACATGAATAAATTAAAGTAATAGGAAATTTTTATTCTGAGTAATTATGTAACCAGCAGATAAACCGGCGGCATAGCGGACATGGCACGCAAGTCGCACGTATTTTGTTAACAATTCACTTTTATTGGCAAGGTTAGTTATTAATATTCTAAGGTCACGGGCTTCTGTTTTATATTCAACCAAGAAAAAACTTTTATTCCGACACTTTTAATAGTAAACTTATAAACCGTTATTCTTCATGTGTATTATTATTTTTAAAGTCATTTGGGTGTGGACGTGTGCTTTATGTAATTAGTTTTCCCCCATATTTTTAGTCTTGCCTCGATCAAGACTTTTTAATGGTTTTTTCTCTTCAGCTTACATAAAAACGTTATCGATTTATAGCATTATATGACATTAGAGTTTTCATGTCTCAAAACATATTTATTTTACATAACAACCTTCACCTATAGTAAACTTTTCCGGTATTTGTAGTATTTATATACCTGTTTAGTCACATCTCGTGTACCCAATAATTCTTATATAAAAACGTTTGAAGCTTTGATCACACCATAAGATGTAATATCTTTAATTATATCATACACTAAGAGGACATTTCCGATTCCCGATCAAAAGCTAAACATGTCTTTCTGCCTTTATTATACCTTAGATATAATTAATGATGATTTGTATAATGACGGCATCATTACTTCGATTAAAACCATAAAGCTATTATATACGTCCATCGGCATTAACAATTTATTAAAAGTACAAGTTAACGGCATCGCGCCGTGCCGTCAGGGTCACATGTTTCGATTCTCGCCCTCCTCACAGTAATACACTATAACTTCGTAGCTATAATTTCATGCGTTTAGTTTATGACTTTTTAAACAGTACGCCGCAAGACCCTTTTAAATATACGTATTTTATGCCTGATGGAAGAACGTAGTACAAGATAATCTTGAACGGTCGTAATGGTACTATGTCGAATAAAATAATTACCCATACGTAGTCAAACAAGCTGACAGATACAAAGTAATGACTAGAGTTTCATCCATTGATGGCATGAACACTTCAAGTACTTACAGTCTGCGCGTGAATTCAGAGGAATCACCAATTAATTCCACTATTCGTACCAATACCAGTATTGTCTTGGTACAAAATAATGTTTGTCGATGCAGTACAATAAATATCATGGACCTTATTTTGGCTTTCACCCCAGTTCTTAAATTACCCATTGTGTCACCTACTGCGATGCATATGCTCCCCTAGTTTAAAAAAATGACGGTATACCAACTGTGGACTGTTCTTATTAAGGATTGCTTTAGATATAGAGGCTTTCCCGCCCTCACACCCGCCACTGCAACTCCTGTCAGCCAGGATCAACAGTGGCACACAAAGATTTGACACCGAGCTCCGGAGCTCGGCGAGTCTCTCAGGGACACTAGCTTGTCTTTAACTCGCATCGAAATTAATCAGAAAGAAAAACAAAAGGAGGAGTTGGAAACAAATAGTTGTCCACTTCCCTCCGCAGCAAAGCGGGTGACAAAAAAATATTGAGTCGAGAGGTATGTATCCTCTTATATAAAGATATACAACTGGAGAAGCCAGATGTATTAAGTACCACGGGATAAACAAATTACATGGTTGCTCTAGATATACTTATAATTGACATTTACTGGAATTGCAGGGGTCTATAATCTTAATGGTCTTTAGAAGGCTAACGCGATGATTTTAGGACAAAGCCTCTAGAAATATTTCCACATGTCTTGGCTTGTATTAGATTACTGGTGGTAGGTCTCTCATACGTAAGAGGCCGCCTAGGTGGGTACCACCGAAATGTCTGTTTGCCCCGCCCAACAGTAGTGTAAATATTCTGTTGTGTTTCGGTTTGAAGGATATTGTAGCCAGAGTAACTACTGGACATATTAAGACTTAACATCTTATGTCTCAGGGTGGCGAACGCAGTGGAATGTCAAGCATTGCTTTGTGATTCAAGGTGTTTGGTTTTGCTACTGTTCATGAGCGGTCTTATCGCTTACCATCGGGCGAATTGCATGTTCGTCTCGCCATTCATTGCAATAAAAAAAAAAGATTAAATTTAAAAAAATGTAAAATATCAAAACATTAAATTACTCTTGGTTAGACTTTTAAATGTACACAAAATGGGCATAATTAATTTTCGGGGAAAAATACGTTAATATATGGTCATTCAGTCCTTCGCTGTCATATTTTTGGTAAATAATACTTTAACACAAATGCATTTTTAGATGCCACTAAATGGCCGGACGACATCACTGTCACGTTGAGGTTTCCAGCTGTAATGCGAACACCGATGGTAGAACATCCTTTAAGAGCCAGTTGGAGGACCAACCTGCTATTTCCATTGTTCCCTCGACCCGGGCCCCGCGATCCTGAAGATATGTACGGCGGTAAAACACCAGGTAAGTACTTACTATAAAACAGCATTAAACGCGTTACGTCAGTATGATTCACGACGTCTGGCATACGTATCAGCTACGTAACATAATTCAACTAGCCAGATATGTTTGTATTGCTAACTGCGGTATCTTTTTCTTCGAATTTTCTCACCAGCGTATTTTAATTAACAAATTTAATTATCATCAATGTTGACATGTTATGAGACGTGTTTTTCAGGTTACTCGCCGGAAATGTTCTTGGCTGTCCAACATGCTATATCGCAAGAAATAATAAGACACAAAACAGGCAAATCAATCAACACAAGGGTTTATCTTCAACGACTCCCCCAATTGGCTTACAGAGACGATCAGCTTCTGATCGCTCTCGAGAGATTCGTCTCGATGATAATCATGTTGTGTTTCGCTTACACGTTTGTCAATACCGTCAGAGTGGTAACTGCTGAGAAGGAATTGCAATTGAAGGTAAATATGTCTGCGATGTTCTTTTTCTTATTCATACATTGCTTTTCCGTTAGGTTTTCAAGAGTTTGAACAGCATTTGTATTGGAAGAAAATATACTTTATGTGTTTCCAAGAGTTTCTAAGTTTCGTGCATAATTGTATGCATACCAGTACAATATATTATAATAAGATAATAAGGAGATATAAGGATTTATAAGGAGTTAATAATTATTTGTTTTAATTATTTAAGGTATGTAAATAGAGAGGTATTTTTATATATTGCTCAAAGTCTTCCGTATAAATGAATATTTGATTATTTAAAAGTGAAACTAGTATCGCGGCATTTATTAATTATGCGACTACAAAAACAAGTATAAATATTGATGAGTTACAATATTTTTACCTTTGCAATAAATAACCAATTATTTTTAATTAAGCTGCAAATTAAACAATTTGCACACTTAATTTGAAATTTTAAATCACGAGATAAATATCTTTGTACACTTCTTGCACGTAGCGTAGCTTTTATAGGAAAGAGAGTTTATGCAATATCCACATTTCCACGTTTATCGACTATTGATTTCAAACTATTAATAAAACCTCGACAGTCTAAAGATTTTCGATGTTTCACTTACGTTTGATTCTTGATTTTTTTTCTACAGGAAACAATGACAATAATGGGCCTTCCGTCGTGGCTGCACTGGCTGGCCTGGTTTATCAAACAGTTCTCTTTTCTACTTCTCTCTGTCATCCTCATAGTGATTTTGTTAAAGGTATTAATTATATTTTTATTTTATAAATTTCTTATACATGAAATAGTCAAAAACTCGTGTAGACCGTAATGTAGATCCAAATTTCATAGCTGCAAGAATTTGCGGTCAAAGAATTTTTACAGCTTCTTAATAGATGTAAGAAACTATGATAAATGTTTCCGTCATAATACGTAGAATTTTTATTTTTTTGCTTTTGACAATGTGACTAATTGGATCAAATCAGTCACAGGGCGGACTGACCACGAACGCTGTAAAGTAACCGAAACATCGGGAACTCAAAAAATGTAAAATTAAACTAAATCCGCGATAAAATCCGTAAATAATAGTTTTATTTCAATGTGTAACAGTCGCGTAAGTCTAAGAAACCATTCTGTAAATCGTTGTGACTAATAAGGTACTTTTTTATTTATACTCTTTATTATGCATCTAAAGTTATACAGGGTATATCAAGACTGCTACCGAAAACGAAGCCGGGTGGTAGTTTAAGCGACTTCAGACACAATGCAACAGAAAAAGTTGCAAAAAAAAGCAAAAATTTTTTTTTTGTTATTTTTTTTCCTATGGCCATATTTGGGTGGTAAATACATTTTTTCCTAAAATAATAGTGTATACCCTTTTATTGATAAATACTCTAAGGTATAAAAGAGTATAAATGATTATTTCAGCAAAAACTATGGATTTACCACCCAAAAACGACGATATTTAAAAAATCGTAAAAAATAATTGTCGCGTTTCTTTGCGAAATTTTTAGTTGCATTGTGTTTGTAGTCACTAAAACTACCACCCGACTTCATTTTCGGTAGCAGTCTTGAGATACCCGGTATAGTGATTAATAATAAATAGGATAAATAAATTAATGACCAATTTACTAATCTATTGCGCTATAAAACCATGAGATTACTTTATACGCTGAATATCGACCGAGCGCTACATGCTTGCAACTCATGCAAGTATATGATAATAATTCACGGAAAACAATGAACTAGTCGAGATAAAATGTATCATGTACTATCCGGTAATTCTCGTTAGCTATACCTATCGCAAGCTGATTCCGAGAACAAAGTTCAAATAAAACGCCAGTTATTAAAACCGCTGCATTATTATTACTCATTTGCAACAGACAATAAATTTCCCAACTTGGTGGTCAACAACGTGGTTCTTTGTTTGATTTCTGGGATGACTAATTTGATTGTAAGATTTTTCCACTCTAATATAACATTTGCTGGGTTCGATATTCCCAAAATTAATAATGTCAGACACGAGGCCGATATAAAGAAAATTATTTATCCAATTAACAAAATTACCTCTGTAATAACTAATAATATAAAAACAACATAGAAACTCATATTATGTATATCTGATGGATTTTTACTTTTTCCGTAACACAAATAAAATATAGGATTATAGATATATTCCGTAATATTTAGTACTTATCTATAAATATATTATATCGTTTAACTTTTTTGCGTCCAGTGCGTTCCCGCAAGCCTATATGTAGGCTTGCTGTCTACTTTGTAACGGGTGTCCAGAATTGAGTCCTAATTCAAAATATCGTTACTGAAATCCTTGGGGGAGGCCTATGTTCAGCAGAGGACTTTCTGTAGTAAGAGAGAGGAATAACTTCCTTTTTTTACATGCGTTATATTACCTTCACTTGTATATTTGTTTGCATGTTTTTTTGTCATAGATCCCGTTTAACCGCACAGAAGACGGCGACGGTTATGCCGTATTGACGTTTACTCCGTGGTCCATTCTGCTGTTTTTTATGCTGCTGTATGTCACAGCGTCCTTAGCGTTCGCTTTCATGGTCAGCGTTTTCTTTACCCGAGGTAAGGATTAATCACACAATTTTATTGATTTTTTCGTATGGGGTATGTGACATGTGTTCGATGATGTATTTTGTTTAATTTTTTGTGGTAATTGGAATTTATCATAAAAATATATGCGCAATATGACCGCATCTATAGTATAGTTTTACAATATATATTCTGAATAAACAAAAATATTCAATAGATAAATTATAGGTAGATTGTTTTTAACACATTTTAGGTTCAAAGGGAGGCCTTGGTCTTTCATGAACACATATGACGGACAGTATGTAACAATACCTATGTTATGTAATAGAAATGTACTATCACCTAATACTAAGGGCCTTATTAATAAATTCGGATGAGCGAAAGATTAACTTTAGCGCAAGTCTTTAGAAACGTCTTGATTATTTTGCACGCTATTCACGACTTTATTAATAAACACGGGTGTATTTCGGCCTAAAATGACAATCCTGTTATGGTAACCGACAACAAAATAGCCGAGTCTAGTGTCGAAACTCTAAAACCTTGGTCTAAATTTAATCCCTCGCTTATCTGAGTTTATTAATAAGGTTTTAAAGGCCTTATCTTAAAACAGTTTACAGTTTATTTTAGGTTTCGAATTTTTTTGTCTTCTTCGCTCAAATTGTATTCAAAAGTCGTTCGTAAGAGATAAAACATATCTAAATAAAATAGGTTTATAACCTGACTTACTGAGAACTATGTAACTAAGTTACGGAAGATCACAGATCAAGTTGTTTTTCAATAATTCAATATAACAATTTATTGTACAATTACGACGGATAATTAGAGTTATGTGGACAGGAAAAATCTTATGGAAACATAATTTATACGATGTGGTTGTAGCAGATGACGACTTGAAAACGATGACATGACATATTTCATCACGTTGCGCAATTAATGTTTGTGGTCTACAAATATTTATTTTTTCTAAGTATTGTGTGATAAAAAAGACTTTATTTATTTAATTCGTTTATTTATGTTTTTTACCTTTTGTGACTTTCGTATTTTATGATACCCATAGCAAAAATGTTTACTTATCATAATTATTCAAATTTGGCCAATTTGAAATTGGTGTGTGTATTATTTGTTTGGGTGGTAAAATGCCGGTGCTTTCAGCTAACACCGCGGCATCATTCATGGGCCTCGCTTGGTTCTCTACTTATGCTGTTTTCATGCTCACACAAGTGTTGTATGAAGACATCAGTCTGTCCACGAAACTAGCTCTCAGTCTCATTTCGAATACAGCTATGGGCTATGCGTTTCAAATGATCATCATCTGCGAGGGAACTTCTAGAGGTGCGTATAAAGGTCTATTATAAAAAAAACACATCTAGAATAAAAAAAGAATATCATACATTTAAATAAATTATAATAAAATTTGAATGCGTATTGAAAATTTAATTCTAGATCAACGTATTTTTTCTATATTCATAAATAATAACAGAAAATCTTGTATTTAATGCCACGACGTGACAACGCTATAATAAATATAGGAAAACAAGAAATAATTCATGCCAGAAAATAGCACACCTATTCGTCATACAAGAAGATTTTTCATTAAATGTGTTGATTAATTCAACAGGACTGCAATGGAATGAACTGTTCACGCCAATTTCGTATCACGATCAGTTCCAACCAGGTCATGTGATACTCATGCTGATTCTGGATACAATTCTATACATGTTGATTGCCATGTACGTGGAAAAAATACGGCCTGGCTTGTATGGTGTTCCATTACCGTGGTATTTTCCCTTCACCAAACGCTTTTGGATGCCAAATAAGTCGAGAGTCCATGGTAAGATAATTATTGCTACAAATTCATTTTTTGGTCTTCTTTCCATAACAGGGGTATGTTGTTTTTATATGCGAAGAATATGTAAATATTTATTTCTTAGTACTACAGTGAAAATGATTGATAGGTTTTCGAAAAATGGTTCACAATATATTTTTTAGGTACAGGTACTTAAATGTTGGAAAGTAACATGAAGTGTGTCTAAATTCACACCATTAAGGTGCTCGTAATACATGATAATTTTTAATTGGGTCTTTTTATATCGTCATATCATTCTCGCATACGTATTCGTTTACACTAACCAGTAACAACAACTGCCTATTGTTTTATTTAATTAATAGTGATTTATAAATGCGACTATTATGCTTATTGTTACGTAAAGAAATCTTAAAATGAATAAACTACCAAGTTCATGGTCATTCGGGTTTGTATATATTTTACAGTATCTAAAAAGAAGGAAGTCAATGACACGGCATATAACGATGCTTTGCTGAAGGTCATTCATGACGAAGAGCCGAAAGGAGTGCCCATGGGCGTCAACATACAAGTAAGTTCTACAGACCACTTAAAGAATTACATCACTTATTACATTGCAGTCAGAAAACACACTTGTAATTTTATAACTGAATTATAATACGCAAGGTGTTTGTGTTCAGAGAGATCATTTATTTTAGTCTGTATTTTTTGTTTTACAATTTTTAATGCATTTTTGTTTAAGTCTGACTAATCGAGCCCGTTTGTGGCCGCTGAACTTTTGAAACGACATGGTTACCGATATTTTCAACTTTGTACAAAATTATTATTAATTTATTCTGTTTAGGCCGTAGAACATAAATTTTAAATAAGGCACATTAATATTTGTAAATGTAAAAATCATCGTTAATTTTGGACAACTGGATATTTTTTATAAATATGTCAGATCTAATAATTGTTGTTAAGTATTTGCTGCTGTATGTAACGCATATAGTTGGTCAATACTAAAATAACTAGCAGGAGATATGATTTTATTCCAACAAAAGAACAGAGTAAAACTCGATATTTATGGTGAATAGGAATAAGAAAATAATTAGCCTCGATAAATGCTCAATATTTTTTAATGTATTATTTTGTAATAAATAGTCTCGTTTATTTATGTTGTTAAATATTATGTCTATGAAATTGTCTAGTGATATAATAATATTGATGACATATTGGTGGAATTGTTATTAATTCGGTTGAGGAAAATCTTTCTTCGCATTTTTTCGTTTTTCTCTCACTCACTCAAGACTTTTTTCAAAGTTTATTTACATTGAATTACAGTATATACAAGGTGATATTGACACATTGTACTTAATTTAACCTACATATTACTCATTACCCCAGTAAACATTGTACATAATTTGAAAAAAATAAAAAGCGAATTTTTGTCAAAAATCGTTATTTTTGTTTTCACGATTTTTGGACACCCATGTAGATACGAGTATTTGACCGCGTTGCTGAACTTCAGTTTGGTTCGGGAACTAACCTGAGTCGTAAAAAGTCTCGGTATCCATAGGGGTTGATCAAAACTCTTGGAACATAAAATCGCAATTTTTGATAAAACTATCAGGCAGTTTTTGATCAAACTTTGTACAATATTACCTATGGGGATTAGGAACATGTGGTTTAAATTAAATACAATATGTCAATATCACCCTATATACATGTGTGGAAATTTGTTCGTTGCCTTTCTACCATATTGTAGGTAGTGCCATGATCACGTTACTGTAAAAATATTGCAACTTCTGATTTAAAAACGCGGCAAGTGGTTTTGGCAGTTCTCAGAGTAAAAACTTTATGCATGTTATATTTATGTTTCATAAAATTTCAAATGATAACGATTTTATATAACTATTCACTTTAAAAATACGCCTGATTTTCAGTCAGTACGAATTTCTTGTTAGTAGCTGGACTAAATCCACCGATTTCCTTTAAAATGTATCTATTTTTTTCAATAGATTCAATAATTTAAACGGAAAAATATCTGTCTATGTTATCTAGTTAACGAAAAGTAGTTGAAAATATCATTTTGTTAATATGTTTCTTTACTTTGAATAATACCTTTCTTATGTCATCAAAACCAGTCCAAAGAGATTTTATTACAAGTTTTACATACTTGGTATCTCAAGACCGCTACCGAAAACGAAGCCGGGTGGTAGTTTTAGTGACTACAAACACTATGCAACTAAAAATTTCGCATAGAAACGCGACAATTAATTTTTATGATTTTTTAAATATCGTCATTTTTGGGTGGTAAATCCATAGTTTTTGCTAAAATAATGATTTAAACACTCTTATACCTTAGATTATTTATAAATAAAAGGGTATACACTATTATTTTAGGAAAAAATGTATTTACCACCCAAATATGGTCATAGGAAAAAAATAACAAAAAAAAATTGTCGCTTTTTTTTGCAACTTTTTTTTGTTGCATTGTGTCTGAAGTCGCTTATACTACCACCCGGCTTCGTTTTCGGTAGCAGTCTTGATATACCCTGTATACATACTGAATGCGAAAAAACTATTCCTCGACCTATTAATATTTGTTTTGTTGAATCGTCGTCGTACCATCGATCGAGTGATTAATTAGTTATTTGACATGTTTTTAGGGAACTTTGGTAATGTAATTATTTATTCAAAACCTATTTGTTGTTTTTTTTTTAGAATCTTACCAAAATTTATAAAGGTCGAAAAAAAGCTGTTGATAATTTAAACCTTAGAATATATGAAAATGAAATAACTGTGCTGCTGGGTCACAATGGAGCTGGAAAAACTACGACTATTTCTATGCTTACGGGTAAATAATTTTCTATGAGGAAAAAATTGTCTACGCTTATAAAACAATATTCGCATATAACAGTATTGTGTGGCGTTTTAGGTATGGTGCCACCGAGTTCTGGCTCGGCCATCATAAATGGATACAACATAGTGTCAGAAACCGAGCTAGCACGACAATCGCTCGGCATTTGTCCTCAGCACAACGTGCTCTTCCCTGATCTCACAGTAGCAGAACACATCATATTTTACTCGAGATTAAAAGGTGTACCTAAAACTAAGATAAAAGATGAAGTAGATCATTTTATAAAACTGCTGGAGTTAGAGGACAAGAGAGATGCGATGTCGATGCAGCTGTCCGGCGGTCAGAAGCGTCGGCTGTCGGCCGGCTGCGCCATGTGCGGCGCGTCGCGCGTGGTGCTGCTGGACGAGCCCACCTCGGGACTCGACCCCGCCGCGCGCCGCGCGCTCTGGGACCTGCTGCAGAAGGAGAAGCGAGGTACAGTACTCTACACTACACACTACACTACACTACACTACACACACTACAGCACGCCACACCCGCAGGGCGCACCATCATCCTCACCACGCACTTCATGGACGAGGCGGACGTGCTGGCGGACCGCATCGCCATCATGGCGGGCGGGCGGCTGCAGTGCGTCGGCACGCCCTACTTCCTCAAGCGCCACTACGGCGTCGGCTACAAGCTCACCGTCGTCAAGGCGGACGGATGCGTCGTCGAAAACGTCACCAGGTTTTTCAAGACACACGTTCCTGATCTTACAGAAAATACAAATATAGGTATGAAACTTATTTGTTAAATTTTACATGTGTTTTGTTTCGTATTATAAATATAGTGTTGCAAAAAATATGATGATGAGAAAACATTAAACAAATATTTTAAAATCCGATCAAATATAACATACGACTAAACTATTGATTAATTTACTAATTCCTATTATTTGAAGGTTCTGAGCTGACGTATATTTTACCAAACGACTATGTAAGTAAATTCCCTGACTTACTACGGGAATTAGAAGACAAGAAGGAAGAATTACATATATCAAGTTATGGTTTATCAGTCACTAGTTTAGAGGAAGTATTTATGAAGTGAGATATTTTTTATCTTTTAATTTTATGGTTTGATGAATTTAAACCGTTGTTTACATATAAAATGTGTTATTCAGGGCGGGAGCGGAAGATAGCACAGAAAATTCTTCAGCAGTGAAAAACAACCACATAGTATCGTATAACGAAACTGCTGTAGTACCTGCAGATGGAGAATTCCATGAGTCAAGTATGGATGTGATTGATATTATTTATTGAATACATCGAGCATAAGAAAATGATGTATCTTTTTCGTTTCCAGTGGATATTGATCCAATAGAAAAGGTGCGAGGATTCAAACTTCTCAAGAACCACATAAAAGCTATGTTTCTAAAGTTGGCTTACAACACCATGAGGAATAAACTTATAGCTTTGATTCAGTTTGTGAGCCCAGTCATCAATATTATATTGTCTGTTATCATATCACGGTCTTGGAAATTCTTGTCACAACTACCGCCCCTAACACTGAGTTTAGAAAGCGGATTCAAAACGACACAAACCATTATGTCGTACCATCCGAATTTAACAGACGGCACTTTAGAAGCTAAGACTATGCTGGCTTACAAAGATTACTTCAAAACCACAAATTACCCTGGGATGTCACTCACAGATGTTGGCACCATGGACCTCGGAAAATTTTATTTAAAACTGGTATGGTTTTTGTATTAATATGTACTGTTACAAATTTGACAGGGACACTTAATCTATTGATACATTAAAAATAAAATGCGTGCGTATTACGTCCTTGCACTCGTGTATGCGTGCGTACGTGCTTTTGTTTGTTTGAGTATGACTTTTAAAAATATTCAATTCTATAAGTTGGTCTACAGCTATAGTTTTTTATGCTATAAATGTTACTCCTTTACTGGGTATGTGTCGCGTTTCCTTCGTTGAGCTAAATTGCCGGATGTCAAATACCCCTTTCCTCTATTCATCCTTTTTCCGTGGTTCGGAAACACATCCATGATTCATACGTTGTGGCATGTGGATGTTTTCGGGCGGCAGTGATAATTTTTTTTGATCGTTTGCCGGACTTGTTCAATAAAAAATGTGAATTATTTTAGAGTGACACGGAGCTGGCTCGGGTCCGATATGAAGTGCTGACAGGCGCCACATTTGGTCAACATAATATCACAGCTTGGTTCAGTAACTATGGATATCACGACTCTGCTATATCGCTGGCGATAGTCAACAATGCAATGCTACAAGCTCTATCTCCTGGCAGCACACTGAGAATTGTCAACCACCCATTACCGTATTCAATAGAGAATTTAGTAAGTATTTCCATATTCTATAATTCTCGAATTTTTACGTTACATTTTTATGTTTACTTTCCATTTTCATAGTAAAGAAAAGATATTTTTCAAAATTAATTGTAGGTATACTTCAACTAACATTGTAATTCCTAGGTTTGTAAAGTTTCCCGGTTTAAAACAGTCTTAGCTTAATCAAATGAAAACCAAATAATATAGCAATATAATATTTAAAAAAAAAAGTAGAAATAATAATTATAATTCTAGTATTTGTTTGTACAGATGTATATTGTATAATTACAGGTCAGGGTAATGGCGACGGGTAGTAGCATGGGATTCCAGTTCGCGTTTAATATTGGATTTTGCATGGCCTTCGTCACAGCATTTTTAGTATTATTTGTTATCAAGGTAAAAATAAATCTAATTCTTCTTAACTTGCTCAAGTAACAAGTAACTTTTCTTTTAAACTATTTATAACTATAATATTTTAATATATATCTAATAAATACTAGGAGCACATAACAGGCGCGAAGCTCCTACAGCGGGTGTCGGGCGTGAATAATCATACAGGGTATATCAAGACTGCTACCGAAAACGAAGCCGGGTGGTAATTTGAATGACTTCAGACACAATGCAATAGAAAAAGTTGCAAAAAAAAGCGACAATTTTTTTATAGTATATTTTTTCATGTGGCCATATTTGGGTGGTATATACATTTTTTCCTAAAATAATAGTGTATACCATTTTATTTATAAATACTCTAAGGTATAAATGAGTCAAAATTATTATTATGGCAAAAACTATGTATTTACCACCCAAAAATGACGACATTTAAAAAATCATAAAAAATAACTGTCGCGTTTCTTTGCGAAATTTTTAGTTGCATTGTGTTTGTAGTCACTAAAGCTACCACCCGGCTTCGTTTTCGGTAGCAGTCTTGAGATACCCAGTATATGTTCTGTACTTTGGTATTGATTTCCTATCAGGAGCGCATATTCGGCGCGGAGCTCCTCCAGCGTGTGGTCGTGCATGATTACATGTATTATGTAGTTTAATATTGATTTCCTACCAGGAGGGCATAAGCGGCGCGAAGCTCCCCTACCGCGTGTTGGGCGTGAGTGATCGCATATAGTATGTAGTTTGTTATTGACTTCCCACCAGGAGCGCATAAGCGGCGCGAAGCTCCTCCAGCGCGTGTCGGGTGTGCGGCCGGCCATCATGTGGGGCACGGCGCTGCTGTGGGACTGGGTGTGGCTGCTGCTCGTGTACCTGTGCATCGTGCTCACACTCGCCTGCTTCCAGGAGAGCTCGCTCTCAACGCCTGTCGAATTGGGTATATTGTTTTTTGTTCATTTACATGTTGTATTCGGTATTTTGTATGGATGTTGTATATGTTATCCGGCTCGAAGGACCAAAAGACGTAGGAGCGTTCGCCTTTGACGATACCCCTTTTTTAATTACAAAGGACTATGTTCAATCGTTGTGATCGGAGTCGCACCTTGCCTACGTTTATGACGAGTTAGCGCATGACGATCGTTTTGCTTACGACTCATCGTATTGAGGCCTTATCGGCGAATATACATAGTCAGGCAGGGCGCGTGCGCTCCTTGTAGGCAGAAATGCAGTGCTTTACTTGCCATTCACAGATATTTTATTATAACGTACGTCTTAGATTACTTTAATTAATAGTAAATAAATGAACAAACAAAATATAATAACTTAAAAACGCCTAATATTTTATAAATAGCACCTATTTGCAAGCACACAAACATTATGTTTGCCACGCGAAAAGCAAGCGGCACTGCAAAGCAAAATAATGTACCTAATCAACCAAGTCATGCCGCCGCGTCCCGCATGACATTTGTTTGCATGTGTGTAGTAATTTTGGTGTCCGTGCACAGTCGCAAACGCATACACCCATGAATATCGAAAGCCGCGACTCCTGCGGCAGGCCTCGGAAGTTCGGCAGGTGTCGCATCGGAAATGTTCGTTGCCTATAATCCGAGTAAAAATAATAGACGGAAATCTAATAAATCACCTATGCACATTATGCATTTTTGTTTATTATGGTTTTATTTGAGAAATGTTTTGTGTTCGCGGGGGCCATTTAGCTTTTTTCTTGTGTGTTTTGCATTGTTTACTATTTCGTATGCGTTGCGTTGTACGTTTATTTAATTATAACATTTGAAAGTGTGTACATTTAACAGTTTATTACTGAGTTTTTATAATAATTGTAGTGATTTGCTTTTACTAGTGCGTTTGTTTTTTATTATTTTTTTAATGTTATTTGATTGTGAGGTTTGTGTTGCAAATGTATACTTATCAAATGAATGAATGATGTGGCCGAAATCTTGCGTTTATTTACATCGGGATAAGTAGAGTAATCTCAAGTAACCGGAAACTTGAATATATTGTGAAAATTTTACTTATTAGAATTGCTTCCGCCGCGACGATCGATCGCTGTTTTGTCTGCGTTGCCGTAGAAGATGTACATGAATAGTAGTAGTACATCTTGACTAATTGTTATGTTGGCATGGTTTCCGTCTTAGAGATCCGTCGCGTGGCTGTGGCTATGTTTTTGTGACCGAGTACTCCGCCGCATATCCAGTGTCATAATCCTGTGCACGCCGCTGTAGTCAGGTCATAAATTCTGTCACATGTTTAATATAAAATAATTGAAACAAGTTTATTCATTATGTAACCATTTATATACCAAAATGAACTTAACAAAACATAGATTCTTATGACACTAAAGTTTATTCAAAATGACCTCCGTGATTTTGAATACAGGCCTTCAATTTGCGCGGCCAGGTGTCTATCGCAGTACGAACGAGGTCCATGTCAATATCGGCGGCTGCCTTAATCAAGGATGTCTTGAGTGACTCCTAATTGGGATGAGGCTTTGAGCACGCCTTTTCCTCCAAGCGTTGCCATAATTATGCTCTATGAGCTGGCGCCTAATCTTGTTGGAATACCCAGTGCCTGTTATTGAACATAGTATGAGAAACAGGTTCCACAAGGTTCGTCAGGACTGTATTTTGATACACAACTGCATTTGTTTTTACACCTTTCTCACAAAAATGTACCTCTGTTAAGCCCCAATAAGAAACTCCCAACCATATGAGCGAGGATGGGAAATGACCTCGTTGGACACGCGGAATACGGAATACACCTTATCATTTTGTTTGTTGTAGCTCTCTTCTACGGTAAAAATTTTTTCATCTGAAAAAAGAATTTCCCGATATTTTTTTCCCGCGTACCGCTTCAACAAAGCGCGGCATCTCTTCAGTCTCAGGTCCATTAGACGAGCATTCAAACGATGTCCTGTTTTTCTTCGATATGCCCGAAGCCCTAAGTCTTCATTTAACACCCTTTTCACCGTGGTTCTGCTTAACCCCATCTGAAGGGCCAACAGTTTCTGCTTACGTTTGGGATTTCTTTGAATTCGCGCCTTCACAGCTTTTATCACTGCTGGAGTCCTAACAGACCGAGGGCGACCACTTCTTGACCTGTCATCTACTCTAGAGTCTTCATTGTATCGTTTGATGGTACGATAAACGAATCTTTTGGTTATATTCAAATTTTTCAGTATGTCAAAAATTGGAATTGGCGCGTAACCGCAACGATGCAACGCAATAACTGCAACACGGTCTTCTTTAAGCGTCCACTCCATATTTAATAAAATAATTTAATTAAAAATTAAAAGACCGACTTCAATGTGCACTACAAAGTAATAAATAATATATATTTCATTGTGCTAGTACACATTGATTAATTTTCTTATTGACTAGACTAGCCAACAAATCTTAAATACGTAATATTTTGAAGGCGGGTCGCCAAGTGCCAAACGAGAACAAATTTAAGTAATGTAACACAGTTGAATATTACCTACTTGTAGATGTATCGTTGGCGCTCAGCTAGGTCCATATGTAAACTAGAAACAAATTAATTTAACATATTGATCCTACGTATACATTTGTTGAAATTTTAATAGAATTAATATGTGTCATATGTGTGGTCTAATTTTAATTTATTGCATACGATCAAAGATATACTGGTCAAGGGTTTCAACTCCAGGATACACCATTGACTTATTGGAGTCACTTGCATATTTATATGTGTATACAATTACTTTAACAGTGATAGGAATCATAGTAAGGAAAGCATAAGAAAGGGAAGGGTTGTTAAGTTTGTATGTTTCGTTCGATTGTAGATAAGTCCGATGCTCAACAATGTTGATTAAGAGCTGATATATTAAGGACGGGCGATTTTTCTATTAGTTATCAGGACAGGGACTGGAATTTGCACCCGATATGACTATAGACTCTCGCCCCCAATCACATCGAGGGACAAAACACGCAAGGCGTAACTTGGGAGTCCTGGTTGATACCAGGAGAATCTCTGCATACCCCTTCTGGGAAAATGGCGTGAGTTTATATAGATTAAGGCAAATTAATATTGCGTGTAAAATTGCGTATTTTTCGCTAGGATGTTTTACACAAATTAAATTTAAGTGTAGGTCGTCGTGTTCGTCACTTGGCGACCCGCCTTCAAAATATTACTTATTTAAGATTTGTTGGCTAGTCTAGTCAATAAGAAAATTAATCAATGTGTACTAGCACAATGAAATATATATTATTTATTACTTTGCACATTGAAGTCGATCTTTTAATTTTTAATAAAATTATTTTATTTATCACTTTTTAGTTTTCATAAGCATTGCAATGATACCAAAGGTAATCATATAATGAAAACTGGAATCAATGTATATAAAAAATGAACCATTGTGATCCTTTATAATTTTAAAAACGAAAATTAATATTTTATGATTTTTAAGGAAGCTACACTGTCATTTCGTTTTAATGATAAAGAAAATACTAAAATCGGCTCAACCTGCTAGAGATATTGAGTACACTTATGCGTGGTAATCATTCGTTACCCCCTCACCTCTACACCTTCTTCACTTCCTATTTTTAATAAAACACATATACTTAACCTAATGGACGAAAATCATTGCGTTTCTGCAAAGTTTTGTGGAGGTCTGCTCTCCAGATATGTACCTATTCATCAGATCATCACCATATTTTATGTGACCAACATTATGTTAATTATACAGGGTATCTCAAGACTGCTACCGAAAACGAAGCCGGGTGGTAGTTTTAGTGGCTACAAACACAATGCAATTAAAAATTTCGCATAGAAACGCGACAATTATTTTTTATGATTTTTTAAATATCGTCAATTTCGGGTGGTAAATCCATAGTTATTGCTAAAATAATAATTTAAACTCTTTTATACCTTAGAGTATTTATAAATAAAAGGATATACACTATTATTTTAGGAAAATATGTATTTACCACCCAAATATGGCCATAGAAAAAAAAATAACAAAAAAAATTTGTCGCTTTTTTTTGCAACTTTTTCTGTTGCATTGTGTCTGAAGTCGCTTAAACTATCACCCGGCTTCGTTTTCGGTAGCAGTCTTGATATACCCGGTATAATTCGTTCCGATTATATAATTCGTTCCGAAGAAAAGTTATTTAAAATCATTTATTTATTGTCGCAGATATTTAGTATTTATCTTTGTATATATCCCCCCCCCCCCCTTCCCACGCCCCTTTCCATCCCCTCCCCCCTTGTAGTAATAAACGTGTACGGGTACTTGATAACCACGTACATAAGATGAATGTTGATAGTGAAGGCAAGAATTACTTGATAATCTTGAATAATAATTTATTTTTGAATGTTAACAATTTATTAGTTCGAACGTGAGCGAGAACTAATTGATATAATGAAATGCACAAATTTATACTTTGGCGTAAGCGCTGAGTTTGCAAATGTGCGACTTGCTCGTACATATTCCCGGCCCGACAAGGGCAGGATAATAGAAAGAAAGATTGGTGAACAAACGAAAAATATTATTTTTCGTTATCGCACCTTTGTAAACTTTACAATGAAATTTGAAAAAATTAACAAATAGTAATTAACAAGTTTATAAATGAAATAATGTTCGGCGGGGTGGTAGAGCCGGCGTTGCGCGCGTAGATGTTGCTATTTCGGCGAGGTCGATGCGGGCTGCGCAGGAACTGGACGGCTCCGTCGGTGACACGCGGGCTACACGCCAGCGACACTCTGCACTCTTGTAGCGCTTGATGAGAACGATCAACGTAATGATGCCAACCACGCCGACTATCACGTAGATCATGACGTAATGATGCACGTCATGATAGGATATCTTCTCTGATATGATGTTATCCTCTTTCAATTGCTTAATTCTCTCATGCATTTGCATCATCTCTGTCTCAGATTCATTGGAAATATTTTTTAAAATTGTGTATGGTACGGTTAAGTTGATGATATGATTGATTGGCGCCATTGTCGGTGCATAGACCTCTGGATGCGTCTTGATTTCACTCACATGAAGATTTTGAGCAAATATCGTAAATTGGTCAGTCTTAATCAGGCAGTCTTGACCTATATTTATAAGATCCGCGTGAGTCAGCTGATGAGCAGAAACTTGATCCTGACATATGGCGCGAATTTGACACGGCTCACAACAGAAATATAAATAAGTGTTGACTGTGTTCATTTGTTTCCAATAATTTTTACACAACTTCGTGGTAGTCTCACATTCCGATATTTTCATGTCACAGAAGTTCTTGTCACTTCTCATATGAAATAAGGGTTGTGTTTCTGAGCAAAAATAATCTTCGGATGTAATAAGACATGTTCTGATGTCATACTCTGTCATTAGTATGAAAATGTCCTTTTTAATATTGATAGAAATATAATCTGCCACATGAGTTATGTAGATCATGTCCTCTTTAACCTTCCTGGGAATCGCGTATATTTGCATGATATCATAAACATCTCGACTGACCAGAGGGATCTGTATTCAAAAATTAACATATCTTCCAACATCCTGGTCTTATCTTTCAATAAATTATATATCATGCGTAAATCTGTATGTATGTTGTCAATCGGCAGCGATACATCTGTCTGTAGTTTACTGGATATCACACTCAGTACCTCTGATAGTTGTTCCGGTTTTGTATTATCGTGAGTTAGTTTCATATGACCAAACGATAGGTATTCGTCGATAAATTCCTTGTATTTCAAATAGTAAGCAATATCTTTGTTTTGAATAAATTTTCGCTCCAACTGGTAAAATTGTGCAACTGCTTTGCTTTTGGATTGACCCAGTTCATTGCCACTTGTTGATTTAAGGGGAAGTCGTACTTGATATTTGCCGTCATCTAATCTTGTTGTTGTAGACTTATAAAATGTTATGCATTCTTGTTCTTCTTCAGTTAATGATATATTTTCATTTATGTCTTCTATCTCCCAAAATCTTGTGATCTCCTCCATATTGTTGAGTGTAACATTGCATTGTAGGCTTCGAATTTCGCCGCACAATATCCATCCGAGACTTGTTTTTTGCAATTCAATCGAGGGCTCTTCTTTGTAAACTTGTTGACCCTCCAATATTATGTTTGAGTACACATCGGCACCAAATAATATGTCTATCTTATCGCTTCGATAAAATTCTGGATCCGCTAATTCGAGGTTTTCCAAAATTTCCCAGGTTGGTTTCGGAAATAAGTGACTTGGTAGGTTTCTTGATAAACTTCTCATGATGTAGACTTCAGAATTAAAAGAATAACTTCCACTTAACGACATGCAATTTAAGCTAATCATGCCTTTGCACGTGTTGTTTTATGTACCAATGCCGGTTATTACACCTTTGCATTTTTGTTAAGGCAGCTTAAGTTGTTGCGCCGCATGCTCAGTGATTAAGAGGAGGGTAGACGCCGATGACCTTGCTCGAACGGGCGGCACCAAATCTCACGCACCGGCGCACGCCGGCTCACGACGTGCGAGCGAGCGCGCTGCTTTATACCTATTCATTCATTATTTCGCTGCGGACAAAACGATATATTCGTAGTGTTATTTCACTCGATGTTCCCATCAAGTACAGTTAGGAGCGGTTGACCGTAGTGTATGATTAATTCACTTACAAACGTCACAGCTATCGTGGCAGAATTGCTCGAACGCTGACTGTTAAAAGAGAAGACGCGGGTTCGGTCCCCGCACTTGTAGTTCAATTTTTGTGTTTACTTATTTCATCTATCTATACCAATATTACATTTTAGATTTTAATATTTTTATTTTTGTTTTTCTTTTGTAATATTATAAAGAGGATAGATACATTTATATTTTTGGATTTTTATTTACAATGAAACTCAAAAATTACTGGACCAATTTAAAAAAATATTTCGATTTTCTAATGGTAATTATCTGGGATTAACAGAAGCTATATATTTACCTGAAGAGGTTGAAATAAGGGTTTAAATGGAAAATAAAAATATTTAAAAAAAATTATCTCGAATGGTTTTTATTTTTCATTTCAACCCTTATTTCAACTCCTTTAGCCAAACATACAGCCAATGTTACTCCAGGATAATGTTGGATTCGAATGGTGAAAGAATTTTAAGATTAAGTCGGTCGGTTAAGTAATTTTTGGGTTTATTCATCATCCATCCATCCATCCATCAGCCAAAGGAAGTCCACTGCTGAACATAGGCCTCCCCCAATGATTTCCACAGAGACCTGTTGGAGGCAGCCTGCATCCAGCGACGTCCCGCGACCTTTACCAGGTCGTCGGATTTTTGTTTATTCATAATAAACAAAAATCGAAATATTCAAAAATCTATAATACAAAAATGTAAAAATACACATGTTACAAAAATGCAAAAAATGAAATGTTTCTTTTATAAAATATTATAGGTTAGACATATAGATGAATTTATAAACAAAAACAATTGTAACGATGCGGGGATCGAACCTGCGGCCACATCCATCATCAAGCGATCGGTCAATCCTTCGGGCCAACAATACTTACTTCCCGGTGACCAAATTACCGGTAAGTATCTATTATATTAGTGCCTATTTTGGTGTTTAAATGTTACCTACTATTTCAAATATGATCGGAACATAACAATTCATTTATTTATATGTTGGGTAGGTCTCTCATAAGTTGCATGAAATTCAATTGAAATATTAAAACATCGCACGCTACTTATATTTTGCTATGTAGGTACAATATTATGATCGTTAACTTTAACAAAATAAATCTACTATTATAGTACAGTTACTTTCTACTAAGAGCATAAATAATAATTTTATAAAATATGGTAGAAGATATTTTTCAAAAAAATATCTTCAATGATTTTTATTTTCCATTTTAACTCATGTCAACCCCTTTAGGCAAATACACAGCCTATGTTACTCCAGGATAATGTTGGAATCGGATGGTAAAAGAATTTTAAGATCGGTTGAGTAATTTTTGGTTTATTCATAATAAACAAAAATCGTAATATTCAAAAATCTAAAATACAAAAATGTAAAATATAAATGTTACAAAAATGCAAGAAATAAAATGTTTCCTATATAAAATAATGGGTTAGATAGTAGATAGTTGAATTTATAAATAAAAACATTTGTTTCGATGCGGGATCGAACCCGCGGCCACACGGCGGCGGGTTTTTATTTGGTATCCAAGCAACAGCGCCACAGTTGCAGTGACGTAGTATAGTGATTTACTACGGTTAGACCGGCCGTAACCGTTCTCAATGAATGTGTCGAGCGAAATAGCAATATTAAATTTACGTTGATATTGCGAAGACAAGCGACATAGGTCCGTTTAGCACGGCGGTTCGTCCCGCACTGATTTGTTGGGCGACAGCGGGGACGTGCTCGCGATTTAGAGTATCGATAATGTGAAAAAATTCGTTAAAAATAAATGAGACAGAAATTAGAAAAAATAAAAAGAAGGTCCCATCCGCCTTGCATTTCTTAATATCCTGATAATAATAAAATAATCCTAGTGCTCGTAGTTTAAGAGAAAAAACGTTGTAAATGCGAAAATAGAGGTCACTTTGCAATTTTATTTCAAGTACTTTTAATACACTTTTAAGAATTCTGAAAAGAAGGGCCCATGCTCCATATAGTGTAGATCAACATATATTTTTTTTGAAGACCTAATAATAAAGATCACTAAGAAAAAACGTTGTGAAAAAGGCCATTTCACATAGACCCCCCTCTTAATAAGACTTGAAACCCTTGGTCAATGAGAGCACGCATGATTCTATGTACTCCGTCTGCGCCCCAAATCTTGACCTTTGCAGTTGCCAAAAGTATAAGATAATGCCTTGAAATTTGTGTTCTGTCGGCGATACATCTCCTCTAATTTTGTATTTGTGAATTGATAAGGGGTGAACAGTGTCCCTTCGTTCTTGCTTTGTACATCTTGCTGGTCTAATTCCTGTTGTTGTTTCTTGGTCTTGTTACCCTGCGGCGTCTTAGATTCTTGTTGTTTAGATGTAAAGCGTTTTGCGCATATATTGTGGCTGACGACGCAATTTTTGCTCTAATCTCGCCATAAAAAATCTTCGTACTGTCATAATCCTTTTGGACAAAATATTCGCTTGACTGATCTTCAAATTTCATTAATAAACTATGAGTTCAGTTAAAATCTTCCCAATATAAGTCTATGGCTTCTAATCTTCTCTTGATGTAGTCTGGAGTCCTGCGCTGTAGACCGTCTTTCTTAAAATTAGACCAGATTGTCTGCAGGCCGGACATAAGTTGATTTTGGTTTTGAAGCAACGCTTCCATGTCTTGACTTTCATGCATGTTTCTATCTTGGTAAAAGAAATATCTTGATTATTTCAAAACTTGTATAAAAAATCTTGCCTTGTATAATGAGTTCTCTCGTTCGCCAAAACTTGCTGATATTGCTTACTTGATATTTAGGTACCTTTAATATGTTTTGATAAAATTGTTGCTTGATGCGCGCTTTTATTTCGAGATCTTTAATGATCTTGATGTAATGCTTGAAAACTTGAAACTGAAGTTTTACTTGATTGGATACTTCTTGATATGTAGTTAGTTCTACTTGTTAAGAACTTTCGCCTTGAAATGAACTTGCTGCCTTGATCGCCTTGTCCTTGGTGCATGTTTCTATCTTGGTAAAAGAAATATCTTGATTATTTCAAAACTTGTATAAAATCTTGCCTTGTATAATGAGTTCTCCCGTTCGCCAAAACTTGCTGATATTGCTTACTTGATATTTAGGTACCGCGTTTTTATTGTGAGATCCTTGATGATCTTGATATTATGCTTGAAAACTTGAGACTGAAGTTTTACTTGATTAATTACTTCTTGATATGTAGTTAGTTCTACTTGTTAAGAACTTTCTCCTTCTTGTAATGAACTTGCTGCCTTGATCGCCTTGTCCTTGATTTTCCACTATACTCGTATCTCCACGTGTAACCTTATGCACCTTCTCAATTCCACTGGGGAGACCCGCTTCTGGGAGGCCAGAGGAACCGATATGCAGCCACACGCAAATATACAAATACAGCAGAAAACTATCCGGCTCGAAGGACCACTATATGTACGGGTACTTGATAACCACGTACATAAGATGAATGTTGATAGTGAAGGCAAGAATTACTTGATAATCTTGAATAATAATTTGTTTTTGAATGTTAACAATTTATTAGGTCGAACGTGAGCGAGAACTAACTGATATAATGAAATGCACAAATTTATACTTTGGCGTAAGCGCTGAGTTTGCAAATGTGCGACTTGCTCGTACACTGAACCTAATGTAAAAAGAATTATTGCTGTACTGTTCAATTTTGAGGAGTTCTGCCCTTCAGGTCCAAAGATATTCATCAGGTCTTCACAATATTTTTTTGGTCTAACCTATCATATAATACTCTTTGACAAAAAAGTAATTTTTAAGTCGGTTAAGAACTGCCGGAGATATTGAGTATTAACAATTGTACCTATTTTCTACCCCCCTCACCCCCCACCCCCACCCTTTTCCCATTTTTACCCACCCTTTGTAATAATATACTTATACTTAATCTAACGCAAAAATAATTAATGTTGGACCGTTTAATTTTGAGGAGTTCTGGTCGGCAGATCCTAAGATATTCATCAGGTCTTCACCAATTTTATATGGGACCAACCCTGTATATCATGCTTTCCGACAAAAAATAAATTTTCAAAATCGGTTCACAATTGCGGGCGTAATCGCGTAACAAACATAAAAAAAAACTGTCGAATTGATTACCTCCTCTTTTGAAGTCGGTCAAAAATGAGTAACATTCTAAAAAGTATACATTTTTATTTTCATGAACAATTCGAAATTCGAATTCAATAAACTTTTTTGTGGCCAGCATTCTAAAAGAAAAGTTTTTACTATGACAATACTTATGACCTGACTGTGTATACCCAAGATGTGCTGTATGAGTGTTATTGGCTACTACACACGTGTTGAGTATGAAGTACTGTGTAGAAAGTTACATTGCTTTGTCTCTGATATTTTTTATTACTTAAGATAATAATTTAGCACAAGCTTAATGACTACATTCAAAGATTTCTATAATCGCACATTTTCATATGTGGTTCTGGCTAGGTCCAACTTTTAACTATTGATGTTTTTTTTACAGGCAGGGTTCTTCTAGTACTGATGGTGTTCTCGCTGGCCACAATACCTATACATTATTTGGCTTCTTTCTATTTCGAAGCTGCAGCCACAGGGTTTTCCAAAATGTGTTTCATGAACATATTTACAGGTACGAAATTTGTTTGAACATAATATTCATTGTCATATTTTGAATGACTATATTAAAATAAATGTTATGTTTCTGTTTCAGGTTGTATGCCATTTTTGATAACCGAAGTGTTGCGTCTGCCAGAAGTAGGAAGTCCATTTTATGCGCATTTGTTTGATTGGATATTCTCACCACTACCAATTTACTGCATCAGCAGATGTTTCAGGTGCGTTATGGTTCTTGATGTTATTTAATATATCAATGTATGTATTGTTTATTCGATTAAGTATACTGTATAGGGAAAGTATACAATTTCATAAGGTTTTCTTAGTCTTCAAATGCATCATGCAAATAATTCAGGGTGTGTTGAATTACTCATTATGATCTCAATGTCATAAATAATATATATTTTTTATTTTTAGCCAAAGAATATCATATAAAAGTTTATATTAAATCATATTATATTGTAATAAAGTTCATTTTTCCATAAATTGAAATGTCGCACTACGCTTACTACACAAATACGTCCATAGATGGTTTTGTTGACCCTGATATAATAAAGTGTATGGTGTTTGTGTTGCAGAGACATGAGCGTGTCGTCGTTCTCGATGCTGGCGTGCGACGGTCTGTGCCAGCAGCTCAACATCGATAACTGCACGCGCCACACCGTGTGCCACAAGCTCAACATCTCCGTGTGTTGCAGTACGTGAGTCTTACGCCATCACTAACCTATACATACGAGTAAAATGGGCCTTGTAATTTGATAATAAATATTATGACTAGAATCGAGATTCGTGTTTGTTAGGTTTTTATTATTTTGAGGGGGAAAATGGGGATGAAATACGGTATAGGGGAGTGTTTTTCGGTTTTTAGGTATATAGGGTTAAAATACAGTAAATCTTGCAGACGAAGTTGCGAGTAAAATCTAATTAAATATGTTATGTATGGTGCGGGTAGCCAACGGGTCGCGGATTGGGGAGTTACACAACAACTGTGGAAATTCGTGATCCGGAATTACTGATACTCAATACTGTATAATTGTATTTGGTTATTTACAAATAGCCAAATATTTTTTTATGAACACTGATAAATATTGTATGTCCAATGTAACACAAACATAGTTCATAAGAGACATCACATCTATATTCTTTCCAGTTGAAGATGATCCGTACTTAAAATGGAGCGAACCTGGCATCGGTAGATATTTGTTTATCATGTTCGTAGTCGGCGTTATGTCATTTAGTGCACTTCTTATCAAAGAATATGGACTTTTAAATAAGGTAATTATACTCTTAATACGTTTTAAAAATTCTAAATGTTAGAAGTGATTATTTATCCTTAACTACATAACAGATGCTGTATCCAAGAAAAACTCATGACATTCCGCCCGCCACTGAAGACGAGGACAGCGATGTAGTTGCAGAGAGACGCGCAGTTCGAGAACTCACACTCGCTGAACTACCGCTACACAGCCTCGTGTGCAGAGACCTCACTAAATACTATAAAAAGTTCCTCGCCGTAAACAGACTCACGTTCGGTGAGCAGATGTCGCTAGTGGTGTAGTATAGTCGTCTCGCTCTAGAGTGTAATGTGAAGCGTGACACGCGTCACACACACATGTACGCACAAGTGTGCGCAGCGGTGCGCAAGGGCCAAGAAGCTTATACCCAAATGGAGATTGCATTCCGTATATAAAAGTGAAGCACAAAAATTTGACTTGAATGACGTCGCTATTGCCTGCTATCCTTTTCTTTCGAGTGACAATGAATGAACAAAAAGTCATTTTCATTCATTGTCACTCTAAAGAAAAGGATAGCAGGCAATAGCGACTGCATTCAAGGTAAAATTTTTGTGCTTCAGTGTTTTATACGGAATCCAATCTCCATTTGGGTATAAGCTTCTTGGCAAGGGCGAGTGCTTCGGGAGTAGATGTCGCTAGTGGTGTAGTATAGTTGTCTCGCTCTAGAGTGTAGTGTGACGTGTAATGTGTGTGTGCAGCGTTACGTAAGGGCGAGTGCTTCGGGAGTAGACGTCGCTAGTAGTGTAGTATAGTTGTCTCGCTGTAGAGTGTAAAGTGTAGTGTGACGCGTGACGTGTTCATGTGTCTACAGCGGTGCGCAAGGGCGAGTGCTTCGGGCTGCTGGGCGTGAACGGCGCCGGCAAGACGAGCACGTTCCGCATGCTCACCGGCGACGCGCGCATCTCCGCCGGCGACGCCTTCGTGCACGGATACTCTCTGCGCGGACACGTGCGCGACGTGCACCGCCTCATCGGTGAGTCTATACCCTGCTGCACTACTGCATCACTACACCACTACACCACTACATCACTACATGCCACCCGCAGGCTACTGCCCGCAGTTCGACGCGCTGTTCGACAACCTGAGCGCGCGCGAGACGCTGCGCATCTTCTGTATGCTGCGGGGCATCCCCGCCGCCGTAGGGAACGCCAGGGCGCTGCACCTGGCCACCACGCTCGGCTTCATCAAGCACTACGACAAGAAGGTACAGCAGCATATCCACCGACACTGCACCACTGCTCCGACACATACTGACTACAACCGACGCGCCCGCAGGTGCACGAGTGCAGCGGCGGCACCAAGCGGAAGATCAGCACGGCCGTCGCGCTGCTGGGAGACTCGCCGCTCATATTCCTCGACGAGCCGACCACAGGTGAGTACTGAGTACATACTCAGTGCAGATGTACTGTGTACTGGTACTGTGTGCATATGCAGTATGTAGTGAGGCCGGTATGTATGTATGTATGTATGTAGTGTGTGACGTGTGTACTGTGTACTGTGTGCAGGCATGGACCCCGCGTCCAAGCGGCTGGTGTGGTCGTGCGTGAACGAGGCGGCGGTATCGGGCCGCAGTATGTAGTGAGGCCGGTATGTATGTATGTATGTATGTAGTGTGTGACGTGTGTACTGTGTGCAGGCATGGACCCCGCGTCCAAGCGGCTGGTGTGGTCGTGCGTGAACGAGGCGGCGGTGTCGGGCCGCAGTATGTAGTGAGGCCGGTATGTATGTATGTATGTATGTAGTGTGTGACGTGTGTACTGTGTACTGTGTGCAGGCATGGACCCCGCGTCCAAGCGGCTGGTGTGGTCGTGCGTGAACGAGGCGGCGGTGTCGGGCCGCAGTATGTAGTGAGGCCGGTATGTATGTATGTATGTATGTAGTGTGTGACGTGTGTACTGTGTACTGTGTGCAGGCATGGACCCCGCGTCCAAGCGGCTGGTGTGGTCGTGCGTGAACGAGGCGGCGGTGTCGGGCCGCAGTATGTAGTGAGGCCGGTATGTATGTATGTATGTATGTATGTATGTATGTAGTGTGTGACGTGTGTACTGTGTACTGTGTGCAGGCATGGACCCCGCGTCCAAGCGGCTGGTGTGGTCGTGCGTGAACGAGGCGGCGGTGTCGGGCCGCAGCGTGGTGCTGACGTCACACAGCATGGAGGAGTGTGAGGCGCTGTGCTCGCGACTCACCATCATGGTCAACGGGCGGCTATTCTGCCTCGGACCGTTACAGCATCTCAAAACCAAATTTTCTCAGGGTAAGCTTCTATTAAACATAATTTTTTTATGGCATGGTATAGTTCGCGTCACGTAAAAAGAACGCTGGCGGTAAAGCTGCGCAGTAGGCGATTTATGTTTTTAATTCTATTACATTATATTATATCTATTTTTCAATGTACCTTCCAGTAAATAATATACGAAGCTAAGAATAGTTAAAAAAAAGGGGGCCTAGTACTTTCGCGCGCGAGTTATCCTGCGCAAACACACCCCCTCCACATTTTTACAGCGTTCTTTTTACGTGACGCGAACTATACCGGCAAACAAGCCGCCAATATGTCACCTGATGGTAAGTGATCACTGCCGCTCACAAACATCCACATCGTTTGGATCATAGATAACGTGTTGGGCCGGCAACACTTATTCTCAAATTTATTTACACGTTTTTTCATAAATTTAAATTGTGAGAAGAACGGGAAGGACAAAGAATGGAAGAGGAAATGGTTATTGGGTATCCGTCATCCGAAAATCTCACTCACTGAACGAAACGCGACAGCTGAGCCATCGCTTCACGTTGATTTTCGTGAGACAGTGGTACTGCTCTGGACGAGCCTGTCTATTCATGCTGAGTCATGACTGATAACAGAGTGGCTCTACCACTTTTAAAAGAACTATAGAGTACTTGTCGATTAATTGTTTTTTGTTATTTTTGTGTACGACCTTCCCACGGGACGACAAGCGTTTTTAAAATATCGGATGGAGCATCCGGGCTATGCATCGATGTAGAATTTCATTTGCGTTATCAATATGTATTCGATGACACGCGATTCGAACCTGTCATAAGGCTTGGGATATACGATTCAAGAAGTCAAAATACTAAGTTTACCACCTACACCTACCATAGGATTACAATAGGATATTGTGAATCATCCAGGGCCGGCGTTAGGGTAGACCAAGAGGGGCGCCGCAGGCGCCCCATATATTAGCTTGTTTGTTGGGCAAGTCTCACTTATTTGAAATCCCTAAATCTAGATACAAAGTCTGTCAGAATGAAATCCACTTTTCGGTTGGAGCACTGCTGTTAATTTCACCAGGAATCCTAAATAATAGCATATACTACAAATCAAGTTACATATTTTTGAGTATAAATAAGATGGCCATGAAAATCGAGCCATCTACTAAATACTGTAAGAACCACTTCAAAATAAAAATGCTGAAATTAATATTAAAGATTTTTGTCGTCACGATGGTAAGAATTAAAAATTTTGATTTAAGTGATTTATTTGTCATACTACAACCAACCATTTTCAAATTCTTTGTGAGCGACTACTAATTTCAGTAACGCTCCACTGGATATACACTGCAGCGCCGTCCGCACCACTAACGTCGGAGCATTTGCATGTCGCGTTTCTCCATGAATCGCGCTGGAATAGTGGCAAGTCTCGGGATATCAGGCAGGTCTACAAGCTGATTTACAATGGATCTTCTACTGGCCGGAACGGGATTGCCGTAGTGTTGTCGTCTAGCCTTCGGGAGAATATTTTTAAGTCGACATACGGAGCGACCGGCTTGTGTGGGTTATAGTAATGATTGTAAGGGTTGTTGCCAAGTTGATCAGCGCTTACGCCCCGAAGGTGAGTTGCTAGGAGGCGGAGAGAAAGCCTTTTGGACATCTAAAAAATATCTTTTACCGGCATATCGCCTAAAATCCTCTCGGCGCAGATGTCCCCACTGTGATGTTTGGTCTTATAGAAATAACACAAATCTTTTTGTATTATTTATTTGAACAGTGATACATTCGACAATCGACATTTCTAGACCTTGACAGACAATGTGACATTAGACCATAGACATTGACATAGACAAAGTAATATTCATCACATGTCCCTTTTTTTATATAAAAAAAATTCTAAAGATAGATATGAATACAACTTAAGATGTTAAAGACAACTTATATTAATTATATAATAACAAAAAATTCTTATTGTTTTATACAATACATATAAATTTGTTGTTTCTTATTTTATACAATACAATAATATCTATTTTTATTTATTTTGTTAATTTTATAATCATTTAACCATTTTGGTCGAACTCTTGTTCTTTGTGGTCTATTATGATATTGATCAACTTGACTTTGTTGATTTTGTTTCTCTGTGTCTGAGACATTTATAGGAGTTGACCTATTTGACTTTAACAAATGTTCTATTTCTTTGATAGATAACACCTTCAGGTGTTTTAACCTGATAGCTCCTTTTTGGAATGATTTCTTTAAGGACTGTTGCAGGAACCCAATTAGACTTAGGGTCATGCTTAAATAATATATTTTCTCCTACCTTGACTTCAGGTAAAAATTTAGCTTTCTTGTCATAATAGAATTTAACTTTTTCTTGCTTTTTTATAAATTTACTTCTGACATTTTTATGAATTTCTATAGATGGATTTAAATTTGATGAGGATGCCGGTATCATGCATCTAAGATTTCGTGACATTAGCATTTGAGCAGGTGAGGCAATGCCTTCTGCTTTTGGTGTATTTCTGAACATTAGTATGCCTAGATATATATCTGACCCAGACTCTTTACATTTTCTAAATATGTTTTTCACTGTACCTATAGTACGTTCAGCAAGTCCATTACTTTTTGGATAATGAGGACTTGATGTGATATGTTTAATATCCCATGAACTACAAAAATCTTTGAATTCTTTGGAATTAAAAGGCGGACCATTGTCAGTCATAACTTCTAATGGTATGCCATGACGACTAAAAATATTTTTAAATTGTGTTATCACATTTTGACTATTATAAGAGTTAATTGGAGTTATTTCAAAATATTCTGAATAATAATCTACAATTAACAAATAATTTTTTGACTCAAATTGAAAAATATCAGCACCTACTTTTTCCCATGGTAGATCTGGTATCTTATGTGACATTAAAGGTTGTGGTGGATTATTTTTCCTATATTTTTGACATATGTGACACTTCTCTATATAACTTTCTATTTCACTGTTCATATAAGGCCAAAATACGATACCTCTGACAAAATTTTTGGTACCTGTTATGCCTAAATGACCTTCGTGCATCTTTTGTAACATTTCCTGACGTAAAGACATAGGTATGACAATGCTATTAAGCTTAAAGACTATACCATCTATAACATGTAATTCATGTTTAAATTTATAGTATTGTTTGACATCATCGGGTAACATAGATTTTTTGCATGGCCACCCATTGTTAATTAAATTGACAATTTTTTGCAATGTAACATCTTTTGATGTTTCAGACCTTAATTGACTTAATTTATTTTGACTTACATGAATTGAATTGACAAAAAAAAATTGCATGTACTCTCAAATCATCATTAAGATTCTTTAAGACTTCATCTGTCTCATCATGAGTATAGTCTTGTTTAAATTTAGCTCGACTTAAGGTATCAGCAATATACATATGTTTACCTGGCACATGTATGACTAATAAGCTATATTGTTGCAATCTTAGCATCTTTCTTTGCAATCTTTGTGGAATATCAGACAATTTTTTCTTCAAAATGCTAACTAGAGGCTTATGATCAGTTTCTACTTTAACTGTCTGACCGTAAACATAATGATGAAATTTGGTACAAACAAAGACAATTGCTAAGAGTTCTTTTTCAATTTGACTATATCTTTTCTGAGAGTCATTCATGCTTTTAGAAGCATACGCTATTGGATTTTTATCATGCAAAATGACTGCTCCTAAAGAACTTTGTGATGCATCTACAGATAAGGTAAGTTCTTTATTATTATCATAGTAAGTCAAGACTGGTGCTGAGCTAATCAGCTTTTTTAAATTTTCAAACTCATTTTGATGATTTGAATTCCAACTCCATGGAACATTTTTCTTAAGTAATAACCTAAGATTAGTAGTTTCTAGACTAAGATTTGGTATATATTTTCCAAGATAATTGACAAGACCTAAGAACCTTTGAAGTTCTTTTACAGATGTTGGTGGTAACATATTATCTATTGCCTTAATTTTTGACTCTTGTGGTTTTATACCTTCTTGACTCAATATTTGACCCATGAATTTAACAGATTTTTGACAAAACTGTGTTTTATTTTTATTTAATTTTAGACCTATTTCTTTAGCTTTCTCTAAAAATTGTACTAAAATTGTGTCATGCTGTTCTTGTGACTTGGCATATATCAGAATATCATCAATATATATAACTAAGTTTGGTATGCCATATAATAGACTTTGAAGAGCATGTTGGAATTGTTCCGCTGCTGTGGATATTCCAAATGGCATTCTAAGAAAAGAATAAATTCCATATTCTGTATTAAAAGCAGTTAACTTAGAGCTCTCTTTATCAAGTTTTAGAGACCAACATCCTGAACTAGCATCAAATACAGAAAAGAATTGAGATCCAGTTAATTCTGATGTCAATGATTCTAGTGTTGGAATATTTAATTTTGACCTAATAATATATTGATTAATGTATCTTGGATCTAGACAAATCCTTAAACCTTTATTTGGTTTCTCTACACAGACAATAGAAATTATAAATTTACATGGTTCATTGACTTTCTGTATTATACCATTTTTAACCATTGAGTCTAATTCAATTTTAAATCTGTCTTTCAATTTAAAAGGTAATTTTCTTGGTTGGATCTATATGGCCCTCTACATTTTGTTTTATATTAATATTGTATTCTCCAGGTAAAAGACCAATGCCTTCAAATACCTCTTGATATTTATCTAGAATGCTTCCATTACAATTATTTGAAATACAATTATTACTTATATTGACTGTATAACATTTTTGAACTATATTAAATTTCTCACATGTTTTAAGACCTAATATTGTCATTTGATATAATGAAGTTATAACAAATTCAATATTTTGTTTTTGACCAGGTTTGATTTCACAAAAAATTATAGCTCTGCCTATTACTGGTATTTTTGTACCACAAAATGACATAAGTTCAGCACTTGACTGTCTTATTTTGGACATAGGTAATCTTAAAACATTTGAATATGTTTCCTTTGACATAATATTAATTGGACAACCTATATCTATTTGAGCTACAATATATTTATGATTAATAGCAATTTAAATTTCCCATTTATCCACATTATCATTATTGGACATTTGACCTACAATAAATTTATTTGAATTATTTTGTTCAATATTATTTATGACTGACATGACTTACTGACTTTTGGGATCGGCACATTTTTGAATAATGATTTAGTTTACCACAATTCAAGCACTTTTGACCTTCTGCCGGACATTTATGATGATGGATTTGACCACATTTTGGACAGTTCTTCTTTTGACTGTATTGACTTGAATAGTTCTTTTTGTAATTCTTCTTTGGTTTATTTGTTAACTTGACATGTAACACTTGACTTGATTCCAGCTCTGCAAGATTTTTTCTACTTATTTCTAAATTATAGGCAATTTCAGTCGTTTTTTCTAATGTTATGTCTCCTTCTTCTAGTAATCTTTCCTTTATAAAATTGTACTTGTTGTGAAGATTACAGATGAATATATCTTTGACTATATTGTAATTTTCCTTGAAACTACAAGATTTGGACAAATTCTTCAGATCCATAAGGAAATTTTTTATTGACTGATTTTCACTCTGTTTATGTGTAAAAAATTTGTGTCTCTCCATCGTTATATTCTTTTTGGGAGAAAAGTGACTATCAAACTTTTCTATCAGATCCACATATTTGACTTGATCGATTTCTAATCCAAAAGATAGAAATATAGGTATGCCATTGGGACCCATGTGGTGAAGCAAAAGTGAGACTAATCGGCTGTCTTCTTCTTTATCTAATGCAGATGCTTTTAGAAATATTGTGAAATTCAACTTCCATTTTTTCCATTCATAATCCAGGTTACTTGCCAAGAAGTTAAAACCTTGCAGTGTTGAGGAATATATCGATTTGTTTTTCTCCAACTTTGGTTGTATAACATGCTCCTCCATATTGTTTTTCGTTTTTCTTCACGATTTTCACAATACAGATGTTACAGATTGTGGTGTTTACACTTTCCACATCCTCGCTTACAACAATGTTCACACCTGACACCATGTGATGTTTGGTCTTATAGAAATAACACAAATCTTTTTGTATTATTTGTTTGAACAGTGATACATTCGACAATCGACATTTCTAGACCTTGACAGACAATGTGACATTAGACAAAGTAATATTCATCACACCTACTTCAGACGTACATGATCGGTGATCCGCGACAGATACGAGACCACGCGTTCTGCTGCCCATCTCAAAGTTGTTCCTAACATGAGCGCACGGACGTACGCACTCCTTTGTGTGCCCAATGGATCCAATGACTCCTATTAGTCGCCTCTTACAACAAGCAGGGGATATTGTGGTAGAATACTGACTCCCCTTAAATACTGAGCGGGGACGCCGAGTAAGCCGTTGTCGTTTACCCGGCGCCTTCTTCTCGGTTGTCGGCAGCAGAGCCTGATTCGTGTCAGATCTGGCTGTTGTGAATACGTTCTTCCAAAAGGCTCCTGAACATCTCATCAAGGTAACACCGTAACCCAAAGTGGTCGAGCACCGAGCACTAAGGACAAAGTGGTGGTTGCTGGATGGACCTACTGGGCGGGGTTTCCGCGATACTTTGGTCCCCCAATTCTTTGGTCCCCCAATTAGAAAACAGTATGGAGACCAAGGAAGTGGGGAAATGTGGGGTGGGATTCAGTCAGAAATCTACAACCATACGAAGTCTAAGCTTTGAACCACTAAATGCGGTCTCATCCTTATGCATTTCTCAGGAAGAGGACAAAAAGTGTCTCATTCCTGTATGAGAAGTTGGTGATAGCGGAAGTCACCGAAGTCTATCATTAAATCTATCGGTTCGCTATTTGTTGGAAAAAGTTGACACTCAATATTATATAGATTCCCGAGGCGCCTTTATTTATTTATTTATATAAGCTTTATTGTACACCATAAATAAATACAAAAGGAAACAATACAAACTAGAAAAAAAAAGTACAATTGGCGGTCTTATCGCACAAGGCAATTTCTGACAGACAACCATTTGATGGATATAAGAGAAAAGGACGAAAATTGGGGCAGCATCAGGTGTACGAATAATACCTGTAGATATTAGTGTCTATATTCAACATATATAAATAAACATACATACATAAGTAAATATCCCATGTAAATATACTTACACAATATACACATATACATACCAACATACATACATACAATATATATACATACATATCTACACAACATAAAGGTCATATAATTAAGTATAAATACACAAAGGAAAAAGTATACAATTACTAATGTCCTCATTCAGCCAGAGAGTAATGTTCTTTAACCATCCTTTTAAAGATGGGTAGAGATTTGGCCCTTCTTACTGTTACCGGTAAAGCATTCCACAACCGTGCGGCTTGTACTGTGAAAGATTTATCTAGAAAGCAAGTGGAATGCACGGGAATTTTCAGTCTTAAGTTTTCCGATGACCTAAGAAACTTCGAATGTGAGTCATGTAGGAATTCAAACCTATTTCTAAGATATGGGGGTGAGAGAGGATTAAAGAGAATTTTAAAAAGAAGATGTGTGTATTCCGACGAAGCCGTATGGGTAGCCACTTGAGCTTTCTGCGAAACTCTGAAACATGATCATATTTGCGTAATCCAAAATATATAAATCTAATACAGAAATTTTGGAGGCGCTCAAGTTTATTAAGTTGCTCCTCAGTAATATCAAGATAACTGGCATCCGCATAATCAAGGATGGGGAGAAGAAGGGATTGTGCAAGCGAAATTCTCGTGGCAATGGGTAGAAAATTACGTAATCTCCGCAAGGACCCAGCCGAGGCGAATAGTTTCCTACTCGACTCTCGGAGCTGCGGGCCCCAGGTGAAACATTTGTCAAGGTAAATACCTAGATTTTTTACACTGTCACTGTAAGGAATGGTGATTCCATTGCAAACGACAGGTGGTATTAGTGACCAGTCGAGTTTAGAGATCATCCTGGGGCTGCCGATAACAATTACTTGAGTTTTGGTTGGATTTATCATTAGTCCATAATCGTTACTCCAATCACTTATTTGCTTAATGTCTTCATTGATTGCCGAGACAGCATCATTTAACTGGAGCCAATGAGCCTGGGAATAAATCTGGAGATCATCTGCATAAAGGTGGTAAGAAGAACGGAGTTTATTACTAATAGAGTTGATAAAAATTGCGAAGAGTAGGGGAGATAGCACGCCGCCCTGTGGCACACCAGCAGAAGTCGAGCACCACGATGATACGTTGTTATCGACATAGATTCGCTGCCGGCGTCCAAACAGGTAACTACGAAACCAAACAAGCGCTGTTGGAGATATGTTAAGAGAGCCCAGTACGCTAAGTAGCACGTCAAAATCGACCGTATTAAAAGCATTACTGAAGTCAAGTAGCGCTAAGACTGCCAGCTTGCCTTCTTCCATGGCCGATCTGATATCCTCCGTAATATGCACCAAGGTTGTAGTGGTACTATGGCCAGGGCGGAAACCAGATTGGAGAGGGTTCAGGAGATGGTTTTTGTAAAGGAAATCAGCGAGCTGGGAATAGATTAGGCGCTCGAGAACTTTTGAAAGGAAAGGTAGGATAGAAATAGGACGGAATTCAGAAAAAATGGAAGGATTACTTTTTTTTAGGTAAAGGAATAATGTGGGCCTCTTTCCAAGCTGTAGGGAAAGTTCCACTGGTAAGGGAGTAGTTTAAAATATGGGAAATGATGGGAAGAATTTCATTAAGGATTGGGATAATCATATTACGCCCAACACAATCACTACCAACAGAGTTGGACGCAATTAGCGTAATGTTCTTCCTAACATCAAAATCAGCAAGCTGTTTGAAAACGAAAGGGGGACAATCGGGAGTTTTACAAGTAGAAAGATATTGTAATGTTTTGTTTTTTGTAGACCCATCTAAATTTGATGGAGAACAGAAATGTTGGTTGAGAGAATTTAAATTAATATTTTTAGAAATTGAATCATGACGCGATTTTCCGACTCCCAGAGATTTTAGAAATTTCCAAACTTTCGCTTGATCAGCATCTTCAACGGAATTATGAATAAAACGGCGTTGAGCATTCCTACATACCTTTTTGCAGTGATTCCGGATTGTCACATATTTTTCCCAGTTTAAATCACTGTGACGACATTTGTACCTGGACTTCGCTTTAGCTTTTTTTGAAAGTAATACTTTGATATCGGCTGTAAGCCAGGGTGACGGTCGATGCTTAAGCCTGATTTTACGGGCTGGAGCATGTACATCATAGAGCCTAATAAGTTTATCCGTGAAAATATTGACTTTGGCATCGACGCAGTCAGAGGCCATGAGCGTACTCCAGTCAATGCTGACGGCATCCTTGCAAAGATCAGCAATATTCATCCCTCGAAAATTTCGCTGCAAAACTATTTTAGGAGAGGCTTTGGGTGGACGGACACGATAGGATAAAAATAAAAGATCATGATAGAAGGCATCAGCAGGACATTGACCATGTTTGGCAACATAGCTTGGTGACGAGACAAACATAAGGTCAAAGAGGGAAGGAGAACAATTAGGAAAATGGTGAGTAGCGGAGAGTGAGGGAATGAACAGGTTATTGGAATTAACGATGGATTGAAGAGAGGAAGAACGGGAGTCATTTTTAAGGAGACAGGTATTGAAATCACCCATAATTATGGTTTGACTGTACGAGGAGACTAAATTTTCAAGAATTATCTCAAAAGAAGAGAAGAAGTCAATACGGAGCGAGGGACAGTAGTATACGCCTAAAAGAAGTTTCTGGTGTGAGAGTTCCACCTCTAGAAAAAGATGTTCTCCAGCGTTTGGCGGAGTGGGTTGTGGCGACATACTTATTATAGAAAAAGGAATGTACGATCGAAGGTAAATCGCTACACCACTCCCACCACCAACTGTACGATCATTTCGTATGAGGTGGAAGCCAGGAAGATTGTAAGCGGTAGAAGACAAACAGGGTTTTAACCAGGACTCAGAAATAAGAATAGCGTGAATATTTGTACAGTCAAAACTTGCCAGTATATCCGAGAAATAAGCCGGAATACTCTGTGCGTTAAAATGAACCACATTCAAATTTTTAGGAACATCGGAGAATTGCGACGAAAGAGTTTCAGCAAGAGAGGGTACACTATCGAAGCTGTCTTCACAAGCTGAGAAAAACTCCTCTTCGCTGTCACTGTAGCTATTGTACGAATACATTAAATATGTACAATAAAATATATATATATATATATATATATATATATATATATACCGGGTATTTCAAGACTGCTACCGAAAACGAAGCCGGGTGGTAGTTTTAGTGGCTACAAACACAATGCAATTAAAAATTTCGCATAGAAACGCGACAATTATTTTTTATGATTTTTTAAATATCGTCATTTTTGGGTGGTAAAACCATAGTTTTTGCTAAAATAATAATTTAAACTCTCTTATATCTTAGAGTATTTATAAATTAAAGGGTATACACTATTATTTTAGGAAAAAATGTATTTACCACCAAAATATAGCAATAGGAAAAAAATTACAAAAAAAAAAATTGTCGCTTTTTTTTGCAACTTTTTCTGTTGCATTGTGTCTGAAGTCGCTTAAACTACCACCCGGCTTCGTTTTCGGTAGCAGTCTTGATATACCCTGTATATATATAAATATAAAAAATATATATGTAAAACTAAATGTTACTATGATTTAAATTAAAGCAAACTAACATCCATCTGCCGGTTGTGTTACAAAAGTAAAAGGAAAAAAAATACAGAAAAAAGAACAGAGATAAATTAAAATTAAAAAAAAAACTAACAATAAAAATCATTGTTATAAACATAATGAATAAAAAAAAACACAGTAACCAGGTAAAACCAAGAAGCAATCAGTAAAACAATAAAAAAAGAATACAATAAACAAATAATAAAATCATAATAATGCTAAACAACTTAAAACAGACGTATGCGGAACGTTCAATATCTGTCAAATGAGTTGACATTTAAAAATTAACATAACCTATTATCCCTTAGCCTGTCGTAAGCGCCGCCTACTGACCTTGATTCAAAAATAGCCCCTATTTCAATGTCATTAGGTTGCTTTTTTGCTTGAAATCCGATGAGCCGTATTAATATAGACCCTATTTCAATGACATTAGGTTGCTTATTGCTTGCAACCGGAAGGAACCGGCTTCAGGTTCCGACGGTTGAGGGGTTAACTACCTACAAGCTAAGTTGTTTATTTACATTTCGACAGTGGCGTAACAATAGGGTGGCAAAGTGCGCAAAATGCCACGGGCCCCGACCTAAGGGGCCCCCGGGCCGGCAGGACCCTGGTCCGACAGGGTCTCAAGCTCGACAGGGCCCAGGCTCGATTGGGCCTCGGCCTTAAACCAAGAACCGAAAACCTTGAAAATTATAATTTAATGAATATAAAGTTAATATTTTCCAAACTTGTACATGTGACTATTCTAGAAATTATTTAAAAGGTAGGAGAAAAACGAAAGAGAAAGAGGGAGTCTGAAGCGATAAATAGAAAGTTATCTAAAATAAGTCAGTACTGCAATAGATGTGGACGGTCTAGATTCAGCCTCACAGCGAGTAGGTCTTAAAATTAACTCCAACAAAACCATACTAATGATCCACAACCCCAGACTTCTTGCTGTATGTGGCCACCAGCTTGAAGTTGTTTCTGATTTATCCGGCTGGGGCAGACCCTTTAACTAGGAAGAAACATCTTTGAGAAAGATACTAAAAGTCTTCCCGACACCTCTGCCAAAAAGCTTGAAAACGATAGCTTTTAACCAGTGCGACCTACGATGTTCAGACTTGGCCACTTACAGTACTACTGATCCACTAGTTTATAGTCGCTTAGCGAGCTATAGAGCGTGCTATGCTCAGAGTCCCGTTGGAAGATAAGATCCGTGATGATCTTATCGGACAGGGAACCAAAGTTATAGACATAGCACATAGGATTAGCAAGCTGAAGTGGTAGTGCGCTGGCCACATCTGTCGAAGAACTAATAACCGTTGGAGTAAACGTGTTCTTGAGTGGAGGCCGCGTGTTGACTAACGTGGCGTAGGACGCCTACCAGCTAAGTGACGAGTGAAGATTTGCAAAAACTCGCTACCACATGCTGGATATGATGAGCTGACAACAGAGTGAAATGGCGTAATTTGGAGGAGGCCTAGGGCCCTACTATATTCATCCGAACGAACGAACGAACGAAGTTCGAAACTTCTGACAAACGAAGTTTTTTATATGATACGATTGTATCTATTCTGTAAAAGTTCGAAATTGTATAACGTACACCGTAACTATAAGTCTATGGTTACGGCCATAAATCAATAACGACCATAAGTTTTATGTAGGTACATTCGTATCGTATAAAAAACTTCGTTTGTCCGAAGTTTCGAACTTCGTTCGTTCGTTCGTTCGTTCGTTCGGATGAATATAGTAGGGCCCCTATATCCATATAACAATGGCGGTAACATTGGACATTAGAAGAAGAGCAACAATGCATATAAAAAAATAAACATATTTTTTTACGCCAAGAGCTTACTATACTCCACGAAGTTACTAATTTAGTTTTCGTGGACATAGAGATAGCCCTGATAGCCATAATAAAGCAGTTACTAGCAAAATGTGATCCTGATTTAGAGGAATGGGTGACTAAGTCCAGGGGCTAGATTAAATACTTAAGTCCGAAAATGCAAAATGACCTAATTACTGTTTTGGGCCTAAAACTCCATTATATTTAATACAACTTGAGATTTTTTTCTAAAATAGACCAATTATTTGAAGTTTATCGCTACTGTGTGATAGAAAGAAATGAAAATGGAATCCAAAAGCACTCGGTCATCGTTATTACAGAAACCTTTTTTTAGATTTTAGAAAATGAGTTATAAATATATAAATCAGAGGAGTGCACTGAGATTCAAACAATATTCATAAAAACGAAACTACAATATTCATTTTTTTATATCTACGAAGGGCCCCATTTGATGATTTTTGCCACGGGCCCCCGATGGTGTAGTTACGCCACTGCATTTCGAGTAATAAAATTTGAAAAAGTAAGAAAAATAGTGGGTGGAAGCTGTTTTACCTGGCTGTAAAAATAATACACACATCACTTTTTGCTAGCCGCAGCTCGTCTGGTCTTAGGCGCAGTTGTTTTAGCCGCTGGAACCGTCTTATCGGCATCCGCCGGAATTTTGCCAACTTCACTCAGCGACGGCACGCGATGTCGAACACCAGAGCTGAGCACATAAACGCTACCTTCCCTGGTCCAGCACTTACTCAAGCCAAACTTCTCCCGTGCAGACATAAAAACGTCGTGTCGTGTCTTCGTGAGAAATTCAGACAACGTAATGCCGGTATTCTTGAGTTTGGTTTTACTGCACCAAATTTTGTCGCGAACATCAACATCCTGGAGCTTAACGAGGATGGGCCTAGGTTTCTTCTGAGACGAAGGGCGACCCATTCTGTGGCATCGTTTGATACAGTCTGTTCCAAAACCTGCGACGCCTAGATGCTTCTTAATTAAGTCAGTGAGGACGACAGCTGTATTCTCCTCGGGCACCTCTGCAACCCCGTGCATCATTAGCATTTTGCGACGCCTCTGGGTCTCCATGGAATCCACTGAACGAGCCAGAGCATCAATTTGTTGCTGCAGTAATGACAGTGTTTGGGTGATGAAGGTTTTATATGACTCGAACTCTGCAGCCAATCCAGAGGTGCCTGTAGCTGTATATGACGACTTTTGCAAATCTGCTTCAAAAGCCTCCATCCTCTTGCAGAAGTCCTGTCTCAGTTCATCCACAGTGTTGATTCCATAGTGAAAAGTTGTGTGATGTGTAGTGGAGATTAAAGAGAAAGAGCAAAGGAATAAATAACACTTAACCCGGCAGGTAGACTCTTTATGTAATGTAGATAATCATAAAATATAATATATGAATCGTTTAAACTATTTTAAATTAAAATAATTGTATAGAGCAAACTTTTCTACTTCCTGTCACAACTACCCCCGAAACCGAAAAAAAAGTGCGCCTTGTGTGGTATGTGAGGTTGGTGAAGGAATGGTGATTGGTGGCGCTCGTTCTTCCACAATTTATTTAGCATCGTATATTTGAGAATGTCCTGCCCAGAATTGCCCCCGAATCAGGGTTATGTGGCAAGAACTGGAGAGCGGTAGGTAGGGCCTTATTTCCATCAAGGCGTGAAAGTCGCTGGTACTTAATGGTGTGGACTTTTTTACTGCGCTGTTAAACCTCATCCTGGATACTAACAACCAGCCCCTTGGCGGTTCAGTGCTATAACTTCCGTATACAAGGGTAAAGGCTATGTTCAGGAGTGTGGTAATTTTTGTGGCATAAAAGTGCCTAAGTATGAAAGTTGAACATTTTCCGATCTACAACCCATTAATGCCGGAGTCCCTCAGGGGTCGGTTCTCTCAGCAACACTCTTTCTTCTACATATAAATGACTTGTTACTGCTCCCAGGCATTTTTGGATATGCTGATGATAGTACAGTTGTTGAGAGATATATGTCCAACACACATTCCGAGATGCGAGAGACACAATCATTACGCGAAGCTATGGTTGAGCGTGTTAATATAACCCTGGAGGCAGTCTCTGATTGGGGTGATTCTAATTTAGTTCGCTTTAATGCCACCAAAACGCAGTCATGTTTATTTTCTGCTAAACGGAGCCCCTTCACCTTGACTCCAACATTCCGTGGAGTGGCCGTCCCAATATCAAACCATCTCGAACTATTGGGTGTAAATGTTTCCTCCAATCTAAATTTTGGTGAATACATTGAGTCCATTGCTAAAAATGCTGCAAAAAAACTTGGCATCCTCTTTATGGTTAGAAGGTATTTCACGTCGGAGCAACTTTTGAGTCTTTATAAAGCTCAGATACGCTCTGGCCTTGAATACTGCTGTCATCTTTGGGATGGCTCAGCAAACTACCAACTGGCAGCATTGGACTCTGTGGAACGTCGCGGAAAAAGACTTATAGGTAACGACTCCCTGGTGGAGGCAAAACTTCTAAGTCTCGAACACCGGCGGAAAGTTGCTAGCCTAACGATATTTTATCGGATGCATTGCGGTGAGTGTGCAGAGGAATTGCATGATTTAATTCCACCTTCACCATTCCTCTCCAGAACGACAAGAAGAACAGCTGGCTACCATCCTTATGTCGTTAATTTACCATCGATTCGCACGAAACGATTTGCGTCCTCTTTCATCATGCGTACGGCAAAGGTATGGAATGCCTTACCACGATCAGTGTTTCCTGAAAATTATGACCTGGGTATCTTTAAGGCTAGAGTGAATAGGCACCTTCTAGGTAGGCGTGTAACAACGTAGACTATATCGACACTTTCCATCAGGTGAGATTATAGTCAAACGTCTAACCTACAAAAGTTAAAAAAAAAAAAAAAAAAAACAAAATTCCGGAATTACTAAACAATATGATCTATTATAATAGACAATCTATTATAATTGTTCAATCTATTGAACATAAAAAATATATTTAAAAAAACGTTTTTTTTATGCATTTCAATGGGAGCCAGGGGGCGCCGTATAAATCTCGCCCAGGGCGCTGGTACTGCTAAAACCGGCCCTGGGATCATCATTGATATTAATTAAAATATTATATAATAATAGTACACACGAGATGCTTGAACGTTTTAGTACGTATTTCTACAAAAGCATCATAGGTCAGATAATATTCTAAATTTATTATATATCTTCTTACAGGTTATACTATCGTAGTTAAATGTAAATCCGGTCCAGATAAAGACACCGATGTAGCAAATATTAACCGTTACATTATGGAAAACTTTTCTCAAGCAAAACTAACGTAAGTATTTCTTACATTTATTTTTTTAATTGCTATTAATGGTATAACATTCGCCTGATGGTAAGCGATACGACCGGTCATGGAAAGTAGCATTCCACTGCAGTCTAGTCTCTATGTCGAATTGTTACTCCCGCTACAATGTCCTTAAAACCGGAACGCAACAGTGCGTTTACACTGCTTTTCGGCGGGAGACATAGACATTGCCTGTGGTACCTACCCAGGCGGCTTTTCACATATGAGATACCTAACACCAGTAAAATTTACTGAATTATTACACTGGTCAACACAAGTCTTGTTTCCTTTAATTTTTTTTCTGTTTTTGGGTATTTCTATGGCCCTAAGTATGAAAAAATACTGGAAGATTGCTAACAGCTTCAGTTTTTGAAATATAGAGTTTTATTATTTTGATAAAAAAGTACAGAAAATTAATAAATGATGTTAACAAAATTTCTATTGAACTCTATCAAATGATCTTTTATACGATTGTCTTGAATGAACGACTTTAGGTAGATCGCGTTGCAAACTCCAGCAGTAGTCTGCCATCATATGTGAGTCCCACCGCCCCTGATACCGCTCTTCCATTGTTCGAAGATCCTGATGGAATCTTTCACCCTGCTCCTCACTAAAATCACCTAGATTTTGTGGAAATCGGTCTAAATGTGAGTGCAGGAAGTGGATTTTTATCCTCATGTTGCACCCTAACTCTTGCAAGTTCGATAGCATGGACTCAACAAGCTCGACGTGGTCGTCAGATTTCTTTTTGCCTAGGAAATTACTCATAACCAAAATGAATGACTTCCAAGCTTTGGATTCGACTTCAGTCATTGATTTGACAAAATTAGGATTTTTCACGAGTTGCCTAATCTGTGGCCCATCAAAAATACCAGCTTTTAATTTTTCTGTACTTAATCCTGGAAACTTGCGTGAAAGAAAATTGAAACAATCGCCACTTTTGTCAAGCGTTTTCACAAATTGTTTCATTATGCCGAGTTTAATATGAAGTGGTAGAAGTATGATGCGATCTCGGCTAACTAAAGGCATATTTATAGCATTTGTTGTACCAACTTTTAGCTCTTCCCGCACTGGCCAAACTTTTTGTGACCAATGGTGTTGTTTGTCACGACTGTCCCAGAGACACACGAAACAAGGGAACTTCGTGTATCGTTACGAACATTACTGCATCTCTTTTTTTCCACTGGGCCATAACCGTAGACATACCACACATTTCTGGCATACAATATGAGGAACCCATGGCTTGTCCTGATTACACAATTTTATTTTAAAGTATTGATGATACGCAGTTTTTACAAAGTCCGATATAGGTTTTCGATATTTTGCAAATACATATTCACCACAAATGTAGCAAAAAGAATCAGGATTAAGTACACAACACCTTCTTGACGAAGCCATATCGAAAACAACAACAAAATATATTTCAATGTCCAATAAAAAAACGCAAATATAAGTAAAAATAGTAATGGAGGGTAGTTAGCTGTAACTCAAAAACAAAAGCTGTGAGAGAAATATTGTTACCATATTTAAAAAATACACGTTAGTTTGAGATAGAAACAAACAAAAAATTAAAGGAAACAAACGATTTCATTTTTTTTGTTCACCAGTGTTATTATTGAATTGGAGTTTTTATTGAATTATTTGTAACCAGAACTAGATCAATCCAGATTGTAATGTATTTTTGTTGTAATAAAAATAATAATATTTAATAATATAAATGTGATGTAATGTGTTGTGATATTTGTATTTTAGAGAGACGTATCTGGGTATAAGTACGTATCACTTGAAAGCGCCGGATCTGGCGTGGTGGCGCGTGTTCCACGTGATGGAGGCGGCGCGCAAGCAGTTCCCCATCGAGGACTACTGCGTCACACAGACCACGCTCGAACAAGTGTTCCTCATGTTCACCAAGCTGCAGGCTAGTGCCGACTAACTGATGCACTGCGCCAACAGGTAACCCCTACTATATCTAACGAAACAAACTGATCTGATTTTTACTAGGTAGTTATTGCAAATCCGTGTTAGCACTTAAGGCGTCATGCACTGTAATCGAAACTTGTTAAAATGTTCGCATATAGTCTGGCTCGCTATTTTTACACGCAGCCAGCGGTACTGCAATTAATTATGGTACAATTTGTTACATACTTTACACTGTATATAAATATTTTGGTTCACGAGAGTAACGCGATCAGAAAAACTTGTTGAAATTGTTTATACTTTGTACTATGAACATGACAATAATATGAACATAGTAGGTAGACAAGTTGTGACTGCCAGACTATTGTATTTTGTTTTCGTACTAACGCTCTATACGTTGATTGGTTGTAATTATAAAAATATATTTATTAGATATAATTAAAAAGCTAAATCAGATTTTAGAATTGGTTTACAAAAAGTTAAATTGGATCTAGTGCTCAGGGCTCAGGCACTACTAGTATACGTAGAGTACGAATTCAGTAAAAATGTAAAATGTTCAAATCCAGTGCGTAATTTTATAATTTTAATTTATGCAGTATTATACATACGGGTGCGCCTAATCGAAATAATTTATATTAAACTAATTTGTGTACACCATGATTCCTACATAGTAATTTGAATCTCTAGCGCCCGAATACTGGAACGCCATTCAAATAATAAGTTGCTCTTAACAGCGCACGGCCCACTTAGCCAGGGTCCCTACTATATTCATCCGAACGAACGAAGTTCGAAACTTCGGACAAACGAAGTTTTTTATACGATACGAATGTATCTATTCTGTAAAAGTTCCAATTTGTATAACGTACACCGTAACTATAAGTCTATGGTTACGACCATAAATCAATAACGACCATAAGTTTTATGTAGGTACATTCGTATCGTATAAAAAACTTCGTTTGTCCGAAGTTTCGAACTTCGTTCGTTCGTTCGTTCGGATGAATATAGTAGGGCCCCAGTACATTTAATCGGGATTAACGTAGTTAAGCGCCATTTATATTTAAGTTGCGTTCCAGTATTTGGGCGTAAGTCAAGTTAATTTGTGAGCATTACATATACATAATAAGAGTTAATTTAATAGAAAAATATTGATTGTAGATAGCTTCAGTGATGTACATTAAACGTATCTGTATCTATACCTCGAGCACAAATATTTCGTCACAATCGCGTTCCCAGCGCCATCTTCGAAATACCAATGACTTTTTATGGAAAATAAGAGATCTATTATCCATTTGAGATATTGCACGTGTAAAAAAGTGACGTTAATTTGCTTAGAAAAACTAAATAAATAATAGTTTAAAAAGACTAAAAAACACGCTTTAGTAAAAGATCCAACATTCAGTTTATGGTTAAAAGCTAGGTGGCTTAAGGATAAGTAATTGATGTAAGCACACCACGCTTTTTAACAATAAAAGTAGGTTAAGTTTCTTTAAACTATTATTTATTTGTTTACTGAAAAAACAGCTATCTTATCAACGGTAGGCAGCTATGCGGAAATAATCCATGTTTATAGGGTTTTTTCCATTACTCGAAATGGAAATCAAAGATTCCTTTACATGCATATCGGCGAAGCTAATAAAAGCGTACTTATTACGTCACAATTTCTTTAACATTTCGACAAACATCTTGCTGGAGGCACTTTCCAGTTTCTCACTGCGATTCACTCGAATATTCACGTATTATTTATATTAGATCAAATTATAATTACGCTGTAATATTGCAAAACGCATTAGTATTTAATAAAAATGTGTTCACCAGTGATAGAAGCTCTCTTGTTAGTAATTGTACTTAAATAGAACTATGCCGTGCCTTTACAACGCCAGCTGAACACGATGTAGTGTACAGTAGGTACTAGAAAACGGTACATGTACACATTGCATTTGTGCGAATCGGGTATAAGCCTATGTACTTATGTTTGCTAAGTAAATGTGGTGCTTATTTATTTATTAATTTATCAGTACAATCTAAGACAATACCCAACGACATCTTTGGACGTCTCATGAAGATGTATGTATTAGGACACTTGTTAAAATATCTACTTAATACAAGTGTCAATAAATTGTATGTTAATTAAAGTTGCATTTCAATTCGATTTATATCGACGTTGGAGTTGTAAGAATAAGTATTTGTACTTTGCTATGTAAGGAACTAATTACATTTAAGTAGAAGAAATACAGAAACTAGTCTTCTCTCTGTCTCGGACTCTCGGCGGTCATATTCTGACGACATACAACATTTGTAACCCGTTCTTGCCACCATAAATATGAAATTTCGTTTTATTACTACGCGTCCTCTACTTATTTAATTTTTATTTATTTTATTTTCTAATAGATTCCTATTATAAGTTAACTTTATATAAAAAACAGCATTACACAAATATACTAATGTAAAATATTCATACATTTGACTGTGATCTCTGTAAAATACTTGTTAGTTATTTATTGCATATTTTATACAACGCGAAACATTCAGTGAGATTCTATGTTACAAATTTTTTATGCCACGGTTTTCACTTTGATATTATCCTGATATTTATTACTTAGTAATATATAGTGTCGTGTTAAAGTCAATATGTAATTTATCTGTCTAATGCAACTAGTAATACTTAATTATAAATATTATTTGTGTAAAGATGTACTCGCATTATTTTTTTATGTAATTAACTTGTAGTTAGTGACATTATGTATTTATGGTTTATTGTGATATGAAATGTGATTTTTATTGCAAAATTTGTAATTTATGTACAACTGGTGCGATTAAGTTTTTTCAAGTATAAATCCTTTAAATCAGTGTTTATGTGCATGAACAGCTGCTATTTCATAAAAACTTATATGATATACTGGGTATATCAAGACTGCTACCGAAAACGAAGCCGGGTGGTAGTTCAGTGAGTACAAACACAATGCAACTAAAATTTTCATAAAAAAACGCGACAATTTTTTTTATGATTTTTTTAAATATATTGATTTTTGGATGGTAAATCCATAGTTTTTGCTAAAATAATAATTTAAACTCTTTATGCCTTAGAGTCCTTATAAGTAAAAGGGTATACACTATTATTTTAGAAAAAAAAATGAACCTACCATCCAAAAACGACCATATGAAAAAAATAACAAAAAAAAATCGTCACTTTTTTCAACATTTTCTGTATTTTGTTACGAAAAAGTCACTTGGGCAAACGTGATTAAGTTTATTCATGTGACTAATTAGTTGGAACACAATTTGGCATAGTGTACACTCTAAACTGAGCTTGTGAATAATATTAATTACTATTTATTTTAAGTACTTATACAACCGTAAAGCTTATACAACCGTAGTTATATGTCTACATGTACTTATCGTGTTTGTAATTTTAGTTTACCACAAACAAATGCGGATGAGGTTTATATTAGTACGTATATGGAATAGAAAACAACAAAAATAAAACTGGACTCAAGGCAAGATCTCCCAGCTTAGTTCAACGAATTCTACAAGTATAATACGTACAATGCGGTGGTGGGATATTTAGTTCAAAACCAAATCTGACAATGACCACGTGTCGTGGAAAACCTTGATGCCATCCGTTTTGCGAAAACTATGTCAAACTTTTTTATTATCTAGGTTTCGCAAACGAGCAAGTAGGTCACCTGGTGGTAAGTGATCACAACCGGCCATGAACATCCACAACGCTTGGATCATGGATGTGTTGCCGGCCAATCAATTCGGGACGGGAGCGGGAAGTAAAAGGATTGAAGAGGAAAGGGATATTGGGTATCCGGCATCTCACTCACCGGATGAAACGTGACAGCAGAACTGTCGCGGCATGTCGATCTACTGTGAGACAGTGGTACCGATCCGGCTGAGCCCATGCATTCATGCTGAGTCATAGCTAACAACTGTGTGACTCCACAACACACCGACCAGTGAGCAACAGCAAAACAACCTGCAAAAAGAAACAGTATGTCATGTCATTATTTAAAAGTCAGACCGATTTTTACCACTTTTATACATAGGTATCTATGTAATTTGTGGGATTAAAAAGTACTCTATTATAAAAAACCGACACCGACTGCAAAGGTTAACCGGATAACTTGGGGTCGCTATAATTAGAATTGTTAGATCTGTATCAGGCCATATACGTCCCAATGAGTACGAACCTCTTCTACAATCGAGAGTATGATTGAGAAAGGTTAGGCCATAGTCCATCGCGGTAGATAAAAACAAGTAAACTTTTGTATATTACAAATTATGAAACGCTTGGCGCATTTGGGATGAAAAGTTCAGTTCAATACGGATGTTGATAAATTTTTGGTAGCGCTTTTATTTTGTAGATAGGTCCTAGATAACACGAAACGAATAATATAGAGCAAATTATGATAAAAAAATTCGTAAACAAAAATAGTTTTCAAAATTCCCGCTAAAACTCTCCAATCCACGCCAATGATCGCTAACATCTATCAAAATGAACTGAGTTTATCTTGCCGCCCGTTCAGTGACGTCATTACCCTCCGATCGCTGTTTGTAGTCTCGTGATACTGGGTATTGAATAATATTTTAATTTAATTTCTTACGAAAAATTAAGTTCTCAAAATAAAATGTATATTAGGTTTTATAATACTGTTTTTTTTTATGTGTATAAAATACATTTACGCGAATTTTTGATATGAGTCAACATCCCTATTTCCTCTACGTACGTGCTCAATATCACGTGACTTTAAAACAGGTTCATTATATTTTATGATAACTTTATCATAAAAATCTGTTTCACTGTCAATCAAATACGATTGTTTCGTAAGCATTGGTTTGTAGTAAACTAAAGTATCAAATATGGCCTATGTACTTTACAACGTGTCTATGTATTTTTATTAACGTGTTTGTAATGTGCCGTGTTTATAGACTTTTAAAAAGTAATAATATTTTATTTAATTGTGTTTCATTACAAAACCCTACCCTAACTTAATCAATGACGAAGATCCTGTAAAAATATATACCGGGTATCTCAAGACTGCTACCGAAAACGAAGCCGGGTGGTAGTTTTAGTGGCTACAAACACAATGCAATTAAAAATTTCGCCTAGAAACGCGACAATTTTTTTTATGATTTTTTAAATATCGTCATTTTTGGGTGGTAAATCCATAGTTTTTGCTAAAATAATAATTTAAACTCTTTTATACCTTAGAGTATTTATAAATAAAAGGGTATATACTATTATTTTAGGAAAAAATGTATTTACCACCCAAATATGGCCATAGGAAAAAAATAACAAAAAAAAAATTGTCGCTTTTTTTTGCAACATTTTCTGTTGCATTGTGTCTGAAGTCGCTTAAACTACCACCTGGCTTCGTTTTCGGTAGCAGTCTTGATATACCCTGTATAAAAATTCCCAACAGCCGCATCCATAGTCCCGATATATTTAGTTGAATACATACAATTATAAACATTGTGCATCTTAAATTATAGGACACAGCTTATGGTACAGGTTCCCTAGAACAAGTTTCATAATTGATTACTAACAAGTTGATTTTTCGTGAGTAGCTTCCTTTCGACTAGACGCCCAACTTTTTCCTTACAGTAACGTTGGTAAATGGTAGCTTAGCAGGGTAGCAAGGGTAAAACATGTCGATTTGACGAATTTTTAAAATTTATTAGTAACCGAATTTTTCTTTGTTAATTATCGAGATAATTATCTAAATAACGTGAAAAAAATATTTGTCCTACAAAATATAAGGTTTTATCACAACAGTCCCCCCTCTCCAACATGTATCATAAACAAGGTCATGGAAAATAATTACTAACCAGCAGATTTTTTTTATATTGGTTAACTAACATTTGTATAGTTTACTACCCACAACGTCCTACAAATTATGTGGTATGTCATCTTGGTCCTACGCTCAAAAGTTGTTAATACCGCAAGACTTTTTTTTTAATTAGTAACTGTAGGACAAATATATCACGTGATAGGTTAATATATTTTTCATCCAAATAAAACAATGTCCTACAAAAATAAAGGTATGTTATTTTAGTCCTACAAAATTTGTAATTTTTGAGTATACAAAATAAAATGAAATATACATTTATACTTACAGTAGTATTCATATACAATTAATTATTATATTTATTTATTAATGTTTACTCAAGTTAGGTTTCATAGTATGGTACTGAGAAAATATCACCGTTTAGTGCGACCCCGGTTTAAGCGACCAACTGCTTATAGCGACCAATAATTATAATTAACGTTGAGCATGTTTGATATTTTGGAATGGTTAGGGAATAATTTTGCACCAATTGCTTTATCAGTATAAAAGTACTATCATTTATGTGGTAGAATACAATATTCATTTATTGCGCTATCGTACACAAACATGACAATTTATATTACATTAAAAATTTAACACTTTAAAACTATTACAATTATTTTACATTAAAAAGTTTATCTCTCCGAAAAATCAACTTTCATCCATAATTTCAACGACTTTTTCACCATCATCATTACCAGAACTATCATCGCCAATCTCTAAAACTGATACGATAGGTTTATGGTAGCTGTTTTTGTAGTTTTTTTGTGTAGTTTTGATTCGAACCTATTTAAATGTCTAATAAAGACCGCATCAATAGTAGTTTTGTATTTCGTTGTGCTAAGATTGCGATCATTCGACATAGTTAAACCAAATTCATTATTTAAAAATTCAATTAATAGTTGATTTTTATCGTCTGCGAAGTTTATGTTGAAATCTCCACTCAAAATCATTGGCAATTCATCAAAGCTTTATAAACTGACAGCTAACTGACAGCTGTCTACTCTCCATCCGTCTTACGCTTTTCGTCTTACGATCAGGTCACGTGTCCTGACGCGAGTTTAAGATTTTATACCCATTACAGAAAAAGTGCTCAACGCCGCTAAAGAAGTTTTCACTTCAATAATACGTCCAGTTAAAACCACAGAATACTAACAGAAGTCAACCTTGTGTATGTACTTCACTTTTGTTGCCATACTACGCTCGGCGTTCGCGCAAAAGTTGAAACTCGCTCTCGCAGTGGTCTCGACTGGTTTGGAATATCGTGTCGGTGAACGCTGTCTATGTGGGCGTTGATTAAGCGCGCTTTGTATGAAGCTTGACTTCTGTTAGTTAAGTATTCTGTGGTTAAAACGACGCGCAATGTTTTGTTTGCACAACCTATGCACCAATACCTCGGTGCTCCAAATTTACCCCGCCCCGCGCGCTTCACCTCTCCTTATTAGTGCGTGAATCCATGCTTAGTGTTTGTCACTTTAGACAAGTTCTAAAAGCTCGACAAAATAGTTATTTCGGTAAAATACCGATTTCCAGCTCCGGTGCGAAACGCATCTAAATATATACCGGGTATATCAAGGGTGCTACTGAATACGAAGCGGGGTGGTAGTTTAAGTGACTACAAAAACAATGTAACTGTGTGTTGGCCGTCTGTATTTTTAGTCGTCTGTGGTCCACAGTAAACCATGCTGTGCGGATGCGTTTGTGAGCAAGGATAGCAGTGTGCCTTAGCTTCAATAGCAAAATATACAAAATATTTTTTTTAATTTCATGAATTTCAACTTTGTAACTGGAGGCACGGTGGTTTAACTTAGAACAAACAACGACGAATTATAATCATCTTTTTTACTAACTTAACACCAGAGGGCGAAAAAATCGTTGGTTTGTACGGGTTTCTCCATTTTACGTAGATTGTATTTTACGCGGATATTTTTGGCCCTAAATTACTTTTAACAGCATTGATTAGCTTATTTGCTGATGAGTTAATTTTAAAACAATTTTTAAATTTATTAAAATGCATACACATGCGGAAATGAGAATTGTTATGTTCACATTTCTATACAGAATAATTTGTTTCAAATAGACAAAATTCAAATCGATTATGTAAGATCTTATTCAGGTCCAAACCTCCCTAAATCTTTTCTTTTCGTATATAAAAGTAATGAAAGTAAGTATAGATATGGTATAGATATAATATTGGATTGTTTTTCTTACTTAACGCCAGAGGGCGCCTTGAATTGATTGAGTGACGTCTCTATCTTAGTATGTAAAATGTACTCTGTGACTGGAGGACTGGAATAACGTACCACGCAATTTGTAGGACAATGTGGGTGGTAAACTATGCAAATGTTAGCTAAACAATAAAAAAAAAATCAGCTGGTTAGTAATTATTTTTCATGACCTTATTTATGATACATGTTGGAGAGGGGGGACTGTTGTGATAAAACCTTATATTTTGTAGGACAAATATTTTTTTACGTTATTTTGATTATTACCTCGATAATTAACAAAAAAATAATCGGTTAGTAATATTTTTTTTTAATCCGTCAAGTCAACATATTTCATCCCTATTATCTTAGTTATAAACCACAATCGAGAATTTTCGTACAAGAATTACTTGGGCGTCTCATTGAGATGAAGCTATTCTCGAAAATTCAGCTTGATAGTAATTATTTTTACATTATGTATTAGTACTACAACTTTTGAGCGTAGGACCAAGATGACATACCACACAATTTGTAGGACATTGTGGGTAGTAAACTATACAAATGTTAGTTAACCAATAAAAAAAAAATCTGCTGGTTAGTAATTATTTTCCATGACCTTGTTTATGATACATGTTGGAGATACATGGGGGGACTGTTGGGATAAAACCTTATATTTTGTAGGACAAATATTTTTTCACGTTATTTAGATAATTATCTCGATAATTAACAAAGAAAAATTCGGTTACTAATAAATTTTAAAAATTCGTCAAATCGACATGTTTTACCCTTGCTACCCTGCTAAGCTACCATTTACCAACGTTACTGTAAGGAAAAAGTTGGGCGTCTAGTCGAAAGGAAGCTACTCACGAAAAATCAACTTGTTAGTAATCAATTATGAAACTTGTTCTAGGGAACCTGGGCTATTACATAAAATATAGAAAATAATACATTCCTTGTATTGTTTGTTATCCCATAGTCTATTTAAATGTTTTGTTTTTATCTTTGTTCGATTTTTTGTTTTGTTTTTTTCTTTATTTATTTATCTCATATATTATGCTAAATCTTAAAATTGTTAGGAAATCACAAAACAATAATAATTACAAATCAATAAGAAAGAGAATTAAAAATTAATATAAAAAAGGACTACACAGAGTTACATGGTATCATTCAAGTCATTAAAGAGGACTTACGATTTAAATTGTTCAAATGGTGAGGCAACTGATATTTCGTTGTATTTATTTGCTAATCTAACTATGGGTGAATGCTTACCGAGATTAGTTAGGGCTCTAGGTGTCTTAAACAAGGGACAAATGTAGCGAGGAATTCTTTGAGGAACATTTATGGGGTATCTTGCTCATTAGATCAGGACAATCAATATGATTATTAAAAGTTTGTAGATAAATATAAGGTCAGATATAATGGGGAATATGCATGTGACTTAAATATGGACAAAATATTTATTTTTGTAATCTTTATTGCTACTGAAAACACAGTATACAATCCATCCATCCATCCATCCATCAGCCAAATGAAGTCCACTGCTGAACATAGGCCTCCCCCAATGATTTCCACAGAGATCTGTTGGAGGCAGCCTGCATCCAGCGACGTCCCGCGACCTTTACCAGGTTGTCTGACCACCTTGTGGGTGGACGTCCTACGCTGCGCTTTCCGCTACGTGGCCTCCATTCGAGCACTTTCCGACCTCATCGGTCATCAGTTCTCCGCGCTATGTGCCCTGTCCATTGCCACTTCAACTTGCTAATCCGTTGGGCTATGTCAGTTATTTTAGTTCTCCTACGGATCTCCTCATTTCTGATTCGATCTCGTAGGGAAACCCCGAGCATAGCCCTATCCATAGCTCGTTGAGTGACTCTGATCTTCCTAGTGACACAATATACAATAATTTTTAAAATATATTTTATTTTAATAGTGAAATTTAATCATCAAAAAGTTCGTTCGTTTTAAAATATCCGCGCAAATTTCCGAAACGCAACACTATTTTTTTTTCCATTTATTTATTATATTAAGACAAAATAACAAAAAAAATTACAATTAGTCCCGTAAAACCAATTACTTGGTTTGTCTGTGAGTACATAGTAGTGTTTCACATACTTAATATCTAGCGAATTGCGAGTGTCTAATTATAAGGTTGATAAAAAATACTTTTTAAAAGCTTTAATATCAGACTTTTTTTTGTTAATCGCTGCCGCGATTTCGGAAGGGAGACCGTTTATCAAGTACGGTAATCGCTTTCGTAGTGTCCTGTCTCCGAAGTAGTTGTGGATCCTTGGTACAAGGTATTTCCCTGCCGATACCGCTCTGGTTGGCTTATTGTGTTGCAGCGGTACCAACAGCTCCTCGCAGCTATGGTTATTAGTAATCAACTGAAGCTTGTGATTTAATGAGGCCGGTAGTATATTGCATATATTAAATAATTTATAATAATTTTCTTTACATTTATTTTTGGTTTTATTGGTTACGAGTAGTTTTAAAAATCTGATTTGTAAAGATTCTATTTCGTTTATGTATGATTTGAACGTTAGACCATAGCTGTCGAGAGCATATGATACCACTGATTCCACTAGTGACATATACATACATTTGAGTACCTTCAGAGGCACTTTATATCTTAAATCACTTTATATCTCAATTTGCTGCAAACAAATTGGATATGATGGGACCAAGAAAAGAATTCATCCACCTTTACACCTAGGTATGTTACACAGGCTACAATTTCAATTATCTCACAGTTACATTTTGGTGGATGAAAACGTGACGTCAGTTTTACACGAGAGGTCTCAACTCAGGTGCTGTCAACAAGCATTTGTATGGTTTCTTTTCTGTGGAATAATTATTGTTATTGTATTGTGTCGCTGTTTTTTTTTATATTCAGTTAATAGTTTTATGTGTTCACAGTATTAATTAATTGTGAAGAGAATGACTGAAAACGGTTTCGTAAAAGCGCAGTCGGATAATCTTCCGAAAATCGACGCGTTTATGGTAGCCACGTTTTTCTCTTCAAATCCAGATTTTACGTCTGCTGAACTCAGAGGAGTAAAAGCTGTAATAATTTAGATGTTTTTATTCATCAGTAATAGTTATACTCATAAATACATAAGGATGAATTTAGAATATCGAATAAGAATTCTTAATAATAATTTAACAACTTTTCATAAACTATGTTATGTTTTTTAGAGTCTTTCTTATGTAGAGTCTTGTAAACAAAACAAGTAGGTAGGTAAATGTAAAAATGATTTGTATATATATTTTACCTAATTTTAATATCCTTACTTACATCGAAATGGTCTTCACAATAAAATAAACAGCTGAAACACGATATATTGTCTCTTCTGCCTTGCACCACTTTATCCCTAAATTTTCACCTTTCGGAATAAGGAAATATACTTTGTCAGGTGCAGTGTTTGTGTTATTTGGGCACATACACAGATCACTCCCAATAGATACCTAATGCAAGGCAGCGGTTGCGCCCAACACATATAAGCTATCAGATAGATTTAAACCGATACCAAATGTCGCGTCATCAGTGTCGTCCAAGTAGTGGACCCGCACATGTCGTCGCACGTTAGCGAAAATTACATTTTGGGAACATAATATTACAGTTAATAATGATTTGTTCAATAAAATGGTGTGCAAAAAACTCAAAAAAAATAAAGTATCTAAAAAAACGCAATAAGTTTTCATCGATAACTAATATTCTTTAAATTAATTTGGTCCCGAGCGAGCTCAATTTATACTGGTTAATCTATCAATGTCAAACAGTCGAGTTCGGATGGAGAATCAGCCGTCTCTTTTTCGCATAGCAATAACCGTAATAAGACATCTTTTTTTGGCGAAATCAGGCGTTCTTCTAGTGTTTGACGCATGTTTATAATATAATTCCCAGAAATATCGATATTGTAAAACAATAATGTAAATTAATTTTATTAAATGACAATGTCACAAAAGATATATTGATAAATAAAAATTGCAAATTACCATAATTAAGTTATTTAATGTAATTTGAAATAGTTAAATTTGTTAACAAGGTACTTTTAAAATATTTTTTTAATTATCATTGGCGTAATTAAATTTCCTTTTTTCCCTCTAGTTGTATACGTTTTCAAATATAATGGGAGGGTATTTATCATAAGTTTTAGTATACCTACTAAGTTTATTGAGAATCAGTAGTACAAGCCATTGCACTAATTTTAACATACGTTGAATATGTATATCGTCTCAAAAACATTCATAGTTCGTGAAGTGGGTTTCATTGTCACTTGTCGATATTACATTTACTACAGCAGCCGTCAAAATTCAAGAAACGGTATAAGTTATTGTAGCCCTTTACGGCGTGAGGTTTAGTTATTTACTATTTCATATTTTTATCTGATCTTTTATATCAACACTTAATTTTGGTGTTTCGCCATTATGGTATACAAAAATACACGGTGAATAACAGAAATAAAACCGTTACATGCTAAAGTATAAATCTTAATCCTATTTTATTCGTAGTTAGCGGTTGCCGGTTGGTATAATTTATCAGATCAGGCCGGTGAAAAAATATTATCAAACATTTAACAAGTTGGTAATCAAGTTATAGAAGCGATCATAACACATGAACTTACTGGCAAATCGAACTATCGATACATTTTTTTTATTTATCGACTTATGCCTCATCTTTCCAGTGAAGTCCACGTGAAGTGCGCTGCAACCCGCCCACCCCCCGCGCAGTTCCCTTCGTTGGCGTTTTCGGTTCAAAACAAAATTATCGTAATGCGGTATCTATTGGAAGTGATCTGTGGGCACATAGGAATGCCACATTATTTGTCATATGGTTTTTTGTGGTAATTAAGTCGATATGCACTCACTTTCTTTATTATTTGCTTCGAGTATACAGCTTCGTTTTCGGTAGCAGTCTTGAGATACCCGGTATACATATAGAGGGAGCGCTGATACTTGAAAAACGTAGATAAAAATGGTGGTGCCGGGGCCACCTTTTTTTTGCCGCCAATCAGTATGGATTCAGACAGCGTGGGGTACACATGAAATCTTCTAGAAAGAAAAATCTTAAAATGCCATTTTGCGTCATTAAATTGTGCCCAAATTCTACCTAACGCATAATTAATAAGTATATAACTAGCTACCATAGGTAATATTGCATATTTATTAATATATCGGGAGATATAATGGACGGAATTTTACTAAAAAAAATTAGAATTAGCGCGTTTTCTATAGACATATTTTTTAGTGTTGCAAATTTATAAAAATATATTAATAACTCGATATCCTGATAAATTGTTTAAACTGTTTTTTAATATAAATAAATTTATATGAAAAACAATTTGACGTTATATTAAACCGCCAAAATAAAGCTATTGCGACCATTTATTTAATATGACAATGAGTTAAAATTTACTAAGTTTGTGACTAAATATGACTTGTAATATATATTTTTTTGTAATTCTCTGATCTTATACAATTGGATATAATTTTTAAATCTGTCTGACTTTAATCCGGGTTGTGAATATTGGCCGCCATTTTGAACTTTTTTGTTATCAACCCGATTGCTCTCAAAATTAGTATCTGGCAGTCCGTGGGTACGGATAACATAAATTTATAGTCAGAATTGCATATTTTGGCCATCATTTCGAACTTTTTAGTTTTCAACCCGATTGCTCTCAAAATCAATATCTATCTGTTAAAGATATGTAAACAACCAAATCTATACTGGGTATCTCAAGACTGCTACCGAAAACGAAGCCGGGTGGTAGTTTTAGTGGCTACAAACACAATGCAATTAAAAATGTCGCATAGAAACGCGAAAATTATTTTTATGATTTTTTAAATATCGTAATTTTTGGGTGGTAAATCCATAGTTTTTGCTAAAATAATAATTTAAACTCTTTTATACCTGAGAGTACTTATAAATAAAAGGGTATACACTATTATTTTAGGAAAAAATATATTTACCACCCAAATATGGAAATAGGAAAAAAATAACAATAAAAAATTGACGCTTTTTTTTTTGCAACTTTTTCTGTTGCATTGTGTCTGAAGTCGCTTAAACTACCACCCAGCTTCGTTTTCGGTAGCAGTCTTGATATACCCTGTATAATGTTTTTTTAATATACCCCTGGATCGAAAAATAAGACGCCAAAGCGTTAATATTATACTATTCGAAAGCTACCTATCAAATAGATACCAATGTATTAAAGTTGGCAATCACACAAGTGAAGACCTGGAAATAAATCATGGTGTCCCACAGGGTAGCATCCCAGACCCTACTCTGTTCTTGATGTACATAAATGGATTAACAAACTTAAATATCCAAAATGGATCAATAATCTCATATGCAGATGATACCGCTCTTGTTTTTTCAGCGCGTACATGGCATGATGTTTTTAATTCTGCACAAAGAGGATTTAATACAGTGAAACTTTGGTTACGCCAAAATATGCTTACTTTGAATATTGACAAGACGAAATATATTATTTTTAACATTCGCAAACAAATTGGACGTAATGACAATCATTTTATCTTAGCACACGAATGTACAAGAAATACTCACAACACTTGTTCTTGTCCAAAATTTGCAGTTCAACTCAATTAAATATTTGGGTATAACAATTGACAGTAATCTAAATTTTAAAAACCACGTCAAATTAGTATGCGCAAGAGTGCGAAAGCTTATTTTTGTTTTTAAAAACTTGCGTCATGTTTTAGACTATCCCTTGTAAATACAGCTGTACTGTTCTTTATGTCAATCGATTGTTACCTACTGCATAATTTCGTGGGGTGGGGTTCCAAAAACGACAATAAAAAAAGTAGAAATTGCTCAACGTACAATACTAAAAATAATTCATTTTAAGCCCACCTTTTTTCCCACCAAAAAACTCTATGAAACAAGTAAAGTCCTTACTGTGCCGCAACTATTTTTGTAAGTGTTATAAAAAAACGGCATAGAGAACTGACATATGATCCGAAAATATTAAATACTCGAAGATCATATGCAATCTATGTCCGGAAAGTTATCCCAAAAACCTCTTTTGTTAGGAGATTCTACATCGCTCTTGCCCCTTTATTGTACAATAAAATTAACCGCATTCTCAACATTTACGCATTAACTTTAACTAAATGCAAAATTAAAATCATAAAATATTTTCAGAACTTACTTTACTTACTTTATACTGGGAAAGGCACTGCAAGCCGAAATACAGGTATTCACCCATGGGCGTAGCCACGGTAGAGCCAGGGTAGGCACTTGCCCCACCCTGGCTCTGGCCTTTAAGGTACCTAACCAAAACCAAAAAAATAAATACTGTATAAAGTATACAGTATTTATTTAGTACAGTATTTAGTAGTAGTGTGTATAAAGCACTATCTATGGGTAGATATAAACTTTTTAATTGACTGTTTAACAATTTCGCATACTCCCAGAGCCCGAGCAGCTGAAGTTAGGGACACATATTAACATGGATGATAGATTTCGTAGTGAAGGAAGGTGAGCAATAAGAAAATCTTTTGGTCTATTCAAATTATACATAACAGGGTATATCAAGATTGCGACCGAAGACGAAACCAGGCGCTAGTTTAAGTGACTATAAACATATCCATCATCCATTAGCCAGAGGAAGAGCACTGCTGACCATAGGCCTCCCTCAATGATTTCCACAGAGACCTGTTGGAGGCAGCCTGCATCCAGCGACGTCCCGCAACCTTTACCAACCTAACCTGACCTTGTAGGTGGAGGTCCTACGCTGCGATTTCCGCTACGTGGCCTCCATTCGAGAACTTTTTGGCCCCATCGGCTATCAGTTGTATGTGCCGCGCCCATTGCCACTTCATCTTACTAATCTGTTGGGCTATGTCGCTTACTTTAGTTCTTCTACGGATCTCCTCATTTGTGATGCGATATCGTAGAGAAACCCCGAGCATATCCCCATAGCTCGTTGAGTGACTTTGAGCTTCCTAATAAAGTTCATAGTGAGAGGCCACGTCTCAGTGCCGTATATAATCACTAGTAACACACAACTATCGAAGACTTCCGATTTAAGGCACTGAGGTATTTTCGACGAGAAGACGTCGCATAGTTTTCTGAATGCTATCCAACCGAGTTGGATTCGACGATAGACCTCTCTCTCGAAGATGAACCTGCTTAACTTGTCCTAAATAGACGTATTTGTCTACAACTTCAAGAGTCGAGCCTCTAATTCCGGTGGGCACAACATGGACATTCGACATGATTTTCGTTTTGTCCAAGTTCATTTTATTTTCGATTGAAGTCTTCGAGCTTAGTGCTAAGGTATTCCAGCGATTCTGCCAATACTTCAATATCGTCGGCAAATCCATGGTTGTGCCAACCCGCACTAGGCCAGTGTGGTGGACTATATGCCCTAACCACTCTCAATCGTACTCTCGATTGTAGAGGAGGCTCGTGCCCTGCAGTGGGACGTATAATGGCTGGTACAGATATACTCATAGTTGATGTTAATGCCGAATCCTTTCCACTGCAAAAGCTTAAAGGCGTTTTCCAGCGCGGCACTGAACAGTTTCGGAGATATGACATATCCCTGTTTCACGACTTTCTGTAGTGGAATATCCTTCGTACTCTGATCTTGTACACGGAGGGTCATGGTGGCGTTGTTGTATATACCCTTCAACACTTCGATATACCGATAGCTGTCAATGTGGGACCGCTGGAGGGACTATAGTAAAGCCCAGGTCTCGATCGAATCAAAAGCTCATCTCGTAGTCCACAAACGCTAAACAAAGCGGCAAGTTATATTCCTCGGTTTTTTGTACAACTTACCGAAGCGTATGGATGTGATCTATGGTAATAAAGCCTTTTCGGAAATCGGCTTGTTCGGGAGGCTGGAACTCATTAAACCTGCGTTCGAGACGATTTGTGATGACCCTCGAAAACAAGTTATAGACATGACTCAGGAGCGAGATGGGCCTGTAGTTCTTCAGCAAAGTGTTATCACCTTTTTTGAAGAACAGTACCGCCACGCTCCTGCTCCATGCCTCTGGCGTTGAGCCCTCGAGGAGAACGGAATTGAAGAGCCTTTGAAGGACTTTTAGTATCGGCGTTTCGTCCGCTTTCAGAAGTTCTGAGATGATTTCGTCCTCATCCGGCGCCTTATTGTTTTTAAGTTGCTTCAGGACCGTCTCGATCTCTCATAGGCTGATGTCCGGGATATCATCGCTAAAGTTTCGAATCAATTCAGCCCTCGGATCTTGGGCCGAGCTAACAGCAGGTTCGGCAAACGAGGTGTAAAACTATCTGTAGAATCTCTCGATCTTCCTTAGTACCTCTGCCCTCGTCGACACTACGCGGCCTCTGTCCGTCTTCAAACTAGTCTCTTGTAAACACTTTGGAGCCTCCGATCCACTTAATTATCTCTTTACTGCTCATAGTATTGTGAGCAGGTACATCGTACCGCAAGGAATTCCAGATCCGCCGAACGGAAGACTACAGCGCCATAGATCGACGTTTGGCCATGAGGTCAAGAGTATGGATCGAGAATTTTTGTGGTGTATCGCTACGGCGAAGTCTAAAATACTTAAGTCCCACCATATGGATAGCTTCTACCAAACTACTTCACTTTTGACAATAAAAGCGATTTGTTAGTTCAAGTTGAAAGCTCTCGGGGTTTTGGATATGGGCGCGTAAGGTCGGAGCGTTGACTTCATCAAGCGACGCCTTTCTAATTGGACATTGATATTTAATGTGCCCCTAACCATTCGGTGATCACTGCCAGTTTTCACCCTGTTGGTCACAGAGACATCATTGCACATCCGTCTATTCCGTCCCGTCCCGAAAAGTGTCGCTATTGAGGGGGTATTTGTCTTTTCTCACCACGCTTGGTAGGCGTGTTGCCAAGCGCAGTATGGGATTCGCGTTAATGACGCTGCTGCCCGTCATTAACCGGGGAAAGGAATAACGATTTGTGGGTAGAGGATGTTATAGGAAAGGAGAATATGGCCTGTAGGAGTGGATGCTGCAGTTACCAAAGGGAAGTTTAAGTGACTGCAGTAGCTCGGGGGCCGAGGTCGCGTACTCCTAGTACCTATACTAAGACAAGCCATGGTCAGTAGATAGGAGCATCCCTGACCACGCTATAAATACAATGCAATAAAATTTTTTGGAAAGAAATGTGAAAACTTTTGGGGTTTTTTAAAGATCGTCGAGTTTAGGTGGTGACTATATAGTTTTTGCTAAAATTATATTTTAGTCACTTGCGTACCATAGCACCTTCAAAAATAAAAGAGTGTATGTTATTATTTTAGAAATAAAACTATGTAGTTGCCACATAAATAGGTCAATGGAAAAAAAAAATCGTCGCTTTTCTTGAAAAAAATTTACTTGCATTGTGTATGAAGTCATTTAATACCCTGTAGATCTACATGGTGCTATAGAGTATAACCTTTTAGTATGAATAAAAACAACTGGGGTGAGACAACGGGCATAGTTTGCTTCTTAAATATTATTTTAGACTTCTGCCCCACCCTGAGCCCAAGGCTGGCTACGCCCATGTATTCACCTAGTTCGGCTTCAGAGGCGCCCAAAATATAACTTGTGTCACATTAGACTTAAGGCCTTTTGTTTGTATAAATGCTGTACCTCAAGTTTCATGAAATAAATTATTATTAAATTAAATTATTATAAGAAGGATTCGTTTAGAAGACTGTTGGATACCTACAAAATATTTGTATTATAATTAATATGATGTAAATATGTTTTTAACTTTTAAATCGTATTGAACCAACAATGTAGACGGTCGACCTGATTAAGGTTTCAGGAAGTCGCTGGATGCAGGCCACTTCCAACAGGTCAATTTGGAGATCCTTGGGGAGGCCTATGTTCAGCAGTGGAGTTCCTATGGCTTTTTATGGCTGAAGAGAGAGAGAGAGGGAGAGGGAGACAGAGAGAGAACCTTAGATTTTGATTCTGAGAGTAATGGCGGCCACAATACTTTACCTATAAATGTGGCTTATTGGTACTGAGAAACCCACAGATATTAATTTTTACCGCACCACAGATTTTTAATCTACTTATAAATTTAGTTTATTGGTGCCGACTGCCGATATACCCTCAGATGTTGATTTTGAGAGCAATCGATTCAATGACTAAAAAGTTGAAAATGGTGGCCAGTTTTTTTAAATCTGACTATGTACTTGGCTTATTGGTGTTGACATAACGTCAGATGTTGATTTTGAGAGCAATTGGTTCAATAAATAAAAAGTTCAAAATGGCGGCCACAGATTTTTAATATAACTATAAATTAGTCTTATTGTTGCCGAGTTACATTCAGCTTTTGATATTGAAAGCAATTGGTTCAATAAATAAAAAGTTGAAAATGGTGGCCAGTTTTTTTAAATCTGACTATGTACTTGGCTTATTGGTGTTGACATAACGTCAGATGTTGATTTTGAGAGCAATTGGTTCAATAAATAAAAAGTTCAAAATGGCGGCCACAGATTTTTAATATAACTATAAATTAGTCTTATTGTTGCCGAGTTACATTCAGCTTTTGATATTGAAAGCAATTGGTTCAATAAATAAAAAGTTCAAAATGGCGGCCACAGGTTTTTTAACCTTACTATGAATTTGGCATATTGGTGCCGAGATACCCTCAGATACTGATTCTGAGATAAATCGGTACAATAAGTAAAAACTTCAAAATGGCGGCCAAGATTTTCAATACCGAATACGAACAAAGCTCGGCTATCGAAGCATAGGGACTAAAACATTTACCATTTCACCACCAAGTATTTCCAATATTGCAATGCTATTGTATAATAACGCACAGGTAAAAATACTTCGTATTCGCAGTGAAAACGTATTCGGAATTATAGATAAACGTGTTAAAATAGTCGCCACAATTTTTCATTATTTAAAAATATTATGTATCAATATTGTTATTGGGACCAAAAAACGTAATTAAATTTTTATACAGTTGGGGAAAATATGTTAACCGGAAACCCTAATGCAGCAATGCTACCAACATTACGACCATAGATTAGTATTATATACAGAGAATTACGACTAGGGCGTGGATCCCGGAATTCCGAGATTTCGTAACTCCGGAACTTAGAATGATTTTTTACGATATTACAATTCCGGAACTAAAGTAAATATCGCAATCCGATACTCATTATAATTTGTAAGATAAGTTACCACAATAATAAAATTTGCATATTTGTACTCTCTTGCGAAATGTACCACGGTACGGTACCGCGCGCGAAGTTTGAATTCGTCGCCATCGACGCTTGCGTTTCGTTCGTTCGCCATTCTTGTCTTATTTACTTTATATTTATTTTTAATATAAGTTGATTTAATTGATCTCAATTTCCAAAACATACCACAGTGTAAGTTTAAAGCTTTTTAATTTAAGTTTATGTTTTGTTCTTTAAACCTATTTTCATGATCTCAGAAGAGGAGAACTTGTTGATTTTGTTCATTGTGAGTTGTTGAATGTTATATTCATCTTAATTTTATTAGATAGTTATTTAATAAGCCGCATTGCAATTGCAAATAGCACACGTTGATTTTGCTATAATGTATACAGATATTATTGAAAAGTTGATTTTTTTTTGTATTGTATCAGTCCATATACGTCCCACTGCAGGGCACGGGCCTACTTTACAATCGAAAGTACGATTGAGAGTGGTTAGGCCATATAGTTCACCATGCTGGCCTAGTGCGGGTTGGCGGATTACATACCATAGAAATTCTTATAAATCGCTATGGTATGCAGGTTTCCTCACGATGTTTTCCTTCACCGTTTTAGTGCGTGGTGATTGACTGTCAATACACACATGACTCCGAAAAGTCAGAGGTGTGCCCCGGGATTTGAATCCGCGACCACTGTGAACATGTTGGCAGCCGCATCTAGTCCGTTTACCAACAGGCCATCACGTACTTTTGTAAAAGTTGATTATTTATTGTTATATTTACTGAGAAAAACCTAATAACCTAAGAAGGCTGTTTAATTGATCTCAGTCAAGAGTTTTGTCGATTTATTTCGTTTTTATTATAAAGATGTGTTTTAACAAAACAATTTAATGACTATTTATCTTTTTTTATATATACTTTTTTAAAAATTCCGGAACCGGTTCCGGAATTCCGGAATCGAACCAGTAGTATCGTAACTCAGTTCCGGAATCGAAAATCATCCGATATTACATGCCCTATTTTTTTTTTTTATTGCAGTGAATGGCGAGACGAGCATGCCGCTCGCCTGATGGTAAGCGTTGCGACCGCTCATGAACAGAAGCAAAACCAAACAACACCTTGATTTACAAAGCAATGCTTGGCATTCCACTGCGCTCGCCATCCTGAGACATAAGATGTTAAGTCTCAATATGTCCAGTAGTTACTCTGGCTACAATGTCCTTCAATCCGAAACACAACAGTGCATTTAAACTGCTGTTTGACGGGAGAAATAGACATTGCGGTGGTACCCACCCAGGCAGCCTCTCACATATGAGAGACCTACCACCAGTAAAACGTAATTACGACCAAGAAATTATCTACGTTTTTGAAAACACAAATATATGACAGCGCTCCCTCTTTATGTACACAGTCAGGTCATAAGTATTGTCACACAATAAAAACTTTTCTTTTAGAATGCTGGCCACAAAAAAATTTATTGAATTCGAATTTTGAAAATAAAAATGTATACTTTTTAGAATTTTACTCATTTTTGAATATGGAGTGGACGCTTAAAGAAGACCATGTTGCAGGTATTGCGTTGCATCGTTGCGGTTACGCGCCAATTCAAATTTTTGACATACTGAAAAATTTTAATATAACCAAAAGATTCGTTTATCGTACCATCAAACGATACAATGAAGATTCTAGTGTAGATGACAGGTCAATTAGTGGTCGCCCTCGGTCTGTTAGGACTCCAGCAGTGATAAAAGCTGTGAAGGCGCGAATTCAAAGAAATTCCAAACGTAAGCAGAAACTGTTGGCCCTTCAGATGGGGTTAAGCAGAAAAGGGTGTTAAATGAAGACTTAGGGCTTCGGGCATATCGAAGAAAAAGAGGACGTCGTTTGAATGCTCGTGTAATGGACCTGAGACTGAAGAGATGCCGCGCTTTGTTGAAGCGGTACGCAGGAAAAAAAAGGGATTTTTTTTTCAGATGAAAAAAAATTTTCCGTAGAAGAAAGCTACAACAAACAAAATGATAAGGTGTACGCACACAGTAGTGAAGAAGCGAGCAACCGTATTCCGCGTGTCCAACGAGGTCATTTCCCATCCTCGCTCATGGTATGGTTGGGAGTTTCTTATTGGGGCTTAACAGAGGTACATTTTTGTGAGAAAGGTGTAAAAACGAATGCAGTTGTGTATCAAAATACAGTCCTGACGAACCTTGTGGAACCTGTTCCTCATACTATGTTCAATAACAGGCACTGGGTATTCCAAAAAGATTCGGCGCAAGCTCATATAGCGAAGAGCACACAAGACTGGCTCGCGGCGCGTGAAATCGACTTCATCCGGCACGAAGACTGGCCCTCCTCCAGTCCAGATTTGAATCCGTTAGGTTAGGATCACGGAGGTCATTTGAATAAACTTTAGTGTCATAAGAATCTATGTTTTGTTAAGTTCATTTTGGTATATAAATGGTTACATAATGAATAAACTTGTTTCACTTATTTTATATTAAACATGTGACAGAATTTATGATCTGACTAGGTATATACTCTAAGATTATTTGGTATTTTTTTTAACCAAACACTGCTGTTGACATCGAACTTGTGTAATCGTGACGTCACGAATAAGCGCGCCAATATGGCCGCGTTTAAATCGCCCAAAATTGAGAGCCATTTTAATATTTATTTTTTTGCATAATAGTTTATATTTTGGACGTGATATTCATATGTTTGGTAATGTAATGACTAGTAGAATCGTATGAAAAAAAAAAAAAATCATGCATATTCCCCATTATCCCTGGGTGGTTGTAGGGTCATTAAATTTAAAAAAATGTAGTCATTCCTTGTAGGATCTTACAGGACTTTTAATATTCGCACGTGATGCTAGATTTCGGACGAATCCCTTTTGCACATTCTCTATTCTTTCTTCATGAGACTGATAGGAAGGATTCCACACCGTACTACAATACTCTATTTTGCTTCTCACTAAACTTAACAACAGCACGGCTGTGGACTGCTTTGTACATTTCTTAGAAGAAAGTAAGACGAACCCAAGGACCTTGCAGGCTGAGCCTTTTATTTTATTATAATGTTTAGTAAAACCCAAGAAGCTTATACCCAAATGGAGATTGCATTCCGTATATAAAAGTGAAGCACAAAAATTTGACATTGAATGAAGTCGCTGTTGCCTGCTATCCTTTTCTTTAGAGTAAAAATTAATGAACTACAAATCATGTTCATTCTTGTCACTCTAAAGAAAAGGATAGCAGGCAACAGCGACTGCATTCAAGTTAAAATTTTTGTGCTTCAGTGTTTTATACGGAATGCAATCTCCATTTGGGTATAAGCTTCTTGGTAAAACCTATTTCAGTGTCTATGGTGATGCTTTGGTCGCGAATGACACCAACTTTGCTAGTAAAGATACTTGAATGATTGGCTGACTTGTGCGTATTCCGTTTTCCCGTGAATTTAATGTGGTAAAATTTATTACAGTTTGAATCATTTTCTTTGTTGCGCACCATTACCTTAGGGCCTCGAAATCTATCTGTAATAATTGTGTATCGAATTCCGAATGTATTATACGCGTTAATTTCAAATCGTCGGGAAAGATATAAGGGGAGTATTGAGGAGTATCTAAATATATCTGTTAAATGGCTGACAAATATGTTTTTTTTTTAATTTATTAGGCATCAAACAGTCATTAATTTACAAATGTTTTTTACAAAATAAGTTTAAAAATAGACCTATAGTGCCGTAAACAAAATAATATAAGAAAAAAGATAGTAATATGTGGAACGCTTACAGATAGTAGTAGAAGGTCGCGAATAAAGTACTAAATAAAGTAAACTACACACATCATTGAGAATCAAACATAAGGAAAAGAATATGTTAACACAATAATCTATACATATAAATAAAATTGAAGTGTCTGTTTTAAGAGGACGGTAGACTCCGATGACCTTGCTCGAACGGGCGGAACCAAATTTCATGCACCGGCGCACGACGCGCGAGCGCGCGCGTTTCGTAATACCTATTCATTCATTGTTTCGCTGCGGACAGAACGATATATTCGTAGTGTTATTTCCCTCGATGTTCTTATCGAGTACAGTTAGGAGCGGTCTGACCGTAGTGTATGATTAATTAACTATCAAACGTCACAGCTACCGTAGCGGAACTGCTCGAACGCCGACTGTTAAACGAGAAGACGCGGGTTCGGTCCCCGCACTTGTAGTTCGATTTTTGTGTTTATTTATTTCATCTATATTACCAATATTACAAGGAAACATTTGTATTTTTGCGTGTTTTGTATTTTAGATTTTTAATATTTGTGTTTTTGTTTTTCGTTTCTAATATTATAAAGAGGATAGATACATTTATATTTTTGGATTTTTATTTACAAGGAATAAACTCAAAAATTATTGGACCGATTTAAAAAAATCTTTCGATTTTTGCATGGTAATTATCCGGGAATAACAGAAGCTATATATTTACCTGAAGGGGTTGAAATAAGGGTTTAAATGGAAAATAAAAACTATTGAAGATTTATTTTTTAATTTATATTAATAAATATTTACAGCGTTACACCTCGGTTGCCAAACCTACTGTTAGCTCGGCCGAAGACCCAAGAGCCGAGTTGATCCGATACTTTAGCCATGATATCCCGGACATCAGCCTGTGTGAGATTGAGATGGCCCTCAAACAACTTAAAAACAACAAGGCGCCGGGTGAGGACGGAATCACTTCAGAGCTTCTGAAAGCGGGTGGAACGCCGATACTGAAAGTCCTTCAGAGGCTATTCAATTCCGTTCTCCTCGAGGGCTCAACGCCAGAGGCATGGAGCAGGAGCGTGGTGGTACTGTTCTTCAAAAAAGGTGATAACACCTTGCTGAAGAACTACAGGCCCATCTCGCTCCTGAGCCATGTCTATAAGTTGTTTTCGAGGGTCATCACAAATCGTCTCGAACGCAGGTTTGATGACTTCCAGCCTCCCGAACAAGCCGGTTTCCGAAAAGGCCGTTTGGCCTCTCACTGTGGGCCTCATTAAAAGGCTCAAAGTCACTCAACGAGCCATGGAGCGGGCTATGCTCGGAGTTTCCCTACGAGATCGAATCAGAAATGAGGAGATCCGTAGGAGAACCAAGGTTACCGACATAGCCCATAGGATTAGCAAGTTGAAGTGGCAGTGGGCCGGGCACATAGCTCGTAGAACCGATGGCCGTTGGGGTCGAAAGGTTCTCGAGTGGAGGCCACGTACAGGCAAGCGACGTCTGTCGGACGTATGTCGGACGCCCGCCTACAAGGTGGACGGACGATCTGACTAAGGTCGCAGGAAGTCGCTGGATGCAGGCCGCTTCCAACAGGTCATTGTGGGGATCCTTGGGGGAGGCCTATGTTCAGCAGTGGACTTCCTGTGGCTGATATGATGATGATGATGAATAAATATTTAAAAAAATTATCCCGAATGGTTTTTATTTTTCATTTCAACCCTTATTTCAACTCCTTAAGCCAAATATACAGCCAATGTTACTCCAGGATAATGTTGGATTCGAATGGTGAAAGAATTTTAAGATTAAGTCGGTCGGTTAAGTAATTTTTGGGTTTATTCATAATAAACAAAAATCGAAATATTCAAAAATCTAAAATACAAAAATGTAAAAATACACATGTTACAAAAATGCAAAAAAATGAAATGTTTCTTCTATAAAATATTGAGTTATATGAATTTATAAACAAAAACAATTGTTACGATGCGGAATCGAACCCGCGGCCACCCGTTTAACAGTAGCCATCCAGGCAACTGCACCACGGTTGCTGTTAAGTACGTTAGTGAATTTATCATTCACTACGGTTAGACCGCCCCTAACCGTACTCAATGAATATGTGGAACGAAATAGCAATATTCAATTTGCTTTGATATTGCGGAGACAAGCGACATAGGTCCGTTTAGCACGGCGCGGCGGTTCGTCCCGCATTGATTTGTTGGGCGACAACGGGGACGTGCTCGCGATTTAGAGTATCGATAATGTGAAAAAATTCGTTAAAATAAATGAGACAGAAATTGGAAAAAATAAAAAGAAGGTCCCATCCGTCTTGCATTTCTTAATATCCTGATAATAATAAAATAATCCTAGTGCTCATAGTTTAAGAGAAAAAACGTTGTAAGTGCGAAAACAGAGGTCACTTTGCAATTTTATTTCAAGTACTTTTAATACACTTTTAAGAATTCTGAAAAGAAGGGGACATGCTCCATATAGTGTAGATCAACATATATTTTTTTTGAAGACCTAATAATAAAGATCACCAAGAAAAAACGTTGTGAAAAAGGCCATTTCACATAGACCTTCTTTTTTAAGAGTGAAAATAAAAAAAAATGTCCTACTACATATTGTTGTATACATTAGATACCTGTGCCGAAAATGATATTTTAATTTTTTTTGTCTGTCTGTCTGTCTGTTTGTTCTGGCTAATCTCTGAAATGGTTGGACCGATTTTGACGGGACTTTTTTTTGACAAGAAGTAACTTAGGCTATATTTCAGAATAAAAACGTTTATTTTAGAAAAATAAAATAATGTTGCAATGCCCGCGCGCAGCTCACGCGCATGCCACCACTGGGCCGTTACGTCGAGCGCCTCCCACCACTTTTCTCACCAATGAATCAATATCACATTTACAAAATATTGTATACCGGGTATCTCAAGACTGCTACCGAAAACGAAGCCGAGTGGTAGTTGTAATGGCTACAAATACAATGCAACTAAAAATTTCGCAAAGAAACGCGACAATTATTTTTTATGATTTATTAAATATTGTCATTTTTGGGTGGTAAATCCATAGTTTTTGCTAGAATAATAATTTAAACTCTTTTATACCTTAGAGTATTTATAAATAGAAGCGTATACACTATTATTTCAGGAACAAAATGTATTTACCACCCAAATAGGGACTAAGGAAAAAAAAAACAAAAAAAATTATCGCTTTTTTTGCAACTTTTTCTGTTGCATTGTGTCTGGAGTCGCTTAAACTACCACCCGGCTTCGTTTTCGGTAGCAGTCTTGATATACCCTGTATAAAACAATTTTTCAATAAAGCTAATCCAAAAATCTGAAAATAAATGTGTAACGGGAGTTTACCGTCGCTCGCTAAGAGATGGCGTCACCGTAGAATTAGATCGCGGTATGGTTTCGTTACAAAGGTTGATAATTAAAATAAAAATGCAAAAACAAAAAAAAAACTAAATAAACTAATTCACTTTTTTGTTAAATTCCACGCAGACGAAGTCGCGGGCACAGCTAGTTGAAAATTTAATAAATAAACAGGTGAATTAAATAAACAATAACAAAAGAAATCAATTATAGCAATTACAAAAATACAAATTCTTGAAAAAATATCATAGAAAACTTAATTTAGTGCACGACACGAACTAAATAACTTTGGTTAAAAATTAATAATTATTCCTGAAGCGTTTTCATTTTCCCAAACCTCACACTATGTGCCTACTGCGCACGCGCAGTGCGGCTCCCGAGGAGGTGAGGGGGCTGGGGGGCGCCTCGGTCACGTGGTACAAGCGGGGCGGGGTGTCGTGGAACAAAACTGTCCGCACCCAAAACCCAGCCCGCATTCACGCCCCGGGAGTCCTTAGGGATGGGTGCATAGGGATTGCACGGGGATGAGCCCCACATTGTTGTATGGAAATTGAGATGATTGTAAGAAAAATGTAAGAACAAGTAAGAAATAAAGATTATGACGGGTACTGAAGGGTGAGTGGCTATGGGGGGTGAGCGTGGACCGAGAAAGAATATAAAAGAGGGGCGATTTGGCCGTATCGGGAGCTTCGCGCCGGGCCCCGCCAGAAGAGGACCTCTCCAAAGGAAGACAAGAAACGAACCGCTGCTCCACGCTCGCCCGCCCCTCGCTCGCTCGCCCGCAGGCCCGTCAGTCGTTGAAGAGAATTGGTGTTTTGAAAATGAACCAAAATCCCTGGGAAATCTATCACGCACATTCGTTGGTCCTTCGAGCCGGATTATGAAGAAAAAGCATTCGTTGATCATTCGCAGACGATTTTGAAGAGGAAATATCAAGATTGAAGACTCAACCCACGCATATCGCCGGTGACTTGGAAAATATTGATGAAATTTCGACGAAGCTGATTGGTCGAGAAGTCGTTCGAAGTCTCGGAACTTATGCCTGGTGCAAGATTCGTTTGGAAGTTTCTAACAGTTTGAAGACTTGGTTCCTGGAAGATTGTTTGAACATTTTAAAGCCACAGCGCGTAGAAGTCGTTCGAAGTCTCGGAACTAATGCCTGGCGCAAGATTCATTTGGAAGTTTCTAACAGTTTGATGACTTGGTTCCTGGAAGAATGTTTGAACATTCTAAAGCCACAGCGCGGGATTTGTATTTTTTCAGAACAACCCCAAGAAGGAAAAAGATGCCTGTTACTCGCTCGAAGAAGGGAAGTGTGATCGACGCGTCCGAAAGATTGAGCCCGGCCGTAAGAGTGCCCCGTACCGAGGGTCCGTCCAGTGCACCACAAGTAATCACTCAAAGCACTGCGGCGGCCGCCCGAGGCGCGGGTGCCACGCCCACAGGGAATGCTGGCCCATCCGTGAAGACAACTGCAACCTCTGCAAGAACGACGACGACCTCCGAGGATACCGCGACTACTTCAGTGACTGCATACACGGAAACAACGGCGAGTTCGAACCCGGCGACCACGCAGGCAGAGAAGGACGACGGCGACACCCTGAAGCCATCCAAAGGCGCCAAATCACAGCTATCGCAGCGCAAGAAGCTTGCTGAGCTCGAGGCACAGGAAAAGATAGCACAACTAAAGCTGGAAGAGGCGCGCGCCTCGCTTGCGTTGGCCCAAGCAAAGTTGGAAAAGGAACGCGCCGCAATCAGCGATGATGAAGAGGACTCTGTGGAGTCCGGAGATGAGTACGACCGATCCAGTCGTGTACAGGAATGGTTGGAGGGTCAAGAGGAACCGCCAACAAAGAAGCAGGACTCACCAGACGAGGATGATTCGAAAGGACAAGGACAGGGAGCTCGCAAGAACAAGGAATGCGAGCACCGGGAGCGCAAAGATGAGCCTCGGCCTGCGCGTCAGCCACCGAACGTGGACGTCACCTCACTGGCGACGGCTCTCACCAAAGCTGTGAAGATGTCGAGAGACGCACCGAGATACCTGCAGGAGCTGCCCATGTTCGATGGGCGAAGCAGCGGCTGGCTCGCTTTCGAAGCTGCCTACTATGAGACTGAAGCTGTATTCTCAAGAACTGAAAACGTTTCACGGTTGAGGAAGAGCGTCAGGGGGCGGCGAGCGAAGCGATTAGCGGTTTACTGATTAGCCAACCGGAGCCGGAGACGATTATGAAAGCTTTGAAGAGAAGATTCGGTCGTCCCGACGCGCTAGCCATGCACGAGCTGCAAAAGATGAAGACACTTGGGAAGTTGACCAACAGCCCAAGAGATTTGTGTATATTTGCTGACAAAGTGCCAAATACTGTGGCCGCTATTGAAGCATTGAAGAGGATCCATTACTTGTATAATCCAGAAACAGTCAAGACGACTATAGAAAAGTTCACGCCCACGTTGAGAAGCAAATGGTACGATTACGCCGCTGCATGCAAGGAAGACGTACCCGACCTGAAGAGGCTGGCAACTTTTCTCAGCGAGGAGGCCGACAAGTGTGGAGCGTACGCACCACTCGAGGACGTCCCTGTGGAAAGGCGTGTAAGAAAGAACATCGAACGCACTTTCGTCGCGGACGAAAACTTGGAAGAGTGCCCGCTGTGCAAGCAGAAGCATCAGTTACCTGAATGCAAGCAGTTCAGAGACGCCAACGTAGGGGACCGGTGGGAGATCGCGAAGCGGTTTCGAATATGCTTCCGATGCCTGAGGAGCACGCACCGACGAGTAAACTGCAGAGCCAAGAAGTGCGGCCGGGAGGGTTGCCTGATGTCTCACCACCGCTTCTTGCACAAGAACACGGGGAGGACGCCGTTAGCACCTCCCGGGCAGTCCGTGCAGGAGGAAGTGGTCACGTCCGCGGAGCTCGTCACACAGACCGATCGTGGAGGAAGCCGGCAAGCATTTCTCAAGATCGCACCTGTCTTACTCACCGGACAAGGCGGAGCACGCGTGCACACCTACGCGCTCATGGATGACGGCAGTACCGTCACGCTCGTCGAGGAAGGGCTGGCAGAATTGCTAGGCTTGCAAGGTCCGCGCGACGAAATGTGGGTGCAAGGTCTCAACGGAACGATGAAACACGCAGATAGCCGCAGAGTCGACGTCAAAATACGCGGACGCTACAGTGACGAAGAATATATGATACGCAACGCACGCACTGTATCGCACCTGATGTCCACCAGACAAAGCGTCGACAGGAGGGACATCCAACAACAACTGTGCACACCTTCAGGATATACAAGAGCGACTGATCTATAAGAACGCCAATCCAAAGATACTGATTGGGCAAGACAACTGGGAGTTCTTGGTGGCGCTCGAGATGCGAACCGGGAGCAGAAGCCAGCCTGTCGCGTCTCGCACGAAGCTGGGATGGGTCCTGCACGGGTATAAGTCAGCACTCCAGAACATCAATGCCTTCTGCGGACACACAGTCACTTTGGATGAGCACATGGAAGAAATGATGAAAAGATTCTTCGACTTAGAGTCGCTTGGAGTAGAGCCCAGAAAGCCGAAAAGTGATCCCGAAGAGCGCGCTTTGCAAATCCTGCAAGAAAGAAGTCGAAGGATGCCAGATGGACGTTTCGAAACTGGACTTCTCTGAAAACGGGACGACTGCACGATTCCCAACAATTACGATTATGCCTTCAATAGATTGAGAAATTTAGAAAAGAAGGTCGACCGTGATGAGGACCTGAAGATGAAGTATGAAGAGAGGATAAGTAACCTCATCGTCTCAGGATACGCGGTCCCGACTACTTCGCCAGCACCACAAGGAAAAACCTGGTACCTTCCGCACTTTGCCGTGTGTAACTCAGCGAAGCCAAAGATAAGGGTGGTGCATGACGCAGCGGCAAGATCACACGGAGTCAGTCTGAACGACCTGCTCCTGTCGGGTCCTGACCTCCTGCAATCCCTGCCCGGAATCATGATGAGATTCTGACAACACCCCTTTGCAGTCTCGGCGGACATAAAGGAAATGTTCATGCAGATCAAAGTCAGACGCGAAGACAGAGAAGCCCTGAGGTTCCTGTGGAGAGGACGGGAGAGAGGAGACACGAAGCCTACGGAATATCAGATGACTTCGGTGATATTCGGAGCGACGTCGTCACCATGTACGGCACTCTACATAAAGAACAGGAACGCGGAAGAGTTCCAGGAACAATTTTCCGAGGCAGTGGAGGAAATTAAGCGAAATCATTACATGGACGATTTTATCACCAGCTTCGTGAGCAAAGAAAAGGCCACGGAGTACACAAAAATAGTGGACCATATTCACCGACAAGCAGGCTTTATCCTGAGAGGATGGGTGTCGAACGAGCCCATCGTAGTGCGCCAGTTCAGCACGCGCGGGCAGGACGCCGCCGTGCGCATAGGAGGAACGGCCGAAGAGAAAACGCTGGGTCTGTTGTGGCGGTGGCAGGAGGACTGCATTGGGTTTCGCGTCAATGAAGGAAGAACCCCACCGGAGGTGTTGCGCATTGAACGGCCACCAACGAAAAGGGAAGCCTTGAGTGTCATAATGTCGCTTTTCGACCCTCTCGGCTTGGTGTTACCAATAACGACCCCGGCGAAAAGGCTGATGCAGGAAACATGGCGACACGGGATCGGATGGGATGACCACATCCCGGAAGAACTACGAATTCGCTGGGTCGAATGGCTGAGCAACCTGTGCGCCTTAAAGGATCTGCGCATACCGCGATGTTACGACATAGGACCGCCGGTGGTGGAAAGAGAGCTACACACGTTCGTGGACGCCAGTGAAGAAGCATACTCGGCAGCGGTGTACATACGCATGCGGCGCGTGGACGACACAATTCACGTCGCGCTAGCCGAAGCCAAGAGCCGTGTGGCGCCGCTGAAGCCCACATCTATTCCACGACTGGAACTACAAGGGGCCCTGCTCGGCGCGCGACTCGCGACCAAGACATGTGAAGAGCACAACTTCGAGTTCAAGAAAAAAATATACTGGAGCGATTCCCGAACAGTCCTCGCATGGATAAGGGCCGAATCGCGCGCCTCCAAGACTTTCGTCGCTCATCGTCTAGCCGAAATCGAAGAATTAACGAAAGTAAACGAGTGGCGATAGGTGCCGTCGCGCGACAATGTGGCGGACGACGCCACAAGAGACACGCCGACCGGATTTGAAGCACATCACCGATGGTTCCGGGGACCAGAGTTCCTACGCCAACCGGCGGGAGAGTAGCCGGTGGAAGTGAAAGTGCCGACCGACAAAACGAATGAAGAAAAGTGTCTAAGTGTCAGAGAAGAAGGCTTACACGTGTTTGCCCGATCTGTGTCGATTCGCGAAGTGGAATAGTGCAGTGCGAACCGTGGCGCGAGTGTTGCAATTCCTGGACTTGTGCAGGCGGAAAACACACGTTACGATGGCCGCAAGACGAAAGCGCACAAAAGGCAACACTCAGCAGGATCCCACGTGGAGCGCCTACCAGAAAAGTGATAGCAAATCGAGACCGGAGCTTAAGGTACAACAGAAAAAGTTCATGAGTCTGGACGCGTGTTACCTCAGGCGCGCCGAAGAGTTGTGGCTAAGAAAAGTGCAAGATGACAGCTACGCGAGTGAAAGATTGCGCGTCATAAGCGGAAGTCCACCCTCGCCGACAGATCGACTCGCTTCCCTACGTGTGTTCGTGGGAGAGGACGGCTTACTGCGTTTGCGCGGAAGAATAACAGCGGCGAAAAGTGTAAACGAAGACACAACAAATCCAGTCCTGTTAGACGGACAACATGTTGAAAAGTTACTACAAGAAAATGTGACTGGAGGCAGAGATTCATTTGAATTCCATTGCGTTGACAGTATGGATGTAATAAAAATATTTAAATGCATTAATATCAAAAACACTTGTGACCTCTGGGGAATTTCAACAAAAATACTAAACTCTGTAATACCAGTCTTGGCTCCCCAGTTAGCTGTAATTTTTAATGCTTGTATAAACAGTGGTCTATTTCCTGATAATATGAAGTTGAGTAAAGTTATACCTCTTTTAAAATCTGGTAGTTCAGAGGACCCCTCTAATTATAGACCTATTTCAGTACTACCTTCATTTAGCAAAATTTTTGAAAAACTTATGCTCTCACAACTTCAAACTTATTTTTCAACAAATAAAATACTTCATGGTAAACAATTTGGTTTCACGCGGGGTCGCTCCACAACAGACGCTGGTGTGGAGCTCATAAGTAACATATTTGATGCTTGGGAGAACTCACAGGATGCCTTAGGTGTATTCTGTGATCTATCCAAAGCGTTTGATTGTGTTCACCATGATATACTTATCAGGAAATTGAGCCACTACGGAATTAATGGTATTGCTCTTGAATTATGCAAATCATATTTGAGTAATAGGATCCAAAGTGTAGATGACAACGGAATAAGATCTCCTGGGTCTGCCGTTACTATGGGAGTTCCGCAGGGCTCGATTCTTGGACCCTTTCTCTTTTTAATTTATATTAATGACTTACCTTTTTTTATAAGGGACAACTGTGAGGTAGTGTTGTTTACTGACGATACTTCATTAATATTTAAAATAAATCGACGTAATCCTGATATTGACGACGTAAACAACACCCTCTCAAAAATAGTACATTGGTTTAGCATTAACAATTTGTTATTAAATAGCCAAAAAACGAAATGTATAAGGTTTGTGACACCTAATGTCAAAAAAGTTAATGCTAACATTAATTTGAATGGGGATGAGTTGAGCCTTGTGGATACAACAAAGTTTTTAGGAATTACATTAGATCCCAAACTTCAATGGGGTTCTCACATAGTCGCTCTAGCTAAAAAGCTGAGCGCCGCAGTCTTTGCGGTGGGTAAGATTCGCCAATTGACTGATATTGATACAGCTCGATTGGTATATTTTGCTTTATGGAATTTTACTGTGGGGTGATGCTGCTGACATTAATACCATCTTTGTTCTCCAAAAGCGAGCTATAAGGTCAATTTATTCGCTTGGGTCCAGATATTCTCTTAGAGAAAAGTTTAAAGGGATAAATATAATGACAGTAGCATCACAGTACATTTTTGAAAATTTAATTTATGTCCATAGAAATAAAGAAAGTTTTCTTAAGATTAGCGATATTCACAACAAAAATACTAGGAATAAGAATAATCTAGCTACTCTTAAGACCAGACTCCACAAGATCAGCAAATCTTTTAAGGGTTACTGTATACACTTTTATAACAAAGTTCCCAGTCATATTAAAGCCTTATATATTACAAAATTCAAAGCTACTATCAAGCAAAAATTATGCAATAAGGCACATTATAAAATTTCGGAATATTTAGACGATAACAAGGCTTGGGAATAGAATAAAATTAAATGAATGTGTAGTATCTCGGAGCGAAACTCTTGGTGTGCTCTATAAAATATCATTTAAATTAAGTAACTTGTCAAATTTGCCATTGTTTTCCTATGTATAGAGCCACAAAGTTATCTGACCCGGTGAGAGAGTCGCTGTAATCGAATTTGGTGTTGCCATTAAAAATAGGTATTGCAATAAATGGGGTAAAGTAAGATTTTTCAATCCGATCAATAGTGTCGAGAAAATGACCAGTTTCATCTGCATATTATTTTTCCTTCACACGATTTCTAACAAATCGCTCCCCAAAACCCTTAAAAAAGTGTATCTGTATTCTCCTCCACAATCGAGAGTACGATTGCGGGGGGTTAGGCCATATCACAGGCCATATAGCCCACCACGCTGGCCTCATGCAGGTTGGTGGACTTACAAATTTTAATAAAAATTCTAATAAATCGCTATGGTATGCAGGTTTCCTCACGATGTTTTCCTTCACCGTTATAGCGCGTTTTTATCAATACAAGCATGGCTCCGAAAAGTCAGAAGTGTGACCTGAGATTCCAACCCGCAACCAGCGTGAACAAGTTGGCTGCCGCGTCTGGTCCATTTACCAACAGGCCACCACGCACGTAACGTAAAATGAGACGAGTAAGATACATTTTAGTTTATGATATGTACTTACATATTATATTCTACTAGTACGTACATAATTCTGATTTCGTGGAATTTATTTTATAAAGCTGACAACACAAACCTTTGGTGGCAGCTACGCGTTAATACAATTTTTCGAAGGGTATTATTGATGTCGGAAGACGCTTTTCATCCTACGTAAAATTTAATACCTGAAGTATAACGTTCCTAGCATCACTTTTGAAAGCTTTCGGCATTTTTCACTAGTTTTAAATAGTGCAGAAAAAATAAATACATTGAGTAAACAACCAATGGCGGATATGTCAGCGACTGGCAGCTAGATTGACAATTTCAAATGACGTCTTTGTTTCCAGTTTTGGCCACCGGGCCAGATAACTTTGTGGCTCTATAAGTGATTGGGTATGTCATGCTCGCTAAAAAGTCTGTGCTTGCGGTGGCGTCGTGTGCCAGGTCGGTCACTTCCCTGCAACATGGTTGAGGAGGCCGATGGCTGGCACATGCGTCATACTCGTGAACGGGTGCTGCTTGCGTAGACTGGTCTATCCGATTTGCTTACATTGTAATGGATTGATTGATGGATTACATAAAGCTTTCGCAATTATTCACTGCTTTGGCGAAAAAGAGTATACTGATTCTTCGTTCTGGGCGACTTCACTTCACTCAGCCATAGTAATTATAATATAATAATATTCATATCAAAATATTTATTGTAAATTTACAACATATTATTATTAAACTGCTCTGATTTAAACCAACTTGTAAATTTTGTAATAATTCACTACATTGTAAACTGGTTTGAAAAGAGCAACACTAGAGTTTCTTGCCCGTTCTTCTCTAGTGAAAACCGCTTTCCGAACCGGGTGGTAGATAAAAAAAAATCACTGAATCTAAATGATGTTGAACATTTTAATGGATTCAATAAATTATTTTCATTTCATTTTGATTTCATTTCATGAATACACGAAGATGTACGTGCAACATGTGCACGAAAGGATGTTCCATGGAGGAGTGGAAATGGTGGTAAATGAACTGAGACAAAGGTTCTGGATAACTAGAATACGGCCGGCCGTGAAAGGAGTATTGAAGAATTGCCCACCATGCAAAATAAGGAAAGCGAAGCCCATTATCCCAGCCACAGGAGATCTTCCGCGCGTGTGTTGTGTGCAAATCGCGAGCGGCACGACTTGCACACAACACACGACCTTTCTCCATCACGGGACTAGACTACTTCGGTCCGCTGGAAGTGACCGTTGGAAGACATCGGGAGAAGCGATGGGTTGCCCTATTCACCTGCATGACCATAAGGGCGGTGCATCTGGAAGTAGTCGCATCACTGAGCGCGGACTCTGCCGTGTCAGCGCTCAGACGATTCATCGCGCGCAGAGTTGAGTTGAGAGAGTTGAAGGAGGCGTGGGAAGCAACAGGAAGAGAGCCAAATGCACGCTGTATCAACTGGCGTCGCATTCCCCCCGCTGCACCCTTTATGGGCGGAGCATGGGAAAGACGATGCGTATCACGCAGCGTTAAACAATCCCTGCGAGTGATATTAACAGAGAAATACCCGAGTGACGAGACATTGCACACACTGTTAACGGAGATAAAAAACATTGTGAACTCACGACCACTCACTCATGTGGCCGTGACACCCGACGAGCCGGAGGCGTTAACCCCTAACCACATATTGTTGGGGCCAACTGTCACGTTGCGGCGCCAGGCGACTTCGCGGACGACGACACCTCTGCGCGCCGATGCTGGAAGCGCGCGCAGCGACTGGCCGACGAGTTCTGGCGGCGCTGGGTGAGGGAGTACCTGCCTTCGCTCCAACACCGGCGGGAGCCCCGCACCACCGGCGCACCCCCGAAAGTCGGGGACTTAGTTGTCGTGTGCGACGCCAACCTGCCGAGAAACGTCTGGCCGAGAGGCCGGGTGTCCAGCATCTACCCCGGGGAAGATGGCGAGGTGCGAGTCGTCGACGTCACGACGAGCAACGGGCACATCCTGCGGCGGCCATCCCGGAAGATCGTCGTGCTCCCAGTGGAAATCGCGAGCTGCATTAGCGCCCACCTCCAAATACTACTAGAGGTAACAGCGTCCATAAACATTTCTAAAAGTAGATATTAAAAAAAATAGCTTAAAATTCTATACAAATCTACATGTAGGTATATCTTTTATGATAGTGAGGAGGAACAAAAAGTGGTAATGTACGTAAACATACGCATACGCGTAAACGAGTTGGGGTCGAAAAATTAGTCTCAGCCAAAAGTGCGGATGAGTCAACAAAGGAGTTTACAATTTTATATAGATAAACTAGCGGCCCGACCCAGCTTCGCCTGGGTGCATATATTTTTTGATTCCACTCCACACCAAATACATGTTGTTTTTCGTATAAACTCTTGTATGCCTAAACTTGACGTAGCTATCCTACTGTCCGGCTCAATCCCGTCTCATCCGCCTGTTCAGTCTCTTCCCAATCCGTCCCGTCCCTTCTCTTTATTATCCATCCCGTTTTATAACGTGCATTTACAGTTCGTCCTAACAAATCTGTCATCTATCCCAGCCCTCTCCCGTACCTTCGATTCTATTTTACTTTATGTCCCTTCCCTCCATAAACATCCATATACATCTTATACAGGGTATATCAAGACTGCTACCGAAAACGAAGCCGGGTAGTTAAAGCGACTTCAGACACAATGCAGCAGAAAAGTTGCAAAAAAAAGCGACCATTTTTTTTGTTATTTTTTTCCTATGACCATATTTGGGTGGTAAACATACATTTTTTCCTAAAATAACAGTGTATATCCTTTTATTTATAAATAATCTAAGATATAAAAGTGTTTAAATTATTATTTTAGCAAAAACTATGGATTTACCACCCAAAAATGACGATATTTAAAAAATCATAAAAAATCATTGTCGCGTTTATTTGCGAATTTTTTAGTTGCATTGTGTTTGTAGTCACTAAAACTACCACCCAGCTTCGTTTTCGGTAGCAGTCTTGAGATACCCGGTATATAAAATAGGAATTATTAAAATTTAATATGAGAGTTACACTGAGATAGCAAAATAATAATTGTCAACGTTACTACTACACTTGATGCATAAACAATAATCGTATTGTGTGAGAGAAACAGGAGACCGGCTTCGTTCTCATCCCTACTCCGTGCTGTTTACTGGGTCAGAAGTGACACCTGTAGACATCTGGCGGGGATAACTAATTAAATGACGATTGATCAGTTTTCGACCGGAGAGGAAAAATGATTAAATTACTAAAATGGCTATTAAAAAATAAGGGTTGATCGTAGAAGGGTGAAAATTGAGGATTGTATGTATTTTTGTATGTTGTATCATAAAAAAATAGAAATTAAAAATTTTGTCTAAAAAATTAAAAAAAAATTTAGGGGTGGACTACCCCTAACAAGCCAAGTCAAGCCGTTTCGGAGGAGTTCGATTACGCACCCCGTGACAGAAGAATTTTATATATTAGATAATATCAAAAATTTTACGCCTATCATGAAGAGTTGACATTTTATCTCTGACTAGAGCATCGGCGTAGGTTTCAATTACACCATGTGCGCGATAATTGAGGGATTTTAAAAATCTCTTTTAAATATTTTCAATTCTCGTTATATGTACAGAAAACAAGGGCGCCAAACTGTGCAACAAAAGTCTAGGATAGATTGGACACCCAAAAATAGAGAATTTTTAGGGTCATTACATTTTGGAACGGTTTACTAATTCTGACAATAAAACCTAAGGTACGGTATGAAGTAGCTACTACACACGCCGGCACAATTAGAGGAAGACGCACAAACATTAGTTTTTTTTTAATTTTGTTTGCTGTTTGTTTAAATAGTCTTTGTTTTTATATTTCAGCACCTTTAAAAAATTAAATGTGGCAAAAAGATTTTTGGATATTTAGAGTTTTATCGTTAATTATACGCTCTCAAGTGTTTTTAAGATTTTTTCACTTTCAAGTGGTTTTACAAAATGTTGTTTAATTTCATTTTATGTGACTTAAGATATTTTTATTGTTATTGTTTTTAGAGTACCTGTCTTGTAGGATATAAAATGAGTGGTTTACCTTCCACTGAAGTTGCCAGAGCGGTAACAATGATTGAAAATGGTCAAGGGTAGGATTCAGTAAGTCGCGCATTGGGTGTGTCGGTATCTGTCGTATTTCTCAACGTTAAACGTTAGAGGCACATAGGCTCTTATGTGCGGATGCCAGGATAAGGCAGAAAACTGTGGACCAGTACCCAGGATGGTCATTTTATACGGCTGAAAACTTTGAGAAATCTTCGTCAAACGGCTATTCAGACCCGAAACATGTCACAAGAAGTCCGTGATGTTAATATCAGTGAGCGTACAGTGAGAATACGTTTAAATGAAGTTGGACTGAAGTCTTACGTTCCGTCAAAAGCTCCAAAACTCGAGGTGGTACATAAAGTAGCCAGATAAGCTTTTGCTCATCAACACCGCGACTGGACAAATGAGTGGAGCCGAGTTTTGTTTAGTGATGAAAGCAGTTTTGTTGTGAATTGCATAGAAGGAAGGGAGAGGATCTGGAGGTATCGAGGAGAACGCTAATCGAGGAAACTTTACTGAAAGAGGTGTGTTATGGCGGAGGGTCAATTTTGGTATGGGGTGGTATATGTTTGGATGCACGCGCGCAGTTAATACTTATAGAAAATGGGTCTTTAGCTGCACAAAGATACGTCGCAGAGATCTTAGAGTCCCATGTATTGTCTTTTGCACCATCCATAGGCGAATATTTTTTATTTATGCATGATAATGCGCGGCCCCACACAGCGCAAATGGTTCGCGACTACTTAAATCAGGCCCAAATCGCGCAAATGGATTGCCCAGCAAGATCACCAGACATGAGTCCCATAGAGAACGAATGGAACGTTATCGGAAGAAAGATATATGGAAGAAACCAAGCCCCTAAGATCGTCCAAGGATTAAAATTCATGTTAGTGCAAGAGTGGGAGAATTTGTCGCAAAAAATGATTGAGGACGTCATTAAAAGCATGAAGGATCATATCCAGACTCTTATCAGAGCCCGTGGTAGCAATACGCATTATTAATTTTCTTAAATTATTTCTGTAAGTTTTTAAAATACACGATTACATTTGACAATACAGAAATTTCATTTTACTGTATTTCCGTTTAATTGCATTTGCGTCATTAATTAAAGTATTTTTTACTCAATTATAGTAATATGTTATAAATTTTGCCTCATTTTAAATATTGAAAAATAAAAACATTCAGTTATTATAATATTTTCTAAGAAATTCTATATTTAACGCGTGTTCCTCTAATTCTGCCGGCGTGTGTATATAGTCAATATGAAGATTATAGGACAGTTTTGAATCCATGATCAATCCCAAATCTCTTATACCTATTTGAAACTCTTGCAAGGGGTTTATCTTTAATATTGTATACAAATGTAATATTGTTGATTTTACGTGTGTACAGTGGCGTAACAATAGGGTGGCAGAGTGCGCAAAATGCCACGGGCCCCGGGCCTTAGGGGCCCCCGGCCCGGCAGGGCCCTGGTCCGACAGGGTCTCAAGCCCGACACGGCTCTGGCTCGATAGGGCCTCGGGTTTAAGCCCGACAGGGTGTAAGCAGAATATAACATTAATAACGAAATTATCACTACATAGTATAAAACAAAGTCGCTTTCTATGTCTCTATGTCCCTATGTCCCTATGCCCCTTTGTATGCTTAAATCTTTAAAACTACGCAACGGATTTTGATGCGTTTTTTTAATAGATAGAGTGATTCAAGAGGAAGGTTTATATGTATGATACGTACATATTACTGTACAGAAATTTATTTGTACCCGGTTGAAGCTGGGCCGGGCCGCTAGTTAATAATAAATTGACTACATTTTAAACATGACAAACATTTCATCATATTATATTTGATTAAAATGTTATGTTTTTGTTTAATTATATTGTAAACATAGACTAATAGGTATGGCAAAAACGCCGGAAAGCACGGAAATTCGTCCTAGCCTCTACAAGGTCCGTGTAGTATACAACTCCAGATGATATTTGCATACTATCCAGCATGGTTTTACGCTCATTCTGCCAAAGACTACACTCCCAAATATATGATGCGCGGATTGTTCATATTTGCAATTAGCTGTTGAACATGGCCCCGCAGGCGATTCAACAAGCTTAAGGGGATACCTCGAAAAATTTGGCTTTTTTAAAAGCCTACATATCATAAATTACTAAGATTAGGTAGTCCATTTTCAGATATGTTTTAATTGATGATATAATTAACAATTTTATGAATCAAAATACATGATTACGCCACTTTGCCTTAACAAAAATACAGTCCAAAGTAGCAGCTGTTAAGTTTTTTAAGAACTCAGAACTCCTAACTTACCCCGTGTAGAAACTCAAGATTAATTTGACATAAACATATTTTTAAATATTATTTTTTCGCGAGAAAAAATCAAGAAAAAAGTAAATAGTACGATGACAATAAAATAAAATATGGTTTGGCGCTTATGTTGTTTTATTTTGAGAAGCGCATGGGCCATCCTATCCCATTCTTGTACGTTACGGCCATATAAGCTATCTCATTGGGGGCGTTCCCGTCAGACGGCCGCGGGCCTTGGTGGACGACGGATCTGCGCTCGACGTTTCGAAATTCTAGCCCGCCGATTATTTTTTTACGTAATTTCAAATTTACGTAATTCTTATTATTTTAGGTGGTACTCTTTTTTGTTTGTACATTTTAATTTTTTTACATATATTTAAAAAATAAATAGCAGTATATATTAATTTTTAAGTTCATTTTTAACTAGCTAAGTTACCAAAATAAAAGAGAAAGGTCATTGACTTACGTATAAGCGCTCAACGAAATTAGTCGAAGGGAGCGTAACATTTTATACATTTTTGCCTCGTAATATAATTACGACGCTGAAGTCTCGGGTTCGAAACCGGGTCATTTTACTTTTTTTTTTTTTTTTATTTATCTGAATGGTTCTAAATCGATATTTGAAAGAACCATCGTTCCGAAAAAATTAAAATATTCTCAGAAAAAAAACATGTGGTCCGCATTTTGATTGATTTTTTTGTTATTGTTCGCGTGAAATTTTATTCATTTTGCCTCATAATATGATTACGACGCTGAAGTCTCGGGTTCGAGTCCCGGTCATTTTAATTTTTGTTTTGTGTTATTTATCCGAAATGTTCCTAATCGATATTTGAAAGAACCATCGTTCCGAAAAAATGTAAATATTCTCAGAAAAAAGAATGTGATCCGCATTTTCATTGATTTTTTTGTTATTATTCCCGTGAAATTTTATACATTTTTGCCTCATAATATGATTACGACGCTGAAGTCTCGGGTTCGAGTCCAGCTCATTTTAATTTTTGTTTTTTTGTTATTTATCCGAATGATTCCAAATCGATATTTGAAAGAACCTTCGTTCATGAAAACATGAAAATATTCTCAGAAAAAAAATGTGGTCAGCATTTTTATTGATTTTTTTGTTATTGTTCTGATTGGTTTGTAATTCGATATCTGAGAGACTCTTCATTTCCATAAACTAAATTCAAGGTCAGAATTGGTAAGTCTGTGTCAGCCCATATATGTCCCACTGCAGGGCACGGGCCTCGTCTACAATCGAGAGTACAATTTAGAGTAGTTAGGCCACCACGCACTTGAATTGACAATTGGCCGATTAATTTCAACTTTCAACTATTACCTGAGCTTGTAGATCCACGACTTGTAGACTGCCTCAGTGGCGTAGTTGTACTAAGGTACGGTTACAAAGGTGAGGCCTCGGGTTCGAATCCCGGGTAGGGCAAAGTGATATTGGATTTTTCTATTCATTATCAGCCCAGAGTCAGGAATTTGTGCCCGATATGGCGATAGGCTCGCCACCTATCACATCGTGGGACGGAACATACATGGCGAAATGTGGGTCTTGGCACCTCTGCCTACCCCTTCTGGGAAAAAGGCGTGAGTTTATGTATGTATGTAGATCCACGACATACGAGAAATATGAAAATAAGGGATCCAACGTAATCCCTATGATATGGAAATTGCGATCATTGTCATCGAATTAATTCGGTTAAAATAAATTCATTTCTCGTTGTATTGTTCTTTCAGTATATATTATCATTATTTTTAACCGACTTCAAAAAAAGGAGGAGGTTCTCAATTCGACTGTATGTTGCTTTTTTTTTTTTTTTATGTTTGTTACCTCGTTTCTCTGTACTGTGTGAACCGATTTCGACCATTCTTTCTTTGTTTGAAAGCTGGTGCTTGTCGTTTGGTCCCATAAAAATATGGTGAAGATCTGATGAATATCTTCGGACCTGGAGAGGGGAACTCCTTAAAATTAAGGAGAATTGCAATGGTTCTTTTTGCATTACGTTCATAAGAAAAGTTAAGATACAGTGAGAGAGGGAAAAAGGGGTGGGGGTGAGGGGGGGTGGGTGATAAAATTAAAATACACGTAAATTCTAATATCTTCGGCAGCTTTTAACCGATTTTAGTGATTTGTTTTTCATTGGAAAGAACGTATTAACAGGTTGATCTCAGGAACACAACATTAAGATCTGATTATCATGTTCGGACCTGGAGCGTAGAACTCCTCAAAATTTAATAGGATTTCAACGGTTCTTTTTGCATTGAGTTCAGTATAAAAGCTAGGCTACAGTGGTTGAGGGAAAAAGGGGTAGGCGCGAAGGGAGGGGGGGGGGGGGAGAAAAAAAAATAAACATGTGAATATTCCAATATCTTTGGCAGCTTTTAGCCGATTATAGCGATTTCATTGTCATCGGAAAGAACATATTCCTTGTGGCGTGGGGACCAAATCTTCTTTATTTAAATACCTATCAACACTAAAAAGATAAAAATAACTAAAATTTTTAATAAAAAAATAAAAACCGACTTCAAAACAAAAATCCACTAAAAACCAAAAAATAATAAAATAATAACTAACCACTTAAAGCAAAAAAATAATAATATTTATTTCATGGAACTCGTGCATGTTGATTCATTTGCTTAATGACTTGACTAGCCAACAAATCAAAATATATGCGTAACATATTGAAGGCGGGTCGCCCAGTACCAAACATATAGATATTTAAATTAATATAAGGCATAGGTCCTACATGCTTGGCGTACGCAATGTTACGCATATATTTTGATTTGTTGGCTAGTCAAGTCATTAAGCAAATGAATCAACATGCACGAGTTCCATGAAATAAATATTATTATTTTTTTGCTTTAAGTGGTTAGTTATTATTTTATAATTTTTTGGTTTTTAGTGGATTTTTGTTTTGAAGTCGGTTTTTATTTTTTTCATCAAAAATATTTTCATCTGATATCACAATATTTCTTGTTGCTAGCTCCTATAATATGAAGGCTACGCGATATTCCCACCAAGGTCGCACCAACTTTTATTATCAATTGAATTTACTTATAACTTTTAATCGGGTTTTGCCCAATAAATATATTAATAGTGAATTAAATAGAAAAACCTTTTTACCATATCGAGCCTTTACCGCCATTTTAGCGCAACCGACAAAAAACAAATTTTACAGGAGAAGGTTTTTGTTAAATATTTTTAGAAAGAAATGAGTAATTAAATTGAAATTTTATATACATTAATTATTTTTATACATTTAAATATCTAATTTATTAAAAATCAAAAATATTAAGTATTTCTTCCTTTTATGTCGCTTACATTAATTTTGCTATCATAATCTACGGTTATTTTGGCGTTTACGATAAAAATATATCTTAAAATTACCTTAACTAAGAAACGATATTTGATAAGTAAAAAAATATTTTCGAAGATTTATAAATTAAATAGTCGTATTATATTTAAAAATTATTACCAATTTATATTTTTTTCGTATTAATATTTGAAGTAATGAGATTAATCAGCTTAGTTAAACTTAAACGAGGTATATAAAATGAAATAAAGTTTTTCTACTGGTACCAATTATCTTCGTCAGTTTTCACTTAAGACCAGATATTGTTCCATCTAGGTTTTAAAACAAAATGCTAAAATTAAGTAATAAAAATATTAAACAAGAGACCAATTAGATTATGTTGCTGTCTGTTAATATGAATGGATCTAAAACTAACGCTCTGTATCTTCTTGTTCTTGTTCTGGGAAAAAACTGTTTCAGGTTGATTCTCTTCTGGTATGTGGAGTGGTGATATCACCTGTATAATTTTGTTCATTCGTGACTATAATTAACAAATAATAACTTACAAAGAGATCCGTCGAATACAACTCGGATGGGTAGCTTTCAGGAAACTACATCACGTCTTCTCGTCAAACGTTCCTCAGTGACTAAAGATGAAAGTCTTCAACAGTTGTGTGTTACCAGTGATGATCTACGGCACCGAGACGTAGCCGCTAACGAGGCGGCTCAAAGTCACTCAACGCGTTATAGAGCGGGCTATGCTAGGTATTTCCCTAAGAGATGGAATCAGAAATGAGGAGATCCGCAGGAGAACAAAGGTTACCAACACAGCCCATACGATTAGCAAGTTGAAGTGGCAGTGGGCTGGGCAGATGGCGCGAAGAACTAATGGCAAGTTGGGCCAAAAGGTTCTAGAGTGGAGGCCACGTACAGGCAAGTGAAATGTCGGACGCCTGCCTATAAGGTGGACGGACGACCTGGCTAAAGTTGCAGGAAGTCGCTGGATGCAGGCCGCTTCCAACAGGTTGATGTGGAGATCTTTGGGGGAGGCCTATATTCAGCAGTGCACTTCCAGTAGCTGAGATTATGATGATGATGAACTTAAAAATAATCACATAATTTAATAAAGCTGGCTAAGAAGCCGCATGAAAAAGCTGCCTTACTGGCAAATCTCTTTGCAGCTTATTCCCGCCTCCCCGGACCCTGGTTCCCAGACGCCGCCTACACTGTCTGATTGCGGTTTGTCAACGGCGGTTATTCGCATCAGGCAGTATGATGTGCGGCGTGAGCTACGGTCTCTCGATGTGCGGAAAGCCAGTTGTCCGGATGGGATACCAGCGATGGTTTTAAGAGCTTGTGCAGCGGAATAGTCTCCTGCACTGACGCGCCTCTATCGAGCGTCCTGCCGCACAGGAGTTGTGCCTGAATCTTGGAGGGAAGCCAATGTGCAACCGATCCCCAAAAAGGGTGATCGGTCAGACCCTACCAATACCCGTCCTGTCGCTATCACCTCAGTGATGTGTAAGGTCATGGTGCGGATTATAAACGAGCAAAGTATCCGCTACCTGGAGGATCACTCGTTGATCAGTGATAGATAATACGGATTCCGTCAAAATTGATCAACGGATGATCTGCTAGCGTTTGCCCTGCATCGCGGGGTGAGGTGATTGACCAGCGTGGCGAGACTCTTGCTGTGAGCCTCGACATAGCCAAGGCGTTTGACAGGGTCTGGCACCGTGGTGTTCTTTCCAAACTTTAGGCATACAGACTGCCCGACAACCTGTGTTCGTGGATTTCCGGCTTTCTGCATGGGCGAGGAATGCGTGTCGTCATTGACGGACACGCTTCGGCGCTCATGTCGATAAATGCCGGAGTTCCTCAGGGCTCGGTGTGGTCGCCCACCTTGTTTATTCTGCATATCAATGACATGTTGTCGCTTGGCAACATTCATTGCTATGCATGGGCCTTCGGCTTGCCAAGTCGACACTGTGAGGGGATGCAAAGATCTTGTGATTGAGCTCAACCGGACCTTAGATCTCATTTCTACATGGGGTTCCAGGAATATGGTTGAGTTCAATGCCAAGAAAACCCAGGTGTGTGCGTTCACGTGCAAAAAATCCCCGTTCTCTCCCCTCCCCATTCTTCAGGGTACTCCCCTCTCAGTGCGGAATGACCTGTGTATCCTTGGTGTGGATATCCGCTGTGATCTCAATCCAAGGAATCACATCGAGGGATAACTGCCACATTACGCAGGGTTGGGAGTCCTGAACATGGTGCGACGGTTTTTCACGCCCGGTCAACTTTATCGCTTGTATAAAGCGCAGGTCCGGCAGGGTACGGAATACTGATCGCAACTCTGGGATGGATCCGCCCAGTACCTTTTTGTCGCTTACGTTATGGCTTTAAAAATATATGTATTCACGATAATTTTAGCAGTTGCTATAACTTTATAACGGTTTTTTTTTGGAGGGAAACTTCCACAGGTTTGGGTCCGTTGTGGCTTAAAATACTACTTTCGATAAAAAACGCATTTTCGACAAAAGTGTCGCTTACGATAATTTGGCAGTAAGGGCTCGATATTATTCCGTTTCACTAAATTCAAAGTCAGAATTGAAAATTATGGTCGCCATTATGAACTTTTTTACTTTTGATTCGATTGATATCTAAATCGATATCTAATGGTTCCTTCATTTGAATGAGTAAGTCAGAATTGATAGTTGAGGCCGCCATTTTGAACTGTTTTGTGTCTGGTCATGAACTGGCCATCATAATATTGTGATATTTTTCAAAACCATCCAGTATAATACCATTAGAAAAATAGTACCTTTCGGGAGCACCTCTATCAATAGACAGATGAAGACACAATCCCATCAAAAACATCCTGTAAAAAAATTCCAAGTCTCGCAGCTCAGGGTTTCTACCTAAAAAAATTGTGAGATGCTACATGCATATACCGATACCAAGTCGATTAATTTATTTAGTCCTTGCGTAAGGGACCTTCTGTATAAAGTTATTACGTAAGCTATTATCATATACATATTAAAAATTCTTTACGTTATAAATAAATGGATCGCCTTGGCCATCGCATGAAACCATAATGTATCGTACAATTCATACATAATGCTGCTGGATGGCTGAATTTTTTTACAGGATGTTTTTGATGGGATCTCACGTCTTTTTTTAGAGTCCTACTTTTTTTTCTTTTCGGTACTTTTTACTTCTAGAATATCACCAACAATTTTTCATAAAGTCTTATGGTTTTTTCTTATTTTTGTAGGTGTCAATTTATCACAAATATCACGGATTTGATTATTAGTATTCTTTCTTTCATGGTAATTGATATTTTGGAGCTATATAGTCTATTTATTTGCAAGTTTTTCTTCGTTATGTCTTTCTAGAGGATTTTTGTACAGTTTCATGGGCTGAATACACCCTTTCCCTCTCAATACCCTCTCCTGTTATGCCTTTTATATACTAGGTATCTCAAGACTGCTACCGAAAACAAAGTCGGGTGGTAGTTTTAGTGAGTACAAACACAATGCAACTAAAAATTTCGCAAAGAAATGCGACAATTATGTTTTATGATTTTTTAAATATCGTCATTTCTGGGTGGTAAATCCATAGCTTTTGCTAAAATAATAATTTAAACGCTTTTATACCTTAGATTACTTATAAATAAAAGGGTATACACTATTATTTTAGGAAAAAATGCATTTACCACCCAAATATTTATTTATTTATTTATTTAATTCTTTATTGTACACAATAAAAAGGAATAACAGTTTAGAGATAATACAAAACAACAAAGTACAAATGGCGGTCTTATCGCTCTAAGGCAATTTCTACCAGACAACCATGGGATGGATATATGAGCAGGAAAAAAGATAGGGCAGTGTAAAATAAAGATAACGAAAGCATGGAGACAAATAAAATCATAAAAAACATATAAATACATTATATATATACATACCACATATACATACATATTATACCGGGTATCTCAAGACTGCTACCGAAAACGAAGCCGGGTGGTAGTTTTAGTGAATACAAACACATTGACACACCCGGGCGGACCCGGGCCCGATCGCTAGTATTACTATAAAATTAATATTTACAATGCTTTTCATATAACAAAAGCAAAATAATTGTAATTGATATCAAATAATTTCGCCGAAAAATTTGTCTAGTGTAAATAAAAGAAACATTGTTAAACAAAAATTATCCCTATTTGGTTGTAAAGAAGGTTCAAACTGGAACGGGCGGGTGTGATCGCCGTCATTCTCGCGCCAAGCGCATAGCAGTAATAATAAGAGCGTGAGCGCCGGTGTGACCGCACAGTTCGAAAATCAATAATAATTATTTTATGTGGAATTTAAACAATAATCTAATGTAATTACTTATCGTTTCCGCTCTGTGTACATACTTCAGGAATACCTAGTCAGTTTAGTTTGGTTGTTATTACAAAATTCAAATTTATTTCACACATTTTTGTTAAATTTACAGTTGTATCGTAAGTCAAAAATCACAAAACAGCAGAACTAAGAATGACATCCTTTTATAGGCGAAAGTCAGTGGTCAAATCACAGGTCAAATGAAGTAGAAACAAATAAATCATCGCTAGGCGCAATGCCTTTGGCGGCATTTATCAAAGGGCGCCTAGGCGATTAGCGCTTCACACTAGTAGAGTGAGTGACCGGCAAAACAATTGGTACCTATCTTGTATTTATACAGATATTATTGTAAATGTTTTTGAGATTTTCGTAAAGTAATAGTTTAAAGTTCGTGTTTTAACACTTAGATTATAATAGATTTTTTTATCAATACAAAAGTATGATAAACAATATATAGGCACATTGTCAGAATCATACGGATTATAAATATACATAGGTCTACATTAATTTGTTATTACTAATGTTAATAATACCAGTAGATAATATTTAATCGGGGAATGTGCGCCAGTAGCGCAGTGCCGCGGCGTGATGCGGCAACTTTCGTTAACCACGTCCCAGAATGCTGCGAATATTTTTCGAGGTAGGCTCTTAAAAGAGTATAGTTTAGACTTAAAGTAACTATGGCCCGTGAGGAACTGTGATACGCAATAATCGACATCAAGCCAAGTCTTCGTCAAACGATCACGCACGCAAGGAAAATATTGGTATAAATGCCGTCCCTTCAAAGATCCCATCTATTTTGCCATTCATCTAATAGTTCGTAACTTAAATACCACAGGAAGCGGTTTAAGTAATCTGTCGACTTTTAAGAGTTCACGTTCAGTCAAAAATCTTTTATCGAGTACCAGAGTAATACATGGCGGCGCGACGTTGCACCTCCAGATCGACTGGAAGTACACCCGCTAGGACAGGCAAAGCTTCGGTACTAACAGGTCTATATGCCTTGCACAAGAATATCAACGCCAAACGTTGGCTCTGGAGCAGTTTCTTCGCACAGCACCGATAGTAGCCCTATCAGCCCATACGGGAGATCCATAACAAATACATCCTAAGTAAGGTGCTCCATAGATGATTTTTAGTGTATTGAAAGATAGCCCCCACCTTGATTTCGATATTCTTGTCAAAGCAAAAAAGTTCCTTTTCGACTTTTCCCCGACGTTCTTAATATGTTAAAGAAAGGAAAAATTCCTTTACAAACTAAACCAAGGTAACAAATCGATTAGATAGTGTTTTTATGTTCTTCAGGTATATAAAGGATAAAACCTGTAATAGAGGCGATTTGCGGCGCCCCTTGGAGGTTGGCCCTTTTGGCCCAGGTGTAAGTAAATTCGCTCATGCTTTAAGTTCATTTTCCCGGGTGGGTTTGGTACAGATATAGGTACTTGATTATTCTGTTTTAAATATTTGTAATTCAGATTTAATTTTTAAATTACCTACTTATCTACTGGGTATCTCAAGACTGCTACCAAAACGAAGCTGGGTGGTAGTTTTAGTGATTACAAACACAATGCAACTAAAAATTTCGCAAAGAAACGCGACAATTATTTTTTATGATTTTTTAAATATCGCCATTTTTGGGTGGTAAATCCATAGTTTTTGCTAAAAAAAATAATTTTAACTCTTTTATACCTTAGAGTATTTAGAAATAAAAGGGTATACACTATTATTTTAGGAAAAAAATGTATTTACCACCCAAATATGGCCATAGGAAAAAAATAACAAAAAAAAATTGACGCTTTTTTTTGCAACTTTTTTTGTTGCATTGTGTCTGAAGTCGCTTAAACTCCCACCCGGCTTCGTTTTCGGTAGCAGTCTTGATATACCCTGTATATTTAATACTTATGAATACGTGTAAAACTACCAGTGTTGCATTATTTGGTTAATATATTTTTAAATTTAACCAGTTTTTAATTATTACTGTCCACGACGATTGACGACTCAAGACTGACAAATAATGGAAAAGTGTTACCAGCTCTATTTTTGTAAATACCGAACACTCATACCAAAATCAATATTACATAAGATCAAATAGTGAAACGAATAATTAAAAGAAGGGACTTACGAAGTATTACCATTTTTCAATGGAAATTCAATTTCTCATTAAACTTCAAAAGCGAAAAATAAAATTCACTTGATTAGTTCCTTTTTTATATTATATCGACATTCAGTAGAATCCAATTGGGCTATCTATAGTTACTGATTTCATCGTTTATATGCCATGATTATATTGATGAGCTAACACAACATGCAATTTTCAAAAAATGTTTACAGCTCATTAGAACTAGTTGGTGCCCAACCCGCACCGCCTCATCTCTCGTCATCAACTGGTTGTCCGCAGGTGGTCCACAGGTGGACGTCGAATTATCACTATAAAACGTCGCGTGGTCAACGAGTAGAGATCTTGAGGTCAACTAGAGGGCATCACGTACTCGACGAGTGGAATTGACAGGATCAACGAAATTCTGGTCAGATGATGTCAAATCTGTTCTCCGTTACAATCTGGGAATTGGTTTTCATAGCGGTCGCGCTCATTGTAGATGAAAATAAAATGAGCAACAAAAAAAATGCTTATTTTTCGCTGCATGAATCGCTCGTAAGCCGCGTAAGATCCACTCGGTGGTTCACTCCAAGTTCGTACATTGCAAGCATTTAAGCAGCGAGTTGTCACTGAGTGGTCCAATGCAACGCCGCGATGCGCCGTACACGCGTGGTTCACTTACAACCGAGGCGATCCAATGACGTTACGGAGTTGACGTAGTGACCGCATCTCCATACAAATTCATATAAAGGATACTAACCAGTAACCGCACGAGGCGAGGCGATGTGGGTCCGGTGCCTGGTGGCTCTAGTGAGCTGTGACCTTTAGCCTTGAGAATACTTCGTCTCATTTTTCGGATTCAGTTCGACTCCCACGACACATCGGGTAATTCACTTTGTTGGACTTTTTTGTTTTGATAGTTGTCGCAATTAGGAAATTCTCGGCCTTAATCGTTGTAAATTGTAAATATTCAAATATGGCACTTCAACATACCAAAGAGGACAAAACTGTTAGAAATTAACCCCTAACGAATTCTGGAAGGCGCTAGTAACACCTCCTCACCTACATATGGATAGTAGATCCACCGACGTGAGATAGCAATTTTTCTTCAGTTGACAATATTTAAATTTAAAAAATCACCCAGTTTGATTTAAATAAGAATGTGTACAAAGAAACGGTAATTATTAGAATTTCGAAAAAGAGCTGGCAATCCTAACTGAAACGTCATACAAATTACGTCTCGTTACGATTTACGAGTCTCTACTATTCGTTGGTAATCGTCGACTCGAGAGCGATGACAGACCGACAGTTCGGTTCAGATAACAGTAGCTCATAATAGCAATGTGCAATTCGTTCAATTTTTAAGACCCGGATCAATACTGATCCAACTATGAAATGAACCGGTTCAAATGACTCGATCAATCGAACGATTGGTTCCGTTTAAGTCATTGATATAAATGAATAGGCCCTTAGTAGAAGTATAGGTAGGTAAACACGTTTTAAAGTTCATATTACCTATTATTTTACACAAAAATATCACTTTTACAACTGAAACACGTGAAAAACAATTTTACAACAAACGTAATAGGCAAAATATTAGGACAATGGGATACTAATTACGAAAAACGAACAAAAAGGAGTTAGTACTTGATGACAATATTTTCAAACGCAATTCGCAAGTAATCATAAATCAAGACTTAACTAACTTCAACTCACTCAAAAAGACAAAACTATAAAATTGTAACGCAAAATAAACTTTAAAGCCTACCACTCAAAGCATAATATATTAACCTTGTCATTTACATTCTAACGATTTAGTGTGTATTCGTCTCTAAAACCGATGATATCCGAACTTTGTTTGGCTTGATTCGGCTCGACTCGGGTCGGGTCGCACTTCACAGGACGTTAACGGCTCGCGAACCGTTGTTCACGGGTTTTGGTTCTCGGCTCTCGGCTCTCGGTTTTCGGTTCTCGGTTCGTTTGAACCACAGTTTGAACCGACGCGATTCTCCTATCGCGATCGATCGAATGAACGAGTTTTATTGTACATAAATATCGAATTGATCGCGTGGTTCTTGCGAGCTGGTTTATTTGACCCGTTCAATCGCGAACGACCCATATCTAGCTCATAACCACTATGAACCATAACCAGTATTCATATGCATTCATATCATATGTTTCCATTGTACGTATTGGTCGTATTCAACACACGTCAGTTCGATATACCAAAATAAACCATTAGTTCGTGCTCGGTGCGAGTGTACTTAGTACAGTATAATAATTATTGAGTATGGGTGTAGTCAGGTCATGCGGAGTTTGTGTGTACTGTGTTAAATATTTCCAGTGCAGTGGTGTATAATAACTATTATTTTGGATCGTAGTTTACCAGTGGCCCTCCTCAACTGTAAAAAAAGTATTATTTATTATATTGTATCGATAAAATATATTCAAAAGGCTTCTTAAACGATTTGCAGAAAATTGATTGTTTATTTTTTCTACCGAATGGAATAAACACCACTGGTAAGTTATTTTAAAATACGTTTTACCGTATTATGTTAATATTGTCATAATTCGCAATAACTTTTTTGGTACAGAAGAAAAAAAATGATTTCTTTTTGTTTTTCTTAATGTTAATGTCATTAATATTCAACTATATGTAATAATTTTGTTTTTATTGCACACCTTTAGGACAATAATTAACATATTTATTTAATGTCAAAATAAACTAAGTTAATTTTAATATAATGAAGGTTTTAAAAAGAAGGATAATTCTTATAAATAGTCTTGTTTTTTTTAGGTAATTGCAATGTCATCTTTTGACAAACTTAAACTCCTGGTATGGAAGAACTTTCTACTCCAGAAGAGGCATAAATGGCAAACTTTGTTTGAAATTTTATCACCTGTTATATTTTGTATATTTTTAATTGTTACAAGATGTCTTTTGGCCCCAAAATATATACCAGAGACTACATATCCTGCTTTCTTCCCCACATATTTCAATACATCTGCACCAATAAAGTGAGTGATTCAAAGTTTTTCATGTGCTGATCTACCATTTCTTAAAATTTAAATTAAAATGTAATATTGATCAGAAGATATTTTAATATAACAGTTTAATTTTCAGTGGATTATTTTATAGTCCGGTCATTTTAGACATTTGAAATAACAAAAATTCCGACAGAGCCAAATTTTTGTGGACAGCTTGAGTTCACCATTAGAAAGAAATCTTCAAAAGTCCCCATCGATCCCATGTGTGCTTAAAAAGTTATTCGGGGTCAAATGTCAAAATTTCAGATTTTTTGGATTTTTCTCGAAGATGGCAAGTTTTTTCGAAAAATAACCTCAGACCAAATTTGTAGATCCGAAAATTCTCGACAAAAAAGTTTCAGTCATTTTTTTTTCTAAGAGTCACCATTTCTGAGATATCGCGTTATACATGATATGCACACATTTCCACGCCACCTGTGAGGTAGTGTACTCGACGCGTTTTTTTTTAACGTGGTTTCCCCAGTAGGCCTACTCCACGCGCTGTCAAGATGTAAATTTCAGGGAAAATTCTATTCTAAATGCATAATGAATATTGATATTGATATTGATTTTTATTGGGTATTGAGTTTAAGTGTAGTTCTGATTTATTTTCATATTTTAGTCTGATTCATACTCTTCAAAGTCTACTTCATATCATCATCATCATCATATCAGCCACAGGAAGTCCACTGCTGAACATAGGCCTCCCCCAAGGATCTCCACAATGACCTGTTGGAAGCGGCCTGCATCCAGCGACTTCCTGCGACCTTAGTCAGATCGTCCGTCCACCTTGTAGGCGGGCGTCCGACATTTCGCTTGCCTGTACGTGGCCTCCACTCGAGAACCTTTCGGCCCCAACGGCCATCGGTTCTACGAGCTATGTGCCCGGCCCATTGCCACTTCAACTTGCCAATCCTATGGGCTATGTCGGTAACCTTGGTTCTCCTACGGATCTCCTCATTTCTGATTCGATCTCGTAGGGAAACTCCGAGCATAGCCCGCTCCATGGTTCGTTGAGTGACTTTGAGCTTCCTAATAAGGCCCATAGTGAGAGGCCACGTCTCGGTGCCGTATGTCATCACTGGTAACACACAACTATCGAAGACTTTCGATTTTAGGCACTGAGGTATTTTGGACGAGAAGACGTCGCGAAGTTTCCCGAACGCTGCCCAACCGAGTTGGATTCGACGATTGACCTCTCTCTCGAAGTTGGACCTGCCTAACCGGACCACTTGTCCTAAATAGACATATTCGTCTACAACTTCGAGAGTCGAGCCCCCAACTCCAATGGGGGTGGGCACAACATGGATATTCGACATGATCTTCGTTTTATCCATGTTCATTTTAAGACCCACCTGTTGGGAGACTCGATTAAGGTCTTCGAGCATAGTGCTAAGGTCTTCCAGCGATTCTGCCAAGACTACAATATCGTCGGCAAATCGAAGGTGAGTAATATACTCGCCGTTGATGTTGATGCCGAATCCTTTCCACTGCAAGAGCTTGAAGGCATTTTCCAGCGCGGCAGTGAAGAGTTTCGGAGATATGACATCTCCCTGTCTCACGCCTCTCTGTAGTGGAATAGCCTTCGTGCTTTGATCTTGTACTCGGACCGACATGGTGGCGTTGTTGTATATACACCTCAGCACTTCGATGTACCGACAGTCTATGTGGCACCGCTGAAGAGACTGTAGCACTGCCCAGGTCTCGATCGAATCAAAGGCTTTCTCATAGTCCACAAACGCTAAACAAAGCGGCAAGTTATACTCCTCGGTTTTTTGTATAACCTGCCGTAGCGTATGAATATGGTCTATGGTACTAAAGCCTTTTCGGAAACCGGCTTGTTCGGGAGGCTGGAAGTCATCAAACCTGCCTTCGAGACGATTTGTGATGACCCTTGAAAACAACTTATAGACATGGCTCAGGAGCGAGATGGGCCTGTAGTTCTTCAGCAAAGTGTTATCACCTTTTTTGAAGAACAGTACCACCACGCTCCTGCTCCATGCCTCTGGCGTTGAGCCCTCGAGGAGAACGGAATTGAAGAGCTTCTGAAGGACTTTCAGTATCGGCATTCCGCCCGCTTTCAGAAGCTCTGAAGTGATTCCATCCTCACCCGGCGCCTTGTTGTTTTTAAGTTGTACTATACTTTTAAGTCGTACTATACTTCATATAGTCATGTCTTATATAATCAGCTGTTTCTTCATCAAAATCACATAAGCCTTTCTCTATTGTATTCAATTCAACATTTGAACAAGACTGACCTCGGCAATTTGTACACGCTAGAGAACATAGTAACCCTACTTTCTTGCAGCCACATTTGCCGCTGCAATCTTTTTTGCAATTACAAAAAATGGAATTAAGAAGTTTCCTGGAGCGGGTGGCAGTAAAGTTTGAATCGGTACCAAAGTATTATCTATTCTTTTCCAACCCCAGTCTTCCGGGTTCAATTGATTGCCTAGCCACGTCTGATCTTGATAATATACCCAACACAAATGTTGAATAGCAGATGCCGATGTTGGAGGAAGACATGACAGTTGTACTTGCTTCTTGTTTCGTGTATTTTTGACAAAGGTTGAATATCGGTGTTTATCAACGCAATTAATTTTTTTTGGAGCTCCATAAACAGCAAGAAGAAAGTGAATTCCTTTGGTAATTATTGTTTGAGGTAAAGAATCAGAGTCTGTAAATACTTTTGCGCAGTTTTTTTTTTGCAATTGCAAAAAAGATTGCAGCGGCAAATGTGGCTGCAAGTAGGGTTACTATGTTCACTAGCGTGTACGAATTGCCGAGGTCAGTCTTGTTCAAATGTTGAATTGAATACAATAGAGCAGGGGTTCCCAATCTTTTTCAGTCGGCGGCGCACTTACAAGTTTAGTATTTTGTCACGACTCCCTTAGCTATGTACCTTAGCTATGTAGTTGATATTGACAGTCAAAATAAATAGGTACCTACAATAATAGTAGTTAGATAGATAGGTACAGAAAAATAAAAATACTCAATTTAAAGCTGACTTGAAATATATTTGTGACGAATTTTAATTGAAAGAGATAATTTAGAAAATCAATACTGAATCACAAAAACATTCAGTCAAATCAATGTGAAGGGTCAAGGCGTGGGCGGGGAAAGTTATGGATGCGTGAGCATGAGTTCGAAACCGGTTACAAATGAACGAGCGTATGTAAGTAGTTACTTGGGAAATGAGCCCTCAAAATATTGTTAAAAATATTCATGGTTTCGGAAAATTATTAAAATGGGGGATCGGCTCACGGCGCCCCTTCTTACTTACTGCGGCGCACCGGGGTGCCGCGGCGCACACTTTGGGAACCCCTGCAATAGAGGAAGGCTTATGTGATTTTGATGAAGAAACAGCTGATTCATCTTCATTTGAACAATTTTTGAACATCCAGGAAGAGGAAGAAGGAGAAATCGAAGAAGACATGACTATTGAAGTAGACTTTGAGGAGTATGAATCAGACTAAAATATGAAAATAAATCAGAACTACACTTAAACTCAATACCCAATAAAAATCAATATCAATATCAATATTCATTATGCATTTAGAATAGAATTTTCCCTGAAATTTACATCTTGACAGCGCGTGGAGTAGGCCTACTGGGGAAACCACGTTAAAAAAAAACGCGTCGAGTACACTACCTCACAGGTGGCGTGGATATGTGTGCATATCATGTATAACGTTACTCTTGCAGTCGCGATATCTCAGAAATGGTGACTCTTAGAAAAAAAATGACTGAAACTTTTTTGTCGAGAATTTATGGATCTACAAATTTGGTCTAAGGTTATTTTTCGAAAAAACTTGCCATCTTCGAGAAAAATCCAAAAAACTGAAATTGTGACATTTGACCCCGAATAACTTTTTTAGCACACATGGGATCGATGGGGACTTTTGAAGATTTCTTTCCGATGGTAAGCCCAAGCTGTCCACAAAAATTTGGCTCTGTCGGAATTTTTATTATTTGACCACTATTTTTATGTCTAAAATGACCGGACTATTATAACAATGTAGATTATACTATGTGTTTAATCAAATGTGTTTTATCCAAACTGATATTATTTTTTACTTAAATTTAAGATATTTTCTAAAATTATATCTATTAGGTATTCCTAATGAAATGATTTTTAAAAAATATATAAGTAAGTTCTTGATTAAATTTTGCTGTTATTGCTTGTGCTATCTTATTAACAAATAATTATTTTTGTAGTGAAAATCTCACATCATCTAGCATGAGATTGGCTTTTTCACCAGAAAATGCACTCACTAGGGAAGCAACAAACGAAGTATTTTCTACCATAGCAGATGATAATTATGGACTTCTTGCATCATTTTTCATTGGTTGGATGTCTGTTCCTGATCCCATAGGATACAAAAATGCAAAGGAGTTGGAAGCCGCACTCACCCAGCCCCATGCTATGAATCACATACTTGTTGGTATACAATATGATGATAACATGGCTAGTAAGTGTTCTAAAGTTCATTTTAATAATCATAAAACTAGATTTGGTTATTGTTTCATCAATATCATAAATTATTTTTTATAATGTTTAAAAGCTATATCAAATTAACAATATCTATATTTCTTTCTTTGCATATTTACAGTCATTGACAATTTCCAGATGCCACATCATGGCCTGATGACATTAAAGTAACACTAAGATTTCCAGCGACTATGAGAAATCCATCATTGGATCATCCACTATTGACCGGATGGAGAACAAATTTACTGTTTCCCCTATTTCCACAATCAGGTCCAAGAGAACCTGAAGACATATATGGAGGGAGATCACCAGGTTTTAATGTGTAACATTATTCATATTATCACTAGAAATCTGTAAATAACTAAAGAAATATTGTCACATAGATTTGCAACATTTTAATCTTTGAACCAAACTGGTGTACTATATTGATTTTCCAACTAGTGGCATTTCAAAATACCAAAGTTTGCATTCTAGTTATTAATGTTATGCTAACAACTGTATTAAAACAATGTTCTGCAAACACAAAGTCAGATATTATTAGTTTTTAACATTTGATTTTTTTACCTTTACATAATTCTTTTGCACATTTTCCTCCAGCAAGTATTTTAAATTTTAGGATATTCACAAGAGATGTTTCTCGCCGTTCAACATGCAATCTCACAAAAGATTATTAAAGAAAAAACTGGGAAATCAATCAGCCAAGTATACCTGCAACGGTATCCACAACTTGAATCCAGAGAGGATATGTTGTTGATGATTCTGGAGAGATTTGTGTCAATGACACTCATGCTGGGCTTTGCTTACACATTTGTGAATACTGTGAGAGCTGTATCTATTGAGAAAGAGTTGCAACTGAAGGTACAAATATTAAGGTCTAACGTTTTTCTCTATTATTATTGTACATATTGCATTCTTCCGCAATATTAGTTTAGGGAGTCGTAAATTATTTCACTAAAACGGTGAAGGAAAACATCGTGAGGAAACCTGCATACCATAGCGATTTATAAAAAAAATCTATGGTATGTAAGTCCGCCAACCCGCACTAGGCCAGCGTGGTGGACTATATGGCCTAACCACTCTCAATCGTACTCTCGATTGTAGAGGAGGCCCGTGCCCTGCAGTGGGACGTATATGGGCTGATACAGAATACAGAAATTATTTCAGTAGAACCAGAGGTGGAGGAACAAAGTATTACAATTGTGTGTGTCATAGTCTGGCACTTATCATTTTCAAGCATTTTGAAACAATTGTTTTGTTATTATAAATTATATTTGTAAATAAAAATACACATAGACAAATGGATGCTCATTTAAAAATGATTAAAATAAAGTATGCATTTCTGCATTGCTATATTAACGAATAAAATTCGCGTTAACATTGTCAATGTCAAATTGTAGATAACAAAGACAATTGTTATGCATTTATTCGACAGTTGAAGAACATCAAAACGAAGATGCAAAGTTATGAGTTAAATGCATTTAAATAATTTATTCTAATAGAATAAAATTGTACACTAGAAATTATCTTGATGGATAATTTATAAAACTTTTAGTAGAGTCGTAGCCGATCAAAGGGCATGACGACTACAAAGTAATACGTAAACAGAATGTTACGCAATCATTTAACTGGCAAAGCATTACAGCATTCAATAATTTTAGCGCAACAATTTTTTACAGACATCGAGTAAAAAAAACTGTCCGCCATCAAATTAGGGCCTCAGACACGCGGGAACCGCGCGATTGTAAACTGTGCGGATTAGAACCTCATAAAGTTTTATGTATTCAAGCAGAGCGGTTAATATGCGCGAGTGGCGACCGTGTCGACAATAAGACCAGCGCGGTTTCCACGCAATTATGAAACCGTGCGGTTCCCGCTGTGTCTGAACGTATGCTTAAGCTGGTTGCGTTGATCGCTTCCTGTTAGGTAGTTATCATTTAGACAACGAAAAAACAACGATCGTGTGTCTAAACTGTAAATGCAATACAAAAAACTTGCATTAATTATATTTTAGGCTAAATTATAGACTGTAAACGATAGACAACTTTTAAACTAGGTATAATTATTTATATGCGGACCGCAGAAGTTTTTTCTGACTGTGGTAAGTGTCACGTCTGCTCATAACACGCGGAAAATAATTACTAAGTCCTGCATGGCAGTACATTGCAATCGTCATCGGGTTAAATATATTGTCTAATCACTGACTAAAATGCTTAAAACTCAATAGTCCGTGGTTACATACTACTGCCTGTTGGCAGAAATACGCGAAAGAGCACTCCCTGGAAAACTATGTAAATAAAGCGAACAAATGAAAATGATCTACTACCTATAGTAAAATATAGTACATGTAAAGTTTGATAGCAATAGGCATATTAAGCAAATGCATTAATTCCGATCTAGATATATTGATAAATGACATATTAAATTTTTTAATATTGTTTAAATAAATAAATTTTAATATTGTTTTAATTACTGTTATTGTATTTTTTTTCTGGTGTACAACAAAGTTTATAAATAAATAAATAAATTCCAGGAAACTATGGCAATAATGGGCCTTCCATCATGGTTGCACTGGCTGGCGTGGTTTATCAAACAGTTCACTTTCCTATTCATAGCTGCCGTTATTATAGTCACAATGTACAAAGTAAGTTCAGAATTCATTTAATTTACCTGTACTACTAAATCGTCTATAGCCACAATAGTCTACTACTATACAGGGGGGGTTACTCTATATTTCGACCCGAGGACGAATGTTCGAACTGCGTATGTAATACTGTAAGAATATGCCTTAATACATTACAAATTTTTCGATTAATTTATCTTATGTTATAACCATACATTAAGTTCGTTGTCACAGTTGTCGTCTCTGTATTATCCATCTTTGGTTGGTTGTCTGGAAGAGATCGCCTCGAGCGATAAAACCGCCATTGTACATACCCTTTTCTTTTTTATAATGTTTTGTATTTGTTTTTTACTTGTGTACAATATAGCTTTTAAATAAATAAATAAGTTCGGAGTGAGTGATAAATTCTATAGAGAAATATATTTATTTTTAGAATTGGAAATCTTTTATCCTATATGTTAACGTTAACGTCCGAACATTCGAATTTCGTGTTGAAGTATAGAATAACAGTCAGGGGACCCCAAGGATTTAGACAGCGACCAAATTTTCTCAATGTGGCATTGTAATGCGTATGTGTTTTTCAGATACCTTTCAAGTACAGCGCTAGTGGCGAAGGGTTCGCAGTGTTCACATTTACGCCATGGACAGTGCTTCTGTTCCTGATGACTCTTTTTATAATAGTATCACTAGCGTTTTCTTTCATGGTCAGCGTATTTTTCTCTAAAGGTATGTATTTCTTCTGACACTAAATCACCGTGTTGTCACTTTGCGATAGTAACTGCAGGGGGTTTACTCTATAAAAACGATACGAACATCGAATGTTCGGATGATCGACGCCCGGAGTAAAATATATGATTTCCACTTCTAAAAATAAATACTATTCTGTATTATACTTATCATTTTCTCCGAACTTATTGTGTGGTTGCGACGTACAATAGAGGAATCCAACATTTTGTGGAGTAGCTAGGCACATTAGTGAAGTTTTACGTCCGGCGTTCGAATATTCGAAATTCGTATCGTTTTTATAGAGTAACTCCCCAGTACATTTTAAATTATATTTGCACCGGCGCGTGAGGTTATCATCTCTCGCCACTCCTCGCAATTATCCCGGCCTGCTGCTGCACGGAACCGGATTTTTAGGCTGAACATAAAATGCGGCACACTTCCATGAAACATATAATCGTGTACGAAGGTTGATGTTTAAGCGGATACGAATTTCTTACCATAAGTAAAAAATAACGTTTACGTCCATCATTACAGGCCTATTGACTCAATTTTGACATCTTATGGCGTAAATAATACACACAAAACAACATCTAAAAAAACGCAGACGCTCAAATTCCGTGTATTAATCTATGATAATATATCAACTTTTTTCATCATCAGTTCGTATATTATATACTATGGTGACGCTTGAATGTTACAACGCAAGAACAGCTGCTGACTTCGTTATTATCAATTGGTTTATTATACATTGCGTGAGCTGGTAATTGGTTTCAATTAATCGGCTGCATATGTTCAATAATCGTAATAGGAGCTATTAAAGCTGCTATTACTTATTAATTTCTTAATATGCTGTTGTTTTGTTGCAGCGAACACGGCGGCGTCTGTGATGGCGTTAGTATGGTTCGCGACATTTTCAGTATTCATGTTCACTCAATTGATACACGAAAACGTCGCTTATCATATAAAGTTTTTGCTCAGCCTGTTTTCCAACACTGCCATAGGATATGCATTTCAAATGGTCATAATTGCGGAAGGCTCCTCGAAAGGCAAGTAATGGTTTTGGCATTTTCATTTATTTTCATATTGTTTTTTATATTGCGAAACAGCGGTCCGGCCGGGTTCACCTGGGTACTGATAACCTCTTGAGTTCAGTCTACATCACCTTCAATATTATTTCGCTGTTTAATTTTTAAAAACAAAACAGTAAATTCAGTGCGAATGGCGTCGTCTACACTGTTTTACCGTCCCGTTCTGTTAGATACCGACCTGTTTTGTTTCATTTTGTCCCATGACTCAAGCCATGTAATCATGTCCTCTCCTGTCTCATCCCATCCCTTTGATTCTGAAAGAGTATCAAATATATTTGAATTCTTTGCTTATCTCACGGGATAAAAAGTAATCGTATTTAAATTAAGCGAAATTGATTCAGCCATTTTCGAGACGAAACAACGGCACAGAAAAATGGACACATAAATACAATAACAGAAAAAATCTAACATTCATTGTTGTTGGTTGTATTACGTCAATAGCTTTTCTCATATGTCTTCTTATATACATCGGTCGGTTACAAGTTTATTATATTTACCTAAGAGCGACCTGTAGATATGTATAAAGTGGCTGCAATGCAGGTAAAGTGCAATCTAAATAACAACCGTCGTGATGTAGTTTATCTCTCTTTAATTTATATATTGTGCTGGACTGCTTGTAACCCGATATACACAAGGTGTAGCTGAAATGTAAGACTTGCTTGGGCGGCAGATCACTATGACGAACTTTTCACTATCTTGTTTTTATTTGCTATCTGTATTGATTTTTTTATTGCGATGAATGACGAGAGCCGATACGAGCTTGCCATTCGCTTTATGGAAAGCAAAACGACCGCTCATGAACAGTAGCAAAACCAAACAGGATGAATTCATAGCAATGCTTAGCATTCCACCGCAAATAGTAAATAGACATTCATATCAACAGTGAAATCGATACCAATTTCTTATCTATATAATGCAGAATAAAATATTCAGATGCAAAATTCATTTTAGATTGAGAGACTATTGACGTCAATGCTAAACAACCGTCTATCTAATTACAATATGAAATTACTAGTTTGTCGATCAGATACCCGTTAGACCGACATTTAATATCCTATAATATATTTTGTATTTATTATTATGATTAACACAGATATTAGACCGAAGCTATTAACGGTGTTTGTGGCAAGAGTTACTGGTAGAAAGTCGTCGGGTATAAGGAAATCAAATCTCACTATTTATATTTGACCCACTTCCCGGTGTCATCAGTAGTCGATTATGCTAAACATTTGCATAGGTACATAAATTGTCTGAGAATTCAAGATGATGCTGCAGAGCTATTCTGATTTTTTTCCATTTTTTGTTAACTAGAATGATGAGATGAGGTTGTCGACTGTCTGAATGAAGTCTCTCCATAAACATGAGCTACAACACTCAGGAATTTTATTTTTACTAATCACTGCTAGGCACTAAATTGAGTTCGGCACCCCGAGATTGTATGAGTTAAGTAACTTAATTCCCAGTAACTTTATTAATTGGAATTTAAATTTACTTAAACCTCAATACTGCAGAGTGCAGAGTTTACATATTATTGTGCTTTACGAGATGGATAGTACCAGACAGAAGGCAGGCACCAGACGGAAGGAAGTAGAGGTTTTAAAAAAGCGCAAGGAATTTTGTTGCTGACCGTCTCAGTCTTCTGTAAAATTTAAGACAAGAAAGGGGTAAACATTGTAAAGTACCTAATTAGTCTATTAACTATGATATGGGTATCATGCTCGATCGGGCAATTCAGATTATAGTACTATCAACTGTAAGGTGTCCAATTAATTCGCTCGAGATTTTCACTCACTTGTTCATTTATGAGTATTATATTTTTGAATGTAATACACATACAATTTCAATTCCGAGATCTTCAACCTATTCTTCTATGTTTAGGTTTGCAGTGGAGCGACTTCTTCACCCCGATATCGTACAACGATCGGTTTCTACCGGGCCACGTGGTAATCATGCTATTGGTGGACACCGTCCTTTACATGGGCATTGCATTGTACGTGGAAAAGATACGACCCGGAATTTACGGTGTACCTTTGCCATGGTATTTTCCGTTTACTAAAAGTTTTTGGAAGCCGAGTAACTATACTGGTAAGTACATATTTTATATTACCGATAATGTGTTTAAAACTATACAGCAATACGACAGGTTGTGGCATCAGAAGTATGTTACCTACTTGCATATGTTTAGGCCTCAACATGGATGGCTAAATATTGACAAAAACGGCGTAAATTGACCTTTACAAAGAAGATATGAGAGCATCATACATATATAATAGATGGTCTTTAACATCAACTATGTTAACGACTAAACTCAAAACAAAAGTGATGCCTGACAACGCTTGAAATTGCGCTAGTTAGAACGAAAAACTCTAATAACTACTTATATCCGCTGGTCTTTAAAGCGAATCTCTTAAGTTGGGTGATGAATGATGAAATAAATAAGTTGGATGAATGGATATAATGGTTAGGAATATAATAACGTGAATAAATCCAAATGTTGTCAGACTCGTATGCAGTCAACCAGGGAACAAGGCTACAGCGTTGCCACCTCGACAACAATATATCGAGGAACATCTTCGCACCTAAACGCTATTGTTGTTTGTCCTTGATTTTAGAGCCTCCGTGGCGCAGTGAGTTAGAAAGCGGCTGTGAAACGAGAGACCGCGGGCTCGATACCCGCACCGATACAAATGTTTGTGCGATCTACAAGTATTGGTTTCGTGTCTGGGTGTGTGAGACTGGATATTTATGTATTATTTTTATTAAAACTGTACATCTCCAGTTACATATCGAATAAATATATCGAGTTAAAAATCGAATAGTATAATGGGTGATGCGTTGTTTCTGATAGCCACGACACAAATTGATGTTAGAACGGGGTCAGGGCCATGTTTGCGACTGTTGACTGGATTTAATAATTACTAGCGGTCCGGCCCGGCTTCGCACGGGTTCAGATACACTTTTAAAAATGGCGGCCAAAACGTTCAATTCCGACTACCAATTTGGAAAATTGACCAATCGGACCACGAAAAACGAAAATAAATCCTTGTATTAAAATTTTTCACTTCTGCTTCCGTCCTATAGGTCATAGCGTGATAACAGCGCCGGATCTAGATATTATTCAAGGTGGGGCAAAAACTGATGAATGCCGCCCCCCTGCCTATATGTTTATCTTTATCATCATCATCATTTTTAGCAACCAGACGCCCATTGATAACACAAGCCTTCGGGAAAGAACGCCATTTTACCATGATTTTAAGCATATTACACGCTTTATATTAGCTTCATTTGAATGTAGCTTGCCGCGATAAGGCCGCGCGGTATCAACGAGGACAGGGGTATTAAGGGAGATCGAGAGGTTCTACGGAGAGCTTTACACCTCGGTTGCTGAACCTACAGTTAGCTCGGCCGAAGATCCGAGAGCCGAGTTGATCCAACACTTTAGCGATGATATCCCGGACATCAGCCTGTGTGAGATTGAGATGGCACTCAAACAACTTAAAAACAACAAGGCGCCGGGTGAGGGTGGAATCGCTTCAGAGCTTCTGAAAGCGGGCGGAACGCCGATACTGAAAGTCTTTCACGAGGCTCTTCAATTCCGTTCTCCTCAAGGGCTCAACGCCAGAGGCATGGAGCAGAAGCGTTCTGGTACTGTTCTTCAAACAAGGTGATAACACTTTGCTGAAGAACTACAGGCCCATCTCGCTCCTGAGCCATGTCTATAAGTTGTTTTCATGGGTTATCAGAAATCGTCTCGAACGCAGGTTTGGTTTTTTCATTCATACGCTACGGTAAGTTATACAAAAAACCGAGGAATATAACTCTCCGCTTTGTTTCGCGTTTGTGGACCATAGTCTCTTTCTTATGAGAAAGCCTTTGATTCGATCGAGATCTGGGCTGTGCTACAGTCTCTTCAGCGGTGCCACATAGACTATCGGTACATCGAAGTGTTGAGGTGTAAATACAACAACGCCACCATGTCGGTCCGAATACAAGATCAGAGCACGAAAGCTATTCCACTACAGAGAGGCGTGAGACAGGGAGATGTCATATCTCTGAAACTGAACTTGAAACCGCTGGAAAACGCCTTCAAGCTCTTGCAGTGGAAAGGATTCGGCATCTACATCAACAGCGAGTATATTACTCACCTTCGATTTACCGACGATATTGTAGTTTTGGCAGAATCGCTTGAAGACCTTAGCACTATGCTCGAAGACCTTAATCGAGTCTCCCAACAGGTGGGTCTTAAAATGAACATGGATAAAACGAAGATCGTGTCGAATATCCATGTTGTGCCCACCCCCATTGGAGTTAGGGGCTCGACTCTCGAAGTTGTTGACGAATATGTCTATCTAGGACAAGTGGTCCGGTTAGGCAGGTCCAACTTGGAGAGAGAGGTCAATCGTCGATCGTCTTCTCGTCCAAAATACCTGAGTGCTTAAAATCGAAAGTCTTCAATAGTTGTGTGTTACCAGTAATGACATACAGCACCGACACGTGCCCTATCACTGTGGGCTTCATTAAAATACTCAAAGTCACTCAACGAGCCATAGAGAGGACTATGCTCGGTGTTTCCCTACGAGATCGAATCAGAAATGAGGAGATCCGTAGGAGAACGAAGGTTACCGACATAGCCTATGGGCTATGGGCTATGGGCTAATCCTATGGGATTGGCAAGTTGAAGTAGCAGTGGGCCGGGCACATAGCTCGTAGAACTGATGGCCGTTAGGGCCGAAAGGTCCTTGAGTGGAGGCCACGTACAGGCAAGCGAAATGTCGGACGCCCGCCTACAAGGTGGACGGACGATCTGGGTAAGGTTGCAGGAAGTCGCTGGATGCAGGCCGCTTCAAACAGGTCATTGGAGATCATTGGCGGAGGCCTATGTTCAGCAGTGGACTTCCTGTGGCTAATATGAAGATGATGATGATGAATGTAGCTTCACTTTTGAGGGTTGACGTCACTCGCATCCGTAAGTTTTGACTCTAGTTTCACTACACGTGACCTCTGGGTAGTGCCAATTAACAAAGACACAGTTCGTGGTGGTAGGACTTAAGTGTCCGCCCGGGTAGCAATCACCGTCCACGGGGCGTACCGTAAGGGGACCGCATTCCGGGATCAACCCGTGTTTTTCCGGTTTTTCGAGGGATTTGAGTCCAGGCGTGAAAGTGCGTGGTGGCCTGTTAGTAAACGGACTACACGCGACTGCCAACATGTTCACGGTGGTCGCGAGTTCGAATCCCAGGGCACACCTCTGACTTTTCAGAGTCATGTGTGTATTGATAGTCAATCACCACGCACTAAAACGGTGAAGGAAAACATCGTGAGGAAACCTGCATACCATAGCATATATACCATAACGATTTATAAAAATTTATATGACATGTAAGTCCGCCAACCTGCACTAGACCAGCGTGGTGGACTATATGGCCTTACCACTCTCAATCGTACTGTCGATTGTAGAGGAGGCCCGCGCCCTGCAGTGGGACCTATATGGGCTGATACAGATGAGGTTGTACTGTGTGGGTATTTTCGGTCGCTGTTTAAGGGAGGAGTGCTGACCTGCCGGGCAGACCCGTAGAAACAGTTGTCCGCTGGCCGCCCACGGTGTACTACAGGGGTCTAATCGTGGCTAACCACTCCTCCTCCATACGAACCTCAATGCCGTCCTTGCTTGCTTTCTACCTGCTGTACCCCGGTTATTTGCTTGAAGGAAACTTCAAGCTTAACGTCGGGGTATGCTTGTATGTTCGGTCGGACATCTGTAGTCGCCGTTTACGCTATATGGAGGACCCCTCCTTCTCCGCTCTGTGGGTGCACATGGATCTTGGTTCCCTGAGTCGCATCCTTCAGCGAGTTTATACGCTATTACTTACGAGAACAGGCTTGGAATGGAATACTACATTCCTTCCTCTGAGATCGCCAGTAAGGAAGGGCTGGACACTCCTGGTTCAATCGTGCATGCGTCGATGCTGTCGGTGACAAATAGGCGGCATATCGCGCTTGGATCAGGGGTCACGCCATGAAAGAAGCCTACAAAGAGCCACCAAGGCTTGCAAGAAGGCCTACGTTAGAGCAGATGCCCCGCGTATCAGCAGGGTTGGACGTGCTTTGGCCAATCACCCAACTAGCAATCGTGCTTATTGGAGTTTGGCCAGGGCCGTTCAGTCTAACTTCTGCCGTCACGCGTTGTTACCGCTAAGGGTGGCTGGCTCACAAGCCGCATGAGAAGTCTGTCTTACTGACAAATCGTTTTGCGGCTAATTCCCGCCTCGAGGACCGTGGTTCCCAGAAACTGCCTAAACTGCGTGATTGCGGTTTCTCAATGGCGGATATTCGTATTAGACAGTTTGATGTGCGTCGTGAGGTGGTCTTTCGATGTGCGAAAAGCCAGTTTTACGAGATTGTGCAGCCGAGTTGTCTCCTGCACTGACTCGCCTCTACCGTGCGTCCTACCGCGCAGGACTTGTGCCTGAGTCTTGGAGGGAGGCCAATGTGCAACCAATCCTCAAAAAGGGTGATCGGACAGACCCTATCAACTCGATAGTTGATAGGGTCTGTCTGTAGGGTGATCCCTATTGCTAGCTCCTCAGTGATGTGTAAGGTCATGGAGCGGATCATAAACGCTCAATTGATACGCTACCTGGAGGATGACTCGTTGATCAGTGACAGACAATACGGATTCCGTCAAAATCGATCAACGGGTGATCTTCTAGCGTTTATCCTGCATCGCTGGGATAAGGCGATTAACCGGCATGGCTAGGCTCTTGCTGTAAGCCTTGGCATAGCTAAGGCTTTGATAGGGTCTGTCACCGTGGTCTTCTTTCCAAACATCCGGCATACGGTTTGCCCGACAATCTGTGTTTGTGGGTTTCCGGCTTTCTGCATGGACTTAGAATACGTGTCGCCGTCGACGGACACGGTTCGGCGCTCATTTCTGTAAAATGCCGGAGTTCCTCAGGGCTCGATAATGCCGCCCACCCTGTTTTTTCTGTATATCAATGATAGGTATGTTGTCGCTAGGCAATACTCATTGCCATGCAACATAAATAGAACACAATCACATAAAAGATGTTCGTTCTTTTTTGTTCGATTAATCAACTAAAACTAACTAGGAAACACAAACTGAATATTTGACACTAAACATAGTCGTTGAGATCGGCGAGGGACTTTCCAAATATAGGTTCAACTCTTTTTCACGCGCACTATCGCATTAATATTTCATTAATATTCGCGCCCCGCGAAAAAAAAAGTTCTGCAATGTCCGTGTAAGTTGTGTTACGTCATTGATGACTTGTATAGTTGTCTCCCAAGATTCAATATGCCGCCCCCTGAACTTGCCGCCCGGGGCACACACCCCGTTTTGCCCCCACTAGGTTAAAAACCCAAAATACTCTCAAAAATGGCGACCGCTAGAGCCGCCATTTTGGAAAACGCGTTTGAAGCCCTATCTCCGGAACCGTCCACTTTAGGCCCATCATGCTAAGGACCTTTCTTGTAGATAATTAAATTTCCCATCTTTTTTGTTCAATATTTTTTTTGTACCATTAAGCGTTCGCGATTTACAATGTTATTAATTTTCATTTTATACCTTTTTTACAATAAATTTTCATGGATTTTTAACAAAATTTACTATTTCCTCATTGCTTTGTTCCCTTATGCCATCAGTATTTAATTAATTACGTGATAATCATGGAGAAATCATTGGATTTCATAATTACGCTATGCATCCTTCGTTTCCATTGACCTTGATTCGGTAGTACACCATTCAACGCGCGATAACTTCTAAAATATTGATTTTAGAGAAAAAAAGTATGGGTGAAAAGTTGTTAAGAATTTATTGATTTAAAAGTTTAGTCATTAACAATTTTTTGTTTAAACAATTATTAACAAAGATATCGGCAAATAGGCATGAAACGAATATTAATAACATTGTAAATCGCGAACGGTTAATGGTACAAAAAAAAATATTGAACAAAAAGATGGGAAATTTAATTATCTACAAGAAAGGTCCTTAGCATGATGGGCCTAAAGTGGACGGTTCCGGAGATATGGCTTCAAACGCGTTTTCCAAAATGGCGGCTCTAGCGGACGCCATTTTTGTAATTATTTTGGGTTTTTAACTTAAATGAAATGAAATGTATTTATTGATCACGTAGGCAATTAAGGAGCTCTTATGACAAGTCAATACACATAGAACTTAATCTCTATTTACAATATATTTCCTAAACTTAGTATTACTTATTTTAATTTCTTGCTTTTATCAATTTATTTATTAATTTTATTTATTTTTAAATAAATTAAATTTTTATTTATAATTAGTTTTATTTATTTAGTTTTTATTCATATTTTATTTAAAGTATTAGTTTTTACTTTATAGTAATTTATTTGTCAAAGAAATACATTATTTACGTTAGTCAAATTAAATTATTTTATTTGTGGACCATAAATATTACAACGGTGCGTAGCGGTTTATAGTTACCACCGGATCCAACGCGGCCCTTCCTGAGAAGACCCGGCGAAACAAACTCAGTGGGCTTACACTACCACTGGAACTACGCGACGCGACCCAGTCCTGAGTATATCCAGCGACTAAGACTCAGTGGGCTTGTTTTGGGTCCAACTTAAGACAACGACCATAAGTATTTCCGATACGTCCCGTATGTTTAGGCTTACTGCCGGATCCAACGCGGCCCTGACTGAGAAGACCCGGCGAACAAACTCAGCGGGCTTTACTTTACCACTGGATACTACGCGGCGCGACCCATTTCTGAGTAGATCCAGCGAGTCAAACTCAGTGGGCTTGGTTTTGGTCAATTTACTAAAATAAGTATTTGTGACTTGTCTTACAAAGATTTGCCATATTAATTATTATTTTTATATGTTTTTTTCGATTAGTGTGGTCATATACCACCTCTTCATGAAAAAAAAAATTCCTGGCAAATTATGCAGGAAAAAATGCTTCGTTGCCTGTACTATTGTTGTATTGTCTCATTCCATAAAGATTTGATTTAAATTGATTCATAAAACTAATTAATGTTTAAATGTATTAATTTAATATAAATTATTGGCTATTTGACCAGCGACGTTGTTAAATTAAGCTGCAATTTAATTTTTATTTTTGAAATTACAGCGTAATCAAACACAAAGTAGACTTTGTCAGTCGTCTTAATAAACAGGAAATATAATGTTATTTTTTTAATACATTTCATGGTTAGTAGCCTCCCGTTGATTGTGACGACTATTTAATATGAACCAGTTTAAAGCTAATAAAAAGAAACAATTGAACATTATACTATGTCGCAACTGGCATTCGGGGCTCTTGGATTCGTATCTAATAATTGATATAAAATCAATCGTAGGCAAGAAACTGGACACAAATATTGATCCATCATATTATGTGATAAGTCAAGGTCAATCTGACATTTGATAACATCACTAATCGACTATTGTTCTAATATCTAAACACATCATATACTATGACAACTATAAAATGTAGCCGGTTTATTATAAAATCAAATACGAATATTCGCAAAAAATAACGAAACATTGGTTCCGCTTCTTTATTTTCTGGTAATATAATATACTTAATGTTTTATTTTGTTGTATCTGAACGTATACTGTTTTGTGAATTCTTTATATTTATTCGGGGAAATATTACTTTTTATAAAACCCGTTGAGAGTACGCAGAATTCGATTCGCGAGCCGCGAATGTGCAGCCCACACAGGGAAATAATTAATCTGTTTATTTTTAAATATTATGTCCTCCGAAAGTCGACATTGAATACAATATGAGGAATATTTCATATAAAGTAGTTAAATGTTTCAACCAAGGTGTACCATATTATTTTAATTTTTATGCTATGATAAGAATATAAATATTACTTACTATTTTGCAATTGAATATGTAACCGAAATGCTCTTTTAAAATGAACCCTTAAATGCATCTTGTATCGAAATCGTTACTTCTACTTTTTGAGCTTCTATCGTATTTTTCTTTTATTTATGGCATTATAAATTCTTGAACAGAGGTCAAGTACACTAACTTCATTTAAGGTTAATAACATTGAGATATTAAATAAACGAGATTAACTGGTTTGAAACATCTTTTAATATACATATTAATTACGTAAATGTCTGTCTGTACATCCGCATGCTAAACGCGATATTTAAATTAATTTGGTTATACTTTCAATTTTCATTGAAAAGAAGAGCGGTCAGACCGGTTCCGATTTCGTAAAAGTAATTCTCTAAAAGAGGCAGTATTTCCGTTTGCACTGTCTCGTTAATTAGGCAATCCTCATATTGTGTTTCTTATTGTTCTAAATTCAATATTTATCTTTACACAAATCAATGGTATTGCCATTTATGTGGTTGCAGATGGGCCCTTAATGAAATGGTTTTATGTTTGTTGATTATCTTCGTGTTGATTTTCTTAGAAGGTTCAATCTAAGAAATTTAAACATTTCCTAGATTAATATTTACTTTGTAAATACAATTTTCCTGAAACCATTAACATAGGTACACATTGCTATTCTACATTGGAGCTTCAGAGATTATAGATTAGAGAATAAAATTTCTCTTCTTCACAAAATGAATGTAGATGATTACGCAAAATATCAGTTTCTGGCTTAGTATTGTATATTCTAAACTTATACTTTCATTTAGGTGCTTACTTTGTTTGCAGAAATAAATGAGAAGCCATGTAATGTTGAAGTTGACTCGGAGTACCATGACGCACTTTTGGGAGTCGTGCATGATGAGGAACCGAAAGGAGTACCCATAGGTGTCAACATACAAGTAAGTCTACATAGAAAGATTTCAATGTTCCATAATAAGCGTACTTTATTATGCTGCTGTGGTAATAGAAAGGGCAGTAAGTCAAACATGCGCGTTTTTTTTTAATTTCTTATTGGGAATGTATGTTAATCATGTTTTCTTCCTATCTAGGTTTAAAAATCTACGTATACATTACGTAAATAAGTTTTTTTGTAAAATATTGATTTTGAGATGTATTTAATATCATCGTGTTAAGGTGGTAAATCCATAGTTTTTGCTAAAATAATAATTTAAACCCTGACGTACCATAGCGTTATTAACAATAAATGGCTGTACATGATTATCTCAGGAAAAACTATGTATTAACCACCCAAAATACGAAAAAAAAACAGCTATAGCAGCGTTGGCTTCAAGGGATGCACTGTTTGCAGAATCTCACCAAAATTTACAAAGGTCGCAAGAGGGCTGTGGACAACTTGAATCTCCGAATATACGAAAACGAGATCACCGTATTACTCGGTCATAATGGAGCGGGAAAAACAACAACCATATCTATGCTAACAGGTATAACCAGTCGCGTAAAGGGCATTGACATCTTCATCATTGGCATTTCTTTTATTTTTGCACTCTTTATTTTAAACAGCGTTGTTGCACACTGCACGGGCGGAATTAATTTCATGTAATCTACACATTGAGATAATATACCAGAGGGGACACTGCGAACAAAATGTTTGTAACAAAATGAACGGTACATTCTATTTCTGTCTCTGTCACGCCTACGAAATAACATTACCTTCCCTCTCGCTTCACTGTGTACCCGTGTGCACGGCACGCACCATACGCAGAGATTTTTTTCCCGATGTCCGCTCTAGGATAATACCTCAATGATTCTACCCTTAATAATATTAAGATAAAAATAACAATTCTTTGTCCGTGTACGAATACTTAACCTCTGATTAATATGGAATTATATCCGTCGTCGCGTCTTTGTTGACTTGCCGCTTATAAACTACGCGGAGGACAAAAACAGGGCTTTCATTATCATTAAGGTAGGATGAAATAACCTTTGGAAAGTTATCGGTCATAACTCATACCTTTATAGTCTATTAATAAAGCTGCAAGCCGTAGTCAATAACTGATTGTGAAAAAATCACAACTGCTGTTTGTTTTTCTGGTCGCAGCGTATTGAAATAATTATTATCGTGTATTTACGATTCTGAGCGTGGGTCGCATCAAAAGCTTGCGCATGAAATATTTAGACTCTCATTGTTCTGTGCACGTAATTGCTTTATTTGAACATAAAAATCTTCCATGATATGAGGTGTTCTTTGCGTTTTAAAATATTTACTAGTTCATTATTATACGGGTTATTTTGAACTAGGTATCAAAATTTTAGCAGGTGGTTCAGTAACATGAATATAGTCCATTGGTAAAATAAAATGATACATATTTTTGAACATATTCCATAATATATCATAATTATTTTATAATACATTCATAGACAGTTTTAAAACCTATTTTAGTCATCATATCGCCGCTCCCTACGTAAACAATCGAAACTGAAAAGTGTGATTTTTATTTTATTGCACCATTTGTTATTCGGTATGAAGATTTATAATTCTTTATAATGAAATATTATAAACAAACTTCCAACTGTTTTTCAATCGAATAAAATTAAAAGTGTTTAATATAGCCATCATAAAATATTTAAATTGCCACATACAATTTTATTGATGTAAAGTAGCGAATTAACAGTTTTCATAGTTTATGTAGGGACAGTCAAAATGTTTTATCCCTTTCGAAGGACTTTTAAATTCTGTTTGAACAAAGAAGACATAATATTCAATGGGTAAAATATGCTTTTAATCTGACAATTTTTAAGGCCATTAGAGAATACGCACGACCATAATAACCCATTGATAAACTACACACACACAACACAAACACATGAGTGCGCGACTTTATAAAAATGACCGCGACCGAGCTCGAAGCAGATGTTGAGTATCATTTATTGAAAACTAATTAGGATATCATAAAATGGAAATATTTATTACTTGTAAATGTGAACAATTGATCAGACGTCAATAAATAATCATGGAAAAAGACGTACGTTGTCAAAAATAACTTTATTTCGGCATGTTATTAGGCACCACCATTAAAATAAGTCGTATTTGATATCAAACGGCATTATTATTTATTGCTACAAGTTTTCCTGTTTGATTTTATTGTTTGTAAATCAAATAATATTTAGCCTACCAAAGTTTTATGGAATATATTTTTTTTTCTCACATAGGTAATTAAGAGTATTTATAACATTTACTGAACAAGTATTTTATAATCGTAGTTAACATGTTAATTTGTAGATTATGTTTTACACACTTAATAAGTTTTTATTGCCGCTTATACTAATTAACAGTAGCGTTATAGTACAATAATATTAAATACCTTATTTGTAATATCATCTATTACAGTCGACTCTCATTAATTCAAACCAGCGATAATTCGAACCTTTCTATAATTCAAAGTTATCACGAGTTCCCTACAAAATCTCTTTATATTTCGAACAAAATCAATACATTTTATACACTTGGTAATTCGAACGAAAAAATCATCGCTATATAACAAAACGACGCGTTAATTCGAACTCAACGGCTTCCAACACTCGACAATTCAAAGTTGCAGAGAGAGAAAGAGAAAGTATAAATGTTTGACGATTGCTATTGATTGAATAATAGTTGATCGACACTTAATAATTCGAAGTTTTATAGTGTCTCTCGTAAATTTCGAACCATTTGATATTTCAAACACTCGATAATTCGTAATATTTTAAGAGTCCCTCGAGTTTCGAATTAACGAGAGTCGACTGTATTTAGAAATAATTTGACGAGTGAGTCAGGTTTTATTTACATACAACATCCTAGGTTTACTGGTAGTAATATCTGGAAGGGCGCTTGGGAAGGAACCACTGCAATGTCTATTCCTCCCGCCAAATAGCAGTGTAAATGCTATGTTTATTAGGACATTCTAGCCATAGTAACTACTGGACATATTGTTGGCGAGAATGGTGAGCGCAGTGGAACGCCAGGCATTGCTTTGTAATTCATGGTGTTGCATGTTGCTACTGTCTATTAGCGTTTGTGTTGCTTACCAACAGGCGAATGTCATGCTGAATGTTTGTCTCGCCTTTCAAAGCAATAAAAAAAGTCTAGTCGCGTGTAACTCGTTTGATGAATATTTTACCGTCTCAACTTCAAAACAGGTATGGTACCTCCTACTTCTGGTTCGGTGAGTATAAACGGGTTCGACATAGTGCGCGAGACGGAGCTGGCGCGCCGCTCGGTGGGCATCTGTCCGCAGCACAACGTGCTGTTCCCGGACCTCAGCGTGGCCGAGCACATCGTCTTCTACGCCAGGCTCAAGGGCGTGCCCGACCACGAGATCAACTACGAAGTCAACCACTTCGTCAAAATCCTCGATTTAGAAGATAAGGTAAGAGTGTTAACTTTTCTTCAGCGTCTTAGTATGAAATAAAAATAATTCATTCACATTTTATTTAGATTTAGTTACTTTTCTTTTCTTTACAACCCGGTTCACAAGGCAGTTTTCGCCAGAAGGAAGGGCAAAAAACTCTAGCGTTTCTCTTTTCAAAACCGGATTACAATACAACCATTAAATACAGGATTCGCAGCTTTGTTTCATTCAAAGTAGTTCATCAATTAAATAATAAAATAAAGTTCGTAACAGACGATCAAACATGGTGCGCCCGCACCACCGTACAGGGCGGTGCGCTCTACGCAACAGACGGATAACTCATCGCAAGATCTAGTCGTTTTCGAGCGTGGAATAAGAATGCACGTCATGCCTCCGATAGCAAAAAGAAATAAAAATGGTGTTAATTTTTGCTATAGAAGCCCACATCACCACCACTAATTGGTCGAAAAGAATGAAATTAACGGGCAAAAGTTATCTAAAAAACAGAAAAGAGTATACATAAAACGATAGTAGTATAGTTTAATAAAATAAGAGTATACATAGCCACGTGAAACTTATTCGACATCTTAATGACGAAGACCTCAAAATATATCTTAGAATCGGTCTTGATTTATTAGCAGAATTGTTAGAACTCGTAAAACATACATCACGAAAACAGATAGGTACAGTTATGAGCAAACAGTGACTGCTGAAGAGATTGGTGGCAACGTTAAAATATTTAATATCAGGAAAAGATTTGCGTGAACTCAAATTTACCACACCACCACCACCAGTATTTCATCACAGATCTTATCATAGGTAATACCGGAGACCTGTGAAGCAATCTATGAATTTCTTAAAAACTATTTAAAACATTTTGTATTATTCACTATCATTATGATCACACAACAGTTGAATATGGATTATGATAATAGTCGTGTGAAATCTGTATCATGAATAATGATCAAACTTACAAAAATAATGTTATAAACAATTAATTCGTGCTCAGACGCCATCATGACACGTCTTGCACGCTCAAAAGTACATTTACGACTGACGTATCAAACGGTTCGGTGATACGTACATACGAGCGAACTTAGTGCGGAGCACATGTTCGGCGTTCGCGGTTCGCTCTAGACCATGTTCGGTCCTCTGTAAAGGGCTGTCCTCTCGTCGGTAGCGCAGAGTGCACCGCACTGTGCAGTTTTGCGGCCGCACCATGCTATTGATCGTCTGTCAGCATCTAAAATTTCAATTCCAACCAGTAGTTCCTGAGGTTAGAGGTAACAAACAAAGAAACAAACAAACTCTTCAGCTGTATATATTAGTATACATGTTTTAGAAACATCATGGTTTATCACGGAAGAGGTCTAGCTCTGTGTTATAAGCGTCGAGTTTATTAGCGCTAAACTCTAGCTTTTTTGTTAACTGAAATTACTATGTTTACTTTCGCTTTGTTATTAATTTGTTAACTATATATTTTTTTTTATTTTTACTGATAAATTTATAAATGTTATTTGTAGTTGAAATTTTAGAAATATTGTTTATGTTCCATTGCTTATTCATTAGACTGTGTTTTGGTTCAAATACTGTAAACTTCCATTTTACTTGAAGTAAATAATAAATCAAAGTTTATGTAATAATTAGTTGGTGCCTCCTACCTGGTGGTTGGTACCTCGTCTGAAGGAGGTCAGCTAGCTATTAATGTTCCCAATAGCAAGTTTACCTTTTCTGTCGCATAATCTTTAGTAGTACGTTTATTACAAATTGTTCGTCTAATATTGCATTAATTACTCGGTTTTTATTGCAATAGTTAAATATTATCACACGACAAACATTTATCTACAATTGTTGTATAAATCGAATCAAATTTTGTATAAAATAATTTCCTTCTTGTTACGATTATTAGCAGCTAGACTGTCCCGCCCTCACACCCACCACTGCAACTCCTGTAAGCCAGGATCAACAGTGGCACGCAATGTAATGACACCGAGCATTGAAGCTCGGCGAGTCTCCGGGAATGTCTAACTTGTCTTTAACCCGCAACGAAATCAATCAGAAAGTTAAATTAATAGGAGGAGTTGGAAATAAATTATTGTGTACTTCCCTCCGTGCAAAGCGGGTGACAAAACAATGAAATAAAGAGGTAAATAACCTCGCAAAAAGACTTTTACAGCCGGAGAAGCCAGCTGTAAAGCACCACGGATCAAATCCTTATTACATTTAAATGGGACCTAATATGTGAGCTGTTACACTTGATTCCAGTCATAGGTATGGCAAAAACGCAGGAAAGCACGGAAATTCGTCCTAGTCTCTACAAGGTCCGTGTAGTATACAACTCCAGATGATATTTGCATACTATCCAGCATGGTTTTACGCTCATTCTGCCAAAGACTACACCCCCAAAGTATATGATGCGCGGATTGTTCATATTCGCAATTTGCTGTTGAACATGGGCACGCAGGCGATTCCACAAGCTTAAAAGAGTATAGTTTAGACTTAAAGTTACCATGGCCCGTGAGGAACTGTGATACGCAATAATCGACATCTAGCCATGTCTTCGTCAAGCGATCACGCACGCAAGGAAAATATTGGTATAAATGCCGTCCCTTTAAAGATACCTCCCATCTATTTTGCCATTCATCTAATAGTTCGCTATATACCAAAGGAAGCGGTTTAAATAATCTGTCGACTTTTAAGAGTTCACGTGCAGTTAAAAATCTTTTATCCATATTGTCCCTAGTAGAGTAATACATGGCGGCGCGACGTTGCACCTCCAGATCGACTGGAAGTACACCCGCCAGGACAAGCAAAGCTGCGGTACTAACAGTTCTATATGCCTTGCACAAGAATATCAACGCCAAACGTTGGCTCTGGAGCAGTTTTCTTCGCACAGCACCGATACTAGCCCTATCAGCCCATACGGGAGATCCATAACAAATACATCCTAAGTAAGTTGCTCCATAGATGATTTTTAGTGTATTGAAAGATAGCCCCCACGTTGATTTCGATATTCTTGTCAAAGCAAAAAAGTTCCTTTTCGACTTTTCCCCGACGTTCTTAATATGTTCCAGAAAGGAAAAATTCCTTTCCAAAATTAAACCGAGATAACAAACCGATTCTTTTTTCTTTACAGTGATACTATTAAATTTAATTCGCGGCGGTGATTTTAAAGTTCCTTTTAGAAGTAATTGGAACATTTTATGTGGTGCAAACTGTAAGCGATTTCGATGTCCCCAATCACATATTAATTTTAAACACGCGTCTGCCATATTTTCTAATCCCGACCTACTGTTTAACTCTACAAGCAAGAGGCCATCGTCCGCATATCCGGTCAAAGAACACCCTGACGGTAAGGGGATTGTAAGAAAATCGTCGAAGCCTAAATTCCACAAATAAGGACCTAAGACCGAGCCTTGTGGACAACCCATCGTCAGTGGTTTCGACACGGCATAGTGTCCAAGTTTAAGTTTTGTTGTTCCATGCGAGAAATACGAGTAAATAAGTGAATATATATTTTTAAAGCAACCTCGTAATTTCAACTTAAGAAGCAGCATTGGCCACCAAGCGTTGTCGAAAGCACCGGAGATGTCCAGAAAAATACCGAGTACATATTTACACACCGATGTACTTACCGCTCTTCTAACCGAAATTGCCGCGTCGATAGTTGACTTACCCGTAGTAAAACCGAACTGATTTTCGTGAGATTTTGGTCCGCCCGGTAGCAATCGAGGGACGATAAGACGTTCTAAAAGTTTACCTAGTGACGGCAAGAGTGTAATAGGTCTATACGACTTAGGATCATGTGGAGGTTTATCGCCACTCTTGGGTATTATCCGAATAAAATCGGTACGCCATACTCGCGGAAATACCCCTTCAGCAATGCATCTGTTATAAACAGTAAGTAACGCATCGCCTGCCGATTTACACGCCTCTTTAATCATTTTGTTCGATATTTTATCGTCACCGGAAGCCTTGTTTAGGGGCAAAGATCGTACGATTTCACTAAATTCATCAAACGACGAGAGATTTGAAGAGTTCGGCAGTTCCCCGGCCCACATCCTAATCTGCTTGTGGTATTCTGCATTATTAGCAGCTAGTAGCTAATGTTTTTGTTTTGTTTATTTTGATTTCTTTTCGTAGAGAGACGTCATGTCGATGCAGCTGTCCGGCGGTCAGAAGCGTCGGCTGTCGGCCGGCTGCGCCATGTGCGGCGCGTCGCGCGTGGTGCTGCTGGACGAGCCCACCTCGGGACTCGACCCCGCCGCGCGCCGCGCGCTCTGGGACCTGCTGCAGAAGGAGAAGCGAGGTACAGTACTCTACACTACACACTACACTACACTACACTACACACACTACAGCACGCCACACCCGCAGGGCGCACCATCATCCTCACCACGCACTTCATGGACGAGGCGGACGTGCTGGCGGACCGCATCGCCATCATGGCGGGCGGGCGGCTGCAGTGCGTCGGCACGCCCTACTTCCTCAAGCGCCACTACGGCGTCGGCTACAAGCTCACCGTCGTCAAAGCGGACGGATGCGTCGTCGATGACGTCACCAAGTTCTTTGAAACCTACGCTCCAAAAGTTCAGAAAAATTCTAACATAGGTGAGTGTACTTTCGACTTTGAACCTCCTATAGCAGGGATACCCAATCTTTTTCAGTATGCGGCGCACCCGCACTAGGCCAGCGTGGTGGACTATATGGCCTAACCACTCTCAATCGATTCTCTCGATTGTAGAGTAGGCCCGTGCCCTGCAGTGGGTCGTATATGGGCTGATACCAGTACCAGTACTATGATACGTATATTGGTTCAAAATTTTTATCAAGAACGAAAAAAATTGCTTTACGGTGCGCCCTCCTTCACTTTCTACGGCGTAACTGGGCTGCGCGGCGTACAGTTTAGGAGCCCCGTGTCCTATAGTACAGTTTATTAGAAAATCACATTAAGTGAATATAATGCATGTGTACAGTTCACATGGTGTAGAAGCGAAAGCATCAAAAAACGAAACTTGGAGAAAACGAGAAGAATGTTGCAGTTCTCATTAATGATTGAGCATGAATGGGCAGGCTCGTCCGGGCCGGTACCACTATCTCACAGGATATCGACGTAAAGTGACAGCCTATTTGTATGTTTTTGTCTCTTTCTTATGTCGCTTTATCGTTTCACTGAGATTCAAATTACAAAGAAATTTTAACAACAACATTTTTTAAAGTTACCACGACACATAAGCACTCAGAGTAGTTGTGATTTTAATCACCATCTTGGTTCAAGTTCGATTGGTAGACTTCATTTAATCGCAAATTGTTATTGAAAAATATCAAATTGTAATGTAATGTAGCTTTCCCCATAAGATATTCTTCGTTCTCATGTAAGCGTTAAATTACTTTGAGTACACACGTAACACCTAAAGGTCAAACTTGTTCGTTGTTGTTTGTAATCTGCAGCTTATAAAACATCAATTACTGTTACTGACTTTCTCCTATTTTTGAAGAATTATTTAAATTATTATCAGGACTCTCAAAGATCAGGTATTTCTCTTTCCTCTTTCTCCCTCTGATCTGATCTGATCAGAGGGAGAAAGAGGAAATCTGATTTACCACCCAAAAATGACGATATTTAAAAAATCATAAAAAATAATTGTTAAGTTTCTGTGCGAAATTTTTAGTTGCATTGTGTTTGTAGTCACTAAAACTACCACCCGGCTTCGTTTTCGGTAGCAGTCTTGATATACCCTGTATATATAAAAGAGGAACCTGCCTGACTGACTGACTGACTGATTGACTGACGTATCAACGCACAGTCGAAAGTCGAAACTACTGGAGCTAGGAACGTGACATTTTGCACAGAGGTTTCCATAGTTATGTAGGGTAGCACTAAGAAGGGATTTTTGATGAAAAGGGTGAAATAGTGTTTTATGGTAAAACTTGGCACTTAAGTTAATCATTTCAAACAAATATCGTTGCCTACTCTCTTTTCTTAAAATTAATCCTAAAGGGAATGTTGTATGCAAAATTGAAACCGCTGAAGTTATTCATATGAACATTCGTATTTCACCACTTATTTTAAACGAAAAATAATGGCGTGAACTACTTTTGGAAAAATAGCACTAAGGGGATGAATTCAGGGATGAAATTTTATCTGAACATCAGAACTACTGAAACTTATTTATGTTATCATTAATTATTGTTGTACAAAGCTGTCGTCGAGTTTAGTGTGTAAAGTTGTTGTTGCGGTATAATGTTTTGCTTTTACATCCGTATTATAATCTACACGCAGACGAAGTCGTGGGCAAAAGCTAGTATTAAATAAGAATAGAAAGTATTCACATGTATAAGTATGCACTTCACATACATAGTTTATGGTTTTACTTTAAAGGATCAATAGCTCCTTTAAGTTTTGTGTTTTTATTTATTTTTTTTTTTTTTTATTGCTATGAATGACGAGACGAGCAAGCCGTTCGCCTGATGGTAAGCGATACGACCGCTCATAAACAGTAGCAACATTCCACTGCGCTCGCCATCCTGAGACATAAGATGTTAAGTCTCAATATGTCCAGTAGTTACTCTGGCTACAATGTCCTTCAATCCGAAACACAACAGTGCACTTACGCAGTGTTGTTTCACGGGAGAAATAGACATTGCGGTGGTACCTACCCAGATGGCCTCTCACATATGAGAGACCTACCACCAGTAAAAGTTTGTATTCTACTTTCTATTTCTTTTCAACCAGCCAAGGTCCTTTAAGCATTTGGAACCATTATTAAGCGGTATCACGTATTCAAAGCAAGATTACAAATAGACAATAATATTCTACAAAAAAATATTTATATCACAGTTTATTTTTAATATCATTATTTTACACACGTTAACTACTTGCATGTGTGCAAGTATAGTATGCTGTATGACTCATTCCTCTGATTTATTATTGTAATTAATAACTTGTAGTCAAGATAACTACTTATTATTTATTTAATTGGCCTACATCAGACTCTCATTAACAATGACCCTTTCATATCAATAAAATATGTGCCTCAGAATCCTGATACATACACTATCACATGCATATTCTCGTCTTTATAAAAAACCTTGATACTTTATTGCGAGACTTGAATACGACACTATATGCATTTATGGACTTTGTCATACAAATTAGCATTGTTTGGAAATTTTCGTACGCCGTCGGTATTTTATATCATTTATACCGTGTAATTGAATAACATTTGAACATTTTAGCCGCCATTTTGAACTTTTATTGAATTAATACTTATTTCAGTGCATATGGGAAAATATTGAAAAGAAGTGAATTAATTATTTACGGTACGCACGCACACCGGCACGACAGCCAAAAAGAAACAGGATGAAGCTAGCTCTTAATGCTGCACCCGGGTGGAGCTGGGCCGGACCGCTAGTGTAATATATACTTGAAAATTCATGATTATTGTGAAGTGATGTAAAATATGTTTTACTACAAACATACAAGTTCCTAAAAATAATATTCTATTCCGATTTCAGTAGCACGATGTTAATGGTCGAACGTCTCCGTTATCTTTATCATAAACACTTGTCCAATATTATGAATACTGGGACTATCGGTGATAAGAAACATTGTATTTTTAAAGTAATCACTGTCTGGTTTACTATCCGATAGATTTGTTATCGACCGTTGGAGGAATTCTCTGTCCTCCGATATCAAAACATCATTGCCACTGTTATTTCAGATTTGTTGTTCATTGTATGAAGTGATTAAATTCAATGACCTGTAATAAATGAAGAGTTTGTAGTTGATAGAATATATTTTTTTATCGCATTTCCTCTGGACGTGACCTGTGCTCCAATCTCCGCTGTCCCTGACATACCTTTATTGTTATTAAGCCCGGTTCTTAATAGGTCATGACATGATAATCTATGGCTGATTTAAGTATTCTGACTTTAGAGTATCGACGATCGAATAAAATAAAGAAAAATATATTTTAATTAAAAAAATATATATAAATAAATTATATTTAATATTTTTAAATAGAGAATAAGTACCTACTGTATATTGACTTTTCATAAGATCATTTTAATTGCGCACGTGACCAATTGATCAATTTCATTTTACATGATAGATGCACGTAGTTTAATTTTTGTCTCCTTATTTTCAGGCTCTGAGCTGACCTATATTTTTCCAAATGAAAATGTTAGCAAGTTTCCCGACATGTTGCGAGAATTCGAAGAGAAAAAAGATGCGTTCCATGTTTCGAGCTACGGTCTGTCTATTACCAGTCTTGAGGAAGTGTTCATGAAGTAATTTTAAAGCTATTATTTCATTTGTTTATTATTTCACGAATTTAAATTTAAATATATTGTAAATTCTGTTAGGGCTGGAGTGGAGGATAGCTCGGAAGAAACAGAAGTTCGTCAAAATGGAGTAAGTCATACTGTTCCACGAAATGGAATACATAAATTCGACATAGATGAAAGTAAGTAAATAAAACGCAGAATAGTCTTTAAAATCAAACTTATAATGTAATTAATTTTGTAAATTCTGCGTTTCGAAGTAAGAAACAAAAAATAACTAATTAAAATATCAAAATATCGTGATAAATTCGACAATAAATCAAACGTAGACATCAAAAGGCAAATTTCTAATCGCATATCTTTACTAAATTATAAGTTACACTATATCGTTTTTTTTCTAGGATTAGAATATAGTTCATGATTATATGACTCGTCGACGTTTAATTTTTTTCTTGGTATTATTCTCATATATAGGAGGTTTCTGTTGATTTATTATTCAAGATTTATAAACTTGACACATAAACGTAACCAGTTTAGTAAGCCAAGTAAATATAACATTAAAATAAGGCCAATGCACTCGATTGATGATGTCACCTTATTGTGTTCTTGTGGCCCTTTCTGGTTTAATTAGCATAATTAATTAACATTTTTTTCTTGACAATTTTTATTGTTATCATATTTTGATTGGTGATATTTTGAAATCCGAAAACCTGTATACCTTTGTTCTATCTAAAATTTGTTTTGTGTTTAGAGGTCTGTGATAAAGAAGAAAAGGTCAAAGGAATTAAATTGCTTGGGAACCACATAGAAGCTACATTTATAAAACTGGCCTACAACACCTTAAGGAATAAGGGCTTGGCGTTAACGCAGTTGGTATGGCCCATTATAAATATAGGGCTGTCCATGATAGTATCGTCTTCGTGGAAATTTTTGGCAGACTTGCCTCCTTTGGAACTGAGTCTGGAGAGTGGGTTCAAGAACACGCAAACCATAATATCCCAGGCACCGAATCTTACGGACAACTCGCTAGCTGCAAGGGCATTCATCGCCTACAAAAACTATTTCAAAACATCGTCCATACCTACAATGACTCTCACGGATATTGGAAATATGAACGTAGAAAAGTTCTATTTAAAATTGGTGAGTATTCGTTACAAATATCTTGATTTCATCTAAATAATATGTGAGTTATCGCAAAAATTATGTATATTTTTTCCACGATATACGATATCGGGTAAGGTCACATATCTTGTACTTAAAATGAAAACGTGATCTATGATAAGAAGCGTCTCATATTTGATTAAGCATTGTTATGTAGGTAGTGACGTAGAAATAACCTAGTTACTATGACAATATTTACAACGAATCTATTATTATGTGTATTTCTTCGTATGGAATAGATAACATTTAAAGTGCTGATTATGTTTTTGTGAATGCGACCTTCAGCTCCGAATTAATCCACATCGTATGATCATTATCTAATACAGAAGGCAATCATTTACATTTTTAATTGTTATTATAATATATGCCCTATTTTAGTGTAGACTATGGAGCACGACCCAATTAAGTAAACAAATTCGCATCGATATATTTTTGGTATCAGTATGTGCTATATCTAACAGTTTAGTGCATATGAAATCAGTCCCATTTTGACCTTTGAGTTGCATACGTTGAAAAGCTTGAAGCTCATGGCTCAAGCCAGGATGTATCGGAACTTGACTATAGGATTTATGAGACGGCTCACTGCTATAGTTTGCGTCACGTAAAAAGAACGCTGGCGGTAAAGCTGCGCAGTAGGCGATTTATGGGTCTATTTGGTGGTGCGGGATGAGGCGCGGGCGGGCGGGTCACGAGCTGCACGCTTGCCGGTGCGCTATTGGTTTGTCCAAATTACGTTCGTTTTCAAGATACTATCGCGCATAAAAGTTTTAATTACAAAATTGTCTTACATAGAAAAGTGAGAAAAAATATTTATAGAGAAGCTGATAATGATGCAGTTGACAATTTAAAACATTGTATGAAACGAACCGCAGAGTCACCAAATACGACTTAATGGAAGGAGTTTCAACATTACTTAATTTTTTAATAATTTGATTAAACATTCTACATTCAATCAAACATGTTTTTAATTCTATTACATGATATTATATCTATTTTTCAATGTAACTTCCAGTAAACAATATACGAAGCCAAGACTAGTTCAAAATAAAACAATAGGCCTAGTACTTTCGCGCGCGAGTTATCCTGCGCAAACACAGCCCCACCACATTTTTACAGCGTTCTTCCTACATGACGCGAACTATACTAGTATCTCATAACTCATAACTCCGTGGCGCAGTTGGTTAGACGCCGCCTGTGAATCGAGAGGTCGCGGGTTCGATCCCCGCACCGAGACCAATGTTTGTGAGGCCCACAAGTATTTGTCTCGGGTCTGGGTGTTTGTGAGACCGAAAAGTCTCTCGTAGTTCCCGATACCCACGACACAAGACTTAATTGATCTTAATGTGGGGTCAGGACTATGTATGTGAATGTTGAATGGGGAGTGTATTTATAAGAAGCTGACGTGAGTTGCAACTTTGCTATCGTGTTTTGAATGTATTCGATCAATGTGATATTTAGTAACACTCTATTCTCGAAATCTCTGCCTTTAATGTAACTGGAGTACTAGGCTCCTATGATTTCCCAGAAGATGAAGATATAAAATGAGTTTTATTCTTCCGAACCAGAGCGAAAGTGATGCGTCCCGTATTCGCTACGAAACGCTAGTAGGAGCAACTTTTGGTCCTGACAACATCACAGCGTGGTTCAGTAACTACGGGTACCACGACTCCGCTATATCTCTGGCGCTCGTCAACAATGCCATCATGAACGCTGTATCACCTGACACAACACTGAGGATTGTGAACTATCCACTGCCTTACTCTGTTGAGAATATGGTAAGTACGGCGACATACTGCCTATATTTTGCGACGTATTGCCTAGGACGTATTTTTAGGCATAGAAATAACAACTTGGTGGACATAGATGAAACAGATTCAGTAGTGTAGTAAGACTTATCTACGTAGAGATACGAAATTTTGAGACTAGCTGGTACTAATTAGAGAAGAATAGTTGAAACTTTGGAAGAAACGCGTAGTCCTATTAAGTATACATGCGATATAGCAATAACCTGCCACGCATTTGATAGCCATAATAAACGGTCAATACACAACACAAATCAAAACACGTGTGAGTGCGCCATAGACACTGTGTTGACCCTTGACAAGTTCAATGAAGTAATAGTAACAACTAAGAGTAATAATATTAAGGCGACATTTAATTATTTGCTGTTTATACATTTAAATGAGCCGAGATTTTGGATCAGGTCCAAATACTTCTGTCATTTGTAAACTTGTTTCGAAAGATATCCAGTAAATGTACAGTACGGTAATGTACAATGTACATAACGTCTCACCGGGTGTAATTATAATGATAATATGGTTTACTTTCTAGATTCAGATTATGGCAACTGGTGCAAGTTTGGGCTTTATGTTATCCTTCAGCCTCGCATTTTGTACGGGCATCGTGGCCTCGTTTCTGGTACTTTTTTCGATAAAGGTAAGTTCAAATTTCAATACTTACAACAATTATACAGGGTGATATTGACACATGATATTTAATTTTACCCTCTTGATTTTCATCACACCAGGTGTCATTGTAAAAGATTTGAAAAAATATCTAGATCGATACGAGTATTCTGAACACTCAGCTGAACTTCTATTGTTTTTTGGAACTTACTAAAGCGGTAAAAATACTCGGATCTATAGGGGTTGATCGAAAACCTTTAAAACAAAAATCGCAAAAACTACCAAGTAGTGTTTTTTCAAACTTGGTAAAAGGCTATCTGGTGCAGTTAGGAACGTATGGTTTAAATTAACTACAATTTACCAATATCACCCTGAACTTAAATTATTACTATCTTCGAAAACTTAAAATTCTATCATTTGATATTGGTGATAGTAAAAGTACCACATAAGCTACATCCGAAAAAAAAAACCATAACTTAAACTATACCCTATACCCTATACTTTAAATTGTACGAAAGATCGATGCAAAGCGGTTTTCACAATGTGGGCATCTAAATTAGCTCTCATAACTCAAAGGATCATTCGCATGTAGAACTAATGAAGTCTGGACGGACAACCTGGTTAAGGGGGGTTACTCTATAAAAACGATACGGACTTTGAATGTTCGGATAGCGTACGTAAAACTTCACTAATGTGCCTAGATACTCCACAAAATGTTGAGTTCCTCTATTGTACGTCGCAAACGTGGACTATGTTCGGTGAAAATGAAAAGTATAAGTAATTGAGAATAGTATTGATTTTTAGAAGTGAAAATCTTATATCTTACTCCGGACGTCGAACATCTGAACATTCGAAGTTCGTATCGTTTTTATATAGAGTAACCCCCAAGGTTGCAGATAGTTGCTGGATGCAGGCGTCTTCTAACAATCAATATGAAAATTATAGGCGGAGGCCTATGTTCATCACTGGTCTTCCTCTGGCAGAAGAGAGATAACCAATATTGTTAAACAGCACGCTAACCTTGGTTGTGTCAGGAGCGCACGAGCGGCGCGAAGCTCCTACAGCGCGCGTCGGGTCTGCGGCCCGGCGTCATGTGGAGCGTGGCGCTCGTGTGGGACTGGCTGTGGCTGTTCCTAGTCAACCTCTGCATCGTCGCCACCATCGCCTGCTTCCAGCAACTGTCGCTTTCTACATTTGAAGAACTGGGTAAGATTTGTAATTTTTACTGGTTCCATCATCCATCCCTTATGGTCCATCATCTCAATGTGCCATATTGTGTACAACCTAACTTCTTTGGCACTTGACGCCCCACCTTCTAGTATACATGTAGTAGATTATTATTATATAATTTACCTCAGACTGTCCTTTCTTTCTCCTACTTGCTACTATATTCATCCCATGGTAGTGAAATTACTTACTGGTGGTAGGTCTCTCATGTGTGAAAGGCCGCCTGGGTAGGCACCACCGCAATATCTATTTCTGCCGCCGAACAGCAGTGTAAATGCACTGTTGTGTTTCGGATTGAAGGGCGTTGTAGCCAGAGTAACTAATGGACATATTAAGACTTAACATCTTATCATCTTAAGTCTCAGCATGGCGAGCGCAGTGGAATGCCAAGCATTGCTTTGTAACTCAAGGTTTTGTTTGGTTTTGCTCAGTAGCAAAACCAAACAAAACCTTTATGAGAGGTCGTATTGCTTACCATCATTTACCATCATAAAAAAATATATTTCCTCTTAATGCTTTCGCCGTGCAGCAGTCTGGATGGGACGGCGACGCGACGTGACGTCTACGATGGCGTCACCGTCTCGTCCCGCCCGCTTTACGGTGAATGCATTAATGACGACTATGACGACAGCATATTTTTATTTTGTTTCTAGGTCGTGTCCTCTTGGTGCTAATAATATTTTCCTTCGCTATCATTCCTATCCACTATCTCGCAGCGTTCTGTTTCAACGAAGCTTCAACGGGGTTCAGCAAAATGGTGTTTGTAAATATTTTTACCGGTAAGTTCACAAATATTAGTACAAAGATTACCAATGTAATGTACATTTAAATATAACACCACCTGCAGATAATGTTTTGTTGTACAAATGTGTGTTGCAGGATCGATGCCTTTCCTATTGACGGAAGTCTTAAGAATGCCGGAATTAGGCTGCGAATCAATTGCTGTTATATTCGATTGTATTTTCTCAGCCTTACCTTTATACTGCATAAGCAGAAGCATAAGGTACTATATTATTTTATTAAGGACATTTATTACAGGATTTTTATCATTGTGTATGTTGGTTGTAGTGAATTTTGTGCAAAAAATCATTATTTTGTTTTCTATTAAGAGCGTTTATACCCTGCACGCGCTTTTTGGCTTAAAAACAGGACTTTTCAAATGAGTTAATAGCCACCAATAAACAATTTAAAGGAAAAATAATTATTACTAATTTTAGAAAAGGTTGTCATCTAAGGATTTTGGTAGAAAACATTATAGATTGATGGATAATTTGTGAGTACTAGAAGGATTACTGAACACAAGTTTCGTTATTTAGGCTTTAAATGGCAATTTAGAAGCTTAAGATATCCGAAACCACTAAATATAAGATGAAAATAAAAATATTATCAGACTAATAAGACCCTTATGGAGGGATTTTGCTGAGAAAAATAATATTTTTATGTTTAGTTCCTGAAAAATAAAAATTTAAACAATGCGAAATTATTCAGAAACTCTCGTCAAGAACATATTTTTTTTCACCAACTTATCGTACATATTTATTTATTTATTTATTTAATTCTTTATTGTACACAGTAAAAAGAAATAACAGTTTAGAGACAGTATAAAACAACAAAGTACAAATGGCGGTCTTATCGCTCTAAGGCAATTTCTACCAGACAACCATGGGATGGATATATGAGTAGGAAAAAAAGAAAGGGCAGTGTAAAATAAAGACAAATGAAATGAAAACATATAAATACATATTGTATATACATACTTATATACATTTATAGACGAATAAACATACATATATATACACATATATATATATATATATATATATATATATTACCAATATAATCAATAAGAGGAAATAATCCTGATCAGTTTATAGAGATAGGTAGTGTTCTTTTAATAGCTTTTTAAATGATGACAGTGTTTGAGCCTGCCTCACCACAACAGGAAGTTCATTCCACAAACGAACAGCTTGAACACTGAATGATTTATCCATAAATGTCGTGGTGTGGACGGGCATTCTCAGCTTTAGGTTCTCAGACGACCTCAAGGACCTCGTATGTGATTCATGAAGAAAAAGAAATCGTTGTTTCAGATAAGAAGGAGTGATAGGATTGAATAAAATATTGTATAGAAGTGACAGTATATGGGTATTCCGGCGAAGTCGTATAGGTAACCACTTGAGCTTAGCACGAAACTCAGAAACATGATCATATTTGCGTAGACCAAATATGAATCTTATGCAGAAATTTTGAAGGCGCTCAAGTTTATTTAGTTGGTCCTCGGTGAGATCTAGATAGCTAACATCGGCATAATCAAGGATGGGGAGTAGGAGCGTTTGCGCAAGCGAAACCTTCGTGGCAACGGGTAGGAAGTTGTGTAACCTTCGCAAGGACTTAGCCGAGGTAAAGAGTTTTCGACTGACTTCTCGAATCTGCGGACCCCATGTGAGGCATTTATCTATGTGCAGACCTAAATTTTTCACAACATCGCTGTATGGGATGGTAATACCTTCACAAACAACGCTTGGCAGTAGGGCCCAGTCAAGTTTGGAGATCAACCTGGAGCTGCCGACAATAATGTTTTGGGTTTTACTAGGATTAACCGTCAAACCATGGGCTTTGCTCCAATCGCATATGTGTTGGATATCGAGGTTAATCTTTGAAATAGCTTCGGCCATTCCGTCCAGAGTTGCCTGTGTGTAGATTTGGAGATCATCAGCGTAGAGGTGGTAGGAGGAATGAAGATTATTAGTAATGGAATTAATGAAAATAGCGAAAAGTAGAGGAGAAAGCACGCCGCCTTGTGGTACGCCAGCAGACACGGAACACCAGGAGGAAAGCTTATCCTCAACACAGATGCGTTGCCGGCGCCCATACAAGTAACTTTGAAACCAGTCAAGTGCCGTTGGAGATATGTTAAGAGAACACATTACACTCAGCAGGACGTCGAAATCGACCGTGTTGAAAGCATTACTGAGGTCTAGTAATGCCAGGACTGTCAGCTTACCTTCTTCCATGCCCGACCTAATGCCATCCGTAATATGAGTTAGAGTGGTGGTTGTGCTATGCCCAGCTCGAAATCCCGATTGGAAAGGATTAAGGAGATTACTCTTGGAAAGGAAATCATTAAGTTGGGAATGGATCAAACGTTCAAGAACTTTGGAAAGGAATGGGAGAATTGAAATGGGACGAAATTCAGAAGGTACGGAGGCGTTAGGTTTTTTAGGAATAGGGATGATATGTGCTTCTTTCCAAGCGGTAGGAAATATGCCCGTGGACAAGGAATGGTTTAGGATGTGGGTAATGACGGGAAGGATTTCGTCTAGGATAGGGAGAATCATATTACGGCTGACATGGTCACTCCCCACGGCATTGGAAGAAATGAGTGCAATGGCTCTCCTAACATCACAACTAGCAAAATGTTTGAAGACAATACATAATGTTTTATAGCAATTGTATATTATAATAGAAGAACATCTTATCAATAAATTACCATTTTTATATTTTAACAAAATTAGTTTTCATGTTTTCTACAAATATTTTAAAAACCACTATAAAACACGCTGTCCGACGTGGATCAAATCAGACCGCCGTAAGGCCTTCTAGAGGGAGGACGTATCGCTCGTCGCTCCGGCCTAGCTGCAGTCGATTTTTGCCGTACGTAGTAAAAATAGCCACGCGCGGACTGCGATTACCACATCTTAGTACTTTGGTAGTAAAATATTTAATTATTTTTATTACCTACAATGATTTTGTAGTGAGTATAAATTATGTTTCAGGTAATATAACGGGATGTAATTCCGAGGCTAAATTATGTTATGTATTGTAATATAAAATTAAATATATTTCGTAATTGTAAGGGGTTGTAAGGCCCCTAACACTATTTATGTGTTCGAACACGAAATGATTAATAAAACGTCCGTAGTGTCTACTGATTGAACAGTGATTTGAATGCAACTTAACAATGTAATAATAATGAAAATATGATTAGTATCTAAATTTGTATTATTCTTTGCTTGCACAGTAATATTTGTCTACTTATAATGCAAATAAAATATTTTTATGATATTATATTACAGTTACATTTCAATTGAATATTTGAAGCGCACGGATCAAAGTTGTTTGAGCCGATTGTATAGCGAGCCGACGCGGCAGCTCTACGCACACAGCTTTGGTCGCTTATGTGTGCGTGAAATTAACGAAGAAATACCTATAGTTGACTTTGCGCGTAAGGTGTATACGCTCTTAATAAAAATATTAAACGTAAATTTGTTTTCTGCAGAGAAATGATAGTGTCCTCTATTAAGATGAACGCTTGCGACAATATGTGCAATCAACTGACTGTAGAAAACTGCACCAGGTTCACAGTATGCCACCAGCTAAACCTTGATATGTGTTGTAGTAAGTATCATTACTGTGCTAGAACATTTTACTTAAAACAAATCTAATAAAATGTGTACAAATGATACCTATTATTCCACAGTTGATGACGATGCGTTTCTAAGATGGGAAGAGCCAGGAGTCGCCCGATACTTGTTTGCGATGGTGGTAGTGGGCCTCGTAACATTCGCCGTGCTGCTTATCAAGGAATATGAAGTACTGAATGCGGTAATTGATGATTTCACTCTTTGAATATTCTGATTTACACCATATAAGTATTCTATATGTGAATGTATTGTGCAGTTGTTCGCTCCGCGGCGAGTAGATCTGCCGCCTGCTGTAGCAGATGAAGACGACGACGTCGCCGCGGAGAGACAAGCCGCCAGCAAACTCTCTGACGCAGACGTACTCAATCACAGCCTCGTGTGCAGGGACCTCACTAAGTACTACAAAAAGTTCCTCGCCGTGAACAGACTCACGTTCGGTGAGTAGGTGTCGCTAGTGGTGTAGTATAGTTGTCTCTCTCTAGACTGTAATGTGAAGCGTGACACGCGTCACACACACACATGTACGCACAAGTGTATGTGGAGCGGTGCGCAAGGGCGAGTGCTTCGGGAGTAGATTTCGCTAGTGGTGTAGTATAGTTGTCTCGTTGTAGAGTGTAGTGTGACGTGTAATGTGTGTGTGCAGCGTTACGTAAGGGCTAGTGCTTCGGGAGTAGATGTCGCTAGTGGTGTAGCATAGTTGTCTCGCTGTAGAGGTAGAGTGTAGTGTGACGTGAACATATTGTGTGTACAGCGCTACGTAAGGGCAAGTGCTTCGGGAGTAAATATCGCTAGTGGTGTAGTATAGTTGTCTCGCTGTAGAGTGTAGTGTGACGCGTGACGTGTACATGTGTCTACAGCGGTGCGCAAGGGCGAGTGCTTCGGGCTGCTGGGCGTGAACGGCGCCGGCAAGACGAGCACGTTCCGCATGCTCACCGGCGACGCGCGCATCTCCGCCGGCGACGCCTTCGTGCACGGATACTCTCTGCGCGGACACGTGCGCGACGTGCACCGCCTCATCGGTGAGTCTATACCCTGCTGCACTACTGCATCACTACACCACTACACCACTACACCACTACACCACTACATCACTACATGCCACCCGCAGGCTACTGCCCGCAGTTCGACGCGCTGTTCGACAACCTGAGCGCGCGCGAGACGCTGCGGATCTTCTGTCTGCTGCGGGGCATCCCCGCCGCCGTGGGGAACGCCAGGGCGCTGCACCTGGCCACCACGCTCGGCTTCATCAAGCACTACGACAAGAAGGTACAGCAGCATATCCACCGACACTGCACCACTGCTCCGACACATACTGACTACAACCGACGCGCCCGCAGGTGCACGAGTGCAGCGGCGGCACCAAGCGGAAGATCAGCACGGCCGTCGCGCTGCTGGGAGACTCGCCGCTCATATTCCTCGACGAGCCGACCACAGGTGAGTACTGAGTACATACTAAGTGCCGATGTACTGTGTACTGTGTGCAGGCATGGACCCCGCGTCCAAGCGGCTGGTGTGGTCGTGCGTGAACGAGGCGGCGGTGTCGGGCCGCAGTATGTAGTGAGGCCGGTATGTATGTATGTATGTATGTAGTGTGTGACGTGTGTACTGTGTACTGTGTGCAGGCATGGACCCCGCGTCCAAGCGGCTGGTGTGGTCGTGCGTGAACGAGGCGGCGGTGTCGGGTCGCAGTATGTAGTGAGGCTGGTATGTATGTATGTATGTATGTATGTATGTAGTGTGTGACGTATGTACTGTGTACTGTGTGCAGGCATGGACCCCGCGTCCAAGCGGCTGGTGTGGTCGTGCGTGAACGAGGCGGCGGTGTTGGGTCGCAGTATGTAGTGAGGCCGGTATGTATGTATGTATGTATGTAGTGTGTGACGTGTGTACTGTGTACTGTGTGCAGGCATGGACCCCGCGTCCAAGTGGCTGGTGTGGTCGTGCGTGAACGAGGCGGCGGTGTCGGATCGCAGTATGTAGTGAGGCCGGTATGTATGTATGTATGTATGTAGTGTGTGACGTGTGTACTGTGTACTGTGTGCAGGCATTGACCCCGCGTCCAAGCGGCTGGTGTGGTCGTGCGTGAACGAGGCGGCGGTGTCGGGTCGCAGTATGTAGTGAGGCCGGTATGTATGTATGTATGTATGTAGTGTGTGACGTGTGTACTGTGTACAGGCATGGACCCCGCGTCCAAGTGGCTGGTGTGGTCGTGCGTGAACGAGGCGGCGGTGTCGGGTCGCAGTATGTAGTGAGGCCGGTATGTATGTAGTGTGTGACGTGTGTACTGTGTACTGTGTGCAGGCATGGACCCCCGCGTCCAAGCGGCTGGTGTGGTCGTGCGTGAACGAGGCGGCGGTGTCGGGTCGCAGTATGTAGTGAGGCCGGTATGTATGTATGTATGTATGTATGTATGTATGTATGTATGTATGTATGTAGTGTGTGACGTGTGTACTGTGTACTGTGTGCAGGCATGGACCCCGCGTCCAAGCGGCTGGTGTGGTCGTGCGTGAACGAGGCGGCGGTGTCGGGCCGCAGCGTGGTGCTGACGTCACACAGCATGGAGGAGTGTGAGGCGCTGTGCTCGCGACTCACCATCATGGTCAACGGACAGTTTTACTGTATAGGACCGCTCCAGCATCTTAAGACGAAATTTTCACAAGGTAGGTGTCGTGAAACCAGTGAACATAATGTGATAAATGTGAGCTATGTTGTTATTTTTCTATACTTTCTTTTATGTTTCAGGTTATACGTTGGTATTAAAATGCTCGGCTGGGCCGAGCAGAGATGAAAATGTTGTAAAAATCAACCAGTATATTATAGACAATTTTCAACAAGTCAAACTTATGTAAGTAATTAAATTTATCTTCGTGTCTATTTTTTCATACCGTGCATATTGTGAATCAAAACTCATAAGCCATTTGTGAAGTGATAGCAAGCAATTTTTTTGTTTGTGTTGCCTGTCGGTGTATTTATCTAATCTTCCTTTTAGTATAATTTCTATTGGATAACGACAAGGCATTTTTAAACGGTTTTATTTATTATACAGAATAAAAAGCTATATACTTTTACAATACTAAAGGCGCAGCACTGCCAAATCGATGCTTGTCGTTATTCATATACTTACATATACTCAGTAGTATATACTAAGATTAATCGACCTTAATATTTGATAGTTATCTAGCTGTTAACATTTATGACGGACACTCAGCACCCACGTCAAAACAGCTGATGATCTTTGAAAATGGCCAGGGGTCGTTGTGCGTACACTTAGCAGGGTTGTTGTGCGTACACTTGGCAGGGTCGTTGTGCGTACACTTAGCAGGGTAGTTGTGCGCTCATTTGGCAGGGTCGTTGTGCGTACACTTGGCAGGGTAGTTGTGCGTACACTTAGCAGGGTTGTTGTGCGCACACTTAGCAGGGTCGCTGTGCGTACACTTGGCAGGGTAGTTGTGCGTACACTTAGCAGGGTCGTTGTGCGCACACTAAGGCGCCGTCCATTAATCACGTGATCTTTTATTAAGCATTATTTAACCTCCCTCCCTTTAGCGATATGTGGTGAGATTTAAGACTTCTTGACCGAAGAAATCTTGATTTTTTTTCGAATATTATCTTGAAATACGGGTACTTATAAAATATAATCCCTTTTTATTGTAATAAAAGAATCATGTAATCATACAAAACATATATTATGTAGCATTTTAATCAAAATTATGTGTCGTTAAAAAAATACAATGATATTATGTTTACTAGACCCCCCCCCCCCCCTTCCCATTCAAGCCTCACGTGATTAACTGACAGCGCCTTAGGCCTCATTCGCATGGGCGCTATTTCAACGCGCGTTAAAAAACGTTTGACTGACACAAATATAAATCCATTAGTTTGTTCACACGAAGGTGAGTTTAAAACGCGACGCTTATTTATCGAGCGCTTTCGGATTTACGACGTTAAGATTTGGACGTTAAATTTTAATTTCATATGAAATTAAATATTGGGAACGGTAAAAAGCACATTTGAAGCAACCGGCCCTTGTGAATGGGGTCTTAGCCTTTGCAGTATTATTTGAGCCAGCTGCTGTCTGCCACATATTTGAGCATTTGGCTCACAGATCACTCCCAATAGATACCTAATGCAAGGCAGCGGTTGCGCCCAACACATATAAGCTATCAGATAGATATAAACCGATGCGAAATGTCGCGTCATCAGCGACGTCCAAGTAGTGGACCCGCACATGTCGTCGCACGTTAGCGAAAATTACATTTTGGGAACATAATATTACAGTTAAAAATGATTTGTTCAATAAAATGGTGTGTAAAAAACTCAAAAAAATAAAGTATCTAAAAAAACGCAATAAGTTTTCATCGATAACTAATATTCTTTAAATTAATTTGGTCCCGAGCGAGCTCAATTTATACTGGTTAATGTATCAATGTCAAACAGTCGAGTTCGGATGGAGAATCAGCCGTCTCTTTTTCGCATAGCAATAATCATAATAAGTCATCTTTTTTTGGCAAAATCACGCGTTCTTCTAGTGTTTGACGCATGTTTACAATATAATTCCCAGAAATATCGATATTGTAAAACAATAATGTAAATTAATTTTATTAAATGACAATGTCACAAAATATATATTGATTTAAATAAAAATTTCAAATTACCATAATTACGTTATTTTATGTAATTTAAAATAGTTAAATTTGTTAACAAGGTACTTTTACAATATTTTTTATTTATTTTTATCCTTGGCGTAATTAAATTTCCTTTTTCCCTCTAGTTGTATACGTTTTCAAATATAATGGGAGGGTATTTATCATAAGTTTTAGTATACTAAGTTTATCGTCAGGGGGTCAGGGGTGCTCCTATCTAGTGGTCATGGCCTGTCCTAGAATAGGTGCTACGAGTACGCGACCTCGGGCCCCCCGAGCTACTGCAGTCACTACAAACATTCCCTTCCATGACTGCAGTATCCACTCCTACAGGCCATACTCTCCTTTCCCATTATATCCTCTACTCACAAACCCTATTTCCTTTCCCCCGCTGATGATGGGCAGCAGCGTCGTCAGCGCGAGTCCCCTCCTGCGCTCGCCAACCCGCCTGCCAAGCGTGGCGAGTATTGGCAAATACCCCTCAATGGCGACACAAAAATTGACCAGGCCCCCAGTCCCCGGCAGCCCCACTATTCCTGGCGATGGTAGCAGCCATGGTTACGGTGGGGCAGGGGGTGCTAAGAATCCCCGGGTTAGCCCCGGCTACCACCCCCGACGACGACTGGCCCTGGTAACACACAACATACGCACTTTGAGGACAGACGAGAAGATTGTCGAACTGGAAGAAGAATTGAGCGGGTTACACTGGGATATTCTGGGGTTATCGGAAGTCCGAAGAATCGGGGAGGATACGATAACCCTGAAGTCTGGTAACCTGCTCTTTTACCGGGGGGACGACCAACAGTCCCGAGGAGGTGTCGGATTTCTCGTCCACAGGTCATCAACATCGTATCCATCGCAAGTGTGTCGAGCAGGGTAGTATACCTTATACTCAGAATATCAAAAAGATATTCGTTGAAGGTCATACAGGTATACGCGCCGACCTCGACACACCCAGATGAAGAAGTAGAGGAGATGTATGAAGACATAAGTCGGGCCATACATACTTCCAAAACCTACTTCAATGTTGTTATGGGGGACTTCAACGCAAAGTTGGGCAACAGAAGCGATGCAGAGTTGAAAGTGGGGCAATTTGGACATGGGCAACGGAACCTCAGGGGTCAGAGGCTGGCCGACTTTCTGGAAAAAGAGGGACTCTTCGCGATGAACTCTTTTTTCCAGAAGCCGCCTCACAGGAAATGTACCTGGTTGAGTCCTGACGGTTCTACGAGAAATGAGATAGATTTCATCTTGACGACGAATAGACGGATGTTCAGTGATGTCTCTGTGATCAACAGAGTGAAAACCGGTAGTGATCACCGAATGGTTAGGGGCACATTGAATATCAACGTCCAATCAGAAAGGCGCCGCTTGATGAAGTCTACGCTCCGACCTACTCGCGCCCACATCCAAAACCCCGAGAGCTTTCAACTCGAGTTGACAAATCGCTTTGATTGCCTAAAAGAAAACCTTGCAGTGGACGAGTTAAACAGCAGTTTGGTAGAAGCTGTCCATACGGTGGGATCTAAGTGTTTTAGACCTCGCCGTAGAGATAGACCACAAAAACTCTCGATCCAGACTCTTGACCTAATGGCCGAACGTCGATCTTTGACGCTGCAGTCTTCCGTTGACGCCGAAGCATATCGGCGGCTCAATAGACGAATCTGGAAGTCCTTGCGACACGATGTCCGTGCTCACAAAACTGTGAGTATTAAGGAGACAATTGAGCGGAACGGAGGCTCCAAAGTGTTTGCAAGAGACTTGTCTATTGGGCAAAGCCAGTTGTCTAGGCTGAAAACGGTTGATGGCCGCGTGGTATCGACTAGGGCAGAGGTATTAAGAGAGATCGAGAGGTTCTACGGACAGCTTTACACCTCGGTTGCCGAACCTACTGTTAGCTCGGCCGAAGACCCGAGAGCCGAGTTAATCCGACACTTTAGCGATGATATCCTGGACATCAGCCTGTTTGAGATTGAGATGGCCCTCAAACAACTTAAAAACAACAAGGCGCCAGGTGAGGACGGAATCACTTCAGAGCTTCTGAAAGCGGGCGGAACGCCGATACTGAAAGTCCTTCAGAGGCTCTTCAATTCCGTTCTCCTCGAGGGCTTAACGCCGGAGGCATGGAGCGGGAGCATGGTGGTCTTGTTCTTCAAAAAAGGTGATAACACTTGGCTGAAGAACTACAGGCCCATCTCGCTTCTGAGCCATGTCTATGAGTTGTTTTCGAGGGTCATCACAAATCGTCTCGAAGGCAAGTTTAATGACTTCCAGCCTCCCGAACAAGCCGGTTTCCGAAAAGGCTTTAGTACCATAGACCATATTCATACGCTACGGCAGGTTATACAAAAAACCGAGGAGTATAACTTGCCGCTTTGTTTAGCGTTTGTGGACTATGAGAAAGCCTTTGATTCGATCGAGACCTGGGCTGTGCTACAGTCTCTTCAGCGGTGCCACATAAACTATCGGTACATCAAAGTGTTGAGGTGTATATACAACAACGCCACCATGTCGGTCCGAGTACAGGATCAGAGCACGAAGGCTATTCCACTACAGAGAGGCGTGAGACAGGGAGATGTCATATCTCCGAAACTGTTTACTGCCGCGCTGGAAAATGCCTTCAAGCTCTTGCAGTGGAAAGGATTCGGGCATCAACATCAACGGCGACTATATTACTCACCTTCGATTTGCCGACGATATTGTAGTCTTGGCAGAATCGCTGGAAGACCTTAGCACTATGCTCGAAGACCTTAATCGAGTCTCCCAACAGGTGGGTCTTAAAATGAACATGGATAAAACGAAGATCATGTCGAATATCCATGTTGTGCCCACCCCCATTGGAGTTGGGGGCTCGACTCTCGAAGTTGTAGACGAATATGTCTATTTAGGACAAGTGGTCCGGTTAGGCAAGTCCAACTTCGAGAGAGAGGTCAATCGTCGAATCCAACTCGGTTGGGCAGCGTTCGGGAAACTTCGCGACGTCTTCTCGTCCACAATACCTCAGTGCCTAAAATCGAAAGTCTTCGATAGTTGTGTGTTACCAGTGATGACATACGGCACCGAGACGTGGCCTCTCACTGTGGGCCTCATTAAAAGGCTCAAAGTCACTCAACGAGCCACGGAGCGGGCTATGCTCGGTGTTTCCCTACGAGATCGAATCAGAAATGAGGAGATCCGTAGGAGAACCAAGGTTACCGACATAGCCCATAGGATTGGCAAGTTGAAGTGGCAGTGGGCCGGGCACATAGCTCATAGAACCGATGGCCGTTGGGGCCGAAAGGTTCTCGAGTGGAGGCCACGTACAGGCAAGCGAAGTGTCGGACGCCCGCCTACAAGGTGGACGGACGATCTGACTAAGGTCGCAGGAAGTCGCTGGATGCAGGCCGCTTCCAACAGGTCATTGTGGAGATCATTGGGGGAGGCCTATGTTCAGCAGTGGACTTCCTGTGGCTGATATGATGATGATGATGAAGTTTATCGAGAATCAGTAGTACAAGCTATTGCACTAATTTTAATTTTTAAGATACGTTGTATATATCGTCTCAAAAACATTTATAGTTCGCCAAGTGGGTTTCATCGTCACTTGTCGATATTACATTTACTACAGCCGCCGTCAGAATTCAAGAAACGGAATAAGTTATTGTAGCCCTTTAGGGCGTGAGGTTTAGTTATTTACTATTTCATATTTTTATCTGATCTTTTATATCAACACTTAATTTGGGTATTTCGCCATTATGGTATACAAAAATACACGATGAATAATAGAAATAAAACCGTTACATACTAAAGTATAAATCTTAATCCTATTTTATTCGTAGTGGTTGCCGGTTGGTATAATTTATCAGATCAGGTCGGTGAAAAAATATTATCAAACATTTAACAAGTTGATAATTAAGTTATAGAAGCGATCATAACACATGAACTTACTGGCAAATCGAACTATCGATACATTTTTTTATTTATCGACTTATGCCTCATCTCTCCACTGAAGTCCACGTGACCGCGCTGCAAGCCGCCCACCCCCGCGCAGTTCCCTTCGTTGGCGTTTTTGGTTCAAAACAAAACTATCGTAATGCGGTATCTATTGGAAGTGATCTGTGATTTGGCTGCATATAAAGATCATTGACACTCACAACACCGTCAAAAATGATGATATTTTTTTGCGATTTTAAGGTTATCTCTGTGTTTAGTGAGAGCATTTTATTTTTCTATTCATTACACCCAAATATTAATTGAGTGTTTTGATTATGTCCTTGTTTACACTTAATGTGTTAAATCCTGATGTGTTAATTCCATATTTTCTTACAATTTTAGTGAAACATATTTGGGCATCAGCACGTATTATCTGGAAAGCGCCGAGCTGCCGTGGTGGCGAGTTTTCTATGTGATGGAAAAAGCGAGAAAGGAATTCCCTATAGAAGATTACGCTGTGTCACAAACCACGCTGGAGCAAGTTTTTCTAAGGTTCACTAAATTCCAAACAGAATGTGTATAAATCTTACTTACATACATTATTATTAAGGTATCTCCTTATACATCCATAGTTTATATTATGAAGATATTACATGAGAAAAACTTGGGATCCTACATTTTAGTGTCTACATCACAAGACACTATTACGTTCAGCACAATATGAAGACTAGCGGAATATATAGAAGACATATGGATATGCAATCATATCTTGCACTGTATTTTTAAATCAATGCTAGTTACAATAAAGTATATTATCAATTTAGCAATAAAATCCTCACGCACATTACTTTATGGTCTGCGCTGACCTTTGTAATATGCGGTGTACATACACAGTGTCACCGATACTACTTAAATTATACTCTAATAATGTCCTTAAAATATAAAACGCTTATAGGAACAATCTCAAATTAATAATAACATATTTATTTAATAGAAAAAACGCATTTACACATTTTTTAACATACTTGTAATATGGTTAATGGCAATTCTATTGAAAATGTACTTACGTAATGAAAACATAAATATTTTAATAATATATGTTGTACTTATTTTTTTATGTTTGTCTAGAATCCATTATATAAAACGGTATTCTAATTTAAATATCGTACCCATACGTACAGTCAGCGACATAAGTCGCTACACATTCACGAGATTTGGAATTGTCTTATCATCCAAAATAATAATTATTTTCAATATCGTATGGCACATCACGGCATAGATGACTTTACTTGGTTATATTTTACGACTACAGAGCAGTACGTACAAATTTTAATTCATAAAAAGCTTATCAAAAAATGTGAAGTGTTCAACGACTTATGTCGCTGACTGTACTTACATATTGAGACCAAATACAAAAATAACGTCTGGTTCAAAGAGATATAATATAGGTTTAAAAAAATCGCGTTCATACATTCATACGCTGTTTGTAAATTATTTTACTAAGGAAAACAATGTGATTTTAAAGCAAAATGTGGAGAATTATAATTTATGTCACAAGTTTTTTAATTATCTTAAGTACGTAAATAAATTGTATTAATATGAGGCTTTCCTTAGGGATTAAGGAATGATCGAAAGTAAGGCGAAAAAATTTTTATTGAAAGAGAGAAGATCTTGTTCAAAGTATTGTTAGTAACTTCAAAATATTTGTTGATTTATAGGAGTTCTTCATTTTTTTCATATATTAAATTCATAAATTAAAAATTAAAATGTTTGTAATTTTGCATTAACGTGCCTTCTGTGTATTGAACTTCGTCTTAGATTATATACTCGTCTAGATGACACATCACACCTCACCGCACGGCTCAAAAAAAGTCTACCAAATTTGGTAGACTCGCTTCTCACGTACGTCAGTGTCATTTGAACTACATATGGATAACGTGCTCCCGAAAAAGAATTAATTATGCCGGTTTGTGCTGTCGAATTGTATCGCAATTGTGTGGGAAAACTGTATAATAATACCAATATCACTTTCTATCGGTAACATTATTGTTAAACCACTATTATTTGAAGAAAACATGAACTTTTAATTCATTATTTTGAAGATGAGTTTCATTGGCCAGTGTTGTCAATTTATTACTAGGAAGATTTGTTGAAACTATGGGAGAAACTATAAAACACAAATCAGAATAACAAAAAGAAGATATTTATTTAATTAGTAAATAATACTTACCTACACGATATTAATGAAACCTACGACGACATGCACTTCATTGTAATTTTATTAATTCTTTGCCTTGCATGTGTATTACCATTAAAAATTTGAAAAACGGGGTACTGCTATTGTCATCTTTGAAGAAACAGCGAGAACTTATTCAAGGTCCTAATAATATTTTTAGACTTCCTACGGATTCCGTACTAGCAAATTGCTGGAGAGACATTACACAGCGGAAACGAAAAGAAGACCATTCGTAGCCTCACATGACTTCAGTTATGTGTTCCGAACATTTTACTTATGATGATTTATATTTTACATAAATACAGAAATCAGATAACAGCCCAGGCAATAAATCCTGGAATAATAAAATAATAATCTTGGAATAAATCCTGGAATATAAATAATCAAAGAGTTATTTATTTATTTGCCACATAACACTACTTTTACAGGTTAAGACCTAATACAGTAGCATCGATAATCGTATAACTATATAAAATATATATATACATAACTTAGACTATGTTAGAGTATGGGCAAGAACCCTTTGCCTTCCCAACAAATGGGAGAAGGACTTAAAAAAAAAGATTATGTTAGACTACAAAAAAAAAGTTAATTCTATTCGGAAACAAACACTAGGAGATGGGTTTAGATCTTTATTGTTTTTACTAAAATGCGTTATAAATATAATTAATAGTATGATTACTTTGAATAAAGAAAAAATATTTTATTTAACTTATTTTGTATATCAAATAATGGGGAAAAGTTAAGTTAATAATCTGGAGTAGGCATCCCTAAACACACACACCTTGACAGTTGGATTACAATAATTACACGACCGGTACTCACACATATCAACGAAAGTGAGGACACTTTTAGCGCATCGTTTGTTGACATTGCTCAATCTAGACGAGTATATAATCTAAGGAACTTCGTCTATGTTATTACTAAATAAATCGATAGGCTTTATTAAAATTGAACCAAAGATATTTTTTATGTATAACTTTGGCTATAAGAGCTATGACATAGCTAAAAAATGTCCTTTTTTTTTGTTAAAACTTAATTACATACATTACATACCACACGGAGTATTCACAATGTGGTATCTTGGAATTGTTTCGAATGACTTTTCATAGATTTTAGATAACCTGAAAATTGAAGGATACCTCAGATAGTATTCAAAGTTGACTGTTTACGATGTACGCCTTGTTCCAAACTGAATGTGATCTAAAAAAGTCAGTTACCTCATAGGCTAAGTAAGTAATATAGTGTGTATTAAATCAGTATACGTACATCCAAATATTACATCTCTATTTTATTATTTTATGGTATTTCCTATGTGTAATTTACTGTATTTTAATATATTATTTTATTACAAAATTTTGCATGTTTTTACAATGCCCAGCCTCTCCCATAGGATGCAAGTAAGAAACGTTTGAAATCTGATCGTATGAGTAATGAAATAAGCCAGCTCATCAAAAAGAGTGACGTCAATATAACGTAGAGGAAAATATTTCACAACAATATTTTATTTTTGCGTGTTATAATTATGTTTTGAGACATATGATTTCTTTTAATGACATTTACCTCTGTGTGCAAGCTATAAAAAAATAATACCTAAAACCATATATAGGTTAGTACCCTATTGTAATGTATGAGAATTAATGAGATTTATGTGGCATTTATTAGAATACCAAAAAGTGCCCTGTTGTATATTGGCACTGAGATTTTTGAGACACTGTTTAGAATACTAAAATATAAGTTTATACAAGTTTTTCCAGCTCATTGTCTCTCAATTCAAGGCTAATCCCATATTTTGCTTTATTTGGCAGGTTATTGGTTGAAATCGAGAAGTATAATTACAATAGTTAGATAGGCACAACCATTACCGTCTTTACACTAAGGGCACACGGGGCCCGTGCCCAGGGCCCCCATCATCAGGGGGGCCCCGAAGAAGAGCCAGTGTAAAAAAAAAGACAAACCGAAAATTTTCCTCACACATTTACTCACACGTTTCTTGACTCCTATCACCTTTGTACAGTCAGCAACATAAGTCGCTACACATTCACGAGATTTGGAATTGTCTTATCATCCAAAATAATTATTATTTTCAATATCATATGGCACTTCTCGACATAGATGACTTTACTTGGTTATATTTTACGACTACAGAGTAGTACGTACAAATTTTAATTCATAAAAGGTTATTAAAAAATGTGAATTGTTCAGCGACTTATGTTGCTGACTGTACGTATATTTACGAACTTGTAAGAAGTAATCATCATCTATTTCAGTAGATTAGTGATAATATAACTCCACATCCTAAAAGAGATCCCTCCAAACTAATAGAGAAATGCTATAAATGTGTTCTCTGTCACAGAAATAGTAATTATACTATGCAGGTAGGTATGCATCATAAAAACGTTTGTTTAACACCAAGGTAGGGGGCCCCCGAGCTTGAAAGGCCTCAGGCCTGAAGGGGTCCTCGGCTCAAGATGCCGTAAGCAGAGAAGGAATGTAACATTGATTTATAAAATTAGTAAAATACAATCAACAATTTGCTGGATTGCTTACCAATTCTTGGATAATTATTCATAGAATTTATAAAGTTAAGTTTTTTTATAGTAAGGGAGGGCCCCATTAGATGATTTTGCCACGGGCCTCAGATAGTATAGAGTTACCTACGCTACTAAAAGACTTTAGTTACACTTAAAAAAAACAGTTCAATATGAAAAAATCTAAATAATTCCTAAGACACTACTTACTATGTTTTACGTCTGTAATGCGTGGTTTCTGTAAACCAGATGTACTGCTTCACAATCGTTTAATCCATATTTCCATATTTTCTCAATTATCACGTCCTTGGGTTTGCTGTGGTTTGGATTTTGGAAGTGGAAAATCTTTATTCTTTAAATATTCAACATGTATGTTGAGATTATATGCTGTTGTGTGATGTTTAAAAAATATTATCTATGGAGTTCGATCAAATGTAAACTAGATTTCCGATGATCAGTTCAAAAATATCCAGTAAGACAAATAAATAACTATATAAATTAATTTTAAAATTTGTGAAAATAATTACCACGGTACCAATATTTTAGAGGAGATATATTTATGTATAAGTTAATGTCAATAACTATTTATTTCTACACTTGGACCCAACTGGCTCCGCCCACGTGCAGATCCTTTTTGAATGATGAATCCAGTCCAAATCAACAACATGTTATTTATATCAAAACTTTTGACAGCCTCCGTAGCGCAGTCGGTTAGACGTTACGACGCCTGTGAAACGAGAGGCCGCGGGTTCGATCCCCGCATCGAGAGAAATGTTTGTGCAGCCCACAAACATTTCTTCCGGGTCTGGGTGTTTGTGAGACCGAAAAGTCTCTCGTAGTTTCTGATATTCACGACACAAGACTCGATCTTAGTGTGAGGTCAGGACTATGTATGTGACTGTTGGGTGATATTGTTTTTTTTTTGTTAACTCTTTTCCTATTTTCTCCCGTCCCGTTATATCCCGTCCTGTCCCACCTCATTGTCACTCGCGGCATGTAATCCAGTCCCATGCTATACCTTTGGGTAAGGTCAGGATGCCTAATCCGGCATAGTTTTTAAAAACTCACTTTTGTTTACTTGCAAATTATCAGGGCTTATTTTTTTGGCAATGTTATTAACAGTGTATTAAACTTTTAAATGCATTTAGCACCTGTTATTTTTTTTAATAAAAAAAAACAAATATACGTATCTGAATTCCTTCCTCATCCCACTAATAAATAACTAATTGAATCGTGAGAACGCTAATTTTCACAAACCATAAATTAGATGAATTATATACAAAACAATTAGTTTAGGATCAAAAGTTGCCTATTAATCAAGGGTGTCAGCTATCTCCATACCAATTTTTATCGAAATCCATTAACCCGTTTCTGAGTTCATCGCAGACAAACAGAAAAATATTTAAAAAATATCTATTTTCTATTAGGTACGTTAATACTGTCCCTTTATCTCAATAACTAAGTAACGAATTTTGATGAAACTTATACAACTCCTAAGTTAGACTATATCTAATTGAAAGCAAAAAATTTTTTTAAATCCGACATACTTTTTGAGATAAGTGTGGATAAACATACAAACATGCATACAGTTTTAATTTGAAATTCGTGTTCAGGCGCTGGCATAGACTAACATATCCAACAACTGTGCATCTCTGACAAAATAACATACATACACATCGAATACTGTAATTGTATTGTAAACTTATTTTGAAAAGAGCAACGCTAGTTTCTTGCCCGTTCTTCTCTGGCGAAAACAGCCTTGTGAACTGGGTGGTAGTGAAAAAAAAAAAGAGTGAATCTAAATAGTGTATGACATTTTATGGATTCAATAAATATTTTCATTTCATTTCAATACGTAATCTCTTTTTTTAAGTAGATTAAAAGCGAAATTATTTTGATAAGGATTAATACCATATAAATTTAAAAAAACAATCGCAAATAATACATCGTTGTAGAAAAAAACTTATTAACCATTTTAATGGTAATCAGTGCTCACTAATAAAAACATTTTAGTGAGCCTGTGAGAGGAACAATTCCGACAAGATTGATACATAACTTCGAAATGAATGTCGGTAAATGCCGGAGTTCCTCAGGGCTCGGTGCTGTCGCCCACCTTGTTTATTCTGCATATCAATGACATGTTGTCGCTTGGCAACATTCATCGCTATGCAGATGACAGCACGGTTCATGGGCGATACCACTGCGGGCCTCCGGGTTGCCGAGTCGAAACTGTGAGGGGACGTGAAGATCTTGTCATTGACCTCAACTGGACCTTGGATCTCATTTCCACATGGGGTTCCAGGAATATGGTTGAGTTCAATGCCAAGAAAACTCAGGTGTGTGCGTTCACGTGCAAAAAATCCCCGTTCTCTCCCCTCCCCATTATTCAGGGTACTCCCCTGTCAGTGCGGAATGCCCTGAGTATCCTTGGTGTGGATATCCGCTGTGATCTCAATCCAAGGAATCACATCGAGGACGTAATATCTGCCACATCACGCAGGGTAGGAGTCCTGAACAGGGTGTGTCGGTTCTTCACGCCCGGTCAGCTTTATCGTTTGTATAAAGCGCAGATTCGGCCGGGTATGGAGTACTGTTCGCACCTCTGGGATGGATCCGCCCAGTACCTGCTCGATACCTTGGATGGATTGCAACGGCGGGCCATCCGCATTGTGAATGATGCAGACGTTACGAGCAACTTGGAGTCGCTACAACTCCGGAGGGATGTCGCCTCTCTAAGCGTGTTCTACCGCCTGTATCACGGCGAATGCTCTGAGGAATTGTTCCCCTCCTCTCCATTCCTAAACAGAACCACGCGTCCTGGCTTGCGAAGCCATAGCTTGTCGGTCCACACCATCCCGGCTCGAACCAAACGGTTCTCTAATTCTTTTTTGTGCAGCATCGTCAGGCTGTGGAATTGTTTGCCGTCTCACGTGTTCCCTCCTTCCTACAATCCTGAGTCCTTCCGCCGTAGTGTGAAGAGGCACCTTAGCAGGCCGGCATAATTGTTCCCATTGGCATGGGACTGCCGTCCGATGCCAATGGATACTCTGCCTGGGCGGCATTTGCGCTTACCATCAGGTGCAATGGCGCCACTATGCCGAGCCAGTTTAAAAAAAATGATGAAAAAAGAAATGATCATAGTAGATAAATGTTAGATTAATTTTTTTCTTTATTTTTCAAAAGGGCCCCAAATTCTTGTGTGCCCAGGGCCCCATCATAGGTAAAGACGGCCCTGGGCACAACAGTCAAAATTAATGGTTTCTTAGATTTACGCGAATGTTACACATTGAAATAAAACTATTATTTACGGATTTTATCGCGAATTTAGTTTAATTTTTTACATTTCTTAACTTCCCGACGTTTCGATCACTTTACAGCTTTCGTGGTCACGGGGCGGACTGAGGTATTAGACGTCCGCTCTGTGACTTACAATTCAACTGTTCAAGTCAAAATTAAGAGATAGTGTTATATCGCAGCGCTCTCCTACACTTTATACGGCGGCGCGTCAGGGCGACGCAAGCGCTTACTCTAGGCATCGCCGAGATAGATGCGTAACATTCACTAGGAAAATGTGTAACTAATTGACTTAACAAAAAAACATTGTTATTAATTACTAAAACAGAATATTAAAATGTTTTATAATATTTTTTTTTTTTTTGCTAGCATAAGGAAACAAAAAATATTATCATCATACGGTAATGAAAATTGGAATAAAAAGAGAGAAATAAACCTAATCTTTTAATAAAAATAAAATACCTTTATTCAAAGATTAAGTTTATTCCTCCCTTTTAATTACAATTTTGATTACCGTATGATGATAATATATTTCTATGCGAAATTTTCAATTGCATTGTGTTAGTAGTCATTAAAAATACCACCCGGCTTCGTTTTCGGTAGCAGTCTTGATATAAACTGTAAATTAAAAAAAAATACTGTGACTCCTGTGACTGTTCGCAGTCGTGGATAGCATGAAAAAATAGCCATGAAACCTGCATAGCGTAGAGATCTCAAAAAGTTATTTCATGGTATGTGGACTATGGCCTAAGCCTTCTCAATCGAACTGTTGGATGTAGAGAAGTCCCGTGCAGTGCAATGGGTGACTAAGGGTTGTTTCCGAAAGTTACAGTTATTTTGGCGCTCTTTGACAATTTTTGAGGATTATCCAGAAAACCCTAAATCGGAACCTTAGATAGTAAGAATATAATCTAATCTTGTAATAAAAAAAATATAAGTATACAGATACTGCCATAGGATTTGGTACTCACAAGTGTTCATTGTAATACCTCTTAAATAAATAGCGCTTTCAATATTTTTGTTTGTAAAATTTTATTTATCTTTCACAATAGTTTTGTTTCAAAATATAAAAACATAAAAATAAATAACATAAATGATGCGATTGTTAAATTTTTAATTTTACTTATTTTAAAATAAAGTACAAGCTATGTAGGAAAGCATTGTCTGAACATAAAACATGTTCATCTTAACTCATATTATACAAAAATGTGTCTCACTATACACTATTATATACATACAAAACTTGTACGAAATAATTACACGACTCGTAAATAGAACGAAATCAATATAAAAAAATGTATCCTACACATTACCTTACTATGAATATCAACATAGAAATGCTTTATACGCCACTTTAGCAGTAATATACAGGATATTACGATGTAACTATTGACGAGAGGTTTCATATTCTGCCTCGAAATATATACATATTTACAATCTACGACATCGAAAATTTTCCGAAGGTAGAATTTCAGAAAAGGTATAAATAATCTCGTCTTACTGTTTGTCATGGACTTACTAGGACTTTCACGCCCTAACTTATATATTTTTGTCATAGCGGCACCAGCGTCAAGAATACAATGTATGAGTGCCTTATTAAATAAATTGTCCTACCCTTAGGTCCTACCTAATAAATAACTCAGTTACAGTACTTGCGTAGAGAGTTTGTAATGCGCAGAATCTATTATTTTTATCTTTTAGGTGATTGGCTAAAATAATAAATTATACGCAAATTCATGTTAAATATGGCCACCCCTGGTCTATTATTTGAAATGATTACTGCTATTGAAATCTCATGATTCTGCTGTGGTCAGCCAAGAAGCTTATACCCTATATATATAGTGACAATGAATGAAAATGACTTTTTGTTCATTCATTGTCACTCGAAAGAAAAGGATAGCAAGCAGTAGCAACGTCATTCAAGGTCAAATTTTTGTGCTTCACTTTTATATACGGAATGCAATCTCCATTTGGGTATAAGCTTCTTGTGGTCAGCTGTGGTAGTTTATTATTTTTCTTTATAAAGTAAGGATGCCTATAATTTGTCATCACTCGTTTCTAGGCGCACGAAGATAACCGATATAAATTTAACCCATTGAACTAGATACTAATACAACAATATTTAACCTAGCGTCCTTCTTTCTGGTATTTCGTGAACTGCAAGAAGATCTGCTCAAGTGTAGTCTGTGAGATGGTGTAATCCTCAATTTCAAGATCTCGCTTCGCTTTTTCCATTATGCCGAACATCCTCGACCAAGGTAGTTTGCGGTCCGGTAGATAATATGTTAGTAGACCTTGGTACTCTTCCCTGAAAGAAAATCGTCACGTCAATTGACGAACTGTACCAACTTCCTACAACTTCAAAGATAAAGGTACTCAATACCCACATTACTCGAGGCGTATTGAAGTTAGAAGTCACGTAGTCTTTAATGCTTTCGGTAATGCTCTGTTTTGTTTCGTTGGTGGCGTCGTCAGGTATCCTCATTTTAACATTTAATGTAAATCCTAGAAATAAATAAGCTTACAGGTTAGTTCGATTATTCATGATAATTTTGCATTAAATTTTTACTTTATACGAACATAATATTCTTAAATATATCAAGATTTCAACTATTCTTTTTTAATATTCTAATACAAACAACATTTAAAGTCCCTATAAATTTATACCATATTTGAAAGATTTAATAGTACTATGAAATGCATTGTAATTGGTACATGCCTTGAGAAAATATGTTCTTGAGATGCTGCGGCGTGCCGAGGCATTGGAATCGCCCGTTGACCATGATGGTGAGCCTCGAGCACAGCGCCTCACACTCTTCCATGCTGTGTGACGTCAGCACCATCCCGCGCCCAGAGCGTTGGATTCCACGCACGGCTCGCCATACCTGCAGGTATTCCACAATTATGCACTTTCTGGTTTTATATATCATCAATCACCAAATCTACAGCCAACAAACTATGATGATGATACTAAATTTGAATTACAGTTACAACTTCATGGTAATAGGATTGTAGGTAAAAGGTAAAATGTATTTAATAAATCCATGAATCAAGATGATGTGCCAATAAAGACGAGAAGTGGAAAACGTCTCAGACGAAGAATTTCTAGCCTAAATACAAGCTTGGTGATAAACAATCACAAAAGATATTCTCCCGTATATTTTTTTTATCTGCGCAGATAGGTGTATCATTATACCTTGAATAAGTGACACAATATCTATGAAGATGTTTAGCATGAATTATAATATTTACATGTCGTTTAGCTGCGGGGTCTACGCCTGTAGTTGGCTCGTCCATGAATATTAATCGCGTGTGACCCAAAATGATAGCGCAGTGTTGAGCTTCCTCTTGGTTCCACCTGAGTACTGATCCACCTGAACAAAATGAATGAGTTAGGCCCTATTCAGTGCGACGCGGACGGTCCGCGCACGGATTAGTGCTTGCGTCCGTCGCTGATCACATCATCGTTCAGTACGACGCGGAGCGCGATTGATATAATATTGAATTTGGTAGTTGCTGCCTATTTATTAAATAGCAGAAATCGTCGCCATGGCATAAGAAGATTTAATGGGCATCCAATCGTTGCGAAAAGGCTTTTTAAAGGAGAATTTGTAACTTTATTTTCGGAATTGCAAGAAGACGAAATGAAATTTATCTTGTATTTTAAAATGTCCATCAAGACATTTGAGAAGTTACATGCGAAACTAGAGTCTTCTGTGACGACGATAGTACTTTTCGTCCGCGTCGCACGACCGTCCGTCGCGCACTGAACAAGTCTGTACAAGTGCATTACCGTCCGCACGCGGACGCCCGCGCCGCGGACGAGCGACGCGGAGTGATTTCGATCCGCGCGCGGACAGCTCTCCGCGGCGCGGGCGCTCCGCGTCGCTCCGAACGCGTTGTATAGGATTGATACATTTTACCGTCCGTCGCGGACATCCGCGTAGGTCGTCCGCGTCTCACTGAAGAGGCCCTTATATTTGCGGTTTGATATTCTGTTGAAGGTACTTTACTTGCAGGGGCGTGCGCTCCTTGTAGGCAGAAATGCAGTGCTTTACTTGCCATTCACAGATATTTTATTATAACGTTCGTACGTTTTAGATGACTTTAATTTATAGTAAATAAATGAATAAACAACATTTAATACCTTAAAAACGCCTAATATATTATAATTAGCAGCTATTTGCAATCACGCAAACATTATTTTTGCAACGCGAAAAGCAAGCGGCGCTGCAAAGCAAAATAATGTACCTAATCAACCAAGTCATGCATGCCGCCGCGTCCCGCATGACATTTGTTTGCATGTGTGTAGTAATTTTGGTGTCCGTGCACAGCCGCAAACGCACACAACCATGAGTATTGAAAGCCGCGACTCCTGCGGCAGGCCTCGGAAGTTCGGCAGTTGTCGGGAGTAATTGTGAATGTTCGTTGCCTATAATCCGAGTAAAATTAATAGGCCGAAATCTAATAAATCACCTATGCACATTATGCATTTTTGGTTAGAAAGGTTTTATTTATTTAAATAGCAGAAATGTTTTGTCATTTATGTTTCGCGGGGGCCATTTTGCTTTTTTCATGTGTTTTTGCATTGTTTACTATTTTATAGTAGTGTGTTTGTAAAAAAAATAGATTTCTTAAAAGATTTTTCATTGTAACATTTGAAAGTGTGTACATTTAACAGTTTATTACTAAGTTTCGATATTAATTGTAGTTATTTGCTTTTACTAGTGTGTTTGTTTATTTTTTCAAATGGTATTTGATTGTGAGGTTTGTGTTAAAAATGTATGTTTTATTATAAATGTATTTTTTTTTTATTGCATTGAATGGCGAGACGAGCAAGCCGTTCGCCTGATGGTAAGCGATACGACCGCTCATAAACAGTAGCAACATTCCACTGCGCTCGCCATCCTGAGACATAAGATGTTAAGTCTCAATATGTCCAGTAGTTGCTCTGGCTACAATGTCCTTCAATCCGAAACACAACAGTGCATTTAAGCAGTGTTGTTTCGCGGGAGAAATAGACATGTATATGTACCAGTACGTAATATATATGTACCAGTAGTAAATGTTTATCAAATGAATGAATGAGGTGGCCGAAATCTTGCGTTTATTTACATCGGGATAGGTATAGTAATCTCAACTAACCGGAACCTTGAATATGTGAAAATTGAAGCTGACTAGGTGAGTTTTTTTATTTTACTTATTGGAATTTCTTCCGCCGCGACGATCGATCGCTGTTTTGTCGGCGTTGCTGTAGAAGATGGACATGAATAGTAGTACCTACATCTAAGACTTGTTATGTTGGCATGGTTTCCGACTTAGAGATCCGTCGCGTGGCTGTGGCTATGCTAAAAAACTATAAAAGAAAAAGTTTTTGTGACCGAGTACTCCGCCGCATACCCAGTGTCATAATCCTGTCACGCCGCTGTTTACTTGTATAATGTAGACATTCAATAGGGACTTCGAATATAACAAAAATACCTGGAATATTTAAAGTTGTATTTTGAATAGCCAAGAAATTGAATTACCCGGTTGTATCTACTTCTTTCGTAACTTAACTTTGAACCCCGGGGGGTTTTATCGGACCGTATTATTCGGAGCCAAAACTCCATGGTATATATCAATATCTTCTTTATACTTACCCTTTTATCCAAATGCTTGAGGAATCCTAGCGACTGTGCAAGTAAGTCGGCCCGAAGCGTTGTGACGTCACTGCGTAGACCACGGAATAGAGAGAACAAACGTAGCGTCTCTCGACCAGTGAGTTCGCCGAACAACGCATCGAATTGTGGACAATATCCTGGAAAATAAAAGGATGTTATAGTAAACTACAGGAAACAAAAGAAAAATACATAATGAATAAGTAGGTAAATATACCCAACAACAAATAGTTGTGGTTCAGACAAACATTTGACGTAAGTGAAGGTTTAATCCGTCTTGGAGTAGAAATTAAGACAATCAAGAAAGACAACGGTAATACAATACTTAATACTAACTAATAGAAAGCAGCTGTTTCTTGAAGATACCTCTTCATTATTATATTTTGAAGTTGTTTAATTCATTTCGTACTATAGGTTATCAACATTATTGAATAGATGTAAATAAAGAGTAATAATTCCAAGTCATCTATGCCGACTCACCTATGTTCTGGTGTACTTTAGTGAGTTGTCGTTGAACAGAATATCCGCTGACATAGGCTTCTCCGCTGGATATGGTCTCGTCACCCATCAGCATCTTGAATGTGGTCGTCTTACCCGCGCCGTTTACTCCAAGAAGCCCGAAACATTCACCATCGCTCACACCTTTAAATTAAATACGTTTTTTTAAACGCGGAGGTTCTCATTCGAGTGATATGTATGTCCGCAATTTAAAAAAAAAGACTGCATAACAAACTTATATCAAAACTGCTACTTTTAATCTACTTAGGTACATATTATCTGATGGTAAATTGACAAAAAGACTTTACCTATTCAACTTTTCTTAATTAGCATAGGTACATATGTATGTTTTTTATAATTTTTGAATAATATTTTTGTCCTGAAGACTGAGAACGACCCTCGTACGCACACTAGCAATAGAATACCACAAATAATAATATCACGTTTCGGAATTAGAATCTGTCAGATCCAGTTCTTTATCTGTTAGAAAAATCGATAATCTATCTAGATAAAGAAGTTATCAAATTGAGTCTAGACTCAACTTTACACATACAGTTTATGTGTGCAGCAATACTTACTAAACGACACTTGATCCACAGCAAGGTTTTTCCCGTAATACTTGGACAGATTTTTAGCCACCAGTCCGTGCTCTTTCAAATTACTTTTGTCTATTAAATGCACATGGTTAGCCTCGTCTATTACGTCCTTGTTCATTTCGTTTTCGTCCACTGGAGGTGGCGTCCTTGTAAACGTAAATATCTAAAAGAAATAAATAACATTAATAACATTAATAATTCTATGTGAAATGGCCTTTTTCACAACGTTTTTTCTTGGACATCTTGATTGTTAGGTCTTCAAAAATATATGTTGATCTACACTATATGGACCATGTCCCCTTCTTTTCAGAATTCTTAAAAGTGTATTAAAAGTACTTGAAATAAAATTGCAGTGACCTTTGTTTTCGCATTTACAACGTTGTTTCTCTTAAACTATGAGCACTAGGATTATTTATTATTATCAGGATATTAAGAAATGCAAGACGGATGGGGCATTCTTTTTATTTTTTCCAATTTCTGTCTCATTTATTTTTAACGAATTTTTTCACATTATCGATACTCCAAATCGCGAGCACGTCCCCGCTGTCGCCCAACAAATCAGTGAGGGATGTGGTGCGGGACGAACCGCCGTGCTAAACGGACCTATGTCGCTTGTCTCCGCATTATCAAAGTAAATTGAATATTGCTATTTCGTTCGACATATTCATTGAGTACAGTTACGGGCGGTCGAACCGTAGTGAATGATTAATTCACAAACGTACTTAACAGCAACCGTGGCGCAGTTGCCTGGATGGCTACTGTTAAACGGGTGGCCACGGGTTCGATTCCGCATCGCAACAATTGTTTTTATTTATAAATTCATCAAACTCAATATTTTATAGAAGAAACATTTCAATTTTTGCATTTTTGTAACATGTGTATTTTTAGATTTTTGAATATTTCGATTTTTTGTTTACTATGAATAAACCCAAAAATTACTTATCCGACCGACTTAATCTTAAAATTCTTTCACCATTCGAATCCAACATTATCCTGGAGTAACATTGACTGTATATTTGGCTAAAGGAGTTGAAATAAGGGTTGAAATGAAAAATAAAAACCATTGGAGATATCTTTTTTAAAAATATTTATTAATATAAATAAAAAAATAAATCTTCAATAGTTTTTATTTTCCATTTAGACCCTTATTTCAACTCCTTCAGGTAAATATATAGCTTCTGTTATTCCCGGATTCGAAATGCGAAAGAATTTTTTACATCGGTCCAGTAATTTTTGAGTTTATTCATTGTAAATAAAAATCCAAAATATAAATGTATCTATCCTCTTTATAATATTAGAAAAGAAAAACAAAAATACATGTATTAAAAATCTAAAATACAAAACACGCCAAAATACAAATGTTTCTTCTTGTAATATTGGTATAGATAGATGAAATAAATCAACACAAAAATTGAACTAAAACAGTCGGCGTTCGAGCAATAGGGAACATGCACCAGACTTTGAAATATGTCAAAATATTTTTTTTTGTAATCTTTATTAATATAGAAATATATCTTAAAGATATTGTTTAAATTTATCAACTCTAAGTCGGTAAAATAAATACTTAAAAAATGACATTTCAAATTTGCCGCGCATTTTTCCGAAACGCGATCTATTGCTTGAAAAGGAAAGTGACGACAATGGTCACGTTCTTATGAAGTTTTAGCTTGTTGTTTTACGTTTGTTTATGAATTATTTTGTGCTTTCTTTATACTATTAAATAAATTGGATTATTTTGTCACGAAATACAATTCTGTAGCAATTCATGAAAGAAACTAAATCCAAATACTGCGTTGTTCATATCGTGACCTCTGACGTCACAGCGAGTTCGCGCCAACATGGCGTTTGAATGCTTCGAAACTGATAGCATACAGAATTGATTAAAAATGTAAAAAAATGACATGCACATTCCCAATTCCGCCACGGTAGTTGTGACGTTTGTTAGTGAATTAATCATCCACTATGGTTAGACCGCTCCTAACTGTACTCGATGGGAACATCGAGCGAAATAACTCTACGAATATATCGTTCTGTCCGCAGCGAAACAATGAATGAATATAACTAATTAATAATGGTATTACGCAGCGCGCTCGCTCGCACGTCGTGCGCCGGTGCATGAGATTTGGTTCCGGCCGTTCGAGCAAGGTCATCGGCGTCTACCGTCCTCTTAATTTATACGTTAAATTTTTATAACTTAATGTTAACTGTAGAAAGTACTAAGCGTTCGACAATCGAACTTTTTTATTGATAATGCAAGTATTTCACGTGTTAATTTGGTCGAGTCGATATAAAATAAAAGTTAACTATACTTTTAACATTAATTTGCATTATCACCAGAGAACCTAAGGATAATCCTTTTTAGTATTTTTTCAATAAATAGTGAAAAAATTAATCTACTGTAAATAGAATCGAAATCGCAAACCTTGTGGTGGATCCGGTACTCTATGAACATGAGTATCGTCCAAAGCACGACGCAGGTGCCCAGCATCGCGACCAAGTAGCGCAGCACGCCTGGCTGCTCCCACTCCAGATGCGGGTCAGGCCGGACTGGGACATTCATCAAATATAATACATTATAAATTATGAATATAATAACATAATTAATATTTCTTTTAATAAATACATAATAGTCAATGATATTGATAGCCTTACGAGTATGTTAGAGGCATGAACAGACAAACTGGTGGTAGGTCTCTCATATGTGAGATGCCGCCTGTGTAGGTATCATCGCAATGTCTATTTCTCCCTCCAAACAGCGGTGTTAATACACTGTTGTTTTTCGGATTGAAGGACGTTGTAGCCAGAGCAACTACTGGACATATTGAAACTTTACATCTTATGTCTCAGGATGGCGAGCACAGTGGAATACTATATAATGATATAATTATTTTGTTTTGCTAGTGTTCACGAACAGTCGTATCGCTTACCATCAAGCAAAGGGCATGGTAGTCTCGCCACTCATTGCAATAAAAAATCTGTTTTTATTAAATGGCAAAGATCTTGCCACGGGCTCTAGGACTACAAATAAATAAAGCCAACAGTCATATTTACAGTCCTGGTTTATACTAAATTACAAGTGTTGACTCACTGTTTTTTTAAACTACGAGGGATTTTTAAGTTTCACAAACACCCGGATCCGAATCGTACATTATCTGGATTACACAAACATTTTTCTCGCTGCGGAAAGGAACCTGCGATCGCTAGTTTCACATAATGTTATTATATGTAATTCTTTTGTGTCGTATACGCTAAAGAGTGAACTTCCTATAGTTAAAAATGAAGATGTAATAATTATCTACTCTTTATACTTTCCCATCTCTGATTGCACAACGTAGCCCCATTAGGCAAGTACAAATCTGGTGTTGTTTTTTATGTGAATTTTATAGCTATCTTATTTCAAAGCAATGCTGTTGTTAGGCTTAAAGGTGATATAAGATTTATCGCCTTTAAAATATATAATTTGTCTACACTCTACTCACCACAACAATTTTTGGAGAAGTTCTCGCACATAACAGCCATTGTACAGTCTGTGATATTTGGCATAATAGCAGATATATAGCTACAACTTTGAAGACACGTATACTCCAATAGACCGATTTGGTTTAATTTTCTGAAATAGACAAATGCATAAATTATGGCTTCGGCAACACAACATGGTTAGCAAAACGAATGATATACTTATGTATTGTAATTAATATCTTTGCTAAATGCATTGAATAATTTCACACAAATTTCTGTAACTGCTAGTACGATTGTCGTTTGTTTTGTTACATAAAATTATAGTTTAAAAAACTAAAAAACACGCTTGCATAAAAGATCCAACTAAAAACAAAAAAATAATTGAAAATGAGTTTAAGATTCGACAGAAAATGGAGCAAAATACATATATTTTATTGTTACAAAGCGTGGGGTGTTTACAACAATTACTTATCCTACAGCAACCCACGCCCACTGTTTGCGTCCCACTGTTGGGCAAGATGTACAGTTACATTACAGTACAGGCAACTCTACAGTTAATAAGTTAGGTATGTTTTAATCAAGCCGGTTGGTCTAACGAAAGCAAATCGAAAAAAAATACAAAAATATTTTTAATACCTGACAGCAGTGATCACACTATAAAGCGGGAAAAATTGGAATATAGTATCCAAAATATCCGCTACGTCTTTCGTGTCGAGTTGTGGTGCGGACAATGCCTCGACAATTTGGGCTGCCATCATACCTGGTAAATTATACACCAATATGTAGGTATTTCCAAAGACAAAAGTTAGAATTAGCGGTGGAACCATACTCCGACAGAAACTATTTATTATTTAATATTCGATAGTAAATAAACGAGTGTTTTGAGCTTTAGAGCCTTAGTGGATCACATATTACCAATTGATCAACTAGATCAGGGTGGTACATTGTCATATAAAACTGATACAAATACCAGATTGACTATTGCATTACATCCCGTTTATCTGTGTGGTTTGAGCATACCGGTATAATTACTGTTGCTAAGCTTTTCAGCTCTGGCCATCCAAATTGTATTGTATTGAATGTACCATCAAATGCAGTATCTTGTCGTGATAGAAAATAGTAGAACATATTAAAGGTACCCATTTAACTTGTACATAATAATTATTGCTTTATTCTATGAATATGTAGGTATTGTATTTCTTACCAAATAACACATTGATGAAGAATACGATAACAAATCCCATTGCAGGACCAGTGAACGCATGCGACATGATGTAGATGAAGGGTAACATCGCCGCACCATATACCATGAAGCAGAGGTACATTTTCCCTGCAACAAATTGTTCGTCATTAAGAAAATTCTGGAGCAAGTAATGAATAGGGTATTACTCATACCCATTTTAAAAGACGATAGTGATACCTACAGAATATATTTTTGGTCATCTCTTCGATGAAATTAATTTTATCGTTAAATTAATCGTCACATGGCCTAATCACAATGACTACTCATTTCAAGATTTATAAAATAGATAACTTATTAAAAATTATCAATCACATGACACAATATGCCTTGTCTTTTTGGGATTTAACAATACCTATATAAATGTTGTTGAATGGTGTAAGATCTCCCATATGTGAGAGACTGCCTGGGTAGAACCACCGCAGTTTCTATTTCTCCCGACAAACAGCACTGTAAATCCACTGTTGTGTACCGGTTTGAAAGACATTGTAGCAAGAGTAAGTACCATACATATTGAGACTTAACATCTTATGTCTCAGGATGGCGAGCGCAGTGGAATCCCAAGCAGTGTTTTGTAATTCATGGTGCTCTTTGGTTTTGCTATTGTTAATGAACGGTCGTATCGCTTACCATCAGGCGAACGGCATGCTCGTCTCGCCATTGCAATAAAAACCATCCTAATATAATGATACGGTGTTAAAGATGATATAATTATAATATATATAGTTTAATACCTAATTCAGCAGGTGTAGAGAGTCCAATTACTTGGAATATGTCGCATGAAATGACAATGGTAACGCATAGTAAAAGGAACCAGAACCAGTCGAACACAGCGGAACTGCCCCACAACACCATCGGCTGCACTCCGGCAGCTTTCTGCAGCAATTTCGCACCAGACGCACGTTCCTAAAACATTGATTAAAATTTTATATTATTTTAAGCTAGTGCCTGTATTCAAGAACATTACATTTTACATTCTCATTCAGAACTGCATGGTTGTCTGTTGGTAACGGGCCAGATATGACTACCAACGCCTTTACGCTAATCGCGGGTTCAACCAGGGCACACCTCTGACTTTTTGAAGTCATGTGTGTATTGATAGTCATTCACCACGCACTAAAGCGGTGAAGGAAAACATAGTGAGGATTCGTCAACCCGCACTAGGCCAGTGTGGTGGACTATATGGCCTTACCACAATCGTGTTCTCAAAGTGGGGCGTATATGGGTTGATATGAATCAGAACTGAGAAGTGACAAGAATCATAGCAGACTTTCTGCTTGTACTTTTACAATAATTAAGCACTACCCACAGAAACAACTCAACTCTCTTGGTTGTCTTCACGGAACAGAACAATATTCAGCTGTACTATTGGATTTCTTGACATAACTTTCAGTGCTGATCAACGATTTCATTCGTAAGCATTTAATTTAATTTACTATGAGAGTCAACTGCCTCTTTATAATAGAGGTGTACCCGAGTCTGCGACGAAATGCCGTAGGCCGTAGCACTATAAACGCGATGGTTTTTCTCTGGTCAGTTAGTATTAAAATACCATTAGAATTTTATCTTTTGTCGTAAAACAGTACTTAATATTGGATGGCATTTTCGCAAGTTTTGGTGTTGCTTTAGCTTTTATTAATTAGGACATACCTTTATGTAGAACATAATGAAAACCGCGCTGACAATCCCCAAACTGCTGCCGATTCCATTTGCCAACTGCATTGAGAGCATTGTAACCATTGTTTGCATGTCATTCTGAAAGGGGAAACAAAAATCAAGTCCACTTTCCACATACTTTTAAATATTTAGTAACTTAATTGAGTTTTAAACGAATGAAATGTTTATCATTACTTTCAAAAAATATATTTCGTTAATGGGAAATCGGAATCTCAATGAATACCAAAAACCTAACAGGCTCTGTTATTTTAACATGACAAGGGCCCCTAAAATATTTTTTTTCAATAACGTTATTCAAAGCTCAAATAAACACGAAAAACGAAATGATGCAATTCATTTTTATTTTATTTAATAAATACTTACTTGATCCTCATAGGTAGCCTCTAAAGGATGGTTGAACACGTTAATAAAGGCTGTGGTATTATAAGCTTTCAGTATAGCAGCGTGGACAGATGCCAATGAGGTCGCCACATCGTGATAGCCGAAGTTACTGAACCACGCTGTCGCAAAGTTATCGTCAAATGTTGCTCCAACGAGGACCCTGTGTCGCATCGATCCCATTGCGTATGGATCGTCGGCCTGTATGAAAAGGTATTATGACTTTATTATTATGAATTTAGATCTTAGTAGTTAGATTGTATAAAGCGCGTATTTGTAAGGAACCAATTGCGACCAATCGCGACAGTAGTCAAGGATCCGTTTTTCAAGGCCGACTTCTGATTGTATAGTCATGTGTGTGTGATGTGTTGGTAGTCAACCTAGTATAAAACCGGTGTACATAGAATATTTCTGTCACGGAAGACTTCAATGCATGCATACATACATACATAATCTCCGCCTTTATCCCAGAACGGATAAGCAGAGGTGCAACCAGGTCACCCATTTTTCACCTTGTATTTTAATTCAGACATTTGAATATGCGTCGATGTTTAATTATATCTAAACATGAGTATGACGTATGTGATAGCTGAATAGATAAGATTGCCAAAATATTGTTTACTATTAGTTTCTATGAAGATATATAGATTCTCCGTTATACATATATATATTCTGTGTGAACAATTTTCTTAAGGATATATAAGATGCCGATGTTAATTTAAGTTAGAAAAACACATTGTTTATAATTTCAATTCTGATCTTACAAAAAAGTTACGAGAGTTAAAATCTTTAAACACCTACTCAAATAACATTTATCGTGTGAAAATTATAAATCCTATTTCATAAGTGTAAACTTTTCATTTTCAAGCTCTATAGTTCCGAAAAAAATGTACATAACAGCAGACATTATTGTTCGCACTTGAATCTCTATAAACCCCTCGAATCGTCGTATTATCATGTTATTGACAGTTTTATCGTGGATATTAATCAGTGTAAAACAAACAAATTGGGAACGATTACGTATATTCATCCATAAAACCGTGGCGTGACGAATATGTGCGTCTAAAGTGGGAATCAGTGTATTGTCCTTATAGATAAATTAAATGCATACCCTTTTGAGATAATACTGTTCGATACTTTGATCATCGACTGTGGTGAGCCCCATGGTCGCGACAGATGAAACGTTGTATATGTACTCATATGCTTGCCTTGCCAGAGCACCCAGGGTTCCCGAGTTCAGTCCCTTCGTTCCGTTGTATGATAAAAATGTTTCTGTTCTCGTATACCTTAAAATCATAACGGTAAATAACAATCATGTGTTAGAGTTAAGATTTTTTATTTACGTCATATTTTATAGGAGAAGCAGTGTCGATAATGCCGCTCAGGAGTTTCCAATCTGTAGTCAGTCCGCGCCGCCATATCTATCCGAGTCTACTATCCTATCTAGCTGATCTAAATGGAGAGAAACAATGATCCTATTTAGGTAGATTGGAACAAAAATGAAAATTAAGAGAGAGAGAGAGATAAAGAGAAATGCTTTGCGGCGCCCTCCTTCACTTTCTATGGTGGACCAAAGTCAATAGGTTTTTTCATTTAATTAATGAAAGCACTCGAAACCAGATTCATAAATATGCGAGCTTCATGTTTGTCCTTATGTTCTTCTACCCGACTTTATCCCATACATATAATAGATACATGGACTTGACGCACCGTAAAGATACAATAAAAAAAATAGCAAATATGCTGAGATAGCAATATTTAATATTATATTAGTCATGTTCATTATTTATTAGCCTTCTATATTTGATTGTTTTGTAATCGAGTTTAGAATTTCATCCTTTTCGTCACATCGATAAACTTTTAATTGAACTAATATCCACTGGCTTTAAGCCTTTCATTTAACAATTTAATACAAATTCCTAAACTTACCCAACTTTGAGCGATAGCGGCCTGATTTGAATAGTGCTCACGAATGATGTCAAAAACCTTATGAGGTACAGCGAGGTATTGATGAGTAGTATTGGCACGGCAACCTGCAGGATTATCAGCCACCACGAACGAATCCACACGAGCCACAACTTCGACCAGATCGCTACTACATGTTGCATGATAAGCCTGCACCCTGTCACTGTTTCTGCTTCCCTGTCCACTAAAAAATAACAATTTATATAGGAGTTTTTAAATTTTTCGTCCAGCGCTAGTGGGTCTTAGTTGAAAATAATAATAAAATAATTTGAAACAAAATTTATGTTGTCATAGATTTCACAATTAATTTGTTGGGGAAAAGGCTCAAGCAAATCTTGGGGAAAATATGTGTTTTAACAAACAAATAAAATCATCAGACAGTGATAAACTAAGTACGATTAGAATTCATATGAGTATACCAAAAAGTTACACTTCCGATTTATAACAATCCCGAAGACATGTAATTATAATAATAAGTACCTTAAGTATAAATAGCATATTAAAATAGAGGTTTTAACTTACAATGTTCCAAAGAATCACATTCTTGTCTTAATAAGTCATCACTGGAAGCATCCGACGTACCAGCACGGTCTTCTGACACAGAATGCACCACAGCCACGTCTGATCCAACTCTAACAAACAGTAACACAGAAAATGATATTAACTAAACCGAGTAGAGACATACATACATAAACTCACGCCTTTTTGCCAGAAGAAGGCAGAGGTGCCAGACCACCCACATTTCGCCTTGTATGTTCCGTCCCACGATGTGATAGGCGAGCCTATCGCCATCTTCTTCTTCTTCTTCAGCCTATACAGGGTATATCAAGACTGCTACCGAAAACGAAGCCGGGTGGCAGTTTAAGCGACTTCAGACACAATGCAACAGAAAAAGTTGAAAAAAAAGCGACAATTTTTTTTTTGTTATTTTTTTCCTAAGGCCATATTTGGGTGGTAAATACATTTTTTCCTAAAATAATAGTGTATACCCTTTTATTTATAAATACTCTAAGGTATAAAAGAGTTTTAATTATTATTTTAGCAAAAACTATGGATTTACCACCCAAAAATGACGATATTTAAAAAATCATAAAAAATAATTGTCGCGTTTCTTTGCGAAATTTTTAATTGTATTATGTTTGTAGTCACTAAAACTACCACCCGGCTTCGTTTTCGGTAGCAGTCTTGAGATACCCGGTATAGACAGCCTCCGTGGCGCAGGCGGTTAGACGCCGCCTGTGAAATGAGAGGCCGCGGGTTCGATCCCCGCACCGAGAGAAATGTTTGTGCGGCCCATAAATATTTCTCTCGGGTCTGGGTGTTTGTGAGACCGAAAAGTCTCTCGTAGTTCCTGATACCCACGACACAAGACTCGATCTTAATGTGGGGTCAGGACTATGTATGTGACTGTTGGGTGTTATTTATTTATTTACCTGCCTAAGTAGGTAGCTGTAACCTGTCTCGTAATAAAAAATGCAATGCTCTTAAATTATAAGGTGCTTTATCATTTAAACTCTCTCAACTGCCTCGGTGGTGTAGTTGTACTACGATACGGTTACAAAGCTGAGGTCTCGGGTTCGAATCCCGGGTTGGGCAAAGTGATATTTTATTTTTCTATTCAATCAGCCCAGAGTCAGGAATTTGTGCCCCATATGGCGATAGGCTCGCCACCTATCACATCGTGGGACGGAACATAAAAGGCGAAATGTGGATGCCCTGGCACCTCTGCCTACCCCTTCTGGGATAAAGGCGTGAGTTTATGTATGTATGGTATCATTTAAAAGTATCTGTAAACTTCTGAATCCAGATAATATCTTGATACGTATTTGATGAAACATATTCTTGTCAATGGTAATTTATTTATTATCATGACTAAACATTGTAAAACGAAAATATTAATATTAGGCTTAAATCTTCAATTACAAACAGAAGAATAAAACTAACTGACCATAATATTGTTTTGGTAGTATCCATTTTACTTACGACATAAATACATCTTCCAGTGTAGTCGAAAGGAGACCGTAGTTCTTAAACTTTATTTGATCCGCGCTCTTCTCCAATTCAGTGAGCATAGCTTCAAATTTCTCAGAATGGCCGTTGGTTAAGGTGTATGTTACTTCAGAAACTAAAAGAAAATAATATCATACATCAAAAATTATCACAATTATCTAGCAGCACTTATATGTTGCATATTTTTAAACTACGATTGCTCTACGAATGTCTTTAATAGTAGGTATATTAAGTTCCGCGGCCAGTGGAAAAATATTAAGGAACTAGTTAACATCATTGTTTAGTATTGTATTTATAAAAATACTATAAATTATTCAAACTTAAGACGTAGGTCCAACACTAATAAGGCTCTACAAGTTAGATTCAGATCTATTACTATAGATAAATTCGGTAATATGAATTAAGTGATGTAAACGAAATAATGAAATGACAAATGAACTGAGAATATTTCGCAATACCCACTTCGATCTTCCTTGATTGTAGTGCCCGGAATATATTTTTCTATCAACTTAGTGCAGGCTTCGTAATTAAAGTGCTCGTCTTTAACAATAACCAATGTGTAGCCCACACCGTAATGCTGTTTCAAGAAGAAGGGGGAGCCAACACACTGCAGTTTGCCGTTCGCCATGATTGCCACTCTGTCACCAAGGATGTCCGCTTCGTCCATGAAGTGCGTTGTCAGTATCATGGACCGACCTGTGTGGGAGATGTGGTAAGTCAGTATAAGATTTTTTGCCACCTTTATTTTCACTGAACTCATGTTTAAGGTTATGATTGAATGCCCAGCTGTTGTACCAAGACTAACTTTTCTAATAAACCTCAGTTCAGTTCAGTTCTTGTTAATTTTTGTGCCAAACCCGACACATTTGGTACGTAGAATGTATGACAGTTTGTGCTAGCTTTCTTATTACAAAATAATCACAACAATAGTGGGTACGTTATCCAGTTTTCTATGTATTTTATCAGCAGTAAACGCTATTAAAGAGAGGTTGTTCTTATTTCATATATTGGAGACTGTCCCGCCCTCACACCCACCACTGTAACTCCTGTGAGCCAGGATCAACAGTGGCACGCAAAGTAATGACACCGAGCATTGAAGCTCGGCGAGTCTCCGGGAATGTCTAACTTGTCTTTAACCCGCAATGAAATTAATCAGAAAGTTAAATTAATAGGAGGAGTTGGAAATAATATTATTTCATATATTTTAATAGAGTGCCTAGTTTTTAAATTAAATTTAGAGAAATAAGATATGAGTCATAGTTTACCTTCCTTTTCCCTTTGTAGTAGGTTCCAGAGCGCTCGCCTGGAGGCAGGGTCCATACCGGACGTGGGCTCGTCGAGCAACACAACTCGGGCGGCACTGCTTAGAGCGATGCCGACGCAAAGTCGACGCTTCTGACCTCCCGACAGGCCTTGCGACTGGTAATCTCGCTAAATCGACAATAATTTATTGTATTTACAAATACTAGTAATAAATAAAATTAATTTTGAGGAGTTTAGGAAGAAAGAAAATATTCAAAATTGTATGGAAAAGGGACGTAACTCTAATATGGCGCGTTAGTAACGCCATCAGAATAGTATAAAGCCTTGTGAAACAATTTTTGACTTAACACATTATCAATTAACTCTAACATACAAAGGTAATTCCTCATACTACGTGCGTGTATTAATTTCCATGACTATATAAAACGCTACCAACCTTTTCTTGCAGTTCCAGCTTCTCAATCAAGTCTTCAATTTCCTCTTCAAGCTCTTTGCCAGTGAATCCTTTAAGTCTTGCGAAAAACTCCAAGTGTTCCCTCACTGTGAGCTCATTGAACAAAACATTATGCTGAGGACAGAACCCGAGATGTGCCCGAGCAGAGGACACTTGTGAGGCTACATCATAACCCGCCAAATTTACTGCCCCCAGAGTTGGCTGTAAATTTCCTGTAAAACAACAAATGTAGCACCCATAATTTGAAGGTTTGAAGTAATTTTGATTTAGAGATATTTCGTTATGTTTAACTTATTATTCTTTGTGTGTTAATTAATGATTAGATATACCGGGTATATCAAGACTGCTACCGAAAACGAAGCCGGGTGGTAGTTTTAGTGACTACAAACATAATGCAACTAAAAATTTCGCAAAGAGACGCGACATTAGTTTTTAATGATTTTTTAAATATCGTAATTTTTGGGTGGTAAATCCATAGTTTTTGCTAAAATAATAATTTAAACTGTTTTATACCTTAGAGTATTTATAAATAAAAGGGTATACACTATTATTTTAGGGAAAAATGTATTTACCACCCAAATATGGCCATAGGAAAAAAATTCCAAAAAAAAATTTTCGCTTTTTTTTGCAAAATTTTCTATTGCATTGTGTCTGAAGTCGCTTAAACAACCACCCGGCTTCGTTTTCGGTAGCAGTCTTGATATACCCTGTATAATAAATAATAATAATGTGCGTGGTGGCCTGTTGGTAAACGGACTAGACGCAGCTGCCCACATGTTCACGGTGGTCGCGGGTTCGAATCCCAGGGCACACCTCTGACTTTTCGGAGTCATGTGTGTATTGATAGTCAATCCGTTTTAGTGCGTGGTAAAACGGTGAAGGAAAACATCGTGAGGAAACCTGCATACCATAGCGATTTATAAGAATTTCTATGGTATGTAAGTCCGCCAACCCGCACTAGGCAAGCGTGGTGGACTATATAGCCTAACCACTCTTAATCGTATTCTCGATTGTAGAGTAGGCCCGTGCCCTGCAGTGGGACGTATATGGGCTGATACATACATGATATATATAATAAATAAAACTGGCCTAGTAATTAATAAATTTGTAGTTTGTAAATTGTTGTAAATTAATAAATTTGTAAATTGCCAGCCTCCGTGGCGCAGTTGGTTAGACGCCACCTGTGAAACGAAAGGCCCTGGGTTCGATCCCCGCACCTAGAGAAATGTTTGTGCGGCCCACAAATATTTCTTCCGGGTCTGGGTGTTTGTGAGACCGAAAAGTCTCTCGTAGTTCCTGATACCCACGACACAAGACTCGATCTTAGTGTGGGGTGAGGACTATGTATGTGACTGTTGGGTGTTATTTTATTAATAGCTTTAATTGCCACCATAGTTATCACAAACCTGTTAACATAGCCATAGTTGTTGATTTGCCAGCTCCATTATGTCCGAGTAGCACAGTAATTTGATCGTCATAAATATTAAGAGACATATGATTAACAGCCACATTCGTCTCGAAAACTTTCGTCAGATCCTGAAAAACATTTTCATTAATTTACATCTTCTTTTAGTCCATTATTAAGTAAGCCAACCTTATACAAGGTATATCAAGACTGCTACCGAAAACGAAGCCGGGTGGTAGTTTAAGCGACTTCAGACACAATGCAACAGAAAAAGTTGCAAAAAAAAGCGACAATTTTTTTTCTGTTATTTTTTTCCTATGGCCATATTTGGGTGGTAAATAATTTTTTTCCTAAAATAATAGTATATACCCTTTTATTTATAAATACTCTAAGGTATAAAAGAGTTTAAATTATTATTTTAGTAAAAACTATGGATTTACCACCCAAAAATGACGATATTTAAAAAAGAATAAAAAAAAATTGTCGCGTTTCTAGGCGAAATTTTTAATTGCATTGTTTGTAGCCACTAAAACTACCACCCGGCTTCGTTTTCGGTAGCAGTCTTGAGATACCCGGTATATTTAGATTAATAAGTACTTTAATTTCAACTCCAATATTGTGTTCTGTTGGATCTTTTTCTTTAATAACTTCTTTTGTTTGTCCATTTTCAACTGCTTCTGTATCTGAAATAAACAGTTTTACATATATCTAACGATTAAAAAATAATCGGACTTTTATAGAAATAATTTACAAGTTCACATGATAGATGTTTCTCGTTGAATATATCCCGTAAACTTACCAAGAGAGACGTTTCTGTTAGGGAACCAATAACTTTTTTGTAAAGGGAAATACCACTTTTGTGGCATGCCGTATGGCCCAGGCAGCACTTGTTCTAAATACAGGGCGACTAGCATATACAAGACGCAATCAATAACCAGCATTATAATCACATGCCCGAACACAAATCGAGTTGAGTCAGTCGCAGGAGTCGCCATAAAATCTCCCCATTGCATTCCTGAAAACATATTTATTCATTCAGTTTTTTTGTAAATCATCGGATTACATCTTATACATATTTAGATATTTCTATGCATATGTATTCTTGTTATGATTCGTATTTTGCAATATTAACCGCAATATTTCCTCACCTCCGATACTTTCCCTGCCGAGTAAGATTTGAAAACCATAGGACATAGCACAGTTGATACTGAGACACGTGAATACTTGCAATCCCAATGATACGTCGGTATCCATGGAAAGTAGGAATGCGGGAATATACGACAACATCCATATAACTCCGGTGAATAATGCTGCAGTGCTAGCTGAAATAGATGTCTCATATTTAAATTATTTTTACAAAATGCGGACCAATTAGTTAACATGTAGTGACTATAACAAAATTTATAAATTTCCAATGTTAAGTAAAATTGTACCAATTATGGAATATATTCAATAGATAATAATTTGTTGTTGTTATTCTCAGTAACATTTAATTTCTATAAACAACGAAATTCATTGTTCCAAAATGTATTTACTGAATTCATCTTCAAAGGAGAAGGTGACTTGTAGATTAGGTATTGGTATTATAATTTAGAACGCTATTTGCATTATTATAAGACGTAGTAAAAATATTAAAGCATACCTTTTGCAAAAAGTGAGCTTAGCATAAAACAGAAAAATATAGTGCAAGCTAAATACAAAACGAGGAAAAACAGTAGCACTGTCCATGGTGTGTTAGTAAACACGGCATAATCACCAAAACCGGCCTCATTTGTAAACCAATTTACCTAAAAATATACAGAAATTATTTTAAGATATCAACTTAAGTCATAATATTCATAAAGTACACGTTTTAATATTACCTTTAATAATACTACTATAAGAAGAGCTGTTATCAGTAAATACAAAAACTGTTTAAAGAACCAGGCCGTCCAATGCAACCACGTGGGCAGCCCCATAATTTTCATTGTTTCCTGAAAATACGTATCAAATTAAATAAAGAAAAACATAACAGGATACACTATGTAAAATTAAAACTATAAAAATAGAATTCAAACCTTCAGCTGGCGTTCCTTTTCGACTGTAACAGCTCTGACTATGTTTACAGCTGTATAGCTGAAACTTAAAAGTATAAACGATGGAAATAGAAATTGTAGTGCTTCTACTGCCAAATCTTCTAAATAAGCTGGATGAGGATATCTTTGTATGAACACATTGAATTTCCTCAACTCATTTTCACCAGTAAATCTTGCAACCAGTTCAGTGGATAAAGAATGTTGCCACGCTATGAACATCTCGTTCATGTAACCTGGTAGAAATATAAATAAATTAAACACTGTCTATTAAAAAACTACCTTTAATTTATCATAGTCATCATCACACCCGTTGCAATCCGCATCTAGACGTAGACCTCTCCCAAGATATGCCACATAGCCGGGTGTGCTGCTTTATGTCTTGGCAAACGGAGCGAGGGCCGTCCTCTGGGCAGATGGCTTGACAACTTGCACAAGACAGCCGGCAGCGACTGGATACTTTTAATTAGGAAGATATAATTACCTGGATCATTGCCGCCTTCCCAAGAGAAAGGAAACCTCGGTCCCGGAAATTCAAATACTGGGAAAACCTCATCGGTACGCCATGAACGACCACCCACAGAGAAAAATGAATTCAGCCGAGGTCTTTCAGGAAACCTCAATGAATACGATAAATTATACGGCAGCTCTGTCGCTCCTGAAATAAGAATAACGACGTTATTTCAGTAGAGATGGAATTATAAAGAGACAAGATAGTTAAAAGGAATAAAGTTATTGTACCGACTGCAAAAAATATTGCTGCAGTGTGATTTCACCAATTTAGGTATTAATTTTAAATATATACTCGGTACCAAATTTAACGTGGGCAATAACTATAACATTACTTGCATATCAATATAAACTTACCATAAAGTGTATCACTAAATTCTATAGCAACTATAACATTTCGCGTAAATTCCTCACTCTTGTAGATCGATCTTAATTCGTTGCTGTTGTTGTATGCGGTAACATTAACGAGGGTTTTAATTATTTCGTAAATAGTATTGTTTAAGTCGACGCCAGGCGGCCATGTTACGTTTCCGAGTTCGGGTGGCCAAGTTATGTTTCCCAGTTCAGGTGGCCAAGTTATATTTTCGAGATCAGGTGGCCACGTAATGTTTTCGAGTCCAGGGGGCCTGGTAATGTTGGTGAGATCAGGTGACCACGTAATATTTGGCGATTCCGGTGGTAAGGTTATATTTGGGAAATTAGGTGGCCATGTTATCCCTGGAATGTCCGGTGGCCAGGTAATATTAGATGTATTTGTAAGGTCTGGCCATGGGAGCCCCGGTATCATCTCTTCCAAAATCGGCCTAAATTCTTCTTCATTGTTTATTAATAAGGTTGCGAACGCACTTCTCACCACATCGTCTAACTCAGGACTTCTCGGCGAGTAAGCTATTGATATTTGTGTTAAATTCATACCCAGCCTGAAAATAATATACATGCAACCTCCATTATAAAGTCAATTGATCTGTTTTTTTTTCAACAACTCGTGTCGATCCGTATATGTACGTCGCATTGCAGAACACGGGTCTCTTTTACAATCAAAAGTTCGATTAAGAGAGGGTTATGCCATAAAATCCACATCGCTGGCCTAGTGCAGACTGTCGGACTCTACATACCATAGATCCTTCTTATAAATCACTATGGTATCCTGAGTTCATCTCCGTTGTAGTGCATGGTAATTGACTATCATTATACACATGACTCCGTAAACTCAGAGATTTGTCCTGAGATTCGAACCTGCGACCACCGTGAACATGTTGGCAGCCACGTCAGGTCCGTTTAAAAAGGCCAAACCAAGCACCAAGCACTAAGTCTTCTAAAATACCTACATACGGCCACTATTTTTGGGGGCGATGCCAGTTTTAACATATTATGGGACTAAACTTTCACAGCTCCTGCGTTCCAGTATACCTAATACAACATTTTTTTTTATCCCAGTTATACTTTTTGAGATATGCATGGACAAACACACTAACATACATACACTTATTAAATTCACGTGTTCAGAAGCTGGTATAGACTACAATAACCAAAAATTGTGCAATTCTGACAATGTTACATACATAAGTCGATTAAAAGAATACTTACAAGACCGGCATAGAGAAGTTGAGAGTATATGCTGATAAGGGTGGGAAGGTGATGACATTCCTGGTGACTGGCTCGATTTGCCAGCGCAATATTAGTACCAGGGTCGTGGTGAGAACTGGTAGGAACAGCTCTGTAACCGTTTGTATTCGATGCCGCCATTGTTGCAGATAGTTCTTCCACATTAACAGTCGAAACTTTGTGAAGGCATTTGGCTCTTGCGGCGTTCTTGTCGTCCTCATTTTTTGTTACGTTTATTTTCTGTGTATTATTTTTTGATTAAATATATTGTATGGCTTTATGGCTATGGAGTTGAGAACAGATAGTGGATGTTCAAGTTAGGACAGCCAGACATAATTTTGTAAACCATCCTTGACTATTCGGACTTCCATTTTTGAAATACACTGTAATCAAATCGATTACCATCTACATTATTGTCATACTGTCGTACCAAAAAATACGGTATCTGATTACAAATATCCAAAGCGGCTTTAGAGGCAAGATCTTACGAATCTACTGATTTTGTGGATGCGACAAAATCAAAAATCGAAATCACATCAAAGCTCAATATACTTTTAGTGCTATACCAAAGTGTATCAAATTAATGTCTAAGCATGAGTTATCATAAATGTAATAATGATAAAATGTCCTGCGTCAACCGAAGTACATCTGATATGGTAGCGACTTTAACATTCAAATATTAATAAACCCAGGCATATACCTAATATTATATATTATGGATGAGTATCATTTAATGAGGGAGATACATCATTTGACGAAGCCCTTTGGTAGCACACTAATATATATTGGTACGCTCTATAGTTCAAATTCTGGATACGCAACAATCATAGAGCCTACGCCTCGCCTATATGTACATACATATAGGCATTGATAATATAGATACCTTTCCTCGTAGTGTCCCCATTTGATCAAATTGTACTTATTCAAATACATAAATGACGATCGTTATACAATGAATTTTAATGTAATGTAGTGTATGTCGTCTTGCTTTCAATGAGAGGTATTCTAAAACGCCAATGTCTTTAAAACAGATATTACAATGGAAAACAAAACTAGGTATTTAAATAACGTATGTGTATTAGTTTCATTTTAAGATTACTTTCACAATCACAAGATATATCAGATAAACCAAAAAATATTGTGCAACAATTTCTAAGCTCTAAAATCCAAAATATCCTTAATATTCCTTTCCCTTAAAAATCTAGTAAGTTTTCATACGTTTATTTTGAATATCCGCCTACGCAGGATATTATTATATTGACACGTTATACACAAAAATACTATAATGATTATCGCTGAAAATTCACATATTACACATTCGACTCTTGTGCATTTCATAAATTTTCAGACTTATAAAACTGTTAGTTAAAATGTACGAAGTCCATGGATGCACACATACCTTTTGTAAAGAATTTTAATGGCCAATAACACATTAGAAATTCGCACTCATAACACAATAACGTTTCACGCTCACCTGTCGATTATGTACTAAACCTATGCATTCGCTTCACAGTCTGCCCACTATCAACACTTGATAACGAATCATCGCAAAGATAGAGAACTCCTGAATTAAATATTGTCGTTAATTGTTGACTGAAATGCTAATATCTTAAAACTTTGTTTTGTTTTTAGATATGAATATGGAATACACTTCAGATCATGTGTCATATTCACTTGAGACCAGATAGATTCGTAGGGCTGTGCTGTGGTACTAGTGAGTCATGATTTTTATTTATATTTTCAATATTGACGACAGTTTTGTTGTTACAATGTAACGCGACTGTTTCTCTAAGCTGGTAGGCGGGAAAGCGGGGGTTAATCAGTCCCGACGCCTATCTGGGATAACTACTACGAGACTTCTATTACATACTTAGCGTTCGTCAAGAACCTTGACATTTACCTTGCACGTTAATCTTCTCCGCTTCACTCGATCTTAACATTCCTGGATTGTAAGACCAGCTTCTTAAATAGCTTAATGTGTATCCTTGGTAGTAATATGATCTCTGATCCCTAACACAATAAAATTAATGAATACATGTACATCACACATGTTACATAATTTTCTATGACTGAAAATGGTAGAGTTTGGGAATGATTATGTATACCTACCTATTACCTTCGTATAAATTATGACGTAATATTGTATATTTAAAGGAACAAATCCCAGTAATTGTTCATATGAATATTACCTACGATAAACCACTGTATTATAATATTTTGTTGGATATTTAAAAATATATATAAATGAGTAGATTATTATCATTTTACGGCAACAGCTAAAAAGGAATAAAACAACGCATTACTACAATTTATAGTTGTTGTAATAGGTAATTGACGTTTATTGTGTTTGATTTAAAAAAAAATGCATTCAATACGCGTAAGTATATATTATATATTTTAAATTGCTCAATATTGTAGGAGAAGATAATATATATATATACCGGGTATGTCAAGACCGCTACCGAAAACGAAGCCGGGTGGTAGTTTTAGTGACTACAAACACTATGCAACTAAAAATTTCGCATAGAAACGCGACAATTAATTTTTATGATTTTTTAAATATCGTCATTTTTGGGTGGTAAATCCATAGTTTTTGCTAAAATAATGATTTAAACACTCTTATACATTAGATTATTTATAAATAAAAGGGTATACACTATTATTTTAGGAAAAAATGTATTTACCACCCAAATATGGTCATAGGAAAAAAATAACAAAAAAAAATTGTCGCTTTTTTTTGCAACTTTTTTTGTTGCATTGTGTCTGAAGTCGCTTATACTACCACCCGGCTTCGTTTTCGGTAGCAGTCTTGATATACCCTGTATATATATATTCCATAATGGTTTCCATTAAGGCATAATATCATAACAATTTAAAATATTTCCTTAACTATTAGTAATTACGTATTCATAGAAAGTTCATTTTCCCCCTTTCCATAAATGGTAATCTTAATTAATAATAAAGAAATACACCCATGACCCAACAGTCACATACATTCTCATGACCCCACATTAAGATCGAGTCTTGTGTTGGAACTAAGAGAGACTTTTCGGCTCACATAGGTACACCCAGACCAAAAACAAATGCTTGGGGTTCACACAAACATTTGTCTCAGTGCGGGGATCGAACCCGCGGCCTCTCGGTTTACAACCGGCGTTTAATCAACTGCGCCACGGTTTTTTGTACCAACAATTACTTAGTTAATAGATTACCCAGTGGCGTTGATGACCATCTTGACTCTTGTACATATTCAGTACAAATGGGCTGGCTCGACCGGGGCCAGACGGCTCAACTGTCCCACGGAAAACTGATGTGAAACAATACTATTACACTTCATTTGGTGAGTGAGGCCGGAGGTCCAATTTGCTGGTGCTAGAATATTAACTAGACCGAATAGAAACGACCACTGCATCGTACATCTGATTAAATACCCGTCACAGAGATCCAAGTACGCAGGTCTCGGTTCGATTTCATTTGTGTGTATTCGAATAAAATTAGGGCGATGAACATCTTATATCTCGTTGATAAAAAAAAATCCATTTGCATACTGCAGTGCAGCCGACGAATTTATTATATTTAGTACCTAATCGTCTCTGTGGTAATGACACTACTAAATTTTGGTGTTTATAAGACCGACTCATTCTTAATTCTTCTTGGTTTTAATTTTAATGACACCAAGCGATGAAAGTTAGCGAGTCTTTAAAGATGTCTATTCTCTCGAGCGACCGGGTTAAAACATTAAAGCCTCTAGGAAATTATAGAAATAATAAATTAAACGAAGAGTTTGGATTACCGTTTTACCTACTTCCAGCCATAACAAAATCAAGAGTCAACATTTTCTAATCAACATTTTCTTTAACATTTTCTATTTATTGGGGAAAAAACATTAAACATTACATTTACAATACGGTTTAAAGTGACTAAACTAAAAATTGTGAAATAGAGAGGCAATAGACGTGAATAAAATGACTTTTCCATCCGGAGAGGCGAGCTCTTAAGAACCATGCATTAAATTTAATTAAATGATACATGCGGTGACTAGGCACTTGACAGCAGGTGTCTAGATATGGATATGTACAGTGAGTCATATTTATCTCATACTGGTCGACTAAACTACAATAATCTGTACAAAACCACTTATATCTCTACAGACTAAACCTGCAATGCTACTTAATGCACAGTCAGCAATAAAAATCGCAACACACATCACATTTTTTGATAACCCTTTTATGAATAAAAATTTCGTATGCATATTTTTTTCTATTGCTATGAATGGCGAGACGAGCAAGCCGTTCGCCGATGGTAAGCGATACGACCGCTCATAAACACAGTAGCAACATTCCACTGCGCTCGCCATCCTGAGACATAAGATGTTAGGTTTCAATATGTCCAGTAGTTACTCTGGCTACAATGTCCTTCAATCCGAAACACAACAGTGCATTTACGCAGTGTTGATTCACGGGAGAAATAGACATTGCGGTTGTACCTCCCAAGGCGGCCTCTCACATATGAGAGACCTACCACCAGTAAAAACGTCATGAAACGTAAACGCTGGGAATCGTTATGCCAATCTTTGTTATCAAACTATTTTTACAAGAAATAAATATCAGATGTAGTAGATATCTTTGAAGAGACTGCATGACTCAATAGATTCGTGAATCATCTGAGATATTCAGGAAGGTAATACCAATCATTCTATATTTTTTACATAAATCAAATCTTATGATACGTTTACGTACGACAAGCCTAACACGAAAGTAAATACTCACATTCATCTTCATCATTGTTATAGCAGCCTTAAAACTTGGAAAAGGCCAATGGTCTATGTAACTTTGTGGCGGTTGCAATACGCCAACTTAGATTTAGCTTTTAAAGCGGTTGCAATACGCCAACTTATATTTAGCTTTAAAATAACACGCTTATTATTTGTAATTTGAACATTATTTAAACACGAATTTCATTTTAAAATATGACTGCAGATGTTTAACCATAAAACATCTGCGAGTCGTTTTATTAAAGTAAGAATTTTTATGTACCGTATAGTGTAATATTAGTTAAAAAGATACTGTGCTAAATTATTGTTTCCTAATTGTAATGGCCCGTTCATGCCGGGGCAATAAAACTGTATTATTATAGTTAAGTTCTTTAGTGGCGGCAATCCTTTGCAACAAATTTATGTTTTTATAGACAATAGTACACATGTTTGGGTAAACCTTTCGGTTTGGACAATAGCCCAGATGTTTGGGCAGACCTTAATTTTTAGTTGAAAGGATAGACCCTATTTTATGGCTTAAATATATTTTCTGTAAGATTTATCCCCACCGATCCTCATTCGGGTAGTCCTATAAAAGGGTCGGTTTATTTGGATGAAAAAGGACAGTCTCCCATCTCTCGTCACGAGCACACCTCGCTCCGAATCGCATAGTTATAATTTTACTCTGTCTGTGAATGTATTAAGTGTTAAATTATAAAATATACTATTGTTAGTTCCTGGAAGTGAGTGCTTATTCTAATACCTACACTTATAACCACCAAAACTTTATATACGAATAAATAATAAAAATAAGGAAATAAGAAATTATACACCCGGTTAAATAATCTATTAAGACACATGTAGTATCTTAAGACGCTTCTTTACTGGTGGTAAGCCGCCTGGGTAGGTACCACCGCAATGTCTACTTCTCCCAAACAGCAGTGTAAATGCACTGTTGTGTTCCGGTTTGAAGGAAATTGTAGCCAGAGTGGATATATTTAGACTTACATCTTATGTTTCAGGGTCGCCATTAGTGTAATAAAAAACGTATGAGGGTTTCCTCATGATTTTTCCTTCACCTGGAAAAAATTGGATTGAAAGAGGATGCACTACATCCTATTTTTCTAGTGACTAAGATTGAAAAGAAATGATAGAAAGCAAGATGAATGACGAAAGAGATTATTGGCGCCAAAATGGATGGTGAAGTCGGTCGGAAAAGAAGTACATGAAATCCAAGACTGCATTAAGTCCGCCTATACATATTGTATAAAGTTTAAATAAATAAATAAAGGCAAAATACGGAGTACTCGAAACTAAAGAGCGTGTATAAAAAAAATTACAATTCATGAATCGACACAGATTTATTTTTAGCCAGTTCAACTTTACTAATGATATCTTCTTTTCTGCGATGACTGATGTTCTTTGTCTCTCGCACATCTTTAATAGGTGATTATATTCCAGAAAAGCTGTTATTAGTAAGTTGTCCAGTAATTTAGAGTAGACACTCAAAAGAGAAAGATTGGCCTAAGTTGCTCTGAAGACATCATGACCCTACCTTACGCACCACGTATGTATCGACGTTACGCGCCACCTTCCGAGGATAAGTAAAATAAATAAATAAACACCCAACAGTAACATACGTAGTCCTGACCCCACACTAAGATCGATTCTTGTGTCGTGGGTATCAAGCACTACGAGAGACTTTTCGGTCTTACAAACACCCAGACCAGAAAGAAATATTTGTGGGTCGTACAAACATTTCTCTCGGTGCCGGGATCGAACCCGCGGCCTGTCGTGTCACAGGCGGCGTCTAACCGACTGCGCCACGGAAGCTGTCGTAAAATAACCAAAAGTAAACTAAGCGTACACGAATGTGCTCATAATGTATTATATTTTTTGATAGCTTTTATTAGAGCATCGAGGACAGTCGAAATTCTAAAACAAATGTGTCAGCTAGACCGGGGTGGCGCCACTGTTTCACAGAAAATTTACGTGTTGCAAATGCTTATCGTTAAGTTCGATGGGTGATATTACCGAAAACCCAAAGCTTGTGATTGAATACATACGTAAGTCCACCTGAATAGCGACCACTCCACCACCATGGTTAAGGATGGTTATTATCAAGACGGTGACAAATCCTGTCAATTATTATATCCTGGTTAAATATGCTTATCACTGACTCGTGAATAAAACTAAAAAAAGCGCATAAAAATGCCCCTCTCCTACAGTACAGATTCATTATCGTGCTATTAATTTATATACAATTAATATACAGGGTATATCAAGACTGCTACCGAAAACGAAGCTGGGTGGTAGTTTAAGCGACTTCAGACACAATGCAACAGAAAAAGTTGCAAAAAAAAGCGTCAATTTTTTTTTTGTTATTTTTTTCCTATGGCCATATTTGGGTGGTAAATACATTTTTTCCTAAAATAATAGTATACCGGGTATCTCAAGACTGCTACCGAAAACGAAGCCGGGTGGTAGTTTTAGTGGCTACAAACACAATGCAATTAAAAATTTCGCCTAGAAACGCGACAATTTTTTTTTATGATTTTTTAAATATCGTCATTTTTGGGTGGTAAATCCATAGTTTTTGCTAAAATAATAATTTAAACTCTTTTATACCTTAGAGTATTTATAAATAAAAGGGTATATACTATTATTTTAGGAAAAAATGTATTTACCACCCAAATAGGGCCATAGGATAAAAATAACAAAAAAAAATTGTCGCTTTTTTTTGCAACATTTTCTGTTGCATTGTGTCTGAAGTCGCTTAAACTACCACCCGGCTTCGTTTTCGGTAGCAGTCTTGATATACCCTGTATACCCTTATATTTATAAATACTCTAAGGTATAAAAGAGTTTAAATTATAATTTTAGCAAAAACTATGGATTTACCACCCAAAAATGACGATATTTAAAAAATCATACGCGAAACGCGACATTTATTTTTTATGATTTTTTAAATATCGACATTTTACGGTGGTAAATCCATAGTTTTTGCTAAAATAATAATGTAAACTCTTTTATAAGTTAGATTATTTATAAATAAAAGGGTATACACTATTATTTTAGGAAAAAATGCATTTACCACCCAAATACGGTCATAGGGAAAAAATAACAAAAAAAAAATTGTCGCTTTTTTTTACAAATTTTCTATTGCATTGTGTCTGAAGTCGCTTAAACTACCACCCGGCTTCGTTTTCGGTAGCAGTCTTGATATACACTGTATATAGCTTATATACAATGTTGATGCGACCGATGGGCATTAAATTACACTGTGTATACTATACGTCCTTGGTATTAATTCGACACGGCACAAAAATTAATAATGCCAGAAATGAGATTTTCTTTGTTTCAAACAAACTAAATAGCTTCCAAATAAGAGTAAAACGCAACCACCCTGTGTAAATATATTTCAGTGACCTGTAGATACGAACAGATATCAAATTAGCAACGTCGCGCGCGGCGCGTGTTATTGTCGCGCCTTGTGTAGCGGCAACAACGCGTAGATTTTAGAACGATCTATCGTTTTAAGGTGAATGACCAGGCGTTGGACGTAATCAGCTGTTAGAAAAGCTACATCGTGTTCAAATGTGGCAAAAACTTAAAAACTACTGCTCCTATTTAAATAATTTTTAGTACAGAGCTTCAAAATGGTACCTAGTATATGCAGTTTAAAGAAACGCCCATCGGTCGCATCAACGTTGTATATATTATATATATATTGTTATGACAGCCTCCGTGGCGCAGTTGGTTAGACGCCGCCTGTGAAACGAGAGGCCGCGGGTTCGATCCCCGCACCGAGAGAAATGTTTGTGCGGCCCACAAATATTTCTTCCGGGTCTGGGTGTTTGTGAGACCGAAAAGTCTCTCGTAGTTCCTGATACCCACGACACAAGACTCGATCTTAGTGTGGGGTCAGGACTATGTATGTGACTGTTGGGTGTTATTTATATGTGAACTCCGTGGATGTTACCTCGTTGGTACCCTCTCAAGAGAAGACGAAACACATGTGACAGTAGTTTGAATGTTTTTGGATTATTATTGATCGTGACTTTGTGCAAAGCGGATACTTAATTCTATTAAATAATGTAAAACCACTTCTGGTAGTTTATATCAGAAGTGGCATTACTCACTACGTCCACTTTGAAATTTTCAAGTCAGTTGGTTTATTTTGTTTGAGTGTCCGTGAAACACAAGGCTGCGATTGATAATCTCTGGTAAGGTTGTTTTGTACTGCTGTGGTAGAAAATGGACTGATCCCAATCTCGTGACCTACTATCCGCCGCTCGCGCGGCGAACGCTTTGTGAGCCATCGTTCGCGCAGTTCAAGTAGAGGGTATACCTCCCCGGTAAGAAAACGACACTTTACTTGTAGTCGCAGCCGTAGCCGAAGCCGCAATGAACGTCGTGGTGAACGTCACATGCGCCGTGATCATAATAGCAGTCGCAGGAGCAGTCGCGATCATAGCCGGAGTTGTGACTACGGGCGCAGTCGTGGCCACAACCATTACCGCTGTGATAGTAATCGGCGAAACGATAAACGTGAGTTTAGTGGTCATGAATCCTGGCACACTATTATGTCGCGTCTTCAGGCTTTAGAGTCGCAAGCGTACGTTTCGCATTTATCAGGCCGATTAGCCTCTGCTGAGTCAGGCAACCCGAGCGAAACAGAACAGATTGTCGAAGCTATTCAAGCACTGAAATCGGTAAGTACGCATAGCTATTATGTGTCTAATTTTAACCCTAATATAAATGACGCGGATTCCTGGTTTGAGGAAGTTGATCGGGCCAAGGTTGCAAATCGGTGGGATGAACGCGAGTGCCTCGCTCGTGTCGGTAAGTGTTTGAAAGGTGATGCAAGGTCATGGTTGGATGAGAGGGTTACCAACGACCGTTCATGGACCAACTTTAAAGAGGACTTTAGATGTTTATGTACTAAAAAGGTACATCGGGCAACAATCTTGTATGAGGTAATGTCCACTAATTCTAATAGTTTTCGTACCTATGCTGAATATGCACGAAAATCATTACTTCAGTTGTGGGTTGTTAAGGGCCTTAGTGATGACCTAATCACCGATATTGTGCTTCGGGGTGTTACGGATCCCCAAGTTAAAGCAGCGGCTATGAACGCAAATTTAGCTCCGCGAGACCTGGTAGGTTATTTGGCTACTTTCTCAAAATCGGAAAATGCAGATGCTCGTGCTATGCGCTGTCCGATTGCGCAAAGTAGCACCGAGAAAACGACAGTTACCAACCGACCGACTCCAGGAATTGGAATAGGCGTCAAATGTTATTTATGTGGTAAGTTGGGACACAAGCAGTTACAGTGTTCTAAGAAGCCGAAACTTGCTACCGCTGGTTCTGCAACTGAGCCAGCTACAAAACCGAGCGCTGCTAAGATTGATCGATTCATGTGCATACTGCAAAAAACAAGGCCATCACATACGTGATTGCTTTGCAAGGAAGCGTACGGATTCAGGTAAAGTCAACTTTTGCTCAAGTTACTCAGCTCAAAAACAAAAGGACGTCGTTGTTGGTGTCATCAATGGAATTCCAGTTGACATACTTATAGATAGTGGTGCTATAGGGGTGTCGCTTATTTCTTCAGTGGTAGTAAATCACCTTTCTTGTACCAAGAAACCCACCGGTCGACAAATAAAACGCGTAGGTAAGTTAATTACACATGTTAATTTTTACGTCTTTCTCGTGGTTCAACTGGAAGACGTTTCTTCAGATGTGGACTTCTTGGTTGTCCCTAGTGAGTGTATGAATGCTCCAGTCATTATTGGCACCGATGTGCTGAATCGAGAGGGCGTCACATATGTACGTACCAAGGAATTGCAGAGAATCATACGGGCTCCTGAATGTGCTATTTCTTCTGTGCATGATAACCGACAACGCTCGTATAAAACCAGTTTAAGCGGTCCTCATTTGGTTGAGACATGTGTGTATAATGTAGCGCACTGTTTGCGTATCACTCGTGTATCAAATAAAAACTCTCGAGATCGACACGTCCGTTTATTCGTCAGTCGTACGATACACTGAACTAAGACCTTATAGTAGGCACAGTACATCCCCCTTTATTAAAAAATCTAAACTACACACATTTTTATTATAGCTATAGGTATACATTTTTTACGAAACTAAACATAGAAATTCAATTAGAAATCTAATCACATACATGAATACACTAAAAATAATATTACGTGGTAGCTTTCTTATATTTAGCACTCACACTTGCACATATTTTTATTAGTTTTATGTCACACACATACACACACTATTACGCGCTGGGGCGAGCACCTGTTTGAGCCTGGCTCAACTTTGCGCATCTCTCCTTGTTTATGTGCCTATGGATTGATTGTCCATGACTGACAAGTGAGAGTACAAGATTAGTTACGTCTTTACGAAGCAAAGCGAACAGTAGGTTTAATTGTAAGTCCTGTATTCGCGGTATCGGATATCGATCATGCTTTGTTATTGCATTTAATTGCCGATAATCACCACAGGGCCGGATTTCAGTGTTCTTTTTCGTTACTATATGTAAAGGGCTTGCCCAATTACTTTTGGATGGTCGACAAATTCCCATCTCTTGCATTCGTTGAAATTCAATTTTCACCATTTTATATTTGTCCGGCGGTAGAGGTCTCGGGCGCGAATAAACTGCTGGACCGGAAGTCTCTATGTGGTGTACTACAGAATGCGATGGAGTATCTTTAAAGCACATTGGCTTTGTAATATTTGGGAACTCTGCTAATATATCATTGTATTCATTTTTGAAGTCTATAGTTCTGAGTGTCGGATCTTCTTGTAGTGTTATAGTTGTAATAGTTTGTAGACTGGTAACCGAATCTATAAGTCATCTTCTGTTGAGATCTACTAATAGTTTGTGGTGAGCCAAAAAGTCTGCACCGAGAATAGGCTGCTTCACATTGACCAATACAAATGACCATCGATATGGTCGACGTAGCTTAAAATCCAAATTTAATGTCTTGGTGCCGTATGTTTAGATTTCGGTACTGTTTGCAGCATACAATTTAAAATCATCACATTTGGCGTGATACAAACGATTTCTTTCCATTGGTAATACCGAAATGTTCAATCAACTAAAAATTTTAGTCCACTATTATTGTCCATAATGCATAGGCGGCGGACCGGAGCTATGGTGCATATCTCCGCCTGTGATGGCACCATTTTTAGTTTTCCTGATTCTCTGGTTTTTTCCACGCACACGGCTCAATGCATTTCTTTGCTCTGTGCCGATATCGGCAATGATAAACACAAAGCCAATTTGGGTTACTAGATGTGTTTACATTGCGACGGCTCATATAACGTCCTTGCGAGGCGGAACGTGATCGAGGACGAAATCTGTTGTTTCTGTTTTTGCATTCCTTTTCTAAATCCCGAATTTTGAGGCTCAATTTAGCTATTTCAGCTAAAATGAAAGCGTTGTCCGTAGTATTGCTGGATGAAACTTGTACTTCGGCTATTTGTAGAGATCTTGACGTCTCCATTACTTTATCTGCAATAGCTGATAAATGCTCTAAATCCTTAACCTCACTAACAGCTAGCACTCCACGCACCGATGGAGGCAGGTGACCTTGCCACATGATACTAAGAGTTTCGTCCGGAATTTTTTCGCGCGCCAAATCTCTCATGCGACGTAAGAGTTGAGACGGTTTTTGATATCCTAACTCCATCTCACTTAGAAGTTTCTGGAACTGTCTTATTTCAGACTCTTCGTACACTTTCAATAAACGCTCTTTCAGCGTATCAAACTTATTTGTATCCGGTGGCTTAAGGAGAATATCACTGACTTGTTGTATGACGTCTTTTGTAAGTTTAGTGACAATCAGGTTATATCTGGCTTCGTCGCTCAATTTTTGCGGTCCCAGGAATTAAAATTTGTACGTACTACTCTGTAGTCGTAAAATATAACCAAGTAAAGTCATCTATGCCGAGAAGTGCCATACGATATTGAAAATAATTATTATTTTGGATGATAAGACAATTTCAAATCTCGTGAATGTGTAGCGACTTATGTCGCTGACTGTACGTTACATTATTCAAGATTTACTTTCGAAGGGTATCATTCGTGAGTCAGAGTCGCCTTATGCAAGCCCAGTGCTACTTGTTAAGAAAAAGGACGGCTCTGATCGGATGTGTGTCGATTTCCGTGCGTTAAATGCCCGAACGGTAAAAGATCGATTTCCGCTACCCCTCATTGATGACCACATTGACCGTTTGGGTAAAATCACCTACTTTACGACTTTGGACATGGCGACTGGGTTCCATCAAGCTTGATGAAGAATCCATACCACTCACCGGCTTCGTAACGCCAGAGGCCCATTATGAGTACGTAAAAATGCCATTTGGGTTAGCAAACGCGCCGATTGTATACCAGCGCATTATTAGTAAAATTTTGCAGAAATTCATCACTGATGGAAAAGTTCTGGTATACATCGACGATTGTTTGATCTTGTCTTCTTCCGTTGAAGAGGGACTGCAAACTTTGCGGGGAGTACTACAAACATTAACGGAAGCTGGGTTCTCGTTAAATCTGAACAAATGTTTCTTTTTGTGCACAGAAGTAGAATACCTGGGGCGGGTGATATCTAACGGTGAAGTGCGATCCGCTACTGGTAAGGTTCAGGCTCTTTCAGATTCCACTGCACCACAGAATGCTAAACAGGTTAGACAGTTTCTTGGGTTGGCGGGGTATTTTCGAAAATACATCCCAGAGTATTCCACCAGAACTGCTTGCGTTGCGCGCCTGACTTGTAAGGACGTGCAGTTTCACTGGACTGCGGAACATGAAACTGTACGTCAAGAAATTATTAAAATTTTAACTGGTGCACCCGTACTTGCGATATTTTATCCAAGTTTACCTACGGAAGTTCATACGGATGCAAGTAGTCTTGGGTAAGGTGCGGTTCTACAACAGGTTCATAGGAATGGTAGTCGGCGTGTGGTGGCCTATTATAGTCAGGTCACAAAAGGTGCTGAACCGAAATACCATTCCTATGAATTCGAAACTCTTGCGGTAGTAAATGCATTAAAGCATTTCAGGCACTATCTTATTGGTATTCAGTTTCAGGTGGTAACGGATTGTAATGCCTTAAAATCCACCCAAAATAAGAAAGACTTGTTACCGCGTGTGGCGAGATGGTTCATTTATCTACAACATTTTAATTTCACCATACTTTACCGAAAGGGCACCATGATGCCGCACGTGGACTATTTAAGTAGAAACCCATGTAATGTTAACAATGTCGAACGCCCACGTAATTGGGCTCAAATTGCTCAAGCAGGTGATGAGGAGACTCAAACTATGATTCGATTGCTTGAACAAGGTCAATTGGATGCGTCAAGGTATGAAGTACACAATGACATATTACATTACCGATATATGCCGACGGGTGAAGACCCGAGGCTACTTTGCTTTATACCTAAAGGTAACCGTTTGAGCCTCCTCCGCATCTTTCATGATGAGCATGGCCATGTAGGCGCAGATAAGGTAGTGGATCTAATTTTAAGACATTTTTGGTTCCCTAGTCTTAGAAGGTTTGTCACTAAATATATTTCTCATTGTTTAACATTTGTCGCCCACAAGCGTGTACCGCGAGCACCTTTACAGCCAATTACATCCTAGGAAAAATCCGAAGTTCCCTTTGAAACCTTATATGTTGATGTTCTCGGGCCTCTCCCTATGTCCAAGGGTTATAAGTTTCTCATGCTTGTGGTAGATGCGTTCACAAAATATTGTCTCTTGACACCTATATGTCGACAAGATTTAGATGAACTGAAACGAGTATTTAAAATCGTGTTATCGTTGTTTGGTACTCCTAAGTTAGTTGTATCAGATAGGGGACGCATGTTTGAGTCGACGGGCTTCACTTCATGGATGAAGGTCCTTGGTGCACAGCCTCACTTTATAACTCCTGAAATGCATCATGCAAACGGACAGGTTGAACGTTACATCCGTACGGTCTTGAATATGCTTCGTATTGCAAGTCAATCATCGAAAAGCTGAGTGGGCTGAAGAACTATGGCATTTACAGCTCATTCTTAGCCTAACAAAGCAGAAAACTACGCAGACTTCTCCTCTTAACCTTTTAATTGGCCACGAAAGCGCAACGCCTGCAATCCGAACGTTGGAGCGAGATGTGGCATTGAATTTAACCAAAGGCAATCGGGAAGCAAAACGGGAAATGCTCAGACAAAGGACAGCCGAACGGTTGAAAAACAATCAGACTCATCAAGACATAATGGTCAATGAACGCCGGAAGCCTCCTCGTGAATTCCAGAAGGGTGACTTGTTGTCAAGTTTGCTCAATCTCAGGGTAAATTGGATTCTGGCATGCGGGGGCCCTATAGGGTAGTGAAAACCCTCTCTAATCATCGATACGAGTTAAAGTTACTTGCTGGATCATATGGAAAGTCTACTTATGCGGCTGCTCAGTATATGATTCCATGGAAAGGTGAATGGACCCCTGAGACGAGTGCAATATTCTTTGAAGGTGTGTGTTCACTCTTTAAGTACCTGTCTTAGATTGAAGCTGGTACCTTGGTTTGTTTCTTTTGAAAGCTTTTCGCGAAGAGTCATCGAGGGAGTACAGCCTCCTTTTCCCTCGGTGTGAAAGCTTTCCGTGTTCGGAGAGTCATCGAGGGAGTACAGCCTCCTTTTCCCTCGGTGTGAAAGCTTTCCGTGTTCGGAGAGTCATCGAGGGAGTACAGCCTCCTTTTCCCTCGGTGTGAAAGCTTTCCGTGTTCGGAGAGTTATCGAGGGAGTACAGCCTCCTTTTCCCTCGGTGTGACAGCTTTCCGTGTTCGGCGAGTCGCATTAAATGCACCCTGCCCCCTAGTGTAGATTTAAGTACTCATATTTCCTCGGTAGGGGCCCATACCGAGGACCTGTGTATTGTGCATATGTTTAGACTTTTATATGTTGAATGTTTTAGCTTGTATAAACTTATTTGACTTTGACTTTTTGACTGATTTGACTTTTATGACAATCACTAACAAATTTACTTTGTTATGGAGCCACAAACTTATCTGGCCCGGTGGCCAAAAGTGGAAACAACAACGTCATTTGGAATTGACAATTTACCTGCCACTCACTGACATAACCGCCATTGGTCGTCAATATATTTATTTTTCCTGCATTATTAAAAATTTGTGAAAAATGCCGAAAACTTTAAAAATTGACGCTTGGAACGTTAGACTCTCCAGGTTTTAAATTTTACGTAGGAGGAAAAGCGTCTTCAAACACCAATAATACCCTTGGAAAAATTGTATCAACGAGTAGCTGCCACCACAGGCTTGTGATGTCAGCTTTTCAAAATAAATTCCACGTAAACAGAATTTTGTACGTACTAGTAGAATAGGTGAAGAAAAGAAAGAAGGAAAGTCATCATCATCATCATCAGTAAATGGACAAAATGCACAAATCTGACTTTTCGGAGTCATAGGTAATGATAGTCAATAAACACGCACTAAAACGGTGGAGGAAATCATCGTGAGGAAACCTGCATACCATAGCGATTTATAAGAATATTTATATGGTATGCAAGTCCACCAACCCGCATTAGGCCAGCGTGGTGGACTATATGACCTGTGATATGGCCTAACCACCCTCAATAGTACTCTCGATTGTAGAGTAGGCCCGTTCCCAGCAGTGGGAGATATAGTATATGGATTATGGGCTGATACAGATACACTTGTTTAAGGGTATGGAGAGCGATTTGTTAAGTTTATAAGTTTTTTTTTATTGTTTTTGTATAATATATGTTTTTTTAATGAAATTTATATTCATAATTTATAATATAATATAATATATTTATATTATAATCTGGCGTTTTATATACAAGTGTAATAACTTTTATTCATTTGCTTCGTCTTTGCACAAAACATCTCACTATTTGCGTGCCCGAAGCGGGTGAAACTCGCGCTCGCACTGGTCTTGACTGGTTTGAAATATCGTGTCGGTGAACGCTGTCAATGTGTGCGTTGATTTAGCGCGCTTTGTATGGAGCTTGACTTCTGTTAGTTTAGTATTCTGTGCGAGTACATAACGCCAAACGCTGCGCCGCGCCGCGCCGGCAGAAACAGCTGACAATAAACGAAATACAAATTACGTACGTATAGAGCCCCAAAGTTATCTGGCCCGGTGGTCAAAAGTGGAAACAACAACGTCATTTGGAATGTCAGTCTATCTGCCAGTCGCTGACATATCTGCCATTGCTTGTTTACTCAATGTATTTATTTTTCCTGCATTATTTAAAACTACTGAAATATGCCGAGAACTTGATAAAGTGGCGCTAGGAACGTTAGACTTCAGGTATTACATTTTATGAAGTAAGAAAAGCATCTCTAGCACCAATAATACTCTTAGAAAAATTGTATCAACGCGTAGTTGCCGCCACAGGTCTGTGTTGTCAGCTTTTCAAAATAAATACCACATAAACAAAATTTTGTACGCACTAGTACAATTGAGTACAATACATGTAAGTACATATAATAAACTAGAATTCATCGTTACGTTCGTGGGGGCCTGTTGATGAATGAACCAGACGCGACTGCCAACATGTTCACGGTGGGCGTGGGCTGGAATCCCAGGTCACAAATCTGACTTTTCGGAGTCATGTGGGTATTGATAGTCAATAAACACGCACTAAAACGGCGGAGGAACACATAGTGAGGAAATCTACATAACATAGCGATTTATAAGAATATCTATGGTATGTAAGTCCACCAACCCGCATTAGGCCAGCATGGTGGACTATATGGCCTATGATATGGCCTAACCACCCTCAATGGTACTCTCGATTGTAGAATTGGGCAGTTCCCAGCAGTGGGACATATAGTATACAGGGTATATCAAGACTGCTGCCGAAAACGAAGCCGGGTGGTAGTTAAAGCGACTTCAGACACAATGCAACAGAAAAAGTGGAAAAAAAAAGCGATAATTTTTTTTTGTTATTTTTTTCCTATGACCATATTTGGGTGGTAAATTATTTTTTTCCTAAAATAATAGTGTATACCCTTTTATTTATTAATAATCTAAGGTATAAAAGTGTTTAAATTATTATTTGAGCAAAAACTATGGATTTACCACCCAAAAATGACGATATTTAAAAAATGATAAAAAATCATTGTCGCGTTTCTTTGCGAAATTTTTAGTTGCATTGTGTTTGTAGTCACTAAAACTACCACCCGGCTTCGTTTTCGGTAGCAGTCTTGAGATACCCGGTATAAGCTGATTCAGATACACTTGTTTAAGGGCGTGGGGAGCGATTTGTTAGAAATCTTGGGAAGGAAAAATAACATGCAAAGGTCCACTAATTTTCCTGACACTATTGATCGAATTGAAAAATCTTACTTCACCCACTTTATTGCTATATCTATTTTTAATGGCAACACCAAATTCGACAACAGCGACTCTCTCACCGGGTCAGTAGTGCGATTCACGTAATAAAATAAGTTCAGTAGTGCGATTCACGTATTTTAATAAGTTCAGCTGCAGTGCAGTTGCGGTTAAGTTTCGATCAAAACAGCCCTTTTCGTATTCTCGTAATTTTGACAACCGCTGTCAAATACGCTCGCGTGAAGTTCGCGTCACGCAAACGTTTTAGCGTATTCTACTGCTGCGTGTATATGTCAATCTCAAACAAATTTCATACATCTGACGTACAGTTGACGCGCAGCTCACGCGCAGTTCACGCGCAGCTAAACACTTACAAGAATACCATTTTGTACCAAAGCGTAAACTTAATTGTAACCGCACCGCAACTTGATCGGCGCGTCAAAAAGTTACGTGAATCGCACTGCAGCTGTAGTGCAGTTGCGTTTAAGTTTCGATCAAAACAGCCCTTTTCGTATTCTCGAATGTCAAACAAATTTCATACATCTGACGTACAGTTGACGCGCAACTCACGCGCAGTTCACGCGCAGCTAAACACAAGAATACCATTTACAACCAATGCGTAAACTTCATTGTAACCGCACCGCAACTTGATCGGCGCGTCAAAAAGTTACGTGAATCGCACTACAGATAAGTTTGTGGGACTATAACTGATTACTGGGTGGTTTGGTAAACAAATTATTATTAATTTAATCTGTAAGCATAACATTTGTGTTTTAGCTATAAAATCTAAATATTTTACTTACTAGATATAATGCGTACAAACCCAACATAAGACAATATTTTGCATGAATCGGCTATAAAATATTAATTTCACTTCCGCTAAACTTAGTTCCTACAGGCGGGTAGGATACGGGCGTCATTTATTTTGCATTATGATAACGCAATATCTAAAAACGAAGACTAGATTGGGAACCACAACACAAAAAAATACAACAAAATTAACTTACGTGTTACATAGCACTCACGCGGCGCGGCCTTGATACACTGATGCACATTTGCATAATTGTTCGCGTAATTTATGTAAAACTTCAGTGTCACTTTTCACTTTTAGGAAGGCTGCCACTATTCTACTTTTTATTTCCTCCACATTAGTACTTTCACTGAAGTATACCAGAGATTCATTACGTCCCCACAAAAACAGTCAAGAGGCGTCAAGTCAGGTGACCTAGGAGGCCATTGCACAGGTCCGCCGCGACCTATCCAGCGCTCTCCGAACTCAGCATCGAGATACTGTCGGACACTACATTAGTGCCGTGCCTGTTGTTAAATGTCCTGCATGCCAATGATCCATTATCACCACACAGTGCCAAAGTTCTCACCATTTCAGTGTATTCAATATTCGAATACCGAAAAGACATCACGCGCGAAAGTTATCGAAATATCTACTTAACACTTAAACACATGTAGGCATAGACAACTGCGGTGCACGACTAGATTTTTTTCACATTGTCGGTGCCCATTTAGTAATTGCAATAACGGGATATCCGACACACCGGGATTCCACATACATTGTACAAAATTACAAACCGAATTTAATCACCATTTTAACGTTCCGCGAAATTATTTTTCATAGAAATACCTACTTGTTCTTTCTTTTCATAGTGATTTTGTTACAATTTAATTTGTTTTATTTAAGTGCATGTATTGCGTGGGATTTGGATCGCCCGGTCTTGCAAATACCGGGAGTATTTTCGCGGTGCATCCCTATACCGACTCTGCCAAACCTTTTGATGTACCGCCGCGCGCGCCATCGTTTGTCGGTGCATGAAATGAAACAATAGCTGCATCCTGCTCTATCTAGATGTAGTTAAATGTGCGGAAAAGAGAATATGATAGTTATTTATTTTGGTAGCTTATCACGTTTATGTAGGCCTATCGTTGCGTGCGTTTGATTAATCATAGATTGCTTAAATAAACTTTATGACTATCGAAATAAAGTTCATTTTTGATCATTATTTAGTTTATTAGAGTATTCGTTTAGTGATTCATTTAAAAATGATCTTATGTCCTGGAGTTACGTTTGAATTTCGTTTGTTCGGAGTACTAAATGAAAGAGTGTCTGTAATTTACTTGGTCTTAACTAATTATTTTGAACAAAATACCTACCAAAAAAAATGTTGATATCGGTTCAGTAGCTGATTCTGAACGTACTACTTTCCACTTTTACATTTAAATGTGTTACATGTTGTATACACAGTCAGGTAATATATCTATGCAGTCAGGTCATAAGTATTGTCACACAGTAAAAACTTTTCCTTTAGAATGCTGGCCACAAAAAAGTTTATTGAATTCAAATTTCGAATTGTTCATCAAAATAAAAATGTATACTTTTTAGAATTTTACTCATTTTTAAATATGGAGTGGACGCTTAAAGAAGAAGATTTGTGTGACCGTGTTGCAGTTATTGCGGCGCATCATTGCGGTTACTGTATCAGCCCATATACGTCCCACTGCAGGGCACGGGCCTACTCTACAATCGAGAGTACGATTGAGAGTGGTTAGGCCATATAGTCCACCACGCTGGCCTAATGCGGGTTGCGTTGCGGTTACGCGCCAATTAAAATTTTTGACATACTGAAAAATTTGAATATAACCAAAAGATTCGTTTATCGTACCATCAAACGATACAATGAAGACTCTAGTGTAGATGACAGGTCAAGAAGTAGTCGCCTTCGGTCTGTTAGGATTCCAGCAGTGATAAAAGCTGTGAAGGCGCGAATTCAAAGAAATCCCAAACGTAAGCAGAAACTTCAGAAAGCCCTTCAGATGGGGTTAAGCAGAACCACGGTGAAAAGGGTGTTAAATGAAGACTTAGGGCTTCGGGCATATCGAAAAAAACAGGACATCGTTTGAATGCTCGTCTAATGGACCTGAGACTGAAGAGATGCCGCGCTTTGTTGAAGCGGTATGCGGGAAAAAAATATCGGGAAATTTGTTTTTCAGATGAACAATTTTTTACCGTAGAAGAGAGCTACGACAAACAAAATGATAAGGTGTACGCACACAGTAGTGAAGAAGCGAGCAACCGTATTCCGCGTGTCCAACGAGTGTCATTTTCCATCCTCGCTCATGGTATGGTTGGAAGTTTCTTATTGGGGCTTAACAGAGGTACATTTTTGTGAGAAAGGTGTAAAAACGAATGCAGTTGTGTATCAAAATACAGTCCTGACCTGTTTCTCATACCATGTTCAATACAGGCACTGGGTATTCCAACAAGATTCGGCGCCAGCTCATAGAGCGAAGATCACACAAGACTGGCTGGCGACGCGTGAAATCGACTTCATCCGGCACGAACACTGGCCCTCCTCCAGTCCAGATTTGAATCCATAAGATTACAAGATATGGCAACACTTGGAGGAAAAGGCGTGCTCAAAGCCTCATCCCAATTTGGAGTCACTCAAGACATCCTTGATTAAGGCAGCCGCCGATATTGACATGGACCTCGTTCGTGCTGCGATAGACAACTGGCCGCGCAAATTGAAGGCCTGTATTCAAAATCACAGAGGTCATTTTGAATAAACTTTAGTGTCATAAGAATCTATGTTTTGTTAAGTTCATTTTGGTATATAAATGGTTACATGATGAATGAACTTGTTACAATTATTTTATATTAAACATGTGACAGAATTTATGACCTGACTAGGTATATATATCATCAATCAGTAAGCTATAAGTTTATTAACTACCGGTGCAAATTAAGTGCTCGTGTACTCGCACAAAACATCAATTCCATCAAACACAACACTTGACATTCATAAAACAAACACGCTGCTTTCAATTGATTCCTTGTTAATGTCTCGGGTAGATATATATTGATATTACCTGCCTCAAGTAGTTCTATAATAAATACATACATAAACTCACGCCTTTTTCACAGAAGGGGTTGGCAGAGTTGCTACTGGGTACCCACGTTTTGTTTGGTGTATTTCGTCTCAATATTTGATAGAGGGCGAGCCTATCGCCATATGCACGTAATCCTGCCTCTAGGTTGAATTGATAGAAATATTACTATGCCCGACCGGGAATTTGAACCCCAGACCTCAGCTTTGTAATCGTAGTACAACTCTACCACCGAGGCTGCCAAGACGTTATATCCGTAGTAAAATATATTTATATCGTGCTCCCTGAACACTTCCTAACATTATGAGTCAGGGTTTCGACCTTAGTCCTCCGCCTCGCTGCACTGGCTTAAAATTTGGTGTAACAATGGACACCTCTTTCTTATTTCCAAAAATGACGAGAAAGCTACTCGCCTACCGGATTCTAAGCGTGACAAATTTATTCAAGAGCTCCAATGAAGTGCTTTGTGTAAATGACTCAGCCTCTTCACAAACTAGTCAGGAAAACTAGTGAATATTTGTTTATTTATAAAAGCTTTATTGTACACCACACAAATTATTAGAAAATAATAATAATAAAGATCATGAATACGTGTAACAATTGCCGATCAATATGAGTGTCAAGATGATCATCGTCTCCGGCCAAGAGTAGTCCACTGCTGAACATAGACTTCCTCATTGAATAATATATTGGAGTAGTTTTGCCAATAGTCACCAGTATTGCCAGACGATGTGGTAAAGCCACGCTATTGTCCTCACTCAGCATGATTGGAAATGCTCGTCCGAGGCGGTGCTACTGTCTCAAAGGAAATCGACATCTTTGCTCTCGCATTTCGTTCGCTGTGTGAGATTTCCGGATACTCAATCCTGTTCCCATCCTTTTCCTTTCCGCTCCCCTCCTGAGTTGACAGACCGGCAACACATCTATACTCCAAACGTTGAGGATGTTCATGGGCGGCAGTGATCATATGCTATCAGGTGACCAGTTTACTCGTTTGCCATACATAAACAATTTAACATAGTACCGTTTGACAAGCGGGTTGATCGTAACTTCTTGCCTTGATAACGCTGCTGCCCGTCTTCTTCTTGTCATGCAATTTGATTACGCAAACTCCATGTAAACAGCCTTTACACTCAACATCAACGTATGAAAAACCCTAAATAAAGTAAACAAAGTCCACAAAGCCTACGTAAATATATGTGGAAATATCAATTGCGAACTATTTTTTTTAATTATCTAATTTTCTTTTTATGTTATCTTTATTTATTGTTTACCTTTATGTTATAGCTAAAAATATTTATGATAAAATTACCTTACATGAGTCATGTTGATAAAAAGTGTTTTGATATAGTTTATAAATGTCATGGAAATCCACAAAATCGAAGAATTCAAAGTAACTACTTCAATACACAAGTGGTAGAGCCTCTCTGAGACTCCTTAAAGCCACAGTACCAACGTTTTGGTGCGACCTAAGCTAGTTTACAGCCTCCTAAATCGTAACATTCCAATATGAAGTTACAGTTTTCCTATTATTATTTCCGGAAAATAAAATAAATAAATATTTTTTATTCAAAAAGTATTTCACTAGATCTAACAGCAACACTAAACAGCTGTGTAAATGCACTGTTGTGTTCCGGTTTGCTATAATTAGACTTAGACTTTTTAGACTTTTTATCTTATGTGTCGGGAGCCGAGCCGAGCACAATGCCAAGCATTGCTTTGTAATTCATGGTGTTTTTGGTTTTGTTACTGTCCATGAGCGGTCGTATCGCTTACCTTCAGGCGAATAGCATACTCGTCTCGCCATTTATTGCAATATTTTGTTATATATATTTTATTTGAAACGTTTTATTTACTGCTACCAAAGCTTCAGAACTTGTTGCAGCTGTGAAGAAGAGACGGCGCGGCGCAAGAAATTTTCACAGCAACACAAACTGTCATAGTTTACCTGTTCTTTTTAAAGCCATTTATTGGTACTTCGGTTCATGTCATAGGTAGCGCAATAATTTCGGTAAAGAGATAAGGTGGATATTATTTTCCTGTTTGAATAACCGGAATTCATATTTTTTCAAACAGACCATCTCACTAGGGCCTATTTTTATTGAGAACTACAATGAAAATATTTGATATTTTTATAGGCATTTAGTACTTGTCGTCAAGTGTATAGGATTCACTAGTCCTGGGAGTTTAAACGTGATATATGTATAAGTGTTGACTCAATTTGAGAATTGTTTAATTTTATCTCCTCCCCTCCATTCCTAAACAGAACCACGCGCGCTAGCTTGCAAAGCAATAGCTTGATGATCCAAACCATCGACACGAACCAAAAGATTCGCAAATTCTTTATTGTCTCGACTGTCACGCGTGTTCGTTCCTTGCTATACTCCTGGGTCCTTCCGCCGTAGTGTGAAGAGGCATCTTGGCAGGTCGGCATAATTGTATCGAATGGCATGGGACTGCCGTCTCATGCCATTTGCGCTTACCATCAGGTGCATTACAGTCATTATGCCGGGCCAGTTTAAAAATTAAAAAAAAAACGCTCAGGTAATAAGTTTCATCAAAAAGTTAAATAAAATATTTTATTTTTATTCGGAAAACAATGCGTTCATAGTAATATTACAATAAGACTGTGGAGTATCATGCATTTTATCTGATTAGATTATGAAATGTTGGCCCAATGGCAAATACATTAATATATTGAGGCAATTATGCGAATCGGGAAATCATTACCTACTTCTCATTCCGTAGATTAATAACTGTGGGTCGGTGTACTTAGTACAAAAGTACGTTATCGCCCATTTTAAGAATGTTTCATACAAATTGAGTAACAAGCCCAAAATGGCCACAATTAAATTTCGACCAATGCAAGTTCCTGGATATTTGTTTTCAATTTCAAAACTTATTAGCCTTCAAAACAGACGTACAGTTCCGGACATGGCATTTCTACATGGCGTATGCAATGCACACATTGACTGTCCTGATCTCGCGGATAAAATGCTACGTTTTTTATACTCCAAAACATCATACACGAAATCCGAGCCTGTTTGCAGTCCCTCACTCATCTACGAATTATGCACAGAATTCAATAGTTAGTCGCTTACAAAGAGTTTATAATAAGAAGTTTCTATCAATAGATATGTTTCACGATAGTAAAATAAAATTTAAAACAAACATTGTAAAACTCCTTCACGAAGACAATGTATAAACACATAATATGAACATCCACATACTTGCACGCACACACACACACACGCACTCACACACACACACACACACACACGCACACGCACACGCACACGCACACGCACACGCACACGCACACGCACACGCACACGCACACGCACACGCACACGCACACGCCACGCACACGCACACGCACACGCACACGCACACGCACACGCACACGCACACGCACACGCACACGCACACGCACACGCACACGCACACGCACACGCACACGCACACGCACACGCACACGCACACGCACACGCACACGCACACGCACACGCACACGCACACGCACACGCACACGCACACGCACACGCACACGCACACGCACACGCACACGCACACGCACACGCACACGCACACGCACACGCACACGCACACGCACACGCACACGCACACGCACACGCACACGCACACGCACACGCACACGCACACGCACACGCACACGCACACGCACACGCACACGCACACGCACACGCACACGCACACGCACACGCACACGCACACGCACACGCACACGCACACGCACACGCACACGCACACGCACACGCACACGCACACGCACACGCACACGCACACGCACACGCACACGCACACGCACTCGCACTCACACTCACACTCACACGCACACGCACACGCACACGCACACGCACACGCACACGCACACGCACACACACACACACACACACACACACACACACACACACACACACACACACACACACACACACACACACACACACACACACACACACACACACACACACACACACACACACACACACACACACACCCATCCTAAAAATATATTTTGTTATTATCTATATTATTTTAACAACTTTTCGACTGCCTATGATTATATAAGTTATGTTCTTAAAATGTAAATCCATCATTGGCCGTAACATAAGCACACCAGTTGTATTATATTAGTATTAAGGGCTGTGGATTTTTTTGAATAAAGAAAATAAAATAAATAAAATAAGAAATCTCCTTAGGCATCCTTTCCACATGGCCCATGGGAAGTAAAGAGAAGAACGAGTCGCTGTCTCTCGCTCAGCGTGGTGCCCAGCGGTCTGAATCGACCCGTAGTGTGCCAGCGTTGTGGAATACCTTACACCTAATCCCACCTGTAAAGTGAGCGTGTGTGTTGAGGATTCCTGCTCATAATTAAAAAATAACTATTAGGTAGAATTTATTGCAGTATTTAAACATAGTAATTAATTATTCAATCCTTGATTATATTATGATTTACATATCCGTTTATCAAACGCAGCGTAATATAGGTATAGTGCCCGTCGCGGAAGTTGAACAAAGATGGCTGACGTCTGCGCAGGTACAATAGTAGTGAGAAGTGTTATATAATGTTATATTATATACAAACATTCAAAACGATTAGTTTTGTTTTTATTTAAAAAATATACAAAATAAAAACTAATCCGAGGTTTATTTAGTTAAGCTACAATTAAAATCACCTTAACTAACTCAATTTACTTTTTTAAAGACATCGTAGACCATCCTTCTCTCTTGTCTTCTTAACCTTTCGTATGCCGGACCCGCGCCGCATCAAAAATGCCCCAACTGCCGCGTTATTTTAAGCGCGCGTGTCTGTGTGTCCAGTGTTTTTCATGACATACTTTTATTATTAAAATACATACCAACGTGATTCATTTAAATATATCGAATAGATAGATGTGGATACTTAATTTTAGTAAATATTTCAAATCTTTATAGCCTTTTTATTATTTTGTACAGATGTTTTTCTTTCAAGGTACAGTCAGCGACATAAGTCGCTACACATTCACGAGATTTGGAATTGTCTTATCATCCAAAATAATAATTATTTTGAATATCGTATGGCACATCTCGGCATAGATGACTTTACTTGGTTATATTTTACGATTACAGAGTAGTACGTACAAATTTTAATTCATGAAAAGCTTATCAAAAAATGTGAAGTGTTCAACTACTTATGTCGCTGACTGTACCTGAAAAATATGTTTTTTGAAAGAAATATATGAAATAAAATTCATTTTTAGAAGTTTCAAGCTTTTATTACGTTTAATATTGAAGTATAATATATATTCCTTACGATATGCTAAAATAATATGGCATTTTTTCAGTATAATCATCGAAAAAAGAGATTCAAAATTATTATTTATGAAACAACACGTGAGCGTAGATCTACGTTCCGGTTGACCAACTAGAGCGTAGATTTACATTCCGGTTTATCATTTACAATGTATCTAATAATGATTTCTGGACATAAACTTGAAGTGTTCTAGGGACAAATATCAATAGTTATTATCAATATCAATAGAAATATATTTTGTTTGATCAGTTTACAAAGCACAGAATTCACATTCATCTGGTAGATAATGTTCATATACTGCATATGTGCAATTTTGACACCAAAAGTTTTTAGTGCTCATCAATAATTCCATGGCGACAGCATTAGTTATAAGAATAAAATGAAGAGGAGCTTCTGTGCATGTTGGCATATTGCATATGAAGCACCTAAGCCGCTTTATAAAGTGAGTAATATCCCATGGCCAAACATAACTATTTATACATAAGTGGTAATGCTCTTGGTGCAAATAATTATCCACGTCCATATTACAGGGCAAAATCATAATAATTATATTTGTAACTGTCGTGTTTCCTCAGTAACTAAAAACTAAAAACTAAAGAAAAAAGGTATAAATAAATAGCTATTACATTCGTGAGCTGTGTCTTTCTTCTCATTTATGCACGAAAATATTATTAGTATTCGACAAAAGAACTATGTACCTATACCTATCTCGTAAACAAAAATATAAGGACACCTCAATAATCAAATTATTTGGTAGGTGCTTTTATAGGTAACACATCAGCAAATAATTAGTCTCCTTTTATCTATCGTAAGTCTGGTACTAATAATATAAACATGATCGAACGCGTAGATATGCGTTCCGGTTCCTAGTACGTCAGAATAATCTTGAACATCCTGTGAACACATCGCCTGTACGTATGTACTACCATGACTGACAAAATAGCATTTTATTCAAAATTACGAAAGTCAGGTCATACTTCTGTTATTCACATATATCACACGGAAAATGTATTACCACATGACATACGCAATATGCATGTGAATATATGGAACAATTAGATAAATCGAAGTTGAAAACTACAGATCCTTCATCCAGTTTGTAACAAACTTTTGCAAACCTATCAAACTTGTCGAAATATTATTGCCGTTGGCAGTTTATATTACAATACCATCAAACACTTATCTAATGATTAAAAAACAAAGATATACTTACGTTTTCTCGGTTTATTCGCAAAATGACACAATAAAAACTCAGAGCAAAGTACGCGGTACAGGTACGAACAAGTTGAATTTTCATTCAATTTTATTTCATAATTTTGATATTGAGTGAATTGTTTTAACGGCTGTTATAGATTTGTTCTATACTTCATTCACTCTTTCAGGCACTTTCACAATATTATAGAGCTTTACTTTAATGTATTATGGAGTACTTTCGAGTACAGTTAAAATCGCGCAGATCTACGTCCCGGCATATGAAGCTTTCAAAAATTGGCGCGCATACCTGCGTTCCGGCATACGAAAGGTTAAAGTTGGCTGCCGAGCCATGTTATTCGCAGAAAAACAAATTTGTGTGAAAACTTCCGTACGCGACAGTACTCACGGGCGAAAGGGACGCCTGCGCGGGTGTAAGAGTACGAAAAGAGACCATGCGCATGCGCGCCGGTGTTTGAGCCGCATTCCCCTCGTCGCGCCTCATACCGCACTTCAGTTGGGACCCGAAAGTTAGTCACTGCGCATTCAATGTCATAGTTCAACTTATGCGCCGGGGATTATACCCAGATTATCTTATTAACATTCGCACAATATGACAACTTGAGTCATTTATATATTTAAACACGAGAGATGGACTTCTCAGCTTTTTATCATGTACGTACCTATATACCGAAATTAAAATACGTTTCATTTTTTTTTTAAATAGTTTAGGAAACGAACGCGAAAGTGGGTTAAACGGTGGGTCTTTGAGATATTTAGCAAAAACTTTCCAACATAGACTATTTAATTGGAAAGTTTGTACAGACAGCTTTTAAAAGATTGTAAAATACTTTAATATATTTAATGCATGTGTGGCGGTTGCAATACGCCAACTTAGATATAGCTTTTAAAGCGGTTGCAATACGCCAACTTATATTTAGCTTTTAAAATAACACGCTTATTAGTTGTAATTTGAACATTATTTAAACACGCATTTCATTTTAAAATATGACTGCAGATGTTTAACCATAAAACATCTGCGAGTCGTTTTATTTAAGTAAGAATTTTTGTGTACCTTATTGTATAATATTAGTTAAAAAGATGCTGTTCTAAATTATTGTTTCCTAATTGTAATGACCCGTTCATGCCGGGGCAATAAAACTGTATTATTATAGTTAAGTTCTTTAGTGGCGGTAATCCTTTGCAACAAATTTATGTTTTTTAGACAATAGTACACATGTTTGGGTAAACCTTTCTGTTTGGACAATAGCCCAGATGTTTGGGCCGACCTTAATTTTTAGTTGAAAGGATAGACCCTATTTTATGGCTTAAATATATTTTCTGGAAGATTTATCCCCACCGATCCTCATTCGGGTAGTCCTATAAAAGGGTCGGTTTATTTGGATGAAAGAAGATAGTCTGCCATCTCTCGTCACGAGCACATCTCGCTCCGAGTCGCATAATTATAATTTTACTCTGTCTGTGAATGTATTAAGTGTTAATTTACAAAATATACAATAGTTAGTTCCTGGAAGTGGGTGCTTATTCTAATACCTACACTTATAACCACCAAACATGAATAGATAGTTCAATGATCGTAACAGCTGACTCTGTTATTAAACCATATTTCCTATTTGTTCATTTAAAAGCCTTTCAGAAAATAAAGGGCTTTTTTGAAATACAAGATATACCCATATATAAATTGAGGCTCCTCATAATAAAATGTGTGTTGTAACTTGCGGTCGTCCACCATCATTTTCAAGTAAAGAAACTCCAATGTTGAAAAAAGAGTTTTCATAGCGACTCATTTACGCTACTTGCACTAAATGATTTTCTGCAACACTTATAAAATAACATTCATAAATCTTTCTCTCTATGAGAAATATGTAAATACTTGATATTTTTACAGGATCTCTTTTTATATTGTACAGCTCAATTAGCCGCCAAAAAGTAGTTGTTAATTATTATAAAAACTATACTGGTGGTAGGTCTTTCATATGTGAGAGACCGCCTGGGTAGGTACCACCGCAATGTCTATTTGTCCCGCCCAACAGCAGTGTAAAAGCACTTTTGTGTCTCGGTTTGAAGAAAATTGCAGCTAGAGTAACCACAGCACAAATTGACACTTAACATGTTATGTCTCAGGATGGCGAGCACAGTGGAATGACAAGCATTGATTGGTAATTGAAGGTGTTTAGTTTTGCTACTGTTCATAAGCACTCGTATCGCTTATCACCAGGCGAATGGCATGCTCGTCTCGCTATGCATAGCAATAAAAAAACAACTAGTAATTAACACGTTAAACGCCGAGCAAAAAATGGCAGTTAGTCATTTGGGCCACGGGGGTCACCGGTGACCGATTACATGTTTCCTTAAGAAAATATCACGAAAAATTGTTTTAGTCAAATTAAATATGCAAATTGAGTAATTTTTTGTTGTTTTGTGTTGATATTAACTTTAGCGAAAAATGATGGAATTGATGATTTCCACTTGGCCCGAACGGGTTTGCTTGAATCGCCCACCGGTGGGCCGCGTGGCGTTCAACGTGTTAAACCCTAAAAACTAATAGGTAAGCACCAATAAATTATTAGTAGAAAGAATATTCCAGTGATTTTACGTCGTTAGAAATTAGAATATTAAGTATTGACAAATGTCTGCAATAAATTTGCCAAATCGTGGGAGATAACGATTTTTATAATAATGCAAATCATTGTCATCATTGCGTATTGCAATACTTATCGTATTATGCTTTGCCAATTTATTGGATTTATTTATTGCCGAGCAGGAGAGAGCTAGTGATGTCTTTCAAGTCCAAATATCATAAACTCCGTAATAACCATTTCGATTTATTTTATGTACTAGCCGAATCCTGTTAATCCTCGGAATCAATATTGAAAACACTTGTGCTTTGTCTCTTTTCTTGCATGAGGAATTTCTTAGCAGACGGCTAATCTAAAGTAGGTACTACTGCATACTTCTGTTTTACCTACATAAACACATACATACCACGTACCAACGCTATGTTTGCATCTTTGATTGGTCAATAATAAATAAACACCTATGTCATTTCACATTACATACCTAGTCGAAATAATGGTCGAAATCGAAGTACATAAGTAAGTGAGTAAAATAAATAATCTTTATAAGCCGTTCAAATGATATCTGAAATCCTTGAAATAATATCTATGTAAATATGGCCAGTACAAAACGTAAGCATAAACATCAATTTTCTCAAATAGGTATCCGCACACCCTGTGCCTACAGTCGCGGGCAAAGGAGTTGCTTCCAGACAGCGCGTATCAATAAAGTAGAAACAGTCAGTTATCTCTGGCCACTCAACCAAATTATTACGGACGCCTTGGTTGTTTCTTCGGGGCACAACAGAAGGTCCCAAAAGTAGTAAGTATAGTATAAAGACAACACCTGAACCGATAAATTGTTTCTTAGCTAAATGGAGCTGCAGAAATATAAAATTGAAACCACGGAGCGGCGACTCCATAACCTAACACGTGTTGAATTGAGATTGAAGAAGGATTAGCGGGAGATGAAAGACGAAATTTGAAGATTATGCATAATGGGATGCATTTAAAAAGGTCAATGTCCAGTAGGACATTGGGCATATTTAACAGGTAAATTGAAGTATTGTGTAGATAGATCTTATAAATTCAATTTTTATCAGCTATTACGATAACAAGGAACCTTAAAAAGTAAAAACACTGAGATTAGAAATCATATCCGTAAATAACATGTTAACAAAAAATGTGATATGTAAAAATACATTGATTTCAGTCTAATAACAAACGATTAATGAATTTAACAAGAAGGCAAGAGAGTTATCATGTTCTAACTTCATGGTAAATTGAATTTTATTGTTGAGGAGTTGAGGTGATTTAAAAATGCAGTCACTTAGTCACACTTCTGTTAAGATATTTAAAAAAGACGGGAGGCATCATACTAGTGAAACCATGAGTGAAACACTTTTGCAACTGCTCAATTATTTATTTGAAAATTATAGTGAAATGTTTAAAATTACTCACTCACTCGACCGCCGACCGATTCTAATAACAAGTCAGCGTTTGTTATACCTACAGGTGCTATTTTAAATTTCGTTTATTGTTATAATCTCTGGGACAAGTAAGTTTTTTCAGTTCATTTTGTCTGGGTCTAGTTAAAATATGTAGGGTAGATGCAATGACGCTAGATTAATAGTGCATGCGACGATAAGATTTCAGTTCAGCGCGCCCCCCCGATCCTCGCGCCCTAGGCTGCAGCCTAATTAGCCTAAGGGTTAATCAGGCACTGCTTCTTAGATGTCTTAGTAATCCGTAATCCTGATAGCATATCAATATACAAGGCGAGTGTTTCAAGTGGGCTTGGATGGCCAAATCCTAAACTATGAGGAATAGTGAAAAATGCTCAAAGGACTTACGAGCCCGATTTTGATGAAAACTAAAACTGCTTACTTAGATTTTTCATAAATAAATATACCTAGCTAGGAATCGAACCCAATGATTTAGAAAAAAATACACAGGCTGTATTATTACACAATTCGATATTGTTGCTTATAAAGATCAAATTCTGGGAAATAATGACATACGTCAAATAAAAGAAAGGATGTCATTTTAAGCAAAATTGGCACAAGACCGATATATTTTGATGATATATATATATATATATTTGCACGTTCGCATTAAGCGATTCCCTCTAGTCATCTAGTACTTCTGAATAGGCTGATCCATATACGTCCCACAGCAGGGCACGGGCCTCTTCTACAATCGAGAGCACGATTGAGAGTGGTTAGGCCATATAGTCCTCCTGGCGTTGTGCGGGTTGGCGGACTTCACATAGCATAAAAAATCTCACAAAATCGCCATGGTATGCAGATTTCCTCACAATATTTTCCATCACCGTAATAGGGTGTGGTTAGAATTAGAAATTGCTGAAGGACTTTTTAATTCTTGCAGTCCCATAAGAATCTTTGATTTATCTATAGGGGAGAGCGGGGCTGAAAATGCCGGGGGTAAATAGTGCCTTCGCGAATATCTCGAAAACAAAAAGAGATATATATGCGATTGTATTGAGTCGCGTATTGCCTATCAGTCGGGCACACGCGACGGTGGTTTTAAATGCGTCAGCGACGCGGACCGGGTGGCAGTGCATGTGAGGGTCCTCCAGCGCCGAGTAAGTAAATATTTTCGTTTTTTTTTTATCCCCTGATGATAAGCGATACGACCGCTCATAAACAGTAGCAACATTCCACTGCGCTCGCCATCCTGAGACATATGATATTTTTAGTAAAATGTTTGTTATTTATCCTAGTTTATTATGCAGTGCCATTTTATTGCTTTGAGCAAAATGCCTTTTTTATGTGAGACAAAATTTCACACTCTGCTAATTGGGGTAAAATGTGCCGTTCTTGTGGAGCTGCTTGTGCCGCGGCACAACCATACCCTAAGCAAACCTTTATTCTTTTAATATTGTTTATATTTACGCGAGCACTTATGAAAGTAAGATAATACTTTTTGCCATGACTCTACATGGGTATATTTATCGTCTTTGACAGAATGAGGACATACAAACGAAAAACTCAAAAAATGTCAAACATTTCAGTATCTTTTACAAAGGGCTGCTGATGCAGTCATTACCGATGGATGCAAATTAAAAACTGTTGCACTCACTCCTGCGGTTGGATACAAAGCAAGATTAGTGTTTAATGAGCAACAAGAGGCACTACTCTCGAAGTACATCTTAAAAAGCGCTTCCATTTACTTCGGTCTTCTCCCGGTAGAAGTACGACAACTTGCGTACCAGTGTGCCGTGAAGTTTAATGTATAAAATATCCCACCATCTTGGCATACGAATAGTGAGGCTGGCAAGGATTGGTTGACAAAATTTCTGAAGAGGAACTCGACACTTTCTATAAGAACACCCGAATCTACCAGTGCAGGACGCGCAAGCTCATTGAACCGACATAAATTAACACAATTTTTCGAGAAACTTGGCGACTTGATAACAAAACATAATCTTACTCCTTCCCGTATCTGGAATTTAGACGAGATTAGTGTCCAAACTGTGCTAAAACCGAAGAAAATTTTGGCTGAAAAGGGAATAAAGCAAGTAAGAGCAATTGATTCAGCAGAGCGAGGGACTTTAGTCACTGTTGAGCTAAAGCTAAAGCTCAAAATAACTGGCTGAGAACTAATAATTTAAGAAAAATCTTTTTTTACCTATTCATTAGAGATACTGATATTATGTTTAAGAATTGATCTCATTCGTATAAAAATAAGTAGAAACAATTTATTAAAAATATGCTTTTACGTTTGAAATAATTAGATAAGTAAAGGTACTTTGTATTTTTTTATGATTATACTTAGTATTATAAACAACAACATTTTTAAAACCGTTGATTTATATTATAACGAATAAATAAATAAAATTGATGTCTATTAATATATACATTAATTTTTATTTATTTATTTATTTAATGCTTCATATACACAAATTGTATAAAGGCGGACTTAATGCCTGAGGCATTCTCTGCCAGTCAACCTTTAATTTTCTCCTTTAATTTTAACCTTTTATTCATGTAAAACACCCAGCATTATCAACGGCACAACCGACCTTAGCTACGGCACATCTTGCCCCAAAGTGGGGTTGGTAGTGCCTTGTCGCCGATGTGTAAAAAAATCACTTATTCTTAAAATCAATTAAAAACATGCAAAATCTGTAGGTAAATTCGTATTATAGACAAAATTTGGCTTAGGATGAACCACTACGCTCAGACATAGTACTTGTTTAATCCGAATGAAATTAGGATTTGTCAAAATCGGCACTTTCAACCCCGCTCTCCCCTACATGAAATATTTCCCTAAGATCGCATAATTTAATAATCATAAGGTATTTAAAGGTTCGAAGTGAGTTGCCATAGGTCTTTTCCCTACATTCATCTACGCATAGTGCCCTCTGTCCGCAACCTATTATACCTATATAATTATACCCTGTTATAGTTAATGATCGACGAAATTGTCCGCAAGATTTTATAGCACATCTTTTGTAATAAATAAAATCACGCCAAATGGGAGTCAGACTGCCATGCCCAACGCCTGATCTAGGGTTCTGTAGTGCGATTCACGTATTTTAATAAGTTCAGCTGCAGTGCAGTTGCGGTTAAGTTTCGATCAAAACAGCCCTTTTCGTATTCTCGTAATTTTGACAACCGCTGTCAAATACGCTCGCGTGAAGTTCGCGTCACGCAAACGTTTTAGCGTATTCTACTGCTGCGCGTATATATGTCAATCTCAAACAAATTTCATACATCTGACGTACAGTTGACGCGCAGCTCACGCGCAGTTCACGCGCAGCTAAACACTTACAAGAATACCATTTTGTACCAAAGCGTAAACTTAATTGTAACCGCACCGCAACTTGATCGGCGCGTCAAAAAGTTACGTGAATCGCACTGCTGACCGCCCTAGGCTAATTCTGAGGACGCGCCCAGGAACGTTACAATGAGCCTAAGTGGTATTTAGTTTTGTTTAGTTTACAATTGTGAAAAATTTTGCATCATTCATACAACCTATAAAAGTTGTCAGATTGATCTGCAAGCGAAACTAACGTTTTGCTTTAATCTGAACGATATTCAACCTTAGGGTGGCAAATCATTTTTTAGTTGACCGAACATAAGGGTAAAGGCTACTCACGGATTATACGACCAAAACCGATATACAGGGTGGGATTTTCAAGTGGGCTTGGATGGTCAAATCCGAAACTATGAGGAATAGCGAAAAATGCTCAAAGGACTTACGAGCCCGATTCTGATGAAAACTAAAACTGCATACTTAGATTTTTGATAAATCAATATGCCTAGCTAGTAATCGAACCTAATGATTTTGAAAAAAAAAAACACATGCTGTATAATAATAATAAATAAAAATAGGGATCAAATTTTGCGAAGTAAAGACACACGTCAAATTAAAGGAAAGATGTAATTTTAGGCAAAATTCAATTTTTTTTTTTTAAGTTTCTTGGCACCTCACCACCTGCTTGGTAGAGGAATGTTAGAATTTTTCATATTTTGTTGAATAATTTATAAAATATTTAATACTATGATTTCGATATGGTTTTGATGAATTATGACAGATTTCGTCTTAAGAAATAGGTACGAAAAATTATAAAATTCCTCTACCAACGTAGGGCGACCAGGTGTTAAAAAAAGTGAAGGAAAAATTGAATGTTGCTTAAAATCACATCCTTTCTTTTATTTGACGTATGTCATTATTTCCCAGAATTTGATCTTTATAAGCAACAATATCGAATTGTGTAATAATACAGCCTGTGTTTTTTTTTTCTTCTAAATCATTGGGTTCGATTCTTAGCTAGGTATATTTATTTATGAAAAATCTAAGTAAGCGGTTTTTATTTTCATCAAAATCGGGCTCGTAAGTCCTTTGAGCATTTTTCACTATTCCTCATAGTTTAGGATTTGGTCATCCAAGCCCACTTGAAACACTCGCCTTGTATATTGATATACGATCAGGATTACGGATTACTAAGACATCTAAGAAGGCAAGAGAGTTATCATGTTCTAACTTCATGGTAAATTGAATTTTATTGTTGAGGAGTTGAGGTGATTTAAAAATGCAGTCACACTTCTGTTAAGATATTTAAAAAAGACGGGAGGCATCATACTAGTGAAACCATGAGTGAAACACTCTTGCAACTGCTCAATTATTTATTTGAAAATTATAGTGAAATGTTTAAAATTACTCACTCACTCGACCGCCGACCGATTCTAATAACAAGTCAGCGTTTGTTATACCTACAGGTGCTATTTTAAATTTCGTTTATTGTTATAATCTCTGGGACTCGTAAGTTTTTTCAGTTCATTTTGTCTGGGTCTAGTTAAAATATGTACGGTAGATCCAATGACGCTAGATTAATAGTGCATGCGAAGATAAGATTTCAGTTCAGCGCGCCCCCCCGATCCTCGCACCCTAGGCTGCAGCCTAATTAGCCTAAGGGTTAATCAGGTCCTGGCCATGCCGTATCGTTTTTTGTCTATCAGCAATGAATTCTACGGGTGATACCTAATGTTTTCGCTAGATGGCGGTAATTCTGCATTTATTATAAAGCTATACATAGCTTTTGTCTTCTTGTGAAACAGACTAAAATTTATCGATTAGATTCCATATTAGAGCAAGTTATATCTATAAAAACCAAAATTACAATAATAGGCCCAAAATCATAAATAATTTAAAACCACTGTATCAAACAAGATATTAATTTATTTGAACTTATTTCTCAAGTGTAACATTACACATTATTTTATACTTTAAATACTATTGTAGATCTAAGATTATTTTTATTAATAAATGCTCACTACTGCCATCTGTAGTGTGCATATGCTCTGTTCGCTTCACATTGTCTGTGCAAGTCTTGTTTCCTCTTTATAACTTTTCCTGTGTTGTTTGCAGCTTCTAGCACCTCCCATGCAAATTGTTCAGGGAAGTGAACAGTCCGTTCCTTCTCATATGTTGCTTCTAGCAGCCATTTTATTGCTAAAAATAGCGACCTGTTTTCTGTGATTGGTCCAGGAACCTGAAATAATGTTATAGAAATTAATTTATTTTGTCCATACACATCACATGTATCAAAATAGTATTAAATATAATTAAAATGTATATAGTTTAAAGTACAATTATTATTGTGACAACCAAAATTATGATAAAGACTTTTAGCACTACTTCCACGTGTAAATGACCACTAAATTATCTACAATTTTTTTATTTTGCTTCAAATAAGTTGTCCACTTTGCATGTAATATTTAATTTTTAAATACAGAACATTGTACATATTGTTCACATATACCCCACATGTCAAACATTTTAAAATTAAGCTTATATTATTTCCATTAATTTAAAGTATCTAAATTCAACATTCAAGCTAGTAAAGCAGAAATGATGAACTGGTAAAACAATTACCTGATAAGTAATACCACCCCTCTTAATTGGTGTTAATTGTAACAAAGGCTTTGAATTTTCTACAGCCCTGTGCAATAATATTTTGGGGTCCAGTTCTATTTTGGCTTTTTCCTCTGGGGTTGATGCTAGATGGTAACGCTCAATTTGCTTTCTCTTGATGTTTTCAAAAGCCTTCTCAACCAGATTGCGAGCAAGCTGTTTTTTGCCTTTTTCCATTACATGGTTGATCAGTTTACTGAAATTGAATAAAGAATTTAGTAAACTTATTCAAGTTTCAATACATACATGACTTACTTATCGATATGTACATCAATAAGCTTGTTACAATTTAAAATAAAATAAAAAAACAAGCCATGGCAGCTTAATCTCGACATCATATTGTTATGTGTACATATAAAAATTCTAATAAAAATTAATATTGCATGCTCGTAGGTTTAAATACAAGCAGTTTTATATTAAGGCGATTTTTAGGTACTGAATATCTAAGACTTACTTTACTAATTTATCATGGTACACAGAAGATGATTCGTACACCGCTGGTGGTTTTACGGGTAACGCAGCTCGTCTCGACAATTCTCCTTCTTCAAGCAGTATGGACTGTTCATCTTTTCTAAATATTGGGTTTTGATAATAGTCGGGAAAACTCGTCGGTTTAGGATAATGTCTTTTTTGTAAAGTAAGCGGGCATCTAAAAAATATTTAACAAAATCAATAGTAAATAAAAGTATCTTTAGGAGGTGGTTTTTCGATTACCTAGAATGCTTATATTATACCTGAGGAATATGTATGATGAAGATTGCGTTATACATTTATTCAAAATCCTTAAATTTGCAGACATTTCTACTATGTTTCGAGAATTTTAATAAAATTTAAAGTTAATAACCTACAAAAAACATCACTCGATTTGACAGGTTTATTTCATAATGTAAATTGTAAAGGCAAAAGAAAGTTATTCATACAGCCATCGTAATAAAAGATTTTGAAAAAAAAAACACATGCTGTATAATAATAATAAATAAAAATAGGGATCAAATTTTGCGAAGTAAAGACACACGTCAAATTAAAGGAAAGATGTAATTTTAGGCAAAATTCAATTATTTTTTTAAGTTTCTTGGCACCTCACCACCTGCTTGGTAGAGGAATGTTAGAATTTTTCATATTTTGTTGAATAATTTATAAAATATTTAATACTATGATTTCGATATGGTTTTGATGAATTATGACAGATTTCGTCTTAAGAAATAGGTACGAAAAATTATAAAATTCCTCTACCAACGTAGGGCGACCAGGTGTTAAAAAAAGTGAAGGAAAAATTGAATGTTGCTTAAAATCACATCCTTTCTTTTATTTGACGTATGTCATTATTTCCCAGAATTTGATCTTTATAAGCAACAATATCGAATTGTGTAATAATACAGCCTGTGTTTTTTTTTTCTTCTAAATCATTGGGTTCGATTCTTAGCTAGGTATATTTATTTATGAAAAATCTAAGTAAGCGGTTTTTATTTTCATCAAAATCGGGCTCGTAAGTCCTTTGAGCTTAATAAAAGAAGGTACTGTATGATTCCATTTCATAATAAAATATTTAAGTTATTTTGACAAAAATATAAATAAATACTGCATTAACTGGAAGCTCCATATTTTTATTAAGAAAACCCCTGCCAATTTCTTATCAATGGCAAACTAAGATGGCAAAGCATATAGGGTCCATTTGTCCTAATATGTTCATGGGCGGCGGATATCAAAAGGATTGGAACATAAATAATCGTCACGTCTGTATCTCTTTTGGGTAGGCAGAGACTATTGATCAAATACCTTATGACTTATTAAATGAGCCGTTTGTATGTATGCCGGAACAAAACAATGAGACAAACACATCATACCGGGTATCTCAAGACTGCTACCGAAAACGAAGCCGAGTGGTAGTTTTAGTGACTACAAACACAATGCAACTAAAAATTTCGCAAAGAAACGCGACAATGATTTTTTATGATTTTTTAAATATCGTCATTTTTGGGTGGTAAATCCATAGTTTTTGCTAAAATAATAATTTAAACACTTTTATACTTTAGATTATTTATAAATAAAAGGGTATACACTATTATTTTAGGAAAAAATGTATTTACCACCCAAATATGGTCATAAGAAAAAAATAACAAAAAAAAATTTCTCGGTATTTTTTTCAACTTTTTCTGTTGCATTGTGTCTGAAGTCGCTTTAACTACCACCCGGCTTCGTTTTCGGTAGCAGTCTTGATATACCCTGTATATACGCCGCTAAAGCACAACAATTTTATATTATGATGATAGCCCCTCATTATGCGTCTGTACTATTGGCACAATTAGCTTTCTTTTATCATAATAACTTAAAGGTAAAGGTAATATGTGGATGTACATAGGTTTAATCGAGTTTCGATAACTGACCGCCATTCGTGTAGTCAGGGCCGGTTTTAGCAGTACCAGCGCCCTGGGCGAGATTCATACGGCGCCCCTTGGCACACATTGAAATGCATCCAAAAAATTTTTTTTTCTTAATGTTTAATAGATTGAACAATTATAATAGATGGTATCATATTGTTTAGTAATTTGGTACTTTCATGGTATGGCACTTTTATGCCACGAAAATTACTGCACTCCTAAACATAGCCTTTGCCCTTGTTTACGGAAGTTATAGCACTGAACCGCCAAGGGGCTGGTTGTTAGTATCCAGGATGAGGTTAAACAGCACAGTAAAACGGTCCACACCATTAAGTACCAGCGACTTTCACGCCTTGATGGAGATAATGCCCTACCTACCGCTCTCCAGTTCTTGCCACATAACCTTGATTCGGGGGCAATTCTGGACAAGACATACTCAAATATATGATGCTAAATAAATCGTGGAAGTACGAGTGCCACCAATCACCATTCCTTCACCGCGCCAACCTCACATATCACACAAGGCGCCTCGGGAATCCTAGACAGTTGCGACATTTGGTAAAATTGAGTTTCACCTTTTCCCAAGAAATAGCGAGCCGATATATTTAACTATAGACTTCGGTGATTTCCGCGGTTACCAACTTCTCATACAGAGGAATGAGACACTTTATGTCCTCGTCCTGAGAAATGCATAAGGATGAGACCGAATTTAGTGGTTCAGAGCTTAGACTTCATAAGGTTGTAGATTGCTAACTGAATCCCACCCCACATTTCCCCACTTCCTTGGCCTCCATACTGTTTTCCAGTAGGGGGACCAAAGTATCGCGGAAACCCCGCCCAGTAGGTCCATCCAGCAACCACCACTTTGTCCTTAGTGCTCGGTGCTCGGCCACTTTGGGTAACAGTGTTACCTTGAGATGTTCGGGAATCTTTTGGAAGAACGTATTCACAACAGCCAGATCTGACATGAATCAGGCTCTGAGCACTGAATCCTCCTATGCATTACGAATGCCAAACCTCGAAAGTCCCGGCATCCCTTGCCGAAGCTTGTACGTGGAAGTCGTCCAATCAATGACTCTTTACGGGTTCCCGTTTGGGCCACCGTTTAGTTTTGTTTTTTCCTCCTGAGTTCGGCGTAACGAGCGATATCGCAGCGAATAATCAGTGTACTGGCCGGTTTCCTTCCCCGGGACATTGACGTCAAAGCCCTCTCGCCTCAGCCTAAAACTGGCGGGAGGAGACGTCTCGTCGCGGAGAACGACCGGCCTTTAGAGAGATCGACCCTGTACGGCCCTTACTCCACGCGGCCGCCGTGGAGGCGTGGCGCACGTGGGTGGACAATCCCAATGCTGGTGCTTGGATCATCGCGGCAGTGCGTCCTGTCCTCGACCAATGGCTGAGCAGGCGCCACGGTGATGACGTTCCGCCTGATGCAGGAACTATCGCGGCATGATTGTTTCGGCAGATACCTGTGGAGAGTGGCGAAAAGGGAAGAATCCGCTATGTGTGGGATAACTGTTCAGAGGACACAGCCCAGCACACTTACTCGGAGTGTCCAGCCTTGGAAGAGGAGTGTGCAGCTGTTCACGCAGCCGCCGGAGTGGACCTCTCGCTCTCAGCCGTAATTCCTTCCATGGTCGAAAGTACGAGGTCATGGCAGGCCATGATCGCCGCAGAAGGAGAGCAGGGAGCGGGATCATGAGTGGAACGATCCCGTCTGCTGCCGACAACCGAAAAGGAGGCGCCGGGTAAATGACAACGGCTTACTTGACGTCCCCGCTCAGTGTTTAAGGGGTGTCAGCATTCTACCACAATATCCCCTACTTGTTGTAAGAGGCGACTAATAGGAGTCATCGGAGTCACTGGGCACACAAAGGAGTGCGTACGTCCGTGCGCTCATATTAGGAGCAACTTTGAGATGGGCAGCAGAAAACGTGGTATCTGTCATGGATCACCGACCATGTACGTCTGAAGTAGGGAAAGTGGGGACATCTGCACCCTTCCAAGTTGTAAGGAGCCAATGCGCCGGATGGCACGGCGAATCAACTAGGCGCTACTCGCCCATCCACATCGCCTGCCGTCCGTAATGCGCGCGATGGCCACCGAGTGGAATTTAGGCGGTATGCGGGCAAAAGATCTTTTTAGATCACGGTGGAGACCCAGCCTGGCTGCAAAATCCACGTGCACCAGGCTAAAAGGCCGGAGACTCCGACACGCCTGTTCCGATTGTCGCCGGCGCACTATGGAAAACGGTAGAACAAAGCCATATCAAAAATCGTTTTTCATAAAGTTACTTTTTACCTGTTTAAATTATTTTGTTTTATATTTAAGATGTTAATTATCGAAAAAAAATGGATTATTATATTTTGGAACTACAATCTTACTTGATAAACAGCTTTGCAAAACTCGCATTTATTTTTGAGTAAATTTGTAAAGTAATTTTCGTAGATTCAGTGTCAAATTTCATTTTGAAATTGTTTGAAAACACCCAATAAATTATATATTTTTGAAAAGAGTGTTTCTTGCGTATCATTTTGCTAAAATAATATTTACTTTAAGCAGCATATATTTCATACTATGATCAAATCTATAAATATAGATAAAAATATCTATTTGCAATTTTCAAATAGGTATTTTTTTATTATCGAAGCTTTCCGAAGTTTTAAATTTTGTATTTATCAAAAGCTTAGGTCTTCAAAACTAACATACAAATTAACTGCCTATACGTGCCTATACAGAAGTTATGATGATAAATATCGACCGAGTCCCATGTTCGTGAAAACTTCATATTTGCAGATAAAATAAAACAATGTGGTTTCGTGGTCTTATTGAGTATATAATTGTCAAGAAATTCTGTTCATAAGGGTTTGCACTCGTTACATGTGCTAACAAAAACTCCTTCTAAGTATTTTGATTTGCACTATATGTCCTGCTACTCCTCGTCAAATGAATGATCTTGATAAAGTGACAGCAAGACTAGAAGACAAAATCAGCTATGAATATGTTTATTTACGTTCCATGCCTGGATTCGATGCATGAAGATGTTTTTGCACATTTCCTACAACCTTTCCTTTATGAAATGGCCAGCTACGAATGATGACAACTAGCGTTTGAAACAGCAAAAGAAGAACTATACTCAAAGACGTTTTCGTAGAGTTATGATTAATAATCGATAAGCCAAGAAAAGTGAGTGGAAACAGTAACGATGGCAATACTGCCCGAAGATTTTTTTATAATGCTGATTGTTCTGCAGAGGTAACACGCATTGACGTAACCTTGATCCAAATATTTTATGTAATTCTGCAAGTATTGTGTCCAGGTATAATGATTAACGCAAATAAGTTTGGTGAAAATGCTTTGCAGACTGCTAGACTTTATGTCAGCAAATATAACTGGTATTAAATGCCATCCTCTGTGCATAAAATATTAATAGTTGGAGAAAGTATTATAAATCATTTTTCAGTGTTACCCATTTTACAGCTTTCAGAAGATGCCCAAGAGTCCGGAAATAAGGACTATAAGAAATTTAGACTGCATCACACAAGGAAGTCCTCAAGGTCTGCTACGAATGAAGATGTTTTTCATACTCTCTTATACACATCTGATCCATACATTTCAATTATTCGATAGCAATGCTTAAAAAATATGAAATAACTTGACGAAGACACTTCAGTGCTTATGAAGGTTCATAAACTGATTGCAAATCCAGCAGAACAGGTTACAAATATTCAATTTATATTTAATTGGTCGAATGGTGAATCTTTGTATTAAAACCAATAATTAATTAGTTGTATATAGGGCATTAGAAAATATTTTGGAAGAATTCACTTTCTTTTCGATTAATTTTTAAGTAAGTTTGTAAGTTAATCTAAGTACCTTTTATAAAAAAGATAAACTTATTTTTTTATGTTAATTAAAATTTCAGAACCCAATTAATTTATTTTTGATTATTCCTTTTTATTTATAAATAATTTAGACAATTTGTTTGAAAGTGTAAAACGAATCTAGTTTAAAAAATTCATATTTTAACTTTGAATCCAAGCAAAACCGGGTTACAATATTAGTATCATGAATATATGCACTCCATATTTTTTTGTACTTTCGACTATATCCATGCAAAATTTGAAAGCGATATCTTAATAAACAATAAAAGTACAGATTTTTGATATGAGAATCACCTATATTGCCCATAGTGCGGCGGTACCGGAAGAAAGGCTTAAGGAACTTTAACACGTTGAACGCCACGCGGCCCACCGGTGGACGATTCAAGCAAACCCGTTCGGGCCAAGTGGAAATCATCAATTCCATCATTTTTCGCTAAAGTTAATATCAACACAAAACAATAAAAAATTACTAAATTTGCATATTTAATTTGATTAAAACAATTTTTCGTGATAATTTCTTAAAGAAACATGTAATCGGTCACCGGTGACCCCCGTGGCCTGGCAATATAAAATCTCGATATTACGTCTGCGGGGGCCGCGGGGTCACCGTGCGGCACACCCCGCTCTTTCTCGCGCGGTCTAAGTTATTCCCGCTAGCCGCATTTAAAGAGATAGCTTCAACCATGGGTAGCAAGATTGCTAAAAATAAGTCACAAAAAGTGATCACTTCGCCGCCTGTGAAACGAATGGCTGCGGGTTCGATCCCCGCACCGAGAGAAATGTTTGTGCGGCCCACAAGTATTTCTTCCGGGTCTGGGTGTTTGTGAGACCGAAAAGTCTCTCGTAGTTCCTAATACCCACGACACAAGACTCGATCTTAGTGTGAAGTCAGGTATTTTTGTGTTGGGTTCAAATCTTACCGTAACCTCTGTGCGTAATCTAATGACGTCACACTGTGCTGTAGCTGAGGTGTCTAGTCCGATTTGTAAGGTTTATGTAGTGAGCTGTTACTTTCAATATTCAGATCCTGTGGGTCCGCACCTACACCATCTCCGCTATGTCTTGCGGTCCCTCGTTGGACATAGATTTATTATAGGTGCTGACGTTAATGCTCATATGTTCTTTGGTATGGCAAATATCGCTCCACCGATACCGAGCGATGTCGCGCTGTAGAAGATTTCATTGCAGAGATGAATCTAGGAATACACAACACCCCCGATGCACCACCTACTTACAGTAGCCCTATGGGCGACTCTTCTATTGACGTCACACTTTCTAGTGGGGACGTTCGTATTGATAGGTGGCGCGTCCTACCGGACGCGTCATGTAGTGATCATCGCCTGATTGTGTACGAGTTCGTGCCTAGATTGACACATGGTCCTGTCTACAATAATTCAAATTTTAGGTATAAATCAAAGGGTGCTGACTGGAATTGGTTTAGCACTTTATTTGGTCAGCATGCCAGACTTCGCTCGCGATGATTTATCAGCTGAATCTTGTGCCGAGATAATGTCGGACACGTTTACGTATTGTGCGGACGTCACCATCGGTCGGGGTCCCATTGTGAGTACTCGTAGATGTGATTGGTGGAGTGTGTCCCTAGTCCAACTGCGTAGAACTTTTCGCAGGGCGCGTAGGCGGTTTAACAGACTTAAAAAACGCTGCGTTACTGATGAAGCATTTACATCTGCTTTTAATGCACTGAAAGTTGCCAGGTCACGTTATAGAGCCGCCGTCCAAAAATCTAAGGGTAACTTATTGCGAAAAATTGTAGCCCGGATGGAAAAAGAGGGTCCGTGGTCTCCTCTATACCATGAGTTTAAAGCAAATAAGTCAATCGACTTAGCCTACATAGATAACTTAAAAATCAACAATAGTTACACAACTGGTATTGAGGAGACAACGGAAGCTCTGTTAAACTCGTTAATACCTGACGATTCGGTTGAAAATGACACAGTATATCATAATCACATTATGTCGTGGGCAGCTGAATTGCCAAATTCTCCAATTTCGAGTCTTCCAAAGTTTGACGAATTTATTAACATTGTTAGATTATTGCCTCTTAATAAAGCCTCCGGCGAGGAAAAAATATCTAATAGAATGAATAAAGAAGCGTGCAAATCTGCCGGTGATGCCGTATCAGCCGTTTTTAATCGATGTATTGTTGAGGGTGTATTTCCGCGCGTATGGCGTTTTATACGAATAATACCTAAAGGAGGGGATAAATCCCCTCAAGATCCTAAATCATACAGACCCATTACGCTCTTGCCGTCATTAGGAAAACTCCTCGAACGCCTTATTGTTCCTCGACTGTTACCGGGAGGTCCAACTTTCCACGAGAAGCAGTTCGGGTTTACTATCGGTAAATCGACTGTAGACGCGGCGATATCGGTCCGTAGGGCGGTGAGCACATCAGAACACAAGTATGTGCTTGGTATTTTTCTTGACATTTCCGGTGCATTCGATAAAGCGTGGTGGCCAATGCTGCTTCTAAAATTGAAAATACGAGGTTGCTTTAGGAATATTTATTTGCTTATTTACTCGTATTTCTTGCATGGAACAACTAAATTAAAACTTGGCCACCATGCCGTGTCGAAGCCACTTACAATGGGCTGCCCACAGGGCTCGGTTCTAGTCCATATTTGTTGAATTTTGGCTTTGACGACTTCTTGTCTATTCCCTTACCATTAGGATGCTCACTAACGGGCTATGCTGACGATGGCCTCTTACTTATACAGTCTTGGCTGAGACGTGTTTAAAATTAATATCTGAATGGGTGACCGAAATCGCTTAAAGTTCGCACCACATAAAACGTTCCAATTACTTCTTAAAGGGATCTTAAAATCGCCACCACGTATCAAGTTTAATAATACAACTGCCAAGAGAAGGGAATCTTTTTGCTATCTTGGCTTATTTTTGGAAAGGAATTTTTCTTTTCTTGAGCATATTAAGAACGTCGGGGAAAAATCGAAAAGGAACTTTTTCGCTTTGACAAGAATATCGACATCAACGTGGGGATTTTCTTTTAATACATTAAAAATCATCTATGGAGCAACTTACATAGGGTGTATATGTTATGGATCCCCCGTATAGGCTGATAGGGCTACTGTCGGTGCTGTGCGAAGAAAACTGCTCCAGAGCCAACGTTTGGCGTTGATATTCTTGTGCAAGGCATATAGAACTGTTAGTACCGAAGCTTTGCCTGTCCTGGCGGGTGTACTTCCAGTCGATCTGGAGGTGCAACGTCGCGCCGACATGTATTACTCTACTAGGGAGAATATGGATAAAAGATTTTTAACTCCACGTGAACTTTTAAAAGTTGACAGATTATTTAAACCGCTTTCAGTAGTATAATGCGAACTATTAGACGAATGGCAAAATAGATGGGAGGCATCTTTGAAGGGACGTCATTTATACCAATTTTTGCCTTGCGTGCGTGATCGTTTGACAAAGACTTGGCTAGATGTCGATTATTGCGTATCACAGTTCCTTACGGGCCATGGTAACTTTAAGTCTAAATTGTACTCTTTTAAGCTCGTTGATTCGCCTGCATGCCCATGTTCAACACCTAATTGCGAGTATGAACAGTCCGCGCATCATATACTTTGGAAGTGTAGTATTTGGCAAAATGAGCGTAAAATCATGTTTGATGTAGATATCATCCGGAGTCGTATACTACATGGACCTAGTGGAGACTAGGACGAATTTCCGTGCATTCCGGCGTTTTTGCCATACCTATTACTGGAATCAAGTATAACAGCTCACACAATAGGTCCCATTTATATGTAATAATGAATTCCATGGTGCTTTACAGCTGGCTTCTCCGGCTGTAAAAGTCTCTTTGTGAGGTTATTTACCTCTTTAGTTCAATGTTTTGTCACCCGCTTTGCACGGAGGGAAGTGGACATTATTTATTTCCAACTCCTCCTATTAATTTAACTTTCTGATTAATTTCGTTGCGGGTTAAAGACAAGTTAGACATTCCCGGAGACTCGCCGAGCTTCAATGCTCGGTGTCATTACATTGCGTGGCACTGTTGATCCTGGCTTACAGGAGTTGCAGTGGCGGGTGTGAGGGCGGGACAGTCTCCAAGCCGGCATAATTGTATCGAATGTCTTGGGACTGAGGTCTGATACTCTGCCTGGATCAGCATTTGCGCTTACCATAAGACGCAGTATTGTAATTAATTTAGCCGCCATTTTAAACGCTTTAGTCATTGGTCTCAAAATCGATATCTCAGGAACCTTTTTCCCCAATAATCTACATAAATTCAGAGTTAGAATTGGACATAATAGTCGGCGTGTAACATTAGTTATCAGAATTTGTGATTTGTATGCGTATTGGGACCCTTAGTGTCGATATCTTTTCTTCGTACTAGAAATTTAATATTGCAACCACTGCCCTGAATTGTTTCGATACAAATCGAATTTGGCTTTAATTCCAACAACATAACATACACTTTGTTTTTTAATATTAGCAAGAAGGGTGTAAATAGCTGAATAGAAGATGAGAAGGACCCAAGAGAATGTTTTATGTTGATTTTTGTAAAAAGCATTCGTAGAGTTTACAATGTAGTTGTAGCGATATAACATTGGTTTGCTTTTACAGCCATATTATCATAATATACACGTAAAGGAAGTGTCGGACAAACTCCTGTGCCACATAAAAGATGTCTATGATGATCTAAAACCAACTAGTAAACACAAATTGAATATTTGAAACCAAACGTAGTCGTTGAGATCGATCAAAGAGTTTCCAAATATAGCTTCATCTCTTTTTCACCCGCCCCTATCGCATATTAAATAATATTCGCGCCCCACGAAAAAAAAATAAGTTCTGCAGTGTCCGTGTAAGTGGTGTTACGTTATTGATGAGTTGTGTAGTTGTTTCCAAAGATTCAATATGCCGCGCTCTGAACTTGCCGCCCGGGGCACAGACCCCGTCTTGCACAAAGACAAATTTGTTTAGGGTCTAGGGGTTTGCGAGACCAAAAATTAAAACTAGTCTTTCGTAGTTTCTGACTGGACTATGTGATCACATCAAAAACATCCTGTAAAAAAATTCCAAGTCTCGCAGCTCAGGTTTTCTACCGCAAAAAGTTGTGAGATGCATGTAATACCAAGTCGATTAATTTATTTAGTCCTTAAGGGACCTTCTATATAATGTTATTACGTTAGTTATTACCATATCAATATTAAAAATTCTTTACGTTTTAAATAAATGGATCGACTTGGCCATCGCATGAAAACATAATGTATCGTACAATTTATTCATAATGCTGCTGGCCAAGTCGATCTATTTATTTAAAACGTAAATAATTTTTAATATTGATATTGTAATAACTAACGTAATAACTTTATATAGAAGGTCCCTTAAGGACTAAATAAATTAATCGACTTGGTATTACATGCATCTCACAACTTTTTGCGGTAGAAAACCTGAGCTGCGAGACTTGGATTTTTTTACAGGATGTTTTTGATGGGATCTCACGTCTTTTTGTAGAGTCCTACTTTTTTCCTTTTCGGTACTTCTTACTTCTAGAATATCACTAACGATTTTTCTTAAAGCCTCTGTCTTTGGATTTTTCTTATTTTTGTAGGTATCAATTTATCACAAAGATAGCGGATTTGATTATTAATGTTCTTTCTTTCATTGTAATTGATATTTTCGAGCTATTTAGTCTATTTATTTGCATGTTTTTCTTCGCCATGTTTTTCTAGAGGAATGCTATACAGTTTCATGGGCTGAATACACCATTTCCCTCTATATATCCCCTCCTGTTATGCCTCATATATAGATATCTATCTACAACTATTATTCCATTATACCGGGTATCTCAAGACTGCTACCGAAAACGAAGCCGGGTGGTAGTTTTAGTGGCTACAAACACAATGCAATTAAAAATTTTGCTTAGAAACGCGACAATTGTTTTTTATGATTTTTAAATATCGTCATTTTTGGGTGGTAAATCCATAGTTTTTGCTAAAATAATAATTTAAACTCTTTTATACCTTAGAGCATTTATAAATAAAAGGGTATATACTATTATTTTAGGAAAAAATGTATTTACCACCCAAATATGGCCATAGGAAAAAAATAACAAAAAAAAATTGTCGCTTTTTTTTGCAACTTTTTCTGTTGCATTGTGTCTGAAGTCGCTTAAACTACCACCCAGCTTCGTTTTCGGTAGCAGTCTTGATATACCCTGTATACGGGTACAATGAATAATTAACTGCAAATGTAACTTTGTAATCCTATACATTTATATGGTATTACAAAGTTATTCACGCAGTTGGTCTATCTAGAAAACTAGACACAAATTATGAAATGTTTGAATTTTCCCTTACTTTAGACTCTAAATACTAATTATATTCTAAATTTGAAGGTTCTATGTCTGCTAGAAGTGCCTTAGACTTTTGATGATCGGTCAGTCAGTCAGTGAGTGACAAAATTAAGAAAGTTTGACTAGTTACAATTATTAAACTACTGGTTCAAATTGAATGAAATTTTAAATATACCGTGTTTACACAATGCCTGCTTAGTAACTGAAAATTCAGGCTTCATGCTTTAGCCACAACGAAGTTATAGGGGGTTGAAAATGGTCTGAATTGCTTCGAGAAAAGGATGTTACGGCCTATAGCTCGACTTGGAGGGGGCTCGGCCACGCCCCCAGATTTTTGGGTGTATTTATTTTTATTATATTTATTTATATATCAATATTTATTCATTATATGAAACTCGAAATTATGTGTATATTTGTATATTACTCAGAATTTTAAATATAATCACTTAAATATAAAATAAAATAATTATGTTTCTCTTTTGTGCTTTTTGTTAGGTCTTAGGTTTGGGTCTGATTGTTTTACATCTGTTTCTTGTGGTTTGCTTCGTCTCTTGGTTTTTGATTTATCTGGCCCACTGTTATTACTATCATCATTTTTATTCCTAGGATTTCCTTTACCATTTGCCATTTGACTAGGGATTTCCGGGGAATGAGTGCAATTTCTCAATCGATGTTTGCTTGTATTTAATTTCGTATTATTCTTTGGTGGCAACACCAAACCATCTCCACCTTGCTTCTGTATATAAGGTTTAGTTTTATCGAAATCAACATAGGAAACTTGAGGTGTATGAATGGTTTCAGTTTCCATATCTTCACAGTCTCCATCATTTGGCAGCTTTACAGAACTGGAAACAAATAATATCAAGGTCTTATTATATATATATTTTTAAATCGTTTATAAAAGGATAAAGCTTAAAAAAATAATTATTTTTTAATGTGTTGTAATTAATTAAAGAGTTTGCATAATAAAAGGAGAAACCTGTTTGTTGCTGTATTTTTTGACATAGGCTGATAATTGAAATATTATAATAATTTTACCTTTCGTCTAATTTTCCTCTGATGTAAGGCAATGCCCCATATAGATCCATGACCACAATTTTAAATGTAACTTCTTGACCTTCCTGTATACTTGATCCAATCCACTTATTGCCAGGCTCTTCTGTTGGCCTTGGTATAACTACATTAAATACTCTGCAATCAGAATTAACACATAAGTAATGACAACTGAGAATCTGTTATTTTATTAATATGAAAAACTGACCATGACAACCCTGATGGTAAGTCTGTAATAATTTAAATGAATGGACAGACAAGCATTCCATTCAACTGATGGTAAGTCATACTACCTCTCATATACAGTAGCAAAACCATACAACATAAATTACAAAGCATTCCACTGCACTCTCTATCCTGAGATATAAGATGTTAATTCTCACTATTTCAAGTTCTTACGCAGCCATCTTGAGCTCTTCTAAGGTCGCAGGGGCTGGTACTCTTGCTCGGACACGTCTTTTTAGGTTTTCTCAACTGTGTTCAATTGGGTTATAATCGGAACTGCGTGCCGGCCATGACAAAACTTGAATGCCGACCTCATTGAGGCATTGAGTGACGGATCTTGCAGTATGGCAACGATATTGTCGTGCATTATTCTAAAGTTGTCACCAATAAATGATGCGAAAGGTATGACGTGGTCTTGTAAGACTACCTCCACGTATCTTTGAGCGGTCACACTGCCTCTATCGAACACCACAAGATAGGTACGAGCATCGTAAAAGATACCTCCCCAAACCATTACGGACTCTACCTAATAGCCCACGGTTTCGATTATTGCGCATGGAGCAAGCCGTTGATTTTGGCGCCTGTAAACACGCTGACGTCCATCTGGACCTCTTAAGGCTATTTTGCTCTCACCTGAGAACAGTACGTCCTTCTATTCCTCCACAGTCTAGTCAGCATACGTTCGTGCAAAGGCAAGTCTAGCTCTTCGATGCTGTGCTAGTTGCGGAGCGCGAGCTGGACGAAAAACCATCAGATTACTTTCAGCAAGCCTTCTTCTAATGGTCCGTTCACTTACATTGACATTTCTCACCTCAGACGTATACGCGCTTCAGCACCGGTGTAAAAGCGATTTCTTAGAACATTACTGACAACAAAGCGGTCATCGAGAGCCGAAGTGCACCAATGTCGGCCTTAACCTGGCGTCCTCGTGTATGAACTAGCCTCCTAAAAGGGTCTAATGGCATCCCGTACCCATAGTTCTAGGTATCATATCACCATCATCATATCAGCCACAGGAAGTCCACTGCTGAATATAGGCCTCCCCCAAGGCTCTCCACAATGACCTGTTGGAAGCGGCCTGCATCCAGCGACTTCCTGCGACCTTAGTGAGATCATCCGTCCGCCTTGTAGGCGGGCGTCCGACATTTCGCTTGCCTGTACGTGGCCTCCACTCGAGAACCTTTCGACCCCAACGGCCATCGGTTCTACGAGCTATGTGCCCGGCCACTGCCACTTCAACTTGCCAATCCTATGGGCTATGTCGGTAACCTCGGTTCTCCTACTACTCGTAGGGAAACTCCGAGCATAGCCCGCTCCATGGCTCGTTGAGTGACTTTGAATGAGACCCACAGTGAGAGGCCACGTCTCGGTGCCGTATGTCATCACTGGTAACACACAACTATCGAAGACTTTCGATTTTAGGCACTGAGGTATTTTGGACGAGAAGACGTCGCGAAGTTTCCCGAACGCTGCCCAACCGAGTTGGATTCGACGATTGACCTCTCTCTCGAAGTTGGACCTGCCTAACCGGACCACTTGTCCTAAATAGACATATTCGTCTACAACTTCGAGAGTCGAGCCCCCAACTCCAATGGGGGTGGGCACAACATGGATATTCGGCATGATCTTCGTTTTATCCATGTTCATTTTAAGACCCACCTGTTGGGAGACTCGATTAAGGTCTTCGAGCATAGTACTAAGGTCTTCCAGCGATTCTGCCAAGACTACAATATCGTCGGCAAATCGAAGGTGAGTAATATACTCGCCGTTGATGTTGATGCCGAATCCTTTCCACTGCAAGAACTTGAAGGCGTTTTCCAGCGCGGCAGTGAACAGTTTCGGAGATATGACATCTCCCTGTCTCACGCCTCTCTGTAGTGGAATAGCCTTCGTACTATGATCTTGTACTCGGACTGACATGGTGGCATTGTTGTATATACACTTCAACACTTCGATGTACCGATAGTCGATATGGCACCGCTGGAGAGACTGTAGCACAGCCCAAGTCTCGATCGAATCAAAGGCTTTCTCATAGTCCACAAACGCTATACAAAGCGGCAAGTTATATTCCTCGGTTTCTTGTATAACTTGCTGAAGCGTATGGATATGGTCTATGGTACTAAAGTCTTATACACTAAAAACTCAAATTTAACAATATGCGCACACTATGGAATAGAAGAACAAGAAATGTAAACAAGGTAACCTAAATGCAAAAATGTCAAACAGCGACTAAATTCTAAAAATGCTTCGGTGATAAAAGTTTAGGGATTGAAATGAGAGTATAAATACTTAATTTATTGCTAAAGTGACTACTTAACAAAAAACAAAGCAGTAGTTATGCCACAGTTAACATAAACAAACAGGGTGAGGAAAAATATAGGTGGATGGTTAATTGTGCCTATGAGTGTACATTATCACAAAAATGCTAGTTTCATCTTAACCATTGCATTGAAATTCATAATTGTTTAAGACATACAAGTCACTAATTGAATGGATATGGATTAGATGGATACATTACCTCATGATTTTTTAAATTATGTTTGCAAGATTACTCAGAATATGAGACATTTCAATAAATATGTAAAAATATATTGTGTAACATTAAACACATTTAACAGAGCAAATCAAGGACTTGTTTATGAATAAATATTAGCATTTACCCAAATATTTGAATTAAGTCACACCATGTTATGATCAAATTGAGTATTTATTCTAAACAACTATCAAATACTTTCTTATGTATAATTACAAGAATGTGTAGTTTTAAAATATTTAATGCTATACTAAATATGTAAATATATTTTTATTTGACACCTGTTATGTTATATAAAATAATTATGATGATTCATGCTCTTTACATTGCAGCAGTGGTGCAATAATTGCAACAATAATATGTTACAAATCACAATTTTAAAAAGTTTAGTAAATAAAAATTCAATCATGATTACCTGTGGACTAGAATGCCTAGATGTGTGGTACTTTTTTTGTTAACAATTCCTGTTAACGTAGCACCCAAATATGGTTGAAAGATAAAATAGTCAGCTTGTACTTGGAAATATATGTCAGCATTGTCATTCCTGATGGTTCCAACATTTTGAAGAAGCCTTAAATTTTTGTAACTCAGTAAAATACCATTGAATCTAAAAAAAATTTATTAGTTGTTATTTACGCAATGTAATTTCGTAAGATTTGTGTACAATGTCACCCATTATGAACTTTGGTATTGCTTAAGCTAGATTTTAGGGGGATATTACGTTCAAAATCATTCGAATATACAAATTTAAACTAAATTTAATTAATCTAGTAGACTCATGCTAACAATATATTCATCTAAAAATAAAGTGATTTTCTGTGATAACTAATGATATAGAAATTTCTAATATCAACTTACTCTTTATCAAATTTCCCGATTTTATAATCCAGCAAATTTTTAATTGATTCTTTGAGGTTTCCCAAACACCATGGTTGTAGAGCCAAATTCTGTGTTACCTTTTTTTCAATTACACAAGAATTTTTGTCACCAGTTAACTTTCTTAATTCTTTTAGGTCAAATTTTATAATAGATGACATTTCCGGGCATATATAATTTGAAAATATACATAAAATCTAATCTTCCAAAATAATTACTTTCTCAGTTTTGTTTTGTGACATTTTAAAATGCAAAAATAAAGCATAGAATAATGAGTGAGTGGCCCATAGACTAGAAAAAAGGATGAACTAATTAATTTTATTAAAGCTCATTCAGACTATCATCCTTTTATGACTATAATTTATTTAAAACTCGATATAATTATATAAAAAATATAAATATAACTTCTACTTTAATTAAATTTCAAACAAATTCTGTATTGAATTATTTTTTTTCATAGAACAAAATGTTTTTAACATAATATATTTATTTAGATTAAATTATACGTAGGGTATAAATAACTTTTCCATTACAGATGAACGCATCATTAGTTTGTTTTCTATTTCAAAAAAATAACCAGCTGTTTGAGAAATATTTCTCATTGGTCATATTTGTCACCTCTTACAATGCGTGCGAATATTGGCCAATAGTGAAGAGATATTTGCGCTAACCGTCATTTTATTCGCGTAATAGAAAAAATGCTGTAACGACAAGAAAGAAGTGTCGGCAACACGTCGTGAGCTTATTTTAAGGGTTTTTTTTTTAAATTTAAGTGTTTTTTACTATTCTGTAAGCACTTAGAACATGTGTATCGTATGTAGATTATTGAATTAGCAGATTAAATAGGGCTTTACAGTAGTACATATTAGAAAATCCGTCTTACTATTTCGGCAACAATCAACGTGAATTCGGGCGTCGACCGGTCATCCCTCCTACCCGTAACCGCCGCGGAACTGTCAGTCGCAATCGTCATTTTGTGGATAACAGCGCCGTGTGCGACCACGGCAATAAAACTACGCGGTGTTGGAAACTAAAACGTTGTGTTGTGAGGTGTGTCGGTCGCGGTGAGCGTTTATATGTGGTATAAAGTGCCGGTGTGTGGCTACAGTAGTTTGGGCCGCGCGTGATTGGGCGGCGCGATGGTGGACATGGATAGAAACGACCCGGAGCTCCGATACCTGTCGGTGGATCGGAACAGCTTCAATGACCCGGCAACGCAGGCGGAATGGACCCAAAAGAGATTGGTGTGGGTCCCACACGAAAACCAGGGGTTCGTAGCGGCCGGGATCAAGGGTGAAAGAGGAGATGAGGTGGAAGTGGAGATCGCAGAGTCGGGCAAGCGGATCCTGGTGCCGATCGACGACATCCAGAAGATGAATCCGCCCAAGTTTGACAAAGTAGAAGATATGGCCGAGTTGACCTGCCTAAACGAAGCCTCCGTCCTGCACAATATCAAGGACAGATACTACTCCGGCCTCATTTATGTAAGTATCTATTTCTTTGTTTAAGGCTGAGTTTTGTTTGTTGAATAGTAACCAGTATTTTTAATTCAGCTACTCCATTTAACCTATATTAGCCTACCTCATGACATCCATCCTATTGGATGATCTTAGCAATTGTTCTTGATGCAAAGTTTTAAGTTAGACTACATAGATCATTTGTAGTTTACATACTTAGCTAATTTGATAATATGATATTCAATAATGATGATAAATGATTATTTGTAAAGGTTGTGTAGAGGTGAGTCATAATAAAGACTTGTAATTGCATTTATTGCACCTGGACTTTAATCTTTTCATTTATTTATTACTTATATCTTGCAAGAGAGAAATTATATGCCTTATTATAATTAATTTACTTGATATAGCAACAAAGATCAAATATAATTTTATATATCTTCAATTACAAGTTGCAGCAATATAACAAAATATCAGAAAAAATATTCTTAAGGAATAAAACAGAAGCACTAGCAAGAGTGATTATGCTGAAATGGTTCTTGGTCATTAAATACTATCAATTGCATTAAATTTGACAAGACTATAGAACCAAAAAAAAATAATAACTACCTGTGCCCACCTACTAATAATAAAATAATTGATTTCCAATTTACCTTAACATTAATTGTACTTTTGTCCTTATAATATATAGTTGTTATAGTATTACATTTGAAGGAAAATCAAATATTTAATTTGTATTTGAGCACATGATGTCATTAATTACCTTGATATTGTTAGTCATTACACATTGATCAACAAATTCCAAATTTTTCTTATGATAAGGAGGTGTTCAAAGAATGGTTTATTATTTTATGTGCTTTGTTTTTTTTTTCACAATTATGACATATTATATACATATTCTGAATGATATATATATATATATATATATATATATATATATATTGTTCCCTTTCCTTTATGACAAACAGGTACAACTAACATGATTCTAATACATATTTGATTTTTAATATAACTTTTGCTGCATATTTTAAATTAATTGTAAGAATTTTCATAAACAACAAAAATATATAATAAAAGAAAAGAGGGTGATGAAATTTGCACTCCGAAAATACATTAATAAGGAATAAAGGATTTGAAATTGGGATTCTATCACCCCATATACATCATGTTGTAGGGCATGGGCGACCTCTACAATTAAGAATTTGAGAGTTACTTTGATTGTTTAATCCACCTTTAAAGTTTTGCTAAAAATATGTTTGTCCTTGAAACAATACACACCATTTGTGTTGTCCCATAAAATAAGGTAGTAATGACCTTGGTTTGGCTTCAGAGTACAAGAGCAACCTATAAAAATTGGTTCACGCAATCTTTGTCAATTTTATTATTTAACTGATTGTATCAGCTCATGTATGTCTCAGTGCAGGGCTTGTGCCTCTACCATCCAGAATATGGTTGAGAGGGGTTGGGCTATACTCAAATTTTAATGATTAATTTCATTTATTACATTTCTTGTATTTAGTAATTATTATAGTTTTAATAGCTATATTATATCCTAAAAGGATAAAGAAGCAAGTTGATATATAAACAAATACACACTTAAAAGAAAATTAGTTACAGCCTCGGTGGCGTAGTTGTACTACGGTACGGTTACAAAGCTGAGGTCTCGGGTTCGAATCCCGGGTTGGGCAACGTGATATTGGATTTTACTATTCATTATCAGCCCAGAGTCAGGAAGTTGTGCCCCATATGGCGATAGGCTCGCCACCTGTCACATTGTGGGACGGAACATACAAGGCAAAATGTGGGTGTCCTGGCACCGCTGCCTATCCCTTCTGGGATATAGGCGTGAGTTTATGTATGTCTGTATGTAGTTACCCACAGCCATAAGATTTTATTGATCCTATCCTATTTGTGTTGCAAATATTGTAGATGGGACTCCAATTGTCAGTTGCCATCAGCAAATATTTCAAGATGATGCCATTGTCATGTAAATCAATCTATTTCATGCTCCATTAGCATCATATTAATGAATGACACTTACAGATTGATGGTTGAAAGATCCATAAAATATTTAAGCATAAGACTTGCATTCAATCATTCTTTCTTTTTTGTGTCATTGGATTAAACAATCCTATATTTTGATGTTCCTGAATTATAACACAGGAGAAAGTCTATATATAACAAAAAATAAGCAAATAATATATAACAAAAAATATAACTTACAGGTGGTTTCAGAATATTCTAGGTTTAATAATAGTAATTGGTTCCAACGCTAATTAAAGTCATTTTAAAAACTGAAAAAGCAATATTACTTAAAATTCAATGCCTAAATAACCTTTAAATATTTCAACCTTTATAACAGGGTACACTGGCATTGTAAAGCGTTTCTTATTAAAAATCAAAGGGCGTGACGTCATTGGGGCCACGGTTCGTCGTGCGAAGTTTTCCTCGTGGATGTTGAACATGACATGATTCACTCACGCGAGTTTTTGTAACAATGGTGGTCGTATGTTGTCATGGGTCGGTCATTATCGCTTTTAAGGTAACGTTTTTGACTTGTCTTGTGCTACCTATGTGACTGCCTAAAGAAGTGCAGCATGCCATGTATAATTTGTATTGTATACAAAAAGGAAAGGACCGCCTTACTTTAGCTTTAAAGAAGTAATAAATGGTTCTGTAGTTTTCTAACATATATTTACGATATTAAGAATATAAAGCTGGTTCACTTAATAATGAGCTGATGAATAACCAAAAGAGCACTTGAAGTACCCTGTACCATATTATTCTTTGTCACAGAAAAGATTGGAAAATTACGCGTAACCCATTAGGAATCGTATCGTTAACAAATGCACTAGTAATCGTCATGCCGCATAATTAATAACTAAATGATACCAATTCCCAAGTAACCAGTATGTTACTCATGAAACGATGTGGTTAGCCTAATGGATTTCTGTAATTAGACAATTATTTTATTTAAATGTGTAATTAATTACCATAGTATTAATGTTCAGAATATAATTACAACATGTAGAATTGTCTTGAATCCTTGAATGTTGATCATTGAATAACTTACTTGGCAAGTTAACAATTGAAAATCCCAAAGTAGAAAGATAAATAATGAGGATCCATAAATATTAAGACATAATTGCTGTCAAATAAATTATTTATTTATTAAATTATTTATTGTACACAATAAAAAGGAATAACAGTTTAGAGATAATACAAAACAACAAAGTACAAATAGCGGTCTTATCGCTCTAAGGCAATTTCTACCAGACAACCATGAGATGGATATATGAACAGGAAAAAAGATAGGGCATTGTAAAATAAAGATAACGAAAGCACGGAGACATAAATAATATCATAAAAACATATAAATACAATATATATATATATATATATATATACCACATATACATACATACTTATATACATTTATATACGAATCAACATACGTAGATACATATATATATATATATTACCAATATAAACAATAAGAGGAAATAGTCGTAATCGGTTTATCTGTTTATAGAGAAAGGTAGTGTTCTTTTAATCGTTTTTTAAATGATGACAGTGTTTGAGCGTACCTCACCACAACAGTAAGTGCGTTCCACAAACGAACAGCTTGAACACTGAATGATTTATCCATAAATGTCGTGGTGTGGACGGGCATTCTCAACTTTAGGTTCTCAGACGATCTCAAGGACCTCGTATGTGACTCGTGAAGAAAAAGAAATCGTTCTTTGAGATAAGAAGGAGTGATAGGATTGAACAAAATATTGTATAAAAGAGACTTGAGCTTAGCACGAAACTCAGAAACATGATCATATTTGCGTAAACCAAATATAAATCTTATGCAGAAATTTTGAAGGCGCTCAAGTTTGTTTAGTTGGTCCTCGGTGAGATCTAAATAGCTAACATCGGCATAATCAAGGATGGGGAGTTGGAGTATATGCGCAAGCGAAATCTTCGTGGCAACGGGTAGAAAGTTGTGTAACCTTCGCAAGGACTTAGCCGAGGTAAAGAGTTTTCGACTGACTTCTCGAATTTGCGAACCCCATGTGAGGCATTTATCTATGTACAGACCCAAATTTTTCACAGTATCGCTGTAAGGGATGGTAACACCTTCGCAAACAACGCTTGGCAATTGTGCCCAGTCCGCGTTGCCGACAATAATGTTCTTAATTAATAAAATTACACGAATTAAACATACTACACGGCTTTTTATATTTTAAAAAATCTTTACGCATTTATTGCAGTTTTGTATAATTTGTGGTAACTATACTTTTTATTGTTTTTGTCCGTTTATATTCGTAACAAATGTTATTAAGGATACGTCGACTACACCTCTACGAGTGCGACGCATTAGCGCTTAATACGAAATAGTTTGAAAGCAATCAGAGTGTAATGACCTTACGAGGACGGATTTAAACTGCGGATTTGAGGCTCTTATCGTAGGTTACGAGCGCAACGTCACTCCCAGATTGTTGATGGATTAACCGATTACTTGTACTATGCTGTCGCCTGGGGAGCTAAATTCATACCAAATGTTATATGATATATCAGTGTTTATAAAGACGACTACACACTCGACTAATCCAACTCATTAGAATCACAGTTGCAATGAATTGCATTGTGCAATTAAAAATTAAAAATAGTTTATGAATGCCTATAGTGAAACGCAAATTAGTCCGATTATTTAATATTATTTATCCAAACTAGTTTCTTCACCATATCGCCATCGAATTTCTTATTTAAACTTTCTTTATATTTCCTAATTCGAAAAAGCTTTTTAGTACTAGGATAACATAAACAGCGACTGTATTATCACCAGTCACCGTCATCCGTGTTTGTATGACTGCAAATTCGAGTAGTCAATAGATATTGTAGTAGTGTTAATTAAAATGCGACGTTTGGAAATTGTTCGGGTTAATTCAACGTTTGGCCAAAGCGTCGTCACTCGTCGTGCTTGAGATGAATGTCAAGGTGAGGCGCGCCGTCGGCCGAAACGGCCGCGCCGGGCGTTGACCCAGCGGGACGGGTGTGCGGGACGCGGGGAAGAGGGCCCACGCGAATATGTGCGCTACGGTTTACCTCCACAGGCGTTCTGATACCCTGGTACATGATGAAAAACTCGACTTTGTTAGTACTTTTCTTTTGTACCATTATTTTGATACTCAATTCATTGTTAACTGTTGAGTACATGTTATTTCAGGGCTCAGGCTATAAACTATTTTAAAATAACAATGGTTCATTACTATTATTCTCAGCAAAACTTGATTAGTCGGTATATTCACTCCTATCAGTAATTCTTTATACCAATGAGTAACTATACTACTATCTATCTGGCTTATGTATTCTTGATACTACAACTGAGCCACATTCATTTCAGGTATATAAAACAGTAACAACTATTGGTGGCCCGACAAACTTATCGATTCGTCTCGGAGTTTAGTCGGTGATCTTTACCATTTGAAACACCTTTTACTGGTCATCGCCTTGACTATCAATTTGATGAAGAAACCTCTGAGATATCAAAACAAACAATGAAATATTTAATGTGGTAATTGTGGCCGATTTTAGCTCAGATTCTCAAGTTAAATTGTTCGCATTTTTGACGTCATAGTATACTATCTTAGAAGTTATAATGGCATTATTCATAGACAGTTTAAAAATCTATTTTAGCTATCTAATGTCGCTTTCTGTCGCTTTCTTTTCTTTTGTCTTCGCTCAAACTGAACTCAAAAGTCGTTCGAAAGGGACGAAATATTCGAAAACTAAAATAGGCTTATAAACTAATAATTAGGCCGTAAGATTATGGTATACTTACTTAATCCAGAAGAGGTCAAAAATTTATGAATACATTAAACCAGTAAAATTGGAATACAATGATAATTGAGCCTGATTTGACAAGAGAGTGGGCAATAGATATTAATTAATATTGAGAAATCATTGATCCGTTATTCTCTATTGTGTAAATTAGAATATTCTTTATGGAAAGTTGAAAGACACTAGCTAAATTAAAATAGATATATTGTGATAAATTTAGATCCCAGATGTGGGAGGCGCCGCATTTACTGTTAGGTTACCGCCATTCATGATGAATGTACAACCGTAGACAGATTGTTTTATATGGAAATAACGCAATATATGATTTTGTTACCCTATTTTCTTTACTGGTGTAAATTGGGTAACAAGGCTCATGCACTCCACGTTTTATGCTCATATAGCAATGACTACCTTTTTGGTATTCTAGGACCGTTACTATGGTTCGGTAATTCTATCTCACGACAGTTCAGCGGATGTTTTGCAACATGTGGTTGTGGCATACTTTGAAAAACTAATCCTCCTTTACTAAACAATGTTGGTGAATTATTTGACATTATGGAATGCTATAGGATAAAAATGGATTTGGGTAAGCCAGATTGTTATAATGGCACTACAAAAGTGACTAGAGACTGCAATAGACCTGATGTTAAGATGCATGACTCGCCGTCCGTCACAATAATTGCCTCTTGTACTATTATTATTGTGTTGTTTCTTCACTGTATTTTTATTTTGTGCAATAAAGGATTAAATAAAAAAATAATGCCTTCCTGGTCGAAAAAAAATTTCGGTTTTCCAACATCATGAGCGTTTATCGCCATCCGAATACTATTAACCTACAAAGCTTTGTCGGATTTCAGGATATAATAAACGCCCGATTACACGTATACGATTAGGAATTTTAACGTATAAATCATGCTTGAAAGCATAGATGATCAAACACAATTTTAATATGTAGGATGATCTCTTTTTTTTCTGTAAAATTCCATATTGAACAGTAAAATGCTTGCTTTGTAGCATGTCATGATTCTTGGTCCCACTAACTTACACAGTTTCGTTATTACCTCGATTTTGCTAGTATTATAATTATGTCATCTACATTCATATAGAGTTGTCCCACAACACGCAGGGCCTGGAGAAATGTTTTTATAGCAAGCAACTGCTCGTGTACATCACAAATATTACAGCACCTGAGTCTTTTCATAATATACGTGACGGTCCTCCAACGTCTCGTGATGCGTGCTTTCGACACAAAGAACCCCATTCTTCATGTAGACTTTAATGGAAAGCCTTCATTCTTTATGTAGTGGTGGTAGGTCTCTCATATGTGAGAGGCCATCTGGGTAGGTACCACCGCAATGTCTATTTCTCCCGTGAAACAACACTGCGTAAATGCACTGTTGTGTTTCGGATTGAAGGACATTGTAGCCAGAGTAACTACTGGACATATTGAGACTTAACATCTTATGTCTCAGGATGACGAGCGCAGTGGAATGTTGCTACTGTTTATGAGCGGTCGTATCGCTTACCATCAGGCGAACGGCTTGCTAGTTTCGTCATTCATTGCAATAAAAAAAAATATGTAGTAAGTGTTGTAAAATTAGATTTGTCGTATTTTAGTCTTTTCAGGTATTGTAAGCCGTGTTTATTGTACAAAGTCTATTGTTACCCGCGTACACGCATGATCATATTTATAACTTAATTTGTCGGTTGTAAAAGAACTAAGCGTGACTCTGGAAGGCGAGTTGTATGTTGTATTTTAGTCATTTATTTATTGGTGAAATTACAAAATATGTGTATTATTTTGGTCATATAAGCAATGACTTTTTTCCTACCTAAAATAAAATAGTAAAAAACCTTGGTCTATTTCTGGACAGGTCCTTTACCTGAGGTCCGCAGCTTAAGGAACTCAGCCGCAAATTTTTCGCCTCAGCAAGGTCCTTGCGTAGATTACACAACCTTCTACCTGTTGCCACGAAGATTTCATTAGCACAAACCCTCCTTCTCCCTATCCTTGATTATGCCGATGTCAGCTATCCAGATCTCACCGAGGACCAACTTAATAAACTTGAGCGCCTTCAAAACTTTTGTATTAGATTCATATTTGGTTTATGCAAATATGATCATGTTTCGGAGCTCCGTGCTAAGCTCAAGTGGTTGCCGTATGGGCACTACGTCGGAATGCTCATATTCTCTCTCTTCTGTACAATATATTGTTTAATCCTCTTACCCCCTCTCACCTCAAATATCGATTTGTATTTCTCCACGACTCACATACTAGATCCCTGCGGTCGTCAGAGAATTTGGAGTTGAGAATGCCCGTGCACACCACCACTTTCATGGACAAATCGTTTACTGTTAGGCTGTTCGATTATGGAACGCATTACCAGTTGTGGTAAGACGGGCACGATCACTATCATCATCCAAAAAAACTTGTCAAAGATTTTTACCTTTCTCACTGAACTGACATATTGATGTGGATAGCTTTCCTATTTGCATGTACTGGAACTTTATTATATATATATATATATATTTATATATTATGTATATATATGTATTTTCTGATGTATGTATTCTTATGATCTTATATGTATATGTATGTATATATTTATGTATATGTTTTTATTACATAATATGAGTATTCATGACTTTTATTACTTGTAATTTTATTAAATTATTTTAATTAGTATTTTGCAAATCTTTTCCCTTTCTAGGTAGGTATCTATCCTTTACACTTTTGACTGCCCTCTGTTTATCCTATTCTTAAATCAATCCCATGGTTGTTTGTAAGACATTGCCGGCGATAAGACCGCCAATTGTACTTTTTATATATGTAATATCTTTCTGTATTTGTTGTCTTTTTATGCAATAAAGAGTAAATAAAGAAATAAATAAAATCTATTTATGGGGCAAGTAAATGTTACAATTCAACACACAACAACAACACCTAACATTGATGTTCATGGAAAAATATTTAAGCGCGTGTATAGTAACCTAGAAGTTATACGGAAATAAAACTAGTAGATGTTATCATGATACGAATAATGTACAACGATGTCTGTAAGTACTTTGTCCGATAAATAATAATCAAATCTACATATCTACCTGTTAGTACAGGCAACGAAGCAACGGGTTACTCTTGTCCGCAATGCATAATTTGCCAGGAGTTTTATTTTCATGAAGAGGTGGCATATGACCCCACTAAGTTGAAAACCCAAAATACTTACAAAAATGGCGTCCGCTACAGCCGCCATTTTGGAAAACGCGTTTGAAGCCATATCTCCGGAACCGTCCACTTTAGGCCCATTATGCTACGGACCTTTCTTGTAGATAATTAAATTTACCATCTTTTTTGTTCAATAATTTTTTTTGTACCATTAACCGTTCGCGATTTACAATGTTATTAATTTTCATTTTATACCTTTTTTACAATAAATTTTACATGGATTTTTAACAAAATTTACTATTTCCTCATTGCTTTGTTCCCTTATGCCATCAGTATTTAATTAATTACGTGATAATCATGGAGAAATCATTGGATATCATAATTACGCTATGCATCCTTCGTTTCCATTGACCTTGATTCGGTAGTACACCATTCAACGCGCGATAACTTCTAAAATATTGATTTTAGAGAAAAAAAGTATGGGTGAAAAGTTGTTAAGTTAATTTATTGATTTAAAAGTTTAGTCATTAACAATTTTTTGTTTAAACAATTATTAACAAAGATATCGGCAAAAAGGCATGAAACGAATATTAATAAAATTGTAAATCGCGAACGGTTAATGGTACAAAAAAAATTATTGAACAAAAAAGATGGGAAATTTAATTATCTACAAGAAAGGTCCTTAGCATGATGGGCCTAAAGTGGACGGTTCCGGAGATATGGCTTCAAACGCGTTTTCCAAAATGGCGGCTCTAGCGGACGCCATTTTTGTAAGTATTTTGGGTTTTTAACTTAGTGGGGTCATATGCCACCTCTTCATGAAAACAAAAAACTCCTGGCAAATTATGCAGGAAAAATGCTTCGTTGCCTGTACTATGTTGTCTGCGGAAGCGTACATGTTTTCATCACTGGTTAGGCTGATTTCATAGAACAAAATAATTGGTGTCTCACATTTTATTATTATGTGATGTTTTTATGTTTGGATACATTAGAAATTAGAATGATTTCATCCAAACATTTATGCTTAGTTAGCAAATAATTAAAAAAAACAGATGTAAAGGAAATATAAACTTTAGCTCAAGTGCATTCACCAAGTTATTAATATAAATAACAATACTGATGTAACAATACTTTGCGTGTCATTTATTGGCATACCACCGGCTATTGTGATAATTGCATGGCGAATATGTTGCGGCATCGGCGGCTGTTATCTCTTATCTGTAATTTACGAGAATCAGTGTCAAGTGCCAGTTTTATTTGATTTTAATAAAGCGCGGATTCCTAGTAAGGACTGTATTAAATTAGTATACGAGTTCTCCATAATTAATCGGGGACGCTTTAATTTTGATAGATCTATGAATTTTTCGGTAAGGCATGTCTGATTTATTTTTAAATAAATGTAATGGTACATGATTATTACACCCATAAATATGATCATAAGAAACATTTATTTTGCGTCTGACTGCATTTACTCCATTAGACGTGACATTTCTGAACAGACGTTAGTTCGGACGTTCCTCAGCTTTTCTCATTAACCCGACAACCATTCAGCGAAAAATAAATGTATTACAAAGAAAAAGTACTACAGCTCAGACTCAGGTCCTTGACTGATTAGTCATTGATAGTGAAAAAAGACCAAGTTTGAACTAAAGCGGAATTGATCTTATTATTATAAAGTGTGCGATGGCTTGTGAATCGTGTCGCTAACAATCTCTGTTATCTCGCTTATCGATCGATTGCACTCGTTATCAATACGCACGATAGCTTACAGGTATTTTTTTGTATAGGTAATAACATTCATGCTACAAACTAAGGTTCTTAAGAACTTGTCTGGTTGTTAGAGTATATTTTGAGTCATAAGGATATTTTATGAGATGATTGGCTAGATATCATTAAGTTAAGTTATGAATGATATATCACTTTAATTAAGTTGTATAATTATGACGAATAGCGAAAGAGATAACCTTTTGCGATTCGATTCTCTATTTGGACGACATTATACTTACCATCAGGTGTAGGGGAGTCGTTTTGCTGAACCAGAATAATCTGCTGAAGGATAAGAAAGGCGATTGTGAAAGCAAGACGGTAGCAATACATTTCTAGTAATTTTTCCGTCAAAACATTTTCATTTATAATAAATTTTCGAGCGTAATTTTCCTTTTTCAGAGTTATCCTTGGACTGCTCATTTTAAATATCTTTTCGAGTGAAATTTGTAATTTACCAAGTTTTATCGAGCCATCGATGTGAGTATGATGCCGTTTAGCCGTGTAATTGAATATGCGGCAAGGTTCGTGCACTCGCAATAGTCTCGATGAGCTTTAGCCGCCCCCCGCAGACCTCGCTTGGGGTTGAAACAGGGGCGTGTAGACGGGGTTATGAAACTTTCAGTCTGAACCGAGCACCCTATACGCCCCACTCAGTAAAACAGGAAGCATTATTAACAGGGTGTAGAATATGTATCTGGTAATGAATAGTCGATGCGAAGAATACTGGTTGAACATTAATATCGAAACTGATTATTTATTACATAGGTGTATTATATTCATATTCAATAGAATACCAATAAATGCGTTTCATAAAGCATTTAAGTATGCAAATTATATCACCTTGTAGTGAGGGCAAGTGGATAATACTAAATAATGGTCATAGTAGTTTCAATAAGGCCGTCACGTTGCTTAATGCTTATATTATCTGTCAATAAGTACTATGCTTTTTACGTTGCGGTTGCCCAAAAACCGATGATGACGTGTGAAAAAACAAAGAGATTTTTGTTGGCAGCGATGGCGCGTTTAATGTGCTGTAACCTAATATTGATGTTATTTGGACGTCGTGTTGTTTTATGATGATGTACACCGACGTACACAAGCAGTTAAATACATTTTATTGCTCATGACACTGCTGGAATAGTTTTGTTTAGATATTAACTATAATGTCTCGACAGAGTATGTCTTAAACAATATTAATCGATTTCCTTATTCATTCAAAAGTTTCTCCCATTTAATGCAGTTTAGGTAACTTTGATCGTAATTTTACTTTAACTCTGTAGAAGAATATTTCAGTAAATTTTACAATGAATTGAGTAGATCTATATATGTTCGAAGGTAGGCGAGCTAGCGTCCGCTGTTCTAAAACTTGTCTGGCCAATAGAAAACTAAAACATCTGAAAGTAGGAAAGCTTCGAAAACAAGATTGTCTAAGCCGCTTTGGTTCTGGCCATATCTGCATTGCAGATGTTTATCTGCAGAGTTAGATGCGATATTATCTTCTTTCAATTATAAGGGAAAAAATATTATCATTTGGCCTAATGCGAAGGATCAGTTACGCAATATTTGAAAGTAAAATTAAATGAATAGTTACAAAGACTTGTATTGTTTTGGGCCTTCAATCAAATGAACGGAGTAATTTAATAATTTTCGCTAAATTATTCTAATGGCTTAGCTGTTTAGTGTTTTATGATTGAACGTCCATGTTTCCTAGAAAATGAAAATTATTTGGTTTATTTTTTTAATATTACATCATCACCATTATAAAAGATTTATTTATGAACGCGCCTCATCTCACGACCTTCACTTTGAATAATTTCATGCAAGTAATAAAACACATCATATAATTTATACTATTTGATATGAATACGACCCATTCATTTAAATAAACTAAACATAAATTATTTTTAATAGGCTTTTTATATGTAATTTCTCATTTCTTGTATTCTTGTTCATTGTAGCAATTTATATTTGTATCTTCCCACCTAGTGTCATACCATTAATTTAGTAAGTTGAAAGCAATAACTAGATTTGCAAATAATATTAATGTTGCGAGCTAATTTTGTTGGCGTAAGATTATATTCCATAAAGGTAAATGTGGTTCTTGAGTATATTTCATCACGATTTACTTGTAGTTTATATGCCGTGTTCATTCGGTTTAATATTATTGCCAGATTGTAATAGATGCTGCAGCTTCACTGTCAGTGGTAATTTATGTATTTGCAATAGTCCAGCCGGTATTATTTTAGGATCGCTCGATGATGTAATGTTTCTTTTTTAATTCCACGACGTTCACGACGTCCGAACGTTATATTTGGATGTATGACTTATTGTTTGTTTTCTCTATGCCATCATCATGGCGCCTTTATCTCGCTGGTATTGGGGAGCTGGAATCTTTACATATATCCATTTGATAAGATTATCTAGTGCTCTTATTACTTATACTCTTACAATTATTTTTAAAACAGGTTAAGATTGTGTGGTTTTTGGAATTCATGTTTGTTTTGGTATTGTTGATTTGCCACCCACTATTTGGCTTAGTTATATTAGTTTAGTGGTAAAGTGTGACATCATGTAAGAGGTTTGCTCTGGCGATTCCTTTGATTTTACTCCTTCAGATTTTAAAATATTCATGCAATGCTTTTGCACTTACGTCCTACGTTTGTTTTATTACGTGTGTTTGTTTAATATTTAAGTAGTTATTAACTGTAGATTATTATGCCTTAGACTGCGCTTTCTATCTCCTGTTAATATACAAATTCCTCCCATGCTCGCATATAACAAATTACCTAGTGTGATAAAGCCGCTACTTGTATTATTATTTTTATTGTACAAAACATTGATATGAAACATAAACAGTTTATGCTGGATTTTGAAACTACTAAATTCTACCTATCAATAATTATACCTATATCAATTCGAGTGTTACAGAGTTTACAGTGTCTGTGGGAGGTAATGTAAAATTGAAGTGTCGTAAAAGGCTCACTTGATCAATGTGCGTGACAGTTAGTTTACTATTATAGTGTCCGGCCTTCCACGAAGCGGCCCGCCATCGATCCACAGCACGTGCATGTGTAAAATTATTATGAATAATTATCTGTGAATGAAACGTTTGCTGCGATCGTCGATGCGGCAGTCACGGCAGAATATTTCTAGATACGATGCCTACGGTAATGCGTTCGTATCGTGTGATTGTTATTTATAGTCCGACCACATAGTGAACTATGTGGTCGGACTATAAATCTAATAAGAGTACGCAACCTAGACAGGCAAAACATCTAACTTATTGAAATAAGTTAGATGTTTTGCCTGTCTAGGTTGCGTACTCTGAAATATTGCGCATCTTATGATACATTATGATTGGTGATATTCTTGAACATCGGCAAGCACTTGCCATCATGCCGTTTGACTGAATAATGCAAAAATAAAAAATACGGTTGCGTCCTAATTCCTAAATTAGCGACATTTTAATCAATTGATTTTCGTTTCCAACCAATCGTTTTGGAAATCTTTTGATGTCATTGTTGTGCACTGATGGTAACAATCGGATAGGTATAGTTTTGTTTTATAATTGATGATAATAGTAATTATTTAGTAAAATTGTAATTAGGTGATTCTTCCTTCAAAACGGCCTTCTAAATTCCGTTATAAACCAAATTTCTATTTCTTAAATAAACTTCATTCGGTTTATATGAGAAGTACATATTTGCTTGGAATTGAATTGTTCGCCGAAATGAGGAGGTTGGGCTGGCAACTGGTCGTAAAGTATAAGTAAAATATTTTCGCAACGTGTACCGAAATGATCTTGTGACCCCTCTTAAACCAAGCGAAAGGTCATATACAAGACCCTGTGGATATTAGAACGACGTAAACTGAGCCTATGATGATGATGTATCAGCCCATAGACGTCCCACTGCAGGGCATGGGCCTACTCTACAATCGAGAATACGATTGAGAGTGGTTAGGCCATATAGTCCACCACGCTGGCCTAGTGCGGGTTGGCGGACTTACATACCATAGAAATTATAAATATATAAATCGCTATGGTATGCAGGTTTCCTCACGATGTTTTCCTTCACCGTTTTACTGCGTGGTGATTGACTATCAAAACATGACTCCGAAAAGTCAGAGGTGTGCCCTGGGATTCGAACCCGCGACCACCGTCAACAGGCCACCATGCACAACTGAGCCTATCGCATCGCATCGCATCAGCCCATATACGTCCCACTGCAGGGCACGGGCCTACTCTACAATCGAGAATACGATTGAGAGTGGTTAGGCCATATAGTCCACCACGCTGGCCTAGTGCGGGTTGGCTATATCTAACTGAGTACTGACTGAGCCTATAACTATGTAATATTCTGAAATCTGTAGATCTGTTTCAAATAGCTTTGACTATACTTTAATAGCACGATGATGTAAATATAACATTTTGTGGTTAGATATGAATTCATTGTTTCATGTTGTATGTTTTCCCAAAGTTAACCGTTTTGTATTGAAACATTTGTCTCTGATGCCGAAGATATCGAAATGAGTCTGAAAAATTAATGGTGCGTATTTTCCAAAAGTGACAGAAGAATAAAATTACAGAAAACGCCGAATACTGCTTAAGCCCGCTTTATAATTAACAGCGAGGATTCTAATTACGGATTGGGAAAGTGAAATTGGATTTTTCTATCCAATAGTCAGGAATTTATGCCTGATGTGGCGACAAGCTCGCCCCCTCCCACATTCTGGGTCGCTACACACCAGGTGAAATTAGGGTGCCCTGGTAGTAACCTCTCTGCCTGCCCTTGTGGGAAAAAGGTGTGAGTTTATTATTGTATGTATAATTTTTAGTAAGTAGTGTAAACTGAAAGCGAAGTGATATGACGTGGCCGTGTTTTTCTCCGCCGAAGTACCTTCTAAGCAGGCCACTTCACGCTTCGCTTCAAAGATCCGATATAGTGGTAACATGTTTCTACTTGTGGCTTAAATGACTTGTCAGAGTTGAATGAAATAATATCAATATCATATAATTTTTTATTAAACGTTTAAAAATTACGTGATAACACGTTATTTCGCTACTTATGAAATTATCATTAGCTAGAAGATATGCGTCACTTGACATAGGTCACGTCAAAGCTTTTTTTTCTATGAGTTAGAAGTACGATAGGCTCGCTCCCTATCACATCTTGGGTCCGAACATACAAGACGAATTGTGGGTGTCCTGGTAGCACCTCTGCATACCTTTTCTAGGAATAGGGCTTGAGTTTATGTATGTACGTCTTGAAACTTGTATTTTACTTGTAACCTATACTAATGCTATGAGGTTCTATATATACCCTTTCATCGTTTCAATAAAATTGCCTACAAATTTGCCTATCCGTAGTTAAATGATTAATCATCTACATAATTAATTTTAATTAAATATGGAATAAATATAAACTAATTACAATAGTAAATAGCAAATTATGCATAATTTTGGCACAATTCTTATCGATTTCGCTGATTTTAGTATAGCTTTGATTATATTTCCTTGATCATGATAATTGTTTGTTTTCGCATCTCTCAAGCGTTTGTTTACGCTCCATTATAAGTAGGTACAATGTTTATTAATACGATGTCTAGACGAAAACACATAAAATTCTAGACGCTATAAGGGTGGCGCCGAAGGCTCCAATGGATAGACCATCTCAATGAATAATAAATACCACATCTATTTATCTGTACCATTTAATATTTTATCTTTATTGTTATATACAAGGATTAAGAATGATCTTAACTCTACACATAGTTGAATAAAAATTAAATTATAATTCAATTATGATGCTTTCATAGTAAAATAAGGTGTGCAATTTATGTTTTTTTTTTTATTGCATGGAAAGGGAAGAAGAACATATCATTTGCCTGGTGGTAAGCGATACAACCGTTCATTGACAGACATGCTTGGCATTCCACTATGCTCGCCATCCTAAGACATGATATGTTAGGTCCCAAAATACCCAGCTTCTCTAGCTACAATGTCCTTCAAACATGAACAACAGTGCATTTACACTGCTCTATGGCAGGAGAAATAGACATTACGGTGTTACCTACTCAGGCGGCCCTGTCAGTAAAGTTGTAACTGATACGACGCTAACAAGAGACAGTTGTAAAAATATAAAGAGCAGACGACCTCACAGTGCGATCACGATTGTAATTTATTTAATAATGTCGTTGACACGAATAACAGTTTCATTATAGCGAATGTCCTTAGCATGATGCAAATGATGCGTCAACGCGGGAGGATTGTCTTCGGGCAAAGTATGTGCTCAACGGTGTCATGACCTGCCGTACGGGGGTGGAGTCAATACATACGTGGGGCCCAAATTATGTTTACTAACAGCCATTGTTTAAAAAGATTAATAACTAAAGATAGGCTCATAAGAACATTTGGAGTTTAAAAAAAGACGATTGAATAATATTTAGGTAATATACGTAATATATATATATATATATATATATATATATATATATATATATACTGGTAATATATATATACTGGTGGTAGGTCTCTCATATGTGAGAGGCCATCTGGGTAGGTACCACCGCAATGTCTATTTCTCCCGTGAAACAACACTGCTTAAATGCACTGTTGTGTTTCGGATTGAAGGACATTGTAGCCAGAGCAACTACTGGACATATTGAGACTTAACATCTTATGTCTCAGGATGGCGAGCGCAGTGGAATATTGCTACTGTTCATGAGCGGTCGTATCGCTTACCATCAGGCAAACGGCTTGCTCGTCTCGCCATTCAATGCAATAAAAAATATATATATATATATTGTCTTAATGGTGATAAAAAAAAATATTTCTTTTTATCAACCTTTCTGTCATAAATCATAATACAAGCAAGAAATTTCGAATTTTCGACCGACAATTACTAATTTCAGTAATGCTCCACCAGCGATCCACTGGAGCGCGCGCACCACTTACGTCGGAACATTTTACGCACTTTCTACTCGTCCATAACAACGCTAACAGCCTTATTCATAGACAGTTATCCTATTTTAGTTATCAAATGTTTTGTCCTTTTAACGACTTTTAAATTTAGTTTAAGTGAAGAAGACAAACCATTCTATTAGTAAAATAAGTTTTATAAAATTGTCAACGAGTAAAGCCGTATGGAGTTAGGACTGGTACTTCAATCGTGGGATTTCGATCCAATAAATTATAACCTCACTGGATATATAAAAGTAGAATAATATTAGTACAACAGTCGGTTTTAGTATGATAATGTTGATTTTAAAACATTTTATGAGTGATTTAGTGCCTAAATATTACTAACATAATTCATAGTAGAATGAAAATATAAGCTCATACTTTTTAATCTTTATGCGTTCAAAAATACATTAACTGTAATATCAATGTAAATTGGTGTTAAAATGATTTTAACGATCTAATTAAATTAATGGACATTGCAGTTATATATTTGACGTCATAATAGCCATTTAAAGTAATATTAAAAGCTGTTATGATAACACTAATAATTATTAACCTGTTGACATGGAAACGAAATGTAATATTCAAACAAAGAAAATATTTTTTCTGAATGTTGACTAGGCCTACGAGTAATTCTTTCATCAATCGCATAAATGTTTTTTATTACCCCTAAAACTATGTCATTGTTATATTATCACGTAACTAAAGGGAATGTTACAATTACAGGCAACGTGTTAGCAATGTGTACGGCGATCGTAATTATACGGGGGTTAAACGGCTCGTTTTTGTTCTTACAACGACTTACTCTTTTACAAGCGATTAGGTATCATATTATCAATCGGAGAGAGTCTTTTATTCCTTGACAACTATCCCGTGTGTTGTGAATTGAGCTTCGCCACGATCGTTCTTTGTTGAGACATGTCCTTTCTGCCGATGCGTTAATTAAACGTTTCATTTCCATTTGCATAAGAATGTCATATTCGTAAATGTCAATGTGTAATGACTATTTGAATGGAACACTTAAATGTGATGAGTTACTGGTCAGGTATTGCACACCACAGCAATTGAAGAGATGAGATTATTACTAGTTGTCCGAAGACATGTAGGTGTTATTCTGGTTTCTAAAGCCAAAACATATTACCTATCGACATAAATCTTAGTTTATTTTCTTAGCCTACATAAAAAGCATTGTATCCGAAACTTTTCTGTCATTCAAGGAAGATTAGGCCAAAAACCAAAATGCTCAAAGCAACTCAGAACAAATATAAAAATAAAACTGTTGATTAGTTACAAGAGTATTCATAGTTAGCCTTTACGGGCCGTGCGTCGCCATAAAAAACCGCAAGCCACCTCGACAATCATATTTCAAGCTGTCATATGTAATGTAAAAGTTGTTGTGAACTCGCGTAGCTCTAAATTCGTCGAGTAGCATGTCGGCTCGACGTCGTCCATATGTTCGTCCATACAAGGCGATGGCTTAGCCGCCATATGCCGTTTTGTATCGACGTTGGGAAACCACGTATTTTGCAGATGGCGTTGCATTGATTAACTGTAAACGGCTTTGGGTTGCAATCAACATCGCATTCAGCTTCGATATTTTTTCTGTGATATTGATACTTTGCTAAAAATCTTGTTTTCTCGTTCTCGATGTGTCCTGCTGCAGTTTAATTAAATATGTTAATGTATTCCAGAGGTTAATTAATGACGATGGGTTTACTATGTTGTGGTGCCTTATTGATTTTGGTCGCGGACGTGTAACACATTTTGTTTGTTCCCTGGGGTTATTCAAAATATGACAGACCAAAACCTGCAGCTGATAAATGTATGCCTAGGTTCCAAATCAAATTTAAACATATGACTAGAAACGTCTAATTTGTGAAGCCTATTGAGCAAGAGTGAAGTTTTAGGCAAAGCAGGTGCATGAGGTGAACTGAAGCGAGCGATATATTGGCCCATCGTAGTTTAGAAGTTGCGTAGTGGACTCAATCAAATTTTTGATTAAGCTTAGCAAGTTCAGCATAATATTGCGGTTGTTCCGTGATTACTTTTCAAGCTTAAATATATACTTTAAAATGAAAACTTTTTGTCACCAAAAAATAAAATTAAATATATTGTATTTGCCAATCACCTGTATTTTTTTTTATTGTTGATATAATTTCATGTGAAGAAGAGTCTCATTCCGTTTCTTCTTTACAGCTACAACATGTATATTAATGATTAATAAATAATTATAATGATTTTAAATATCTCATGAAACACAGCCAAGTTTATTTTAATTTGATCAATTCTAACACTAGAACAAGCCAGCTAAGTATATGTAGATCCTGACTAATACATTCAATACGAAGTGTACATTAACCGATTAAGATTCAAAGTAGATGCATCGACAATATGACATGAATACATAGTAATTGATTTAAGCGCCTGCGATGTGCGCTTCCCTATAATTTTCCTCTCTGACCCTTACGCCGTTGCCAACACACGTAAAGCATAATTGCAATAATCCTTGATGATGAAGTTAAACAATGCCATAAGTTCGCACATAATCGGCACGGTTGCGTAACCCTGCAGCGCCATACATGGCACGAGACTGGCCGCTCGGACCTTCGAGAAGTGGGTCGGCGTTAATACCATCTGGTCAGGCAGGACAGGGCGATGTAACTACTGCGTGCTGTAATCGCCCCGTAACCGTTAACGAGCAAGTTTTCTTGTCCGCGCCCTTTCGTGCTAGCATTGAATTTTTTTGACAAAATTGTGACCATGTTTTTGCTGGTTATTCGACGCTTATTTGCTAAGAAATATGCTGGTCTATTTAACCCATATGTGTCACGTTTTGTTATTCTTAATTATCTAGTCGATATTATTATCTCAACATCATTGCATCAAATTACTAACAGTCCACTGTAGTCTCTTTGCCGTTGCAGGGCGTAAAATCTGTATGCGAAAGGATTAAATTTCTATCCGATTGGCGTCTTTAAGTGTAGGGAATTACTGCATTGAGCAATATTATAGGTGCTTAGCATAAAGAAGCTATAGAATTAGAATACAAAACGAACGCTAATAATTTCTCCACTACGTCATGGAACACCCAATGGCAAATCGTCAGTTGCTATGTCAACACATGACTCATCTTTTCGTAGAATTAGTATAGCTGGTGATATGTGTGAATTGTTCAACTTTGTATGCATCAATGTCGATACGCTTGAAATTTTATTTAAAAATTATAATGTACATTTTCTAAGACTTTTATGCTTACTTTAAGTCGCACTTCCATCAGGTAGTCTTTTAAAATTTCTACGTGTAAGTGTAGTGAATGCTTGTATAGTAAAACCGTAGTAAACAAAGCACGCTCCCATCCGCCAAGCCTTCGCTGAACACGCCTTCAATACATTACAGCGATAGTCAACATTTTTCGTGTACGGTGTCTACAATATTTCAGTGTGAAGCTCACCTGCATGCGGCACACCCTTTAATTAGCGAGAGTGGCGTTGGCGGAATACCCGTTCCCGCAGGATAGCTATGTACGAGAAATGTTGGCGCAGAAAAATATCCTAAATAGTTCCCCAGTGGAAAATATTTCATATTTACGATATCAAGTCATTATTTGTCTAATAAAACAATAGTGTTCATTCACCTGAATTGGGTTAATAGAACTTAAAAGCTATACCTAATGACCGTTACAAAAGGGATCAAATATGATTGAGTAATTTTATAGTAAATTATTTATTAACTATTATATGATTGGTTAATTTGTACGGCGTATTAAATTCATCATTTACCGATACGTTCTAACTCGGCTGTATAATTACACTAATTCACCTAGATTAAGTTACCAAGTCATGGCAGTCGACGTATTAGTACACAGACTTCTGCCAAATCAGTATTGACCTACATGCTTCGTGTTTATTTCTCTGAATATTTCGGTACTAGCAGTTGAGAGCCTAATGTGGACCAGCCTTTTTTGAACTATCGTTTGACCTTCTTACAAGAGCATTCCGCTTCCTGTTGTGTTTCTATTGTCTCTAGTGAATGTGCGGTGACATCACGGCGTACACTCTGCGCCGCGTTACGCATTCATCTCGTTCCCATTATTGTGCTCGCTACACCTTGTTAATGTATTGATTTTTTTATCGATGACACTCTATTTCTTGTCGAACGGTGCTGTTCACGTTTCCCCTATTTCCTTGCATTGTGATGTTTGGTAACGTTAATTGGTTGCGTAAACGTGCAATTGTTTGAAATAGTTTATTGTTTTGTGTCTACTTAATTTCTTTTTCCGTATTATACTGTTCTGTCTCAACGATTTCCGCAACTAATTGGGCATAGTTGTTTTTTTTTTAATAAATTAATTATTTTTCTTTCTCTTTTCAGGTAAGTTAATGACACAACCCATAATTAGTATGGCGGTGATACACGGTTAGTAAGGTATTTCCTAATATCATATTCCAAGTACTAGTGGAAGATGACGTTAGCGTCTTGGTATTTTGTTTTAAATATGAGTAATATAATCGGCTTACCTTTAACTTTCTTTTTAAGAGCCACAGAACACCCATACGGCGGCGGTTGTAAATTATGTCTCGTAAAATTATCTATGTTTTAAAGGCTTGAAGATCATGTTTCTTCATAAAATATAATAATTAATATGCAGCTTCTGGCGACCGAGCAATAGACAAAAGTTGAAAAGAGGTTCCAAGTTAACAACATAAATCTCTTCTGTCATTTAATTATGCCTTAGGTGTAATGGTAGGCAACATCGATGTATTATTGAATTTTATAAACAAGAGTCCAATTGCGTTGAAACCGGTCTTGTACCGTTGCCCATGGCATTTGGTTTATGGGTCTCGGTGCAACTCTGACATTGGGAGCTTTGCTTTTTTATCATAAAAAAAACATCTGGGCATCCAAACAAAGTTGAACTTTCTTATAGATTAATTAAAGAGTTTCCATTCATAATATTAACAAAATATAAGTATTGGTGAATTAGAATATGAATAAGTGGAATCAGAAATGTTTATCAGTACAGTATAACACTTCAATGTCTCTCTCATATTATGTGATGAGATGTGGAGCTGTTTGTGGACTTAATAAATATTATATTGTGTTTACGTTGTTAAGAGTCAGCGCCAGTATAGGAATATAATTATATTAAAGTGATCTCTGATCAGTTAACTTTATCGAGTTCGTATAAAATTGTTTTTGGAAAATTAACTTATATGAAGCGATCATACGGATTACGTACTGTCCAAGGGCATTTATTGTATACTTATATGTTTTTCCGATCCATTTTGCTATCAGTACATCTGTGGTGACTTTTGTATGTAAAAGTGAGCGACGTTTGGGCGTAGGCTCTGATTCATCGCTCACTTATGTCTTGGTACCTTGTTTTAAAGTTTGTTTATTTCTCCCAGTCACGGTCGTCATTCAACGGTTATGAGGTCTCGTGGAAATCATATAAAATATGTTAAATATGGTTATGTAGGCACACACCTCTAGATTGCTCAATTGCAAATGAAATGGCCGACAATTTAAACCATATTAAGGTGGTAAGTTACGATGTCGCGTTGTGCCGTTTCTTAATTTGCTCGAAGGACTGACACGCAATTTATCAGTAGTACCACTTTGTATGTAATTTGTAATGACCGACGTATTACACTGATAATATGAGCCTAGTGAGAGTACACGTATATTAATCAAGTAGGAGTTATTAAATTTTTTTTCTTTTTTTTTTTTTATTTATTAAATTGTTTCTGGTACTGCGTAATGTTAAAACACTGATTAATATTGCACAAAATGTAAACAACATTCAAATTGTTTCTATGAAGTTGAAGAAACCCAGCACATTTGATGTGAAATATTCCGAAGTATGGAAAAATGGTATCTTCTAAAACCAATAATGCACAATGCACACTCGTGGTCGGCTAAACGTGTGGTTCATGGGAATAATTCGCACTCAGGCTATTGTTTGATATGAACTTATTGCTTTTGAAGCTGGGTTAGGTGTAGACGCGTGCTTGAGTGTCGGATCATGGTGAATGTGGTATCTAAAACATGATTTCTAAACACGAGGCCTCTTTTGGATACAATAGTGGTATATTACATATTTGCATATTCTTTCTTCGTTTAGGATAAATTGGTCTACAAATTGACTTAGAATCTTAATTATGTCTGTATTTATTATGGTCTATTTTTATATTATCATTACACTGACTGTTAAGTACTCATAATACGAAGCTAGTGTGCGTAATCTTGGAATATTTATTAATACATACTTTTTTACTTATTTTCCGATTTGAAAATAATGTTTAATGCTCTGTTGTATATTTAGACTACTCGTCATAAATTATTTTAACATACAATATTCCATCACTCAGGTAGTTGGCGTCAGAATTATTGGCTACATTATAGCAATATGTTGTTCATGCCCCGTTCCTGTTATCAGTTCATTTTCCTATACCTGTAGTGTATAATAATTTATCATGGTTAATACAATCGTGTCGGTTCCGTGGCCGTATCGATCTTGCCCGCGGCCGATTGTCGTCAGTCTGGTATTTCGAAATCTATATTCAATTCTTACTCGTTAAAGAAATACTTATACATAGTTTCTTTATAATCCCTCTTTATTTTTATGGTAAAAATAGTTTGGGCTTGTGTAATGTGATTTATTCCACAAATGTTTCGATAAAACACGCGCAAGACGTTCCCCTAGTGTTTCAATATGTTAGTAACAAGGGGAATATATTTTGGTCGTCTTGGTTTGTCATCAATTACATTGCAAGTCTTATCTATCCGATGCAACAGAATGCATTATTTCATTTAGGTAAAAGACTATCACGATGTATCTTTCAATATATTTGTGGCAAATGATGTAATATTGTAAATATCTACGAAAACGGTCCCGTTGCGGTTTAGCGCTGTGTATAAATGAAGTATGAACACAGCTGTGTTGAAGCTGAATGTATACAATATTTTACGGCGACCAGTCCCACCCATTCTGAATTCTAATGCCATAGACAACCGGACCACGTGATAGGATGATAAACAATTTTCAACCTAAACCAGGTGATAATAAGGATTAAACATTAACACAGGATTAAAAATCTAACTGGAAACGTAGCAAGGTGCGTCAAGGACACCGCTTAACGTTTGGCTCTGGTCGCTTCAACTTTTTTTTTCTCAGTCTGTATGGCGGCGATAGGGTTTATCCGCTCATCTTGAAAATATGTTAATATTTCGGAAACAGATATTCGATAGGTGTTGCATTTGATTAATGTGCTAAAGATTTTAATCAATTGTATAATCTAATAGTTTTTATATTTCTTTTCAAATCGCTAGCTGTTACGAATAGTAGCTGCTACTTACTTCATATTCTAATAAAAGTAGAAGTAAAATAATCAATTAGGCTAAAATAACTCGTAATACTCTTGTGCTAGATTTATTGCTGTTGAAATTGCATGTGATTCCTTTTCTGTACGATTTTGTGAGTCATGTACGAAACTTGGATCATATTGGGACTAGACAAACGATTCACTTATATGTAAAGTACAAGCAATATTGTATTTCTTTCCTAACAACCGTATTAGTATCGTGTACGGTTACTGATTTGGTAATGCCTGCTGGCCGCTACTGCTCGGTTACTGAAATATCATTTTATTGACATGTTATTACATTATTAAAGCATTATTAATATATGTATACTTACGTTTATTAAATAATGTCTTCATGTCATTCATGAAGCTTATCATTTTTGCAAAAAATATTTTGAGTTCCTTGCCCCGTTTTTGCGTTTATGCAGAGTCCATGTATTTTTTTACTTTTCTCTTAACGCCTTTGGATAAACGCCAAGTCCTATCTTTGCGTAAATAAACGCCGTCATGATAAATAAATGTTTATATGTTATAGCAAATAAACAACTCCAGTTTTTTCTATATAAATCAGTCTGTGTATGACAAGGGTTTTGCCTAATCGGATTTATGTTTATTCCTCAAGCCAAGGATAAAGGAATACGAGTATAGTGCATTGTAGTTGAAGTTATTTGGCCAGCCAGCCAGAATTTTGAATTGTTTTCCGAACGACAATATGGTAGTTACGTGGATTGTCTTGTATAGTGCGAAAATTTGACAATTAATATTTTACCAACGGATTTATTTGCATTTTATTACCAATTTGTTGCATGGATGTTGTGTAATATAGAACAAGTAATGTATAAAATAATTGCGTTACTTTTGGGATTTAAAATGCCGATCAGTTTCAAAATTTATTTTGGGTCGCTTGAATGAGACTTGTCGCTAATAATTCGCGCTACCTGATTTCGTCCGTGTACTTATTTCTGTGGTTGCGCATTTCAATATATTTGGTTTACCAATACTGTTACATACGAATGCTACTTGGCTTTAATATTCAGAGCATTTTTTAATTGTAGGAACTTGACATATTGGGTAATAAGTTGTAAGTATAGCTGTGGTATAGCGTACGACATTTAGGCGCATTTTAAAGTATAACCTGGTTCATAATGGCGGTGATAAAATTTACGATTCCACATATTTATGAGGCACGGTGCAAGGATTATTCATAACTTTATTACCCAAATTGACCCTTACAACTTCAAAGAAACTTATCGAAAACATGTTGCGTTAACCCCATCTTGTGCATAAATAGTAATGTATACGTTGGTGGTTGAAATCAATGAAATTCCAACTTTGATTTGTTGGACGACAACTTATGGTAGATAAGGAAGAGGTGAAGCATTCACCTAATTTCCTGGCTTCCTTCTTTCTTCCCAAATGTACATGGTCAACCGAAAGTTCATGGTGTAGTATGGTGTTTCTACTGTCGCATTCTCGTTTCGCCATTTATTGCTTTAAAAAAACTAATTACAGAAATCTAAATTCCCGACATTGCATGGGTTGAAACTTGAAGCCTAAGACTTCACCGTTCAAATACCATATTATGTCCTGTAATTTGAATAATTCACCCGATTAATATTACGTTGGTTTGACCAAATCAGCATCTAAGTTTTACTTTACCGTGTAAAGAGAGTAAAACAAACTAGTGGAATGTGAATATAAATCGGCCTCACCCTTCGTAAATAGGTAGCTGGTACAAAGTCCACAACAGTAACATTGTTGACGTCGAATTTAATAATATGCAAATAGTGATAATATTCGTTAGAGTTATTAAATTGGTTCGATGTCTTATCGGGCACTAATTGAATACAAAACAATGTGCACTTCTAATTGGTCCGGCCACAGTCGGTCTTGTTATTTTCAATAATTTGTTCAACACAAATATACCGCACTGACAAATAGATACAGACCTAGATACGTGACGGGTTTAGGCAGTTTAATATATTCCTAATTAATAATTAATGTCGCTCATTACAAAGTAATTATCTTGTATGAGCGTGCTTTAATTACTGAGATACATAATGATTCTAGAATTCAAATATATTATAATGTGAAATGTAATTAGAAACATCAACAATTACTTGTTTAGGTACGAATTAAGTTAATAATTAACGTTTAATATTGTAGGTTTGTACTTCTGAACTATTTTATCAATTCCATACAACCGCATTTTCATGACGTACTGGAACCATTCTTTATCTTTTTCCGTACCTTGTCTTTCTGGATTGAAAAAGATATACAATAATATAAATATGAAATGATTTTAAAATATATATGTAATAGAACATACTGTGATATGTATTTCTCTTCAGGATGTATAAAGCTAATTTACTGTAATTGTGATTTTTATTTCCCTCATTACATACTAAGTAAATAACGCACAATTTTATATAGCTTTAACGTTACATAACATCCCCAAGTTGCGTTCCCTGCTTGTAGTCTAGACCTAGAGTAATTTAAGCGGTGCTTAGTTTTGTCATGTAGAACAAAAGGCTGTGTTATGTTTGGTTCAACGGCCGACACGAAATGTGCGAATGTCATCGTGCATGGATGCTGGCGTTGGAATAACAGGATAAATTCTGTTTGAACGCTAAATACTGCCGGAAAATGTAGTTATAATTAGTTACCAGTACACAATAAGCAGATACCCAAAGGTAAATGCGAACCTTCGTTAAGCAGCGTTTTGTGTAAACAATGGAGGAAATATGTTACAATTCGAATATACATATTAATATATTTGTAAATAATTAAGTTTTATAAATTATGTTTGTTGCATTTCAAGAATTCAGATGTTATATTTCTTCGCCACAAGATGGATTACCAAAGATCGATCAATATGATAGCTCGTTTGTAATAATTAATTATATTTATATACCTAAACTGTTGGCCCTAGAATATTTCCCAAGAAGTATATTCGAGCGATTTAAAGCACTTGTAATTTTATGTATGTTTTGTCAACCATACAATTGTTTTAGATTTCTCATCCCGTGCTCATAGTTTACCGTTACTCATATTAGTTGTAATAAATACTGGTATATCACGTCGTCAAGTACGTAACCAGACCAAAGTCCGTGCATAAAGATATTCCTTATTTTTATTTATAAAGGCAGCATATTAAATACCTAAAAAACCAGGTTCCCTGTAACTAAATCCTGTAACCTAAAGTATAAGTAGGTACATAACACTATGAATTAGTTTTATGTAGCTATAGGGAAAATATGTTGATGTTCTGTTTGAGCTAATCTATGTTTTGCTACATTAATTAACAGGAAACTCTGATTGTAGGTGTGGGTCAATAATTGTATATTTATTTTTAGGTTTGCACATTGATCTTTGCCTTTTACAACAGTAATTTAATATATCAAAAGTTGAAAGCTTATGTTTTCGAATTCGAATAAAACTATTCAAAACAAATCAATGTATTGATAAAAAGTATGTCAAATTTCGAGGAAGGAAGGAAGACTGTCATCATGACTATCCGGCAACAACCGACATTAGTTAAGAAAAAGTTGATTGTCGTAACTTTCTTCGGCACCTATCGACACCGATCATATCGTTATTAAATGTGAGAAACTTCTGGTGTTAATTATTGTTTCGCATTGTTCCTCAATTACAATACGAGGAAATGTTATGAGTTGAACGTTGGTGTTGTTTATGGAATTATTTACCTATTTGAAATATGGTATTAGAGAACCGCTTATTTAAAGCATCTCAATCAAACAAGCCACAGGAAGTCCGTCCATTGCGGAACATAAACCTCTTTTAAGGATCACTGTAAAGCAATTGAAAATGTAATTTGACGCAATCGATATAATTATGCAAAACTGCTCGAATCCGAATATACTCAAGCTGATCCCAAAACGCGAGACGCCTGTAGGTATGTCCAATTGCGGGTTTTCCATCATTGCATACCGCGATAACTATCCGGGTCGGATACGAATATCTACTTCGTATAATCTACTAAACTAATTATCAAACCATAACACAATTGACTAGAGCACTTTTCAATTGACCATAGAGCAGTATTCATTATTAGTTAAGTCTGAAAATATCTAATTAGGAGTGAATAGAAAGCATCCTTTTCTCAGTGAAAGCGGCTGCAGTTGCCGTCATTGTACCTTTATTTTAAAGAGTTTATCCATAAACGGTTCTATTAAAATTAGTTGCGAAACTCGGAACGAACTATAGTCGGTATTAAGCCGTGACTCATGGTAACGGTCGTCCGCAGTTATTCAACCAGTTTTTATAAGTCGACTTATAAAACTATTTGACGACATGTGCAAATGTGGCGTGGTGAATCATTTTGTTCGTTATTTTTGAATATAATCGTTTTTGTTTTGTTATAATATTATCATTAAACACCTGTAAAACAGTAAAGACTTCTGAATTCTTTTATTTCTGACCCTTGACCTGTATTATGGATTGCACCCGTCAGTGGCATCTGAATCATCTTTTTCTTTGCCAAAGGGTTCAAGTTTTGCGCTCATTTCTGAGTTCATTCCCCTTCACACTTACTGCGCTAATCGTATTGAAATACGTCGGCGAGTTTATTAAATTTTCAACGGAAAATTCTTTGCAAGTTCATTTTCTTCAAGATAATCAAACATTATTAATAATATTTCATCGTTAGTGTGTAAATTGATCGTTTTGTTAAAAGTTAACAATAACAAACATGTGAGTCGAGTGAGTCGACGTATGGTGTTTCTGCACTTAGTACTCTCATATACATAGGGCTGCCAACGAATAGTAAACACCAGATGTTATTTTCTATATCATATTAACACTTGTGTGTGGAACTGGTTTTAGCTTCCAGAAAAGGCGATGTATTACCATCGCGTTATTAGAAATAGGTTAAATAATTTAGTGGTTCAAACAGGTCACTACAGATAAGAAAGACTTCTATTTTAGAGATCTATTATTTTATTCCCTATGACTTGTGAGTGAATATTATATGAAAGTTAGTTAATTTAAAAATTGTAAAATAAGTTTAAACAGGAACCAATATGTCAGATGTCAATATGATATGTCAATATGTCATGTTGTGTTATTTTGACAGTTAACCAGTATTCAATTGGACTAGGGGTTGTAGCTAGTTTTGCTCAATGTTTGTTGAATTTCCAATACCGGGTATATCAAGACTGCTACCGAAAACGAAGCCGGGTGGTAGTATAAGCGACTTCAGACACAATGCAACAAAAAAAGTTGCAAAAAAAAGCGACCAATTTTTTTTTGTTATTTTTTTTTCTATGGCCATATTTGGGTGGTAAATACATATTTTCCTAAAATAATAGTGTATATCCTTTTATTTATAAATACTCTAAGGTATAAAAGAGTTTAAATTATTATTTTAGCAAAAACTATGGATTTACCACCCAAAATTGACGATATTTAAAAAATCATAAAAAATAATTGTCGCGTTTCTATGCGAAATTTTTAATTGCATTGTACTTGTAGCCACTAAAACTACCACCCGGCTTCATTTTCGGTAGCAGTCTTGAGATACCCTGTATATTTTGCGACAGTATATACAGAGACTGTTCATACGCGACAGCAAATTGTGTTATTTTAATTCGCTTTGCAGTGTTAATTGGGACTGTCAATTTGTTTTCGTCACATCACAATCACAATCACAATGATATACGTTTTATTTTAATTCGAATGTAATAAATTTTTTCCATATTGCAAATTACCTTTGTGTGCAATGTGTAATTGTATGTACAATACCATTGAGTGTTTTTCTACACAAACTAAATATAGTAACGTATTTTAATTTTGGTTTGTGATTTACTACTTCCAAAATTCATTTTACCAAAATTATAAATCTTTAGTATCGTAGGTTTTAAGTTATTTTACGCCATAGAAAGGTATTCAACAGATTATACAAGAAAACATAAGACCTCTGTTCAGCAGTGGACTACAATGGGCTGATGATCATGATGTTATAAAAAAGAACAAAATTGTTCTTCAAACGAAACGAGCATCAACACAAAGAGAATTTGAATAATAATTTAAATTTAATCGGTATTCCTAAACAATAGGCGATTAAGATGGCTTCATATATTTTGCTGTATTGTTATCAAGACGTGCACTTAGTTTTTTGTGTCAACCCTTGCGGCATTCGGTGGTCGTTCGCACTTTGCAATATAAACAAATGTGCCTCGTTGCATTTTCTGGTTCAACGTACTTTGTATGCAGCCAAAACATTGTGTTATCGACACTGGCAACATATTTTACAATTAAAGACAATTGTGAAAAACCTCACATGTACATATGTTCCATTACAACGAGTAAGCGCAATTGCAATTAAACAGATGTTGTATCAAATGTTATATCTTAGTTTCAAATTAGATGTAAAATAAAAATCTGCCTTGTATTGAAATAAATTCACATTTTATATAAATTTAATCTAGAACCAAAAAATATATTCGTTGTACAAATTCGGAGAGATTTGAGTAAAAATTCACCTCTGAAAATGGCAATGTCAAACATCGCCCGGGGGAATCCTCTCAACGTTCCATGTGCGACGCAAAAGGAAAGCTAGCGTATTGAATAAGTCCGGAAAGCTTCCACTACGAATTTCCAGAAATTTTTGGCATCGCATCTCATAACACGTCAGGAGATATTTACGAGTTGTAGTTAGTGCTTAGATTAGGTATACTCGTCTAGATTGAGCAATGCCAACAAACGACGCGCTAAAACTGTCCTCACTTTCTTTGATATGTGTGAGTACCGGTCGTGTAATTATTGTAATCTAACTGTCAAGGTGTGTGTGTTTAGGGATGCCTACTCCAGATTATTAACTTAACTTTTCCCCATTATTTGATAAACAAAATAGGTTAAATAAAATATTTTTTCTTTATTTAAAGTAATCATACTATTAATTATATTTATAACGCATTTTAGTAAAAACAATAAAGATCTAAACCCATCTCCTAGTGTTTGTTTCCGAATATAATTAACTCTTTGGATTTATTGCCTGGGCTGTTTCTGTATTTATGTAAAATATAAATCATCTTAAGTAAAATGTTCGGAACACATGACTGAAGTCTTGTGAGGCTACGAATGGTCTTCTTTTCGTTTCCGCTGTGTAATGTCTCTCCAGCAATTTGCTAGTACGAAATCCGTAGGAAGTCTAAAAAATAATAGAAAGAATTAACAAAATTACTATAAAGTGCATGACGTCATGGGTTTCATTCATATTGTGTAGGAAAGTTATTATTTCTGTATCAGCCCATATACGTCCCACTGCAGGGCACGGGTCTCCTCTACAATCGAGTACTATTGAGAGTGGTTAGGCCATATAGTCCACCACGCTGGCCTAGTGCGGGTTGGCGGACTTACATACCATAGATTTTTTTTTACGATTCGCTATGGTATGCAGGTTTCCTCACGATGTTTTCCTTCACCGTTTTAGTGCGTGGTGATTGACTATCAATACACACATGACTCCGAAAAGTCAGAGGTGTGCCCTGGGATTCGAACCCGCGACCACCGTGAACATATTGGCAGTCGCGTCTAGTCCGTTTACCAACAGGCCACCACGCACTTCATTTCACTATTATTTACTCATTAAATAAATAATGCCATTCTTGTTGTTGTTTTTTCTGATCGAAATATGATGTAATGATATTTGTGTTTTATCTCCCATAGTTTCAACAAATCCTCCTAGTAATAAATTGACAACACTGGCCAATGAAACTCATCTTCAAAATAACGTATTAAAAGTTCATGTTTTCTTCAAATAATAGTGGTTTAACAATAACGTTACCGATAGAAAGTGATATTGGTATTATTTTACAGTTTTCCCACATAATTGCGATACAATTCGACAGCACAAACCGGCATAATTAATTATTTTTCGGGAGCACATTATCCATATGTAGTTCAAATGACACTGACGTACGTGAGAAGCGAGTCTACCAAATTTGGTAGACTTTATTTGAGCCGTGCGGTGAGGTGTGATGTGTCATCTAGACGAGTATATAATCTAAGAGTTAGTGGTAGTTGGCTAGTTACTATTATGTACGCATGGGTTTTTTTTCATTTTGAATGTAAAGCTGTATATAAATGGATTTTGGATAGTTCAATTTGACTACTTTTTAATCTTCATTTGTTATAGAGCTTTACAAAACATTTTTGTTTGGACAACGTTTGAAGTACATAGGAACATGTTTTAAATCACGCACGGTGTTGTCCATCTCGAAGTCCGAATCAGTAAGGGTGCACCTCTCCCGCTGTGTGTCTAATGAGCCTGATGACCTATTTAGGTCATCTACGTGACGGACAAGCGCGGTAATAACCTTACGTACCCTAACTACAGAGCGGAACAGTGCTACAGGCTGTTTGAATTCTATTAAGTTATCTAAAGACATGTCATTCGTATCAATCAATATGTTATGTCTTCTGCAGCCATTTTTTATGCAATAAATGATGAGACCATCATGCCATTTGCCTGATGATAAGAGAAATGACCGCTCAGAGACAGTAGCAAAGCCAAAAAACACCATGAATTATAAAGCAATCCTTGGCATTTCACTACGCTCGCCACCTTGAGACAAAGACGTTAGGTCTCAATATGTCCAGTTGTTATGTTTATTTACCAATGATTTAATATGTATATAAAGCGAGTAGACAACATGCCTGGAAAGTTACCACAGCGCTCTACAGCCGGTATTATCTTCGAAGTAGTGAAACAACACCTTTTTTGTATAAACGACTCATGAACCAATTTCGATGCAAGGTCGCAATAAAAACAAGCGTAACAACTTCCTAAAATAAGTCCATTGAGAAGCATTGTAGATGTGCTTACGCACGTCAAAACCGCATCTAGGCTACATTTACGCAACAAGTTTCCACGGAAACTAAAAATGTAGGTCGATATTACTCATTTCATTATTTTAAGTAATCAACTCATATTTCAATTAAGCGAAATCACCGGCAGATGCGGGCGTGGTAAAGGTTTGAACAAACATCGGAGTTTTAAACGGAAAACGTTTTATACAAATAATTGTATTTATAGTAATTGCAAATATGCTGTTGGTTAAGAAATTTACGACCACAGATTTGTTATGACTTGCGTCGGAAGGGCAGTTGATAGTCATTATGCAAGATCCGGTGACATAATTAAATGATAGCCATGGAAAGCTGGTGAAACTAAAACAATCGAAAATACATACTTATAGAGCGACTTCTCGAAAGTGGCCTGAATTCAGCGTTGTCGTTATAGAAACATTTCTCAGCAACAACTAGATGATCATAAATTACCGACTATGAGCTAGCTGATCAACAAGCTGAAATGAAGATGGCCGATGATGTCGAAAAGGTAAAGTACCTGTAAGCAAAGCGACGGACGGCCTCTTCCCACATGTTCAGACTACTTGATAAAAGTTGCAGGATACTCTTCAGATAAATTGGGGAAATTTTTGGTGAAGGTCCATGCACAGTAGTAAACTTCCTGTCGCTAAAGATGACGACATCACCAACTTGAATATTAAGAAGTGGTGGTGGAAAGGTGCTGCCGCATACCTGAACGTGACTCAAGGCATAGGTGGTGCGGTGTTGACCCAAATGATACACGGATAATTTATATGTGAATCATCAAGTTGTATGAACACCTTTGTTGTCAGATAACACTAACGTATTTAATACACTGATAGTGTTCTCAACATGCTTATTGTTTGGATTTGTTATGTGAGCGATGAAGTAGCGCCCACTACGATTAGACAATATTTGAGTTCTGATTACGTGTGCCTTGATAAACATTTTATAACAAATTCGGTGCTTCAACTCATTATAATACAATGAGTTTATTAGGAGTTCATAATTATTTCCATTCTTGAAGGTTTTTTTGCTTCTTGCCCTCTTAAGAACATTAGGATTAAGCTCGAAAATGAACTAAGTTACTGCACTTAACTAAATTTGATATTTATTCTGGTATGAGCAAAAACCTTACTATAAATCCTCATGTATAAAGATTTTTGTGAGTTATTTAATAGTATCAAACGATTTCGTAAACCTTAAATGGTACATTGATCAAATTGTAATTGCGTAAAAAGCATTGTATTGATAAGTATACGAGGCGCGTTTGATACGGCGACGTAACAATTGTAGGCAGCTAATCAATTTTGCGAAGCACGCACTTCATGTGGGTAATTGAAAAATAAGTGTTGTAGCGCACAAGAAGTTGTTTATTCCCTGGCCTACTTGGCATTATCACATGGAAATGTATGGTAATTGCGGATTCTAGAACATCCTTGCAATACGATAACGACATATTGGCGACAGCATATTTATTGTTTTATACGAGTTCTCCGTGATAACGTTCAATTTGAATAATTATTTAAGGAATTTTCGTCGACCTTTTAATTATTTTATCGCATAAAGGAATTTTACTGACGTTTTCGTTTATATCAACAGCGTTTTTGGCACAGCCTTGGCAAATGTTACTTTGTTTAATTTTAATTTGTATTAGATACACAAAAGGCAATCTTCAGTATATGTTTTTTGCCTCGTTAATAAATATTATTACATTTCTATTTCATGTTCAGGTTGTTTTTTCAAATTTTCGTGAAGATTGTTTGCATAGAATAATAAATTTTAATTAAGTCTATAGCATTACCGTTAAATGGATGCATTGAATCCTAATTTTCAACGCGCATATTAAGTTTGTAAGACGCGGGATGAATAACGACAAAGATGAAACTTATAAACACAGCCAATAAACTTTAGAAATTGTGCGAAGCCGCTGTGAGTTGCTAGTAAAACATAATAGCCCAATAAAATACTTAATAGACCACAAAAATACCTAAAATTTCACATAACAAGAACACAAAAGGTTTAATAACGGGCTATAGATTTGACGATATAGGTTTATTGGCCGGTGCGTTGGTGTATAAATACGGTGCTCCCGTACTGATTGCTAATGGCAGACAAGTACCAACTGCAAATGGCTGGATTAACACACTATATACCTTATCGATTTATATTTATTTTAAATCTAAACTACTTGGAATTGAATGGATACTGTATCCATATGTAGATAGTGAATTAAGTCAATATAACGTTACATTCATGAGTGGATATAAAAAAGTAGTGGAATACATTTACTTTGATAACTAGCTCGTGGCTACGTTTGAGGGTTTATTAGCCAATTTTTTATTAATCATAGCTAAAATTCATAATTTTGTTGGTTAAGCGCCATGAAGGGATGCTACCACTTATTTCTATAAATACAGTTGAAAACACATGTGTACAAACTTATTAGATCCAGGTCCCCGACGTCAATCCCATCAGGGAATTCCTCACGACTGAGACTGTCTCCTACCAAATGACATTTTGTCGCAATTATTATGTTGATTGAAACACATATTATGAACTTAGCGGAGTAATTCATAATTCATGTCTATTTGACGACCATATTACGTCGCCTAGCATAAATAGATTGCTAACAAGAGCTATCTGTGGACAATCAGTGGCATTATTAATTGCAATTTATAAATAGTTGTGACGTGAAGTGGATGCTAATAGAAATATCCTCATGCAGGATATTGAAATGCTTAAAAAGTAAAAGTGTGTAATATATGACGGCGTTTAAAGATTTCTTTAGTGTTGTATTTCCAGTGAGTCAAAGTTCTTGCTACACAAGCACATAAGAATTTTCGAGTGTGTGATTCATCGGAAGTGCTAACACCATGAGGGTTCTGTTTCCTGATGTCTTGTTTAAAATATACTTAATTAATAAGCTCAGATATACCTTATAAGCTTGTTGGTAAGTGGTCACCGCTGCCCTTGAACATCTGCAACACCATAGGGAATAGATACAACTATATAATTGTATTCTATCGAAAAAAATTATATACATATCTTCTCGCCCCTCTGCCATCGTCTACCTTTATATACTGATAACTTGGATATAAAGTTTTTGCTTTCTCTTTGGTGAATACAGGTTACTGTATTCTACCTTTATTATCCATAAAGTAACCCGCTATTTCATTAACACTTATGCCATAAATAACTTAAAACCTTCTCCTAATAGATTGACGATAGCAAAACTTCAACATAACACAAAGAAAACAACACAAATTGATTGAACGTTCCTATTAATAATTTGCGTGAAAACAACACTGTTTTCGATCATCATACATTGACCCGCACTGTTAACACTAGATTGAAAGAAGATAGATAGAAGGGTATCATTTAGCACAGTGAGATAAACTAGAGAACGCACGTTAGAGCGGTAAGGGCGCGCGGACCGGTTTCCCGACAGACCGGAAAATCGGCACGCGACACCGCGACGCCGCGGCTCGACGGGGAATCTAATTGTATTAGACATTGGTTATTGCTCTATAACACGAGAGATTTGCGGGATACACCACATTGAGACAGTCCTGCGATACAAATATGGCAAATGTATTGACACTAGCAATACCCCTAATTTGTAACTCTACAATAAAACGATGAATTACGGACTTGTCTGACACTTCAGAAAATACTTCGTGACAAATAATTAAACGGCGATATATCTTTTCCCATTAGCTCAATTTCGTCTAAACTGTAATGAACCCTGAAAATCCTAAGGCTAAGTAAAGAGAAAGTTTTATATCATGTATTTGTTACATAGACTTGAATATTTTAAAGACTGGTATAGGCTGTATTCGAATCCATTATAAAATACTCTGTACAATGAGTATAACAAAGTGATGGTCACGTGAAAATTTTCACGATGTTTGTTCCTAATATACTTAACTAATTTTATTACTTTTAAAAATTAAGCCATATTGTATGTATGTATGGATTCCAATATATTTATTAATGGCAGAAGCAAGAAGAATCTGCCTGGAGCGTTTTAAAACTTGAAGTGGCAATAAAAATTACTTCCAAATATATTGAAATTGTGGCGCAAATGGACGGGTCGACAGGTGGCTGTATTTTCCCCACCTGGCACCCACCTTCATACCCTCCAATCAGGTGCAACGCCCGTGGAACACAATTTGTTTCCCCGCGATCGAAACTTTTACATTTTTGATAATTCGGCACTGCTGACTAGAAAATTCTTGTTTTATCAGATACTGAAGTTTTACTATTTATTAGAAAAAAGATTTTGTATTCTGCAGTTAATTTAGCAGTAGAGTTTAATATTTCAAAGTCCAGAGAAGGCTATCTGTGACGTCATTGTCGATTGCAATGCTGTAGCTTACACCATCGATGATTTAATCTAATCTTTATTGACGCTATAAAGACAGTTCCGTTGGCATGTATGAAGGGCGAATAATAAATGAGTTACTGTTTTAGTGTTTGTTTATTATCTGGTAACATTTTTATTCTCTCCGTAGCAATTATTTTAGGGGATCAATCACTTTGACAAACAGGAATTGAGTAATGCTCAATGAGATATCAAGTTATTTTCCTTAAGCTATTAAATCTTCGCATTAAAAAGAAACGAATTGACTGACGCACATGAGTCAAGGACCGTCTTCCATATACATGTCACTTTCGAGGAGTCGAGCATCGGGCGCGTTGGCTCCAGCGATATCTGTTTCCTTCTTATTGGCCATTTGAATATAAGTCTCAATTTACTTTCCCCGCTTTAATCGAGCTGATTCATGAACGGCGCAAATAAAGCATGTCTAAAGAACAAAACTCGGATGACTATCGCAACGGATGCGCGCCGATACGCGAAACGAGCCTGTATCCTGCGCCGGTTGAACGACCGGCGCACGCGCACGCGCACGCACTGCCGCGACGCCTCTGATAATGGGGAAATTTATCAACGTTAATTGTTGAAAAGACCGCTCGTACGTAAGGACGATATGGATGCTCTTCCTTTGATAGCGCGGCGAAATCGACGCGATGGCTGCGGTAACAACGGGCGGTGCAATGGGTTGCAGCTGGAGAAATATAAGCTTTATGTTTTTCATTACCTTGTTTACTAAAATTATCATTATTCAATTGTATAACTACTATAACAATTAAAAGCAAGTGTGCATTTTATTTATAAACATTATATGCTTGAATATGGTAGATATAAATACTGGTAGCAACCTTCGTTGACAGTATAACATGCCGTCTACAACCTGCCATGACGTCAATGGCTTGATGAATTCCCTCATCTAGTTGAAGTCGAGATCAAATCTGGCATCACATCACAATGTTATCTTTGAAGTATCGCCCAAGGTGGCACAGCACAATAGCGCGAGACGCCCACGCGCTGCTCCCAAATCGGCGGTTCAGCGCAAACACAACCAACCACTTGATTTATTTTATATCGTAGTAACTAGTTAGTAAGACTGACGTAGTAGTTGATTTACATGATCGATTATAGTGCATACGCCAGAATAGGAATTAACCACTTAAAGCAATTTGAGAGGTGTTGCAGCGAAAATCATGCGTTAAGTAAAATTTCGCCGTAAAGGACTTCGTGTCGCACGAATTTAGGTTGAATTTATTTGCCGCCTTGACCAGAAAACATGATAGTTGCATGAAGGATATATTATGCAGTTATAATTCTTGACTCGGCGTTCGATTAAATTGACACTAAACTTGCATTCAACGGTCAGATAAAGTTGTACCTACGACACATTATGTTTTTTTAAACTACTTTCATTAAAGTAGAGGTACTCATTTTAAATTATAATATATTAAACTAAAACCCCACTAAAAACGGTGAAGAAACACATCGTAAGGAAACCTGCATACCATAGCGATTTATAAGAATGTCTATGGTATGTAAGTCCGCCAACCCGCACTAAGCCAGCGTGGTGGAGTATATGGCCTAATCACTCTCAATCGTACTCTCGATTGTAGAGAAGGCCCGTGCCCTGCAGTGGTACGTATATGGGCTGATACGTTTTTTTATTGATAAAAGTTTCTCATATTTTGTGTAATGATTGCTGGTAGCAATTTTGAAACAAATTAGTATTTTATTGTAGAAGTTCGTGAAATTTTGTAATGAAGTACATATATCACGAATAAGGCGAACTGTGCTGACTCATATTATTTGCCAGCGCTCGTCGATCATATCAAAACTATACAATGACCATATACGGCAGTGTTTACGAGACACGCGTGTGTACGTTGTAAATGCATGTTTCTCCATAAACGTTCATGCTCAATGTGACTCATGCTCTATTTCAAAAGTATATAAAGCCAGGGCCCTTACTACGACGAAATAAGGGTTAAATTTCCCCCGAGGCGACACCCACAATCACCCGAGGTTCTGTTGTAGATAACAGTTACCTCGTTGTATCCCTCGCTTTATTACTTACATAACATAATGATGTCGTGCGAAATCATTTAAAAACAGTTTTTAATCATACTTTATACTACTTACAGGTATCGTCGAAGTAGCTTGAAAAATGATGCATACATCATAAATTACGAAATATGTACAAGATTTCTAAATCTTGATTGATGGTAAGCCGGCCTGATGTCATGATTGATATTAAAATTTCCTGATGTGTGTAGGCCTTTATTTATAGTAACTATACTAAATGTGCTATATAATTTTGTAAATGCTAAATCAGTATTAGAATGTCCTCTCACCACGTAAGGTTTAGGGTTTAGGGCAGTACTTTTTGACCACATATTCGACTATAATGAATCATTCATCATGCAGTCGCGCGCGTCTTCTCCGTAACATAACACACCATATTAGGCGTGTGCTTTGAAATGTTGCTTGGACACGAAGTTCACGAGAATATGGACTCTATAAGGCAGACGTTAGTAATTAATTCGGCTGTTGTAAGTGCAATCATTACGAGGCGGCCTCGCGCGGCCTTGCCTGCCGTTTGTACAGATGCGCCGACGCGCGTTTCCATAGCGCCTCTGACTCACACTAAGGATATATTCTGCTTGTAGCCTTCTTCAGGAAACATCATTACTAGAATAATAATTACTTTGATGTGTGATTAATTAGCGATTTTTACGTTGGTTGTATCGATATGAATCTTTGCTGTTTCTTGCATTTTAAATAAGGAGTAGAGCTCGAAAAAGTTTTTACGCACTTTGAAAAGATACAAACTGATAACGAGCAGAAGCGTTATATTATTGTTGGAGGCTTATGATCAGCAGTACCCTTCTTGTCACCAAAGATGATACTGTTTCCATATTCAACAATATTACAATATTCAACAATAATCACATTGCATCAACAAATTATTGAAAGGCATTTTCTTGTTGATGGGACTAAGATACACTCGTAGGTCCGACTGGTCGTCAATGAAGAGCGATCACGACAGCAACACGTTCGCCAGAATACTTCCATCAATCTCTCAGCCGTCATCCTCCATTAACGAGTTTCATTATTCACACCGTTAAAATGGACTAACACAATAAGTTTAGTTTCTTTGTTACAAGTCTGTAGCTCTGTATGCGAGCGTGTTGTAGGTATGCGGTGAACAAGGGCTATTAGTACCCATGTCTGCGCTCGATGGTAAATAGCTGTAATAAAAGTATTAAACACTTTGCAATATTGCCTGATAGTGGATACTAATGTTAATGGTATCAGCTGACTTTGGATGTATATTCTAGAAAATATATTGTAAAAGGTATTTTAAGGTCTTGCCTTTCGTATGGTTCTCCTCCATTTTTGTAAGCTTCTTCCATAATTTCGCAAAGCTAGTATCGAAATTATATTCTACAAATGATGTGATCATCATCATCAGATCAGATCATGTGAGGAGTTTGCGATCCGTTTCACTACATTGCTGAACATGAAAAATTGATCAAACAATTTATTATTAATTAAATCTTCTCCTCATTAAAATACCAACCTTTTATGTAAATGATCTCAAATACCTTTCACTGCGTTATGTCAAAATATTTCCCGGCAATCGTTGGCTACCGAAATGCAGCAATTAATGTGCATTCTCGGAATGATTGAGAAGGGCATAAAGCCTCCATAAAACACAGCTACCAGGATGGCGATGTAGTGACTCACCAGGTCGGACTCAAACGTGCGTACATTGTGCGGACGGATAACATTTTGCATGCCGCCTAATGACGCATTGAGTGTGAGACGGGAGTGATTTGTCAGGGTACAGCTTGTATTGCTTCAGCCAAAAAAAGACGTTGAAGGCTTGCAATGAGTTGCGAGTCACGTATAGATGAAACAGTCTAGGTTGAAACAAATACATATGGTTAGCGTAAAGAAAAATGCTAATCTGAATATTATAAATGTTCAATAACTAAAAAGACACTACTGAATGCCTTATAAATAATTAGGAAAAATACTTTGAAGAATCAGATTATTTTGGATTTCTCAAATAAAATTGAATGTACCCAAAATAGGTTGTACCTACCCTTGACCTTTGAATTGAACCCCGAGGTATCGGTCAACATGACTGACATAATCGAATGGTAAATTTTACTCACAGCTCATGAATATTCATAATAGCTGAGACATTGTAGGCGCATTGGTAATTCGTATTGGAGGAGGTAGTAGACAAGAAAAGTAGGAAGCGCTGGTCCTGAAGACAAAAAGAACTGCGAGAGCAACGCAGTTATATCACAACTCACAACATTAGTAATATAAATTAAGAGCGTTTATACCCTGCACGCGCTTTTTGGCTTAAAAACAGGACTTTTCAAATGAGTTAATAGCCACCAATAAACAATTTAAAGGAAAAATAATTATTACTAATTTTAGAAAAGGTTGTCATCTAGGGATTTTGGTGGAAAACATTATAGATTGATGGATAATTTGTGAGTACTATACGGATTACTGAACACAAGTTTCGTTATTTAGGCTTTAAATGGCAATTTAGAAGCTTAAGATATCCGAAACCACTAAATATAAGATGAAAATAAAATATCATCAGACTAATAAGACCCTTATGGAGGGATTTTGCTGAGAAAAATAATCTTTTTGTGTTTAGTTCCTGAAAAATAAAAATTTAAACAATGCGAAATTATTCAGAAACTCTCGTCAAGAACATATTTTTTTTCACCAACTTATCGTACATAATTTGTTATAGCAATTGCATATTACAATAGAAGAACATCTTATCAATAAATTACCATTTTTATATTTCAACAAAATTAGTTTTCATGTTTTCTACAAATATTTTAAAAACCACTATAAAACACGCTGTCCGACGTGGATCAAATCAGACCGCCGCAAGGCCTTCTAGAGGGAGGACGTATCGCTCGTCGCTCCGGCCTGGCTGCACTCGATTATGCCGCGCGTAGTAAAAATAGCCACGCGCGGAATGCGATTACCACATCTTAGTACTTTGGTAGTAAAATATTTAATTATTTTTATTACCTACAATGATTTTGTAGTGAGTATAAATTATGTTTCAGGTAATATAATGGGATGTAATTCCGAGGCTAAATTATGTTATGTATTGTAATATAAAATTAAATATATTTCGTAATTGTAAGGGGTTGTAAGGCCCCTAACACTATTTATGTATTCGAACACGAAGTGATTAATAAAACGTCCGTAGTGTATACTGATTGAACACTGATTTGAATGCAACTTAACAATGTAATAATAATGAAAATATGATTAGTATCCAAAATTTGTATTATTCTTTGCTTGCACAGTAATATTTGTCTACTTATAATGCAAATAAAATATTTTTATGATATTATATTACAGTTACATTTCAATTGAATATTTGAAGCGCACGGATCAAAGTTGTTTGAGCCGATTGTATAGCGAGCCGACGCGGCAGCTCTACGCACACAGCTTTGGTCGCTTATGTGTGCGTGAAATTAACGAAGAAATACCTATAGTTGACTTTGCGCGCAAGGTGTATACGCTCTTAAGGCAATTTCAGAAAATACTCCTTCTCGTACGGTCACGGAGCCTATCTGAATATGATGGTAATAAATAAGTAATTAAATTCCTATTATATGAATGTCCTCATAGTAAAGACGTAAAATACCACCAAGAGGTTATCTAAGCTCCCTGCATTCGTGTGAGAAATACTTTTTCATTTTCGATAATGGTCTGTAATGACTCGTAAAACAGTTGTTTAATGCGTTACCAAATTATTAGTGTGTGCCATGTATGGCGTTCGATCGACGCTACCAAATAGGGTACGCACCATGTGGAAACTGTGTCGATGGAGTTTTTGTGTCTTTCACAACTATTCAGCTAACATTGCAACATGTTCACTTAAGCTTAGTAGCATTAGGTGTATGATTACGTTGCTACCTCCTGACACGGCCAATGCGACGTTTTGATAGTAGGTAATGTTTATGTACACTTGGATGTTGAAATGCTGTCTCATGAAGAATACGAATGGGATTATCATCGACCTAAAAAAAATTATATTTTTCTGTACCTAATAAAGCTTTTTTGTCACATTGATTGTCTTATACAAATCACGCCGGCTATACCTAAATTCTCATTTGAGACAGTAAAATGGACTATTTTGAACTATGTATGTTTTGTTGTACATATAGAAAAGCACTGTCGCTAGATCTCCTACTTCTTCTCGTAGATCTCCCAACCTAGACGAGCCTGCCCAATCATACTGAGTCATAAGTCATAACTGACAACAGCTTGGCTCTACCACTTTCAATAATGCTAAAAATCGACAAAACAGAAAGGACATTTGACCAGTAACGATCTTGGAAACTTGTAAGATTAAAAAGTCATTTGACTCATTACGTAGAACAAAGACGTATCTTAATAAAATAGGAGAATATACCTATTTATTAATAGGTATTTAAAGTATATACAACTTAAAAATACATTATGTTTAATTGATGTACCTTTTAAATGAGATACAAACGTTGTAAACACGATATCACCACCAAAGGTAACTAACCTTACATTTTTGCATGCAAACAGGTAAAATTAATTGTGTTTACTTATCTTAATTGCTTCTAGTTTCCGCTTATGAAGTGTCGTTGAAATAATGTCAACGCAGATAACTGTACTCCAGTGTATACTTGAATAAAGATTCCATTGTTTTGTTATTATAAATTGAGGATACCCAGCGAATAACGTAACTCAACAGCCTAGGATTTTAGTCAACTTGATACGATTGGCTTCTATTTGTTTTGTTTTGATCCGTTCTTTGTTAATGCCTGAAATCACAGTTACTGTGAAAATGATGTTCGTAGTTACCTTTACAGTAAGACATATTGCCAGTAAAAAAATACAAAACAATTCTACAATTCATGCAAAGAATTTAAATATTTCTACGAAAACATTTTGTATTTTGAATCAAATGATTAAATATTCATCGAGCAGTGTGTATATTGCCTGTGCAATTATTAGTTGTAAAATAACCGTGCCTATGAAATGAACGTGATTAGAATTTTAATATAAAAACAAAACCGCAAAAAGCCACTAAGCCCGCTGTCCACACCGCATTCCACATGGTCGAGTACTGGCTGGTCGGTTACATGCGTGGACTAAGCGGCCCTGACAATAATATCCTAATGATTTAGCTGTCACTTCGTCAAGCACATTGCGGCCCTGTCAGTTTTACAAAGTAGTTTTTTGTCCCCGAAAACGGTCAAGTTTGTTTTAATTGGATAATACTTAATGTGGTGTTTACATGAAAACCCTACAACATGAAAGATTTCACCTTATTTTATACTAGCGGCCCGGCCCAGCTTCGTCTGGGTGCATATATTTTTTGATTCCACTCCACACCAAATACATGTTATTTTTCGTATAAACTCTTGTATACCTAAACTTGACGTAGCTGTCCTACTGTCCGGCTCAATCCCGTCTCATCCGTCTGTTCAGTCTCTTCCCAATCCATCCCGTCCTTTCTCTTTATTATCCATCCCGTCTTATAACGTGCATTTATATTTCGTCCTATCAAATCTGTCAGCTATCCCAGCCTTCTCCCGTACCTTCCACTCTATTATATCCCGACTCTCCATATACATGTACATATAAAGATTGCCTTATGAAATTTTTGTGCAGCAGAAATCGTAATATTTTAATTTCACCACAACTTCAAAACTAAACGTCCAATTTTAATCATTCAAAGACCAAATATTATCAACATAAACTGTACTTATTGATGAAATAATTTATTTTGATAAGGATTAATAGCATGAGGAAAATAAACGCGTTTAAATGTAGTCCAAAAAAAATTCAAGATTTTTAAATAAAAATGTGGTTGTTGTGCCTCACTCGACATAGATAGGTATAGTTTGTCGCGGACTTTTTTGTAGATATTTATAAGATCTACAATTCATTATAACATTTTATGGTTCTATCTTTTGTAGTTTAGGCAGCGTACGCAAAATAAGTAACTTCTTTGTTAGATTTTTTTCAGTTTGTGTCCGAAAAATCCAAATAACTTACGGAACCCTATTTTTTTTTCCAAAATAAAATATAGTCTATGTTACTCGTGGATAATGTAGCTTTCGAATGGTGAAAGAATTTTTAAAATCGGTCCAGTAGTTTTTGAGCCTATTCATTACAACCAAACAAACAAACAAAGTTTTCCTCTTTATAATATTAGTGTAGATACTTATATAATTTTTAATGGTAATTGCTCACACTTCTATTGGGTTCTTCGCCTTTACTACTGTTGTTTGCCTTGGAACATTTAACAGAACTTACTTTTCATCACCTACATTGATAGTGCTGAAGCTCTATTCACTCAATATAATTATTGCTAGCTAAGTCTATAAATGTAACTTCTTATCTAAAAAGTAGAGGTTTATGAGACATATTCCAGATGTCAATTCTATTACGTTTGTTTACAATATTCGATTTGAGGTCAAGAGTTAATCACAGCACATTTACGCAGTAATCCTCGAGTTGCCGGGTCACTACATAAATTGATTCACGATATTGCCCTTCTGTATCCGTACGGCGATACGTTATCTTCATCACCTTTTCAGCTTTCAACTTGCCGACAGATTACAATATTTGTTTACGTAATCAAATACACTTGGTGTACAACTTTTATATAACGTGTTGAATATCTGCATCTCACAATTTACATTTTCTTACTTTGTAAATAAGGCAAAATGTGATCGTGTTGTAGTCCATATTCCCTTAAAATTTTCGTCTATAATAGTATGTGTAGCCGAAACAATTTGTTTAGATCGCATTGGGATAAAAGGTTTATCTTTGGCGTTTTAAACTTTCTGTACAATCCACCGTGTTGCCTCAACTTTATCTTACTTTTCCAGACTTTAAAAGCCCGCACTTCGTACGCCGTTGTTAGGATTAAAGTTCGAAATACGTTTTAGTCTGTCTAGCATTGTTGCCCTACACAAACATTATTCAGATTCGAGTCAAAGTTTAAACCCTAGGCTGTTGAAGCTCTCGTTTCAGTTTAATTTTCATTCTGACGTTTACATTCATTATAATAATAATAATAGGGTATTATTTCATTCGGTCAGATCTCAAGAATGGTTCTGATTAAAATCTCAGTGCGCTAGTTTTCGTCTGATTAAGAAAACGCTTTTGTTTAATCTAAGTTCGTGACAAGGACTTTTGTTTCTTCACATTGCACGAAGTTTTAAATAATGTAAAGCTGCATTTATCTCGGAGGTTTATTATTTTAAGTTTAACTTAAATATTCAACTGTTCTGTGAAATAAACCTTATGCATATTATTACTTTGATAAAATACCAAATAGTCCTTGAATAAAATATTTAATCTCCTTTGCTACGATATCTTGTGTATTTTTTTTTATTTCATTCCAAGTCCGGGCATCTGTTTCCTCATCCTTGTCTCCTGCGGCTGCACTAATAGTTGGAATGACAGCAATGAATGTTACAATTCAATTAGTTATGTGATAACAATTGCCAAGTCTAAATGTCCGAGGAACGTTCCTGTCTGGAATCACTGACACCCTATCAATTACTCAAGTCATTTCACAATCAAACCAATTAGTAAGTTGTTATAATTCTCAGTTTAATTGGTTGTTTGCATTGAGATTTTATATCTTTGTATCTATCAGCGGCGTGCACAGGATTATGACACTGGGTATGCGGCGGAGTACTCAGTCACAAAAACTTTTTCTTTTATAGTTTTTAGCATAGCCACAGCCACGCGACGGATCTCTAAGTCGGAAACCATGCCAACATAACAAGTCTTAGATGTACTACTATTTATGTCCATCTTCTACGGCAACGCAGACAAAACAGCGATCGATCGTCGCGGCGGAAGAAATTCTAATAAATAAAATAAAAAAAAACTCACCTAGTCAGCTTTCAATTTTCACATATTCAAGGTTCCGGTTAGTTGAGATTACTATACCTATCCCGATGTAAATAAACGCAATATTTCGGCCACCTCATTCATTCATTTGATAAACATACATTTTTAACACAAACCTCGCACTCAAATAACATTTAAAAAAATAAACAAACACACTAGTAAAAGCAAATGACTACAATTAATATCGAAACTTAGTAATAAACTGTTAAATGTACACACTTTCAAATGTTAAAATGAAAAATCCGTTAAGAAATCTATTTTTTTTTTACCAACATACTAGTAAACAATGCAAAACTCATAAAAAAGCAAAATGGCCCCCGCGAAACACAAAACATTTCTATTTAATCAAATAAAACCTTACTAACCAAAAATGCATAATGTGCATAGGTGATTAAATTCCAGCCTATTAATTTTACTCGGATTATAGGCAACGAACATTTACGATTACTCCCGACAACTGCCGAACTCCCGACCGAGGCCTGCCGCAGGAGTCGCGGCTTTCAATATTCATGGGTGTGTGCGTTTGCGACTGTGCACGGACACCAACATTACTACACACATGCAAACAAATGTAATGCGGGACGCGGCGGCATGACTTGGTTGATTAGGTACATTATTTTGCTTTTCAGCGCCTCTTGCTTTTCGCGTGGCAACCATAATGTTTGCGTGATTGCAAATAGGTGCTATTTATAAAATATTAGGCGTTTTAAGTTATTATATTTTGTTTATTCATTTATTTACTATAAATTAAAGTCATCTAAAACGTACGAACGTTATAATAAAATATCTGTGAATGGCAAGTAAAGCACTGCATTTCTGCCTACAAGGAGTGCACGCCCCTGGTATCTATAGCTACCGAGACCTGGATTCCTAGTATTTTAAACACTTGACTATTTAGTCGAGTCTGCCTTTAGGCAATGTCTTGTATAAGTTTAAAAATGAACTACATTGATTTTTAAAAATGTACATAATTATATTGGATGTTGCAAAAAAAGGACCTACTCAACATAAATGCCGATAAGAATTTTCAATGTCATAGGTCGTTGGTTTGGTAGAATTGAAGCATGTTTTTGCTTTTCCCTTGTCGCCTGTTCCTTCTCCTTTCTTTCCTGCAATTTGTCAAAAGTTGTCAGGTGCCGGGAATGTTGATGGTATCTTTTACGCTGTCGCCTTTTCGTTTATTAGACGATAGTTTGTTGCCCTTAGTTTAATCTAAACTGTTTTGCCATTTAGGACCCATGATATAAAACATTTGATAGCCTTACTTTTATAAGCTTATTTAAGTGTATTCTAAAATTCAAAATATTTTTCTTTAAAATGTATATTTACACTGTCTACTTATGGCATTTCTAATTATTCACGGTTGTCAATCATTTGAGTGTCTATTCTGTACCTCGCGGTGCATTAAATGTCCGCCGTATTTAGTTACAACGAACCTTTCACATTACGTCGATCTCGTTTCTTCCGTCTAAATACATCAACAAAGTATAATGTATAACGATGTTCTTTAACTACTTTTTATACTGGCTCTTGAGTTATGACTACATGTGAGATATTGGTCTAAATGAATGTTTTATAGTTCACATTAGCTTTTATTACTGTATATGAATGTGCGGGGTTTATAATTTGCGATTAAAATAATCTGACTTTATTCCAAATTACTCTAATTACAAAATGTTGTATTAACGTGCTAGTTAGCATACAATTCTATTACTCTAATACCCTTTAGTTCTTGTATGGAATATGCATCTCATTACATACTATGACATATTTAAAGAAACGCTGTCTTTTTTACTGGCGCAAATAAAATGCGCGTTTTTATTAATTTTTGATTTGATATCACTTTAATTTCCTGACAAGGATACTACGATTATGGATTCACTGTTTATTAATAGATATGCCTGAAACCAGCCTTAATCTTCGTTTCTATTTATTCAAGATGTTTTATATAACTTCAAAGCAAGATCCACATTTTCTAATGATATGATAACTTTCACAGACATACTCCGGTCTCTTCTGCGTGGTGGTGAACCCCTACAAGAAGCTGCCAATCTACACGGAGAAGATCATGGAGCGGTATAAGGGCATAAAGCGACACGAGGTGCCCCCACACGTATTCGCCATCACAGACACAGCGTATCGTTCTATGCTGCAAGGTACATGTTAATCATTTACGATGTATTATTATCCAATTATTTAACAACATCAGAAGCTATCTGCTAAAGTAAATTGTGCTTAAAATAGTTAAGATGTGTTGTAATTTTTCCAATTATGTGTAATTCAATGGATTAACTTAACGGAAGGATACATATCTTCAGTGATTCTTTTGTGACTAAGCATAGAGGCTTTTCTTAGGGGAACTTTTTTACTAAACTTCTCGATGAATGGAATGAGTTAACAAAGTGTATGCATAGTCTTGGTACGTCAGAATTATTCTCCTTCAATATAAAGTACAATGTCTCTTCAGAACCGTCTATTGTGCCTTTATGTCTTCAGAACTTTTGGTTTGAGGTGCATTATATAGCAGTTCTTTATTAAGTCAAAAATACCTCCCAGGACTCGGTATACCAATACAATAGGTTAGACTAGGACCAAGTCACATCGATGTGCTAGTCCTTATCCAGTACGAAAATAGATTGATGACGTAAATTCTTTCTTATTAATATGTAAGGTTATGCTGGCTGTTGCGTTGTTTAATCAGTGCGTCTTGTCCAATGTCATATTAATTGTAAGATTAATCAAAGCATGTTAGATTTAAAACACAAACATTCTACTAGATAATGACAAAGTTTTATTCTTCATATCAGCACTTCATACTGGTTATCATTCTAGTTTATCTTAGTTTCTACTGTATGTACAAATGTGATCCTGTATGTTTGAATAGTGACTAACAATTGGTCTATTACTTCACACCTAGAGTACACAAAATTGGCCATGAAAATTAAAAATTAATAGATTTCTCAAATTGCATTAAAACTGAAATGTTTCCACTTTTCTAATATTGCATCACAAAATATTTCAACGGTGTAATCTTCTTAAAGCTAACCTTCAGACGTCCCAAAGATACGAGATGGAAAAAACAAAAGCCAATATACTAATTACAAAGTCATGCAATAAGTCATTGTCGTATCGGTTCGTTGGGCCATTAGTGAACAATTAGACAAACGACCCGTTTCTAAACTGGTCGCTTATCTGTCAGCTCTAGTGATGTACGTTCTGCCAGCGGGCTGACTTCGATGTCGATTTCCTTCGTGCACGGTTTTACAAATATACCAGTCTATTTAGTATAATAATCCTGTATAAATAATGTATTTAATATAGTTGGGATTTTTTCACATCTATTTGATTTTTTAATATATCCAAACGAGAAGTTCGCTAGCCAAATGATAAGCGTTACGTCTGTTCTTAATCAAAAGTAACACCACTCAAAAATTATAAATATTTATCACTGAATGCAATCTTGTCGGTATTAAGTATCTTAAAGCCAAGTAAACACAGGCTACAATGTCCTTTAATCCGGAACACAACAGTACTTACATACTGCTCTTGGAGGCAGAAATATAAAAAGCGGTGTCATATACTCAGACGCCTTGTCTACGAACAGCCTCTGTTCCAGTTACTTTGAATAAAATAGTTGATTTACGTTCTTTGCTTAAGGTAAATTCATATTTATAAGGCTCAAAAACGGTATGCGAGTCTTAGAAAATAATAAGGTTGTATGTAGTATTACATAGTTCCCCCGCAACCTCAGTAATGCGTTGATAAGGAAACTTGTATAATGAGCCGGGCTATAATGTAGGAGACGACGCCCACTCCCAAAGGGAAATGTTTATGTCGTGAAGCGTTTGAATTTAAGTTACACAGTTCAATGGTTGTTTGGCAATTTCCATGTGAAACGTAGTTGTCAATCGAATAGTCCATCTTTATTAATGTTGTGTATTAAATCGCATCTTTGGAATTAGAGTGACCTCATCAAAAAAAATAATAGATTTAGGCTTTTAATCATATTTTGGCTCATAATGACCTATTATTAAACAAGGACCTTTTGACGCATGAAAGGTAGAAATATGTATAAATCGGTGTTCTAGATTTATCTTCCATAATTACAATGAACGTTTCCCAAAAAATAAGATTTTGTTTAGTTAGGTCACTCTAATTCTAAAGGTGCGATATGTATTACAACATCTTATGGTTGGGAATATGACTTTATTCATATATACTGTACTAAATACATATACAATATCCTAAGAACTATTTAACGTAGTCGTGTTAATAGATATGTTTACAAATCCGATGTCTTTTCATTTCAGACCGCGAAGATCAGTCGATCCTGTGTACCGGCGAATCAGGTGCCGGCAAAACGGAAAACACCAAGAAAGTGATCCAGTACTTAGCATACGTTGCCGCTTCTAAACCTAAAGGATCAGGAGCGGTAAGCATATCTATCATATAGAAAAACAAATTAAATTTACAAGTATAAGATTTTAATTATCTCGCATATGAAGTTATTATTGAAGTTTATGATGATAACAATAGGCTTTGTTGAAAGACTGAAGTATGTAGGTTTGAGGTGTGTGTATTTAAAGGGGTGCGGGTTTGAAGTTCAAAATGATTGAATGCACATATTGGTTATTACGCACGCATAATAATCAATGTAGATGATTGATTTCACATTAAATATTTTGAGAATCACCATTTGTTCTTCAATATTCATAATTCTGTTTATGATTTAAATGTTGAGTGGTTTAATTTTCTTTGTTTATAATTTTCGAAACAGATTCAGTTACTGAAATAATTCAAACGGCCATTATAAATTAATTTCATTTACTTATGTTATTTTTTCTCGCCAAGCGTTCGCACTGTTTTTGGTTCGACTACCGCTCAAGGGTAAGGATGCCGTTGAAGTGTATTTGGGCTAGTCTCGGCGAGTGATTAATTTAATACAATTTGGTGTAATCCGCTAGATTATGTATTTATCTGTTGTTTATTGGACAAGCGTGAAACATTAGAATTAAAACTTATGTTGGATATAAACGTGTGTTTGAATTTAATTATTTTAGTGAGTCATTTTAATTTGAACATCGAATTCTAAAATTTAAATTAAATATTAAATTACCGAAGTGAATATACATAAAAGAAAATGTTGATTAAGTTCGTGTTTTTTTTATTTTAATATTTAGTCACGATTTGGAAATAATTTCGGTTAAAAGTACATACTTAAATTAATACTATTTTACAGAGAATAAAACTAATTGTCCTAGCTATGTTTTATAGTATAGAACTGAGTAATATTGTGTATTTTTGCTATTTGTAAAGATTATAGATACACTTGCACACCTGCATGTGATGGAGGTGGCATGTTATTATGTACAGCACAATGGATAGTTGTATGTTGCCAGAGTAAAATCTTTCCCCCTTTTTAGTACTTTTTCTATCAGCTAAAATATATCTCTACAATTTTTATTGTTTCTGGCAGCACACGCTTACTATCCCTGTCTATCCTCTACAACACTCATGTATATTTTTTATTTTTTTCTCCTCACCGTGAACGCGACTACAACAGGGGCCGACACCACAATTGATAATTGTAAGTCTATATGAATAATCCATTGGCTGATAATGCTAACCGCCTGTTATGCATAAGGGAGCAATCTTACATGGTGTATTATCCTGTGTAATGTGAATGATTTAATCAGTATTTTTTATTGTCTGGTCTAAAGATTAGAGACCAGCTTTAACTGATAACGTGATTAATTTCGCAGTTTTGTTCGAATAAGAAATAAATGATAAACTCGTTTTTATTACATGAATCGTTAACCAATTCCTTCTTCCTAGACGATTTTTAAAAGTTCCAATTTCAAATTTTGTACGTATTTTTTCCATTTCCAAAACGCGTTTTCGGTGTAAGGCTAACATACCATAATAAGATTGCAAAACGCCCGCTTTTAAATTCATAACACAGATTTTGGGATACCAGTCAAAATTGCTTTGCTTTGCTTGATGCATGATCCCATGTTTACGTTCTAAGCATGAGTCTTCGTGAGGTGTATGTCATGTTATTTTATGTATTTGTATTTTCCATATATGTAATTTTTCATACATTGCATTGTGTTTGTATATATCAAGTTTGCTCTTCAATTAGCATATAACTTAATCGGCATATATAATATTCTTCAGCATGACATGATAATCCTGTGATGGCAATCCACTGATTTTAAAATTAAAAGGAACGGTCAATATAAATTAGTATATTTTAAAGGTTTTGGCTAAAATATAAACCCTTGCTCATCTGAGTTTATTAATAAGGCCTAATGTGTTTTAATAGTTTTAATCATGGTGTAATGTTTTAAATTACATTGCTTCTTGTATTTTTTTTAGTCAATTACATTCATACAGTAATATGATTTGTCAGTGATAAGATTGCAGTATCAATAACATATATTCGGCTTGTCTGTGTTCCGTGTTTAGTTTTGTTTTCATGAATCATCGTTGGCTAAATTAAACATACGGTCACGATTTCACATTAAATCACGCACGACACATTTATTTTCCTCGTCTAATTTATATGGAATAGTTTTAATCATCGAACCTCGGTATAGGTTAAATTCTTCTAAATTATTAGCGTGAGGTACTTTAAAGTCAACAAACAATGATCCAATAAAAGCTAGGAATGTCTCACTTTTCATATGCAGTAGTGTAGTATTCATATTATTTAATTATACAAAATACAGTAAATATCATTGTAGCATGCACTTATCGGTGCATTTTTAGATATGGTAATCGCATTTAGGACATTTCGGACTGAGTTCTTCGAATTTGTAATGATTACATATTATCATGTATATTCTTGGAAAGTTTTTTTTTAATAAATGTAGGCTATTATTTATTAATAGCATAAACTCATCGTATCATTTGATATCTAGTGGATAATTGGTTCATAATACTAAGTACTAACGCTTGCTATACGTGTATTTTCATTAACCATTAACATTTTCATTTTCACGCCACTATCTACCTTGTAGACGAACGGACCTACATTCGAGGTAAAATAATAATCATTTCTCATCGATGTGTAGTGTGTACTATGTAAAAGGTTCGTCCACACCAGCTTAGCCGGACTGTGTCTCATCGCTTACTTCTGCTTAAACCATGTTCATGGTTATCGGATCGAACGAAAGTCTGAGAATGACTAAAATAAATTCTGGGATATTTTACTTAAAACATCTTGAGTATTGTTTAAATGCGAAAAATTATAATTTTAAATGTTATATGTTCTTGGTTGGTAATATTTAAGGAACAATCAAAATCGAGGATTTATAAGTACGCTCTTTTGTCTGGTGTAGACGACCTTATATGAAGTTACCCTTGCTTAACCACTAGATATCTTGTGGTTAAAAAATATTTGTCTAACATCTCATTTGCCAAATTAGTAAATTTGGCAGATAAGTAAAGAATATTATTTCTAAATAATTAACTAACGGAACATTTACCAACTGCTTTAAATTGTTTTTAATAACACAAACTCGTGAGCTATTGGTAATTTTACTAAGGACTGTAATAACAAATAAATTTTCATAGGGAGAACTAGAACAACAGCTGTTGCAAGCCAATCCGATTCTAGAGGCATTCGGAAACGCCAAAACAGTCAAGAACGACAATTCATCTAGATTCGTAAGTACATAACTAAATGCCATTTGTAATACTCTTAAATGTTGCAAATATGCAATAAGATTTGTATAATTCCAGGGTAAATTCATCAGAATAAACTTCGACGCGTCAGGCTTCATTGCTGGTGCGAACATCGAAACGTACTTATTAGAGAAATCGAGGGCGATCAGACAAGCAAAAGACGAAAGGACATTCCACATCTTCTACCAGCTCCTGGCGGGCGCCACAGCGCAGCAGAAGGCCGAGTTCATTCTAGAAGACCCCAAGAGTTACCCATTTCTGTCTAATGCGGCATTACCCGTGCCAGGCATTGATGATGCGGCTGAGTTCCAAGCCACCATGAAGTCTATGAACATAATGGGAATGAACATGGAAGATTTCAACTCAATATTCAGAATAGTCTCTGCAGTTCTCTTATTTGGCTCCATGCAGTTCAAGCAAGAAAGGAATTCTGACCAGGCTACGTTACCTGACAACACTGTCGCGCAGAAAATAGCACATTTACTTGGTATGTTTGTTTAAGTAATTTCAACTATGTTTTGAATACTTTTTATTATTGTTCATGTAATAACCCATTCCAATTTTCTCTCAGGTCTTTCAGTTACTGAAATGACAAAGGCTTTCCTTAAACCAAGAATTAAAGTTGGCCGCGATTTTGTCACGAAAGCCCAAACTAAAGAACAGGTGGAGTTCTCAGTGGAAGCCATCGGTAAGGCTTGTTACGAGCGCTTATTCAGATGGCTGGTTAACAGAATCAACAGGTCCTTGGATCGGACTAAGAGGCAGGGCGCTTCGTTTATCGGCATCCTCGATATGGCTGGTTTCGAAATTTTCGATTTGAATTCTTTCGAGCAGTTGTGCATTAACTACACGAACGAAAAGCTTCAGCAACTCTTCAATCACACTATGTTCATTTTGGAACAAGAAGAGTACCAACGCGAAGGAATTGAATGGAAATTCATTGATTTCGGACTAGATCTGCAGCCTACTATCGATCTTATCGACAAACCTATGGGCATTATGGCTCTTCTAGACGAGGAATGTTGGTTCCCCAAAGCAACTGACAAAACTTTCGTTGAGAAGTTAGTGTCAGCTCACTCCGTCCATCCGAAGTTTATGAAGACTGATTTCCGTGGAGTTGCTGACTTTGCAATCATACATTATGCTGGCAAAGTCGATTACTCAGCGGCGCAGTGGTTGATGAAGAACATGGACCCGCTCAATGAGAACGTGGTTTCCCTTCTTCAGAATTCTCAAGATGGTTTCGTTTGTCACATCTGGAAGGACGCCGAAATAGTCGGCATGGCGCAACAAGCGATGACAGATACCCAATTCGGAGCCAGAACGCGCAAGGGAATGTTCAGAACGGTCTCTCAACTGTACAAAGAACAACTTACCAAACTCATGGCCACTTTAAGGAACACGAATCCAAACTTCGTCAGATGTATTATCCCTAACCACGAGAAGAAGGCCGGTAAAATCGAGGCACCGTTAGTTTTGGATCAGTTGCGTTGCAATGGTGTGCTCGAGGGTATTAGGATTTGCAGACAAGGTTTCCCGAACAGAATACCGTTCCAAGAGTTTAGGCAACGGTATGAACTGTTGACACCCAACATCATTCCGAAAGGTTTCATGGACGGCAAAAAGGCGTGCGAACAGATGATCGAGGCTTTGGAGCTGGATCACAACCTGTACCGCGTTGGTCAGTCGAAGATATTCTTCAGGGCTGGAGTGTTGGCTCATCTTGAAGAGGAGCGCGACTACAAGATCACAGACCTCATTGTGAACTTCCAGGCGTTCTGCCGAGGTTACCTCGCCAGGAGAAACTACCAGAAGAGATTGCAACAGCTGAACGCAATCAGAATTATTCAAAGAAATTGCGCCGCCTATTTGAAGTTGAGAAATTGGCAATGGTGGAGATTGTACATCAAGGTAAAACTCTCATATTTTTACTTAATGCAGATAAAGTTGTACTGTTTATTTCTCATTGTTGTTCGTTTTGAAGAAAACTATCATTATCGACTGACCATATGGCTTAATGTTTATATTAATCGATATTGAAAACATACTGTACTTCCATTATTACGAATAGTTAATGCACAATCTCATAATAAACCCAGATTGTTATGAATTTTAGTAGCAACATGCAATTATTCACACATGTAAGCACTATAACTTGACTTTGTGGGAACTGCACGTGTATTTTCATAGAGTATAGGATATTTGGTAATTTTATAACGTAACTTGACAGTCTTTGTGGCGCAGTTGGTTTCACGTCGACTATGAACACGTGACCGCGGGTTCGATCTCCGCAAACAGATATATTTTTGTGCCATCCAGAAGTATTTCGGTGTGTTAGTGAAACTGAAAAATCTTTCGTAGCTTCTGATACCAACAACGAGATATTAATTTACATATAAATTTAGGACCAGGACAATGCACATAAATATGGGTAGTTTTTATTTATTCTTATAATAATAATGTTGACAGGTCAAACCATTGCTGGAAGTGACTAAGCAAGAAGAGAAGTTGACGCAGAAGGAGGATGAGTTGCGACAGATCCGCGACCGCCTGGAGACGCAGATGAAGCGGTGCCAGGAGTACGAGCAGAAGTTCCAACAGGCGAGCGCAGAGAAGACGCAGCTGGCTGAACAGTTGCAGGTCATTATAAGTCTTATAATTTAGGACAGTTGTGCTATTTACATCTACGGAATTTTCTCAGTAGAATGACAATGACAATAGGGAATATGCACCAGACTTCAAAATAAGTCAAAATATTTTTTTTGTAATCTTTATTAATATAGAAATATACCTTAAAGATAATTAACTCTAAATCGGTAAAATAAATACTTAAAAAATGACATTTCAAATTTGCCGCGCATTTTTTCCGAAACGGGATTTATTGCTTGAAAAGGAAAGTGACGTCAGAGGGCACGTTCTTATAAAGTTTTAGGCTTGTTGAGTGTATTGTTTTACGTTTGTTTATGAGTTATTTTGTGCTTTCTTTATACTATTAAATAAAATGGATTATTTTGTCACGAAATACAGTTCTGTAGCAATTCATGAAAGAAACTTAATCCAAATACTACGTTGTTCATATCGTGCCCTCTGACGTCACAGCGAGTTCGCGCCAACATGGCGTTTAAATGCTTCGAAACTGATAGCAGTTCTGATTATTTTTTTGTACTTTTTTTATTGATATTTTCAAAGACTTATATTTTTTTCCGATAATGTAATAACATACAGAATTGATTAAAAATATAAAAAAATGACATGCATATTCCCTATTCTCAATCTCAAATCTTCCTACAAGGAATTAACATAACTGTTTGAAAAGCTTGCCAATGGTTTTTTTGAGATCCATGGATGATGGAAGATAGGAAACATTTACATGTCTTTAACACTTGGTTTTCTCTTTATTTATGTATTTCTTTATTTGTGTATTTCAATTATTTTCTAGAGTAAGACCATATACAGTAATTTATAATAGGCTTTTGAGTTATTGTATTTTAAAATGAATATAAATGATTATAGGCCGAATTGGAGCTATGTGCGGAAGCTGAAGAGAGCCGTGCTCGCGCCGCCGCTCGCAAGCAAGAACTGGAGGAACTTCTGCATGACCTGGAGGGACGCATCGAAGAAGAGGAGGAGAGGTGCAACGCCTTACAACAGGAGAAAAAACGACTGCAACTCAACATACAGGTATAGCAGATGAAAATATTGGATGATCCAATGTTGATGTTTTGAAATAATTTTGGAGTATAAATATATATTATTTTATACAGGGTATATCAAGACTGCTACCGAAAACGAAGCTGGGTGGTAGTTTAAGCGACTTCAGACACAATGCAATAGAAAAAGTTGCAAAAAAAGCGACAATTTTTTTTTTGTTATTTTTTTCTTATGACCATATTTGGGTGGTAAATGCATTTTTTCCTAAAATAATAGTGTATACCCTTTTATTTATAAATAATCTAAGGTATAAAAGAGTTTAAATTATTATTTTAGCAAAAACTATGGATTTACCACCCAAAAATGACGATATTTAAAAAATCATAAAAAATAATTGTCGCGTTTCTTTGTGAAATTTTTAGTTGCATTGTGTTTGTAGTCACTAAAACTACCACCCGGCTTCGTTTTCGGTAGCAGTCTTGATATACCCTGTATATTGATTGGATATGTTAAGCTCCGTAAAGGACACGTTAGATTATTATTGCAGAAACAGAGTTCAATTTGGGTATGAAAACAGCTAGCCAGACATACTTTAGTCCTTACGGTAATACTTTTTGGGTTGAATATGTCTTTGTTGTTTTTTTATGATATTCAAATAAATAGTCGAATTTCTAATTTCCAAATGTCTAACAAAAAATAAACTATTTTTATGAATACAATATTCGTGCGACACAAAGATAACGTTTCTAAGTGTAAGCCCGATAAAACTAAATCAATCGAAAATAAGTAAAGGATTTACTAATAACAGTTTATATTTCAAATATTATATTATGAAATTGTTTCGTCGTTAGGACCTGGAGGAACAGCTGGAAGAAGAAGAGGCGGCCAGACAGAAGCTGCAGCTTGAGCGAGTGCAGTGCGACGCCAAGCTCAAGAAACTCGAAGAGGACTTGGCTCTCAGCGACGACACCAACCAGAAACTACTCAAGGAAAAGAAGGTATGAAATATATATCTATAAACATTAATAATGTTTAAAATTTCTACAGATAAAAAATATTATTTTCATAGATATAAATTATATATAGGTTTACTTCTTTCTTTATATTATAACATCAGTAATTTTTTTCTCATTTCAGATTCTTGAGGAAAGGGCAAACGATCTTTCCCAAGCTTTGGCCGAAGAAGAAGAGAAAGCCAAACATTTGAGCAAACTTAAAGCCAAGCAGGAATCTGCCATTGCAGAATTGGAGGAGAAACTTCTAAAGGTACTATAATGCTTAATGGTTACTAAATATACCTAAGATGTTGTAAAGAGTAAATTTTTGTATATTTTAATTGATTTTTATCAATATTTTTACTTGTAATTATTATTGAAAATATAATTTCTACATGTTCACAACATTTCTGTTTTAGGACCATCAAATGCGCCAAGAAGCGGACCGCGCCAAGCGCAAGTTGGAAAGCGAGTTGCAAGACGCTCGCGAACAGCTCGCCGAACGGCGCGCTCAAGTAGAAGAACTACAAACCGTAGTGTGCAAACGCGAAGAAGAATTAGCGGCCGCTCTCGCCCGGGCCGATGAAGAGAGCGCGCAACGAGCCGCCGCGCAGAAGGCCGCTAGAGAAGCGCATTCGGCCCTCGCGGACGCGCACGACGATCTCGAGGCCGAACGTGCTGCACGCACCAAGGCCGAAAAGCTGCGTCGCGATCTCAATGAGGAACTCGAGGCGCTCAAGAGCGAGTTACTTGACTCGCTTGATACTACTGCCGGTATGTTTTATATTGTGACCTAAAGGAATATTTTGATACTGGTTGTATATTTAATCCGTATAAATGTGTCATGCACGAAGAATCACATTTTACGAAAATTGGTGTAGTTCTCGTAGTTATTTTATTAGGTCAATGTAAAGTTTTTAATAAGAATAAAACACATAAGAAAACTTAAATTCAAATCAAATGTGATTCCGAAGAAAAAATAACCACATAATAAATCTCTTATCATTTAATGCACTCATATCATGTTACATGTACATACAATATATGTGTTACAATAATAAGTATTTTATTCACATAATGTAAACAGCTCAACAAGAACTCCGTTCCAAACGCGAGCAAGAAGTGGCCGTACTGAAGCGCAGCCTTGAAGAGGAGGCGGCGGCGCACGAGGCCACGCTCGCCGAGCAGAGGCACAAACACTCGCAGGAACTGCAGCAGCTCAACGAACAACACGAGCAACTCAAGAAGGCCAAGACTGGTATGTTACAGAACAATATTGAAGGATTTTTTTATAGTGGGTAAACGAACATGCCTATGGTAAACTGGTATGTTAACGAACAGTATTGAAGGCAGTATTTCAGTTTATAGGAGGCAAACGAGCTTGCGGTTCAACTGATTGTAAGTGATCACCATCGTCCATGAATATCTGAAACACTTTAGAGCATGTAGACGCTTCGCCGGCCTTTATGGTGGGAATATGTTCGTTTTTTGAAGATCGTTCGGTCATATTTGTCCGGCAATGCTACCTCTAGCGACTGGTTCCACAGATTTGTAGTATATGAGAGAAAGTGTCAGGAAAATGTACTGTGGCGGATTTCCAATCTCCAAGGCGATGAGGGTAGTATTTGGAGGTATTATTTGTACTGTCAATTACTACATAAAGTTTAATGATTATTGACTATTTATTTTCTTAATAAAATTTTAACTGATAAAAAAACTATAGTAATACACGACAAGGTGAATATTCTGTTGAAGGGCCTAGTTACATTGAAACTTACATGGATGCGAACTATGTACACAATTATTACTGGCATGAAAGACATTGACAATTTCAAAATACGTTTCCAATTCAAAATCGTGCATCAGCGTATCAAAGTCAAAAATTTAGTATCCCTTATACAAAACATTTGTGGTGTATTTTATTAAATCAAAACCTAAATCCTATTTATTATTAATTTGGTATGTAATTATACAATGGCGGGCATAAAGGAGCGTAGGCAGAAGAATGTGAAATTCGGTTTATCGAAAGACGACAATTTTGAGGTGGAAAGTGTGTTTCCCCATGAAGAGGGAAACTCGTTTAATTCTGCGAGAGACTATTGGCAACATTTGTGTACGAACGGACAGTCCCCGGATCGGAGGCATGATGCGTCCGTGATAGGTAGTGATTTGAACAATTTAGATTACAAAGACATCATGTTTTTAGTTTTTTAATTATGCGAGTGGTCGTTATTAGCAAGTGGTTATTTCGAGGAACTAGTTTAAAATATTGAGTTCCATCTAGGATTACTGAAAAAAATAAGACCTGGCTTTATTACACACTTACACTTAGCATAGGTAAATAATGGTATTAGTAGTAATAATTTTAATTTGTGTATAAAAAGTATATAAGAAATGAGATATTTATAAAAGCGTGTAGTTTGTGGCGCAAGACTAGACAAGACCTACGCCCATATTCGCCTATAATATAGGCCTATAGTTATTATGTAACATCGTCTTTAGCAAGCAGCGCTGTGTGTATATACCCAATAGTGACTTACATATTATGTGAAAGAATGAAAAAGGGAATATGAACTTCTTCTACCTACATATGAAAAAAAATTATTTTTTATTGCGATGAATGAGACGAGCATACCATACGCCTGTTGGTAAACAATAACTAATGAATAGTAACAAAACCTAAATTACAAAGCAATGCTAGGTATTCCACTGTGTTCGCCTTCCTGAAACATAAGCTGTTAAGTCTGTCCAGCAGATAGTCTGGCTACAATGTCCTTCAAACCTGAATTAATCTGGAAGGAACCTAATTTGGCCTCAACCTATAACATAATTTGATGTTGGTCAGCCCTGGAGAAGGCTAAGCAGGCGCTAGAGGCGGAGAACGCGGACCTGGCGACGGAGCTGAAGTCAGCTAGTGCGGCGCGCGCGGACGGCGAGCGGCGACGCAAGCAGGCCGAGGCGCAGCTGGCCGAGCTCGCCGCCAAGCTGCAGGACGTCGAGCGCGCCAGGTACACATACATATATAACCGTCACGCCTGTATCCCATAGGGGTAGGCAGAGACTATAGAACGCCACTTTGCTCGATCCTGACATATTCCTTTCGCTGCATCCACTTTCATAACCTTTTCATGCATTCATGCATTCTCGTCGGTTCAGGGTGCTTTTGACCTGACCCTTGTAAAGAGTGTCAATGATTTGGATTGGGTATGGTCGATGAGATCGACCCCTACCGACTCTTCCATCCACACTCGCCTTGTAAATTTGCTTCGTTATTCTCCTTTCATCCATCCTCTCTACATGGCCAAACCATCGTAACATTCCTTTTTTAATTTTTGTCTACACTACTATATCATTTACTTTCAATTTCTATAGTTTATGTAGCCATAGTTTCGACCTCAAATTAGGATATACACTGCACATGCTATATTAGTTACTATTAATGTTTATAGTCGCCATATAGCTTCGAACTAGGATATACGAGCCGGTTACAAGATTTTTTCATATATCCAATATTCTGTTTTATAAGTGTACGAAACCGCACTAGATCACTGCAATATACACTCATTTGCAAAAAAACGGGCGGTTTTGATTTTAATTCTTCTTTAAAAAAATACGGTATCAAAAGCATTTCAATCATTTGTACATGTTACTGGCCGGTTTTAAAAATGCCGTGGTGTTTAAAACAGTACGTTCTAAATTCAAATTTTCGTTTGATGCTCGTTTTTACAGAAAACCACTTTTTATCCTACATTTTTGGTGCGAAGTTCCAAAGGATAATATCGGTTTTCATAACTTTTAGTCAATTTTTATGAATTTATTTCATATTCTTAATTGTCAAAGCTTCATTTATTGCTGTTTAGCTGTCTCAATAATGTTAGAGAAAGTGGTAAAAGCTACCAAAATTATTGCGCTGCTCAAAGAGGGTTGCAGCCAATGCTTAGTGGCTCAGAGGCTAAGTGTGAGTCGCTCGACGGTTCAAAGGACCTGGCAGCGGTATCAAGACACCGGTTCCGTCGAGAGAAGGCCTGGATCTGGAAGAAAACCATGTACCCAATCACGGGATGATCGTTTTCTTGTGAGTCGCGCATTGAGAAATCGCAAGTCTTCGTATGTGGACCATAAGAACAACCTCGAAGAAGTAAGAAATGTGCATATTAGTCTATGGACGGTCAGGAGGAGGCTTCTCGCAGCCAATAAACGCAGTCATCGCCCGGCCCGCGGCCCTAAGTTACTCCGTGAGCACAGAGTTGCCAGGCTTAGGTTTGCTCGAAATTGTGAGTCATGGACTCAAGAAGACTGGAATAGGGTATTGTTCTCCGATGAAGCCAGGATATCTCTGTTCGGTGAAGATCGACGTCGGCGAGTGCTACGAAGACGAGGAGAACGCTTTGCAGAGGCTTGTTTTGAAGAAATCACACCTTATGGTGGGGGCTCTGTTATGTTTTGGGCAGGAATAAATTCAATGGATCGTACAGAGTTAGTCTTCATTGAAAACGGCTCACTGACTGGACATCGATACATAACGGAAGTTATAATTCCTCATGCACAACCCGCATTGGCCGCTTTAGGCGAAGACTCTATTTTTATGGACGACAACGCTCGCGCCCACCGGTCTGGCGATGTGGAAGCGTATGTGCAAGAGGTCGGCATTCGTCGTTTGGATTGGCCAGCTCGATGTCCCGACCTCAATCCTATAGAGTATGTCTGGGACGTTCTGAAACGACGCGTGAGATCAGTACAACCGGCTCCGCAGACCATCAGAGAGCTGAAGAATGTGATTACCGCGGAGTGGGAACGTATTCCGCAAGCAAGTATCCGGGATATCCTCGCTAGCATACCCAGACGAATTCAAGCTGTGATTTCAGCTAGAGGGGGTCACACTCGATACTAAACATTTATCTGCTTTTACTTTATTAAAGAAAAAACAAACAAAAATCTTTGTTAACTTTTACTTCACGAGCATATGCACTACTAGCGAGCATACACTACTAGTGAACTTTAGCATTAAACCCATAAATTCAAAATTTTATGATAATACTGACGAAAACGATTATTTGCTTATTAATTTACAAAATTGTGAAAGTAAAACTACCTATAATTATCAAACAAACGAATAGTAACATTTGAAATGGTTCATTGCTTAGGTGCCCGTTTTTTTTGCAAATGAGTTTATTATTGTACATACTGGCACTATAAAATGAGTGAAAAGAGATGGTTATATCTCGCAGGTTGACAAAATCATGCCGAGTTGATTATATCCAGATGTAACTGAAATTGTACATTTATTAGTCTTACCACAACAGGGTCTTATACGATAGTATGAAAGTACAACTTCGAAATTGTTTAAACTGACGAAGAGACGTGGGAAATTCAACTTCGAAATTGATGTATAAACTGACAGAGGGGATTTTGGAGCATCGTGTAGAGTGCAGACTGCAGAGTATTTACGGTTGGGTGTGTGTTGCAGGTCGGAGGTGGCTGAGAAGTGCATCCGTCTGCAGAGCGAGGCGGAGCAGGCGGCGGCGCAGCTGGAGCAGGCCGAGCTCAAGGCGTCCGCCGCCGGCAAGCAGGCCGCCACCATCGGAGCGCAACTGGCTGAGGCGCAGGTACTCAACAACACTACAAATGTTACACTTTTATAATACGACAGTAATACAATACTACTAAAAAAATATATGAGAAATAAAATACTACATTATTACTTCTTTATAATATTTATTTACTCTTTTTATTACATTTTATTGGACAACAGAAAAAAAAAATACACGACAAATCTTAACCTGTACTTACAGTACAATATTTATACTACTTGAACATTAATCTGCTGTTAGCTTAATTACATTTAATTCGCTTTCACTGTCTATTTATTCGTGTAAATACCATAGTATTTCTTCGTCTATGTATTTTGACCGAAATTGTTTTTGTTATAGACTTTGTTGGAAGAAGAAACAAAACAGAAGTTGTCGCTGCAAACTAAACTTCGTAACATCGAACAAGAACTGGAGCAGGCGAGAGACCAACTCGAGGAAGAGGAGGAGGCCAAGAAGAACCTCGAGAAACAGGTACCGTTGATATTTAAATAATTATGCTTGAATGAGTCCTGTAATAGTGTTGTAAATAGTCCGCACAACTTGAGATAATGCACAATATTGTAATTTATTTGGTTTCTGCTGGCTACTGACAATTATGGTTCAAATTATGTAAAACTTTGTTTCTCAGCTTGGCACCAGTGCGATTAAACAACTTTGTAGTTAAAGAGAAACATATTCATACACAATACAATGTTTTCAATCTAAATTAGAAATTCTCATACAAGATGTAATGCTTTTGTCACGATAGGTGGCAGCACTCACCCAACAAGTGGTAGACGCGAAGAAGAAGGCTGAAGAGGAAGCCGAGAACGCGGCTGCATTAGAAGAACAGCGCAAGAAACTCAGCAAGGATGTGGAGGCGCTGCACAGACAGATCGACGAGCTTCAACAGGCCAACGACAAACTCGAGAAGAGTTAGTATTGTGTCTATAATGCAACTAATTGATCAATACGATGGACTATATAACTATTGTACTTTCGATTGTAGAGATGGCTCGTGCCCTGCAGTGGGACGTATATGAGCTGATATGGTACAGAAAATATCAATATAATGTATAATTAGTACAGGATATGCTGCAATTATGATGAAAAATTGACACCTCATTGTCGGAATTACTATGGATTTAAATTTATACGGTTATTTATACGGTCGACATTTAACGTGATACTTTTATGTGAGGGAATTGGAATTTGTCTTCAAACGAACATAGTACATGAGTTAAAGTTATTGTAAATGGAATGTAACAGGTTTGGTTAGATGTTATCAATGTGCGTTGATAAATAAACTAAATATATTTACTTATTTTAGGTAAAAAGAAAATCCAAGCTGAGTTGGAGGACACAAACATCGAACTGGAAGCGCAACGCGCCAAAGTTATGGAGCTCGAGAAGAAACAGAAGAGTTTCGACAAGGTACGATTTAGAATGAGCTTGTTTAGTGCATTACTTTGACATTAATTTCGATTTTATGCCGAAAATATATTTTTGTATAACTGTAATTATCATTTCTCATTACCAAATCATTAGTACTAATGATTAAATAAGCAAAGAAATAAGTAAATGTATAATTGGCTATGAATTTTAAATATACTAATACTATTTTCCACGTTCAGGTGGTTGCCGAAGAGAGAGCTGTCGCTGAGCGGTACGCGGCTGAACGCGACCAGGCCGAGAGGGAAGCAAGAGAGAAGGAGACTCGCGTCCTCTCGCTCACCAGGGAACTCGACGATGCTGCTGAGAAGGTAAGAAAATAACTAAGATACATATCCATATTTAGCGTAGGAAAAACACAGTATTTTGATTCCCAATAAAGTATTTAGTTTTACATCAAAAAGAGGTAGTAAAATAAATTTAATTTATAACATTTATGCGCTGTAGATTATTTCAATTATTTCAAACTAATTCCAGTATTATAAATGTAGCGTAACAGTGGATAGTAGATAAAAAAATGACTTAATCTAATAAATAATATAGAACATCATAATGGATTTAAAAATATATTTTCATTTTCAGTGACATTCCGAAAACAAATAGCACCCACCCAACTCCTTCAATACTCACATTCCATAACACTATCGTATGTTAATGAAGTGCGTGGTGGCCTGTTGGTAAACGGACTAGACGCGACTGCCAACATGTTCACGGTGGTCGCGGGCTCGAATCCAAGGGCACACCTCTGACTTTTCGGAGTCATGTGTGTATTGATAGTCAATCACCGCGCACTAAAACGGTGAAGGAAAACATCGTGAGGAAACCTGCATACCATAGTGATTTACAAAAATTTCTATGGTATGTAAGTCCGCCAACCCGCACTAGGCCAGCGTGGTGGACTATATGGCCTAACTACTCTCAATCGTACTGTCGATTTTAGAGGAGGCGCGTGCCGTACAGTGTGACGAATATGGGCTGATACAGATGTTAATAAAACAAATAGCACCCAATTCCTTCAATACTCATAACAATATTAACTAACATGGTCTCACCAGATCGAGGAGTTAGAGCGAAGCAAGCGTCTCCTTCAGTCCGAGCTGGACGAGTTGGCCAACACCCAGGGCACGGCCGACAAGAACGTGCACGAGCTGGAGAAGGCCAAGCGAGCGCTCGAGTCGCAACTGGCCGAACTCAAGGCGCAGAACGAGGAGATCGAAGACGATCTGCAACTCACCGAGGACGCCAAGCTACGGCTCGAGGTCAACATGCAGGCTATGCGGGCGCAGTTCGAGAGGGATTTGCAGGTATGTAAATATTTTTTTATGAGAGGATAGTGTTTATAGTCACACTTCAAACTCCCACCTTGTGGGAGTCCCATCCTGTGGGAGGTTGAAAGAGGTACGACGGTGTATCGGACTTTTTTTTTCAGTTTATATAATATAGTAATAGATTAACATAAGAATATTGGCAAATATACAATTCACAACATTTTCCAGGAATTAAACAAGTAGTTTGACACAGAATCATTAATAATTAAGGGAGATGTTGATTACATACAAGGCGAGATTTTATACTCGATTGGCATATTACAATGAGTGCAAAAATCGTCGAATCTTTTTGATACACTAGCTTATCATTCATATTAAAACGGGAGTTATTTTGGAAATAAATAAATGTATTTATAATATTCCTAGAGTTTTAGCATCTTTAAAATTATGTGTGTTCATTTGTTCCTAGAGTTTTAGTATCTTTAACATTATGTAGGTTCATTAAATAAACTACTAAAATAAATTGGCTATATTTTGTATTTCCCAGGCTAAAGAGGAGCAAGGCGAGGAGAAGCGTCGCGGCATAGTGAAGCAGCTGCGCGACCTCGAGTCTGAGCTGGAGGAGGAGCGCAAGCAGCGCGCCGCCGCGCTCGCGCAGCGCAAGAAACTAGAGGCCGACCTCAAGGACTCCGAGCAGGCGCTGCATCTCGCCAACAAGGTAACTACGAGTACTTGATGTTTGTACCTGAGTTTTTTCAGAGAAATGTTTGTGCAGCCCACAAATATTTCTTTCGGGTCTGGGTGTTTGTGAGACCGAAAAGTATCTCGTACTTCCTGATACCCACGACACAAGACTCGATCTTAGTGTGGGTTAGGACTATGTATGTGATTTTTGGGTGTTATATTATTATAATGTCATTGTGTTTGTTGAATAATTTTGTATGTAAGTATTTCTATTTATTTTTATATGACTTATGTTTGTTTTGTGATTTGAAATAATCGCGTTGCCATATTAACAATAAAAAGTCTTTAAAAAAAGACTCTATTTTGTTAAGCTATACATAACAACATTACATAACAATTGCATACTAAGCATTGAAAATACTCATCTTAACTCAGAACAAAAATCATAAAAGCAACATTAACTTCTCCAGGTGAAAGAGGACGCAGCGAAACAAGTGAAGAAGCTCCAGCAGCAGCTGAAGGAGGCGGCGCGCGAGGCGGAGGAGGCGCGCGCGGGCCGCGAGGAGGCGGCGGCGGGCGCGCGCGACGCCGAGCGACGCGTCAAGGCGCTCGAGGCGGAGGCCATGCAGCACGCCGAGGAGCTCGCCGCCGCCGACCGCGCGCGGCGACAGGCCGAGGCCGAGCGGGACGATCTGCTCGATGAACTCAACAACTCCGCTTCTAAGGTAGTGTTTGTGTGGGTTGTGTTGGAGTGCGGTGAAATTTGTTTTTTTTTTTTTTTTAATTAATATTTGTAGCGTTGTTTGAGATATGTTTTCATAATATGAACAACAAAATTTATGCTCGAAATCGAATAACATTAACACATTTTTTTTTCAATAAATATTTTGATACTGCATTCAGACGCCAAAAGATCGTAGGCGACCTCTACGATAGTATGTGACATCATTCTACTCTTACCATTTACAATTATCAGGACCGTGTTTGGTTCAAATGTTAACTGTGTTTGTAAAATATATACTTACTTTTTATGAACGGTAATCCAACTACGTTTCTACTTACTTGCAGGGCACTCTTCTGGTTGACGAGAAGAAACGTCTGGAGGCGAGAATAGCAGCCCTCGAGGAAGACCTCGACGAGGAACAATCCAACAACGAGATACTTAACGATAGACTTAGAAAATCACAGGTAAATCGAGAAATACGTACAATGAATACATTTATTATGTTTGAATATCCATGAAAGTTGTGGTATTTTAATGATTAAATTGTGTAAAATCGCGTAATTACAAAATCATCACAGACCGTTTGGTCATTTTAAATTAATTAAAATGTTTTCTACTGGACCAATTTTCTTAATAAAACCATCTTCATTTGACTTTATCTGTGCTATCTTCTCAGAACCAAATCGACCAGCTCACGATGGAGTTGGGCACAGAGAAGTCAGCGACACAGAAACTGGAGAGTGGCAAACTGGTGCTCGAGAGGCAGAACAAGGAATTGAAGGCCAAACTCGCAGAACTGGAGACGTCCTCGCGCACCAAGACCAAGGTATACATTACTACACGTTGTATGCAAATATTTGACATGGTCAAGCCATCGCTTTTTGGACTGATTACTGGTTTTAGGTACAGGCGTTTATTGTCGTACTCTTATACCTTACCGACGTGTTCAAATCAACTGAAGCAATGGGTTGGGTCGCGTGGCGTTTCAGTAGTATGTTTTAGACCTAATGCATGAGCAGCTAAGTAGTACGATCACGACGACCATGTACCACACAATGAAATTATTAATTATAAATTATTAATTAATTTTATTCTATTTATATATTTTTCAGCTCAAAGTTACACTTTTACCAATGCGTTTGTATTAAACACAAATGTTTAACTTTTATCAGTTTGAATATAACACGTGCTTAAATGTTGCAGAACAAACTTACAGTTTTACTAATACATTTGTGTTTTTAAACACAAACATGTTTAACTTTTATCAATTGAATATACAGGGTATATCAAGACTGCTACCGAAAACGAAGCCGGGTGGTAGTTTAAGCGACTTCAGACACAACGCAACAGAAAAAGTTGCAAAAAAAAGCGACAATTTTTTTTTGTAATTTTTTCCTATTGCCCTATTTTGGTGGTAAATACATTTTTTCCTAAAATCATAGTGTATACCCTTTAATTTATAAATACTCTAAGATATAAGAGAGTTAAAATTATTATTTTAGCAAAAACTATGGATTTACCACCCAAAAATGACGATATTTAAAAAATCATAAAAAATAATTGTCGCGTTTCCATGCGAAATTTTTAATTGCATTGTGTTTGTAGCCACTAAAACTACCACCCGGCTTCGTTTTCGGTAGCAGTCTTGAGATACCCGGTATTATATAACACGTGTTTAAATATTACAGAGCGTGATCACATCTCTGGAGCTGAAGGTGGCCAACCTGGAGGAGCAGCTGGAGGCCGAGTCTCGCGAGCGGCTGGCGCAGCAGAAGGCGTCGCGCAAACTCGACAAGAAGATGAAGGAGCTCGCGCTGCAGCTGGACGAGGAGCGACGCCACGCCGACCAGTACAAGGAGCAGATCGAAAAGGTACTACACATATATACAGAGTATATCAACACTGCTACCGAAAACGAAGCCGAGTGGTAGTTTTAGTGTCTACAAACACAATGTAATTGAAAATTTTGCAAGGAAACTCGAACATTTATTTTTATTATTTTTTAAATATCGTTGAGTTTAGGTGGTAAATCCATATTTTTTGCTAAAACAATAATTAAAAGCCTTGCATACCATAGCGTCTTTAAAAATAAAAGGGTGTATACTATTATTCAAGAAAAATATATGTATTTACCATCCTAATACGACAATAGAAAAAAATAACAAACAATTTCGTCATAAATTTTTGCACAAAATTTAATTGCGTTGTGTCTGATTTCACTAAAACTACCACTCAGCTTCGTTTTCGGTAGCACTCTTGATATACCCTGTATACTCTAGCGGAGCGGCCTGGCTCCCTCGGCGGCAGATAATTACACATTTTATTGAAAATGTTGTAACGCCTATGTTCATCAGGGATAATGTAGGATTTTAAAGGTGAAAGAGTTTTTCAAAACGGTCCGGTATTTTCAGAGCGTATTCAATTCAAATAAACAATCAAATCTTCCAAATATCAGTTTAGATAAACGTCATAACTGCATCTCAAAGCAGTAAGCAGAGAAGAATGGTTTTAACTTGGACCGATGTTGTTATATCACTTTCCCATTGTTTACTTTCATCAATCTGTTCATGCATTCTTGTAGGTTCCAGGTAATTATGATCTGACACTTGTTGGCAATTTATGCCACTTGTATAATTTCTTCTTGCATTCTATATTGCTCCAGTACTGTGAGTTACAATAGTTATTAATAATTTACGAATATTTCTTAAAAACTTTTTATATGTAAGACAAAATCAATAGATTATTGCAGGCAGTATAACAAACTCAATACTTAATGAAAAAATATTTAAAGTGGCTTCAGTTTTGGATTCTACTCGATTTTTTTCCATAACATAGAGCTTGTGTTTTCAGATGAACGTGCGCGTTAAAGCGTTGAAGCGGCAGCTGGACGAGTCTGAAGAGGAGGTGCAGCGCGAGAAGGTCGGCAAGCGCAAGGCGCAGCGCGAGCTCGAGGACCTGCTCGAGACGCACGAGACGCTCGCGCGAGAGTGCAACAACCTGCGCAACAAGCTGCGGTCAGTATCACACAATACACATCAACCAACTATATCCAACACCCCACACAAACCAACACGACTATACATCCACATGCTCCCAACACTCGTTTCCCAACCAACAATATCAAACACCCACACCCAAACCAACACTACACCTAATAACCAAACGCAGTCAACTATAGCGAGCACTCACTTCCCACCGGACACACTATAATTACAGTAAACACCCACATTGAATAAAATCATCATAATATCAGATATTACTATTATATTGACTACTTATTTTATTTTATATCGGGTGTATCAAGACTGCTACCGAAAACGAAGCTGGGTGGTAGTTTTAGTTTCTATAAAAACAATGCAACTAAAAATTTCGCAAAGAAACGCGTCAATTTTTTTTAATGATTTTTTAAATATTCCCATTTTTGGGTGGTAAATCCATAGTTTTTGCTGAAATAATGATTTAAACTCTTTTATACCTTAGAGTCTTTATAAATAAAATAGTATACACTATTATTTTCGGATAAAAATGAATTTACCACCCAAATACGACCATAGGCAAAAAATAACAAAAAAAAATTCGTCGCTTTTTTTGGCAACATTTTCTATTGCATTGTGTCTGAAGTCGCTAAAACTACCACCCGGCTTCGTTTTTGGTAGCAGTCTTGATATACCCTGTATAAATATGCACACCAACGACATGAATATTAAACATTTTCTAATAATACGATCTTGGATAAACTACTGACATACATATATTAATGGTGTATACAACATTTGTAATAAATAGTACAACATCAAATTAAATTAGAAGAGAAATAAACAGAAATGTGAACAAAAAATAGTCACGTAATAGAAAATAAACTTATTTTAAAATACATGATGTGGATGTGGCACATCCACATTCACTAGTATCGAACATCCATATTCCATAGTGATAACAGCAAAAACTCATACAGGCAACAAAAAACATGTAACACCCAGTAATATCGAACACTCAAACCCAACAACAGACACCCACACCATACATTATCAAACCAAACACACACACCAGCTACTCATGAAATAAAATTTTATTAATTATTAAAAAGTTTTAAATATCATTTATGTGAACACCACCAGAACAACCTTACACTTATTTATTTATAGAACTATTTTCTCTACACATTCTAAAATATTTTATACTTTTGCATTTTCTTTTTATTTTCTGCGACATGCACAGCTATGAATATACAGGGTATATCAAGACTGCTACCGAAAACGAAGCCGGGTGGTAGTTTAAGCGACTTCAGACACAATGCAATAGAAAAAATTGCAAAAAAGAGCGACAATTTTTTTTTGTTATTTTTTTCCTATGACCATATTTGGGTTGTAAATGTATTTTTTTCCTAAAATAATAGTGTATACCCTTTTATTTATAAACAATCTAAGGTATAAAAGTGTTTAAATAATTATTTTAGCAAAAACTATGGATTTACCACCCAAAAATGACGATATTTAAAAAATCATAAAAAATAATTGTCGCGTTTCTTTGCGAAAATTTTAGTTGCAATGTGTTTGTAGTCACTTAAACTACCACCCGGCTTCGTTTTCGGTAGCAGTCTTGAGATACCCGGTATAGTTCCGTGTGAAAATCAAATATAACTAAAATCGTCAATCATTTCTTCAGCTGTTTAGACTATCAGACATGTAGATCGCACAGCTTTATTGCACAATATAACAAAAGTCACACGCAAGTCCATTGCAGAATTCACCAATTTATTATCTGCTCTAAAATGTATAATATCGGTATTTGCGGGCGATCTAACACTCAAAAGCTTACGAAAAATTGGTGTATGTCCACTAGGCCGTCGTTCTCTGACGACACCCATGAGTTGAGCGAGTGACTGGCGCGAGTACAGGACAGGAGGTAACTTTGTCTAAAGGCACATGTGCGGTCCGTGTTCCGGAAAATGGCATTCAATACTTATATGAAACACAAATTAAATCTTCAACGAATAGTATATAGAAATATTATTTAGTACAGAGAACAATTTGCTAATATATCATGTCACATGTGTTATTTCGACATTTGCAAGTCAAAAAAAAAATAAGTTCTAATCGTGTTTCACATAAGAACGATATGCCAATATGGAATCACCGCGTCGCTACTGGTTATAAATGTGCTCTTTTTCTGCTTAATCATTCATCGACAGCTCATATTAAAATTATTACTGTGAGGCTAAATGTAGTAATATAACAATATTGCAACATTATTCATCTTTCATTTACAGACTAAATGACAACTTACATCCAGTAAAATTATACACATATTTTTTATCCTATAAATGCTCCCTCGTCTATGTCCTCCAATTTAAAATGATCACTTTTATTTATTAAAGGTTAATAAAATGTCCCTCCTTCTTTCCTGATTATTCAATTGCTCTGTTGGTTAATCCATTTCATTGGTTGTGACGTCATTCGAGTTTGATTTTTGTCATGTGTCGTCGGTTTGATTTGAACAGTTTTATCTTTTAAAATAAATAATAAATACTTAATAATGAAAATTGGGTTTTTTCATTATTTGTTCTAGTGATATTGGTGGGTACATGTTGTGCTAGTACTTATGGATTCTTTTTATTTCCGCTTATTTTAATGGTATATAATAAATGCTGCTTAATTTAATTGTGTTAATTTCATGACTAAAATATATTTACCATCAGAACATTTTTCTTACCAGAGGCTAGTCATTCCAAACTTTAAAATATGTTTTTAATTATACATCTGTGTAATTACACAAAAGACCAAAAGACCTAAACGAGCCTTATCGCTGTTTAAGAATCGATCCTGGAAATAAATCAACCAAAATACGTCGGACGTGTCGATTTGGTTTATTTTCACGATAGATGTGGTCGGGTATTCATTTCAGTTGTTTAACTCATTACGTGTACTAGATATCGAATATGAATTGATTTGACACAAGATGGTTTTTCTTAAAAATATGTAATTTTATGTGATATGTGTGTTGTCATTTATATGTATGTGAGTACATGTATTGTTGTTGCGTGCAGGCGGCAGGGGTGCGGTCCGATCGGTTTGTCTGGCGCGTCGTCGTCGTCGCGCATGAAGCGTACGTCACTGGCGCCGGGCGGCGGCTCGGGCGACGAGTCATTCGATGACGTCAACGACACCGCCAACAGCGTCGAGTAACGCGCCCGCTCACACACACACCGCCTCTGGGGTTGCCAGCACACACACACACACACACACACACACACACATACAACCACCATACATTACACACACGTTCACTGCGGCGCACACACACCGTGTGTTTACTCAGCGCCGCAGTCAACGTGTCAACAACCCCGCCCGAGTGTAATACTAGTCCTCAAATACGAATGTTAATATCTGTCAATCTGCTTAACACATTTTTATAGGGCAATGGGGATTTAAATATCTGAAGTATCGAGCCAAACGCTGGCAATCTGACAACCCTAGATTGTACTCTAACGAGAAAAATATTTTTATACGTATTATTAAACACTCAAAAAATATTCCTCATTCGGTTTATATTATCGTGTAGAAATAACGCTGAGTGCGCCCTGTAGTCGCTTATCATTAGCTGAAATGCTCTATTGTTTTATCATTATAACAACTTGTATTTCCTCTATATTCTTCACGTGACCTATTCTACCATGTTTTCTGTGTCTATTAAGTTTAAAATATGTACGAGTCACGATATTTATAACTCTATCGACTCGCTCGTTCGCATGTTTTTCTTTTTTTTTTCATTTAAATTCTTTACTTGTTATTCTATAAATTTTCTTTAAAAAAAAGATGTTATAAAATTAAGTAATATTAAGTCATCGCTTATACATGTATAGCTTGTTTGTGTAGTACTGATTTTGTATCGATTTTAAAATTGGGAAGTAATTGAACATGTACTTAATTGATAAGTACCGGCTTATATTATACGACATCTATAGTAGTTAATAATAAAATGTCGATTATAAATCTAAGGGTAGTCTGAGAAAGGATGAAGATAAGGGCTCCCTGCGACTGATTGTGAACGATATTTTCTATTTTTCTTGCGATTGTTAGATAAGTCGTTAGTTTACAGGATCAGTAGTACACAATTTTACTGGGACGTCGTTCGTACCATGTTTGTAAAAACGAGTCGTATATATTCAATAATATAAACTAAGCAATTTGTGTATTAAAATTTTGCGCTAAGTACGCATCAGCTTCGCCTGTACACATGTCTCAATTTTTGTATTACGTAAGCGGATATTTGATGTTAATTTATACATTTTTGGAGAACTTTTACATATTGCGTAATTGAAATGTTATGTTTTGCACAGATGGATATTTTAAAGCAACCGAGCGATAATTATTAGTTCTGAATTATTTTGATGAGGTTTCATCACTTTGCCATCCGGTGTGCACTGTGTAAAGTTATAACATTTCATTTCCAAGATACAATAATCGCGGGTGCTCAATTTTATTGAACAATGCATTTAAAATAACAGTCGAATCTCTGCAACACTAATGAATTGGAGCATTTTCTTATCATCCAGTATTAATGACGGTACATTCCTAACAATCGAAGTATTTCCACGTTTAACCTAGACATAGTCGACGTGAAATGTTGATTTACTCCATTGGGTGATATTTGTAATGAAATTTTTAAAAGTATTATTAAAAAAATGTGTCAAAAGTGCGCGTATCCATTGAAATTATTGCATTTATAACGCGACTGAGTAAGAAAGACTGTTGTGACAATATTTCAATTCCCGGTATTTTTTCCCTTTCCTGATTATTTTTTGCCAATCGCTGTTATGTTCATGGGCACGTTCAGGCGCGTTTGAGTCGTTTAGGAATGCAAGCAATAATTGTGATTAATTATTTAACAAAGGTAACTTATTACCGCATTGGGGTATTTAATTCCTATCGTACTTAATGCCCTGAGCCAACGTTTCGTGTTTGCGATTTACACAAAATGTAAATACAGTCAGTGCGTGTCACTGAATGCTTAGTTGCCATACAAATTTTTATTATAGTTGATAAGTAACATTTACCTTTCTTGTAGCTTATGTTGTGGCGATGTGGCGACGTGACTGTTGAAAATTGTATCTTTTACACTTTTTTGTTTTAATCCATTCCAGAATAAACCACTTTACCTAATAAAAATTTGAGAGATGACAAGTCTGTAATTCGTGCTTTTTGTCTATGGCATGCATAGTGTCAATAAGCTTTCTTGCCCACAATGAAGTGTTTATACTCTCACGACGTCACATGTGTTGCAAGTTTTAAATTTACCAACAGTATATTCCACTTTAGATTTGTGTAAACATGCAACATCTGCACGTATGTAAATACACCAACAAGGGTGATTCAATATAAATTTGTTTACACGTATAGTAAGGCATCGATCGTTAAGCCGAGTGGAACGTACACGAACGCTACAGACATGGCCTGCTATTTTAGAAGTTAAGACTCGTAGTAACAAATTGTGGCCTTAGTTTGTTTTTACTGCGGATTATACGTATAACGAAACGCTCACCTCATACAAACAGAGGCAGAACCGCGTGAATTGATATAAAAAACAATATCTTTGTACGTTTACAAGAATTTTTATGGATATTTATCGAAGTCTACTCGACTCGCATTCTTTTTTTTAATTATTATAGTTTTCTTTTCTAATTAATAATATAAAAATTAAATATAAGTAAATCATTAAGGCGTACACATACATATTTTACATGAATATTTTATTTAATTATTAACAATATCGATATAATTGTAAAATTGGCCATAGGTTATAACAAGTTATCAGTTCGAATGCAGAATAAACATTTTTCATAATTTTTATACTATTCGTTTTATTTTATGATCCATTAAATCAGTGCCAGATAACAGATGGGATGGGATTTTTTATACCGGGTATCTCAAGACTGCTACCGAAAACGAAGCCGGGTGGTAGTTTTAGTGGCTACTAACACAATGCAATTAAAAATTTCGCATAGAAACGCGACAATTATTTTTTATGATTTTTTAAATATCGTCATTTTTGGGTGGTAAATCCATAGTTTTTGCTAAAATAATAATTTAAACTCTTTTATACCTTAGAGTATTTATAAATAAAAGGGCATACACTATTATTTTAGGAAAAAATGTATTTACCACCCAAATATGGCCATAGGAAAAAAATACAAAAAAAAATTGTCGCTTTTTTTTGCAACTTTTTCTGTTGCATTATGTCTGAAGTCGCTTAAACTACCACCCGGCTTCGTTTTCGGTAGCAGTCTTGATATACCCTGTATGCATCTAATGCGTGATGTCGATAAAAGTTATCGATGTAATTTAGCGATCTAAGCTAGTTGAAGTCGCAGTGGGCCGAGGACTGCGCCAAAATCAGGTTGCTGCTGGACTGAAAACTTGCTGTCACTAATCACCGCTATGCTTGACCATAAAAAAACATGACAACACATACAGGGTATATTAAGACTGCTACTGCTGGTGGTAGTTTAAGTGACTTAAGACACAATGCACCTAAATTTTGTGCAAATAATTGTGACGATTTTTTTTGTTTTTTATTTATTTATTTATTTATTTCAATCTTTAGTGTACACTGATTTATTATAACAACACAAAGGGATACTCTAAAATACAAAAGTACAAAAGGCGGTCTTATCGCTCTGAGCGATCTCTGCCAGACAACCTTTGGATGGATATAAGAGAAGGAGAAAGAGAGGGCAGTTTAAGAATAAAGAATAAATGCTTAAAACAAAAAAAAAAGAATAGAAAATAATAATAAAAAACTAATTAATACACAAATAATATTAATACATATTCGTAAGTTAATACACATACGCTATATATGTAAATACATACATGTATATACGTAAAATACTAATAAAATACATACAATATATACATATATGTAATAATAAATAAATAAAAACACATCAAAATAATCTGTGCATAGCGAAAAGTAATGCTCTTTCATCAGCTTTTTTAAAGACAAAGTTTGAGCCTGTCTTACCACTACAGGAAGGGCGTTCCATAATCGAACAGCTTCGACAGTGAAAAAAACATTTATCCGTAAATATAGTAGTGTGTAAGAGCATTCTCAGTTTAAGATTCTCCGACGATCTCAAGGATCTCGAATGTGACTCATGAAGAAAAAGAAATCGTTCTTTAAGGTAAGAAGGGGCGAGAGGATTAAACAAAATATTGTAAAGAAGAGAGAGAATGTGAGTATTCCGACGAAGCCGTATAGGTAACCTCTTGAGCTTAGCACGAAACGCGGTAACATGATCATATTCGCGTAATCCAAATATGAATCTAATACAGAAATTTTGAAGGCGCTGAAGTTTATCAAGTTGCTCTTCGGTGAGGTCTAGATAGCTGACATCGGCATATTCAAGGATGGGAAGAAGGAGTGTTTGCGCAAGTGAAATCTTCGTGGCAATAGGTAGAAAATTGTGTAACCGCCGCAAGGACCTTGCCGAGGCAAACAGCTTGCGACTTATTTCTCGAAGCTGTGGACCCCAGGTGAACGATTGATCAAAGTGTACACCAAGATTTCTTACAGTTTCACTGTAGGGAACAGTGATCCCATCACAACAAATACTTGGTAGTTGGGTAAAATCAAGTCTCGAAATCATCCTGGGGCTGCCGACAACAATAACCTGAGTTTTCGATGGATTGACTTTTAAGCCATATGCCTTGCTCCACTCACAAATGTGATAAATATCTAGATTTATTTTGGTAATCGCACTTACTATTTTGTCTAAAGGCGCTCGAGTGTAAATTTGTAGATCATCAGCGTAGAGATGGTAGGAGGAGCGAAGTTGATTAGTTATAAATAAATAAATAAATGGAGTTTATAAAAACTGCGAAGAGTAAAGGAGATAGCACGCCACCCTGTGGAACGCCAGCAGATACAGTGCTCCACGAGGATAAACTTTCCTCAACACTGATGCGTTGCCGGCGTCCGTACAGATAACTTCGAAACCAATCAACAGCCGTTGGAGATATGTTAAGAGAACACAGTACGCTCAGTAGGATATCAAAGTCGACGGTATTGAAGGAATTGCTAAAGTCAAGCAATGCTAAGACAGTCAGCATGCCCTCCTCCATAACAAACCTAATGCCATCCGCAATATGAGTCAGAGTGGTAGTAGTGCTATGTCCTGGGCGAAACCTTGATTGGAAAGGATTTAAGAGGCTATTTTTGGTAAGGAAGTAATTTAATTGACTATGGATTAAACGTTCAAGGACTTTGGATAGGACTTTTTTCTATCGTCCTATTAGGGCAGTAAAAACATAGATTTTTCTAAAATAATAGTGTTCAAGATTTTACTTTTCAAGACGCCATGGTACGCAAGGCTTTAAATTATTATTTTAGTAAAAACTATGGATTCACCACCCAATCTCGACGATATTTAAAAAATATAAAAAATTGTCGCGTTTCTTTGCAAAATTTTTAGTTACATTGTGTTTGTAGTCACTAAAACTACCACCCGACTTCGTTTTTGGTAGCAGTCTTGATATACCCGGTATAAGACACTGCATAATAGTGCAGTGCACTCGTTATAAAAAAGTGTAATAAATTTATCCAGACAATAATATAGGGCAATGTACTTTAGATTATAGCTATGATACTGCTTCAAGTGCAGATTCAGTTTAAGACTTTTACTTCCTATCGTTCTTAGTTTTAACTTTTATTTCATTGTTTATCGAATCTTACTAAACTAACTAATAAAACAACAGTTAAATGCTTATCGCTTTATTATAATGAAACATTAATATACATAAAATTACATTGATGCAACTTAATTATTAATAATACTTAAAAAATAAAGCTACACATCGATAGCATATACGAACTTATACCTACACACGGATATATCGACACCACGTTCGGAACACCACAGATTTTAAAAAGAAGCAGCAATGACTAACTTTTAACTACTATGATAAATAAGCGCCCACAAACGAAATACTGAATGCCATACATCAATGACAAAAGTTATTGATTGCAGCGTTGTGAAGAAATTATACTTATAGGTCAAGTTTATTCCTAGTAAAATTACAGTCGTATTATATCAATTTAGTTGTGAGGGCAATTGGATTTTTAATTTAGTCAAACATGAGTCAAACAAGTAAAATATCATAAGTTTCAAGAGCTTATGTAAGTATCTTTTATTTCGAGTAATATAACTTAGTTTAGGGATTTTATAACTATTTTAGGTACTCATTCAAAGTGTAGGGATTTCTATTCTTGACATTGACATAATAGTTTGTTACATAGATAAGAAAAACTATAATTTAATTTTTATTAATCCTGTCCAACATAACCTTAATCAGCTCCCTTAAACCGTGACGTCTACGTGCGTCGCGCTCAATGCCCGACAGTATGCGACGTTTAATAGCCAACCGTTCCTTCCTCAGCTTCTTAAATTTTCGGGTTATCCTGTTAAATTCTGCAAGCTGCCGATTGTGGCCCATTCCTGGTAGGCGGGCCCTAAGTCGTCTGCGAGCTGAAAATTAAAAATAGACAAAATAATCAAACTTGCAAGCGTAGTGTTGAAAGCTCAAGGTGAAGGTGGGGAACAGATAAGATAACGTCGAAAGATGCAGATGCCAGGCCCTGACCAATAGGACTAGGTATATATTCAGCTAGATAACTTATGGCTTAAGTTATTGATGATCATCAAGGAGTAATTAAATATTTAGAGGGGGTCTATAATACCTTATACTAGTAGATTATTTTGTGACACATGATAATGATAACGATCATCACAGTCAAGCATACTTGGATTGTGTTTCAATGTGTGATTTTTCTTTTAACGGTAACCACATGGGTGGGTACCACCGAAATGTCTATTTCACCCGCCAAACAGCAGTTTAAATGCACTGTTGTGTTTCGGATTGAAGAACATTATAGCCAGAGTAACTACGGGACATATAGAGACTTCAGATCTTATGTCTTAGGATGGGGAGCGCAGTGCCAAGTATTGCTTTGTAATTCAAGTTGTTGTTTGATTTTGCTACTCTGCATAAGCGATCGTATTGCTTACCATCAGGTGACCGGCATGCTCGTCTCGCCATTCATGGCAATAAAAAAAGAAACAATGATTGTCATTTGTTCCTACATTTTCTGTGTTAATACAAGTAAGCAGTTTCAAAATAGTTGCGAGTGACGATTAATATCAGTAACGCTTCACTAGAGTTGCACAGGAGCGCCGCATCACTTACATCGGAACACTTGACGCGCATTTTGGCCTGTCCATAAATATATTTCCACGTCTGCAACAAATTTACTTCGTTGTGCCAGTTTCTAAATATGCCAAAGGACATTAATTATCTTGTTCCATTCTCACTGAATTATGAGTATGTGCCTACATACAAATAAGTAATAAAAAATATCTTACATCGAATAGCACGAGCGTTGCCCTGCATGGGAACATTATTCCTTTCCATTGCTCCTGGTGGTCTCGATGTAGCTCTTTGAATTACCTAAAACAATTACCTATTCTGTTAACTTATCCTCAGACAACGCAAATAATTAATTCCACAATTTAAATCAACCGGGGCCTTCACCAACATGGGTCCTCAGTGATAGCAGAGGCAGAATAAACCTTCTTATAAAAGGTTAATATTCATAGAAATAGGCTCCGTGGCGCAATTGATTAGTCGCCGGGTACAAAATAACACATCGCGGCTTCTATCCCCGAATCGAGACAAATATTTCTGTTATCAAATATTTGTTTCAGGTCTGGGTTTTTGTGTGATAATAAAATCTCTCGTAGTTTCTGATACCCACCACACAAGACTCGATCTTAGTGTGAGGTCAGGACTATGTATGTGATTTTTAGGTGTGTTCAATACCATTATTTTCCTTTATGCCATAATTTATTTTACATTTGTATATATACACATTTCAAAATAATAAATACATATAGAAATACAAATAAAAACATATTTGACCCTTCGGTGGTGAGGCTCAGGACCCAAGCCACCGGTGGTTAGGATCCCAACGGCCAATTGAGAGCCGCTGGAGATGTTGGTCCAGACTCTTAAGAGTATCAATTTGATATTGGTATCAATCCATGTGCAGCAACGACTATCGAGACAATGTTTAGTCCACATTCCACATGTCAGTAACCTCGTGCGCCAAATCTAAATATTCTGACAATTTATCTTTTTCGGCCTTAACAGGGATATTGTCATGCGGAATGGTTTATGGTGAAGTCAATAAGAATTGCCCGGCGCACCAATCGATCTATTTTCACAATATCAGGCTTATCAAAAATAGTCCTGTTTGTGATAACAGACCGATCCTAGTACAACGTTGCATGACCATTTTTAAAACTGGTTAGGGAACGCACTGGTAATATGGCATTTCAGGGGTCTCAAGTGCATACCCAAGAGCATTTTTGTTGATGTATGATCTTGGCTATTAGGTTGTGCTTCAGCAAGTACTCGCCATTAGCAAAATACGAACAAACGGAGATAATAGGGCAGTTTTACTAAGTTTATTAACCGGTGTAATGTCCAGCCTCTTGTAATGATTGGGTCGATCTGTAAGAATTGCTCTGTCAAATTAGTTTCGCTCTCTAATATTACGTCTGGTGTGTATTTATAAGGTATGGAAGAAGTTAGGGGCTTATATTTAATAGCTAATTTTTGGTGAAGGATGTATACTATTAATTATGATACATATTATGTTGGCCATACCACTACGCGAGAAGAAGACGGCTGCAATGTCATGGTGGACTGAGGTTGTGGCTCGCTTTGGCTTTGTTGGGGCACTTCCGGGTTCTCGCCGGAAGTGTTCGTGCTTGGAGGATCCTAAAAAATATATATGATGATTTTCTGAGAGCTGAACGTCATTTTGGAGTACGCGTTTGAGTAATTAATTGTATTTAAAAAAATACTCCGAAAGCAAGATCAATTTAGTGGGAATTTATTACCTGTCAGGGCTCAGGCGTTTGAAAAGATTATATGGGCTTGTTTAAGCTGGTAAAATAGCGCCATTTAAACCCAAATATATAGAAATTGGTAATGTATAACAAACAATAGGCTGAAAATCAATTTAATTCTATTTGATAATAGATGGCGCTACTTAAAGCGCTCCTATTATTTATTATTTTAAAAAATCCGCCTTTTACTATAGTCGAATGATTCACATGCAAAATTATTATCCAAGTACTGAACTGTACTGTATCAGCCCATGTAGGTCCCACTTCAGGGCACTGGCCTCCTCTACAATATTAAGTATGATTAAGAGTGGTTAGGGCATATAAGTAGTTCACCAAGCTGGCCTAATGCGAGTTGGCGGACTTTACATACCATAGAAATTCTTTAATTTCTTCATTCTTTCATTGTTCTTAGTGCGTGGTGATTGACTGTCAATACAGACATAACTCCGGAACGCCAGAGATGTGCCCTGGGATTCGAACCCGCGCGGCGACCAGCTTGAACCTTGTGGTAGCGGCGTCTAGTCTGTTTAGCAAGAGACCCCACCCCTTATACACCCCACACAGACTTATCATCCAAGTATGTTTTGAAAGTAAAAAATATATTATTAATATTTATATTTGTAATAATTGCTTCCATAGTAATTAGTAGGCAGTAGCTGCAGATCTTTAAAGGGGGCTTGGGTTGGTGTGGCTGGTTACAACTTAAGGATTTATTTAGCTATTAGATAAGTAATAGATACCTATGTAGTATAGAGATACGACTGGAATGTGCAAGTGCAAATATTCTGGTCTCTAACAATTGTGGTAAGTGTATTTTAAAGAAATTATAAGAACAAATAAAATTGTACTTACCATCAAGTATTATATCCTTTTCACTGGCCGGAACATGTTGAAAAAATATGTATTAAATGTAATTTAATTTAAAATTGTTGTTATTACTAATTAACATAATTTATTAACAAGTTAACACTAGTAAGTTACTTAAATGTGATTTTTATTAAATATTCTCCACACAACGAACAATACAGGGTATATCAAGCTGGGTGGTAGTTTTATTGATTTCAAACACAATGCAACTAAATTTGTGCAAAAAATTGCGAAGATTTTTTTATCGTCGTATTAGGGTGGTAAATACAAAGTTTTTTCTTAATAATAGTGTATACCCCTTTATTTTTAAACAAGCTATAGTAGGTACGCAAGGTTTTAAATTATTATTTTAGCAAAAACTATGAATTTACCACCCAAACTCGACGATATTTAAAAAATAATAAAAAATAATCGTGTTTCTTTGCAAAATTTTTAGTTAAATTGTGTTTGTAGTCACTTAAACTACCACCCGGCTTCGTTTTCGGTAGCCGTCTTGATATACCCGGTGTAATTCATAATGGATGCGGCCTTGTATAATGCAACAAAGGCACAACCTACTGTGCCAAAAACTAGCCCTTAATTTTTGGTACCTATTTTGTTTATTTTTACAGTAAAATCACTTCCCAAGCAATTCAGATTTTGTTTTTAAAATAATTGTTAGAGTAATTAATAATGTAATTAAATTCGTAATTATTAAAGCCAATTGTTATATTGCTTACCAGAACGATTACAGAACAAATCGGATGAAAATTCAACACACAAATATTTTATTAATCGTACTAGAACACACAAATTTATTGAAACTTGCTTTGAAATCTTTGTTAAATTGATACTAACGTCAAGCGAATTCTATTAATTGAACAAATCGATAAAGGGGCTTTGCTGACTAACGACAACGCGATCTGGTGTCGTAAAGTGGAAAAACCTTCATGAAGTGGGTGTACTCTGCAAAGTAAATGTATAAAAATAAATATATAAAGGGTTTGAGAAACGAGGTAGGGTAGTGAATTAACGATATAAAACTAATATTCATGCAATATATATATTACGTCCATGTGCAACATAGGAAAAATAGAAATGTAAACAAACAGGTTTTTTACATTTCCTACGTCTTTTACCTAAATACACGGTACAAGTACACGGTGAAAATATACTCTACTCTTTAGAGCTCTTTTTTCGGCATATGTCAGCATTCCACGTGTTCAGTACATATAAATCATTTTATGAAATATTTCTTGGATGGGCAATAGTTTTTAGGATTTCGGCAATATTTGCCCTTTGCTTTTTTAGATATAACAACGGGGGCGTTCCATTTGGCATTCACGGCGCCCATAACACTCATTTCGCCGTTCCATTTGACGATCACGATCGTCGTGGTCGTGGTGAAAACCTCATTGATGACGTCATGACAAACGTTCACGCGACGCTCACGACGACCCACGTCAAGAGGTGGGTCGTGGTCATGGACATAGCATCAAATGGACTCGACATTCGAGTTCCACCGTAAGGGGCAGATATATTTTCACATTATCGTTTAGATCGGCTCTTACAGCCAATAATAAAGCAGCGCACCATACCCTTTGTCTTATAATCACTTTCAACACTCTTTTACACACATTTTTGACCGCAAATATTTGTAAAATACTCAGTAATTCAAGTTTAAAACAAACCGCACGTCCTATGTGCTTGGCCGGTATAATAGGAAAGCTGCAAAATGATGTGGAACTATGACAAGGACGACAAATTGTGTTTTGTCACTTTCATTTTTATGGTTTATGCCAAGAACAAGAAGCTTATACCCAAATGGAGATTGCATTCCGTATAAAACACTGAAGCCCAAAAATTTGACCTTGAATGACGTCGCTGTTGCTTCGTATCCTTTTCTTTCGAGTGACAATGAATGAACAAAATATCATTTTCATTTAGGTATAAGCTTCTTGGTTTATGCATAAGTCTAAGTGAGATGGACTACAATATGTAAAATGCATGTCAAGTCTATTTTGATACTACGTCTATGGTCAAAACAACAAAAATGTCACCAAAGAAAATTACTTTATACGCATAATGTAACCTAATCTTTTTATAGCTATTTTAAAATATTTATTACCTAAACACTCAAAACGCCCCATAGCCCGTTCCACTTGGGTTTGCGATCGTAACGCTCACGAGCAAGTGGAACGGTAAATATCGCGGTCGTGAGCGTGGTAGTATTCTGTGGCGTGGTCGTTGCGATCGTCAGTTGGAACGCACTGAACGTGATGTCACTGTCAAGGTGACAGCTGTCAAGTTGAAATTCGTTCTCTGATCCGCGAACTCGCCGTAATTGGCCGTAATTTTCCGGTTGGATGACGTTTTTCCGCGAAAGTAGTGGTTGTTTGTTTTAATTGTGGCATATTTATTTCGCCAGGTAAAGAAAACGTTACTCTCAAACCTCTGTAAGTCAACATTTACGATAGTGAATTATTATTCATTTATAATGTCTGATAAAATAGATGAATATTTCGAGGTTGCATTATCGCTCGTAAAAACCTGTGGAAACCTTATAACGGAGCACATAGATGGCTGTAAAGTTTTCGAATTGAAGTCTTGTGATATCGATTTCGTTACTGAAATAGACAAGAAGGTCGAAGAAACACTTATTAGAGGTCTTTCAAAGAGTTTCCCCACACATAAGTTTATTGGAGAAGAATCAGTGGCGGACGGTGCTAAATGTATCTTGACTGATGATCCCACATGGATAATAGACCCAGTTGATGGTACTATGAACTTCGTACACGGCTTCCCTCACAGTTGCATTTCAGTTGGCCTTGCAATCAACAAGGAATCAGTAGCTGGTATTATCTACAATCCTACATTGAACCAACTATTCACAGCGAAAAAAGGTCAGGGTGCATTCTTGAATGGTAGAAAAATCCATGTGTCGCAAGTTAAAGAGCTGCGCAATGCCTTGGTAACATTTGAAGCAGGCACAAGTCGGGATGAGGAGAAATCACGAGTTGTTTTTGAGAACTTCAAGAGGGTCATTAGCAATGGTCATGGAGTGAGGGCATTGGGGTCTGCTGCATTGAACATGGCAATGGTGGCACAGGGAGGGGCAGATGCTAACTTTGAATTTGGAATTCATGCATGGGACACTGCTGCCGGAGACATTCTTGTGAGAGAGGCTGGTGGAGTGGTTATTGATCCTGCTGGTGGACCTTTTGACATTCTGGCAAGAAGAGTACTCTGTGCAAGTACACCGGAACTAGCCCAAGAGCTGGCGAACACTATAGAACAATACTACCCAGAGAGGGATTAAATTTGTACTTAGGATCAATTTATTTACCATTTCAATGTGATTTTATTACCACATCTGATTATTCTAATTTATTTACATGCGCTACTTATTTTGTTATATTTTATAACCTGCATACAAAAATGGTATTAAAAATCTCATCAAGATTTATTATTTCATATACAAGTGCTTAATTTTAAAATTAACGTACCGTAGGTACATAGGGTACAAATAAAAATACTATGTTATAATTATAATTTCTGATTTATTTTAAATAAATATTTGGCTGTGTCATTTTGACTACATTCTACATGCCCGAAAATGTTGATGTTAATTGTTATATTATCTATTTCTTACAATTAAAACTTACATAATTAATTTATCAATATGAAACTGTGTTAAGTGACATGAAAATTTAAAATTGTTCACAATTAACACTGTTCCTTATTGAATTATGAGATAAAGAGAAGTTTTTGTGGATAAATGTACAATATGAATTGTATTATAAATATGCTTCCCATTAATACAAAATGAAAATTCTATTAGCTGAGTTCATTGTAATGACAGTTTTAATACTTGAGTTCCACCTTAATTCTATTGCATTTGCTAAAAAAAGTGCTTAATGCTAAAATTGTGACAAAGTCAACTAAAATAGTTGAATTTCCGATGTTATATACCATTTAAAAATACAGTGCATGATTATATACCATCAAAGTACTTATAATATATCTAAATTAGCATTTTATGATGCATATTTCTTAAATTCAAAATAAAGCATTGTTATGTGTATGTGACTGTTGGGTGTTATTTATTTTATTTATTTATTCTCATTTGAGTAATTATAAACTATTATTATTTTTGTTAAAATTTTTAGGCTGTCAGATGTATTTTTAGGGTTATAAAACAAGGTACATAATTATATTTATAGTCACTTAACATTATTTGTCAAGCAAAATATGACAAATAGTTATAAATTTAATATTATACAAAAAAACATATTTATTTCTTTTATTAAACTTAAAGTTAAACTTTAATGTTGTTGTCTTTAAATGTTTAACCTGTTAACCGGGGAGTTCCCGTTCAAATTATGCAACATGTACCGGGCGCGTATTGTTTCGCTAGGACAAGTCAATTCATAACTAGACACGCATCGATTACGTAATATCATAGTGGATCGAGAAATGCACGTCCTGTCCATTCCAGGGCGCACATTAATTTTTGAGGACGTATTCATACGTCTTGCCCGTACCCGATATTGTTTGCCCCTGACGCATTTATATGTCTTGCCCGGTTAACAGGTTCATGTCAAGTCGAAATATTTTGTCATTTAAGTAAAAGCTCTGTAACAGTGTTTATCCTAGTCGGTAGCATCCTTCAATTAATATCTGTTACCAGTCAGTCAAAAATATATGTATTTGTGTTAAGTAAATGTTTTGTCAGATATCAAGTGTGTCAATAAAATATATTTAAATAAAATCATTTATATTTTGAAATTAGAACAGTCTTCAAGTATTATAATAAATATGTTTGTCAGTCAATCGGTCAGTCAGAGTCAATGTCTCGTCTATTGCATTCCTTCGTTTTGTATTAAAATAACAGGCAGTAAGTTCTATAGTTGTCCTCTGTTTAGTCAGTAAAATTTTGTCTGTTATTTTCTCTAAAAGTCCAAGAAGATTAATTTAAGACATACTGATTTAAATTCTTCCTGGGCGACGTCTTCTCCAGCCATTTAAGTTGATTGGTCGGGGTATTTCTTTTAATGCGTGGGGATCGCTTTTCATTAGTGGCATCTTATGTGGTAATACTTCTGATAGTTCTGCATTTTCCTCATAAACCGCCCAAAGAGATGGACTGAAAATAATAATTAAGTTTTTATAGACCGGCTGATGTAACACGTTAAAATTTCAGCACTCGTATAATCGCTGCAGAGATCAGCGAGCTTTACATGGTTAATGATTTGCATATCAATTTTTAGTCAATAGCTTATAGTATTGTCACGTATGTACGTACGGGATTTTCAATGCCTTTATCAATGACAAACTTATTCATAAATATATAAAAAACCTCGCCTTTTACCCAGAAAGGGTCTGCAGAGGTGCTAGCAGGACACCCACATTTCGCCTTCCGACGATGTCATAGGGGCTAGCCTATCGCCATATCGGGCAAAATTCCTGACTCTGGGCTGATAATTAAAAAAGAATCCCAATCTGACTGCCCAACCCGGTATTCGAACCGTAATACAAATATGCCACCGAGATGATCGAATTAACCAATATAACACGTTACGTTAAAATTTTGGTGCCTATGTGTTGAAAATCCAGTAGGTAAATGTTAAATTTTTCTATATAACAAATAATTAATTCAATTAACATAATAAAGTTATAATAAATCACATGCCGTAATAAAAATACTCACCTATTTTCGCTGGGTATAACTTGAAATGCGACAGAGGGTGTTTTCGGTGAACTTGCAGGCTTTCTAGTTTTCACTCGTTGTCTATTTGTGTTTGGTGGCTTGGTATCGACGTCTTCGAAAGCCGTCAATCTGTTTACTGAAGACCTTTCTTCTATGTTTATATCAGGTACCTTGGGTTTTTGTACATGTACTTTTGAGGCAATTTGCACGTTACTGTCATTTTTTATAGTCTCTACAGTTTTATTGTCAGAATATTTGTGTAAAACGTTTCTAACGTAATAATATTTAACATTAGTCTTTGAATAATTTGGTACACTTTCTTCATCGTTTCTTCGTGTTGGTCTGGGTAATGTGTAAGGTTTGGTAGCAGTTTCGTAAAGATAAAATGTCGACAGTTTAATGTTGTTTTTGTCATCATCGTTTACATCAGAGCTTACTCTGTCATTTTTGAAGGCTTTACTTCCAGAGGTATTTGGTTTATCAACTTTTGTTACTGTTTTGTCGAGTTTTAAGTTAGCCACTTCCAATTTCGAGTCAGTCAATTTTGGTTTTATGTCATCTTTCACAGTTAATCTGTCAATAGTCTGGTCACTAGCTTGTCCTTTATAACTGCCTACGTATCCAAATGTCACTAATTTGTATAAATTGCTGTCAGTTGTAGAACTGTAAGATTTGTCAGTATTGTCAGCTTTAGATTTTGTAGTGCTTTTGTCAGTTGCGTCATTAGATCTAGCGGAATAATAAATTATGTCTGTGTCAGTTGTATGTCTATTATGTTGGTTGTTTTTGTAATTCTCATCATTGTCACGTTTATTGTAATAGTAGGGTTTGTTTGGTCGTCGGTAAGTGTCGTCATAAGTCTGATAAGTCACCTTAACTACGTCTCTGTCATGCGTCTTTCTTGTTGTTTGTCTCCACGATTCTGTCGGTCTTGGTACATAGTTGATTAAGTATGTGTATTTATTAGTGTTTTCTGTAACAGGAATAACAGGTCTTTTGTATGGTCTTTTGTGATGTACGTTATTTATAATAACTGATTGTACGCTTTGTGTGTCGTCTTCGTCATAGTCATATTCGTCATACTTAGTCGGTCTGTTCTGTCGTGAGTCAACAATGTCTGGGTCATCGTAACGTCGGCTTTTGTTTTTAAAGTCAAGTTTGTCGTCAATATGTACAGTCTTGTTGGGTTTTGTCGCAGTATTGTTAGTTATAGTCGTTTTATTACTAGTCAAGTCAGTGTCATTAGTTATGTTTTTATTTGAGTGTTTGTCAGAAGTTTTGGTCGTGTTGGTTTTAGTAGGTGAATGTACGATTTGAGCGTCTTTGTTGGCTCCTTTAAGTGGTTTTTTAGAAGTATGTGGTCTTTTTGTCGTTGTTGTCTGTTTCCGTTTAGTATTTTCAGTACTGGTGCTAAGTTTGTCGTCTTCAGCAGTTCTAACATTATTGGAGTCGGAGTCTATTTCTATCCAAGCAGATAAGTCAAAATTATTGAGTAAACCATTTTGACAAGATGTTCTGTCATTGTCAGGGTTGTTGGGAGACAAGAAAACAAAAGGTTGAACTGTATCGATTGTGTCTAAAGTTCGGCAGAGTACTTGAGCGAACGATATTCTTCGGATTTGCTGTAATTGTGCTGGAGTAAACGAGGAGTCAAATCCTCCATTCTCATACCTACAAAAGAAATTATGCATATATTATCTAGTTTATTTATTAGTTGCATATTTCTTATACGTTGCTTACCAAAATCGATCTCCTTTGCGTAAATTGGAAAATTGTTGTGCTATGATGCATGCGAATGTTGGCCCAACTAATCCTCCCATGACTGGTCTTTCCGCCATTCCGCCGGTGAATAAATCAATGTCATCGACATCCCTGTTGCCGAAGTAAAGTTATTGTTAAAAATCTATTTTGCTTATTTTCATTTTATATGGGGTAAATCACGTACAGGCAAGCGAAGTGTCGGACGCCCGCCTACAAGGTGGACGGACGATCTGACTAAGGTCGCAGGAAGTCGCTGGATGCAGGCCGCTTCCAACAGGTCATTGTGGAGATCATTGGGGGAGGCCTATGTTCAGCAGTGGACTTCCTGTGGCTGATATGATGATGATGATGATGATGGGGTCAATATTATTGAGATAAATACATACATACATAATTGTCACGCCTGAATCCCATAGGGGTAGGCAGACACTATAGACCGCCACTTTGCTCGATCCTAACATACTATTTTCGCTTCATTCACTTTCATCAATCTTTTCATGCATTCTCGTCGGTTCAGGGTACTTTTGACCTGACCCTTGTTGAGGGGAATAATGATAATTATTGCGTATATTTTGTTTGTTTGTTGAATATTTGATGATATGTCGAAATGTTTAAAAATAGTATTCGATTTCATGTCTAACTCTAGTATATAAGTTAGATAAATTGATTAGATTGTTTAGTTAGTAATGCACTATAGTCATAACTCATACCTGATAACAATGTGTGTTAGATAGCGATGCATAATACCTTTATCAACCACTTACAATATAATATTTTTCTATCGGTGGAAATATTAATTACCTGTACAGAGCTTGCAATTTTCTAACAGCCCTTTCTGGCATTACTCGTAACAGATCTTCAAAATCTTTAATAGCTGATAGCCCGCAGGGTTCCCTCCATGTAGTATAAGAGGGTACTCCATGATCCCTTCCTCTTTGGATGTTGATTGCGGCCAGATCCATTCCGAAATCTATTTGTGGTGTTTGGAATAGGTGGTTGGTAAGTTCTTCTGTTATGAATTCGTCGCGATGTTGTATTGGCTGGTTCACCATGCCCAATAGCAGGCGGTCTACTGCTCCTATGCTCCAGATGTTAGATGGGTTTGTCAGCTCGTTGTGGAGGGAAACATCTGGAATTAATCGAAATAATTTATAATATGAAGTACATATTAGGTAAATTCCTATAGGTGTGTATCATGATCTAGTGAAATTTAGGTAAATAATTTAAGGAGTAAACACCTTAAATTTTTATACGATTAGACAAAAGAAAAAGAGGGAGAAAATAAACATATGAGTGTTTATATTGGTACTTTTAACGCTTCATCATCATCATCATCTCAGCCACAGGAAGTCCTCTGCTGGACATAGGCCTCCAAGGATCTCCACATTGACCTCTTGGAAGCGGCCTGCATCCTGCGACTTCCTGCATCTTTAGCCAAGTCGTCCGTCCACCTTGTTGGCGGGCGTCCGACATTTCGCTTGCCTGTACGTGGCCTCCACTCTAGAACCTTTCGGCACTTTTCCTGTTTATTTTCTTTCTTTTAACGCTTGTTAATTCTTAATTGGATTTTTCAAAGAATACTTACTGTTGCTCAATGGTCTATGGAAGCTGTCGTATCGCACCATCGACGACTGCACTAAACTGTGACCGAACCGGAACGCTGCCGAGCCAAATGAACTCGCAGGACTGGGGTTGATTTTTGGATTGTATTCTCTGTAGTATCCTTTTACTAACAACTCCAGATCGAAGAGATGAATTACTTCGGGGCCTGGCAAATCAAAATTAAGAACGTTGTACTAAATTAAAGTTGTACTAAGGTACGGTTACAAAGATAAGGTCTCGGGTTCGAATCCCGGGTTGGGCAAAGTGATATTGGATTTTTCTATTCATTGCCAGCCCAGAGTCAGGAGTTTGTGCCCGATATGGCGATAGGCTCGCCACCTATCACATCGTGGGACGGAACATACAAGGCTAAATGTGGGTGTCTTGCCACCTCTGCCTTCCCCTTCTGGGAAAAATGCGTGACTTTATGTATATATGTATGTAAGTACACAATTTCATGTCATTTCGTACGGCTATATAGATATGTAGATAGAAGATAGGTGTTAATCAACCCACGACATTTATTTTTTTACTTACTCATAAATTAGACTGCATTTAAAAATGATGTAAATAAAGTAATTATCTCACCTAAAACTATAGGTAAAAATTCCCTGTAGGTAATGTGTTGTATCATAGCCCCAACAATCTTTCGCGTTTCCTGGTAGATTTTCTCATCGCTCCAATGCGGGTTCAAATGGGCCAGTTCTTGTGCCATCCTGATAAAATTCAATAAGTTATCAATTTCGATTAGTTTTGCATCATAAATATTTCCAAATTGTAAAATGTCCGACAGAATTTATCACTGGTGGTAGGTATCTTATAGGTATGTGAGAGGTCGCCTGGGTAGGTACCACCGCTATATCTATTTGTCTCGCCAAACAGCAGTGTAAATGCATTGTTATGTTTCGGATTGAAGGACATTGTTGCCAGAGTAACTACTGGACATATTGAGACTTAAAATGTTATGGCTCGCGATGGCGAGCGTAGCGGAATGCGAAATATTGCTTCGTAATTCAAGGTGTTGTTTGGTTTTGCTACTGTTTCGTGTGTGGTCGTATTGCTTACCAACAGGCAAACGGCATGCTTGTCTCGTCATTCAGTGAAATATAATACAAAAAATCTGATAGTTGAAAAACGTTATCTTCTAAGCTTTCGCAAGTTTGAAACAGATCTAAAATAGGTAGAGATATATAGAAGGTTTATTACCTGTTATGTTGTCGTAACCATACTATATGTGCAGCCACAAGTCCTGGATGTTCGTTGACCCTCGCGTCTCCAGATTTGAAGCAGTCGGTAGAAACTGCTCCTCCGCGGCACAACTCGTCTTTACGCTCCGGTGGAAGAATCGGACGCCGTTGCTGGACCCGGCCGTATTGAAGCATTCCTATAAAAAATAATACTTTACGGGCATATGATATACATATGTGTTTGTTAAACAATTTTACTTTCATGTTTTTGCTAATACTTTCGAAATCGGATGTAAAAATCTTCAACGCTTTAAAAATTCCATATAGATCATAATATCGGTATCGAGAAAATATCTGTTAAAAAAAAAGATTTATCTGTGCGTGGTAATACCCTGTAATGTCCAGCATGAGAAAATGACTTCAAAGTATGAAATATACAGGGTATCTCAAGACTGCTACCGAAAACGAAGCCGGGTGGTAGTCTAAGCGACTTCAGACACAATGCAACAGAAAAAGTTGCAAAAAAAAGCGACAAATTTTTTTTTGTTATTTTTTTCCTATGGCCATATTTGGGTGGTAAATACATTTTTTCCTAAAATAATAGTTTATACCCTTTTATTTATAAATACTCTAAGGTATAAAAGAGTTTAAATTATTATTTTAGCAAAAACTATGGATTTACCACCCAAAAAAGACGATATTTAAAAAATCATAAAAAATAATTGTCGCGTTTCTATGCGAAATTTTTAATTGCATTGTGTTTGTAGCCACTAAAACTACCACCCGGCTTCGTTTTCGGTAGCAGTCTTGAGATACCCGGTATATATTTTTTATATGTTATCATACATTACATTTAGTACTGACCGTTTCTAAACAATCTCAGTTTGTCCGACTGCCTTGCTGAACTGCCGTACAGAGGAGAACCATCAATGAATGCCGAGACTTGGTTCATCTGTTCCCGCCAGCCCAGAGCGCAGTCATCGCGAGGAGCCGGCGCAGACCTGATGAAGTCCAGGCACCTGATGCCTCGAGGTCCGTAGAAAGGGTCCGTGGAGGGCACCGTAATTGGGAAGCATTCTGGATGCTGTTATATAACAAAATATTTCGAATATATTATGTACTTCATGATAATATTGTTAAGATTTAGGTGTTTGATAGACCAAGATCACTCAATGCTGAGATCATGCTCAGCATTAGAGTCCGTACTCCTCAATATAGAGTTTGATTACGAGGGTCTTGAACATAGTCTGTTACTGTAACTGTTGTATGCTGTGGTTGTATGCAATTTAATTCATGTTTTATTTCACTGTTAAAGCGCGTATACAGTAAGTTATTAAAAACACTAACACCAAGTAACTAAACCTTTATGTAATTTAATTAGTGAGTACTCACCATAAACTCTCTAGGAATGAAGTCCCGTCCTCCGTCTTTACAACACCGTGGTACTGATCCGTTAAAACCCCGGGATTGAGATGATGACGTCACATCATGATCCAGGAACTGTCCCCATTGCATCAGCAGGTGTGTTATCCCGAGGTTCTCAACGTTCTCGCTCTGATGGACTAAGGAGCTGATTTCTCTCGCTGAGGGGAGCCTGAGGCCAGTAACTGATCTTCGAGGGGCTTGCAGGTCGTCGGAGTAAGAAGGGGGAAGGAAGCGTTGGACAGGCGTCATGGTGGATCCCCATCTTGGACGGTGTAGGTTGTTGCAGGTGCCGTCGTGGGTGCGGTATCTAAGGATGATTTGTGAATAAGATTTATTTCGATTACGTTATTTCATGATCACGTTACAATTGGAGAAAAATAACATTTTATGTATATATACATTTTATACATGAACTATGCTATAAAATATTGCATTAATTTTACTAAAGGTAAATCGGTACACAGTATCACATACAAAGTATTAATCAACTCACGCATTTTTAAAGTTCAGGAGAAGTCTATGCTGTGACGGTGGATGATGATGATAACTTTTATATAAAACTTTGGAAAAGGGGAAACCATTGCTCAGCAGTGGGGCACAATAAAGACTAAAGTACTTTAATATTTAATCATAATTGAGCAGTGAATGAAAAGAAAATACCTTTTAGAAGCAGGTGGGCACTTGGGAGCGCCACGCAGAGGGCAGTGTTGCATGAGAGGCGACTGCCTCAGAGCACTGGCCGCTGGGAACTGAGTCTCTTCCGTGCGACTCTCCACGCCGCTGCCATTGTCGCCACTAAAACAATACAAAACATACATAAACACACGCCATTTTCCCAAAAGGGGTAGACAGAGGTGCCAGAACCCCCACATTTCACCTTGTTTGTTCCGTCCTACGATGTGATAGGTGGCGAGCCTATCGCCATTTCGGACACAAATTGCTGACTTCGGGATGATAATAATGAATAGAAAAATCCAATATCACTTTGCCCAACCCTAAACAATGTACTTAAATATAAATATCATTTATCAATTAATACCAGATTAATTATAGGCAATACAGGTCAAAATGAGAAATTAGGAAGAATAATTTAGAAGGATTTAGCATTTGCGGCTGAAGTAATTAATAAACAATCTCTGTATAATGATTGATCGTGGAAACAGATTGCTCAAAACGTGCCTATGATTAAGTTATCTTGATTGGTTTATTTAAATTTCATTCTTCATCTACGAGTTGCATTGGGCGTTGGTGATTGTTTTTTAAATCGTTAGTCAGCTATCATATTGTTGTAATAGAGGTAGGACCTTTAAAATTCTTTGGGAAATTCTCAGCCACGCAAGTTCCTCACGGTATTTTATTTCATAGTTGAACTCAGAGATAAATAATTACCTATTTAAGGTTAATTAAATTCAGATAGTCAGAGATGTTTGCTTAGATTCCGATTACAGACCTCTGATTCTCGAGGTCTCCTGGTAATAATTTATGACTGGTTTCATCGTCGAAATGCAAGCATGTATACGTTTTATTGAAATACCTGTACGTAGGGTTTGGAAACATCGTTGTATATTTTTTGCAGTTCTTTGACTTAATAAATATGTTTTGCCAAAAATATGTAGAAATTCGTGTTTATGGATACATAAAAAATGTCGCTTTTAATTTGCATATGAAGATAAATAATGATGGAGAGACAGCTTTCTTCATGGCTTTTAAATCTTTTTTTAGGAATAGTTCTTGTAATATTGGATAGAGTGGCGCAGATATCCAACACAAGGTTAAAGGTTTATGGCTTAAAACCCATATCAACATATATACATTAATATCGTAGTGAAAGTTAATATCAGCAAAATAGTTAAATATTAAAGTATTGTTGAAATAGTTTTTTTTATCAGTATCACATATTTTCTGTTTTATTCAGACATAAAAATGCATTAGCAGAACTAATTTGTAAATTGATTTACATTTCATATATTTCTAACCACATTTATTTAAATTTTTACGATAAAATAATATTCTTGGCTATTTTATTCGGACATAACAAATCAAGCTTGCAATTTAAATATAATATTTTTTACAAATATATTTTCAATATTAGTAATTCAACCTGAGGTGATTGTAAAGAAACTATCAAAGCAAACAAAATAATATATTCAAGGTTGTTGAATCAATTTGAATACTTTAACATAAAAGTTCAAGGGAAAGTGGCGAATGTTACATAAATATACACGAGTTTCGAAAATGCATCGTCCACTCAACCGCTTCATCAACAACATTGTTCGGTGAAAGTGAAAGATCATAATATTTTATTCTATAATTTCCAATATATGTAAATGGTTATTAATAACTGCTGCTTTTAATTTGATAAAGATCTTAAACGAATTCCATGTTGGTTAAAGTTATGAAACTGAAATACTATTACCTAATTGTTCACTAGTTCCATAAATTTTCTGGCAATTAAAATGTTTAAATGTATGTATTATACTTATATTTAATATTGATGGATTGGTTTTGAATATATTATGTTTTGTTTATTATGTTTTAAGTTATTTTTTGTTAATACACAGCAAAGTGGTGCACTAAATCTGTTACCTCTTTAGATGCCATCAAGAAAGTTACGAGTAAATACGAGTGTGTTGAATTACTTATTATGTACATCAAAGAAAATATATTGTGACAAATGATATTATTATTCTCTAGCAAATCCTAGAATGCCAGAATTGAGAATTTTTCTCGCGGTTGTTTCATGGAATTGTACTATATTTCATCTACAACGAAGTTAATAGAATACTGAAAAGAATTAAGGATTTGCTCACAGTTAAAGGGATATTTTACACCTTTCGGTTTATCAAGAACTTCATATCAACGGTAAATAACTGATTATTGTATTACAGAAACAATTTACCAGAAATTTTGCACTTAGAGAAGTGAAGTGCGGAGAAAAAAAGGACAAGGACATTGTAGCCAGAGCAACTACTGGACATATTGAGACTTAACATCTTATGTCTCAGAATGGCGAGCGCAGTGGAATGTTGCTACTGTTTATGAGCGATCGTATCGCTTACCATCAGGCGAACGGCTTTCTCGTCTCGCCATTCAAAGCAATAAAACAAACAAAAAAGAAAATGAAATACACGCATTCGGTCATAAGACGTTAGAAGGATTTTCGCGCCTATTATAGACATTATCGCTGCTTATGTAATATAAAATTTATCACAGAAATGTACTTCATTGATGTTTAATTAAAATTCACGTCATTAATAATTTTGCAAGGCTTAAACACCTTTGATTGCTTAGTACGTTAATTGAATAAGAATGTACGAGTGAGTACTGAGTACATGTTGGCAATGCAGCTTGCCTCTGGCCTTTGTTGAAAGAGAAAGCGCTTTCGCTTATACATTTATTTACTCATAATATTATGTAACTTCGTAGTGCAGATATTCTTATGAATTATCGATTTTGTCTAGGTATGCGTAGAGCTTTTTTGAGAATGGAATTTTAGTACAAGTAAGTGTAATTTAATATTTATTATAGCGTGATTTACACGGTCATCTTTTTGAAACCCCAAACGTACTGAAAGGTCTATCTTTAGTTTTAAAATCAATGGAAGGGATATATTGTATTAATCCATAATTTAATATTTGTTTTGGCGCGATTTTCACGGTCATTTTTTTGAAATTCGAACTGTACCTACTGAAGGGCCTATCCTCAGTTTTGACATAAATTATTGAATTCGTATATTTTTAAACGAACCGTTTTTTATTTTAGATTTTCAATTGTTTTTGTTAAGAAATTTATCGCGGATATTCGGATATTTTGAAGAACAAATCAATGGTTTTGTTTAGATAATGAATAATGTTAATGTGTTAGTTATTTATGTCGAAAAATGTAATCTTAAACAGTAGTTAACTACAACGTGTTATATGTTACATTTTGATTAGTATTTATATAAAAAAAGTATAATACCTGCATATCCCGTCTCCCGAAAAGTCAAAGTCAAGTCAATCCTCAAGTCATAGTCACAGTCATGGTCACTCACTAGTCACTCGTCAAGTCACACGTCAGTCATTAGTAATAGCTGCCAGTATCTGTCTTAAAAAAAAATATTTTTGAATTTGGAATGACTAGCTCGCGTCTTTGAATAGGATTGGCGGCAGTGCGCGTCGGAACGCCATCGCGTCCGCGCGGTACTGTTGCGGTAGGAGACTGGTGCGCGCTGAAATACTACCACTTCTTGTCGGCATCGTGTCGTAATTAAAACATAAATGGCGTATGTTGACAAACATCGGCGTCAACGCGAAGTGGTATCGGATTATTTGTATTGGGACTCAATTAATATTGAGATCTTTATATTCCAAATAAAATAAAATATGGTAGAGTCTGCTGGATACATTTTGGCCCCAAAGCTAGCTTACTGGTTTATTTAAATCATATAACAACATTGGCTTATGTGCAATTAAATAATTATATCAATTGTAACAGAATCCAATGCCTGAATTACATAGCACAAACACGAAGAGTTGATGTTGAAAAGTTCTGACACAATCTAAGTTAATATGAATTAGTCGACGATCCATTTATGTGAAGCCATAATGATTAGGTATCTATTCATCTTTTGTAATTCTTGTGCCAATATGTTTTTCCTGTAACTTCTCCAAATTGACTTAGGCAATTCGTGTCGTCTAGATTTAAAAGTAATTGACCCAGAGGCCAGACTCTGTGATCTAAAGATGTTGCAAATGTGATTTTGAAAGATTAATGTACCTACATTATTAATTTAATCCATAAAATATTATAAAATACATTATCTTTTATTATTGGTAATAGATCGGTGTCTAAAAATTATAATAATCCGAATTATTAGTGACTTCGCATTTCAGGATAGTACATTCTTAGTTTTTTTCAATTTACATTTCGTATGAATATTGACACGTATATTATGTTAAAATATAATGTTAACAATTTAGAATTTTTTAAAAACAATTCCTAGTACATATCTATTAATGGGGGATAAAGAAAAATATTATTCGGAATAATTGAAACCTAATGATCGTAGGTCATATACCGTAGGTAGGACCGTAGGTATTATGATTAAATGAACAGGGTAACTAATCTTAGCCGAAGTGCCAGAACAATTTTGTAGCAGTTATTTAGTGTTCATTAATCTAGGCTATTTCAAACTATGACAGAACCGTACAAGAGGTGAATCTATGTTCGATTTTCAGGCAATAGCTTTGTGACATTTCGTACATCAATTGATTAAAAAAATAGCGAAACGTCGACCCAAATTGCAACACTAAATATCGTGTCGAATCTGTGTGAGCAATGAATTTGAACATCGATTATTTCTTATTCTAAAATGCTGTAGCTCAACTAACGTGGCTTGAACATCTGTGGGTGGAAGGGTTTTCAATCAGATGTTTGACAGTTTGATGATTTATATATTGACCTTTCAGATTTTAGGTTTATACCTATGTGATATTTGCCATTAAGGTCTTACGTATATTGGTATGATATTCTGTATTGATGCAACCTTCTTAATATAACTAATTGGTTGGTACTACCGTTTAATGACTGTCTCCTTTTGATATTCGATGGAAGTATGCAATTATATTTCTCATGATGGAGTCTTTAACGCTACATCCACTCCAAATATTCTTTTCAACTGTTGCAAGGCATCTGATTTATTTATTACTTAACCTAATTCGTAATCTCTAATCAAATAAGGAATCTCTAATCAAATAATAATCAATCTAAATACTTCTAAATCATGCTTATAAATTATGCAAAATAAATATGATTAAAATGAAAACCATTCCTATAAAACAACGTATCACGGGTATTAGTCTTTCAAAGCCGGATGCGAACATTCTCACCATGAAATAATGTTAACCCAGGGTTCAAGGTGCGTTGAGAAACCGTCTGGACCTCACAATCTCTACGCAAGGTAACTAGCGTTCACCCTCTCATCACTGACCTATACTATATTTAACAAAGCTATTAAAGTGACATTTGTGAAGACTCACAGTGATCGTTAGGCCGAGGTTAGTTGCGTCAGGGTCCACGACTAGACATTTTGATGTCCATTTTGAATTTTAACTTGTTTGAATAGGTACACGGTGTATTGAAATTTTTGAATGGCGATTATTTGAGGCAACGAGCCCTATAAAAAACTAATTAGATCTTCATGGTGAAGAGCTTAGTCCATTTGTATGAGAAAGTCTTAATATGAAGTTGTACTACGTATCAAAATCATTTATATTTTTTTTAACGTTTACTTGATAAACAGGTGATTTTAAATGTTTTTGATTCTTTAATCCTGGTATGATTTTGTTTTGCGTATTATTTTCTTGTTCAAAGAATGATCTTTTTCTTTAAAGAATGTTTATTCATAACTTTAAATCGGATAAAACTCAGATTAACTAAAAAGATAAGTTAATGGAACTGCAGTAAGTTTTGTAATTTCATAAAGCCAAGTACCTCGTGGTTGACGTAAACCTACGACGGTTCACTCGTCCGTAGAGATCATTGTTACCACATTATTGAAATTGCATTAGTATAATAAAAATTGGGAAAGCGAGATTGTTTGGTCGCATTAAATTTGTCTCTTGGCCTCGAAGATGCAAGTTTAGTGCGAAGCGAATGTTTGCATATTTCTTCATTTCAATGATCATCGTTTTGTTTGTGTGAACCACAAGCATTTGTGGGTATTTGTGAGACCGAAAAGTCTCTCGTAGTTCCTGATACCCACTACACAAGACTCGATCTTAGTGTGGGGTCAGGACTATGTATGTGACTGGTGGATTTATTTATAATATTCATATATTATGCACATTTTGGAGCTGAAGTCTTGTGCTTGGATACGACTATGCGTAACAGCAGTCTTCCTTCTTATAATATAGGCCTCTGTTGTTGTAGTGTGGAAAATAAATAGAGTAAGATGTCATAAATATATACCATGAAAGTTGATAATTATATCTGCAATGAGCTGATGATTGCAAAGCCAACAACAAGAAGTTATATCGAATTTTAATGCCACAGAACTATTTCACAAGATCTTCCTGACACCCAGTTATACAAAAATAAACGTTTAGCGTATGAGTGTTAGCATGTAATTTCCAGGTCAAAAAGAGACTTTTATCCCAGAAAAAGTTCTACATTTGAAGTTTTATACCACTATTAAGAAATTGCTGTTAAGCAAATAAAACAAAATCCTAAATCAATATTAATCAATGTCATAAGTTCAGTTCAGTTCGGTTGCAAGGTATTGAGATGTTTACCCAACCGCGGAAGAAGGCGAAATATTTTGTGGCCTTGTTCATAGTGTTACATGGATAACATAACCGTTTGGTGTAAAACATTATTGATTGTCGTTGGCCAACAGATAAATGCGTGGTTACAAAGATTTTTGATTATTTTGACCTGGTTCATCTCGAGAATAATAAGTATGACACGTACGCGTGTAAAGGTTGACGGTAGCCGTTCTAGATATTGTAGATTCATCTGCTTCTATGAACTTTACGATAAGTCCTTCAACAATGTACTTACTTATTACTCGCTTATTTGATTTTCATATTATCTTTTGTTTTATTTACAGGATTGAGTGGTAGGGCCTCTCATTATTAAATTAGCGGGTGTATGAGTTTCGCCAAAGTATCCCCTGCCCATAGCGAGAGGCGTTTTAAGCATAGTTTAGGGGCGATGTATCTTCGCCGATAACAACTTTACGTTGTAAGATTAATGCATCGCCTCTAATATACTGTGGACAATATTATCTTTATCATTTCAGGGAGACAAGAAAGAGAGCTTAATAGCAGTGCAGTCGCTTAAAATGTGATAAGCATGAAGTATTTTCCTTACAGCTTTTGTGAGCCTGTCTAGGCTTGACTATTTGGGGATTGATGACTTGTAATAGATGTGATAACAGAAGGGCAGTGTGTGAAGATTTCCAAGAGCTCGCCTTCAGTAGGTTACCCATATATTTGTTGGCTAATCAAGTCAATCAGCAAATTGATAAACATGTACAAGTACAATGAATTTGTTGCCTTTTAACGGTATTTTTCTACACTAATATTATATAAAGAGCAAAACTTTGTTTGTTTGTTTGTTTTGTTGTTGGCTCAAAAACTACTGGACCAATTTTAAAAATTCTTTCACCATTCGAAAGCTACATTATCCACGAGTAACATAGTCAATATATTTGCCTAGAGGGGTTGAAATAAGGGTTGAAACGGAAATAAAATATTGAAGATATATTTATGAAAATTTATATTAAATAGCTCCTTATTACAAACGCAAATTAATGGCGTGTAATAATTTTGGACAAATCATCACACATCCCCCATGTGCCGTTTTTCCAAATTTTTGAAATAAGGAATGAAATATTGAACTTTTTAGCTACTGATCCAATAGGTGTCAAAATCGATACCTGAGAAACTCTTTGCGTAAATAATCCTAGTCGGAATCGGAAATTTTGACCGCCATGTTGAACTTTTTAGTTTTTGAACCAATTGGTCCCGAAATTAATATCTGAGACACCCTTTGCTCGAATAACCTAAATTCTGAGTCAGAATCGAAATTGGGGAGCCCGGTCCGGCCGATATTCAGTACCTATATGTATTATAATAGTAGCTTCTCGCTGTTCCTATAAAGTCTTTTAAACTATGCAACGAATTTTAAAGAAATTTTCATCAACAGATACAGTCATTTAAAAGAAAGGTGTATACGTAAAGTTTATTAGTATGATTTATTGCACCGAATTGCACCATTACCATCGCAACAAAGTTAAGAAATTCAAATTTTGTATTTTATAACGCACTATTTGTATAGATGTAACACTAGAAATTTCAGGTGTGGAGTGGAGTAAAAAGAATATCTCCACACAGGCGAAGCTGGGCCGGGCCGCTAGTATTTTCTAATTTGTATTTTGTAGTTTTTTTAATTCCCTTTTTATTTAATTGGGTCGACCAGAACCCGAGGGCTTAAGTCTTGTTGTCGACTCCACTATGTGGGTTGCTATCACAAAGGCCCTGTCTTATTAAGCACAGGCAGGCTGGATAAGGAAAATATTGATGGTAAAACAATTTAAGATCAGTAAGTAAGTCGTCACAATGTGGCCACTGATCTAAAAAAATCATAAGTTAATCTTAGGTGGTCTTGAATTTCAATTTTAAAGCACCAGGTGAGAAAAACTCAAATTTGTTTTTAAATAATAGCTGTAATAAAAAATACTAATATTGATTTTTTTTATTAGGTTTATTTATATTAATTATTAATTTAATAGTTTGCTGTACTCACCTTATCGCAAATCGCGAAAATTATTTGAGTTACATAAGGTTTGTTTAAGAAATTAAGTGTCAATAGTGGTTTAACATCTTAAGACTCGGTATGCTTGAGTTAACGTAAAGAAATTGCGTCATTGTGTGTTTTTGTCTCTTGTGGGTATTATCGAATTAGTCAATTTGAACTTTTACTTTTACAATTTATTATATTATAATCCAAATTCATACACAAAGGTTCTCACACTTTTTCATCACATAATTCACGTAATGATTTATTATTATTTCATACCATGTATCATCAAGACATTTTTGCGAAAAAGAAAACTAAAACCACTACAAAATCAAGAAGAGGCATAACATTTTCGTCATTACATAATTCTTATGCGAAATTAGCTGACTTGCACGATTTCTTATACCATTAATTAATACTTTCTTTCGCACAATCATTCGATTCCTATATAGCAACAAGTTTGCAAGGTGAAAACTTGTAGCTCGCATGAAAGCCATACGCCGTTCACGGATTTTATATAATTCTTAACATGACAGATGGTTCGCACTTACGAATGCATATAAACATCTAAATTTCTCATAAATTGAAGATTAAAAAACGGAATTCTTATTGGCATAATTTATTTGCGTACAATAATTTTCATTTAGGTTTTTTTTTGTTATTTGACAAAATGAATGTTTTGATGTACCTATTGAGCGACAATGGACAAAGATATCGGATGGGGTCATTCTTGGCATATTATAAAATAAATTAAAAATATTTTGATAAAATAAGGATTACTGATAATAAAGCTTGTCTCTAATCAAATTTTGAACTGTGGCATTTTTGTGGGATGTGTATAGTATTTTTTTTTATGATGGCCTATGCCTAGTGGCGGCATTGCACCTGATAGTAAGTGCCAATGCCGCCCAGGCAGAGTATCCATTGGCATCGGGCGGCAGTCCCATGCCAATGGAAACAATTTAAATTACATCTAAACATTTTTAACCGACTTCCAAAAAAGGAGGGTCTCAATTCATCAGAATCTTTTTATTAGGTACTTATATTGTAATCGAAGTAATTTATGAAATACTTCAATTATCATTCATCTAAACTTTAAAGAGAAAGGAAAATTACGAGAAATGTTGGGCATTCCAGAATTCCTATGGTTTGCGCATATCATTGCATTGTATCATCATGAAAGAATATTCCCACAAAAATTGAAAGATATAGGTCAATTCCGTCTATTTATTTGTGAATCCTGTACTAAGCTGGCTTCAAGCTAATTTTAATAAAGTTAAAACTCGATTAAAATCAATCTTGTAGGTTTTCTGCATTTTTACTGAAATGTTGTATAGAACAAAACAAAATTTTGTATTATTTTGTGTATAATTTTCTATTGCCAACTGAACTAATATCCACTTTCGAATTATATAAAAAGGGAAAGGTAGTTGAAATGTTAATTAGCCATATTAAATTATCGGCATAACTTTCGCTGTACGAAGATACATTAACACTGAAAACTGTCGCTCATTATTTTTTACTAGTTTTATAAATGCATAAATTCATGCCTTTTTCCCAGAAAGGGTAGGCAGCAGAGATGCTACCAGAACACCCACGTTTTATTTTGTATTTTATGCCCCACGATGTGATCGGGGATGAGCCTATCGACATATCAGGCATACATTTCTGATTCCAGGCTGATTACGAATAGAAAAATCCAATATCACTTTGCCCGACCCGGGATTCGACAACAACTACGTCACAGAGGCAGTCGTTTTAAGCATGCAAATATAATTCATAGAATTTTTATATTTTTCGGCCGAATATTTTTTGGTTATTGATAGTTTTAAAGTTATTTATGTGAGTGAAATTCGGACATCTCTAAAAGTATTTTAAGTTATGAAAATATATATTGTTAAATTATTTAGAAAACTGTAGGTGGTACTTGGTAGTATAAGAAATAACTGTCGTTGAGAAAATTCACACATCTTAACATTTGCAGTAAAATTGTTGGCGACTACGATGAATTATTCATAGATGTATTGTTTGTCGCGTGCATGTTTATGGCTTTAAATTTTACGTTTGTTTTTATAGCTATTTACCACAACAAATACCCAGGAAGTTCTGTTAGCCTTTCAGGCTATTAATATTTAAAACTACTATAATTACGTTTTGAAAACTCACTTCTTTGTTAATTTATTTCATATCTTCTTCTTTTTATCGATGAAGGAGTGAAATCCAATTATTTATAAGTCTCTGGCTTATCAGAAAAGTAGATTGAAATCAATTATGAAAAAAGTATCTAGCAAACAGATATTGAAATCGTAATTGTTAAATAGTTTCACTTTTTTCCACTTTCTTAGTTTCATTGTGATAGGGCAAGGTATTCTAACCTTCAGTGTTCAATTGCTAGTTTTCAGATTAACTTCGCTACGCCTGACTTTATTAGTCAATGGCTGTTCGAATGTGAGAGTAGATAACTATCGGTTAAGTTGGCGAAAGTCAGGGGAAAAGCTAGGTTCGAGCGCGCATTCAGCACTCTACCACTGGACTTAATAAAATTCTAATATTTAATTCAATGTATTGGAATTAATAGGTATTACATTTTTTACATTTACAATTGGCAAATTAGGACCCATTTTAGGTACCGAACGGCTTGGCGTGGTATTACTGGTTCCCATGAACATCGGTCATATTAAAACTTTCATGTTAATTGGAGTACAATGACATGCGTTCATAATACTTAAATCTTCATTATCAAATAGTTTTATTTGATAATGAAGATCAATTCCAAAGGTGTCACTTGGCTAATAGCATATAAAATCTCTGTATTACAAAAACTCGACACAATTGCATTTTATGTATGCTGTTGTCGCTGCGCCATTATCTTGTGGTCATCAACCCCCATTATTACAATCTAAGTCCATACCCAATCATGGACGCATAATTTGCCAAGTACTGTAATCAAGTGAGAGTATGCACTTTTGAACGTAATTCTTACATTAGTACTTTCTCGCTACTTTTGCATCTTATTTTAATAGTTCGCTTGTAATGCAGACAACGTTTCTACAGTTTTCTAAATTGGATCTTAAACGACGCCGGCGTCTCATCTCAATGTTACCAAGTACGTAAGTTACTTTCTCGAAATGAATTCCTGAAATTCTTTTTACTTTTTAATTGTCCGAGGTATATTTAAATAGAAATTTTAAAGGCTAATACTTTTCAAATCCCATATAGCCTATGATCAAAGTTTATAGCGAAAAAAGCAAAGAATGTTCGTGATTATACAAATTACGAGTCGTGGTTTCCTAAGGCGGGAATGTAAAAAATTGCTTAAATGTGTAGCTTAGATATTTTTTGTATTTTACGTAAGCCAGATTAATTTATGTTTTAAGGTGGTTTTGAAAAATAATTTAGTCGAAACAATTTGTAAAGAATATATAAAGTAGCTCTATCGAAATCGTTTCAAAAACCATACAAAGCCTGACTTTCATAACTGTTCTCGACTTTATTCAATTCGTATGGAACAGTTACACAGGTGCTGTCAAATTGAAGATGCACTTCGTAATATTGCCACAATAGGTCTGAAAATCAAATGCCATATTACTCAAGCAAAATGATTAGAAATCTCTACATTTAATGTCTGAACAATTATATTGAACCGTTTGCTTGATATTTGATTACTGCATTTTGTTATTTATGCAATTATAATAATTGTCGCTTGCAACACTACAATACGTTTTGAATTTCAGTAATTGAATACTTGGATCTATTTAAAATACAGTTTTTAATTTTGTAATACGCTATCCTCAAAAGGTATCGTAAAAAGCATCCTTAAGACTTTCATATTAGTCTATGTATTGAAAAATAATTAATATCTACAAACAAAAATAGCAAGTAGCAAATTATTAATTGTTATGTTATATCTGGAAGCATGCAATGACTCAGTGACATTATTTGTTTATTTCACTTATTGATTTTAATAATAAATATTTTGTCATATTTCGACGAGAGTTTATTATAAAACACATATTTAATGAATAATTAATTAATTGCCTATATATTTTAAGTCTTGAGATAGTTTATATGAAAGGACGTTGAGATACTCCATAAGGCTTAAGCGTTTTCTTAATTATCCAAGTTTAGAAATTACCTTTAAATATAGGTTTACTGCAGACTATATTTAACGATGTTCGGTGGCGATTGGAAAGTATAAAGCGGCGTGCACACGTAACTTGTTCAAATAAATCCCGAGTCACTGAGTAATTAGTAAACCATATGATAGCTTTCACTGTGACCGCTGGAAATAAGGCCGGAGTACACTGGGACGTGGGAAATATTAATCGAAAATTAGGGGTTATTTTGTAATAGATATTCACATCAATCTTGTTCAATTAGTGAAAAGAACAATAAGAAGATCTTATAGATTTTTATATTATGTTAATATTAATACAACAAAAATGGACTTGACGAAAAACCGTTTGAATTTTACAAACTTTAATAATTTTGTAAATGTATCGGGTTAATGAGATCAAAAATCTATTAGTTTCTAATACACACAACACAAGACTCGAGCTCAGTGACGTATATATTAACACTGCAAATGAATGTAACTGCTGGGTGTTCTTTTATTTAGTGCCTCACAGTGACTCTATTAAAAGTTTTGTTATTGATAATCTATAGGAATATTAATTTCTTAGCAAAAAAATTATGGACATCATAAACCGATAGACAAAATGACTACATCGATATATTCTCAGCTTCAAAAGGTTTACGAATAAGTACTGGATATAACAAGTTTAAGTAACGCAGCTTTCACGATGTTTGTGAAGAAAAACTCCTCCTAGCACATTATTATACTAGAAAGCCAGAGGGAAATTTCTTGCCCCTAGCGACAAGACCGGTGTTCTGTGCATATATACTTTAGACTTTGTAATATTGGAGACTTCTTGACTATTAGCAACAAATATAAGTACCTTCTAATGAGGCATTGAGAGTTGAAAACAAGGATCTTATATCGTTTACTATGTAGAAAATAATAGCTATTAGGATGGCGTTCGGAAATCCCACCACTAAATTTTATGATTATATTATGGTTCCTTAGAATAATATGCTACTATTGATAGGACTAAAAAGCAAACATCGTATCATACTTCCACAACCTCCGTGGTGCAGTTAGTGAGATGCTGACTGTGAAACGAGAGACCGTGTGTTTGACCCCCGAACCGATGGAAATATTTGTGAGATCCACCGATATTTGTTTCAGGTTTGGGTGTTTGTGCGACCGAAAAGTCTCTTGTAGTTCTTGATATCCACGACACAAGACTTAATTGATCTAAATTTTGGGTCAGAAATAGTCCTGATCAGTCACATACAAAGTGTATGTAACTGTTGGATGTATTTGTTTACTTATATTATTCTACAATCATCATTAATGAAAAACTCTGTTTTAGATCAGAACAGTATATCTATATTATCTCACCGACGGATATTCAGTCGGTTAGTCACTCTGTTAAGTAAGAATGAAAAACCGTCGCCCATTACACCTCAGCCATAAAAAGACAAACGCAAAACATCGTCACGTTTAGTTGCGTAAGCGACGTGTGTGACGGAACTGTGCATCTTCACTCATCAGTAGATATTGTTTATGATTAATCATTGTTACGTGAGCACACGTAACAATGACTCATGAACTTTCTATTGTGACGTTTAAGTCTTTAGTTTCATATTTGAGGATCGGCGGATGGTGACTTCAGCCATTTTTAAGAAGTGAAATCAAAAGGAATTATGAATGGGATTTATGAGAAATGAGGAATGAAATAAGGTTGTTGACGAATCAAAGCTCATAGAAAGAGAAAATGTTTTAGTTGTTGATTTGTTTATTTCAAGATGTTGCGAGAAGAGTATTCCATTCGACTGATGGTAAGCGATACGACAGCTCATGGACAGTAGCAAAACCATACATCACCATAAACTACAAAGCAATGCTTGACATTCCACTGCGTTTGCTATCTTGAGACATAAGATGTTAAGTCACAATATGTCTAGTTGTTAACTGCTGTATTTACGAAAAAAAAAGATTCGAATTTTGTGTTTTTTAGCAACAAAACTTGTGAAAGAACCTATATCCGTATTATGGAAGTACGTATGCTAAATGACGATGTAGCTTTTTAAACCTGTAAGGTAGGTATGTATTAATTATATAAAAGTGATTTCAATAATAGTCGAAAAATAAATAAATCTTTACTAAATCGCACAAATCATGTTATGTATACTGATATTTGCAAAACTTTGCATTCATAATTCAAACATTTACAGCTTTAGGTTACTATTCACTATTTGCGAGGTGTTAGCTTTACCGAAATCTAGATTGCCATATTGCAAAGTTCACACGTACATCACTATAAATTTCATAATTTCGCAAAATGTCGTCACTCGCGTCATTAGAACGTGTTTTCAGAAATATGTTTCTTAGTTAATAGTTTGTATTGAGATGTCCAACCAGTGATGGCATCTGCAAATTAAGAAAATGATGAAGAAACGGAATACCTTGTTCTGAGAAAACGTAAATTTCGATCATACTGACTTTATAATTATTATTTATTTGTCATTTATAACGTATGTTTTATAGCAATATGTTTCACCTGTGCAAGAATTTATTATGATAATTGGTAACTGTTCCATATTAAGTCTACATTGTGGTATGAATCCAAGTAGTTGGAAGTGTTACACATGACTCATTAGGAATAGGCAGGCTCTTCCGGGGCGGTACGACTGTCTCACAGGAGATCGGTGTGAAGCGATAGTATTGCTGTCGCGTTCCGTTCGGTGAATGAGATTGATGAATGAGAACAAATACACTTCCACAATCTAAGTGTAAAGTGATGTGATTGGCGGCAGAGATCACTTATAGTCAGGTGACCTGTTTGCTCATTTGCCGGACCTAAGTAACAAAAAAAGTCTCCAAAGTTATTGATGTTAGGCTTGTGATTTAGCATTCGTTGTAAGTACTATAACTAAAACATACTATAACTAGACATATTGCCATATAAACAAAACAGTATGGACATGCGATTTATTGGTTTCCCCATAGCGAGAGTAAAAATTGCAAATACATGAATTGCGTGTCTATTCCACATTTGCTAAAATCTCTTCCTATGTAATTGGCCCAAAACGATGTTTTTGCGAACGCACCAAACGCATGTAACCATAGAGGTGTTTTAAGACATCACAAAACCGTGCATGCTTATAGGCATTCGGAAATCATTGAAGGGAGAACGAAGATAACGTGACTGCGTTTGAGTAACAGAGATAACAAACATTTCGGTACGGTACCGCAGTTTTTAGTTCCAAACATGTCAGCGTTGTCGCCTCTAGTATCATAATTATCTCAATGCACAGTTACGCTCGCGTGATGAATTGGGTTGGAGTTGGCGAAAATTTCATATCCGTATCGATTGTCGAAGGCTGGTTCCGTTCTCATGTCATTGTATTGTTGCGAAATACAGAGCGATTTTAGTTTTTGCCACGGGAAATTGAATGGGTTAGGTAAGGACTGCAAAAAGGGCGCACAATAAGTTCAGAAGTAATTGAACGAGTCTTGGTAATGTTATTCACTTGTTATAACTTGTGTATGGTTTTTGTGGAAATTAAAAGGTTAAAATTAAAACTTAATTAGACTAATAATCCCAACAGATGACTGTTTATGAAGACAATAATACTATATTCGGCGGTTTTGAAAACAAATAAAACTGACTTTCCTTTCATTACTGTCTTAGAAAATATCTTAGTGAGTTGTGTGAATTCTTGCACCTAGCATTCCGTATTTAATGACTCCATAAGTGTACTTTTATTGTACTTAATAGCCAAACGCATTCTTACAGAAACTATTTTTATTATATTTCACACGATTACCAGATTCGCATTAGAATCTTTTACTTATTTCGTCACTATTTCAGGATTTTTTAGGATTTATATGGTCAGGACTATGTATGTGACTGTTGGGTGTATTTAATATATTTTTTTTTATATAAATTAATGCATAGGCCGCAGTTAAGTTGAAATGCAGTGATGACTCCGCTATCTATATCTTCATATCAAAGCGAGATCGTTCTACTCTCGTCTAAAAAAATATACACTCCCACAACATGTCATTTTATCAACGTGAATTCAATGGCACGGCTTTCGAATCCATGCCTCTTATACCATTGTTCGCTAACAATGGAGAGAGTACTATAAACCATCGCTAATATAAAACAATATTATGTGAACAATGTTTTTATATTTGTTACGCTATGCGTGTTTGACGTCTTTATGTCTTGGGATAATTCATCGCGAACTGATGGAAGAAAGTCGATGAGCTATGATATACTTTTTGCTTGTGTGTGATTTACGATTTCTATATTGTCTATTATTTATAGCTTATGATTGGTACTAAACAATCTTATATGATAATTTTATTATGAAAATATGTTTAATTTGGTTAGTCATCACAATGATTTTAGAATTTTTAGATTTTTGACGACAGCACTCGTGATAGTGATTGCTAGAATTAGTTTTAACGATTACCTAGGGGTCTATAACAACGCTGTCGTGGCAATAGTTGGGGTTTTAAATAAAATAATTTTGTATACATATGTATAAGTTTTGCCATCTATTCTATGGAACATCCAAAATAATTGAACACACTATCTAAAAATAGTAACAACGTAAACGTATTCACATCGTGTATTTACACAATTTGCCACTTATAATTAATACCTGATTTCCCGGCATAAACATACGCTAAGCTTGACTGCGCACGTAATTCGCGAGTCAAATATCATTAAACTAATCCGATGTAACCGCACATCTAATACTGTCAAGTTCATTGACCGTGTGTCAGGAACTGCGTACGAATATACGAATATAAAATTGAAAGTGAACACGCATTGGCGACGCGGGGTGAAAGTCGGACCTTGCTCTTGAAAGCGAAAGGCACTTGTCCGTCCGCGGTGTGGTTGCACTTCGTAATAGACAATATGCAACTGGCATTATGAGTGTTATAAAATCACTGGGTTGGTGTTTTTGAGGACAACAGGCCTTATTGGGTCTGACCTGTATGTATGATTATGGAACAGTTTCTTTTCGTTTTCTCATTACAAATGAGTATAGGTGCTGCTCATATGTAAAGAAACAAAAAAAAAAATTGCCAGAAACTCTAAAATTAAGACGTACACCAATTCAGATAACAAAAATAATAAGACATAATAGTATTTTATTCTACATGCATTTAGATAGCACGTCGAGGCTGTCACAGGTGACCACTCAGCATAATGTTGAGCTGTGGCGTGAAACCACTAGGTGGTGTGTATGAAATGTCGAAAAAGTGACAGGGAAATAAGAGATAAAGACGGAAGTCTGTTAAAATGAGATGCGATAAAAAATATTCTAATTCATATCGATTTCCTATAAGATGATTGTAATACCACTATCAAGCTCATTATTGCTATAATGTTTTAACTTTATGTTCGTATAACATTGAATTATATTCAAGTTTGGTTAAAGGTTTCGCCGCTTCGGTCAGTCTTTATCAATGATACTTCCTGCTGAGTTCAGACTGTTATTACTCGGATAGTTGAGTTTGCTGTGAATATAATGGTTGTAATGTTGTGAACCGCTAACGCCTACTCTTAAATTATTGTATATGACCGTCACGCGCGTCATGACTGTGATTTGTTCTGGGAAAATGTCGCTGAAAGTGGGGACATTCAGAGGACATTGCCTTTGCTTGCCCATGTGGAGAAAATAATGAAAGCTCGGCGGAGATATTTACTTTTGTCTTTTAAATATTATCAAAATGTATTATTGGGGTACTGTTTTGAGTTAAATAATGGAAGAATGCGAAAGTAGATGATAAATAGTTAATTCCCATTTATATTTGCTGTGGATAGACTTTGTATATTCATTGAAAATCAGTGTTTTTAAAACACCGTTTTTAAAATATCTACTTCTTTTACTAATGTAACTGTTATAATATACACATATATTTTGTTTAGTTAGTAAATAAATTAGTTTTAACGTGTTATTTGAAAGGGTTTTTAGAGTTGGTTCTAGTTTTCCAATATCAATATTTATTACGCCCACAAAACACGCAATTTGCACATTTGTTACAATTAAATTAATTTCATTATATTTACTTTCAATTAAAGTATTTATTCATATACATTTCACATTTAAATATTTCATCTACATTTAATACAAAGTAAATATGCTTACATAATACACCAGAACAATGCATAATAAATACTAACATGGACTTCCTCATATGATTATGCAAAATGTTCCCTCGATGGAAGTGATAAGCTACATAACTAGAGTGGAACTTGGAAGTCATGAGTCGAGCATGCAACATATCTTCCGTTTCCCGCAAAAACATTAGCTGTCGTACAAGTCTGCAGTTTCCAACCGATTAATAGTCGATACATTTTTTATAAGTGTTCTCGTTAAGGACTTCTGTTTCGATATTAAATGATAAATTCATTTTATGAAGACATTAAATTGTCTATGAATTGTATCGGGCGTCAAATTGAGTGACAGGTGACGTTCTTTAGGACTTGTATTACAATGTGAGAGTGCATGAGTACAAGCGTGTGTGTGTATGTATTTCGATTTTCAATATATTATGAGTTTGTATATTGTTATTCTTTATTTATAAACAGAGTTACTAGAACTGGTGTCCTTTATGAGCTTCATTTAATTACTTGAGGAAGGATTTACTCAAAACTAAAGCGAATTAATTTACGTTTGTAGAAAATACTCGTACTAATTTCCTTTTAATGTTTGGAAATAGCAGTATAGAAACGTAGTCAATTATATAAGTATCTAACTGTACGTAATATAGACCATAAATGAACCAAAACGGTTCTGTTACCGTAGTCTTTTTGGTTTCTTACAATAGTGAGTAATCTCAAAACACCCGTGTCAAAGCCTTTGTTAACTCCAAAAGTTTCTAATTCGGCAATACTTTTATTAAACTGGTCGTTAACTAACGGTTTTTACTTTTGAGCATTAGATTGTCAGGTATTCGGTGAAAAATACGTTAGCATAGATCGGTTATCTGTTTCCTAAAATTTTAAATCTTAATAATATTGTGTGTTTGTTACCTTTTCACGCTCAAACAACTGAACCAATTTTGATGAAATTTGGTATGAAGCTAGCTGACACTCGGAATTAAAATATAGGATACTTTTTATCCGGACAAAATGAAATGTTCCCGAGGGATGAGTCAGGAATTCAAATATACATATTTGCCAATTTTCAAATATGAGTAGGTGCTACGGGACAGGAGTGGATATGGGACGGAAAGATACGGAAAAGCAAAATAGTCGACGGTGGTCATATTGCGTTTAAATATAAAACAGCCAAATATGTTGTTGACGTGGACTGGACTCAAAACTCAAAAAATATCTGCACCCCTGCTGGACCGCTAGTATTCCTATATTCTCGATAAAGAACATCAATTGACGCTTAATAATGTTGTATTAAAATAAAAAGAGCATCAAATGGCAGTTGCGTACCGCGAGTGCCCGTATTTCCCATATGGTTATACACGTTTTTGCGAACCGGTCGTGATACGGCTGCCGATTGAGCTTTCTAGAGTCGCGAACAGCTTTCGTATCCACATTATTTTATGGGATATTTTTATATTCCGTTTTCTATAGCCTTTAAGGTCATGATTTCTATATAATGCACGTTTTATGTCTTAGTTAATGGATTTATTTACATTTAATAATATGTAGTTGATGCACAAACAGGTTTTGAGGTGAAAAGAATTTCATGCATTTCCGATGTGTTATTTGTAGAAATGTTCTAATTTAATAAGAATGTCGTGTTATTTTGCCACCTATGGCTGTAATTTGTGGCCAGTATTGATATTTTTGTCATATAACATATCTTAGGGCGGAAATAAGTTTGTCGAAATGTGAGTGCCACCATTAGCACCCATCAGGGATGTTGCCATGAGTATGTGGGTGTATAATATTTTCAACTTGTTTTGACTGATTATTGAGCATATACCTCTTTGCTACTTATCCTTTGCCTGCATCAGATCCCTATAGAACTTATATTCTGCTGATTGTTTTAAATCAATCTATCAATATAAATAAATAATTTTGATAATTATCTTTGTCCTATTTAAGCAAATGAAAAGACTCACCTCTCCTCATCTTTGAAAACAGCGGGCAAAATAACCTCGTTGTGCTACTCGATTCATTCTTAATTTTGCACTCCAAACATACATTGAAAACATACATACATCCAAACAAACATACATTTTATACTCCAAACCTTCTACTATTTATAACCATAATATATCCTCTGTTATTTACAGTGAAATTCGTAGTAACTGGTGCATGGAAATTGTAGGTGTGTTTGTCATTTTACAATTAGTTAAAATACGGAGCGCGTTCATGGGCCAATGTCGGGTTGTGTAACTGGCAATGAAAATTGGTATATTCGCGTCCCCACTCAGGGCTATCGATGTTGGCAAATTCCTATGCGTCTATTCTTCCTTCATTAGATGTTACTGTTTGCTTTTCCTCAATATAATTTGCAAAGAACCGATCTTGAGTGATCGGCGCACGTGGGAATAAATGAAAATAAAACATACGTATAAAAAATACACCCAACAGTCACATACATGATCTTGACCTCACATTTAAATTATGATATTATAAAGTATTTTATCCTGGCCATCACAATCTGTACGAAAGCCATTTCGGTCTCACGAAAACCACGAACCGAGAAAAAATACTTGTGGGCCTTACAAACTCTCGATGTGGGAATGCCTCTCGTTTCACAGCCAGTGCCAAACCAACTACGCCACGGTGGATGACGAAATAGTTAATTAGAAATTGTGTTTTTGCCTGTGTTGATACTGATAGGCGCCTATTTGCCGTGTTATGTATGTACATAGCTTGGGATTTACGTGATAGTTCACCAATTTGCCTCAATAAGAATTAACTGAATGTTGACATTTCGGACTAGTCTAGTATTAACATTCTTGAGGCATTATTTGGTTTCAGGTTTATTACGATTGTTAAATGAGAACAACCACCGAAAAATGTATTAAATCTCATAACACTTTAATGAAATGATATAGGAATACAAATACATTTTTCTGAGCTCGGTACCAAGTGCATAATTATATTTACAATAATATACATCAGACCAAACTGTCATACTGGCTTTAATACCCGGAGGAATATCACATGCGTGAGGCAATAGCTAATAACGAAAGTGCTTCCAACCTACAAATGCGAAGGGCCTCAATAACATTGCCTCATCAGTTGCGCACGGCGACCGTGTCACTGTTTGTTTCGTTGGTCAGGTGGGCTTTATCAATATTATGTTTTCTTCTTCTTCTTCTGTATCAGCCCATATACATCCCACAGGGCCCGGACCTCTTCTACAGTCGACAGTACGATTGAGAGTGGTTAGGCCATATAGTCCACCAAGCTGGCTTAGTGCGGGTTGGCGGACTTTCGTACCATAGTTTTTTTTGTAAATTGCTATGGTATTCAGTTTCCTCACGATGTTTAGGTTTTAGTAGCTATTGATATTTATTTGATTCCTTAGCCGAGTATTTTTCTGCTTTTTTTTATTGCAATGAATGGCGAGACGAGCTTGCCGTTCGCCTGATGTTAAGAGAGACAACCGCTCACGAATAGTAGCAAAACCAATCAACACCTTGAATTACAAAGCAAGGTTTGGCATTTCACTGCGCTCACCATCCTGAGACATAAGATGTTAAGTGCTAATATGTCCAGTAGTCACTCTGGCTACAATGTCCTTCAAATTGGAACACAAGAGTGCATTTATACTGCTGTTTGGTGTGAGAAATAGATATTGGGTGGCACCCAGGCGGCCTCTCTTATATGAGAGACTTACCACCAGTACAATATATGTGAGTGTGCAAAATTTCTCACCAAAGTAATTGCGGATCGAAACACTCTTGTAGTATTTTAGTTTCTTCTTTAGCGAAGCAGACCTCATATATTGCAATTTGAAAACTGTTTAAAATATAATTCCTAATTCAAACTAATCTCTGTAAAGGGGCACTATCTAATTAGAACATTAGTTGTCACCACAATCAATCAGAACCATTGGAAATTGTTTGATTAAGTTATAAGTATGTGAAAGCAAGATGTACTTTTCTCACACTTTTCCTTTCTTATGTCGCAAGCAGGCGAGGAGTGGAATCATTAGCACTTCGTTTATGGGTTTTGTATTGCGTAATTTAATGTAGTACGATGAGAAAGACATTATGTTGTTTTTAAGTGATTTTGTACGGGATATGAATGATTTTTTAGTAATGTCATTAAATAACATCTGTGTGGGAACAAATTGTGTGGCGGACAATGACCTGACTCTACATAAATTGAAGAACGCTTTAACCTAGGACATATAAAGGTATACGTTTATATAAATTATGCAATATACATATAAAAGTGGAATTTAAATTCGATTGTGTCTTCTTTGCCAACACTTCGGAATGGTTTTATCACAACTTAGCAACGACCGAACATCACAAAAAATATAAATAGCATTTATAATTGTTCTTAATTTAAAGCTAGCAATTTTTGCATGAAAACTGTAACAACCAATAGTGTTACGTCACAGAATTGTAACAATGTATTACAGAAGTGTTAAGTAGGTTGTACGGCTCATTACACCTGACCCACTTCACTGCCGGCAAGATTGTAACATTTTACGTGTATCAGATCAGAGGGAGACGAATTTTTGATAACTGACGGTTTAGTATTGACAAATCTAACCTTGGACCTTCTGTTCCTTCTGTAGGTGCGCAATGTTGTGGCGATAATCCAACGTGTCTTCGTCTAGCTTTGTCAATTGTGGGAAGGCCTTTATGATGTTTTTTTTGTATGTACGAACTTCCATTAGACACATATCAATATAAAAAAAAACAAATGAGCTAATTACAATAGGCTAGTTTCATACATTTTTATTTTTGTTTATAACGGAAGGTTACGTTACGCATAATCATAATCAGAAAGATTTTTTAAAATCCGTTAAGTAATAAGCAAGTTACAATTATATGAAAGTTGGTGGTAGGAGTGATAGAAAAGGATGCAACATGCACGGCGTGACGTCATCTTCCATAAGGTGCACGCGTGCGAAAGAGACAACGAGTGTCCCCACCGTACTATTAAATGTATTAATATCTCAGTCATATTACATTCAATTTTGATGCTGTTTTCTAATTCGTTTGTTTTTATAAACGATGCTTTTAAGGAATTATTACTTACTGCTCAAATAAAATTTTGGACACAACCCTATTCTATCTTATTTGTGTAAAAAATCTGACACAAGTTTTTATATTGTACATTTGCATTATGTTTTATGAAACGTATGATTTATTTAATAAAACACTCGTTCGTATTCCACGACGACGTGAGTTTTGAGTGAGTGTGTAGTGTGAGTGAGTAAGTGAACTGAATTATACTAAGATATAAAAAAACCTCATTAATTGCCGTTTCAGCAAGGAGCAACTTAATTTCCTGCTAAAAACCTACTAACATTATAAATGCGAAAGTTTGTTTGTTGTTACTTCCTCACGCTCAAACGGCATTACACATTTTGATGAAATTATATGGGGGTAGGTGATACCCTGAATTAACAAATAGGTTACTTTTTATCTCGGAAAATTTGTTGTTCCCATAGGATCAACAAAGAATTCCAATACGTGTATTTACTACTTTTTAAAACTAAAAGGGATGGAATGGGATACAAGCGAACAGAACTGCATGCCTTGAGGTATGGAATGGAGTAAAACAGTGCGCTCTTTCTCTGCTTGTTTTAAATCCATCCCATAGTTACCTGGAAGACATTGCTATAGAGCGATAAGACCACCATTTGTACTTTTTTTATTGTTTCTGTATAGTAGTACAAGTTTTTGTACAATCATATTTTAAATAAATAATTATTTTAAAATGTAATAGACGCCAATCACGTAAAGTTCAAATGTAAAAATGTTATTACGCGAAATAATGTGTCTAATGTGGTCTGGACTCAAAAAGTCTCTGCATCCGGGCAAAGTCAGATCCGACGGCTAGTTAGATAATAAATTAATCTATAAACAAGGATGTCGTTTCGAAGATCAGAACTGTAAAGACAGTCATATATTAATACACCAGCTATTACAAGGAATGTACCGCCAATTGTTCCGTTATAACATGTACCCGTTTTCAATTTTGCCGTAACGGTCCCGATGATATATTTTATTGAAATGTTATTAAATAACAATTTGCGACCGGTACATGGCGCACGCAAATACAAATGTACTCGAATAACTTATGGCACGCTTTTTCTTTTGTGAGGATAAAAACTTCGTGGGTGTAATGCTATAAAAACATGATAATAAATGTATTCCTTATGACTTTTTTTTCCTTTTTATTGTTTTTCTCTGTACTGTGACCACCCATTTCATCTGTGTTTCTGTTCATTCCAGTCCATCTTAAGGTTGTCTGGAAGAAATCGCCGACAGCTATAAGACCGCCGTTTTTTACACATATCTGTGTTGTGTGTCGTGTACAATAAAGTATAATATTCGTAAATAAATACTAAAGGTGTATTAATAATAATAATAATAATCTTTATTTAATAACAGCCTTACAAACTATTTGTATTGAACATAAGATATTGCGTTAATTAATATCTTTGACAGTTCATGGATTTGATTTTAATCTTATCTACTTGTATTTTTCTACGTAGATAACGTAGGGAAACGGATTTACCGATAGTAAGATGTATTGTGCCTGTATTAGAGCGGACATCGGGAACAAAATCTCTGCGTATGGTGCGTACGCAAGGGTACACAGTGAAGCGAGAGGGAAGATAATGTTACTTCGTTCGCGTGAAAGAGACAAAAATAGAATGTACCCTTCATTTTGTTACAAACAGTTTGCTTGCAGTGTCCCCTCTAGTATATTATCTCAATGGCCTGTATTGGCTTTGTCAATGCTTTGTTGTTTCAAAGGTGGTTATTATGAAGACATCTAAATTAAAAGTAAAATAACAAGTCGATTTGTACGTATTGTTCACTACTAAAAGTAAAATATAAATTGGTTTACCAAAATTTTCCGCAATATTGAAATTGCTTAATTTTTAAATTGGTTTTTACAATGAAACTCTTTAGAGATTGCAAAATTAAGTGTTAATTTTATAGTATTGTCAATAGTCTTTTCGCCTTTCCAATGCAGATGTTTCAATACCTACTTACATTGGAAGCAACATTTTAATGTTAATATTATTGTGAAATAATCGTGGGATTGGTCGCAGGATGTGAGACATCGTACCTACTACCTACCTACCTACTTGTATATGATTCTGACTAGCATTCAATGTGCAGGGTTGTCGATAGAAATAAAATATGAAATATACATACTGGTTATATCCAGATTCCGATTAAAAAGGAAGCCGGGTGGTAGTTTCAATGAGTACAGTCACAATGCAACTAGAGATATTAAAAAAAATGATTTCTGAAGTATCATTGAGTTTGGGTGTTAATAAATTGTTTTCGCTAAAACAGTAATTTAATCCAACATTTATAGTCTTCAAACACCCGAAATTATGCAAAGTTTAACTTTTTGGAGGGATCGAATCCGGGACCTCTCATTTTACTTTATTTCTTTGTCAAATGCACCGTTGAGTTTATTAAGAATTTTTATTCTTTTGTTATTGAAAACAATACGAAAGTAAAAACAGTTCAATTACACATAGAGAATAAATATGTAATTTTATTATACAGAAATGGAGTTAAATAAACAGAAGGCAGCTCTGCATAAAATCCATAGTATATAATGAAGCGATTAAATTCAATGATAATTATTCGCAGATGTAGATAGATCCTGTTTCCTACGGATGCCATTTAGTACGTGACTGCATAATGTTGAAGTTTTGTTCCACTGGCCCTAAGTCCGGATAACTGTTTATCCAACTGAATAGGTTCTGTTTGACACTGATGGCGCACTTTCCTTTCATCTCTTAATGTCTTGAAAATTGATTTGGTGTTATATGATGTTGGTATTTAAATACTTGTCCAGAGTACAATATTTATTAAGCAGGATATGGTTAAATCATCGTTGCAATAAAAACGTGTATGTTGAAATAAATAAGAAAATAAAACACGGATCATTAATTTAAATCTGTATGAAATTGACGATTCGTTTATTTACTGGTTACTGGTGGTAGGTCTCTCATATGTGAGAGGCCATCTGGGTAGGTACCACCGCAATGTCTATTTCTCCCGTGAAACAGCAGTGTAAATGCACTGTTGTGTTTCGGATTGAAGGACATTGTAGCCAGAGTAACTACTGGACATATTAATAATAATAATAATAATAATAATAATCTGCCCCCTAAAATCCAACCACACGTCCGGATCGACCACCTGATCACGTGGGGGGCGGACACACGATAATTAAAGTACTGGCGTGGCCAACGTGGCTCTGGTAACCCATTCGTAATGGAGACTCGATCTAAAAAGAAATTGAGAGGGCCGCTTCCCGGGGGCGATCGCCGGGGCACACCTGGAGCTGACGCTGGGTGTTTCAGCATGCGAACCGTCAGCGGTGAGGAGCTGAGTAGGCGGGCTCCCACCGGGTCACCCGAAGATACTACAGCCAACGTACACAACAGACTGACTGACAATAGACCAGAAAGCCCAATATCATCCATAGCAGAACCATATAGCCCGAGTACCGTGTCTTATGCACCTAGTGCAACGGACGAAGAATCCCGAGACCCCACTCCACCTCCAACCCCAGCTTTAAGTGTTACGCGGGAGGTGAATGCCTTTCTACCTGCGTCCACTAAAGCTGGAAAAGTAAGAGTACGCATGAAATGGACGGCTGATGTAAACATGTTTATCATGCGTACTTACTACCTCATTACTAAATTAGAGACAGATATGACAACCTATAGAAAAACTTTGCACGAACTTTTCCAAAAACAATATCCTGGTATCAATGTAAGCGAACAAAGAATATCCGACCAAAGACGCGTAATTATCAGAAATAAATACCTATCCGACGAAGTATTACACAAGATCAAAGAAGAAGTGCGGGCTGAATTAGATCAAACTAGCACCTCAATATTTTCACAAAACTCAATAGGCAACAACACCACTCATACACCTAACAGATATTCACAACATATCCTAACGCCACTGAGCGCATCTGCAGCTCATTTAACATCCCATAGTACTCAAGACACATGTGAAACAGAAACAGTTAATGAAATAATAACATTAAGAAATAATGACAATATACTTCTAACGGAAAATCCTATTCCTGATGGTATGACGCAAAATCTTATAGACCAAATGCAAGCCACAGTTATAAAATATAGTGGCATGGACCCTACTCTACGACCCTCACTTCCCAAACTAAAATACAGCAAGAAACTTACGCAACTTTTGAACTTATTCAATAATAATATACTTACCCAATTTATAACCTCAGAAACAACTTTACTGGATATTCACACCATTGTATATTGTACTGCAATAGTTATTAGTAAACAACTCAAATATAATATATCGGACCACACACAAAAGCGACCTAACGTCGAAAATAAGAAGCCAGCGTGGCAGATAAGACTTGAAAAGAATATTGCACAAATCAGAGCCGATATAGGTAGACTTACACAGTACATTCAGGGTAATAGATCCAAAAAAATTGTAAAACATGTACAAAATATATTCCATAAAAGTAAACAACACACAAGACACGAAAACAGCAACAACCAACCAGAAGAATATTTAGATACATTGAAACAAAAACTATCGCTTAAATCTCATAGACTTGCTAGATATAAAAAGGGTCTGCAAAGAAAACAACAGAACATGCTATTTACAACAAATGAGAAGATATTTTATAGACAGTTGAATTCACAGAAAAGTACAACTAACAGGAATACAGAAATACCGACCATAGAAAATTTAGAAGAATTTTGGTCTAAAATATGGGAGGAAACAGTTTTACATAACGAACAAGCAGCATGGATAAAAGAAGAAGAAACCAAATGGGAAGGAATTGAGGAGATGGAGTTTGGTGAAATAACCGAAGATGAAGTATTAATTGTAACCGCAAAACTTCATAACTGGAAATCTGCAGGAGTAGACAAAATTCACAACTTTTGGTTTAAAAAATTACATGTCTTACACAAACCCATAGCTAAAAATTTTACAGAAATTATTCGAGGTAAGCAGGTCATACCAACATTTATTGCCAAAGGTATAACGTATATGATCCCTAAATCTAATGATGCACATGACCCATCCCAGTACAGACCAATAACCTGCCTCCCGACCATTTACAAAGTATTAACAGCAATAATCACTCGTAAAATGAATACACATTTAGAAACGAATAGTATATTAGCAGAAGAACAGAAAGGCTGCAGACAGAACCACAAGGGATGCAAAGAGCAACTAATTATTGACTCTACCATGCACGGGCAAATTACCGCGCGGAACCGGAATTTACATTGTACCTACATAGATTACAAGAAAGCGTTTGATAGCATTCCACATTCTTGGTTAATAAAGGTTTTAAATATTTACAAAATTAACAGCACCATAGTAAATTTTTTGCAAGAAATCATGACACAATGGAAAACAAACCTCCATCTAAACTGTAATACAAAATCAATAGTGAGCAGAGAGATATCTATAAAAAAAGGAATATACCAGGGCGATTCTTTGAGTCCGTTGTGGTTCTGTCTAGCTCTTAACCCCTTATCTTCCCTATTAAACAAGTCCCAAAAAGGTTTCCATTTACAGTGTTCCATGAATGATATTAAGATCTCACATTTGATTTACATGGATGATATAAAATTGTACGCTGATAACACCAAAGATATGAAAGCTTTAATAGATACCACTTCAAAATTTAGTACTGATATTAACATGCAATTCGGATTAGACAAATGTAAAACTATACATATTAAAAAAGGAACAATAGAATCAGAAAATTATACTTTATCAGACTACCAGGTTATATCATCCATGGAAGCCAATGAATTTTATAAATATCTGGGCTACCACCAATCAAAAAAACTTGATCATGCTAAATTAAAGCAAACATTGTCTACCGAATATAAAAATCGTGTTAGTAGAATTAGTAAAAGTAGTCTAACAGGAAAACACATGATTAAAGCTATAAACACATTCGCTGTACCTATTTTAACGTATTCATTTGGAGTTATTAAGTGGACTAAAACTGATATAAATCATCTTGAGATAAAAACACGCACCATATTAACTAAACACAATCACCTGCACCCCAAATCAGCAATAGAAAGGTTAACTCTTAAAAGAAAAGATGGAGGCAGAGGACTCATTGACCTACAAGCTTTATTACAGAAACAGATACATAATTTAAAATCTTTTTTTTACCAGAAAGCTTCTACCAGTAGCATACATAAAGCAATAGTAGAAAATGACAAGAAGTATACACCATTAAACCTCTCCGAATTCGCTTGTACCCCATTTATAGCAGATAGACCGACAGATTTCGATACAGACAAGTTTAACTCCTGGAAGACCAAAGTGATACATGGAAGACATCCTTACGACCTAGAGCAGACCCATATCGACACAGAAGCTTCCAATAAGTTTCTTACATGCGGTTATTTATTCCCTGAAACTGAGGGATTTATCGTTGCCATCCAGGACCAAATAATTAATACCCGAAACTATCGCAAATATATTATTAAAGATCCAGCAGCTGCAGATGACAAATGTCGTAAATGCCACAAATATCCGGAAACCATCCAACATATCACAGGAGCTTGCCCGACGTTGACCCAAACAGACTACACCCATAGGCATAACCAAATAGTAAATATTATACACCAGAAATTGGCTATTAAATATAAACTCATACCAGATCCACCAAAACCCACACCCTACTATAAATATATACCGAACCCAGTATTAGAAAACCAGAATTATAAAATGTATTATGACCGTGCTATACTCACAGACAGAACCATACACTACAATAGGCCCGATATAACTATACAAGATAAAAATAAGAAAATTACTTACATTGTCGACATAGCCGTACCTAATACACATAATATCATTAAAATTATAACAGAAAAAATAACAAAGTATACCGAACTTAAAGATGAAATAGCTAGAATCTGGAGAATGGACAAAGTCTACATTGTACCGATGGTAATATCTACTACCGGAGTTATCCCTAAACATTTACACCATAGTATTAAACTTTTGGACCTACCCCCATACATATATATCTCAATGCAAAAAGCAGCCATATTAAATACTTGTCGAATAGTACGAAAGTTCATGCAAAGTGACGACCATCAACCTGAACCTAATCTAAATTAAGAATACATGACGGTTACCTGGCCTAGGCTCGTACCGCCATTATTACACCAGAAAAATTCTGAGAGTTTAAAAAACAACAGAAAATAATAATCTTTATTGCTTTACAATAACAAATTTACAATTGATTGACACCCTGACTCCTGAACTAGGATACCCTGTATGACAGGAGTCAGTCTCTTTCGTGTATTACAGTTTTGGTAAATGTTGTTATACATCACAGCAATGTATATGTAAACCTATTAAGTATGCTTAACAAAATTTACACAATAGTTTAATATAAAAAAAAAGTAGGAAAAAAAAACACGATAAAAATAAAAACTAACATTAAATATTATTATATTATTATATGATATTGGGTGCATCGTAAACTGTGTGTGTGTGTATGTGTGTGTGTGTGTGTGTGCGTGCGTGCGTGCGTGCGTGCGTGCGTGCGTGCGTGCGTGCGTGCGTGCGTGCGTGCGTGCGTGCGTGCGTGCGTGCGTGCGTGTGTGTGTGTGTGCGTGCGCGTGTGTGTGAGTTTGTGTTTGTTTGTGTAGCTAAGTGGGGTTTGGTAATTATGGTAATAAGTATATTTAGCAAATATTTTTTGTTATAAGATTCTGACATTCATCATAGTTAAGAGTTTGTAACCACGAATCAATTAGTCTCCTAAGTTTATGCATGTTAACTTCACTCAAATTGGTCACTCGTTTTGAAAGGACATTATACAATCGAGGAGCTTGGTAAGAATAATGTTTCATCGCAAAAGTTGTTCTGCATATTGGCAATGGACATTTAGTGATCCTTCTGGTGTGTTGAACACTAGGGAAAGGTAATATCGATTTGTGATAGCGTTTAATACAATGGTAGATGTAACACTTTCTAACGCTCAGAATTTTAGCTTGTTCATAAACAGAAACTGTAGGATGACGGTATGAAAGAGATAAGGCCGTTTTAAGTATAGCTCTCTGTGCACGCTCAAGCTCTATAAGAATTGTTTTCGAAGCTCCACCCCAGGAGCAAATACAATAATTAATAAGGCAGTGACAGAGAGCGTTGTAGGTCTGTATTAGCAGATATTTGTTGCCTAGGCTCCTTAAGTTTTTGAATATAACAATAAGCCTTCTTAAGCGTTTTGTAACGGTAGAAATGTGGGATTTCCAATTAAGTTTTTCGTCTAGCGTTAGTCCTAGGTATTTAAGTTCTCTTGCCCTTTCCAACTCAGAACAGGTGCAGTCATTGGCGATATTATCTTTGTTGCATGGATAGGTATGTATAAACAAGTTATATGACTGTGGAGGTTTTGTGGATGCAGTTTTGTGGAAGCAAATGTATTTGGTTTTGGATACATTGAGTGTCAAGAGATTATCCTCCAACCATTTAGTGATTAAGGACAATCCCTCTTCAGCCAGTTGTTTTACAGTATCCCAAGATGTGCTGTGAACAAGAACCACAGTATCGTCGGCAAACATTAATAGGTCCGCTTGGGAAATATTTATTTTACATAACTCATTAATATAAATGAGAAAAAGAGTGGGACCTAAGGTACTACCCTGCGGGACACCATATTGACATTCTGCCGAATCACTTAGAAATTTACCCAATTTTATCTTCTGTGTCCTACCTGTTAAATAATCACTAAACCACGAAAGTGTTGTACCTCTGATACCTATACATTGTAGCCTTGCTATTAACACCGGGATAGAAACTGTGTCAAATGCTTTCTGCAGATCCAGAAAAATGCCTGCACATTTCAAGCCTTTATCCAGGTAGGACACAATCTTGGAGGTCAAAAGTGTTACAGCATCATCAGTTGAACGTTGTGCTCTAAAGCCGAACTGGTTGTTGGCCAATATTTTATTGGTCTCAAGATAATGTTTCAATCTTTTATTAACTAGTTTTTCAATGATTTTAGACATTATTGTCAAAAGAGATATAGGTCTATAATTTGAGGGTAATGCTTTGTCGCCCGCCTTATATATTGGTATGACCACCGCTTTTTTACAATGAGCAGGGAATTTTCCGGAACCAAAACTTAGGTTGCACCAATATGAAATGGGTTTACAGAGGAATGTTGCATTTGTCTTGAAGATTGTTGAAGTTAAGTTATCCCATCCAGGAGCACTTGAAGATTTAAGCGAACTCAAAGTGGTCTTTACTTCCTGAGAATCTGTCAAAAATAAAGACATAGAGCAAGTAGGGCCAATTTTACTTCCGATCTGTTTACTAATGAGTGCTTCAGATGTGCTAAGTTTGGCAAGGGTATAATCAGCCAAAGATTTACCAACGGTCGTAAAGTAGCCATTAACACTATTAAGGGATGCTACGGGAGTATCGCATATGGTCATTAAATCTGTTATATTGTCTCGGGTGGTGTTTAAATTGCAATATTCTTTTATTATTTTCCATGTTCCCGCTAAATTCCCTTTGTTTTTAATTAGTTGTTTTTGATAATATTCAGTCTTTAATAGTTTAATTAAGTTATTGCAACAATTTCTATATTTTTTATACATAAGCCTTTGCTCTTTATCCTCAGGTGCCCCACGTAGTTTTGTATGCATTTTATCTCTTTTTCTTATACTATTCATGACTCCTTTGGTTATCCACGGTTTTAATTTTCTGTTTCTGTTTGTAATTTTTATAGTTTTTCTGTTGGACCTAACAATATCCTGTAGCGCGTTAACTATAAAGTCAGTCGCAGTGTCTACATCCTTAATAGTATATAATTGATCCCATTTCATATTACTTATTGCCTCAGAGACTTTAACATAATCCACAATTGTTTTACCGAAGCAGGTTTTAGCCTTTTTTATCATAGTGTTGTCAATATGTATCAATACTGGCGAATGGTCGGTTAACTCGTCAAATACAATTGCTGTAACGAATTGCGCTGATTTCACCATGAAATGGTCGAGACAAGTTTTATCTCTCGTTGGCAAATTGACGCATTGGCGCAGACCATGTGTAGCTAACATTGTAATATATTCAGCTGAATGGCCATTAATATTTGCGGGCATAATGTCAAGATTGAGATCACCGGTAAGGATAATAGTGCTGTGTTTTATACTAGTTAATATGTCATTTAACGATAGTAAGTAATTAGTTGGATTATTAAAACTTGGTGGTCTGTACGTGCAGATAATTGAAATTTGAGGCGCCAGATTAAGCAATAAACAATTACCGTCCTTACAGGGCGGTTCTGATGCAGATATATTTATATTGTTTCTCACAAATGCTACCACTCCGTCATTTTGATTTAGCAATTTATTAGTTCTATACTGCGTATAGCCATCTAATGTAGGTATAATACTATGATCGCTCAACCAACATTCAGTCAGAACTATAACATCAACAGGTAAATTAAGCTGAGTAATAAATATGAGAAAAGAGTCGAAATTTTTATTTATGCTACGGATATTAACATTTAGAACAAAAATAGATTTATTATTAAGGGCTTCATAGGTTATCACTTCGCAGGTTATTGAAGGATCAGTAATTTTAACGCACATTGAATTTATTGTTTCATTCTCAATTTCATTTATAAGTTCTGAATTTGTCAGATTAACGATGTAAAATGGTTAAAATAAGACTAAGCCTCCGGTTTCCAAATGAATTATATGATAGTAAAAAAAATATATAAAAACAATAATATAAAGAACTCAAATAAGGAAACCATGCGATACAAACACTTATAATTATATCGAGGTTTACCGAGCCTTTATGTTTAAGAGAAAAATATAAATATTTATTATAAAGGAGCATAAACCCATAATTACTTATAGTATAACTGGTGAATATATTGTGTGTCCGTCTTGAATGTGTAAATGTAATAAATAAATGCATTTGTGTATTGAAAATTAAATTGTAAACTGTGTGAGCTTTGTTTACTTTGCAAACCCATAAAAAAATTCTACGTAATAGGACAAAAAATAACGTACGGATAATTATGTGAACATAAGTTTTATTATAGCTACCTGCTATTACTAGTCACTTGTCTTCTAGTTGACGGAGTTCCATTTCAGATCCAACACGTATCAAGTTTTCACCTTCTCTCTTTCTTAAATGTATCTTTCCGAAAGATACCCAGCAAAATTTATAATCATTTCGAGTAGCAAAGTCTCGGCACAAATAAAATAAACGTTTCGCTTTCGGTGACAAGTTTTCAGATATGTATATAGGAATTTTTTCGCTACAATTCTGTAGATGGCTCGTGTTTAATTTATTTTCTTTGTTTTCACTATTAAACAATTTCAGTTTTGTGAGTATTTTTTCCTTTACTAGGACGGAACATAAGTCAACTATAATTATTTGATTTGAATATTTTGACTTAATCCTGAATACGTCTCGTATATCTGATGCTTGGATTGGAGCTTGTATAACTTTTGTGATTTCACTTATTAGATTAAGCAAATCTGATTTCGTCTCATTATCCTTCTTTGGTATGTTTCGAAATTCCAGACTGGCGTTACGCTGCTGTCGCTCTAATAGTTCGATTTTGTCTTCCAGGCTTTTTATATGAATACGATCTTGAATTTTCTCATCTTCCAATCTTGAGATATGCTTGAGCAATTCGTCGTACTTGGCTCCCATAAATTCAACACTATTTTGAAGTTGTGATGCTTGTTCCTTAATTCCTTCCATAGTCGACTTTAACTCATTAAACATTTCCATGATTTTAGCTTGAAAATTTTCGACTTCAATAGGTTCCTTTACGCACTTTCTACGTTTAGAACGTTGCGTAATTGGTTCATGTGAGGACGCAGATTCCTTCTCAGCTGAGTGGCAGATATTTGGATCGGAAAGGCTCACTGCTTTGCCAGCACCAGCATTAGAATTTGTTGGAGTTGCCGGCGGAGTTCTTTTTAATGGCATTGTAGTAGGTACGTAGTTTCAAAAAGTCAATTACTTACATATATTGAGACTTGACATCTCTTGTCTCAGGATGGCGAGCGCAGTGGAATTTTGCTACTGCTTATGAGCGGTTGTATCGCTTACCATCAGGCGAACGGCTTGCTCTTATCGCCATTCATTGCAATAAAAAAATAAAAAAAAAACATTGAAAGAAATTATGAATAAAAAACAAAATTTTACAAATATCTACTAGATATTTGAAATTAAATGCCACCTGGCACGGTTCGGTACGGTCTCTTTGACTACTTAATTTTCATTTCATGCAATTATGAGGTGATGTAATGTATTTTGTTTATATTTTGATAAGTTATGTATTTGTTTGTATCTTTGTTTGATTATTTATATTCAAATATGGAAAGCAAAGAAATTTCTACTAAATAATAAAAATTAAATAAATTTCTTTTTGACGAAATTTTTGTTATTGCATAGTTCCGTTAAATAAGCAGAAGCCTCAGCTGATGGCGTCTCTATGTAGGAGGGAAAAGAGAGGGAAAAGGATGGGATGAGCAGAGGACTATGGAATCTAACGATAAACGGTAGTACAGTAAGGGTATTAGGTCTCATACCTGGGTATTTCATTGGCACATATTTGTGGTATCTTTAAGGTAAATGCTATTATTAGTTACTTGGTTGTGTAAGACCTCTACAATATAAATAAATAAATACACCCAACAGTCACATACATAGTCCTGACCTCACAATAAGATCGAGTCTTGTGTCGTGGGTATCAGGAACTACGAGAGACTTTTTTCGGTCTCACAAACACCCAGACCCGGAAGAAATATTTGTGGGCCGCACAAACATTTCTCTCGGTGCGGAGATCGAACCCGCGGCCTCTCGTTTCACAGGCGGCGTCTAACCAACTGCGCTACGGAGGCTGTCAATATATGTATATTGTTAGCGGATATCCGAGTATACACTAACATTATTCAATTTATCCGGTGAAAGGGAAAGTGCTCTGTAAATCTTAACTATAATTATATAAATAAACTAATTACTCTGATCTTATCACCACACATGTGTTACGCAAAGAAAATATAATTATTTTTCATAATGCTATTCTGATAAGTTAGAAATTATTAGAGCTAGTCGCTACACGATTATAGCGATGCATTTCGATGGTTATCGATTATTATCGATGTCTAAAATTGCGTGTCCATAATGTATCCGATGAAAGCACATGTCTTACTACCCCCGCGTTAATTAGGATGTATTTAGCAGTTGATTTTTTCAAGAGTAATAAATAATCTATTATATGCATCGGATGCCCAAAGCATCAATCTTAAAAAATATAAATGTTTTTAGCACTTAAACTTACTCAACACTAGAAAGGAATATTCTAAATAGCAAGGCCTGTGATAATGAATCGATTCTAAGTTATTTATTAGCCTTCTAAAAATCAATCACCTTGAAATACTTAAAATTTAGGCTCACAGATTCTGAGCACGTTTAAAAAGCTTGTTCATCTTTATGGCCTATCTACTATCAAAACTTCAAGCTTCTCTGGTGGGAATAGACATTGGTTGTGAAATTCAAGATTTAATCTCAATATCTAAGCGGCGAATTATGTATTTTTATGCTGCCAAGGCAATTATACTATATTATATTGTATATATTAGTTACTATGTTTCCTAGGTAAAGGAAATGTCAGAAATTTGTGTCCGATAGGGTGATAGGCTCGCCCCCAGATGTACACACAAAACAGTGGTTTGGTGAAAATTTAAATGGTGGCATTTACTTGCCTGTTTAACACTTAAATCCTAACAATATGTCATTATTTACTATGTTCCACGAACTAGGAATAAGCTAAAACTCTAAAGCGAATTTATGTATACTAGATTAAGCTTAAAATAAGTAGAAATAAATTATAAAAGTAAATTAATCATCACGAAGAAAAAGTTTTAAATTGTTCTCATTATTGCTTTCTTCTACGTGAGTTATGGATTAACTCGTAATTCGTAATAACATATTGACGTAATACTTAATCGGACTTTTTTCCAAATACCAATGGAACATGTTTTACCCCGAATGAAGGTTTATTACAAATTCTTGCAGGATATAAGCAGTTATTCCATCGTAGAGCAGTCTTAATCTTTAAAACCGGATAGCATTCAAGTAATATCCTCTTTAAAACGCATGAAGTAATATTTAAAAGTAGTTTTTAAAGATAGCTATGATTTATTGCGCAACGGTCGGTTACTTCTTGAATCTAATTTGTTTTTAATGTAGTTAATATAAAATAAACAGTTTTTTCATATTTTTAGATTTTGGTACTGTAATGTATTTTATTGCAGGGAGAAATAAATTAGCCACAGTTCGTTTGAATAAGGACCGGCCAGCTAGACTTGCGATTCAGGGTCCTTTGTTGCTATGGTACTAAAGTAACATAATATAAATATATAGGATCCTTTTATTTTTCGAAGATATTGACCATCCTTTAGCATACTATAGATTTTGTAAGACTAGTGTGATCACTGAATATTGGAACAATTTGGTCCATTTACATCAGTAAAATTGGTCCAAAATTTGGTATATTGGATTTTAAACCAGCGTCTTTGAAAGATGACTTTCTTCAATAAACATAGATATGTATGAAAAAATGTGAAATGACCTAGGTTGTAAGATAATTAATATCTGTTAAAAAAAATTACGAGAATTTAAAACTAGTTATAAAATTCAATTACCGTTTGACATTTAACTTGTACGGTCATGTGAACTATCTTAGCAGTTATGACTATCGATGGTTTATGGTTATATTATACCGTTCATTTATGGAACATTCGATCTCATCGTTACATTTTAAATGTTAAATTATGAAATATTGAAAGTTGTAGATACGAGAAGGTCGAGTAACGCAGATGAACTGATAAGTGAAACATATTCCAAGGTATATTTACTTGAAGATTGCGACCAAGTAGTTTTGTTAGCTAATAAGAGCTAATTTTTTTATAGATGAGGATCCAAATAAGTTACTAAAAGTAGGTCGTTACCAGCAGGTTTTTATGAAAATCAGTTGAGAAGACTTATGTTCAGCGGTGGACTTCTTTTGGTTAAGAGAGGGTGACTGAAAAAGGATATCCCAGCGATCTGGGAATTAAAGGTGTTGCTGGCAAACTCTTTCAATGACAAAGCACCAGGTACAAAGAATAAATATTCTCCTGTATGAAATTCCATATAAAACCATACCTTCCATACACAAATGGTGCGAAAAAAAGGTGTCTATTTATCTAAAAAATTACAAAATCTTAGGTATCTCATTAAAGTTCTCAAATGATATATTGCACTATATTATAATATAGATAGAATCAGAAATAAAGAAGAATTTATTAAAACAAAATAAGAAATCATTTCAACATAAGAAAGTAGAAAATATTGCAATTAATAAAATAGTAATAAAAGAAAATAACAAATCTGCAGACTGGATTGTCATTTTCTAAGCTAGCGTTGAAACATAGTCTCAATATCCAAGTGAAAGTGGAAGTTGGAAGAAAATCCCATCTATTTTAGTCGTAAACCTGTTGTATGAATATCTTTGACGTTTATCTACATTTGTATGCAGTCCGGAGCAGCTTTCCTAAGACCCAACACGGTTTAGAAAATGAAAGTTATTCTATTTATGTCTTTACCTTTTTTAGACTACAGAATTTGTTTAAGGAAAAAAGATGCCAGGGTAATATTATTATCTTTTGAGTTTTCATTCTCTTTATTGTCGTAGTTTTATTAACTTAAAATATCCTTTTCATAATTAGTTAGAAACGAGTTTGTTTCAATCCGGTTTGAAAAACTGCATACTCCCACGGAATCGGTAGGTATCTCATCACCTTTTGTTTAATTGCCTATTAAAATTATAATAAACATATTGCTTCTTAGATTGTCTACAAGATTATATCCCTTGTTACTAAATATCTTTAGGTCAAACAGCATATTTTTTCCTTATAAGTAAGTATTTAAAGTTATAAACGTATGGTTAACATTTTGTTTCCACAAACCTATTCATATTCTTGGAATATTGGTTACGATTAATTGATTCTTGCTATTCATATGTTACTGTCCCGTAAAGCCGATTCTTAGAACGTAAATCATAGAATCCATTAGTTAAATATATTTAACACATTAAAAAAAAAACTGTTATATGTGCATATCTGTAAATAGACCTAAAGGTCCACAATTGTATCTTGATAAGATAAATACGATTGATATAAAAAGCCTTATCATCGATACGATCTATGTCACAAAACAGGATTGAAATACATGTTTTTATTTACTCTTGCCCGGAGAACTGAATGCATTCAACTTTGCTCCTGATGATAAGTACAATGCTGTCCAAATTGAATATCAATGGGTGCCACGCATCACTCGCTATTCGAGAATTTATATCAGCCTCATATTAAACAAATAAATCGCCTTAATCAAAATAACAAAAATCAAATAAATGGTATATACTATGGACTCACCTGGTAAGTTGCCTTAGTCGCGTAGCGGCTTGTAATGTAGCATAGCCGTAACGCGAGTATTTGGCCGAATCCTCTGAAGGCGCATTGAAAGCTGCCACATATCTGGCTGGATTGGTATCGTCGAGCCATAAACCTAAAATGAAAATATTTTTAGAACGAAGTTTTCATACTTTCTTTTCTTAAATATCACACAACAGAACGGTGAAAAATACATAGACGAACTTCAAAATCATTTTTCTTAGGTATAAATAATGGCACAAATTATCAATCAGTAACAAATTGCTATGTTATTTGTCGCATGCGGATCCGTAAATTCCGATCGGAGGGAATTCATCTGTGGGTACACCGAATTCCGTTTAATGTAAGAGAAGATAAATTCAATTCAAAAACAACTTATAATTTTTAGCCTTTGTTAGATATAATGATATATAATGTGTTAATTATATCTTTCTACATATAAACATACGAATGACTCACCCATAGAATACAGTTTTGGTTCAAGAACGCTATAAAGTTCGTGCATTTTTCTCATTCCGTATTCAGCTGCTTCCATTAAGTCTCTCTGTTCTCCAACAGTCATGTTCATAGCTTCACTTTCATCTTCATCGTCTTCATATTCATCATACTGAGGTGGTTCATCGTTTTCTAAATTACTAGTGAAATTGGGCTTTGTCAAATTCTCTTTATCACAATAAGTCACGACTATTGTAGATACGTTCTTAGTAGCGGTAAATGAATGATTCTTCTCGTAATTTCTCTCTATAATTGTGATGTTGTGCAGTTTCTTAGTTAAAGTATTGTTAAATAGTGGCATCAAATGTTTTAGGACTTCTATTATGTTGTGTGATGACGTGTTTAATACACCTGTGTTGTTAGGTTCTATTGTTAGAACTTCCATATATTTTACCTTTTCAGTTGTTGTTGATGTTGATTGCACAGTTGTAGATGTTTTATTATTGTTTATTTTCTTTTTCACGGGGCTATGTTCAGTTATTATGTCAACTTTGTCTTCCACACCACTTACAATTTTAGGCCCGCTAAGTTTGGCACTGTCATCCTCATTTACATCACTTGAAGGGTTAATTATAATAGCTTCATTAAACTTTGTTTCTGATATGTTTACTTTGTTTACGTCATTCTTTATTTTATTTATAGATGCAATTATGTTATTCACTAGTTCTTCTTGGGTTTTACTTCCATTTAAACTAGTAACATTAGCAATTGTATGAAGAAATATTTTGGCTCGCTCTCTATCTTCTGCATATTCTTTATTTGCAGAACTTTTATTGTGTATATTGAAGATATCTTCAACGATTTTTGAAAATGGGCAATTTGACGAGTTGTTTTCTTTGGAATGATCAATATCTGCTTCTGTATCTTCAGTAGTAACACAAGTTGAAAGTAGTGCTATTATAGTGAAGATGTAATTGTATCTGTTGTGAAATAAGAATCATTAATTTTTTGCAAAGGCGAATAAAAAAGTCGATATAATCTACTACAAAAACTACTCTAAGCTTTTTGCTATTGTTGTTATTCGTTATTACCACAAAATATCTCCCTATTGTTTTTTATATTATATATTGTATAGGCCTGTGTGGTAATAGCATAGGAGCTGCATTATTCTTTTAAATTCAGCTACATTAGAATTTGATTTATGTCATTTTATATTTTATTAATACATTATGCATCAGTTAGTAGGTTAGTTAACTTATTACAAAATTTGTCATCTTATAAATACGTTCGTATTACAATATTATTCATTAAAAAAAACTAGATATCATGTTCGATACCTACACAAATATTATCTTTACTCAAAAGGAAAGTTTAAAGAAATCCTGCGTTTACTTTAAAATGTCAACACTTATTTGGGATCATGTTTTTAATATGGCGTCACATCCAAGAGCTGTTGTTACGTCATGCAATAAATACATCTGTAGGTGGGATATTACTAGAAAGCGCTTTTGTTATAGCTTGGGCTTAGTATCTTATATAATATTGCCATATAAGGTGAGAGAAATTTGATTGAACTGTTATTGAATTTGATTGAATTGACCATTCTGGCTTATAGTAAAAATATAAGCCAGAATTTATTCTTCTTATAATATTTTTGTTTGGAAAAATAGTTTAGCTTCAGGAAAGTAAATGATGTGAATACCATAATAAACTGCATTTGCTTCCAATGTACCTGTCATTACATGCAAAAACTAGCATCAAAATTATGCCAAACAAACATAATAATTAAGTTTTTTTTAGATTTATATCGTGCGATACGATGCACACGCAACACACTACCAGTTATTAATTACACGCAACGATAGCTTAGTGTCAGGTTTATCAGGAATACCTCTCGTATTAACATTGAAAATAATAAAGAAAAATCCCTGACAGCATCTATTACAAGATAAAAATAGAGCAACTTGGTTTCTAAGTAAACCTGTACGAAGCCATTAATTACATTTAGATTCGCACTCACTGCGACCGGAAACTGAAATGACTGTTGTCAATGAAATGACACGGCGAAGCTTGTTTGATGACTGGATGCTAGTTCCAACCCAATGTATTATTAGAAACGTGTATTTTTTATCGTTTCTGATGTATTTTATGCTGAGACAAAGAGGGCTGAGGAATGAAAAAGTTTCAATTGTAAAGTAAATTTATGAAGATAGTTATTTTGATCCTGTTTGGAAATTGCGGTGCGTTTAACATTAAGGATTTGACTAAGAAAACATAAGTTGATTTCTAATTTTGTCTTCGCTTTTTGTAGTTACTGCACTTTATTGTCTAATATCATTTATAAATAAATTATCAATTAAAACATCGATTTGATCGATCGATTGAATCAGTGATATTGATTTTGTAGATCTGATCAAAATTATTTTAAGAAACATATGAAAGGAAATTAAAGCCCAATTGCACACACTAACTTAATTAATAAATTTTGCCCATAAATTTGACTATGAAAATGTCAATCCCATACATTAGAAATGTCAAATACGTTTTTAATGCATGGCGATGACATTCTTAGTATGTAAAATGTACTCTGTGGATGACATAGTCAGAGTTAAAGTTATGGTTATTCCGTTACTAACAGCTTTAAAAATCAATGAACTATCAAAACAAACACGTGAATCTATGAATATTTATTTACTATTAATGGCGGTAGAAATAATTTAAATAATTGGATTGTTTATGTTTCAGTTGTCTTATGACTATAAGACGCACCATTTAAAAATAATTATTATTTTATCACCACTGTATTTATTTTTTGAAACCCGGCGGAATGATGATGATGATCGATAAAACAAGATCTAAAATAATAACTACGCAGAAAAACATTTGAATGCAAATGAACAAGGATAAATTTAAAAAAATATCCATGCAAATAAAAAAACACCAACCTGATCTCCATAATAAAACCGGCGATAAATCAAAACATTTCACGGTAAAATTATCAAACCCAAGGCACTGGAAAAAGCGTAATAGATACAAATCGTAAAATCAGTTTATGGACTATTAAAGAAGCGAAGTTTTCCCGCGTCAGGAAGTCCCGCTCGCGTCGTGTGATGGTGGAAGGCGATGTAGGACTAGCTGTTACATAACCGGGAGGCTGTCGTGATTAAAGTACTGTTATGAGACCTCGCCTCGATCGATGATCTCTGGTTTGCGTGCTTGTTTTGTGGCGAAATAAGATTTTTTGGTTCCGTGCTCGGTGCGAACATCTTTGGTTATTTTTTGCATTAATCCGGAATTTATTGGACCGTTATTCCCGCACTCAAGTCCGGTTTGTTTGAATTTGTTTTTGTTTGTTATTGTATCGTCCTGCTCGATTGCACAGGTTATTTTTGTAAAGTAATTTTGTACATTTTACTTTTTTTTTTTTTTTTTTTTTTTTTTTTTATTGCAGTGAATGGCGAGACGAGCAAGCCGTTCGCCTGATGGTAAGCGATACGACCGCTCATAAACAGTAGCAACATTCCACTGCGCTCGCCATCCTGAGACATAAGATGTTAAGTCTCAATATGTCCAGTAGTTACTCTGGCTACAATGTCCTTCAATCCGAAACACAACAGTGCATTTAAGCAGTGTTGTTTGACGGGAGAAATAGACATTGCGGTGGTACCTACCCAGATGGCCTCTCACATATGAGAGACCTACCACCAGTAAAAGACTTGACGAGGTCTTTGTTCCTGATGTTATGTTAACGGGTTTGTAGAGTATGTGGTAGGGTCAAGTAAGGTCGTTGGGGATGATTCAACATTGTATATATGTATCAGCCCATATACGTCCCACTGCAGGGCACGGGCCTACTCTACAATCGAAAGTACGATTTAGAGTGGTTAGGCCATATAGTCTACCACGCTGGCCTAGTGCGGGTTGGCGGACTTACAAACCATAGAAATTCTTATAAATCGCTATGGTATGCAGATTTCCTCACGATGTTTTTCTTCACCGTTTTAGTGCGTAGTGATTGACTGTCAATACATATGATTCCGAAAAGTCAGTGGTGTGCCCTGGGATTTGAACCCGCGACCACCGTGAACATGTTGGCAGGCGCGTCAAGTCCGTTTACCATCAGGCCACCACGCACTTTTCAACATTACTTACATGCAAAACAGTGTTTACTGTAATTTTTTTTTGGTTTTGCTGCACTAGAGACCATGTGGAAGATGTTAATAGCCCTTATGCGAGAAAGAGAGGATTTGACCAAGTTACATATTGTATTTCTTAAATAATAGGGAAGAAGTTATTTAATCTTCCCCAAACAAGATTCCTATTTGAATTGATTGAAATTACATGCTTATAATTGGTTGTCAAAACATTCAGCCTGCTCTAAAAGCCGATAAACACGAAGTTATATTTAACTCCGATTAAATCAAAACAAATAGTTTTGTTAAACAAATTTATCAATAATGTATAAACCTTTTTTGTTTGTTTAAAAATGAAATTATCCAACAATAAACTATTACGACAAACTGTTTTTTATTCCTGCCGCAAAACATGCTTTAAAGAGCTTTGTAATCGTCCAACGTGGACGTAATTGGTTCAAGTTTTTATTCCTATAATTCTATCTCTTCGTTGGCCACGGTGGTGTGTACCACGGTGGTATCTTTAGCGCCGCGAGTCCAAATTGCCAAGCCCGTCACAGCGCGTGCTCCCGACTGTCGGTTAAAGACCTCGGCCCATCATCGACAAAAAGTTTATAATCATTGTGTGATGGACATCTTACGGCGGAGTTGTTGCGTTATCACACTGTATGACGAAACATGTATTTGAAACTTAAAATAGTTTTAGGCCTTTCCTGCCGTCCTTCTAATTTGGTATTTTTACTGATATAACCAAATTACCTAGCGCTTGTGATAGTAAGCGCAGTTTAATTTAAGTAGCATTTGCCGATGGAAGATGCTACCCCTTATAATGATAGGCTGAAATCTAGTCGCTATGACGGGGTTTTTCACCACATACGGAGGTCAAAATTCGAGCGGATGCGAATATCTTACACTAGCTATACGACTTAGGGCAATTTCACTCACTGAACGCTACGCGTCAACAAAGTTGTTATTTTGCGCCGGTTTTTGCTACAGTAAACGTGAGTTGGCTCGATTGGGTTCTACCATTGTCTCAGAAACGGTGTTGTTGTTACGATTCGGTGAGTAAGGTTGCCGATGAACTCGTACCTGGTAGTAGAATATTCGTATCTGCTTCGATAATGACCACCGAACACAAAGATTAAAAGGTTCGATCGGTATTTAGTATTGTCTCAGAAACCGTGTTGTTGTTACGTTTAGGTGAGTTAGGTTTCCGAACATTTATGATAACTACATATTGGAACTTAAAATTGGGTCTCAGGATGGCGAGTGCAGTGGAATGCCTATATTGCTTTATAATTCAAAGTGTTGTTTGGTTTGCTACTGTTTATGAGCAGTCATATCACTTACCATCAGTCAAAAAGCACGCTCATGTCGCCATTCAGAGAAATAAAAAAAGTTGTTTCCCGCTGTCTGTCTGTCCCTATGTTTAGATCTTTAAAACTACGCAACGGATTTTGATGCAGTTTTTTTAATAGTTAGAGTGATTGAAAAGGATGTTTTATATACCGGGTATCTCAAGACTGCTACCGAAAACAAAGCCGGGTGGTAGTTTTAGTGGCTACAAACACAATGCAATTAAAAATTTCGCCTAGAAACGCGACAATTTTTTTTTATGATTTTTTAAATATCGTCATTTTTGGGTGGTAAATCCATAGTTTTTGCTAAAATAATAATTTAAACTCTTTTATACCTTAGAGTATTTATAAATAAAAGGGTATATACTATTATTTTAGGAAAAAATGTATTTACCACCCAAATATGGCCATAGGAAAAAAAAAACAAAAAAAAATTGTCGCTTTTTTTTGCAACTTTTTCTGTTGCATTGTGTCTGAAGTCGCTTAAACTACCACCCGGCTTCGTTTTCGGTAGCAGTCTTGATATACCCTGTATATACTACATACATATTATAGTAGAGAAATCAATTTGTACCCGGTCGAAGCTGGGCTTGGTCGCTTGTTAATAATATTTTTGCAATCACATTTCGTAACAGGAGCAATTTATAAATCCGAATAAAAGAATCCGACATTTAATTACACAGAGTTTTACATTAATTAAATTGATACATAACCACTTAATGTTGTTAAAAGTGTGCATTAGTTAAACTCGATACCAAGTGTGAGTTTCATTTAATGGTACCGCTTCTATATAGAAATGTAATATGGTATGAGTTTTTATGTTATTGATACTGAGCTGCGGGTGGTAAAATTACTTGGGGTCTTCGACCAGGCCCCAGGCTATGCCTCATTAATAAGTAATAGGTGAGCAATGAATTGGAAACCTAGTTTTACTTACATATATATGGTATATACAGACTGCTACCGAAAACGAAGCCGGGTGGTAGTTTTAGTGACTACAACCCAATGCAACTAAAAATTTCGCAAAGAAACGCGACAATTTTTTTTTATGATTTTTTAAATATTTTGGGCTGGTAAATCCATAGTTTTTGCTAAAATAATAATTTAAACTCTTTTATACCTTAGAGCCTTAATAAATAAAAAGGTATACACTATTATTTTAGGAAAAAAAATGTATTTACCACCCCAAATACGACCATATGAAAAAAATAACAAAAAAAATCGTCGCTTTTTTTTCAACATTTTCTGTTGCAATGTGTCTGACGTCGCTTAAACTACCACCCGGTTTCGTTTCGGTAGCACTCTTGATATACCCTGTATATAGAATAAAATACACTTTTCCTGGAATTTTAATTTTACAATCACTCACAGACCTGTATTGAGGAATTTAATATTTTATTGAAGAAAGATACTTAAAATAAAACCAAACAAGATATGTGGCTTGGCTGTTTCGTTACTATAATAACCAGTATAACAGAAAAGTAATAAACAGTGATACATTTTTCACCTTACACGTACGTGAATGTAGCGAAGCCATGCCAACCATTTGGCCAAGACACATATTGTAACTAAGGTATAGATTTGGTGAAGTAAAGCCTTATACAGTTAGGGCGTGGAGAGTAAGAAGCAAGGCAACACGTTATTTTACACTATACACGTTGATATTCTAAGTATGGAAATATTCCACTCCGTTCATAGCCCTGCATAGAGTTGTTTGATGTTGGGGATTCAATACCCCGCACCCTCACGTCGTCACAATACATTCACAGTGAGATAATTACTATTACGATGCAACAGGTTTTTACTTACTGTTACAGTAGCCCACAAGTTTGCTAAGGATGTCTGTATCAGACCACTCGGGATGTTCTTCTTTGAGCTTCTGTATCATGCGTGACTTCGCGCCCAGCATTGCTACCAAGGTGGTGTCACTCGCAGTTCGCTGGATGACACCTCCCCTTTCGCCGCCAGATCGTGCCAAGAACTGCTTTGACAGATCCAACATTTGGCCCAGCGAGTCCAACATTACGACTTCTAATTCGGTATATGCTGGGCTTGCAATCCACATGAGATCTGATGACTTTTTGAAAATGCGAACCACATAGTCTTTTATTGGCAAATTTTAACATGAAAGTGTTTTTGGTTGGATTAAAGTTTTAAAGAAAAATTCTACGGAAGTCGGAAGAGTCTGGGACAGTTATTTACACGCGAAACCTTTTTTGTGCAGCTTTAGTTTTTCATAAGCATGCTCACTTCGTTCTGAGTACGAAAATATTTTGATAAATTTTCTTTATATCTCCATTATTTTGATTGTTTTATCAACATGTGGAATAGCTTTGCTTATCATATCTCATTTATTTAAAGTATGCGTGTTGTCTATCATCTAGTATCAAGGTTTCTTATTGGTGTAGTATGAACTTACGGTTATATATTTATTTCAAATATGTGCACTTGAATTTGTGCCCGATATGGCGATAGGCTCGCTCCCTATCACAGGGTGAAACGTAGGTATCCTGGTAGCACGTCTACCTACCCCTTCTGGGTAAAGGCGTAAGTTTATGTATGTATTTAGGAGAATTTTAGACGCAGGGTATCACCATTCATTACCATTACAATTCGCAGCCAAGATTATTTTCTGAATAAAAACTCCCAAGCATTATGACGGCGACGCGACGTTCTGGAAACAGTCTAACCCCAGAAAATGTTAAAATATTTAATAGCTTTATGCTGAAATGAAATTAAATTACTGTAATTTATTATGTCTTAAATGCTAGACAAGTTCGGATAATAGTTAACCCGGTGGCATAAGGAGGTTTTTATCATGACTTTTTTGATCATCAATCATAATAATGATCCATGATCTAATATTGCTTAAAAGTTGCGACCGATGTGACCTAAGCTTGTGTGGCGTTTGATTTTAGGTAGGATATAAAAAATCTAATTTTAATTAAATTAGTTTTTTTATGCTATGAGTGGCGAGACGAGCATGCCGCTCATGAGTCCATGAACAATGACCAACCCAAACAACAGTTTGAATTACGAAGCATTACCCTGCGCTCGCCACCCATAAGATATTAAGTCTCAATATGTCCTGTAGTAACGCTGGCTACAATGTCCTTCAATACGAATGCAATAGTCCATTTAAATTGCTGTTTGGCGTGAGAAATGAGAGTGAGAAATAGGCATTGCGGTGGTACCCACCCAGGCAGCTTCTGAGATATGAGAGACCTACTACGAGTAATACATTAAATTAGGTAACTTTAATGTCCAAGGGATTTAAGCTATTTTTATTTAATTATTGTAAAATTACTGCTAAAACTGTTTTATTTGCTGACTAGCTGTGCCCGCGACTTCGTCCGCGTGGAGTTTAACAAAAAAGTTAATTAGTATTTCTAAGTTATTTTTTTAAATAAATGAAATTTTCTAATACAAATGTAGCCTTAGTTACTCCTCATTATATCAGCTACCTGACAAAAAAAGTCCCGTCAAAATCGATCCAGCCGTTTCGGAGATTAGCCGGAACAAACAGACAGACAGACAAAAAAAATCTACGGTCATTTTCGTTAAAGGTATCGTGTATATAACGAAATGTACTTGGTCATTTTTTTTATTTTCACTTTACAAACAGACACTTCAATTTTATTCTATACATATAATGTATAGATTACGTGTTGCGCCTTGTCCGAGAGCATAGTACGTTTGTCGCTGATTCAGAAATATCGAAGCAACTTAACTCAGTAACTTAAGTTATTAAAGTTTCATAAGGGGCTTTAAGCTTCAAGCTGGCAGCAGGCACTTATACTCGTATCTTCACATTACACAGATATGGTCGGCGATGACCACTTTTTGTTGTTGGTAAATAATGACTCCTTATGTAAGACTAACTAAGCAATATGATGTGTTTATGTAATAAAAACGTTTAGTATCAGGCAATATTGGACTTGCTTAAAGTACTCGTAGTCACAGCTTATACAAAATTCTTTTAAAATTGAGATAGGCGACGATCGGTTAAAGTTAAAGGAAAGCGAATCTGAAGCTGCTGAAGAAGTGTCAGCGGTGTTGAGAGATCACAGAGGCCCATTAACACCTAAACTCATATCTAGACAAATCATAAATCCGTTGCACTCCTTTTTGGTATGAATTGAATTCTTTTTTTATTGCTTTGATCCGGCAAACGTGCAAACAGGTAAACCTGATGGTAAGTGACCACTGCCGCCCATGAACATCTACAACACTTGTGTCTTGTAGTTGTTGCAGGCGAAATAACTCGGGAGGAGAGCGGGACGGAAAAAGGACGAGAAGAGGAAGGGGGTATTGGACATCCGGAAATCTCACTCACCGAACGAAATACGATACAAAGCTGTCACTTCAAGTCAATGTCCTGTGAGGTAGTGATGGTGCTACTCGTTCTAAGTCATAGAGAGAATGTTAATAGCGTGGCTCTTCCACTATACAGGGTATATCAAAACTGCACTGGACTGATAGCAGACTGGTAGCAGTATTGATATACCCTGTATAAATTTTAAGGTGATTCCTTAATAATGTAAATGGGAACATGATGTAGGTTAATTCTTTGAGATGGGTATACTAGAAAATATTCAGCATGAAGCGTAACTAAGTACGAAACAATTACTTCACCAGTACTCCAGTACAAAATGTAAGCTGATGGGTTTTAAGGTCACTATTTATACTATTTGACCTCATCATATATTATAATGGGCAGTATCACGTGCGATAATGGGTGAGGGTCATGTGTGCAAACTGCTCTTACACCCGTATCACGTCGCTTCATCGAGTTATGCAACACTCCTTGGACCTTTATTATTATGAGCTGCTGGTGCGTACATACTAATGAAATGAATTAACCAATAAAAAGGACTGCAAAGCAAAAAATAATATTTATTACATTGAACTTGTTTGTGATTAATTTGCTTATTGACGAGACTAGCTAACAAATCAAAATATATGGCTAACATATTGAAGGCGGGTCGCCAAGTACCAAACATGTAGATACTTAAATTAATATAAATTATAAGGTATAGGTCGTATATGTTTGATTCTTGAGAACCTCCTCCTTTTTTGAAGTCGGATAAAATGACTATTAACTAAACTTGCTATATGTATTATAGAAAGTAATAATAATGGATAATAAGTTATATCGAGTTATTTTAAAATGTAATAAGTTAGCCGCTCTCCTGATGGTATCGCGCTGGCGCATAATAGGGAGCAGCTTGTTATTATTAAGGACTCATTGACACTGCTCAGTTCTCCTTCCGAAACACTATCGACCCTACTCATAGACAATTTTAAAACTTGTATTAGTTGTCGAATGCTTTGTCCCTTTCACTATTACAGTACTATTTTTATGGTTTCTATTATTTAAATTATGTGATGCAAAGGTGCATCGAAATCTAGAGTCAGAATTTTCAAATTGTCAATGTAATGTATATTATACTTAATTACTTTAGATATTAAATACTAAACTCGTGCCTAATCGGTAAGAAGCACCCAAACTATTCCAAAGATATGATCACATTCGAATTTAAAGAAAAACTGTTATTTGAATAGTTTTTTTTAATATGACTAAGGCTGAGGATGATGATGATATTATGCTGGATTAGAGTCCTAAACAAGGTGCGTTGGTTTTTCATGCCACGTCAACAATACCACTTGTATAAAGCGCAGGTCCAGGCAGTCGGAATACTATTCTCTCCTCTGGGATGGATCCGCCCAGTGCTTTGGATAGCTTGCAGTGACGAGCCATCTGCATTATGAATGATGCAGACGTTACGAGCAAGATGGAGTCGCTACAGTTGCGTAGGATGTATTTTCTCTAAGCGTGTTCTACCGTCTGTATTATGGCAAACACTCTGAGGAATTGTTCCATTCATTCCCTCTCTTTTCTTAAATAGAACCACGCTTCCTGGCTTGCAAAGCCAAAGCTTGAAAGTCCAAACAATTTCAGTACGAACCAAAAGGTTTGTCAATTCTTTTTTATGCCACACCGTCAAGTTGTGGAATAGTTTGCCATCGGGTTCAGTGCAGTCTGTCACTATGTCCTGCAAGATTAAACAAGATGTTCCGATGGCGACCGATCATTTTGGAGTATCTACATAATTGTGGTTTTATAGATGTCGATGTGGAGTGGCCTAGTATTTCGAACTAAATTGAAATGGAATAGTCAGCAAGCGAGGTGGTAATACAATAATTTAGTCCGAAGCGAAGGCTAAGCCTAAGCACCCACTGGTGGTAGGTACTTTAATATTAGAGAGGCCGACTGGGTGGGTACCACCGCAATGTCTATTTCTCTTGCCAAACAGCAATGTAAATATTCTGTTGTTTTCGGGTGTGAAGGACATTGTAAATAGAGCAACTACTGGACATAGGCAGAATTAACATCTTATCTCTCAGTTTGGCGAACCCAGTAGAATGCCAAGCATTGCTTTGTGATCCTTGATGTTGTTTAGTTTTGCTACTGTCCATGAATGGTCGTATTGCTTACCACACAGTCTTATCATCAAGCAAATGGCATGCTCGTCTCACTATTCAATGTAATAAAATATATCCAAGTTATGGCGTTGGTTATTAATTAAATATCGTGTAACAATGTACAGGGTGAAATAATAGTACACAGTTTTATTAAATTTTATTATTTCAGTCCAAACGATTGTTTTTGCTTATAAAAATGTGATGAAAATATATATACACAAAGCATTGCTGTAGTTACTTCTGTATTTTATCTGAAAATTTTGAGATAATTCTTTAATAAGTATATTTTAAATATGATAAATGTCTTTATAAGGGATGATGCGGTCGAAATTTCGAAATAAATACTAAATGACATTGTTTAATTCATATTAATGAATGAATATTAAATGTAGTAAATTCGTAATAAATAACAGAATTTTGTCAAAAGTGAGGAAGTTGATTTTGAAACAGAGTTTTAAATATGCTGTGGATATATGGAATTCAACATTTCATCGGCGAACGTTCATGAGAATAATTTAATGATTTAACTATACTGAATGTTAGTACTCAGCATAATGTAATGTTTACATCTATATGATTACTTAGTTATCAATCTGCACTTTATATTCTTAGATTAAATTCATAAATCTTCTTATATTTATTTATTATACAAGATTATTTTAAATTAATCCATTTTCCACGGCACCTATGAGAAAATTTTTGTACTTCCATTCCAAACTTATAAAAAATCCGAAAAAATATCTTTATTTCGTATCAACTGTTTACATGATTAGGTCCGGGGATGACTCTAAGCTCCGACACGAGGTTCGAATGTTCGAACGTTGAACGTCAACACATAAGATAAAAGTTTTCACCTCTAAAAATCAATACTTTTCTCTATGAAATAAGTTTCATACTTCGAACACTACATTGCAATCTTAGTCTAAGGCTACGACGTAGGTTACAGGATTCGAACATTTTGTAAAGTATGTCGGCATATTCGTACAGTTTACGTGCGATTTTCGAACATTCGTCGTCGTAACGTATAGTAACCCCCCAGAACCTTTTCTATATTTCCTGTTTTGTGGTTCTACTTACACTGGGATGTTTCTGATATAAAAATATAGACTAGACTAATTTCAAATGACCTTGTATTTAATTAAAATTATTAATTGTAAAAAATCTATAAACTTTTAAAAAAAATATAACAAATCACAGACATGTGTTGTGAGTTATTTGCATCGCGCATTGACTTTCGATTGAATACCTCTCAAAAATATTTTCCTCTACCAACGGGCAATTATATTTCATGGCAACTTTTAAATTTCTTCCAAATTAGTCTTTTTAGTAATTTCTCTTAACCTAGATATAATAAATTTATTTTCTAAATAATAGGTAATTTTCATCATTTTTACTTTAAAACCTAGCTACATATGTATTGTAAAATATATGGTAATATCTCGTTTTGATATTACGCTGTCATCCGAGATCACTCCTTAGCTTCAAATTTTTCTTATCACATTTTTGCCTGAAAACAAAATAAAATTGAGTTGAAAATAGTGCCATCTACTGGTAGCTTACGAAACTAAGATGAAAAACATCACAAACTAATAAATTTAAAATAGCGACATCTAACGTCACTGACGAAACTATTGTAACAAACAACTTTATAAATTTGCAAAATTTTGATTCACCTTTCAACAGATGGCGCTAATGTGTCCGCCTCGCCTCGCGCTCACCCTTCTCTTGCCGCTTGAGGTCATTGATCGACGTCACGCTCCCGAAGAGCACTTTCGCTGTCACTTGCTGCAATCAAGCATTTGATTCCATTAGATTTGACTCTATGTCCGTTATACATTAAAACAATTATTAAATTGCGACAATTATTAAACCAACGAATTTATATTTTATATAGGTACCGAAAATGTATGAAAACTGGGATTTGTACATAATTACTAAGAAATACCTATATACAATTTCGAGCATAGTTACGAAAAGTGTAAGAAACAGATTCCTAGGAATTGTATATAAGCACATATTTCTTAGGGGCTAGGAATCCGGGATGATGCTAGGAAATAAATAAAACAATGAATGCGTATACATATTTTATGTACTGAAATAAAAGGCACTAGAAAAACTGAGAATTCAAAATCCCGACAACAAAGATACAATCGATAGGTTATATTTATTTTATCCAACATATTATTAATAATTTAATCTTAATTCCTTTGTTTAGGCATCTGAATACTTCAGCGTGTTATTAAAAGTGGAAAGGAATGCCCCACATATCCGTTGTATTTATTGAAATCCCGAATGTAATAATTTCCGATTGCTATTTAGGAAATGTATGAAAATAGGAAATGTAGATATTGTAAAAATAATCATACATGTCCTATATATTGTAGAAATTATATACATTTCCTAGGAATTGTATACAATGACGGATTACATACTTTTCCGTTAACATATATAAAAATAGAATAGTGATGATTTTAAATCTGAAGAAATAGTTTGATTATGAGTAGGTAGCATATTCAAATCGTATTACCATAAATAATTTCGAGAAGCAATTATTTAAGCTCTTGATTATTATTTACGCGTCAGATGCACTGGTATGTAAATCAAGAATCTTGTTCTCAAATAAATTATAGCTGTTTTAAATGTCCCAATATGAATAAATATTTTAAATTAATTGCTGGCACTACATAAATTAATATTCGAACATAATTGACGCTTAGAAATAAGATGTAGACATAATAACAATAGCTATATCGCCTATGAATCCTATCTATCCTCCTAATGAATAACTTAACATATTTTTCTATTTTCAGTTTAAATAACAGTCAAATTTGTTTCGATTTGCATACAATAGAAACGAAAATCACGTGGTGAGCAAAGCGGTGAGGCTTTCTGAACACAAAAGAGGGAGAGGTCTACGTTGTGGACCAGTATGAGAAAAGCTATGCATAAAAATAATATTCCTGATCCGACAACCCAAGATAGAACAACTTGGTGCAGACATATTAGGAGAGCCGACCCCACATAAAGTGGGAAAGAGCACAGAAGAAGAAAAACCTCACCTACTTCTAGATAGTTGCTAGTTGTTTAAAAAAACAAGGTACCTAACATCAACATTGACGACTGTCTACAGTCTAACTAATAGTAACTAACTAATGGTACCGTTTCACATTTCATACTTTTCAAGTTGAAACAACTTTGTACAGGCGTAACTCAGACAATTTCAATGAAAATTACCCTTAAACCATGGCATTGTTGATGGATCATGGATTATACTCGCAGGTAAAACATTTTTCTAAGAATAGTTTTTGTGTGAAAAGATAGTTTTAGGGGCAGTGGGACGTTTATCCCAAACGTAACGTAATAAAATAGCTGATTCTAGTTTTCTGGTAATTGTAACTGTCCTTATTTGAACCACCGGCGCAGTGTGCACATAGCTGAAATTGCTATTGACAAATGTCATCGGATATTCTCGAATTGCGAGATTCGTGGAACTGATTGCGACTGTGAAATTAGCAAAGACGAGAGATGAAGGATTTTCTCTCAGACATCGGATTTATTGGCAACTTTTAATCAACGGCTTCGGAAAATAGTTTGTGTTTTGTACAAACGAAACGAATTGTAATTAAGAATTTGGGTATGAGAATAAAAAGTGGAATATTTCATTAGAAAATGGCCCATTTAACTTATACTAATTAAACTTTGTGCAACTAAAAAATGTGCGTAGTTATTAAGTTTGACTTTCAATTTAATGTCGGTTTTTTTGAAAATAAGCTAAAAGCTATACAATTAATACTATTTGGAGTAGATATTACAAAAAACACCCGATATAAACCAACAGCAAGAGTATATGTATGTGAATATTTATCCACATGAGCATTTTTCAGGCTGTATCATTTAGCTCGCGCTTTAAGGGTGGTAGCATAACCGTGACATCAAAGTGGCCGAAGTGTTGATTTAAAATAAAAACACCATAAATATGGCGTGCTGATTTAATGCTTGTTGGCGCGGAAATCAACGGCGGAATTATAAATGAAGTTGCTGTACAGCTGGGTTCAGCGTGGCTCAGCGTGGTTCAGCGTCGGAGTTGCCGCCGCGTAATTAAACCGATTTATCATTGATTTGTCGCGTAATGTTGCGTTGGTTACGTATTTGCTCAGTTGTTGATTTCTGGAATTAATTAAATTTATGGCATGACAGCATACAACGTGAAGGAATGTTGAATTTTACTGCAATCGCCGAGAATCTCTAGGAACTTGTTGGTAAAGATTGAATAAGTATGTGGATTTGCAAAATCTGCTGTGTAGTGCGTAGGTTACTTGTTTGTTAACAATTAGGGGCGTAGGCATTCGAAGTGTGTATTGGTGTTTCTAATGTGTATTGGTGTCTCTAAAATAGTTTTGTGGGTTTTATATATCATTTCGTGCATCTCCCCAGCTAAATTTCGAACTCATTTACAAAAGATATATCGATTGAGACGGTTAAGGTACAAAGACCATCATGCTGACCCATTGCGGCTTGGTAGATTCGCATTGACTTTTTTTTGTTATAATCTGTAATACACAGGTTGTCTCACGATGTTTTCTTTCACCGCTATATTGCTGTCTTGATAGCAAATCTGCTAACCCCTTGTGGGAAAAAGGCGTGAGTTTATGTATGTTAAATTGTGTAGTAATTCTTCAATACTTCGCAATCTATGACTAGTTCGTTTACAAGACATTTATTATTTTACTGTCAACCCTTCGCGAATGCATGAACTAAATAACGCTACAGATAAACGCCATACATTTTAGAAATATATTGGCTCGCTGTCTAGACCCAATTTAACTTAGCGTAAACTCCCTTTCTACTTTATAAATCTTACATGTCCTACTAAATATTTAAAATGGTAAACTGTGATTCGTGTGCTGCGCAACGATACTGGATGGTCGGGAGCTAAATCTTCGTCTGTGACACGTCCAATCGATTCTTGTATTAAATTATTACGGGTTTGACTCCTTACATCGTGATTTGTTTAGCGTGTGTTCTTTACATTCTGTTTGAAGTTTGTTTACCACTGAATGTAAACAAATCTGATGTTTTTGAGTAAACAGATTTTTTGGAGTAAACACCACATTTCAAAACCAAGGACTCAAAGTCGAAATATCTTTTGGAAACTTTAATTCCGTAACTCGGTGTTATTATTAACACAATGTTAATACGCGTTGCAAAACACATAACATTCTGCTCTGGTTACTCAACATCGTGGTCGACGTGCAACCAGTGTTGCCGTTTTATTTAAAAAAAATATTAATCCTGCCGATGTATTGATTTTTTGAGGATTCACTTTGAAAAGTAATGTTTATGGGCAACTGTAGCATTGGAAAATAAATTCAGTGTCATAAGTAGTCCCTAAATTCTATTCATTTTATTATACTTTCATTTGATAGGACTGTAGTCTAAATTATTTTTACACCGGTCTATCAATTAAAATTGTTTGGTGTTCATCTCACTATTGGATTCTAATCTACCAAGTCTTCAGAGTCGAAAGCTGCTTAGGTTTTCGTAGCACCTCTTGCGATGTTTAGTATTGCTGATTCGTACTCATTCTGATTACACCTGAGATAGTGATCCCGACCTTCATATGAATCATATGACAAATCGAACTCAGGTATTGTGGGAAATGCCATCATCTTTCAACTTCATCCTTTATCATGTTTTGAATGACTTAATATTCCAAAAAGTTCCTGTTGGCGGCATTTTCTAAAAGTTTCTTGTTCCTTTCAAAGTATTCACGGGAATAAAGAATGATAAGTGAGGTTAGAGAATAGTTTTATATTTCCAAAGTAAACTTAAACTAGTCGAGGCTTGCTGAACAGACGAGGTAACAAGCAAGCGATGTCGGTACAGAATGTTCCGAAAAGGATCATAAAATTCTGTCTGCGGTTTTAAAATTGTCGCGGCATAATCTTATGCTCGAGTCATAAATATGCAAACAGTGCATTTGGTACTGTAATTATTTCAGGTTTAACAAACGACCGTGTTGTGATACAAATTTTTGCGCATATTTTTTATCCCACTTATATTTCAAGGTATTTCTCTGTTATTTGTTTTAGTCAATTATCCTCCTTTGGACATTTTATTTCTTATTCAATGATCTTTAAGAGGATTATTTAACTTGGTCAACATCGAGGTGAATCAATTTGATTTATTTAGACATTCAAATTGAATTGAGTCCACGGTTACCACATTTAATGTCTATTTGTAACGTTTGTTATTTCTGCATTGCAATGGATATTTCTGAAGTAATAGATCATCGTGTGGAAACCTGTATACACGAGACTGTCGAAAATCCTTCATAAACATTTCAAACTACGTAAACTCCATCTAGCAACAGACGATATCGAGGAATAAAAGCCCTCAATTTCCAAAATAATTACTATCTAAGCAATACCAAAAAGACATGATGTGCTCTAAAATGTCTAAATGTTTTTTAGATTTACGCAAATATTAAATCTGTAAATATAGTTTTGTTTCAATGAAAAAATGTAAAACATTCGCAGCAGATCTTTGATAATAATTAAATGTAATGTAATTTTAAAATACGAATGTTTTAGCAGTCATCTGGCAACCCAGCGTGCAATGTACGTACATGTTGTGGAAATTGGATCGCCTGCGTTGTCGAAATTAACGAGGGGCACCCCAATTAGGCGCGCCATTATCATTTATGGCGACGGAGAAAGGTACATTAAGGAGAATATTCTTTTTATTGCAAAAAGTATTTAATCTGGATCATAATTTAAAATTAAGTAACCGGACCAATGTACTGGGTGAGTAAACAAAAACGATGGATTTGCAACAAACTTGCGAAATGAAGGTACTGCAACTGCCGAAGTTAGGCGAAATTAAGTGCTATCGATACTAGTGGACATTCGTAGAAACACAGATTTAATGAAATTTACATACACATATTTAAATTTTAGAACTTGAGTCAGTAGGTTTGTAGCGGACTTTATGCGTGTATTCGTATTATATTTATATATGCCTTCCCATATTTTACGTATATTTGAATGTATAATTCTTTACTAGTCTGTTTCTGTATAACTTGTAAGGCAAAATATTTGTTTTCCGGGTATATCCAGACTGCGACAAAAAACGAATATATTTGCATTTTTTAAGTATTGCGTTAGGGTTAATACACAGTTTTTGATAACTAAAACTAATTAATAAAGAAAGCCCTTGCGTACTATTGCGTCTTTGAAAATAAAACGGTGTATATTATTATTTTAGGAATAGCTTTCTAGGTACCACCCAAAAACGACGATAGGTTCAAAAAAACGGAAAAAACTTCGCATTTTTACGAAATGTTTAGTGGCGTTGTCTCTGGAGTCACTAAAACTACCACATAGTTTCGATATCAGCCTGAATATACCCTGTTTTTTTAAAATAGCTTAATAACACGTCTAATTTCAACATAGGCAATAGACAAAATTTAATCTTCAATAGACTAATCCATTTATTCAGCATATACTCGTATTATGACATTTAATACATATTTGACAAAATATATAGAGCTGGGTACGACAGTTTTATGTGATAGCGTTTTAAGACGTGACACAAGATATTCTCTTAATAGCACTTTTACTTGGATCCTTTTAGTTGGAATTGTTTTAATTTTCATCTACCGTTCCTTATCATATGTTTAAGTAGCAATAACGGTGAAGGAAAACATCTTGATAAAATCTGCATGCCATAGCGATTTATAAAAAATAATATGGTGCGTAAGTCCACCAACCTGCATTAGGTCAGCGTGGTGGCTTAACCACTCTCAATCATACTTTCGATTGTAGAGGAGTCCTGTGCTCTGCAGTGGGACGTACATGCATATACGGGCTGATGCAGAAGTTGCATTATAAACTTTAAAAATAATTGTCACATTTATTATCTTCCAGGGTCATCCTCTGTGACATCGTAGGACATCGGAACACACAAAGTGAAACGTTTTGGTAGCATAAGAGGTGCCTTCTGGTAAAAAGGCTAATAAAACTAGCCATTTCTCACGACTTAATTCGTGTTGAATTAATTTTGCTTTGGGATTAAAAGTTGCCTTAATTACTGTTGGTTGTATTAAACTATTTATATGCAAAATATCAGAACGAATTTCATTTAGGTACAGGACACGCGGAGAGAACCAAAACACATGTAAGCATTTCTAATACTTATTAGTAAGTACTTTACAAGTATTTTTAAAATTAGACAGAGTGGTATTGGTATGGTATTTAATTAACACTACATGTCCCTAACCACCCTAGGTAATGTACCAAGTTTAAAAAAAACTAACTGGTAGTTTTGTCATAATTCCCGATTTTGGTTTTAAGGCTTTTGATCAACCCGTATAGGTACGAGTCTTTTTACAGCTTAACTAAGTGAAGTGATAAAAATATTCGTATCTGTAAGGAGTAGCCGAAAATCGTGAAAACTAAAATACGATTTTTGACAAAAATCATGTGTGACTTTTAACATATTTTGTATAATCTCATCTAATGAACAATTTGTGGGATAATTTATATGCCATGTGTCAATATTACCCTGTATAAAAATTTGACAATAGTTGATTAAACAGGAATCGAATATTGAGAAGTTTAAATGTTAGAAATAGGCATGACTGCTTCGCCTTAAATTTTATTTTAGTAGTTTGTCATTGATCGGACATTAGGCGGACCGCACTAAAATTTACAATTGTAATCTTTGTTAAACTTGGATAAGTTATTTTTGCTATAAAGCTGACATTTTATTTAAAACTGTGCAATTGTATTGTATACAAAAATTAATTTTTTTTTTAAATTTGTACAGCATAAATTTATCATTTATTGTGTAAAAAAAATATAATTTATCATCCCACCAAGAACATGTTCCAGACCATAATACTACTCGCACGATATCTTTTCGACAAAAACGTCATCAGATCTAATATAAAGAGCCTTAACTCTACAAAGCCTAACTTCACAAACTTTATACCTTAGTCAAAATATGTGGCTTGGCCGACTCGCTTTATCTACAAATATGAAAAATGTATAATTTTTCTGATATACATACAATTTTTCTTGTAGCAACAAAAATCCAAAAGTTCTTGTAGTAATGGAAATATTACATTATTTCTTTACTTTACTTATTACATATACATTATACGATATTACTACCATAGGATGCGATATGTAGTTTTTTATAATAAGTTGATACTAATTAAAAACCGTTGAGATTCTGGAAGACACTAACAATGTAAGTAGGTACTCCGGTTACCACGTCCAATGTAGATTAATTATTTGATTAAAATACATTTATTAATTTCAATGTTAATAACAACAAAAAAAAATAAAAAAAATATTCTAAATGATTTCACGGAAGTTGAAACGGCCGAATCTTGATATTCTTATCGTACAATAAAATTTCGTGAAGAAAGTAGGCTGATGCACCGATGTAAGGCGAGATAACAACATGCATTTCTTTACTTCTGGCCATCATCTCAAATTGTTACTTTACGTTTATTTTGCTCCGGTTTTAATTAAACAGTCTTTAAAATACGTATTTTATTTAAAAAACTTTATTAATATTGGTTTTTATGGATCTAAAAGTTCGACGCATAAAAATCCATGGTTTTCATTTTATGGGTTGCAATTTCCCCGGAGGAATTTGATGGAAACCTAAATATTTGTAGTTAACTTCATTTCGGAATAGTAAAATGTCATAGAAAGAAAAAAAAGGATTTTTCTTTTTGAAAATTTGTTGTATTGTGTTGTGAAATTGATTTATAAAAAAAATACTGTTCAAATAAATGGGTAAATAAGTTGTGTAATTATTTTATTGGTTTTATGGCAATTTAAACAAGAGGTTTTAAATATTGCCTACATATCCCTAAATTTGAATATAATACGGCTTTGAATTCTTCACGGTTTTGTTTTGTTCTAATACTTATACTATTATTATATGTTCGTATTCATTAGATGGTATCGCAGACATTTTTGTATTTAATATCTGTCAGCGTAAATTTATGTTTATTTTATAGTCACCTAATTAAGATTGGCAATAAAATTAGAGCCAATCAGTCACGCAAATATCACTAATAATATTGTGTCTTTATTAATAATGTGACATTTTTGATGTATTTTTGTTTTGAATAAATTAAGTGCTAAATGGTACCGTTAATTGGTTTTGAATATCAGGGCACATGTCTGACTTCTGAGTCATGTGTTCAATAAAGTCAATCACCACGCACTAAAACGGTGCAGGAAAACATCGTGAGGAAACCTGCATATCATAGCGATATATACAGGGTATCTCAAGACTGCTACCGAAAACGAAGCCGGGTGGTAGTTTTAATGACTTTAGACATATTGCAACAGAAAATGTTGAAAAAAAAGGCGACGATTTTTTTTTCGTAATTGGAACGAAGTTCTTTATCGCGCGTTGTGAAGGGGGTTAGACGGAAAAAAATCTCACGAAAAGTTGGCACGACAGTTTAAAACATTTGACAATCGTTTTTTATTTGAAAACTATGTCATACATTTTATTTAACTCTAGTAGAGGCAATAAAATAATAATAAATAAATAATAATATGTTAAAGGCTATAGTAAAAACTAAGAATACGCTGAAGCCCAAAATAAAGTGGGAAACGTTGCGACAATATCTAATTTTCATCAAATGTCATAAATCAAATTGTTACAAAAGAAACATAAATTGCATAAATATGTAAAAAAAACATAATGATGGTGATACCCAAATGATTCTTTTAATGGTGAGATATAATTAAAATTACACAATAAAACCGTAATACATTGATTTTCGATCCTGCTTAATAAATTTATTATTATTTACAATTTTAGTTTGTTATCCTGCTGTCAATCATCAACCCTACATTTGACTATGTATCTTTGCCAATTATTACTAAAATTTACCTTACTGATTAAGTTGATATAACATTATATTTGTTAATAATGAAGGATATTATTTTTATAACTTAAAAGAACTAAAATTTTATTAGAATTCCTTCACTAATTAATGGAAAAGAAACTTCGTTCCATTCGGGTGTCCCTTGACACCTCTCAAGTTTTTTTTTTCCTATGGTTGTATTTGGATGGTATTTTTTTTCCTTAAATAATAGTGTATACCCTTTTATTTGTAAGGACTCTAAGGTATTTAAGATTTACCACCCAAAAATAACGATATTTAAAAAATCATAAAAAAAACTTGTCGCGTTTTTTTGCGAAAATTTTAGTTGCATTGTATTTGCAATCACTAAAACTACCACCTGTAGTAGTCTTGATATACCCAGTATAAGAATTTCCATGGTATGTAAAGCTCGCGAACACGCAATACGCAAGCGTGGTGGAATATATAGCCTAAACACTCTTAATCGTACTTTCAATTGCATAGTAGGCCCGTGCACTTTTTTTTGGCTCGGGGAAACCGGGTAACCGCTAACGCCCCACCTCGGGGGAGGATGGAGCGATTATGTTGGGTGCACCGATGGGCATACCAACCAAAACCCCGCGTTGCCCTCTTCAGCGCAATTGGAACGGCCCCGGGAACCCGAAGCAAGAGCGCTCTAGCTTCTACCGGGACCATCCCTGCACAATACCGCTCAATTTGCGGCCCGTACCATATGTTGGAGGCTAAGAAGCCTCCTCATTTCTCGGCAACAGGCAATTGCTTCCTCCTCCTCCTGCTGCCGAACATTTTCCAGTGCGAACTATTCTTACTGGTCTTCATAAATCTGTATCAGCCTATAAACGTATGAATGCAAGGCGCAGGCCTCTAAAATCAAGAGTATGATTGAGAGGGTCATATAGTCTACCGCCTTGGCCTAGTGCAGGTTGGCATTAGTCTTCATCGACTGAGCTTCTAAGGCCTTTGCCAGATCATCTTTCGTCGGATTAATCGCCTTTAATGGTTACTAATTATCTGATATTAATGTGATTTCACATAACATAATTAATTCATCAAAGATGCATACATGACACAATAGTTTTTTTTTATTGATGTTAATGACGAGACGAGCATGCCGTTCGCCTGATGGTAAGCGATGCGACCGCTCATGAACAGTAGCAAAACCAAACAACACCTTGAATTACAAAGCAATGCTTGACATTCCACTGCGCTCACCATCCTGAGACATATATATGTTTAGTCTCAATCCGCCTTATTACAAAACGTGGTTTATCTAAAAACTTTAGTTTAAATCGCAATAAACTATGGTTTATATGAAATTCGTATTACAAAAAGTGGTTTAACGATAAACCATGGCCTTTTTTATGGTTTATCGCTAAACCTGACCGCCCCCTAGTTTAAAGGTGGTCTAAATCGTAAACTTCCAACTATTTCTTTTGGATTTAGTGTCTATTTCATCGTATTATGTTACTTTTACTCTAAAATTGATATTAATATTATGAATTTGTTCGTTATTAAGGATTTTGAAGCCTTTGAGCGATTAAAAACGTCATGTCGGTCCAACAAAATACGTCTACGCGTCAAACCCTGTTTTAATTTTTTCTGATTAAAATATACGCATAAGGATAGGTTTACCAAACATTTTGCAATGTAATCATCCATATAATAATGTTGGTTTACTCACTGTTTCCTCATTACTCAAATTCACAAACCATTTTTCATTTTGTAGGTCCACCACAACACGATATTATTAAATTAGATTACTATGTAATTACCTAAGCGACAATTATTTTATATCACTTCACTTCACATTCTTCGTTGACTGAATAGTAAATGCATTCCAATGCTAATTGAACTTATTTTAACTCGCGATAGTTTTGTTTATTGTTATGGTTTCTTGTAACGCGCCAGAATGTGACGTTCCATCACACGTGTTTACATGTGTAACTAGCTAATATAACATGAACCAAATGAAAAAAAAAAAAATTATAATCGATATACCAACCAATATTGACATTCTAGCAAAATGTCCAACCCTCAATAGGTTCAATACGTCTAAACATTATTTCATCATTAAAATTTTATTAAAACGTATTCTTTTCTGTGGATATGGAACGTTGCGATGGAATGATATCATGTTGAACGAATATTATTTGTATTAATCTGTGGTTGGTGTATAAACTACGGTTCAAAAGAATGAACCAAGGGAACCATGGTTTATTTATGTTTTGTAATACAAGTAAATTTAAACCATGGTTCTGCAGATTAGACTGGTTTTGCTAGACTAGGTTTAAACCAAGGTTTATTTCGCTTTTTGTAATAAGACCGATTATGTCCAGTAGTTACTCTAGCTACAATGTCCTTCAATCCGAAACACAACAGTGCATTTAAACTGCTGTTTGACGGGAGAAATAGACATTGCGGTGGTACCCACCCAGGCAGCCTCTCACATATGAGAGACCTACCACCAGTAAACCACCAGTAGTTTCTATTCTCAAACAACGGTATTCTATAAATAAGTCGCTTTGCCTTGATCTTAATATAGGTCACGAAATGCTAAGGCTATGTCGGTACATTAAGCGTTATGAACGTGGTGATAAGGAAACTTGCCACACTACCTGTCTGCGAGCGGATGTCTGCTTCATTGACCGAATGTCATAACTAGCTTCACGCTTCATAAGCCTTTTAATATTCTGAATTATTGCCGCTGGTTGTTGGGCCAATTTAGGATAGGATTTGGCAAATAGGGACCTTCGGCCATATTCATAAACAGTTTTGAGTGAAGTTGAGTGAGTTTGAGCGAAAACAAGGCATTCGACAGCTAAAATAGGTTTATAAACTATTTAAGAATTAGGCCGTTAGAGTTTAAAAGTGTTTGTTATTAAATGATGGATAAATGTCCCGAAAGAATGAAATATAAAGCAATGAACCCGAACTAATAAATGCTAAAGAAACCATAGATTAGCTAGTAAGAGATTAATAGCCGCTGCCAATAAACAATCCCAATCCAAAACTTGCCGTTTGAGATTGACAGTTCAATCTTTTGTCTGATACTATATTGCCAATAATCAATCTCAGTAGTGAAAAAACTATGGCAACATGGTAAATGCCAAATCGAAAAGTAGAAAACAATCCAGATTGACTTCAATCTAATTTTTTCGATTGATTATAGGCATCGGTCGTTAGTAGCATCATCCTCTGGTACAAAAGACCAAGTAGTGGTTTAATGACATTGAAGTGACATGTTGACAATTTTTTTGTGACATTTTTCCTAATAGTTGTACTATAATTGAGCCAACATATTTTAAGTTTTGGGTTAGTTTTCGTTTTGATCCAATAGTAACAATTGATATATTAGGAAGTTTAAGATACTAGACATATTTTATAATAACACTGAGTCTGAGCGAGTCGCAAAAGAACACTAATTTCCGCGCTTCAGCTTAGAATTAGGTCATTATTTCGAATGCAAAAGTACAAATTATATGCAATAAAAATTTAGTATCCATAATGTTCTTAGGAAACATTTACGGGTATATCTACTCATAAATTCTTTTAGACTGACGCGATACGGAAATGCAACCTATCAATCGTACTTTTTGGTGCCGTAATGCTGCCATGCTAATTTACTAACGTGAACAATGGACCTGGTAGATAATGATAATAATCAGCAAAAATGTTGGGTAATCGATTAAAATAATATGTATTGACCGGGAATTAATTAATCTTACAACTTAAATATACCTCAAATCAAACGTGAGATAACAATTGGAATAAATCATTTAATAGTACTAAGCATTATGTTTTCTATTAGGACAAAGATCAGCCATCAATCAAATAAGCTATTATTTGTTTAAACATAAAATTAACACAATAAAACCACACCAACAGTTCTGTTATTTCATATATGTACAAATAATTTTATTAGTCAATTGAAAAAGCCACAAGAGCAATATTCCACGGTAACCTATCAGAAATATCTTCCAACTTTCTCAAGAGAGTTCTTCAAATAGAGCTAACGTCCAGTGTAGTGGTACTTAACGTTCTTTTAAAGAAAGCATGTCGCTGCTTCCGACAGGTAGTCCAAGCGGCACTTCGGTTGAAAATTGTGGAATTGTCCTATAAACTGACATTAGTCAAGTCGGAGCAATTTAAAATGCTTTTGGCTTGGCAATTGGAATTGAGGGTAAATATAAAAATGTACTTTGATTTTACTGGTTAGTCTCTATTTGGTCGATCATTTATTTCATCGCATTTTTAAGGCTAAAGTAAATATTCAACAGTATATTTCATTTATTTAGCTTTTTGCTGGACCAAGATTATTTGAACCGGAATCATAACTGATTCAACAATGTACTGGTTTAATGAATATTCTAACATCTCGGCTCGGGTTCATCCGGGTACAATTGATTTTTATACTGACACACCCTTTTTGCTCGCATCTCTCCGACCATTCATTGTAATCGCAATAATTATCAGAATTATTTTGCTTACGTCTTCCGAGATTGAATCGGTACCCACCAATCGTGTGTTAGTATATCTGTGGTCGGTTTCATTCATCCTAATTACCAACGCAGAAAGTTTTGTTTTCTATGTACAATATTAATAATATCGATCTGGATTTATGCGGGCCAATTGGAATTCTAGAAAGTGTACTCTATCTGTATCAGCCCATATACGTCCCACTGCAGGGCACGGGCCTCCTCTACAATCGACAGTACGATTGAGAGTGGTTAGGCCATATAGTCCACCACGCTGGCCTAGTGCGGGTTGGCGGACTTACATACCATAGATTTTTTTATAAATCGGCTATGGTATGCAGGTTTCCTCACGATGTCTTCCTTCACCGTTTTAGTGCGTGGTGATTGACTATCAATACACACATGACTCCGAAAAGTCAGAGGTGTGCCATGGGATTCGAACCCGCGACCACCGTGAACATGTTGGCAGTCGCGTCTAGTCCGTTTACCAACAGGCCACCACGCACTTTACTCTATACTTAGAGATATTTTTTTTTACCTTATAATTCCCGTTGCTGGTCACGCTGGGGGGTGCATATCCCCTCCCCCCGTAGCCTTGGGTGGAGCCGCTGTGATACAGGGTATTGTTGTTAGCATCCCTCGTAGTGGCGGCTGTGTATGTGGACTTGCAGTTTTGAGACATCCTGTGCACCTGAAATATTAAGAAATAAGATTTGATAACAACGTCTAAGTCAGTAGCAATCTATTAAGTACTAGTAATATATTTTATTCCAAAGAGACAAGTGACTTCAAAAGACATCAGAGAGCAAGATCTATAATTGTAATAAAAAATGTTAATTACAGAGTATTTTATATTAGACGAAGTGAAATTAATATTTTTGTCTCTTACGTCAACAAACTAGGTTATCATCCTTTTTTAATTTTTAATATTTTGTACATCACACACAATTTGTATGTCAAAATTAGTATTGGAGTTGGTGTTTCATTAAACTGTATCCGTTACGATTTCCCTTCAGGATAACTCAGCATTTAAAACAAGTATCCGTCTGTTTGTGCACACTCTTGATGCACGATCGGGTTCACGTGCATTTGAGCATAATTTATATTGGGTGCTGTTGTCGGTGTAAACATGTAATTTGCAAATTGCTGCGGTTGAGTGATGGCAATTATCAACAATGCTATCGACAATTAATACGGTCCGAATGTGAAATATGGCCTATCGTGTGCCTATTGTGGTAAATTTGGAGAGTATTTCGGCGTATTTAGTATTGACAAACATCGGAAAATCAAAATTGCGCATTTCAAATCTAATATTATGTTAACGAAGCGATCAGGTAATCATAATTTCTAAAATTATTTAGGTATACAAATTATCATTGTTAATATCATATGTTTTGTGTGAGGTGTATTAGGTTTCTCATATCTGCAGGTGTTAAGTTTATATTTAGGGTAATTTCATATTTTTGTGTTTTCTTTCCTTATGTTAGAAGTGTGGAGTTTATGATCGTTCAATAATCAAGACGCTTGGTCATTTATTCTTTTTAATGCCATTCTATTCACGATAGCCTCTGTGTTTTACAATAAAAGTGTATATTATCAAGATCATTCTCTTGATATTTATCATCATCATTCACTTTAGTGTGAATCAAAAAAAGCCTGCTGCCTAAAATCGTTCACACCTCAATTCATTTGGATAGCACGACAGCTTAATTTTCCGGAATGGCGAGGTAAATTCTATCTAAGCGGACCCCTTGCGTATTGGCGAAGAAATCTCCATAAGATAAAATCGCCACGATAAGAGGAAAAGGGTTTCACTTAATTGAATTGCAAGACCGTATATTTCATCTTAATTATTACTGTCAGCAACTAATAGATATAATTTCGAACATGAATCAGAGGAAATTATTAGTTTCCACGACGAAGCTATTTGAAATTAAATGAAAGTCGTAAATAGTATAAATAGGTTTTCTCCTGTCATTAAATAATTACAAATCAAGTCTTAGATCCGTTTAAAGAAACATATATATGTTGTTATCGATGGTAGTTCTCACATATGGGGCTGCCAGAGTGTGTGCCACCGCAATAATTATGTATTTATTCTGCTAAACAGCAGTGTAAATGCACTGTTGTGTTCCAGCTTGAAGGATATTGTAGCCAGAGTAACCGCTGGAAATATTGATACTTAATATCGTACGTTTGAGAATGGTGAGCTCAGTGGAATAATGCCGAGCACTACTTTGAAATTCATGGTGTTGTTTAGTTTCGCTACTGTTCATGAGCTGTCGTACTGTTTATCATCAGGCGAACTGCATGCTCATCTCGCCATTCATTGTAGTAAAATATAAAAAAAAAATACTTTAGACAGAATCGCCCGGCGTTACAACACCTGATTAGATGTATAAAAAGGGCTCGAAGCGGAATTGAACATTGACGAGGGCAAAATAATTGGCATGTGCGATAGCAGTCAATTTATCTCCACAAATCAATTGGGAATCAATTCAACAATGTAAAGCAAATAAATGTACAATAAACATGATATATCAATTATAGGTTTGTGTTTAGAATCATATCGTAGATTGAGCTTTGAGGTAAGTTTATAAATGTGGCCATAATGTGTCACTAAATGTCGTTGTATTATTCTCAACATTGATTATGTTGTAGTTTAAAATCTGTCAAATTAAGAGCTTATGTTGTAATTACCCCAGTGCCTTGATTAAAAGTCATATACCTATTAAAATTAATAAATGTGTCTATTGGTGATTTAGGTGTTTTCATCCAAATTTAACAAAATACACTAAACTATTCGAAAAAATACATTTTGGAGATTTATTTTGGAGTCAATTACCATTTTTGTAAAATAATCTGTATAGTTTATATTTTAATAAATTATCTTTGGAAGAATTGCACTACCTTGTTTGGTCGTTGAAATTTCAAGAACATGAATTGATTTATATCACATTCAAATTGCTGACATAAAAATGTTCTTAAAATCTCAACCTAGCCTAACTTTACGGTGTTATTCTCGAAAACGCAAACGAGTTTTGGTAAAATGAGCACAATAATAAAAATTATATATATATAAAATACGCGATGCCGCAACGGTGTCTGTGGCGTAGTCGGGTGCGGTAATTAAAAAAAACCGGACGGTCCGAAATTGTAGCAAGCTCCGGTACAGTTAGTAACAGTAAAAATGTAACACAAAACGGACAATTAAAGAAGCGGATCAAGTTGCGAGCGATCGACTTCGAGCCACACTTTACATGCAAGCTTGTTTAAACAGCTTTCTTGAAATCGTTGAAACGTATCACAAGTTACAACCACAAGGAATAGTTAGTGTTAGTAGCACTGTATTTTAATGTTGAATAAGTGATCCTTAATTGATATTCTAGGATTTTATGAGATGCAACGGAGAGTACATACTTAGGTCAAGTCACTAAGAACAAAACGTAATAATGAAGGTAGCTTTGTTGTCATGGTTAGGTGGTTAGTTACGTACACGTGAACATTTAAACCTCGCATCTTTATTCCGTGTCTTTCCCCACCTATTTATAAAAACTATCACCACACCCGCTTGCTCGTTTGTCAAAGCCATAAAACCACTTATTAAAATTGATATACCAAAACGATACACCAAAACCTTTACTTATTAACACGGCACACACGATGCAGGAAGTCCAGGTAATGATTGCTGACCATATTCGACTTCATAATAAAGACATGCCTTTAAACATGAAGTAAAAAATTAACGTTGCTCTAGTTTAGTACGAAAATTACCGCACGCTTTCGCTCAATAATTGAACGGGCGAAGTTGCTCGGGATTTTTTTAGCGTTCTGTCAAAATGGATTACCCATTTTCTTTTTGTCGAGTGTATCGACATAGAGGAATGCTGCTTTATACCAACGCACTTCATGACACGGGTGGTCGTGTTTTAAATGGGAAAAGAAATTGCGCATGCTCGTTCCTTCTTAGAATTAATCTCTTGGATCCGCAGAGTTTACGGACACTGTTTTTGTAAGAGGAAATTTTAAGAAATTCTGGTTCATTGCAGTTTAAAATGACAAATTTCTAGTCATTGTCGAAGTACAAGGATACGGAATGGTTTCTAGCTTAATGTAGACTAACTGTGATGAAGTTATCAATATGTATGAGATTTCGTTAGCAGGCAGATGAGGAATCAGGAGGCTTTGAATGAATTTACTTTCTAGCATTATTTAGGGAAACTACTGGAACAAGAAAGCTATAAAATGTATTATCCAAAAGGTTACGACTACATTCAATTTGAATAAATATTTTGAATCAAAATATAATTACGTATTTAAATATAGGAACATTAAAACAACACCTCCACGATTAATATTATTAATAAATAGGCAGATGGTGTATTTTGCGCGCAAATATTTCGTTGTTGACATTTTCAAGGTTAATTATAATTATTAATTCGAAATATGAAGGTAAACTAATATACATATAAATTAAAAAATTATCTATTACATCATTCATAATATAACCTATAATTTTTATACAAATGTAAATATCGGGATCCAATATCATCAAAACGGTTCGCGCTTCGCCGATTCTTTTCAATCATAATATATGCCACTTCGCAACCGCATATCACCTTGAAAGGGTTTACTTCGAAATTTTATACAGAGCAATTACGAATGTATCGCAAATTTCACGATGAATATAAACACTCTATTTTTTGCGTAATCAGGGTGATATTACCTCGTGTTTTGTCAAGTTCCAAATGCGCGGCCAGTTCCAAAGAATGCACTTTTTGAACTGAGTCAATATTAACAATGCGTATTAAAATTGATTCGATGAAATGCCTATAGCTAATGAAAAGATTAAGACACATGCGTCGGTATATCACCGATATATTGGCTACTATGGGAATTGATGTTTCGATTTTATATTTTCGAACCCAAATTAAAATTAAAGTTTCTGGCTTCTGTGGAAAACTCATACGTACTTCCTCGTAGTTTCCGACCGCATATCTATATATCTTAGTATAATTGTAATAGCTAAAATATTTATTTAATTTAGTATAATCGACGAGTTTTATATGGTAAACTTTCCATAATATAATACAATAAGCGATGTTTAGTTAAATTTAATAATAATGCGAAACGATCTTTTCCACCAAAATATAACTTCCCTTTTTATAATTATACACTAATAAAAATTTCATGAACAGTCTGCATCGGTGACGCGTGTGGCTTCCGTGTCGAACCAGTCGAACCAATAACATTGAACGCTATTTCGGTGCAAACAACCTTAAAGGTGGTACTGATTAGGCTACTGCCGGATAAAGTTGAATGAGAAATCCTATTTTTAGCACAATTATTAGATAAATGAAGCCTGTCTTTATTATTTTAGGTATTATTTTTGTTACATTTCCTATTGTTTTGTATTGAGATGTTTTGCGTACATAGTTTTCTTTTTCATTTGTACTAATTGGTACCAACAATTAATCTTCTATCTTTCTGAAGTAATATTTTGAATATATTATGTGACATGCTTAGCCAATGTCAATATCAAGCATTTAAAGCACTTAATCTTACGTCTATATTCAGGTATGTCCCGAACCAAGTGTGAGTATTATCCGTGCATCGAATGAAACGTCGCCGACCGTAATCTGAATAATGTGGGCAGCGGTATTTGAAATGTACTTTATGTAAGCTTTAATTTTGATGCAATATTATTAATTCCGATTGCGAAATCGACCTATCTTTATAAATAATTGGGCGTAGGTTCGGCGATGAATGAAGGTGGACAGCTTGGGCTCTGACTTGTAAATTATAAGTTAAATGCAAGTTACGCAATGAATTAAGCTTAAGGAGAGCGACATCTATTTTATTAATTTGCAGTGTATTTTTTTTAATGCTGTAGTTTGGAAAGGAAGGAAGTTATCGTTGCGAATGAACCTTAGGACTTTGTACGTATGTGCGTTGCCGATCTCTTAAATTGTGAGGCCAAACGGAGAAGATGTACGAAGAGGACCTGGTTGAAGAATCGGTATTGGGTCTCCAGCAATTCATTGCTTTAGTTTTAATCATAAATGGTGTTTCATATTATGTCTGTTAATATTATTCAGTGAAGAAATTTTTGTTTCAATGAAGAAAACAAGTTAAATATTTTAATTATGGTGAAGCAAGACAGTAATTGGTGTTGTTAATATGGATTTGGTCTATACCAAAGATGTCTCTATAGACATCTTGCAGGAAAAACTTAGCGCATAATAAATCTCCACAGGCGTTGGTATCAATACTAGTTATCGCCAGCTGAAGTCCTTGAAAACTAAAATAATAGTTTACTTTTCAACTTTCGCTTTAAATGGACAGTAATGGTTAAGAAGAAATTTGTGGTAAAACCGTAATTGTGTGTATGAATTATCCGATATTATACTTCAAGGAAAATCGTTTCGCGACCTTATAGGGTGCAAATGGTTGCAGTTTTAAGTGTTCAATTTACAATAATGAAATCTATAATATGTTTAAACGCAATAATGTAAGGATACTTATTGTAATGTTGACACGGTGCCGATACTGCGGATATAAACGAAGAAAGTGATGATTTTCCGATTAATCTTTGATGTTGCCAATATAACAAGAAACTGGTTTTGCGGTGAGTATATATTTTAGGCCTTATTTACATGAGGAGAGTTTCTCGCCTCAAAAATACGATTATCGTAAGGATATAAAAAAGTAGCATCGTGTAAACATTTATTGAAACACGATAATCTACGGCGGTTATGTTTTTTTTGGCCCGCCTCTTAATAAGCGGCTACCACTGATCATGAACCTCCGCAGTGCCAGGAGACCAGTCCAACAAATTCGCTGCCTACCTTAAGGAGAGTACTTTCTTTAAGCTTCGTTTGAAGAAGGACAGGTCATAGCGCGCAGGAAATACCGATGCAGGGAGATCATTCTAGAGCTTACACATGCGTTAACCGCATACGATTCTCGCCACGAGTAACTCTCTTCGTGTAAATGGGTCCTTATTATTTGTATCAGACTGGTAAACGAGAAAAATATGACTAGAACCGTTCCGAATAATATTACCGGGCTGTGTTATGTAGCCTAAAATAATTTAAAAAAATTATGAATAAAACGAACGAATTAGCGGTCATCCAAGAATTCAACATATACAAAGCGCTATTTGATACATTACAAATAAAATAAATATTTGGTTTAGTACACATAATACCTACATTTTGATATTTCTGAGTCGACTATCTTAAATACAAAATGAATATTTTTTGTATTTTTTGCAATGAAGAGCGAGACGAGCATGCCTACACTTGATGGTAAGCGATACGAACACTCACAGATAGTACCAAGAAAAAAGCATGAATTTCAAAGCATAGCTATCTTGAGACATAAGGTGCTAAGTTTCATTATGTCCAGTAGTTAGTCTGGCTATAATGTATATAAAAATATTATTATATAATTTTTGGCAGTATTATTAGTCGGAACTGTTTTTGTGACGCAGTTTTCCAAGTTAGTAGGTAAATATGCAAGGCTGAACAAAACATATTTTAATCGGCAATATACCTAGCGTCAACTCGAGCGAGGTCGGGATGCAAGGAATAAGGTAAAGTGGTGCACGAATATAAATAAACTACGAACAACGTAGTTGCGACTCGTCTGATGGCTTCGGTCGGTAGTATCAACATGGGTACTTAAGATATATTTACACCATAGTACAAGGTCGTCCTGCCCATAGTGCAGGCAGCTTCCAACAGGTCGGTGTGGTGACCCTAGGGGGAGGCCTATGTTCAGCAGTGGACTTCCTGTGGCTGAGATAAAAATGATGATGATAGTACAAGGTATATGTTATGGTGCATCCAAATCACTGTTTTTTTAGCAACATTGTGCAACTCAAACATTAGCAACAATCTATTACTTTTATTACATACATAAACTCACGCCTTTTTTCTAGAAGAGTTAGGCAGAGGTGGAACCATGACACCCATGTTTCGTCGTGTTTTCCGTCCATTATGAGAGCCTATCGCCATAACGGGCACAAATGACTTTTGTTGCTACTTGATATGAGTTGTTGAATGTTTCTAATCGCGTCCATACCGCATAAATAAATGACAAAATATAACAAATAATAATATAAAATACAATATACCCTGACTTACGCTACCCCGTTTTACGCGAATTTGGAGTTATGCGGTTTTTCTCGCACAATGGCTTTCCCACTCTGACCTGCCAGTGTTCTGTTTACGACAAGTTCGAGCATATTCCGCGTAAGAATCATTCGAACCTAAAAGGAAATGAAATACTCTTTCTTTGGAGTTACAATGTTGAACCCCGAGTTACGCGAATTGAACTTCGTGTAAGTTGAATTGCTATCACTTGGTTCCACCTATCGCGTAAGTCCGGGATATTGTGATATGCCCTATGGTGTTGCAGATGTCCATGGGCGGCGGTGTTCACTTACCATCAGGTGAACCGCATGCTCGTTTGCCCGCTATAATATATAAAAAAAAAAATTACTAAGTGTTTCTAAGTCAGTGTGTATAAGACTCAACAGTCACATTCATCTTTTCGAGGATATAAGGAATAACGAGAGACTTTGGAGTCTCAAAATCACCCAAAACGAATAATAAATCAATGATAAATTAAATGAATACATTCAACAGTCGAATACATAGTCCTGACCACCATTTACATCAATTAAATCTTGTGTTCCAGTTATCAGAAACTGCGAGAGAATTTCATGTCTCACAAACACTCAGACCCGAAACAAATTCTTATAGGTCACATAAACATTTGTTTCAGTACAAGGATCGAACCCGCGACCCCTCGTTTTACAGGCGGCGTCCAACCAATTTCGCTTCGAAGACAGTCGTTATTAATATAAAATATATGCTTGACACACATTCTTGATAATAGCTTCATAATGTATCAAATAACCGATTGCAAATCGATTCTATAAATGAATTATTTACATATTGTAACTTCGTGATGAGATTATTTATAATTCTGTGTTTCCTCAACGAGAAAAATCGATTTTCTGTACCATCAATCTCGGACGTCGCATTGTCATGTAAAGATATGAAAGCAAATATTTACTGAACCCTTGTCTTTGCCAAACGTATTAAGCATTCGTTTACAAAGGAGACCCGAATTACGGGTAGTGGCCACAACTCATATATTTTTCCCATTACGTATAAAGGAGATTTTTTTTCTGAAACGTACTCGTATTTTGTGCTTATACAGATTTGGTTCAATGTGGCTTATGACGTCACCTGTCCCGGGAATGTTTTTGCCTCTAGGCATAAAAAAAATCAACAGAGTAAGTCAAGATAGGAAATTGACTATCAAATCGGAAATCGGTAGTCCAAATCCATGGCTCACAGTACCGAATTTTGAAGTTATGTGTGTATTTAATTAATAATTGTATCGCGAGAAAAGTTTTGCATACTTATTTCAAAGGCGCGTGGAGTTCACAAAACGCATACGACTCGCTTACTCGATGATGGGCACTAGGTAGGCATCGATCATAAACCAAATAATTTTACATGATCTGAAAATACATGTTGCGTCCACTAAGTATACAATAAGGACAGACAGAAGAAGCCACAGACATAACTAACTTCAATTACAATAATATCATCCACGATTTGCAAATCAAAATATAAATAACAGTCGATATAATGGCCCATTTCGAATCGTTCGGTTTATCCGCTCAATTACTTTTCCTTGAGTTATATTTTTTCATGTTGTCACGTCGGCATGGCATGCATAAATGAGATCCGATCGTGCCGGACCCGCCATAGGATGTCCGGGTTTCGGTACGAATAAATTATATGTAATAGGATCTATATTGTCCTATTTAAGTAATAGTAATGAATTATTGAAAATGTTCGTGTTGGAGAATTTATTGGTATTGTTTTAGTTATTTGACTACATCATGCTCCGCTTAATAGTCTTTACTCGCGATGAATGTGTAAACTTTGATGTTCTAGCTTTGATTCCTGCTTGTGTAGGTTTATTGATAGAAATAATTGATTATTATCAAATATGGAGGGAAGTAAACATTATTCGCTTCCTACTCTTCGTTGTTGTATTCTTTCTGATTAATTTAGTTGCGGCCTAAAGACAAGCTAGTGACCTTAAAATACTCGCTAAGCTTCAAAATTTGGTGTCAATTTTTGCCAATTTTGATTCTTGCTGACAATAGTAGAAATGGAAGGTGTGCGAGAGAAGTAGTACCGAGTCTCTAAACCAGATTTGTGTTTCATAAGTTTTATTTAAATTCCACTCCAAAATGCATGCAAAAACATGTAGCGCTGATCCCAATTATTGTTAATTACAATATTATTAATATTTAAGTGTTTACGAAAGGTTGTGTTGATGAATTTATTATCATAATTATAATACGAACTAATAAAAGTTGTTTTTTCCAAGCTAAGGATGTACACAATGTGCAAGTATCTAAAGTATATACTTTATAATTGAATACATTTATGTTGCCATGTAGCCCATTACAATTTAGCCCATTACAAAGTTCACACGCCGTAATAGATTTAAGCAAAGAGGTCCTGCAGGAAATAGTGCGGCTGCGAACCATCGTAAATACAGTCCTCGCCATAGACACATTAATAACCTTTATGTTGAATATTTTCTGCACGTGAAGGCATTCCCACTTATTCTACAGCTTAGAAATACTCGCGTTTTGTGTGATATGTATGGATTTTTATGGTGGTGGATGTTCGCTTGGAAGATTTAATTGAGGGGGATTAAGTTGGTAATACAAATCATTGTGAAAGCCCTCAGAATCAGAATCAGAAATCGTTTACTTGCGTAAAATGTAGGTAAAAAGCATGAGGTGTGAAATAATATTACATAAAATGGATCCTGTACATTTTGCCATGTGGCGTGTTAGATATTATTTAGAAATATAAGTCTTTGGAGAATGCTTGACAATCCATGGGCCTTATAACTTATTAATAACCTCGAATGAGCGAGTGATTAACTTTAGTCCAAAGCTTTAGAATTCACTCGATTATTTTGAATAGCAAGGTATGCACGACTTTATTAATAATGGTGGATGTACTTCGGTCTAACATGATAATCCTGTTTGGCAACCTAATAAAAATAAACCAATAAAAGTAAAAATAATGAATAAAATAATCGAGTCAATTAAAGGCTAAAGTGAATTCCTCACTCATCGATTTTATTAGAAAGTCCCTAGAAGTATTGAGATGATGAATGTTTAGAGAAATGAGCAGCGAGAAATATCTTCAGGTGATGACCACCAGATAAAACACATGCAATATTAGGAACATCGTAACCGAAGCCAATTAAAAGTAAATATAGAGAAAAAGGAATAAAGGAGAAAGTAAATTAAGAGGTGTATAAACCCATTCACCGTACACACCGCGACAGAAAAAAAGGGAAAACTTTAGAATCGTTTGGCACGAAATGTGGGGTAGTAGGGGTTGAGGGGGAGAAGGGGGGGTGCCCACTGTCCCCCGATACCACTCTCGTGAAAAGGCAATACACCATTCCTGAGAAATAGCAATTTAAGTAACCTAACCTCAAAACACTTGTTTTCAACACAAAGTTGCTTCTGCAACGTCTCCCTTCGCCCTTGCGTAACATAGGATAGGCATCCACGCTCGCCTGCGCAGCTTCGGCTTGCTGGTCCCCTCCGGCGACCAGTCTCAGCCGCTACGGCTCGCACGGATGCCTATCTTTTGTTACAGCGGGCGGGGTCTGCTCTCCCTCCGCGCCTCCGGCTTTTATATACACTCTAGGGTTGGTACCCAAAAGTCTAGGTGTAAGTCGGGTTTGGTACCCAAAAGTCTAGGTGTAAGTAAGGTAAGTCGGGGTGCCCTATGTCGGTTTTGTGACAGAGTTGACCTAATTTACCCAAAGTCGGTTTACCAACTACCATCAGACATAATGGGTTGTGTTGTTGAAAACAAATAAAACAAAAAAAAGTGTAAAAGGTATCCAGTGTAAAAGCGTAGGTTGGTCGTGAAGGCAAACAATCGAAGTCCAGAAGATATGCCAAAGTTGTTGAAGAAATCCACACAATAATCACCAAGGAGCTCAAAGAACACATTCACGCAACTCGGGGGAAACGGAATGAAGTTTATGAATGAATGACATTGACACTTAACGCAATTACTTTTATTTTACGTTCCATTTCAAGTAATTTCTAAACTACAGATAATATAACTTATTTAGTAATAGCGATATAGTTGTCAATCGCCTATAATAACGTTCCGTTTTGCGTAATATGTGATTTAAGGTTAAGAACTATTTTTATTAATTTCTCGAAAACTACGCATTGCCTTTTAATAAGAGTGGTACCGTTATAATCAGGGACCCAATCCCTACCACCTCTGACCATTTTTACCCCTCAACTCGTGCCAAACGACTATCAAGTCCAACCGAAAAAATATAACATCCCATAAATTTATTATTTATACACTTTCTTGATTATTTTTACACTTTCTTGACATTATTTAATAATCATTTAACTCTATAACCAGAACAAAATACTATGCTCTTCAAATAAACAAATTCTACTTGAAGAGAAAAGTGAAGCAAAAACGGTTAATTTTTAATTTTGTGAATAGCTGTAACTCGAAAACTAGACCTGATGAAATCAAAATAAATATGGCAATAAAATGAGGATAGGTGGGTTATTTAAAATTAGCTAGCACCTTTCTTGTTACAAAATTTTGTTGACCAGTGTATATGTATGTTTATTCGTCTATAAATGTATATAAGTATGTATATGTACAATACTTGTGTGGATGTATATTTAATATGTATTTAAATGTTTTCATTTCATTTGTCTTTATTTGACACTGCCCTTTCTTTTTTCCTACTCATACATCCATCCCATGGTTGTCTGGTAGAAATTGCCTTAGAGCGATAAGACCGCCATTTGTACTTTGTTGTTTTATACTGTCTCTAAACTGTTATTTCTTTTTACTGTGTACAATAAAGAATTAAATAAATAAATAAATTTTCTGAGCCAATTATACTGACCAACCCGTACGTAGATACTATGGTGTACACTAGCTTGCAAAGCTAAACACTATTATTTACTTTATCGAATTGTCATTTCATCGAAGCTTACTAAAGCGTCGCAAAGTACGAGTATAACTATGTAATAATTTTATAATAATTTATGTTTCTGTTTTTTAATGATATTATTTTACTCTTTTATTTAGTAGTATAGAGCAAGAGCCCGTGCCCGCCAGACTTTCGTCATTTTATATAAAAGCTGAAAGATTAGCTGCGCATGCCTCTGAAATAGGTATAACCCGATCAGCTATTATGACGCTACAATCGTGGTTGCATTGGAAGTTATCAGCTTTAATCTGTCTGGCAAGATGAACCATCAAAAGTGTCTTAGTACCACGGAAACACGTTTTAATAGAAAAAGAGAAATAAAGTCTCGCGGCCACTGGCTCTTGGCCTATTAGTTATTCATTAATAGAGAAATTATTATGTTAATTTCAAAGATCATGCTATAAAGTAGCTTTTATTAGTGTCTTATTTTTGTTATTCTATCGATATAGTATTTTCCAGTATACCTATTTGCTCATGTGATGAGAACGGGTTCAATAATAGTATGTTAGCGAGGTTTTATGTTGTTCTTTTTTTCTAATTATTAAAGACGATGAAAAAGGTTCGTCTTTTAATTCTGTTCTTCTTGTTTTTTTTAGTTTCTTTTCATTATCATATTAGTATTAATTCAACATAAAATACGATTATTTAAAATTTGTCAAAAAAATATGGCCAAATAATTATATTAATTTACAAAAGCTTCTAATGATAACTAAGTTTATCTATATAGATATAGTTTATATGTATAGCTCTTGGTTTGTTAATGGCTTGTTCATTAATTTATATTTTTTTATATTAACCATATTCATGTAAAAACAAGATAATTTAGTGCCAATTTTCCAAACAAAAATACACCTGTCCTTAGTTCAAAGCTTTCGTGTCAACAACATATATCGGGCAAACGGCATATCTTTTCAAGATCTCGCGTCCTCGCATCTCCATACAGAGTACTGACGTGTTGCAGATTCTGCATATAAACGATGGCTCGTAAATAATGTCGCGTGTCGGTGTGCAGTCGGTTTTATGAAACCGTGCCCCCATCTAGACCGAGATACGTCAGATCAGGGACCGGTTTTCACCTATCCGTACCATTAGGTCAATGTGCATCCGGAATCCACTCTCGGACATTCCGTTATTCTAATGCATTCTAATTATTATAGTCTCTCGGTGCACGTGGATTGTTTTATGCGTTCGTTCCGTGAAAGCAATTTTCTCTTGGCAACGCTCGCTGAAAAATGCTCGAATTTCGTGCCAGTGTTTGATGCAGATTTTGGAGTGTTGGTGTTAATTGGGCCAATATAATTGGGCCAAGTAGGGGTTTTTCCCCGTGATGTAGGTTGATGGAAGGTGTTACAGCTTAGATACAGTGGCTTGAGGATCATGATTTATCACATAAAAATATTTTAGATTAAAAAAAAAATGTGAGCTTTTCGGGCGTACCGCAGCTTTATCTTATACACAAAAACTTTTTTATATTTTTAGTCTTGTAGTCAATTTATTATGTCTGTCTTTAGAACAATATATTAGTGTATTACTATTCCAAAATCTGTAATGATGTAATTATAAAAACAAAAAATATACACCATCAATTAATAAAAAAAATAACATTGATAAGTTTCACAGTAATATCGCGTATTTTTCTACACGAAAATAATTAAAAACATTCACTGTAACAAACCAATTAAGCACAACTTACTTTTAACTCAATTAATTAATTAAAAACCGAGGATTATATCACAACTCACAAGTCAATTAACACAACAATCGCGCGGTCCGTTCTACTTTCGTTGTTAAAGTTAAATTACTTGACTTATGATGTTAGTAAGACTATTTATACGAATAAATAAATAGCTACTACATTCAGTAACGGTACATGACCACATCCGGGTTCGCGTATTCAAATCGGGACACTCCGCTAAGTGGCTCGCCATTTTCTGAGCTGGGAATACCGCTTATAGTAATTATTTTCATCTGATGAAGCTATTGTTATGGTAAAAAAGCTCTGTAACATATGCATTTTTAATTGCTACACTTAGCTGTTTGAGATGAATATGATGTGAACAATATTTGATTACATATCATTATTAAAAGTGGAATTTAATTGGAGTATGTTGACTTTTAAGAGGTGGTTCTTCAGGAATGAAATATAAGTCTAAACACACATAAATTAGGTTTGATTTTGGAAGGTACTGTATTTCCTTAGATATTTATTTCCTTGAATAACTACTAAGACTACCGAAAACTAAATAAATTTAATTGATATGATACTGCAGTATATTTTTTTGTAAATAGAGATTAAGTACCAAGAATCGACTTGTCACAATAATAGAAAAAATCATTTCTCTGTATGGCGCGCAAAGAAGGGTGTCCAAACAAAATTATTTAATGCTACGCACATAATTATACAAATGAAGACATTTTAGTATCTAGCTTTGATGCAATTTTAAAAGTGGATGTACGTATTCCATGCAAGAGTTTTTCGTGTTTGTATTATTTTGGATTTTAGATTTCCAAAAGTTTCATAATTTCGATTTTGCCTTTGAAAAAACGATTCTTTTTATTAATTCGACATTTTACAATATCTTTTGTCAGATCTGGTTCATAGTTAAGTAGTAAGGTGCGAACTAATAAAAAATCGTGAAAATAAGGGTTTGCTTTCAATTGAGGCAATTAAAATTTGACAAATTATGAAGTTCGACTTTAGACTTTAGAAGTAAATTTTTGAAATGTGAACTGCAAAGTTATTTAACCCCGCCTAGACTCTGAAAAAGGGATTCAATCACGTAGTAAAATACTTTAATGTACTATTTACTTGTCCACCTTAGCCAACCTTAGGAACTTTCACAATCAATTTGAGTTCTAAAGATTGTCTCGAACTCACAAATTCACTTCTTTATTAGGTTATTAACATACTAAGCTGTTCCGTAAATGGTTATATCATACTGCACCACAGCTGTTGCTTGTAAATAATTTATTCATAAAGAATCGGATTATGTACCATTAGATTGCGATACTAAATTAAATTAATTTATTCAAATACAATACATTTTCCGCTTACATCAAAAGTAATGTAGAACAAAAAGCATTCTTATCTCTTCGACTTATTTATTTATATTTAGTATACGTGGATAAAATTGATCGTATTGCACAAAAGCTATATGATACTTTTGTACTTGTTCACGTATATACCGGGTATCTCAAAACTGCAACCGTAAACGAAGCCGGGTGGTAGTTTTAGTGACTACAAACACAATGCAACCAAAAATTTCGAAAAGAAACGCGACAATTATTTTTTATGATTTTTTAAATATCTTCATTTTTGGGTGGTAAATTATTAGTTTTTTCTAAAATAATAATTTAAACACTTTTATACCTTAGATTATTTATAAATAAAAGGGTATACACTATTATTTTAGGAAGAAATGTATTTATCACCCAAATATGGTCATAAGAAAAAAAATACAAAAAAAAATTGACGCTATTTTTTGCAACTTTTTCTGTTGCATTGTGTCTGAAGTCGCTTAAACTACCACCCGGCTTCGTTTTCGGTAGCAGTCTTGATATACCCTGTATATCATATGGATAGATTTGTTCAAGAGCTTGAATGAAAATAAGGCTATGAGAAGGAAAACGTATAGATATAATCCTGCTTATAATTTTACTGACTGAATCTCTAATTACAATAAAACCCTTCGTCTTTCCACATAGTATAAATGAACTGAAAGTTATCGTTAACGTGGATTTTATATGATTTAAATGAAGCAGACAAGTAAGCGACATAGCCTAATCGCCGCCAATGGAATATACAGAGTATATCAAGACTGCTACTGAAAACGAAGCCGGGTGGTAGTAATGTGACTACAATCACAACATAGCTAAAAATTTCGCAAAGAAACGCGACAATTTCGTTGTAATTTTTTTAAATACCACCGTGTTTGTATGGTAAATCAATAGTTTTATCTAAAATCATTGATTTAAACACTTGCGTACCATAGCGTCTTTAAAAATAAAACTGTGTTAATTATTATTTTAGAAAAAAATGCATTTACAACCCAAATACGACGATAGGAAAAGAAACAAAAAAAAATAGTCTCTTGTTTTAGCAAAATTTTTGTCAGCATCGTCTCTAAAGTCACTTAAACTACTCGACGTTTTCGAAAGGAGTCTTGATATACGCTGTATGAAATTAGAAAGGGAAAATGGTAGAGGACGAAAGGGGTCATGTAAAGCCACTAACAATACTTACTTCAATTACCGGTGTAATAGTTTCAAAGATTTTTTAAAATTTTATTTTTATGTCTTTGAATGGCGAGACGAGCATGCCGTTCGCCTGATGGAAAGCAATACGACAGCTCATGAGCAGTAGCAAAACCAAACAAAGCCAATGCTTGGCATTTCATTGTGATCGCCATCCTGAGACGTAAGATGTTAAGTCCCAATATGTCCAGTAGTTACGCTGGTTATTATTTCTAGTTGATTTTTTTGAGAAAGTACACTGTTTGGTTTAGTCAAAATTCGGTACTGCATTAACACTTATAAATATGTAAAAAATTGTGATAGTTGTGATGCCCGCCCACCTGTAAAAAACACTTAGCATAAGCGACGAGTGTCTTCGGCATGTGCGAGGACGTTCAACCGAATATTTTCTACGATAATATGCATTTGGGTTATACGGTAATGGTGACAAAAGTTGTTTAAATTCGCATACGTCTGGTATGTGGTGCCAGTGTGGGCGGGTTTGTACACCTGCTTGTATAAGAATATCGTAAAACCACATGTGAAAAGCGAGTCAAATCTCGCAACTGTTTATATTTCGTTTTATCATAAAGAGGATAGTAAATAGTAATTATTACCTTTATTAACCGACTTAGAAAAAAAGCGGAGGTTCTCAAATCGTTGAAAACTTTTTTATTAACTTAATTTGTGTGGACCTTAGTCACTTTATATATTTTTATTATTTAATAATTGTTATTGTGTGTTTTATTTATATTCTAATCGATGTCGTTACGAGTTACAGGGAAATTAGTAATGCATTGAACTTTGGTCTACGCGGTCTTTTCAGTGATACCTATTATCACAATTATGAAATTCAATTATGAAAGCGGTAAGCTCACATGCCCACTTTGTGCAAGGGAGTTTGTTGCGAAAATCGGCTATATAAGCCATCTCCGGGCGCATCAGCGCCAAGACCTATAAGGGGTCGAAGTGGTCGCCATGGCCGTAATCGGTCGGATTACATTATTCTCACAATTTGCACATTTAGGAAAAAAATAATAAATTATGACTGAACTGGCAGAAGAATATAACAAGCAAGAAGGTTTGATAGTTTAAAATCTAAGGTATTCAAATTCGACGAGATTCAGGATAAAAAATATGTAAGGAGTATTTGGCGTTGAAGGAGGCATGAAAAGCACTATCAACCATCACAGCTATGGACTACCATCTATTTGCTCACTTAACAGTTAACATTGACTCATATCACACGGAAGTTATATTAAAAGCTGTTTAAACTAATTAACTCATAAAATCTAGCAAGTGTATAAATTAGCAAGTTTTGACGTCAGGTAGGCCGGCAGTAAAATAATAAGCCTTGTAATTTGCAACGTGCATATAAATCATGTGTCGACCTTACATTGCAGCGAAATGTGGAACAGAAGAAAAATATTTCTGAATAAATTAAAATTATACTAATAAAAGGGTTATTTTAAATCCTGACCGGCTATATAATTCTTCTAAGTGCTAGTGAATGTTGGTGGTAAAATATTCATAGGTTGACAGAACAGGGGTCGCCTCACACAATAATGGAAATTCCAAAATAGTGACTCACCCAAGTATGTCACTCAAGTTTTAGTTATTGAATATTTTATTCTTTTCGAACGACCTTTGAATTTAGTTTGAGCGAAGAAAACAAAACATGCGATAGCTAAATATAATATAATAATAATTTTAAGACTGTCTATAAGGCTGTTTAGGTTCAGTCTGTGCAAAAGTATGTGGTTTTGAAAAGATCACTGTAATTGTGAAAACTAGCGATAAATAACTATCCCTGTCCGAGTCATCCTAGTCTATAGTCACCGATCAATTAATCGGAATGGTTATTCGCTTGTCATTCATTGTAAAAAAATGTAGGGGTCAACGTGAAATATATTTTTTAACTCCGACGTATTCGTAGCACAAAATTGTGAAACCTCGGTACCAACTTCTAGGGCATTTTCCATCGAATTTTAAAAGTTTCAATGACGAAAACATACGGAACAGCTCGTGAAAATGTATCTTTATAAATTTGGCTGAACTAGAACAGGCACTTGAAATTAACATGATTTTTTTAGTAAAACTTTGTAAATAAAATACATAATGTTTTAAGTATAAATATAGGTTATTTAAACATTAAAATGACTTCAAAATTATACCACCAGGGACCACTGGTACTTCTAAAACATAGATAAAAATGAAGGTACCGAGCCACCAGTTTCGTTTTAATTCCCTCTTCTTATTAGTTCTTATTTAATCAAACATCTTTCAATTTCTAAATTGTAAATAGTTTGATTATGAGCCGGTTTTATTTAAATAATCATTAGATTCCAAAAATGTTATACGAATGATTCAAGATTGTAAAATTAAAAACGTATAATTTTATTTTCTGTCGTCTTTATTTCATTAACACTTTAGTCAGAGCTTACTTATAAATACTCTTTCTGTACATCTTCTGGTGAAGGCGATGAAGATAAAGAATTAATAATAAACCTTCCTTGCCTATCTAAAGTCTCTGGAAACTCCTGTAAATAGGTGTTTAATCCATTACTGTTTAGCATTAAAAAATGATATCAAAGTATATATGATAAAACACGTGTACATATCTAACACTAACTAAAAAAAATGAAGTATCAAAACTATTCACTCCGTCTTATTTGTTAAAACGACGTCGATTTTAAAATCGAGGATTTTGTTTAAAGTTGACCAAATTATTCACAGATCTGGTGATAAACCTAGTAAACAATGTGTCGCACTTGTGATCGTAAAACTAATTTGTATATTTTCGCAAAGGAAGCATCATCATATCAGCCACAGGAAGTCCACTGCTGAACATAGGCCTCCCCCAATGATCTCCACAATGACCTGTTGGAAGCGGCCTGCATCCAGCGACTTCCTGCGACCTTAGTCAGATCGTCCGTCCACCTTGTAGGCGGGCGTCCGACACTTCGCTTGCCTGTACGTGGCCTCCACTCGAGAACCTTTCGGCCCCAACGGCCATCGGTTCTACGAGCTATGTGCCCGGCCCACTGCCACTTCAACTTGCCAATCCTATGGGCTATGTCGGTAACCTTGGTTCTCCTACGGATCTCCTCATTTCTGATTCGATCTCGTAGGGAAACACCGAGCATAGCCCGCTCCATGGCTCGTTGAGTGAGGAAGCATAGTAATCTTAAAATATTCACATCGAATGACATGACTCGAGTTTTGAATCAGCTGTTGACCGATGGTATTGCCACATAAAAATCATTATGTTTGTTTTTAATTTTATGCCATGAGATTCTGGTAGACCTATACTCGTACTAACTAAATATTAAAATTAATAAGAAAAATAATACAACGAAAGCTTTGGCGCGTCGCTGTGACACTTTTTTTTCATTTTGGATACTAAAAAAGTGTTTATAAATCATAACATGAACAGCATCAATAAAACCACTAAAGTTTATGCCAGAGCTGACCCGAGTTAACAATATCACAGTAATACTTAATAATTAGTATTATTAAAATTATCGATCTTACAAGTACAATTAACATAATACAGCAATATTGAAAAGTTACGTTATTGGATGCTTAGATAGATATTTAATTTACTTATGTGACCACACAGCTATCGTTCCACTGCAGCGCGGGCCACAGCGCAACGCTGAGACATCAAACAGCAATAAGATTTTCGTATCCGCCCGAATGTCAACCACGGTACATGACGGTGAAAAACCCGCGCCAGTATGTCGCATTCCGGGATCCGGCTGTGTACCTCCGGCTTAGATCACTTTGATATGCCGTATAAAATATTACAACCAGAGCATAGTAAACTAGATTCCTTATACAAATGCTGCGTCAAAACGGCCAGTGAATGAATGATTGTGATGAATAGTCAGTTCCTATTTAGTCTCGAAGGCCGTGTGGCAATGAGCTCTCAACGGAAATGCCATACACAGAGAAAAATAGATGCTATATATTACGTTGACAAATCACTGGCCATTGAGAAAAGACTGAAGAAGGTTAGGAAATTGTGTAATAGGATATAATGAGTAATTATTTGTTTCAATTGATCTATAAATATTACAATGTTTTAATGAATAAATAAATAAATGAAAATACTTTATGATACTGTACTATAAGAAAATTTAGCTCAGTGGCGCCTTCGCGACCACCTATTGAAAGTCACTAGGTTTTTGTAAATGGATTTTACGTTGAGAACTGGGCGAAAGGGAGGACAAAAACGAAGAAATAATAACATAGTCTTTATATATTTTTTTTTTATTGTAACCTCTAAAGATGGCAAGGGAATCAAAGATTCATGTTACATTAACTTAGGGAACTTGCGACCGATGTCTTATTGTCTTTCAGAACTTTCACAAGTTCCGAGGATACATGTTCTAGTGCCTCTGTGCCGCGGTGTATCTTTTAATTTTAGAGTACCTACATTACGCTTTTCTAAGCAATATACATATATACTGTAACTTATAACAAAAGCGAGCAATAGGAAGAAAATTACTTCATGTCCAAAAATTAATTTCATTCTCAACGACCAGATTATACCGGACATAATATTATTATTTCGCGAAAATAAGGAAAATAAACAAACGTATTTATCCAGAGTAATAATGTATGATTACAAAACAATGTTATCAGCAGTAAATTAATTTTTTATCTTTATTGCATAGTAATGTGGTCAAAATTTAAATCAATGTTCTGTTTAATTTATGATTAGATTAACAAATCAGTTAGATAAGCCTTATTTATCTATTCATATAAATAAAATTGAGGTGTCTGTTTATAAAGTGAAAATAAAAAAAAATGTCCTACTACATATCGTTATATACACGATACCTACTGCGAAAATGATCTTTATAAAATGTTGTCTGTCTGTCTGTCTGTTTGTTCCGGCTAATCTCTGAAATGGCTGGATCGATTTTGACGGGACGTTTACTGTCAGGTAGCTGATATAATAAGGAGTAACTTAGGCTACATTTATTTTAGAAAAATAAAGTAATATTGCAATGCCCAAGTACTGTCCAGAATCGCGCGAAGCTCACGCGCATGCCACCACTGGGCCGTCGCGTTGGGCGCCTCCCACCACTTCTCCCACCAACGAATCAATAATTAAAATAAAAATACAAAAACCAAAAAAAAACTAAATAAACTAATTAAATTTTTTGTTAAATTCCACGCGGACGAAGTCGCGGGCACAGCACATAAAATAAATAAATATTTGATAAGAAATAAAACATGTAATACGTGGATTGGTTTAAAGAATAATTAAATGCGATCATAACAATTTTGCGAATCACGTTTATTTAATTTCAAACGCGAATTATACAAAAGTTTTTGTTTTAATATTTCAATGGAATTTTTATTAATATTATTTTAGGATAGAGATACCATAAATTATTCCATTCATAATGTGAATAATATAGTAATAAATTTCAATATTCGCTTCCGCGTTTGAGCCTAATTGTTTAGTACATTAGGCTATTTCTTATACGAGACAGGTATTATTGTGCAGTTATACTGCGGTATGATAGCAAAGCTGTAGTCTCGGATTCGAATACCGTTTTATCCAGTCTTAACATGATTTAACTTTTTTACGTTTATGAGGTCGATTAGACGTGTTTTATGAATAGGGGGGTTTGAGGTAAGCATAATATTATAGAAGTGTTTGTTTAAAACAAATATACTGTTACCGATACAAAAAAAAGAAGTACATTGTGTCATAAATAAATATTCTCTCGTGGCTAATTCAAATAAATCAAAACGATTTCCTGTTAACACTACGTGATAAAATTTAATATCATTCGAGGTCGATACCTTACTTAGTACATGTATTTATACCGAAAAATATTCAATACAGAAACTCACGTAACAAGAAGGTCAGAGTAAACTTTAAGATTCTAAGAATCGATATGTGATAGATTTTCATTTTAGATAAATAAGCCCTTCGAAGGATGGGTGGGAGGGTAAATGAGTATCCCAATTATTGTTCGCCACAGAGTACATTACTATATTGTTCGCGAAGACACAAGTAATGACATTTTCTATTGGGGTTGTATAAAGATATAACGGCAGTCTCTGTGGCGCAGTCGGTTTCGATCCCCGCACTGAGAGAAATGTTTGTCCGGCCCACAAATATTTCTTTCGGGTATGGGTCTGCTTGTGAGACCGAAAATACTCTCGTAGTTCTCCGCGACACAAGACTCGATCTTAGTGTGGGGTCAGGACTATGTATGTGACTCTTGGGTGTTATTTATTTTATATTGCAAATTTTTGAGAATTATGATCGAAAAGTGTATTTTTTGGTGCTACTGAACGCTCTAGTAGCTCCCGCGTTAATTCTATTTTATTCAGTTGCGGTGTAATTTAAAGGAACTGAATAAAATCAGTGTCAAGAGTAGGCCAGTTTCCTCGAATTATGATGTCATTATAAGTTCTCAAAATGTTTAGTTACTTTAGGTATGTGTCAATGTTAAAAATGTTGTTTAACAGAAACTGTTTACTATTATAATTCTGGTTTTTTATTTTATAAATGCCTGTGGTTGCGGTCACGATAACTTGTACTGTATAAAAGTACTATATGTCAGAGTAAAATATTGCGTAATTAAATAAACAATCATTTGATATCCGTATTTCAATAATGCGTTATACATACGGTAAAATCCACAATCGAGAAAACAAGCTGGATCCGCGGGTAATATGACCTCGGAAAATCGAGCATACATTTTTACCTTCACTACCAAACCAGTGATAAATGATCGTCGACTTTTTGTCGAAAATGGAAAATATTTTAATTTAATATACATAAATATCGCAGCTCGTTTGCGAGGGCGACGTGGCTTCATCATGAACTCTATTTATTAACTTTGTGCGAACTATCATGAATAGTGGCAGCCCTATCAACTGTTCAGGGTATGTCCATAAATTACGTGATCTGGTTATTTGGTAATTTCGATTCTTCTCCCTTACTGATATTTGGTGAAGTCCGGTCTTCATATGCGCTTGCACTATACTTGTTTAACAATGTTTGGCTGTTTAACCAAATTTTAAAACTCTAATGTTAGAAGCTGGTTTGTCGTGAGATTAACAGAAATCACCGCCCCTGCTCATCGTTGAAATTTGGTGTGATTGCCCTTACATCTCCTGTGAGCTAACGTAAATGATGGATGTGCCTCATAAATACGCTTAAAAAAGGGTATTTATTAGGGTTGATACCTGTTAAAATATTGCATGACTAATAGCGTCAAAAGTATTAAAAACGCCGTTTCTTCCTATTAGAGTGCTCTTTGTACACATTTTGGATTAAACAAATAAATAATGAATATACGACCATTTTAAAAAGGACCTAAGCCCTATAGGTTAAATTGATGCTCTTCCTTATTTAAAGGAAGGTTGAGACCTAGAAAAAAATATTATTTTGAAATATGGGATGGCTATGAATTATGGCGCGATAATATTTACTAGAGAAGTTGGTATTTTAGCTTTGTTTGAGTCTGCAAAAGTTAAGGGTTAGAAAGAAGATTTAGGGTCCTTTAGATATGATTTAAGGCCACTTTTACTGAAGTTTATAAGTGCTTGCCTTGGCTTTCGGAAATAAATAAGGAAACGAAAACACCTTAAGGAAAGTACATACCGGAGATATATCTACTAGAATTACAAAGGCATATTAAATCCACCTTGCATTTTGCATTTATGGTGAACAAAGGGTAAACATCGTCAGCCATAGAGAAGGCCCATGTTATGCAGTCAGTATGAATCAATATATATAATCATTTGCAAAAAAAAACAAAATTTGCTATATATCTTTTGTGGATTCTATATGAGGTGCTCAGCAATAGATCTTATGGCGAATAAAAATGTAAAATGTTAGCAAATTAGACGTATAGTCAAAAGCGAAATCATAACATTGACATTGGCACAATGAAGTAAAATACCGACCAAAATGTATACGTTTTATTGAATTCTATATGATTAGTTATGAGTAATTTGTATGAATCATTAAAGCTGAATAGGTGTTTGGCCTTCGATCCGGCGCCACAAAGAAAGTGACGGAGTGTTGGCAGCGTGATAAAAATTAGTCATGTAATGAAACGTAGTTTATATAAATAATTTATAATAAAAAAATACAATAGGTATTTTATTACTCAGTTCTGCATATACTAAATTAAATTAATAATGTGTAAGAAATAAACATACAGGTATTTTACGTTGCCAAATCACTAACCGTTTATTCATAAGGACTTAATGCAGTTTTCAATTGACGTTAATAAAAGGTGATTCAAAAATGTTATTCATAGACATCAATAAATCACTTATCAGCTATTTAACAGCTCATTAAGTTTAAAATTGCCGAGACGCTTGTGTAAGCAAATTTTAAGCAGAAAAATGTCTGTTAACCGGACGTTTGATATTACTGTTAAGTAAATGAAATCACTATTTTCTTCGAAGTGGCAATATTAGTGAAAATATTATGTATAATGTTTAAACAATGCCCCAAAAAATATTTACTCAATACAAATCAAATATAGCAAAGTATGAGGATGTAACATCATCATCTTTAGCCACAGGAAGTCCAATGACCTCCTACAATCGGCCTGCGTCCAGCCACTTCCTGTGACCTTTATTAGGTCCTTTATCTCAAGCTATACTTTCCGGTACATAACTCGCACTCAAAATCAATAGCAAGAATTTCATGAAAAAAAAAAAGCAATTTGTTGGTCGTACATGTACTAGTAATTAAACCCTAGTCAACCCAGTTGCTAAGCATGGCGAGTATGGGGAAAATCTCCACCAAAATTATCCATGTTGGGCTTTGTATTTAGCAATGAAGTTTTTCATTTTCAGTTGAATGAAATGATAAAAAAGTGTGGAGTTACTCACACTTGGTTAGATTTTTTATTAACTCTAATCTATTTCCCTGTATTTGACGTCAACTATAAGCCCGGTACCAAAAATATTTTGCCAAAATATTCTTCTATATAGATACTCTAACCCCACAGAAATGACGCGTATAAACAAAAGAACTCCGCAAGAAAGATAAACACTATATACTTCAGTTGTTAATTCTCCTAATTTCGTTTTTCCTCGAAGTTTACTTCTATATTCGCCTACAATGTGATGTACTATTTAGACATTGTTAACACAAATATCGCTTTACACCTGTCTCTGACTAGGCCACTTCATGTCGCCTACAATGTTTAAACTACTTTTTTGTATTTGTCTATTAGCTGCCACTGTGTGAATATTGTAAAATAGAGTAAACAAATAAAAATTAACGAACAAAGCCACAGTAAAACGTTGGACAAACTATAGCACGTTGTCAATTTAGCGAGTGGATACTTCTAAGAAAGATCTGTAGGTATACTATTTCTATTGACGTCGATATCGTCTTGTAAGGAAAAGTTAGCATTGATGATATGAATTAGCTGTTTTAAAGGGGTTTACTGTGTATATTAAGTAAGTAGATTCGGTGAAATATATGGAGTTGACCTATCGCAGAAGACCTAAAATACTTACTTCCGAAAAAGATAATGTCAAGTAGGCAGTAGTTATTATACGAAAACCGTTCTATAATATGTCTGAAAAATCAAGTCGCACGACCCCTATGTACATAAATGTAAGGTAAGGACAATCAAGCGTGAAAGAGAGAAGCGCTGAGACAAACATAACTTGTAACACAACGTTAAATTTAAATTTTAAATTATTTTGTCTTACAATTTCCCAGTGCAGATAATCCCAAATGAAATCTCGCATTTAAGCATCTGCACCATTTGATTTATAGGCTCATGTGGACTACCGTGGGAATGAGATAAGAAACATCGTGTAATGTTAGAGAAAGCGTCTAGGTTAGGTCTCTGAACCTAGAAAGTTGTACATCTCAGCAAATATTTTATGATGATTGGTTAATGCCATTTCAATTTATTGCGCTTGTAGCTTAATTGCTTTCAACTTTGTAGCGTAAAGTATGTTTACGTCTGCAATTCTTAGAGAAGGTAGAAAGTATAGGCCTGTGATTACTGTTCTTTAATATCTGTATAATAAAATATAATCTGTATAATAAGGGATAATGTATTGTTGGATCACAATTTTAATGGGAAATTAAATGCTTCATATTCGCAGCGGTATCAAAATGTAGGGTTTGTCACGGGTTCACGTACAATTCGTAAAGAAAACGTAGGGAGGAAAGCTGCAATGCTTGAAAATTTCTAGGCCGAGGGAAGTCCTCCTATCTTCTAATAGATCAGCGTGGTGGACTAAGGCCTATGGACTACCTAACTGCAGATGAAACTGTGAACTGTAGTGAAATCTTCTAAGTAGTGTAGCATAATATTAGTGTGGGCCTAAAATTTCTTATTTTTTTTTCTATAGACTGTTTAGTCTAACACTTTAGTTTCATTGTATTATTTCAAAGTACATAATTATTTCAACATTAAATTAACATATTTTTATTATTTTAATTTTAATATGAGGTAATGTATTAAGTAACTATTTGTAAGGATACATACCTTAGATTGTGATGCAGATATACATTCATGAGCAGCAAAATGATTGATTAGTAGATACAAGTAAATAACTAGTGATGTTTATCTTGTAAAATGTTTATTGATGTTATCTGACAATTATTAAATAACTAGTGAACATTTAATCTGTGTAATATCTTGTATTAATCAATGATACTAGTCGCTTTGGCTTAGAAGTATCCCAGTTAGGTGTTAGTGTTGAGGTCCCGAGTTTGAATCCAATTCGCGAGGTCTTTTTATATATCATTAATATTATTTATCGAAAGGAAGTATATAATTAACGTCTTGCCTGCAGCCTTGAAGAAATATGTAGAGATAACCTAGTACATATGTACGTTTAGCCGTACAATTTTCCGACCCAAATCAGAGAGATTTTATAAACCAAAAAACTCGCGACATACTTTTCGAAATGGTATTAGAAAAGACCACAGAGATCAAACCCCATACATTACAATTTCAATAATTATTTATTTATTTATTATGCTACTTCATTATTTTGCTTATAATTATTCAAAAAATAGTATATAACATGGGATAATGCATTGTTTTTCTCGTAAACGTAACAATTATAAATGTTAATTAATTCACTAAAAAGTGTAGGGAAAACAACTAATAACTTAAACAGGTACCAATAACAAGGCCGAAGACAGGAGAGATCTAACTAAGCAGTTGGCGGTTTGAAGTTTTTTTTTGCATTACATATATGTACATCTATTCTCTATATCTCATCTACGTGGCCAAAAAATAACATATAGAAGAAAAATACAGAGTGGTATATTTTTTAATGCAAATAACTGCGAGACGAGCCAGCCATTCGCTTGATGGCAAGCGATGTGACCGCACATCCTGAATTATAAAGCAATGCTCTGTAATGCACTGAGCCCGCAAATCTGACTTAAAGTACCCTATTACTACCTAAATCGTCACAGCGTTTAAATTATATTTATTGGTAATTGGTGACATATTGCAAATATTCAAATGATTCTAAATGGAGTTAAATTAATTAATCTGTTATGTCAGTCCATTGATATTATGCCATTTATTGTCTGGACTGCATTAAATAATAACTTGTTTTATATTTAGCATAGTATTTCAATGAATGGAATTATAGACAGACTTAGAATCTTATACTTAGATAAAGTGACTTAAAATTTGCCATCTTGGGTGATGGAAGAGGATTCAAAATCAGAAAGAATACAACTATATTGTGTAATAAAATAAAGTAATATAAAATAAAGATAAAATTTAAAGAAAGATAAGTTATGATATACCTTTTTTAAATAAAACAGGACTGATTGTTTTTATAGACTAATCTCCAGATATATTCTTATATAATTAATACAATTCAAAGGTTTGTGAAGGTAATCCGCCATTACAGACATTATTACCGATAAAGCAATTTATTTGTGTCATACAATTTTGCGATGATCCTTTACGCCCATGAAGTATGCGATTATATCAATTTAGTTTTTTCTAAGATTTGTTAGCACAACAATAGAGTTCATTAAACTTTCCCTTACGCCTGCTCAAAAAGTAAATATGAAATAGCAGCGGAGAAATATATTTTTAATTAAATGAAGGAAACATACGTTCAAAGGATGTCAGAATAATTGAAACCATGTAGTTATGTTTAAAGTCAGCTAAATATTTAAATATATATAGCATAGGTTTAAAATTACGATCAGTAAAATTATCGCATGAAATATTTTGAATTGGAAAATGTTATTTTCTACTATAAAATAATCGAAATATCAATTTATTTATTCAGGAAACTAATCTTATACCTCATAGAAATATTTCATAGACGTAACTATAAAACCTGTACGACTAGTGTTTAAAATAATACCGCTATCAATTTGTTTTATATGACGTACTAACGGCCCTGCCCGACTTCGCTCGTGTTTAACATATACGTATGTAGTTTACGCAATTCCGAAAGACGAAGAAAGGAATTTTCCCGGTTTTTGCAACAGTTTTCATTTATGTTCCGTGCGGATTTGTCATACGTGATGTTATATTTTACCTTCCTAGATAAATATGCTATCCAAACCTAAAATATTTTTTTAACAGTTTCCGTGATTAGCGCGTCCAAACAAACAAACAATCTTTTCAGCTTTATATGTCAGTACTGATTTAAAATTCTTTCCTAAGTCCTTAGCTGCAATAGCTGTTAGTTGCGCATGTAATTATTCTACTACATTCTTCAATTATTTATTCACAATTGCATAACACTCAAAACAAGATTTAATAAATAATTAGCCTGTCAATCTATTGGCGACCACGGTCTTTATAAAGAGTAAATAAGATTATTTTAAATTACTTCTAGACGCAAGCTAGGCGAATCAATTGATTTCTTTGTATCGTTAAATATTATATCAGCTGCATTATTCCGTGTGGGTTTTGTTATGATTGAATAAAACCCTTGGAGAACTAATAGGAACATAATATGCACTTACATATATTTGAAATACCTTTGAAGATTTTGTAGAGAGTTCTCTGAATGCCCAAAAGTAGGAGGTGTGCGTTGGTGTCAAATTTAATACTTCTGTCTAGGCTTCAGCACGCTATTCCGCACTAATTAAATTTTAATAATAATTTTAGGTTAAATAAACTTAATTAAGAAAAAAAAACGAACACTTAAATACAATTTATTGGTAACTTTACAAATCTAATGAACTAATATAAAATTAACCTTAAGCATAACCTAAATAAACCGAGACAATAACTAATATCGCAAAAGCACACTTCAAATTAACTAAACAATCAACCAAACAATCAACCGTCAATTCCAAAAGTGAAAAAGGTGAACGCGCTCGTCATGAATTAACAACCTGTCGATCCGAAACTCAAACAGCCAAAAAGGTTGCTATCGTGTAGCTGGCTAGTTTTAAACCCGCTGAGTTGACGGCACCACCTCCAAAGCCTTGGTGGGAGTGATTTGTACGTAACTGCGGGTATGCAGCTAGCCGGAGGGTACACTTCTCCAATATTTGGGGGTAGATATCGAAGAGTCGGTAGAACGGGCTAACACGGCCTCTCCTGACCGTGCGCCGTCCCCGGTGCACATCACCACAAGCGCTGACTAGTCAGTGGATGTTGACGAAAATTCGACGTCGCAGTCTCCGGGTGAAACTCCTGGGGGAGCAGCAGTGGAAGCCGCCGAGGGCCCCGGCTGAACATCGCCACCTTCATCATCTGCCACAGAGTCTGTTCACGACAAGAACATAACAAGACATGAATTTAATAAACAGTAACAGAGTATTGCCTATTCTTGCACACTTCTCGCTTTCAAGGCCCTCATTCAGTTATTCACACATAGCTTTATGAAAACCTTTCGATCAGTTACAACAACGCCGATCACTTAGTCGTCTTCATTCATCATCTGTCAACTCTTTTTATAAAATCGAACGCGCGTTACATGCAACCCTACACACGCTACATGCAATAACGTGTCTGCCGGACCAGGGTCTGCACGCATAACCACTTTGCGTCTGCCGGACAGAGTCCGTGTACGTTTACAAAGAAACGCCATTATCAGACCAAGGTCCGTGCACATTAAAAATGTGCCTGCCGGACAGAGTCCGCGTCCGTGAACGTTCAACAAGGCCTTAGGCCCAAAACCAGACCAAAAGTCTGCCCACATTAGGAAATGTGTTACCCGGACCAAGGCTTATACGCATAACCACTTTGCGTCTGCCGGACAAAGTCCGTGTACGTTCACAAAGAACGCCATAGCCAGAACAAGGTCCGTTACGCACTAAAAGTGCCAGGTGACACTACATGTGAGAGATGACACACATTAAAATATCAAATAGCTCACCATCGAAAAACGCTGCACAAGACTCGGGGCACCATTCCCCTTTCCACGGCACCATATATTGCGCTGCCGCTTGAGTGGTTTTTCCACGAGCGCCGCTCAGGAGTTTTAGCTCGTACCGGTCACTCGGTAAAGTTTTCGTGACTCTGTAGGGTCCTCTCATACCTGAGTCGAGTTTTCCTGTAGACTGTGAGTATTTGATGACGAACACCATGTCGCCAACGACATATACTCTAGGAAGGTGTCGGTGAAGGTTAACCTGGTCATCTTGTTTGTTTTGATTTCGACTCAACAGAGTCGCAGCTCGGGTTCGAGCCAACTCTCGTCTTGCCTCACAATTAGGTTTAGCTATATCCATAGCCAAATCGCGGATCAGAGCACGGATCACTGGAGTTGTTGAATCAGTACCAATCAACAAATTCATGGCAGAGGATTGAGTGGTTTTTTGCTTAGTAATATTTAGTACAAGCTGTATTTTACTTATCGAATCTGACCAAACAACATCCTTATTGCGACTTTCAACGCGAATTAAATTTAAAACCGTTCTTATATAACGCTCGGCTTGCCCATTAGCGTGGTGCATTTCGGGCGTTATATAATGAATGTCACAGCCAAGTTCAGAGATCCAACTTTTAAAGCTAGATGCTTCAAACATTCGCCCACGGTCGCATACTAATAGCTTAGGTACACCGAACAAGGATATTGCATTGTTAATAGTACGCCTAAGTTCACTAGTATCTTGACGATATAAAGGGTATAACAGGCAAAATTTAGTAAATGAATCCACTAACACTAGCACAAATTTAAACCCATTCGATTCGGGTAACGGACCGAGAGCGTCTACATGAACAGTATAAAAAGGCACAGTTGGTTTTTCCCAAGATGTTATAGGCTGTTCCGGGGCTCGAGGAACCCTTTTCTTCGAAACACAAATTAAGCAGTGAGAAACGTACTTATGAACAAAAACTCTAAGACCGGGAAACCAAAAGTGTTTCAGTATGAGATCACACGTTTTGTCCTCTCCTATATGTTGATGTTCGTCGTGAAAGATACGAAGAACACTTAAGCGATGACCTTTAGGGATATAACACAAGAGCCTAGCTTCCTCCCCGACCGGCGTGTACCGATAGTATAAAACATCGTTTTTATAAACATAACGACTTGAGTCTAGTTGTCCCTCATTAACTTTTTGTACGAGTTCTAGGGTTTCGCTATCAGCAGATTGCGCCATCTGCGCCCAATTTAGTGGTCTACCAATGTAATTTATTAACGCAACTGGAGGATTCCTACTTAAGTAATCCGCATGAGGCATCATAACACCTTTCCTATATTCAATGGTAAAATTAAAGTCTTGTAAGTAGATCCACCATCGCGCGACCCGAGGTAGTAAATCTTTTTTCTTTTCAGTAGCCTTCAAAGCATTACAGTCTGTAATAATTTTAAACTGGATACCAATTAAATAATGCCTGTAGTGTTGTAATGCCTTGACGACCGCCAACGTCTCTAATTCATAGGAATGATAACGGCATTCCGCTCCCAGAGTTACCCTGCTAAAGTAAGCTACAACCCTTTTATTGCCGTCGCTATGAACCTGCATTAACACCGCCCCATACCCCGCACTACTCGCGTCCGTATGCAACTCCGTAGTTAATTGTGGATCAAATATTGCAAGTATAGGTTCATTCGTAAGCTGACCAATTAAATACTGGCGAACCTGCTCTTGTTCTTCACCCCATTCAAATTTAATGTTCTTTTTGGTCAATTTAGTAATACTTGCCGTTTTCGTTGCATAATCTTTTATATATCGACGAAAATAGCCGGCTAGCCCCAAAAATTGTCTAACCTGCCTAACATTATTTGGTATAGGTGTGTTCACCAAAGCTTCAATTTTCTGAGGGTTCGGCCTAACCTGACCATGGCTGATTTTTCTACCCAAATACTCTACTTCAGTTGCCAAAAACGAACACTTTCGGAGGTTTATCGAAAATCCAGCGTCAGTAAGCGTTTCCAGTACATCATGAAGTAGGCTGACGCCCTCAGAAACAGTCATACTCATTAAAAGTATGTCATCAATGTACACAAGTACACTTCCGGCATCGATAAATCTTCGAAGAGTGTTATTTATTATCCTTTGATAAACCGTGGGGGAATTACAAAGCCCGAAAGGCATTTTTAGGAATTCGTAATGTCCCTCAGGTGTAACGAACCCTGTCAAGTGTGTGGATTCGTCGCTAATTGGAATTTGATAAAATCCTGACGCCATATCTAAACAACTGAAGTATTTAGAACACCCAAGGCGGTCAATATGGTCCTCAATAAGTGGAAGCGGATACCTGTCTTTTATCGTAATTCGGTTCAGTGCGCGAAAATCTACACACATGCGATCGGTACCATCCTTTTTCTTCACAAGGATAATGGGGCTCGCATATGCAGAAGTCGACGCCTTAATTATGTTTTTGTCTAATAAATCTTTTATTAATTCGCGTACTTTTAATTTCTCTTGATGAGACAACCGATAAGGGTGATATGCAATAGGTATATCACTAGTTAATTTAATTTGCATCTTGCCAGTTTTCACTGTAGAAGAAGCAGTGCCAGATATAAAAAATGACGTAAACTTATCAATAACTATCTGTAATGAATCAAAATCGGAACCTTGAAGAGGTGAATTGATTTTTATAATTCTTGTATCAACTGTGTTAACGACAATAGAATTCGAAGTATGCATCAAATACTGACCATACTTTGATCTAACATAAATAATTCCATCTCTATCGAGGACGTCCGTGCCTATAATTATTGAGGTGTTCATGCATGTCGCGGGAACGATCACGAAATCAATCTCAAGAGCAATTTTGCAAAATTCAACAATAAGGGTAACGAACTCTTGTGCGGCAATAGCCTGTTTACTTATACCCTTCAATACACAGTTAATTGGCTTACGCTGACAATTAAAATGCTTGACAATATCTGACGAAATTAAAGAAATATTAAGCGCCCCGCTGTCTATTAACACGTCGACAGGTATACCCTGTATTACCGCAGTACTAATGTCCCCAACTTCTTGACCACTATTTACTTGTTTACATAAGTTAACCTTTCTGTGATTGTTGTTCTGGGTAAGAGCTCGAGATTTCGCGAAACAGACATTTTCCGTATGGCCTATCTTTTTACAAAATAAGCAAGTCGGCTTCGATCCCTCATTGTCAATTTTAGGTTTTCGTTTATCATCGACTGTTTTATTTGGACATTCAGCTCGAATATGACCCAATTTACCACAGCCATGACACTTATTACTTCGACGCTTATTAGAACTATCAGTAAAACCACTAATAGGCCTACGACCCTCGTATTTAAGGTTCGGTTTAGGTTTGACATAAATAGATAAAAACGGTACTAAATTATCCACGGTCAACTTGGCATTTATAGCAGCTGCTTTAACTTGCGCATTGTCTATACCTCGAAGTACTATCTGGACCGTAAGCTCTTCGCTAATCCCTTTTACAATGCGCAGCCGCAATAAAGATTTGCGCGCATACTCGGCGTATGTTGGAAACCTATCAGAGCTAGTGTTCATAACCTCGTAAAGTATATTCGCGTAGTCTAACTGATGCGGACACAGAGATTTAAACTCACGAGTGAAATTGGACCATGAACGGTCATTACTTGTCCATTCATTTAGCCAAGTCTTGGCGTCACCTTTCAAAAAACTAGCGACTCGCGATAAGCACTCTAAATCATCCCAATTATTAATTTGCTTCGCCCTATTCACTTCACTACACCACACTTCAAAATCGTGCGCAGCTGGATCAAAATTCGAAATATAATAGCTCTGCGGCTTGGTTCGGGTAATGGCAAGCAATGCTTCCGTAAACGCTTGAGCAGTGCTGGTGGACGCATTGCTTTCTACTACAGGAATACTACCACGATCAGTTGGTAACGAATTTCGTGACAAATTCACTGTTGACTGCTCAATGGCAGACAAACGAGTCATAATGCCATCTAACATATGTTTCATCGAGCTATTATTACCACTTTGTGAACGACAACTATCCAAAAGCTTATTGTTACAATGTGATAATCGTTCGCGATCCCCAGAACACGACCCAAGCGGACGCTGAGCACGCTCAGTAGTTCGACGCGATACCTGTTCACGACGATTGCGCGTACGTTCTTTACGACGCGGTCTGCTGCGAGATCGCCTCTCACTACAGCGTGTACCCGCGGATCTACTTCGTGAATGAGATAACCTTTCATAAGATTCACTACGCGATCTATGACGGCGGCTCGTGCGTTTCGCCCGTGACGTCCTATTGCGCGTTTGTTCATCCCGTGTCGATTTAGCGCGGGCCTGATTGTCTACAAGGCAAGGAGTCCCACCCAACCGGCTACGTGAACGCGAACGACACAATCGCGAACGCGGCATGACGAATTCAAATTGACGGTTGATTGCTTGCAAGTGGTATCGTAAGAATAGATCCCACTTCTGATTTTAGGTTAAATAAACTTAATTAAGAAAAAAAAACGAACACTTAAATACAATTTATTGGTAACTTTACAAATCTAATGAACTAATATAAAATTAACCTTAAGCATAACCTAAATAAACCGAGACAATAACTAATATCGCAAAAGCACACTTCAAATTAACTAAACAATCAACCAAACAATCAACCGTCAATTCCAAAAGTGAAAAAGGTGAACGCGCTCGTCATGAATTAACAACCTGTCGATCCGAAACTCAAACAGCCAAAAAGGTTGCTATCGTGTAGCTGGCTAGTTTTAAACCCGCTGAGTTGACGGCACCACCTCCAAAGCCTTGGTGGGAGTGATTTGTACGTAACTGCGGGTATGCAGCTAGCCGGAGGGTACACTTCTCCAATATTTGGGGGTAGATATCGAAGAGTCGGTAGAACGGGCTAACAATAAACATTATTAAGCTTGGAATTACAAAAGCAAAAGACGTTAAATATATTCTCCAAAACAAAGCAATGACTATGGTCGAAATTGATATGTGTTCAAATATTCACTTTTGAAACCTTCAACTGTTTTATAGCTAGCAATATTTATATTTTTCGAAACATAGTTTTATTACGCGGAACCATACCTGATATCATAGAACTTTAAATAATAGACGCGCGTGTCCTTATAAGCGTTGCAGTACACTGTTGTTGCCTTCGAACAATATTATTTCGTTTAAGCTCGTAAACTTTCAATGTTTTCAGAAATGTCAAATATTTTTATACCTACATAGCTGAATGTCATTTTATATTTACCAGGCTCAAGGTTGAAACCAGTTTTTACGATTGACTACATTCATCTTTTGTATTTTTTTTTCCAAATTTATTAATAAGAGAACTGCCTAAACGTGTTGTTGCCACGTTCAGTAATGCCTACATGATCTGAATATTTTTTAAATAAAGATATATGATGCATCTTTATACGAAAAGCTTGTTGTTTTAATACTTCCTCATGGTTAGAAAACTGTTTTACGACATTTAAATTCTTTATTTTTATTGCTTTTGAATGTATATACAACACGTTTTCTACCAATATACTAGCGGTAATTTGCTAATGAAGGAAAACATTTTTGTATTAATTTGTATTGGTCGATATTTCCCCTGATTTAACGTTAAACAAAGATTTATACAGATAAAAAATTCTACAGAGACATGGTCCGTGCAGTCACCGCAAACCGCAAATCCTAACGGATTAAGTCTAAATTAGCGTAAAAATCAGATTCTTATTGTTTTTTGTACATTTGAAAAAGAGACCCAACTACTTTTATGACCGTAATGGCTGTTGGTTTCATTAAAATTTAATGATTTTATATTTGTACATCTTTGCATATTTTTTTAGTTAGTGGTTGCAAAAAATATTCCCTTCATATTGGGTAATCCTTCATGTTATAATGACCTGATATAAGTGTTGGATTAGGACAGATAGATTGAAAAATATAGTTTAGATCCAAGATTATTGGTCACAGAAACAATTAAAAATATTATCGCGTCCCAATCTCCCGCTTTTTGGGAGGCCACACGGTTATTTATGTTCACTTAGTATTCCCAATTTGAAACCGAGAGCCAAATTAGAGTTCGCATTAATTTCTACGAATTAAAAACGTTGGTTACATGTGTCGAAACTTTAAGTGTTCAATGTTTTCGGTGTTATTAATTTAACATCTCGTTGAATTAAATTAATTAATCTTCGCCCTCATTGTTACCTCATTGTTATTGGCACAAGCATTACACGCTTAAAAGTTATCCCTAATCTCTGAAGCCTTTGTAAGCCTTTGTTATTGAATAAAAAAATATTATTATTATTTAAAAAAATGATTTAGTGGCAGTATGTACGTGAACCGTGAAGCCTAGGTTCGAATCCACTGACACTCTACTTGTCGTGAGTGTTTCGGGTACGAAATTCTCACTAGAGTTGCTTAGTACTGGAATTTCTGTCCAAGGTAAGACGCTTGCCGCCCGTAATGAGTTGGTTGGAATAAGGCTCGAAAAACTTTGGCTATCACTAGTAACACTTTTCCGATTTTCTTTGTGAGTACTGGCGTGAGACTATGTGCATATACATATGTATGTATGTATGGGAATATATGGCAATAAGGCATGGAGTCTGTGATTTCTAAAAGGGTTTTAAGAGTTCAAAAATGCAGGCAAAGTAGATCTACGAACTACTTTGCATATTATCAATACACCTCACGACAGTCACTAAATGAAAGAGTCTCCGTTGCTCAGTTGGTTAATAAGGTGGCTATGAAATAAGAGGTCGCACGTTCGATCCTAGCACCGAGATAAATGGGTGACCTAGATTTTTTTTGAGTCTGGATTTCTCGGGTTGTGAGACCAAAAAGTCACTAGTCATTTCTTGCATCTACAACACTCTGGTACTACTGGCTCCATGGTACCAAAACACATCATGATGTGTTTTGAGTTTCTTCTTTCACACTAGTGAAAGATGAACCTCAAACATTTTAGTCGGGTAATATGCATATTGAAATAAAACTTTATATTTTACTGTTTATCTCGTGGATATGTTTAATGAATGTGAAATGAAATTCAATGTGTGAAATTCGGGATACATGCTGTGTATATAAATAAAATATATTGATGGAAAAAAATATACATGTTCCAATTCTAGTTGTACACATCATTTTAAAATATAGATTGAATAAATATTGTATTATGTGATCTTTAATATGAATTCAAAGCCTTTATTGGAACTTACGAATAATTAACAGAATAATAAAATAAACTATTTTTAAAATAATAATTTGCTAAAAATATGGCAGCTTATTTGTGTTTGTATCTATACAATATATCAAGTAAACCCAAATTTGCGTAACTTAACATATTTGAATATTTAGGAAAAAATATACTTTTATTTTATATGTATTTTTTAAATGTGTTCACATTAAATATGGAGTAGGCTTTAATGATTTAAATAATATATCGATTATTAAGCGTCAAATCTAGAACAAAATATTGTACCAGATAATTAAACAATAAATAAATTAAGAATAGCAGTTTTATGAATTAGTGATACGTACTGATAAAATGGATCAAGGGAACAAACATTTTTTTATTCCTTAGGTCCGGCAAAACAGCAAACTGGTCATTTGATGGCAAGTGATAATTGCGCCTATGAACATCAACAACGCTTAGATATTTATTTATTTATTTATGTATGATATAGATATTATTGCCTGCCCACCAAATTGCGAGGGGAGCGGGAGGGAAAAATGATGGGAAGAGTAAAAGGGTATAGGGAACTTTTAGACAGGAACGACTAAATGACTACAAAGCAATTGATGGTACACTTGGCATTACCGCGATCGAATTAAAGAATTAAGTGACAGTGTCAGCCGGCAAAGTTGCTGGTCTGGTTCAAAACGAGTATACACAAAACGTGAAATTCGATTAATTTCCTTGGGTCACTACGGTGATCGGTATCCAGGGAATATGAAAATCCATTAGAAATAAGTGCAAAATAGTCAGCTGATCACGTTACTGATGTACCTACATAGTAAGTTCTACAACCACCCGTCTACGTTTTCGGTACCGCTTTAGAACACCCTGTGTATTCTGTTCTTGTAACGGCCTGCCTTCATTGTTGTTCAGTAGGTACCTTTACCTATTTGAAAAATCCAACCAGTCCTAAACATGGAAATAAAACTATTATTTACGGATTTTATCGCGGATTTGGATTTAATTTTATTTTTTTTAACTTTCCGACGTTTCTATTACTTTACAGCTTTCGTGGTCACGGGGCGGATTGAATATATATATTTGACAGTCCTAAATATATATATTAGTTTAATGAGAATTTATATACAATTAATAAATTTAATTTACAATTAAAAAAGATTTTCGAAATTATTGGTTAACATGAGATGCAAATACATATATCGTTGTATATTGTATCAATGATTAGTGTACCTAATAACAGTATGGTGAGTTTAGTAATAATTATTATTCATTAAAAATTGTATAACAGAAGTCTATAACTATCGTTAAACTTTAAGCAATATTTTGTAAATGTTTATATAAGATCCGATCCTTCCATCGGAAAAAATAACATGTTTTTTAGTATAATGGATAACTTTTTAAATATCTATGATTTTCACACGAGATTGATAGTTCAGGGATCAGGTTTTGTGGATGTTCCTTTGTTTTTTTGTGTATAAACTTAATAACACCCTTTTTAAAAGGCTTTCGCAGTTGATAATGAAGCCGACTGTGAAACGTGGGGTAAAGGATTCGATACCCGTACGGACAAAAGTTTGAATCGAGACCCGGATATATCTATTTTGGGTTTGGACCTTGTGAGGCCAAAATAGGATCACTCAGTATGATACAAGATGTGATATATAGCGTAATTTGTTTTGATAGTCCGTCTTTACGTCGGCCAAATCTCCCGGAATTAACGGGCATATTGAAGCAGAATATAAAATTTTCCTCATTCATATTTGCCCACAACTCCTTGGGATTGACACTTCCGTGCAAAAATGTATCGATATATTTTATAATAACAAAATATGGGAAGTAATTTTAGCAAGGAAACAACGAAAAAAAAATGTTCTCAGTCAGCTAGTTATCTTAACACGCGAAAAAACAACAGATTAATCATTCTATCTCCTACTTGTGAAATTTATGAGCAAGCTATAATGTGTAAATCTGGATGGCTCTGACGTCACATCACCCGATTATAGTAAATGCTTTCAATTCTCCCTTACTTGGCCCTTAAGTACCACTTTGATAAAATGAAATTCTATCGATGTCAAACATAAAATAATTGGCCGTTTAAACTTAGCTCCAATATGTAATTTAGTTACCTATTTAATTCGATTACTAAATGCACCCCAATTACACTGATTACAGTGCTACATAAAATATTTCAGTTAAAAATTTTAATGGTGCCGATTTTACAACATTTGCATTTAATTATTCGCTACTGTTTCTTCCTACACAATTTGTCCTTTCTCTCGTAAAAATGTAGCTCTATTAAATTTTTTATTCAACGTTATTATATCATGATACATGCATATATGATTAGGAATAAATTATAAAATTATAAAACAATATCGAAAATATAAATACCCAAATATAATAGATAAGACAAAATAGAAAATATTTTACATAGACCAGTTCATATTCTTATTGCTTAAGTAAGGTACACGATCAACAAGTATAATCTGTCTTATTTTAAACCAATGTATGTGCAAAGGCAAGTAATTTATTCACTTAATTTGTTAACATGTTAATTATCTTGTGTGACGGAACGCGAGAAATCGATATAAACTGCATATTTTCCTGAGTAGTAAATTCCTATGTCTATTTTCGGATAAAGCGATTAATGAAATAGTTTAAATAAATAAAAAAACTTACCTTTAGCCGGCAAAATGTTATAAATCAGCACACAGCAGCAATATAATCATAGACTCTACTAAAAACAAACAAACAAACACTGGTCGCAAAGAAAAAAATATAATCGGAAAATGGCGCACGAAACTGACAGCTTGTCAAAATGTGAAAAAATTGGATCGCGCGCTGGCTGGCGGCAGATGCGATTTGATAAAAAAATATACAGAACAAAAATTCAAATTCGGTATGGGTTTGGTGTCAGTGCATCGGTTAGTGGAGGCAGTGCGGTGCCGTCGTAATGAATGGTAGGTACGTAGTGAGGTGCTCGCTCGAACGGCTTTGTCGGTAAATGTGTGCCTTGTAATGTAGACGGCGTTGAGTGCATTGATGCTTTTTCATTCTTAATTTAAATACGCACATTTCTTTTTACTTCGAAATTATTTGCGGCCAGCTTTCACGTATATTTTTTTAATGAAACCATGATTGTGCTTAAATCTAGAACACATTTTCAAAATAAATTCCAAAGATAAAATCGCATTTATAAAGCGTCAACAGCGGACGCATTGCCGACCTTGTGCAAATACCAGTTGTTAAAAACTTCCGGAATGTATTTAAAGTTGTAAACATTCAAATGTTTTGTTGTCGGTTAAACTTTATCTGGTTATGTATCGATTGCGCAGCAGACGTCTTTTTGTGCAATTGATACGTTGAATTGAAACGTTTTTGCTGTTGTTTTTATGTTACCCGGCTAAGATGGTTTTTTAATAGTTAAAATATTTTATGTGTAAATAATTTAGTTTTATGTTACTATGTACGTTTTCTAACATCTAGCACTTGCGTAAGATTGTATGCAAAACAAAATTAAATGTAATTTAAAAAAATGAGCTTGTCATGACTGAATGAATGCAACTGGAAGCAATAATCTTAATCGTCAAAGACACTTTAAATATTATAATAATTATGATTTTGTTAGAGAAAAACTTTAGTTTTCAAGGTATCCACAGAAAGTACCGTTACGCAGCGGTTTGTAGCGATATCTCAAGTATCAAGACATGGCCATCGTAGTATTTTGTATAGCGGACCGTAGATTCGCACCGAATCGACTTGGCATTTTGGCTGACAAAATGTTCGCGCGGCTCTCGTGTATGGAACTGCACATTTTTTTTATTAGACAGTTTATTATTGTTGTTTTATGATGGCTGATAGCATCAGTGATATAGACCTGGAAGTATTATGCATGTAGACATTGTAAACAACTTTTTAAACGAGAACACATTTCATAGTCTGCACGTGCGTGGTAAGGAGCCACTGATTTAATCGTGACGTGTTTCGCTGTCGACCGGCAAAGTATCAAGTTGGCTGGGCGATATAAAGGTCAGTATTATTTGTACCAGAATCGCAAGTTTGGTCCATTTGCATGTTATAAATGAATTATTTTGTTGCGTTGTTTTTTGATAAGGTCAACGTGTTAGTATGGTGCTAGCGTAGCTTGTTTTCGCTTTGTGAGGGATGTTTAAATTTATGGATGTAGTACTTTATGTGTGTGCTTTTGTGGTCTAGAACTGTGTTACTGGTTAGCCTTAGGCGAGGTTGGGTACGTTTCATATTTGTTAGTATGTAAATGTTTACTAAGTTATAAATCTCTTGGATGCTTGTTGTAAGCCAGTCAAGTAGTGTTTGCTGAGGCAAGTGTGCATGTAGGTATTAAACCGCCTTATAAGATCTCGCCTTATCTACATATTATAGGCATCATTTATTATGTTAGTTCTTGTAAAGCTTCACAGTCTAAAATCTACGTCAAGTTTACTACCAGTTTAAAGTGGTTAATCATATGTATATGATTACTTGTTAATTATATATTTCAATAGAGGTTAGTTAGTGGCGCCAGAGATTGACCAAGCGTCGGTGCTAAGTGCCAATTTCAAAGTTGACGGAATTATTTACTTAAGTTTTATTTAAACATGCAAACTAATAATTAGCCTACTATTGTACAGACTAATTAAATTATCGAATTCATATTCTTCTCAATTCTTCTTTTCTTCTAATAATTAATATTATTTTTTACGTTACAGATTCATTCTGCAGAAGTCAAACTTACCGAGATGAAATTTTCTTATATACCTCTCCGACCTAATAAATTATACACATAATATACAAATTATTCGCACTGTTGCTACGTAAAAAAATACCCTACGAACTCTTTTATACTTCTCAACATCATCATCAACCATAGGAAGTGATTACGATATCTACTAATTATAGACCTCCCAAGGATCTCTACAGCGACCATTGGAAGCGTCCTGCATCCTGCTACAATCTGAAACCTTTAGTCTTTACTATCATGTCATCACAATTTTCACCATCAAAATAAATTCTAACATTTCATTGATTTAATTATCCATTGCTGAATACATAAAGCAGGATTAACTATTACGAACTATATGGCCTGACCACTCTCAATCGTAACCTCGATTGTAGAGCAGGCTGTGCCCTGCAGTGGAATGTACATGAGCTGATACAGAACTTTTACGAATGTAGCACGATCTATGCTGACAGTCAAAAAAGGATTCTTGATCATCATCATCATCATTTCAGCAACAGAAAGTCCACTGCTGAACATAGGCCTCCCCCAAGGATGTCCACATCAACCTGTTGTTAAAATAAATAAATAATTACACCCAACAGTCACATACATAGTCGTGATCCCACAAATATTCGTTTCGGTGCGGGGATCGAACCCGTGGCCTCTCGTTTTACAGCCGGCGTCTAACCAACTGCGCCACGGAGGCTGTAAAGTATTGTGATTAAAAGTATTGTAATCCAAATAAACAAAAGCTCACTCCGTACACGCAAGCCGGCGTAGTATGCGCGTTTATAGGTAAGCTTCCCACGGCAGATCGCACCAACTCTGATGCAATTCCAGTGTCTAATGTCAGAGGTGTACGTTTTTTGTACACCGTTAGCCCTGCACAAATGGCGTGTGGTGCAAGTGACGCGAGGAGGCGGCTGTCAACCCACTAATAGTTGATGGTGAGCTAATTAATTATTTTAGTTTTATGGGAGTGAATTTTGAATTAAATTGATACACCCAACAGTCTCACTTAATACTGAGCCCACACTAAGATTGAGTCTAATGTCGCGGGTATAAGGAAGTATGAGAAACATATCGGTTTCACAAACATGCAGACCTGAAACGAAATATTCTTGTGGAGCACACAGACACTTGATTTGATGCAGTGGATCAAACTAACGAACTTTTGTTTCTCAGTCGTCGTCTTACCAACGGAGGCTGTAATGTTTACAGGTTTATATACATTTTGTTGAAGGTGAAGAATATTTTTTTTATGTCCTGGCATGGCAATCGCACCGGCACCTGATGGTAAATGAGGTGCGATGCGAGTATCGGTGAGAATTCAGCAGTATTAAGTCAGTCTAGCTATACTATAAATGTCCACTTCACCAAAAAAATCTAGAGGTATGTGAAGTCCACTTGCAATTGGCCAGCGTGGTAAAGACTAAAGACACTGATTCTCTTCAGCCACAGTAATTCCACACTGAACAGAGGCCTGGCAAAGGATCTCCACATCGAACTGTTGGAAGTGGCCTGCAACCGTAATCACGTCCGCGTCCTCTGTCCACCTTGTAGGCGGTCTAAGACTATACTTTCTGAACTCTTTTACCAAATCTAATCTTAGAGCCCTTTAGATCATATCTACATCTATCAGAAATGATATTCAATATTATCCAAATTTTAAGATTTATAATGATTAAATAATGTGTTATATAATTCATAAACTTCATCTTGAGTTGATTTTTTGGTTAATTATACTAATATTGATGCTGTTAACAAATTCCATGCAAACTATATTCTTCTGTTATTGAAAATGCAAGCAGAATGCCTGCAATTAGCTTTCGTGTATTCTTGCATTAAGTATGTAATTAGTAAAACTGTCGGATTCTATAATCCCTTGTTGCGCAACAACATCCTCGTATTAAGTAGTAAACAGAACAGCACATGCCAAATTATTTCGCAATTCATTAAATCCATACTGCATAATCTCCACGCATAGGTTAGAAGCTTTCTATAAGAAAAATATTTGTTGCGTCTGTCTATTTTTTGCAAACAGTATATATATTATGGGCCAAGTGATTAATGCGGGCTGTATTTATAATGCCCGGGCAGTATGAATATTGCCGAGCCATATCGGGCCAAGTGATTAATTACAATCTATACTCACCTATTTATCACATAGCCCGGGCATTATGAATATGGCTACACGATGATCGGGCAATGAGATTAATAGGTGATTTTTTACGTGGTGGGCTGCCGCATAGTCGCCTCTGCGATAGACCCATAAATAAGACAGGTTGAATTGACTTGCTTATGTTTAGTTGTTTTTTAACTTCCGAAACATTATCTTCAAAAGAAAGTTAGTGTAACCACTTTATGGATCAGTTAGGTCAACTGTGCCCCAAAACCGACTCGGGACACCCCGACTTCACGTAGTCTTTTGGCTACCGACCCTAGAGTGTATATAAAAAGCCGGAGGCACGGAGGGAGAACAAGTTCAGCCCCTTCGCCCTTGCGTAACAAAAGATAGGTACCCATGCTCACCTCCGCAGCTTCGGCTTGCTGGTCGCCTCCGGCGACCAGCCTCAGCCGCTACGGCTCGCACGGTTGCCTATCCTTCGTTACAGCGGGCGGGGGCTGAACTTCCCATAGCGCCGGAGACGATGTAGAAGCTAATTTGTATTGACAACAAGTGGTACCAGGGGAGGTGCGACACTCCCCTTCCCCCTCCCAACCCACCCCCTCGTGCTGCCATATTCTAAATTCTACCACTTTGGCTCATTGTTTTGATTTTGATTCGCTTTACATCACTCTGCCCAATAGGCACTTGGCATTATTCATAATGCCCGGGCAATGTGATAAATTGATTGGTTATAATCACATTACCCGCTCTTATTGGGCATTATTCATATTTCCCGGGCATTATGAATAGTATTGATAAATTTATATTGTATGTATTTTTTAATAATATTGAGCGGAACGGAGGCTCCAAAGTGTTTGCAAGAGACTTGTCTATTGGGCAAAGCCAGTTGTCTAGGCTGAAGACGGAAGACGGCCGCGTGGTATCGTCGAGGGCAGAGGTATTAAGGGAGATCGAGAGGTTCTACGGACAGCTTTACACCTCGGTTGCCAAACCTACTGTTAGCTCGGCCGAAGACCCGAGAGCCGAGTTGATCCGACACTTTAGCGATGATATCCCGGACATCAGCCTGTGTGAGATTGAGATGGCCCTCAAACAACTTAAAAACTACAAGGCGCCGGGTGAGGATGGAATCACTTCAGAGCTTCTGAAAGCGGGCGGAATGCCGATACTGAAAGTCCTTCAGAAGCTCTTCAATTCCATTCTCCTCGAGGGCTCAACGCCAGAGGCATGGAGCAGGAGCGTGGTGGTACTGTTCTTCAAAAAAGGTGATAACACTTTGCTGAAGAACTACAGGCCCATCTCGCTCCTGAGCCATGTCTATAAGTTGTTTTCAAGGGTCATCACAAATCGTCTCGAAGGCAGGTTTGATGACTTCCAGCCTCCCGAACAAGCCGGTTTCCGAAAAGGCTTTAGTACCATAGACCATATTCATACGCTACGGCAGGTTATACAAAAAACCGAGGAGTATAACTTGCCGCTTTGTTTAGCGTTTGTGGACTATGAGAAAGCCTTTGATTCGATCGAGACCTGGGCTGTGCTACAGTCTCTTCAGCGGTGCCACATAGACTATCGGTACATCGAAGTGTTGAGGTGTATATACAACAACGCCACCATGTCGGTCCGAGTACAGGATCAGAGCACGAAGGCTATTCCACTACAGAGAGGCGTGAGACAGGGAGATGTCATATCTCCGAAACTGTTCACTGCCGCGCTGGAAAATGCCTTCAAGCTCTTGCAGTGGAAAGGATTCGGCATCAACATCAACGGCGAGTATATTACTCACCTTCGATTTGCCGACGATATTGTAGTCTTGGCAGAATCGCTGGAAGACCTTAGCACTATGCTCGAAGACCTTAATCGAGTTTCCCAACAGGTGGGTCTTAAAATGAACATGGATAAAACGAAGATCATGTCGAATATCCATGTTGTGCCCACCCCCATTGGAGTTGGGGGCTCGACTCTCGAAGTTGTAGACGAATATGTCTATTTAGGACAAGTGGTCCGGTTAGGCAGGTCCAACTTCGAGAGAGAGGTCAATCGGCGAATCCAACTCGGTTGGGCAGCGTTCGGGAAACTTCGCGACGTCTTCTCGTCCAAAATACCTCAGTGCCTAAAATCGAAAGTCTTCGATAGTTGTGTGTTACCAGTGATGACATGCGGCACCGAGACGTGGCCTCTCACTATGGGCCTTATTATGAAGCTCAAAGTCACTCAACGAACCATGGAGCGGGCTATGCTCGGAGTTTCCCTACGAGATCGAATCAGAAATGAGGAGATCCGTAGGAGAACCAAGGTTACCGACATAGCCCATAGGATTGGCAAGTTGAAGTGGCAATGGGCCGGGCACATAGCTCGTAGAACCGATGGCCGTTGGGGCCAAAAGGTTCTCGAGTGGAGGCCACGTACAGGCAAGCGAAATGTCGGACGCCCGCCTACAAGGTGGACGGACGATCTGACTAAGGTCGCAGGAAGTCGCTGGATGCAGGCCGCTTCCAACAGGTCATTGTGGAGATCCTTGGGGGAGGCCTATGTTCAGCAGTGGACTTCCTGTGGCTGATATGATGATGATGATGATGATTATGAATAGTGCTCGATTAATCACTTGGCCCATAACATATATAAAGAATTTTATTTTTTTACATTACTATTACTACTTGGTTATGTGCACTGGTTCTATGTTACCAAGAAAATAATCATCATCATCAGCCCATCCGTGTCCACTGCTGGACATAGGCCCCTCCTATGCAACAGAAAATAATAATTGTAAGATATTTTAGTCGAAAATATAAAATGTATGTTGCCCGTATTTCTATTTATAAATTCAACCGTAATATTCGATGTTAGTAGCATAAGGTAGCATAGAATTATTTGTATGAAAAATAGTGTGCACGTCATTTCCATTGAAATCACGCGGTGACACTATGACGTAATTTATTTTATATTATTGCGTTTTCCGACAAAATTTCCTGCTACAAGCATTGGTGCATGCGACGACGAGCGAATGCTGTCACAGCGTGTTCAACATCTATCAAAATATTTTAACCCTGAAAATTTAGGACATTTTATTTGATCATGCTTCATTTTTATAGGAAATTCTGCTCAGTCGCAGTTACTGTCGTGTAGGTATTATTTCCTGTTATTTAAGATATTGGAAATTGTGTTTTTCTTGCCCATTCTTTTGGATATTGCGGTGTGTATTTATGATACTGATCTTAGCACTGTGTGAAAGAAAATTTCAAGACGAATTCAACTTACCTGGTAGTTTTTTAGAAGAGTAAAAATATCTTGTGTGAACTTAGTATGAATCTTGCCCCCCAGTAGACAACAACTTATCACCTCTCAATCATAGTTCAGTTTCAGTTCAGTTTTTGTTTTTAATGGCTCTGTCGCAGACTCGACAATTTTGCCAATGTCAAGTGTTGGAAAGCACAGATTAAATAAAAAGCGTATAAATTGGGAAAATAAAAAACGGAACAAAAAATTATAAACTTAATTAATATTGAGAAAACAATAAAACATTGATGAAACTAAAACAACAACACAAAAAAAACTATACATTTAATTAAAAACATAGCGAAATTATTCACATAAAGAGAAAAAATAACTAACCATTGGACTAAACACCATTACAACAAAATATTACAGTTTAATATTATTTACTTCAATAAATTTAACAAGAGTATGAATGAATGAAGTATTGGTGAGAGTAAGAAGGAAAGACATATTGACTGGTCTAGGGATATCAGAATTTAAAAACTTATATAAAGAAGAGTGGAGATTTCTGCAGTTAAAAAAAATATGATCCACAGTGCCTTCTTCTAGACCACACTCACACAACGAGTGATCCCGAACTCTTATTTTATTCAAAAAAACCGGAGAGCAAACATGGCCCAGACGCAACCGAATGACAATTGAAGTGACTTTCTTGGAAAATGCCCGAAACTTAAAAAACCATGGCTTAACAGGAATGGAACGCTGTATATTATAATAATAATTCCCTTTAAAAACGGAAGATTCAGCCCAAATGTCGTACCATTGCCTCAACATCCGTGGTTTCGCCTCATTAGCAAGGTCACGACCAAAACTGTCCCGATAGGTTTCAAGACCCAGACTGACAGCCTCCTTAGCCTGACTGTCTGCCATCTCGTTACCAGTTATACCACAATGAGACGGAATCCACGCCAATACAACTTTTAAGCCATGAGACTTACATTTAGCTAACATTTCCCGTATTTTTAAGGTAATGCAAAAATTATCTCTACTCCGAAAAGGATTTTTTAGAAGGTCCTGGAGACAACTTAAAGAATCTGAAAATATTATACTTTTGGGTATACTGTGTGATTCAATGAAGCATATTGCCTCTAACAAAGCAACAGTTTCACCAGAAAACACAGACAATGTTGATGGACATTTAAATCTAAGTGCTATGCGAAATTTTGGAAACCATACAGCTGCCCCTAAATTGTTTGTACCCTCCAGTTTGGAAGCATCTGTGAAAACCTGGAACCAGTCAGTCCAATTGGCTTCTACAAGACTAATAAATGTTTGATTAGCTCCAAGGGAGCTTTTTGTAATCCCGAAGTTTAAAATCACTTTAGGTTGGAATATAAGTGCCTCAAATGGAACACTAAAGATTGGGCTAACAGGCAGTTGACAAATTTGTTGACCTGAACTGACGAAATTGAGATAGCTTTTCAACAGACAAGGTTTTGTTTTATTTAACCAATATTGACTGATAGGGACAACACGGGATAAATTCTGAAGTAAAGGAATGAGGTTATGCGATGACAATTGTATAACTTTAGAAAAGAACCTATCAGCAAGAAACTGCCTACGAAGGAATAGAGGAGCCTCTAAACATTCCACCTGAAGAGCATTAAGAGGGGAAGAACGCATAGCCCCAGAAATCACCCTCAAACATTTAGACTGAATTTTGTCCAATTTAACTAAAGCCAATTTACTACAGGGCTCCAGAACGAAAGCCCCGTAATCAAAGTGACTGCGTATAATAGCATTGTAAAATAACTTTTGACAATATGGATGCGATCCCCACCAAACACCTGATAGGGAACGAAGAATATTTAATTTTTTTTCGCTTTTTTCAGAAATATAATTTAAATGATGAATACCAGATAACTTTGAATCAAGAATAACCCCCAAAAATTTAACATAATTTTGAACCGGAATAAAATTATTATTCAGTGAAATTTGGATGTTTGGAATAGAACGCTTTCTAGAAAACACAAGGGTCTTACATTTAGATATTGATAATGACAACCCATGGGACAAGAGCCAATCGTTCATATAGAAAAGAGCAGAATTCAGGCGATTGGAAGCATTAGAAAATGAATCACTAGAAGCAAATAAAACTACATCGTCAGCATATTGTAGAATAGAACAGAAACAGTTAACAGACTTGTCTAAATCATAAGTATATAAATTGTACAATAATGGACTTAGCACTGATCCTTGAGGTAGTCCCTTCCAAATCTTACGACTCGGCTGAAGATTCCCTCTATATCGCACAGATATACAACGGTCCATAAAAAGATTACATATGAAATTAATGATTCTAACAGGGATACTTAACCGATGCAGTTTTTGCTTTAGTAATGATAGCTGTACATTATCATATGCAGCTTCTATGTCAAGAAAAACACCAATAACATGGTCTCCTCTAGTAAGAGCCAACCGCACATAAGTAGTAAGAATACTTAGACTATCCATAGTTCCCATAGACTTACGGAAGCCAACCTGGGACTTAGGTAGAATATTATTGTGCTCAACAATCCATTCCAGACGATTTTTAACTAGGTGTTCAGTAATTTTAGCCAAACAAGAGGACAAAGCAATCGGTCGATATGAAGATGGGTCATGTGGATCCTTCCCTGGTTTTAAAATTGGAATTATTAATTGAGTTTTCCATGAATTTGGAATACTACCAGTTTCAAATATTTTATTGATAAGACGAAGAAAAAACAATATGGAAAATTTTGAAGATTTGCATATAAAAGAATATGGAATCCCATCCAACCCTGGAGTAGAGTCTCGTAGATTATTTAGAGCACATTCCAGTTCCGAAAAAGAAAAACTGTCGTCCATGAAACCAGAAGACACAGATTGTTCCGAAGATGGAAATGAACACTCTGAAGGAACAAAAGGTGGGGTCAGTTTGTCAGTGAAACCATCCAACCACTCAGATGGATCAACATGAATTGCATCATAATTATTGGTAGAGCCTCTAAAAGCCCTTATCTTTCTCCATACTTGACAGGATGGAGTACGAGGAGAAAGACTCTCACAAAAATTCATCCAGCCTTGCCTTTTCTTTTTTTGAAAAAGACGCTTGGTAATTGCTGTAATTTTTTTGAACTCTAAATAGGCCTCAAGACTAAGATCCATAGAAAACCTCCTTTCTGCCTCCTTGCGTCTTTTAACACTTTCAGTACATTCAGAATCCCACCAATGGGGGGAGGGAAGATTATTCTTAGAAGGTTTTTTAATAGGAATCGCCATATCAGCAGCTGCCATAAGAGCTTCCACAAAATTATCATAACAAGAAAGAAGAGAGGAGTCAGATAGAATAACAAGAGAAGCTAACTTTTTATCTAACTCATCAGCAAATTTGTCCCAATCTGCCTTATTTATTTTATATTTTAATAAAGGAGTAGGCTGTTCCATGGGGAAGGAAGATTCAGAATTCGTAATAACAATTGGAAAATGATCACTACCATATGAATAAGGCAAAACTTTCCACACTAGAAGAGATGCTAAATTTGGGGAGCAAAGAGATAAATCTAATGCACTTATATTCTGAAGAGGGGATGTTCTACGTGTTGGTGAACCATCATTTAAAATACAAAGATTGCAGGAATCAAACATTTCAACTAGATGAGGAGAAAAAGAATCACATGAATTTGAGCCCCACATAGAGTGATGACAATTGAAATCACCCAAAATAATCACTGAACCAGAAAATGAAGAGAAAATCCGATTTAACTCCGATATTAAAGGAATCGAAGGATGAGGAATATATATGGAAACAATGATGGTATTCATTGCTTTCAAAGCAACAATATTGAAAAGAGGGGAGTGCGGGGGAATAGGAATTTGAGAGAAAGGAATATCCCTCCGAACAAGAAGGGCAGCTCCTCCCCTACCATCGTCTCGGTCATCCCGAAGACAAGAGAAACCAGACACACGAAAAATCGAGCCCGGCCTCAGCCAAGTCTCCGAGATGGCCAAGAATAATGGTTGAAAGTTATTTATAAGATGAGTAAGTTCATGTTTTTTCGGACGAATAGACTTACAATTCCATTGGAGAAGGGTTAGGGGACGGAATTTTGTTGATTGATGAGAGCGACTGATTAATCATTTCAATGACATTGTTCGGTATGGCATCACCAAAGTTATTAATAATGTTAACTAGGGTAGAAATAAGCAAAGAAAGTAGATTATCCTGTGAAGACATAATATTAGAATCTGACAAAACAGAGCCATTAGGCAAAGAAGATACCGGAGTACGAATTATAGAGTTGTGAGCAAATTTGTCATATGACTTGCCAAGAGTAGGACGGGAAGGACGATTACATAAAATTGTTTTTTTGTAACTTTGGATCTGCGAATTTGTTGAAACCCTCTTGGGAGAGGGGCATGAGCGAACTGAGCTGGCGAGGATTTAGCAAAGGACAAATAGGATCGCTTAACCTTAGGAAATCTTTGTGAGGCTTCAGTATAAGAAATGTTATCCTGAGACATGACAACTTTTATGGATTTCTGCCGAGAATGTTCCGGACAGTTTTTATTTATCGCAAAGTGCGAAGCCGAACAAAACAAACAAACTGACTCTTCCTCAGGGATTGAACAGGACTCGCCTAAGTGCGGTTGCGCACATTTATAACAACGTGGTTGGGATCGACACTGAGCTTTAACATGTCCAAATCTACAGCAGCTATTACATTGAATTGTTGGTAAGTTGTAAATTTCGACTGGAATGGACATAGAGTAACAATAAATCTTCTCAGGCAGATGCTGTCCCTGAAAGGTTAACACGACTGACTGTGTCGGAAACCACACAGGTGAGCCGTCGGTTATGGTTTTTCGGTTCAAACGCCTTGCTTTTATAACCTTTATATTACCATTCGAAACACTTATACCAGACACAACCTCCTCCATTGTCCAGTCAATGGGGATGTTGCGAATGGTTCCCATCCTAGTGACATGAAAAGTCGGGATTAGCGCCGTTAATTTATTTATAGTAAGAAGGGGATGCTCCAAAAAGGAATTTGCTTTATCGGCCGATGTAAATGTAACCGCCATACGATTTCGTCCGAGGGCTTTGACACCACCATTGCAAATACCTTCTACTCGGTTTTTAAATAATAATTGAGCAAATTTTAAGCTCTTTATAACTGAACTATTGGAAGCATCTGCTTCAGATTTGGTAACATGGACCAAAAAGGGCCCAGAATCCTCAGCATTGTAAACTGTTTTTTTATTTAAAAATTCTGGATTTGTAAAAATATTTTGTATGGACGCAGAAGGGCCCACAGCAGTTTTGGATGGAATAGAAGATGAATCACCAGGACACGGACGTTTACGATTGTCTCCTGGTTGAGAAAAACCAGAATTAAGATCAGACAAACAGTCTGAAAAACAGATAGACTGAGAATCCGGAGGAACCGGGTCAGGAGGATCCGGTGGCTCATTCATATTACTAAAATATAAAAAATAAACTAAAAAATACTCCTAAACTAAATACTAAATGATATAACTATGTTATGAAATTAAAGGAAATAAATAAAACAACTAAATTTTTTATTTTCTATATCTACACTTTACAGAGGTGAATATTTACATAACTACAAATGAAATCTCAATATTTTATTAAATAAAAATAACCAGACAATTTGAGAACCCCGAAATCGCGTGTGCTTCCAACAACCGTCAAACGCCAAAAAAAACTCTCAATCATAGGAATCTAGTGTTTTATAATGTGACATATTATATTAGTTGATGTAAAATGGATGTTAAAACGAATGAGTTTTGAATAGTTGCATAAAAAATATAATTAGATAAAATCAATCTTTGGCGATAAAATATTGGACTTAGCTTAGATTAATTATTCATAATTGACATATATTAATATGTCGTCAATCGCATTAACTATTTATGACCTAGAAATATTTATTTTTGGCTTGGCCTTCATACTTTTTATTGAATTTAATTAGCGGTAAAATTTCAATGCCAAGAAAACATCTTGAAAATTTATCTGGTGATCTGGTTTTATAAAGGTGACAATTTTATATGTTACTTGCTTTATATGGTCTATAAATCTTAAATATGTATTTAACTATTGCGTTGACTTTTTAAATGTAATATAACCTTATTACAGAAATGCGTCTTTCTTATTGAGTACTTTCGTAACCTGATCTGTTTAACTTCCTTGGTATTGAATTTCATACAGTGCCTTCATCTTTGATTACAACTTGTTGTGTGTTAAGTTCAATTTTGATTTTGATTGTTGTACAGCCAATAATGAAATCAGCACTTCATATATTTAGAGAATTTCCTGATGAATATTGTCTGTTGAATAAAGTTCAGGATTTATTCATTGCTTTTGTTCAATAAAATTTATGAAACCGGTCCATAAATATTTTTTTATCATTTCTTTTTATCATAATATATTTAAGTTAAGTGTTTCATTAAAATTAATAACTGTTGATTAAATATTTATGTTACTTAAAGTTGCTTTAGAATACATATATTCGTATATATTAGTTATCTTGAAAAATGATTTTCATTTCCTTTCTTCTCAGCTAGAAAAAGAAAAGAAAAAAAAAGAATTGAAATAAGTTTTCAAACGATTTTAAGGTTAACTTTTTGCTGCTTTCGGAGCTCTCACTATTCGGGTCAAAAAAAACGGTTAAAACCAAGGTTAAAACAGTTTATAGGGTTATTTTTCTAAGAAATTAAATATTTTTTTATCAAATTCAAGATAATTATAATAATATAATTAATGCATGGTGGTAAATGTTCAAATTCACACTTAGTAAGTCTTGTATTTCCATTTTAAAATAGCCTCATCAATGTTTTGTTACCAACAGTTTTGTGTGTTTAGCCGCTTCCAACAGGTCGATGTGGAGATCTTTTAGGGAGGCCTATGTTCAGCAGTGGACTTCCTGTGGCTGAGATTGAAACTCTTCCATCTATGTTTTGCACCAAGCAACGACACCGAGAGTCTTAAGATGCGCCGATAAACACCGTCTTTGTACCTTCAGGACAAAGGTCTAGCGGATCGTCTACACGATTGTTTTCCAACTGAATACATTACGGCCGATGACAGAATTAGATTGCAGCTTTCATTGTTCTGTAGTGCTTCGATTGATCGGTTGGAAAACTAGGTTGATCTAGGTCCTGCCAAACAGCAGTTTAAATGCTCTGTTGTGTTCCGTTTTGAAGGACATTGTAGCCAGAGTAACTACTGGAAATTTTGATATATCTCTCATATAAATTATGTTTTAGAATGGGGAGCGCAGTGGAATGCTAAGCATCGCTTTGTAATTCATGGTGTTGTTTGGTTTTGCTACTGTCCATGGGCGGTCGCATCGCTGCACGCAAATGGCAGCTTGTTTCACCATACATTGCAATTAAAAAATACATAATGCCAAAATTATTTCAATTCATTTTTTAATGCCCTTATGTTTTCTGAATATATAAAAAATAGCCAAGATGCGATTTCTAATTAAAAGTTTTTTTATGGATTTGGCAATACTAGAACTAAAACTATCAACCCGGCTTAAAATCAAAACAATTGAGGAAAATGTGTAATTGATTAGTTGATTTGCCAAAGATCCTGGCGCGTTGGATTCCAGGACATACACCTGTAACTTTCCGTTAAACTGTTTATTAAAAAGATCGACAAATAATAATAAACACAACCAACAGTCACATGCATAGACCTGCCCCCACATCAAGATCGAGTCTTGTGTCTTGGGTATCAGGAACTACGAGAGACTTTTCGGTCTCATAAACACCGAGATTCGAAAAAAATACCTGTGGTTCACACAAATATTTGTTTCGGTGCACGAATCGAACCCGCGGCCTCCCGTTTGACAGCCGGTGGCGTTTAACCAACTGCGCCACGGAGGCTGTCAAAAAGGCAACTTACCTGAAAGTTCTTCAAATAATACAGGGTATATCAAGACTGCTACCGAAAACGAAGCCGGGTGGTAGTTTAAGCGACTTCAGACACAATGCAACAGAAAAAGTTGCAAAAAAAAACGACAATTTTTTTTTGTAATTTTTTTCCTATTGCCATATTTTGGTGGTAAATACATTTTTTCCTAAAATAATAGTGTATACCCTTTAATTTATAAATACTCTAAGATATAAGAGAGTTTAAATTATTATTTTAGCAAAAACTATGGATTTACCACCCAAAAATGACGATATTCAAAAAATCATAAAAAATAATTGTCGCGTTTCTATGCGAAATTTTTAATTGCATTGTGTTTGTAGCCACTAAAACTACCACCCGGCTTCGTTTTCGGTAGCAGTCTTGAGATACCCGGTATATGAACATGTTATTCAAAGCGTAAAAATATATTGAACGTATTATTTTTCAAATAAATATTATCTGTCACGAGCATACTATTCTATTGTAGCATCGTGTGACCTACAAATGTGTGCCAAGCCCGGGTGTATGTCCTACAATAAATACTATAAAACATTACAGATAACCCTAGTATAGGTTAATTATTATAAGCGCCACTGCGATGTCGAGATTATAGTATATTCTACTAATAGCAAATTAAATATCCCTTTTGTGTTATCATTTTTCTAGCATTTCTGCCGCCTTAGTCAAGTTACAAGCGTTTTTAATCTATTCTATTTTTTACAATCGTTAACGCCTTGACCTAAGCGATGACGTTTGTACGTTGTACAACGCCATTGACTAACTCCCATACAAATGCTTTCCAAGATGAAATTTGATTAGCGCAATCGGAACTTTATCGCTTGCGTCAAGGCATTAACGATTGTAGAAGATAATAGATTGGAAGCGGTTGTAACTTGGCTAAGGGAGCCGAGTATCAATGTATGCTAACTGGCAATGGAAGAAAAAATCCAGGGTAGTGCTCCCTGGCATATGTAATAATAGTAATAACACCCAACAGTCACATACATAGTCCTGACCCCACACTAAGATCGAGTCTTGTGTCGTGGGTATCAGGAACTACGAGAGACTTTTCGGTCTCACAAACACCCAGACCCGGAAGAAATATTTGTGGGCCGCACAAGCATTTCTCTCGGTGCGGGGATCGAACCCGCGGCCTCTCGTTTCACAGGCGGCGTCTAACCAACTGCGCCACGGAAGCTGTCAAATATATATACATATTTGTCTTGTTCAACAGAAACCTAGTGTGTACCCTTTTTATTGCAATTTATGGTGAGACACCATGAATTATAAAACAATGCTTGGTATTCTACTACTTTCGCCATCCTGGACGTAAGATGTTAATTATGTCCAGTAGTTACTCTGGCTACAATTTTCTTCAAACCGGAACACAACAATGCATATACGCTGCTGTCAGGCGAAAGAAATAGACCTTGCGATGGTACATACTTAGGCGGCCTCACACATATTATGAGAGATCTACCACCTAACATTGAAGATGTTTATTGTCTAATGTTAGTTTTAGAGTTATAAAACAATCCAATTCCATTCATCCACGTAATTAAATGTCATCAGTCAAACAGCTCAAGACTCTAAATATAATTTTAATAAAATAAATTACACTTTAATACTTACAACTACTTATACATTACAATCACCAGAAGTCGTTCCCATTCTCAAAGGAATTGACAAAGTCATCGTTCGTGTTTTGAGGGACATCGTCGGTAGATTCGTAATTGGATAGATCAAACTTGTCCGCTAAAAATGTGTCGGGAGCATAAGTAACTGGTTTGTCTGTGGAGAAGAAGCTTTGTATCTTCGTAGTAGTGGTTGGTACTTTCTCAGTAACTTCTACAGCGATTCCTTCTTCAGAAGAAGATTCTGAAGATTTATTTACTGGTTCAAGGTTGCCTGGTTCAGGAACTACCACTTTCTGTTCTGGGTGGCAGTACCCATCGTAGAAATACCAGCCGTTGGGGCAGAGGAAGATTTGTGGGTGATATTGGTAAATACCCTTCCGTAGAAAACATACAAAGTAATAATTTGGACTGAGTGATAATGGTCCGTACATACCGGCTTCTGTGCATTGATTAAGAGGCACTGGCCTTTGTCCACACTGGCCGTTTTTGAGCGGTATCTGGAATTGTGAAGAAAATGTTTGTTATATTACTAATTTTAGGTGAAAAACTTTCAAGTTTACTACTGAAGTAGTGCTCGCATTGTAAAATTAATAAGCATTCTGAGAATTACTACTTAGAAAACGGTAAGGAATATAAAACATATTGGTTCATGATTAAATTTTATAATAAATATTTAATGTTCCTAACGTTGACTTGCAAGTTTGATTGCTACTTTGAGTTATCACTACGTACGTACGTATTAAGTTATTACTACTATTTTGAGTTATTACTATACGCAAGTTTTTCAATTTATTCAAGAAATATTATTCTCGCAAGCAATTAATTTTCGAAAAGATATGATTTGACTTTGTCAAAGAGTACGCAAGTTTAAATTTTTTTTAAGTGCCTTTATGCAACTTCTCACAAGTGTTGAATAAAAATGAAATACACGATTTCATAATGTATATTATTAGATAATGGTGCTAAAATTACGAACACAAGATATATTTTTGAAGTGGCTTGGGAAAGTGAAGATAGTACTCACAGTAAATTCACAATTAGCCTAAACAGCGCACCTACAAAAGATGTAAAATCTCTAACTCATCGACACAATTGCGCTCATCATCTTAATTACTTCTTCGCCTTTCAATTATACTCTAAAATATTGAATGTTAATTTTGGCGAATATTATAAATCACTTGGTATTCCCAGAATGAGAAACAGAGCAAAATCTACCAGTACGTGAATAGTACTGACCTTAGAGATTTTTTAAAGTCATTTTTTCTCAACATCTGGATAAAATTATTTGGCTTTATGATGGTAGTATATCGATGCGTGCGCACATCGACAGCCAAATAGCGACATGATGAAGCAATTTAAGTAGGTACTAGGAGCACATGAAGCTAGTGGAGATATGTTTTAAGGCTTGAAGCTAGTGTTGTTCTAAGTCTTACCGAACACTGCGCGGTTTGCGGGTTGTAAGCATAGTGTCGGGGGCACATGGCTACCCTGTGGTCCGCGGGTCGTCCATCGGGGATTCCTTCCGGGGGCGAGCATAGATGGAATTTTCTGCAGTTGTGAGCGTCTGGGAATATTCCTACCTGTGAAATTAAATTGCTTATGAGGAGACAGTTTATTTGATGAATTGGGCATATTGTTAAGTAGGAGTGAGTTTTCGATTGTAAAATAAATTTTGGCGATTCAAATATAACGTCGCAAATATAAAATGACAGCTGTGTTTCTGAAATTATCATAGAAATTATCTAATTGTAAATGTTATATCATAAAGTGCGTGGTGGCCTGTTGGTAAACGGACTAGACGCGACTGCCAACATGTTCACGGTGGTCGCGGGTTCGAATCCCAGGGCACACCTCTGACTTTTCGGAGTCATGTGTGTATTGATAGTCAATCACCACGCACTAAAACGGTGAAGGAAAACATCGTGAGGAAACCTGCATACCATAGCGATTTATAAAATTTCTATGGTATGTAAGTCCGCCAACCCGCACTAGGCCAGCGTGGTGGACTATATGGCCTAACCACTCTCAATCGTACTGTCGATTGTAGAGGAGGCCCGTGCCCTGCAGTGGGACGTATATGGGCTGATACACACACTAAATGTTATATCGTCAAGTTACAACTTATTTGACGTATAAGATTATAAAGGGTATCTCAAGACTGCTACCGAAAACGAAGCCGGGTGGTAGTCTTAGTGACATCAGACCCATTGCAACAGAAAATGAGAAAATGTTGAAAAAAAAAGCGACGATTTTTTTTGTTTTTTTTTTCCTATGGTCGTATTTGGATGGTATTTTTTTTCTAAAATAATAGTGTATACCATTTTATTTATAGGTACAAAAGAGTTTAAATTATTATTTTAGCAAAAACTATGGATTTACTACCCAAAAATTACGATATTTAAAGATCATAAAAAAATTGTCGCGTTTTATTGCGAAAATTTTTGTTGCATTGTGTTTGTACTCACTAAAACTACCACCCGGCTTTGTTTTCGGTAGCAGTCTTGAGATACCCGGTAAATTTGTAAAATCACGATGAACTGACTTATTAAGTGCAGATTAAATTACAGTGCACGGCTATAGAGTTATAGTGCACATCAAAAACCTCGGAAATGAAAAAAACATCAGGATATAAATAAATGAAGTAATAAAAATAGTTCACTATAATTATAATCTATAAATTTTGAACAAATAATATTTTTAACGCAATTCGCGATATGACCTTTATTCTTGAGATAGTTATCTTCACGATAAGGATGTGATTATTGGGCACGATCGACCCGAATTGCCGTCGTTATTGTAAGGATTAAATAAATAATAACACCCAACAGTCACATACATAGTCCTGACCCCACACTAAGATCGAGTCTTGTGTCGTGGGTATCAGGAACTACGAGAGACTTTTCGGTCTCACAAACACCCAGACCCGGAAGAAATATTTGTGGGCCACACAAACATTTCTCTCGGTGCGGGGATCGAACCCGCGGCCTCTCGTTTCACAGGCGGCGTCTAACCGTCAGCGCCACGGAGGCTGTCAAATTAAGAAAAGCTTTTGAATGTTATTGTTTTGTGTTTCTTTTAATGAGTTTTTAAATATAATGTGAGTTTCGACGCATTAGGATTACGGCATCGTGGTTGCGATTTCCAAACAAAATTTTCACATGCAAAAATACACAGACCTGGACAAGTAATTCTACGTTAGGTTTGTGTAACTGAAAGATTTCTGACATTCATTATGTAATATTCGCAAGAAACTACCTACTTGATAAATCAATAAAAATATCGCGTGTTAATATGATCACATACAAAATAATGATTTCTTAGATTTACGCGAATGTTACTCATTGAAATAAAACTATTATTTACGGATTTTTTCGCCCCGTGACCACGAAAGCTGTAAAGTAATCGAAACGGCGGGAAGTCAAAAATGTAACAATTAAACCAAATTCGCGGAACAAATCCGTAAATAATAGTTTTATTTCACATACAAAATAGTCTTAGGCGTTATGTTCATTGCATGGCTCACTTTAAGTTATTACCACTCATGAACACTTAGATTACAGATAAGTCGTCATAGAAAAAGAATGGTGAACGTCCTTCAAAATGGGAAAGGAAAGGGGAGGAAAAAGAGCGAGAGGCGGAAAAAGGTATTGCCGTACAATCTCACTTATGGAACGAAACATGACATCAAAACCGCCGCTTTACATCGATTTTCTGGGAGAGTATTTCGGTCATTGAGGTATTATACTAGAGCGGACATCGGGAACAAATCTCTGCGTATGGTGCGTGCACAAGAGACAGACAAGTGACAGAGACAGAAATAGAATGTACCCTTCATTTTATGACAAACATTTTGTTTGCAGTGTCCCCTCTAGTATATTATCTCAATGATTTCGGTAAAGTTTTTTGTTTCGTTTGCTGTCGAATGACAGTTCAAATATTGGGTTATAACTTACATATTGACTGAATCATCTCAATCAATCATTCGCTATAAATCTATGTAGTAGTTTTGAGTTTAAATATTGGCTCACATTGTGACTTAATCATAGCAATAATTTTATTTTACCATCCCATCATGCGCTATAAATCTAAGTAGTTGCTTAGAGTTTAAATATTGGCTTACATTGTGACTTAATAATCTCAATAATAATAATAATGATGAGTCATACGTCAAGAGTCAGATCCAAAAGGCGGTGTTGTTGGACACGGCACGCATAGTGAGGAGGTTCCTCACTTTCGATCCCTAACCGCCGGTGGCTTGGGTCTTGAGCCCCGCCACCGAAGGGTCATTACTTTTTTATATTTTTATACGACATATTGTTTTTTTTTAAATATATATATATATATATATATATATATATATATATATATATATATATATATATATATATATATATATATATATATATATATATATATGATGTGTAAAAATGTAAAAAAGAATATTATGGAAATAAAGAGAAATAATAATGACTTACTTGTTCGCATTTATGTTGGAAGTTGATGCTGATGGGGTCGCACTCTGGCACGGGTTGGTCTGCACACCGGCCGAGGTGAGCGTTGCAGGTTGTACCCGACGGACAGTCTTGTAATGGCAGCTAAAGATATACACTAGGTTAGGTTAGATTATATTATTAATAAACCATTTTTATTTAAGCAGAGGCAGAAAGAAGAAAGTGCTATTTGATGATAAGTAGACACCATTCCTCTTATAAGTCTACGACACCAGAGGTATTGTCGATTCGCTGCAGGCCTTCAAGAAAACTGATGTTCATTTATCGGAGTAGCTTAAATTCCATGTTTAACTTACATTAAATTTTTAGATTTTAATTTAATTTTGAATGTGAACTTCAGTTTTACACTGTCAGTTTATAGTTTTTGAAGGAAATATCATTGTCTTCTTGTTCTGCCTGCTTCACTGTTGTTTGTATCCTGTATTTTAAAAATAAAATGTGCTTCTATAACTTATTATTTAGAACGTTAAAATTCTGAAGTATCAATTCTACACATCTACACCATCATAAGTATTCATATTCCATTTTCAAAAGTTTTCTTCAAAACATTACTCCATCAATCTCACTAGTATAGTCAGCAACATAAGTCGCTGAATACTTCACTTTTTTTAAGCTTTCTATGAATTAAAACTTGTACGTACTACTCTGTAGTCGTAAAATATAACCAAGTAAAGTCATCTATGCCAAGAAGTGCCATACGATATTGAAAATAATTTCTATTTTGGATGATAAGACAATTCCAAATCTCGTAAATATGTAGTAGCGACTTATGTTGCTGGCTGTACCTATAAAACACTATGCATATCTTAAGTCATCTGCCTTCAAAACAAACTACACTACACAACAACTATTACTTAGACTATAAAAATGCTCCACTATGAATAACAACAGACATGAGACAACTCCACCTATTTCTCCCATACCCCACTACACATACCTTAAGCCATCCTCCCGGTATTGGAACGCAAGTGACGGAATGCGTGCAGTTCTGACACGCCATGCCCGGCTGCACGCAGATGCCTTCCACGTCGACCTCGCCGACGCCTTGTGAGATGCCCAGGGGTACTCCCGCCATATGGTTACCGTTCACCACCGCGCTGAGATCGAACGAGCTGGTGGACTGAAAATATTAGAGATAGTGGGTAAACTGACGGAGAGAAACTCAATAGATAAACAACATTAACATTTAATTACACCTCGTGCGTGTAGTTGATCACTTTGTGAAATAATTATAAAAATAATGAGGGTAGTATCACTAGTTTAAGCGGGCGGTACTTTTGTATTGTACGAAGAACAATTCTTACATAGAACATATCACTAAGATTAAGAATGGGACATTTCGACAGTCAAGCTCTACACGAGTGACAACACATATGTGCACATATTCGTGTGTGTATAGCATAGGTGTATATTTAATATGTGCTTGTATTAATGATGAAGGAAATCATTATAGAGACATTGAAATGAAATTAATTAATTTACAGATTTGATCGCGGATATGGTTTAATGTTAAAAACATTCGCGTAAATATAAGAAACGATTAGATATATTTCGGTTTCTCTCAGCTCTCCAAAGTAATTCTACAATCGCCCAATGGAGATGTGAAGATCCTTGAGAGAGGCCTATGTTCAACAGTTAACTTCTTGTATCTGAAGAGAAGAAGAAGAATTGCCTACTGCTTATCATGGCATTCCTCAGCAATCGAACTGATTGAGAGGGCTTAGACCACGCTTGCCGCAGCAGGTTGACAGATTTCACAATTGATAAACATAATTGTGAGGCTTTTTATCCTACGTAGGTTCTTTAATTATGTTCACACTATTTCCTTCACCGTTACAGTGAGGGGTAATTGACTATAACACACACTAATAACAAACACCCTTTCAATCATAGAGAACGGTCGTAAATATTTAATATATTAATTTCTCCGAGCATTAACAGGTTGTCCCGTTTAGTCTGCGACATTTTGGTAAATACGCCAATAAATTATATACTTACAGCGAAAGTAACACATATTAAAATTAATTTAGTCCACATTCTCACGTCTACCGAGGTTCCGATACGACAAATTACTAGCTTGTTTTTTAAATATCATAATACGTTTTGTAGGGTCACGGCTCTGTGACATCCTTATCATGTTTTGGCGATAATACTATTTAACCACACAAGTTTAATTGCACGACGTATGCGATCGGTACGTTGAGGCCAGGGTAAGGTCTTATTATTTTTATTGAATGTGAACTACATCATATTTATTGAAGTTATATTTAATTCGGCGCATTTGAGAGAAAAAAATATAGAGTCAATTTTTACGATGCGCGCGCACACTTTTAGCTAAAAAGCGACATGATAAAGTTAGCTGCTATGATATATGTTTATGGTCTAATTTCGCTGGGGATGTAATTAATAATAGAATGAATAAATACACCCAACAGTCACATACAGAGTCCTGACGCCACACTAAGATCAATTAAGTCTTGTGTCGTGGGTGTCAGAAACTACGAGAGACTTTCCAGTCTCATTAACTCCCAGACCCGAGACAAATACTTGTGGGCCTCGCAAACATTTGTCTCGCGAGGATCGAACCTGGGGCCTCTCGTATTCAGTCGGCGTTTAACAGTCAAATAATCATCAGTCGCGTCAGTAGATACATCAATATTAATGAAATTATAGTCAAAGCTTTATTAAGCTTTATTAAGCTCTCGTTTCACAGGCGGCGTCTAACCGACAGCCTCCGTGGCGCAGGCGGTTAGACGCCGCCTGTGAAACGAGAGGCCGCGGGTTCGATCCCCGCACCGAGAGAAATGTTTGTGCGGCCCACAAATATTTCTCTCGGGTCTGGGTGTTTGTGAGACCGAAAAGTCTCTCGTAGTTCCTGATACCCACGACACAAGACTCGATCTTAATGTGGGGTCAGGACTATGTATGTGACTGTTGGGTGTTATTATTATTATTATTATTATTATTATTAGCAATGTTTCCTTTTGCTATTCATTCGGTCAGTAGGATTCATATTGCAATTTTTAACCCTCAGTTTCCCTTTTCTGCATTAGTTCGACACTTACATAAGTATCCGTTTCCGGCATGGAATGCAATGGCGGATGGGTTTGAGATGCGACGGTGGTCAATACCCGTCAAGTGAAGGGCTTGTTTACGTAAATCAAGGCTGAAAAAAACCTGCTTTGCCCATACAGTATAGAGACAACCGGATGCCCAATATTCCTTTTCTCTTCCCAACCGTTTTCCTTACACTCCCTTCTGGATATGATAACCGGCACCACACATCAATGATTTAAGTATTGTGGATGTGCATGGACAGTAGTGATAAATTGTCATTAGGTGAACTGCTTAACGTTTTACTTGAGTTACAGAAAAAACCTCCTATCATTTAGTCTTCTATTGAGTCCACCTGTGGGTCACTGGCTTTTTAATGCGGTCATTTGCAAATATAGTATAAGTTATTGCCAGATTTACATAGATTTATTTGTGAATGTCTATTATGAACAAAAATAAATTATAGATAACCTTTCTGTGTGCACTAGAAAACGAGGTTATCTATTTTTCTATTTGAAAAATGTGTCATATTAGTACATTGACCAAGTTATTAAACTGCTAATTCTATGTTTGTTGGAATACCAATGGATATGGGTTTTGGTATCAGAAGCTATTCCTACTAGTAAATAAAGTAATTGTGGTACAATTTTTTATAGTGATGGATGGTGAATCGAGCTCGCCATTTGCGCGATGGTAAGAGATACGACCACCTGAATGAATTATAAAGCAATTGTTATCATTCCACTGCGCCATGCTGAGACATACGATAATAGGTCTCTATACATCGCATGAAAACATAATGTATCGTACAATTTATACATAATGCTGCTGGCCAAGTCGATCTATTTATTTAAAACGTAAATAATTTTTAATATTGATATGATAATAATAACTTACGTTATAACTTTATACAGAAGGTCCCTTAAGCAAGGACTAAATAAATTACTCGACTTGGTATTACATGCATCTCACAACTTTTTGCGGTAGAAAACCTGAGCTGCGAGACTTGGATTTTTTTTTACAGAATGTTTTTGATGGGATCTCACGTCTTTTTGTAGAGTCCAACTTTTTTCCTTTTCGGTACTTTTTACTTCTAGAATATCACTAACGATTTTTCTTAAAGCCTCTGTCTTATGGTTTTTTCTTATTTTCGTAGGTATCTATTTATCACAAATATAGCGGATGTGATTATTAATGTTCTTTCTTTCATGGTAATTAATATTTTCGAGCTATTTAGTCTATTTATTCGCAAGTTTTTCTTCGTCTTGTTTTTCTAGAGGAATGCCGAATGTTGTGCAGTTTAATGGGTTGTACAGTTTCTTTCCTTCTCTATACCCCCAGTTGGTGTATCTAGAAAACTAGACAGAAATTATGAAATGTTTAAATTTTTTCTTACTTTAGACACTAAACACTAATTATATTCTAAATTTGAAGGTTCTATGTCTGCTAGAAGTGCCTTAGACTTTTGATGATTGGTCAGTCAGTCAGTGAGTGTCAAAATTAAGAAAGTTTGACAATTTACAATTCTTAAACTACTACCACAACGAAGTTATAGAGGGTAGAAAATGGTCTGAATTGCTTCGAGAAAAGGATGGTACGACAGTGCCGCTTTTTAGCTCGACTAGGAGGGGGCACTGCCGTGCCCCCAGATGGGACAGTAAGTACTTTATGGTAAATACAATGAAATTTAAGACCGTATACACCAGTCAGCTGTGGTTATTTCTCATGGTTCGATATAATTTTGTTAGCCTGATCATAGCCTGATATATCACAGGTTGATCCCTGAATACACTAGCGTTTTTTATCATGACGAATACTTCCTTATCAGATTTAGTTTCGGTGATATTTTGAATACGTTTTTTATTATTATTATATTATGTTATAATGTCAGAAGCGCAATAAAACATGTAATAAGCTGGTTCGTAGCTTCTAACTTCAAAAACTTTGACTTTTTATGCTACAGTTCATCTGTCATATTTGGATTAATTCTAAGCAATTCTCTCTTGGTACTCACGCACTGAACTCGCTTTAGCCGTGAAGGAAAACATCGCGCATCGTGAAGAAACCTACATACCATAGCAATACGAATTTCTGTGGTATGTAATTTGTAAAGTCCACCAAACCGCATAAGGCCAGCATGGGGAACTATACGACCTAACTCCTTTTAACCATATTCTCGATTGTAGAGGAAGGTCGTGCCATGCAGTAGGACGCTAATGGGCTGATACAGTATAATACTCACGCACTGGTGACGTCATAGCGGTATATAATACAACAGAATCCATATAAGACAGTGAAAATATTTTTGTCGTCGCATAACAAATAAATAAATAAGATCCAATATTCACATACATAGTCCTGACCCCACACAAAGATCGAGTTTTGTGTTGAGGATATCAGGAACTACGAGATACTTTTCGGTCTCCCCCAGACCCGAAAGTCATTACAAACACAATGCAACTAAAAATCGTGCTGAGAAACGCGACCATGATTTTTAATGATTTTTTTAATTTCATCATTTTTGGGTGGTAAATCCATAGTTTTTGCTAAATTAATAATTTTAACTCTTTTATCCCTTAGAGTATTTATAAATATTTATAAAGGGTACACACTATTATTTTAGGACAAAATGGATTTACCACCCAAATAGGACCAAAGAAAAAAAAATTCAAAAAAAAAATTGACACTTTTTTTTGCAACATTTTCTATTGCATTGTGTCTGAAGTCGCTTAAACTACCACCCGGCTTCGTTTTCGGTAGCAGTCTTGATATACCCTGTATGAAAAGTTATAGAAGGATATTAATGCCTGACAGAATTTTATGAGCAAAGTGATAAATGTGACAATTATATTTATTAACCAGGCGTGAAAAAGCGTGGAAGAGCAATTTTGTGGAAAAATATTTCAGAGCCGAGTTTTATCTACGATATGTCATTATACCGTGTTATTAATTATTTATCAACATTAATCACGCGGAAAAATGACACAAAGAAATAAGAATTTAAGTTTCATTTTGTAAATCGAACATCATTTTAGGTATATCAAATATAGAGAGTTAAATTGAATATCTAGTAGGGCGTTATATTTTAATGTATACGGAAATCACAGATAATGTGACATACTGTTACATTTTAATGGTATTTCCCCTTGGTGAAAAAAACACTAGATGTAATTCTTTGCCATATTTCCTAATTCCTAAACGTCTTTGTCCTAAACTAATCCAATGAAAATTTAGGTTTTTTGGATCGAGTGAGATCTTTTTATACCAGATCAAATTTTACATAATAAAATACATATAAGGAATTATTGAGTGTTTATTAGTTAGAGTGTTTATTTAGAACATCGTCATTCAAGATGACGATGTTCTAAAAATCCGGTTTTTCACCTGATTGTGCATAATTATGTTATGGGCCAAGTGATTAATCGGGCATTATTCATAATGCCCGGGCAATATGAATAATGCCCAATAAGAGTGGGCAATGTGATTATATCCAATCAATTTATCACATTGCCCGGGCATTATAAATAATCTGTATCAGCCCATATACGTCCCACTGCAGGGCACGGGCCTACTCTACAATCGAGAATACGATTGAGAGTGGTTAGGCCATATAGTCCACCACGCTGGCCTAGTGCGGGTTGGCTATTATAAATAATGCCAAGTGCCTATTGGGCAGAGTGATGTAAAGCGAATCGAAATTAAAACAATGAGACGAAGTGGTAGAATTTAGAATAGGGCAGCACGAGAGCGTGGGTTGGGAGGAGTGGAGGGGGAGGGGGAGTGGCACAGCTCTCCTGGTACCACTCCCATGAAAAGGTAACGCACCATTCCTGAGAAATATCTATTATAGCAACCTAAGCCTTAAAACACTTGTTGTCAATACAAATTAGCTTCTGCATCGTCTCCGGCGCTATGGGAAGTTCAGCCCTTTCGCCATTGCGTAACAAAAGATAGGCACCCATGCCTATCCTTCGTTACAGCGGGCGGGGGCTGCTCTCCCTCCGCGCCTCCGGCTTTTTATATACACTCTAGGGTCGGTAGCCAAAAGACTACGTGAAGTCGGGGAGTTTTGAGTCGTTTTTGGTGCACAGTCGACCTAACAGATCCATAAAGTGGGTACAATAATTTTCTTCTGAAGATAATGTTTCGGACGTTAAAAAACAACTAAACATAAACAGATCAATTCAACCTTTCTAATTTATGGGTCTATCGCAGATGCAATAATGCGGCAGCGCACCACGTAAAAATTCATCTATTAATCACATTGCCCGATCATCATGTAGCCATATTCATAATGCCCGGTGAGTTTAGATTGAAATTAATCACTTGGCCCGATATGGCTTGGCAATATTCATACTGCCCGCGCATTATGAATACTGCCCGCATTAATCACTTGGCCCATAACATATATATTTTTGTCACACGTATTATTTTGTTAAAGAATGTATAGTTGAGGAAATTATTAACCACTCACATATTCCTTCGGAGACAAGGAAGGGTTACTTTTGAGCGTAAGACACGACACTATTCCAAGAGACCTTTCCATTATATTATGTGCGTCTCTTACATAATCATTACTGTTGCGTAAACACATAACTTTTGTATGATTCCTGTGATAACATCACAAAACATTAATCTTGTGATGAAAGAGGAATTAAAATCTTGTCTCATAAACTACGGGTACGGCAAACAAAGATGCGGTTCGTCTAATTTACCGATGTTCCGAAGGTATAGATCGAAAAATTATGATTTTTTTAATCAAAAAGTAACATGTGAGGAAAGGGTGATAATTTTTTCAAACTAATGTCTCTCGTAACTTGGAACTGTTGAACTCTGTTTATTATGCTAGAAGTATACCAAGAATATTTAGATTCCTATGTAACATTACCTGCCCCTACTCTGATGACATTAGTACACAATTTTGTCACAAACATAACATTTAATTACATCTTCAGCGTTGACTTGCGCGTATAATATGGATCGTGGGATACTAAGGATGTCTAACACAATTGTTGGAAATTATGTTTTGGGTCGTCCTCCGACCTATTCTAATACATTTCTGTACAGAAATATTTCACATAATAAAGATTATTAATGTGAGTCTGCCGCGGCGTAAGCTGTATTTATGATGATAAGTGGCTGTCCAATTTCCTCTAGTTCCACTTTTGGCAGAATCTGTTACAGGGCGTGAAGTTAGTAAATGAATTCCTTTGGTACGATTGGGGAAAAATCTAAGGGGAAAAATGTTAAGTTTTAAAGAAGAACTTTACAAATAATGCTTCTTTATTTTTTAGTAAAATAAGTATCCAGATTGAAAAAAACCATGATATTAAAAGTACCAATGGGCTTACATGTTTGATACTAAGGGCGGTATTTACCGTTTAAACATTGTCAAGTTAACATAATATAAACGGAATTTCGCCTTTTTTGTAACACAGGATATCGAGTAAAGTTATGAAAAACAACCATTACTCTAAATCCATCTATAGTTGTAATAATTGCATCATAAAATAAACTTCACTTAATATTATAATGTGGAGAAATAAATAATTATATTTTTTTATTTATTTCAAGGATATTTGCAAGTCACAGCTTATAAAAAAGGGAAGGTATGTATAAAATTTATTTGGTGCTTAAAAATATTTCAGTATAAAACATCTATGAATACGGCATTGAAAATCATTGGCATCGCCAAATCAAATAACCGAAAACCTCTATACATTTCCAAACAAACAACCATACGTCCGATAACGAGTGTCGGAACTCGGATATCAACACTTCCGCGTCGATTTGCCAACAAAAATTTGATGACGCGCCAAACATGGTCCAAAACGTTTTTGGCAGGCGGGTTTCCGCGGCTGTACTGCTTGACGGACGGTATCTTTAATGGAATCCGTCATGGTTCGTTAGATTTTACGCCACACGTTGGAAATATGTCAGTGTGTGACAGTTTTTTAATTTTCTGTTGCTGGGTGTTGGTATTACTCTTTAGTAGTGAGGTTACATTTTTGATAAGGTTCTGGGCAGTGACTCTAACAAACGATACGAACTTCGAATGTTCGGATGTTCGAACTCTGGAGATAAAAGTTTTCCACTTCCAAAAATCAATACCTACTATTCTCTATTATACTTATCATTTTCGACAAACATAGTTTATGATTGCGATGTATGACAGAGATTTCAACATTTTGTGGAGTATCTAGGCACATTAGTGAAGTTTTACGTCGGTACGGCGTCCGAACATGCGAAATTCGTATCGTTTCATAGAGTAACCACTGGTCGTAGGTCTACTATATATGAGAGCCTGGGTATCACTACTTTGTAAATATTTCTTATACGTATTATGTATTTGGCGTTTGTGACATCATTTACCGGCCTTGCGGAAGACCAGCGTTGGTTTATACCAGCACATGCTGAGCCTGAGCCGTTTCGTTAACAAGCACTGTTATATGTATATTGTATGTAGAACTTAAAGCTGTATTTCTTGGCTTGTAACGAATAAATGTCTCTTTCTTTCTTTTCTTTCTTTCTTTCACTACATAGTATAAAACAAAGTCGCTTTCTCTGTCCCTATGTCCTTATGTCCCTTTGTATGCTTAAATCTTTAAACCTACGCTACGGATTTTGATCCGGTTTTTTTTAATAGATGGAGTGATTCAAGAGGAAGATTTGTATGTATAATACGTACATATTATTGTACAGAAATCTATTTGTACCGGGGCGAAGCGGGGCCGGGCCGCTAGTAAAATATATTTATAATATTGTAGACTTTGGTATTATTTCCATTTGAGCTCTAAATCATGTAAGATTATAATGTGTCTAGCAATATTGTGGAAGCACTGTAGGGTTCCAGGTTGAAGGATATTATAACCTGGAATTATTGATTGGGTTTTGGACCTTTTAAATGAGAAGGGTGTTGTTTAAGATTTTTTACATTCGGTAGGCCGGTATTCTAGTGGTGGTAAGTCTATCATATGTGAGAGGTCGCCTGGGTAGTGCACCACCGCAATGTTTGTTTATCCTGCTAAACAGCAGTGCAAATGCACTGTTGTGTTCCGGTTTGAAGGACATTGTGGCCAGAGTAACTACTGGACATATTGTGACTTAATACCATCTTATGCCTCAGTATGGCGAGCGTAGTAGAATGCTAACATGGTGTTTTTTGGTTTTGCTACTATCCATGGTCCTTGCCTTACTAATCATAGCAATAAGAAAAAGTTAATAATGCTGCTGCATTTTTATAGAATATCCTAGTTTTAAAATAACGGTTGCACAATTTGCAGATGTAAACTAGAAATTTTCGATTCAAAGACGATGGAATGAGTGGCCATTGGACTCATGAAAGGGTTTCCGTACCGACAACAGAATCACTTTGATATGTAGAACAGTATTGCATGGTTCAATGCACTCCATACTGCACGTAACAATATGATTGGTTATTTTGATGCTCCACACTGCACGGAACATTACGATTTATGACGTAAGTAAATAAATACATACATAAACTCACGCTACTTTCCCAGAAGGGATAGGTAGAAGTGCAATATGAAAACGACGTTTTGACATTTGGTTTTCGTCCAATGATGTGATAGGAGCCTATCACTATATTGGTCTCAAATTCCTGACTCCAGTCTGATAATGAATAGAAAAATACAATATCACTTTGCACGACTTGGGATTCAAACCTTAGACACTACAGCATTGCAATCATACCGTAGAATAGTTGCGTCACCAAGGCAGTAAATAGATAATAATGGATTTGTATTCAATTATTCAGGAATACATGAAATTCAGGTTACAATGCCGATTGAAACTTTATACCTGGAGGAACGTTGAATAATAGATTCGTTAAAACAAAACGTAAAAACAATACACTACTACAGTTACAGCCCATATACGTCGCACTGCAGAGCACGGGCCTCCTCTACATTGTACGATTGAAATATTATTCTTAGGGTAAAACAAATGAGTATAAAGATCAAAAAAGAGTTTGCTATCATAGTTTGTTACATATATAAATAAGTACTAAATATGTAGTATGTAAGCATAAGGTTATAAATTATAAATGAGTTTTCAGGAATATTGTAAATCGCTATTTATCTCGATTTCCGATAATATGAATTTGTACGTAGTAACGTCATACACTGCTTTATTATATAAATTTCTAGGAAACGATATTTGCATTGGTAGCGTTATAATATGATATGTATGGTTTCAGTAAACCACTTCGCAGAAATATTGATTCGTAGAATAGTTCGACATTGAAATTAACATGTGCATAACGTGTGAGGGTGAATAATTAAATTAATATGAATGATCTGAAATATTTATATATGAAGTGGTCGATTCATAAAAATAACTCTACAATGCTAGGGGCACAGATAAGTCAGAGCCTTTTTTTATTGCAATGAATAGCGAGACGATCATGCCATTTGCTTGTCGGTGAGCGATACGACTGCTAATGGACAGTAGCAAAACCAAATAACACCAATTGTGGTAGGTCTCTCTCTACTCTCTCTCTCTCTCTCTAGGTCTCTCTACTGGTGGTAGGTCTCTCATATGTGAGAGGCCATCTGGGTAGGTACCACCGCAATGTCTATTTCTCCCGTGAAACAACACTGCTTAAATGCACTGTTGTGTTTCGGATTGAAGGACATTGTAGCCAGAGCAACTACTGGACATATTGGGACTTAACATCTTATGTCTCAGGATGGCGAGCGTAGTGGAATTTTGCTACTGTTCATGAGCGGTCGTATTGCTTACCATCAGGCGAACGGCTTGCTCGTCTCACCATTCAATGCAATAAAAAAAAAGAAACCAATTACTTGGCATTCCCCTGCGCTCGCCATCCTAAGACATAAGTTGGTAAGTCTCAATATATCCAGTAGTTATTCTGGCTGCAATGTACTTTAAACCGACACACAATAGTGCAGTTACACTGCAGTTTGGTCGGAAAAATAGACATTGCGGTGGTACCTACCTAGGCAATTTCTCACATATGAGATACGACCACTAGAATAATAGCCTACCGAATGAAATTACTTAAACAGCACCTTTCTAATTTTAAAAGCTCTAAAGTTCAATAAATTATATCGGTTTATAATATCCTTCAATCCAGAAACTACAGTGTTTCCACACTGCTATTTTACACATTACTAGCGGTCGGGTCCGGCTCCACCCGGGTGCATATGTTTTAAAATGGCGGTCAAAATGTTTAATTCTGACTATCAGTTTAGAATATCGACCAATCGGACCACGAAAAACGAACAACAATTCCTCGTATTTGCTAGAAATATAATTACTGCTTTCCTCCTATAGATTATAGCGTGATGATATAAAGCCCACAACTACCCAACACTGAAAGAATCATTCAAATCGGACCAGTAGTTCCACAGATTAGCGCGTTCACACCCACGCCCACATACAAATATGAAAGTCCGATTGCAGGGCACGAGCTTACTCTATAATCGAGACTACGATTAAGATAACAGTCCACCACATGTTTAGTATAATTCATATTTAAATTATAAAATAAAAATGTTCAAATAATGAATCAGTTCCATCAAATACCTACCCAACACTGCAATTTTTCCAGCCAGGATCGATAATAGTACAATGAAATGGCACTGAGCGCTGAACTTCGGCGAATTGCTGGAGGCACTAACTTGTCTCCAACCCGCAACGAAATTAATGAGAACGAAAATAAATAGGACGAGTTGGAAACAAATAAGTGTCTACTTCCCTCTAGCGATGCGGAGACATAAATATTAAACTAAGAAGTATTATCCTCGGATGCAGACGAGAAACTAGATTAAGCATTCTTTATTCTGGCTCAGTGAAGTGATGGCATTGCTTCTGATGGTATGTTTAAGAGCGTCGTCCTAGAGTATCAGGTGGCAACAGATTATAACTTTTTCTTGTAATTTGACAAAAAAATATGCTGTCTTACTAAACTGGTTTTTCACAATAAGAACGTCGTATTGGGGGTTAACGTCACTCGCGTCCGTAGGCTTTGACTCTAGATTCCCTACACGTGACCCCTGGGTAGTGCCAAATGAGTGACATAGTGGTGGTAGGACTTATGTGTCCGCCCGGGTAGCGACCACCGTCCACGAGGCGTAAAGACCGCCATAGTGATCTCAGTGGTTTTCCGGTTTCTTCGAAGATCTTAGGTCCGGGCATGAGGTTGTACCGTGTGGGTATTTTCGGTCCTCTGTCGAAGGGAGGAGAGTTGATCCGCCGGCCAGGGAGACCCGTAGAAACGGTTGTCCGCTGGTCGCCCGCGGTATAGTACAGGGGCCCAATCGGGGCTAACCACTTCGAGAGGCTGCCTCACCATGCCGCGCATAATATTGGGTGGGTACGTCGTGCCGGTTGGTGACCGGAAGTGGGGTCCCGGCGGCCCATCCCGGGAGGGTACGGGGGCCCTTCCGTCCGGCGGATCAATTCGCTTCCTGCCGACCCTTTCGTGCCGGTGCCCATTCGGCCTTCTTAGTGCCCGAACCTAAGATCCTCGTTGCCACTTCACCAATCCCATCCTTTCTACCATGGCAGTGCAACTAAACAGAGCAGGTCCTTCAGCGGTGCTTAACCCCACTACCGCGTTCACTATGGAGTTCACTAACATCCGTGGACTCCATGCCGTCCACCACCATCTTGAGACGGCCCGGCCTGCTTTGCTTCCTAACGGAGACGCAGATTCGTTGTCCGACCGATAATTCTTACCTGTTGTATCCCGGTTATTCGCTTGAAGTAAACTTCAAGCCTAAAGCCGGGGTATGCTTGTATGTTCGGTCGGACATCTGCTGTCGCCGTTTGCACTGCATGGAGGACCCCTCCTTCTCCGCTCTGTGGGTGCACGTGGATCTAGGTTCCCTGAGCCGCATCTACGTGTGCCTTTACAGGTCTCACAACGGGGATGATGAGACGACTCGGCTGTTCAGGTATCTTAGCCAGGCGGCTGATGACGCGCAGGCGCAGTTCCCGTCGGCCGAAATGGTGGTCTTGGGGGATTTCAATGCTCATCACGAACTGTGGCTGGGCTCCTCCAAGACTGATCATGCTGGCAGAGCTGCCCATGCATTCGCTCTGACTCATGACTTGACACAACTGGTGAATCAGCCCACCAGGATCCCGGATGTGGCGAGTCATGCGCCTTCTTTGCTGGACCTTCTGCTGGCGAGTCACCCAGCCGGGTATCATGTGACCGTTAGTGCGCCTCTGGGCACTTCCGATCACTGCCTGGTTGGGTCGTCAGTACCGATCGCATCACCTCCACGTCCCGTGCAGGTTAGGCGAAGGGTCTGGCATTACTCGTCGGCAGATTGGGATGGTATGCGGGAATATTTTGCATCCATCTCTTGGAGGCAGCGCTGCTTTGAGGGTAAAGATCTCTCAGCGAGTGCCAACGCTATTGCTGACGAGATCAGACTTGGAATGGAATATTACATTCCTTCCTCTGAGATCGCCAGTAAGGGCCGTGGACGCTTCTGGTTTAATCGTGCTTGCGCCGATGCTGTCGGTGACAAACAGGCGGCGTATCGCGCTTGGATCAGGGGTCGCGCCATGAAGGATCCCAATATCAGTTCCCTCAAAGAAGCCTATAGCCGTGACTCCAAGGCCTGCAAGAAGGCCTATGTTTGGGCGAATGCCCAGCGCGTTAGCAGGATTGGGCGTGCGTTGGCCGATCACCCAACTAGCAGTCGTGCTTATTGGAGGTTAGCCAGGGCCGTCCAATCTAACTTCTGCTGTCCAGCGTTGCCGCCGCTGAGGTACCCTGAAGGGTCGCTGGCCCACAAGCCACAAGAGAAGGCTGCCTTGCTGGCAAATCTCTTTGCGGCTAATTCCCGCCTCGAAGACCGTGGTTCCCAGTCGCTGCCTACACTGCCTGATTGCGGTTTTTCAATGGCAGATATTCGCATCAGGCAGTGTGATGTGCGGCGTGAGTTACGGTCTCTCGATGTGCGGTAAGCCAGTGGTCCGGATGGGATACCAGCGGTGGTTTTAAGGGCTTGTGCAGCCGAGTTGTCTCCAGCACTGACTCGCCTCTACCGAGCGTCCTACCGCACAGGTGTTGTGCCGGAATCTTGGAGGGAGGCCAATGTGCAACCGATCCCCAAAAAGGGTGATCGATCGGACCCTACCAATTACCGCCCTATCGATATCACCTCAGTGATGTGTAAGGTCATGGAGCGGATCATAAACGCTCAATTGGTCCGCTACCTGGAGGATCACTCGTTGATCAGTGACCGATAATACGGATTCCGCCATAATCGATCGACGGGTGATCTTCTAGCGTTTGTCCTGCATCGCTGGGGTGAGGCGATAGACCGGCGTGGCGAGGCTCTTGCTGTGAGCCTCGAAATTGCCAAGGCGTTTGATAGGGTCTGGCACCGTGGTCTTCTGTCCAAGCTTCCGGCATACGGTCTACCCGGTAACCTGTGTTCGTGGATTTCCGGCTTTCTGCATGGGCGTAGAATACGTGTAGTCGTAGACGGACATGCTTCGGCGCTCATGTCGGTAAATGCCGGAGTTCCTCAGGGCTCGGTGCTGTCGCCCACCTTGTTTATTCTGCATATCAATGACATGTTGTCGCTTGGCAACATTCATTGCTATGCAGATGACTGCACGGTTCATGGGCGATACCACTGCGGGCCTCCAGGTTGCCGTGTCGAAACTGTGAAGGGACGCGAAGATCTTGTCATTGAGCTCAACCGGACCTTGGATCTCATTTCTACATGGGGTTCCAGGAATATGGTTGAGTTCAATGCCAAGAAAACCCAGGTGTGTGCGTTCACGTGCAAAAAATCCCCGTTCTCTCCCCTCCCCATTCTGCAGGGTACTCCCCTCTCAGTGCGGAATGACCTGTGTATCCTTGGTGTGGATATCCGCTGTGATCTCAATCCAAGGAATCACATCGAGGGCGTAATATCTGCCACATCACGCAGGGTTGGAGTCCTGAACAGGGTGCGTCGGTTTTTCACGCCCGGTCAGCTTTGCCGCTTATATAAAGCGCAGGTCCGGCCGGGTATGGAGTACTGCTCGCACCTTTGGGATGGATCCGCCCAGTACCTGCTCGATGCCTTGGATGGATTGCAGCGGCGGGCCATCCGCATTGTGAATGATGCAGACGTTACGAGCAACTTGGAGTCGCTACAACTCCGGAGAGATGTCGCCTCTCTAAGCGTGTTCTACCGCCTGTATCACGGTGAGTGCTCTGAGGAATTGTTCAACTTGCTCCCCTCCTCTCCATTCCTAACCAGAACCACGCGTGCTGGCTTGCGAAGCCATAGCTTGACGGTCCACACCATCCCGGCGCGAACCAAACGGTTCTCAAATTCGTTTCTGTGCCGCACCGTCAGGCTGTGGAATTGTTTGCCGGCGCACGTGTTCCCTCCTTCCTACAATCCTGGGTCCTTCCGCCGTGGTGTGAAGAGGCACCTAAGCAGGCCGGCATAATTGTTTCCATTGGCATGGGACTGCCGTCCGATGCCAATGGATACTCCGCCTGGGCGGCATTGGCACTTTCCATCAGGTGCAATGCCGCCACTATGCCAGGCCATTATAAAAAAAATAAATAAAAAAAAAAAAAATAAGATGGAAGGACGTCAGAAAGGAAGGCGGGAAGATATGGGTCTACAAAATTGTCCAAGGTTAATGGTGTGGAAAAATGTAAATTTTGGAACTTGGTGTTATTCGCTAAGATAAAAAATATAAAAATACCAAGTTTACAAGACCAGTAAATCCAGTAAATATTTTAATTAATTTACGAAATAAATGGTTTGGTTTGCATAAATAAATAAAGGCCCAATTCATTGAAAATTGAGGAAAATATGGCTTTTATATTTTGCTTTTATGAGTAAAACTACCATTTTCCTTTGTCATATTCAATAGATGTTTTTTCCTGTTATCTTCCTTTTGTGCTCCATAATACATGAGTTTGGTTATAAGCCTTATCATTATGGTGAGTGTCAGTTAGATTTTTAGTTCGATTTGTAATGTAAGATTAGTTTTCTTTTCTTATAACATCTTTTAACACAAGGAGAGTTACTACACATCGTCTACAGTATATCCGAGTTTCCAACGACGAGAGATGGCCGCTCTCTCTTTCTCTTTTGTTCTCTCTTCAGCCTAGGATTTCTTCATTTAGATTCAGTATTTTTTCATTCTACCACACGGTTCGAAAAGATATTTTCATTAGAAAAGACCAGGAAAGATATTGTTGCCCTTTTCAAAACCAGCTTACAAACGTTAAATAATTATTTGTTACGTAAAATGATAATTCTAAGTGAAGCGAAGTCGCCCACAAAGAAGAAGAATCAGTGTTATCTGTTTCACCAACGAATATTCTAGCGCATGTCAGATAATAATATAATATTTTTAAAACACATGAAGACCTTTCACGCATCGGTCTGTACATTGCGAATCGAAAGGAGCTCTTTGCGAATGTAATAAGAAATACTTTGATCGATGATGTAATGGATTTGGGTTGTGGTGTGAGATACAGGCAATAGCGGGATAAATTACATACAAAACAATCTTTAACGCTTTTAAATTACGAACACCGAACTATACCTAACTATGTAATGCATTTTCATGCGAGGTAAAATCAATTAGTAAATAATGTCGTAAAAAGTTATGTGTAAAGGTGCCTTGTTCAAATGTATAATAGTAAAGCCGATTAAGTCTTAATCATTTAAAAGAGAAAATATATGTATCTATTTTGTAGAAAGACAGTTGTATACACAATACTAATTATAATTAGTATGATTCCATTCAAACCCTGTACTGTACTGTATCAGCCCTTATACGTCCCACTGCAGGATACGGGCCTCCTCTACAATCGAGAGTATGATTGAGAGTGGTTAGGCCATGTAGTCCACCACGCTGGCCTAGTGCGGGTTGGCGGACTTTACATACTATAGAAATTATTCCGAATCGCTATAGTATGCAGGTTTCCACACGATGTTTTTTTGCACCGTTATAGTGCGTGCTGATTGACTCAATACACACTTGACTCTGAAAAAACAGAGGTGTGCCCTAGGATTTGAACCCGCGACCACCAAGAAAACTTTGGCGGCCACGTCTGGTCCGTTTACCTGCAGGCCACCACGCACTTCCAACCCAACCTAACTTGCATCCAAACCCTATGGTATAGTAAATATACCAAACTCATACAATACAGGGTATATCAAGAGTGCTACCGAAAACGAAGCTGGGTGATAGTTTTAGTGACTTCAGACACAATGCAACTAAAATTGCAAAAAATGATGACTAAATCTTTTTGTTATTTTTTTTCCATCGTCGTATTAGGATGGTAAATACATAGTTTTTTCTTAAATAATTATGTACACCCTTTTATTTTTAAATACGCTATGATATGCAATGGTTTAAATTATTATTTTAGCAAAAACTAGGGCTTTACCACACAAACTTGACGATATTTAAAAAATAATAAAAAAATATTGTCGGTTTTCTTAGCGAAATTTTTAGTTGCGTTGTGTTTGTAGTCACTAAAATTACCACCCGGCTTCGTTTTCGGTAGCAGTCTTGCAGCGGCGTGCACAGGATTATGACACTGGGTATGCGGCGGAGTACTCGGTCACAAAAACTTTTTCTTTTATAGTTTTTTAGCATAGCCAAGCCACGCGACGGATCTCTAAGTCGGAAACCATGCCAACATAACAAGTCTTAGATGTACTACTATTCATGTCCATCTTCTACGGCAACGCAGACAAAACAGCGATCGATCGTCGCGGCGGAAGAAATTCTAATAAGTAAAATAAAAAAAACTCACCTAGTCAGCTTTCAATTTTCACATATTCAAGGTTCCGGTTAGTTGAGATTACTATACCTATCCCGATGTAAATAAACGTAAGATTTCGGCCACCTCATTCATTCATTTGATAAACATACATTTTTAATACAAACCTCACAATCAAATAACATTTGAAAAAATTAACAAACACACTAGTAAAAGCAAATGACTACAATTAATATTGAAACTTAGTAATAAGCTGTTAAATGTACACACTTTCAAATGTTAAAATGAAAATCTTTTAAGAAATCTATTTTTTCACAAACATACTAGTATAAAATAGTAAACAACGCAAAAACACATAAAAAAAGCAAAATGGCCCCCGGGCCCCGCGAAATACAAAGCATTTCTATTTAAACAAATAAAACCTTACTAACCAAAAATGCATAATGTGCATAGGTGATTTATTAGATTCCTGCCTATTAATTTTACTCGGATTATTGGCAACGAACATTTACGATTACTCCCGACAACTGCCGAACTTCCGAGGCCTGCCGCAGGAGTCGCGGCTTTCAATATTCATGGGTGTGTGCGTTTGCGACTGTGCACGGACACCAAAATTACTACACACATGCAAACAAATGTAATGCGGGACGCGGCGGCATGACTTGGTTGATTAGGTACATTAATTTGCTTTGCAGCGCCTCTTGCTTTTCGCGTGGCAACCATAATGTTTGCGTGATTGCAAATAGGTGCTATTTATAAAATATTAGGCGTTTTTAAGTTATTATATTTTGTTTATTCATTTATTTACTATAAATTAAAGTCATCTAAAACGTACGAACGTTATAATAAAATATCTGTGAATGGCAAGTAAAGCACTGCATTTCTGCCTACAAGGAGTGCACGCCCCTGCAGTCTTTATATACCCGGTATATACAATACCTCAAATTGGTAATAAATTATTAAAAATTATAACATCTAGTGTGTGTCAGTTCAGTGCAATAAAAAAATCCGAGAAGATAATAGAGAAAAACTTACATATTTTTATTTTAAATCGCTGTCTCTTTCACTTTGAGACACAGGGCTCAAACGCATCCTTCACTCATTCAGCTAGCCGATTTTTTTTACTTCACGCTTTTCTGCCTTGAAATATGGTTTTTCTTTCAAAGTTATACTTTTTATTATAAGACTGTGTTTCTAAGTTTCTATCGGCTTCATGAATAATTTCGATGGAATTTACCACTTTATAAAGAGCTGAAGGGTATGAAAAGAAAAAAATATTATTATAAATGAGAAATACGGATTCGAGGGAGATGTAATAAAATAGTTGAACAAAAAATATACTTACATTTTTTAACGAGTAAGGCAAGGATGCGTAAAAATGGAGAATGAAGCGCTCTTATACATAATGGTTATTTAGATTTGAGCGAATTTTACACATTAAAATAAAACTATTATTTAATGATTTTATCGGGGATTTGGTTTATGAGGCAATATTCTATATATGGCTGGAAACGAATATCCTAACTATCTCGGCAATTAAATGCCAGATTCCGATTAAAACTCACCTACATGTTGCCCTTCAAAATCACTACCAAAACAATTCTATCATAAAATCCGTCATTGTTCCAAAATCCGAGATGATTGATGACAGCGTTTAATACGCTGGAAATAGTCAATGTTTCCCGTCCAGGGGGCCCTACTCTGTAAATCCGAAACGATGTTAGAATCTGCGAACGATCGAAGTTTATGACGATACGAATGTACTTACTCTTGTAATTTTTCGAATTTGTATAACGTACATCGTAACCACAAGTCCATGGTTACGACCATAAGTCAATAACGTCCATAAGTATATGTAGGTACATTCGTATCGTATATAAACTTCGATCGTCCGAAGATTCGAACTTCGTTTCGGATTTACAGAGTAGGGCCCCTGGTTCGCGTTGCAAATGTCCTTTTCGGCTGGTGCTCGTGCATCGGCTCTGTCCACCGTACTATTTCCTGTTCCGGTTCACTTGTTACTGATCGCCGCCCGCCCCACTATCCCGTAGAGTGTGAAATATATGTAGAATGGATATTTGTTATTGAAATAATGTGGAATTGTTATTTGGTTGTTGTTAAATTATAATATCTAGATATTTAATAATAGTAGATGTGATCATATTATTTGTAATGGAGATTGGTCTTTTTGAGTAAATAATATTACTTTTATTTATACATACATGCATTCAAAAATAAACTCGCGACTTTCTCCCAGAAGGGGTAGCTCTACCTACCCCTTGCTACCAGGAACCCGAGATCTCAGCTTTGCAATCATAACGTCGTACAAGACCACTGCGGCTTTTGAGATACCATAATAATAATTTAATAATGAACGGTGCAAGAGCAATATGTACCTATGTGAATTAGATATATTAACGAGTTTTTCAAGAAGCATAAAATACATTTTTAAACGGTTTTATTTAGCTCACCCCGTTTGTTTGGGTCAAATTTAGTAATTGAAATTTAACCCTTTTCCCGTTAACCGATTGATCTGAAATTTGGTATACGCCTTTGATTCTGGTGACAATACAAGTATCCATATTCAATATTATTGTGAATCCAAGATGGCCGCCACTACAAGATGGCGGATAACTTAGTTTTTTTCAATCCCATCAATATGGGTATCAAATGAAAGGGCTTGTCAAGTAGAATTCAGTGCACTATACAAAATCAAAATCAAAGATGGCCACTGCTACAAAATGGTGGATAATGTATTTTTCAATCCCATCAATATGGGTATAAAAACAAGTGAGCAAAAAAATGGTAAGTATAATACAGTATACTATACAAAATTACAATATGAATCTCCCACCCAAGTCAAGAACTCAACGAATTGAATAGAATGAGAAATAAAAACTAAATACTTAAAAATAAAAAAGTAAAATAAATATTTTAAGTTAAACGGTTTTATATTGCTTTACATGAATTTTAACCACTTTAAATATTGGACGTGCCCCACGATTTTATTTTAGTTTAATCAATGCATATGTTTAAAATTATTTTTTAGCTTTTAGTACATTTATCTGCAATATAAAACCGTTTAACTTAAAATATTTTTTTTACATTTTTATTATTTCCTAATAATCTAACAAGATTTTAATAATATTGGGCACTGGAAATTTATCTAAACGGCGAATATCATTTACCATAAAAAACACGCATTATTTTCACCGCTGGAATAGCAAATTGTTCTTCTCAGATAATTCTATAAAAAAATTAGAACGATTAGGCACAGTCTTCAATTATAATTAATAGCTCGGCTTATCTCTTTACGCGCGGTGTTCATAAAGATGAATCATTTATGATTAATTTTACTTATTAATTTGCGCTTTTTCTCCGACAACGATTTTTTAATTGCGATGAATTATGAGACTAACGTGCCATTCGCCTAATGGTCAGCGATACAACCGCTCATGAACAGTAGCAAAACAAAACAACACCATGAATTACAAAGCAATGCTTGACATCCACTGCGCTCGCTATCTTGAGACATAAGAGGTTAAGTCGCATTATGTCCATTAATTACTCTAGCTTTAATGTCCTTGAAGGAAGAACACAACGGAGCATGTACACTGCTGTCTGACGGGAGAAATAGACATAGCGGGGGTACCTACCCATGCGGCCTTCCACTTGCTGCTCTCAATGTCAGTAAATATTTATTAGAAATTATGTATATCGAAATGGTAAAATAGCTAATGAGTATTTAAAATAGCTGAAAAGTATTTCTTTCTAACGGACCGCTGTTTGCTCTCATTAAGATTCTTTTACAAGTTATTGAATTGTTTTCACTAAGTTACGGGCCATTTTCCGCAACTTTATCATAGCATCTCGAACCCGCAAAATTCCTAAGCTAATTAACATGTATCTAATAAGCATTCACTTCTGTCCGTACTGACCTAGATAATACAAATATTATAATATGTCTGGAAAACTCAGATTCTATGAAGCGTATAGATATAATCACATACACACCACAATACTTATAATAAAATTCGTATAATCTTCTGCTATTAATAGACCCTATACATTTAAAAAAAATCTATGTGCGACGATGCGAATCTATGAGTCTACCAATCTGTCGACGTGTAACAATTCTATGTATCAAGGTTATGTTACATACAAGATGCAAGAGTGATTAATTTATGAACACATACACGGACATACTACACCAAGATTGTGCGAATGCTCCTATAGACAAAGAGCCCGTACCCGCCACACTATTGTTATTTCATAAAAGCTGAAAGTTTCTGCGCATGCCTCTAGCATAAGCATCATACGATCAGCTATTATGAAGTTCTGATCGTGTTGCTGGGCTCTTGCTCTATTAGTTCTGTGAGTCCTTTACTTAAAGGCATCTCATTGAATACGTGTTGGATGTAGCCGATGTTGCTCTATTGAAATAGGGCGTCTATTATACCACAGCGTATTCGCCTTAGTGAGGCTTCCTTTAAAGTTGATAGTACCGACTCAACCAGCGAAGACTGTAAGATTGAGCTTTCAATTTGCTTGGTTTCTGATAGTGTTTAATATAATAATTATGTTACGTGTTGGGGAAGTAGCTAGTGTATTTAATAAACGAGCGATAACACCGCCAATAGGCTAGTGTCATCAATTTTTATTATTGTTTATATCGAAAAGTTAGGTAATGCATAATGATACTCCGAAAACAATGGTATAGTGATAAGCAAGTTTCAAATATATTAAAGTTTGTGGTAGGAGTAGTACAAAGGGATGCAATATGCACGATGTGATGTCTTATTCGATTAGGTGCATTCATGCGTAAAGAAAACTAGAATCCCCACCACACTATTTAAAATAATAATATCTCAGTCATTTTATAACCTACTAGCTTTTGCCCGCGACTTCGTCTGCGTGTATATTATAATAATACGGACGTAAAATCAATACATTATATCGCTTCAACAACATTACACTGTAAGCTCTGCGAAAGATTTGTAAAAAATATATTTTGGTAACATTATGTATAAATCAACTTCAGTGGTTCTGATTTCACAAAATATAATATTACCCTTATTTCTACCACCTTAGTGCTTTTTTTCTAACAATAGCTCACGGCATTATTTTTAGTTTAAAATAAGTGGTGAAATACAAATTTTCATATGAATAACTTCAGCGGTTTTGATTTTGCATACAACTTTTCAACCTAACCAAATTGTAACTCTAACGATTTCGATGTTCCATACAACAGTTTTTAACCCTTTTCAACCCCTTAGGGGATGAATTTCCAAAAATCCCTTCTTAGTGCTACCCTACGTCACAATAGGAACCCCTGTGTGAAATTTCAGGTTCCTAGCAGTCAGTCAGGTTCCTCTTTTATATATATATCGGCGCAAGATGCGGGTAGTCCTTAAAATTTAATCAAAACAAGTGTCTGAGTCATGTTGTTTGTTCAGTACTATAAAAGGGGCGCAAGCAGCTGTCAAGTGAACAGTTTGTTGAAAGTGCTACAACTGTGAACAGCTCCGAAATATTATAATTATTACAAGTATTTTTATATAATCAGAAAAAGTGAATAATAATAATTGTTAGTAACGAATATATCAGTTGATTGTTTGATTATCAATAAGAAATTTGGTGTGGTTTAAATAAACAAATATGAGTGAAGAGCGTGGTTTTGATCAGCATACCTCCCCTCCTCTTACATCAGAAGAGGGGACGAGCCGACGCCACCATTCATCGGCCTCTTCTTCAGAAAATAGTACCATGACACTCCTGGCAAATACATTAAAGATACACTATGCGAGATGATGGTGAACTTATCTCAAGAATACCGCGCAGCTTTTGCTGAGATGATAGCATCACTCCAATCAAACAATAACCAAGGAATTCGTATATCGGAAGTATATTTTCCAAGCTACGACCCAGATAAAGGTATGGACGTAAAAGAGTGGGTGAATTTAATCACAAGAACACAAGAAGAATACAAACTTAAGGATCATGAAGTACGGCTAAAAGCTGCCGGCGTTTTAAAAGGAAGAGCACAAACTTGGGCCGACGATGTTTTGCTCAGAACTACGACTTGGGCTGAAATGAGAGAAGATATGTTACAGACCTTCGAACCGGAGTCCAGGTATTTTTCAGAGATTTTGAAGTTTCGACGATACACAGTTGATAGTGCCAACAGTATCCCAGAATATATATCAACCATCTGGAAAATGTTTAAGAAAATTGTTAAACCAAACCCCACGGAAAAAGACGCCGTCGAATTCGTACTTGGGAGTATAACTGATGACGAACTTCGGACTGAGCTTCTAAACAGTAAATCCGAAACTGTTCCTGAATTAATCTCTATTGCAAAAACTCTACGCAAACGAAAGATGACGGAACAGGATAGCATGCCAACCAAACGAGCAAAGATCGAAAGAAACAGACAAGATCAGAACATAAGCTGCTTTGTTTGCGGCAAGCAAGGCCATAGAGCACGCTGGTGTAGTAAAAACGCCATAGCACAGAATAGAGCCGATATAAGAAATGCGGCATCAACAAATCCGCCAGAACACAGAAGAGAAGAATGTTCATATTGCAAAATTGCGGGACATACCTATGAGAATTGCTTCAAACGACAAAACAAGGAGAAAACCGTTAACATGTGCCAAAAGGGTAAGGACTGCTTCCAATATATTAATCGCTAAAATAGACGGCAAAAAGTATCAAGCAATGTTCGATAGTGGTTCTGATTGCTCTTTAGTGAGAGAGTCTATAGCTAAACAATCCTCTGGAGTCCATAAAATCAAAACAACGCATTTGAAAGGCATTGGTCCCGTACCGATTATATCATTGAGCCAAGTAAGTCCTATTTTAAATATCGGCGATGTTTATCTTGAATTAGATCTGCATGTAGTCGTAGATCATGAATTACCCATAGATATTTTAATAGGCAGAGACATATTAAGTATTCCGGGCATAGAAATAACCCTCGGTGAAATGGGATTTCCCTAATTAGAAACGCGATACAAGACCGCAAAGAAATTTGGCAATTGTCATCCACAACTATTGATACAGACATAACGGATACAGAAGACCTACAAACGCTCATAAAACTTTTAGACAGTTTTTCCAGTTCATTTGTAGATGGGATTTCGGGAACGACTATAACTACAGGAGAATTAAAGAATCGATTAAAAAACCCAAATAAAACGGTAAATCGAAGGCCATATAGATTAGCCCCAGTTGAGCACGAAAAGGTCCAATCAATTATTAAAGACCTATTGGACAAGAAAATCATTCGCGAAAGTAACTCTCCATTTGCTAGCCCTATTATCATGGTGAAAAAGAAAAACGGGGAAGATCGACTTTGTGTTGATTACCGAGAGTTAAATTGTAATACCGTGAGGGACCATTACCCGCTTCCACTTATATCTGAGCAATTGGACCAACTTGCTGATGCTAAATATTTCACATGCCTAGATATGGCAGCCGGTTTCCACCAAATACCCATATCGCCTGATTCTATTGAAAAAACAGCTTTTATAACCCCTGACGGTCAATTCGAATATTTAACTATGCCTTTTGGATTAACTAACGCACCATCAGTCTATCAAAGGGCTATCAACAAAGCCTTAGGAGATTTACGAGGGAAAGTAGCACTTGTATATGTTGATGATGTACTTATACCAAGTCGAACTGTTTCTGAGGGAATTCAAAAACTTGAAGTAGTGCTTAAAGCACTCACTATTGCTGGGTTTTCGATTAACATGAAGAAATGTTCATTTTTGAAAACTTCAATAGAATACCTCGGTTTTGTAGTAAGTAACGGTAAATTAAGACCCAGTCCATCCAAAGTAGAGGCCCTAGCTAGATCCTTGCCGCCAAAAAACGTAAAGGAACTTAGGCAGTTTAACGGACTTGCTGGATATTTTCGCCGTTTTATACCCAACTTTTCGACACAAATGATACCCTTGTATAACTTGACGCGAGCAAATGCGAAATGGGAATGGACCGTCGAACATGAGGCTGTGCGTTCTAAGATAATTGAATATCTAACATCCTCACCATTGCTCACAATCTTCCAAGAAGGATATCCAATTGAGTTGCACACAGATGCAAGCGCAATAGGACTAGGAGCAGTCTTAATCCAGAAGAAAGAAGGTCTTCAGCACGTTGTAGGATACTTCAGCATGAGAACCACACAGGCAGAGTCAAAATACCACAACTATGAGCTTGAAACTTTGGCGATTGTTCGAGCAATCAAACATTTTCGGCATTTCTTATATGGAAGAAATTTCACAATAGTGACAGATTGCAACACGGTTAAAGCATCACGATACAAACAAGAGCTTCTTCCAAGAATCCACAGATGGTGGGCCTTCTTGCAAAACTTTCAATTCGAGGTCGAATACCGAAAAGGTGAAAAATTGAAACATGCAGACTTTTTCAGCCGAAATCCGCTCAGAGTAGTCGCAAACATATCTACTAAAGATGATTGGCTTATCGTGGAACAGCGTCGGGATCCAGACTTAAGCAAAATTATTCAAGACGTTCTCAACAACGACAATCACCCGAAATATGAGATAAAAATAAATTGCTGCATTTTAAATTTGAGTCTAACGGTAAAGTAAAGCTTGTGAAAGTTGTCCCACAGTCGTATCAGTGGAGTCTCATTAATACCTACCACGAGGCTTTAAAGCATATGGGATGGGAAAAGACATTGGCAAAACTTAAAGACAACTTATGGTTTCCAAAAATGACTTCAACAGTCAGATACTTTGTGAAGCATTGTTTGGTGTGTAAAACCATGAAAGGACCTTCCGGTGCCCAACAGATCCGATTGCACCCTATTGAGAAAGTAGCTGAGCCATTTCATACCCTTCACATTGATATTTCTGGCAAACTTAGCGGCACTGCAAGTAAAAAAGAATATGTATTTGTAGCCATCGACGCGTATACAAAATTTGTGATTTTGCATCACGCAAACAACAAAAACCAGTCTAGTGCTTTGAAACATCTTCAGGAAATAATATTTTGTTTGGAGCCCCAAAACGTATAGTAGTTGACGGAGATGCCGCTTTTATTTCTAATTATAAAGATTACTGTAACAAATACGGAATTCAACTTCATCATTGTGCCGGATATACAAGTAGAGGGAATGGCCAAGTTGAGCGAATTATGAGAATATTAAAGAATGGCCTAACTATAATTAAAAATACTCAGAAATGCCATTGGGAAAAATCTCTCGGGACACTTCAACTAGCTATTAATTGCACTATATCCAAGGCTACGGGGCAAACACCAATTGAGTTATTAACGGGCAAGAAGGCAGTGTGCCGCCGGAATTACTGAACATTATAGACGAAGAAAATGAGCGAATTAATCCAGAAACATTGAGAAGAGTTGTTTTTGAAAGGATGGCCGAACAAGCAGAAAAGGATAAATATCGTTTTGATAAAGGAAAAGCGAAAGTCAAAAGATTTCAAAAGGGAGACTATGTACTATTAAGAGAGCCGCCGAGACTGAGTACGAAGTTAAGTCCGAAATATGATGGGCCTTATGAGGTTAAAAAAGTTTTGCCTCACGATAGATACGAAATTCGCAGGGCTAACCAACGTGGACGATCTAGAAAAGTTGCTCATGAACATTTACGAAGCGCTCCTAAGTTTGAGGTACAAAATAATGTGGCCGTATCGGCTATGAATAGAGATAACGAGTATTGTCAACTTCATGAAGACTATGAGCACCCTGCTTCAGGAGCAGGTGATAAATGACGTGTGTTTGAGCATGTACTATTGTGGCCAAAATTAGTGCTGAGACTATGAGGTCATACGAGTATTATAATGAGTTGTGACCAAAATTAGCGCTGAGGCTATGAGGTCCGAGACCAAAATTAGCGCTGAGGCTATGAGGTCCTGAACTTACACGTGTGATATGTGACACCAATAATCTCTTTTTCAGATAAATGAATTGGTAAGGCGCTGGGACGCGCCTATCGTCAGTATGCCGTATCGGCGCAAGATGCGGGTAGTCCTTAAAATTTAATCAAAACAAGTGTCTGAGTCATGTTGTTTGTTCAGTACTATAAAAGGGGCGCAAGCAGCTGTCAAGTGAACAGTTTGTTGGAAGTGCTACAACTGTGAACAGCTCCGAAATATTATAATTATTACAAGTATTTTATATAATCAGAAAAAGTGAATAATAATAATTGTTAGTAACGAATATATCAGTTGATTGTTTGATTATCAATAAGAAATTTGGTGTGGTTTAAATAAACAAATATGAGTGAAGAGCGTGGTTTTGATCAGCATACCTCCCCTCCTCTTACATATATAGATTTTAATGCTGTTTTATACTTTTTAGGAACTATTACATACTGCTCAAAATTGAACCTTGCACACAATCCTGTACTTTTATTTTGTCGTTTGTTGTCTACTTTTTTATTATATCTGATGTACAACAAAGCTTTGAATAAATAAATACGTTGGATAATAGAAAATATATTACTACCAGACTTAAGAAATATGGTTAAATCGTTGTTAGGAAATTAAAAGGCAATCGTCATAAGCCGGTTTGCACTCATATTTTTTTTTCAACCTGTCACCCAAAAAGATGCATGTTTCTGTAATAATATTTTAAGGATGTCTGAATTCAGCAGTAGATGTATTGGTACACATGAGAAAGAAATAAATATAATAACGCTTTAAAGCAGTTGAATTGCTAAAAATAAGAACAGCCAATTTAACATGACATCGTCTGTGAATTTTGGGCGCATTGTTATCCTGCAGTTGGTTTTAGTTGGGCTGGAAGTTAAGCGTGAATTTCTCACATTCAACGTGCTCCTTTCACAGGAATTAATTAGCTATGTTTTTAGTGCCAAAGTGTTTGTCTGCGGTAGACTATTGATGTGTAAAATGTGTAGTAACGTATACATAAACATAACAAAAATTTAGAATACTGAACGAACTTTTATAGGATTTTGATATTTTATAAGTGGATTTTAATTTTCGGAAAAGACCAGAAGATCTTAGACTAAGATTTTATACACAATCAACAGTAATATTATCAAATAATATTTCTCAAATCAATTACTAATTGTTTCCAAAACAATACACAAAATCCCTACCGATCAGATTTATGTATCTAATACCATTTAGATAATCCGGCGAAATCACTTTTCCCCGAGTAAACACCTCGAAATTATTCAGGACGGGGACAAATTATAGGAAAGCCATCCGCCTCTGAAATACGGTGCTCAAAGTGCTCATTTTAAAAGCAAATCAGTTTTGTTTTGGCAACAACACGGCGACGGGCTGGTGTCAGCCAAGCCCGCGGTCGGCCATGTTAAAAGTTGGTGAGCTACCGCACCAGTGCGTGGTATTTGACATTTTCCAATGCCAACTAGCTTTGGAAACTCTGCATTTGTTTAAAATTTACGTGTTTGCAATGAGCGGTTTTGAGGTTTATTTAAAATTAGTGGTTGTTTTGGCTTATATGTAAATTACGCCTATTGCTATCAAATACTAGAATTTGGCTCGTAAACTGTTGGACCAAGTGTATATAGTGTGGCACTAGGTAGGTTTACCAGTATCATCCTATATAAGTCTCACTGCAGGGCATGCGGCTCTTCAACAATCGAGAGAACGATTGAGAATGGTTAGGTCGTATAGTATAGTATATATAGTCTATCAACTTCGGTCGCTTGTTATCGTTCTTGGCAGAGTGGTCATTTCTTCAGGTGGTGGGTTCGCTTTATAATCCGTCTCATTCATCTGGCACGCACGATTTCCTTGCGCATTCATGAATGAGGCTGTTAAGTACAGTGTTTATTTGATCAGTCCAATAAATATTATAAATTAAAGCTTTATGTACAGTCACTCCAGACTTTTTGATACTTTTGGCAGTATTATATTCACTCCTAAGAAATTCACTACTGTGCAATCCATGTTAACAGTAAACTCCAAAAGACTTTCAGAGCAATCTCTTGATAAGGATCTTCACCCAAAGACCTGTAAGTACCTTACCAGGACAATATACATCGACAATTATCCGAAATTACTTCGCTAGATTAATATCCACATAAATCAAAGACAACACAGTAACTAATTAGTTAGGTCACAAGTCCTAAAGGGTATTGTGCGTCGACCCTCGGACTTATCGGCCGATTGCGGGACATATTGTATTAAGTGTAACGTGCCAATTTGGCTATTGTAATAATTCATGATACAACAGAACCCTTTTCGGTTGCTTTAATATATTATTCGCGGAGAGAAACTATTTTATACCAAACGATACATTTTAGTCGGGTGACTCGGGTTCATTTACACTCAAAGCTTAACGTAAGGCTTTTTATACATCGATATCAGCTCTGAGATAAAAACAGATAAGAGTATTTTGTAATGTTTTATTATTCAATAAGGCCGGCAAACGAGCAAACAGGTCACCTGAGGGAAATTGATAATTATCGCCCAGGAACATCTACAACGCTATGGTTATGATGTGATGTGGGAGATGCATTGCCATCCCAACAGATCGGGAGGGGAACGGCAAGGATAAAGGACGGGAAGAGGAAATGTGTATTGGGCAATTCGCAATCTCACTCACAGAACAAAACGCAAAAGCAAACATGTCACTTAACGTTGATCTTCTGTTAAACTACGGTACCGCCCCGGACGAGGCTATCCATTCAAGGTGAGTTATGAATGACAAAAACGTGGCTTTGCCACTTTTTACTTTTGCATGTTTGGAGTTCACCCCAAAAAAGGTACGTCGGTTTAGATCTTTTGAGGCAGTCAGTAGTCATTGACATAATGACAAGTAACTACATTCTATCATAGAAGCTATGTCTTCATAATTGTCCTCAAGTTGTGAAAAGGAACTTATTATAAGTAATGCCATCATTTTAATAATAATTTTCAGGAAAACAATGTTTCGCCTGGTGTAAATGCTCCGTGAAAACTTTGCCGGCACATAAAGTTGTGGAAACAAGTCACGTCTAAAATGAGTAAACCTAATGTCGGGATTAACTTTTACTATTTGTTTAGAGGCTTGTTAATTCCGTTTAACTTCAGAGCATCCCGTTGTCAGAAACGGATCTGTCATCAGCGCTTTGACTTCAGTTCCATTACTAACTCTAAGTTTGTGAACTTATAAATTTATGAAACGATTGGCCTTTGTTTCAAAAGTTTAAAATAATAATAATAATAATAACACCCAACAGTCACATACATAGTCCTGACCCCACATTAAGATCGAGTCTTGTGTCGTGGGTATCAGGAACTACGAGAGACTTTTCGGTCTCACAAACACCCAGACCCGAGAGAAATATTTGTGGGCCGCACAAACATTTCTCTCGGTGCGGGGATCGAACCCGCGGCCTCTCGTTTCACAGGCGGCGTCTAACCGCCTGCGCCACGGAGGCTGATAAAATGTAGTTAGTTTCTAATCATATATTAGACTTTTAACTTTTGACTTTTGAATTGAGTAATTCGTATTCAACTTTTTCGTATCTGGGGGCACGGCAGTGCCCCTCCAAGTCGAGCTAAAAAGCGGCACAGCCGTACTATCCTTTTCCGAAGCACTTCAGACATAGAACCTTCAAATTTAGAATAAATTATATCGACTATAAATAGATCGACTTGGCCATCGCATGAAAACATAATGTATCGTACAATTTAGCATAATGCTACTGGCCAAGTCGATCTATTTATTTAAAACGTAATGAAATTTTAACAATTTACGTAATAACTTTATACAGAAGGTCCCTTAAGCAAGGACTAAATAAATTAATCGACTTGGTGTTACATGAATCTCACAACTTTTTGCGGTAGAAAAACTGAACTGCGAGACTTGGATTTTTTTACAGGATGTTTTTGATGGGATAACTTATTCGTATTCAAATTGTTCCAACTTTTATATGTGGAAGGATCATTCATATTATGAGGATGTCACCTGAGTTGGTACCATAGATTAGAATTATATACAGAGATAGATGTGCAACTCCACTTTTTTTTAATTTTCAGTCGTGATTTCGCCGTCAGAGGTCGCGCTAGGCAAACGGGCGAAATTTCATATTTGTTATTCTAATATTTCAAAATGTGTATCTTTCGTAACCTCTTGTAATTTTAACCAATATAAAGTTGAAATTGTTTTTAATATCAAGAAAGTTCTTTATATCAACATACAAAACATATTTCTTGGTTTAGTGGTACACTTCCGCCATTTAACAGTTAGATTTAAACTCATTACAAGATAATTTCCCGTTCTCGCCAGAGCGTGGCGCTAGAATCGAAATAATCGATTTCAATATTTTTCATGTATGAAGTCGCACCCCTATGGTTGGTACCACCGCAATTTCTAAACAAACTGCCAAACAGCAGTGTAAATGAACTGTTGAGTTCCGGTTTAAAAGACATTGCCGCCGAAGTTACTACTGGAAGTATTGAGACTTAACATCTTATGTCTCAGGATGATGAGTGCAGTAGAATGCCAAGCATTGGTTTGTAATTTTATTTTTATTGGTTTTACTAATGTCGATTAGCGGTCGTATCTCTTACCATCAGGTGAATGGCATGATCGTTTCACCATTTATTTGCAATAAAAAACTACGAATACACAAATTAATGCTACGATGTTCGATCCCTAATGCTTCGAATTCGAGCCAGAGCCATGGTACAGTCAGCAACATAAGTCGCTATACATTCACGAGATTTGGAGTTGTCTTATCATCCAAAATAATTATTATTTTCAATATCGTATGGCACTTCTCGACATAGATGACTTTACTTGGTTATATTTTACGACTACAGAGTAGTACGTACAAATTTTAATTCATAAAAAGGTTATCAAAAAATGTGAAGTGTTCAGCGATTTTTGTTGCTGACTGTACATACAGCGTTGTTGACAGTCGAGATCATTAGAAATCGAACATATTCAGTTCGGTTTTTACTAATTACATTGATGATATACGAAATAAATAAACCAATTTTAAATATTTAGTTATTTATTTGATATTGTTTATTTAGTATCTTATTTTATAGCCTTTTCCACTTATTGTATTTTTAATTCTTCATTGTGTTTAGCAATGCCCAATGTTCTCGTAATATGTAATTGATGCATGAAAAAAGAAACACGGAAACACCTCCCATGAAAATGAATAATTTTCACCATTTTGCTGTGCAAAACGGAAACGGTGCGTTTTTCCTTGAAATGAGCAGATTTCCTCTTTTGTAATTTATTTATGTTAATTCTAGCGGGGTCCGAAATGCATTAAAAAGGTCTTTATAAATGTCCTGAATGGACGATATAAGGCAGCCCGTAAGACCTTCTAATACTTGTAATTTAAAGTGATTACAATTTTATTATGGTAATCACAATGCAGTCCAAATTTCTGGTGAACAATAGGTATCTTTTACCGATCGAAACCATGGTGCCGGGCCTTTTTTTAATTCAATTGGTCTGCCAAATGAGCTATCAGGTCGCCTGATGGTAAGTGATCACTGCCGCCCATAAACATCTACAACGCTTGGACCATACATGCGATGCTCTACCTTCAGACTAGGAGGGGTACAGCAAGGAAACAAGATATAAGAAGAACGGTTATTGGACATCCAGCAATCCCAAAATCGCATCCGGAGATACACAAGCTTAATCATTGCAAGAGTTTTCCAGCATAGTATAAAATGGTAAATATCCATATGAATAGGAACATCCTAACACCCACCAGCATTTCACTCGGCAAAAGCAAACTTTACATCACCTAGCTTGTTAAGATTCTGTCGACGTGCGAGTGTAAATTTGCCTTTTCCCACGAAATTAAGGTCAGCGGATGTTAATTAAAGATTTCAAATTATGAGGCTGTGACCCTCATCAGGGCGATCGACGCTGCGTGTTTGTCATCCAGCCTCGTTACCACAACATGGCGTTGGATCGCTACTCTTGGTTTTGTTGGAAATTATAAAATAAAGGTGCCGATTTTGGCGATCAAAAAAAATGGTTCGGTTCGGGCATGATTTAGCACCCAGAAAGGTAAGTGCTCGTTCTTCTTTTACTATAGTTAGTTCTTACTATCACTGATAATGTCCAGGCCAGGTTTCCATTAATTTTTCAGAAGAGAAGGCCAGTTTTGGATATCATTGAAAATGTCCGAACTAAGCCTTGGTTCGGTTGTGGTAATACTATTGCTTCCCAGAAATTCAACATGAAACGACAACCTTGGTGTTAATTTTCATTCTAAGTGATGTATACTCGTTTTCTTTCCTCGTTTAGACTCACCGTTCAGCAATTTGACTCATTAAAAGATAATAATTATGTAACAGCCAAATTCATTGCTTCTGTCACTGTTACCACCAGAGCCAAGCGCGCCCATTTCTACAATACTCCGAGACAGTGAATTTTATTCCAGACACTTCATAAAATAGCTGAAATAAAATAAAGTTTCTAAATTGGATCAAATATAAAACAGAAGTAGACCCGCATGATATTGGAATAACAATGGCTTTCTAACCGATCACGCGATAGCTTCGAGACGTGAACGAGGTACTAATCAGTATGTCTAGTAACAGTGAACACAAAAATGCTAAATTACTTGTACGTTTCTTGTAAGCATTGAGGGTTCAAATAGATAGTGCGGTATGTGTAAAAATGCTGGAATTTGGTCGTAGTATATTGGGATCCGTTCGGAAGGCGACTTCCGTATGTACTGTATCAGCACATATAGATCCCCCACTGCAGGGCACCTGCCTCTTCTACAATCGAGAGTATGATTGAGAGTAGTTAGGTCATAAAGTCCACCAAGCTGGCCTAGCGCGGGTTGGCGGACTTTACATACCATGAATATTCATACAAAATAGCTTCAACGTTTCCTCACGATGTTTTCCTTCACCGTTATAGGGCTTGATTGACTAGCTATCAATACGTATGTGAATTCGAAAAGTCAGAGGTGTGCCCTGGGATTTGAACCCTGCGAGTACCGTGAATATGTAAGCAGCCATGTCTGATCTGTTACCAAAACATGCTACTATGCAGTCGACTACAGTATACAAAGTGTAAAACTGTTATATGTGACTATAATAAGTATCACTTCCGGTTTAAACCAGTGTATATCCCGCTATGAATATGCTAAGACAATAATGTCGTCTGATAAATAATTTCATGGCAGTTGATATTTCAGCTAGACGGGCTATTATACCTATAGAGCAAATACCAGAATGGGCCTGTTAACTGTTATCTTATTCTTAACTTACTTGTATTGTTATTTTATTGTATTGTGTGTATGGAAGAAATAAATGGTTTAAATATTCAATATACAGTGCAGTGCACTTACTTTGGTGTGTTAATGTAAAAAATGGGATGCTTGTAGTCAGAACTTATAGATTAACTTAGTTTCACCGGAGTCAAAGTTGAATAATTAGATATCTTGGTAAAAGACGTTGCTTCAAGTTTCTAACTCAATATTATTCTTTGAAATAAACATTTTAATGAATACTCTATATTTATTGTATTAATTTATCGCATAAATTAGTGGGCAAGCAAGGTATTATAGATGAAAAAAAAAAAAAACAGATAATGGAAATTTTAATCACATGATAACTTTATACAAAATGCTATTCAATTAAGTAAGAAGATATTGGAAAGACTTTTGTGAAAAAAGGTAAATACGAAAAAAAATAATGGCCGAATCAGGCAAATCAGGACAGCCTAATGTATTAAAACCAAAATAAGTGGCGACCCTAATTCCGCCATTCCGCTTTACTGTTATATACGGGCGTCCAGCGAACTTCATGGTAGGGGTGACAAAAAAGCATCGACGATTGGGGCCACTAAAAGGACGGTCTCTAACGACCCACACGATTTATGGCTTCATCGACTGGGAGTTTAATCGAAAAGGCGAACGTTGCTTACCGTCTTTGATTTACAACCGTTTAACGTTAATGTTATTTAATGGAGGGTATCACCAGTGCTGAAATGAGTATGTATTTGTTTGATTCCATTTGTTATGTTATTCTTAAGCTTTTCTATTTAATAACGTCATTTAAAATAATAAAACATGGATATGATCGAAATTCTAAGAAGTGTGATTCAAAGTTGTTTTTTATTTGTTAGTATAATATCTATATCTTAAAAACTATTAGGGATAGGGCTATATTTTTTTAAGTTCCTGTGCCGTCTTATTTTGGTCTACTCCGATGCATACATAAATAAGCTCACGCCTTCTTCCCAGAACGTGTAGGGAGAGGTGCTACCAGCTACCCATGTTTCGACTTGTGTGTTCAGTACCAAGATGTAATAGGGGCAAGCCTATTGCCATATCGGGCATAAATTTCTGACTCCGGGATGATACTGAATAAAAAAATCCAATAAAACTTTGCCCAATCAAGAATTCGAACCAATAGTAGTACAAGTGAAGAAATAGTACAATTACGCCACTGAGGCAAAGAAGGATACATACATAAACTCACGCCTTTTTCCCAGAAGGGGTAGGCAGAGGTGCCAGGACGCCCACATTTCGCCTTGTATGTTCCGTCCCACGATGTGATAGGCGAGCCTATCGCCATATCGGGACACAAATTCCTGACTCTGGGCTGATAATGAATAGAAAAATCCAATATCACAATATATGCAAAGAATACACATTTTTATGTGACATTATTTCATCCAACCAATATGGCACAAAAATTATTTGAGTAGACAGCTTTGGTGGGACGGGACGCGCATGGTACCTTTAAATGTATGAATATAGCATAAAATGCTGTATGCGAAAATGTAGGCATGATTATGACTTAAGTAAAAAATTCACTTTTACGGGACTGTGTTTAGAGTACTGACGATGTTGATGGAGTCCATTACAACATAAAGTAGAGGGTATATACGGGACGCGCCGTATGATAGCATAAGTATTTGAAAACTGCAGTACTGCATACAGTGCGTCGTGTTATAATTCCGCTAAGTTAAGGTAAGCAATCAATATAACATCAGTAACACTCTTGGGGAAGTTTAATTTTATCAGCCTCGAACAGCATATTACCTACCATTGTAGGGGATCATATCAACCCATACATTCTACAGGGTAAGAAGAATCTTACTTTAAATGTATGTATAAGAATTAAAAAGGTATATTACGACACGAGATATTATTTACAATTTTAAAAATAGAAGGAGAATGATGTGACGCTTGGTACAGTAGGACAAAACTAAGATCCAAATCTTCAAAATTACTATGCCAGAAAGAAAGGAATAGAGAGAGGGGGACGAACGAAATATACATACATTCATACATAAATTCACACATTTTTCCCTGAATGGGTAGGCAGAGAGCTACCAGGACTGTTACGTTTCGTCATATCGCCATATTGGGCACACATTCCTGACTCCGGGTTGAGACTGAATAGTAAACTCCAACGTCACTTTACCCTTACAATCATACTGTAGTACAAATGTGTCACTGAGGCAGTGACGGACGAAAAGAGAAAGAAAGTGAGTGAGAGTGGTGAAGGGAGTCGATAGCAATAAAAAGTCCATGTTAAATAGTCTGTAATTGAAACCTTTAGTTTGCCGAGCTTGGCTATCGTGTAGGAGTTACCTTTGGGTTAATTAACGGTTTATACCGCAATACAACTTATGTACTACTAAGAATAAATACAATTTGTTTATTCATGAGCTGTAAGAAGTTGTCCGAAACGACAAGAGTAATTGGCGATGCGCGTAAACGGAATATTAAGAGACTTCATTTCAAAACACTACTGGTGGTAGATCTCTTAGGAAGAGGCCGCTTGGGTAGATACCCACCGCAATGTCTATTTCTCCCCCCAAATAGCGGTATAAATGCACTGTTATGTTTCCTTTTTAAGGATATTATAGCCAGAGTAACTACTGAACATTTTGAGACATAACATCTTATGTTTCAGGATGGAGAGCGCTGTGGAATGCATGCAAGCATTGCTTTGTAATTCATGGCGCTGTTTGGTTTTGCTACTGTTTATGAGCGCTCGTATCTTACGATCAGGCGAACCGTAAGTTCGTCTCGCCATTCATCATTCATGAGTTGTAATAAGTTGTCCGAAACGATAAGAGTAATTGGAGACGCTCGTATACGGAATATTAACAGACTCTATTTTAAGACACTATTGGCCTTAAGTCACTGGGCTCTTCATATTATTACGTCAATAGTCAAGTTACATATAACTTTTGGGATGTTTCAACGCGGTCTAAGTTATAAGTGTCTTGTGCTTAGTAAATACTGGAAGGTAACTTCGGTCATTAGTTTAACTTGAATTAGTCTGTATTGTTTTGTACACTAAGATTCAGTGGTAATATTGAAACTTTTGATTTCTATTAAGATACAATATAATTAATATAATATAAAGCATTTGGAACTTAACCTTAACATTTGGTTGTCAGTAACAAATTACTGAAAGCCATAGGACTACCATTTATACATTTAACAAATTGCATTCCAAAAACTTGTTTATTAAATTAATCTAAAAGTTTAAAATAAATGAGAAAATATTTACACTTTAAAAATCTAATTTAGGTTTCTTTTGTAACTATTAAACTTATATTATGTACGAACAAAATAAGTTTAAATTTATGGAAATCAAACCATAATTATTACAGTTTTCTTTGGAAGGCGGGCAAATCACACCAATACAAAATGTGTAGTATTTTTCGTGGACTAGTTGGAGAAGCAATATATTTTTATGTATAATAGCGTTCAGTCTATCTTTTATTACTTTATGTATAAAACATCGCAACTAAATAGAGGTTTGATAATATTAAACGTGAACATCGCCGCAAATTGAATATCATCTAGAATATCGAATAAATATTATCGGTGTCCATTATATTAGAGTTAGATACCTTAGGTGCTAAGATGTGTATATCGAGAGGACGAATAACTGAGAAGAAATTAGTGTGAGGAATAATATGAACCTAATTGTGTGAAGTATGGAAAATAATTTGTTGAATCGGTAATCGGTGTGTGGTGGTAACAAACTCGGTGCGAAATATTAAGGCGGTGGTCCTGGTCTCAAATTTATGGAGCTATGACTATCCAAATTTATGTTTATGTATACAGTGACGTGCTTATTGGTGTACGATAATATCATAAGAGAACTTACACACTTTAGGCCTCACCATGATTATTTAATGTTTTAGGCTACAGCCTAAGACCCCTCAAACGATCTTCCTATGGTACAGTAGTTCGTGTTCAGTAGTGGACAAGGATCCGAATCCGTTGGATACTAGAACTTTCCGTAAGTTTGCCTAAAAAACGGCATATAAATAAATAATACACCCAACAGTCACATACTTAGTCTTGACCCTACTCTAAGATCGAGTTTTGTGTCATGGGTATCAGAAACTACGAGAGAATATTCGATCTCACAGACACCTAGATCCGGAACAAATATCTCTGGTTCACACAAATATTTGTTTCGGTACGAGGTTCGAACTCGCGGCCTCTCATTTTACAGCCGGCGTCTAACCAACTGCGCCACAGAGATAGTCAAAAATATAAATATATTTAATACTTCATGCATTTCATAATTTCAGCTTTTGATTTAGACCACGTGGCAGTCTAAGGCGGTCCCTGGCACGGCTGGGCTCATAAATTTTTGTTCCTCCTGTCTAGGAGCGATTTATGAGTTGGAAGATACTTGGCCAATGGAAATTAGATTTTTATATACTACACCCGTCTCGTACTTGACTGTAGACAAGTGATCACTGTTTTTTTTTTTTTATTGCAATGAATGGCGAGACGATCAAGCCGTTCGCTTGATGGTAAGCGATACGACCGCTCATAAACAGTAGCAACGTTCCACTGCGCTCGCCATCCTGAGACATAAGATGTTAAGTCTCAATATGTCCAGTAGTTACTCTGGCTACAATGTCCTTCAATCCGAAACACAACAGTGCATTTACACTGCTGTTTCACGGGAGAAATAGACATTGCGGTGGTACCTACCCAGATGGCCTCTCACATATGAGAGACCTACCACCATTTAACATTTATTTAATTTATGAGCTAGAAAATGTATGAGCGATTGTTGAAGGTTTTAAGAAAAAAAATACAATTCAGAGTTAGGACGTTTGCTATCTTCATATATTAATGGACAAATGAACACCACTCTAAACTGTGTCCCCAGTTAGCTTCACAATATAAATATATTAAGGTTTATTTAGTAAGTACGAACATCAAGTCGGTGCGTGATATCTGATTTGATCTCAGTGAGTAATGTTACTTTGGTCAAAGACGGGTCATTTCTTGTCATCCGTCTTGTAAGCGAATTCCTTCCCTGAATATTACGACTCTTTATATTAATATACTTAACGACTTTAGACGATTAATATTATATTTGTACATAACTGTATCGTATTTGTTTGTTACTTTTTTGCCGATGAAGACTGAAGGTTCTGTCAAGTAGAAGGTTAACATAAATTGACTGAAATGAAAACTTTTGCTTCTAAGCCTCTATTTACCACATAATTACAATATACATACATGATACTGTCCCGCACTAACACCCGCCACTGCAACTCCTGTAAGCCAGGATCAACAGTGGTACGCATTGTAATGACACCGAGCAGTGAAGCTCGGCGAGTCTCCTGGAATGTCTTACTTGCCTTTAACTCACAACGAAACAATATACATATGTATATGCCCTAAACTATACATTACACCCTGCATTACCCCTTACATGTTCACACGGGTAATGCCGTTTCATCCGAATTTTACTCCTATTGGTCAGCTATCAAACTGGGCTGGAATAATCATAATGTATGTGATGGGTCACCTCCTGGGATAAGAGGGCCAGATCAGGATATATGAAGTGCCAACAGAGGATTCTACGGGTATAGTTTATGCGCATATCGAATGCCGTTGAAAGCAAACGTTTAAAACAACAGCATCGTGGAAGGACTTTTTATTTTTCTTATTTCTGTGTGAAGGTTTTTTGGGATACAAATTTGGGTTGAATTTGATATTCCGTAAGCCGTAGACTGCGGAGCTACCAATTTTGTTTGTATATTTGTGATTCCTACTTTTCAATTTAGGTAACTAAACAGCTGACTACCTCCGTAGCGCAGTTCGTTGGATGTGGGCTGTGAAATAAGAGGCCCCAAGTTCGATCCCCGCACTGAGATAAATGTTTGTTTGGCCAACAGGTATTTGTTTCGAGTCGTGATTGTGAGCCCAAAAATGTCTTTAGTTGTTTCTGATACCTAGGACACATGACTTAAATGATACTAATGTGGGCTCAGAACTAAGTGAATGTTAGGTGTATTTGTTTTTTACAAGATTATTGACGGAGGAACCTGGTACGGAAATTAGTGGGTGGCTAGATACAGGCTCTTTTGCAAACCACAATAATCTATGTTAGAAGTATATTAGAAGATGTTTTGATCTAAGCTATCGTAGAGAACTAGATCTTTTATGTGAGTACGTTATGACTAGTCGGGACGCGGAAGAACGAAAATACGGTGAAAAGACGAGTGGGATGCATTCGAGCCATAATGACAGGAACTCGCCAGAGTCAAAAGGAGGAAAAAAGGGGAGGTATTTGCTCAGCAGTGAGACACAATATAAGCTACAAAAAAGACTAGTGGGATTATAAAGGATTGTGACCTGTACAGTTCTATGTTCTTCCAAAACCTAAAGGTTGTCGATGGTAATTATTACAATACAATCCGCTAACTCGTTCGCAGTGCTAATGCAATAAAAAATAAAATAAAAAAGTTAATCAAAGACGATAAAAACGTACTTTTCCGTTACTTTAGATTCAATCCAGGTTTTCCTAACTTAGTTGCTTTTCGTCAACAATCTGGCAAAGTCGGTAAGATTTCATTACGTCGTAAAGTTTCCTGAGTCTTTTCACTTAGCAATCGATAGGCAACAACTAACTGCTTGAAATGCGTCGTAAAGTAAAGTAATCTTTAGTGGCCCGGCGATAAGCATATTTACGTTAACTTGAATAGATGTGAGGGTATTGTTAAGGTTGCCTTAAGTATGAATTATATTTATTTGTTTGGAGTTTTTGTTATACAGGGTACATCAAGACTGCTACCGATAACGAAGCCGGGTGGTAGTTTTACTTTTGTAATTATGCTTAGTAATTTATTTTTGTGAAGCGACAAGTTTGCTCTCATTCGGTGAGTGAGATAGCTGTATGCCTATACCCCATTTTTCTTCCTTTCCTTTTTCCATTTCTCTCTCTTCCGATTTGATGGGTCTGTAACATATTCATAATTAAAACCTGGTATATTTTCAGAGGCGGCAGTGATCACTTACCGTCAGGCGAACTGTTTGTGCGTTTGCCGGACGTATGAAATAAAAAAAAACTGCCTTAACATATTCGAATTTCAAACAAAATTACCCAAATTCCACACAAATACCAACCAACCTTTACGGTTAGAATTAAGAGCGAAACTATTTTGTAAAAGAAATACGTTTCACCGTAGAATGCCAGATAGTCCCGGAAGTTATGCGGGATCAGGTGCGTGCGGTGTGGACCCGGATAAATTTAGCTAAGAATACAGGACTGATAGCCCTTCCAAATGACTGGCCATACACAAAGGAGTTTGGTGAAAAGAGTTTGTAAATGGAAAGTGGCTGTTGATAATATTTAAAAATAGAATTGAAAAAAAAAAACTTGTCGGTTTTTACCTGAAAAAGTGGTCTTAGCTTTAAGAGCCATTGCTTTATTTCTTTACCTGTAAACATTTTTGTTGTTTGTCTGAACCATTTTTAATTTGAATGTCTTAAATAAAATAAGTCTTTTAATGGCAATAAATTTAAATTTATAATTCTCGTAAATAATAACATAATGGTAAATTGGCCGTGATATCTATAAAAGTATTACATAAATATTCAACTATGAACTATGGTCAGGAGTTTCATATTTAGATAAAATACACAAATATCGTACAAATTCTAGTGTTAAAAAGATTTTCTTTCAAAAATAGAACTAAAATAACACAACATAAAAAATAATGTAGAGTTTTTCAACTGTGAATGTAGCCTTGGAGCATTGAAGTTATTATTTGAATTTTTCATGATAAACTCCTAAAACATGCTTAAAGTTTAACTTTGTTACGACAGCGCCGCGAATGTATGAAACAAGACAAAGAGATTTGTATTTTGTTATCATAATAAATTCCTTTTTCTTTTATAACTTTATAAAACAACGTGTTTTGAAAGGGAGGGCAATAAGAACAAAACTGACAATATAATTATATATTATTCTAATTTGAATTGATTACTGGCCAGCTTGAAAAGAAGTGAAATTCAGGAAAGCAAAAAAAGCACTTACGAGAATTACTAAGCTAAATTGGCAATGCGTAGAACAATTTATAAGATGTAGCATCGACAAGTCGAGCAGAATTTAGAGTTAATGGTGAAGAAGACTGTGGCGGTTGCAATACGCCAACTTAGATATAGCTTTTAAAGCGGTTGCAATACGCCAACTTATATTTAGCTTTTAAAATAACACGCTTATTAGTTGTAATTTGAACATTATTTAAACACGCATTTCATTTTAAAATATGACTGCAGATGTTTAACCATAAAACATCTGCGAGTCGTTTTATTTAAGTAAGAATTTTTGTGTACCTTATTGTATAATATTAGTTAAAAAGATGCTGTTCTAAATTATTGTTTCCTAATTGTAATGACCCGTTCATGCCGGGGCAATAAAACTGTATTATTATAGTTAAGTTCTTTAGTGGCGGTAATCCTTTGCAACAAATTTATGTTTTTTAGACAATAGTACACATGTTTGGGTAAACCTTTCTGTTTGGACAATAGCCCAGATGTTTGGGCCGACCTTAATTTTTAGTTGAAAGGATAGACCCTATTTTATGGCTTAAATATATTTTCTGGAAGATTTATCCCCACTGATCCTCATTCGGGTAGTCCTATAAAAGGGTCGGTTTATTTGGATGGAAAAAGACAGTCTGCCATCTCTCGTCACGAGCACATCTCGCTCCGAGTCGCATAATTATAATTTTACTCTGTCTGTGAATGTATTAAGAGTTAATTTACAAAATATACAATAGTTAGTTCCTGGAAGTGAGTGCTTATTCTAATACCTACACTTATAACCACCAAAAGACTTTCGACAGAAGGTGAATAATTTGCTGGAAATGCTGGATGCGTTTGGCATCGTGGAAATTGATCGAAGAAATTGGGCGAACGTAATGCATGTACATACGTCTCATGCTCAGACTAAATACTCTCTAGACGTAGCCATGACTGGAACGTCAAAGATAAGAGTGAGACCGCAAGTTAAAAATTATTGTGCGAAAAGAGACAGCGAGTTTTTTTTCTTTGTCCTTGTCACCGTGCCTGGTTTTTTTATTTGTCAAACTACACAGTTCGAATAACAAATATACGGCATTCAGTTTTTCCGATATTTTAATAGTTTTGGATAGTGTAAAGCAGCAATTTATACAAATATTAGTGACTATACAGGGTATCTCAAGACTGCTACCGAAAACGAAGCCGGGTGGTAGTTTTAGTGGCTACAAACACAATTCAATTAAAAATTTCGCATAGAAACGCGACAATTATTTTTTATGATTTTTTAAATATCGTCAATTTTGGGGTGGTAAATCCATAGTTTTTGCTAAAATAATAATTTAAACTCTTTTATACCTTAGAGTATTTATAAATAAAAGGATATACACTATTATTTTAGAAAAAAATGTATTTACCACCCAAATATGGCCATAGAAAAAAAAAATAACAAAAAAAAATTGTCGCTTTTTTTTGCAACTTTTTCTGTTGCATTGTGTCTGAAGTCGCTTAAACTATCACCCGGCTTCGTTTTCGGTAGCAGTCTTGAGATACCCGGTATAGTATATGTGTATATGTGCAAATGTGTATATGTGTAAAAAAAGTGCGTGGTGGCCTGTTGGTAAACGGACTAGACGCGACTGCAACATGTTCACGGTGGTCGCGGGTTCGAATCCCAGGGCACACCTCTGACTTTTCGGAGTCATGTGTGTATTGATAGTCAATCACCACGCACTTAAACGGTGAAAGAAAACATCGTGAGGAAACCTGCATACCATAGGGATTCATAAGAATTTCTATGGTATGTAAGTCCGCCAACCCGCACTAGGCCAGCGTGGTGGACTATATGGCCTAACCACTCTCAATCGTATTCTCGGTTGTAGAGTAGGCCCGTGCCCTGCAGTGGGACGTATATGGGCTGATACAGACAGACAGATACAGTATATGTGCAATGGTGGGTTACAGTATTTTAGGCTGCAAAAGCCGCAGTGAACGACAAATTTATGGAATAACATTTCACACGTAAGTTACTCATTTATGTTACATTATAATTATATTGTCGTTTATTGGTCAAAAATGTTGTATTTTAAAGTCAATTTCAAATAGTTTTTCTTTGAGAAATATCGTTTACATTTAGAATTTCTACAAATAATATTAAATAACCTTAATTTCTTAACAGTTTAGTGTTACCTTGTTATGAAAATTGATTTACCCTAGGTAATACTTGCATATTATAGCTTGCTGACGTAGAGTTATTCATACGTAAAAAAAATACTTCTTAAAATAAGAAGGTTTAGGTAAATTGGTTCACCTAGCACAGAGATATGAGGCACCAAACATAAAAAACAACATACAGTTGAATTGAGAACCTCCTCCTTCTTTTGAAGTCGGTTAAAAATGGATGTCATTTTTATAAAATCACCCGAACGAACCTCATAATCTACATCCATATGATTTTAATTAAAAATGATGTGAACGATGATCTTGGATGTGGCATGAGGTGCAAAATAACTCATTTTTCTTTCACGCGCGGAAATGTATATAATAACAAATATTTGGTTATTGCGAGAAACGATTGCAATCACGCATTATATCATCATCATCATAACAGCTACGAACTTCTACTGCCGAACATGGGCCTCCCCCAAATGCAGCCAATACCTACTCGCGCAGAGCGTAGGTAATCGCGCTGTTAATGCTACTGCCCATCATCAGTCTGTAGCTTTTACCTACACTATTGGGGCGTAAGGGAGCCCAACCAACACCTCATGAGCTCCAAGCCAACCTCACCTACCCGTGGTAGTGATCGTACATCATACGGTGTACCAACTGTAAAAACATCGTATAAATACGATTTAAATGGTACGGTTGGCAACGCTGATGTTGGCCTGTCTTAGTATCCACCAAAAGTAGGAATTTTTCCCAACATGGTCACACTGAAGAATTATATATTTGTCTCATGTGCGGCCACGGCATGGCTACGTCTAGAGAGTATTTAGTCTGAGATCTCATGAGTCAAAACGAACAAAAAGGGAATGAAAGAAATGTCGCAGTTTGACGTCTTTTGTATTTGGTTGTAGGTATTTTATTCTGAGTTGACTCATAAACAAGAAATCATCGATTAAGAACCGCTAAAATACTTGGAAGTGTAAATTTATCACGCACGAACGTTTACGTGTTGACAAAAAATATAGAGGAAATTGCGGAAACCGCGGTGGTTATTTGGTCAGCAAATACTAAATAATTCAAAATAACTGTCACATTTGAGGTCCTGTAGTCTAGTGTAACACGCAATTGTGAAACAACCACATTGTGGCCACCCTCAACCACAAAAATTAACATTCACATTGTTTTTGTTATATTTTACCTTAAAAAATGTTTAATTTTTATTTTCCAAAGAAAAACACAAGTATGAAATAAGCTGAGATTAAATGAAATATTAAGAAATTTTCCACTCAAGTAGGTATTGTATTGCTTTTCTATAAAATATAAACGATATGTCTGATGAAAAATAAAGGTACAAAATGTGTAACTAATAAAGCCTAACATAACTGTATTATGTATATATATATATATATATATATATATGTATAAACACTGTTTTATAATGATATCGTTTATACACAAGTCACAACATTCTATTCAAATAACAAGTGAAATTATATTAAATTTCATTAGATATTACAATCTCAATTTACAAAGGGTATTATTGCATGGAATATGAGAGCTTAGTATTCCCTGAAATCCTGTCGCAACGTGGATACACGATAAGTAGCTCTTAGTTTTGATATTCCATGAAGTTTGGTGTACATACGAATAATAGGTTTTCAACATTTGCTTCACACTTTAACTCACATAGAATAATACCGCAGTAAATTAGTCTATGTTTTTTAAGTTCTCAAGGCGCTTTTTAAATTATGTGTGGTTCTGTCTTAATAACATATACAAGTATTAGAATTTCACAGAAATTCGTAAGTTTGTTGATGCCCGCGGTGGGCAAGTGTACCTCCCATTTTAAAACGAAACGTATTACTAAGTAAAGTGGTAATAAGCAACTTTGACAGCCTACGGGGCGCAGTTGGTTTGACGCCGCCTGTGAAACGAGAGGCCGCGGGTTCGATGCCCGCACCGAAAGAAATGTTTGTGCGGCCCACAAATATTTCTTCCGGGTCTGGGTGTATGTGAGACCGAAAAGTCTCTCGTAGTTCCTGATACCCACGACACAAGACTCGATCTTAGTGTGGGGTCAGGACTATGTATGTGACTGTTGGGTGTTATTTATTATTAACTATCTTTATAAATATTTTGTATCATTAGGCTCAAAAAAGGCTCCGTAAGTTTTAAAAATATTTTAAGTTGGTATTGGACAATATCCTTTAAGCCAGTGTAGTAGACTTTGCCCCCTAAGGCCCCTCAAACGACTCTCGAATCAAGAGGCATCCCGTGCTCAGAGTGAAATTATTTATAACCAACATTTATTTAGCGTCAACAAAGATAGCCGCAGATCGTTTTCTTACGCGTTCGCAATTTTATGTGACTAGGTCAGCTATTTACGCCCCTTAATTCTTTATACGTACTATGAGGGTCCTAAAGGGCGTAACCGATTGAGAAACGTAATTTACCGTGACACTAGGTTTAATCTTACCACATCCGCGAAGCTGCACATGAAGTAACTTTATACATATTCAAAAGGCTATGCACTGAAACACTGCACCGGCAAAATACAATATAATGCTGAAGCTTATAAACTTTGCGAAGGTTTGGAGCGTAATATATTCTTAAATTAGATAAGACTTTGAGAAGGCCCCTTTTATTCGTGTACTTTGTAAATTTCATTTTAATACAATGCCTCGCAGGTCAATGGGATTTAAATGGACACGTATTTTACATTGCAAGGATATTTTTTAAAATTACAAATTGCAATGGATGGCTAGATGGGCATGCCGTATGCCTAATAGTAAGCGATACCGCTCATGGAAAGTAGCAAATCCAAACAACACCATAAATTATAAGGCAATGCTTCGTATTCCACAGCGCCATTCTGAAACCTAAGATGTAAATATGTACAGTAGTTACTTTGGCTACAATGTCCTTCAAACAGATTACAGCAGCGACTTTACACTGATGCTTGGCGGGATAAATAAACATTGTCGTGGTACCTATCTATGCGACCTCTCACATATGAGGTCTACTAGTAATGTATGCAAGATATAACACAATAAGACAATTGAATTGCTGTCCACTAAGACGCATATCCTAGTTTATAACCTAGTAATCACACAATATTTATAAGCATATTAAATTCTGGGCACACATGCGTGACTCCAGGCTGATAATGAACTGAAAAATCCTCTATCACTTCGCCTGGACCGGATTTCGAACCCAAGATCTCACCTTTGTAACCTTACCGTAGGACAATGCACCATAGAAGCATAGTGGTATTTTATAATATGCAGCTCGTAGTCTGGTTATGCAAGTCCGGCTAATACGGTTGAGTGACATAAAAAACCTACGGATTTACTGCTGAGAGCCCGAAGTGCACGTTAAGCCTTCAGTTTCGTTAGGACGATGGAAAGTGGTTGTAAAGCCAATATTTCTATACATTGCTTCAACAAATGCATTAAAGATTCTACACAAGAAGACTGCAAAATAATACATATTTGTATCTAAGACATTTACAAAAACTTTTGATACTAGACCACACAGAATTAAATTTATATTTTTAGTAAATTCAAGTTTGCTTTAACGGTGAAAGAAACTTTCAAATCAATCCTTTTCGTCTAAGAATTTCACACAAGATTTTGAATGAAATATATCGGGTATATCCTAACTCCGGCCAAAAGCGAAGCCAGGTAGTTTAATTATTGAATTCAGACCCAAAGCGATACAAAAGATGGCTTGTTTTTTATGTATTTTAGGTATCATTTTATTTGGGAAGTATATGTAGTTTTTTACTTAAGAGTTTAATATTTTATTCAAGCTAAAACGAGGTATTTACTATCCAAACAAGTATATACTAAAAAAAATTTAAAAAATAAACCTATTTTTTGTCCAATGTTTATAGTTGTATATAGAGCCACAAAGTTATCTGGCCCGGTGGCCAAAAGTGGAAACAAAGACGTCATTTGAAATTGACAATTTACCTGCCACTCACTGACATAACCGCCATTGGTTGTTTACTCAATGTATTTATGTTTCCTGTATTATTAAAAATTAGTGAAAAATGCCGAAAACTTTGAAAAGTGACGCTAAGAACGTTAGACTCCAAGTCTTCAATTTTACGAAGGACGATAAGCGTCTTCGGACACCAATAATACCCTTCGAAAAAAATTATTAACGCGTAGCTGCCACCACAGCCTTGTGTTGTCAGCTTTTCAAAATAAATTCCACGTAAACAGAATTTTGTACGTACTAGTAAAATAGGTGTAAGCACATATCATAATGTATGTATGTATCGGCCCATATACGTCCCACTGCAGGGCACGGGCCTCCTCTACAATCGAGAGTACGATTGAGAGTGGTTAGGCCATATAGTCCACCACGCTGGCCTAGTGCGGGTTGGCGGACTTACATACCATATAAATTTTATAAATCGCTATGGTATGCAGGTTTCCTCACGATGTTTTCCTTCACCGTTTTAGTGCGTGGTGATTGACTATCATACATAACATATCATATCATAAACTAAAATGTATCTTTACATGCGTGGTGGCCTGTTGGTAAATGGACCTAACGCGGCTGCCAACATGTTCACGGTGGTCGTGGGCTCGAATCCCAGGTCACAAATCTGACTTTTCGGAGTCATGTGTGTATTGATAGTCAATAAATACGAACTAAACGGTGGAGGAATACACAGTGAGGAAACCTGCATACCATAGCGATTTATAAGAATATCTATGGTATGTAAGTCCACCAGCCCATATTAGGCCAGCATGGTGGACTGTATGGCCTATGATATGGCCTAACCACCCTCAATAGCACTCTCGATTGTAGAATAGGGCAGTTCCCAAAAGTGGGACATATAGTATATGGGCTGATACAGATACACTTGTTTAAGGGTATGGGAAGCGATTTGTTAGAAATCTTGGGAAGGAAAAATAACATGCAAATAAAACTGGTCCACTCATTTTCCTGACACTATTGATCGAATTGAAAAATCTTACTTCACCCACTTTATTGCTATATGTATTTTTAATGGCAACACCAAATTCGACAACAGCGACTCTCTCACCGGGTCAGATAACTTTGTGGGACTATAGCATGTTGTATAGTATCTGTTTCTCAAACTTTCTGTCACACGCTGTGACACAAAGTTATTAAAATAACCACCTGGCTTTGTTTTTGGTCACAGTCTAGATATACTCTGTGTAATGTCTACCAGCCGTATTAGCTAATCTAGACTAAGCCCCGTATTCACAAACAATACTACTATGCATAGTGCTGTCAAACTTGTGTCAAACACACAGAATCGCCAATTTCAATTCACGAGTCCTATATCTGAGTGTGTTTATGTCAGGCATGCTGCTGATCGTAAATATCATCATCAGTATCATCATCATATCAGCCATAGGAAGTCCACTGCTGAACATAGGCCTCCCCCAAGGATCTCCACAATGACCTGTTGGAAACGGTCTGCATCCAGCGACTTCCTGCAACCTTAATCAGATCGTCCGTCCACCTTATAGGCGGGCGTCCGACATTTCGCTTGCCTGTACGTGGTCTCCACTCAAGAACCTTTCGGCCCCAACGGCCATCGGTTCTACGAGCTATGTGCCCGGCCCACTGCCACTTCAACTTGCCAATCTTATGGGCTATGTCGGTAAGCTTGGTTCTCCTACGGATCTCCTCATTTCTGATTCGATCTCGTAGGGAAACACCGAGCATAGCGCGCTCCATGACTCGTTGAGTGACATTGAGCCTTTTAATGAGGCCCACAGTGAGAGGGCACGTCTCGGTGCCGTATGTCAACTGGTAACACACAACTATCGAAGACTTTCGATTTTAGGCACTGAGATATTTTGGAAGAGAAGACGTCGCGAAGATCGTAAATATATTAGCTACATAATTGTGAAACATGATAGATATGGATGATTTATAGTACAACATTTTGTAACATCAAGTCTGTGATAGCTGTTTAGAGCATAATATTATGTAAAGGCCGAATAGCTCTCAATGTTTTGTAAGAAGCTAAGGGTTCCTGAAAATATTCCACAAAGTAAAAGGCAAATGATACCTTTTCACATTAAGAAATACTTTGTAAGGTTTTCAAGTAATAATATCTGTTGTCGGTACAAGCCATAAATCTAATTCTTTGGAAGATCCGCTTAGCAACTATTTTGTTTCCACAGCATCAATTTAGCAAACTATACAGACTATTTACGACAAATTAAGATCTCAATTATGATTACACGAATGTGCTCTTAATAGTACACTTACTATAACTTATGAAACAATTAATTTAACACGTGTATTAAGTTTCATTATTGTTTAATCAAGACAAAACTGTGCACAATAGACTGATCCTCCCAATTTATTTGTCCAACGAACCGCATTGATAAAGCTTTGCACGGTCTGACCCCCTTCCATAACGTCCAGAGATAAAGGAGTTAATGAATGTCACTTATTTTCGCTTAAATCTCATATTCTTGGGTTCTAAAGGTGTATACTGACTAGAAATGTTTATTTAAATTGTAAATATTTAATACCATAGGAATATAGCCCTCTGCCCTATCAATTGTACTGCCCTCTCAATGGTATTCTCTACTCAGAGGAGGTCAGTGCCCTGCAATGGGACGTATATAGGCTGATACAGTTAGGCAATGGTTTTATAGACTTAATGACTCGTATGCGATGGATAATGGATCGTAAACAATGTCGTATTAATATTCTAAATAAATCTAAATAAATAAATTCTAAATAAATTTCTAATTCTAAATAAATTTACTGGTGGTAGGTCTCTCATATGTGAGAGGCCATCTGGGTAGGTACCACCGCAATGTCTATTTCTCCCGTGAAACAACACTGCTTAAATGCACTGTTGTGTTTCGGATTGAGGGACATTGTAGCCAGAGCAACTACTGGACATATTGAGACTTAACATCTTATGTCTCAGGATGGCGAGCGCAGTGGAATATTGCTACTGTTCATGAGCGGTCGTATCGCTTACGATCAGGCGAGCGGCTTGCTCGTCTCGCCATTCAATGCAATAAAAAAAAAAAAAAAACTGTTGTCTAACAAGAATATTATTAATTATAATTTATTTATGTTAATGATAATGGCTTCGAACAATTGTGGCATAACTGTGTTTTTAATAGCACACAACTAGCGCCTAGCAATTACACATTTCCATAGAAATTATCTTCTCAAGGTACGTTGTAAAACCCATTTCAGCACAGAACGGCTGATAGCACGTAATTTTTTATTCGGTTATGTAATTATTAATTCGGGTTGCCGCATTGTAAGGGTTTGCGGTTGGACGTCGGCGGTACACCCTAATTGTAGCTACAACTAATTAGTTCTTGTACGTGTATGGTCGTTGAACAATTATTTGTATACTCATATACGAAGCTAAAGAGTTTGTTTGAACGCACTTATATGTAATAACTAAAACGTCGTAATATTGAATATTTTGAACTAGAAACTGAGATTAATGTGTTAATTTGTGTTCATATACATATGTTTACGGTACCAATGTATGTCACGAACTTTGGATACTCGATACAATTTATGTAACGCTCTAATTAAATAGAAGCCTCAACCTCATTTTATATTGATGATTAAAGCCACAATTTAATTTAACTCGATTAAACTCAATCACTTTTGTTTTTTGTAATTTCCCGTAGTACAATGGAAATAAAATTACAAACCCAAAGGAAATACTTTCAAACTTTTATTGAAGTACTTTGGCTCGATGAATTTTTAACTGCCAATGGTAAGTCCGATTCCGGAAAGATCTGTGTTTGAATATTGCTTACGGGCAAAGTTAATTCAATAGGCTCAACATTTTACGACGGATAAAGATGGGTTTGTTTGTAAAAGGCCTAAAGTACATCTCTTCTTATTCATTTTTCAATAGGGTGTTTGACTTTTTTTTCATTATTTTACGTTCAAACAAAAATTATTATACTATTTATGTCAAAACCGCATTAAACTAGCTTGTAACATGAGGCAAATATTAGTATTTTAAAACAATGAATGGGATGAATTATCGTCTCTTTAACACGCGCACATTGTAAAGCATATTAGTTACTCTCACTACAAGATTTAAAATACTTCAAATTTATTTAATTTTTTGTTTGCTAGATATTGGTTAAGCATATGTTTGGTAAATACAATAAGAAATTAAGTCAAATAGCCTATTGAGCAAGAAATACGTTGGACCATCCGTCAAAGGGACCTACGAAAGTTTGGTGTTTCGGATTCAGCCTGCCTACGTTCAGTTTCGATAAGACGGATAATTGTAGGATTGTCGGTGGATATTTACTGTATTCTATTAAGTGCAAGGTGTTCTAAAGTCACATTATTGAGATATTTAAAATGCCTATTATATTTTAATTTATCTAAGAATAATTATGGATATTACTTGATACTGGGTATATCAAGACTGCTCCCGAAAACGAAGCCGGGTGGCGGTTTAAGTGACTTCAGACACAGTTTAACTAAACACTGCAAAAATAAGCAAGTAATATTTATCCTGTCGTCGTATTTGGGTGATAAATACATAGTTTTTACTAAAATAATAAAAATAAATAAAGACCCCTTTATTTAATTTAGCAAATATTGTGGATATACCAACCAAAAAAATAATAAAAAAATCACAACAATAAATTGTCGGGTTATTGTGCGAATTTTTTATTTGCTTTGGGGCTGTAGTCACTAAAACTACCACCCGGATGCGTTTTCGGTAGCAGTCTTAATAGGCCTTGTGTATTGTCTGGTGTCGCTATTGATCGATTAGTATACACTCATACATTCTGAGTTCAGTAACGGGTTATTGATCGATTTCAAGTATATTCAGTATCTAACAAGTAACATGCTTCTACTATACTCTATGATGTTTACCAAAACCATAATCAAGGAAGTCTATGCCTCGATTTTTATTCACACAATATACAAGCACAAAGGGGTGAAAGTTTTTTCCTATTCCCATAATGCAGGCCAATAACATGCCCTGACCTTAAGCCATTTCACCTGCCGCAGCTAAGAGCGTAGGCTAAATAAGATTAGTTCCCGATATGACGCGACCCTTTCGTTCGCAGGGGAAATCACCTGCGTGGAAAAATGTGTTTGGTGAACTTGTTTACTCGTAAAGTTGTAGGTTTTGTGACATTTGAAAGAATTGTTCAAGGCTCTTGGGCGGCGGGGAAATGAAAAAGCGTAAAGTTAGCTAGAGTGGTTTGAACAGAAATGATGAGAGTCCGTTGCATTATTTATACTGTTTTGTAATGAATCAATTCCCTTAGTAGGCGTAAAGACTGGGAATATGCTGTTACGGAAATTCGTCAATGTAAGGAGCAATACTTAACGCAAGTTCCTTACTCAAGATTGATATTAAACAGAAAAATTATGTTACATGTATTTATTTTTATTGCAATGAATGGACTGACGAACATGCCATTTAACTGATGGTAAACGATACGAGCGCTACTGAACAGTAATAAAAGCACAGAATGTCATTAATTACTACTAAGCAATGCTTGGCATTCCACTGCGCTCGCCATCCTGAAACATACGATTAAGTCTCAATATGTCTAGTGGTTACTTTGTCCTTCAAACCGGAACAGTGCATTTGCACAGATGCTTGGTGGGAGAAAATGTGTTATGGACTAATGCTTAAAATAAATTAATTTACTAAAGCATTCAATCCCTCCTACTCTCTCACTAAGCATTCTTGAGAATGGCATCCCACCAGTTCAGAAACACGCAGCAACTAGTCAACTTCCAATCACCCGCTCATAATCATGTTATAGCAAATTAAACTGGGTAGGACCTTAGATCCGGCAAACTTTGCGCCAACTATCGAATGTCGTGAAACCGAGAGCTGGGACAGAATCCAACAGTATCGAAGTTTGAAGTGTCAGAGTGTATTTTGTTTGTCTTTGCTTCTTGTTTTGAGTTTGTTTTGTTCAGTTCTTTGATTGAGTTATGGTTCGTTTTTGGGGAGCGTTTGAAACTAATTTAGTTTTGGTGTCATTGATAGCGGGAAATTGGAAACAGCAAGTCACTTGTATTGAAATCTTTATGGCACAAGCTTATAATATGCAGGCCATATGTGCATAAATATTACTATAACATTTACATAATTGTAGCTTGACAAAGAAGAGTCTGTTTTTAATAAGGGCGTTAAGATCGAATTTAATATTAATTTGGCAACTCGATATGCTACGACGAGAAATGTTAAGATACTCATTATTTTTATTTACTGCTGTTAATAGTGTCTTTGTTTATTTTACCGTACAAAAATGAAAGAATACTTGAATGAAAACAATTAAATTGTTAATATTGTTGCCTTAATTATTTCTTTAATGCCAATTGTCACCGCATTGTACTCATATATGCCAAGTTATAAGTAGCGAATGATGGTAAGCTGATATTGTAAAATTAAAGCTTAGACGATTAAGCTGTTAATACATGTGGAATTGAAACTTTTATGTATTTATTAATCTTTAAACTACACAAATATAGAGTAACACGATCGTACATTACTATAAAAAGATTTCGATAAGTTTACGACCATTTTTTGTCAAGTATAATATGTGATTATATGTTTGCAAAAATAGTTTCTTTCTAAATACGACGAATAGTGCTGTATTTGCGATACGAAAGGGACACGAAATCATAAAACTTGACCAATAATATTTCCCCATAAATTCTAATTATTTATAAGATTCTGACTTCCACGCTGACAAAGCAATGGATCTCAGTCTATTTTATTATTCGCCTAGGGGCGTAAACAAGCGTTCGGCCCGGCTGATGGTGAGCAGCTACCGTAGCCTATAGACGTTTGTAACACCAGCCCCTTTAGCCAAGTTACAAGCGCTTTAATGTAAGCAATGACTTTTGTACGTTGTATAACGCTATTGGCTAACTCCCATACAAACGCTATCCAAGATGCAATTTGATTAGCGCAAACAAAACCTAAATTGGCTAAGGGGGCAGAGGTGTCACTCGCGCGTTGCCGGCCTTGTAAGAATCCCTTAACTCCTTTAGAAGAGAGCCAAATGCTATAATTTTTAGAGGAAGCTTCCGCAGCATTATTAATAAACAAAACAATCAAGTTTAATGGACACGTGCGGAGATAATTGAATATTTAATATAATCAATTAACGGTAGATAATCTTGTATCTGACCAATAAACCCGAGCCCGTACAACAGATAAACTCCGTGTAATAACGTTTATCGGATTAATTTTAAATAAGGAAACGAAATTTCGTACTGGAATTAATTTGGTTTACATAAAGGGTGTTGTTAACGTAAATAAGTAGCGCGATTGCTGGTAATTTGATAAACTACATATATTTTGTATGGTACTTTTGTTGTTGTTAATGGAAAAGTATATATATATATTTTATTATTTACATACATACATAAACTCACGCCTTTTCCCCAGGAGTAAGCAAAGGCCAGGACACCCAAATGTCGCCTTGTATGTTCCGTCCCACGATATGATAGGTCGCGCGCCCAGCGTCGTATTTGACATAAATTCCTGACTCTGGGCTAATAATGCATAGAAAGATCCAATATCACTTTTCCCAACCCGGGATTCGAAGCCGAGACCTCAGCTTTGTAACCGTACCCCAGTACAACTACGCCACTAAGGCAATCGGGTAATTATTAAAGTACCGTAAATGAATTTGCGCTGATTACAATAAGAAAACTTATATTTTTACTGACATGACAAAGTGTCTACAAAAATCTGATGGCCGCAAAAGATATCAGTAGGATACACTTATTTAACACAAGCCCTTAGTAGGAAGCGTTACTGGCTAAATAGTTACACTAATGTCCCATGAGGTAAATATAAATACTGAAAATCACAGTTTCATAGTTATTGAAATATAAAATAAAAAAGAATTAAAAACAAAACTAAAGAGAAACTCCAATACATAGTCCGGCAGTCCCCACAAACCGTCAGTCCTATCAGATTGCGGGTTTTTTATCTATAAATATTTTAATGGAACTCAGTATAATCCGTGGCCGAATGCCAGGTTCTGAATGAAGTCGTTAAAATGAAAAACGATAACAGTACTTTTTTTTATTAAATTGATATTTCGTTTTGATGTCTTTTCATCTAGGACCATATTAATCCGATTTTTCAGATTTCACATCTGTTACAGTTACCAACTTTATGTTGTTTTGTCCAGGCGTTAAAATATTTCTTACCAAGTTATTAACGTTTATAGTTCTTTACCACGCTCGTTTTGTTTTACTTTCTTTCTAACAATAAAGCTTTGCTGGAAATCTTAAACCACGGTTCGCCGTTTTTCGCATTTCAAATTTATTAGCGTCAATGCAATGCTATGCGTTTTTCCACTTCTTTTACTTTAAAATAGTTCTATGAAGCAGCTGGAGAATAAAAGTACGTTAAGATGTACTGTAAATGTACTTCTGGATTGTCTCAAGTATGAGTATCATTGAAAATAACGCAATCGGTTAATTTCATATACTCGATACTGTATATTTTTTCCTCTTTCTTCTTAGTAATTCCATTTTTTAAATAAAAGTGGTCAGTAATTTAATTCATACTTTTGTAACTTGATTTTCAGTTGCGCATTAAAGATCACTTAGACATTCCTGGAGACCCACCAAGCTGAAACTCTCGTTGTCATTAAAATGTCCACCGAATTGCTAGATCATATTGTGTTAGATAAGAATTTATTGTATACTAGCGGCCCGGCCCAGCTTCGCCCAGGTACAAATAGATTTCTGTACAATAATATGTATTATTATACATATAAACCTTCCTCTTGAATCACTTTATCTATTAAAAAAAAACCGCATCAAAATTCGTTGCGTAGTTTTAAAGATTTAAGCATACAAAGGGACATAGGGACAGAGAAAGCGACTTTGTTTTATACTATGTAGTGATGATAGCTGACCCGGCGAACTTCGTATCGTCACATTTTTTGCCATCAATACTGTCTAAAGTCTAAGATTTTAATACCTAATTAACTGATTGCATTGTAATAAACAACATTTTTCGTTTTTTCTTCCGGAGAGAAAAAAATTAGTGTGTTATAATATTAGGTCATATAGTCCACCCTGCTGGCTTAGTGCGGGTTTGCGGATTTTATTTAACGTAGAAATTACTACGAAAAATCAGAGGTGTGCCCTGGGATTAAAACCCGTGACCATTGTAAACTTGTTGGCAGTCGCGTCTGGTACGTTACCAACGGGCAACCACGCGCTTCTGGGAATTATTTTTATTTATTTTAGAAGACTATCTATACATATACAAATTAATAAAACCTTCATACTGCCTTACCAGGTGACGTAAGTAATAAATCAAATATTTAAAAATATAAAACTGCATATGGTTTCATTATAATGTCTAGATACGGCATCAACGTCCCATTTTTTTTTCTTAAGTCTGAAAACAATACCAATGCGGAATTTTAATTTGTCCCCCAGAACATCAATTCAAAAAACAATGTCCTTTATGAAAACTAAAAATTATAATTAGATACATTTTGGTGTACTCCGGCAAAACGCTTCGATAGAGTATACCTTGTTTAAAAATATTGCAATAATCTCAAAAAACTATAGGCTATTTTTGTAGATATGGACATCGTTTTATTTTACATTTAACAAATTACGCGGAAGACGCCGTATCTAGATATTATATACACAATGTACACATTTTTTGAATTTTGTTCTATTTCGTCGGCCGTCAATGAAAGACAATGGAAAGATAGATCATTTTACGTTGGTTGGTAGTTGAAGCTGGACCGTCTTTTACGTCTCCCGCTCAGACTAAATACTCTCTAGACGTAGCCATGCCGTGGCCGCACAAGAGACAGATATATAATTCTTCAGTGTTGGCCATGTTGGGAAAAAATCCTACTTTTGGTGGGTACTAACACAGGCCAACATAAGCGTTGCCAACCGTACGATTTAAATCGTATTTATTCGTATATCATATTTATTATTAAATGATAATGAGTTTATGATTATTTTTTACTTTTTAGTTCGATCTTATATGAAAGCTTGTTTTTTTAGTTTTTAAACTATAATTTAATTGCTTGCACTAAAACATCTATCTTCGGCTGTCTTATCAAAGAAAGACAACTGCGCGCAAATTACCAATTATATAGGTAATATTTTTTCAACAATAATATTTTGTTTATTATTCTGGATAAAATATAAAATAATATCATATACTTTTTAAATTATTGCGTCGTCATCAGTCCTGGATACGTATGCAAAATTTCAAGTCAATCCGACGTTTTGAAGTGCTCGAAAATCGACTTCACAGATTCTGTTACATACATATAGGGGAAGTTAATAAAACGGTGTTAAAAATAATTAATGATCAACTACTTACATGAACATATTTTATTGGGACTGCTTTTGGTTTTACTATAACATTCTTCTTTTTATAATGAAAGGAATCAATCTCGAAATGTATTGAGCAAATTTTAAAATTATTTGTTGGTTGCCAATTTTGGTGTCCATTAGCTTCCACCCATTTAATTCTAATTACTGTTAGTAGGAAACCTAAAATAAGAAGTAATTTTATTTTTTTACGTATGAATAACGCTATATATGCAAGGAATAATATGCAAGTATTATCTAGGGTAAACCAATTTTCATAACAAGGTAACACTAAACTTTTAAGAAATTAAGGTTATTTAATATTATTTGTAGAATTTCGAAATGTAATCGATATTTCTCTAAGTAAAACAATTTGTATTGATATTAAAATACAACATTATTTACCAATAAACGACAAAATAATTATAATGTAACATAAATGAGTAACTTACGAGTGAAATGTTATTCCACAAATTTTTCGTTCACTGCGGCTTTTGCAGCCTAAAATACTACAACCCACCATTGCATATACACTATAGTCACTAATATTTGTATAAATTGCTGCTTTACACTATCCAAAACTATTAAAATATCGGAAAAACTGATTGACGTATATTTGTTTGACAAACTGCGCTTATTGACAAATAAAAAAACCGGCCACGGTGACAAGGACAAAGAAAAAACTCTCTGTCTCTTTTACGCACACTAATTTTTAACTTGCGGTCTCACTCTTATTTCTCACGTTCCAGTTATGGCTACGTCTAGAGAGTATTTAGTCTGAGGTCTCCCGTCAACCAAACAAAGATCATCCTATATTGGCTGGACACATCAATAAAAAAATTGGCTTTTCCTCGCAATTTTTCCATTTTTTTTCACCGTTTAGACCTACCTTGGACTTCCACGAATATTTGAAGACCAAAATTAGGAAAATCGGTTCCACCGTTCTCGAGTTTTAGCGAGACTAACGAACAGCAATTCATTTTTATATATATAGATAGATAGATTTCTATATCTTCTTTTATTTCTATGTTTCTTAATTTCTCTTCTAATAAATTTTCAAGAATGACAATAGACTAAATTCATAAACACGTGGAGAGTTTTTATGCTTGGTGGTATTCAAGTGAAAAACTGCGTCGCATGTATTAAAATCAAATTGTAGCAAACCGCGTTCGCATTACCCGGGGACGGCTGCCAAGGCGATACGCCACATAATGAACGCAGCCGTGTGCGCTCCCGTCCCGCTCCCGCACCTCACCTCACCTCTTCCTACTTCCTTCCGTCAAGCTTCTTCGCCGCGCTCGCAACGCATACGCACCGATTGTAATTATTAAATCAGAGTATTGTATAGAACTCAAATTGATTGTATGTAATACAGACTTATACCTACTATGTGACTGCTGTTATGGTAAATAAACGAATCCACCCACGAAAAAAATCCATTTTGAAACAAAATAGTCACTCTATCCAATATTTCAACTGACATTTCACTAGCACCGGTATTACATAAGTCCGGTTTAATCAACCGAACTCCGAAATGCTAAATAAAATTTGTAATTTCGCACACTGAAATATTGAATGCGGGCTTTTCTCTTTGTACTGTCCGATTTGTGTATAAATCACATTGCGCATAATGATATTTTCATTTTACATACGCTTCGATTATTTGGCTTATATATTAACAAAGAGCTGGAACGCGATGTAACTATTAAATTGTTTAGTTATTCACGAATTTCAGCGTTGGTAAAATATATTGTCTTTTATAGCATTATGTTAATAAGTATTTTTTGTTTATATTTTGTATTGATTCCCAGTTCTTTAGGCCGCAAGTTGAGTTTTTTAATTTCGGTCTGAATGTGATTGATTAGAATTAGTTTGAAAATGTTCCCAAAATCTCGCCAAACAGCAATTCGAAAGACATTGCGCATCCAGAGTAATTACTGGATATACTGAGACTTAATATCTTATACTAGGATGGTGAGCGCAGTGGAACGTCAAGAATTTCATTTTTAATTCATGGTGTTGTTTGCTATGGTTCTACATGAGCGGTGAAATCGCTTACCATCAGGAAAATGTACTGTTGTTTGTTATCGCAAATACATTTAATAAAATGGCTTGCCCGTCTTGAAATTTATTACAAAAAATGGATACATTTACATTTATATTTCAGTTTCTGAGAATGTTATATTTAACTATGCTTTTTAAGCAAGCTATATTAGGTAGGGACTCTCGCTCTGGGTGGTTTCTGACGCAGAGGGCAGCCATCGCCATCCAAAGAGGAAATGTTTTCAGCATTCTAGGCTCTTTTGCTCCAGGAACGATATCAAACGGTTTTTGTTTTGATTAAGGGGATTTTTTGGTGACAACTATTAAAAATAAATTGTTTAAAATTATAATATCCGTATGGACTTTTGTTTAAATTGGTGTTCTTGATTTTGTTTTATTAATTATGTATGTGGTGCTCATGTATTATGTATTAAATAAATAAATAAAAATGACTATGCATTTAGTTCTGGAGTATTTTTTAGGTAATCCAACATTACAGTCAGGTTATTACAGAAGTCTCCTATAGTAAACAGTAGCGATCCGGAATCCAATCCACGTACATTGCTACCTACATAGGTGATGCATTTCTGTGGTGCCTCTCAACCCTAATTGCATACCTCAAATATTATAAATGCACTAGATACGACAAGTAATTATCTATATCTATAGCTATAATTGCGAAATGAAGAATGTATATACATAAGCATACATCAAGCTTAGTGGTACCAACAAGTACACTAGGCATTGCCAGTGGTGGGTACTGTCAATCGTTAACAACCCTAGATGTTTTAAGCCTAGATTTTAAGAGTTAGAAATGAAAATTTTCGATACAAGACGTTCCATACTAAAATAATATTGAACGTTATTCCTTTAATCATTAAAAATGTCTACAACAAAGTACTTGTGTTCCCAACTGATAAAAAACCAGCGTGCTCGTTACAGATACGTACAAAATAAAAACGAATCGAAACTTGCAGCGAAAACAGAGCTTTTGAAACACGGGACAGCCGACTTAAATTAATAAAACCGAAACATATTTCTCTAGCGAAAATATATTTTTCTATCTCGCTGGAAAACGGAGCGGTGTTTCCGCCAAAATACTCCACACCCCGTATCAACTGAAGTTTGTTTGTTTATTAATTTTAGTTTAATTTACAAGGGATCTCGTGTAGGGTTTATTCAAAATGGCACAATATAATTGCTGAAATTCTATTGTTGTTTGTGTGGGGTTTAATTGAATTACTGGAAGGTAATTAGCTATTGATTTAATGGTGGGTTATTGAAAGGGATGTCTAATTATATGAATGTATGAACAGTGGTGTTTAGTTAGTATTGGTCTTAATAATAGGGGTGTCAAAGGTTTGATTTTAACATTTTTAATGATGCCAGAAAAGAAACATTACGCTACGCAACGCAAACGCTTATAATAGACATACATTCAAAAACACCACTTAGTATTGGTACAATGAATGATATATTAATATTTTTAATACTGCGGCAGGAACACTCGCTTTCACTTTCTAAATCGAACGATATTCCTTGATAATAATATTATATTCCTCGATTATTGAGGTTATCATCATCATTGTCATTTCAGCCACAGGAAGTCTAATGCTGAATATAGGCCTCCCCAAGGATATCCATTTCGACTTGTTTGAAGCGGCTTGCATCCAGTGACTTCCACTTTCCATTGTGGCTCTACTACCCTTATAATTGAAATAATGAATTATTCATATATTTCTAGGAGATTGAAGTTGAAAAGAGATTGTAAAAAAATGTGTTTTTTGATGTCTTTTATAATGATCCTTTATAAAAACCTTTGCGAAAAGACTAAAATATCTACAATTAAGTCTTATGGCATACAAAAGTCTTCGAATTTAAGCCCGTCCTCCAGACTTAAGTACAAGTAACTAAGTCTATTATAGCAGCAGATTGACTATCACCTCGCCACCTACAATAAAGTTTGTGGCCAAAGAAGTTCGGCCGAGCTGCTTCGTCCAATTTCGAACCGAACCATTATCATACAAGTCATCTATTTTAATAAATTAATGAACTTTGCCTAGCCCCATCACTTAGTGTTAGTTTACTGAGTAGTTTAGTAGTTGACGCTTTTAATTGTTTTTGTTTGAGGATTTTTAGGTATCCACTTAAAAGCGAGGGGATTTATTTATTTTCTTTCTTTGTAAGAATAGGATAAACTATTAAGGTAATGTTAATGGATACTGTAAAAACTGTACAAATGGATGTGAGATCTTTGTGCTGATAGTTCGATAGCGCCTAGATGGAATAAGGGGATTGATATTCCCGAAGCCTAGATGAAATTGAGAAAGCTTAGCCCGAACTCGGACCCTGGCTTCGGCTGGGATAGCGCCTGAGTAAAAGAAAGAAAGACAGAGAGAGAGAATTAAAACATTTACCGCAAAATGTCGGTGTACTGACATTGGAAGAAGCAATTTATTATATTTTTATTTTATTTTATATTTTATTTTTTACAAATATTTCTTTCGGGTCTGGGTATTTGTGAGACCGAAAAGTCTCTCGTAGATCCTGATACCTGCGTAACAAGACTCGATCTTACTGTAGGGTCAGGACTATGTATGTGACTGTTGGGTGTTATTTATTTATTTTAAGTAATGTTCTCATGGACGCTATTATTTTCTTAAAAAATTTACTAGTAAGAACTACCCAAACTAGAAATCCAACTCAGGATTTCACACCTCTTTGTGACCCGAGTATCTGTATTATCTAGCGATGTAATCACCCCGCAACAACCCGCACTAGGCCAGCGTGGTGGACTATATGGCCTAACCACTCTCTATCGTACTGACGGTTGTAGAGGAGGCTCGTGCCCTGCAGTGGGACGTATATGGGCTGATACCGAGTTATCACAAGTTATAACGACTGATAAACCCAGTGACTAAACTTATACAATATTGTAATAGGTACTCATCTGTGTATATATAAAAGAGGAACCTGACTGACTGACTGACTGACTGATTGACTGACTGACGTATCAACGCACAGCCGAAACTACTGGAGCTAGGAACGTGAAATTTTACACAGGAGTTCCTATTATGACGTAGGGTAGCACTAAGAAGGGATTTTTGGAAATTCAACCCCTAAGGGGGTGAAAAGGGTAAAAAACGGTTGTATGGAAAATCTAAACCGATAAAGCTAGAATTATCAAACTTTGCAATTTAGTTAGCCTATCAAAAACAAATATAACTGCATACTTAATTATTCTAAAATTAACCTTAAATGAATATAAATAAGGGTTGAATTTTTGTAGAACCGAACTATCGGATCAACGCACAGCCGGAACTACTGGAGTTAAAAAGATGAAATTTTGCACAAGGGTTCCTATTATGATGTAGAGTAGCACTAAGAAAGATTTTTTGGAAATTCAACCCCTAAGGGAGTGAAAAGGGTAAAAAACTGTTGTATGGAAAATGGAAACTGTTAAAGCTAGAATTATCAAACTTTGCATTTTCGTTACCCATCTAGAAACAAGAATAACTGCGTACTTTATTTTTCTAAAATTAACCCTAAATGGTTTAAGATAAGGGTTACAATTTTGTAGCACTGAACTGTCGGATCAACGCACAGCCAAAAGGATACAATTTAAGATTCACGTTTATATCATTGTGTACACGCAGACGAAGTCGCGGGCAAAAGCTAGTCAATTAATAAAAATCTGTCCTCCTCGCATAGTAACAATCAATCGTCGTCAGTAATAAAATAACTGTGAACTTGACCGTTTGTTTTACTCGTGCTAATCACCGACAGTACATTTGGCGACGAGAATTTAATTACCCGCGTAGATTTTAATACATAAAGTGAAATGTCGTATTTAGGCCATATTTCCGATTTTGATTATAAGTCGGGAGATTGGACATTATTTCGCATGCGTATTGAACAGTTTTTCAAAGCAAATGCGGTGAAGGAGGAGAACAAATGTGCAATTTTAATTACCCACTTAACGGACGATTTATGCCGTTTAGCGGGAAACCTTGTGTATCCTCGAGAAGTTGAGAAGTTATCATACAGCGAATTAGTCAAGGCTTTGGACAATCATTTTGAGCCAAAAAGATGCACGTTCGCGGATCGTGCTCAGTTCTACAGTGCAACTCGAGAACCTACGGAAACTTTGGCGGAATGGGCCGGTCGTTTACAGGGCCTGGCAAGTCATTGTGAATTTGGTTCCGCTCTGGAGACAGTGCTTAGGGACCGTTTCGTTCTTGGTCTGCAGAAAGGACCGGAGCGAAAGAAGCTCTTTGATCAAGATGCCATCAAATTGACCTTCACGGAAGCGTTAGAGGTCGCCGAGAAAGCGGCAAGCGCGAGGTTGGCTCAACAATCAGTGGAAGAACTGGGAGTCAGCGAGACATCCGTGAAGCAGGAGCCGATATATAAGATGGGGAAATCGAGTGGCAGATATTGGAGCGGTGGTGCCGGGCGAGGGGGTGCAGGGGGCAATAGCGGCCGGGCGGCCGCAGCAACGTCCCATCAAGCGTCACTACTTGGCGGTGCAGCTTCTCCCAGGGTTCGGTGCGAAGTGTGTGGCTTGCAAAATCATAGTGCCGATTCGTGTAGATATAAAGGTTACCGATGTCAAAAGTGTGGTGTGAAAGGTCACTTAAAAAAAGTGTGTAAAGCCCGTGTGCATAATATAAACGTGGACTGTAGGAGCGAGCAAAGTGAAGATGATTGCGAAGAATGCCATTTTTTTTTAATATAAGGTACGGTAGCTATAAACCTATAGTTATTGAAGTAAGGGTCGATTGTAAAAACGTAACAATGGAGGTTGATTCAGGGGCTAGCATATCTGCTATGTCTAATATTTTTTACAAAAAATATTTTGGTCATTTGAGTTTATCAACATGTAATATAAGAATGTGTTTTTACAATGGCCATAGAATAACACCTGTTGGTTATTTCGTCTCTAATGTAACTTACAACAATATGACACGGAAAATATGCTTTTATGTAATGAAAAAAAAATGGCGGATCTCCCCTTCTTGGTCGTGATTTCATGTATAAATTTAAGTTAGATATTTTACCCATAGATAACCAAAATACCGTTTATGCTTATAATATTAAAGATTGTAATCAGGACGCAATGAGCTGTTTATTAAAAAATACAAAGATTTGTGGAGCGATGGCTTAGGCAGATTTAATAAATTTAAAATATCTTTAACGCCTAAAAACACAGCGACTCCAAATTTTTTTAAATCGAGATCCATTCCATTTGCGTTAAAAACTAAAGTAAATGACGAGATTGTCCGTTTAACATCCTTAGGTATACTTGTTCCGGTGACTCATTCCGATTACGCAACGCCGATAGTGCCGGTTCTAAAGAATGATGGAAAAATAAAAATTGCGGGCGATTACTCGTTAACATTAAACAGGGATTTGTGTATTGATAAATATCCGATGCCGCGTATAGAGGAAGTATTTTGTAAGTTGGGTGGGGGTGAAAAATATACCAAATTAGATTTGAGTAACGCGTATAATCAGCTGGTATTAGACGATGATTCCCAATTGCTTACCACGATAAATACACCCCACGGCCTCTTTAAGTATACACGGCTGGTGTACGGCCTAGCTAACGCGCCGGCCATTTTCCAGCGGACTATGGAAACGTTGCTCTCAGGTATAGAAGGAGTGAGTTGCTGGTTGGATGATGTTTGTTTGACGGGTCCGACAAAGGCAATTCATATGTCTAGATTACAGGAAGTATTGCATAGGCTACATGACGCAGGCCTAAAATTACAAAAGGATAAATGCGATTTCTTCAAGGACAGTGTGACTTACCTTGCTTTTGTGATAGATAAAAGGGGATTAAGGTCATGTCCAAAGAAAGTAAAAGCAATCATAGACGCGCCTCGTCCTATAAATGACACAGAACTAAAACGTTTCTTAGGAATGATTAGTTATTATAGAACTTTCATACCGCGTGCTTCATCAATACTGGGTCCATTGCATGAGTTACTTCGAAAAGACGCAACTTGGGTTTGGGGAAGTTCCCAAGAGTGCGCGTTTATTACCATTAAAGAAGAACTGTCGTCAGAGCGCGTGCTGACACATTTTGATCCCGACGCTCGACTCGTGTTGAGCGTGGATGCGGGCCCGGCCGGTCTCGGTGCAGTGCTCCAACAGGGTGAGGTAGGTCAGGAACGACCTATAGCATTCGCTTCTAAGTCACTCTCAGCGAGTAAAAGACATTACAGCCAAGTCCAAAAAGAGGCAACGGCCATCGTGTTTGGGGTAAAACACTTCCATCAATTTTTATATGGTAGGGAGAAACCGTTTATTCTAAAAACGGACCATAGACCAGTCATTGCAATATTTGGTAAGAAAAGTGGTGTTTCAGTAATGGCGGCGTCAAGATTGCAGCGATATGCTATTTTTCTTTCAGCATATAATTATGAAAGAACATCGGCGAAAATGGACCATGAACGGGACCAGTTATGAATGGTACATCAAAAATTTTCATAATTTATTAGAGTCAAAATGCATATTTCAATTTATTTTAAAAAACCCGGATAAAAAGAAAAACTTAAAGCGTTTTTAATAATATTGAACGCATATGAGTGCGTTCCATCAGTCATACTTTGTTTTAAAATAAGGTTTTAACTACAACGTTGAAGGTAGTACTAAATTAAAAAAAGTGTAGGTATTTTCTATGACACATGACTTTTCTTTGCGCTGTCATTTTGCTTTCTTTTGATTTCCGATTTACGACTACTGTTAATTCTCTGTTTATATTTGTGACTAGCCTTAAATCACGGACTCCGATATACCCTTGTATTTCTGACCACTTTGTAAGATTGACCATTGTATGACGATAATGCTTTGTGATTTCGTTTAAAGTGTGAAGTATTACCATATTTCCAACATGAACTCGGAACAACAGTGCCTTAGATTATATACTCGTCTAGATTGAGCAATGTCAACAAACGATGCGCTAAAAGTGTCCTCACTTTCTTTGATATGTGTGAGTACCGGTCGTGTAATTATTGTAATCCAACTGTCAAGGTGTGTGTGTTTAGGGATGCCTACTCCAGATTATTAACTTAACTTTTCCCCATTATTTGATAAACAAAATAGGTTAAATAAAATATTTTTTCTTTATTTAAAGTAATCATACTATTAATTATATTTATAACGCATTTTAGTAAAAACAATAAAGATCTAAACCCATCTCCTAGTGTTTGTTTCCGAATAGAATTAACTCTTTGGATTTATTGCCTGGGCTGTTATCTGATTTCTGTATTTATGTAAAATATAAATCATCATAAGTAAAATGTTCGGAACACACAACTGAAGTCATGTGAGGCTACGAATGGTCTTCTTTTCGTTTCCGCTGTGTAATGTTTCTCCAGCAATTTGCTAGTACGGAATCCGTAGGAAGTCTAAAAATATTATTAGGACCTTGAATAAGTTCTCGCTGTTTCTTCAAAGATGACAATAGCAGTACCCCGTTTATGAAATTTTGAATGGTACATGCAAGGCAAAGAATTAATAAAATACTATGAAGTGCATGTCGTCGTGGGTTTCATTAATATCGTGTAGGTAAGTTTTATTTACTCATTCAATAAATAATGCCATTCTTCTTGTTGTTATTCTGATCGAAATATTATGTAATGATATTTGTGTTTTATAGTTTCTCCCATAGTATCAACAAATCTTCCTAGTAATAAATTGACAACACTGGCCAATGAAACTCATCTTCAAAATAATGAATTAAAAGTTCATGTTTTCTTCAAATAATAGTGGTTTAACAATAATGTTACCGATAGAAAGTGATATTGGTATTATTATACAGTTTTCCCACGCAATTGCGATACAATTCGACAGCACAAACCGGCATAATTAATTATTTTTCGGGAGCACGTTATCCATATGTAGTTCAAATGACACTGACGTACGTGAGAAGCGAGTCTACCAAATTTGGTAGACTTTTTTTGAGCCGTGCGGTGAGGTGTGATGTGTCATCTAGACGAGTATATAATCTAAGAACAGTGCGCTCGTCAACAATTTGTGCATTGTGTTCAATGCAATACCCATCTTATTATACTCATTTCTGTTATCAGTGAGTGGGTCTATCAACTAATCGAAGTTTTTTTTAGCCATGAATCTACAAGGTATCCTATTTACCATTTAGTCAATATGGTTTAGTATCCTGGAGTTCCCACAGGAAAAGTGTGTGTATTTTGATGAAAAACAATGATGCCAAACTTCCAAATCAAGGAGAGACGGAATAACTAAGTATTGTTGTAATTGTGTAGTAGGACGTCGTACAGTACTGTTGCTGTGCCCACGTCATGACTTTGATGTTGCTGCCCCTGCAGAGTTCTTAGATTCTATTGTAAAAAGAGAAGATGAGAAATAATACATTTAAAAAATATTTTCTGTGTTTTATTTTATTCTGTGTCTTATTTTTGTGACCACTGCTTATTATATTCCTATACATACATAAAAAATGGGGGGTTTTGTCAAGTGTGTGTGGATGGCCAAATACGAAACTATGAAGAATAGCGAAAAATACTCAAAACAGTCTAATAAATTCTGATAAAATTCTGCGAAATAATGACAGCAAAATACTACATTTTCTCTCATTACCTTAAGGTAACACAGGTATGGTGTACACCATATTCAACGGTTAATTAGTTTTATGACAAGGGAAATTATAGAGCATAGTAATTACTAAGCCATCATTATGATTTAGTACACTTTTCTTCCTAGGTACCTGATAACCATAAGACCACCCTACATTAGGTATATTTGACAATGACAATGACATTATAATGTGCTATTTTTTATGAATAATTCTAAAATCTCCGGCTTTGCAGAAATATTTTTGTAACTGGACATCACTCCTCATGCACTATAAAACACAATAAACTATATCCCAGCTGTGTACAATATATTTCTTTGTCAGGTCCCAAAATGTATGAACGTGACCGATGTTCTTTGTTATATTTCAAGTCATAATAATGTAGTAGCGGACTATTTCTCCCGAGCGCCTCTGAATGAAACGTCACCGGAATTTGACGTCGACGATCAGGTTCGTTATTTAAATTTTTTGGATGACAGCCTACCTGTCTCTTTTAATGAAATAAAACAAGCGGTTGATAAGGATAGGTTCCTCCAAACGGTAATTAGGTATATCAATAAGGGGTGGCATCGAAAAATTAAATGTAAAAATATACAACCTTATTTTAAGTGTAAAACGGACTTAGACGTGGAAAAAGGATGCGTAATGCGGGGCCATAGAATAATAATACCATCTGCATTGCGCAAGCAGATGTTAAACGAGCTACATAGGGGTCATTTTGGCATAGTAAAAACTAAGAGTATCGCCCGCGCAAAACTGTGGTGGCCGGGAATTGACGGCGATATAGAGAAAGCGGTGGGCGCATGCATCGTCTGCGCCGCTGTCAGGCCCGCGCCGCCGCGTGCGTCCCCTGCGCCGTGGCCGCGCCCCGCCGCGCCATGGGAGCGAATCCATATAGATTACATGCAAATAGCACAAATGACCTTTCTTATTATCGAATGTACAAATGCAAGGTTTATGTACAAAATTGTTAATTAATAAACTAAAACAATTGTTTTGTACATTCGGTCTGCCTAAGCTAATCGTCTCTGACAATGATCCGAAAATACATAATGATGAATTTAATAGTTTTTGTACAAATTACGGAGTTAAGCACATGACATCTCCGATATACCACCCTTGCAGTAACGGTCAAGCGGAAAATTCCGTTAAAACATGTAAAAAAATGATAATATGTATTTTTATGGGGTTAGGGGTACTCAGAGGCCTGAAAAAAGGTGATTTTCAATAAATTTTTTTGTAGATAATTACTTTATTTGACAAAAATAAAAACATATCTTTATTAGAACACGTTTCGATTTGACTACACGAAAATTTCAAAAAAAAATAATAATAATTCAAAAAGTTATCGCTGTTTTTGTAGAGCCCGTTCCTCCCGAAGTCCTTTGCGGTGATCATCATAAGTTCTTGGAGATTCATCTAAAATCAATCGGACAAGAAAAATTAGTTTTATTAATAGATAATCTTGTGCCTGATCGAAGCTTTTTTTTTTCGAAATTAACAAAATGGCGGCCTCAGGAATTTTTTTTCAAATTTTCGAGAAAAAAACCGACAGTTTATTGTTAAAAAAAAATCGAAATTTTTGAAAAAAAAAAGAAATCTTTCGATCAGGCACGAGTTTTTAATGTATTTCAAAAGTACAAGAAATTTTATTGAAATCTACCGAGCAGTTTTTAAGTTACAGTGATCACCAGTTCAGAAAACATGGTTTTGAGAAAAACGCATTTAAAGTTTGGTATGGATTTATGTCGAATTATAAGAATTATTTAATAACTTACACTGAGTCATCTATTCCTGGACCATATAATAGCTCTTCAGCCGTCATAGCAGCTTCCAAAATATCGATTTGCTGGTGCCTACGTTGCAATCGACCTTCTCGGGTGTTATCATTAGCGCGCTTATCTGCTACTTTGATACGTGCAGCATCCATTCTTTCTGCATACCGATGAGAATTAGGCCCACAATTAAGTCCTAGTGTATTCATCAAGACTAATAATGAATTTATACCTTCATTAAATATACACATAGCAACGTATGCAGCTATTTGTACGATAGTATAACTAGTATTTACCGTTTTTGGGCATATTTTCCATACTAGTTGGTTAAAGCTTTCATTATTATTCTGATTGAATCCACCTACACATCTTGAAAGTAAATTTTCATTCCTAAGATCTTCGTATATAGGCTTGATAGCTTTTAAAACATCAGAAGGTAAGGGAGAATAATCGTGAGAATAGGTATCAAGCTCTCCTCTTGCTTCAGCGCGCTGGTAAGAGCACCAAGATTCTTCGCCTTTTGGACACATATCATGATTCGGTTTTTCATCACTCGAGCCGTAGTGATAAAAGGTTGCCATTATAGCAGATTTCATATTTTCAATAGAATCACAATGCCGGCGTATTGCTAAACCATAGTACACAGATAGTAGATTTATATCTTCATTTTCATTTCCACAGTTATTACATGCAACTACAATTTTGAATCCCAGCCCACGTGTACTTGCTGTTTGAAACACTACATTTCCATCACATTTTTTACATTTTATAAGAGAAATTGCAGTGAATACCTGAATAAAATTTATTATTCGAAATTCAGTACTGCTGTCTTCAGGTACATCATCTTCAGTGTTTTGTTTTAATTTTTTAGAAGATGTACTCTGAATACTTTCATCACGTTCGGCTGTTTTCGGATTAAAAACATTCTTTCTTTTGACTGAACGCGACTTATTAATTTTTTCAGAACTCCGAAGTTCTCTTGAAACCTTTCTAGAATAACGTCCCATGGTTAATAATTTAATTCACTTGAGAAATAATTTATCACAAAACTATCGACTGATCAGTGCAACGACTACAGGTATACTGGCAACCAAAAATTATTTTTCAGTTCTTGTACTACCTACAAATTGTGAATATATGTAGAAGGATTTATATATATATATATATATTTATATTTATATATATAATTATACATACATTAAAATGGGGAGATATTCATGACAATGAAACCCGAAAGGTCGGTTGCTTGCAGCTGTTTCTAGCTACCTGCTCTCGAATGCCACGTAGCACCCGAGCGTCCTTTGGTCATTGTTAAATAACTCGAAAAGAATTTGTCGGATTCACTTCAAATTTTCACACAATATTTTTAAAATATTATACTTTAAGAAAAAAAAATCGATTTTTTGAAAATTCTGACTACCCCTAACCCCTTAAAGATAATCCTTACTAATATTATAAAGGTGAAAGTTTGTATGTATGTATGGATGTTTGTTACTCTTTCATGAAAAAACGGCTCAACAGATTTTGATGAAATTTGGTATAGTGATAGCTGACACCCTGGATTAACACATAGGCTACTTTTTATCCCGAAAAATGTAGTGTTCCCGTGGGATGAGTCAGGAAACCAAATATACATATTTTCTACTCTTTCAAATTCAAATTGTTGGCACGGGATGTCCTCTCCTACGGAAGGGAAATATAGTCGACGGCACGCGGGAAATATAGTTAGTAGACACGCGAAATAATATGTTCTTGATGTGGATTGGACTCAAAAACTATCTGCACCCGGGCGAAGCCGGGCCCGACAGCTAGTCACGACATAAATTGCAAGAAGATAGGCGATAGATTGTTATCATTTTTATTTGAATACCGCAACTCCCCACATTGTAGCACGGGTGAGTCACCCGCTAAACTAATGTTTAACAGGGAGCTCAGGGGCCGACTTGATCTTTTATATCCACCGAAATCCATAGATAACGGTGACGTAATGAATCCGCCACCGTGCAGATTATTTGTAAAAAATCAAAAAGTTTGAGTTAGGTGTTTTGTGTCACAAAAATCTGTATGGAAGTTAGGCTATATTGTGAAAAGCTTGGGAAATAGAATGTTTGTTGTGTCAGTTGATGGGGTCGGATTGTGTACAAGACATGTAGATCAATTGTTGCGGTATTCCGGTGATAATCAATCGCCAATATTCTTTCACACTTCTCAGAGATCGACTCATAGTATTGATAAACCATTGGCAGAAGGGACGGATGAAATAAGCGCAATCAACAATCAAAATGAAATAAATATTGATAAAGAAGGAAAAAGTGAGTCGATGCCTGAGAGTGACGCGAGCCACGAGAGTGCTGTCCACGACTCCGAACAGGTTGTTGCCTCGACTTCGGGAGTTACAACTACTAATGAGTCTCCAACCGATACAGGCGTATCAACTCAAACATCCAATCTACCAAGTCAACGCTACAACCTGCGTCCGAGAAACAAAATAATTAAGTATTTTTAATTAATCTGCATTTAAAAAAAAGTTATATTTTGTTTATTGTTTTGTTTACTAGGTGTTCAAAATAAGGCGGAAGGAGTGATATGTAGGTACTCATCAATTAATAAAAATCTGTTACCCACCCGCGAGCTGCGCTTCGCATAGTGACAATCAATCGCCGTCAGTAATAAAATAACTGTGAACTTGACCGTTTGTTTTACTCGTGCTAATCATCGACAGTACAAATATATATACATATATGTATGTATTTTGAAAATTCGATACACTGAATAAAAATACTGTGATAAATTTGTGCGCCTTTGTATCATATTCTGATTTTGCAGCGAGTTTAATGAGAAACAAACATAAAATGCAGATCCATTTTTTGATAAATATTTTTACATCGTTTGATATGGAAACCTCTAGCATCAATTAAGTCGTGACGGTTGAATATTTGATTGGGACGGGTTTCAAAGTAAATCTGCAATATCAAACTGAATATGTGAGAGATTTTTGCATGAAATTTTAAATAATTGTACCGAGAATATTTTATTAGTAGGCACGGATTCGAGTAATGCTTTGAATATGCATTGCCTAAATATAGGTTTATAGAGCAAATTTTAATTTCATATTATTCCTGGTGGTATGCCTTTCATATGTGAAAGGCCGCCTGGGTATGAACCACCGCAATGTCTATTTCTTTCGCCAAACAGCAGTATAAACGCACATTTATGTTTGTATTTGAAGGACATTATAGCCAGAGTACTATTTGACATATTGAGACTTAATATCTTAAGCCTTAGGCGGCGCAGTGGAATGCCAAACATTTCTTTGTAATGTTGTTTGGTTTTGCTATTGTTCATGAGCGGTCGTATCGTTTACCATAGGGCGAACAGCATGCTCGTCTTGCCATTCAAAGAAATTTAAAAAAACGCAGGCATTTTTATCAATGTGATCGTGATTTGAAAGACTTGTTCAGAAGAAATAATGTACTTATGTCAAAATTTTAACTGACTTCGAGCCTCGCTGCGAGCTAATATAACTTAAAATCAGTGGCAATTAACGTGTTTTATAAGGGTTTATACAGTGTGATATTTACATATGGTATTTAATTTAAACCACGTGTTCGTAACCACTCGAGATGAAATTGTACCAAGTTTGAAACAAATCTGCCTGGTAGTTTTATCAAAAAACACGATTTTCTTTTTCAAGGCTTTTGATAAATCTCAATAGGTACGAGTCTTTTTACCGAGGCAAGTTCCCGAACCGGACTGAAGTTCAGCTTGGCGACAGAAATACTCGTAAGTATAGAGGATGGCCATAACGCGTGAAAACAATAAGCACTATTCTTGCAAAAAATCAACTATTTTTTCAAATTTATACTTTGTCATCTAAGGTGAAGATAAACATATGGGTAATTCATATACCATATATAAAAAACTACACACCTTAGATCGAACGGTGAATTTAGTATTCACTGTTTGCTGCTAACCCTTATACATAAAGCTATATAATCCAATGCGTCTTGTATGTTAGCAATGCGGCGGGCAGCCATCTCGAGAGGGCAAAAATGCGCTGCTTCGAAATACCAACTCGTGATATGAAATTTCAGAAGATATTGCCGTATTATCCGCGTGTTCAGTCACAGAACGTATATGATTTATGAAAGACCAAAAAAATATATTTCTTGGTATATGCTTTTTTGAATAAAAAACTCTGTAACGACAAACAGATATAGTATTAACAGTGGTTTGATTGAACTAAGCAATTTCATAAAACAACCACAGAATGTATCTAAGAGGAAAAGAGGAAATAGCGGTAAAAGTTATGTGGGACAAAAACAAATATATAAAAGAATGACTGATATACCATACACACATTCAATATTTTTATTTCTAAAATCTATTTCCAACAAAATATTACCGCAGGCTGAAAATAAAGATAGAATATCAAATAAACAAGATAAAAATGACTAATATTTTCACAGACTCGCTGAATTATTTTATCATCTCATCGATTTAGTGATTGGTCTCGGGATTAATTTTGTGTTATTTTTATTTTCATTCGCGAAATATAATTTTCTCGAGATTGGATTTGTGTCTGCAATAGCGATGGATTAACCTTCACGACTGTTATATACGAGTAATGTTGAGGATAATACTAACAAAAAACAACCAAATTAATTCGAAAAAGCAGAAAAGACTTTTTTGCTTCAGGCTTATATTTTTGTAATTTCTCCCTTTTTAAAAAGTTAACGTATTATTTAATATGGACGCGACACAATACGAAAAACAATTAATACCTTTGATTCATTGTAACTCAAAAATATGTATTTAACATACTAGTTAGTACAAAAATCCTTGTTTAATATGTTACACTTACCAATCATCGTATAAATATGACCATGGTCAGCGATATGTGATAGAGTAGGAACTTGCTGAACAATCTGGTCACGTTGTCCGCACATACAAGTATTTCCATATGCAGGAACTAGCTAGGCAGCTAGACTCTAACAAAGGACAATATAGTGCGTTGAGAATGTAAGCTAATTCTGAATTTCAATGTATGCATGTGTATATGTGTGATTTATACGCACACACGCTTTATTATTTTCATTTAATTGGTTTATCAAGTCTCAAATTATGGCTGATTGCAAACCTCTACAGTCAATTTAAATTGGGTAGCTTAGTCAGAAAAGCCAAGTTTGAGAAATTTAGTTAGGTGCAAACTATTAAACGATGTGAAAATTAATCAAGTACAAAGTATGGTTTTTTATTTTTAATATTCTTTTCATTGACTAGATCAGATGAAGCGAGTTGCGTAAAGAAATCGTCGTCGTTGGGAGCGTCTAAATTATTAAGTTTAGGGTGTACTAAAGGTGTTTTAATAAAGCGGATATCGCACCTCGCAGCGGAAGGAATTTCAGTTTAGATGTTTATTAAAAAGTTCGAGCTAATCCTGTAATATGAGGTAAACATTTAATGTGCAGTTTACACTTCATTATGAGGTGAAAATGAGCTCATAGCCCTAATTAAATTTGGAGTAAAACAGCATTATGTGGATGTGGAGTTGTGTCGTGGATGGATCCTTGTAAACATCGGTTAGTTCTTTGGTCCCAGAATACACAGGAACTGTATTTATCGGTTTATATGGATATACCAATAGCTAATACTCTATATCAATGGGAATATGGACTATTACGCATTATATAAATAAAAATCAACACGTGAAAATAGTTTAAGCAGCTCTTGTTTAAACAGCCTTAGAACTCATATTCTGAAGACAATAATGAACTCTTCACTGCCAAATCTATTGAGAATGAAAACGATTTTTTTTTGTTAAATCCAATAAAATGTTTAACATAATTTAGATATAGTCATTTTTTGTTCTACAACCCGGTTCGGAGTACTCTTGGCCTTTTTTAAAACCAATCAGAGCAGTTCATAAAAAAATTATGACGTGATTTAATTCGCCTACTAGTAAGAAAACTATCCGCATTAGGCAATCGTGGTGGACTATATGGCCTAACATCTCTCAATCGTACTCTCGGTTATAGAGGAGGCCCGTGCCCTGCAGTGGAACGTATATGGGGTGACACAGTACAGTATAGTACAGTATATTACAAGTTAATTTTACACTTAAATTCCTACCCCCTGACCAAGCTTTAGTATTTTTGCAATTCTTACCTGACAGCCAAATTGTTCACGTAAACTGTCGAACAGCACTGAACAGCATTCCCGTTTAGTTTGAGACGTACTAAAGGCCGGAATGGAATAGAAATAAAGGTAAACAACAAGAATGCAAACGATCCGGGAATAGTCCGGAATAGTTTACAAAATACCCGCTCATCGACGTACATTGCTGCGACAGTAGTGATGGGGGTTCAAGTACGGGAGAATTTAGTATAATGAATTTCAAATATATAAAAATACGAGATATAAAAAAAAACTGAATTCTAAATTTAAATTGTTATGATAATGGTTATGACGTATGTATTTATAATATTAAACGGAAGTTTGTAGAGTTCCCTATTTAAAAATCATGATGAAACAGTACTCGTAGAACTGCCAATAAACCTTTAATTTATCACATAAATCCATTCACCACCTTTTTTATGGCACCTTATAGCCTAATTATTGACAATACATTATCGCATGACATAGCTGCCATAGATTGTCGTATTATAACACACAATGAAATTTTTTTATGTGCTTATCGCATGACATAGCTGCCATAGATTTTCGTATTATAACACACAATCACACACAATGAAATTTTTTTATGTGTTTACGATAATTATATCTTCAAGGCGTGAAACACTCCCTGTGTAAATGGGGCTTTATGTGATAATCCGCTATATCCTTTATGAAAAACCAAACTTGCGTATTGCAATTATCAAGTTTAGTAAATTGTAAGTTTTAAACAGTCTTTACCTGAAATTTGGTTGGAGAAATTTTAGCAGCCATCGTAAGCTATCGTAATTTTCAATACTTTTTTATATTATTCAAAAGACGTATTGAGGTTTAAGCATTTTCATACCATCTTAAATAATGATCATTGCCGTTATTAAAAATAACCTCTTTCCTTTAGTTTGGTGTAAATTATTACTTACCCAAAACATGATTCTTGTAAGCGACAATATCGAATGAAGTAATAATACAGCATGTGTTTTTTTTTTCAATATCATCGGGTTTGACGCCTCACTAAAAATATTGATGTTTTGAAAATCTAACTATGTAGTTTTATTTTTCACCAAAATTGGGCTCGTGTCTCCTTTCATATTTTTTCGCTATACCTCATAGTTTCAGGTTTGGCCACCCACGCCCACTAGAAAATTCACCCTGTATATTATTTAGTTCTTAATTAATGTAACAAAAAAATCACGACACTTCCCTAGTCGCATGGGTTCACGGGGAGCCAGCACGCATTCCCGTTGTAATTGGATGAGTTTCGGCAGAAATTCCACTCCGGCCGTCCCGTTCTGGAACGCCAAACATCATTACCTCACTTTCGTTTCGAGTTGCTGTTTTATTAAAAGCCTATTCCTTTCTTTATTTATTTCATTTTTTATTTTATTAACTTTATATACCGAACAGTTTACAGGCGGACTTAATGCCAGGGGCATTCTCTGACAGTCTACCTTTGGGTGAAACAGAAATGGAGTACAGCAGGTTTTATTCACATTTAGATAGGGGAGAAAAATAAATGGTACAATATTTAAATAAGTGTACTCTGTACTAAGATTAAAATGAACATACATACATTATACATACAACATAATATATATCTACATATACAAAGTGTCGGTGTTATAAATACTTTAAATTACATTTAAATACATTTCATTTCATTTAAATTGCAACATTATTAAATAACGTCAATTAAAACAAATTAAAATGATTAGATTTTATATCGCAATAAAATTAAAAAAATGATATTTTCAAAGAAAGTAAATAATAAAATAATTTAGTTAAAATACAACATGCCTTATATGTTTACCTACTGCCCTCAGTTGACCCAGACATAAGAGCGGCAACGCCGCATTTTTCGTCAAAACGTAACGAATGGTATCATTTGTTTTGGCGCGGTGATTCCTTTGTAGTTTTTAGGCATTGCAGGCTTAAATTCGTTTAATAACAAATATAATAAAACATTCTCAATTAAGTCCCCTTTTACACAAATAAAGTAGGTCAAAATTGCTTCGTCGGGGGATCAAAATAGCACATCGCGTAAAGTATTACTGCCACTAAACAGACCATATCGGTGTATTCGACAGCTGTAAATCGCAACATCATGAACATGAATAAAATGCTAATTCGTAATTTATTGTGAGCAACGCACGCGCATTTGCAGAGAACAAGCACGGCGCACTGACTAGGCGACGCGACGAGTGGCGCGGGGCCCGACTCCCGAGTCGCCACCCTCGCCCCCGCCCCTGACCCCCGCAGTGTTACTAGGTTAGATTTAAAAAAATACGGGAAAAGTTTTGTAAAAAATAATAGATGGATATAAACCACAGTGGATTATTATACTGTTCATTACAGGGATATTTACATATTTACGGTAAGCGATAATACACATACATTATTAAAAATTACAAGTATTCTGTAAAAAAAAAGACTGTTAATCGCTGTATGTGTCACTATTCTATTTGTTCATAAAGTACTGGAGATATAATAAATAAATATTAAATACTCGCAACAGTTAAATACATAGTCATGACCCGACATTAAGATCAAGTTTATGGTTAGGTTGAAAATTTAAGGATGTCTCGGTGAAATAAAAATCCTATAAAATTATTTTATAGTGCTAATTTTGTTTTTGTGTTTGTAAGTTACAGAAATAGGTTTATTATTTATCTTATTAATCATATTGCAGTACGTTTTATACTTACTGAATACTATGTTTTGTTACTTGACAGTAAATGTAACAAATAGTTTTACTTTAATTACGGCGCACCTTGCAACACTGCCCAGGAGTCACGTGTAATCCCAGATTTCGAACTGACAACGTCGCGTCGCGTCGCTGAGCTTATTATGAGTTTTAATGTCATGAATATGGGAATATGTCTGAATTCAATTATTGATTTTATTTCTATGCAACTAATAATAAAACCTTGTATTCTTTTGCGCTTGACTTTGTGTCAATCACCTAGCCAATTTGCTACAGCAGGTGCTTAAATATGAAAAACTAAAAACTTATCCTATGGCTAAACGAGTGATGATAAATTAATAATATTTGGTGTACGGGCTGCTGATGCGATACCCTGTATGTGGTCCAAAAAAAAACTTATGTCATCGACATTTTGTATATATCCTTTCTTACAATTACTTGAGACGCGTGAAGTATTTAATAAAAGTCGTACGGTATTTGACTTTTTAAAAAGAATAACCATTTTACTATGGAACTTAGTTCGGTGCGAAATTTTTTTAGCCTTGATGAAACCTACTTTTTTGTGTAAGGGAAAATATATATTTTCAAGAAATATAAATATAATTGCAACGCGGGCCCGGTGTTCTTGGAGACATATACTTGAAGTCAACTAAATATTTTTTTGTCTCCCTATTTGTGAACAAAATGTAAAATGTGATGATAATTATTTTTTTTCGCAATAAACTGTCGCCTTTGATAAAACAGGTAAAAGTTTAAGGACAAACCATAAAAATGCTATGATGAATTTTAAGCAGTAACGTGATCAACAATATTTTTTACCGATACTGTGAATGGGCAACCTCCTTTCTAACATAAGTTTTTGTTTTCTAAGATGAGTAGATAAGTTTTTCTAAAATAGTTTATTATTTTGTATCAAGCAATTTATTTAAAAAATGTTTTCTAAATTAAACATTAAGTCTAAAATGACACATCGTGCTCGCTAAAAATGTTCGAACTACATTGGCGCAACGTATCTGGCACTAAACTGCGGTACTGGATTTGTTCAAGATTTGTGTAAGCCTTGGCCAATATGTGATACTAATACTATCTTATAGTAAATTCACTGTCTCAAACATAATAAATACCAAAGTTCTCGTGACATAGTAAAACAGGCATATAAGAATCACGATCATTTTTCACCAACGAGACTCATTTTGCTTTCTCAACCCTTTTGCATAAAATATATGAAAATCATTGAAATATAGCTCTCCGCCAATATCAGGGTTAAATTATGATATCCAAATAATTTATTTGAGGAAAACGTCACAAAAACAGCTGACGTCACAAAGGACCCACTCTTGGCGTGGCCCGTTACCTGTACGCAGAGGTAAGAAATATTGAGTATACGCGATACTTCTTTTGTATTTTTAGGAATTTAGACTGGTCCAAATATGGATAGAATATATAATAATAAAGACTGCGTTCAGTTACAGACGCGGTACAAAGTAAAACCTACGTAAATATACAGGGTATATCAAGACTGCTACCGAAAACGAAGCCGGGTGGTAGTTTAAGCGACTTCATACACAATGCAACAGAAAAAGTTGAAAAAAAAGCGACAATTTTTTTTCCTATGGCCATATTTGTGTGGTAAATACATTTTTTTGTAAAATAATAGTATATACTCTTTTATTTATAAATACTCTAAGTTATAAAAGAGTTTAAATTATTATTTTAGCAAAAACTATGGATTCACCACCCAAAAATGACGATATTTAAAAAATCATAAAAAATAATTGTCGCGTATCTTTGCGAAATTTTTAGTTGCAATGTGTTTGTAGCCACTAAAACTACCATCCGGTTTCGTTTTCGGTAGCAGTCTTGAGATACCCAATATGCTTACTAAATAATTTTTTTATTGCAATGAATGGCGAGACGATCATGCCATTAGCCTATGGTAAGCGATACGACAGCTCATAGTCAGTAAAATAAAATAAAAAATAACACCATTAATTCAAAGCAATGCTTCGCATTCTACTGCGCTCGCCATCTTGAGATATACGATGTTAAGTCTCAAAATGTCGAGTGGTTATTTATTATTACTATTAGTAAAATTAACATTGTTGCTGATGATAAAATATCCACCGAAAATTCTATCGCCATTTTTTCAGCAAATTTCACTCGCATGAAATTCTTCATGAAGTATTATTGAAATAAAAAGTTATTCTATAACCTTCTTACATCCACAACAAAATCCTTATATCAAAAGATTGTGCAGGAGTCCTTTAAAGGGTCAACTTTGCTGACAAAAGATTTATTCGCTGACTTTTTATAGCCCTCCTTGAAATATTACAGAACCATTCACGGAGGAAAATGAAATGTATTACGAATTAAATGGCATAACATAACAGTGAATTTCAACGCTTTTATTTATTTATCCTTTTATTGTACACTGAGTTAACGAAAATAAAACAGAAGTACATTTTTTTTTAATGGAAAAGCTATAGACTTTTTCCTTCAGACCATGTTTTACAGACAACCTTGACATAGATTAGGAAAAAGAGGATTAAAGTTTGACTGTTTCTAAACATTGTTGTTTAAATGCTTGATGATTGTATTGTGCATGTTGTACCGACATTATCAACATAAAGGCAGTGAATTTGGCTTTTGTACGAGAAAGAAAATTGAAAAATCACAGTTTGCTTGGCAAGATAGCTATTTTGCAAAACAGGAAAAAAAACATGGCTACTAATGGCGAGACGAGCGTGTCATTAACCCGATGGTAAGCAATACAACCGCTCATGAACAGTAGCAATGCTTGGCATTCCACTGCGTTAATCATCCTGAGATACATACAGGGTATATCAAGACTGCTACCGAAAACGAAGCCGGGTGGTAGTTTAAGCGACTTCAGACACAATGCAACAGAAAAAGTTGCAAAAAAAAACGACAATTTTTTTTGTTATTTTTTTCCTATGGCCATATTTGGGTGGTAAATACATTTTTTCCTAAAATAATAGTGTATACCCGTTTATTTATAAATACTCTAGGGTATAAAAGAGTTTAAATTATTATATTAGCAAAAACTATGGATTTACCACCCAAAAATGACGATATTTAAAAATAATAAAAAATAACTGTCGCGTTTCTATGAGAAATTTTTAATTGCATTGTGTTTGTAGCCACTAAAACTACCACCCGGCTTCGTTTTCGGTAGCAGTCCTGAGATACCCAGTGTAAGATTTTAAGTCTCAATATGTCCAGTAGTTACTCTGGCTACAACGTCGCTAAAACCGGAGCACAACAGTGCATTTACACTGCTGTTTGTCGGAAGAAATAGACATTGTTGCATACCTGCCCAGGCGGCTTCTCACATGTGAGAGACCTACCACCAGTAATTATAAATATTAAGACAAACATTCACTGCATCAAATGCAAATCCTATAAACCATATTCTATAAAACTAAAAAAACTTCTAGATTCTATAAAGCGTTGCTATTATTTATACGAAGATGCAAGATAACGTTTTCTAAGACTTCTGCAGTTGATGTGTTTCCAAGAAATATGTCACGAGCAGCTCCATAGCCGGGTTTTGCTATGCATGCAACTAAATTCTCGTGTTTAGACGATTTCCTTTTTAAATATTGAAGGAAACGAAACGTGTCCTGATGGTACAACTTATTTAACAAAGACGAAGTTTAGTATGACTAAATTGAGTCCGCCCCTTGACCATGATAACTATAAATATATAGTAATCGAAACGGGAAGGTAAAAAATATAAAAATTAAACCGAACCCGTGACAAATACTGTAAGAATAGGCTATTTGACTAGTTTCTGGAAACCATACCACATTATGAAGTTGGCTCTATAGACCTTACAAATAAAGGTTATTTTTAATTTTGATATCTATATAATTTAAAAATAAATTTACAAAATACACTGAATAATTATTACACTGTCAAAACGCTTTGTCGGACAATATGGCGTCAGTTCGTAAACATCCGTTCCACATTGGTTCCACATATTCGTTCGCATATGTCACTCATTCTCAAATCAACCATAGATCAATTAATCAATCAATCGTAGGAATGTGTTTTTGTCAAAAACAATATAATTCTTTTTCTTTCTTCACATTTTATTACATTGGACATGTAAATATTGTTAATTCACGGGTATAAATGTCAAATAACGCGTTTTAAAGGTATTTTTAATATTTAATTTGTATCTCTGCCGTTATCAATCCCATTCATTTCCTGTACGTGAGTAGTTCATACTAATGCATGACGTCATAGCCAATCAAAATCGTTTACGATCACGTAGCGCGAACTCAAAATAAATTAAATTGTAATTGTGATTTTTAGCCAAAATATACAATATTTTTAATGTATGATAATGAAATATGTTTTAAAATTAAATTATCTACACGGATGGAAACAAATAAGTCAATATTTTTTATACAGTAAAATAGCCTATTGTTTTAATACAATGTGTATCATTTGAGTTTTAAGAAACCATTTTCAAATTGAGTTAATGTCTAAATTTTTTCAGGTTTTGCTTTTAGGTATGAATAAATAAATATGTGAAATACTGGTATTTATTCAGATGCTGGGCATTAGTGGAATTGCATATTATAATGTCACAGACGAAATAGGAATTTTTGATGCGAGGCGAACTTAATAGAAAAATAATATTTTTAATATTATGTTCCTCTGTGCTTAAATTGTTTTACCGTACGATTTTTATAATTAATCTATATATTAATACGTGATGCAAAAACTATGGACCCCTTTTTACGAAAATTACGCGGACGCAGGAGTATAAAATTGGGCACACTTATAGTTTATATGTAGGAGAAGTGCAAAACGCTAATATTTTTCAATATTAATGCTTATAAAGTACATTAAATAAAAAAATAAAACATTACACGCACTACCATGCATTTCACACACACATACATACACAAGTATTTGTACTTATGATTTGTACATACTCTTTGGTCACATTGTTTTTTTTTTGTTTATTATAGACATAGTTGACATGTCAAACAGAAAAGTTTGTTTACTGTGGTTTTATTGAATGTCAAAAAGAAAAGTTTTATTTGACGAATACCACGTGAAATACTGAGCGCTTATACAAATTGTGTAGTAGTAAGATACATTTAGATGTACACGGACTATCATTATATGCATAAAGAAAGATCTGTAGCAGCAATCTGCAATAACAACATAATATATATATACAAATTGGCGGTGACATAAGTATTTTTTTTTGGACCACATATAGGGTACCGCATCAGCAGCCCATACACCAAATTTTATTAATTTATCACCACCCGTTTAGCCACAGGATAGTTTTTTAGTTTTCAATATTTAACCACCTGCTGTAGTGATTTGGCTAGGTCATTGACACAAACGAATAATAAAGGTCAAGTGCAAGAAAATACAAGGTTTTATTATTAGTTGCATAGAAATAATATCAATAATTGAATTTAGACCTAATATCCATGATAGTAAGACTCATAACTTCGCGACGTCGTGATGTCGAATAGGCAACGTCGCGTCGTTGATCAAAATGAGGCTAGGGTGGCAACGACTTCATCGATCATACAATATCAATATTATCGATATAATTCAAACTTTATTATTTAAAATTAAAGAATTCAAACTTTATTAATAAAAACCTTTATTTATCGACAATATTAAAAACAAATGTGATACATAAAAGGAGATACACAACTCACATCTACATTTTATACCTACTTAATATTGCTATGGGTCATGTGGCAACATCCGACACATCATTCGGTATCATTCTGTATGGGTACTGTTGAGACGCATTTTTTCAAAAGCAGGCGCTATGGTGACAATGTAGAAACCCGCTGATTAGAATGAAACGTGGAAAATAACTTTTACTAAGTCTTTGTTTTTGTGTATTTATTTGTACTGAGGTCTTTTTGGCACGCTTAGAATATGTTCTGATAACTGTGTTAATTAATATGATATTCTTTGACATTTACTGCCCTAAAAGTATTTAAATGTGAATTATGCGGATTTTCATATTTCAATTGACGACATTTATTTACTCTCGATAAAAATATCGATGAATTTTTTATGCATCTCTAATCGTGCATCCTTCCCCACCGCGCCTGCTCCTGGGATTACCCGCGACTCCTGGGCAGTGTTGCAACGTAATTACACTAAAACTATTTGTGCTTCATTTAATGTAAAATACCAAAACAAAGTATACAGTAAGAATAAAACATACTGGAATATGACTAACAAGACAAATAGTAGAGCTATATCTGACACTTACTAACTGTTTATCACTACAAAATAATGATATAGGGTCTTTTATTTCACCGAGCCATCCTTAAATTTTCAACCAAACCATAGATTCGATCTTAGTGTGGGGTCACGACTATGTATCTCCAGTACTTTATGATGAATTTTAGAAAAGTAACACATACAGCGATTAACTTCTTTAGTCTTTTTACGGAATACTTGTAACTTTTAAGAATGTATGTTTATTTTCGCTTTCTATGAAAAAAGCCCTGTAATAAACAGTATAATAATCTCCTCTATTTTATATCCATCTACGATATTTTTACGAAACTTTTTCTGTACTTTTTGGAATCTAACCTAGCAACACTGCAATCGGCGATCGACGGTCGAAGGTCGACGATCGAAGGTCAGGTGTCACGGGCGGGGGCGGGGTTGTAAACTCGGGAGTCGGCACTCGCGCCACCTCGTCAGTGAGCCGTACTTGTTCTTTGCGAATGCGCGTGCGTTGCTCACAACACATTACGAATTACTATAGCATTTTATGTTCATGATGTCGCGATTTACAGCTGTGGAATACACTGATATGATTTGTTTGAAGGTCTATTTAGTGGCAGTAATATTTTACGCGACGTGCTATTTTCATCCCCCTGCGCAAAAATAAGACTGAATTTGTGTACTAATTGTAAGTGGCATCGTCGCTCCCAACCCAGTGAAGCAATTTGGACTTACATAATTTGTGTAAAAGGTGACTTGAATAAGAGCGTTTTCAGTAGTTATTCTACGAATACAATTATGCCTAAAAACTACAAAGGATTCATCGCGCCAAATCAATTTAAAGCCATTTGCGACGCGGCGACGAAAAATGCGGCGTTGCCGCTCTTATGTCTAGGTCAACTGAGGGCAGTAGGTAACTTATAAAGCGTGTTGTATTTAAACCAAATTATTTTATTATTTAGTTTGTTTGAAAATATCATTTTTTCAATTTTAATGTGATTTAAAATCTAATCATTTTAATTTGTTTTAATTGACGTTATTTAATGACGTTGTAATTTAAAGCAATTATAACACCGACACTTTGTATATACATATATAATTTGCTTTTGCTGGTTCAAAGCAATTATTGTAGTTTATGATTTCAGTAATTGCATATACTTCAGGATAAATAAGTGATTTTGAGAGATACGTACATTTAAATGTGCACGAATTATCAGAATAACAACATCATCATACAGGTAAAAACTTTTTCTCTTCTTGATTTGGTCGAATTTCGACCCCTGGGCGACCACTAGTATTATAAATTAAATGATCTTATTTAACAGTATTAATAACTAAGTGGAATCTGTCTGATGTCTATTTTTATCATTCGCTCTTTTCTGTATCCGTATCATATACGGCCTACGGTTTGGGCCTCCTCTGTAATAGGCTATTTGACTGTATAAAAAATATTGACTTATTTGTTTCCATCCGTGTAGATAATTTAATTTTAAAACAAATTTTATTATCATATATTAAAAATATTGTATATTTTGGCTAAAAACCAGAATTAAAGACAATACCATTAAGTTCCTTTCGACTCTCAAGACTCCCGATTGCTCTGCTTTCGTCATTAATCAATTGGCTGCTTGTGATGTTAGGAAGACCATTACGCTCATCTCGTCTAATGCGACGGGAAGTGACTGTGTCAGCCGTAATATGATTCTCCCTATCCTGGACGAAATCCTTCCTATAATATCCCATATCCTTAACCATTCTATTTCCACTAGCACCTTTCCTGCTGCTTGGAAACAAGTCCATGTTATTCCTACTCCTAAAAAATCCAATGCATCCAATTTTACTGACTTTCGTCCTATCTCAATTCTTCCTTTCCTCTCCAAAGTCCTTGAACGTCTAATCCATACTCAGTTAAACGATTTCCTCTCCAAGCAAAATCTCCTAAATCCTCTCCAATCGGGGTTTCGTCCTGGGCATAGCACGACTACTACTTTGACTCATATTACGGATGGCATCAGGTCGGGTATGGAGGAAGGCAAGCTGACTGTCCTAGCATTGCTGGACTTCAGTAATGCCTTCAACACTGTCGATTTTGATGTATTACTTGCTGTAATGTGCTCTCTTAACATATCTCCAACGGCAATTGATTGGTTTCGTAGTTACCTGTATGGTCGCCAGCAACGCATCTGTTTTGAGGAATGCTTTTCTTCCTGGTGCTCTGTAACTGCTGGTGTTACTCAGGGCGTGTTATCTCCATTACTCTTCGCTGTTTTTATTAATTCCATCACTAATAATCTTCGCTCCTCCTACCACCTCTACGCTGACGATCTGCAAATTTATACACGGGCACCGGTGGACAAGATGGTCGATGCGATTAGAACTATTAACGATGATATCCAACATATATGTACTTGGAGTAAATCCTATGGACTGAAGGTGAATCCGTCGAAAACTCAAGTGATTGTTGTCGGCAGCCCCAGGATGATATCGAGACTTGATTGGGCCCAACTTCCATCCGTTTACTGTGACGGTGTTACTGTCCCATATAGCGATACCGTAAAAAACCTTGGCCTATATATAGACAAATCTTTCACCTGGGGTCCGCAGATTCGGGAGCTAAGCCGTAAGGTTTTCGCCTCCGCTGGGTCCTTGCGAAGGTTACAAAATTTTCTACCCATTACCACGAAGACTTCCCTTGCACAAACTCTCCTACTCCCCATCCTTGATTATGCCGATGTCAGCTATCTCGATCTCACCGAGGACCTACTTAATAAACTTGAGCGTATTCAAAATTTCTGTATTAGATTTATATTTGGTCTACGCAAATATGATCACGTTTCTGAGTTTCGAGCTAAGCTCAAGTGGTTGCCCATACGACTTCGTCGGAATGCTCATATTCTATCTCTTCTGTACAATATCTTATTTAATCCTCTCACCCCTTCATATCTCAAAGAACGTTTTCTATTTCTTCATAAATCTCATTCTAAGTCCTTGAGGTCATCGGAGAATCTGAAACTGAGAATGCCGTTGCACACTACAAATTTCACAGATAAGTCGTTTGCAGTCCATGCTGTACGACTGTGGAACGAGTTACCCACTATAGTAATGCAGGCTCAAACACTGGGATCGTTTAAAAAAATGGTGAAAGACTACTAACTCTCTCACTAAACCCACAGACCGAGAAGTATAGTTTCTACATATAGAAAATAAAACCTACAGGATTTTATAGTATTTATAAGTGTTTATGCATAATCATAGTTGTATATGTGTATGTATGTATGTGTTTATATATATATATATATATATATATATATGTGTATATTTATATGAATATATATTATAAATATAATATTAATTATAAATAATTCGTCTATAATTCTTATTTTACTGGAGCTTGTTTCCTTTATTTCCTAGACTGCCCCTCTCTTCTCCTTATCTCGTATCCATCCAAAGGTTGTCTGTAAGAAATCGCCTAGAGCGATAAGACCGCCTTCTGTACTTTTTTATTGTATGTTATATGTTAATGTTGTCCTCTTTATGTGTAGTTAAGAATAAATAAATAAATAAATAAATTACAATTTGATTGATTTTGAGTTCGCGCCACGTGATCGTAAACGATTTTGATTGGCTATGACGTCATGCATTAGTATGAACTACTCACGTACAGGAAATGAATGGGATTGATAACGGCAGAGATACAAATTAAATATTAAAAATACCTTTAAAACGCGTTATTTGACATTTATACCCGTGAATTAACAATATTTACATGTCCAATGTAATAAAATGTGAAGAAAGAAAAAGAATTATATTGTTTTTGACAAAAACACATTCCTACGATTGATTGATTAATTGATCTATGGTTGATTTGAGAATGAGTGACATATGCGAACGAATATGTGGAACCAATGTGGAACGGATGTTTACGAACTGACGCCATATTGTCCGACAAAGCGTTTTGACAGTGTAATAATTATTCAGTGTATTTTGTAAATTTATTTTTAAATTATATAGATATCAAAATTAAAAATAACCTTTATTTGTAAGGTCTATAGAGCCAACTTCATAATGTGGTATGGTTTCCAGAAACTAGTCAAATAGCCTATTGGGAGAACAATTGAGAGTGGTTAGGCCGTAAAGTCCACCACCCTGGTCCAGTACGTGTTGGCGAACTATTACGTACTATATAAATACGCTCTTTTACCACAGTGTATAATTTCACCTTTGTCTATTTTAGAAAAAAATCTTCTCTTATTTCATAACTTTATAAATGCTGTATCAACTACACACTTGATCGATTGAACAAAAAAGAATTCAATCTAGAACACCCATCAGGTAGAACACGAATACAAACTCATAAAGGACAGTAAGATCGCTGGCGGAGTAACCGTCGATGTGATCGAGTAGACAAAGCTTTTACAAATACAATTTATATGAGTCGCCGCGCTCCGATCACCCCGCCTCCTCTAATATTCAATAGAGTATTAAAAATGTGCGAATAGATATCTTTGGGTTCTGTATTAAATTATGGTAGTTGAATGTTTGAGTATTTTATATTATAAGTAGCAATTTTTACTGGTAGTAAGTAGGTCTCTCATATTTGAGAGGCCGCCTGGGTAGGTACCACCGCAATGCCTATTTTTTCCGCCAAACAGTAGTGTAAATGCACTGTTGTGTTTCGGTGTGAGGGATATTGTAGCCAGAGTAACTACTAAACATATTGAGACTTAAAATGTTATGTCTCAGAGTGGCGAGCGCAGTGGAATGCCAAGCATTGCTTTGTAATTCAAGGCGTTGTTTGGTTATGCTACTGTTCATTCATTGCAATAAAAAAATGAATACAGGTTTGTTTGTGGTAGTCTAGTGCCGGTTGTAGGGAGGGTGGGCTATAAGTCGTGCGATCTTGGGTTGCCCAGGACACGAGAGGCCGCAGGCTCGATTTTTTTTTTATTTTATTTCAATGAATGGCGAGACGGGCAAGCCGTTTGCCTGATGCTAAGCGATACGACCGCTCATAAACAGTAGCAACATTCCACTGCGCTCGCCATCCTGAGACATAAGATGTTAAGTCTCGCTATGTCCAGTAGTTACTCTGGCTACAATGTCCTTCAATCCGAAACACAACAGTGCATTTACGCAATGTTGTTTCACAGGAAAAATAGACATTGCGGTGGTACTTACCTAGATGGCCTCTCACATATGAGACACCTACCACCAGTAAGTCGATTGCCGCACCGTGGCAAATGTTTGTGAGGCCCACAAATATTTGACTCGCGTCTGTGAGTTTGTGAAACTGAAAAGTCTCCCGTAGTTTCTGATACCAATGACACAAGACTTTAATTTTAAGTAAAGCCCTTAGGGTATAAAAAAATAATAATAGTAGATCAAGAAGACTTGCCATTTCGAAACACTTGGCATTGCGCATCTAAGGAACTCCAAAAGGACCAGAATTCCTTCAGAGCTTTTATCTCAGTCTGAAAAATGACTTTTTTCAGCATCATTAAGTACGAGGGACAGTCGTTATAAATTTGCATTAAAAGCACATATTCTTTATGAGGAGACGTCTTTTTGGGTCATTCGTATCATTTAATTATTTCTGCTTCGTCATCGTAATAATGTTGTGTGCAATGTTTGATTTTCTGTATTGGTTTCTAAAAAGTATCGCTTATAAAAGCCATGAATTTGTAAACAGCATCAAATTGGTTGTAAAATGAGTGATGACTAAGATATGAGATTTTTAATAGTGTGATAGGGACACTCGTTTTCTCTATCAGACGCATAAAATACAATATCTAAAATTGAATATCTTAGTGATACTCGTTTGAAAAATATTGATTTATTACAAAATCTTTCAAATAAATGTACTTAAGGAATTTTGATATTAATCCAATATGTAGTAGCAGATGTATGTACACAAATTAGTTATACTTTTCAATCCCTGTTTATTTATGACCGATTGATACCCTAATAAATATAGGCATATCGTTTCCGATTTCCAATTACATTAGTTCCATTAAATATTCCAATACAAAACGAACTTTGGAATTCGAAATTCAAATTACCGTATATCCAAATACTAAAGCTTATCGAAAATAGCCTATTACGGAACAGACTTCGGACAGCAAAATTCCAATCGAGTTTCCGAACAGGTTCGCTTAAATATAGTTTTCCAAAAATCTGGAAAACCAACGGTCCTCAAAACTTTCTCGAGTGGTCCGCTGGTAATTTGAATATAAATTAATTAATTCCAACGATATAACAGTTAAGGTTGTTGTTATTGACCTTTGAATAGTTTTATTCTGTTTGGATCGAAATTTTGGTAATTCATTTACTGATATAAACAATTAAATCTATATTTAAAGCGCCAAATATTTTTGACAGCCCCCACAGAGTACTTTGACAGCCTCCGTGGCACAATTGAGGCTCACAAATATTTGTGACGGGTCGTGGTGTTAGTGAGACCGAAAAGTCTCTCATGGTTCCTGATACCCACGACATAAGACTTAATTGATCTTAATGTGGGGTCAGCACTTTGTATGTGAATGTCAAGTGTATTTATTATTTACATATTTAATATGAATAAATTATGTCCGACAAACGAACAAGCGACTCCTCTGATGAATATTTTTTTATCGTAGGATGATTATTGTTTGAAGTTTATTCTAAATAATCTATTAATTTAGTTTTAATACAAAAGTTGTTTCATATTTGTAATTAGTGAGTAGACTAGTCATTAACTTGTACAGGTTTTATAATACATATTTACTCTATTAACTGTTGGTGTGACAATTTAATATATAAATAAAATAAAATAAGTCAAAATATAGTTCTGCCACTATGTGTAATGTTACAAAACTATTTTGTAAAGTGTGTAGTTACTATTATATTAAGTCACCTCATAAATTTTATATTCATATACACTGGAGCTTGACACTTGAAGTTCATCGGCAAGGGTAAATGATTTTATTTACTTTAATAAGTATTACGTTTCTTTCGGTGGCTTAATCACTCTCAATCGTACTCTCAGTTGTAGAAGAGGTCCGTGAACTGCAGTGGGAGCTATATGGGCTGATACAGATATATATATCTATTAAATATGTATCAAATGGTAAGAAAGACACATCCATTATAGAGTACAATCTAAAAACAATTACATACATACGCATCGAATTGATAATCTCGTTTTTCGAAGTCGATTAATAAACACGCATTAACACCATTAGAAAGGCGAGATTAACATCACACGTGATCAATATTTGCTCTACTTGATTGAAATTTAACGGCACCGAGAAAATCTTAGGTAAAAGGAACCAATTTCGCTTTCTATAAAGCAGTGTTACACCCACATTTCGTCGTAAATTCGGTCTCCAAATTTATAGGCCATAAAGCCATTACCGTGTCGGACGCATATTATAAGTATTAGACGACATTTTCGCTACATACCTACCATTTAGTTATTTATTATTTTAGTGAGGGTCTATTTAAGACTTTTTTATTGGTTTGCGTGATAGCTATTTAATAATAGTAATGTAATATAGTAATGTAAATGTAAATCTACTTAATTCCCCTTCTCTTCGTATTCATTTTAAAAGACCGACAAAGTAAATATGATTTATTATGGAGTGATGTTCTGGGCAGCGGTGATATTAATAATATTTGATAAACTGCTAAAGGTTTTTAGGAATCTTGGAATACTGCGTGTTAAAGACCATTCTCTACACAGTTCGATAGGAATGAAACAATGCGTAGAATATGAATGAAAGAGTTGTAAAGAACTTATAATTGTGGTCTTTCTATTGTGTAAGACACGATTCCCATGCGTTTCTGCCCATCTTTCACATAGACGTGACCAAGTTGAGTTTTCTTCCTCATCCGACCAGTTTGAGAACTGGAAACCAATTTCAGTTAAGTCGAGCACATTGAAGTCGGCGGGATTCTTAAAGTTTGCGGTATTCGTGAACTTTATTCAGTGCTGTGACTTTTGTGGAATTGCTCGTTTATAATTCTTGTGATTTTAAATTGGATAAGTTTGTTTTTTTCATCAGCGTACGTTTATTGCTCGGACTAGAATATTAAGTTTCTATTCGTTTTCTCTAGTGTTATAATTTTCAAGTTATTCTGTAGTTTAATATTACTTGGACGCTTGTGTGTACTGAGGACGCTCTTAAGCATAAATTGTTCATTTTGCTTCATTCATTTAAAAGTGTTTTACAAGTATCTTTTCATTCATTTATTTTCCGTGTCAGGTAGTGCGTCATTATTAATTTACTTGAAATGTTTATTAAGCTGGGTTTTTCAGTTTATAGATATTTCATATTAAACATGTCGTACTAATTGAATGCAAATTGTATTTAATTATTAGTAGCACTGTAATACAACTCAGCCAATTATGTTTCTAATAACTATATTATTGATTTATATACTCTATCGTATATGAAAATTCATAAAAAAAAGAAACAATAAACATACACACAATAAAATAAAGGTATGGTAATAATTCGCTACTCTATCGCTAGATGCGATCTCTCATAGGCATCCCATTAATACAGAATTAATGGGTCAGTATAATATAGATGTACATGTTTAATGTGAGTACATAAATATGATATAACTTTAAATATGTACTTACGTTATAAATATGAATACTATACAGTTAATTATTTATTTACCAAAATGGTCATAACACAAATTGCGATGACAAACAACGCATGGAATTCTTGAAGAAACACTCGGAAAATTGGCAACGGTGTTGGCGGCTTGCCAACCGCTGATTCCGAACTTAACTGATTGTGATTCCGGACTACCTGCATTGCTGACGTTCTGGAATTTTTCACAAGCCTTTCCAGAGTTCCTTAAATGAATTCGAAATATTTTGCTTGGAACCGCAAATTTGAAACGGAGATAAATGTGTTAATTGAATTAGTTAGTGTAGAATTTTCAGTGCTTCGTGGATTATGGGAGATAGTGGAATTCTTATTTGTGATATGGATATTTAATCGAATACGTAATAATATATTTTGGCATTTGTGTAGGGCCACATAAATATCTCTCGATGTATGTCTCTCGTTTATCCGGTTTTGAACAGACTGGATATCTACGTTATTTGGCATACTCTGCACTTATCGTCATATGCATTTGATTCAAATAGTCGGGCCAGTAAATAAATCTTAAAGAAATAAGACTCTGGTGGTTAAAATCTCTAGCGTGGATTTTTCATGAAACCACAGAATATGCTTAACTTATTTAAATTATAAAAGCTATATATTTTATAGAACAATGTCTGCATACATAATCACAGTTTCATAGAAATGTAGACTGAATATTGAACTGCAGCTATTGAAACATATCCAGCCGGGTTCCAATATCCAGAGTCGATGTTAAATTGTTAACGAAAACTATGCCCAAAGAACAAAGCCCCTGAAAACGCGCGGAATTCAGCATCGGAATAATTCACGAGAGAACTTTTGCCGCTCCACGAAGCCAGATGGGAGATTGATTTTTGTAATAAAGTTTATTGACTTTTACATAATATATTTGTGTGTTTAAATAAAAGCTGAAAAAAAAAAACAGTACACCGAATATTTTTTCAAAATTTTTGTACTCAATATATTTGTTAAGATTTGTAATATGTATATAAATTATCCTAGCACTATCCATAATCCCAGAATTCTCAGGTATGAAGCCCATACGCGTACCACTGCAAGGCACGGGTCTCTACAATCGAGAGTAGAGGCCCAATTTAATTATAAACTATAATAAATAACACATAATTTCGGAAATTCAGATATTGCTGTCAAAAAAGGGTAATAATTAATGCACCTATATACGTGTCATTGCAGGGATACGCCCCTCATATTATATATATTTATATATATTTCATTAAATAAATTATTCAAATGAAATACCAATAGGACTGTATCGTATATTACATACAGTTGAATTAATGTCACCGCTGTAACACGGACGATTCCCAGGTGATTTTATATTGTCTCGAGAAAGATAAATGTGAGCTCTGAGCGTTAGTGAAAGTGGCGCCACTGGTAGCGAGGAAAAACAATTGCACCTTGTATTTTGTTTACAGTATTTCTTTATCCATGATATGTTTTATTGCACTTATATTGAATCTAGATAAGGAAGCTAGATGAAGTACGAATAAGAATATATTGCAATGTAGGTTTGATCCCCAGATAAAGAAATATTGGGACGCCTTTATCTTTAAGACCTTATAGGCAAACTTATATTCCGCAGTACCCTTTTAATGGTCAAAGATTATGATGGTGAATGTAATCAATCTATTTTATCATTTTATGGCCAAAACCAAAGTAATAATTAATATTTAAGATATCCTACCGAAATCGTTAAAGCACTTTATTCAAACGCTGATAGTAAGGCCGCAACTCATTCATGACGTAGGATATAAAGCGATTTTGGATTTCAGCCAGCTTCGGACACTGAGAGGACTTTCCTGAGAATTAAGTCATTTCATACATAAATGATAAGGGCAGGCAGTGAATGTGGGTGTTTTTGTGCTGAGAGCTCCCGGTAGCCTGCTTTCCGAGGTCCTTAAGGATGATATACTGGCGGCAACATTAGAACAAAAGTGCTCACGTTTTTAAATTGTTTTTTGGAGACTTTAGTTACAATTTGCTGTGATTTCCATTATTTGCAACTGGTTACAAGGTTATATTATTATATTTTTAAAATAGATGATATTTTATTTCTATTTCCGTTGAATAGTTTAAAAGATCTGAGTGCACAGACAGCGGAAGCGACTTCATTTTATACTATGTGTATATAGATGTACAATTAATATATCTATGTACATACACACAATACGTCTTATATTTTGCAAACAATCATTTCTCATCTACACTAATCTAAAATAAGTTTTTCAAACTATAAATGGATTTTAGATTTTCACTCTCCACAGACCAAAAAGGCGGTGAAGACATACATACATATATAACTCGCGCCTTCTTCCCAGAAGGTGTAGGCAGAGGTGCCGAATCAGCGACCTCAGCTTTGTAACCGTACCCTAGTGCAACGCCGACACCGAGGCAGTCGAACAAAATTAAATAACAAACATAGCAATGCTTTCTTTTCATTACACTTCAAAAAGTTGAAGTCGTACAGAGTTTACAACCCGCGACAGAAGTCCGATCCGACATAAAACTTGGGCAATCTCGTTCGAAACTTGGGCACTGTTGCCCGCCCATCGACTTCTTCACTGGAAATGAAAAAATATCTCAATTCTTTACAGTTGGAGTGCCTAATAAACTGAACTGGAAGAACAGGGTTTTGTCTATCAGGGATTTTAAATATTTAGCTACAGAAAAATAAAAAGATTAATAGAAGATTATACTGGTTTCTTAGATTTATGCGAAAGTGACACATTCAGAAATCAGACTATTTGTAACGGAATTTTTCGTGCACTTGGTTAAATTTAATAAATAAACAGTCCGTCTCGTGACCACGAAAGCTGTAAAGTAATCGCAAAATCGCGTCGGGAAGTTACAAAATGTAAAAATTAAACCAAATCCGCGATGAAATAGTTTTATCGCAAGAAGATTTTACTTCGATTTTCTAGACAAGCTTTAAAACATTTGGTCACGATAATAAATTGTAACATTCAATTTGCCTGTGAATTTCTTTGCTAAGCATAAATAAGGCAAAAGCTTTTAGCTCGAAGTGACCCTATTCAATTTGATTTGTCAGTAGTTTTTCATTCTTGAGTTCGTTTCATAAACAATTGCGACAGTGAGAAATAAAAATGGCGTTTTACTCGAATATTAATTTATTTAGGATCTTAAAAATGCCGAAAAGCCACCAAGTCCCTCTGCAGCGATATGCCATCAGTTTTTCCGAAAGTTAACAAGTTCGCCTCGCCAGCCACATCGAAACTGTAAGATGATAGCGAACAACATTTTATTGACATTTGTAGTTCCGAAGTCAATGAATAATTTTAAGATTGTTTATGAGTTATATAGTGAAAAGTATTGGATATTTTTTTCATTCGTGTAATGTTTTTCCGCCATCTAGGAAGGTACTGAACAGATGCAATTTCTCATCGTGCGTTCAAATTGGTTTCAAGTTGTGAGGGTTTATTACTTACAACAGAATGATTTTTATCACATTGTTATTATCTAAACTGATATTGTAAAGAGGATAGATTTGAAACTACTGAACGGATTGAAAAAATAATCACCATTAGAATCTATTTTATCATCTATCATCATTATCTGAGAATAACATAGGTGATAGAATATTTTCAAAAAGTATATCTGCACCCGGGCAGAGCTCCCGTCCATGAATTCCCAAAGGAATAGATACAGTTGCCACAAGTACTATTTCACAATTGCGATTCCGTGCCCAAATTCTCATCGTAAACAAATTATAATCCACTGAAGAATTTTCAAGTCAATTGTTTCAATTCAATTTGAGAATCGACCAGAGGAATTTAAGTTTCATAGTCCACAAATAGTTTCATTACTATATCACTACATAGTGTAAAACAAAGTCGCTTTCTCTGTCCCTATGTCCCTTTGTATGCTTAAATCTTTATAACTACGCAACGGATTTTAATGCGGTTTTTTTAATAGATAGAGTGATTCAAGAGGAAGGTTTATATGTATAATACGTACATATTATTGTACAGAAATCTATTTGTAACCGGGCGAAGCAGGGCCGGGCCGCTATTAACAATATAAAATAAATAAAAAATACACCCAACAGTCATATACATAGTCCTGATCCCACACTAAGATTGAGTCTTTTGTTATGCGTATCAGGAACTATGAGAGACTTTTCGGTCTCACAATCACCAGACCCGAAACAAATACATACCTGTGTTTCTCACAAATATTTCTCGATGTGGGAATCAAAACCCGTGGATTCTCGTTTCACAATTGGAGACTAACCAACTGCGTCACGGATTCCAAATGGGTTATTTTTTCCTAATTAAATGTTGCCCTACACTGGAATTACTCTTGAAAATTAATTTAATTACTCTTGGAAGTGTTAATTATTTTTTTATTGAATTTTCGGAAGGCTTACAGATTAGTAACAACTACAAAATATAGAAGACACAAATATTAATAACCATATTGTTACAACCGCATGATATAACTTTTTGTTTCATTTTTTTTTATTCACACAATAACATGACCAATATCTTCTAAACTTTAATTAGATATTATTTTATGATAAATAATACTAATTTTATTATAGTGTACTTTTCACCAAAGCCCAGATCTACATCGAAGCTCGTACACCAAATATTAATATTCAATATATCATCCATACACCTACATCTATGAATCTGTGATAACATGTACACGAATATCAATTAATTGTCTGACGTGTAGCGATACAAAGGCATGTCGCTGCCGGCATAGCAGACTGTACGGCGTAATCTTTGCGACACAAATCGAATGGCTTCCGGCCAAGTGTGCTGTCTTGTGGTGATATCACTGTACCGCTTGCTTGTGGGCATGTTGTCCACTGCAAGGTAAATTTCAGAGTCAAGTGTTTACTATGTGTGTGTGTATAAAGGAGAAGAATTTGTTTGTTACCTCTTATCTCAGGAAGTAATGGTCCGAATGGAAAAAAAACTTTTTGTGTTGGTTAGATAATTTATTGAGGAATGCTATAGGCAATATGTTTTCATGCTATGCTCTATAGTAGAGAAGCAGTAGTGAAAAATCTAGCAAATACGGAGAAAATTTTATTAGTTTTTCGCAGTACGATTGATCTCAAAATTGATATCTGATGGATCCTTTGCTATGATATTCCAAATTGATAGTCGGAATTGAACATTTTGACCACCATTTTGAGAAGTTTATCTGCACCAGGGCGGAGTTGGGCTGGATCGCTAATAATTTTTAAAGCAGAATAGTTTGTTAGTTTATACGCACTGATCTCAGGTATAAGTCATATCAGGTATAAAACTCTTGTAAAGAAGGTTTCTCCGTCTAAGTGTCTGGGCTACTAATAAGACATAACGCTGAAACTGAAAGTTATTTGAACGTGTATTTTACCATGGTACAATTTTGGATGAATCAACATGGCGAACAAACACATATTATGGAACGCGGCGGCACAGCTCTCTCCAAGCGTGTTTGGTTTACAGTTCGCACTATGTCAACGTCATGATCAAAACTTTGCAATCGTAGATAATGATTTTTCCTTGTCGTAGTAGAATAAATCAATAAGTTTTCAGTTTTGGCCGCATAAACATTATCTATTTTAAGAAAACCTTGTGTGGGCATATATTTGTAAATCTAAAAAATCTAAGTGACTATATTTATTGCCCATATCCTGTATCAGTCCATATGCCTCCCACACTGTCCTGAACAGGGTGCGTCGGTTTTTCACGCCCGGTCAGCTTTGCCGCTTATATAAAGCGCAGGTCCGGCCGGGTATGGAGTACTGCTCGCACCTTTGGGATGGATCCGCCCAGTACCTGCTCGATGCCTTGGATGGATTGCAGCGGCGGGCCATCCGCATTGTGAATGATGCAGACGTTACGAGCAACTTGGAGTCGCTACAACTCCGGAGAGATGTCGCCTCTCTAAGCGTGTTCTATCGCCTGTATCACGGTGAGTGCTCTGAGGAATTGTTCAACTTGCTCCCCTCCTTTCCATTCCTAACCAGAACCACGCGTGCTGGCTTGCGAAGCCATAGCTTGACGGTCCACACCATCCCGGCGCGAACCAAACGGTTCTCAAATTCGTTTCTGTGCCGCACCGTCAGGCTGTGGAATTGTTTGCCGGCGCACGTGTTCCCTCCTTCCTACAATCCTGGGTCCTTCCGCCGTATTGTGAAGAGGCACCTAAGCAGGCCGGCATAATTGTTTCCATTGGCATGGGACTGCCGTCCGATGCCAATGGATACTCCGCCTGGGCGGCATTGGCACTTTCCATCAGGTGCAATACCGCCACTATGCCAGGCCATTATAAAAAAAATAAAATAAAAAAAAAACTGCAGGACCGGGCCTCTTCTACAATCAAAATTGCAATTGAGAGGGGTTATATAGTCTACCACCCTGCCCTACTACGAGTAGGCGGACTTTACATACCATACAATTCTTACAAATCATTATGATATGCAGGTTTCCTCATGATGTTTTACTTCACCGCTAAAGTGCGTGGAGATTGACTGATAAAATCAATATACAAACTTAAATTCCGAGTTGTCGTGGGATTTGAATCTACAATCTCCCCGAAAATTTAGGCAGGCACGTCTTGTCAGTTACCAATAGGCCTCCAATATTATTGTGCTCATCCTTAATACGAAGCTACGAACTATCGCATTAGTTAAGTGGATTAAGTACCTCTGTAGTCACAAGAAACAAAGCGGTTTTGTATCCTAATAAATTACTAGTTTTGTCAAAAGATGAGTAGACTTTTTTTTGTTTATCGTTTAGTAACAAGCTTGGAAACGCGGGATGGAATATAACTGTTTTGTAGGCAGTTAACTTTTTATAGATAATACAATCTGTAGCGTAATGGGGTACTTTCCAAGGATTGTTTTTGTGCAATAAAAGTATTATAAAATCTATTTTGTATTGTTACATTCAGTTTTCGTATTGTAATATACTATGATATTATAATGTTATTATGGTATAATAATTTAATAAGTGTGTGGTGGCCTGTTAGTAAACGGACTAGACGCGGCTGTCCACATGTTCACGGTGGTCGCGGGTTCGAATCCCAGGGCACACCTCTGGGCGCAGGGCACTTTTCGGAGTCATGTGTGTATTGATAATCAATCACCACGCTCTAAAACGGTGAAGGAAAACATCGTGAGGAAACCTGCATACCGTAGCGATTTATAAGAATTTCTATGGTATGTAAGTCCGCCAACCCACATTAGGCCAGCGTGGTGGATTATATGGCCTAACCACTCTCAATCGCATTCTCGATTGTAGAGTAGTGCCCTGCAGTGGGACGTATATGGGCTGGTACATACATTGTAAGATGAATTCTTCAAAATGTATACCAAAAGCTAAAAGTATGTAATTATTTATATTGGTAATAACCTAGTAAGCCAAGATACTGTTAAAATGGTCGCAATGTCTATTTTCCCACCAAAGTCTCGCCAGTAGTATACATGCACTGTTTTGTTCCAGTTTAAAGGACATTGTAGCTAGAATAATAGAATATTGAGGTTTTTCATACGAGTAGTATGTCTCAGGTTAGCGAGGGCAGTGGAATGCCAAGCATTGCTTTGTAAGTTGTGGTGTATTTTGGTATGGCACGCTATCGCCTATCCATGCAATAAAAAAATGTATAAAGGCTTTCGATTTCCATAACCAATCAATGTAATAAAATAAGTCGAAAGTGAGTCATGAATGTGCCTAGTTTTGAGCTATAGACTCATGGGTCTATTACAAATGAGACTCCTGTAAAATTAGTTAGTTGATGAACGTGTAAAAAACTTCTGGTATCACCATAAGTTTTACAGGATTGATAGAAAATAAAAAAAAAAAATATTCATCCGCTATATCGCTATATCATTCATCAGCAGTACTTCCATCGAAAATGGAGTATTTCAGTTTTTTTGGAGGCGATAAATAAACAACTAACGGTCCGTTCCAGCTTCACTTGGGTGCAAATGTTTCTTGATTCTAATCCACACCAGATTAATGTTATTTTTCTTTTTGGAGACTGTCCCGCCCGTAGGGGTGTGAACCCACCACTGTAACTCCTGTAAGCCAGGATCAACAGAATTGAAGCTCGGCGAGTGTCCGAGAATGTCTAACTTCTCGTTAACCCGCAACAAAATTAATCAGAAAGTAAAATTAATAGGAGGACTTGGAAATATATTATTGTTCAATTCCCTCCGTGCAAAGCTAGTGATAAAACAATGAACTAAAGAGGTAAATAACTATATATATTAAAAAAACATCGCAACAAAATCCATTGTCTAGTTTTGAGAATCTAAGCATACATAGGGACAGACAAACGGGAAGGGACTTTGTTTTATACTGTTATTATTGAAGCGATCGATAAGAATGAAACAGATAAAGGCTTAGCTAAATGGTTAGAACTATAGATAATGGCAATTAATGGTTACATTAGAGATAAATTGACAAATGGCTTTATAATATCCATGAGTAAAAGCAACTGTCATTGTTCAGATAGCTGGGATTTATTTGATATTAATGGCTTCATAAGCAGTTGAATTATGTCAAGGTTTAACGAAGATTAGAATACGCGTCTCATACATAGTCCTGGCCCCACACTAAGATCGAGCCTTAAGTCGTGGGTGTCAGGAACTAGAACAAACGGTATCAGGAACAGGAACGAGAGACTTTCCTTTCCTCCATTCCTCCTTTCAATTCCTCCTAAGTGTACTCTCGATTTTAGAGGACGCTCGTATCCTGCAATGGGACGTATATAGGCTGATGCATACAAGTGTTTCTATTTATTGATTTATTTTATAATTCTCAGTAGTAAAGGCTATTTTATGTTATTTTATGAAGAACAAACTTGTCAACTAAAATATCAAATTTCGTCACAGTTCCTCATTCATTAAAGCCCGGAAACACATTTTGTCACTCTTGTTATGTCAAATAAACATAAGGAAGGAAACTTGAGTAGCATTCTCGCAATTATAATAAGTTTCACGTGAGCACAAATACAAGTATCTAATTAGTTGCAGACTCGAGATGTAAATCAAATTAACGAGTCAACACATCGTAGAATACTTGACTAGTAAATGTGAAGTAGGAGAATAATTTTAATATAACAATATTTGTTGTTTGAGGGCTGGTATTGCGTTTCCAAAGGCAATTAAATTCTTCATTCTACCACATATTGTGTGTACTATATCTTTCTGCGGACTATTCATACTAAGAAGTATTTTTCATACTATACTCACTGAAATTTAAATAGTACTTTGAACATTGAGTGACGTAGAATCTACAACAAACACATGAAAAGTCAATGCACGTGTTATTATGACGAATACAAAGTATTCCTCCAACTTCTATATGGAATAGATCTATAGGGCGCTGTTTTATAGTAAGGTATATCTACAGGTTACAATATAAACGACTGAATATAACCCTTCACTACAGTCTATTACGAGTATAATTATAGTACCAACCGCACATCGCCGGCTGAGTTACTAACCCTTTAACGTTAAAGAGACACGAGCAATAAATGTACAGTGATATAATCCCAATGCCCACTATAAACCAATGTTCACTGACAATAAATTTTATAGAAGCGTCTATAAAGATAACCAGCTGAGTGAAGCTGGGCCCAAATGATCCCTTATTACGCACGTTAAAATTGATATAAAATTTGTTACAGCCTCCCTATAAAGTGCCATCAAAGCGAAGAATAGTAGCGTTTTTGAGTATGAAATATTGGAGTAATGTTTCATGAAGGTTCATTATTTATGAATACTGTTGTATGATGTAGATTTATTGCGTTAATTTGGCAAAAATAGTACGATACGGTGACACTTGGCATAAAAGAAACAATTAAAGCAACACTATTAAAATTATCATAGTACAATTAATTTCTACACATTATCGGACGATTTTTGTTTGTTTTGTCACAAAATTAAACAAATAAACTTATAAACAAGGAATAAAAATAAAAAGTATCTAAACATTTTCCGTCGTAGTATATTGTGTTGCCATATTAACACGAAATTCGATCTTAGCGCCCTCATTAAAACAGGCTCTTTTTTAATGGTTTCTTATATTTACGCGAATGTTACACATTAAAATAAAACTATTATTTACGGATTTTATCGCGAATTTAGTTTAATTTTTTACATTTTTGACTTCCCGACGTTTCGATTACTTTACAGCTTTCGTGGTCACGGGGCGGACTGAGGTATTAGACGTCCGCTCTGTGACTGTTACAATTCAACTACCGTTATTTTACAATTATTAATTTAAAAATTAATTTTAAATATCTAGTCTGTGTTTGCGATCCGATCTACGTAGAAGGAGCTCACAGTGTCTTGAGGTCTGGCAGTTGGTCTTTTGGGTTCCGATTTAATTAAATGTAGTATTGGATCAAATGCTTGTGCAAGCTTCAAGCCATCTTCTCTATTGAAATTTGGATGTTTTTTTAATTTATGGGCTCACCTGTATCTCCAGTAGTCGGCGATATTTTCATGGAAGATTTTGAGGAGACAGCCCTTAGTACAGCCCCAGTCTCGCCGAGATTTTACAAGCGGTACGTAGATGATACTTTCACAATTTTACCATCTGACCAAATAACTGCATTTTTAAATCACCTTAACTCAATCAACAATAAAATTCAATTTACTATGGAGTTAGAACATAATAAATCTCTTGGTTTCTTAGATGTTTTAGTTATCCGTAATCCCGATTAGTCCTTAAGTCACACTGTGTATAGAAAAAAGACCCATACAGATAAATATGTGAACGGCGATTCTCACCACCATCCAAAACAGTTAGCTACCGTGGGTAAATCCTTGTTTCAGAGAGCACGAGGAATCTGTGACGAGAAACACCTGGCGACTGAGCTGCAACACACACACACACACACACACACACACACACACACACACACACACACACACACACACACACACACACACACCCACACCCACACACACCCACACACACACCCACACACACACACACACACACCCACACACCCACACCCACACACCCACACACCCACACGCCCCCCTCAACTCAACGTTTCCCTACGAGATCGAATCAGAAATAAGGAGATCCGTAGGAGAACCAAGGTTACCGACATAGCCCATAGGATTGGCAAGTTGAAGTGGCAGTGGGCCGGGTATATAGCTCGTAGAACCGATGGCCGTTGGGGCCGAAAGGTTCTTGAGTGGAGGCCACGTACAGGCAAGCGAAATGTTGGACGCCCGCCTACAAGGGGGACGGACGATCTGACTAAGGTTGCAGGAAGTCGCTGGATGCAGGCCGCTTCCAACAGGTCATTGTGGAGATACTTGGGGGAGGCCTATGTTCAGCAGTGGACTTCCTGTGGCTGATATGATGATGATGATGATTGCACTACACTTACCGTTATGAGGATTATTACAAGTGTTTTTATTGTAATTCTAAAAAGGCTTTATCACTACGTTATATATAGGCATAACTTAGAGTATTTATAATATAGAGGGAGCGCTAGTACTTCAAAAACGTAGATAAAATGGTGGTGCCGGGCCACCTTTTTCTGCCCTCTCATTGGCTGATATTTGTCAGGTTGTCCAACATACAAGAATTACTTGGAAAAGAAAAGAAAAAATAAATAAATTAGGGCTACTTCATTCCATTCAAACTCATTTAAAAATAATAACAGTTAAATATTATTTCGGTTATCAAAGGAATTTATAGCAATTTATTGCTTAATATTTAATTCAATTTTCACTAATATCTACGTTTTTCAAGATGCGTATGTATGACAGCGCTTCCTCTATATTATAAATACTCTAAGCGCCATGAATGGTATTTATCCTTTAGTATTTGCAATTGAGTATTCATTTGTTTGCTCATCAGTACAGGCATTGTGAACGTCAGAGGAAAAAATGCCGGTCAGCGATTTTGTGTCGCAGCATTTTTGCATGGAGACAACGGCTCAGACGACACTAAAGCCTATAGGCAGCCGCGTATAGGGATGAAACCTTTCATAGACGCCTGTGTTGCTCACTTGCGTGTGGTGCAAGTTATAGGTTACTTGTAATTGGTTGAATTTTGCCATATTATATACCTTTTTATACCACAACTCTCAATCGTACTCTCGATTGTAGAAGAGGCCCGTGCCCTGCAGTGGGACGTATATGGGCTGATACAGAATATACCTTTTTGTATTGCTGTAAATTGCGAGACGAGCATGTCGTTCGCCTGATGGTAAGCGATGCGACCGCTCATGAACAGTAGCAAAACCAAACAATACTTTGAATTACAAAGTAATACTTGGCATCCCACTGCACTCGCCATCCTGAGACATAAGATATTAAGTCTCAATATGTCCAGTAGTTACTCTGGCTACAATGTCCTTCGATCCGAAACACAACAGTGCATTTAAACTGCTTTTTGACGGGAGAAATAGACATTGCGGGGATACCCACCCAGGCAGCCTCTCACATATGAGAGACCTACCACCAGTGATACCTATTTTATGTTAGGTTTTGTAAAAAACCGAAGGCGAACGCAAGTATAATTATAACGTAGATCACTTACACTTACCAATTACATGGGGGCTACACAAATTTGGGAAATATTAATACATAGGAGAAAAGCTTAGTTAGCTCAGAAACCTTAATATATATTTCATTTAACTCTTGGCAAAGAGTTGTTTCTACAACATATCATGTTAGATCAATTTCTATCTAAAATAATAAATTTTCATCTCAATTAATCATAAAAGCACCATATTTTCCATAGTTACGCAATACATATCATTAGTTAATTCTTTAATAACTCCCAACAAATAATCAATAAATAAATTCCGACCTATCAAATCAGCCGCCATCATCTCCAAACTTGGACCATTTTGCCTGCAGTACAAAAGTGTGGGATGACACACACACAGCCTATGGGACTCGAAATGAGCATATAACGCATCCTTAGAAGCTATTGACGCCCAGACAGAGTATGGATAGCATATGAACTCCGCTGGTTATTTTACCTGTACTATCACTACATAGTATAAAACAAAGTCACTTTCTCTATCCCTATGTCCCTTTGTATGCTTAAATCTTTAAAACTACGCAACGGATTTTAATGCGGTTTTTTTAATAGATAGAGTGATTCAAAAGGAAGGTGTATAATACGTACATATTGTAGTACAGAAATCTATTTGTACCCGGGCGAAGCTGGGCCGAGCCGCTAGTACTGTATAATAACGGTGAATAGATAAAGATCCCAGGGAACCAGATATACATATTTTCTGACGGACGAAATGTGGACGATTGAATAGTGTACGGGTGTCCATACATCATAGTGTTTTATAAGAATTTCTATTGTCTGGAAACACGCATTAGGCCAGAGTGGTGGATTATAAGGCTAACAGCTCTCAATCATACTCTTGATTGTGGAAGAGGCCCGTGCCTTGCAGTGGGACGTATGCACATAATATGATAGGGGCTGATACAGATTAAAATTGTATTATATCACTATTTTCCCTACAAACTGTTGTTCTTTTTGTTGTGTATAATTGAAAAATATTTTAAATAACATAATATACATGTTTTAATATCCCGCTACTGAGTAAGGAACCGATCTGCAACTGAAAAATTTACTGAGAGTGGTTAGGCTTTATTGATACAATATTAACTTGATGCATCGCTCTTTACAGCTCCTCTGTAGGAATCAATCTGTATTTAAGCGTAACTGAAATATTATGAAAAAATAATCCATGATTGTATAGGACGGTAATCTCTTTTTACTATTTTTTATTATCAAGTACCTTCTGAATCTTATTGCGACGGTGTTTTTTTTTTTTTTTTTATTGCAATGAATGACGAGACGAGCAACCCGTTCGCCTGATGGTAAGCGATACGACCGCTCATAAACAGTAGCAAAATTCCACTGCGCTCGCCATCCTGAGACATAAGATGTTAAGTCTCAATATGTCCAGTAGTTACTCTGGCTACAATGTCCTTCAATCCGAAACACAACAGTGCACTTACGCAGTGTTGTTTCACGGGAGAAATAGACATTGCGGTGGTACCTACCCAGTGTTTCTATATTAGGTCTATCCTTTGTATCTTTTGTCTGACACAGTAATAATAATAGTCCGCTAACCCGCATAACGGCAGCTTTGTGGACTATACGGCCTAACCCCTCACAATCGTACTTTCGATTGTACAGGCCCTTGCCCTGCAGTGGGACGTATATGAGATAGTATAGATATAAAATATATTTTGGTATTATGTTCATAAATTCATATTTACTCATTCAGCACTGATTATTCAAATATATGAAACTATTATTCCGACCATACGTCGTCAAGTTCATCAACCCTTTGATGACGTCAATGTCACTCCTAGTCGAGTGACTCGCACGAAGATACTCTACTTTACAGTGAACTTCTGTTCGTGCAGACCTATAACCCGGCTATAGACGGTTGGCTTATATTATTCAGAGCACTACATATTGTTACAGCCTCTATATTTGGTGGTGTTGTATATTCGTACGTAGATAATATTATTTGTAGAGACCATTCTCTATACGATAGCATGTAAAATAAGACTGCGATGGAAATCATTTTTTTATTGCAATGAATGGCGACATGATCACGTCATTCGCCTAATGGTAAGCGATAAGGTTGACAATGAACAGTAGCAAAACCAAACAACACTGAATTACCAAACAGTGCTTGGCATTCCGCTTGCCAATCTTAGGAACGCATAATACGAATGAAGGTTTGATAATCATTATAGTTTACTAAGCTATCGCAGAGCAGTAATTAGAATCCAGTTGATAAGAATCCAGGGGCAAACGAACTCGTTTCTATCCTAATATTGAGAGATATGTTTTAAGTGAACAAAAAATATCACTGTTGAATGTATTTATTTATTTAGTTTAGTACTCTGGTCTCTGTAAGTATTTTGATAAAGACGTATGCTCTATCCCGATGAATTCCTATTTACTCGTATGTTCAATACTACATTTATCCTCTGTGAAACCGGTAAAAGTAATACTTTTTCGAATTTTATTCCAGATAGTTCCTGCGAGGGACAAGCGTTTGTGAAAACGTCTCGTCTTCAAGGTAATAAATGCACGGCGAGCTTTCAAGATTTGTGGGAATTCCTTTGAACTTCAAACCATATATTAAATTTACTTAAATTCCGGAAACATCTGCATTACTGTTAGAAGGTAATGTTAAGCTGGGCTCACAAAGAATATAGTTATGAGAAATAGGTCCTATGCAGGCTGAATTTTTTATCTTTAAGCCTAAGAGAATTACGACTTATATCTTTTTGCAGCCCAAAAGAAGCGCTCATAAATGAAATTTAGTACATTATAATCAAATCATCTGGTTAGGTAATATTAACTTAATAAAAAAAAAAGAGTAATTTATTTAAACTCATGCGGAGCCGAATGTGAAAACCACTTAGACCAACTAATCATGAAAATCTTAATTTCAAAATTGGCGTGCCGCAAATCTTGCATCATGGGCACAGCCTGATAAAATAAGCAAAATGTTGGTTTTCCATCTTTCGTTGGCCCACGTGCTTAAACTTCGTTGTATCCTGAGGTTTCATCCTATTTTAAATATATGTAGTAAATATATGATATAAAAATAGTTGGTATCTATTTCGTAATAGCAATTTTTACATTTCGTAGTTTTAGGAAACGTTATTTATTTGTATATAGTTACACATGCTTATTTTGACCATATTCTTAGATTTTGTGCCATGTTTTTAAAGGAATATGTATAATTTATTTTTCACACATATTCCTAGTATATTTTGTCCTAGTACTAAAAAAGGAAAGGCGAAAAGGAGCAATGTAAAAGACCGCTATAATAATTTTCCTGTAGATATTCTTTTTCAGACGCACAATATTTTAAAATATAACTTCCGAATTCTGTAAGAAACTCACAAATGCAGTAGCTACATTCTCCTCGGAAGAAAAGACGCGAAGACAAGTTAAGTACACACAATTCATATTTGTGGTTGAACCCTTTTACATTACAATACGGGTGCACGATATAGTTTCGCCGATCCGCAGTTGTATGGAAAAGCTTTTATCCTAATGAGCGGGGCAAACACTTTTGTGCCATTTTCGGCATTCGACCAACAACTTTGGCGGACACTGGATTAGATCTTAGTGTATCGTTTTTTTTTTATAGTTCAACAGTACGTTGAACTTGGTAAAATATATTTTTTGTGTTGGATATATTTTATTGGATAATGAGGATGAAAATAAATTAATAGGTTTCATAATACGATGGTAATAAAAAATATAATAGATTCATCCCCTGGTTTATTTTGGTGTAATAGTTTTGGTGATTTGTGCCTCTAGCGGTACAAACAGGCCTGAAATGATACATGCATGCAAAAAATATATATTTGCATTGATGATGGTCAGTGCGAAGCAAAAGGCGTTGGCATTAACAGTGCAGTTGGTTTGACGCCGGTTTCGAACCCCACAAGACTTCATTAATCTTAATGTGCGGTCAGTAATATGCATGTCACTGTTGAGTGTGTCAATTTATTTATTATTATTTGGATAACCAGGACCAAGATATAGCACTGACATATTGAACACACATCACATAATTTTGTAGCAACACTAAACTTCATACAGAACGTGAAATATGACATGCGAGATACGATCACCAAGACGCTTAGAAGTTGAAGCGACTCCGCAGTTTAGGGCTAACTTTAACTGCTGCCGTCTGAATATATCATTCGGATACCAAGTTTGGAAATGCTTGATTGCGCGGATAATCATAATAATGGGATAGAAAGGATTTAAAAGTACGGATATTTTTACAACTATATTCCGTCCCATTTGTGCGCGCCACACGTCAGTGGCGTAGTTGGACTACGGTACGGTTACAAAGCTGAGGTCTCGGGTTCGGATCCCGAGTTGGGCAAAGTGATATTGGATTTTTCTATTCATTATCAGCCCAGAGTCAGGAATTTGTGCCCGATATGGCGATAGGCTCGCCACCTATCACATCGTGGGACGGAACATACAAGGCGAAATGTGTGTGCCCTGGCACCTCTGCCTACCCCTTCTGGAAAAAAGGCGTGAGTTTATGTATGTATGTATGTATTTACTTTTTATGACAAAATAGATGGAAAATTATATTTTATAAAATTTAATGTTGTTAAAATGTTATAGTATTTTTTATATTGTAATGAATGGCGAGTCATGCTTGCTTTTCGCTTAATGGTAAGCGACACGATCGCTCTTGGAAAGTAGCAAAACCCACCATTATGTATAGGCTATGTATGTGACTGTTGGGTGTTATTATTATTATTCCACTACTCTCGAGATCCTAAGACATTAAATGATAACTCTCAATATGTCCAGTAGTTACTCTGGCCGCAATGTCCTTCGAACTTAATTGTATTGACAGCAGATTTCTAGTAAATTAACACAACCTTATAGGCGTATTAATTGAAAAACGGTTTCCACAAGTCATGTTTTCTAACCAGAGGGTGTAAATTACTAACGTATACTTACACATCATTGGTTTTAAGAGCATAGTTTTGAGTTCTTCTGTACCTATTTTTGATCAACAGAAGTGGTATAGATAAGTAGGCCTATCCCCATCTGGGTCTGGATCTGAGTTAATACATGACTTTTAATATGCACTGGTTGTTTTTTTATTATTGCAATGAATGGTGAGACGAACATGTCTTTCACCTGCTGGCAAGCAATATGGCCACTCATGGACAGTAACAAAACCAAACAACATCATGAATTACAATGCTTGGCATTGCACTACGCTAGCCATCCTGAGACATACAATGTTAAGCCTCAATATGCCCAGTAGTCATTCTGGGTGCAATGTCTTTTAAACCAAAACACAATAGTGCATTTATACATCTGTTTGGCACGAGAAATACATAATATAGAAATAAATTATTACATTTACAAAAAAGAATGTATGTCGAGCTCATATTATCAATATAATATGTTAGTAGTAGATCGCATCCGGTGGTTGTCGAGTCCTTTTCCGCATATAGCTCACGTCAGTAAGGACAAACCGTTTATTATAAAAGTTTGGGGAAACAAATACGTAGAGCATGGCGCCGGTTTCGGAGTTTGCGCAAGTTTTATGACGAAACGCACAAATAATGATTTGTTGTTTCATATCATTCGTCTTATTAAAGTCATATATTTTTTACCGTCAGGGTTGTCGCTTTGGAATAAATAATTCAAATGTAGAAGTGAACTATCATAACATTAACTGTTTTTAAGTATCATATCTTACCACTATTTTTTTAATTGCTAGAATGGCGCGAAGAGCATATCATTTATCTGATAGTAAGCGATACGACTGCTCATGAGCAGTTACAAAACCAAACAGCACTTTGAATTACAAAACAATGCTTGGCATTCCACTGCGCTCCCCATCCTGAGACATAAGATGTTAAGATTCAATATGTCCAGTAGTACTCTGACTACAATATCCTTAAATCCGAAACACAACAGTGCATACAAACTGCTTTTTGATGGGAGAAATAGTCATTACGGTTTTATCTATGCAGGCGGCCTCTCACATATGAGTGACCTACCAGTAAACATTAATATCATATAATAGAATAAAAATAATGATATGCAAATTCATCTTTATCATTGGAAAAAAGGTACCGAGTTTTTCTCTTTTTTTTGCACTTCTGTATCAGCCCATATACGTCCCACTGCAGGGCACGGGCCTCTTCTACAACTGACAGTACGATTGAGAGTGGTTAGGCCATGTAGTCCACCACGCTGGCCTAGTGCGGGTTGGCGGACTTACATACCATAGAAGTTTTATAAATCGCTATGGTATGCAGGTTATGTCGGACGCCCGCCTAGAAGGTGGACGGACGATCTGACTAAGGTTGTAGGAAGTCGCTGGATGCAGGCCGCTTCCAACAGGTCATTGTGGAGATTCCTTGGGGGAGGCCTATGTTCAGCAGTGGACTTCCTGTGGCTGATATGATGATGATGTGATGATGCAGGTTTCCTCACGATGTTTTCCTTCACCGTTTTAGTGCATGGTGATTGACCATCAATACACACATGACTCCGAAAAGTCAGAGGTGTGCCCTGGGATTCGAACCCGCGACCATCGTGAACATGTTCGCAGTCACGTCTAGTCCGTTTACCAACAGGCCACCACACACTTTTTTGCACTTAGGCGTGATTAATTTGTTTTCTATCCTAGTCTAGGATGGTCAATAAACAAAAATAAACAAGATGATCTAATATACGAATAATAATTCCGTTTTGTTATTGTGTATACAAAATTATACCGAACTTCAAACAATATTAGCATTTTGCGTACATTAATCACTTTCACATTAAGTTATAATTTTTATACTTCGTAGGTATCGGCTTATCTAATTTGCAAGTTAAAATGTTTTTTTTTAGGATGGCGAATATACAGCTTTGTAGGCCTGCGGTTGTGTAAATTATGTTATGATTGTTTTCAATTCAAATTTGTTTAAGTTCTCATATTCTGCATTTGTGTATAAATCAGAATTATGAAATATAATTATAATGGAAATGTTTTTGGATGCAAATAAGAGTATTTTGCAATGTTTTCATTTTATGTTCCTGGTTATTGTAAAGTGTTTTCATATTTTGCGATTAGTATGCTAGCATTACGATATTCGTAAGACAGCTGGTAGTGGTTGGAGATGATGGGCTGAAGATTGAGCCTACTGGCGTGCTATCGAAGAAGCTTATGCCATGCAATGAGCGCGAAAGGGCTGATGATGATTAAATAAAAAAAAATGAAATTACGAGGTAAAAGAAATTATATTTTTTCTCGATTCTAGTCAAACCTTATGATGCCTCATGATTTACATAATTACGCATCCCTTATAGGTAATAAACAATAAAATATTAGTTCATATAAGTTAAAAAAAATAATCACTGTAATGTCTTTACAATTGCTACGTCGTAGTTCGCTACGTTTCGTAGCTCGTAGGCGTCTACAACCCACCATTACTCTTACTCGTATTTCATTATAGCTGACACGATACAAGCTTAGTGACAAGATGTAGATCTATCAATCAACCAGACAGACGTTATACGATATTTGATGATTAGTCGGGAATTGCTTAATGTTTCTGCCAGATGGTGGCACTTGGGGTTATTTAACACGTAGCATGCTTATCAATTAATTTGAATTCAAAAATGTACGATCAAAAGGCTATTGATGGAGTGATTCAACATCGAATATATCAATTCATACGTAATTAATTGATATGTTCGACACAAAAAGTTAGGATGACCATAAAAAGGAATGGAATTTTCAAATTATAATTAACAAAATTTAATATCTTGGAATATTATGTATTTTTATAGTGATTTCACAAATAGACTAAAAAAACCTAAAAAATGTGACAAATTGGATTAAAACTAATTCAGAAGGCAAAATCTGACACATGAACCGCGTAAAAATGGTCAAAAGGTTCAGGCTGCTCGGGGTTGTGCTGGACGACCGCCTAGGCTTTGGACCCCACGTGAAAGAGACATGTCGAAAAGCCGCGGAAATCTACAAAAGACTTGAACGCACGGCAAGGGTCACGTGGGGTCTGAACTCGGAGATCGTCCGCACAATCTACAGAGCGGTCATCGAACCCATAATGTTGTACGCGGCGAGCGCCTGGGGATCGGCGGTAGAGTTGCGATACGTGGAAAGGCTCATGAGGGCAACCCAAGGTAGGTTCGCAAAAAAAATAATTAGAGCATACCGGACGGTCTCTCATGTGGCCTCCATTGCGATCGCGGGTCTGCTGCCGATAGACTACCGAGTCCGTGAGATCATAGCCCTGCGCGAGGCGAAACTTGGTGGGTCTATCGCTGAATTTCCGGGTAGGTGTATGGAGGGCAGAGTATCGCCTGCCGAGATGCCGCACCCCGCTGAGTGGCGGCCGGTCTCATACACCAGCATGGATCGATGCGCTGGAGCCGAGGTGGCTGAGTTAGGGGCGTCTGGAACGTGCATCTACACCGACGGTAGCAAAATCGAAGGCAAAGTTGGAGCCGCGCTTTCGGTCTGGAGGGGCGGTGCAGAGGTCCGAACAAAGTCCTTCAAACTGGAATCCTTCTGCACCGTGTTCCAGGCTGAAATGTTCGCCCTCCTGAAGGCGACAGAGTTGGGCTGGGTACTAAATGAACAGACTATAAACATCCTTAGTGATAGCAGGTCTTCTTTAGACCTGCTAAAACAAATAAACACCACCAACCCCGTCGCTTTCAGGATACAGCGGAACATCCGAGATTTGGCTGCCGTGGGTGTGGATGTGCGCCTGCACTGGCTCCGGGCCCATGTCGGCACGATCGGAAACGAGCGTGCCGATGTGCTAGCCAAGAAAGCGGCGCTAGGAAGGAGGACGGCCCCCGACTATGACCAAATATCGGTATCGTGTGCGAAGGGTGCAATCAGGAGGGAGAGCGTCGCGAAGTGGAGCCATGAGTATGCAACAATCACAAATAGCAAACATATAGCAAAGTTCCTTCCTGATGCGACCTCCGCACACGAATACGCAAAGAAAACTCAGCAATCGGCCCTCATGACGCAAACGCTGACGGGGCACGGGGGATTTCGGGAGTACCTCCACAGGTTCGGGCTTCGCGAAACACCTTGGTGTACTTGTGGGCCCGGAGTTGTGGAGGATGTGGCCCACGTCCTCCTGGACTGCCCACGGTTCTGCGCGCTGCGATACCGGCTGGAGTGTGAGACCGACAGCGACCTAAGTCTGTCTGCATTACCGGGTTTGCTGGCTAACCCGGACACGAGACAAGCTTTCATCGTCTTCTGCAAAAAAGTAACGAAAACAGTATGCCGGGAAAATGGGAGCACGGCAAAATGGGATATTTAAATGTGAAAATGTATAAATGAATATGACCTGAAAAATTGCACCAACGTAATATAAATCAGTGGATTTAAAATTAAATTTCATTTAAATGTAATTAAATAATTAAATATATACGAGTACAAATCTTAACCAAATTTTCATCTAATTGTAAATCAAACGTTATTATAAGTTAAATGTTAAATGTTATTATAAGTTATTAAGTTATTTTTAATTTATCAATTACACACAATGTTAGCTTAGAAAAGTAATGTAAAGGGCGAAGGATAAGTCACGAAAATTGTAACTGATATTATGAACGAAATTATAAAAAAAAAGGAAAGAAAAGACAAAAAAGAAACATTAATAATAATAAAAAAAAAGAAACAAAAATAGGAATAAATAAATATACAGGAAAAAATAGATAATTATGTGAAAACACTGGGTAAATAAAAAAAAAAAATGTAAGAACAGCAACCTCATAATAATATCAGACGGATGACTTGTCCCAGAGATAAAAATATAAAGTGCAAAAAAGACCCTGTTAAGATTCAGGGGAGTGTTGTATAAATAATAAAAAAAAAAAAAAAAAAAACCGCGTAAAAAGAAAAATCTTCATTTGCAATATAGCAGAACCCAGAATCTTAAGGTAAACATTAATTTTGCAATAAAAATAGTTTTTAATATTTCTCACCACTGTATAATATCATAGAGTAGAACAGTTTGGATCGGGTGTTTTGATCACTAATAATGTTAGTCAATTTACGAGTAGAAGAAAGAATCCTTTCAAATAAAATGTAATATTTAATTACTCATAGGTTTTCCCGGTATTTCGTCCACATGGTAATATATGTCATTGGCATATAAAATGAATCAAAATATATTAGATATACTTTTAATTTATATTCACGTACTATATTTCGATAAAGATTTTATTGTAACTATGTAACGATACCATTAAGTAATATAAATACACCTAACAATGGTGCTAACCCAACTCATAGATATACCCAACAGTCACATACATAGTCCTGACCTCATACTAAGATCGAGTATTGTAGCTATCAAGAACTACTAGTCTTTTTAGTCTCACTAACACCCAGACCCCAAGCAAATACCTATGGATTACACAAACATTTGTCTTGGAGCGGAACTCAAACCCACTGCATCTCGTTTCACAGCCGGTATCTAACCAACTGCGCCACGGTAGTTGTCAAACACGGTAACAACTTTTTATATTTTTCATATTCATGCGACTTATTACGAGAAACTCATAGACAGAAAAATATTTAATTAATGAATGATATAAACGACGATACTCCTAGAAATGCTTTCTACATGACCACGAAACTATATAATAACCGGTTCAGCAATTATTAAAATGACAAGTAGGCAGTCATTTATGTTTTACTATATTTCTATAGCAATATCCTTGTCAGCTTGTTGGGAGACATTTTCCATATTACAACATTTAATTTTCTTACACGTGTATAGGTGGAGCATAATAACTCTTAAATTAGTACTTTTAATGTAATTTGTGAGCAGCTATAATCATAATTAACGCAAATTACCATTAAAAAGGTAAATCTTGTTACTATACGTTTCAAGCTTAATTAAAAATGAGTTTATGCTTTACAAAGACCTGATAGTGTAAAACTTTTGTAATTACTAATTATACCTGCTGGATGTTATTAAGGTTCAGAGTAATAAGGATATTAAAATTTAAAGTTCATAATATGTCTTGAAGTTGTCGAATTTAAGAGGACGGTAGACGCCGATGACCTTGCTCGAACGGGCGGAACCAAATCTCATGCACCGGCGCACGAACTGCGAGCGAGCGCGCTGCGTAATACCTATTCATTCATTGTTTCGCTGCGGACAGAACGATATATTCGTAGTGTTATTTCACTCGATGTTCCCATCGAGTACAGTTAGGAGCGATCTGACCGTACTGTATGATTAATTCACTGACATACGTAACAGCTATCGTGGCGGAATTGCTCGAACGCTGACTGTCAAGCGAGAAGACGCGGGTTCGGTCCCCGCACTTGTAGTTCGATTTTTGTGTTTATTTATTTTCATCAATCTATACCAATATTACAAGAAGGAAACATTTGTATTTTGGCGTGTTTTGTATTTTAGATTTTTAATATTTTTATTTTTGTTTTTCTATTCTAATATTATAAAGAGGATAGATACATTAATATTTTTGGATTTTTATTTACAATGAATAAACTCAAAAATTACTGGACCAATTTAAAAAAATATTTTGGTTTTTGAATGGTAATTACCCGGGAATAACAGAAGCTATATATTTACCTGAAGGGGTTGAAATAAGGGTTTAAATGGAAAATAAAAACTATTGACGATTTATTTTTTAATTTATATTAACAATTTTTTTTTTTGGTTTTTATTTTTCATTTCAACCCTTATTTCAACTCCTTTAGCCAAATATACCGCCAATATTACTCCGGGATAATGTTGGATTCGAATAGTGAAAGAATTTTAAGATTAAGTCGGTCGGTTAAGTAATTTTTGGGTTTATTTATAATAAACAAAAATCGAAATATTCAAAAATTTAAAATACAAAAATGTAAAAATACACGTTACAAAAATGCAAAAAATGAAATGTTTCTTCTATGAAATATTGAGTTAGATGAATTTATAAACAAAAACAATTGTTACAATGCGAATTCGAACCCGCGGCCACCCGTTCCATCCAGGCAACTGCGCCACGTTGTGTTTAATATGTTAGTGAAATAATCATTCAGTACGGTTAACCTCCCCTAACCGCACTCAATGAATATGTCGAACGAAATAGCAATATTCAATTTACTTTCATATTGCGGAGACAAGCGACATAGGTCCGTTTAGCACGGCGGTTCGTCCCGCATTGATTTGTTGGGCGACAGCGGGGACTCGCGATTTAGAGTATCGATAATGTGAAAAAATTCGTTGAAAATAAATGAGACAGAAATTGGAAAAAATAAAAAGAAGGTCCCATCCGTCTTGCATTTCTTAATATCCTGATAATAATAAAATAATCCTAGTGCTCATAGTTTAAGAGAAAAAACGTTGTAAATGCGAAAACAGAGGTGACTTTGCAATTTTATTTCAAGTACTTTTAATACACTTTTAAGAATTCTGAAAAGAAGGGAACATGCTCCATATAGTGTAGATCAACATATATATTTTTTGAAGACCTAATAATAAAGATCACCAAGAAAAAACGTTGTGAAAAAGGCCATTTCACATAGACCCCCCTCTTAACATAAAGATTAGTAGTAACTAGTAAGTACAGTATTTATGGACTATATATAGCTTTTGTGGTCACGGGGCGGACTGACCGTCAGTGACAGTATATGTATGTATGTATTATATATAAATAATAGATTTATTTCAATGTGTAACATTCGCGTAAATCTAAGCAACCATTATGCAAGTCAGGTTGTGTATTTAGCGTGAAGAGGCAACTTAGAGGACCAGCATAATGAGTATAAGTTATAAATTCTATCAATGTATGTTATTTGTATGTGTATGATTTTTGAAAGTAGACGAAGTGAATATTGTAGCTTAGTATAGAGCTAAGTAGATATCCATCGTTTTTTCTGTCCCTATGGGATACAAGCATTTTTATTTATTTATTCATTATATTTATAAATAAATAAAAATGCTTGTATGTATTCTATCTTAATAAGAGAAAATAATCGTTTTTCATTCAATGGTCGAACATCAGTTAGTCTAGTAGACACTAACACTAATGTTCGACCCTTAAAGTAACAGACCTTACTCACTAAACCACAAGAATCTCTTAGCGCAGTTATTAATTATCCCCGAATGAATTCGAGGCGCTTTCAATTTGGCTAACTAGTTCCCGTAACTGAATTGAAGACTATTCAATTGCTCCTTAATTTCCACTTGAAAATGATAATATACAATTGCCATTCTTCATTTCTATGGTATACGATTTCTTACGTGTAGACGAAGTAATTAGTATATAGATAGCTATCTATAGGTAGTTAATATTATTATTTTAATATTTGTGTGTATCTGTATCAGCCCATATACGTCCCACTGCAGGGCACGGGCCTCCTCTACAATTGAGAGTACGATTGAGAGTGGTTAGGCCATATAGTCCACCACGCTGGCCTAATGCGGGTTGGCCCTAATGCGGGTTGGGTTTGTGTGTATATGAATATGTAATTATTTTCATTTGTATATAATATAGACCTACATAATATGCAACGAAATACATAGTCATATGTTTATATTTGTATGTAACGAAACACACGTAGCAAAACGTGGGTGTCCCGAATATACTTTTGTCTGCTTACCTCATTTGGGGAAAAGGTGTGAGTTTATGTATGTAAGTGTGTATGTTACTATTGCGAGTGCTGGCAAACCAACTATCGGCCCGCCTTTTCTTAAGCTATATTTCTAGCTCTTACCTTAGTTGCAAGTGAACTAAGTAATGAAGAAAATGGTTAAAATTATGTGAAATTGATTCATTAGACCATGTTGGAAATTAGCACTTTTACATATCGGTACATCTCTAGTAGATGCAAATTGTGATAATGTATACACATCAATAGTACTTGAGGAAATATAGCGTATTATTAAAACCTGACAACTTGAGCTTCCTGTGTTTTGATATTGTCAAGCTCGGAAACTGTATTAAAAAATTATAATAGCACTCGTGACAGATCAATAGAATAATCAACGATATAAACTTATACTATAAATAACGCAATAACATACAATCTACACTAAACTATCGAAGTAGATAAACATCTATCTTAAATCTGATAAAAGCCCCAAACCCGACAATACAACATCAATAATAACATACATAGAATATAACACCTATACCCGGCAAAAACGAAAACCTATTAACTAAAAATAATCTCAAGGAAGAAAGGGACGATCGGCAAGGTTCGGGTAATCAAAGAGGCTTAGTTATACATTTATGTCACGGAGTTGTTATGCTTGTACACCCTTTGTTTCCGCGTGTGAGGGAATGTTGTGGAACAATAGCGAAATGGGTCAAATATCATCTTACCCGGCAGTAGTAACAAGCTAAGGATTAGAAGATACATATGCATTGTTTCACAACAATACAAGAGATTTGAACGCTATTTAGCACAACCCGAATTATAAGCATATATTTTGGTAATGTTTATTATCACAGTTTTGGTTTGTGTGTTTTGACATATCTGTTTAATTAATGTAGATTATAGATGGCTCTTGTGAGTAATTTGTAACAATGTCGTTTAAAAATTACCTGCTTGTGTAAGTAAGTGTTAGATTTTATAAGACCATTATGAGCGAAAATAATATAAGAAATGCTCTCTTAGAAGAGAGAGAAGAGCTCTCATATAGAGCTCTTTACTAAAATTTTCAGGGTGTTTTAGTTCTACCAACAAACAGATTATGACAGCATAGAAGATCAGATTTACTTCAAAATTGGTTGATTTAAAATGAGTAGATGATGAATTACAAGCAAAATCATTCTGGAATACGATTAAAAAGTCGATACGCAATATAAATAATATTCGCAACGAATCTGCTCACGATCTAATAAAAGTATTGGCACTTTTAAAACGAAAATACCCGTTGGAAATTGTATATTTTTGCATATTAAAAGGTTAATTAGCGTTTTCATCGTAGCTGTGACGTTTTGCCCCGAAAATGTGTCGAACTCATGTTTTTGCACAAAAAGTAGCATTAAGCCTTCCCCTATACACTGGGTCGCAGGACGGAATGTGATTCTATAAAAAACTGACCCGTTTTCATAATGCCGATCCGGCTGGTAAAGGCGGAAATATTCGCTCTTTGACGGTGACACAATGTTATTAACCTTTTTTTATCTGATACAAAGTGCACGTGATAGAGTGCATTGAGGCTAGATAATCGAATGACTAAATAAAATAATCGATTCGTGTTGAGATTATATCGTAATCGTTGCTTTATTGTAATTTTACGCCTTGTATAAGCCTTGTACAGCTTAATCAAACTATTCTTCACGTATTACAATTACTATAGGGGAACCTGTTGTACCTTGGCACTATGTGTACCTAGGCCAATGGGCTCGTTTTCAAATATTCGCGCGATACTAAATTCTACTGTTTATGGTATTCGATACGTCACTACAGACTATTCAATGTGAAGTTAGTCGCATACCGCCATTAAGCCGGTGTTTGGTGTTATCGACGCCGAAACTTTTTTTGTGTGAAAAAGTAAGTATTTCTAATATATTTTGAAGTCTAATAGTTTTAAACGTTTTCTAATAGTCACTTAACTGTTATATGCTATCGGTTCTTTGATTTAACAAGTCTCAACACAATAAAAAACTTACGAGATACTTAACCTCTAAACTATATAAAATCCACCAAATCAAATATCTTTATTATTTCAGAAATCATGCCGAGAAGTAAAGAGAAGAAGAAAAGGACATCTATTAATACTATTAATAATTAAAATGATTAATGGCATTTGTCAGATAGTGTTTTTATAATAGCTAGTCCAAATGACTGATTAAAATTTAAGAGAGAAATAATAATTTATATATAAAGATAATTGTTTCAATATTTTGTTTTCCATTTGCTATGCTATATAGGTGTATTGATTTGCTATATTATATTATGAGATATCGTCGCTGCGCCTGCCAAGTTCCACATGTGTCATTTGTGAGATTTTGGAAAACGTTTTTTTTTATTTGGGACACAAGATTCATTTTTTTTACATCAAAATACACATATGGAGTTTGGCAGGCGCAGCGATGTGATGTAACGAAACGGTGGCCAAAGTTAGTTGTTTTTGTTTAAATATTTTGTTTGAAAAGCATAAAAAAAGCTTATGAATATTATTTTAATTTTGATCATTTCTAAATTTGATCATTTGAGAATTTCTAAAATGTTTTGTTAAATACTGTATACTGTAATAATACTGTGTACTGTAATAAACCGAATATAATGATTTTAGTTAAAAAAACTTGATAATTTGCTTAAATTACCCCCAAATTTCAATGTGTCCTAGGTACAACGTACTACTGGCCTAGGTACATAGGGTATGTTGTACCTTGGCCTCATTTCCCTTTTTTTTTTAAATTTAAAAATATTATGTAAGTATTAAATATACATTTCTGATATTTTTTTGGTGAGTACCCAAATAATCGACATTTCAAAATATGCAAATATGATTTGTGTGCTGCACGTCAAATCACAATAAAAAATATATTTCTAAAAAACCGGCCTAGGTACAACAGGTTCCCCTACATAAATATCTACTTAGCCAGCTATTCAAATATAACGGGGCGTCATGACTGAGATGGGATAAAATATCCAGAGGAATTACGCATAGATGACATGTTAAAAGAAGCTGAATAAGTGCATAGCGTAATTTTACCTATCTGGATTTGTCCAGTGCGTTGAACTAAACTGGCCTCAAGAGAATTGATAACAGAGAGGCTTCCGATCTTTTTGACTTAGACATCATTATCCAACAAGGATTGAAAGTAATCTTGTGCCTACTTCACGTAAGTTCGAGTACGATAGAAAGTTTTACAAGAAGAACCTATCCTATACTATGTCTGTTTCTGTATGTGTTTGAGAAATCTGCTAAGGAGTTAATGTCCTTGTTCAGAGATCTGTCTAGTGCAAGTAATTTTCCGCTGTTTGATTGTAAGCACAGGCATAAGGGGTGAATCCTAGTAAACTACGAAACTAGGAATTCAGTCACCAACTCTTCCTCTCAGTGTACCATTTCTGTTAACATAGTATAGGGCTAAAGGTATAAGCGACAGCGATTATTAAATTTAATTTGATAAATAAATGATTAAGGAAAAATGTAAAAAAAAAAAACACTTACCATTAGTTGGGCTGTCTGCTTATTGGTCTTCTCTCCAAAATTCCATTACTCCAAAACTCCTGATCACCGGATTATTGCACAATATTGAACAACGGCTTACGCTATTTATGTATGTTCCATATTATATTTAACCGCACCAGGTATCACTTTTTGATTGATTGCATTTTTACCGAACTATTACAATTTCACTGATTCTATGCGGACAATCATCGACAACAACTGTAGTCATTGGAGTCTCGACAAATACTGCCTGACATTTAAAAATTGCCTTTTAAACTAATAAACTGGTCATAATATGACAAATACCCACAATAAAAATTGACAAAATATTATTGTTCAAAATTGTCCATCCCATGCAATTGCATTTGTTCTACAGTACTCACAGATACATGTTTTGTTTGTTCATTCGTTTTTAAGAAAGACAGAAAGCACAAATACACTCATATTTATATTAATTTAAGTATCTGGTATTGCTTGTCACAAAACGGCTCATACTCAGCATGTGTTGGTAATAAAACTAACGCTGATATTTACCTACCCTTATCTTTATTCGTATCGCAACCTCATTTTAATAGTGTTTCTCGAATGATGTTACCGAGTCTAGAAATTGTATCCAAGATCAAATAAATGAAAGTATAAATTATACTAAATAATCATTAAAAAGTAATAAAAAATTTAAATGATTTAAAAAATCCCTAGAAAAAGCAGTTCCTGCAATTCTAGTTAACTTTGAACTCTTATTTCGACTCTTCAAGTACTCGTACTATACCCATATCCTCAAGATGTGTTGCGGACCTTGCGGTGGTTGCTGCGGCGGATGCGGCGGCTGTTGCTGCCCATGCATCACCATCTACACTTGCTGCACCAAGATTTGCTAGTCTTGCGTGGAAGCCGGCGCTTCGTATGTCTATATGTCTATATGTCTTCGTATTAGTCGTGATGTGGCGGAGCGCAGTGTCAGTGATTCCATGTTTGTTCCGTGCAATAGTGCCGTCATGTGCAAATAAACTATAAACTATAAATTATTTTGTAAATATAGAATAAGTGTCGTGTCGAAATGCGTGGTGGCCTGTTGGTAAACGGACTAGACGCGGCTGCCAACATGTTCACGGTGGTCGCGGGTTCGAATCCCAGGGCACACCTCTGACTTTTCGGAGTCATATGTGTATTGATAATCAGTCACCACGCACTAAAACGGTGAAGGAAAACATCGTGAGGAAACCTGCATACCATAGCGATTTATAAGAATTTCTATGGTATGTAAATCCGCCAACCCGCACTAGGCCAGCATGGTGGACTTTATGGCCTAACCAATCTCAATCGTATTCTCGATTGTAGAGGAGGCCCGTGCCCTGCAGTGGGACGTATATGGGCTGATACAGATACAGAATAAGTATCATGAATTGACTTGTTATAAGAGCTATTTAATTGCCTACATGATCAATAAACGAATTGAATTGAATTTCATTAAACACGTTCCTACTCCACCAACTACCACCTACCACTAGTAGGTGGCAGGTCTCTCATATGTGAGAAGTCATCTAGGTAGGTACCACCACAATGTCTATTTCTCCCGTGAAACAGCAGTGTAAATGCACTCTTGTGTTTCGGATTGAAAGACATCGTCGCCAGAGTAACTACTGGACATATCGAGATTAATACCTTACGCCTTAGGATGGCGAGCGCAGTGGAATATCAAGCATGGCTTTGTAATAATTGTTGTTTACATTGTTTGATTTGTGTCTGGTCGTATCGCTTACCGTCAGAAGAACGGCATGCCCGCCTCGCCATTCATTGTAATAAAAAAAAAATCGTGGCGAGAAACTCACTCCGTGTAAATGGGGCTTAATTATTCTGTCTTTCGCTTATAAATTGGCACGCAGCTCAAGATTCTCTTCAGACATACTTCGTTAATTAGACTCCTGTGTAAATTTGCTCAGTTGATTCCACTTGATGACGTTTTAAAGGGCTTTTTCAGTCGCATTCTGAACGGGAAACTTTTAATGGATTAAGTTTTATTTAAGTCTATCATGAAAGTAATTGTGTTATTGGTTTTTCGCGGCAGTTTGAACTCAACATCCTGGTTTTATGTTATGGTCATGGTATGTATGTAAGCAGTATAATTAAAATTTTAGTCCTTTTTGCAGGTTTTAAATTCCAAGGTTGTTAAGAGATTGTGATCGTAAGCTTGTCTTAATACGATAATATTTACATATACTAATCTTCATTTTCACGAAGACTTTTCTACTTATGAAAAAGATATAATAATTAAGTGATGAATATTAAATGATGATAATTATGATAGATTCGACAGCCTCCGTGGCGCAGTTGGTTTGACGCCGCCTGTGAAACGAGAGGCCGCGGGTTCGATCCCCGCACCGAAAGAAATGTTTGTGCGGCCCACAAATATTTCTTCCGGGTCTGGGTGTTTGTGAGACCGAAAAGTCTCTCGTAGTTCCTGATACCCACGACACAAGACTCGATCTTAGTGTGGGGTCAGGACTATGTATGTGACTGTTGGGTGTTATTATTATTATTATTATATAGAAAATTATTTAATATTCATTGAACATAACATTTGCAATTCTACCTACTTAACAATCGAGAATATGATTAAGAGTAGTAAGGCCACTACATAATACACATACACACATATAGTCCACTACGCTAGGCTTGGTGCAGGTTGGTGGACTTGACATGCCATTGAAATTCTTACAAATCGCTATGGTATGTTTCCCTCACGATATTTTCCTCCACCGTTATAATATATTGTAGTCAGTCATGATATTACAGATCATTGAAATGCTTACTACAATATATTTTACCCCAATAATATTGATAAAAGAAAACACAATTTGTTCTAAATATATCACGCGATAAATCGTCATTGTCCTCTCTTGAAAGGGCGAAATACACCTCGGAGGGTTCCACCCACCCCTACCCTACCACGTCCGCATCAGCTACGCCACACATAAATTGACATTTTCTCTTACGTACTTTCTTAAATGAAAGAAAACAAACGTGAGTAAGCTCGAATCCTTTTTGCATAATAAGTTTAACTCCGTGCGTTTAATTTTATAAAAGATTTGTGCTTTCAAAGACCTTTAGAGATTTGGTAAAAATAGATACGGTCGGTTTATATTTTGAAGGAGTATTAAATATTGACTGAATATATTCGTCTTTGCTATTTACAGATTGAGCTTTTATCATGAATCCGTTTGGTAAAATGTCATACTCGTATTACGTCACATACCTGCCCTATTCTCAGCTGATTGGTAGATACGCATTTTAATTCCGACTCGTTGCATCGTGATACAAGGAGAGAAATATTATCTTCTTAAAATTCTGAGGAAGAAGAACGTTGTTGGAAGTGGTAAAGCCACGCTGTTGCCAGCCATGGTTCAGTATGAATACAGACTCGTCCGGGCAGTATCACTGCCTTAAAAATGATTGACTAGAAGTGACAGCATTGCTATTGCGTTTTGTTTGGTGAGAGAGATTGCCGGATGCTCAAGACCCCTTTTCCCTTCCGCCTTCCCATTCTTTTCCATCTCGATCCCATTCCGATTTAATGGTCCGGCAACATAGCCTTGACCCTATCGTTGTGAATGTTCATGGACGGCAATAATCACTTACAATCAGTTGACCTGTTTCCTCCATTTTGGACCTGTGCAATAAAAAAGGTAGACAGAGAAGAATAAAGTAAATAAAATATTTGGTCAAAACAAGTATTAATCAGTCAGTCAGGTGTCACAGTTACTCATTAGGAGGCGCAAAGTGACTCAACGAGCTACGAAGAGAGCTAGGCTCGGAGTTTATCTATGAGATCGAATCAGGAATGAGGAGATCCATAGCAGAACCAAAGTAACCGCCAGTAGCCCAGCGGATTAGTATGTTGAAGAGGCAATGGGCCGCTATTTTTTCATAAGCAACTAAGTAAGAATATTAGTTCGTTTGAATTGGAGTAGTTAGGTGGATACATTCTTCAAACACGAGCTAAAGACACGGCATTATATCACGGCTGATGGAGCGACTTGGCGACGTCCCAACACGATGTTTGCGACGCAGTACAAGGCGGGTTTAAGGGAACCCTTGGAGCATTAATCATTAGATTCAGTAAGACGTTAGGCTGCGCCGCGTTTTGTTCTTTAATATAATTTAGTTAGGATTAGTTGTAAGTGGCTGGAAATATTTAATTAATTTTATATTTTATACTTCTAAACATCGTGAGTGAATGAATATATGGTATGTAAGGTCTGCCAACCCGCATTAGGCTAGCGTGGTGGACTATATGGCTTAACCACTCTCAATCTTACTCTCGATTGTGGAGGAGGCCCGGGCCCTGCAGTGGGATGAATGTGAACTGATACAGAGATACTTCTAAATAGGTCTTATAATATTTCGGGGAGCTTCAATGCTAGGTGTCATTATATTGCCTCCCACTGTTGATCCTGGCTACAGGAGTTACAGTGGTGGATGTGGTGGATTATATTATTTACCCAATTGTAGTAAACAACTCTATCCTTTTCATGCCGCCTAAACTATTCGGATTTATATTTGTTATAAAATTCTTCATTCTATAAAACATTTTTCGATATTATAACCTTAATACGTATAAATAGTATTATGAGCGATACATAAACCTAAACGAGTTCTTTACAGAGCATTCAGAGTTTTTATGAAACCTGTTTACAATAATAATATTTTACTAAATATTTTTCGCTGGATGCAGGCCGCTTCCACCAGGTCATTGTGGAGATCATTGGGGAGGCCTATGTCAGCAGTGGACTTCCGGTGGCTGTATGAATGATGATGATGTATGAAATATTTTATTACATACTATCAGAAACTTCATAATACGTAGTAAATCACTAATAATTTATTAGTTACCACACGATTCTAAAAATAAACGCGAACTATAAATCCTCTATATTTTCAATTTTAAAAATCATAAGATAATTTTTTACGCTCCACAAATCGATATCGCGGTGGCTTATCATACATCGTAAAAACCGGATGAGGGCGGATATTTGTGGATAATCCGGTTATAGCCGGTGTACGCTGGTGTATAGTGGCTTGAGGATTAGCAAGTGACCCGGGCATTCACGGCGCCCAGTTACAATCGTTAAGTTGAACACCAAGTAAGAAGCATGGTATAACATAATGCTCCATTAAACTAGATAATAAAATGGGTATTTGTTATATTCAGTTTCAGCTTGAGTGGGATTTTAGTAACTTTACATAAAGTGGTTTTATTCTATAATAGCCACAATGTACAATTTCATATTAAATATACAGAGTATATCAAGACTGCTACCGATAACGAAGCCGGGTGGTAGTTTAAGCGACTTCAGACAAAATGCCACAGAAATTTTGCAAAAAAAAAGTGTCAATTTTTTTTCTTATTTTTTTCCTATGGCCATATTTGGGTGATAAATACATTATTTTCCCAAAATAATAGTGTAATACTAAATTATAATTTTAGCAAAAACTATGGATTTACCGCCCAAAAATGATGAAATTCAAAAAATCATAAAAAATAATTGTCGCGTTTCTGTGCGAAATTTTTAGTTGCATTGTATTTATAGTCACTAAAACTACTACGGCTTCGTTTTCGGTAGCAGTCTTGATATACCCAGTATAAAAGGACCTATGGCTGCGACCAATGTACAAACAAAAATAGAATTTTGATGTAGACCAGACGAATTTTTACTAGTCGTACCACCCATAGTTTCTCTAGTTTATTTTTGGCCTAACAAGTGATAAGAGGCAAACCCCATTCTTTTTCAACCGCAAACACTATTCTGGTGGTAGGTCTCTTATAATGTTAGAGAGACCGCCTGGGTAAATATCACCGTTATGTCTATTTATCCCGCAAAACAGCAGTGTTGATGCACTGTTATGTTCCGGTTGGAAGGAAATTTTAGCCAGAGTAACTACTGGACCAATTGAGACAGCATTTTATATTCAATATTGGAACCAAACACAAGTCTTCACGGTCCAAGGTTTTCATAGTTGCCACTACTAATGGCCCGCGGTCGCATAATCATTTCTAAACACCCCAGTCACCCTACGTTGGTTAAATAGGGGAGATGGCATAATCTGTCTGATGGTATTCTCTCTAGTGACGTCACTGCTCGATGAACTAATCTGTAGCAACAATCTATTTATACTCCACGTATGGCTTCGTGAGCATTGTTCTATTTGTCATCCTGCTACGTACTGTAATTATACTCGCTTTTGCCCTAGTTAATGCGGTAAAAATTGCTTGCAACCTACGCCTGTATATTTGTTACAAGTGCCGCACAGTTTGCTGGATACATTCATGATTTGATAGAAAAATACTGTTTATACAGCGTATATCAAGACTGCTACCAAAAACGAAGTCGTGACTACAAACACAACCTTACTAAAAATTTCGCAAAGAAAGACGTCATTTGTTCTTTGTGATTTATCAAATACCATCGTCTTGGGGTGGTATCCATAGTTTTCTCTAAAATAATAACTTAAATCATTGTGCCTTTTTTAAAATATACTGGGTATTTTAAGACTGCTACCGAAAACGATGCTGGGTGGTAGTTTTAGTGACTACAAACACAATGTGACTAAAAATTTCGCAAAGAAACGCGACAATTATTTTTTATGATTTTTTAAATATCGTCTTTTTTGGGTGGTAAATCCACAGATTTTGCTAAAGTAATAATTTCAACTCTTTTATACCTTAAAGTATTTATAAAGAAAAGGGTATACACTATTATTTTAGGAAAAAATGTATTTACCACCCAAATATGGCCATAGGAAAAAAATAACAAAATAATATTGTCGTTTATTTTTTCAACATACACTACAACTACGCCACCGAGGCACTGAGGTATATGTACTATGTAAGTATAATATATATCCTGTATCTGTATCAGCCCATGTACTGCCCACTGCAGGGCACGGGCCTACTCTACAATCGAAAGTCCGATTGAGAGTGGTTAGGCCATATAGTCCACCACGCTGGCCTAGTGCGCGTTGGCGGACTTACATACCATAGAAATTCTTGTAAATCGCTATGGTATGCAGGTTTCCTCACGATGTTTTCCTTCAACCGTTTTAGTGCGAGGTGATTGACTGTCAATACACACATGACTCCGAAAAGTTAGAGGTGTGCCCTGGGATTTGAACCCGCGACCACCGTGAACATGTTGGCAGCCGCGTCTAGTCCGTTTTACCAACAGGCCACCACGCACTACAATATAATATCCGCCTCCCTACAATAGGAAATATGCACCAGACTTCAAAATAAGTCAAACTTTTTTTTTGTAGTCTTTATTAATATAGAAATATACATTAAAGACATTTTTTTATTTTTTTTTTTGCTTTGAATGGCGAGACGAGCAAGCCGTTCGCCTGATGGTAAGCGATACGACCGCTCATGAACAGTAGCAACATTCCACTGCGCTCGCCATCCTGAGACATAAGATGTTAAGTCTCAATATGTCCAGTAGTTGCTCTGGCTACAATGTCCTTCAATCCGAAACACAACAGTGCATTTAAGCAGTGTTGTTTCACGGGAGAAATAGACATTGCATTAAATTTATCAACTCGGCTGCGGGCACGAAAATGGCGATGGCGGAGCGGTGGCTAGGCGATGCGGCGGCGGAGCGGGGCGATGAAGAGTAGTATTTCTCGTGGGCACGAAACATGACGGTCGATCAGTCGCTTATAGTCCCAGAGATGACGACCAAAACCATGTATCATAGCAATACGGTCGAAACTGTATAAAATCGTTAGATTATGTGATTCTAAACCCGACTAGGTACCTACCACTTTTGACCATTACTACCTAGTATTGGTCAAAAGTGTAGCAATTGCATGTGAGGCTATTTCTGCTGTGTCCAAAAAAAAAGGCAGTCAGTATCATAGCAATACGTGTGATATTGGAAATGTACATAGATTTTATAATTTTATGACGAATAAGTTGGTTTTCAGATATTTTGCGCGTAGTATATAGCTGAAGCGAAGTTTGAAAATGTCAACAAATTTAGCCGACCTGTATCATAGCAATCCTAATGATTTTTTTTCTACCGTTCGTAATTAAGGCAGGATTGCAAGAAAAATGTTTTCAGACATTTTAGATGTCGCATGTACTTCCAAAAGAGAAAAGAACGTTTTGGAGTCGCTTGGCCGATGCCTGAGCGCTTCTTACGTTTCTGCTGCGGTGGGAATGGTTTTTTTGCATATTATGCTCCTGCCACTCTCTTACTATACATAGTCACTCACCAGCTGTCCTAACCGTTGAAATGACGCTCACTTAAAAGTGACAACAAACTATAAGTTGCTAAGCCGGACGTGGGTGTGTCGCTGGTTGTCCGAGGGCTCGCGGTCGTTTTTTTTTCTTCTATTCCCAATGATAAGGCATGGTTTGTTCATCTGCCATTGATGAAGTTTTCGGGGGTGGAAGAGTAAGTTTAAGAATTCAAAATTATCAATTATAATAGACGTTTTTATAGCATAGATACGTTGTCCGCGCTCTATTTTGGAAAGACAAAAGCAAGGCGATTGCCCAACTTGCAATCAGTCACGCTTCAACACGGTCGATATCGAAAAGTTGTCTGATAAAGGAGGTGCTACACTGAATTCTTCTGATATAATTTTTTTTTACATCTGCTTTATTCATTTCATAAATTTCAACTAGTTTCCGACAAATTGCTATGATACCGATAGGTAAAATTCCTTAACATATTTAGAATGGTCTCAAAATTTGTTGCATCCAAATTTTCTACTGAAATATTTTTTTTTCGTATTAACTAATCCTAATTTATCCGTAAAGAACATTTTCAGACGGATTGCTATCATCATATTTTTTTGTCTCATTTTTAATTGTTCTAAATTATTTTTTGGGTTCGCGCTACACTATTAACTTCTGAAAAATATGTTTTCGGTATCTTATAGCTATTATATAACTACAGTCAGAAAATCAGACAGATTGCTATGATACAGTCCGGTAAAATTTGTTGACATTTTTGAAAATTCAGTTCGGTCAAACGCTACGCGAAAAATGTCTGAAATTGGTATTTGCGAGTTCGAAATAATCAAATCTATCAATCTGATGCGGTTGTGACCGTATTGCTATGAGACAAAAATTTTGGTTGTCATCTCTCGTACTATTAGTTATCACAGGGAAATATAGATCAAATCGGCATTGCTGCAGATACTACACATCATATACTTGTTACATTTCTACCTACTGTTTCAGAATAATGTAAAATAAAATATAAAAACACAATATGATAATGTATGTTTAACTACTTATAAATTTTTAATTACTTCTAAGGCTACAATATTATACAGGGTATCTCAAGACTGCTACCGAATCTGCTCTTTTATACCTTAGAGTATTTATAAATAAAAGGATATACACTATTATTTTAGGAAAAAATGTATTTACCACCCAAATATGGCCATAAGAAAAAAATAAAAAAAAATTGTCGCTTTTTTTTGCAACTTTTTCTGTTGCATTGTGTCTGAAGTCGCTTAAACTATCACCCGGCTTCGTTTTCGGTAGCAGTCTTGATATACCCGGTATAGATTTTAAAACAACAGTACCTATAATTGATGTATTCTACTAGAATATCTGCATCAGTCCATATACGTCCCACTGCAGGGTACGGGCTGTTGGACAGTACGATTGAGAGTGGTTAGGCTATAAGTATATTCCACCACGCTATTAGATTATACTTTTGTTTAAAAAATATGGTTAATTTAAACATATATTTACAATTCCCAATGTATGTAAATAAACGAACACATCGATTTTTACCTATTTGTCCGTAACATTAATCTTATTCGTCGCACCCGCGCCGCTGTCGCCCTCCTGCCGCCTGTGCAACGCTCGATCGCCCCGCCCCGCTATCGCGCGTTTCGTGCGCGTCACCTATACTGTCCATGTTTTTGAATGCATCGCCGCCGCTCCGCCGCCGCATCGCCTCGCCACCGCTCCGCCGTCGCTAGTTTCGTGCCCGCAGCCTTAATCGGTAAAATAAATACTTAAAAAACGACATTTCAAATTTGCCGCGCATTTTTTTTTAAAACGCGAATTATTGCTTGAAAAGGAAAGTGACGACAATGGTTGCGTTCTTATGTTGTTTTACGTTTGTTTATGAGTTATTTTGTGCTTTCTTTATACTATTAAATAAAATGGATTATTTTGTCACGAAATACAGTTCTGTAGCAATTCATCAAAGAAACTTAATCCAAATACCTACTACGTTGTTCATACCGTGACCTATGACGTCACAGCGAGTTCGCGTTAACATGGCATTTAAATGCTTCGAAACTGATAGCAGTTTTGATTATTTTTTGTACTTTTTGATTGATATTTTCAAAGACTTATATTTTTTTCCGATAATGTAATAACATACAGAATTGATAAAAAATATAAAAAAATGACATGCATATTCCCTATTATCGATATTTCATAACTACAAGTGTATATTATTATACTAACAGCATCGTTCGGATAGTTGATCTTATTAGTTACTGTTATATGAAACGCTGCTTGTTTTGCAAACTTTGTAATTTAGACTCGAAATACTAACGTCAACTTTGCTCCGAGCGTGTGACAGGCGCTATGCTGCCTATGGTTATTCGAAGGAAAGACTATTTTTTTATCGAGTGAATGGCGAGATGAGCATGCCATATGCCTAATGGTAAGCTATACGACCACTCATAGACAGTAGTAGTAGTACACTATTAGTTACAAAGCAATGCTTGGCATTCCACTGCGCTAGCCTTCCTGACATATCAGATGTTAAGTCTAATTTTATATCTAGTAACTAATCTGGCTAAATTGTCCTTTAAATATAAACACTATTTAATTTACTCGGCTATAGTATTGTTGTGATTGTGTCTAATGATTGTAAAATTGGTTAATAAATTCATAAATATTTTTTTTCTGTCTCCAATTCGTATTAATATTAAATAATATTGATATGCCCTGATTAAATCAAATATATTTCGTGCTAGTCTACTCTCGATTCCCTTCTTATCAAGTCATAAAATAATTATTTGAAATTAGGAATGAATTTGTAGTGTTTTACCATTTTCAGTGATACTTATTGATGGTCAATCACCACGCACTTTAAATGTGAAGGAAAACAACCTATATCCCATAGCGTAAGAAGTTATTTGGTATTTTAAGTCCGCCAACCCGCACTAGACAATCGTGGTGGACATGGGGCCTAGCTACTCTTCATCTTACTCTCGATTGTAGAGGAGGCACGTGCCCTGCAGTGGAAATATAGCTGATATAGTACGGTATAATACTATTTACTTCGATTAAAAACGTAATTATGTAAGATTTTTTTTATTGCTAGACTTATCCATTTTTCCCGCAGTTTATATACACAAACGACATGCCCGACATGCAGCCTCTGAACTTTCCTCATACGTTCAATAAGTTAAGCCAATTACTCCTTTGTTTCGTAAATTATGAATAATGGTTCTGCTCGTAATTTGGTCATGTATCAGACATGCTTGGCGGAAAATTAACTCAACTGATGTATATGAAGATGTGCCGAAAATTGTATTACATAAGTTATAAAACATAGCCTTTTATTATCGTTATTTAATTTGTTTGGCAATAAAATGTTAATGTTTGTAATTGTTTGTATGTATAAACATATGTTTAATAAGACGAAGTTAAGGTGGGGTGTTGTGCTAATATTTCAATATTCGATTAAATCGAGTTATTATGGCCATAAATTAACAATATCTATATCATAGGTCCTTTTCTATACATACATAAACTCAAGCCTTGTTCCCAGAAGGGGTAAGCAGAGGTGCCAGGACACCCACATTTCGCCTTGTATGTTCCGTCCCACATATGATAGGTGGCGAGCCTATCGCCATATCGGACACAAATTTCTGACTTTGGGCAGATAGTGAATAGAAAAATCCAATATCACTTTGCCCAACCTGGGATTCGAACCCGAGACCTCAGCTTTGTAACCTTACCCTAGTACAACTACGCCACCGAGGCAGTACCGAGAGGTACCTTTCTATATATTTTTAAAATAAAACCATTACAAACATAATATATTGTTGACTAGTAGAGAATGCCTTAGGCATAAAGTCCATCTAAGCAACATTGGTAGTGTTGAAAATAAATAAATAAATACAGGGTATATCAAGATTACTATAGAAAACGAAGCCGGTTTTAGTGATTTCAGATGCAACTAAAGTATAAATTGCAAGAAAGCGCCGATGTTGTTTTTAAAAATAATAGCACAAACTTTAATTAACACACTTTCATATTTAAAACGCTGGTACGCAAGGGTTTTGAATTATTATTTTAGCAAAAACTATGGATTAAACATATTTAAAAAAATCACAAAATATATTGCCACGTTTCTTTGCGAGTTTTTTGTTGCATTGTCTTTGCTCTGTGGTCACTAAAACTATCAGCCGGCTTTGTCTTTTGTAGCCGTCTAAAGTTTGTTACAGTCACACACTTTTTTTACTTTATTTATCGACACAAAAATAATTAATTGTACTTATAAATTTTATCAACCAGATAATTCATAAATTCTGTCAATCTAGAGCTACCCCTTGGGAGGGCATGACCTCCCCCCTCTATCTGTCGTTGGGGGGAGGCCTATGTTCAGCAGTAATCTTCATGTGGCAGAGATAATGATGATGATGTGGAAATATAATTAAAGGAAATAAACTCATCGCAAGCGATAATAACAAAGAAGTGAGAGTAACAAGACCAATCCAAATTATGTACTCCAATTGGCCATAAACTACACATGGTTCACAAGTAAGATCTAATTATCTCAGAAACCTTTTGCAAGAACAGTCATAAAAATGACATATTCCTTCCTTACACGGTTACTCTCCTTAATGAAAGAAATTACGTAGTTAATGGCACGAGTTTAATATGTTACGAAAACAAGATCCTTTGATGGCTAATATAAAAATGTATCTTGAATATTGTCATACACTTTTAATATACATATATAAATTCATGGCTTTTCCTAAAAGGGGTATGCTGAAGTGAAAGGACACCCACATTTCGCCATGCATGTTCCGTCCCACGATATGATAGGGGACAAGCCTATCGCCATATCAGGTACAAATTTCTGACTCTGGGCTGATTATTGATGAATTAATATCAATCTTATATCACTTTGCCCGACCCGGGATTCGAACCCGACACCTCAGCTTTATAATCGTACCGTAGCACAACTTCACCACGTAGGTTCTTCCTCTATTCTATGACCATCGTGTCACATCCTCAAATATACACATCTCAGAAAGTGCAGAAATGTTACTCCAATTCTTCTTATAGCATATTATTATTAAATAAGTAAGTATTTTAAAATCAGTTATAAACATACTTATTGTTCAATTCACTGCACTTCATACCGTTGTTTGTGTTTTACTAAGAAAATCTTAAACATATAACTGCAACACCAATAAATAGCATTACACTCCGTGCGTCTTTGAAATCCTCAATTGGCTACCTGTAGAATCGATCAAGTAGCTGGGATCTTGAGAACGAGAACTCATTTCCGTAGTCTTACAGCGATCAATACAGCTTAAGAAATCCCATTGGATTCTCGCCTGTGTTGCTAAGATTATTAGCTTTGATTTCTGCCTACTATATTGGTGTCTCTGAGCGGAAGATTTCGGTAATTTGTATGGAAATGATATTTTTCTTTACTGTTATGAGAGGCGACAAATAATTAAATATATATAAGAAATGGTAAAACCTACTGGTGGCACGGCAATGAATGAAAAACCTTGAAAATAAAAACAATATAAGGTACCATTTCTCGCCAATCTACATACCATTTGGACTGCATCGCATGTACTTAACAGTACATTGTTTTCGCTTCATTGTGTGAGTATACAATGTATGCGACTAGACAAGTTGCTTTAAAAGGTCAAAAATATGTGGACTGGTGTTCGAATACTCGATATCTACAGCTCTTTGTTCCGCTTACATCTAGGCTTCGGCTCACACACAATGTAATGGTGATTATGATAACGGAAATAAAATAGTCATTAGCTTTATTAAAAGAATAGCAGCTCTCGTGTTAATTGTGTTTTTATAATGATGGATAGAAATGAAAAGTGAAACACTACTTTCGCTTCTTCTAATAGTAGGTACTATTTTAATTTTTAGTTTTTAATACTTTTTATTAGCTACAGATATAAGAGATTACATTACTTGGTTGTATATGCAGTAACTCACAGATGGTATATCAACTTGCAATAAACGTTTGGGTATGTGTCTTTATTCCCATTTTTATTTCTTCTTTTACTTTCCAACTTCGTTTAAATAGTCCAGTTATTATTTCACTTTTGACACAGAAATTTAACAATAGATTGAGTGATTTTTTTTTACATTATACATTATAAAAATGTTCTACAGTGCGTTGGGCATCTACAATATGCTCTATTTTTCTTAATCTATGACCGCATGCTTAAGGCAGATGTTTGTTTACCTTCCCTTTTGCGGATAAATATACGTTCTTATTGGATTCGATCTGGGTTCGATTCCCGATGCTTATTTATTGTTTTCCACGTTATTGAATGATATCCGAGGTAAACAGTTCGTGCGTGAGATGTTCACGTGGCGCTAGATTAAACGTATTGAATAGAGACAATATTTACGTCACGATCCACGGCATAATCTTCATTATGTAGTTTTGAGATTATGAGATTATCTTGAGCCTTTTAATTTTCTCTTGTGATATGTTATGGGACTGTTTCCGTGTAGATTTTATGTAATAAATTATGCCGGTACGTTATGTGAATTCACTCGGATAGTGGATAATAAAAGGCCTATCGTAACGCCTGTGTATTGAGTTTTAATTTTAGGCCGTGTGTAAGTGGTTTTGAGAATACCGGCATATTTTTTTCCATTGATTTTTTCGTCCTATCCCTCTAAGGACACGGCAGTGCCCCCTCCAAGTCGAGCTAAAAAGCGGCACAGTCGTACCATCCTTTTCTCGGAGGAATTCAGATCATATTCAACCCCGTATAACTTCGTTGTGGTTAAAGCAAGAAGCCTGAATTTTCAGTTACTAAGCAGACATTATGTAAACACGTTATATTTAAAATTGCATTCAATTTGAACCAGTAGTTTAAGAATTGTAACTAGTCAAACTTTCTTAATTTTGTCACTCACTGACTGACTGATCGATCATCAAAAGTCTAAGGCACTTCTAGCAGACATAGAACCTTCAAATTTAGAATATAATTAGTGTTTAGTGTCTAAAGTAAGGAAAAATTCAAACATTTCATAATTTGTGTCTAGTTTTCTAGATAGACCAACTGCGTAAATAACTTTGTAATCCCATATAAATGTATAGGATTACAAAGTAAGTAAATTAAATTTGCAGTTAATGAATCATTGTACCCGTTTATAATGGAATAATAGTTGTAGATAGGTATCTATATATATGTGGCATAACAGGAGGGGATATAGAGAAAGGGTGTATTCAGCCCAAAACTGTACTGAAACTGTACAACATTCCTCTAGAAAAACATGGCGAAGAAAAACTTGCAAATAAATAGACTAAATAGCTCGAAAATAGTAATTACCATGAAAGAAAGAACATTAATAATCAAATCCGCTATATTTGTGATAAATAGATACCTACAAAAATAAGAAAAATCCATAAGACAGAGGCTTTAAGAAAAATCATTAGTGATATTCTAGAAGTAAAAAGTACCGAAAAGGAAAAAAGAAGGACTCTACAAAAATACGTAACATCCCATCAAAAACATCTTGTAAAAAAATCCAAGTCTCGCAGCTCAGGTTTTCTACCGCAAAAAGTTGTGAGATGCATGTAATACCAAGTCGATTAATTTATTTAGTCCTTGCTTAAGGGACCTTCAGTATAAAGTTATTCCGTAAGTTATTATCATATCAATATTAAAAAATCTTTACGTGTTAATTAAATAGATCGACATGGCCAGCAGCATTATGTATAAATTGTACGATACATTATGTTTTCATGCGATGGCGAAAATTGAAAAAATATTTTGTCTTTTAATGAAATGGTTTTACTAATTTTTTTCTGACTAGCTTTGGTATTAAAAAAGGTTATATAAAAGGGTGTTTGTGTCCCCTATCAGAAAAGTTGTTAAACTTTATTTACTACTTGTAGATACCAACCCTTCGAAGATAAGGGCGTGCGAGACGTGATATAAATGTTTTATTATTCTACAAGGGCTTGTACATATAACCTAAGATTTAATATCGAACAAAATATTTTAGTAAAATCCCAACAACGTCTTGAATTACAAAGCATTGGCCTGCCAACCAAGCTTGGGATTCCACTGCGCTAGCCATCCTGAGACATAACATGTTAAGTCTCAATATTACCAGTAGTTACTTCGGCTATAATGTCTTTCAAACCGAAACATAACAGCGCATTTATACTACTGTTTGTACTGTCATTGCGGTTGTACTTATCCAAGCGGCTTCTCACATATGAGAGATGCACCAACAGTCTAGTCAATATGCTGGCGTAGGTTTTGTATGAGACCCGGTTTGGCCACAACATCCACAGCATGTTGGGCTACAGCTGTGACAATCACATACCCCTGTCGGCCTCCGTTAGGGTTCCGAAATCCTTAATAGCTTTTTCTCTTGCACAAAAAAGTTTCGACTACATATTATATTTTTAAATTACAAATACACATTTAAATTGTATATTGTACAGTCATCCAGATTTGAGACATAAAATAAATACGTTTTATTCATTCGAAACTAAACCGGCAACATTATTAAACAAACTTTTAATGTTTTGTTGTTTACCATTAAATATTATTGTTATTTTATTGCTGAGTTAGTTTTTTTCATTTTAACAGTAAACGTAATCAAAAAAAATCTCAGAAGTAAACATTATCTTCATACTTTACAAGGTATTGGGAACTGTAGAAATAGATATGCGTATATTATGAGTTGTTATTTCAACATTTCTATTAGGATTTTTGCCACATGAATATGTGTAATTTTTAACATCATAGAATTGAATGGTAACATAACACAATTTATAATAAAACACAACGCATTACTGATTTATCCTTTATTTCAGTGAATACATAATTATTAATATACGATACCTTAACACTATTGATTCTAAAAAAATCATTTCCAATATCACCCTTACCTATTTATTAAATTTTGGAACAATCCATTAAGAATTACAATTCAAGTTTACACTTAACTTACGACAAATTAAACATGACTGACGGTGACGCGTCGCGGTTAATGATCCAAAGTAAATTAACTTCAAACAGATAATACTTGTCGATGGGACTCTTTGGTATGTTCAAATTATATAACAAACAAAACAAATCAAATTAATAACCTTAATAAATTAACTCCGATTAAGCACCGTCTTGAAAGATGTCTCAGTGATAAATAAAATGTACCAACAAACTTTGCCATCTTCAACATTGAAACAGATATCTTATTTTCACTAGGTCTTTTAATTAATTATTTTCAATTTTAATTATCTCTAAGGTTAACTCTCTGAACTGCATTTTTTATCATATAGATTAACAAACAACTTTGATTTGATTTTCTTATTAATTATTCTACACACTACGATTTTACTCGCTAGAATTCTAATTTTTTAACGCTATTTTTAATGCTAAAGAAAGTGTTTAAATTAATGAGAGAGAGAGATGAAAGATATAGTGATGATGCATGAGAAAGAGAGGAGGAAAGTACTAAGGGAACTCAAAAATATGATTATAAAGAATTGACGTAGATTTGCGACTGGGGAACTAGAATTGTAGCGATGAGATCAATATTTTTCTTTTATTGTCGGCGTTAGCTTATTACATTTAAGAATGGTCTATGAGCGCTAATGAACGAAGCGTCCTAAAAATTTGAAATGTTCACAGCCAGAATGATTTTTTCACATCTCATGTCTAGATATGGTAAGGGGAGAAGGTAATTTTAATAGTTTTTTTTTAAGATTTTAATTTTAAAGTTAAGTTTTTTATATTTTTTTAAACCTACAATTATCTACAGTGCGTAAGTTTAATTTTCATTCTATTTTATATCGAAGAAATTAAAGGATCATTAGAGACAATCCTTTTTAATTGGAAACCTTTAGATTAGATCTACTTGGTTCGTTAACACTCAGACCCGCCTCGAGGCTGGCGCGGAGGTGTTCACGCACCGAACGGACAACTGAACTGGCCGAGCGTCACTCACCGGGAAATCTTACATTAAGATTTAGAAGAAACTACTCAAGTTCGTTTAGTAAATTTTCAAGGGCTTAGGTAGAGTATATTTTTATTTAATTCCGAATTACACTAAGCTAATCAAGTGCTAGATTTAAAATTGAAGTTGAATTTACTTAATGTTTTTATATGGTGTATAATCAAAATAAAGGATGTATGGTAAGATAACAAATGAATGATGGAAGAAGTGATGATGCTTAAGTATTAAACGGCATTAAAGAAGATAGCTAACAGCTAGTCATAGAAGCATTACTAGATAATGGCACTGCGGAATGTACCTGTGTTCATAAAAAAGTATCCTAAATTCAGCTTAACGATAATTTATATTGTTCGAAACAAGATTATGTAATATTTAACTCGTCCTTACTTTTACAATCCACCTCAAGTTTACCCCTTCCGCGTGTTAACTCGCACACTGTATCTTTATTGCCAATCGTTTAAGACATATTTTTTCACTTATGCACGTGATTCAACAAACACATGTTAAATTGTGATCTGCGATTATCCCTATAGTTCAATTTTATCATATTTAAATGCAAAGATTCGTGAGCTCGAGGAATCTTTACATTTAACTCCTTGATTATTTCGAGATGTCAAAGCTTGCTGCTTTACATCGAAGCGGTCGGAATGGTGATATTCCGGCTGAGTCGACTGCAGAATCCATAACAAATCCACACAAATCGATGAAAGAGGAAGTTGCTTTACATTTGTGTGGCATTTTATGGGTTCATACAATTAATTAATATTAAAATAAAGTTAACTTCTGAGCATCTTTCGAGACAATCCTTTATCCAATATTCATTTAAATAATATAACAAAATGCTTTGCTAACCAACATCGTTGGCGTTAGATTAGTTTACATTTTTTGTTCCATTACCTTTTTACGTCACTTCGTTAACATTCCCAATTTTACGTCTACCGATAGTTTCGTGACCGAACATACTATCACTAGTTAATACAAAATTTAACGTATTTACAACCGTTTTCATTTTAATCATTATTTCAAAAACCTTCATTATTTTCATTTCAATTTAACAAAACATTCATAAGTACACCTTCGCATCGCGCGTACGAGACATTCTATCAACAGAGAATGTCAAAGACTAGATTGGTTTGGGGTGAAATAAATTAAGTAAACACATAAAACAATACGACACACACACCCGAGCTTCTTGTCATGCCGGTTGAATACAATATTTGCATTGTATTGTCTGGCAGTTTTGGTCAAAATCATCGTGTTGAGCAAACGTTAAAATTTCTCAGTTGTTTTCTTGTACCAGACAAGCGTCAAATGTTCGTGTTCCAAACTGAATTTTAGAATTCGGTGATATATATTTTGTTGTGTTTGTTGTCTTAATGTTAGTATACGATTACATGATGATGCATTTGCCCTTTTCGGCCCACGGATTGTTTTTCTTGTCCGGAGCGTGTATGAGTGGATCGTTCTTTTCATTTTCTTCCACGTACTCCCTCATTCTGTAACAAGAGGAAATAATATTAGGTACAGCTAAAGTGTTATTTTCCTCACAATATTACAAAATAATTATTTCCTAGTTGGTGTCAGATGAACTCGTGGCGCGTAATTGGTAACCAATATTAAATTGGTTTAAATGTTAAATCGATTTTTTTTACGTTGACTCACAATGTTTCCCACACATTTGTTGTGAATCCATAAGACATTTTTAAGTTTGAGACTATGGCAATATGAATAGCACTAGTGGCATTTTCATTTCTCCATCGGTGATTCAAGCGAGACCTTATTTATGCATCTCCCGCCAAACAGCAGTGTAAATGCATTATTGTGTTCCGGTTTGAAGGAAATTGTAGCCAGAGTAACTGGATATAATTATACTTAAAATCTTATGTCTCAGGGTGGTGAGCGCAGTGGAATACCAAATCATGCTTTGTAAAATTTCGTGGTGTTGTTTGGTTTTGCTACAGTCCATGAGCAGTCATATTGCTTACGATCAGGCAAATGGCGTGCTCGTCCCGCTTTATAAATACAAATACTACCATACATTCAATGGACCTGGGCTTAGTGTAATATTGTTCAGCGGATACTTTTTTTTTAATTAAGCGATCCCTACATTTATCAGTCGGTCTGGCACTTAAGCTGTGGTAATTAAGTCATCAATAATGTTAGGCTGTTCATTATTAAATTCGGCCAACCCAAGGTTGTAATAAAGGGTATAGAATACCATAAAATAAAAACTGTTTATTACATTTCATCCATGAATATTTATGATAGTTTTATTAATGCTAGAAATTATTCTACACCGGTGAATCTTCGGGACGTCTTCTCGTTCAAAATACCTTAGTGTCTGAAATCGAAAATATTCGATAGCTGTATGTTGCCAGTGATGACATACGGTACCGAGACGTGATCTCTCATTTTGGGCCTCATTAGGAGGCTCAAAGTCACTCAACGAGCTATTGAGAGACTATGGGGTTTTCCTAGATATCGAATCAGGAATGATGAGATCCGTAGGATAATTAAAGTAACTATGATAGCCCAGCAGATTAATAAGTTTAAGTGGCAATGGGCGGGGAACTGGTGATGGGGCCAAAAAGCTTTTGAATGGAGGCCACGTAGCGGAAAGCGCAGCAAGAGCAGTACAAGATGGTTAGACGACCTAGTAAAGGTCGCGGGACGTCGCTAGATGCAGTAGGTCATTGTGAAAGTCATTGGGGGAGGCTTATGTTCCGCAGTAGACTTTCTTTGGCTGATAGATGGATGTATGAATCTTACGAGTATTTTTCACGTCACTAAAAAGGTAAATTATAAAAACAATAGACTAAATATTGAAATTAATATGAAAAATATATATCTTAGGGCAAATATATCGGTATATTTGTAAAGATAAGCAGAGCAAAATGACAACATATTCATTCCCATAATTGGAAGCATTTATTTGCGTACATTTAACATCCTTCGCAGAGTATGCCACGGAAATCATGGGATCTCCCGCTTTCCGAAGTTAACATTAAACGGTTAAATATAACAAGAAAATAAAAAACGTATAAGTTAATTTGTTCACCAATAATTTCAAATAGATTTAGCATCTCGTATAAATCTCTTAATCATCATCATCAGATGAAGGCAATTGATCGTATCATATTGCCTTTAATTATGTGTGTCAACTAGGTGGGAAATATATCTGAAATTAGGGTATTGAAAGGTTTAAAAATTACCGCAAATCCTCCTGAACCCTCATAAATTTAAAATTAGAACACCAAGGCAATAACGCATACAGCCAAATTACTTTGAAAATAGTCGTATAGAAAATGCGTATAGAATTCCAACCGTGAGCTATGAAGTTAAAATCAATAGCGATGATGAATGAAACGGAACATTATTCATTAAGTATGCACCGGTGACACCGAGCTTTATCAATGCTGTACGCTCTCGTTAAAGCTGACTGTTGATTAAAATTTCAAAGAATTTTTAATTAAGCGTAGTAACCTGGAGTGGCGGAAAAGTCGTCGTTGAGCCATTGTGGCGTTATACATTTTCATTATTCCGTGAAACGTGTGGGATACTCAGCTTTCTTTTCTCATCACTTTTAAGCGTTCATAGCTGTTTTTATAGTTCATTAAATTTATTGTTATAGATATCATTTTTTACTTATTTTATAAAATGTAGAGTGATGACTATTAAATATTAGGCTGATGTTAGATTTTTTTTAAGTAATAAATAACACCCAACAGTCACATACATAGTCCTGACCCCACATTAAGATCGAGTCTTGTGTCGATGGTATTAGGAACTACGAGAGACTTGTCGGTCTCACAAGCACCCAGACCCGAGAGAAATATTTGTGGGCCGCACAAACATTTCTCTCGGTGCGGGGATCGAACCCGCGGCCTCTCGTTTCACAGGCGGCGTCTTACCGCCTGCGCCACGGAGACTCTTATCGATTGGGCTCAATCAGAAGAGCTGTCCCTATCAGTTTATTAATTTGTTTGCTATTCCTTAACACAATTAACAAAAATAGTAACTCTGCAAAAAATAGAACAAGATAACATTTCATCAAAGTACTGTAGCATTTTGTCCTATTTGATACTACAGTTTACGTTTTTACATAATAATGTTTTATTGAGCTAACTATCTACACTCCGAATACATATTTCAACGAAAAAAAAATGTTTTATCGTGACATTAGATCACAAAGTTTTTTGTTACAAATAGCGTGGTAACACAAAATTAAATGAAACTTGTAAAAAAAATTAAAATGTGGGTGTAGTTGACGTATAGTATGGGCCATCGTGATAAAAAAATAGAATCTATTGTTTGAATTATAAATTAACTAGTCAGTAACAAATGTACACAGGATGATGGAGGCATGATAAGATTCAATGATACCACATGTAGAGCATCGTCATCAGTATCGGTATTGTATTGTATTGTATCAGCCCATATACGTCCCACTGCAGGGCACGGGCGTACTCTACAATCGAAAGTACGATTGAGAGTGGTTAGGCCATATAGTCCACCACGCTGGCCTAGTGCGGGTTGGCGGTATCGGTATATCTACTACAATTGTTTATTTGTATTCAATGAGTAGACTATAGCCATTGGAATTATTTTTACTAGACAATTCTATAGGATACATCATGTTCTCCTTTAGTTGGCTTAAAACTCCTTTAGTTGGTATAACATTCAAAGCCTCCGGGGCGCAGTGGATATAACGCTGTGAAACGAGAGGCCGCAGGTTTGACACTCCCACCTGGCCCATTTATGAGAACCAAAGGTTTCGGGTCTGGATCGGGTATGTGAAGCCGTAAAGTCTCGTGTATGAAGTTCGGATCAGGACAATATTTGTATGTGAATGTTGGGTGTTTTTATTTATTTATTATTTTTGGAGTTTCGGATGACACATTACAATTCCTAAGTATTGATGATTGATTGATGGACAATGATGTGTATTGTTAAATTTTCACCATTCCGTCATATTTTCACCTATCCATAAAAATACGTAATATCTACTAAATCATATCTCAATCGATACTATCCTTTTTCTTTGCAATCAAACACCGTAACTATTGAAGTTTCCGGAATATTCCGCAGTATCTTGAACCCCCTCGGGGGAGCGAAGTGGTTTGTTAGATTTACGTCGCACCCTCATAAAAGGGGTGAAGGGACGTTCAAGTGGAAAGTATTAACACGTACAATTCCAACGGTAGAGCAGATATTAAGAAACGGTTGGGATTGCATCTGCTAATAATGCTTGCTTTTTATCGGTTCTGTGTAAAAGTAGAATTATTTTTTAAAATAAATGTAGCACAAAGGCTGTGAAAGGTAAGCGTCCATATTTTCGCGTTGTAAGTAAAGGACGCATCGCATAGTATTCTTTGTATAGGAATTCATAAATTCATGCGTACGATGCGGATAAGTGGACGCACTTGTATGAATGCCTATATAATGTATACTATGATCCGTTTGATACGAAGTATCCGATGTGTACGATGAGAATACGTAGACACCTGCCTTAAGTCAGGTCGTTTTAGTTTGTTATAGTGTTTTCTATTCTAAATTTACTATAGTGTGCACAATAAAAGGCTAATATATTTGATAAAGATATTTTTTATCCGTTACCTCTGTCTCTCAATTTTATGGAATATAATTATTATATACACCATTCATAATATTATGTTGAATAGCATCATAATAAAACCTATCGATTGTATTCTGTGTTTAACAAAGTTGTTACAAAACATACCACAGACAATAAACGCCGTTTTAAAATTATTCTGTGAAAATAAACCTTCTACAAAGTGTCACAGATGAATACAAAAGCAGAGTATCGTCGGTTAACCGCCAACACAAGTAAAGTGAACAACTTGAGGCAACCGATCGATTTGAATACAATTAGCTGTCGATGTCGTCTGCAACACAGACAGGCGTAGTATTTGAAACAAAACACAGTGAGTGTGTACTTTTTATAGTAA